>JAEIGL010000006.1:4775000-7275000 GCA_018903715.1 Zaprionus davidi
ATACTCAGAATATACATATTTTAAACGTCGAGCACGCTATCAATAATTCTAATCAAACATTGTGTTGGAATACATAACAACATCTTTTATATACACATCATTTAAAACAGCTATTATTAAGCTGTTAATATTGACTATAAAGTCTAAGAAAATATGTAGGTGTATGCTCTATATGGCGACTTTTATACTGGGGACTTTAGAAAACCGCAAAATATTTTTAAAGACGACGTAGACGTTTGTTATAAAACGATTTTATAAAACTTGCAATTGAAATATATGCAGTAAACATTTTTAATCTTAACCTTAATTTGTGGCAAAGATTAGAAAATATGACCATGGCAAAGCAGCTATTAAAGCTGATTAAGAATATGTGCTTGTACTATATATATTATAATATAAAATGTTTAAGCATTTACATACTATATGATATATTTAAGTATGGTTCAATTAAATTATAGATTAAACTATGAGACTGATATCAGCACTACGAAGCCATGCCTAGGTTAACTTAGCTCCGACTTGTTTCACCGTTACAATCTTAGCGATAAAGAAAGACTTTTTTGTATACAGAGAGCAAGAGATTAAAGCGGAGAATGACAAATTAGAGTGGAAGGAGACAGATAGGAGAGGAAACGTTGCAAAAGATTGGAAATCGATTGCAGAAAACAGCTATAAATACGATAAGATTGTGAGCTATATGAGCTATTAAAACTCCAAGCTGAAGTGACCACATTACAGTGAACACTCAATATGGAGAACTCTTTCTATCTAACTCTTACTACCAAGTAGTATAATAATAATTAATATATATTCCAACTGGAAACCAATTAGAATAAAACCATTCAGCTAGTCCACTCCATCGAGTAGCCACTGTACTCACCCACAAAGTCGCGATCACCCACGGCGTGCATGCTGTTGCCGGTGACACCCGAGAATCCCAGTCGCTCCGCCAGCCAAAGTCGATCGATGCCAAGGGGATTGCCTGCAAGGGCACCGCTGCCCAGGGGCAGCACATTGGCGCGATCACGCAGCTCGCCGAGACGCGTGCAATCCTCGCGCAGGGCGAAGGCATGTGAGAGCAACCAGTGGGAGAACAGCACAGGTTGTGCCCGCTGCAGATGCGTATATCCGGGCATCAGCACGCCCAGGTGCCTCTCTGCCTGCCCGGCAATGGCAGCGATCAGTTGCCGCAGCCTGCCCAACGTCTCACGTATGGCCTTGCGCAGCCAGAGCTTCATGTCCGTGGCCACCTGATCGTTCCGACTGCGTCCCGTGTGCAGACGCTGGCCAAGCTCACCGCAAATCCCCACAAGCAGACGCTCATTCACCGTGTGCACATCCTCGTCGCTGGGCAGAAACTCAATGATGCGCTCAATCCAATCGTAACGGATCAGCTCCAGGCTCTTCACCAGCTTATCGCACTCGGCCTCATTCAGGTGACCGGCCCGAGTCAGTGCCTCCGCATAGGCTTTGCTTGCATCCAGATCAACCGCATACAGACGCGCATCGTGGGGCAAACTGTTGTTCAGCTCGCGCAGTGCCTCATTCGGCTGCTCAGTGAAGCGTCCGCCCCACAGCTGATAGCTCTGCTCCCTCTGCTGCTGATTCCCAAGCGATTCATTCGTCATCTTGTTGATTCGTGCGTTCCTGCGCGTCGACAATTCTGGACTAAGTGCCTCGCTCAGCTGTTGCCTGCGTTGATCGCAACAGAGAATCGTGTGTGTATATATTTTGAAATTAATTTATTGCGCTCCCGCGCACGTTTACATAATCGCCTTATCTGCCACATTATACGCTACTTTTTATACGATTTTATGCGGTTTCAATCTACCCGGACCCGGCCGGAAAAAGACAAAGTGCTGCGTGCTTACGTATGTACAATACTCGTATATTGGATTATAAGTGGTACTCTGAGAAGACCTCTAATAAGTTGAAATATAAATACAATTATTTTTGAATTATTAAATTCAATTTAATTTGAATTTTTTAAATTATGTTTTGTAATATTTAAACAAACTTATAATACTACAATATTAATAATTATAAACAAATTTTTATTTCGATTATGTACAAAATCGATTTACAAGATTTTATACTTCGTATTGCAGAACTTGTATGGATATTATACGATATTTTAAATGCTGAAATGATTATATAAGAAGTAATTATATAATCTTTTCAGCATTCAAAGTAAAAAACCATCAACATTTGTTTTATTTTTTATTTAACAACTCTTAGATACAAATTAAAATATGACATAAAACAATTTAAAATTATTTAATAAAAGTGTCCAACAACTTTATAATTTTTAAACAATTTATTTGTTGCGGCTCGTAGAAAATAATGTAATAATATTCCACGTTAAATAAATAATAAATATAATTATATTTATGACACATTTTTTATATCTTATTTTATTATTTAACTTTAATCTATTTTGGTTTTCTAAATACATAATATTTAATAATAATAATTTTTTTTTGTTTCTGAATATCAACAAACCGAAAATTGTATACAAATTTCAATTTGTAAAGTGTGTACTTATAAATTTGTAATTTAAAAAAAATCCTTTAAAATGATTGTAAAGTACTTCCGATCTCTGTTCATTATTTCATACAATAATTTAAATCAGCTTATAGATTCCAAACCATTTTAGTTTTTAAAACTTTTAATGGATATTTCCCAAACAAACTGAACGTGAGGAAGACAAAGCAATTTGACTTTAGGGCAGGTAGTAGAGGACGCCGTGTTGTCGTTTTTGTAGTTAGGTGTTGTTTTTTTAATTTGGACACTTGACTTAGTCTATAGGCAAACAAAACGTACAATTACGAATACAAATAGAGCACCTTATCGGCTCATTTAAGTGTAGCCTCTGACGTTAGAACGACGTCGACAGTAGATTACAAACTTGGATTGTGATAAGAAATGTTTTTGGCGATCTTTGGTTTTGGTTATTCTACTTCAGATCCTCCGCGAAGAGTTTATTCAGTTCGCAGCACAGACGATGCAGGGGCAGCCCCATTACGCAGTAGAAATCACCGTCGATGCGGGGTATTAAGGCGCCTCCAGGTCCTTGTACGCCATAGGCGCCTGCTTTGTCACTGCGTGGGAGAAGGTAATTGAGTAAGAGCAGGTTTAATAAAGGATCTACGGCAGCTGCTGGGGCTACTCACAGTGGGTCGCCGCTGTCCACATAGCTCTGTATCTGCTCCTCCGTCAGTTGGCCAAAGTAGACATCGGCGGTGTCGGTGAACTTGCGTACGCCGTTCGCATGCTTCAGTATGACGCCTGTGTAGACGCGATTGCAGTTCCCAGAGAGACTGCCAAGTAATAGCTTGAATGATTTTCATGGATAAAGAATAGCATCACAACTCACTTTGTCAACATGCGCACTGCATCGGCAGCGTCCTTGGGCTTGCCGTAGATCTCCTTGCCCAGCGTGACCATTGTGTCGGCAGCAATTACTAACAAATTACTATCGCCGCCGGCGCTGTTCAGGCGGTTGAAAACTTCCTCCGCCTTGCCGAGGGCGGTTGCCTCAATGTACTCGGAGAACTCCTTGAAGTCCTCAAGATTGAGATTCTCTTCGAATGTGGAGGGACACAGTTCGGCATTAAGACCCTGTCAGTGGAAATTCATTAAGTTTTTAGCAGTAATTTAATATTTGCATATCAAATTTGTGTAAATATTCACCAGCAAGTGCACCAGTTCCTGACGTCTCGGCGAGCCGCTGGCCAAGACCACGCGATAATTGCTCAATAAATGTTTTATGGGAGCTAACATGGCTATTAAATAACTAATAAATCTATTATTTTCGTCAGTTAATTGTGGGGCGCGCAAACTGCGTAATCAAAACAAAACAAAACCATGTGCAAGGTCTGCAGTGATGGTAGCAATTCAAAAACACATCTATCGATATAAATCGAAAGCCAGGGATGGAATATTATCAAAGAAATATAGAACCTATAAATACTTAGTCACTAAGCAATGAACATTGCTTAGTGCTTAAGTATTCTAAATAAAAATTCATATATAAAGACAGTACAGAAACACTTTATTTTATTTTTTTTCTACGTCAAAAGTCTTTCGTTTGATTTGTATATTGGTATTTAAGCACCGCATAGAAAGTGCCCAACATGAATTGAATTCCAACGAACAATACCAACAGCAGTCTTCAAACACCACTAATAATAAATAAAGTACATTTTAAATATATATAATTCATATACATATGTATTCTTTCATAAAACGGCTTTCAATTGATTTGTATTTTTGGTATTTTTACAGCATACCCAATTTGTTCATGATTAATCGATTTACAATCGACCCACCACCACAGCTTATCGGCCGATAGCAAAACAACGCGAAACTATTCGGCGTTTCGCGAACGCGATTCAGTTGCCGAAAAAGATTTGTTGTGCAATTGTTGAAAGAAAGCAATCGAGCGCGAGAAGAATCGTTTGTTAATTTTACCGTTTGCTGATTGCAGCGGAGAGTGAGCAGAGCAGAGCCGGGGCAGCAGCGGCAGTCGCGTGCATTAACTATCGAGTTTCCTTTTGATTAATGAAGCAGAAGCAGCAGCATCATGAACTGTGCTAAAATACGTGTGTGTGTGCATTTGCATGTGTGTGCGTGCTCTGTATTAGCTTAGTGATATTTTTAATTGTCCGCCGCTGCGCCCGCTGCCGCCGTCACGACATCGACATCGACATCGACCGCTGCCCGCTGTCAAATTAATTCCGCTGTGCCACACTCACATATGCCGTTAGTCAACCGCAACAGCAACAGCCGCCGCGGCAGCAACATTTACAGCTAAGAGGCAAAGGCAGAGGCGTCTACGTGCCCACAACAAACGCCAGTGTCGCCGTCGCCGTTGCCATCGGTGTCCGCCAGCGTCACCTTGAAGTGCCACTGTCCGCTGCCGTCGCAGTCACAAGGCGTGCACGAGTCAACGTTGTCGGTTGTCGTGTTGTTGCTTCCTCGATTCCTCCGCGATTCAACGCTTCCTCAGTTCCGTCGTGCTTCCTTTCCTTCCCTTTCATCAAAGCAAAGTCCAACAATTGTGGGACAACAGTTTCAGCTGGCCGAGTTGGTGTCAAGGTTGGTGATACAAAGACAAACAAAAACAAACACTCGGCGTCGCACTCACACTAACACACGCACACGCATACACACATAATTAGGCGATAAGCAGTGCAATTGTTAATTCCGTTAATTGAACTTTAATCGAGACAGAAGAAGAGAAAATGATTTGTGTACTGTCTGCGGGTGCGAGAGGAATGCAGGATATTGCGTAAACCGTTAGTCGCCATCAATCAATGTAATTTTTGCGTGTCGCCGCGAGGGTTGCTGCACAAGTTCTCAACAAAATATAATATGTGAACAATCAAATAAAGCGAATCATTCTTTTGATTTACAAACAAAATATTACAGGGTATATTGACATTAAATAAAATATAATTAATCAATCACTTTGACTGATTAAATAATGAAATTAAAAAATTAAAACATAAACAGAAGGAGAAAGCTAAAACTATAACGACGCGGACTTCTTGCTTATTATTTCCCGATATATGACGAAAGAGTCTCAAATATTTCATATCTTTAAAATGCTTCACCTAATAATCGATTATAGCAGTATCGATTATCTTTAAATATTTGCAATGCTTGCTCTTAGGCAACCCTCGTTTAGTTGTAGTTCTTGCTAATTCATTGGCCAAATACGAAGTGCAAAAATCATATTCAAACAGAAAGATACATTTTAATCTGTTAATTTGCTAAGCTGTTAACTGAATAAATCAGCAAAATATTACAATGTAACTGTAAATATTCTCAGCATAAAACCCAAACAAAAATAATCACAGACTAAATTTGAATACAAAATTTTCCACCACACAAAAAGAAACTCGAAATGTCCAGAAGAAACAGCTTTATCAGATGCAAAGAAACCTGAAATTCCATGATTTTCCCCCCTCGACCAGTTGTCTGCAAACTGTGACCCAGTCGAAAAACAGTGACTGTCAAACTGTGCTCTCTCCTCTCTCTTGTCTTGGGTACAAACACACACGCATACATGTATTGTGTATCTTTTTGTATAAGCAATAAACAAATACTAACAATAATTATCTCTCCCTCTCTGTCTCTCCTCAGCCTGTGGGCCTGCACACGTACATCACGTGTCTGAGGTGACTACAACATTGTAGCGAAGAATCACGCGCTCGCACTCTTTCGCTCACTGTCGCTTGCACTCTCTTTGAGGAGAGTGCTCTATCTCTCTCTCTGCTTGGCCATGTTCTCGCTACAGCAAGTGATCAAAGCGACAGCAGCCGCTAACGGCAGCGTAGGCGGCGGTGCTACAGATCTATACAAGTTCCTCAGGGCGGCCACACGCGGCGTGACGTCATCAGCCGAAGCGACAACCACAACCACAACTACAAACACAGCAATCACACAAACACACACACAACCACAACCAAAGCAATCTAGTCAAGCGTCAAGCGAATTCAACTTCAACGACGGCGTCAGTCACAATTCGCCTGCAATAGCGCACGGTTGCTGTCGGAGCGAATCGGAATCGAAATCGGAGTCGGCGCACGACGTGAAACCCACAACAGCAAAGCAATTTGTACGCAATCTACTACTGCAACACAGTCAGGACTTGCAGCAGCAACAGCGATTCATACACAGCAAGTGCAGCAGCCAGGACAGTGCTAAATCCTCGCAACAACAACAGCAGACAACAAAATTTGCCATGTCCTCGTTGGCAGCTGAGCCTCTACAGGCGGAAATCTCCTCTGCTGATGGTGTCAACACCGTCGCAGCTGGCACAGAAGGTAGCAATGCCACCTCTGGCACCGCATGCCACGAGGCAGCCTCCAGTGCAGGCAAGAAGCCCTGCTTCAACACTGGCCTTGCCGATATTTTGCAGTTCATGGAGCTCATTGGCAACCTGAAGGTGAGCACTGACACTGATTGGAGCAGAAACCCGTTTCTTCCCCAATCTCTTTCTCCCTCCTTCAGTTCGCATCGATTTTTCCCTCGTCCCTAGGCTGAAACAACCCCAGCAGGAGCGAACCGTAGCTATTGTGATTTGCTCTCTCTTCTTAACATATTTTCAACTATTTGACGCAACTCGACTGTCTTATCGCCTACACCAGCACATCGCGTGACTTCCAGATTAGTTTTTTTGCTTTTTCTTTGTTTTGTTTTGGGTTATGGCGAAAACGCAACTTTCAATGCCTTCCACAAGGTTTCTATTTTTGGTTTTGATTTTAAAGTATTGACCGTGAAATGCGATCAACTTATTGAATGCTATCGAAAATTGAAGAATTTTCATTTTATATAAACCAAGTTTGTCTGAAAATTATCACAATTTGAACTGATGCAATAGTGCTAAGTAAAGAGAAGCGCAGAGAACTGAAATAAGACTGTCAACAAGTTTGTCGAATAAATCCTTAGAAGAAATAATCTTCAATAGAACATTCTGGAAAGAGTTGAAAGAATAGAATAGAATCTGTAAGTGAATTTCTTATTTATTTTATTTTTTTCATATTGCTCTTTTGTTTTCTATTCCAAGTATTGAACAGCTGTTTATTCATTCTACAAGTTCGTAAATATTTTACTCAACAAAATGTCCTTCAAAGCAGATATAAAAGTCCCCATAAACAATATGCGAGTTGAAGTGAAATTTTTAAAAACGAAAACAATGCAAATTTCTTATTGTTTTGTTTTCGCTTTGCTTATTTTGTGTACCCTGTGAAATGTTTGTGCTCTTCTCTCGTTTCGTTTTCATTGTATAATACTTTGGGTAATCTTTGCTCATTTGACGCTCTGACGATTTAGTATAAAGTAGCTTGCCAAGGCACATACATTAAAATAGATGCAAACATATGCGAATGTTTGTATTTGTGTTTGTGTGTTCTTTATCTTGTTTTGCTTGTGTTTTATTTTCAGTTCTTTCTTGACTGAATTTTCAATTTTTTCTAGGGGGTTTCCATTTTGCAAGAAAACAGTATTTCGTATTTCCAAAGTAATACAACACGCGTTGCCCAGTAATCTTCCCCTTTTCTGATATCTAATCAGCATAATTGATAAGTTTAAAAATTGTCGATGGGGACAGTCAGGAGACCGCACAAAATGTCGCTTGTAATTTGAATCGATAAATGCGATAAATGAAATGACATTTTGCTTGATCGAACTTTGCGCTGGGTTTATAGTAATTGCATAAGTGCATCAATTTCAAGCGAATGCGATAAAGACAAGCACAACAATAAGGCAACGTTCCAAAAGCCTCACGTGAGCACAGAAAATAATACAGAATATACTCGAAATCTCTTGGAAATAATTTGTACCAATAGAGAAAGAGAATTCTTTTCTGTCTCATTGACGTGGGACATACAACAACAAAATTTGACAGAATATGTGCAAGGCAATTTGGCAAAATGCTAGAAATATATTTATATTATATATGTATGTACATATGAATGTGTATATATGCACGGCATTTAGAAAATATTTAGAGCGTAATAGAGAGAGGAGAATACGTAGCCAAATAGAATAGAACGCACCTTGTGACTTTGATCTTGGCCTTCAAAATGTAGACGCCTCAGTTGAGAACCTCTCGTCACCACCACACAATACCCCCTGCAAGGGGAGGCGTTAGATTTCTAACCCTACGTAACCAGAATATTGGGTTACTCAATATTCGAGACTTTTCTTTATAGCAAGAAAAAGTGATATGTCTCGATGACAAAGCACAAAGCGCTTAGTTGATTGTGTCAAATGAATTTCAGCAAAGAAACTGTAGATAAGCGCGCATTATAATAAAGATAAAAGATTAAGTGACCTGTCTGTAGAATGTTGACTAACTGAAATATTCCTAAGCTACAAACCGAGAAAAAACTAAAGTAATTTGATTCTACAATTTATTTATCTATATATCTATTATATTTCGTATATGTTAGCTAACATTAGAATTTCAACAGCTTTCGCAGCTGAAACCTGGATAAGTTTTTATCATAATAATCTAACTAAACTTTGTTTACATATTGTCTGTAGCTTTATGTTAAAATAACTATAAAGATATTAGCTTATCAGGCTGTTATCTCACTACTCTACTCTCGATCTTTCACTCTAATTACCATGACGAGCATATTGGTTCATATTTCCCACTTATCAGTGACATAAAACAAGAATTTCTCATTTCATTCGCGTAGGTCATGTTATTATTATCGATGATGGATGCATATAGAATCGTGCATTGATAAACCCGTAATTATCACAAGTACTACGTGACTTTTTGCCAATCTGTTGCACATTCTTCTCGTTTATTTGTATTTGTGGGTGTATGTGATTACACCTGTAATTATAATCGTACCACAAGGTGGAATTTAATTAATCGCATAGGGAAACAAGAGGTTTGCTGGCCATACAACATCTTCGGACCTTGTGTATACCGCCTGGCACTATAAATAAACAGTTTATTGATCAAATAGCAACAGCCTACACCCTCGCATGGTAGGTTTAAGTTGAAGGTCTGAGCTGAAGGGGGCGGCCTTGTTGACGATGTCGCCGGCAACGTCGTCAACTTTTCCCTCCCATTGTTTTCCCAGTTGTTTTCCTTTCTTTTTAATTAGGCAAAGTGCTCGGGAAGCGCTATGCAAATCAGCGTGTTGGGATCGTTAAGCGTGACAACTTGGAAATCAGCTTTCAGTCATTAAACTAGTTCTTTAGTTAGCTGGATGAGTATGTAATCTTTATAAGGTTAAAGGACATGGTGCTATGTCAAGAAAGATTAGGGAATGTTTCTAAAGCATTATAATTTAACCATTCTTACTTTGCAACTTGCTTTAATTTCCTTTTCCACCTTGTCTTCCAGCACACCAAACGCACCGGTTGGGTACTACGGGATGTCAACGACTGCGAGTCGATATCGGGACATATGTATAGGATGAGTATGCTCACCTTTTTGCTAGACGGCAGTGAGGGTCTCAATCAGATACGCTGCATGGAGTTGGCGCTGGTGCACGATCTGGCTGAGAGTCTGGTGGGTGATATTACGCCTTTCTGTGGTGTGTCCAAGGATGAGAAGCGTGCCATGGAGTTTAAGGCTATGGAGGATATATGCAAACTGATTGAACCGCGTGGCAAGCGCATTATGGAACTATTTGAGGTAAGTTTCCGATGAATTTGTTGTGCCAAATGCATCGACTAATCTTGTGATTTGTTGTTCTCCAGGAATACGAGAATGCGGAAAGTGCCGAGTCGAGATTTGTCAAGGATTTGGATCGATTGGATATGGTTATGCAAGCGTTCGAGTATGAGAAACGTGACAATTGCCTGCTTAAGCATCAGGAGTTCTTTGACTCCACAGAGGGCAAGTTCAATCATCCGTTTGTGAAGAAACTGGTCAACGAGATCTACGAGCAGCGCGACGTGCTTGCCAAGGCCAAGGGTGCCACTCCACCACCGGCGATTGTTGTGCCGAGCATGGAGTCTACGACGCCCACGAAACTAACCAATGGCCATGGCAGCTCGAGTTGAAAGCGTAAAAAGTAGATACTTTGTACTGGAACGCTGTAATTGTTTTAAGTTTTGAGATTTAGGTTAGCACACACACACACTTACACGCACTATCGCACACACATGAAAGCACTCTTAATCTATAAGCAAATCCAACTAACAAAAAAGATTGTTAAGCCTACCTCGACACGCTCATAGTAAGAATTTATACTTATCATTTTAATTTATTGAACAATCTACGTAACTTCTCATTTCACTAGCTTACTCTTGTAACGAACTCTTGACACCCTGGCCCCACGTGAGCCATTTGTTAAATGATTTCACAGTTTAGTTCAATTCTCTAACTAATTAAGCGTTAAAGTCGTAGCTAAATACATACACACGTGATCCAACAAGCAAATACGATTGTATATAAACCTAAAATATATTGTAGCAAATTTTTAACTTCGATGTGAAAAGATTGTATGGCCGAATCAAAAGAACAACAACAACGTATACAAACTAGCGATACTATGTCAAAAGCTAAGTTAAGTAAATGGAACAAATCAAAGTAATGTAATTTCATAGCTTATATAACCCAATTGATTCTCACTTTACGTTTTCCTTTGAACAAACAGTTGGTGTCGTACGTCAAAAGCGTAAAATACAACAAAAAAAACAATAATAATAACTAAAGTCATGCTTCGAAAATGACTAAAAGACAAACTGAAATTGAGTTTTCTTTTCATTTTCTTGAACTACGAAATTCTTTAAGGAAAGAAGTGTAAATACTGCAATGATTGATGTAAACAATTAACAATAATTATAGCCGACAGTAAAAAATCTTTAGTTTTAAATTATTAATGACACAACAACCAAGGAAATACTTTTATATTAATAAGTTAAGTTATTTCTTATAAATAGTAGATTGCATGTAAAAAGCCTCAATTCGGCCGATGACTCCGATGGCTGATATATGTTGTTTTGGTTAGATTTTGATGAAATTGTAAATGCATGTCATTTATATAGAGGTTTGTTAATGTAGTTAATATTTGATATTATTATTATTATTATTATTAGTAAAGGGGAGTCTTCCACGGTAGAAAAGGCTGCGGTACTGGGACTAGAGTCGGTATTCTGTACCTGAAGGTGCCTCGCTAGCCTGATAAAAGCTGTTATACTTCCCATAACTTGTAAATTAACAAAAATATAGGCAGTTAGTTTGTATTGCAGCTATACGATATATAGGTTTGATCCGGCTCATTCCAACTTATTTACACTGTGCAGCAATAAGAAATAAGTTTTATCAAACTTTTCAAAGACATCTCTAGTCTTTCAGATTGTTTACGAACATAAAACTTTATTTATATAACACAAGAGTACAATACACGCATAGTTCAGATAACTTCGTTGCCAGACTTGATGTTGCGATTCGATGTTGTGAGCTATATTGGTTATATATTCTGAAAAGTGTTAAGTAGGAAATAATGAATGACTTAAGATATATAAATACTAAATGTGCCTGTGCCCACCTTCAATGACAATGAACTGATTGTCACGCGTCGATGTCTGATGCGAGTGCTGTACATGCTTTTTGGCCTTATCTGTAAGCATATTTAAGTGATTATATAGTAGATCGAATGAATATACTATATTCCCTTACGATGTAGTGTAATACTGCGTTCTGTCTCGCCCATCGCATTTTTGGCGATGCATTTGTATTCGCCAAAGTCACGTTTAGTCACGGGTCGGAGCGTTAGGCGCATCACAATGCGATGGACATGATCGATGATCATGGATTCATATGTGCCGCCCTGCAGCAGTTCCTTGTCCTTCATCCAGAAATTGATCGATGCGGGCTGCGATTCGCTGATGCACTCGAGCATCAATTTCTGGCCCACACCCACATAGATGGTATCGTAGCGTGTCCAGATGGTGGGAGCAACTGCATTGAAGGAGGTTAAGTCATGTTGAATCAGCAGATCCCTGATATACTCACAGTTAACAACCAGCATGATGCGCTTGCTCACTGTGGGTGGGACGCCGTTGGAGGCGATGCAGAGGTAGGCACCCATGTGGACACGCTGTAGTTGCCACAATGTCAGATTGTGCCCCTCCACGCTGTACACCTCATGCTCTTGTTTACCCTCTTCGTCGGTGAGAAGCCACAGGGGAGCATTTTCCTCGCGTCGCCAGGTGATTGTGGGCAGCGGCACGCCCGTTGCACTGCAGGTGAGTGTAACATTCTGTCCACTGGCTCGCACCACATCCTGACTCGTCTGATAGTCCACAATGTCTGGCGGTACCACCACGTCGAGGTAGCCCATTTGGCTCTTCATGGGATCCGTATTGATTTGGCACATGTACCTAGAGGGGTCAACATCATGTAAATGATGGAAATCTATATATACTCTATATCTGTATCTCCCTCACCAGCCGCGATCCGCTTCGTGGACATCGCGTATGCGCAGCTGCCAGATGCGATGCTCCGTGTGCGAGATGCCTATGCGATGATTCTTGGTGATGACATGGTTCTGTATGCTGAGTATCGTCTGCGTGTCGACACGCAGCCAGGCCACCTTGAAGCTTGCCAGATCGTGTACAATACATGTCAACAGGGCGTCCCGTCCCACGGGCACCGTTACATTGTTGATAGGCCCACTGAACTTGGGATCCGCTGCATGAGGACAGAAACAGAAGTTCTATAATGTGCGAATTGCTTGACATTTACGAGCGACCTCATTAGGGTGTTCAATGGCGCAAGCCTTATAACAGAGACGGTGCTGGAGTTTACGAGGCGTGTAAATGCTACGACTTGACATTTCTTTCCTTTGGGGTGGCCTCAGCGAGAGTAGAAGGGGTGTTAAATTGATATAAACCACTAGAGAAAGTCCATTTCAAAAATAAATAAATAAATTTTAATTTATATAAAAAAGAAGTGGTGTGTATAATTTTTTCTAGCCTTCATTTGTCACTTTCATTTCTAATCTGCAATTATGCGCCATAATTATTATTATTCTTGAGCATTCTGCGAGTGTCTGCAAAATGTCAAATGCCCAAATAGAAATTCTCTCTAAACTTTGCCAGATGCCCCCGCTGAGCTAGGCAAATATTCTGTTTATTTCGTTTTATTTTTTTCGTTTTGAAAATTTCAACGCTCATAAATTTTGTTGTATAAACATTATGCGATTATGGCAGCAAATAATCCAATAATTACTGAAATTAGCTGCGTATTAGGGTGACCCGAGTGGCCCAATGGTCTGCAGACCGAAGCGACGCGTTCAAATAGACGATAAGCTGCCCGTAATTTTCCACAAAATTTGTAACTTTTTAATGTATTCACATGTTGATAGCAGCATCCAAATTTCGGGAAGTTCCTTCGGTCGATAAAGAATTTTTTGAATTCATGGATTGCCTGGGAATGTTTGGTTTGAAAGTTTTATGGTACACTGACGGCACTTAATTAAAAGATTATATTAGCTCGATGTACGAGTATATTAGCTATCTGGCTGTTTGACTGTTGGTCTGTATGTCCGTCTGTTGGTCTGTCTGTCTGTATGTCTAGCTGTCGGTTTTATTGAATATATAGATCTCAGAGACTATTAAAACTAGGACAACTAAATTATGTTAGAATCAGAACACACCTCTTTCCACTTAATCTATCGTAATTCTAATGCTAGATCGTTAATTTATGATAAGCATAATAAATAATATCTTCCTAATTATATCTGAAAATTTGGTTGCGATCGAATAATCAACATAAAAGTTATTTAAGAAATAATTAAAAGTATGAAAATATGAAATATAAATATATTCTCTACTCGGAGAGGTATTAAAAGGCAAATATTAGTGCACTCATTTGCAGGCAATTCTTGGAATCCGCTTTTCAATGCAACACCAGGTTGGGGAGTTCTTTGTGGTTAACTGATAATGTTAGGGTTGCCGCCTACCATAGACCCCCACCCTCGTCAACAGTGGCGCCGTCAACTTGCCGGCCATAACGGTAAACCATCACGCCCACCAAAATGTGAACCGTAAAAAATCACATCGTATGCCTAACAAGTAGCATGATTTTGTGGGTCGCCGACGCCTCACACAGCAAATACCTAAATTACAATTATGACCAAATAATAACCCGAAAAAATGCAAAAAAATGCCTTAGAGGGAGACAGTGAGATATGGAGAGGGAGAGAGAGCGAGAGGGAGAGGGAGAGGGGAGCTAGATGTGAAAAGGCGGCAAATGTGCGCTCTACCTTTTTATTTACCCATTTGGCCCGCTGATTGCCGTTGCAGTGCAGCCAAGTGTGTGTATGTGTGTGTGTGTGTGTCTGTGTGTGTTGCGCAACTAGCTTCGAGGGTGCCCTATGCCATGCTATATAGCCTATAATTTGCGATTATGTTAGGGTTCGGGCAAAGACGGCATTGTTTGGGCCATTTTTTGGTTTGTTCGTTTGTTGTTGCTATTGCAATTTGGCTATTGCATGTTTGCATATTGAAACATTCCAACCGTCTAAACAGTTTTTACCATATCACACACACACACACACATGCGTTCCCTATGTCTGGCTTAGTTCAGCGCACTGGAAGTTGGTTGATTACTAAATGTTTTGTTGCTTTGCTCGTTTCAGGCTTCACAAGAAAGCGTCCCATGCCGAAGACAGGGAGAAAGAAAATTGGAAATACTTGTAACAATGGCAAGAACAGTATGTGGCAGTATGTGCTGATCAGATAAGAAATCGTAATAATAGCTCATGGGCATTAAAATAAATCTACGAGCATTATGAGCTAACAATGTAATGAACTTTTTGGTGGTAAACATCTTGACAATATTTCCGTTTAAATTTTAAATTATTTAATTATATTATTTTTGAAATATAATTATATAAGTTTATAATAGGCTGAGAAATATTCTACAGTTTTTATAAAATTTATAGATGTTTTAAAGAATGTTATAAATAATTTTAAAAAAGTTTCTAAATAACAGAATAGTCGTGACAGTCTCAGGTACCCTTGTGCAATGAATGTAATAGATTTAAAAAAAAATGTAAATGCTTTTTCCAATAAAGTGGGAACCTTGTGCACCGCACACCATGCACACGTCTAGCTACGAGCCTGCTAAAGAATGCCCTAGAGTTTTATTATTGAATATAAATACTTGTATGCACATAACATACATATATAAACATATTTTGCTCAGTTACTTATATAAACTAAATAGGAAATAAATATTATGTTTAAGTTAAATAACATGTGTTTTCCTCTTTCCTTTTTTTTAGATTTTAGTAAACATTTCTCTCAGCCATTCTCCCTATTTCTTTAATTTACATGTATATAAGATAGACTTTCAAAACTATTTTCCAATTTTAAAATAAAACAAAATATTTCCACATAATAGAATATTTATACATGACAGTTTTTCATTCTTTTGCTTTCATTCTGTTTTAATTTAGTTGATTTTCAAGTTTTTGTGGCGGGATTTCATCCAAGTCCTGCCCAACACAGCAGACACCGCAGGTCGTCAGGCAGGCTGCCTGCATTCCCGCCTAACCGCCCTGCCCCCCTCTCTGCCTGCCACTCACACTGTTGAACTTGAAACGGAAAGTGAATGTCCTGTTAGACACTCCAAACAGTCTGCCATTTGGCAAATGCAAACGAGGAAATCGCATAACGAAATATGTCAGCACGCAATGTCTGCCGAAACACTGCAGTTGGTCTCCCCCCCAAAGTTCCCCCTTAGTTCGCTGTACTATTCCGACCATATCAAAAAAGATATACAACAACAACAGATAAAGAGAGAGAGACTGAGGGAAAATACAGCCAAGTGCCAAAGGAAGTAGAAAAAACGTCGCCTTTCCGCTTTGTTTGTCTGCAACGGCATCCCCCACCGCCCCCTAGTACCACCCAACTACCTACATTCTTCCCCGTTCCATTTGTTGATGGTCCTTCCCTTGACGCTTATCGTGCCGTGCGTCGGCGAGCCTGCCAATATTCTCTGTTTATTTGCATTTCCAGCTCTTGACACATTGATTTAAGCAACAATTTCTGATATATTTATCAATTCTTGCTGCCAACCTATGGTAAAATTGCATTGTTTTTGCTCCTGCTATGCATATTTACTATACTATATATGTTTATCTTAATGTGTATGGTATATGTAGTAGGTATTTCTTTAACTGTATTTTTGAGTAGGGTTGCAGCGCCAACAAGCGGAAGTCGCTCGTCGCGGCTGCTTCTCTTCTGCTTCTTCTTCCTCGTCTTCTGGGCGATATGTTGGCCGCAGTTTATTCACTTAGGGAACCGTTGGACTTCCGCTTGTTAGTGGCGCCTGCACTACGTCGGTCTTGTTGTTGCATTCGCCATTTTTTGGCAATCTTGCTTGATACCATTTTACACTATTAGAGTATCCAATTAGCCCTTTAAGCGTCAAGAATTTAAATTATTTATGCTTTAAGTTATGGAAACGAGAGTGTGATTATAGAAAGGTTGGCTAAGAAGAGAATTACAAGAGGTTTTATAACGAAGACGAATTTGATATATTATATATTGTATTTATATTTTGATTGTTGATTATTGGATTTATTGTACTCCTGCTTAGCTTTGAGATCAATTATCATTCCAGTGTTTCTTATGCATTATTAAACGTAGTTTTTTTTATATCATATTTAAGAGAATACGATCTCAATGTATTATTTATATCAAAATAGATGGTTGATTAGATGGTTCTACAATAGTGAAGAAGGGTATTATAAGTTTGTGTCAACCGGAAAAAACCTAGATCTCAGAGACTAGGGCTACCAAATTTGTTTTAAATATGTCTTAATCTTTCACGCAGATCAAGTTTATTTTACATTTTCACCACGCCCCTCTCGTCCCTGAAATTAAAAAAAAATAACGAATTCCAACCCTAATTTTAATGCAGGACAGTTCAATTTTGGTAGACAATATACCTATTAATAGTGATATGGTTTTTGATAATTTGGATGCGATAGGATAATTAAGATAGAAGTTATTAAAGAAATTTTAAATATGTACAGATTTCGAAGCCACTCCCCGAAAATATGCAACATAAAATACAGAAAACATAGCAATTATATATCGAGAAATTGTTGCGGATTGGTGTATAGCAGGTATATCACAGTCCAGCACTCTGGGCTGCAACTTTCATTTTTTTGCCAGCCATTTGTCCAGTATTTAACACTTTTTCTCATCCCATTTTTAAGTAATTTTCTTAAACAGTCATAATCCGTCAAACCTTGAACGAACTCAAAGCATAAATAAGGAAAACCCAAATTAACAACAAAAGGGTACGAAGGGAAAATAAAGCTGCAAACAAGTTCTCCTTTCTTTAATCTGGATTACTTTAAAGGCAATGCAGAAAAACCATATATAATAGTACTGTTAATTGCATTAATATAATAAGCTAATATAAAGAAAAAATAAAAGTTTAAGAACACTTAAGCTGAAAACAAGTTTAACACAGTTTGGAATTAAACCAAAGATGCTTAAAAATGTATTACTTTAAAATAACTGTATTATGTTATTCAAAATAAAGATCTTAATTCTCGAACAAAATAAATTCTTTATTGTAAATTGTAAATGATGATAGTTATAAGAAAACTTGAAATATTTCAAACAACATTGGTTTCTTCCTTTCCGAGTTAATTTACAAATATATAGTAATAGGGACATCATCGTACATTAATCTCACTTAGTGTCTCTTCTGTTTGTTGCAATTACCAACTTATTATTATTATCTTCAGTTCGGTTGCACTTACAATTATTCAATTCCGAGAAGGTGGCAGCGCCGAGGCAGACACATTGCAGCATTAACGAAATATGAAGGAGGACTCTGTACATATTCCCCGCCGACTCTCACATTAAGCTGGGCAAAGAACTGAAGAGAACTATGTTGTAAACTTTCTTTTTGCCACTTTCACTGCCTTGAAATGACCAAGGAATTTCCGTTGCACTAACGTGAATTTATTTTTTCCGCCTCTCGCAAACTCTTCCGTTCCGATTGCCCCCGATTGTCGTCAAACGGGACGAGACGTCTGCACGCAGTTGGAACTGGCCGCGAACTGCGCGAAGTGGCAACCAGCAAATGGCGAATAGCGAAATGCGAGCGACGCCGCTGCTTTTGCTGCTGCTGCTTCTGCTGATAATCAAGTGTCAAAATTCATATTCAAAATTCAAATGTTGCCAGGCGCTGACTCCGACTCCGACTCGGTCTCCGTCTCCGACTGCGACGCTGCCGACTCTGGCATTGGTACTGGCGCTGCGCATGTGTCCTGCGGCCCGTTGGTTGGCTGCCTGAGTTTCTTGTTGGCACAGGGGATGGGCAGAAGAAGAGCTGAGGGTGCTGGGCAGTCGCCAAGGTGCCTGTGCCGGCTGTTGCTGCCAGAGGGCTGGCCAAAGGTAAAAACTAGTAAATGTTTCATTCATAAAGTGTAGAGCGCGCAACATTTTCATATGCACGTGACGCCACATACGCTTATAGGTGTGTGTGTGTGTGTGAGGGTGTTGTTGTTACTATTGTTACACCCGCACCCTTTCAGTGCTGGCGAAGGCATTCTAAATCAGAACTACAACTGGAAATGACACCGCATTCCGAATGCAGCTGACTGATTTGACTGTACATCGAGGGGAAAGTGAGGTTAAACTAAAGAAGAGAAACTGAAAGTGCGAGCTTAATACCTGGAAAGCACATTGAAGCTTCAAACTAAAATACAGGAAAAATTGAAGAGAAGTACAAAAGAAGCTAAGCCAAACAAAAGATGGAACAGCTTATCAAAGTATGCAATAAATATCTTTAAAAGAACATTGCGACTAAAAAACCTCAATTAAGCTTTTTCATAACTGATTAACTAAAAAAAGGTTCTATTTATTTGGAAAAATGTTTGAAGAAATGTAAGAAAATGGAAACCTATTTTACTTTACAGAACATTCGACAACTAGTATCAAAAAATGATAATATATCTTTTAGGTAAGAGTATTTAAACGACAACTACCCCTTCTGATAGTTTGTCATTTGCAAATGATAAATTTGATTTGTATTTTGCGAGAGTTGCCTGGGGAAAGAATTCGCCACCTGGCAACACTTTGGCAACCTCAGAGCGAACTCGTCCCTTTTGGCCAGCGCCAATTGGTGTCTAATTAAGCCCGAAAATTCCATACATATTCATCTGCGCTTTCCTGCTCGTATCTGTTGTTCGCACATTACTCTTACTTTTTGCCTGATATGCACTTTTCTGTTCGCGGCATGTGTGGCCTCCTTCCGACATCCTTCCCTTCGAAGTCTCTGCTAAGTATGCTTTATTATTTGCGCATAATTAGCGCTTTTCAATAAGAATCAAGTCTAATTATTAAATTGTTTTTACCCCTGGGTAACCTTTTACATTTCTGCTTCTTCTGCAATACGAAACTTTGGCATCAAGATTAAGCTTCAAATTGTTATGAAATGCAAACTTTGGTGTATGTCTTACTCAAAAGGAGAGTTATTTGGGAGAATCTTAATACATAATAAAGTGTTATTATATATAATATATAAACACATATTTATGAACATCGGTGTGTGTTTATACATATGGTTATTACACAACTTAAATTGTTTTAAGTTTTTTGTGTAGTTATTACTTAAACAGTGATGTATTTTGAATGTATGATTTCAGTTAATATTTTCCATATATTCCAAATATTGAAAAATATTTATTGTTCAAAATAAGGCTATAGTTCCTTACTTTCAGTCAATAAACAGCCCCACTGAATTGTTTCAATAGAATAAATGAAATTATTTTATTGATTAACATTTAATTAACAAAAAATATTAGGTTGTCAAATATCTCCCTTCCGCTGAAGGGAGATATTTGACAACCTAATATATTGTGTAAATGTTAGAAAAATCTTTAGTAAACATTCTTGGTATATACATGTTAGCATCAATAAAAATAATATTATATATATACTATATTAGGCAGAATATATAAATCTTTTTATTACAGAATTGTGTAGTTTTAAAGTTGTTAATGGAAACTACGATTCATTTTCATTTTACAATGTTTAAATATCAAAATATATATTTAATATTGCAGATGTTATCATGAGAGATATTTAGAATGAACAAATTCGTATTATCAATTATCATTTTACTTACTACCAGTATAAGAGTTGTACACTACTAATACGATAAAAAGGACTTATAAAATAAGGAGAAGATGAAATATTGCTTAGCCAAAACAACAACCGAAGTTTTTGAAAAGCTTTTCAACAAAACATGCAACCAAAGCTTTTCTATTTATTTTCCAAGTTTCCAACTTAAGCGAGCTTTTTCGAAGGAATTCAGTTACTGTACAGTGAAATTTAAATTATCATAATAAGCAGTTAACTGCTTATCGAATCTTTTTTCATCGTATATCAACAACTATGAAAATAACTGGCTATGACGAGAAAAAAAGGGTTTGGCAATTGTGGACTTTATTCGAAAATTTAAACCTTATAAAACGGGGGAAAATGAGAGTGATCTTAATTTTAATGGGACTCAAACATTTTTAAAATCTTTTCGTTAATGTTTACTTCCATTTATATTGGTAAAGACTAGTTGAAGCAATAGAGTGGAAATTTAACTTATAATTTAATTAAATAGAAAACATTTCTCTGTTTTTCTGGTCTCCATTTCACTGAATATCGCTCCAAAAGCTTTGCTGAGACTGCTTTTTAAATGACATTTAACCGACAGTAACCGGTAACAAATTGCATTTTAATTCGCAGGCGGAGATTTGCATATTTGTTTTTACAACATTTAAATATAATTACACGTTGTTTAGCTGTAGCAAGAGGAGCATTTAATTAAATCAATGCAAAAATCTCATTTGGTATTCATGCGCAACGAGCAGGTACTCTCAGTGTGAATACACTGAGTGCACTCGACTTTTCTGCCGCATGTTTGTTGTGCCAAGTACTTATCGCTCTTGTTGTTGTTGCTGTTGTTTTTATTTGCCCAACATCAACAAAAGCAGCAGCAGAGGCAGCACAGGCGACTACAATACAATGAACATTAATGCTTAAACACAGACAAATAAACATAAACATTTATGTCAATAAAATGAACTGATGCTTGACCTGCCTGGCCAGATAAAACGGCCATGCGAAACACCCGACACACACACACACACTTTCTCGCAAACACACACACGTAGGCTGGCACATTTTAGTTAATTGCCAGCTCGAAGACCTCGCTCCGGACGTGTCCTTAGCATCGTCTTTGTCGAACGCTTTCGAGCGTCTAAATATTTTTAGTCAAAGGCTTCAGGTGCACGCACGACTGCCTCAGCCGGTCGTGCCCCTCCATGTGGCATCGTCTCCGTATCAGTTTCGGTCTGCATCTCTGTGTTTCTGGTCTTGGCTATTGGCAGTAGCAGGTGTTGACCGACTGCCATTCGATTTGCACACTCACCTCCCGCCCTCCCTCACTGTCAATTGTTGGTATAAATACCGAAGTGCTTGCTGCTGCTGTTGCTGTTCTGAGCCTAATTGAGTTTGCATACGGTTTGCTTTGTTCAATTAGATTAACAGCTTCGCACTCCCTCACTAAGCTCGTCTCCACTGTCACATCATAAGTTCGTTGTTGTGTTGTATATGTATGTTATTTGCAAATTTTACCAATCAGTTTGTGCAGTCTTAAGCAGCTTAAGAATCCTCTGAAAAACTTGCTAGAGTTTGCAATGCGATTAAAAAGGAAGCTGAGAACTTTTAACTACCAAATATAATTCATGGACACACTTATGTTCTTTGATAGGTATGTTAAAACTTAAAAGAAAAAATTAATGTATATTCCAAAGCTGAATAAGTCTGAATATGAGAAAATATATTATTTATTAATTATTAGTATTTTGACCACGTGTCTTAAACCAACAAAGAGTATTTGCCCTCTTTGTAGTAAAGGTAAGACAACTTCTGCTATTGCTAATGGAAAGTGTTGTGAGTTCCTTGACAACATTCACTTGTCTTTTCGAGTTTCATCTCTACTATCAATAAATTAAAATCGTATTATATTTTTAAAAATTACGACAATGTTCCATTACTCTTCAGAACATCTCTTTCTTTCTCTTTTAATTTTGCTGGTTAAGAATACATTCTTTTTGAATGACGATAAACAGAGACGAGAATGTAAAGTTTTTTTTTTGTACTTGTATTTCGTAAATTTATTAATTTGGCTTTTGCTTTTCTTTCTCTATCTTCATCTTTCTTTATTTCTCATGTACATTTGATAAAAAGCTCTAATAAAATGCACTTTTTACTCTTTATAAAAATGAGTTTCAAATTAATTTGAATACTTTTGTAATTCTTCTTCTACTCGCACACAAACACGAATGGGTTTGTGGTCAACAAGTCGTGCAGACTGATTGAAGAAGAGAGACTGTAAGAGAGCAAGGATAATGCAAGTTGAAAACCAACTTTGTTGCACTCACTTACCAACATCAATTTATACTCTATTTAAATTAATTTCATTTTTATAAAATTAATGCGTGTGCAATTGTGTAAGCTGTGTGTGTTCAGCGTGTTTTCCTTTGTTAACTGATTAACCATACGTTCTGTTGGTTGATAAAACATTCACTTGACAATTTGTTATCTAACTATCCATTCTTGAGTTGCTCCTACAAAATTTCTCAAGCGATTACAAGAAACACTTAGAATAGATAAATGGATAAGTATAACATTTTTGTTCCGTTCCTAAATATCTTTAATATTGTAAAAATTATTGTGCAATGGCCAAAGTAATTCAACAATATGTGAGTTCTCTTTTAGTATAAAACCTTCTACTATAAAGCATTTCTTAACACATTTTGAAAAGGCACACGAACCTTCACACACACACTCGTATATCAATAAATATTGAAATACTTATGAATTTAGGCAAACATTCCATGATGCTGTTGTCGATAGCGATGCTGCTGTTGTTGCTGTTGCATTTGTTGCTGCCCCAGTTCCCAATGGCAACTGGTCCCTTGGGTGCAGAGCAAACGGCACCAAATGTAGCACATTTTTCATTTCAACACGAGCAAAATTGCATTTTTAAATACATGGCGAATGGACGAGAGTTCGCAAAGGGGCGGACATCGGGGCAGCAAGGGGGGAGCAAACGGTTTTCACTAATAAATAAAAATAAAACGAGGGGAAAATAATAAATATGCCATGGCAGAACTAACCAAATGCGCAGAATGGCATTGCCAAGCAGCAACAACAACAGCAACAACAACACAAGCTGAAAATATTTAAAAAAGCTTTTAAGTGTTATTGATAGTTGAGCGAACTGGCACGCCCACTCGACGTGCGCCTCCTGCCTGCTCCCATTGGAATCGTGCCGCACTATGCAAGTGTTTTTGTTTCATTTGCCCAGTTTTTGCTAACGGTTTTTGCATTTGTTGTTGCAGATCTTCATGTTGTTGTTGCCTCTGGTGCTGTGTGTGGAAAGCGCTTCCGGTTATTTAAATGCTAACAAATACAAATTGTTGGGCGTTTGCCGGACAGCAGCACTCAACAGTTGTTTGCTACGCTTCAGTTCTCCACTACTTGGCTAGGTTCGAACTGTGCCCCAAACTGAGGCATGGGGCTCTGTTTCAGTTTTTATCTCGTCGCCTGAAACATTTTGCATATTTGGGTTATATTTCAATTCTTGCCGGGTGAGGTTTTTATTTCGCTTGGAGGTTAGGTGAAAACAAGGAAACAGGGAACAAGGCGGAAATGTAAAATAAATATTTCAAGTGCTAAATTTTATAAAGTAATAGTTCTTAATGCCTAAATATGTATATACCTAAATCTCTATTAAACTTCATCTATAACCAGGTGTAAGTAAAGTTTAACATATGTATATGTTAATTTATCCTGCATAACATATTAATGTAAACAGTCAGATTTATCGATAAATCTTGGCTAACTATCAACTGTGGTAGCGTATATTCATTTATAACTAGGTGTATGTAAAGTTTAACATTTATGTTAATTTATCCTGGATAACATCTTAATGTTAACAGTCAGATTCAAACTTAACATTTATCGATAACTGTTGGCTAACTATCAACTTTGGCAGCGTATATCGTAGCCGTCTTACTTGCAACTTTTACCACTTTGTTAATCCATTGTACAAGCACTTGGCGAACAACGGTTTGTTCTGAAACCCGCTTTCACACGATATTACGGAAACGCGGTCTCAATCCACGATGAGAGCGCGCGCATATTCAGTTTGCTTCGTTCGATACTCGAACAGAATTTATCGCTTTCGATTTGTCGTTGTCGTTGTTGCTGTTGTTGCTGTGCATTGTGTATTTATTTGTACGGTTTTGGTATTTTGTTTTGCACACATTGTGGTCGATTGTTTTTATCAACATGCTGTCGGAAGTGAGAGAAGCATATTCAATGGATGCAATATGGACACGTTTTGTGTGCGGCCAAAGAAACAAATGCGATTAGAGAGGAAGGGAGCCAAAGAATGAAGAGAAAAGAAGCGAAAATGGTCAAGTTAAAATGAATGGAGTGTGGTGCAAGTTTAAGTATTTATGGGGATTAAATTTGGCCAGGAGAGAGCGAAATAAAAAGAGCTGCAAGCGGAAAAGCTAGAGAACTGGTCTAAAAACTGGTCTACAGTCTGCATTTTAAGCCAGGTTCCTCTTTGAGGCAGCATTTGACCCAATTGCATGCTTAACTTGTACTTCAATTCCGCATAACCTGACGCATTGCATCGCACTCAGCCAGTCAAGAAGACAACAAGAACTGTACTGGTCGAGGCCGCACAACAAGTGTCAGGAATGTGGCACAAAAGAAACTGTGTGCATACTTTAAGGCGCTTAAATGCTCAGCGCAGTGCAGCCACAACCACAGGCAGCACCATAAATAAACTGGCATATGCGGCGTGAAGTATGCAACGGGAAGGGGCATCTTCACCAGCTCACTAATGCAGTTACTACAGCCGCACGCTGAAAGAGCTGCTGTTGCTGCTGCTGTTGCGAGTGGCAACTTGCCGCGTCCTTCGCGTGTGCCAAGATAAATCTCAACAAGTTTTTATACATTTCCCTCTTTGTGCACACCATTCCCTCTCCCCCCTTCTCTCTGCCCCTTGCACTTTTTTCCTGTCGCCGAATGACAAAAGTCGACAACATAAGCCAAGCAGCGGAGCAGCAGCAGCTGCAGAAGCCAGAAGACTTTCAGAAACTGGCAAGCCAAGCAAATGCCACAAAAAGTATGCAGCACCCTCAGCTTATATGCGATATATGGAGTGTGACATGTCTGAGCACTACGGGCTTCCTCCTTTGATCAGCATCTCGATGCATTACGTCCAGGACGGGTCGGGCCCCATTTAACAGACAAACAAACATCGAGCATACGCCATGTTGACCCCATTTACGCATCGTGTTTTTGCTACATTACTTTGCCTTGTTTTGTTCATCTGCTTCTTCTTATTCGCTCTTCTTCACTCTTCTGATCTGCCTTTTGGGTTTTCCTTTTGTTTGTCTCCTTTTTACTGCGTCTGTTGTTTTGCCTCATCCCAGGCCATCATTCTGTGTGCTTTCCAGCTGTGCTTTGTAATGCAAGCCAATACTGTGCCAAGTGTGTGTGTGAGTGTATGTGTGCTGCAGCAAATGCAGACTACTTAGTTGCCCGACGCCTCTTTGTTTATGTTCGAAAGCCAACATGCTACATATGCTCTTCGCTCGCTCTTAACAGCTCACTGGAAGTTTCCAGAGTGCCAAAGCGAGCGAAAGAGAGTGCAAGGCAAGAGAGAGCAGTCGCTCTTAAACGACGGTTGCCATTGGTAGTCAGACGAGTCAGACCAGAACAGTCCAATGTTAATAAGTATAGTGATAGTGTATTGGCTTTAGGAAAGTATTTTTGAATAGATACTAAAATAAGTTGGAATAATTCTTAAGGAAAACCATTCAAAATATGTCTTCACATATGTATTAGGAGAAGAAAAAAGCCTTTTATTATTATTAAGAATTAAGAAAGACATTAAAAAGAAAAAACCATTTTCTTATTGTAGGAAATTAAGAAAGTTATTGTCTATTATTTTAGTGCTAAGTTCTAATTTCTGCTTATGAACATTTTTGAAAGTAAGATTACTCATTTGCCTAGTCTTAACCGGTTTCTAGGTATAGACTTACCACCCTTTTCATTTAACTACCTTCTTTCAATAACCTTAATATTATGTTAGGTGTTACATTTACCGCAAAACTAATAAAATATAATGAAGTTTTCCTTACTCTGCTAAACCAATTCAATTTCTATATTTTTGAAGTTTTATTGTACTAATTATAACTTTTATAATCCTTTCGGAATTTTCTGTGCTGATAACAATAGATTGACAGTATTTAACTCAGAGTCTTTATTTTATGCTCTCTATCCTTAATTACATAATACTTTAATACCTAACTACTAACACGAATCCACAGATCTGATTGGGTATTTACGGGGTAAATAAATGAATTACAAACATTGAATACGCAGCATATAAAGTAGCATAGAAAATGTACAATTTAAAAACATACTTAATTACTCGTATTAATGACAGAAAATAAATATAAGTCAGACCAAATGGATTTTGTTCGATATGTGAGTTATATATAATATATGTTTATTGTATGCAATTAATTACTCAATAAATATTTTTTTTGTGAAGTGAATCTTTCTCTTAAATATCTTTCATTGAATACAGAGCTTTCCCTTTCGATTTACCTTTAGTAGTTTTTTAATAGGCTTATCAATCCGTAGGCATTGTTCCGCAAGAAAACTTATTTCTCTGTTACATATTTAAGTGCTTTTGCATTAAGTAAAATATAACTGAAAATAGCTCAATATCGTAGATTGCAGCAAGAGACTTATTTTATTATTTTGAAAATTGAAAACTGTGCTAAAAATATGAAACTCTAGCACATTCACTTTGACTTTCCTCGACTCTCTATTAGTCTTGCTTGCTTTCTATTTGCATTTGTACAATATAAAAAGAAAGCACTTTTTGCTGAAAAACTTGAACGAAGCTGCATCAGAAATGCACTTAAAGGATTAAAACTGCCACACATTATTGGAGCAATTAGCAACACCCGCTTACCACTCCTCCTTGGCAAAATGTTTTTCTGAAAATATTTTCAAATGTTTTTACTGATCCTGATTGGCATCCATCAGAAAACAGTAAAAGAGCAACAACGAAGCAGTTGCTCACTCGCTGTTGACAGGCTGCAGCTGCAGTTGAACCCAGACCCGATTTGGCATGACAGTTGTGTACTATATATACGCCATATAGATGGAAACAAATGCTGTATGTTCGTGTGCCAAGCGTTGCTCACAAGATAATTGCCAAAAGTTGTTAGAAAAAAGTTTCGACCAACATTTTTGCAGCTAGTCAAAAAGTTGGACCCTTGGGTCAAGCTGTGTCCCGGCCCCATTTCCAGGCTAACGGAAAAAAAACTAAGCTAAAAGTTGGCTAAACATTTTATTCTATCTAATTGAGTGTGTTTAAACTTTAAAGTTTAAAGTATGCCAAAAGTTTGTTCGCAAAGTTGGCGATTTAGGCCGAGTGAGCGATTGTATCTCTATAAAGCCAATAACACTCGCAAACTGTTGCATGCGGTCTTGTTGTCTCGCTCTCTTACTTTTATTATTATTATTATTATTCGTATTATTTTGCTGCTGCCTATTGTTGTTTATTCGCGCTGCTGTTGTTATGCCGACTTACGCATTTTGATTGAGTTGAGTGCACATTTTTTAATTTATTTTACGCGCTCGCCGCTCGACCGGAAATGAACGTGCGCATAAAAATGGCGACCGCCTTCACTGCCAACCGTTTCCGTTGTGTCAATAAAATTGTGAGTGCCAGTCAGTCAATGTGTGCGGCTCTGTGTGCTTACACATACATATGTAAATGCAAAATAATAAAGTAACACAAATCCCAATTTCCGTCAATGCACACGGCGTATACGCAATATGCATTTCAAGCCTGTCGCTGTGCCTGCTTGCATTGATGTTGTTGTCGTTGGTGGTGCTGCTGCTATTGAAGAATGCAAATATAAAAGCAAGTATCTACTATTTTATAGTGCACATATTTGACGATCATTGTCAGTTTCCATCAGGCTGAAGGACGCGATTGATTTGCGGCACTGTAGTTCGACCTCCCGTTGCTGCATTGTCAAGAGCTTTCGATATATGTTTTTGAAATACGTTTCAAGTTCTCAATTTGATTGTTTTGATGTGCTCGAAACTCTGCACAACAATAAAGAAGCTTCTGCATTTGAATATTGTTTGGGAGTATTAAAAAAATGAATAAATGAATAATTTTTTTTGTTTAATTGTATTTTAAATTATGTTATGCTGCTTTTGGTAGTTTTCATATATATGTATATTATATATTATATTGTATTATAAAATATTATATATAATATGAAAAAACCTGACAAGTGTCCAGTGCATAGTATAAGATTATGCATAAATTGCACAATTTTATATTTGTTTAGTTGTGAATGCGGCACTTTGGCCACACAGCCGACATTGATAACAATTACAAGCATAAGCCCGGGCAAAGTTTGCATATGATTTTAAGCTTAACTGTAATTAAAGCTTCCTGGCAAGTGCAAGCCAACAACAATAAGGAATATAACAGCAGCAACAGTAACAACAAAAACAGAAACCAAACTGCATGCATAAAGTTTGTTGGCAACTCATAACTTTTACTTTGAGATGCAGTAAAGTGCAGTGAGAGTGAGAGAGGCAGACAAAACGAGGCAGAGAAAGAGAGAGAGAGTGAGAGATTGTGGGCAAGACTGAGAGATAGTGCGAGTCGGGAGCAAAGGGCAGGATCTGGAGCAGGGCCACAATAACCCAAAAGAGAGAAACTTTATGATGTTATATAGTTCTCTTTTTCTAAGTGTGTGTGTATGTACTATATATGTATGTGTGCGTGTGTTAGCTAGAATATGTGTGGGTGTTAATAATAAACCAAATAAGTGGGGATTTTGTTTCTGTTCTTCTATGAGATGCGGTGCAAAATCCTGCAGAACCACTTGAATCGGTTTAGGCTTTATTTTTATTTATTTAGAAAGTTTAAGTTTAAAAAAGTGAATTTATTAGAAATATAATTATATAATTTATGCAGAAATACGTCAGTAATATATAAATGAAAATAAATATTTAACAATTAACATATTAATCAAAGTTAATTTAATAAAATGTTGTAACTAGTTTGAGTTGAACTAGAAATTGTCGTGTGAGAAAAATACAATATATAATTTTTATAACTTATTGATTTTTATAGAAAATAAATGGATGAACAGTTTCAAAACAGTATTCCAAAATTAAGATAACTAGTACAGAATTTGAGATTGATTTGAGCTAAGAATTAATTTAAAAATGGAACAGAACTTTACTTTTTATCTGGAGTGCATTGAGTATTAAAGACTTCCTGGACTTCTTCCGAAAGCTTTCAAATAAATAAGCTAATCAATTATATTCCTCCTTCCCAGACCCATTACAGGGTATGTAAAACGGCAAACTTTGAAAAGCGGATAAGTTTTTGTTGTGCTGTTCGTTTTTTATGATTTTTTTGGTGTTTTGGTTTTTAGTTTTGTGTTGCAGCTGCGATTCTTGTGCAGAAGTGTTAAACGCGCGTGGTTTTCAGGCGGATGTACTCTCGTACTTTTACTTCTGTTTCGGGTCGCAAGTTTTAAGAGCGAACTTTATGCTCTAATTTCCGAAAAGGAAAAATTAGCAAAGTATTTGCGCCATTGCCATATCATAAACTGGCGAAAGCGCAAAACTGGAGCAGCCCTACTTGCCTAGCTTGTTCTGGTATCCATGTGTGCCACAGTGTGTATATATACATGTGTGTGTGCGTGAGTGTGTGTGTGAGGAGTTGCTCACAAAAGTCACATAAATTTGGAATGACAGCAGCGTTTTACAGTTTTTCGAGGTCGTGCGGTAATAAAGTTTTTGAAGAGAAACACAGAGAAATGTAGAAAAAGTGCGAACGAGATAGACAGAGAGAAACGAGAGAGAGAGAGAGATAGAGAGAATGGATGACAAGGGGAGTCACAGCTGCTCAGGCAGCGACGCATGATGACAGACCAAAGTGGCAGCTAGTTAGACTCGGGGGCAGCAGCTGGTCCAAAGGCAGGGCCAGTAAAGGGAGGGCACACCAGAGTAGAGGGGTGGCGGGGGGAGTTGCCCAACATATGACTCGTAAAATATGTTTATGTCTGTGTAGAGTCGGCGGACTGAGCTGCCACATAGGCCCAACCTACACTGCGCCATGCACTCGGAATGGCTCTGCTGAGCCGCTCTATGAAATTATGCAATGGGGATTATTTTAGTTAAATTGCCCGACTGCGTCGAGGGTCAGTCAGACAGACGGACAGACAGACAGTCAGTCAGACAGTCAGACGGACAATAGAAGTGGGAGTGAGTGCGAGTCTGTGGAAGTTTGTGCAGAGTATGAATGATAAATGGAAAGTTTGAATAGTGAAGACCTTAGAAAATTACGAATGATATCAGGAATAAAATATGTGTATAAAATAAAACTATAAAAATAAATAAATATATTTATTAAAAGAAATATAATACTATTTGAATACTTAGTAGGTTTAATAAATAAATTTAATATCGTAATGAAAATAAGTAAATACCAAAGAAATTAAAGAATGTACTTTATGTTAATTTAATAGCTTAATAAATGTGTGTAAGGTGCTTTAATTAAAATATAAGTTAATTCAGTTTGACGGTTTACAAAGTTTTGTTATTCCAATAATTTTTGTTTTGGTTTTTTTATATTTATTAAATGAACTATTAATTTAACAATTGCTTTGTTCCTCTACAGGCGTTGCGACGCCTTGGAAATTTGATCAAGTTTGTATTTAGCTGCCATATTTTTCAATAAGCACTCTTATAAAGCATATTATATTATATTTTTAATTTGTTTGTACATTACTGTAATCTGCTCTTCCCAAATGGGTGACCGCGTAAAAAACAATCGCTCAAAACGATGAAAACCCAAACGGAAAACCGCAACACAAATCAGGCCACTTGTAAAGGGCGAATCAAACCAGAATAAATTGCCGCAAACAGAAAATGCTTCAAATAAATTAAACAATGTGCCAAAATGACGACCACACGCAGCCAACGAGTTGCACGCTGCACGCAGCACGTTGCAAGCTGCCAATTGCACGAGTTGCGCGAGTGAAATATGCAAAATAAATTGTAATTAAATTGACAATCGTCAATACGGCACAGTCTAACTACCACCCCTGCCACACCCACTTGAAGCTCTGCTTACGCTACGTTAATTATTGCAAACAGACTCAGGCCCACATGCCCATTGGCCATTGTCATTGGCTGACTGGCAACTGTCGCTCAACTGGCCAAAAATCAATGGCAAAGCGAGTTCCGAGAGAGATCTGCGCGCGAATTGTGGTCATTTGGTCAGTTGGCCATTAGAGCGACGACTGCTTCAGCTGCTGCGATTTGACATTATATAAAATGTGACAGAGTGCCCGCAGTTTGCCCTCTTCACCTCGCCCCTCCTTGCCCTCGTTGATCAATGACCTCAGTGAAGCCACTTTGTATCAGGTTTACTTTAAGCCAGAATTACCCTACATATCAATTATTTACATCGAACTTCTTTACTTAAGTGTAAGTTTATGATTAAGGCACTCTATGTGTACTTTTAGTTCTTCTTTATTTAAAGCAGCAAATATCTTTTTATTTTAAATTAAATTTTTTACTCCTTTAAAAGGTATTTTAATATTGATTTTTTGTTAGTTTTTAATTTATTAAAATATATATTCACTTGCTACAATTTCTATATATACATATAGCTTAAAATTAGACAACTATATCGTAAAGTTTTCATAGGAACAATTAGTTAGAACTGAAGGTCATCTTAACACAACTGTAAGTATTCATTTCTTAAGCCTTCATCTTCCAATTCAGCGTTTACTTTTCAGATAAAAACAAAAAGGTACAAAATTGTCTTAAATTAGAAAATATTGACTGCAAATTAATAATCTTTCTGTAAATTTATTAAGATGCAAATTTACGTCACATATTAAAAAGCATATACACATGTATTTCTGGCATACATATATACATATGTATATATTTCAATGTTTACAACCCCAGTTAAGAAACTTACGATTTTACCCTTTTCTAATTGTATTTTTAAATAAGAATAAGAATGAAAATAAGTTACTATACCATAAATCAGTTGGAATCGTAAAATCTTCCTTCCATTCTTCTTATGTTTTATATATCCTTTAAATTTATATACTTTAAAGTTTTTCTAACGAGTTTAAAGATTTCTTTACCAGCCCAATAAATCCGTGCTTTAATCGCTTAAGCATTCCCATGTTACTATGTTACATTTTTGAGTTCTCCATTCAAGTTTCGTCCGCAGAATTGACCCATTTAAGCTAATCCGACTACAAGACTAATTAATGCAAATTAAGGGGATTCCCTCCCCGCTGCACTAACAAAAGTGCCGTTGAAAAACCACGCATAAGATTTGAGCGGCTATTCGTCTGCCCTCTTCCTCTCCCTCTCAATTTCCTGTCCGAAATGAGGCTTTCAACACAAGAGGAACGCGAACGACAACTCGTACAACATAATTAGGCTTATGGCAGTGACTTTTATAGTCAAGTGCCGCGGCAGGCTACCACAACACCCTCTCCCACCATGCCCCTGCCCCACCACCACAACCAGCACGGCGCCCATTTGCGTGCGTCGCTAATTAGTGTAAAATGTTTCCTGTTATTTACCTTTTTCGGTTTTGCAACAAAACAAACGACGAGACCTAATTGTAGATGGTCCCGAAAGGGGGATCGGCAGGGGAGGGGGAGGTGGCAAATTTGTAGGCAGGCAGGTTCACTTTAGTGGATACTTCAGTATCAGTAACTGTTTCGGTTACGGTGTCGATTTTTATTTGTGCTCCTCGGTGACGTGACCTGTTTCTGTAATAAATAAATAGTCGCATTTGTTAAACAGTTCAGTGTGTAATCAACACGGCACAAAACAACAAAGACAAAATCAGCGCTAATTAACTCGCACAGACACGAGTTGCCATAGTTAAATGTCCTCGTCTGTCCTACTGCCACTTGGCATGCAGCACAACAACTCGTTCAGCTCAACGAGACGCGATTCGCTTGGCCTCCCCTCGTCTCGCTGTGCAAATTGCATTTTAAAATAAATTATAATGATTATGATGCTGATGCTGATGCTGCGAACAACAGATGTCAGCCCTGCCATAGAGCCTTGTCTGTCAGCGTCTCTCTCTCTCTCTTTCGCTCACTCTCTCTCTCGCACTTTGGCTACCCATTGTCAGCAACGTTTTGCCACTTGCCACTTTGGTCTTGTGGGGCAAGCATAAAATTGTTAACTGAACAACATTAACGCAAGCATTTTATGTTATGACGTTCAAGTTGATATTATTAAATCAACTTAGAGCTGAAGCTGCAGAGAGAAGGCGATAAGAGTTTGTATGAGAACATTCTCAGAAACGGTTGCGTCGGGTCGCGATAATTAATTTAGAATATTACATTTTGTTGAGGAGTATATCAGAATTAAATGCAGGCAAAAAAATAGTGATAGACAACGAAGAAGCAATAAAAGAATGACGAAAATTAAAGAGAGAATATGTCGTAGAATATGACTCCAAATAACATTATTATAACTGAAACAAGCATACGAAGAGAACAGTAGAAAGAAACATTAATTTATTAAATATTCCAAATTTCTTCAATACTAAAATATACAATGTCTTACTTTCTAACAGGGTATTACTTATGACATCATAAAATCGAAGCACTTAGGAAACTTGACGAATAAATTGTATATGGGGAAACGTTATGAGTGATTAGTAATTTTAAAATTCCTCCTTCAAGAGATAAGAACATTTGCGAGCTTTTTTATAAGACGATTTTACTTGCTCAGACAGAATCAGTTTCAGTTTGTGTCGATGCGCGTTGATAATCTCAACTCGGATGAGCTACATAAAAATGGAATGGAAATTAATGTTGCTTTTATTTTTGTTAATTATACAAGAAAATGCCGCAAGTAGCACGGTGAGTTTGCCTCAAAACCCGATTTAATCTATTAGAGTTTTGAGATAATCTGGCTTTTATTTATTAGACTAAATTATTCTTTTTTGTGCACTGAACAACTTTTGTTGACATTCGATTCTCTAAATTATATTTGGGAAAAGAATTCGCGCACCTTTTTCGCTAAACAGCATAATAATTTTTAATGTTAAGTTAACAGTGTTGGTACGGCAGTTTTCAAATCAAACCTCTTTCTCTAAATGCTCTTTGGCGTTTTGCAATACATGTCGTATCGATTGAGTTATCGATAGATCACGCAATTTAGCGTACGATAGTGTGTTGACTATGGTCACACTGCTAAATAGTATAAACAAATAACAAAAATAAAAATGTTTGCTTGTGTTTTCAGGAATGCATTGGCTCAAAGCAGATGGAGTTGCAGTGCTCCTCGTATTGCTATGACGTAGTGAGGCCCCTTCTTCAGCATGCCACTCAATTTTACCAGAAGGAACATAATTTCGTCGAATTGGAAGTATCTCTAGCTGAACTTAAGGTTAGCGATAAGAGAAATCTGGATATCATTGGACTGAAAGATGAACAGCTGGCAACTGAGAGAAAATTGATTGCTTCTTATGAGAGTCAACTGGCTGCGAAAGATGCGGAATTAAAGAAAATACAAGAGCAGAAATTTGATTCTAAAAAACTGGAACAATCTCTAGCTGAACTGAAGGCTAGCAACAAGGCACTGCAGGAACAAATCGAAGAAAAAGATAAGAAACTTGCAGCTCTAAGTGCAGTGATAGCTACCCATAAGACGCAACTGGCTTCGATACCCAAGAATCGCGAAGAGAAGTCAACATTTGATCTACCAAACTGTTCAACACAAAAGTCGGGAGTTAAAAAGTTCAAGCTCAATGAGGTCAAAGAATTCTCTGTGGCTTGTGATTCCGAATTAGCTGGTCCCGGTTGGATTGTTATTCAGAGACGTTTAGATGCTAACGAGAATTTCAATCGAGGTTGGGACGAGTATCGCTCGGGATTCGGTGAACTTGCTGGCAGTTTCTTTCTTGGTCTCGAAAAGCTACACTTGCTCACCACATCCAGGCCCCACGAGTTGTACATTTATCTGAAAAACGCTGCGAACGAGGCGCGTTATGCGCACTACGACAATTTTGCAATCAGCGATGCCAGCGAGCAATACAAACTGAAGTCACTAACATATCAAAACGGAACAGCTGGCGATGCACTGAAAGATCACCTGGGAATGAAGTTCAGTACGCACGATGTGGATAACGATTTGTCCGATTTAAATTGCGGCAAAGAATTTTTATCGGGATGGTGGTTCACGGCTTGCTTGACCAGGTGAGTCTGCATCTTGATTAAAGTTATTAACTACTTTGTATTCGTTTCTTTAGTAATCTCAATGGCCTGTATCTCGATGGTGTACTGAATAAGGAAAATGGCATCTTTTGGACCACTTGGGAGCCAAAACAACGTTTGACTTTCGTGCAGATGATGATCAGACCGAAGAGTTCGTAAGAAAACGGTGTGTAACTCTCGAATATGTTAAAACAATTCGTCTCTAATGAAATCGTGTGTATATTTTTAGTACCAATATATTGTCACTAGTAGATCAGCAATACAGTTATCTTGTAAGATTTGAGTGATTCATTCTATAACATCATGTTAATTCAATTACCTTATGTTAAAGTTATCTTGTGTTAACAAGTGATCATTATCAATATACGAATCTTACATATCGACTGCAACTTAAGTCTATTTACACTTTAATTCAACTACATATTGTAAATCGGAATATTCCTTGAAATCGCTTAGGTATATGGAAAAACTGTTGTGCTTCTTTTACAAATTTTGTTGCAACATGATACCACTTGATACCTGCTATAATTGGATGCTCTCGACCGCAACACGAACACGTTGTTATAGACTCAATAAGGTGCCCGAAAGCATAACGGAATTTAATGTAAATTATGCAGAACATGGCACATAATCAGCGTGCATATTCATGTGCATTTTGGTAACCACATCGTGTAATTAAGTAAATATTTGCGCAAATTTTTCGCCCAACTCGCGCGTGCTGCGCAAGTGGCCACAAGTGTAAAATGATATGGCAATAAGGGGAGATCCACAGAGGGATAGTGGAGGAGGTAGAGACGGTGCAAAGGGACGGTGCTGATGCCCTGCAGTGCAGAGGAAATTCCAGGAATGCGATGGGGTTGCTCGACTGCTGCCATTCGCAGATTTGCTACATAATTAAGAAGCAAATGGAAATGGGCAGTGCGCCAAATTAAGTATACGCCACGTGGATGCAAACGAAATTAAAATAACCGCAACGCGAACTCTGCAAGGCAAGCGTTAATAAAGCCAAGCAGCAGTGGCAGCCAGCGTTGTCGCTGTAATTGTAAGTGGATTACACGTGTGCGTGCATCATAATTAGCTGCAAGTGCCCGGCGCCAAGTGGAAGCAACTGTTGCGCGTAGCCATACACATTGCCACAGTCAGACTGGCGCAGCTTTAAGCCACACTGCGCTGCTGGCTACTTGCCGCAGGTCACTCGGCTTGACATTTTGAAGACACTAAACTGAAACTGTTGGCAGTCTTTGGGCCGCACTAACCGCAGGTCAGGTGCAGCTGCCTCAGTCTCCACCTCAAGCCCCTCCCCCCTTCAGCAAGTCACAAACAGCGAAGGCAGCAGATTTCCCTATAGACAAAGACAGCGTCATGGAAATGAAGACAACGAGCACATTAGGCCTCACTCCCTGCCTGCCCTTCTCCGACACAGCCCCGCCCACAGCCGAGTCAACTTCGGAGACACAGGCACAAGCGAAACAGAGTTCAAGTTATGAATAATTAATGTCTGTCTATCTGTGTGTGTGTGTGTGTGCGTGTAGGTGTGTCGTCTCTAAACGGAAGCTGTGTCTGTCCCTCCCTCCCCTTCCGTCTGACGCCATTCGTGTGAGCGAGTTGATAATTTGTTATAATTGCCGGGGGACGGCCGCAGGTCAATTTTGTGGGCATTTATATAAATTTGCCGAGACAGCAGCAGAGGCACAGCCGTGGAGAGTCCACACAGAACTTGCATATCTAATCGAATCAGGGAACTCGAAGTGTGTCTCGTAACTGCCTCGTTACTGCCAGCTGCAAAAGGACGTTAAAAAAACCTTCGGAATTTATAATCATTCATTTTAGCTGCGCACAGAAGATAATTATAAGTTGATGTTCTACAGTTCGTTTCTGTCTTTTATTGCGTGGATCATTAAGTTGTGCGAATGAATGTGAATTGAATGTGAATATCTGTTAAATTTAATTCTGTGTAATGGAAAGAATAGAGTTGTTTGATAATATTTAATAGACTTAACATACTTGTGTGACTTCGAAGCTTTATTACAGTTTTTTTGCAGAGTTTATTGCATTGCTAACTCTTCTGCAACATAGACTATTGATAAATGTATTCCTGATCAACTTTAAAGTCGAGTAGTTGTCTGACTGTGATGAAGTGATTAAAAAATATACAATTTTTAAACGAGTCGTCTCTTGTTCTAGAATATATATGTTTTATAAGGTCAGAGTGTCTTCATATGTGCTTTGCAAGCTTCAGACCACACGAATATATCCTATAACGACTAGTAACAAAATCTGTAGTCTAGTATTCACTCAATTTTAAATAATTTATAATTACTTATAGACATTTTATTAATAATAGACATGTACTCCTGATCAACGTTAAAGTCGAGTGGTTGTCTGATTGTGATGATTAAATGGTTAAAAATGTATACAATTTTTAAACGACTTGTCGTTTGTTCTAGAATATATATTATATTTATGTTTTATAGGGTCGGAGTATCTTCTTATGTGCTTTGCAAGCTTCAGACCACATAAATATATCCCAAAAGGCCAAATAAGTAACAAATGCTGGAGTCGAGCCTTCACTACATTTAAAATAATTAATAATTCCTTAATATCACAGTCTTCTAGCGCCTGTTTCTTAGTTTAATTTAAATGGTCGAAGGGTAAAATAGATCTGGTTTCCAATTAATTTGTTTGTCTGGGCTCAAAATGAATTGAACAAAATGTGTTTTATGTATGCGATTTATTCTAGTAAATAAACAATTTCGGGGTTTACCAGACAGTAAATTGAACATTACTCTAAGTGTGCTTTAAAATACTTTCACTCCTTGCTACGTTCTACAAATGTTCAATCTGTTCACCAATTTTCTGCGTCTCCAAAGTTTCCCAGCGAGGGTTCTGGACTCTGCCCTTGCCCAAGTCGAGTTGGCTAAGCACACTTTGGCAAACAACTCTGGAAACTATCACAATGCGAAACGACAAACATGAAGAGTGAAGAAGGAAGTGCAGTCCAAGGTTTTGTTTTGCCCGAAAAGACATAATAACTCGCCTGGCCGGATGTTGGCACGCCTGGCGCCTCGTCTCCATCCCCTCTTGCCTTTGCTCTGGCTTGGCACACCCTGACTCAGGCTGGCCATAAATACCTTAACAGCTTTTGCGTAACTTAAGTCACCTTAGCACTTAAGAACAGAACTCGACATCAACCACGAGAGAGGCGGGAGAGCGCGAGGGGGTTGCGGGACAAGTGCGACTGCGAGTGCTGCGTGTAAGCGCATTAAACTCATCCGCCAGGTGGGCCAGAGAAAGGAGGGAAGGGTTCGAGTTTAAGACTCGCATTACGTTTAAGCGCGCACAATGCGCAACTTTTTGCAGCAGCAATGAAATAAGCGAGTTAACTCAATAATGCACTTCGCCACCACACACAATTGCCAGCGCCACACCCACACCCACACGCCCACGCAATGACGCACACACACTTGCGTTTTCGTACGGTTTTAAGCCCATTCATTGAAACATATGGAATACGCGTCTGTCGTGGCCATATAAAAGCGCTCTTTCTGCTTTTATTGTAGTTCTGCGTTGCAATTGTTGATGCCGTTGCAGTTGTTGATACAGTTGTTGTTGCTATAGTTGTTGTTGCTGCTGCTGCCGATATGTGCTTGGGCATTTTTATTTGTGCTGCGCGCACGTATGCTGGGATAAATCTCGGCTATTGACAGTCGTGGCGTATACTTAATGTCGAGTGCTCAAAGCTGCCAATGACAGTGGAGAATGTAAATAGTCCTTGAGAGCAAGCGATAAATGAGGCAATAAGTTGAAGCTTAATGAGCGGCATCAATGCTTCACGGAAGGGGGAGCGGAGGCGGTGTGGGTGGAGCTGTTGATGGGGTTGGGATTTTCATTAATTTTCGCTCGTTTGATGAGGATGAAAAGTTTCAAATTGATAATTAACTTTTATGAAAAGTTGACAGGTGAGCATGATAAAAAAGTGAGAGAGAGAAAAGATATAGTGCAAGTGAGAGAGGGAGAGGTTGAGAAAATGGCGACAGTTCGTGTTAGTGAGAAAAAGAGAATGGGAGAGAATGAAATGAAATAAATTAAGAAATTAAAAACTATTTAGTAAATTAAATCAGAAAGAGATACGAAGAATATACATATGTATGAGTGTTTATTAATCCGATTCTTATTAATCCAACCTTTCTCTTTTTGTTTACAATATATAAAATAGTAAACAAAGTTACCATACCCCTTTTTAAAAATTTTCAATTGTCGAAGGGTATACAAATAAACTGACCTGATTTCATTTTAGTATATTTGTATAGTTTATTTGTATAAAACTGACCTAATTTAACTGTTGAGTACAATAAAAATTTTATATTATAGTGCACTCTTAATTTATCTTGCATAGTTGACTGTACACTTCTACTTTAAGCTTAGTTCCAAGAATATTCACTGTCAACATAGTTCGCACTTTATATTTCGTTCACACATCGAAATAAATCATGAAATTCTGCCCTGCCTCCGCTCTGCTACCCCTGTTGCAATGGCAATTTTGGCAGCTGCAATTGTGGAACCCATTTTAAAGCAGCTGCATTACGGGCACAAAAATGCCATAGCCAAATGCTCTGCGGCTCAACCTGCCACACATAAAGACACGGGCTACATAATAATGCCAGTTCAATTCTATTGAAGCAGACACACCCGAACTAACTCCTGTTCTACTCAGACTAAACCCACATCCTTTGGTCCATCCGAAAAGCCGCAAAAGATATCAACGAACAATCGATGGGGCATGCGACACACTGGTCACAATAACCGATCCGCTCACTCCACTGCACTTCATCCTAGCACACGTGGAGTTGTGAGGGTGTAGCTAGAGATACAACTGGAGATACAGACACAGATACAGCAACGGTTACGGATACGGATACAAAGAGCAGCTGCCGGGACACGGTTGTCGTCGCAGTGAATTTGTAAAATACGTGACAAACATTTGCAATTTGGTCAAAGTCGCCATCGTTATCGTTTCGCTACTCTCCTCCCCTCTCTCACTCCCTCATCCTGGCAGAACTGTTCCTGCTTTTTATGCTGCGCTCTGATATTTACAATTCAATTGTTCTAATTTCGTTTCGTACGCTTCTCATTTTCCATCCCCATTCCGAGTTGCAAAAAGAGAAGAGAGAAGGAAAAACTGAAGTTCAATCGAATTGACAGCCTGTGAAAATTAAATGCCTCACTACTTTTTCGACTAGTTTGTGTGCGTCGGTGTCTCTGTGTGTGTGTGTTTGTGCTCTCTTTTGTTTTATGTTTCATGTCTAAATTGATTTATTTATGCTCCCGGCTCGCATAGTTTTTTCGCACTCGCCTCTCGTACTCGTATCTGCCGCATTTTTATTGTCTGGCTGACCACATTTTGCGGTTGCCTCGCTCGGTTATAAATTTATAGTAATTTTTTATGCTCTTTTAAATGGCAACATAAATTTAAATTTATTACTCGTCGATTTCCGTTGCGGCTTGCCTGATGCTTCTTGCTACTCTGCCTCGTCCCATACCATATACACCAATACATATATGGAGTGAGAGTACTGTGAAATTGTCTGTCTGCTTGCGGCAGGAATTGTGATGACTTGCTGTGATTTTCATGCACTTTTGCGGTCAAGTAAACTATATAGTGCATTTTTTCCATTAATGTCTTTCTTATTAATTGTTTATATAAAGAAAGTTACCCAATACTTAAATTACAATTCCAATTATGCTGCAAGTATAGACTGCTTATCGATATTTAAGTGGCGGTCTGTCGATTGGCCACATATGTTAATTAGCATTACAGTAAGAGAGCATTTACATTACAGTCAGAGAGTGTGACACTGGAGTCAGGAGCATTTACATTACAGTCAATGAGCATTAACATATAGAGAGTTAATTAGCATTACAGTAAGAGAGCATTTACATTACAGTCAGAGAGTGTGACACTGCAGTCAGGAGCATTTACATTACAGTCAATGAGCATTAACATATAGAGAGTGTAATTGTCAGTATCGACATGTTAACTTACATAAACAACTCTCGCCATTTTATTTGTGCTGTCTTCGTGATCGCCGTTTCTGATTAGCTACTGCATAGGCGCAACTTGTATTTGCCTTTGAATTCTCTAGCATCCATTGATGTAAAGTTAACAGTGCTAGTACGGCAGTTTCAAAAATCTACAATTAAATAATAACAATAAAAGTAGTCTGGGGTACATACATTTTAAGGAAGATGAACTGTTAATCGATAAGAATTTTTCAAAGTTCCTCACTCAATTCAGCCGGAAATATGAGTAGATGTTATTGCGCTACTTTAAAGTTAAGCCACTATTCACACGCCGATGGCCAGTCAACACTTTGGCAAGACGCTTATCATACCGCATACTTGTCTTAAAGGAAATTTAATTAATTTGCTCGCCTGTTCAGTCAATTCGCTTTATGCGCGGACAAGCCATAAACTGGAAAGTTAACCAAGTTGCGAGTGTTTTGCAGCTGCTGCAACTTCATTATGTGACTGATGATGTACAGCGGCAGTAAGTAATCATATTTTTTATTTTTTCGCCTCTGTTTTTCACTCAAAAAAAGAAGAAATCACTAGAAAAAGAGCGAGAAAAATACGAAAAGGATGTCACTGGAAGCAGGAGATGCTTCTGCTGCTGCTGTTGCTCCTGCTGGCTGAGTGAAACTTTGCGATGAGAACAACGATGGGAAGCATAACTGCATAATGGGAAGAGAAAGGCAAAAATTGGCATATAAAAAGTTTTTTAATGAATGGAATTAGTGTCTGAGCTGCACTGACTTTGTTAAATCGTCCGGGCAGCAACAGCAGCAGCAGCAGCGCCTTCAAAGTACAAAGTACTTGAAAGTGTCCAGCAGGCAGTCCAGCTTTGCCTCTGTCAGTCAGTCAGTCAGTCAGTTCGCCCCTCTGTCAGTTACTCACTCAGTCTGTCAGTTAACGAATTTGGCATGCCGACAACGTCTGCTGTTCCGGCTTGTCCGGCCCTACTCATGTTCCTGTTCCTTTTTCCTGTTTCTGGGCTAACAAAATTAGCGCTTATTAGTGCCAGTTGGCCAAACTTCAGCAGCTGCGTACCCCACCGTCTCCCTCCCCCTTCATCAACCCATAGACCACAGTTTTACTTGCCATAATTTCCCTGGAGTGTGCCACGGAGAGAGATCTCTAATTGTTTTAAACGAACTTTCATCAAAGTTGATGTACCGCAAAATGTTCGCAACGCGGCACTGAAATTAATATGTTGTTTAATGAGTATTGTTTCACAAGTTCCTGGCAGGGGTACCTAAGGGAGGAGAGGAAGGGCGGCAAGTTTCCTTAGACTCAGTTACACTCGAAACTGATTTGAATTGCGGAAAGTTAATGAAACTTTTGTTTTTCATTGAACAGCAGGAATTTTTTTGTGAATTCATTTTACGTTTATTATCTTGATGTTGAACATCATTTTTTGGCTAGTTTGTATAAGATTCGAGGAGGTAAACTTTGGGCAAAATTAAGAAAAATAAGAAGTCCTACAAAATCAATCACTGTAGTCAAGCTTAGTAGCTGGAACATTGTTTTTAACAATGAATAATGAAGAATAGTTATTAAATGCACTGTGGTAAAATAGCAAAATATGACAGATATATAAGTTAAAAACTCAAACGAAACTGATGCATTTTAATTGATATTATACGTGTAGTATTTCTTCCCGCTATTAATAAGGTAAAAGGCTGAAACCACATATATTTATTCTTTATCAGCATCAACAGCCGTGTCTTTATGCAAAGCCATATCTGTCTGTACATCGGAGTGAAATTCTATATGTCACAGACTAGCGACTGTAGCTTTCATGCTTCTTTTAACGATTCCGACTGTAAAAGTTTGTAAAAGCATTTTTCTTAAGGAAGTGGCTTTAAAATCTTTTTAAAACCTTAAACCAATCAGTTTCAAATTTATACTTTTAAATTTAATCTTTTGAGTTTTCTTCTTCATTCTTCCAGTATCAAATAATGGAATGATATGTGATTGAGGCAACAAGGAAGAAATTGATATCTTTATATCAGTACACATTTATGGTACATGTGCGTGTATAGCATATGTACTTTTTATATATATAGTTAGCACTACATGAATGTTCACTGCGAATATTCGCTAGCAGTACTGAAAGTTTTCCCGCAACGCGCAAATGACGCCGCATGTTAAATATGCAAGCGGGTTTCAATTAGGCAGAAGACACACACGACACATAAGTGCACAAATAAATGGCAAAGTAAGTGAGCATAAGCATAACGTAATCCCGCAAAGGCGACATAATCGGGAGATGACTGCAATGCAGTCATAAACTTGCACCAAATATCAATTTATACACTTAATTAAGCGCATATGTGACTGCGCCATTTTATGAACCAGCAACGAGAAGGGGAGAGACAAACACGTAACATACTTACTCAAACATGCATTGATCTATAAGCAAACACACACACACACCACACACAGACAGCAACTCACCGAGAAGGAGGAGCTCAAAGTCAATTGCAATTTTATGAGCTGTTGAAAATGAAGTGCCGAACGAACCGAACCAGACGAACCAACTTGACTTCACAAACCATTACGCTGATTGGCTTTTAATGTTTATCAATACATTACGCATTCGCTGCAGAAATTCTCGCCTTCTCCTCTCCTACCTTCCCGACGACCTACCGACGTTAAGTGGAAATGGAGGCCTCATTTCAGTTTCGGCTCTGAGGTTTCTGCGGCAGCTGAGCGAACTGACACAACTGCTTAAAAATGCATGTCCTGTAGTTGGTTTCATTTTGTTCATTTTCTGCAGATCCTAACTGTGAGGCTGTCGTGCTTGTGGCACATAAATTTCCATTATCACATGCTAACATTTAGTCTACTATTATATACATGCAAGAATTATAAGATGCAGGCAGGCAGGCCAAGTACGAGCCCAGTTTAGACACAGTTCTCTGGCTTTCTCACTGGCCCGACCTGCATTTTTTCTGTCTTATGTGCATAATTTATCTGTCAGCGAAAGTAGCGAGTGCGGACAAAAGAATTGCTATGCCAGTCGTAGCAGAACTCTGGATGCTCTTTAAATTGAAGACTGTATTTATCTAAAAATTATATACCATAAAATGTTCAACAAATCAAATTCTTCCTCTTTAGTTAGTTCTTTGTTTGCAAAGCCGCAATTGTCTTTGCAGATGTCATTCAAATCGTCAAACAACATATGGAAATATGGATTTCAATTCTTTGTTTTGTGGGGAGTACCTCTAACAATGTGTTTCATTTAATTTCAAAATATGCTTTGTTAGCGTAGAACATACCAAATAACAGGTTCAGTTGGTACACAGACGCCGCAGGACTTTACGGACGACATGTGGTGATTTGCACTCAGTCAAGTCATGCGGAGTTACAGTGGAACGCATGTTTAATATAGTTTAACATATAAACGAATATTCCCGACAGTGAACACATTATAAAAAACATACGTTTTTTTTTAATATTTTATTGTAAGCTTACAAAAAGTTGTATTACAAAATAATTGTCAAATAATAAAGTCGGTTTTATGTGAACAATAGGGAGCTTGACTGAAGGAAAAAAAATAAGCATGAAAGTTACAGTAGAGTGTGCTCGCCTATGATATACGCCATACTGACCCGACTTATACCGGTTTCATAAACTTATATGTTTAGCGTATATTGTGTTGCATACTTTGGGTAGCTAATTAGGTACCAGCTTCGAAATAACGATTTTTTAAATAACTTCTAAGTTAATGATCCGATTGCAACCAAATTTTCAGAAATCTTTAGCGCCTTGATAGTTTTTGTGTTTACGAAAAATGAACTGTCATGCAATCAAATTGCAATTGAAATTTGCATTTTATAAATATACGGGGGAAGGGCTATATCGCTTCGGCTGTTGATGAAGAATATATAAAGTTTGTGGGGTCTGCCACGCCTTCTTTCGTCTGTTACATACATTTTCGGTTGGCACAAAGTCACAATACTCGGCTATAAAAATAAATTTATTTATCTTCATACTTTGTGACGCGCTAATATTTGCTGAAAAGAGAAACAAAAGAGATACTTAAATAATAATAATAAACAAATTAAAGTTTTATGGGTAATTTTTTGGTTAATATTTGCACTTTGCTCCACTGTGCGCATGGTAAGGGACAAACCTAGCCAACGGCAACAGTGCTGGCTGTAAGAACAACTCGCCCGGCACATGCATCATCATCACGACGAACAGCAACGAGCTACACTAACTAAATCCTATTATGAACTTTGAGCTTATGAAAAGACTTCAAGCGTCGCATTGTCTGCCAGCTGCAGCGGCAAAGTCGCCGGCTGAGCCCCCATTCCCTCCCCCCTGTTTCGTATCCTGTGCTACTGGCAACGTTTACACTTCTGCATAATTAAGTTATGTGCACAATACAAACACAGTGTGAGAAAGAGGGAGAGAGAAGGAGGGAGAGGGAGACTCAGTCATATGCATATGCTCGTGTTCACCTACTGCCATTAGCCACTGTTCTTCATTGCGCATACGCCGCGTGCGCCGCAGTTGCTTAGCCACCTTTAATTGTTATAAATTGTGCATGAATTAGCCCAGATGCAGTTAAAGTTCTGCGTACACACTTTAATGCTCACTTGCAGCTGCTGTAGTTGCCACTTGAAGCTGGATCCTGCAGCCCCCGCCGGCAATTGGAAATTTCTTGCTTGGTTTTGCACAATTTCCGCTCGCAATTTATCAGCAACGTTGCCAAAGTTGTTGGTCGTGTTGAAAACAATTGGCAGCTAATTTTGCGCAAAATTTGCCATTTTTTATTCGTTCGTTTGCGCAGAGTCTGTTGCCACTGTGTTGGCCATTGCGATGGATTGAGAATTTCAAAAAACCATTTACTGGCTCCTTGCCAGGCAGCTGGCAGCTGCCACCCACTGCTAGCTGCGGTGGCTGCCACCTTGCGTGCCACTCAGCTCCAAGCTGCGATGGTCCTGGCGACGCTGCAGTTCGCTTTCCATCAGCAAAATGCAAAATAAATTTCTAATGAATATTGAAGTGTGAAATTTGAATTGATTGCATTTGATTTGCGGATTTATAGCCAGCGTATTTACATTGTGGCTAAAGATGCGGCAGCAGCAGCGCAGCGGGACTCAATTCAAACACCATCGTCCTGTAGAACTGCAGACTTATGGCAAATACTACTGAATAGTGATTGAAATTCTGAACAATGACATTGTATGCGAAAAGTACTGAGCATGGAGTGCGGGAAATGAGTCGATGAGCTAAAATAGTTTTTAATTTGCTAACTTTATTTTATTATAATTCCAAGACCACAACATCGAAAGTAAAATTGAACTTTAACTTCCGATAGAAAGTAAAATGTAACTTCAACTTCAAATTTAAGTACTACAAAATACGATGAGTGGCGGTGCGTCGATACATCACTAACATTGCAGTTTAACAGAAGCAGTGAACAGTGTTCATGTTAAGCTAAAAAGTGCGCTGTTAATAACATTCTGTAAATTTAAAATAATGCAACATGGCAAATTGTGTACATTTTCATTATTTATACTCAAACTAAATAAATGTATATTGTAAAATTAAATATAAAATTTAAATTGCAGTCAAAAATTACCAAGTTGCATACATTTAATATGTTGGAACATATATAATCTCACTTCATACAAATTATCCGGCAACTCGATGTAATCCCACTTACGCTTTACTTTTACTTTCGTATATGTATTGCAATCAGCTTATGTTTAAACGTTTACAAGTCAACATTGCGTGTATTAATAAATATAAATTTCTTCAGTTGTATGTTCTTAAAATTTTAAACAAATACCAATTTATTAAACTACTTTCTTCTACTTTTAAAACCAGATAGAATGTGGCGTCCAAGCAAGAATATTGCTCAAGTTAATAAATAATGCAAGAACAGTCAACATTTTTTCATGAAACCAATATCCACAGTACATTGTATCACTTGCCAATTGCCAAACCCGAGAGGGCGCCCCAAGTAAAGCCATTATCCGGGAATGCAGATTGCAATTGCCGCATAATTGCGAAACTATTACAATTTGCCATTGCGGGGCGTGCACAAAATGTGCTGGCAAAGAGTTTAATTGAATTATATATGCGGCAGCCAGGAGTAGTGCAGCGAGGCGGGAAGGTGGAGGGAACAAATCCTCGACAAACTTGGCAGGGCCGCAAAACGAAATTGTTGCCAAAACCGACAAACGAAAAGCGGAGGAGAACTGAACCGAAACCAGCCAAGCGATTCAGCAAGCCGGTGCCATGTTTAATAATTTTACAACAATCTAACGGCGCAAATTCAATTTTATTCAATATTATTAGCTGCAGGTCGGAAGGAAGAAAGGGGGTGAGGGGCGTGGCAGGGTAGAGTGAGACTCGCCTCCAGTTGCGGTGGCCAAGTTTTGTCTGTTTTGCCCGAAACCGCAAGGGGTAAAGACGGCGCATTGGTTTCGCCATCTCGACCCGCAGGAGCTGTGACTTGGGATTTGCAATATGCCATCCCCAGCCGGAGGTGTGCTCGAGTGTGTGTGTTTGGGTGAGTCTGTGTGTCCGTATGTGGTCTTGGGCCAGCTTTCGTTTGTTTGACTTGCTGTTATGCCAACTTGGCACGCAAACTTCTCGCAAGTTTGGCTAGTTAAGCCAAAAAGCGACGGCTGCCGCATATGGAAATTGGGTCGTAGCATCGTCATAATCAACATCTCGATGATCATGATCTTGATCATCATCTGCATACACACACACTACTTGGCCTGCCTTGGCTTGGCTTGCGACCGGGACAAGGCCAAGACGACGACAACTACAATGGCAACTTTGTAGCCCTTGTTTGGCTAGTAATCTACTCGGGGCTTTTCGCTTGATGTGCAGCACACACACACAGACAAACACACACAAACACGCACGCACATATACACTACCATATAGTCAGTTCGCTTTGTTGATATTGTGCTGCAGCTGGTGCGAAGTTTTGGTCTATACCCCACGGGTTAAATTTGTTAATTTGCCCTGCCAAAGAGTGTTGGCAATATTGCCCTGTGGCTCGCTATATACAAGTAGAAGATTCATGACTTAATTAAATGTATATTGAGTTAATAAGTTATTAGGGGGAAAAATGAAATTAACAAATAAATACAGTCAGGTATAAGTATACATTTTTGTTAAATTCACTCGGTACAGCGAACATTGTGTGCCATGTTAAAAATATCCATGTATTTTTATCGAGTCCTTACATGTGTCGACTATTTTTCCATGTTAACTAACAGTAAAACAGTGTTATCTCATAGGAAGAACATATAAACTATGCACAGAACTTTGTATAATCAATTTTCTATTCGGAAGTACTATGGTATACACCTATTAATCAAGCTATGACTGCATGCATAATATGATTCAATATGATACTTCTATATATCATTATAGGGAAACTTTTAGAAGGTTTTAAAACTCCGGTCTCAAATATTTATTTAATTAATATATAATTTCAGAATTAAATTTGTAAAGTACTTTCGTAATAATTGATGTGGGGCGTACATATTTTAATGTAATCCTTAACTTTAAGAATAAGTTTTTTAATGACTACATTGTTTTTTATTGTTCTTTAATTAGTTTTCAAAATGAATTTTATTATAATGATTATAGAGTAAGAAACGATTGTAATGAATGAAAAGATGGAAAACATTACATCTATGTATGTAAGTACATGTAAGTACTTTATGTGATTGCTTGTATAACTGACTTTTATAAACTCAGTCTTTCACTTGAAGAAACTGTTCACTATTTAAATAATCAGCAATTTTGTCTATGATTTTCAGAAAGTGTTAAAGCTCAACTGGTTTACTACCGCCAACCATTTAAACACTCATTTTGAGAGGGTGAACAGCTGCTTTGGGCTGCTGCTGCGAAATTCGAGAGGCCCACAAATTATATGTTAATGCAATTGTAATTGATACAAATTTGATTTCGACAGAGCATAAAAATATGTTGCCGTCCCCCCCTTAAGCCTCGTCTGTGGTGGCTGTGCCGTGGGGCCTCGACGGCATTGAAAATGAGAAATCATTTGGAAACGGCGACGATGGGTGTGCTGCATATGTCGGCATAATGTGGCACACGTGGCAGCCGAGTTGGCCCGTTGGCAGCTGCCACAGAGTTGCACAGGCAGTTCAAGGAGCTGGAGGCAGAGGCAGCCTCTTTTCCTTTGCCTCTGCTTTGGGTTCGCGCTGCGTAGCCCCAGCACGAGAGAGAGATACAGAGAGAAAGCGAGATAACGTAATAATTTATATGAACTTTACAGGGTCATTAATTTAAAGCTTATTCAGTTGTTCAAGATTTATTAAATTAACTCAAGTTGTGGCAGCCGGCGGAAGAAGAACGCAGCAGAAGGAATCAGCCTTCCCAGCTGCTTGACTGGGTTGACTCGACCGATAACATAGAATTAGTAAGAGATTATTTAAATGTTGCCTGGGCAAATCTGAAATTTATGCAGGCTGTACTATAGTTAAGTACATATTTGTGTTGCTTGAGTTTAGAAGAAGTAATCTAATCTCTAAAGCGATGCCTAGTTAAAAGGTACAAGAATCATGTTATGCTCACACAGAGATAGTTGTATACCAAAGCAGAAAGTTGATACTTGCAACGTAACTAAATTCAAAGTACCATAAATGTCGATACATTGAAGTCGATACTTACGCTGAACGATGTGTATTAACTTCATATGTTTAAAATACACGTATATAGAAAGACTTATGCCATATATTTAATATACGAGTATTTGGTGTACACAGCTCTTCTAGATACTGAGTTTAGTAACTTAAGACGGACAGATTGAGAGACGAGCATGGAATAAACGCCTGATCTATTGTTGCTAATAAATAATAAACATGTTCGTGTTGGCCACCTTCCTTTTTATATAAGTAGTTTTTGCCCGGTCGAGGTTACTCATCTACAGTATTTAATATTTAAGAGCCAAGGGCTATTTAAAGTTTAAGGTTGAAAGGGATCATCTAACTAGCTATTTTGAAAATACCTATCTTAATTATGCATTTACGTATTCAGTTTAATATTTCGTCTGCCGATGTTATTAGGATTCTGTTTGCAATATTACGTGTGTAATTTATTGAAGCCAAATACAATTGCTTCTGTAAACCATTTCTCTAAGTGCCTTGCCAAGAATTTTGGCCCACTCGAAGTATACTGTGGCATACCTGACTGAACTGACTGGATTATTGATTCGATTGCAAGCAACGCAGGGCAAACACAATTAAATTAACTGCGTTGTAATTGTCTGCAGTCAAAACGAATAATAATAAATTTGTTTTCTCCCGCCGGACAGACCGCTGGACAGCCTGTAACCGCAATCCAATTTATTGCAGTTGACCGCGACTAGGATTTACCCGACTCCAACTCCCGACTCCGACTCTGACTCTCAACTACCGACTTCGACTCCTGTTTCCGTCTGCCTGAGAATTGCAATTTACGTGCTACGTAAATGCTGCAACAACGAGGAGGGAAAACAGAAAAGGGATGGTGAAGTTGGGCACAGGTAAGCCAGTCTGAGGCAACATTTGATTGAAACGCTGCAATTTAGCGGAGCACGGAGAAAAGGATACTCCCAACTCCACGCAGGTCTCGTACAAATGGTCTGGAATTTCTGGAATATTCATAGCAGTTGGCAACGCTTGACTGGCAACAACCACAAAAATGCATTGAATTGAAAATGTTTGAATTTATATTGCAAGTTTGACTTGATTGAAGCACTTGATATCGCTTCCTTTTGACAGTACCTCGGTCACTCGACACAGCCCCCCCACCGCCCTGTTTCACTCCCAGTCTGCTCCGGGAATGAAAAACCAAATTCCGGCATAAGGATTTGCTTGTTTGCAATCTGGGTTGAGGGTGGCTTGGCGGAGGCTTGGGGGATAAGGGTAATGCATCAAGTTGTTACAGCTGCAGACGATCGACTAACAAACTGCAAATTGACATTGATTCGGAACTGACACTGTAGCGGAGAACAACAAAAATGTCCCTATATTTGTTCCAACATAATGAGAGTACATATATAAAAAAGCATACAAACACCAATAACGTTCATTGTCTGGCTAAATTAAAAACATAGTGGTAGATTCAGAAAGAATCTCAATTTAAGTTCATTTGATAATATTACACAAAAAAATAAATAATTTAAAACTATTCAATTGATGAATAATTCGAAATATGGGTTTTGTCTTTAAGTTTGTGCTTGTTTTAATCTACAATGCATACCAGAATTGTGAAAAACAAGAGTTATATATTAGGAATTATCTAAAACATCATGGAAGTTTAAATTTAATTTAATATACGTATTTTCCTGAATCTTCAATGCAGTGCATTATTTTCTTCTTTAACTTTAAGAAATTAAAGATAAAATTTATAATATTAAATATGAAATATATGATCAAATAAATTGTAAATGCAAATTCATTATGTTTATTAAAGTTTTTAAAATAATTTAAACATATTATTACAAAATAATGAACGCCAAAATACAATAGATATTGTATATACTTATAAGAATATGTTAAATCAATTTAGAAGTGTATATAATAATTATATAATATAATATGTTAAATTTTAGTACCTTAAATCAATTGAAAACGAGAGCAACAGTCGCGCAAAACGCGACAGTGGGATACCCTTCGACCTATGTTCCCGTGTAGTTTAATTTGTTAAATTCATACACATATGCATATGCACATGCTTTGAAATTAATCCCGACAGATGGCGCTCGCGCGTCGCGCTCGCCCGTCTCCCTTGTTAGCTGACAGAAGCACTTGTGCTCATACTTTCTTAAATAACTTCTGTGTTTATTGTTCGATTGGATTGTAATTTGGGAACTACGTAGATATTTCATTTAGCTTAGTATATGTTAAAGTCAGAAAGTTGTATCTTATATACAGCGCTTACAAATTAAGTTCAAAAATTAAATTATTGATTTGTGGGGGCGGTGGGCGTGGCACCTAACATTTGAAATAAACTTCATCTGCTTATAGTACACAGGAGTCTTCCTGCCAAGTTTGGTAACTCTAGCTTTTATAATAGCTGAGATCTGTGCGTTCACACAGACAGACGGACAGACGGACAGACGGACAGACAGACAGACATGGCTAAATCGACTCGGCTTGTGATCCTGAGCAAGAATATATATACTTTATGGGGTCTCCCACGCCTCCTTCTGCCTGTTACATACATTTGCACAAAGTTAGTATACCCTTTTTTGACCATTTTCAATGGTCGAAGGGTATAATGATGAGGGAAGAGTGAAACAAACGTTTCTCTTAACATTTAAACATATACAATGTATACACCAGTTTGGTGCACTGGTTTAAGATGATACAGTCACAATTTTTATGTGAAGAAGTTAAAATAAGTGAAAACCAGGGCAACATTAAAGATTCCTTAGTTTTTATGGTCAGCAGTTGCAGTGCATAATAAAAGTTGCAATTTAAACATTAATTAGACCCATCGCAGTGGTGGACCCACCCAATAATAGCCCAACTAGTGCTATCACTGTCTGCGAAGTGACAGTGAAGTCGTACATATCGAATGCGAGACACGTAGGCGGCAAATGCGACAGGATGTGGTCACGGATACGCAAGCGAATGCAAAGACCAACATGAATGTGAATACGAATACGAATACCCATTCAAGAGATGAACCATAAGACAAGGACGCGGACAAGAGAACAGTTTACTATTGGAATCGCAGACATTTATCGCCATTTTCGGATGCGTATTGCGTTGCGTTGATTTTAACGACATTTCAGCTGCGATTTCCGATTTCCATGCACAAGTTTCCTTCGCCAAACTCCATAAAACTACAAGGTACGACGAATACGAAGAGGCGGGGGGTTAAGCGTACTCGTGCTACCTGCCATCTAAAAGTTTTGGGGGGCTCTGAATTCCAATAAACTGCCTGGCACAATATTAGTTTTTATGCTCGTTCGTTGCCCGAAAAACTTTGCCAACAAAAGCGGAGCGAATAAAAAGTGCAAAATCATTTGGGTAAACAGTGAGTGACTTTTACAGACCCAGACCCAGACTCCGCCTCAGAGTCTGCGGTGTGTGTATGCATATCTGCCAGATACATATACACACATCCCCCTCCACCATGCCATGCCCCGTTGAAACGTGGCGAAACTTTGTGCAATGTGACTTTCAGAATTTTTAGTTTTGATTTCAAGTTTGCCAAGGTGGCCCGTTGTCAGCTTAGCTGAAAATATTGCAAGTTGCGGCAAAGTCACGTGCAAGTTTACAGACATTTGGCATTACCTGCGAGGCAACCGCAGCGAGGTGCGAATGCGCGTGCAACTGACAACTGCAGCGTTGCCAACTTTGCAGCTGCGTTGCCAACTTAAAGCTGAGCCCTAAACTAGCTTCACACGCTTTCCTACACTGGCGAGCAATTAAATAAATTTCCATTTAGCACTTTTCGTATTCACACTCACATCAAATTTAACTTGCTGGATAAATCTGTCACGTGCGAAACAACAACAACAAAGATAGCACCCTATTTGGTTTCGGGACTCGGTCTTCTAACGACTATTGCCCCTAATTGCAATTATTTGTCTTAACAAATGAGTTAAACATGCCATTTGCACTCATTGTTCAGCGGCAACTTGGCAAATTCGGATGGCGCAATTGTGCCCCACGTACGCGTGCTGTGGTGATGTACTGTATGTGTTCTGTGCCCGACGAGGGATACGTATTTACCAGATGTAACTCTCGGTAAAGTTGGCAGTAAGAGCGTAATTAAGTATTTAGTGCTGTTAGAGCTCTAATTTGGATTTACTGCAGTCATTGTTTCGATTGTTCAGTAATATGAATAAAGTTTTTATCCAACTAAAATAATTATTTATGTACGATTAAGTTCAGGAGGCAATTTACGAAATTGTTTAATACTTTAAACGAAATATTAAATAGAATTTAATGTGTATAACAGAGAGCAGTATAGTGTTATATATGTACATTAATTTGTTTTGTGTTAGAAATTGTGTATAACAGGCAGAAGTGGTGTAAGTCATCACTTTTGACATTAAATTGATGATTTACATTGTACTTCCTAAGTTAATTAATATCCGAATTTTAAAAGCATAATATTTTATATTTGTATATATTTAAACGGAGAGTATAAAGTGTTCATTATGTAGCGAAGTCCGTTCGTCTGTCCGCCCGTATGACAAACTAGACTTTAGTGACTACAAGAGCTAGGGATACCTAATTTGGTGGCAATATGTCATATTATTGCACGTAAATTATCTTTCCTTTCTCGTCCCACGTATTAATAAAAATCTTATTGCAATATGGTTGTAATCGGTTAATAAAAATATAAGTTGATTAAGAAATAACTTTAGAGTGCGAACTATTTTGCTGCCAAGTATGCAATATAAAATACCTTAAATGCTAAACGTGTCGTAAGGAAAATAGAAGTCGAGCATACACTAATGTAGTTGTCTTACTTATTTTAAAAAGGTTTTAACTAAGCCAATTCTTTATTCATCAAAGCTCGAACTCGTAAAAAAATATTAAATTATCATCAAAGACCTAAAATTTCTATATAAAAACACATCATTCTGTGCTTTCTCCTTTCAAACTCCGCTGTTACAGTTGCCTATAAAACAGTATATCCAACTATTGTATATCTAACCTCATGAAGCACACAAAATGTGTGTTTTAATTGAGCAAGCTATAAAATCGACCCGCAACTTTCCCGGTCTGACTGTATATATGCAAATGACACACCATAAAACTACAGCTTTGTATCCGCATCGGCATCCGCATCCGTATCCGGCAGCATGGCATCCGCTCGCAAACTAAACGCTGGCAAACTGCTCCAACACCTTTCACCGTTTCAATGGAGCATAAGAAATCATATCAGGCATGCCGGCGCATCCAGTTCACGATATGCTACGGTGCGGATATAATATATATAAAAATTTTCGCACAATTTTCCCTAACACGTTATTTGCGCGTATTTCATATATCCTTACTGTCAAGATGCTGTCCGTATGTGTGCGTGTGTGAATGTGTGTGTGTGTGAGTGTGTGAATTAGCGGCAAACGGATGTTGAATTGGTTTGCCTTTAGCTTGGCTTGCCAGTCAAGTGTGAAGCACGGTGGGGCGGGGCTCCTTGTGGCAGGTTGTGCGCCTTGCCCCATGTTGACTGCTTGTTTTTATTTCCTTTCCGGCTGTGTGTGTGTGTTGGGGTGTATGTGTGGGTGTGTGTGGCATCTTGGCACGTTGGCACGCTTAAATCAAAGCAATTTGCCGCGCAGCATCGTGTTGTAAATTATCGCCGCAGGATTTTGTTTTATTAAACTCAAGTGTGCCTGTGTGTGCATCTGTGTGTGTGTGAGGTAGAGACTTTGCCAGTGTGTGTGTGTGTGCTGAGATTCCTTAAGCTGTGGCAATCTTGCCGTGCTGTTAAGGTATGCAGCACTCTGTCTGCAAGTTAAAGCTCAAATTCGAGATCAATAACGATTGAAGTCACTACTGAATAAGAAACAACAAACTAGGAATATTATTACTATAATATTTATTCAACTTTAAGAAACAATAAATAAGGTATATTATTATAAATGTATTTAACTTAAAGATACAACAAACTAATACTATAAAATGCACTTAACTTTAATATAATAATACATTAATTTCGTAGACTTGGAAAATTTGCCAGTCAAGTAGTTTCCACAATGCGATCGTGTAAAGAACTCGCCCTTGTATCAACTACTTAAGTGTGGAATTTTCAGCATTAAAATAAACTATGCAGATCTTCATATGTTATGTAGACAGGCACTTGCCACAAGTAGTAAATTAAAAGATCGATAGGAAATTGGGAAAAACGACCCTTTAATGGTTACTACTTAGGGCACATGCAGTCAGTTCTCGGTAATAGAAATACCTAGAATCTCTGTTACAATTATGTTACACTTCCGAAAGACACTTCGATGACTGTAAAACACAATGAATACTGAATAGTCGTAGTGCCAATTCGGGTGAATTTATACCATTCCTCTCATGCTTATCTATCTTTGTGTTCTTGCTTATGTTTGCTCTTGATATGCTCACTTTAAGTGCAGTTTGCGGGTCAGTAATCTATTTCAACATAAATAGAAATAACTTATCATATTTGCATAAAATCAAGCTTATCTATCTGCATTTGAAAAAGTATAACTATTGAAAGAGCTCAATCGAAAGAGAGAGTCATTAACAGTGTATAATTTTGTCAAAAGTCAAACAATAATTGTAATTGTATAATGCAATAGAATAAACAGATTTTCCCTTGACTTTTCTACAATATTCTTGTACTCACGTTCTTGCGTTCTTAAAAGCCAAGATCATTAGTCAAATTTCGGTATCTTCTTTTGGGCTGTTGTTGAGGTTAATGCGACTGTTTGGGGTGACAAAACAAGCGAATCGCCGAGAAATTTGCATACATAAATCAGGCTGGTGATAAGGTTAATACAATTGCTGGAAAAGGGGCAGAGAAACACGCCCCTAAGGCATGTACCCTGCTGGCTGCTCCTACCTACTCCTTCTACGCCCCCTTCTGCAAATCTCACACCCTTTTGACAGTTTCTCTTACTTAACACGTCGTTTGTGTGCGTAAATCGGAGAATGAAGGCTCAGACGAGCAGACAGACAGCCAGACAGACAGAGAGAAACGACGATTTCGACGACACACGTAACAATGTTGCCAAAATAGCATGACAACCCTGGAGCAACAACAATGGGCACAAAATGGCATTAAAGTTGCCTACCCACCTGCCTTGGCTTCCATTTTTCCACGTGTGCGCGCTTTGACAATGAAAAGTGTGCGTGCCATTTGGCAGAGTGTGTCTGTGTGGGTGTGTGTATGAGTGTGTATCGTGTATGTGTTTATGTGAAATCCTGCCTTACATTGCGAAACATTTTCATGCATTTTGACAGCACATTTTTCGTTCGATTCTGCAGCCAAAATGATAAAAATGTTTTATTAACTGAAAAGACGACAGCATTCTCGACATCAATGGAATCGTACAACTTAACCGGTTCAGATTTGTGGGGTCATTTCCATGTCAAACGGGGAGTAAAGAAGTATTCCTTTATGGGAATTGAGAAGGATGTGAGATGAAGTTGAGCTTAAAAATTTGAGGAAACTGTTTAAAAATCTTTAAGGTTCTTAAAACTTCTATTTACTTTCATGTTGCCTCAATGTTTTCTACTTAAAGTTAAACAGATATCTCTGGTAGTCTACAAACTTTGAACTTGCATAATTATTATTTATTGTTAGCCTCCTTCCTTCCGAATATATGATAGAATTCGAAAGGGAAGGGCATTTAGATTAATTATTTGTAATTGACAAGTAATTTGACAACTGTTTCGAGAAGATTAACAGATACTTAACAGCTGCTAACATTTAGATCTAACAGCTGCTTAGCATAAGATTTAACAGCTGTCTAGAATATAGATTTAAACAGCTGATTTTAATTGATATGGCAACCTTATGCATTTACATAGTGACAACATTAATGTATATAATTTAAATATTTTAATTAGGCAGTGATCTGCCGCGAATAATAAATCGATTTTATTATATTACTTGCAACTGCAAATTCGAATACTCAAAAATGGCAATTCAAAATTACAGAAGGGATTGTAGCATAAATGTTTTACTTTAAATGTGTCGCGTCATAAAAATGAGCTGTCAACAGATCTGTGAAGATGCTTTGGCCCAACTGGCGACATAATAAACCAAATAAATATTATAACTTCATCAAGTGGCGAGGGCCGAAGGTCGCAGGTCGCTGGGCGGGGCAAGTGTTGAAGCGCAAAGATTGATGATAAAAATGAAAATGAGAATGAAAATGCGGACCGGCATAACTTTGCTCATTGAGTGAACAGATGGAGCTCAAATATTTTGACCAGCAGTCGTTCCCTTTTTCCCCTCTTCCTCCCTTCTATCATCAGGCATCTCTCTTCTCTTCAGCTGCCGGCTGCTTCTGCTCGACATCGTCATAATGCGTAGCTAATGTTGACATTTTTCCAACGGTTCAATGGGCAGCATTTCAACGTGTTGGTGCTTATCGGCGCCCATGCCACGCCCACGACCGCCCGCTGAGCAGAGCTGTGATGAGCTGAGGAATGCGTCAGTTGTTGTTGTCATTCTCATTGTTGTTGTTGCTACTGCTGCTGTCCCATTGTTTGATTGACTTGACCTGGCCTTTGTTTCAATGACTCAAAACATCTTCATGATAACTTGTCAAAACAGTCCAAGTCGGAGCAAACAGACGGCAAGATAATGGACAAAGGGGAGGAAGGGAGGTGCGGAGATAGGTGAAGAAGAAAGGGAGAGCATGCTGGGAACGTGCTGTTTGATTTGTCGGGTCTGCTCTTCATTTGTTGGTTCACTGCACGGCAAGTAGTTCGATATTTTCAACATCATTTACTTGTCGTTTGGGAAATATTTCAACACTGCACGCCACGGCACAAGATTGAGGAAACATTTCATTGCCCAGCCAGCCCATTTGGTGTTCTTATCGCCGCAGCACATCATTAGTCAACGCCCTCCCGCCAGTTGGCGACGCCGTCCTGAACAATGGGCAAACTGTCAAGTAGCTGCGCTTTTCTTTTCGCCTGTCTCTGCATTTGTTTGCCCGGCAATTATTATCCTTATCAATGACACAAATCGCCATTTAATTAGTCCACTGCTTGCTTGGGTGTCTTGTTTGTGCTTCTCATTGATTTGTTGACATTGTCCCAGTCCCAGTTTCTTTCATTCGCTTTCGTCTCGACCCTCTTCTATGGCCTCTTCAAGTCAGGCAGCTGCCTGTCCAGCTGACGCCTTTGACTGAGTGTCAAACTGGATAATATATTCCATTTTGACAGTTGCTTAAAGGTGGCATAAATCATGGTTGATATTTAATGTGGCATAAGGTAATGCTGAATTGGTTTTAAGTTGACAATTCAATTAGCTACGGGAAAATGAAATATCGATAATACATATTTTATAATATTTTAATACACAATTTAAAGAAACATTTTATCATTTATTTTATCTTGAGTATAAGTATAAAGTACTTCTGCTCTTCATCTAAATTAATAGTTGCATTAAAATGAATGCAATAATGAGAATACAAGTCAAATACTTTTATACCTTTTAAAATTGAAAATGGTCAATGAACATGAAAATATTATCTGAATATTTTGTTCGATTTTAAGATACCTTGAATGAACTTAATAACACTCTACATATCGTTAATCTCTGCATAGATATGTGACACCAATTGGATTCCATCTCGATATTAAATGTACTTCATCATCAACTAAGTTTGAGTGGAATTTGCTGACCAAGCGAACTCGGCCACAAGTTGCAAATAGAAACTGCCGACAATAAATCACTGAGACCCGAAGCAAAAACATAAATTACAATTAAAACTAAAGAAGCTACCATAATTATAGTTATCTCTCTCTCAGTTTTAGCAAGCTGGATGGAAAGGCGGACGGCAGGACAAGCGGCACATACAAAGGACATGCGTCCCTTCTCCCCTGCTGTGCTGTTTGGGGGCGTGTAACCTTTATGTTTCACCTTTTGAAACTATTAATTATGCGTGTGTCTGTGCGAGTGTGTGTGTGTGCGTGTCCGTCCAGCGGAATGCGACTGCGAATGAAGAAAGTTTTGCTGTCGCTGCAGTCGGTCGCCCTTTGCGCTCCATAAATCTGCATAAAGTAAATGCCCCCAGGCAGGAGCAGGAACAGGAGCAGGAACAGGAGCAGGAGCAGGGAGAGGATCAGAAGGAGAGGTATCAGGCCAAAAGTCGCAACTGGTTGTGCTTTGTTGTGCGACTTAATTAACATGAAGTGTGGCAATGTGGCACCAATAATTTATCTCCCACACAATGTTCTTCCATGTGTACGTGTGTGTGTGTGAGTGTGTGTGTACTGTCGAGTGTATCTTTAAGATACAGCTTACTGCATGTAGCTAAGCTGCTTAACGAAGCGCCAATGCGATTAGCTGACAGCGTCGACTTTTAGCACTTAAAATGCAGTTGCCATAAACCGGGTAAGTCAGAGGGAGAGAGACACAGAGGGAGAGAGAGACGTAGAAACGGGGGATCAAGTCGAGAGTGCTTACTTTGCCCAGCAGCAAATGGTCAACATCGCATACGTATCCGCATCCGCATCCGCATTTGTATCTGTTGGTTGTGTCGCCGTATTTTATAGCTCAACTTGAACCCAACCACGCCCAGCTCGAGTGCGCTATGCACCCTGTTTGCTGCTGCTGCCGTTGTTGTTGTTGTTGCTCCTCTAGCTGCTGCTGCTGTTGTTGTTGTTGTTGTTTTGTTATCTCCTTTGACATTGCATGCCACAGTTCATTTTGTTTTCACTGCAATTTTCTTCCTTGTTGTACACAATTAACAGCTATTGCTGCCACTGCTGCTGTACCACTTGTCCCCTTGGCCCTGCCCCTCACGCGTTTGTTTGTTTGTTATGCTGCACCCCACTTGTTTGCCTTCTAAGTCATGTGTGTGGGCGTGCCCCATTGTGTAATATGCGCTCCGAGAGCCTGTTGAGTTTGATCCTTGCTCCCTCCCTGCTGACTCGCATAATGAGTTACATGTTTGTTGTGGTTTCGGTTGTTTTGAGGTCCTCCTCAGCTCGGCGTGTTGCAGCCCAATGATCTGCAACTGAAATCATCACGACATTCAACAACTAGTCCCAGCGGTTTCTATTTGATTGCGAGAATGTTTAGGAGGTTGAAGATAATTTAATAAATAGAATTGACAGTCAGGGAAATAGTGAGGGAGTTTACAGTTTATTCAGGTTTGTTATAAGTAACAGATAGCAAATATATATAAAAAATGTATATGAATGATATCAAAATATGACATTCAATGTTCCCTATTACGTTGTTTTCTTTAATCACAAGATGACTTATAAGTAACGTCCCATTAAGATAATAATGTTCCATCATCTTCTATATTCACTCCTAACTACCATAAAATGTCAACGTCACTTGTAAGTTTTTTAAGCTTTCTAGGAATATTTATGTAATCTGGCAGCCCTGTCGGTATCGATCGAGTGGATAGCCCTTTTAAAACTAACACTATAATCGATAGTTGGAGTCAATGCGTAAAGTCGCAGTAAGTGCAAAAGTTGCTAAGAAAATCAAAAGCTGAAGCAGAACACAGCAGCACAAATATTAAGCTGTTAAATTATCTAATACAAAACTATATTCAAATCTAATTAACTTAAATAAAATTATTATCATTTAAAGTACATTTTAAATTTTACATTTATGCAACTTTCTTTTTTTGATTCGTCATTTTGGAATTTCTAACTGATGCATTAAAGTTTGCCCAACATATATTTTACTTGGTATTAATTTTTCAGTAATATATTTATTAATCGCTGCTTGCTTATTACCAGAATTCAAATTTAATTATGATAAATAAAACATTTATTATTAAAAGTACATCTTACATTTATGCAACTTTCTTTTTTTTCTTTTTTACTTGCGATTAATTTTCCAGTAATATATTAATCGCTGCTTGCTTATTACCAGAATTACACGATGAATTTCCTCATCAATCAAAATGCAACCAATCTAACACGAATTCAATCAAAAATGTCTGTTTCAAGGCATAAATAGAAACAAACGAAACACGTGGATGAGGGAGGGGAAGAGAGGGGGATATCACGAGGCATTGCAAGTGACAACTGGCAACTGGCAACAAATGATTTAGAAAATGATTTATGGCACATTCATCTAATTACCACAACGCCCGCAGAGCAAAGCAGCACAGAGTCGTCAATGGAAGAGTGGTGAGACGGGCAGAGAGGGGAGAGGGAGTTGGCAACACTGACCAGGCAACATTCACGGGCAGCCGGCAAAAAGCCAAAGCGATGCTGATGACAATTGTGAACGTTTTGTTGTGCCTGACTGAGGCTGTAACGGAAGCCATACACATACTGATTTGAGTGAGTGTGTGTGCGTATATCAGTGTGACTGTGCCTGTGTGTGCGCATATGTTTATGCGGCACTGTGTGTACGACACCAATGCTGACATTAATGACGCATGCCATCAGTCAGTTCAATGGCGCGAGGGGGCAAGGCGTGGCTGAAAGTGGAGCGTGGAAAGGGAAGGGCAGTAAAAGAGAGTGCAGAGGGAGGTAGGAGAGAGGGGAAAGCAAAGGCCCCTAGCCTGTTGTTAAGCCTTTTTCTGCGAGTGCAGCGCATCAATCTCAACATCAGCTGTCTGTGCGGTCGTGCGGAAAACGAATGGATCTGTGATGAGGGAATTGGAAGAGGGAAATGGGAAGTGGGAAAGGGGTAAACTGACAGAGAGATGCGAATTAATATCGCATCAATTATAATTTCCATCTGCCAGCCAGCAAAGTTGATAACAAAATGCGTTTTAGTTATGTAATTTGTTGCAATTTTTAAACCCACTTTGCCTCCTCTTCGCCACATACCTTTCCCCTCTCCCTTATTTTACCACGTTCTGATATCCAATATTGATCTAATCTGTTGCGGGTCATGCATCATATCAATTTCCCAATGACATTGTGGACCATTTAGCTCCCACTGTCCTTTGTTTGTGCTGCAACAGTTTTGGTTGTAATTAAAATCTCTTTCGTATTTACTCAACATTTGTTTGACATTGTTTTAGTGAGAGTATTTTCTAATCTTTATTGCCAACTAAAATGAATTGCTCACAGTTAGTATTTAGTGTATTTTTATACTCTTTGACCATGGAAAATGCTCAAAAAAGGTTTTGTAAAAATGTATATAACTGGCAAGAGGAGGCCTGGTACACTCCATAAAGTATGTATATATATTCTTGTTCAGGACCACTTATCGAATTGATTAAGCTACATATGTTCGTCTGTCCGTTCGTCCGTCTGTTTGTCTGTATGTTCGTCTGTGTGCCCATCAATCTATCTGTCCGTTTGTCTGTCCATCTGTTCGTCTGTGCGACTGTCCGCCTGATTGTAGGTTTGACTCTCCGAGTTTCCGTCCGTCCCTTCTGTTCGTCAATTCACCCGTCCGTCTGTCTGTACATCTGTGAGTCCGTCTGTCTGTCCGTTTAAATATAAAGATCTCAGCTATTATTTATTTATTTAATTTATTTTTTTATAGTCGAACTATATGCTGTCGACTGTTTAAAAGTAAAAAAAAAAACAATTAATAATTATAATTTAAGTTTTAAATTGAAATATTAAACTAAGAATAAGAAAATAATTTTAAGTTGAAAGTAAGATCTTAACTGTGAATTATAAAACTTACAGACACCTAATTTGAATATACTGTTAACTACTTTACATATGACATATAAATACCATTTACACCTGTAATTTCAATTGCAATCAAGTTGGATAATAAACACATTAACATCCCATTTAAATTTAGTTTTTCAGTATCTTTCTAAGCTTTAAATTTAATTCAAATCATAGCAACAGAGTTGCCAATGTTTTCGATGATACTGGTGCTTCTTCTTGTCGCAGCATCTGTCAGAAAAATAAACAAAACTGCAAATTTTATCGCGCTGAACGTTTATGCGCAAATTGCTTCCAGGTTTGCGTGTTGTCTGTCGCCTTATCGAATTTCAGAGAACGCAGGCGAGGCGAATGATGCCGGGACTGAGTGCTCAGCTAGGACAACAGACTGTCTTGCTTTGGCAGGACGAAGGACGACTACTTCACCACCTCCCACCATCTTTCCCCCACCATCGCTGGATTCGTCTCCCTCAAGTTGACAATCGGCACAGATTTCGCTTGGCGTGCTGCGCAGCATAGTAAAGTTTTCTCTGCTCAAGGCGTGAAATGAAATCGACAGTAATTTTGTGTTTATCTCCTTCCCAGTGTGACTCTGTCTGTGTGAGGGTGTGTGCTTGGTTGTGTTTGTGTTGTAATAACAATTGTCACAACTTTCGGTGCTTCTGTCATGTCTGCCAAAAGTTGTACAAGAAATTACTTTAATTTGCCAAGTTGACTCTATCAAACAACTATCCGATCCAAAACGATGCAATCATTTCGCTTAATGTGGCCAACAAATATTTTGATATAGACTCCAAAGTCAATAAGCCAGCTTCATCATATTGCCATATGGCAGACGCGGGCCATGGAGATGGATATGGAAATGGAGCTCCCTTAGTCGCTTTGATGGTGCATAAGTTCCATATAAAGTGCCACATGAATAATTCATGCGCCACTTATACAAAATCGAAATGATAATCGAGCACTTTAGCATTTAAATCACAGATTCGGTCTAGCATCAGGTGAGGGGCGGGGCACTCGCGCATAGCATCGTGAGGGAGATTGGGCTGAAGAGCAAACAAATTTGCATAGCATCGCAAGGAGTTGCCCATTGACTGCAGACTTTTCGATGGGGTTGACAAGAGACTAAGTCCCATTGACGAAATTCCGCTTATTTTAAAGCTTTCATTCAGAGCTCTTTTAGGCACAGACAGGTTTAGAGTGTATAGAAATGTTTATGGTCAATTATGTTTCAGTGAGTAATAATTTGAGAGTATAGAGAAAGTTGATTGAAGATTTCAAAATTTAGTATTCTAGAAATTATATTATTAAGAGTTTTCAGAATTCTAGAAATTACATAAAGACATCTCATAATTTTCTAGTGTTTTTTTAACACAATTAATAAAATCTGCCGATAGTTTGTATGGAAGCTATACGATATATCGGTCTGATGCAGCTCGCTCTGACTTATATACAGTGTGCAGCAATAAGATGCATGTGTGCCGAGTTTCATCAAAATAATTCTAAAACTGAGAGACTTGTTTCGTTACAATAGACAGGCAGATATGGCTAGGTTGACTCCCCTGGTGATTTACGAGGTGTCTTCAAAAAGTATCGCGAATTTTGAATTTTCGGGTTACGTATATGGTTATGATATCGAAACCAAAGCCCAATCGTCCCAATAGAAGAGCCCAGCTGAGCCAAAGCCGTAAAAAGCAAAAATCGCAGAGCACGCAAAACACTTATAATCTTTACGCCTCTCACAACCAAGCAAAAAATGCTATACACTTGAAACTTGGTACAGATGTTTGGGAAGAGTGTACCAACATAACAAAACAAAAAAAAAAAAATCGAAATTCGATTATACGTAATCCGCGAAAATTAAAAAATTCGCGATACTTTTTGAACACACCTCGTTATCTTTCAGTGTCGCAAATGTCTCTAAGGTGCCTTGCAAACTTCTGACCAAAATGACCTTTAAGGATATAAATATTCCTACTGAATCATCGAGAATATTCCACAGTCTTAAGGCCTTAACAACAAAGTACACCGTGTTTGTCTCGAATCGTTGATAATTTTGATCGGCGTAAATGAAATTATCCGATTCCTAAATTGATTAGACAAATCACTTGAATGAAGTGATAACCATCTATAATTACGACATACCGAGTGCGGGCTGCAACCGCTTTTCATTTCCTCGCCATTACCGTTAGCCAGACTTGTTGCCTTCCGCTTGCCGCTTGCCACTTGGCACTTGGCAAAGCCAATTGACATTTATGGCTTGTGCGAGCATGCAAAGCCAGCGACGATAAAACGCCTCGCTAAGCCAGCAAGGAGGAAGCCCGCTGCAGCTGCAGCTACAACTGCGAGGCGTGGTCTGGCAAGTGTTCAATGTGTTGCCACTGCAGTGTGTACCTACACAGTATTTATTCATAACTGCAGTAGCTCCCTATCTACCCCACATACTCCTACCTTCCACTGCCATCGATGGCGAGCACTCACGCATTGGCAGGCTGTCAAGCATGCATTTTTGCATTAAATTGTCTTGTTGAAGGGAAATCGCATACACTTAATGCCATAGCAAATGCGATTTGCATCAGCAGCAGCAGCAATTGTGGCACGGGGTGGCAACTCTGCTCGCATTGTTGTCAGCAGCTGCTGGAATGCATTTGGCCTGTCAGTTGATAAACGACTTGAGTACTGAGCACTGCCTGCTGAGCACACTCGAGACACACTCCTCACACTCACGCACTTAGACACACATGGAGACAGCGGAATCTACAGTGACTCCAAAAACCTAGCGAATCTCATTCCCATCCCTGTCCCAGCTCAAGTGCTGCTCAGCTGAGTGATGATTGTCTGACGTTTCTGTTTTTTGCCGGGTAGTAGAGGGACTTATCGCGCACTTGTTGCTGAAGGCTTTGCATAATTTATGATCTTTTCTGTAATTGCCCTATTTTATATGTCTGCACCCTGCAAAGATTTAACGACAGCCCGCCCCAGCACAAAGCCCGGCCAGATATACCTACATGTGTACATATGTATGTAGTAGTGTGGAGGCGTCGCCATGTTCTTATCATGTGTGCCACATTACGTGGATCGGGGATGGGAGCAAAGGAAGGGTACTTAAGCCCTTTAAAATTTATGTCAAATGCATTTGTAAAATATGCCAAACCTACGAGTGGCAAAACCGATTTCTGCGCCATTTAAACTAACATGGCACAGTGGGGCAGTTCGTTTTTTATATTGTATTTACTTCAGTGTAATATACTTTAGGTTAACTGCATGGAAACAACTTAATAACAATTCCGTCATACTTGCTCTAATAATAATTATGCCAAAGTATTTAATATCTTTTTACAGGTTTTCTTATTGAAAATGTATTTTTTTGTATTCTTAACTTGTAAATTTCTAAAATTCGTCGCCCTTGAGTCAGTGTAGAGGAAAATCTCCCGACCGCCAATGCGGCTGCCAATGGAAAACGTTTTCCGCCAACGTTTGAGTAAAAACAAGGAACGATAAAAAGGAAAATCTTTGTGCATTTTCGTGCAGTTGGTTGTGGCGAATGTTCGTGCAAGGAAAATGTAATTTTTAGTGCACGTTCGGGCACGACACTAGTACTGTTTCTCCACATATGGAGAGCACCTAGACATACACACACACACACGTACATAGACTACATAGACTACATACGCTTATGTATGCATATAAGTCGCAAATGCAACAAAATGGCGACAAGCGGCCACGTTCCTTGTCTTTCAGTGTGTGTTGTCTTTATCAGCATCGTCCTCATCGTCCTCAACATAGTTTGTGTTTTTGCTTGACTTTTATAGAAAATGCATTTTCTTACTTTTAACTGTGAACACGGCAACGGGTATACCCCGTTTGATATGCAAGTAGACAGTATTTGATAATATTTATAAGATATTCCAATATATAAGAATTTTTTATTGAGAAAATCTGAAGTTGCCCACTGGAATTATATCCTCTGCAAGGGTATAACAATACAAAGTGACTTCCCACATTATTGTCGTGACCTACATTTGTATGTTAAAAAAAACGATTAAGCCGTTATAGTTAGCCTTGCAGTATTTATCAGAGATTCTTACTTGATTCATATCCTTTAACTTTTAAACATTCATTCGCACGAAGCACATACAACATTAAACACCTCTTCATAAAATAAGCAAGGAATATAATACTATTCATCTTACATACATCCATTCAGATAAAAGATAGAAAAAACTGTTCATCATGTCGGGTGGCGTTGATTTGAGCCTGTTGCCTTTTGTTTCGTACGACCAGTACATCAAATCGTTTACGAACATCGAAGACTATCGATATTTTCCCAGCAGAAGTTCCCTGAAGAAGTTCATAACGATCGGCTATCGCAGCACACTCAAAATATACGAGGAGGATGAATTTCATAAGATGAAATTGAAAATTGCTGATTATCTCAATCCTAAGATCGCGTCCCGTGTGCTCTACGGCAATTACATAAAAAGCGATGATCCAGCTTTGATTGCATTGGCAGAGAGAGAGGAAGATAATTTGAACCGCAAGATAGCGGTAAGTGTTCCTATAGTTCGGTTCTTGGAATGAAATCGTTATACCCACTTCTTTTTGCAGACCATTATATTTCTTCAGGTGCGTATGCGTAGCGGATTCGACATTTCGGGCTATATCGACTACGAGAAGAGCCTGCGTGACTGCGGCATGAAGGTACCCGAGTATACCAATTGGAAGGCCGTTTTTGAGGGCCGCATTTTGCTGCGACCCAAGCCAACAGATCTTAGTTTTTACGACTGGCACAGTGGAACCGTTCTTTCTACAAATACGGATAATTGGGAATCGATTCGGGGTTCAAAGAATTTGGTATTTAAGCACAAGGGCGATCACAAGAAAGTCCCTGTTACCAATAAGGCCCAGAGATTCAAAGAGAATGTTGAACGTATCACAATACAATCCGAACTGTATGGGGCGATGATTTTATATGATCATCTAGTTAGATAGGCCCATTGGTTACATATTTTTTTACCTTTATATTTCCTTACCATAAGAATTTATCAGTTTAAATAGTGGAAGTCAGTTCTGAGTGCATTAGAGGTATCACCAATACAATTTGAAGGCGAACAAATTGGAGAGACTATGATTACAATCGATATCGACGTACAAAGATTTTTCCATTCGCTCGGCTCGGATCCACTTGTACAGTTTTTGTATCATGCGTCATGTCATGAAATAACTAGCGCTCGACTCTGGTATACCCTCTACCCACCTGACCAAAACCATTTCTTAAATATAAAACTTCTATTTATAACGAATTTTGTGTTGCCTACTTTTAGGGAGGTGCTTCGAAATCAGTACATATTTATGATTTCTTAAATAACTTTTATCTTAATTATTCGATCTAAATTAAATTTTTAGAAATCATTTAGCTGCTCATAGCTATTATGTTTACCACAAGTCAACTATCCTTCATTAAAATTACGCTTGGAATTCGAGCGTGATGCGGGAGGGGGGTTGTTAAAATCTTAAATAAATTTCATCTGCATGCAAAAATAACTCATATAAGTGCCCGACTTCTTAAAGTCTGTGAGATCTAGGCTTTCATATGGACGGAAAGACAAAAACACAGACACACAGATATCTAGTGGTAACCTTTACCGATAACAATGAATATTCGAGGTCCATCGATTATATCGATAGTGCCATCGATACCGGGTATCTGTTAGTCGAGCTAGCTGTGAAGCCACTAACAACACTCAACTGTATTCGTCCCTCATCTTATGCAAATAATGCATGCTGCATGCAAAAAGCGCCCTAGCCTTAGCTTATGGTTGGCCGGATAGGCCAGGTGTGTATGCTATTTGCACACGTGATAGTGCTCCAAATTTGGTCACGAAATGCCAAAGATATTCGCTGGCATTAAGAAAGTGCCAGCAGAAAATTCGATAGAGGGCAAGAGATGAGGCAGGGCAGACAGATATCAGGTATAACTTTAGTTCCGTCTTAAATTTGAAAAAAAGAAAGAAAAAACGAAGCCGAAAACTCAATTTCAGCACATAAATCAATACGCACTTCTGTACAAACATGTTTGTGCGTGCTCGCTCTATATACATACCGCGTTTAATATGCAGATAGAGAGTATTTGAGAATATTTATAAAATATTCCAAAATATAAGATCGCACTGAAATTATACTCTCCGCAAAGGAAAAGTGAAGTGACAAAATCATTTCCGATAAAATGTTAAAAAAACGATTAAGCTGTTATAGTTAGCCATGCAGTATTTATCAGAGATTCATATCCTTTAACTTTTAAACATTCATTCGCACGAAGCACATACAACATTAAACACCTCTTCATAAAATAAGCAAGGAATATATACTATACATCTTACATACATACATCCATTCAGACAATAGATAGAAAAAACTGTTCATCATGTCGGGTGGCGTTGATTTGAGCCTGTTGCCTTTTGTTTCGTACGACCAGTACATGAAATCGTTTACGAACATCGAGGACTATCGATATTTTCCCAGCAGAAGTTCCCTGAAGAAGTTCATAACGATCGGCTATCGCAGCACACTCAAAATATACGAGGAGGATGAATTTCATAAGATGAAATTGAAAATTGCTGATTATCTCAATCCCAAGATCGCGTCCCGTGTGCTCTATGGCAATTACATAAAAAGCGATGATCCAGCTTTGATTGCATTGGCAGAGAGAGAGGAAGATAATTTGAACCGCAAGATAGCGGTAAGTGTTCCTATAGTTCGATTATTGGAATGAAATCGTTATACCCACTTCTTTTTGCAGACCATTATATTTCTTCAGGTGCGTATGCGTAGCGGATTCGACATTTCGGGCTACATCGACTACGAGAAGAGCCTGCGTGACTGCGGCATGAAGGTACCCGAGTATACCAATTGGAAGGCCGTTTTTGAGGGCCGCATTTTGCTGCGACCCAAGCCAACAGACCTTAGTTTTTACGACTGGCACAGAGGAACCGTTCTTTCTACAAATACCGATAATTGGGAATCGATTCCGGGTTCAAAGAATTTGGTATTCAAGCACAAGGGTGATCACAAGATCGTCCCTGTTACCAATAAGGCCCAGAGATATTCAGAGAATGTTGAACGTATCACAATACAATCCGAACTGTATGGGTCGATGATTCTATATGATCATCTAGTGAGATAGGCCCATCAGCTTAAATGGTTCAATATTTTTACCTTTATATTTCCTTATCAGTTTATCAGTTTAAATAGTGGAAGTCATTTCTGAGTGCATTGGAAGTATCACCAACACAATTTGAAGGTGAACAAATTGGGATGACAAGGCTAATAATGATATACGATTTCGAAGGCTGGAGAGACTATGATCATAATCAATATCGACGTACCGTTTGGCTAGATTCGATCGAATCCACTTAAATTTGCCTTATGCGTCATGGCATGATATAACTAGCGCCCGACTCTGGTATACCCTCTACCCACCCGACCAAAACGATTTCATAAATAAAAAAAGTTATAGCGAATTTTGTGTTGCATACTTTTAAGGGGGTGCTTCGAAATCAGTACATATTTATGATTTCTCATATAACTTTTATCTTAATTATCCAATCTCAATTAAATATTCAGAAATCATTAAGCTGTTCATAGATATTGTGTTTACCACAAGTCAAATATTCTGCATTCAAATTACGCTTGGAATTCGAGTGGGATGCAGGAGGGGGTTGTCAAAAATCTAAAATAAATTTCATCTGCATGCAAAAATAACACACATGGTGTTTGCCCTATTTCTTACAGTTTCTGAGATCTAGGTTCTCATACTGGCGGGCAGACAAACATACGGACAGACAGATATCTAGTGGTAACCTTTCCCGATAACAATGAATCTTCGAGGTCCATCGATTATATTGATAGTACAACAGGTATCTGTTAGTCGAGCTAGCTGTGAAGCCACTAACAACACTCAACTGTATTCGTCCCTCATCTTATGCAAATAATGAATGCTGCATGCAAAAAGCGCCCTAGCCTTAGCTTATGGTTGGCCGGATAGGCCAGGTGTGTATGCTATTTGCACACGTGATAGTGCTCCAAATTTGGTCACGAAATGCCAAAGATATTCGCTGGCATTAAGAAAGTGCCAGCAGAAAATTCGACAGAGGGCAGACAGATATCAGGTACAACTTTAGTTCCGTCTTAAATTTGAAAAAAAGAAAGAAATAACGATGCCGAAAACTCAATTTCAGCACATAAATCAATACGCACTTCTGTGCAAACATGTTTGTGCGTGCTCGCTCCATATACGATGCATACATACATACATATATGCATACATAACATACGTATGTATATCGGGCAAATAAAATGGCACCAACAAGCACGCACCATATTGTATTTATGTAAATTTATTTCCGTTACATTTCCGCCGTTCAATTGAAAATCGTCGTGTGATTTTCTTCTTTGCCCCCGTGTATATTTATTCTGTTGTTCAACTGCACCCCCTCTACCCCCTACCCACCCGGTTGCCCCTTTCGACCATCATTCTATCAAATAAGAGAGAGAAATCGGCGCAGAAATCACAACAGGCTGGAAAAGTATTCATGCACAACAACAGCAAAAAAGAACAGCCCCAAAAAGAAACTACAAATATGCATTCATTCATTCATTTATAATATATTCGTTTGGGTGTTGGGGGCGGACTCGCTGCGAAGGTCTTTCGGCTTCTCTGTTCGCTCTGCCATGTAAATTGAGGCAAGTCAATCTGGATGTTGTTTTCAAACTGTAACGACGAATTATTATTTCAATTTCGATTTATAGCGTAAAATAAATTGGTTGAAGAGCAAAAAAAAGAAAAGCAAGCAGATAAATATGAGGAATAGTTGAACTGCGAGAGCAAAGTGTATACTGTAAATAAATCAATAATGAATATCATCAAACAGTTGATGATATTTTAAAGCACAAACATAAATTGTGACACTATTGAATATGCATCATAATTCAGAAAAAGTCGCACAGTATGCTGTTATACACATGACTCTATGCATTTAATAAAGTTCAATATCTTTCTAAGATTAATATTTGATCATTGAAAATGGTCAAAATAGGGTATACCAATTTTGTGCAAATGCATAAAGAGGCAGAAGGAGGCGGGGCAGACCCCACAAAGTGTATATATTCTTGACCAAGATCACTAGCCGAGTCGATTGCGCCATGTCTGTCTGTCAATCTATCCCGTATGAACACACATGTCTCAGCTAATATAAAAGCTAGAGGTACCAAATTTGGCAGGAAGATTCCTGTATTCTATACGCAGATCAAGTTTATTTCAAATGTTAGGTGCCACGCCCACCGCACTCCGCAAATCAATAATTTAGTTTTCAAAGAGTATTTCTAAGCGGTGTGTAAAAGATACAACTTCCTCTTACTTTGACATATATTAAGCTGATTAAAATATCTACGCATCCTCCAAATTTCAATTTGATCGGACAATAAACACAGAAGTTTGTTAAGAAACTGTGAGCATAAGACCAAGGGAGGCAGGCGAGCGCGAGCGCCATCTGTCGAGAGTATTTCGAAAGTATGCACATATATTTTTCCTCCAAATATAGGACAGTTCCTCTTCCCATTTTCACAAAAAATTATATCAAACTTTTAAATTAATCACCGTAAAAAAATTTATTGCTATGCCTTTCAAATTAAGGAAGATAATCACAATTGCATTTGCAGGCGCTGATCTGATGATGCAATAAAGCTTAGCTTTTTACCGATTAAGACAAAGCAGAAATAAAAAGATAACGGTTCTTCTCATGCGCTATTTTTTTCTCACAAAGAGAGACAGAATATCAGTGAACAAAAAAAAAACAAAATTGATGAATTTGCGTGCAATAGCAAATAAGATAACATAAGAAGAAATAGAGCAAAGCAGGGGGCGCTATCCTGATGACGCCCAGTGTATATGTATGTACCCTTCGGACCATAGGTCGAAGGGTATATAACTGTCGCGTGCCAGTAGACTGCTGCTCTCGTTATTTTAATGTTCTTTCTTTTGACAAGCCAGAAGGGCTTTAGCTTGTGAGAAGAAACAACGCCCCGACTCAGTCATAATTACGAAAGAGTTTATACAGCTGTGGAAGTTCTCTTTGTGAGTTGTTCCCTTCCCATCGAACTAGATAAATATTAGTTATGGCCTTAATATTAGGGCCTGATCCATTTAATCAACAGCTTCCAATTGAAGCATCAAAGTTTTTCGGAAAACGAATTGTAAAGACGGCAGCCGAATTTATTTCATTTGTCTTATTTCTTATCTAAATTGTTTGGCTCTTTGGCCTTTGTTGTTGCTCAAAAAGGCAAACAATGGATAGCTTAATGTTTTTCAAATGCAGAGACAGACTCTTGTCACACACACACACACACACACACGGCTGTTGTCTATTCATCAGAGCAAGAGGTTGATAAGCGCGTATGTCGGAGTTGATGAAAAGGAAATTAGAAAATTCTCAATGCACATTGTGCGCTTAATTAAACAGCCAAAAGTAACTTCAAGTCAGGTTGGTTGGTGGAGAGTGAGTGAGGGTTGCAGTCTGCAGTCCTGCATTATTATAGGGTTGCCACCCGAGCACGGGCTGCATGAAACAATGACAATAGAAAATGCTCATCAATGCGCTTGGCTGCCCATCAAAATGTGCACATGATGATGTTGCATGAGGCAGCCGGTGTTGCACCAACAAATGGATTTAATTTCCTGCAATGTGCGCCAGTCCCCTGAATACACTCCCCCCGGCATATTGCAGCCTCTGCAGCTGTTTTGAGGCTTTATGCGTGTTCGGCCGGGCAAACTCGTTCACCGCTTCATCTTGTTACACTAGAAAAAGTTTTATGTCGCTGATAAAGTTGCAACACGACGATGAGCTGCATGCGAATGTTGCACCAAGTGTTGCCTAATAATCCGAAAATGGACTCAACTTGGCGGCCGCAAAACTTTCACCAAACCGAGTGGCAACACTGGCAAGAAGTTTGCCCGAGTGTAGTCCAGGATAAGTTGAGACAACGCTGACAGCAGGCTCCGGGCTGCCGGCTGCCTCATCTGCCTCCTTTGGCGCTCTTGCTGCAGGCCAGAAACATTGGCACATTCATCATTTTTGAAGCCAGGCATAAGGCAGCAGAGTGTGGCAACAACAGCAGCAGTAGCAGCAGCAGCAGCAGCAGATGTTGCAGGCAGCCGCGGCAAGTTCTTGTCACATGTCACGTCGCCTCGTTCAGCCAGACCAGGAACCGATGACGATGGCGATGGCGACGACGTTCCTTGCTCCCCTCCCCCACCCCTTTGGCTGCTGCTGATGTTCAGGATGTGGAGGCCTCTGGCATTTTCACTATGGGCATTTTTCGCATACTGCTGAAAAGTTCTCTGCGGCACCCAGAGAATTCCGACGCAGAGTGAATTATCTGACGCTTTAAATTTCCTGTTATTCATGCAGTTAAAGAGTCAATTTGCGGGAAGATTGTACGGAAAACAGACTGAAGAATCGGCGGGAGAAGGCACTGTTTGGTAAATGCTCTATCCTGTATCTGTTGGGACAGAAAAGTGTCTATAGCTTGTGCAATACACTACGACATATGCTCCTTATTATTCTTGATTAGCTTCAACAAAATGAAAATAAATGAATATCAGTAAAAGTAATACATATAAAATGAATACATGGTGTAATAATAACAGTGTTGATAAGTATTAAATTAATATGTAACAAACGATACAGCCCCAAAGAAAGAGTTAGACATTACTATACATCGTGTATGTTCTTCATCATCATAGCCTTGCAAAGATTATAATAAAGTCGTCCGCAGGTCTCAGCAAAGAGGGCGATACCCCCGACCTTATTAACTCTGTATATATTCTGGATCAACAGCGACAAGCGACAGGAAGCTATGTCAGTCTGTCCGGCTTAGAGCTACCTTAATAAAAATTGGCACATTTGATTTCGATTGGAACATTATACCGATGTATCGTCTAACTTCTATATAACATATCGTCTGACTTTCGTAGTTTTTTTAGGCATTGCAACCAAACTAACTATTCGAGCTCAACATTTTAGTACCGACATTAGTTATATAGTAACCTATATACATTTTCCCTTTTTTCAATATTGGACAACTATATTCTATAGCTTCTATAGAACATGTGATTCATAAATTAAGATTTTCATAAACAAATTTTATATGTCTAACGAGCTGTTATAGCTCGTATAGTACATACTTGTATAAGTTAATAAGACGAATCAATTTGATAATAATTGTAAAATATAATAAAAAAATATATGTATGAGGAATATATGGAGAATATGTGGGGAATATATGTTTAAATATGGCAAGAAAAACGAGAGCAACAGTCGCGCAAAACGCGACAGTGGGATACCCTTCGACCTATGTTCCCGTGTAGTTTAATTTGTTAAATTCATACACATATGCATATGCACATGCTTTGAAATTAAACCCGACAGATGGCGCTCGCGCTTCGCGCTCGCCCGTCTCCCTTGTTAGCTGACAGAAGCACTGGTTTTATGCTCATACTTTCTTAAATAACTTCTGTGTTTATTATTCGATTGGATTGTAATTTGGGGACTACGTAGATATTTCATTTAGCTTAATATATGTTTAAGTCAGAAAGTTGTATCTTATATACAGGGCTTACAAATTAAGTTCAAAAATTAAATTATTGATTTCTGGGGGCGGTGGGCGTGGCACCTAACATTTGAAATAAACTTCATCTGCTTATAGTACACAGGAGTCTTCCTGCCAAGTTTGGTAATTCTAGCTTTTATAATAGCTGAGATCTGTGCGTTCACACAGACAGACGGACAGACGGACAGACGGACAGCCGGACAGACGGACAGACAGACAGACATGGCTCAATCGACTCGGCTTGTGATCCTGAGCAAGAATATATATACTTTATGGGGTCTCCCACGCCTCCTTATGCCTGTTACATACATTTGCACAAAGTTAGTATACCCTTTTTTGACCATTTTCAATGGTCGAAGGGTATAAATATAATAAGTAAGTATATAACATTAAACAGTTATAACAGTTTTAACAGTTACCCAAAGAAAAAACTCATATACGATTTAGGTAAAATGTGAAAATATATATATATTCTATTCGTTACAGGATTGGGGAAATTAGTGTAAGTACATACAAAGTAAACATACAAAGGCTAGTTCAGTGCTTAATTGTTTTGTATGTGTGCGCCGGTGTGTGCGTGTGTGTGTGTTTCTCTTTGGTAGCATCAGTTTATCTATCGGTGTGTACTTGGCTCTTAGCCCTGGTTAGGCCTGCCGACACGTCTTCTGATCGAGCTGCGACGGTTGCGGTTGCGGTTGCCACCACGACGCGTCCTGCGTCCGCTACGACGTGGGCCACGACGTCCACCGCGACCACGACGACCGCTACGACGGCTGCCACGGCGACCACGACGAGAACCACGACGACGATTGCGACGATTGTTGCGACGACCACGACGCACCACACGCCTGGCACGTGCATCATCCTTGCTCGAGCGGGCAATCAACTCCTGCTGCCTTTCCAGGCTGACAGTAGCGGTCTCATGGTGCTCGTTCACCAGCACCTCTTGTTGCTGCTGCTGCTCGGCATCCTCTTCTTCGGCCTCCGCCAACTCCTGCTGTGCCTCAAGCTCAGCCTTCGAGTCCTCTGACTGTTCGATCACGGCCGACCGCACGACGCCCTTGCGTCGCTGGGCAGCTGCCTCGGTGGCCACCAGGCAACAGAGCGCCGCCAGGACAAAGATCAGTGCGTTCTTGGATGTCATTTTCGGTCCGCTAGTTGCTTATGGAACTCCGGAAGTGTTTGTGATGCTTTAGTTGTGGCAAGACGTGCGTTTTATACAAGTTCAACTGGGGCACACAGGGCACAACCTGCGACCCGAGGCCAACTGTTCAAATGTTGCGCCAATGCAAGCTGTGTTTGTTGTTCCTGTTGTTGTTGCTGCTGCTATTGCTGTTGCTGTTGCTGTTGCAGCTTGCCGTTGTTGGCTATGCTATTAATTTGATCTTTTGTTTGAGCATGCCCTCCCCTCCTCCAAGACTATAGCAGATACTTTCTAGATGCTTGAATACTTGTTTTCTTTTCAATACCCTTCCTCTGCCGCCGCCCCTGCCCAGCTTGCTTCGTTTCCTCTGCAGCTTGTGCCCTGTCTCACATAATTGGTTTCTCCAGCGGCGGCTCCATTGCAATCCAAACACGCTAACCCGTTTGCCAACGGGAAGTATCATTTAAAAAGAATAACCTAAATAATCGAATTGTGCACAAAAGCGTTTTCTGGCTGCGCTTTTCGTTTCGCTTTTGCTTTGTTCTTCCTCCTCCTTCTGCTTTCCACTTTCCCCGTTGCATTCTCCCTGACTGCAGGCTACAGTGCGCTGGCGTTTCCTGATTGTCCCGCTGCAGTTGCTGCAGATAGAGGAAAATATGTGCAAAGATAATTTATTTTCAAGGCTTAGCTTTCGTTACTTGGTTTATAACTCTTGTTAATATTTTTTAGGTGTTCGTTCAAAAGGAAATTTCTTTTCCTTGATAGAGCAGAACTTAAGAGAACAGAGAGCAGAACTTTAAGAGACATCTTCGATCCCATAAAGAATACATATTAGAATTCAGCACCATATCTTCAGTTTTATTTATATGAAACTTGGCCAACTCGTTGCTGCACTCCGTCAATAAGTCTGAACCAACCAGATCGAACCGATATATCACATTGCTACCATACAAACTATTGGCCGATTTTTGTTATTTGTCAAGATACTGCAAATTTACTACATCGCACTTTTTCTATGCATCAACTAAAATATCATCTAAATTGGACCATATATATAGCAGTCATAAGAACAATCGGCCCAAATTAGGGTTTTTATATGAAGTACAAAAACGAAAACATCGAATATGCTCTATGAAGACCAGTTAAATTTGGTCAGGAAAATTTGGACAGTAATTAAAGTCGAACAGCTATATGCTATACCTTTCCTAGCAACAATCAGTTAGAAAGAGAGATAAGCCATTTACATACATATGTCTAGCAATTGGAGTTATTATAGCTGTCAAGGGCAACATGCAATATTATTCAATTCTGCACCATTATATAAAAATAATTCTTATGGGAATATTCGGATAAGATAAAGAACTGCAAGGGTATTAAACCATCGGTATGCCGAAGGTAACTTTGTTTTTAAAGTATATAAAATATAATTACAAAGCACAACAAAACACAAGTTTATTTAATACTATAAATTATGATGTCGCTCGCCCGCCTCTCTTGTTAGCTGACAGAAGCATTTGGTTTTATGCTCATACTTTCTTAAATAACTTCTGTGATTATTGTCCGATCGGAGTGCATTTTGGAGAATACGCAGATAATTCATTCAGCTTAGTTAGAAAGTTGTATCTTTGATACAGCGCTTACAAATTGAGTTAAAAAATTACATTTTCGATTTACGGGGGCGGTGGGCGTGGCATCTAACATTTGAAATAAACTTGATCAGCTTATAGTACACAGGAGTGTCGAATGTGGCGTGGTAGCCAACTGATCAGACGCAAAAACCAAGATAGCAGATAGCAGGACAAACTTTTTATGCCACATTTACTTGGGCCAAACTTGGGCTACAAAGTCCGCAAGTCAAAACGTTAAATATATGTGGGAAAGTTTTCATCTCATATATTTATTAATTAAAATAAAAAACCGTTTCTACAGCCAAAAAATGTTGTCGTTTTTTTTAAAATTCTAGCGACATGGACCTACGTGTCAATAAATTCTCCAGCGTTTCTTGGAAACACAAACCCAGACATATTTCAACATGTAAATTAATGCCAACGTTCAGTACATATATGTTATATTTGTACATACATATGTACTTATGTATATATTTATTTATAAATAAGTTGTTGTAATGAACAAAAAACAAATAATGTAAGCTACAATCGAGCACATCCGACAGAAATATACCCTTCGCTAAACTTTGAAAAAATAAAAAGTTTATTCTATTCTTTTGCTGAGTGATTTTATATTGTTGGTGTTCAAAAAGCTAACTGAAAACCAGTAAGGAAAGCAACAGTCGCGCGACACGCGACAGTGGGATGTTCTTATGTACATATGTATGTAGGCATATACATACATATGCACATGCTTTTAAATTATTTCCAGATGGCGCTCGCGCATCGCGCTCGCCCGCCTCCCTTGTTAGCCTACAGAAGCACTTGGTTTTATGTTCTTACTTTCTTAAATAACTTTTGTGTTTGCTGTCCGATCGGATTGTAATTTTCAGAATATGTAAATATTTCATTCAGCTTAATATATTCAGCTTAGTATATGTGAAAAAGTTGTATCTTTTATACAGCGCTTACAATTTCGGTTCAAAAATTAAAGTTTGGTTTACGGGGGCGGTGGGCGTGGCACCTAACATTTGAAATAAACTTGATCAGCTTATAGTACACAAGAGTCTTCCTGCCAAATTTGGTATTTCTAGCTTTTATAATAGCTGAGATCTGTGCGTTCACACAGACAGACAGACGGACAGACGGACAGACGGACAGACAGACAGACGGACAGACAGACAGACATGGCTCAATCGACTCGGCTTGTGATCCTGAGCAAGAATATATGTATATACTTTATGGGGTCTCCGACGCTTCCTTCTGCCTGTTACAATCCATACATTTGCACAAAGTTAGTATACCCTTTTTTGACAATTTTCAATGGTCAAAGGGTATAAAAATGCGGGCGAGCTGCAAAACAACATCATCATGATTGTGAATTACCGTGGCCACGGCAGGCACCCCATGAGTACAGTTCTGCTTGAGACTCAGACCGTCCACAGACCCAGCCTAACACGATCATCATCACCATTATATGTTATGGCCAAGCGCGGCCAACATAACCAAGTGATAAAATGTAGCCAACTGATCAGACGCAATGTAGCCCCAAAAACCAAGATTGTAGATAGCAGGACAAACTTTTTATGCAACATTTACTTTGGCCAAGTTTGGGGAACAAAGTCCGCAAGTTAAAACGTTAAATAGGTGTGGGAAAGTTTTAATCTCATATATTTATTAATTAAAATAGAAAACCTTTTCTCCAGCCAAAAAATATTGTTGTTTTTTATAAAATTCGAGCGATATGAACCTACGTGTCAATAAATTCTCCATAATTTCTTGGAAACACAGACATATTTGAACATGGACATTAATGCTAACGTTCAATACATGTATGTTATATTTGTACATAGATATGTACATATATATATATATATAATATATATATTTATAAATAAGTTGATATAATGAACAAAAAAATAATAATGAAAGCTACAATCGAGCAAGTCCGATAGAAATATACCCTTCGCTAAACTTTAAAAAAATAAAAAAGTTTATTTCTATTTTTTTGCAAGGTGATTCTATATTGTTATTGTTCAAAAAGATAACTGAAAAAAGAGGGAAAAAGAGCGAAGATTAGTTTTAACGGAGAAACTCATAAAGCGGTCAAACAAACAAAATTTGGAACATAATATATAATTATACACCGATTCGGCAATGTATAAATACCGCATATTTAGGCATGTGATGAAAACTACGAACAATCTTGAAATTTTATTATCAACGTTCGCACCAAATTTGTTTTGGGACTCGCTTTTAGTTTAAATCGATATTCCAAACGAAAGCATGTACCAAAAAATGTGGAAACCAATTGTTGGCTGCTTGTATATATTATTTGTATATGCAATAGGAAATCTAAGTGCTGATGAATGTTATCTATTTTGTTGTCAAGGAGAAAGAGTCACCTTCATACAGACATGTGAAAAAATGTACACACATTTTGAGTGTTATATGAATAAATCAATGATGATCAGTAAATTTATTGGACATCTGAAGCCCGAAAATACTAGTAGTTATACCTGTTTTCGAGAAACAAATAAATATTCCTGGGACCCCCAATTTGACCATTTTCCACATACATTTGAAGACTGCAACTTTGACGTGATTAAACTTGAAATTAAAACCGAAGAAAACATGGAGTTTCGTTTAAATGAAATTGTTGAAACTCTTACGAACCTAATTAGTTTAAGAGTCATAATAAGTTCAAATGATCTTAATAAGTGGAAATTCAATTTGAACAACGTAAGTCTGCACAATAGCTTAGATAAGTAATTTATATAAGCTAAAATTTGACAATATAAAAATTTCTGTGTTTATTCTTGCAGAGCCTGGAAAGGTTAACAAAATTGACGCTGATTTGTGATTCCATTGATTTGGAGGTTGATCTACCTAAACATATGTTGCGAGGATGGACTTATTTAGAAGATCTTACTTTGGAGAACTGTTTCTTTCACAATCTCTCCGATAAGCATTTCCAGAACTTAGTAAACTTGAGAAGACTAGATCTACGAAATGCCCGCTTTGCAGATTTTAAATGGTTGCGGTATGTAATTTTGTTATTTAAGAGTATGTTAGTATGATCAATGGCTGCTGAACACTAAGCTCTCGTGGCAAATATTTACGAAACATTTCGAAACTAGCTACAAAAGAAGCGCAAACTGCAAGCGTCACGAAGTCTTAGTAGTAAATTCTAAGTTAGGTTCAGCTTGAGTGAATGCACTGATTATGACTTTGATTTGTTGCGAGTAGCAAGTAAGTTAGGTTTTGTAACAGTGTATTAGCTTACGTCTACTTGCTATTATTGATAAATTTTGATATGTTCAATACCATTTCAGCAACGCAACCATTGCAAATCATTTAAGAGAGATTAGCATCGATTATGTAAAAACGAAAGACATCAATGAATTGGATATGAATGATATTAGCTTCCTTGAAAATTATATAAATCTGGATTATATTTTTATTTTGCCTGAACTCGCTAAAAGGCACGTACTGAAAGGGTATAACGTATTGCCTTTCTATTGCAATCAATTCAGTTGCCATTTGCTTCGGAATCAAAGTAGGCTATTCTGCCCCCACGGCTGTCATTGTGAATACGAAAACCAGAAAGTGCGATTAGAACTCAATTGCACAGTTCCCGAGGATAAAACAGAGTTAAGGTTCGAATTGGATATTGGAAATGCAACTCTCTACATGACAAACACCAATGCGACCCGGTTGCCAAATGCCAGCGTGTATAGTTCTTACTCTATAACAAATCTTCAAGTGGCTAACAATAAACTCAACGAACTAAACATTTACCAGTTGCCACAAAACTTAAGCATTTTGGATATAAGAAACAACAGTTTAAAATCACTGAAACAAGAAATTATTGACTATATAAGGCACCGAAATGGTAGCTTACATATTATGTTATCGCTAAATCCTTGGAACTGCGATTGCCATCCTCCAGGGTTTCTGAGCTTCATGACAAAATCTCATAAAATTATTGATGATTTAAATCTCATTGACTGCAACGGGATAGGACCCGTTCTCAAACTGGACGATTGTAGACTGAAAACAACTTACCTTCTACTTTCTCTAGCTTTTCTTCTCGTTTTCGTCAGCGTATTCGCCTGCGCCATTGTCTTCTGGTTCAAGATGTCTATTCTGATGTGGCTCTACGACCACAATATATTTGTGAGTTGTATTCTTCGCACAGCTGACAACATTGAATTCCATAAAAAATTCGATGGATTTCTGGCGTTCTCCCATAAAAACTTGGACCTGGTGAATGAATACGTCGAGCAACTAGAGAATGGGAAACGCGAGTTCAAGCTGTGTTTCTATCATCGGGATTGGCTCATTGGCGAATCAATACCGGAATGTATTCTTCAATCCATCGACGACTCTAAGCGCATCATTCTACTAATGACCAAGGAGTTTCTTAAGTCTTCCTGGGGTACCTTTGAGTTCCGCACCGCTATCAAAGCAACTTCAATGGATCGCCACAAGCGGCTTATTGTTATCGTGTACCCCGAAGTGGAAAACTTTGATGACCTCGATACGGAACTGAGACTCTATATGAAATACAACACCTATCTGCGCCGAGATGACTCCCAGTTCTGGAGAAAACTTATCTTTGCAATGCCGCACAAAAAGATAAAGAGCTCGAAGAAGATGCCGAAACTTAAACAGGAAGCGGAAGTCTAAAATGATCTTATTCTTTTCTCTTTCTCTTTTACCAAAATTCAAAACTTTTTAATTAATCAAACGCTGTCAAATTAAATTTGTTAAACATATTGCTTTACAAGAGACAAATAAATAATAAATTGTACCTAACCTTGCTTTGTACTTTTAAAGTATTCAGACTTTAATATTTCTCGAGGCCACGACCGTCCCCTTGTCAACGATTTACAGGCAATCAATAAAAGTCGTGTAATCCCAATTACAATCACTGCCTGGCGCTGGGTTCACCTCGCCCCGGAATATATCAATAAAAGCGATTAAATTTTCTATTAACGAAATCAACTGTGGCAAATGCGGCGAGGCTGCGATAACAACAACAGAACTCCAAAAAATGCGGGCGAGCTGCAAAACAACATCATCATGATTGTGAATTACCGTGGCCACGGCAGGCACCCCATGCATACAGTTCTGCTTGAGACTTAGACCGTCCACAGACCCAGCCTAACCCGATCATCATCACCATTTTATGTTATGGCCAAGCTCAGCCAACATAGCCAATGGCTGCCGATGGCCAACCAAGTGATAAAATGTCGAATGTGGCGTGGTAGCCAATTGATCAGACGCAATGTAGCCCCAAAAACCAAGATAGCAGATAGCAGGACAAACTTTTTATGCCACATTTACTTTGGCCAAGTTTGGGGAACAAAGTCCGCAAGTTAAAACGTTAAATAGGTGTGGGAAAGTTTTAATCTCATATATTTATTAATTAAAATAAAAAACCGTTTCTCCAGCCAAAAAATGTTGTTGTTTTTTATAAAATTCGAGCGATATGAACCTACGTGTCAATAAATTCTCCATAATTTCTTGGAAACACAAACCCAGACATATTTCAACATCGAAATTAATGCTAACGTTCAATACATATATGTTATATTTGTACATACATATGTACATATATATATATATATATTTATAAATAAGTTGATATATTGAACAAAAAAACATTAATGAAAGCTACAATCGAGCAAGTCCGATGGAAATATACCCTTCGCTAAACTTTAAAAAAATAAAAAAGTTTATTTCTATTCTTTTGCAAGGTGATTCTATATTGTTGTTGTTCAAAAAGATAACTGAAAAAAGAGGAGAAAAGAGCGAAGATTACTTTTAACGGAGAAACTCATAAAGCGGTCAAACAAACAAAATTTGGAACATAATATATAATTATACACCGATTCGGCAATGTATAAATACCGCATATTTAGGCATGTGATGAAAACTACGAACAATCTTGAAATTTTATTATCAACGTTCGCACCAAATTTGTTTTGGGACTCGCTTTTAGTTTAAATCGATATTCCAAACGAAAGCATGTACCAAAAAATGTGGAAACCAATTGTTGGCTGCTTGTATATATTATTTGTATATGCAATAGGAAATCTAAGTGCTGATGAATGTTATCTATTTTGTTGTCAAGGAGAAAGAGTCACCTTCATACAGACATGTGAAAAAATGTACACACATTTTGAGTGTTATATGAATAAATCAATGATGATCAGTAAATTTGTTGGATATCTGAAGCCCGAAAATACTAGTGGTTATACCTGTTTTCGAGAAACAAATAAATATTCCTGGGACCCCCAATTTGACCATTTTCCACATAAATTTGAAGACTGCAACTTTGACGTGACTGAACTTGAAATTAAAACCGAAGAAAACATGGAGTTTCGTTTAAATGAAATTGTTGAAACTCTTACGAACCTAAGTGGTTTAAGAGTCATAATAAGTTCAAATGATCTTAATAAGTGGAATTTCAATTTAAACAACGTAAGTCTGCACAATAGCTTAGATAAGTAATTTATATAAGCTAAAGTTTGACAATATAAAAATTTCTGTGTTTATTCTTGCAGAGCCTGGAAAGCTTAACAGAATTCACGCTGACTTGTGATTCCATTGATTTGGAGGTTGATCTACCTAAACATATGTTGCGAGGATGGACTTATTTAGAAGATCTTACTTTGGAGAACTGTTTCTTTCACAATCTCTCCGATGAGCATTTCCAGAACTTGCAAAGTATAATTCTACGAAATGCCCGCTTTGCAGATTTTAAATGGTTGCGGTATGTAATGTTGTTATAAAATTTTATTATTTAAGAGTATGTTAGTATGATCAATGGCTGCTAAACACTAAGCTCTCGTGGCGAATATTTACGAAACATTTCGAAACTAGGTACAAAAGAAGCGCAAACTGCAAGCGTCACGAAGTCTTAGTAGTAAATTCTAAGTTAGGCTCAGCTTGAGTGAATGCACTGATTATGACTTTGATTTGTTGCGACTAGCAAGAATGTTAAGTTTTGTAACAGTGTATTAGCTTACGTCTACTTGCTATTATTGATAAATTTTGATATGTTCATTACCATTTCAGCACCGAAACCATTGAAAATTGTTTAATCGAATTTAGCTTGCATTATGTAAAAACGAAAGACAACCATGAATTAAATATGAGTGATATTGGCTATATTGACAATTATATAAATCTGGCTATATTTGAAATTCAGCCTCCACTCGCTAAAAGGCACGTAGTGCAAGGGTATAACGTGTTGCCTTTCTATTGCGATTCAAACGAGTGCCACTTTCTTCGGAATCAAACTAGGCTATTCTGCCCCCACGGCTGTCATTGTGAATACGAAAACCAGAAAATGCGATTAGAATTCAATTGCGCAGTTCCCGAGGATACAACAGAGTCAAGGTTCGAATTGGATATTGGAAATGCAACTCTCTACATGACAAACACCAATGCGACCCGGTTGCCAAATGCCAGCGTGTATAGTTCTTACTCTATAACAAATCTTCAAGTGGCTAACAGAAAACTCGACGAACTAAACATTTACCAGTTGCCACAAAACTTAACCATTTTGGATATAAGAAACAACAGTTTAAAATCACTGAAACAAGAAATTATTGACTATATAAGACACCGAAATGGTAGCTTACATATTAAGTTATCGCAAAATCCTTGGAACTGCGATTGCCATCCTCCAGTGTTTCTGAAATTCTTAGCAAACTATCATCAAATTATTGATGATTTTAATCTCATTGACTGCAACGGGATAGAAGCCGTTCTCAAACTGGACGATTGTAGACTGAAAACAACTTATCTTCTACTTTCTCTAGCTTTTCTTCTCGTTTTCGTCAGCGTATTCGCCTGCGCCATTGTCTTCTGGTTCAAGATGTCTATTCTGATGTGGCTCTACGACCATAATATATTTGTGAGTTGTATTCTTCGCACAGCTGATAACATTGAATTCCATAAACGATTCGATGGATTTCTGGCGTTCTCCCATAAAAACTTGGACCTGGTGACTGAATACGTCGAGCAACTAGAGAATGGGCAACGCGAGTTCAAGCTGTGTTTCTATCATCGGGATTGGCTCATTGGCGAATCAATACCGGAATGTATTCTTCAATCCATCGACGACTCTAAGCGCATCATTCTACTAATGACCAAGGAGTTTCTTAAGTCTTCCTGGGGTACCTTTGAGTTCCGCACCGCTATCAAAGCAACATCCATGGATCGCCACAAGCGGCTTATTGTTATCGTGTACCCCGAAGTGGAAAACTTTGATGACCTCGATACGGAACTGAGACTCTATATGAAATACAACACCTATCTGCGCCGAGATGACTCCCAGTTCTGGAGAAAACTTATCTTTGCAATGCCGCACAAAAAGATAAAGAGCTCGAAGAAGATGCCGAAACTTAAACAGGAAGCGGAAGTCTAAAATGATCTTACTCTTTTTTCTTTTTTGCTCTTTCACTACTTCTATATTAAATTTGTTAAACATATTGCTTTACAAGAAACAAACATATATAAATGCCATAACTTGCACCTAACCTTTCTTTATTCTTTTAAAGTAGTCCCACTTTAATATTTCTCGAGGCTCGAGACCGTCCCCGATTTACTGATAATCAAAAGTCACTACTCGCTGAATCTCCGTTCAAGTAATCCCAATTACAATCACTGCCTATTGCTGGGTTCGTCTCGCCTCGGAATATATCAACAAAAGCAATTAAATTTTCTATTAACGAAATCAACTGTGGCAAATGCGGCGAGGCTGCGATAACAACAAGAGAACTCCAAACCAGTAAGAAAAGCAACAGTCGCGCAGCACGCGACAGTGGGATACCCTTCGACCTATGTTCCCGTGTAGTTTAATTTGTTAAATTCATACATACATATATATGTACATATGCACATGCTTTACAATTATTCCCAACAGATGGCGCACGCGCTCGCCCGACTTTCTTGTTATCTGACAGAAGCATTTGGTTTTATGCTCATACTTTCTTAAATAACTTCTGTGATTATTGTCCGATCGGATTGCATTATGGAGAATACGTAGATAATTCATTCAGCTTAGTATATGTTAAAGTCAGAAAGTTGTATCTTTGATGCAGCGCTTACAAATTGAGTTCAAAAATTACATTTTTGATTTATGGGGTCTCCCACGCCTCCTTCTGCCTGTTACATACATTTGCACAAAGTTAGTATACCCTTTTTTGACCATTTTCAATGGTCGAAGGGTATAAAAAATCATTACTGGTTTGTATGCATATAAAGTTTTTCCAAACTCATTAAAGTAATCCTGGCAATATTTGTCACCAAGTTGATAAATAAAGTGTTTGTATTTCGGGGAGCTCAGTCAAAAGCTCATTGTGGGCCTCACTACATCTTGCTACATACATTATATTATAATATATATACATCTATTTTATAAAAAGGCTATCAAATATTAGTTTACCAAAGCTAGATCATGACGCGAAATCTAGATTTTGGAATTGATGAGTTCAAAACTTACGAAGAGTATCTGGAGTCGAGGTTAAATTTTAAAAGAGACTATGGGTATTTATCAAGCATTACGATGGCGAGAAATATGGCTATGCTTGGCTACCGTACCAAAGTATACTCGGCAGACGAGTTCTATAAGATGAAGGCACTAATATACGAGACTATAAATCCGAAAGCAATATCACTGCAGTTATACGGACGGTACTGCACCAACGACGATGATGTACTTGCAGCGTTGGCGCTTAGAGAGGAACCGAATCTTCTTAAGAAGATGTCGGTAAGTTGTTCAAGATTTGCATTGGATAAAAATTTAAAACCCTTTACATGTTCCTAGACCATCATTTTCATGCAGGTGCGGAAGCGAGATGGATTTGACATTTCCGGTTATATCGACTACGAGCAGAGCTTGCGGGAGTGCACCCTTCAGGTAGCCGGTTATACCGACTGGCAAGCTGTATTTGAAGGCCGCAAACTGCTAAAGCCCAAGCCAACTGACCTGAGTTTCTACGACTGGCACAAGGGGGTAATATCACACACCGACAGCACCAATTGGCAATCGGTATTATACTTAAAAGATCTGAAGTTTATGAACAAATTGGATCTGAGGATCATCCCAGTTACGACAAGGCCGTGCAAATATGCCATGAATGTGGCGCGTTCTGTGTTAAAATCAAAACTTTATGAGTCTATTGTGTTATATGATCATATTCTATGACTATTGACATGTTCATATATTTATCTACTTTCCTTAATCAATATTCATCTGTATCAAATAAGAATAACAAAGAAATTAATTATTTGCGTTTTATACTTCTGTGGGACATTGGTTGAGCAAATAAACGGGATGGGGAAGTACAGGGTGCTGCATGTTTCCCCTGCGCAAAGCGTTTCTTTGTTAATTTTTTATACCGGCCATTTGCCAGTTATCAAAGGAATTTATCGCTATTAAACGGGTTGCCAATAACTTTTGCTTTGACAGCCCGTGAGGGTGGTTGGCGAGGAGGTGTAGCAACACCGTCAGCTACTCGTTGCACGTGCAACAAACGGAAATCACGTTGCAAGCATTTGTTGAAATGATTTAGAACTGTTTATTATTTAGAAAAGCCAACTGCTGCTGTTTCTCTTCCACTTTCATAGCTTTCTTCTCCATTTCTCTTGAGTTTTCATACCCTTGCAGAGGGTACATTAATTTTTGGCCACCAGTTTGCAACGCACCTTAGGAGTGCATAGGTATGAAGTTTATTTCCAATTCTGGATGCCACGCCCCCTAATCACACAAATTCATAACCACGCAAATAAATTTCATTGAAATACGATTTTTATGCGACGTATACAACTTCGATATATACGTAGCCGATAGATATATCAAAGCCTCCTCAAAATGTCAACCCAATCACATAATAAACACAGAAGTTATTCAAGAAAGTATGAGCATACGATTTATTTCATTTAATAGGCTCTGCTTTTGTTAAATCTATTTAATCTATTAAAGATTAGAGAGTATCAAACAGTTAGAAACTTTTTACGGCAACATCGGTCGAAGGGTATCCCACTGTCGAGTGGCGCTCGAGTGTTGCTCTCGTTTTGTTTTTTTGTTAGTTCGTCAAAGAAAAGCAGCAATATCCAGTACGCTGAACGTCAAAAATTAATTAAACTCGTTTAGTATCCGGACAAAAGGCTTTCAATTTACGGTAGACGACGTGTATTTCGCAAAGAGAATACAACAATGTTTCTTAAGAACAATTCGTTGTATGAAACCCTGAAATGACTAATTGCCAATAAATAGTGAAACTAGTAAAAAACATTTTTATTTAACCTCAGAATAATAAATCATTTAATTTTGTTTGTGTTCTTCGTGTTATATTTTATATTTTTATACCCGCTACCCATAGGGCAGAGGGGTATTATTACTTCGTGATAATCGAAAATGTATGTAACAGGCAGAAGGAGGCGTGGTGTATATATATTCTGAAACAGGATCAACAGTCGAGTCGATTGTGCGTTGTAAACTTCTGACCAAAATTAATATACCATGCAAGAATATAAATATACATAGAAAATATATTTATATGTTTTTACGATTGGTATTTATTGCAAAGCCTAAGAAACCATGGAAGAAGGCATTTGATCTCTACTAAAAACCATGTAAACTTTGGTCAAACTCGGGTTTAGGTGCTTTGCCAAAGTATATTTGGAAGGTCAGTATAATGTGATGTTCATAAACTGGAAATTAATTGAAATGTACAAGGTAAAATATATTTGTGGCTGATCAAACTTTCTTTCTGACAATATGATCGTACAATACTAGAGATCCCAAGCTCGAAAAATCAATCGTTGTACGCTTGACATTCCCAAAATTGGGCCCAGGCTTAATGTCTGGCTGGATTATCTTGTGGTCGCCCTTGTGTGTGAAAGACAAGGCTTGCCCAATCTGACAAGTATGATAGTTTTCACTGTCGTTGTAGGAAAAATATTTCTTCTGCCAATCATAAAAGCTCAAGTCTGTGGACTTTGGTCGCAACTTTTCGGTACCATCAAAGACGCGCTTCCAGTTGGTCGATCCACGCAAATCCAAATTATAACTACGCAAGCTAGCAGCATAATCAATGTATCCTGAAAGATCGAAGCCACTCGCCTGGCGCGCCACAATGAAGATAATGGTCTTCAATTTAAAATAAGTTATGAAAATACTTTAAATTTGTTAGCTGCATTGAATCTTACCGAAAGCGTCTGCAGCATATTCGGTTCCTCGCGTGCGGCTAATGCCAATAAGCCGGGATCGTCTCCTTTAAGGAATTGTCTACACGCTACAATTGATTTAATTGTCGGATTAAGCAAGTCTTCAGTTTTTGATTTAACTTTATAGAATTCCGTCTCATCGTAGATGCGGTTTGTGCTGCGATATCCAAGTTTGACTAGTTCTTTGGTGACTCGTTGATTCTGTATGTATCGAATGTCATCAATGGTCATAAACGACCGAATATAATCGGCGTAGGAATTGAACTGAAGCACGGTAAAGTCAGGTCTAATTGCCATGTTGCCTTATCATATGCCAAGTTTACTTTAACAAATATATATACATATATATATATATATATATATTTGTATGTTTATCTATGAATGTTTATGTGTATTTATATACGAATGTTGTGTGAACCGAACCTGGGTCCTGAGAATTAATTACTAGCAAAATGGCCTCATGATAAATTTGTATTGCTTGGCCTGCTTCGAAGCGATAACTCGTGTTGGGTTTTTGTAACTCGGTATATTCTAAAATTTATTTATTGCCCTTATGAAAACAGACTGTATAAGGAGTATATTGTTTATTTAAATTATTATTGTCTTAACAAGTGTTGATAAATCCTTCAGCCAATTAGATCGAATTAGATCTCAAGCAAAACTTTCTATGCATTTTTCTTGAACATATTTGCCAGTTTAAAGCACACACAGTCTTCGCAGAGTCACACATCATTATGCTGGTACTACGGAAGCAGTACCTGATAGGGCAAAAGGCTGTCTTCCTCTCCTGCTTTGCCTCAGTTCGCCCTTGGCTGACAGCGTAAATTACGCGCATAAAATGAACATTAGATTCATATTTTAATGTGGCAGAGCGACACACACATACACAGACGCTCTGACACACACATACACGCATACTGCTAAACCATAAATAAAAGCAGTCTAACTGTGAGGGCACACACACTGTGACACAGGGAGAGTTCTGGTGCTGGATATGGCAGCGACAGCTACAAAAAGGTTATGCCAAATAACCTGCAGCTATTACAAACACAAACAGCCACCTCCCCCCCACATCTCCACACATAAAGAAACGTACTTACGTGCCTGTGTGTATGTGAGTGTGTGCGTATGTGTGTACGCCAGTCTACTTATTTCCATTACAAATGAGCTTATTATGCGCCCGAGTCACAAAGTCACTGCGACTTAAAAGGATTTGCATGTGATTAGCAGCACGAAATGTAAACAAAATTCGAGCGCCAAAAGACAAAAACCAACGAGAATTAAAGGTCGCACATTGCGATAAATACGCACTTCATATACCCTGCATTGGCATTGAAAAGCAGCAACTGATTATGTTTTAAATAATCTAAAATTATTAATTAAACTTCCCTCGATATTTAATAGAATGTCACTCAATCTTTTTCACTATGATCATTTACTTAGCCACGAATCAATGGATCATGAGTACTTAGTATATATTATATATATAATATATGTATATGCAATATAAATATACTATAGTATACAGTCCAATGAAACCTAACATTTATTTTTCGTATTTAATGAGAAATGAATAAAGAAAAGATTCAATAAATAAACACAGTTAATAAAAATAAAAAAACAACACTGAAATATTTAAATAAAATCCAATTATTTTATTGTATATATACACATATAATAGCAGGTATTATTATTATATTATATGTATTTTATTCATTAGTTCTACTGTCGCAAAAGTCTGCAGAAATGCGCTATAGCAGCTCAAAGTTAATTTGAGACAAAGAACGATTTGTAAGCACTTGAAAAGTTGAGTCGGCAAAAAGTTGCTCCCGTTTTGTGTAGGAGTGTGTGTGGGCTTGTGTATGTGTGACTCTACTTGCTGCTTATGTTTGTGTGCGTTTTTGGCAAATTGCCTATGGCTATGGAGCGCATTAAAACAATGAACACATCATAATCATAATTTTTGTTGTTGCCTAATTTCAGGGGCAAACGCAAGTGATGTTTGTGTGTGTGTGTGTGTGTAGGGTAAAGGGGGTGTGACTGTTGAAATATCATGCATAATTTAACTGGCTTCCCAAGCCGTCATAGCAACTGCTGAACAGACTTTGGACTCACCTTGGCGTTCGGTCGGATTCGATATGGGGACTTAGTAGCACCCAAATCGACTGACGGACGCCTTGAAATTGACTTTGAGTGGCGCTTTGCGCTTCGATTGGCCTGCATAATGGAGATTTCTCAGCTTGGGCTGCATAAGCCCTGAAAGGCTGCACAAACGCCGGACTGAACAAATAGAAAAGCCACTTTGCATTTTAGCCAAGGCACTGACGTCTAATTGAAGCTGACTTGAAAGTGTTGCCAATCGAGAAAATGGGAAAAAGAGGAGCGAACACAGAGAGGAAAAAAATCTCAATCGATTATTTAAAAGGAAAATGTGAAGAAAAACGTAAATAGAATCTGCTCTAATTCAATAACTGTCCGACTTTAAGATCTGATTGAATAAAGTCAGCTTTCAAATGACATCGACCGTACATGTTTATCTTTTATACGTTCATAATGACGTCAACTTTGCGTCGTCATATAACAGTCATGACTTGCCAAATACACACACAAACATACACTTGCGCATTCGTTCAACCTGTGCGCAGACAGCCATGAAAAAAGTAAACAACTCAAAAGTGAAAGACCAAAATAAAATAAGAGGAGACGCGCAGACAGCTCATGAATGCGACCCATTGAATTGCCCCCCATTCTGACCTGCTGCCAGGCCTGGCACAAAAGACCAGACTCCAAGTTTAGCTAAAGCCAAAAGTCAAACAGGTAAATATATATTTATTCTATGTGTGCTCAAAAAAATATGCGAAAATTGTTGTGCTTTTTGAATAAATGGAAAATCGCAAGGCAAATAAAGGTGAGTGGCAAAATAAGAATAGGAAGAAGAGCAAGTCGAAAACTCAACAAACGACAATAAGTGCAATGATGACGTCAACAACGAAGCTGCCACGGCTGGGCTCAGCTCAAGTTGAAGGCAGGACTGCCTATATCCGGCATGTAGGAAAAAGGGAGATCTCTTAAGCTCGCCTTTATATACAAAGGCACCAAGGACAAACTTCAAAAAGCGCAGCTTATCAGTCGCCGCCTTCTCTCGTCAGCGTCATCGTCCTCGTTGCGTCGTCATCGTCAGCTTCACTTAAATTAAGCATGTATGCCACGTGGCTCAGGGCCGGCGGCTATTAAGTAACACAGGAGAGCAAACTGTGCATAAAACTCAATCAAGTCGAGACAAGTCGCAGGACAAGGAGACAACTCGGGTAGACATCCCGGGACACACACTCACTCACTCACATCAATGGCCCGGCCCCGGCTTTGGTATTGTCCCTGCAGGCGTGTCAGCTCTAATGCCAACTCTGACACGCTGCGTATTCCCGAGCTGCTTTGCTTATAAACTAAGGGGAATCAGTGTGCGAAAGACAAAAACAAAATCCGAATCCTGAACCCGAAAATTCGAATGTTTTGCCAACACCAACAAAACGCTTACCCCTTGTCGAGTGTGTTGCATCTTGTGCCCTTTGCTGCTCGGGGCCATTGCGACGTCGACAGAAGACACAACAGAAGAGAACAAAAAGCAAAAGGAAACAAAGCAAAATATCCAAAGAAAAAAAAACAAGTCAAATAACTTAAGTATATGTGTGAAGGCCCTCAGAGCTAAACTTAAGTGTCGGAGCACGCCAGAACTGGAGCACCATGAGCCACGAGCATCGAGCCACGTGGCTCATTGCATAGCACCCCGTCGGGCACCATGGGAGTACTGTCGTGCTCGTGTGGAGCAGCTTAAATAAACATGTGACTCTGCTATGTTAATTTCATTTAGTTTAACTGAACATGATAAGTCCCCCTTCCTTCCATCATTTTATCCTCTTTCCACAGAGCGACTTAAACGTAGTTGGAATTAGATTTAAAGTACTTTAAGTGGGTGACGGAGGAGGACCTGTTGAGTAGCCTTTACAGATGAGTTTAGTTGAATATATTTTGCTTAATCTAAAAATTATTTCTATAAAAAAGTTACTTAATAATATTAAAGAATTGTAAACCTTGATAAAATAAACTTTCAGAGTATCATCCCCACTTAAACGATCTGATTGCTAGATTTTGTTATAGGTTTCTAAGAGGATATAGATGTCTCTTTCTCTCTCTGTCTATATCTCTCTCTCTCCTCTAGTCAAAGCATATCAGCAAATCCTTATAAAGTTTTTCGTAGCTATGAGGAACAGTTGCTGCATTGGAATCGCGGTACGTTAATAGGTACTTTGGCGAATCCATGGGATAGGACCTTTGAAAACAGTAAGGAGCATTACCTGGACGTAGAAATTTCTGTACATTGTCCATTTGGGATATTTTTGCCATCAATAATTGTTGATTAAGTACGTTATTTCCTCGACACTTCTTAGGCAAGTTGGATTCAGCTTTTTTGGTTAATTTCGCCACTTGTTGTTTTTGTACATTGACCCTAGAAAGGCATTTGGCAACTACTTCATTGTAGGCTACTGCTTCGGGTTTCTTTTTATCCGAGTCAAGGCCATAATATGACAGTGATTCCTTCTTGGGGATGCGCTTCCAAACATCCATGACATCTTCTTCTTCTATATTAAAGAGACTTCGACAACTCTTGTTAGCAATAGCATTTCCATCAACTTTCTTTTCGACATAACAACGCGAGACAGCAGATTTTATTTGAGGGTAACTTTTACACTCCTCAAATTCAAAACTCTTACAGTTCAGCACCCGCATGAGATCGCATTGTGATGTGTAATTTTGCATCCTTTTTATATATGTTTGGATGCTGAACCTAAATTTTAAATTATTTTTTAAGTCAAAACAGTACAAAATTCAAAACTTATTCCCAGATACCCAGTGCACGTATCTTTAAACATTTTGCAATACAAATTATATTTGCTTTATTTATTGTTATCTGTAGAATGGAATCTACAGCTAGGAGAGATAAATAAAACTGCATGTCTTCAATACATTGAAGTACAAAAGGTTCTCTATGAAGTGTCAACAAATTGTAGAGGGTATCTTTCGATTGAACATGCATCAAAGTATGCTAAGGCAAATTTAAATAGGAATGTGGTATACAAAATAAAGTCGACTCTAGTAACGATCCAGTAAAACACGCACGAACATACTCAAAAGATATAAAATTGTACTTACATCTATTTATATATAAACCATTCCAATATGTCCACCGAGGAACTGGAGTCAGTTGATGTTCAACCGGAGCTTGAATTCGATTCCGACGATGAGCTTGCCAATGTGCCCTCCTCGGAAGGGCTTAATGGTCCCGACTTGGAGGCCTACCGTTGCATCGTATGCAAAACACTGCCATTCTCGGCGCTCTTTCAGTGCCAGAACGGTCATCAGATCTGCGCCGGCTGCTATCAGATACGCGTGCTGGACAAGATGCTGGGCGAGCAGCTGGGCACGTGTCCGGAGTGCAGTGTGCGAATCTATCGCCACGAACGGTATCGCAATGCGAATGGCGAGATGCTTTTGGCCATTGCGCGTGTGTGCTGCGAGCTCTGCCAGACGTCCACCCAACGCTGCTTCCTGCGGCGCCATAAGACATCCAACTGCCTGAAGCGGTTGGTGGAGTGCAAGTGCAAGCGCCTCGGTTGTCCGTGGAAGGGGCACTATGGCACCGAACAGCGACAGCATTATGGCAAATGCGAGTATCGCAATATGAAGGGCTTCGAGCTGATCGATAGTCTGCGGAAAATGCAGGATCAACGCGACGCCAAGCGCGGTCTGTTGGGCAAAGTGATGAAGCTGTTGCAGCTGCCGCTGATCACAGTTCGTCTGTTGCAGCAACTGCCTGAGTTTGATGGCTTTCCGTGCAATGTTTGGGCTATGGGCGCCAACTTTGATGCGTTCGGCCAAAGTTGGTCGGTGCGTTACAAGTGGCAGACGCCGGAAGATCACGGCAGCAATGAGGATGAGGAGCACCAGGTTGAGCAGGCGCTGATACCTTGCAGCTTGCTGTTCCAATTGCGCTTGGAGTCGCCGGACACATGCCGCGCTGCACTGGGACTAACCTTCACGCTTGTCAGCAGCGTCTACACGGAAGTACACTTCCAACCGAATCTGTGTGAGAAATTCGACTTCACCCGGGACAATCTAAACGGACCATCGACTGTGCTGTACGAGAACTCGTATCAGAGTGTCCAGAGCCTACTCATCGAACGTGGCTTCTTCGGCCGAATGCTCATGGCCCGCGTCTAAATTGTTTCTCCATTATTCATTAGTTAAATTCGAGTTGTCTATTCTTAGAATTGTATATTCATTTTAATTAGAAATAAATTATGTTATCTGGGTTGGGTTATCAAGAACGTTTGCTGGTATTTCGATTTTCATGCCTAATCATATTTTGAGAACGGCTACGCACTAAATTCCTTGACTAAATGCGTAATTTATTCAAAGATCCCTAACCTTTCTTATGGTAACTAATTGCACAACATATAGTAAGATATTTTGTATTATATTAAGCCTGGTCCTACTTATACTTGATTTGCGCATAGTATGCAGAAACCTTCATGCCAAATGGTAGCTCTAGTTTTTATAATAGCTGAGATCTGTGTGTTCATAAAGACAAACAGAGATAGACTGACAGAGTCGACTACCGATCCTGATCAAGAATATATGCACTTTGTTACGCCCCCTTCTGTCTGTTACATTCATTTGCACAAAAGTTGGTCTACCCTTTTTTTGCCCATTTTCAATCGTCGAAGGCTATAATAAGTTACTTAAACACTACCATTTTGAAAATGTATAAAGAATTGAAAAGGTACTGAACATTTTCAAGTAGACATCCAAGTATGCTGTCGAAGTTTTAAATTTATATTTATACATGAAGATTCATTCACCTATAAACAGTCTCCAGTTACGATCTATAAAAACACGCGGAAAGTAACGAAATTTATTTATGAAATTTTTAAATACATATTTATAAATATATATTTTATATATTTTGAACAGAATGATGCCTGTCGATTCAGAAATGGAAACCAAACACGTCGACATGATTGCCAATATGGCTGCTTAAGAAGGGGTCAAAACACCCATTCGCCGCAGCAAGCGCAAAACATTTCCGCTCAAAAAGCTCATGAAGTTCGAGAATGATACTCATGAGATGAAAAAATACATGAAGAAATTTGTGCGGTGCAAGTGCAAGTTTGCCTGCTGCCCGTTGGCACGGCAAAATGCATACGAAAAGCGGGAACGTCAGCGCGAAGAGGAGGGAGGAGGCCTGTTCGAAAAAATCAAAATAATGTTGGACATGCCACAGATCAAAGTGCGTGATTTGGAGGCGCTGCCTAAGTTCGAGAAGTTTCCGAACAATACTTGAGAGGTCGGCCCGTTGTTTTTTGAGTTTAACCAAAACTGGTCTGTGCGGTTCATGTGGCTGACGCCTGCGGAAGCGGAGAACGAGGAGCAGCATGCGCAGTTGCAGTGCAGCTGGCTGTTCGTATTACGTTTGGAGTCGCCGGACACGTGCCTTAGTCCTTTGGGATTATCCTACACAGTGGACAGCAGTGAATTTATGGATATGCGCTTCGAGACAAACTTGTGCGAGAATTATAATTTCACTCCATATAATTTGGACGGATTTCCCACCGAGCTGTATAAGAACTCATACCGGAATGTTGAAATGCTACTAAAAGAAAGGCTACGCTTCCGCATTTTTATGGCCCCCACTAATCCTAAGTTGGTTTACTAATACCGATTATTGATTTGCATAACATTTATTAAAACAAGTAGGAAGTTTGTATGTATGGTATTTGTAACATAGTGTAATATTATACCGTCTGTTCACGCGTTCGTCTATAATTTCTATTTCATTAATAAGTAACAAATAAATCCTAACCGCCACCGGGCTACACTACTTTCAATTTTTTTATTTAGCTTATTTTCTGTTGCATACTTACATGCGTCGCCTTCGAAATATTATATGTACGCCCAGTAAAGTTATTTCTCAAATAATTATAATTACTCGTATATAACTATACGTTCGCGAACAAATTTAAGAGCTGATTGAAGTCATATAGAAACGTTTTTGAGCTAGACATGTTAAACATAATGTTAAGCTAACAGCATTCTTAAGAACTTTTGTAGTTGAAGTTTTGATTTCGGCACCCTCGACCAATCAATTTATTTATAAGCATTTATTGGAACTCCCTCAATGATTTATTTGACAACCGTGGCTCGCCTGTGCAGGCAGTCGCTGTAAACATATGTTGTCCCTTTTCCATTTTAAATGCCAGCTAATTTATTTGCCAGCTTCGTCGCACCAGCCCCAGATCGAACCCGAAGTGAGCCCCAGCGACACCTTGAAATTCTGTAATAAATGTCGCACTCCGCGTGGCAGACCAAACTTATTGCCGCACATTTGTCACACGCATCGCAGCGCGTATTTTACAATGGCTAAAACAAAAATACAAAATAATAAGCGAAACGTTCAAATGAATACGATAAATAAAAGTATTTTTAATTAAAACTTCACAAAGTAAAAACAATTTGAAGTTGTAAAATAAAAAGAGCTTTCATTTGTGGTTCCCATCGTCGAAATCTAGAAGATTTCAGTTCAGTAAATATTTCATTCAGTTATAAACTGAATTCATATAAATTTTTGTTTTCACTTTTGTTGTGAATACAAAAATAAATTACTTTTAAAGTATTTAATTATTATTTTATGAAAAATATATTTATTGAACTTACAATTTTTAAAACAATTCTTGAATTAAATCAATATGTGAATGTGTTTTCTGGAATGTAAGACGTTTCTTTCATTTATGGTTCCCATCGTCGAAATCTAGGAGATTTTAGTTCAGTAAATATTTCATTCTATTATAAAATGAATTCAATAATTTTTGTTTTCACTTTTGTTGTTAATACAAAAATAAATTACTTCTAAAGTATTTAATTATTATTTCATAAAAAATATATTTATTGAATTTGAAATTTTTATTCCAATCCTGGAATTAAATCAACTAAATTGATATGTGAATGTAGTTTCTGGAATGTAAGACGTTTCTTTCATTTGTGGGTATCAATTATCAACGAAGAAATTTCAGTTTTTCCTCGCTTTTCCTCGCACAGGTTAAATGAAAAGCGTAGCATTTTCTTTGTCACGTTTCCATTCGTAATGTGCGACAGCTCTGAAATATGTTTGCCATTTTTCTTCGATTGTTGCGCCAGCTGTTGCATTTTTAACGCTGATTATATAGTTTCCAGTTAACACCCAACATCCACCCACCCGCTCGGACCGTTGTCATAAAAGTCAATATGCCAAACGCCTTGACCCTTTCTGAAGCACACATGTGGCATGCCACTTTCCTGCAGTATGGTGTAAGTATGTATATATGTATATGTTATGTATGTATATAGGTATTGGAATGTGAACAACTTAATCGCAGCATTTTCATAAAATTTTATTGAATTTAAAACCGAAGCCCGGCCAGCCACTTGGGCAAATATCATTTATTTTATTGTTCAATTCCGTAGCGTAACGGACGACTGGCGATTTCAGCAACGTTCCCGCTGCGTCTCCTTGTTACAACAGCACTCTTAAGATATTGCCCGAGTGTGCGTGTGTGGGAAATTGTGTGTATAGCTCTGATTTCCTGGCTGTCTGCTGGCAAGTGGCAGCTGTGCCATAAAAACTAAGGCTTGCCTTAGACCTGCCTCCTTGTTGGGCAAACGATATATATACACACGTAAGTATGTGTGTGTTGCGTGTGTGCGAGTGTGTGTTGTTGTCCGACTCTGTTTGTGGCATGTGGCCATACGTAATGAATGTTTATTGCACCGGACATGGACATGTTTTGCTCAGTACTCGTCTTTTGTTGGTCTGGCCAACAAGTCTGCGTAATTGCTTTCGGTTTTTGTGCAGACATTTGCCATCTTAACGATTCTTCAGTGCAAACAACAATTGGCCAGGAACAGCAACAGAACCAACGAGCACCGAATCAAACCCAAAATCATTCAATGAAATATATTTTATTTGATTTTGTTAAACAGAAGCAAGACCTTTCTGGGGCAGAACTCTATGAAAATTAGCAAGTTAGATAACAAAGCTTTATCAACATCTATGTTTTTTAAACATTTTCTTGAGAAAAAAGAGGGTCAGACAAACTGGCACACAAGCAGACAGAGACACAGAAAAAAGACTCCATAGTTCACTTACCTCTTTTCATATTAAGTAAATTCATTAAATTTAAGTTAGCAAAGTTCTTTTAAACCTTCTCGAGCGCCTTAAGAAAGCGATTCGCTTAAGCGTTCGAGGCACTTCCATTTTGCAGCCCAGCTTAACTCTTACTCAAGATTGAATAATAAATATTCACTTATAAATAGCTTAGCCAATATAAAGGCTCCACCTCCATATATAACAAATCTGATACGACTCCCACGAGGCGCGGCAAACATATGTAACATTTTAATAATCATAAAAGCAAACAACAAAAGCCAAAGCGCCCACAAAGGAAATTCTGGGAATCTAGTTTGATGCGGTGCTGGAAACGTTCTCACATACTCGCATTAAAATGGCAAAAACTTGAAAACTCAACGGCAGCGGCATCGAGGACGTGGTTCGCCACCATCATTGGAAGCACTGCCTCCTCGCAAGTCATTGTTATGCATGACGCCAACTGGCAAAGCCGAAGCCGCACTCGAAGCTAAAGCTGAAGTCAAGATTGGGGGTGGAAGAGGGAGCTGGGATACTTTTGTCATTTCCATAAACAGCAACAACGACAACAGGCTGGCAAACAAGTGGCCAAGGGGATGGAGAGGGGGTAGTGGAGTGGGAGGCCAGTCGAGGCAACAAGAAAAATATTAAAGATTCTCGAAAACCATAATCTTATTGACGTGATAGGATTACACTTTGCTAAGTGAATTAATAAAGTATGCGAAGCTGTTGCTGTTGTTGTTGTTGTTGATGTTGTTGCTGCTGCCACACTGGTGGCGAAAAGTGTGTGGCCAACTACTTAGGGAGACCACTCAATATGAGATGCACACAATATTATGGTCGAAATGAGGTGACAGAGTGTAGAGCTGATCGGGGGGGGAAGCAGGTCTAGAACGTGGCCTGATTCTTGACAAGCACCGGGGATGAGCTTTGCAGCAAACTTTTGCAGTTCTCAACTTTCTGGCAAGTTGCCTGCCGCTGACTCTGCCTGGGCACCGACATTATTAACATAATTTATCACGACAGCGACAAAGCCCGCTAAGCAGCTCAATAAGGTAACACTTTTCCCCATTCTATCCCCCCCCCCCTGGCAAAGGGCGAAAAAACTTTGTTGCCCAAGCGCAAAAACTTTGCAACAGCCACCAAAACATATTCATTACATAATCATTTTGCTGCCACTGAGTAGCGCCTTACCCCCCGCCCCTCTCTCACACCCATCTGTCGGTCTCTTTCTCTCTCCATTGCTCGACAACCTGTCAACGCTTTCATTTTGGGTGGCAAAATAATTATGTCATGCTGGCGCAATGATTAATCATGCTTCGATTTGCCGGCTTGCAAATAAATTGGCAGTTATTGAGACGTGTCAGCCACGTCGTCATTTCGTTCTCCCCCTGTACACCCCCTCGATCAAGCTGTCCATGCCGGACACATTTAACTTGAATGGCGCCCCGGGGAGCACTTGGATTTTATTGACATCTTCGTTGGTTTCTAATGCGTCGGGAATTGGAATTAGGCAATTTTTGGAAGCAGTTTGTATTTAGGAGGTATTTACCGCATAGATGGGAGTGTATAAAAATCCCATTCAATTTTGATTTGAAATAAAAATGGAACAGCAGAAAGTCATATTATTGACAAACAAAAAAAGGCAGAGAACGTCTATGCAATAGAATGAGAGATACAAATAGACCAGCAAGCTAGCCAGCCACTTTGCCCATTTAAATGCAGGTCGGTGTATTGCAAGGCTCCAAATAAGTATTTATTCATAGTGTGATCACAATAATTCAAAGCTCCATAGAGATCCTAAGAAGGTATATGAATATTATTTTATATGTGCATATCATGATACAGTTAAATATAATATAATGATATATATATGTATTTATAAAGAAGATAGTTGTTTGTCCACAAGATCCCTTGCTTTAACAAGATACAAATATGTTTATCTATATAGATTTGATTAATCTGCAAAATATCTTTTAATACAAAATATTTCAGAATTTACTCTTTCCTATTAAATATTCCTACTAAATTCAAATCAATTTTGCATCTATAAGAAACAAAGTTAGAACATAGACAAAAATATTGAAGTAACCGCAAATTGAATTTATTTAAAATTTCAATACTTTTTATTAGTTTAACGGATGAATCCTTGGAATACCCAAATCTCTGTCACTCATCTTTACTTTTGGCAAGCCTGCAATAGAAGTTTAGAAGCTCAGCTTCCTGCAAGTGCGACCTTGAAAAAGGAGCATATAAAATCATTGAGAAAACTTGTTGGGCCAGAAGTTCGTTCCATTGCGACAGTCATAATTCGAAAAGTTTTCACGAATGGCCAACAAGTCCAGAAATCTTTGCAGTTCCTCAACTTGGGCTGGGCTATTAAAAAGTTACGCTTTTCATTTCAATTGCCGAAGCGGACAAGTTGCAACGACGACGACGGAACAAATTACAAAACTACTCATAGAAATTTTACACTTGGACACCAAATGCCAAAAACCAGCACACCCTATATGCCCCTCCTCCCACCGCTGCAGGAACTAGACGTTGAAATTGCAGAGAGTAGAAGAACTTTTGCTGAGCTGCCAATAAATGTGAATGCAAATTGCCAACCAATTAGTTGGCCAGTGAGAAGCGCTCTGATGTTTATTAATTGGCCAGCAATGGCTCAACTCTCCGCGGTTTCTCTCGCGAAGATGATTCGTCGGCTCGACCTGCTACGCAATTAATGTAAATTAGATATGCAGCAGCTTTTTCAGCGCTCGAAATGAGTTTTTCATCAGGTCTAACAACTTAATTAGCTCATAAAAATGACGCCCCAAGCTGTTAACCCGGCCAACGACATTGCCTCCCCTGGCCCCTCCCGCTCTCGCACTCTCTGTCTGTCTTAACCTCATGCTCCCTCCCTCTCTCTCCGCCGACGTTAACCGCCTTCTGCGTGTTGCGGCCACTTAAACGCAGCACAGATTGGCTCCGAATCCGGTCGGAAATGCCGGAGCGCCAGGTCGTAGGTCACAACGTAGGCGCAAAGCTAATTAGTATTAAGTGCTCTTGCGGCACTTGATGCCATCCCCCCACCCCCCATACATCTCTTGTTGTTGCCCCTCGCATTGTGGTTGTCGTCGCTGTTGTTGTTGTTGTTGTTGTTGCGGGTCCCGCGTAGCCTCGGGTGTGGCAAAATATTTTTGTGTGTGCGGTCACTTGTGAAATTCCAGCAAAAATGGTCCCCTCGTTGAGAAAAAAAAACAACGTAGGGTGTCCAAAAAATAATAATAACGTGTCTTGAATACTCTTCTTGGTCATTTATAAACCGGAAATATAACGATTAGTAATAAGTTATCGATAGTTGTTGTAGACAACATAACTTGAAGTATTTTTTAAGGAATAGACTTGCAAAAGTTGTGAAATAAAATTGAGAGCATTACAGTATTATATATTCTAAATTTAAATATTTTATTAACATTAAATAACTTTTAATTATAAATGCGATTAATTTATCGAGTTTATAGATCTATCGGTGTATCGCTGTGAGCTTAATGTTAATACTTAATCTCATGTTATATTTAGCATATGTAACATGTAACATAATGTTATGTGTAACAGTTTACATTATTTACAGTATTATATTTTCAAACATTTTCAAACAAAGCGCTTGTTTAATTTTAAATTTAAGATTTAAGGTATTCATTTAAATATAGAAATTAATAATATATGTTTCTTTTTAACAGAAATGATTTAAATATTATTTTTACGTTCTGCAATCAATCTGTTTAAGAAATTAACTGTACCCAGCTTGAGTGCAACTGAAGGAGCGTGCCCAAAGCCCATGGCCAGAGCTTACTTACAAATACAAGCGATTTAATGCCGACTGAGTGCGTAATGATCCAGCACCAAGTCAAGTTGGCTGTTTGCCTAATTTGTGAGCAGCTCAGATTTGGGTTTCCTTTATTTTTTGCTTTTGGCAAGCTGGCAGGTAAATGTTGAGTTCTGAATACAGCAAAGGTCAAGCATAAATGTTTGATGTTTTTGGCGGCAATCGCTTTGTGGCGCTGACGTTTTTTAAAGTGCAGTGCAAATGTCAAATTACAAAGGTAACATTCTTTAATTGGACAAGTTCTTTAATCAGGATTGATTTTATATATATTTCTGGGAGTAGTAATTCATTTTCTTATATACAATATTTTAATTACATTATTTCGTTCTTATTAAATTTATTCTATGCTATTTTTCTCTATTTTTCCCCTCTATCTTATCTGCAATTCAGCCACCACTTACATCAATTCGCAAACAAGTCAATTATCTTATTAGAATCCATTTCAGTTCTTCCACGTCTCCGTTTACCTCCCCTCTTTTGCACACACCCCACCTTCATTCTCTTCTGCTCTCTGTCAGCTTGGCACGTAACGTTTTACTTTAGTTCAACTCATTTCCGCTGCTCACATGACTTTATGCAATAACAGGCAAATAAAATTATCTTATCAGCCACTGAAGGAGCGACGAACATGCTGCGTGTCTTGTGCGTTCCCTCACAAGAGTGTATGCTTGTGTGTGTGTGTGTGGGCTAATTTTATTGCATAAAACTTGTGCTTATTGCTCTGCCAACTGTCCTTGCTCCTAGCTTACTTGTGTCCAGCTAAAAACTGCACGTTTCGGTCATACAATGCGAACGTGACCGCTCGACGATGTTCTGATGCGAACTGACATGCTCTTGCACCTACTCTCTGTCTCTTTCTCTCCTCGTCGCTCTACATGCTTTCTATACTTCTGGACAGTGCTGATGTCCCACGATCCCGTGTAATGTGCACGACTTAGAACAAACAACAACACAAAATGACAGTTATTCATGGTAATTTTTATATGTGCATTTTCGAGCAGGAATAACAAGCAGCTGCTGATTCGGGTTCAGCGGTTAAATAAATGCCCTGAAAAGAACTTGATACCTTTTCCAACATGTCCGATATTTTTGTTATTATATATATATCAATTGTAAATCATAATAATTCATATACAGATCTTACCTTAGCAAGTCGCCTTCTTTTATAGAATTGTTGATCATATTTGCCTTCGATCTACATTTCTTACAATAGTTAGTCTAGACACCCTACGGCTTGTCAGTCTGCCATAGATGATTATCAGGAAATGAGTTCAGTGGTGGTTTTGGGGGGCTGCTTTCATGACGCTGACAACAAGTCACGTTCGCTTTTTGCAATGAAATGACAACGCGACGAGTACAACAAATATAAATGCAAATATACAGTTTGCGGTGAACATTTGTAGCTCGTTTCACAAGTAAATACATACACACACATGTTCACCCATATACACATGTGTTGGGAGTGTAGTGGTTGCGCTGCTAGGGTCTTGTGTCTACGTTTACGCCTACCAAAGCGGAAGTGTTGATTTTCATTATACTGCGTTAGTTCAATTGGAAAAATATTGTTCTAGGCCAACCAGCTGTATGTCAGTGTGTGTGTGTGCCTATCTGTGTGTATATGTGTGTATCTAAATTGTTATGTTTGACTTATTAAATTAGCATGGTTCACTGGCTGTGTAGTCGATTGTCTACATCAGTTCGATTTATCGAGGCGAAGTCAGACGAAAATTGTCGATAATATTTGAATATGCATAGTGAATTGAATTAGAAAGATCGAATGTTAAGTTAGAAAAATTAGATTTATATAGGTAAGCCAGGCAGTTAACTAACTATAAATAAATCAAGGAGTGTGCTGTACCCGCTTCTCACCTATTCGTTTGGCAAAATAAATAAGAACATAATAGTCAAGTGTGGTAGATCGTCGAAAAGTAGAATACCCTTTAACCATTGAAAATTGTCAAATTAGGATATTTTAATTTTGTGCAAATATATGTAACAGGCGAAAGAAAGAGTGCAAGACTCCATAAAGTATATATTATATATTCTTGATCAGGATCACTAGACAAGTCGTTTGTAATGCAAACTGGTCTACTAGTTTTAGCACTACATTGATGTAACTTGGCTCACATGTTTTTTATTGTTGCTCCCTCGCCACGGATCGGATTGATATATCGTATGACTGCCATAGAAAGTATCCCCCGATTTTGTTAATTTGTCAAGATATTTACAAATTAACTACATCAGACTTTTTCTATATAAATAATATGCTTATAAAATTTCATTAAAATCGGATTACTTAAACATATAGCTACCATATGAACAATCAGCCGAAATAAAGATTTTTAATTTTGAATTATATTTTGGAACTAAACTCATCTATGCCAATCAAAGAATATTATGTCCATTCTGCACCATTATATATCACTAGTATAGGAACGATGGGATGATATAAGAAACTGCAAAGCATAACAACCTTCGGCATGCCGAAAAAAGCCTTTCATTCTGATGTTATTTGAACGTCCATTGAAATTGCCCAGCAAAATGTTATCAACCTTCTTGGTGCTGCTTTTTATGCATTTTTTAAATATTCAAAATAAACCTAGAAAGCATTGTGAGGCTTAGTAGCAGCTGTGCTTGTAGATAAGCAAGAGACCGATCTGCGGCATGCTTCGGTTCTCTCTCTTTATATTTTCGGAGTTGCAATTCAACGAAGCTCACAAGTTTGACACAAGTCCTAGATAGTTGTGTACAGTTGTCGCAAAAAGGGAGCGCACAATGGAAAATGCCAACGGAAGCAGCAGCAGGAGAAGAGACGCATGAAAATTCCTATGGCAAAAGAAATGAAATTTAAAACCGAATTTCGACTCACATGTAGACATTGTCACTGTCAGCTCGAGTGTGTCCCAGTGTCTGTGTGTGTGGTGTGTGTGTTGGTGAGATATGTCACAGTGTGTTGATATAGTGTAAATATTTTGACATAACAATATGTTGTTGCAAGCATGCTTGTCTGTGTGTGTGCGAGTGTTTGTGCAACATTTACTATTCATATGCCACTCAATGGCCAAGGAATCCCTGCGCCCCTCGACTCACAACGTCTCCAATGGCAAATGGGCAGCCAAAGGTAGTTTCTGGACTAGTTTATTTGTTTGTCTCTCACTCTCTCTCTTTGTTTGCTTTTCGGCTTTCCATTCGCAGTTAATTTGTTAAAATTTCACTTTATAAATAAAATTTGCTAAATTTGTTTGCCAAACAATAACAGCAACAACAACAACAGCGCGCACTCCGTTGACAGCAGTTGGCATCGCTCTGCTTGAAGGCGCCTCCTGTGTTCGTACGGTCACAAGTTTTCCCATTTACATAACTTCCGCTGCAGCTGAGAAGCCCCATAAATATGCAAAGCTTTACGAGGTTTTGTCTGGGCAACTACTCGAGACATCTCCACAAGTGGAATCCACTGAGGCGGATTTAACTTGCACAAGATTCGAAGCATGTCATTGATAAACATAAATCTTTTAACATTGAAAATTGATATTGGTGTTTGAGAGAAAAGCTTGCTAAATATTTCAAAAACAATTTCTTATAAATTTAACTGTTTATACTACAATTTTCATGTATTGCAACTCTTCTCAATAGCTTTGAATGCTCAACACTTATCGTGCTTTATGAATACCGAAGCACTATAGACGAACTAGAAAGTCTTCAAATAAAACATTAGTAGCACAAAACATGTTTAAATTGTAAACTCAAGATCTGGTTTTTGATCCTAAATAGTTTCACATTATAATTTTCATTTATAACTTTACTCTGCTACTTGCAGCAAGTAAAGAAGGGTTCTGAATTTAGGTATTTTGGTATCTTAGTGGTAACAACAACAGCCAACAACAGGGTGTAAACTTGCATACCTAAAGAAGAAAGTGTACGATCGTACAGATCCAACAAAATAGTTTAAGCGCCTGGACAGGCCATTAAAGGTCATCGCTGTTGGGCAACGAAGTTAATAAATCCAGTCGCGTCTCATCCACGCCATCAACAAAGATCATGATCAAGCCCAGAGAAGGACGCAAATTCTCTGGCATGTGGGCGTTGTCCCCGCCCAAAATGACCACGCATGGTTTTCCGGTTATATCGACGGGAAGCAGCCGCGTTACAAACTGTGAAAAGCGATGCAGATTCATGCGACGCATCTCCAGCGTGATCAAGCCCTCCGGCCATCCGTCCTCGAAGGTGCAATCTAAGAGCACGTTGATCAAGTGCAGCGGGCAGCAACTGGCACGCAACCCCTCACGCACCATCATGTGCAGTGGTCTGTCAGGCGTGGAGATGAGGCTGCCCCAGGTACGCACTGTGCCCAGCGGCAGGTTGCGTCCCCAGCGCATCACTGAGTAGCGGTCCAACTGATCCCCGATGGTACGTATGATCGGGTTGGTGGATCTCAGCGCTGAAATGTAATTCTGCACCAGCTCCAGCTCTCGACGATGTTCGCTTAGGCGTCGGTCCTGGTGCGCCTGCAGCTCCCGCAGCTCGTTGATCTCGTTGATCTGATCCTTAATCTGTTCACGCAGCTCGAAGACACAGTTGTGGTTGCACAGCTCGTCCTTGGCCACCTTCATGCCGCACCCCAGGCCGCAGGTGACCACCACCTTGGGACTCATCCTACAGTGTGTCACATGGCAGCGATACTCGTCCAACGGCATCACAACCCCACACCCGTTGTCCGCAAAACAGCACTTAATCCGCAAACGCCCAAGCATGTTGCGCATCAGCCGCGCCACAGACACCAGATGGACGGGCAGCAGATCGGAGCGATCCACCGGACAGATCTGCTTCTCCTGCATCCACTTCTCGATGCAGAAGCGACAGAAGGCGTGCTCGCAGCAAGAGGACTGCATTGGTTCCTCGAGCACGTCCGCACAAATTGGACAGATGAGTTCCTCGTCGACATGGCCGACAATCAATGCCAGATCGTAGCCCATGGTTATTGACTGCTAAGGAATAGAAAGGCAATACACAATACACACACATAGTAAGGGACTCCTGCCAGCTACTTTTTAATTACCTTGATAACTTGTGATTCTTAAACTGAAGCCAAAAAATAATCGCCTTTTTATAAATTTCGTTTCAAATTGTGAGGGTTTCTTTGCAGGCGGCAGTTCAACTGATGATGAAACATAAACAAATTTGACAAGAAACACCAATCCGTCTACGAGTAGTTTAAACTTTCTTTTTTATATTGAAATTTAGTTCCAAGTTGTAATTTAACAAAATTTTGATTGACAAAATTTAACATAAAATTGTTTTAACGTTGTTCAAACTAGAGATGGGCATGGACTGTAATTTTTCGGCACGACCCGCACGACACGAGTATTAAATTTTTCAGCACGCACGAACACGCACGCTCAAAAATTTTCCCAACACGACCCAACACGAAATTTTATTCGTTTTTTTCTGGATTGTTATTCATTAATTAAGAACTTCACATTGACTTTAAATTAAACGAGAGCAACAGTCGCGCAAAACGCGACAGTGGGATACCCTTCGACCTATGTTCCCGTGTAGTTTAATTTCTTAAATTCATACACATATGCATATGCACATGCTTTGAAATTAATCCCGATAGATGGCGCTCGCGCTTCGCGCTCGGCCGCCGCCCTTGTTAACTGACAGAAGCACTTGGTTTTATGCTCATACTTTCTTAAATAACTTCTGTGTTTATTGTTCGATTGGAATGTGATTTGGGGACTACGTAGATATTTCATTTAGCTTAGTATATGTTAAAGTCAGAAAGTTGTATCTTATATACAGCGCTTACAAATTAAGTTCAAAAATTAAATTATTGATTTGTGGGGGCGGTGGGCGTGGCACCTAACATTTGAAATAAACTTCATCTGCTTATAGTACACAGGAGTCTTCCTGCCAAGTTTGGTAACTCTAGCTTTTATAATAGCTGAGATCTGTGCGTTCACACAGACAGACGGACAGACGGACAGACAGACAGACATGGCTGAATCGACTCGGCTTGTGATCCTGAGCAAGAATATATATACTTTATGGGGTCTCCCACGCCTCCTTATGCCTGTTACCATTTGACCATTTTCATTGGTCGAAGGGTATAAAATTTACATATTTTTATATAAAAATAACAATTTGTCAAGATCAGAACTTGACAATCTAGTCCTGCGGTCATTAGGGATTTGCCCAGATGTAGAAAATACTGAGTTCGTGTTATTTCGTTCCGAATTTCGAAACTCGAACACGCACGCCCATGGACACAATTTTAATTTTGCACACGATGTGACACGAAGAAAACACGGTCCATGCCCAACTCTAGTTCAAACTGCAGTCACAGATTTCATGGAATTCGTATCGGAGTCTTTAGTCTTAGACAAACTTAATTAAGTGTCATTTGATGTCAATCAAGAACATTTTTATCTAAAGGCTCAACGATGTCTCTGATGGGAGATGAAATCTTCTTCTCCAGAAGTAGGTTACCTTCTTTAGGCGTATACAAAATAGTGGACTTCTACCCCATGGCGTATACAAATAGTTCACACCTTATACACCTTACTTTGCTTTGAGCAAAAATCCAGGTAGTCTTTGCATTGCTTGTTGCAGTATAATTTAAGAATTTCTCATTTGAAAACGAAATTGATGAAACGTAAAAAAATACAACTTTCGGCTTCTAATTAAAAAACTTGAAGAGGGTGGGGTACCGCAACATCAATTAATATTCAATTGATCAAATCGTATAGTTCGTCTCTCATTTCAAGGATTATTATGGGCTACGATCTGGCATTGATTGTCGGCCATGTCGACGAGGAACTCATCTGTCCAATTTGTGCGGACGTGCTCGAGGAACCAATGCAGTCCTCTTGCTGCGAGCACGCCTTCTGTCGCCTCTGCATCGAGAAGTGGATGCAGGAGAAACAGATCTGCCCGGTGGATCGGTCCGATCTGCTGCCCGTCCATCTGGTGCCTGCCTCGAGGCTGATGCGCAACATGCTTGGGCGTTTGCGGATTAAGTGCTGCTTCACAGAGGACGGATGCAATGCTCTGGTGCCGCTGGATGAGTTTCGTAATCATGTGACCAATTGCCCAAACAACCCCAAGGTGGTGGTCACCTGCACAAAGGGCTGCGGCATGAAGGTGCCCAAGGACGAGTTGAGCAAACATAACTGCATCTACGAGCTGCGTCAGCAGCTGCAGGAGCAGATGACGATCATTGCAGAGCTGAGAGACATACAGATTCTGCACGAGCGGCGTCTGGGAGAGCATCGCCGCGAACTGGAGGTGCTGCAATATTATATGGCATCCCTGCGGGCCACGAATCCTATCATGCGAGCGGTTGGCGATCAGTTAGATCGCTACACACTAATGCGTTGGGTTCGTGGCCTGCCGCTGGCCTCGGTGCGCAACTGGGGCAGCCTCATCTCCACGCCAGATACAGCGATGCGAGTGATGGTGCGTGAGGGGTTGCGTGCCAGCGGCTGTCCAATGCATCTGCTGGAGACTTTGCTCGACTGCTGCCACGAGGACACCTGGCCAGAGGGACTGACCTCCCTGGAGATGCGACGCATGAACCTGCATCGGCTTCCCCAGCTTGTGACGCGGTTTTTGCCCCCATTGATAACTGGAAAGCCATGCGTGCTAATCTTGGGCCGGGACAACGCCCACATGTCCGAAAATCTACGTCCTGCACTGGGCATCATCATGATATTTATCGATGGCGTCGATGAGGCTCCTTCGGAGCCGACTGCATTGCCCGATAGTGATTACCTGTGATACGGCGTTGAGTTTATTGTTCAGGTCAAAAATTTGCATTTTCATAAATTATGAGTTAGTTTATATTGACAAATTACAAACATTTTTAACAAATAGAAACTAGTGTGAGGTGATCTCTTTCGCAGGTTTGCATTGCAGCGATTTTTAACAATCGATACTTCGATAACTTCGACGTAGTTAGTTCCGTTAATTTGTAACTACCCATAAATAAGTTATGCAATCATCAGTTGCGCAGCAATTAGAAGACACTTTTCAACTTGGATTATGCAGTCATGTTCCATGAATCCTATCTGCAAATTAAGCAGATGCATAAGCTCGAAAGGGGGGGCCACATTGCACGGAAGGCATCCAAGCAAAACTTGTAATGAAAATGCGAAAAGTTTCAATTTCAGTTCGCGGCAGTTGGCGACACCATTTCGTACTTAAAGTTTTACAAATTGCTTTCGCAGTTTGAATTATTTTTATGCCCCCTCCGCTCTCCCCCGTCCACGCAAGTTGTGCAATAACTGAGGGCCAAATTGAAAACCGGATGAATTCAATGAAACTAACGCTATAGCAAGGAGGAGGTTAAGGAGGTTATGACTGACAGACGGACAATCTCATGTACTACACATGCATACTCAGTGGAATCCGTATGCTCTCCCTTCTGACTATTTTTATAGTAGCACCCCATTTAGTTAACATTAACCATGCATTGCCTTATTTAAATTATATTCAAGTTCTACCATTTTCATACCCTTCGACCATTGAAAATGGTCAAAAAAGGGTATACTAACTTTGTGCAAATGTATGTAACAGGCAGAAGGAGGCGTGGGAGACCCCATAAAGTATATATATTCTTGCTCAGGATCACAAGCCGAGTCGATTGAGCCATGTCTGTCTGTCTGTCCGTCTGTCCGTCTGTCCGTCTGTCTGTGTGAACGCACAGATCTCAGCTATTATAAAAGCTAGAGTTACCAAACTTGGCAGGAAGACTCCTGTGTACTATAAGCAGATCAAGTTTATTTCAAATGTTAGGTGCCACGCCCACCGCCCCCACAAATCAATAATTTAATTATACCCTTCGACCATTGAAAATGGTCAAAAAAGGGTATACTAACTTTGTGCAAATGTATGTAACAGGCATAAGGAGGCGTAGGAGACCCCATAAAGTATATATATTCTTGCTCAGGATCACAAGCCGAGTCGATTGAGCCATGTCTGTCTGTCTGTCCGTCTGTCCGTCTGTCCGTCTGTCTGTGTGAACGCACAGATCTCAGCTATTATAAAAGCTAGAGTTACCAAACTTGGCAGGAAGACTCCTGTGTACTATAAGCAGATGAAGTTTATTTCAAATGTTAGGTGCCACGCCCATCGCCCCCACAAATCAATAATTTAATTTTTGAACTTAATTTGTAAGCGCTGTATATACAACTTTCTGACTTAAACATATACTAAGCTAAATGAAATATCTACGTAGTCCCCAAATCACAATCCAATCGAACAATAAACACAGAAGTTATTTAAGAAAGTATGAGCATAAAACCAAGTGCTTCTGTCAGCTAACAAGGGAGACGCGCGAGCGCCATCTATCGGGATTAATTTCAAAGCATGTGCATATGCATATGTGTATGAATTTAACAAATTAAACTACACGGGAACATAGGTCGAAGGGTATCCCACTGTCGCGTTTTGCGCGACTGTTGCTCTCGTTGATTTTAACATATACTAAGCTGAATAAAATATATGGTATACGCATTCTCCAATCTGATTGCAATCTGATCGGACAATAAACACAGAAGTTATTTCAGAAAGCATGAGCATAAAACCAGCTACCCAGAGAGGCGGGCGAGCGCCATCTGTCGAGAATAATTTCAAAGCACGTGCATATGTATATGTCTACATACATAGGAGCACAGGTCGAAGGGTATCCCAATGTCGCGTGCCCCGCGACTGTTGCTTTTCTTACTGGTTCATACTGCATATTTGACCATTGACAAACAAGTCAGTCTGTTTTCAGCAATGAGAGAAACGAGGTCCAAAGTTATCTGATTTTAATAAACTGCAGATTAGGTTACGGTTAACTTTGAGTGGTTCGGTTTTGATGAAAGTTTGTTAACCTATTACCTGTCATATAAAGATAAATGCTGATGTTATAAATGGTATTGCAATGTCTTAAGACGAGAGAAACAGCCGATCGCACTCGACAGTAAGATACCCTATGTTTAAACGTAAAGAGTTAATTGTACGATACCCTCTGCTCTTTCATAAATATAACTTCACATGCAGACATAGGTTGTATCGCAGTTTAACGATAAACGTGAAAGGCTCATTGATAGACAGATGGACAGACATGACTAGGAGATGACACCTAAACATCGCTGCAAACTTCTATCCAAAACAAATAATACTTCTAGAAGGATTCAAATATTCATGGAAATAAACGAGACTTAATACGTATAATAAACATATATTTATATTGTTTTTGACTTCTGCACATGTATCTTTAATGTATCTTTTTAAACAATAGCTAAAAACATGTTAAGAAGTATTTCCATGTGTCAATCTATGAAATTAATTAACCTATGAACTAAAAGCTAAGCTACTTTCTTGAGTGTGTATTTGCTGTCAGCAAACAGCAGCGCACAGTCTCTGCCGTCAGTCAGTGCACACAAATGATGGCAAACATGCACAGCAACAACTACAAGTTGGGGTAAGTATATGGCAAATTAGTGTCAAATTAAATGAGACTCTCTGTCAACTAATTGAATGCAACGGGATCCCCGAGCTGTGAGTGCGACTGACAGTGGAAAGGAAGACAGAGATAGAGAGTGAGACATTGACTGTTCTTGGACGCATAAGTTGATTAAACAAAGGCCGAAGGCTGCAACTAACTAAGCAACTAATTTTGCTGATAACACATACGCTTACACCTGCAACAGGAGCTGGCTGGGCATGGGGCAGCTTCTTGCAATCTTCTTCAACAAAAGCCAAAACTTAATTAATATTTACATGAACACTTGGGAGATGCTGTTACTAAAGTGAGACAGCAACAGTGAGAGAAGCAGAGAGCGAGAGAGAGAGACATCTTTAACTTGACGCCAATTGTTGCAGTTGCCTTTGTCGTTGTTGTCTTTGTTGTTGCTATCTTTCGGCTGTCATGTTTGCATATGGTTCGGGCCCAGACACAACCAACACCAGACAACGCCAGCCGACACATCCTGCAGATGCTGCTACTTACTACACACACTCGCCTGTGGCATGCTTGCTAGAAATCAATTCGCATTGTTAACCCATGATTGGATATTATTGATTCAATTTGCAGCCACTGTGCCGAGACATGTTTTATGCATGCGCCTGCATGTTCCACTCTGTGCCTGTGTGTGTGTGCCTGGGTGCTGATAATGTCTGCTTGTGTCGATAATAGGCAACATGCACGCTCACTCGCCTCCCAAATACCCTTCCACCTGCTCCCTCTCTCTCTCAACCGCATTTACAGCTAACCCACACGTAAAGCCACTCGACGGGCCGCACTCGAACTGTCTCGCAGCGTTGTTTAATTTATGCATGTGTTGCACTTGCTCCCCCTCCCCCCTCTGCTGTCCGACCCCTACAGTGTGCATGTGTTTGCGGCTGCTTGAAAATGATACTGTACACAAACATTTAATTAATATTTTGCATCATCAAAATATACAAAATGAATGCATTCAAAATTCAATTTTATTATTCGTTTTGCTAGAAATTTATGTAAATGATTATGATTACTCATTGAAGGATCTTTATCATAACCTACATGATTTATTGTATTCCTGGTGAGTGTTGAGCTGCATTATCTGTTCAGTTTTTCTTATGAACTCTAAGATTTTACCTCATCCATTTTTTTTTTTTTTTAAATTATTATATTTATTAAGTGAAGAATCCATACATCATAATATCGTATCTTAACAGGGTGGGGAATATTCTTAAGAATAACCAAACACTATATTTGTGATATAGTGAAGCAGGAACAATTATCTTGGCAAACCTTGCCGTTTTGAAAAACCATATCCTCCCCCGGGATTCGAACCCGGAACCCCTGTATAATAGTCAAACGCCTCATACCACTCAACTACAGGGGTCGGCATCTCATTCATTTGGAGAAGATGCTTTTCTTGTGTTTTCTCAAACGGGGCGTTGCCGGCCATATCTGCATGTCGAGTTACTAACTATTCCTAGTTTACTGAGGTGCGCTCTTAACCTACAGTGGTCATTAATCAGGCTTGGGAGAATTCATTAGAAGTTCTTTATTATTTCTTTGAGTTGTATAAGCCTAAGAGGACTTCGCTTGAATAGCAAAAATGCAGAATTGTTTGGTTTATCTTAAGTGTTTACGATTTGCAGAATACCTGTTAAAGCAAAAGTAAAAGTGCCGCTTATAAAAAATAATAAATTTTATTATACAACAGGTATTATAAAATTGTTCACTAGGGCAAAGAAAGTTAAACTATTTTTTGATTTATTTTTATGCAATTTATAAACAATCATTTTGAACTATAAACACTAAGCTCAGTAAGTTGTCAAGTGAAAAGTAGGATAACCATATTAAATTATCTCAACAATATCATCTTCAGATTGCACCATTGTTGCACAGTGGGTGGGACAGACAAAACATTGCTCAGCCAGGCGCATAAATTCTACCTTAATATAAATTTGCGATATTATTTGCAGTTGCAAATGCATTGTTGTCGCTCTTGTTCCTGCTGCTGCTGCTGTTGTTATTATCGTTGACAATGGCAATGATAACAATGGCAGCACACACACGTTGCTAATAGTGCGCTGTGGCACGCTCATCCGCCTATTGTCTCTCATCTATCGACTACGGTCTACTGTCTGCCACATGCCACTTGAGCATGTTGTTTTTGCCGTGCGTAGTGTTTGACGTTTCCTGGCCATGAGGACGTGGATATGGACGTGGAATTGATTTTGGGATCGGCAACAATTATGCCAGCGCCCAGCAGTGTAGCCACTAATCAATGCTGCATAAATCACGTATCTGCAAACCAAACAGAAGGTTAGAGGCTGCCCCAAGAAGTATGCAACATGGTTGCAAACAACCCCTCACCACTTTAGACAGACAACTGAGCAGAAATAAAACGGCAAACCCGTAATCCGAATTCGGGAACAGCCTCACACAACTCAGACTACGGACAATGCCACAAAAGAGTCGGTCGGGCAGGTTTGCATTTGGAAAGAGAACCTTTTGGAGTTTTCACCTTTTATCGCTATCGACGTTAGCTCTTTACTTTAAAGAGGCGAGGATAGCAACTCTTTAAAGGTGCAACGAATTATTGAGATTATAAAGGTGTCAGAGTTGGAATGAGTATTTTAAATATTTAAAATCCTCATTGTATTACATTTCCAGCTCTTATATTCACACCTTATTATAGTTTCCGTTTTCTAATTCCACAAAGACACTTAGTTCCCTTCACCCCCTACTCTGCAGAAACCTTTACGCAACCCACCCGTACTGCCGACAATTTATTACATCGTAACGCAATTGACACATATTTTATCTGGGGACTTCGCTTGTTAAAGAGTTTGGGCCGATTTATGTACCTGTTCGGCAGCTGCAAACTACCCACATACGTTTTTGCCTGGGGGGCCAATGTAATAAAAACTTAATGGCAAATATTAAGTACACATTAATCTGATTTATTCGAGTATGAGAGCGGAAACTCACACAGGAAGGAAATTTATTTTTATACGAGTTTGAAGAGTTTCAGGCGAAGGGAAACAATTGAATGAAATATGTAACCCAATATTTGTTTTAGTGAAATTGGGGTTTGGAATTTCTGCGATGAATGTAATATATATTGCGTAAACTTGGTATATTATTGTAAAAAGAGTACTAGATACTTTTCAGCTAAACTTTAACCTTTAAGGCAAAAATGGTCAACTTGTTTGTGGCTTCAATGAGAGATATTTTTTCAGGTTACTTGGTCTATTTTCTAGCAAAAAAAGTGGATCGATCGATGGGTCCATTAAATGAAGTGAAAGAGCCTCATTTATATGCAGTCATTAGAGCTCTCTTTGGCCAGCCCATTGCTAATACTCGTATTTTGACTTTGACTGCAGTCGGAATCAATTTGTGTGGGGGCTGGCAACGAGCCGAGTGGAGAAAATACAAAAGGCAAATGTAACAAAAGCTTGGCAGAAATTGGCAAAATATTGGATAAACGTGGGACACTAAGAGCGATGGAGGCAGCCAGAGAGTGAGAGAGAGACAGAGATACAGTGGGAAAGAGTTGGTCAACTTGAGCCTGTCTAAGTACCTTGACAGACTTTCGAGCTGTGACAATATTGTGTGGGCCATTTTGTTTTGGGACTTGTATCATTCTTTGTTAAGCTGCTTGGCTCAGATTTTATTTTCCGTCCCCCCTATATCTCTCTCTCTCTTTCTTTCTCTGACTGTCTCTTACTTCTCGCTTGCATATTTGCCGAGCTCTTCAGTCTAAGCAGCTATTTGCGCTTTTAATGCAATCAACGGCCCACGTTGTTGTTGTTGCAGCAGCAGCTGCTAATGCGCTTTAAGCACATGCTGTTCTTTGTGCCACGCCCACTGCCACATCCCAAGAAATCAATTGGTACTTGCCACTTGGGCGTTGTTATGCTGCACAGCAAGAGAAACTGCAGGAGAAACAGAAAAAAAGCTGCCACTTATCACTTTTTTATGCGTTCGCATTTTAAGCCAATTGGGCGAGAGAAGGAGAGAAAGAGAAAGAAAAGAAGAAAAATAGTGAAAAAGGCAAGAAATAAACAGAGGAGAGTACAACTTTCCATTAATACCCGCACTTTTGGGTGTCGTTTCGTTACGACACCGTTCACATTCAGCTAAATGCCATACCAGAGGGTCCTCTTTAAAGCGGATCGTGGACGGGACGAAGGAGGCGTCCTCCGTGGTCTGCAACGTGCTGCCAAAGCGGATTTGTTCACTGTCAAATCCCCAAAGCTTTGAACTGGGGCTTCTCTTCCCCTTGCCAAAGTGTTGTGCAAGTAGCGAATTGGCCCACACAATAGCTGAACTAACAGGAGTTCTTTGTACTTGCAAGAGGAGATCGAGTTGACACTCGTTTACCTAATTACTAAATGTGCTGCAGATAACTTGGTCCCAAAGTTCTTGGAGACATCAGAGTCTCGTCTAGACTTTATATTTTATTTTTACTTTGTTTTAACATAATATTTAGTGCAGTATTTGCACTTTATAAGCAGACAATTGACAAGAGGTAAGAGGAGTTCACAAACTCGTCTAGACTTTATATTTCGTTTCGTCTATGCCGTCTATTTCATTTGGGTTAGTTGTTTTGGAATATAAACATTTAGTAGAATATTTACAAGAAAGGAAATGGTATTCTATAACGGATGTTGCTTATTGAATTCTGCATATTATAATACACTGACTTGTGTTTATATATTATATGTATATGGTTAAATAGTAATTACTGTTAATTAATATATAAAATAGAATACATAAAAATGAAATCTCAGTGTCGTATCTGTTTCCATTCCATGCTAAGTTTAAATTTGTTATCTGTCTGTATTATGCATACATAAGTATTATCTTGTCTAGTTCAGTGGAGTCTCTGTTGTTGACAGGCCACTGTCAACATTTTTTGAATGAGAAGGCACAGCCAACTGATCATGATGATGGTTATTGAGCACAGATTGTATGTCAATCAAATCATCTGTTGGATGAACATCTAACCTGCTTGCGGCGCTTGTGTCGCTCATGGAATGGTAGTCACCCATCTGCTCAGTGGATGTTGGGTAGGTTAATCCATCGCCTCGGCTGGTAAATATGGGCAGCCACCAGTACTTCCAATCATCGCCAAACACCTCACAGAAGTTGGCATAGCGGCTCAGATTGTAGGCATTCTTATTAGGTCCACCAACGTGAAAAATGGGCGCTTCAGACGATTCCAATGTGGTGCGATTGACGAGCACCAATTGAACGTGATAGCCAAACAAGCTCGTCAAAGCGACGGCAAGAGTGGTCGCTGTGAAGAACAGGTACAGTATGTGAAAGTTTTGTTGTCCCCGGAAGTATTGAATGAAATCAAGCAGCGATGTCGAGGCTACATATATACAAAAGATCAGTGCATAGCCCACAAACAGTACAAAGTATTTGTAATTGTAAAAGTTAACACAATTGTTCACAAACACGCAATGATGATCCATTTTCAGCACACAACAACTGCACAATCTGCAATGATGCGATCGATCCGGCTTGATGATCTTGCATTTACTACAGAATCGTACAGAGCCGTCTATTGTTCGATTTTTGACTTGTAAATTTCGTGCAAATGTATTCAAAATTATATTCCGCGTCTCCATATTGTCCTCTTGTAACAAATGATTCATTTCCTCTTCGGGTATTCGCCATTGATCTGGTATATGCCCTAGCGGTGTAAAAATGGTTTTCCAATACGACCATACAAATGGTATCAGAGTGATGTGATAGAAGAAGAGCAGAAGTATCATGCTAATAAGGTTTGCCGTATTATAAACACACAGCTCCACGACGTAGGCATAGTAGGACCAACTGACAAGGGCCAAGATAATGAACACTGCTGTCCAGTTGAATAAAGCCATGCAAAAGTCGATAGGTGTTATCTTCCAGTGGTTGATGGTGGAGAGTGTGTGATTTATGTTATGCCTGTGGTATGTCACTTGTGCAACAGCAACAGTCTTGCGCTCATGCCATCATTACTTTATTTCTTGCAGGCGGAGTGTTTCCTTTAAGAGGTCACACACTTGTCTAGACTTTCACTTTTATATGGGTAAGGATTCGTTTTGAAATATAAATATATTGTGGAATAGTTTCGTTTAATGACAAGAAAATGAGAGGCATTTTATTTATAATCTCTCTATTTATTTTATTAAGTTTCTTAAGAATATACACATACATATGTCTGAAAAGGAGATGTTGTTTTAAAAAGGGCGGCTTATTGAAGTTTATTTAAGACTTATCGATAAGAGAACCAGTGTTGTATTTGATTGTGAAATCTTGATACATATTAAGATCGCGTGTGGCCCTAATAGAGTTGCCAGAGAGTTGCTACGCGTGGATATGAGAGGAAGAGAAAGACGCGCTAGAACAATAAGAAAAAGGCAATATAAGGGACTCACTACACAATTCGAAAACGACGAGATAAATTATGGAAGAAGACAATAATAAGTCTCCGTCACATATACAATATATATGGAGATCTGGTGATCTATACTAATTTGTTATTAAATTAAAGCGTTTATTTCGTATGCGTAACTAAAAAGAGGGACAAGTCATTTGTTGTCTGTACTTAGCGTCTATCCGAACTTAGCGTCTAAAAATGTGTAACGGCGAATATCGTCTGCTTACGAAGGTGCCGAGGCTATCGATGAGGCTACGTCGCCATATATATATGTGAGAGAGGTTCGCATCACTAAAAGTGGCCGACGATAGTAATTGATAGGTATCGCTTAATTTTAGATTAATATCGTATAAGTCAACTTCTGTTACATGCAAATCTGTAATATTAATTAAAGTGTAGAAAAGCGAGGAGTAGATTCGAGTTTATTTTTGAAGAAATCATTGCAATGCATGCAATTATAAATTTATAATTTGTCTGTAAATAAACTATTTTATCAATCAAACTGAACAAAGTGTGTTTAAGTTGAAGACAATCAAGACGCTCATCGACCCATCCTACATATATAGAACTCTACATGGTCTGCTGTACCCTTTCTTAGACTCTACCATTTTTATTTAAGTTTGTTAACAATTTATTTTTTAAATCCTTTTCCGTTTTTTCTTTAATCATTACCCTATTATTATTATCCACCCCTGAAACTTAAAAGCGAAAGAGTTTCTCTTTGAGTGTGTATACAAATGGATCCGTTTCAGGGCTAAACTACTAAATACGTTTTTAATGCGCTTTGAAATGGATTCGACAAACACAGGCAAAGAGGCCCACACAAAGCTGCAAAGGCCCACAAAATGTTATCAGCGGAGGCCGTGATGGGAATGACCCCAGTCTCCAGGCCACCAAGTTGTGACGTTGCCGTTTGTCAACGAAGTTGCTTCCCCATCATCATCAGGGCCGTCGTCATCACCAAGGCTTTCTACTCTCCCGATTGTTGGTCCCTTTTTTCCGTCTTTTTTGGTGAAAAATGATGCCGAGTAGGGCGAAAAACTGTTGCCGCACTTTGATAAAATGTTGGTCAAGCTTTAAATATGCGGCAAAGATTTCTGTCTGTCTGCCTTTCTGTCTGTCTGTCTGCCTGTCCGCTGGTCTGTCCACAACAAAGGCAAAGGCAACAGTTTTGTTTCTCCTGTTTCCATTTACATTTGGTGTCTGTTTTGCTGCTTTGAAGCTAGTCTAGCTGTGTTTATCTTAATGATGCCAGCCAACGCTGCGTATGTGCAATAATTTTATTGTGGTTGCCACTTTGCAGTTGCAGAGTTGTCTTTGTTCTTTTTGTTGGTTTCTCTTGGTTGCTGTTGTTGTCGGTTTTTGTTGTGATTTTCGTTTTGTCACTCTGCTTAGCCCACAACAATTTCTGTGTGCTTTAGCAGATAAGTAAACTTTGTGAAGTTCGGGGGATTTTTTCATGATAATGTGAGTTATTTAAATTTGGGGAATGAGTTATGAGAGCTTGGCTTCAGGTAAGTTGCCAAAAATAAATTGCAATTGTGAACATTTCTTTAACGTGAAATAAACATTGCTGCAAGTGACGATCTCCTTGACACTATTTTGCGTCGGTGTCTATCAGTCAGTAGCAGTGTACATTATTTCTGTAATTTATTTATAATAATAGGTCAAATGATAAATTCATAACAGATTTTACTCTTCAATCGTATAAACAGATTAACAAATTACTTAATAAGATCGTATTGACTTGTTTGGGAACTTGTTACCATTAAGAATAAACTGAAATTAATACTGATAACATTTTCGATTAAATCTTTGTAAGATATTTTAAGATAGATTCCTGTCTACTTATTGTCTTCTCAAAAACTGATAACCATCCTAATGTTTGTCTGTATATTTTATCGTACACTCTGTTGCAAACAACTTTATGCTGCTAATTAGGCCTACCGTACCACAAAAGCCTCTTCATAACAAGCCCGGAACTAACCTAAGGTAACCAATCAACTGACGTTACCGTTGTTCTGTGCGCCTATCAACGCACTACGCAACTGAGCCAAACTCTCGACGGTCTGGGGCAAGTTATCTCCCGCACCTATCTAACATGGTATCCAACCAACCCCAAACCCATTTTGTTCGAAAATACTTCCAGTGTCTTCTCTTAAATTCGCCTTTAAAGCGGCTCTCTTCCAATTTCGAAAAGCCGACGGCAGCACACACGACTCCAACACGAGGCGGGACGATGTCGCTATGCTTCGACCAACGAGCTCGGCAGGAATCCACCAATCGAGTGAGCTCGACACCACACACACCGTTAGTCGTGCATCGGTTCTCCTTCTGTGCGGACGGTTATGCGTTGTCCTCAGTGCCCGCTGTTCAGGAAAATCGTATCTTTCGTGTGACTTTCTTACGCGTCTTTGGCCAATTTGTGTGCGCCTTGTTTACGTTCAATTTTACGTAGTTACGATTGCCGGGATCAACGAAATGTTGCCGTCGTTCTGGTTCACATTGCTCTCGGTACCTTCAGTGTTGCCATCAATTGTCATCAGCGTCGGGCAGTTATCGCAGCAAAAGTTCTGAACGCATCAAGTGAAAGTTTTGCCAGCTTGTCGTGTGCAGCCGGAACCAGTTACACGACGCCTTCAGTCGTCTGCATCGTGTGTGTGCGCGCTTAATTTGATGTAATTAGAAATTGTTCCAATTGTTCTTTCTCTTTCTCAATCTCCCTCTCTCTCTCTCTTTCCCTCTGCTGTCGGTCGGTGTGTGCTGAATTTTCCGAAAAGTTGCACTGTTTGTTTGTTTATGCCAAAGTTTCGATTGAATATTGAATGGATGATAGGGAGGGGATCGGTAAATAACTAACAAGTGTGTGAGCGTAGGGGGAGGTATGTAACACCAAACTTTAATTGTTTACACATCGAAAACAATAATGAGAATTGATCAAGAATTTTAGTATAGGCTACGAAGATTTAGGATTATAGTTAACCTTTTTAATTAAGTCTGAATTGAATTAAGATTGCAGATTAGATCATAATGAACATTTCATTTTAAAATTGGATTTTATTTGAATTTCTATTTTAAAATATTTTCACTAAAATGTGAAATTATTTGCCAAAGAAGATAGATAGATAGATTGATGGAAAGATAAATTGACTGATCTTTGTTGAAATTCATGAATATAACAAACAAATAGTTAAACAATTTATTAAATAGAAAAAGGTTATTGGGACCTTCGGTCTATTTTTTTAGAGTAAACCTTCTTTATAATATTGATAATATAGAATAATATATCACTTTTGGCTAAAGGATCAAAGATCGTGCAAGAAAATAATAATTTTGCAGTTGAAAACGTTTTAAACTTTTAAGCAGTATGATAGAGTATTTTAATTCCCAATATTTAAAACTGATTACTAGTAGATACAATTAATAATTATTAATACTAAGTAAAGTTACATTTTCTATCATGTATTGGTTATATATAACCTGTTAAAAATACGTAGCCTATCTTTTATTCTCAGTGAATATTTACAATGAATTGTACACATGGTAAATGCAATTTGTTATTTTATTTTCGCTTGTAATATCCTAATTTGTGTGCAATTCTGAGTTAAGCCGCAAAAAAATCAACAGTACAGAGACAAACTAAATGGCCATAAAAACCGCTCTTTGACGGGGAAGGGAAGCAGGTGAAAGGAGAGGGTCGAACTGGGTAGGGCTGGAGACATGTTGCAACAAAATAATTTGTTGCAATAAATATTTGAAAATCCAGTTAAGCGAAACATTTTCGTCACGAAGAGCCCAACAGGCAACTGGCCATGGAATCCAGCAATGAATCCTGGCAACGACTACGGCGGGAGCAGTGGGGCAGGAGCAGCAACAGGAGCACACGGGAAGCAGCTTTGTGCGCTGCTCCTGAGGCATTGTGCCTCGCCTTACCTCGTTCTGGATTTTCTTTTTTCTTTTGCTTTTCCCATTTTTTTGTCATGGCATTTTCATGCAGTCGCGGCGTTTTGCATGCGCCGCGTGCCTACGGCTGCTGCTGCTGTTGTTGCTTTTTTAGTTGCTGCCGTGTTGCATTTTGTTGGCTGTGGCACCTCCGGTGGCAGCGACAAGTCCCAGCCCTCTTTGTGTCTCTATCCCAACGCTTTAATATTAAAAGCGTTTAAAATTTTTGTCCGTTTTCGTCGCCATTGTTCATGTCTGGGCCGCTGCCCGGAGCATTTGTTTTTATACCCTACAAATAATAACGCAGGCTAATTTAGCGCTTGCAATACAATGAAATTAAGCAGAAGTATTTATATTTAAACTTAATTTCAATTTTAGGCTGGTATAAGTATTGTTTTAGCTGCGTTGTTTTATTTTACACCGATGATTGTTTTAATAGTGGTATCAAATTTACATTTAAAGAATATAATCCTTTAATCCTATTTGATTATTTCAAATAATTTTGAAACACTTTCTGGCGATATCTTAGGTCTTTAAACATTCATTTTATGTTGCTACAAACTTATTATGTGAGCATCTCATTTAGCTCTTGTTTACGGGGCATTTGTACATATAAAATGAAATATTAAATTATTAAAATGGTGTTACTAATTATTAGTTTATGTTTTCAATGGGAATTTCAAGGTGTCTTTAACTTCATTAAATTTGGTAATAGACTATTACTAATAGTCTAGCAGATATTTGAGCCGAATTTAATTTAATTTATTTAGTAAATCCTTTTTATTTGTAGTTTTATATAATGATTATAAAATGAAAAATAAAATTCTTTAAAATTTTTTTTATTATCATAATAAATTATTTTTCATAGGTTAATCAAAATTCATTAATCGTTGTTGAACATTTTCAATAATAATCCTTTTTCTTTCATTGCAACAATTTAATGTGCTGCTTTGCAGAGTATATTGTCGTTCATCAATTGCCCAGCATTGTATTCCAAAAGTTGTTTTGCAATGTTCTGCTGCTGTTGTTGTTGTAGTTGTTGTTGTTGCTGTAGTTGTTTTTACCAGCGCTACGGGGACCAACACTAACAAGCTTTGTTATGTTTCGGTTCGTCTGCCGGCACTGCCTTTGAGTTTGCTCAACGTTTTGCCAACTGTGCGATGACGCCTGCAGGGCCGGAAGCGGAAGTGTTGCCATTGCCATTTTGCTGGCATGCATTTTCGGTGCGGTGCGGCACTGTGCAACATGGTGGGGCACGATGCGATGCGATGCGGTGTTGTGCGGTTCCCTTCCCCTTTTTGCTACGCTTCGCTTCGGTTTTGGCATTTTGCTGCTGGGGCTGTCGTTGTTGTTGCTTATAATATTCCTTTGGCTTTCCGCTTGTAAAACGTTGCCATGTTTTCAGCAGCCCTTCCCCACCACACACCCGTTCTGCCCCTGACTCTCTACACTTGTCTCCCTTCTTCCCTGCTCCCTTTCGTATTGTGCTTAGCTTTTTGTTTGGCTTTTGGGCAAGTTTTTTGTGCTGCCAGTTCCTCTGACAGGTGGTTTGTACTCTAACAGCTCTGTGTGTGTGTGTCTGTGTGTGTGTGTGTTTACTTTGTGTAATCATTTCATTTGTCAAACTTGATTTGCTGGCAAACGCAGCGCCGACAGTTTGACAGCGCAAATTGAGGCGAAAGCCGCAGTGAAAAGTGCCGAAAGCATTTTTCAAGATTTTCAAGATTTCAAACAATTAGCAGATCATTTAATTGATAAAGGTGATGCGATTTGAATTTGTCAGAAACTTGTTAAATGACTGAAAATATTATTTTTTTGTTCGCGGCACGCAACAGTGGGATACCCTTCGACCTATGTTCCAGTGTAGTTTAGTTAAATGAATTCACAAATACATAATATGTACATGCTTTCAAATGATTCTCAACCGAAGGCGTTCGCGCTCGCCTGCCGCCCTTGTTGACACGTCAACTTGATATTATGCTCATTCAATAATTTTTACTATTGAAATTTGGAGGATACGTAGATATTTTAATAATCTAAGTATACGTCAAAGTCAGAGAGTTGCATCTTTTATACGACGCTTACAAATAGATTTAAAAATGTAATTATTGATTTCCGGGGGCGGTGGGCGTGGCACGCCACATTTGAAATTAACTTGCTAACATGCCGAATTTGGTCTCGTTAGCTTTTATAATAGCTGAGATCAGTGTGTTCACACAGACATCCAGACATCACGGACAGACAGACAAACATGGCTCAATCCACTCCGCTAGTGATCATGTGCAAGAATACGTTGTGGGGTCTGTGATGCTATCCTATGCATGTTACATACATTTGCACAAGGTTAGTATACCCTTTTTTGTGTTGCATACTTTATGGAGCGGTTTGGAAATCAGTAATTCATATTTTTTATGCACAAAAATGTTACTATTATTTCTTATTATTATAGTCACTAGGAATCGTTCAGTATCTTCTGAACTTAACTTAATGGTTGGCTTAAAAAATAATATGGATAAAGTGCCTTAAATAATATATACAAAGTACAAATGAAGGGTTGCTATCTTACAAGTAAGGAGGTCATGAGGATGTGTTCTCTTCAGTAATTCTTAAAATTGTTTCTTTAATAACTTCTATATTAATATTATTATGAATCATCCGATCGCAACCAAATAAATAATTTTGTCGTTGATAGTTATTGTCTTTACCAAAAATTAACTGTCATGTATTTAAATTGCATTTGATCTTCAATCTTCAAAATTCATCAAAATCGTACCACTATAATATATTGCTGCCATAGCCAACTTTGGTTATCAGTGCCAATCAAAGATAAAAAGTAATCGAGATATTATTCTATTTACTTTTAAAGGAAAAATTGATTGAGATAAAAACCTGCAAGATTATGAATTCATTGGCATGCCGAAGGCAGACCTTCTCTCTGTTTTTTTTTTGCAAAATAATACACGGCTAAGCTTTTCTTGAAACGATATTTCCAAAACGTATGAAGACAAGTTAATCAGTTGTCAAATGTTCAAGTTGTTAAATGTTACAATACCGACATAAGAATCGGCGCAATCTGTATATTGACGAGCTTGGAGAACAACCATAGCAGATCTTTTCTATATAGATTCTGAATTTTTATTTCTATTATTTTTCTTTCTATTTCTTTAGCAAATCAACCTTATACCCGAGATATTGTAATAACCTGAACTCTTTCTCCACTGTACATAATTCGATGAGCACGTTTTATTATATTTCTTCTTTCTCTTTATTCTAACGAATTCAGTCAAAGCAAAGCCTTCAAACGCTTTAAACTTCCCGTTAGAATCAAAGTCAAGGCGCAAAATCAAATTACTGTCTAAACGTTGTCTAAGTAGATTTCATTTAATTGTCCCAACTTAATCTACACAGACAACACAGCAAGTTTCCCCACCTCCCCACCGACCCTTTCCACTTGCTCGCCGCGCGCCTTCCCCACCTAAAAAACGCGTCAAAACAACGCCTCAAAATGTACTTGACTAACTCGACTACAGCCTAACAAATCTAGTCCGCCCTTTGCTCCACCCCAAGGCAACACACACACACAGGCATACGCACAACTACAGGCAAGCAAACAAATGCTGGCAGAGTCAAAAAGCTACAGCCGAACTATGTAGCAAGAGCAACAATCAACAACAACAGCAACAGCAGCAGCAACAACAAGTTTTGACTTTAGCCCGAAAACGCTACGCATCCGGATCCGGCGGGGCTGGGCTGGGCCGCGATTGCTGCCTCCATTTCACCGTTAAGTGCTGGCAAACCCGCACGTCATCATCCTTGCCATCATGACGCTCAATTTCAATGCTGTCGGCGGCGGCGTCGGTGTTGATTGCAACGTTGTTGTTCTTGCTGTTGTTGCTTCTCTTGCTGCTGTTATTGTTGTTATTGTTGCTGTTGATTACGCGCCATTTAAGTGATTAAAGGTGAAAACGTTTGCCTTGCCGCTGTGCCGTGCTCCGTCACCTAATACCTCAGCACCAACGTAACCATTGCAAAACGACGTGCCCCAAGCAGGGGGAGGGAGAGAAAGAGAAGGAGAGAGAGGGGGAAAGTGCTCGGCATTTTCGTGTACAATTTTCAGTTATTGCCCATTGCAGAGATTTATCGAAACTCCGACTAACTCGCTCACTCACTCGCCCAGCCAAGACCAACCAAGGAAGGTATCCAACATGCGACCACGAGCACGGGCCCGACCACGCCCATCCCATGGCCATGCCAATGGGCGTTTAGCCGCCGTCGCGCTCATTATCAACACCCTATCTGCCGTGCTGCTAATGATGACTGCCTCACCATCGCTCACCCTGGCCGAGATACCTTCAAAGGGTAAGTGCTTTAATAATTTAATGAGCTCTTCTCCATGGGCTTCATGTGGATTGATTGATTGATGGCCTGTTGAAGCTGCTGAAGTGTTTCAATCAATTTTGGCACAATTATCAAAGTAATGATGATAACTAAGCCGTAACTGAAGGAATTTCACTGTGATGTTTTCAAGTTTCATAGAAACAATTAAACTTCCTTATGTTATATTAGTCCGAATTTGATTAAATTTGCACTGGCTATGAAATGCATTTTTATCAAAAGATATTACTATATTTGTTATGTTATCTTGAAAATTTAAAAAGATCAGATGATAGTTGTTCCCGTGCCAGAAGGGAAGAGGGAGTAAAATTTTATAGTATTCCGATATTTCAAAAATATGTATTGAATGTAAAATGCATTATGAGCATAAGATATGAAGAGTTTTATAACGAGACCTTGTTAACTAACTTTGTTATTAGCCGAAAGATTCGAAGGCAGCCATACCACAATATGTGGGAACGGTTTCCATCACTTGAATCGTCCGATAGTAATTGAATAGTATTGTTTAGCTTTAGATTAATATCGTATAAGTAAAGTTTTCTTACATGTTACTCTACCATGTAATATTTAAATAATTAAAAACCGAGGAGTCGATCGGTTGTAGTAAAAGGTTCACAGTAAATGAAAACTATTGCAAATGTGTCCATTTTAAATAGATTGAAAGAAAACAACGATCGGCAGATATTTTCTATACATCTATATAGGCAATGAATTGCTGCTATCAGACTCGCTGGTATTTACATACATACATAATATACGTATGCACTTATATAAATATAAAGTCTGCTATAGATTTGATTTAATTTGACTACTGTTGGCAAATTCAAGCACATTTTACTTCTGTCTGACATGTGTAGAGTAATTTGCTAACCTTAAATTGTACAAATAGCTGTTATACCACAAAATATTAAAATTGCCAACAAAGCGAAAATGTTGCCACAAATTATGGAAAATTTAGCAGAAATAATAAATAAACGATTTGAAAATACCTGCGATGATAACTGAACAATGCAAGCACATTGAAAGTCAATTTTAGCAGCTGTAGCTGCATTCCAAATATTACGTGAACTATTCTCAATAAACGAGAAAACAATGTTAAATTTGTGTATACATTTTAGGATGGAAACATATTTGCAATTGCTATTAGCAGCAATCAAGGAGGAACATTTCATGCAAGTCTGAGGCAATTTCTTTTGCCTTTGTGTAAGACACCCACACACACACATGTACAGAATGCAGATTGTTTTCACATGTAAACAGAAGACAAGCCTAAATTGTGCATATTAAAAAATTTACGAAAATAATTTTCAACTGCGCCGGATAAGACTAGATAGATATGAGGGAGGAGTATGGAATATTTGCATATTTCTTAAATTTATCTTTCGCTTGGCAAACACACACACACACATGCAAACAGACACACTCACATAGAGGGCCTCAAAGATCCTTGAGCATATTTTATGACATAATCAAATATGCTTTAAGCCAAAGCCAACAACAACATCGGCAACCCTTTTGAAGTCTTTAGCCGAGGCCAAAAGACAACTCAGTGAATTGCAGATAAAACAGGCTCCCCTTGGCCTCTTCCTACATCATTCATGTTGTTGTTGTTCTTCTTGTTGTCTTACGGCTTAGTTATTTATTTATTTTTAGCAAATTTGCCTTTATCGTGCAAGTACAAGAGGTTGAGAGTCTTTTGCTGTTTTCTTTTTTCCTGTTCCTGGTATAAATGCAAATGCTTACAAGACGTTTAACTTGTCACCTGCGGGCAGAAATGCTCTGCAAAATGCTTCCCGCACTTATCTGACAGTTGTGCATCTCTTTGCCAGCCAGGCTAGCCCCACTTGCCAGCCTCCCCCCCCACACTCTACTTGGCTTCTCCCCACAGATGCCAGACGAGAGCGAGTATAAAATAAACATTTGTCCGCCCTACATGTTTGTCACTTATCGTTTGGCTCCATGTTCCTCCTCACACATCTACTTCTACTTTTATTTTTGCGTGTTTCCAGTATTTCTGTTCGAAATGATGCTGCTTGTAGTCGAGGACATATTATGATTTTATGCATGACAAAATATAAAATATTATTACAAAGTTTGCTCAGGCGAAACAAACGAAGTCGTATTTCAAATCTCTCAAAGTTTTTCCCGAATTTTGTAGTTTACAGTAGACATACTATGTAAATATTTGTTTTTTAACAGAGTATATAAAACGAAATATATTTCTGCTATGGGTTTAATATAACATTTATTTTTTTAACTTATTTTAAAAATCTGTATTCAAGATGTGCAGTGTTCTTCAAATTTTACAGAAATATATTTTTCAAAAAATCATTGAACAAATTATTGAATTTACAAGATATTTTAATGCGGGCAAATTCTGAAAGGGTTTTATTTCGATACTTACGCATCGATTGCAATTAGTGTTTCCACATCGTTATGTTTAATCTTAATCTATTATAATATCTAAGAATAATATGTGTGTACGTGCGACCTATAATTAGCCTTACTACCACTGTTACAATATATAATATTTTTATTACACTAATAGACTTTCACTAATAAACTTATTAATATATTAAGCCTAAGCATTGTGTAACAACTTTGTGATACCATATTCAAGTTCTTTACGAAGCAAACACAACTTTCTCATTTGCCTACAGATTTATAGCTCAGAATATATGAACTACCATACCATATATAGATACTCATCTACATACCGCAATTTAAAGCACATATGATTGCGCCCACTTCCCAACAGCCTGTCAGCTTCCTTGGCCCCCGCAGCGTCGTGCAGTCGCCTGTTCTGGGAACTGTAAAGTATATTTTATTGCATACTATTTTCCCGTTATTTCCGTTTGTCGTTTCTGTTTTCCTTTCTCTATTTGCTGCGATACTTTCTTTCCTGAATTGGTTCCTCTCTCCCTCTTTCTCCCTCATCCACTCTCTTTCCCTTTACCTTTCCTTTCTCTCTCTCTTTTTTGGCAGGCGCTTGGCGTTTTAAAACATTTTCCTGGCTCTCTTAAGTGTCCTTGACTGCATTATAACAAGTACTGCATCTGTGTGTATGTGTGTGTAGCCTTAATGGTGTTCGCTGGCGGCAAAGAATATTCTTAATATGAAAAATTCGCGTGTGTGCTGCATGCATTTTTCCATATTATAAACACTTCCTCAAACTGCGCGGCAAAGCTTATTAAAAATTTTGCACTGCAGACTGCGGCATTTACCCACACTGGCACAGACCTGGTTTTATGTTTCAAGTTCTCTGCGCCTTCCTCGTCCTCTGGTTGCAAAATTGTTGAAATAGTTTCGCGTGCTGCAAATTGTTAACGAAGCTAATCAGCATAAAAATACCGACCGATGAAAATACCGCCAGGTTAGAAGGAGGGGGTATTGAAAGTAAAAAGGGAAAAGTGAAAGTGTTATGCATTAGACGCAATACGTTTGTTTACGGCCTCTGCAGGTGGTCGGTCGAAAAAGAGTGCGTGATCAAGCTGAAGCCGTTGGGGAATGCAGTTTCTGATGCACTCTTCATTTAATTTCATTTAACGTTTCTATGCCCTTAATTGATTTCCGTAAAAACGTGAAAATTCTTTAATTGAAGAAAATTATTACAAACTAAAATAATGACATTTTCAAAAAATCCTCAAGTTTTTCAACTTTAAAATTTAAATCGAATCTTTAAAGTTGAAACTCTACAATTTCCTCTTCTGTTACAAGTCGGCAACTCCTTTACGTAAATTGGAATTTACATTAATGTATTAACCATAAACTGGTCTTGGCAACTTAATTGGCAATTTATGCTTCACGGCAATATACGACGAAAATACCAAACGAGTTTCACTTTCGGTTTCGATTTTCTCTTTCAAAAATGAAAACCTTTGAAAGTCGTTAAATTCGATTCGTGTTTCAATTTTTCTCTGCTTCTTCTTTTACTTCTTCGTGCTCAATTGCCGTTACTTTGGCAATTTGATGCTGCTGTTGCCATTTGTTTTTAATAAATTAGCAAAATTTGCCTGTCAATTGAACGAGGGAGAGCATAGACAAGGTGGGAGGGCGCGGTTGGCAGCGGAGGCTGATGTTATACGGAAGCGATTTCTATTTTCTCTTCCCTCCAATTTTGAATTATTGTTATAGACGTCGGGAAGGCGTGTTCGTATATGCTTATCGCTCATATATTACTTTATTTATTGCTCGATTGGTTGGCATCTTTATCAGCCTGTGTGTTTTTCTATGTGTATGTATGGCGTCTGATGAGTTTTATGTGCGTTCTACATTGACTAATGGGCGCTCGTTAGCTATGGAAATGCCTTTTTTATGGATATTTTTAAAGTTAGAAAATATTGCTACAAATTTAAACATTGCTAGCCAGAAGGAAAAATTGGATGTGTCACTTTAGTCAACATACATGACTGACCCGCTTTGGTTATATTCATTGAACTTGCCAATCTTAGTTAATATTCTATGAACTAAAGATATCACATTTCAAATAAAGGTTTCTGTATATCTAAATCACTGTTATCTTTAATTACGTCAATAAGATAGAAGATATTTACGAAATTCGACCTGATTTCGAAGCTCCTCCCTGAAGGTATGCAACACAAAATACGCAAAACATTGAGAAAACCTTTTTGCTCAGGTCAGTAGAGGGTATATCACAGTCAAGCACACTCGAATGTAATTTTTGTGCTTGTTTTATATGAGTACTGATTTCCATGGAGGCCCCTGCAAAGTATGCAACACAAAATACGCTAAACAAAGAAATTAAATCTTCATGAAATTGTTTTAATCAGGTAGGTAGCGGGTTTATAGGATTTGAGAGCATTGAAATGCTGTTTCAATTTTTGTCATAGAACAAATTGCAAATATTATGGAATTTAATTTTGGATTCATATCGGGACTTACGAATCATATGCTTAAATGCTGTCAATAATTAAAATCACTTGATTCCAATGTATTGAGATTTTGTTATTGCTTAGCGCACGATTGTATTCATATATTCACGCACTCATACACTGATACACTCACACTAGACAGAGCATGATGTGTGATTAAATGTGTATATGTGCATGTGCATGTATGCGTAATGCGTTCATTACGTAACTGATTTTTAATTGCTGCATTCCCTTCACCTGCTTGAAACCTTCACTATCAATTTCACTTTTTAGAGGGCCTGTCGGGGTTGAGAGCTTTCACCTCTTCGGATAACTTCTCGAAAGTGTTCTTTTTGACCGTAATCTCAATGTAAGCTTGCGGTTGGTTGCATTTTTCGGAGCACACTGCGCAGACGCGCATACTAGTGACCCCCATCGCCTTGAGCTCTTTCTCCAACATTTTAGAGGGGTAAGATCCGGGATTCACCATCTTCGTGGTATTCATTACTGAGCTGCAGATTCCTCGCGACAGTCCCTCTGAAGGGAACGCTGACAAAGGTCTGATGCCTCGTTTAACGCAACCACGGCGATGTGGGCGCTCTACATCCTCTCTGAGATTGTTAGCATCGCTAAAAGCGCTGCGACTAGTTCGCCGGCTGAGTGCAAGGGAACGGGAGAAGGGTCGGCAGATGCGATCATTGAATTGACCCGAACGCGATGCCACCATGCTTGGCACCGTGTGTACGTTTGTCCGGTAGTTGGGCCAAACTACACGATAGGGTCCCTTGTATACCTTCACTTCGGTATGTGCATCCTTATTTTGGGTATTCAGCACTCCAAAGCCAGACATATTGTAATGGGATACACCTGCTTCAAGCGAGTCACGACTCTTAACAATCACGTGACCTAGCTGGTTTTTTTCATCGGTAACGTCGATAGTGTCGCCTTGCTTTGCCCTTATGGTAAAGTGCTTGCAGGAACCAACTGTGCAGGCATCGACTACAGTCGCCTTGGCAGGCTTGTCAATGGGCGCGGGTTTGGTTTCCTTTTTTGCGGGTTTGGCGTTAGGCGGCTTGAAACCAATCCCGTAGGATTCCTTCTTGGATTCCTTCTTGGAATCGTTCTTGGAATCGTTGGAATCTGTTGCACAATAAATGGTTCCCCTGGTGACCTTAGACGAATCGTTCAACCAATCAGCAGTTCCTTCGTCGTCGTCAGTACAGCGCTCAAGCAGGTACTGCTGCTTGCCTTCGTTGCTTTTCAATGTGATGCCATCCGTTGCGGATTGCCTCACTGCATTATAGATTGAGTTGGGATCAGGCCCAGGTGCCTTACTTGATTTGGCCAGAGCCTCCCGATCCATATGCAGAATGTAACCCAGGCCCATTTCCCTCATGAGAAATCGTATGCCCTTTTGGTACTGGATGACTTGCTCCTCCTGCTGCCAGTGATTATTTCGAGCCATGATCTTCAGCACTGTGGGCAGCATTTCTTGTGCAACCATCGCGTCCACAAAGGCGGCACGCAAACGCCGCGCGATTACGTCGGCCAGTTCGCAGGCATATTCCCGTTGGCAGGCGTAGTCGACCTCGGCAACAATGTAGGGGAATTTGGGATGCAATCTCTGCCTGTCGGCTTGCTGGGTGCCTTGCAGCAGCTGCACCGCATTGCTGCCATAGGCTTGGCAAAGATGTTGTGCAACATCTGTGGACAGATTGTATCGCTGCACCAGATCCACGGGAATCAGGCAGTAATAGTCCTCTGCACCGTCCAGCAGCAAGTTTTGCGTGCAGCTGCCCACGACTTTTGGCTCTAGGCAGAACTCCACAATAGCGGCGTCTATAGCATCGGCAGCCATCGTACGATAGATGCTCCAACGACCACCGGCCAGGGTGATCATGCCATTCTTGCTGATTTCCAGCAGAAAATTAGATGCGATTCCCGCAATGCTAACGTCCTTATTGATTGTATTCTTGACACCCGTCCAGGCGCTGAGCACATGATCGGGGCGCAGCTGCACACAACCTTCGAGTAGGTCACGCGTCTCGTTCAGCAGGCACTCCACAGCTTGGCCGCTGGGCGAGGGTTGCTTGGTGAGATTATCATTGAACTGGGCCGGATCCAATTGGATGCTGCCCATCACCAATTGGCTCTCGAATGGCATCATGATCATGGCCTGAGAACACGCCGGCTGGTGGCTGGGGAAGAGCAGGCCGTAGTGCGAGGAGCCAAAGTAGCTGGGCAGGGCGATGTGCGTGCTCGTTGTGGGCATCATAATATCCTTGGCCTCTCTGTTGTCCAGCTTACGGACGACATCGATGTTTTCGCCAGTTGCATTTATAACGCACTTTGTTTTGATCTTGAATATTTTATGATTGATCTTATCCTTGACTATGGCGAAGCGACTGCGATTCTCATCCATTGTCTTCAGCATTTTGAGCTCCACATAGTTGGTGGCAGTGGCGCCGTGCTTGAGCGCAGTCAGAGCCAGGGCCAGGCACATGCGCGCGTCGTCTAGCTGGCCATCGTAGTAGACCAGTGAGCCGAGCAGCCCTTCGTTTCGCAGCAAGGGGAACTCGCTGAGGGTCTCGTCCCTGGATAGAAAGTGCGATCCACGCACATTGCCCTCCCTGGCCATGGCATCGTAGAGCTTCAGTCCCAGCCAGTAGAATGACAAATGCAGCGGCTTATAGATGGGCATCATCATGGGCTGCACTCGCATCAGATGCGGAGCGATGGCCATCAGGATCGCGCGCTCGTCCATCACCTGCTGCAGCATGAACATCTCTTCCAGATCGGCACCCTGCACTGCCGCCCGCATGAATGATTCGCTGCCTTCGAGCAGCTTGCTCGTCTTACCGCTGGCTCCGCTGCCAAAGTCCCCAGACTCGATTAGCGCCGTCTTGAGGCCTCGCGATGCTGCCTCCAGGGCGCAGCCACAGCCAATGGCGCCGCCACCGATCACCAGCACATCGTATTGATCCTTTTGTAGGGATTGAAGCAACTCCTGCCGTGTGGGCAAATAATTGTGCCCAATGCCGCTGACTTTGCTGCTGTTGTCCCTCTTTATGTCCAGCAATGGATGCAGCTGCTGAGGCCCATTGCGGGAGGTTTTCAGATTGGAGTAAAGCCCATGACCAAGGCCTCGAAGCAGAGCAAATGGGCATTTCAGCAACATTATTTTTGCGCTTTCAGAAAGCAAATTTTTCTATTATAAAAGATATCCCCAATTGACTCCAGTGAAATCTGCATTGAAATTTTGACTAAAACTGTAATTTTATTATAAAAATGCAGACATTTCAAAAAAGAAATTCTGGCAAATAATCGAATTGGAGTTTGAATAACAATTGAAAGGCCTTTCAAAATATCGTCGTCAGGAACTACTAAAATTTGTATTTACTTCAAGTATTTATATTAATACTCTTGCATAGGATATATTAATTTTCGCCAGAAGTTTGCAACGTACCTTAGGAAACATCTCCGACACTATTGCATCTTATTCATCCTATACAATATGATGGGCGATCGAAATGAAAAAGTTGATTATGACCAACTCTTTTCACATTAAACTTTATATAAATAAATTACGTAAATTTCTTAATTTGGGTTTGGGAAGTACAAAAAAGTATTTTTTTGCAAAGCAGTTCAAATAATGTAAATTGGAGCCGTACATCAGGTTATTGTAGCGGAAATTGTGGTTCCGACATAAAGTGTTAAAGTGTCTAAATTTGCACTGGAGCATGTGGGTTTAAGACGCTGCCATCTTAAAGCTCTGTATCGGATCGAAATAATTTTTTGCACACATATTCTACAAACATTATATGTTTCGATTTTGTACAGAAAAAAAATGGAGGAGACCTGCTCTTAAAGAAATAATTTTATAAATTCCAACAATACAAATTACGCTAAAAACAGAAGTTTTATATTTGAGAAATCGTGTTAGTGGATGGTAGCGAAGGGTAACTCGACTGTTGCATATACGATATATACATACATATACATATACATGGTTAACCGTAAAGAGACGGCTCGGACAGTATCAGTCAGCCCCATCCAACTTGGACGAACTTTGGCGGCGTGTTGAATAAGAATGGAAGAATATTCCGAAAGGAATATTCGAAAAATTAGTTGAAAGTATGCCAAAACGTATGAAAAATGTCATAGAAATCAAGGGAAAATAAGGACAAAATATTAATAATTAATTTATTTTGTATTTTTTCTAAAATGGTGCAAAACTGAGTACATGCCGCTGGTTTTTGTTTTTGAATTATTACTTTTCCATTTCTTCTTTTTCTATTTTGCTGTTTACGCCTAATTGTAAAAAATAAATAAGGTGTACGTATAGTCGAGCATGCTTGTCTGTAGATTTCTTTCTTGTTTTAGTTTATGATTGATTGAATTTATTACTGCATATCTCTTAGAAAATTATGTAATCCATAAAAATTTCAATTAAAAATCCAGTCAAACAATCTTGCTCCACCTTTATATTTCTCTGCAGTTTTTTAACTATGCTAATTAAAATTACGGTTAACTAATGAAAATTACAGTCAAGCAAATGGAACATGCAGCCAATCTAGTGTCCGCTCTATTGATGGCAGTTGTGCAGATCCACTCGCCATATTTATGACAGTTTAAAGTCACCAGGGTGTCGAGGGGGCAGGTGTGGCAAGAAATTACTATGCTTCGCACATAAAGGTTGGAAAATTTAATTACATGCAATGGGAAAAAAAAACTTGTTCTATGCAGTGGGCAGGGCAATGAAGGCGGAGCCGTCGACTCACGATGGAACAAAAACAATCGACAAGGCGTTGTCGCAATGGAGATAGAAGAGAAGGGAAACGAGGGAATAGGTGGGGAATGGGAGAAGACAGTGAGACAGCTGGGCAATAATTTGAGAAGGCAAAAGCTCCTGCTATACCACGCCAAGGCCTGTCACCTGAACCTGTCCCGAGGGCTTTACTCTAATGTCGGCTCTGTGTGGCAGTACCTAGTCCCCTGGGGGGCAGGGGGAGGTACCAAAACAATTGGTGTCAACAATGTGCGGGCAGCTTGATGGACGCCTTTGACTTTCACACGCTAATGAGTTTGTTTAAGTAATTTCAATTCATTTGTTAATTTTCAACTATTGTCTCTCTATTGACTCTATTAATGCGCTCTGCGCCTGTCACTTTCTGCCCGCCTCCGTCTCCGCCACCTCCTCGTTCTCATTTCTCCATTGTCCTGTCATGTCAGTCTGCCATTCCCTCTGTTGTGGTTTTCGTGCTCATAGATAGGAATATTCAAGCATTTTTGTCCTTTTGTCATTGGACTCGACTGTCCCCTCTCCAGTATGTCCCGTTCCCGTGTCCTTAATGTCCGATATAATTGCACACGGACCGCCAGACAGAGAGAGAGAGAGAGAGAGCCAATTGCCCATTCCAGATATCTGCCTAATCTGCTGTGGTAAATTATAAATGATATTCCTACTGAATAACGATAATCGGATAGTAAGAAATACCACCGTCTAATGTACTTAATATTGCATTAAGAATTTTATCCCTCCAAGCTGGTTACAAAAATATATAATACAGAACTTCAACTTCATCTATTATTGATAATAGAAATTCTATAATGCATACAAAACTTTTGACTTTTTTTTTCTAACAAAGAAAAAGAAGTACATATGTATGTGTAAAGAAATATTGTATATATAATCCATAAATGTTGTTTTGATATTTGCTAGCTCCAGAAAGTCTACACAAAATATTTCTAAACATTTTAAAAATTAAACTACTTGGATTGTAGTGTTGTTTTTTTCTGATCATTAATTCTGATATTAATTTTAAGTTTCAAAGAATTTTAATAAAAAACAATTCTTTTAAAAACAACGTCTAAGTCCTTTCTATTGAGCACAGAAGTTATAATTGATAAGAGTAGTATTTGAATGTCCTCGTATTGTTCCTTAAACAGTTTGGCCAATAGCAAAGTTTAAAGTTTTTGTATTGATCGTTCTAAAGCTTAATATAAAGATTCTTTGTGGTGAATTTAATTGAGCAATTATCCATAATAATATTGCCTTTTTGAACTAATGCACTAATGTATAGATATTATTTTTGATTGGTTTATTAATATTATTTTGTATAATATTCAGATAATCAATTTAATTATGATTTTGAATACTTTGATTGATTGCAAATCTACATAACATATAAGCACTTTATTTTTATGAAAAAGTTCACTCATTTTCCTTACGATTCCTTTTAGAATTTAAAATTTAAGGTATTTTTTTTTTCTTTTTTTTGGTTCTTTGTGTTTTTATGATTTTGTTTTTATATATACAGATTACGTATTTGTAGTTTTTGTGCTGTTATCTTAGTTTAAGGCTTGTTTAACACACAAAACATGCTGTGCCTGGCTTAACAAGAGCTGACCCAGACCTCAGGCGCACAGAACAGACTGGACAGCCAGACAGGCAATCCCGGCCCAGGGCTGGATTGCAGCACAAAGCGGGCAAAAAAAGGAACCACGCTGGCGCCTAAATACAAATTTCCGGCATAAGCCACATAACAAACCAGGCCCGTTAGCGACACCGACGGCGTCATGGAGAGGGAGATGTGGAGACGGCCACGGACGCAGATACTGCCGGCTACCTTGGACAATGGAGAGCAGAGCCGAGTGCGCCCGGCACTTTGTTACATTTCGTTAGCTCGCCAAAGTGCCTCAACACGTTTCCGCCGTGGAGGGAGTTGTTTCCTCCCTCCTCTGCCCCACATCGTCCTCTCCCACTGCTGGAATCTGTCACACTGCAACTCGGCGACGGCTTCGCTTTGTGCCGTCGTTCTTTTTTTTTTGTTGGCTTTTGGCGTGTGGCTCACCTTTGTCCCGCCCCCTTAGTCCCGCCTTGCGGGCATTATTGCAGCTATAAAGTCAGTGCCTTGAACTTTTTGCCAGTTGTTCTTTTGCTACGACATAATGTTTTTTGTTTTTGCCTCGGCTCCATTTTTTGTCGCCTTATTGCGATTGAAGTTTGTTTTTTATGGTCTGGCCGAGCTTGACAATAAGCACGTTGGCGGCAAAACTTTTCCACTTCTCATTTATTATTACGCGTTGAGTTTTTCCACTGTGTTTTTTGTTTATCAGGCTTGCCTTATTTCTGCTGTTGGCCTGACAACCCAACGACACAAATTGTCGTCCAGTCCAAACCGAAAACAATAACAACAACAACAACAACCAAGTAAAACAAAACCAAAACAAATACCCAATTCTCGCATACAGATTCATCTTAATATTATTTTTTTGAGCGTAAAAACGTAACGGTAGAATTAATATAATTCAAATAAACGATTTACTACGCTTCGTCAAGCAATCAGCGAGGTGTTAACTTTAAGTGGCATAAATTTCAGGGGAGACGGATCCCATCCATTCACCCGCAAGTGCCTCCTGTTTAGGGCAACAGATTTGTAACAAATTTCCTTGAATTGCCTTTTTTTATTGGCAAAAGTTGTGATTTATTGTTTTCTTCGAAGTTTCCACTGTGCCACAGGTGAACTTAACGAGAGATTTTAATTATCACAGTTTCGCTTTAAGCTGACTCAGATTTTTGATTATTTTCAAACAGTCTTGAATTATATTATATATTTATAATGCATATAGGCTTATGTATGATTAGTTGTAGATACAAATTATGATATACACTGCTGGTCTTAGGTTAGACGCACGTTTAGTTGAATAGAACTTTGCTTCATATTTGTTTGTTAAATAACGATAGAAAAGAAGTTGAAAAGCAAAAACACTTCTTATTTAATGATACTTAAAATGTAATATTCAAATGATTATACATATATATATATAAATTGTGTATTTAAAGTGGTAACAAGATGAATATTAAGAAATATCAATGACTTCCATATCTGGGAGGTGTAATCTAGTTTGTAAACATTATAAAATTGTAATAAATTTTATTATTGTAAGTTTGTTTTTGTCAATCATTAAAAACAAATTTCAGATTTTATTTAAATGTTTTAATATATATGTGAAAGTCCTTTCATTTTTAACTTACAATTGTTGGCTTTACTCTTCAAAAGCAACTCTAACACCTTGGTATTTATATCCTAAGAAACTTCATTTAAATATCCTCGAGCATAATTTATAAAATTCACTGCCCGCACACGCAAAAAGGCAACTACAGCAATTGTCAGTTAAATGGTGAAGCACATTTGTATGACCTGACAATAAATGTGCCCAGTCTAGTCACAATATAGTCGCCATATTGTGTGTAGGCACATGACATACTCGTAATTGGCCTACACACGCAATACACTAACTTTGAGGCAAAGCCGCCATTGACCATGGCCCAGAGGAGCGAGGGCACTTTGACTTGGCATAAAGGCGCTAATTTGCAGCAATTAATTTGACACCCGGTGATAGGTTACCACTCTGCATGTGTGTTGGTCTGAGTAAGCACAAAGGATGCGACAATGTAGCAGATGTTATCATAGAAGCAAAGGATGAGAACGACTGAAGATATCTCCTACATAAATGGAAACTGAGTAGAACTGATGACAACTTTATGATTTTATGGAAAAATAAATTCTTCTTCCATAACACAAATGAAGTTTATGTGTGGAAAAAATTAAAATTTTGCAGTCTAGGCAAGACTAAGAGGGATCTATTTAAATTATAGATAGTTTTGCAATTAAGTTAAGATTAATGTAAAATGTAAATCGTTCACAAATAATAGAAGAATGCATATTTCATGATTTTTTGTACATAATGTGAACTTAATGGAATTGCGAAACCACATTAAAAGACTTTCACTATATGTCTAACACCAAGAGGAATACGCCTCACACACACCCAACTTCTAGGGTATCCATAGCTGACTTGGCCCTGGCAAAGGACATTTGATAACAATTAAATAAACGTAGCAAATGGCAATGTTGTCGCATTTTTTACGACTTGACATCAATTAAATTTTTACCTCTTCGCTGTCGCTTTCGCTTTTCTCCACACGCTCTGTCCCCCGCTCTCTTTCGCCCCCACCCCTTCCCTTTCGACGCCATTGTTTTTCCTGCGAGCTGCCACATGGGGCGCGGGCAAAGCAAACTGTTGGACAATGCCAGCAAATTTTATTTTTTATTATGCTTGCCGTGGCTATCGTGCTGCAAGTTTCTGCTGTTGTTGTAGCGCAACACTATTTGTGTCATGCAACAATGTAATTGCCACTGTCGTTGTCATTTCCGCTGGACACACGGTTCGCCAGCGCGAGACATTAAAGATATTACGAGGAGGGAGGGGCAAGTGTTGGGGCAGGCAGACCTAAACAAAGGGGCGCCTCACTGCAAGTGGAGAGTGGCGATCGGTGGGGAAAAGAGCGTAGCTGGCACCACAAGCGGAAGGAAGCAACTTGTACTATAGGTCGGCATTTGTGCAGTTTTTAGCGTCGAGTAGGTCGCAATGTGTCGCCCTGTGTTTATACCCTGTGCTCATTGAAAGGGCACATTGACTGTGTGCAGACGTATGTAACAGATTGTAAAGGGACATACTCTTAATCTATAGTTAGATGAGAGGCAAAGTGGATAGAAGTATGTCCCACACTCTGTGAGTTTACACAGCTATGTGAAAAGTTTGTCGCCCATTCTTATTCGATAATAAACGCAAGCAACAATATTTTAACTGGTCGCAGGGTATGTTATAGTCTTCTCAGTTCAACCGTTGCTTTCTCTGCTTATTTTTTTCTGTTTCTCTGCCTGCTTTGCTGCGCTTAAGTTGTGGGCGTGCCGTGTCTCGGCCAATTGTTAAGTTGAAAATAATAGATGTGGACACGACTGTCAGCCTGTCAGAGGCACACAATGCGCCCCGGACACTAATCGATGTGGATGCGGACAACTAGCCCAGCTCCAACTGACATTGCAATGCTGAAATTAATGACTCAATGGGGCGAAGGCCATGCCAGGCCGGACTCAAGTGGCAAGTAGTAGGGAGCAAGCTCCATTGTTTTCTGCTCTTGGGCTTTTTAATTGTGGCCTCGATGGCCACATTTCGTGGCCAGGCATTTTATGTCCCGCCCTGCCGTTATTACATTTATATAACATTCATTAGCCTCCTGCTCGCCCTCTCTTTAGTTATGCTCGAGTTCACTTGTAGCTTGTGGTTGCAGCTAGTTTCAGCCTCGGGCTGACCCCAAACCCGATTCCGCTCAGGTGTGAAGCTCGAACTATGTTGATCAATTAATTAAACTTGACAAACAACATTTTGTTTCAACCTTATATAGTTTGTTTCGATTTTAAAAGGATTGCAATAAGTTAACTAATTAATAGATGATGTCCAGCCATGAAATTTTATATATAAAGAAATTTAAAGGGAATTGCTTGAACTGGTAGAGAAAAAAGCTGAAATAACTTATGTCATAACAATATAATATAATCAATATAAGATAATCATATTAACTTAATTCTTATTCATATTATAACCCTAACATGTCGCTGTGTTTTTCTCTTTTCTTTTCAGGTAAGTTCTTAATAGTTTTTGGCTCAACAGATAACAGCGTGAAAAACATATTGGCAGCTCGTAAGTTTTTCAATTTTCCCAATCAACTTTGCCAGGTCGTAGTTCAATCGCTTGAGATGAAAACTTTCCCACACCTATTTAACGTTTTGACTTGCGGACTTTGTAGCCCAAGCTTGGCCCAAGTAAATGTGGCATGAAAAAGTTTGTCCTGCTGCCTGCTACTTTGGTTTTTGGGGTTGTACTGTGTCTGGTCAGTTGGCTGCCACGCCACATTCGACACTTTATCACCTGGTTGGCCATCGGCAGCCATTGGCCATGTTAGCCGAGCTTGGCCATAACATTTAATGGTGCCTCGCTTAACGCTTGTAAACACGTGGGTGTTCCGTCTGCTGCGGGGTTAGTAATCAGAGCTTGTCTACGGCTTCGGCCAGCTCCAGCCATGCTTGGCCACGCCCACACACAGCACGACCGAGCGTCTGTGTGTGTGTAAATGGGAGCAGCGTGTGTGCGGCTTGACTTAGGAAAATTATGCCCAACGGGCAGGCTAATTTCACTCAGCGGAATCGCTTTTAAAAGTCTACAATTACCGCTAATAGCTGGAAAACGGCAAGCAGCAGGCAGAAATCGGAATACGAATCGGAATCAGAATCAGAATCACTAAATAGAATCAACTGTAGGCAGCCGGCATTTATTAGCATTAATTGCGGCAACGCGGCGTATGCGCAACGCGGCGTATGCGCAACGCGGCTGTGTTATTATTGCAAATTAACAAATCACTTAGCCGACTGAAAAACAGGCAAATTAATTAACTAACTTGTTAAACTTTAACAATTTAGCCCAAAGAATTTCAGCGCAGACATAATTCGTGGGAAGAGTGAGAGGGAGATGGTAAAAAAAAACACAGCAACTTGGCCAAGCTAAATCCCATTTTGGCATTAGGTCTCAACGCTTCGCTTAACTCGTTATTGAGGCCGAAGTTTATTGTCGAAAGTTTTGAGCCGGCGGCATTCGCTTTCCGAAAGCAATTATCCTCAAGGAAGTATTCGACTTAATTGATTTTGTGCCGAGACCCAGAGTCGCATGCTAGAAGAGGGCGAGGGGGGATTGACGACTGAGAACCTTTAGTTGTAACAGTTTTAAAAGGATTCTAATAAGCGCACTGAGCGTGTGCCCTTTTGTCTTCTGGGGACTCCAAGCCGAGCATCTTTCTGTTATCCTTTCGGTTCAAAAGTTCTTTGCGCATTTAGATAACAAAATTTCGTCGGCTTTTTTCACACTTCGCACCCGCCCGGGGCAGGAAGTACTGTCGCAGGGCAAGCCAAGTCAAGTCGAGGCGAGCTCGGACCGGACCGGCCAAAGTTGAAGGTTCAAGTGTGTGTTTGACCGGAAGTTAAGCGCCCAAAGTTGCTTCCCATGCGGAGTTGGGAATGAAGACAAGGGAACGGGGAACGGGCGGATTGCTGGCCTGAATCTCTCGACTCAGCTTGGGCGCCCGCGTGTAGTTTAAATATAATTTGAAAATTGTGTTTATTTAATTGTCCGGAAAGCGAACGGGGCAAAGCTTGAACCTTTTTTTCTGCTTTACTGCTTTAATTTTTATGGCTGATTGAGTTTTAGTGAAATGTGCGCCACAAAGAGCCCCATTCAATTTCACTGTTATTATAGTCAATACGATTCTCATAAAGGTATGAAAACCCCTTTTCTAAATATCGTACTCTTCCAACTGTTGCTGAGTTGTTTAAAGTATACATCTGTGACTTAAATTTTAAAATTTCAAGATTTCCTTCTAATATTTTATATAATTATATGTTTAATAACCTAAAATAGATGTATATATAATTTTATATTAATAAAATCTTTGCGAATGCAATAACTTATTGATATTAATATTATTAATAAAAATTATTGTTATACCATTTAAGCATTAATGTTTTTTTATACGTTCGACTATTGACGAGAGCAACAGTCGCGCAAAACGCGACAGTGGGATACCCTTCGAACTATGTTCCCGTGTAGTTTAATTTGTTAAATTCATACACATATGCATTTGAAATTAATCCCGACAGATGGCGCTCGCGCTTCGCGCTCGCCCGTCTCCCTTGTTAGCTGACAGAAGCACTTGGTTTTATGCTCATACTTTCTTAAATAACTTCTGTGTTTATTGTTCGATTGGATTGTAATTTGGGGACTACGTAGATATTTCATTTAGCTTAGTATATATTTAAGTCAGAAAGTTGTATCTTATATACAGCGCTTACAAATTAAGTTCAAAAATTAAATTATTGATTTGTGGGGGCGGTGGGCGTGGCACCTAACATTTGAAATAAACTTCATCTGCTTATAGTACACAGGAGTCTTCCTGCCAAATTTGGTAACTCTAGCTTTTATAATAGCTGAGATCTGTGCGTTCACACAGACAGACGGACAGACGGACAGACGGACAGACAGACAGACATGGCTCAATCGACTCGGCTTGTGATCCTGAGCAAGAATATATATACTTTATGGGGTCTCCCACGCCTCCTTATGCCTGTTACATACATTTGCACAAAGTTAGTATACCCTTTTTTGACCATTTTCAATGGTCGAAGGGTATAAAAATGGTCAAAAAAGGTATACTAAATTTGTGTATATAACAGACAGAAGGAGACCTGCGAGATCCTATAAAGTATATATATTTTTGTTCGGGATCACTAGACGAGTCGATTAAGCTATAGCTGTCTGTCTGTTCATCTGTCTGTGTGAGCAAACAGATCTCAGCTATTATAAAATCTAGAGACATCAAATTATGGTATACTATACGGTTAAGCTAATTTCAAATGATGTAGGCCACGCCCACCGCGCCCGCAATTAAATAATTTTATTTAGTTAAGTTTATGTTGAATACAGTTAGCTGACTATAATATCTATATTTCCTCTCAATTTTAATCAAACAATAAACACAGAAGTTTATAAAAACGATAACGAAGTTACGTTGGGCATGTTAAAGGTTTTAGACCCTTGCAGGTTTTATCTAACTTTGATTGGTACTGATAAGTTTAGTTATTTCTGAAATCAGAACTGGAATACATTCAAAATATTTTTACATTTTTTAAGCAATACAAAATGTTAGTGCATGAGTGTCATAAACGTGAATTGATTTGTTGCCATAGAAATATTGCGACTGTCTTGCAGAAGGGTTTTTGCAGAAACGATTGTATTGTAGTTTGGCTGATTTAAAGTTTGCTCAACTCATCTCAATTCCTGTACCCTAAAATAAAGGCCTCTGCAATTCTGGTTCATCCGTAATTTACATGAGCGATCGCCCCGTCAAGAGTTTCTTCGCAATTTGTCAGCCTTCTCTCCCTGTTCTCAACTTCCCTCTACCCGTTGTCTTCCCCCTCAATCCGCATGACTCCGCATCGGCATTGAAGTGATAGCATTTCCATTAATTTGCAGCACATCCGTGCCACGCCCAACACCAACAACAAAAACAAGAAACGCACACTTGTTTTACCCGCTTCTCGTTCTATGTTAATTTTTCAGCGCTCTCATGTTTTTCGATGATGAAGAGTTTCGCTCTCTGGCAGCAGCAAAAAAGAATTACAAGCACTTTTTCTCATTTCTCCCACAGTATTTTTGTTTCTTTTTTTGGTTTTATTTCTGGGTTTGCAACTACTGAGCGCGTTGCAGCTCTGGCAATGCTCGAAATGAACGCATCCTGCTCCATGGGCTTTTCGGGGCGTTTCTGGACAAAAGCAATAACAATAACGCGCACATATAGCTGTCTCTGTATGTGTGTATGTGTGTGTGTGTTCGCACACTGAATTGAAGCTAGCTTTCCATGGTTGGCGTTGTTTTTTTGCAGAACAGTTTGATGAACTTCCAGTTCAACTGCCTCCCCCCGCACCAGACCCCGAACCGGAGCTGGAGCCAGAGCCGGAGTCGGCAATTGCCGCTGCCCGGTTTTGATTGTTTTTGTAGATGATGCGCCGCGCCAGCCGCCGCTGCTGCTTGTTGATTTTGATGATGATGATCGGGTTGGGCTGGGTCTGGGTAGGGTCTGGGGCTCGAGCACCGCTGTACTCATGGGGTGCCTGCCGTGGCCACGGCAATTCACAATCAAGATGATGTTGTTTTGCAGCTCGCCCGCATTTTTTGGAGTTCTGTTGTTGTTATCGCAGCCTCGCCGCATTTGCCACAGTTGATTTCGTTAATAGAAAATTTAATTGCTTTTATTGATATATTCCGAGGCGAGGCGAACCTAGCGACAGGCAGAGATTGTAATTGGGATTACATGAACGGAGATGCAGCGAGTAGTGACTTTTATTGATTGCCTGTAAATCGTTGACAAGGGGACGGTCGTGGCCTCGAGAAATATTAAAGTCCGAATACTTTAAAACAATAAACAATATTAGGTACAATTTATAGCATTTATTTGTTTGTTTCTTGTAAAGCAATATGTTTAACAAATTTAATTTGACAGCGTTTGATTAATTAAAAAGTTTTGAATTTTGGTAAAAGAGAAAGAGAAAAGAATAAGATCATTTTAGACTTCCGCTTCCTGTTTAAGTTTCGGCATCTTCTTCGAGCTCTTTATCTTTTTGTGCGGCATTGCAAAGATAAGTTTTCTCCAGAACTGGGAGTCATCTCGGCGCAGATAGGTGATATATTTCATATAGAGTCTTAGTTCCGTATCGAGGTTATCAAAGTTTTCCACTTCGGGGTACACGATAACAATAAGCCGCTTGTGGCGATCCATGGATGTTGCTTTGATAGCGGTGCGGAACTCAAAGGTACCCCAGGAAGACTTAAGAAACTCCTTGGTCATTAGTAGAATGATGCGCTTAGAGTCGTCGATGGATTGAAGAATACATTCCGGTATTGATTCGCCAATGAGCCAATCCCGATGATAGAAACACAGCTTGAACTCGCGTTGCCCATTCTCTAGTTGCTCGACGTATTCAGTCACCAGGTCCAAGTTTTTATGGGAGAATGCCAGAAATCCATCGAATTTTTTATGGAATTCAATGTTATCAGCTGTGCGAAGAATACAACTCACAAATATATTATGGTCGTAGAGCCACATTAGAATAGACATCTTGAACCAGAAGATAATGACGCAGGCGAATACGCTGACGAAAACGAGAAAAGCTAGAGAAAGTATTAGGTAAGTTGTTTTCAGTCTACAATCGTCCAGTTTGAGAACGGGTCCTATCAAGTTGCAGTCAATGAGATTTAAATCATCAATAATTTGTTGATAGTTCGCTAAGAATTTCAGAAACTCTGGAGGATGGCAATCGCAGTTCCAAGGATTTTGCGATAACTTAATATGTAAGCTACCATTTCGGTGCCTTATATAGTCAATAATTTCTTGTTTCAGTAATTTCAAACTGTTGTTTCTTATATCCAAAATGGTTAAGTTTTGTGGCAACTGGTAAATGTTTAGTTCGTCGAGTTTATTGTTAGCCACTTGAAGATTTGTTATGGAGTAAGAACTATACATGCTGGCATTTGGCAATCGGGTCGCATTGGTGTTTGTCATGTAGAGAGTTGCATTTCCAATATCCAATTCGAACCTTGACTCTGTTGTATCCTCGGGAACTGCGCAATTAAATTCTAATCGCATTTTCTGGTTTTCGTATTCACAATGACAGCCGTGGGGGCAGAATAGCCTAGTTTGATTCCGAAGAAAGTGGCAGCTGTATGAACCGCAATAGAAAGGCAACACGTTATACCCTTTCAGTACGTGCCTTTTAGCGAGTGGAGGCGCAATTAAAATATAATCCAGATTTATATAATTTTCAAGGAAGCTAATATCATTCATATCCAATTCATAGTTGTCTTTCGTTTTTACATAATCCATGTTAAATTCGCTTAAATGATTTGCAATGGTTTCGGTGCTGAAATGGTATTGAAATATCAAAATTTATTAATAATAGCAAGTAGACGTAAGCTAATACAGTGTTACAAAACTTAACTTTCTTGCTAGTCGCAACAAATCATAGTCAGAATCAGTGCATTCACTCAATGTAAACCTGTAACCTTAGAGTTTACTACTATGCGAGCTTAACAATTCGTGACGCTTGTAGTTTGCTTTGTTTTTAAAGTGATTTTGTACAGAGCACACTGAGCACGCTCATTGTTTACATAGTTTCGAAATGTTTCGTAAATATTTGCCACGAGAGCTTAGTGTTCAGCAGCCATTGATCATACTAACATACTCATATAACAAAATTACATACCCCAACCATTTAAAATCTGCAAAGCGGGCATTTCGTAGATATAGTCTTCTCAAGTTTACTAAGTTCTGGAAATGCTCATCGGAGAGATTGTGAAAGAAACAGTTCTCCAAAGTAAGATCTTCTAAATAAGTCCATCCTCGCAACATATCTTTAGGTAGATCAACCTCCAAATCAAAGGAATCACAAGTCAGCGTCAATTTTGTTAACCTTTCCAGGCTCTGCAAGAATAAACACAGAAATTTTTATATTATCACATTTTAACTTAGATAAATATTTAATATATTGTGGAGACTTACGCTGTTCAAATTGAAATTCCACTTATTAAAATCATTTGATCTTATTATGACATTTAAATCTCTTAGAGTTGTAAAAGTTTCAACATTTAAGCGAAACTCCATGTTTTTATTGGTTTTAATTTCAAGATTAATCAAGTCAAAGTTGCAGTCTCCAAATGTATGTGGGAAATTGTCAGATTGGAAGTCCAAGGAATATTTATTGGCTTCTCTAAAACAGGCATAACTACTATTATGTTCGGGCTTGATATATCCTTTTAATTGACTGATCATCATTGACTCATTCATATAACAAGTAAAATCAACAAAATCATATAGGATACATCCTTCACATGTCTGTATGAAGGTGACTTTTTCTCCTTGACAACAAAAAAGAAGACATTCATCAGCACTTAGATTTCCTATTGCATTTACAAATAATAAATACAAGCAGCCAACAAATTTTTTCCACATATTTCGGTACATGCTTTCGTTTGGAATATCGATTTAAACTAAATGCGAGTTCCAAAACAAATTTGGTGCGAACTTTGATAATACAATTTCAAGATTGTTCGTAGTTTTTATCACATGCCTAAATATGCGGTATTTATACATTGCCGAATCGGTGTATAATTAAATATTATGTTCCAAATTTTGTTTGTTTGACCGCTTTATCAGTTTCTCCGTTAAAAGTAATCTTCGCTCTTTTCTCCTCTTTTTTCAGTTAGCTTTCTGAACACCAACAATATAGAATCACTCAGCAAAAGAATATAATAAACTTTTTATTTTTTCAAAGTTTAGCGAAGGGTATATTTCCATCGGACTTGCTCGATTGTAGCTTTCATTAATGTTTTTTGTTCAATATATCAACTTATTTATAAATAAATATATATATATATATGCACATATGTATGTACAAATATAACATATATGTATTGAACGTTAGCATTAATTTCCATGTTCAAATATGTCTGTGTTTCCAAGAAATTATGGAGAATTTATTGACACGTAGGTTCATATCGCTCGAATTTTATAAAAAATAACAATATTTTTTGGCTGGTGAAAAGGTTTTCTATTTTAATTAATAAATATATGAGATTAAAACTTTCCCACACCCATTTAACGTTTTAACTTGCGGACTTTGTTCCCCAAACTTGGCCAAAGTAAATGTGGCATAAAAAGTTTGTCCTGCTATCTGCTATCTTGGTTTTTGGGGCTACATTGCGTCTGATCAATTGGCTACCACGCCACATTCGACATTTTATCACTTGGTTGGCCATCGGCAGCCATTGGCTATGTTGGCCGAGCTTGGCCATAACATAAAATGGTGATGATGATCGGGTTAGGCTGGGTCTGTGGACGGTCTGAGTCTCAAGCAGAACTGTACTCATGGGGTGCCTGCCGTGGCCACGGTAATTCACAATCATGATGATGTTGTTTTGCAGCTCGCCCGCATTTTTTGGAGTTCTGTTGTTGTTATCGCAGCCTCGCCGCATTTGCCACAGTTGATTTTGTTAATAGAAAATTTAATTGCTTTTATTGATATATTCCGGGGCGAGGTGAACCCAGCGCCAGGCAGTGATTGTAATTGGGATTACACGACTTTTATTGATTGCCTGTAAATCGTTGACAAGGGGAAGGTCGTGGCCTCGAGAAATATTAAAGTCTGAATACTTTAAAAGTACAAAGCAAGGTTAGGTACAATTTATTATTTATTTGTCTCTTGTAAAGCAATATGTTTAACAAATTTAATTTGACAGCGTTTGATTAATTAAGAAGTTTTGAATTTTGGTGAAAGAGAAAGAGAAAAGATTAAGATCATTTTAAACTTCCGCTTCCTGTTTAAGTTTCGGCATCTTCTTCGAGCTCTTTATCTTTTTGTGCGGCATTGCAAAGATAAGTTTTCTCCAGAACTGGGAGTCATCTCGGCGCAGATAGGTGTTGTATTTCATATAGAGTCTCAGTTCCGTATCGAGGTCATCAAAGTTTTCCACTTCGGGGTACACGATAACAATAAGCCGCTTGTGGTGATCCATTGAAGTTGCTTTGATAGCGGTGCGGAACTCAAAGGTACCCCAGGAAGACTTAAGAAACTCCTTGGTCATTAGTAGAATGATGCGCTTAGAGTCGTCGATGGATTGAAGAATACATTCCGGTATTGATTCGCCAATGAGCCAATCCCGATGATAGAAACACAGCTTGAACTCGCGTTGCCCATTCTCTAGTTGCTCGACGTATTCAGTCACCAGGTCCAAGTTTTTATGGGAGAACGCCAGAAATCCATCGAATCGTTTATGGAATTCAATGTTATCCGCTGTGTGAAGAGTACAACTCACAAATATATTATGGTCGTATAGCCACATCAGAATAGACATCTTGAACCAGAAGACAATGGCGCAGGCGAATACGCTGACGAAAACGAGAAGAAAAACTAGAGAAAGTATTAGGTAAGTTGTTTTCAGTCTACAATCGTCCAGTTTGAGAACGGGTCCTATCCCGCTGCAGTCAATGAGATTAAAATCATCAATAATTTGTTGATAGTTCGCTAAGAATTTCAGAAGCTCTGGAGGATGGCAATCGCAGTTCCAAGGATTTTGCGATAACTTAATATGTAATCTACCATTTCGGTGTCTTATATAGTCAATAATTTCTTGTTTCAGTAATTTCAAACTGTTGTTTCTTATATCCAAAATGGTTAAGTTTTGTGGCAACTGGTAAATGTTTAGTTCGTCGAGTTTATTGTTAGCCACTTGAATATTTGTTATAGAGTAAGAACTATACATGCTGGCATTTGGCAATCGGGTCGCGTTGGTGTTTGTCATGTAGAGAGTTGCATTTCCAATATGCAATTCGAACCTTGACTCTGTTGTATCCTCGGGAACTGCGCAATTGAATTCTAATCGCATTTTCTGGTTTTCGTATTCACAATGACAGCCGTGGGGGCAGAATAGCCTAGGTTGATTCCGAAGAAAATAGCACTCGTATGAATCGCAATAGAAAGGCAACACGTTATACCCTTGCACTACGTGCCTTTTAGCGAGGTAAGGCTTAATTCTAATATAATCAAGATTTATATAATTTTCAAGGAAACTAATATCATTCATATCCAATCCATTGTTGTCTTTTGATTTTACATAATACAAGTTAAATTCGCTTACACGATTTGCAATGGTTTCGGTGCTGAAATGGTAATGAACATATCAAAATTTATTAATAATAGCAAGTAGACGTAAGCTAATACACTGTTACAAAACTTAACATTCTTGCTAGTCGCAACAAATCAAAGTCATAATCAGGGCATTCACTCAAGCTCAACCTAACTTAGAATTTACTAATAAGACTTCGTGACGCTTGCAGTTTGCGCTTCTTTTGTACCTAGTTTCGAAATGTTTCGTAAATATTCGCTACGAGAGCTTAGTGTTCAGCAGCCATTAATCATACTAACATACTCTTAAATAACAAAATTTTATAACAACATTACATACCGCAACCATTTAAAATCTGCAAAGCGGCCATGAGTTAGAACTAGAGTTCTCAAGTTTACCAAGTTCTGGAAATGCTCATCGGAGAGATTGTGAAAGAAACAGTTCTCCAAAGTAAGATCTTCTAAATAAGTCCATCCTCGCAACATATATTTAGGTAGATCAACCTCCAAATCAAAGGAATCACAAGTCAGCGTCAATTTTGTTAACCTTTCCAGGCTCTGCAAGAATAAACACAGAAATTTTTATATTGTCAAACTTTAGCTTATATAAATTACTTATCTAAGCTATTGTGCAGACTTACGTTGTTCAAATTGAAATTCCACTTATTAAGATCATTTGAACTTATTATGACTTTTAAACCACTTAGGTTCGTAAGAGTTTCAACAATTTCATTTAAACGAAACTCCATGTTTTCTTCGGTTTTAATTTCAAGTTCAAACACGTCAAAGTTGCAATCTCCAATTGTATTTGGAAAATTATCAGATTGGAGGTCCCAGGAATATTTATTCGCTTCTCGAAAACAGGCATAACTACTATTATGTTTGGGCTTGATATATCCACTTAATTGTCTGATCATAATTGACTCATTTATAGAACAATCAAAATAATTTACATCTATCAAACATTCATCACATGTCTTTTTGAAGGTGACTTTTTCTTCTTGACAACAAAATAGATAACATTCATTAGCACTTAGATATCCTATTGCATTTACAAATAATAAATACAAGCAGCCAACAAATGGTTTCCACATTTTTTGGTACATGCTTTCGTTTGGAATATCGATTTAAACTAAAAGCGAGTCTCAAAACAAATTTGGGGCGAACTTTGATAATAAAATTTCAAGATTGTTCGTAGTTTTTATCACATGCCTAAATATGCGGTATTTATACATTGCCGAATCGGTGTATAAATAAATATTATGTTCCAATTTTTGTTTGTTTGACCGCTTCATCAGTTTCTCCGTTAAAAGTAATCTTCGCTCTTATCTCCTTTTTTTTTCAGTTAGTTTTTGAATACAGAATCACTCAGCAAAAGAATAGAATAAACTTTTAATTTTTTTAAAGTTTAGCGAAGGGTATATTTCTATCGGACTTTCTCGATTGTAGCTTTCATTATTGTTTTTTTTTGTTCATTATATCAACTTATTTATAAATAAATATATACATAGGCACATATGTATGTACAAATATAACATACATGTATTGAACATTAGCATTAAACTCACATTTTGTCATATATGTGTGGGTTTGTGTTTCCAAGAAACGATAGAGAATTTATTGACACGTAGGTTCAAGTCTCTCGAGTTTTATAAAAAACGACAACATTTTTTTGGCTGGAGAAACGGTTTTTTTTTTAATTAATAAATATATGCTTCGATCATTAAAAATCGTCGAAAATGGGAATGACAACTTTGTATTTATCAGGCAGAAGGAGGCGTGACAGACACCGCAAAGTATATCTCTAATATTCTTAAGCACGATCACTTTTTAATGATTTGGTCAAAAGTATAGAGTATATGTATGTACATAGGCGTTATCAAATTATAGGTCACTGGAATGAAGTGTAAAAAAAAAGGTGGATGGACAGACATATGTTTGATACTGATCACCAGTATCTTCATGTATCTTATGAGTATCAAACCTCTGACCAAAATGAATACTCTCTCATTAAGAGTATATAAAAACGGCCTCTTTGTCAAACAGACAGTAACCCATAGTAATATTTTAAATTTATACATCTCTTATTTTTAAAATACATTTCGATATTAAAACATATACGATGCCTGTATGTATTCTCAAGTTTAACCAACCGTTTTTGTTGTTTGTTGTGTTTTTGTTTTTGTGGTGTTTGTGTGGCTGACGGAAGCACATACATTGAGTACAATTGCACATAAACATTCAGGTAATGCAGACACACTGTCAAACACACACACACACATTTGTGCATGTCAAACAGTTCGTTACTCGTCATTTTTGTCTTGCAACCCACAACCAATGACTTGCCCAGGACAAGGGCTGGTATAGTGCTATGAAATTGTAATCGTTTAACGACTTAGATCTGCTTTCGGATGTAGACTAACGTCAATTCGGCTGGACTAATTACGCTAATACACGAAGAAAAAAATAACCTCAGTCAAAATCGAATGTCATAAATAATTCCGTATGCGATTCGAGTGGAAGGTGTACAGTGGATTGGAATGTGGAATAGCAGCACGTTGTCCAGTGACCAATGACCGCTGACCCACACAAGCGAAAACAAATCAACTTTTCCAGAGTCGAAAATGAAAACGAAAATCGAGGGAGAACAGGAATAGGAAGGGGAACTGGTACAGCACAACAAGGTAGACAGACGAGTGTCAGTCAAGTCAAAAGAGGGCAAACGAGAGGAAGAGGGAGACGGAGGTATACTGGCGAGCAGTCAGGTAGCTTGGTATGGTATCCACACACACACACACACACACACACGTAAACATATCAATCTTAATTAAGATTTCACTTCTCTTTCTCTGAAGTGCCTCGCGCACATTGAGAATGAAGTCGGCAAGCTCCGCACGAAATGAGGGGAGGCGAGCTTCGGTATAGGGAAGCAATTCTTGTAAAGGCCACGCTACCAAATAGTGTTGTTGTTTTGATTTTTGCGCTGCCGTGCTGTTGTTGTTGTTATTGTTTTGTTGTTGTTACCAGTCAATCAGTGGCAAATGTTACTGGCAGCCGAGAACTTTATTACTTGCTCCATCGATTGCTCGACTGCTAATTGCACTTGATGTTTTATTTCAATCCATTTTGGGGCTTTGCTGCCGTTCACATGTGTGTGTGTGTAGGTCCTCAAAAATGGGTTTTTAGCGCTTAACCCAAAGTAAGTAAATATTGTTCTGGCAAAAGTTAAGCGTGTTTGTGCATGTGGTTGGGTTTTGGCGGTTTAGGTGGATTCAAGTGGGTTCAGGTTGGTTTTGTGTGAGGTTAAGTGGTTTTCTGACTTCGTGCTTTGGGGTGAAAGGTGTTAAAATATACTCATGAATGTATGATAAAGGTGGCAACAGGATAATATAGTAACAGTTTCAATGAGTTTCATAAGCTTTTCAAGTAAGTTTACTGATATATAATTCCACGAAATTTATTTATTTATTTAGAGTAAAATAAATATTGAAAGCCAAGTCGAATAAATTATGTCTATCTGAATATCTGTCTGAACTTTGATAAGTACAGATTTCAAATTTGGTATTAAAGTTCTTACGTACCTAACAATCATATTCTATATTTTTAATTTTTAATAATTTCCACATTTTTTATTAATTTTTTAACGAAATATTGGAGTTACAACTTGTTGCTGTTGTTCAGAACTAGCTAAACATAATGAAAACTTATTTATCAAATTCAGAAGTTATACAAGCCATAGCTCTCCAAAATTCAAAGCTGCTCCCTCTGAAGTCTCTAAGGCGAACATTTAAAGATTACTATCTATGGCAAATAGTTCTTTAAATTCTGCAGTGAGCCTTACATTTCTTAATTTACCTTCTGACTTAAATCATTAATATTTGTACTTTAAAATATATTTTAGTATTTTAATAACATTACAATCCACATGTTCAAATTTTCTTTTGTGTCGTTTATTACTTAAATTTAGTTAAAATTTCTTTAAATACAAAACTAAATGCCATGAAAAATGTTCGGATCAATCGAACGTTAACGAACGGGTCTGAAAACTTGTGTGTGTTACTGTAAATGCCACAGAAGCACATGGAGCGTGTTGTGCCCAGAAAATTAAGTGCAACCACAAGACACACACACACACTTAGACACACTCGCATACACAGACACACAGACAGACTGCCAGATTCAGCTGCAGATTGAGAAAGCGAGAGAGTCGGAGTGAGCGGGATGGAGATAGTGGCGTTTAAGGCCGCTGCAGCAGCCTAACTGAACGAGCAGATGGCAAGACTTTTAACACTCCAGGGATAAAGTTTCATTAAGAGCAGCCTAACATGACCGGGACGGAGTCCAGAACTAAGTAAAGCCACAAGGCGGCACAGCAGCAAGACTGGAGCAGGAGGTGGAGCAGGAGAGGCCAGTATATACCCAAACTATCATGCTTCATAGTACGAGGCACATCACTCCAAATTGCACTTCGGGCTTATGAGGCACACGCCCGACCTCCTTTCCCTGCCTCCCCTCTCGCTGTTCCTGCACACTCCTGCCGCACTTCACTTCAAGTGCATGTGAAACCGCAGTTGAAAGGCATTTATTGTACTTGTCATTGTTGTTGGGGAGTTAAACTGAGCTAGTGGGAGGTGGTTGTAGCTGGGTGTGGCATCAGCCCAGCAGACCCTGTGGTTGCCCCGACTTGCTCGGCATAGAAAAATGTTTTACTCTCTCTTATGAATGCCAATGCGAAGTGCTCATAAAAACTCAATGCGTGTGTACGAGGGTAGCTGCCTGTGACTGTGTGTGTGTGTGTATATCTGTATGTGTGTGGGTGTGCTCTGTCTTTTCTGTGTATTAGGCATTTTGCTAAACGACCCTAGTTAACCTCCAGGCCAAATAATTTGCATCAAGCACTTGCACTTGCTCTCCCGCTCTCCCCCTTCTCTGGCGCCCTTCCTCCTTGTACGCCCTCGGGGGCACATGCGTTTCCTGCACAGCCTCAGCCATGTCTGGTGCCTGGTAGGCGCTTTGTCTATGCCACTGCTTATTTTAGTTATGGCATCTGAAGCATTTTCGCCAAGTTTACAAGATTATCCGCTTAGTGTTTTGCCTGCAACTTCCGCACAAAACTTCAGACCAAGCTGGTTGCAAAGTTTTTTGTTCAAGGTGTAAATGAATGTGCAGGCCAGTGTATGCATGCTCCTATGTGTACGTAATTGTGTGTGGGTGTCTGCGTGTGTGTGTGCATTGGCATTCATGTCCGTGTCTGGCCCAGGGTGTAATTAAATTGGTGCCGTTTTGAGGGTTGTCTGCGTGCAATCCGAAGTGGGCAATAAAGTCGTAACTTAAAGTTATGCATTTTACTCGATTCTCTCGCTCTCCTTATCTCTCTCTTTCTCTCGTTTTCCCTCTTTATTATGCTCTCTTCTTCTATAGGTTGACCTCTTTAATTGAAGGTTTTAAGGCGAACAGCTTGAAGTCTTAACTTCAGATATAACTTGAATTTGAAAAACTTGTCGCTTTCTGTAATGTGATAAGCTTAATTGTTGGATTTGGGGAGGCTCAATTCGGAATTGTTTACATAAAGTGCAGACTTAAATAAAATAAATAAGTTTCAAACTGCCCAATTCTTTAAAATTGATTGCAATTTTAATAACTATCTGGAATAAGTATAAGGTATCTGCTTGAAATTATTCTAATAATTTCAAAAAAATATTACCCGGAAAAATACAAAAATTGTAATAAGAAGTACTCGTATATTTTAAATATTCAAAAAGTTACGATCAACAATGATGATCAAATAAACAATGAGATTCATCTATAATATCTTTTGATACCCGCTACCCATAGGTTAGAGGGGTATTATAACATTGAGCCAACTGTCTGTCCGTCCTTATGAAAACCTAGATCACAGAGACCATAATAGCTGGGGCTACCAAAATTGTCAATGTGTGTCATTATTTTACGCAGATCAAGTTTGCTTTCGAGTTTTACCAACGCCCAATTATGATAAAATTTATTAATAAAATTATTTTTAGAAATACTGATTTCCCTTGATAACGCTAACTACAGTTAGCCGGCGCGCTCACATGGGCTGAACTAATAGATAAAAAGGACACAAAGGGGATATTGGATTTTCCCCTTATGACTTAATATAATAATAGAACTATGAAACTATAAAAGTATAACTGATTTCCAAACCGCTCCCCTAATTATGCAATACACTAAAAATAGAAGTTATATATTTAAACGAGAGCAACAGTCGCGCAAAACACGACAGTGGGATACCCTTTGTTAAATTCATACACATATGTATGCATATGCACATGCTTTGAAATTAATCCCGACAGATGGCGCTCGCGCTTCGCGCTCGCCCGCCTCCCTTGCTAGCTGACAGAAGCACTTGGTTTTATGCTCATACTTTCTTAAATAACTTCTGTGTTTATTGTTCGATCGGATTGTGATTTGGACACTACGTAGATATTTTATTCAGCTTAGTATATGTTAAAGTCAGAAAGTTGTATCTTTTATATAGCGCTTACAAATTAAGCTTAAAAATTAAATTATTGATTTGTGGGGGCGGTGGGCGTGGCACCTAACATTTGAAATAAACTTGATCTGCTTATAGTACACAGGACTCTTCCTGCCAAATTTGGTAACTCTAGCTTTTATAATAGCTGTGCGTTCACACAGACAGACGGACAGACGGACAGACAGACAGACATGGCTCAATCGACTCGGCTTGTGATCCTGAGCAAGAATATATATACTTTATGGGGTCTCCCACGCCTCCTTCTGCCTGTTACATACATTTGCACAAAGTTAGTATACCCTTTTTTGACCATTTTCAATGGTCGAAGGGTATAAAAATCACCGACCACACTCGGAAGGAATAGCTTTTCTTTCTAACTAACAATGAGGATTATATTAAAATTATTACAATTATAATTTTCAAACCCAAGTTTATTGTTTATATTTTCAAGACATTTGCTTTAATGCTCCCTTCAACTCTCTCTTTGCTTCTTAATGCCACGATCTTTGTCTCTCATGTATTTTCAACTTTGAAGCACTCTCCAACACTGTCCAAAAGTATGCAACACTTTTTGAAGCTCATCAAACGGCAGTCAACAGTTGTTTGCGCTGTTGTGGCTTTTTGTTGTTGTAGCTGTTGCTGTTGCAGTTGTTGTTGTTGTCGCTGTTATGACATTATGCGCTTTGAGTGCTCTCTGCTTGACTCGGTGTGTAAACAAAGCCCAACTCGAGCCGCCCCTCGTAGCCGCCTCAACAACTAAACACTTTGAAATGTCAGTCAACATACACGCACTCACAGGCACATTCACACACTCACACATGCTCGCACACTTCAAGTCAAGGCTGAGCATAAACAATTTATGGAATTTATTAAATTGGCCTAGAGGCGGCCATAGCTGTTGTTGTTGTTGTTGTCAAGAAAGCGTTACAAAAGCCCTTGAGCCGCTGGCAAACACGAGAAGAGAGAAAAAACAACAACAGCAAAAACAACAACATTTTCCAAAGCCATGAAAATCTTTTGCTCTCTCGAATGACTTTCCCTTTGAGGTTTGAGGTGGGGAAACTTGGCCGCCCACTAAGCAAACACTTGAGGAAATTTATGACAATGAGCCAACAACTCGAAGTGCTCATAATATAAATAACAAGTAGGGCAGTGTGCAAATGGGCGTTGCCCACTGCGTGGGCGTGGCCTCGGTCGCACTGCGTGCCGAACTGGCCTAACTGACCGTGGTTAAGTGTGTTTTATGCTTCCTGCCAGGGAATCGCAATCGGAATCCGAGACGCAAAAGAAGTCGAAGGCGAAGACGAAGGAGTCGCCGATGTCGGGTCTGCCACATGTGGCTGCAATTGCGGAATTATGCCCAGCGGGCCAAGTGAGCAGGCAGCAGTTGACTTTTGGCCTTTTGCCGTTTAGCTCTTGTATCGAATGGAGTAACCCTGCCTCCTTTGCTCCTCCCCACTCTTTCCTTTTCTTGGCATTATTTTTTCATGTCCACGAACTGTCGACGGCGGCTTTGTATCTCGACGGAGGAGGAGGCGAACCCCAGCTGAAATTTACGACAATTTGAGTTAAACGTTTTGACTGAAAAAAGTTGCGAGAACTTTAAATCGGTTTCTCGAGAATTTAAAGGAATAAACGCAGTCCTTAGGGATGCTTAAGAGAACTGGGAAAATTTAAAATAAATGCTGTGGATGTTTTATTTAATTTTGCTTATTTTGGAAAGAGTTCAGAGAGGTGTGGAAAATGATTCATGGAATATTTATCATAATAAGTTAGAGTTAGAAGAATTTAAATTTTATTTTAGGCGGAAAATAAAGTTAATATATTTCGAGGATACAAACTTCACACCTATAAATTATTTAGTGTTATTGTCATTACTTTATGTGACACCAATTTATGATAATATGTTTAACTAATTAAAAATCCTTTAGTGTATGTTGCACCTTATCGATTTATTGCCTTTTCTAATACATAATCAAATTGTAATTTGTGCTGGCCATAAATAACTTAAATAAACAAATCTCCAAGTACGTCAATAAGTTTTTTCGATTAATCGAGACCATTGCCCACTGTCCCGGTTCTATTTCTGAAAACGAAGCACGTGCTGAGTTCGCTGGCAAGTGAAATGTCATCGAAAAAGTGGGAAGGCAGCCTCGAACTGTGCTGTTTGTTGATTTTTAATTACCAGACCAGGCCTGACTGGAGGAACCCAAAGACATTGAGAGCACACAAGAAAAGGGTGCAAGGGAAACAGCAATCGAGCCAAGAAATTTACATTTGCTTGGCCACAAAAGGCAACACACAAAAAAAAAGAGGCAGCCCATAAAATGAGAATAGAAGAAAGTTGGCAGAGAGAAGAGTTGCCAGCAGTTGGCACAAGTTGCTGAATAATTCAACAAATGTCCTGGCAACATTTTAATTTAAGTTTCCGCTTCGTTGGCCGCTTAGATAAGGAACTCAAGTCGAGGCGAGTTGGGAACTGAGGCTCGTCTTGGCCAGTTTTATTTACACTTTGCTTTCCGCCAAATGACAACCGGGCAAAATTAATAGAAAACTTTTTGCGGTGCGGCAATATTGGGCAAACACAAATAAAAATGCGGAAAGTGCAAATTATGCAGCAATTTCATTTTGATATTTTGACCAAAACTGGATGAAAGGCTGTTAATGTAAATGACGGGCCGACGAAAGGGAGCAGCCCAAAAGACACAAAAAAACGAAGGCAAAAACTTTTAATAACGTCTCAAAAGACACATTTTTGCGGCGCTTTGTGTTCTTGCCCCACACAAACACAGAGACACACACACACACACAGCGCGGCAAAAACTCTTGTTCACACTTCATTTGCAATTCTGAGTGCGGCTGCTTTTGTTCCACAGTAACGAGGGGAGGAAGGGAAAGGGAAGAACACCCCCTCCACCATTACCCCTCTGGCCTAGGCAAGCCTAATTATTATTTTCACGAATTCAAGTTGTGATTTGCGCAAAGGACTTTCGGCTTGTCCTCGCTTTGATGGCCTCGCCACTTGATGTAAATTATGTTTATGCTCGTCTACTTCTGCGCCAGTCCTGCGACCCTTCGGCCAAGAGCCACCCCCTCCCCACTGCATGCAGCCCCATTAATTTTTATATGCAGTCACTTTGAAGCAGTGCTCTGGTTCCTGGCCAGGCTTTATGGTCCAGTTAAGACAGTTATTGGCAAAGTTTCGTCCATAATTCGACTGTGATGCGCTGCAATTTGCCGGACGCGCCTTTTGGGGGTGGATTACATAATTGGGAGTTAGATGTACTTAGGATACAATGCATTGTTATGGAGGGAAGTCAAAAAAAAAAATTAAAGGATTGATGCTCTTAAATTCTTACAATGATTATTTCTTTATTAATTTATTTATTTTAATATTTTTAACCAACTGGAGCTCAAAATGAGGATAGCTTTGACATTAAAGCCTGACTTGTAGCCTTTTTGTAGGATACAAACTTTTAAACTGATCTGAAGACTCCCTGAAAGTAGTAGTTTGTAGTTAGATCTGTTTTACACCTCTTGCTAGGTGGTTAGGGTGACAGGAAAGCTTGTTATGGTATTCTTACTTGAGTTTTGAAATTGTATTAAAGTCTGGTGAATTTCATAGTCAGTGATGAAAACCCAATTTAATTTATTACTATTTGCATAAGGTTACTCAATTTAATTGGCTAAAGAAATAAACTATTATTCATATAAAGTTTATGTTTACTCAATGAAATGATATTGTATGTATTAAAAGTTCCAATAGTTTACGTGTAAAATATAATGTACGAAATTAATAGCGTCGTCTAACTTTAAATTTGAAAACAACTTCACTCGGCAACAACTTGCATGTGATCTTTCTGTCATTTATTTATACAACAATAGGCATATAATAATTCATTAAATTGATTTAAGATTAAAAACAAAACATAGTTTATCTAGTAAACTGTTATTCAATTTCAAAGAACATCTTGATCCATATCGTTACACCGCAAAGTCAGCCATGCGTCAGAAAGCATTTTCAAAGCTTTTTTCTTTTTCATAATAAGCTTACAAAAACATAAGCTAAATACTCACACATACACAAGAACACACACAAACATCCTCACACACCATCTAATACACATATGTTCAACGAGCTTTTGTACGTGTTAAAGCCAAAAACGACACGTTGTCGTGTCCAACTCGTGTAAGTGTGTGTGTTTCTGCGTCGCTATCTGTTACGCTGTCTGTCTGTCTCTCTGTCTGTCTGTCTGTCTGTCTGTCTGTCTGTCGACATATCTTAATTCCCATAACCAGCCAAAGTCGGCATGAATTTCAAATTCAATTTGGCGCGTTTTACATAATTTATTAAACAAAAGGCTCGACAGCAGCAAGAGCAACAACACAAAACGTTTTATTGCCTCAGCGACGCGACGCTGGTTGGCGTGTGTGAATGTGTGTGCGTCCATGTGTGTGTGAGCCTTTTTACATAAATAATTTAGGTGTGAAGATTATACGCTCGCGATATGGTTAAAATTGTTGACAACTTAATTTGTGAAGTGGTGGCACAGCCGGAAATGGCCTCCGCCTCGAAGCGAGCGTAGGTGCCTTGCACTGGCCAGAGGATACTCCCCGGAAAGAGAGACGGAGGTATTGAGAAAGAGATAGATAGAGTGGGAGCGGGGCAGAGACAGCGAGTGCTCGCATTACAAATTGTAATTTAAACGCGTGTTGAAAATAATTTATGATCCCGCCATGGAGAAATGGCAAACAAAAGAGTCACGCAATGTGCGTAAGGCGTCGCACACGGTGCGCATACTTAATCTGCGAGACACGGGCGAGCTGTGGCATCGACTTCACACGACGATTGCGAATTGAATTATTGAAAAATTAAAATGCTTAAAAACGATACGAAGCGATACCTGTCCACTCTTTCTCCCGACTGTCGCCTGTCTCCTTCTTCGCTGATCTGCTGCATGAATAATGCGCTGCACGCACGGCAATTACCCGCGCGAACGACACGCCCCACGCCCCGTCGCCCGCCTTTAATTGCCGGCATCGGTTTGTTAATTGCTACATAATTGTTTGAAATAAATTTACTTACCTTACCTGCTGTCGCTGCTGTTGCTGGCAAAAGACAGCGCTGCCAACGCGCTGACATGGCGTATGAGTAATGTCCTGTTCCCCCATTACCCGCCCCGCTGTGCACTATTTGCATTCTGCATTTTGAGCAATCGAGCGTTTAATGGAGATTGAGCATTATTCATTGTTGCAATGGGTCACTCCACGAGTGGGTGGGGTGTGTGTCTGTGTGTGTGTGTGTGTATATGTGGGCGTGTGCGGCAATTGGGTGAGCGACTATTGCATGATTGATTCAGCGCCGAGTGCTTTGGGAATTGCGTGTCTTGCAGCAGAAGCAAGATGAGCGACAATTCGATTGGGGCTGCAATTTGACATGTTCCAATTTCAGCTGAGCTGACGAAAGTAGCCAAAGTCATTCAAGTTGGGTAAGTCTTAAGTTTAAAGAATACTTTAAATATTTTAAACTAAAATATTTGAACTGTGCCAATGACTTGTGAATATACTGAAGAGATTGCACATATTTTGGCTGCCTTAAACATATTTCTTATGCCATCTTCGCCTTTGTTCAACTGGAACAACATTCCGTTCGCTCGACATACAGTCAGCTAAGCTGTCTTCCACATTTAATAATCATCAAACACTTTGCCTGCAATTCACGAGTTGCCAGCGTGCCACGAACAGCGCAGAATGGCAAGAGGGAAAAGAACGAGGGAGGAAAGAGGGGAGGAGAAGCCCATCTACCATTTGCAGCATTTGAGTTATGCAGCAGTTGTGCATTTGTCACAATCATTTATTAATATGTTAAACACAGACTAAACGAAGCCGCAGCAACAGCTGCCAGCTGCCTGCTGCCATCTTGCCACCTTGCCACCTTGCCACCTTGCCACCTTGCCACCTGCCAGTTGGCAGTTGCCAGTTGCACCTCAGAGAAACCCCAATCCAAGCTGCAAAGCGCCAAGTCCGTTGCAAGCACTTCACTTCAAGCCGAAGCTGTCAGGCACGTAGCATAATTCATGAAAGTGAGAAAGTGTCGAGCAGCTGCTGCGTCCCCTTTGGCTCTACCCGCCCCCACCCTACCTTCCCCTGCCCCAATACACCGCTCGCAATTCCCACTCGACTCCAGCAACGTTTGCGAGTTGCCATGTTTTATGTTTTCACTCACTTTCTGACACATTTTCGCACATATTTTGTCTTGCTATCCTGCAAACCAGACAAGGAAGAGTATGACTGACTATATGAATAGAAAAGTGTGTCAGGTTTATATAATATATATATAATACATATATAAATACGACTATATTATATTATACGTCAACTGCATATTATTGAATATCTCAACACGTATTCACACTGATCAATTGTGAAAGGTAATACTGACCTAGAACATTCATTGCACCCTTATAATGTTACTATCTCATGCTCCTGTTTCCTGTCCACTTTGGCGTTTTTTCCCACTCACAACCTACATTAAATTTGGAACAAAATAGAAAATTGAGAAGAATCAGTCATGATCTTATCTTTAGCAAGTCAACTTACAGCGTGTATTGCAGTCGAGCAGTGTCAGGATTTCATTTTCTTGTAGCTGCTGCAAGTTTGTTAAAAATGCACACAGATTTCGGTGTTTTGTAATATTCGTTATGAATAATGAGTTTCCTCAGCGTCAGCACTGATCGGTTTTCTGTCTTGCGTTGGCTCAATTTAATTAAAGTTCTTAATGAGTTTTCCATCGCAGCTCAATAAATCAAGATCCGTGAATTGAGCCATTAAATGCAAGCTGGCTTTGTCCTACAAGCGATTACATTGTCAGTGGAGCAAGGGGAACACGGGGAGGGGGGATAAGCTGGGCAAGTTGCCAACCAAATGCTTCGCCAATGAAGTTCGAAAATACTTGGAGCAAAAAAAAGGAAAGCGCCCGAGTTGGCCACAGTTGCTGAGATTGCAGTTGCTTGTAAAACAAAAGCAGTTGCCACTTGCACGCGTGTGTGTATATGTATATGTGTGTGTCTGTTGTAGACTGAATCTGGCAGCAGAGTTCCCAGTTCGAGTTCATCTGTTTGCCAAGCTGCCAAGTTGGCAAAGTGCATTTTGCCGCAGCCGAAATTTGTTTTGCGGTTTTGCATATAAATATCTGAGCATCCACACGCGATAGGGAGCAGTCTTCCTGCTCGGCACTCTCTGTCCCTTCCTCTCTTCTGTCTCTCTGCTTGCATTTAATATTATTATATCTGGTAAGCATTTGCTTTGGCTCCTTTATCGCTTGCCGCCTGCTGGCTGCTGCAACACGTGTCCGTGCGCTGTGAAAAATTTCATTGCATACTCTGGAGGGGGAAGCGACTTTCTTTGTACACATTATTATTGTGGCTGGCGCAGGAGTAAACAATTTGCATAAAGCATTTCATATGTTATATGCTTTTATGGCTGCCCGGTGAATTATGTTAATAGTTTCCTGCTGGCTGCCTTCCGTTTGTGGTGGATGCCAAGGATTCGCAGCACGACTTAAGCAGTTTATTCTTCAGTTAAAAAAATAAAAACAATTCCATTCGATTAACAAACATATCAAGTTGATTTATACCACACCTATAATACCTGTAAAAGTTCAGTTTAATTAATTATAATTAAACGCGAACAATTTCGCTACATTCCAACTGCATTTGGCTGCTGTTCGTTTCGCACTTTCGTTTAATGAGCCATTTGTAAGCTTTAATGTAAATAAGCAGATGCTTAAGTGCGCTCTACACACACGTGGCTGTGTGTGCGTGTGTGTGCACAAGTCGGGACAGGTAACCAATAAGCCGAAGCACACAGAGAGAGCCCCGAAGTCATTTAATTGCATAATGACCCAGAGCTGGCATTTAATCAGCTCGTTTGTCAACAAAGTGCATATATAATGGCGGCCAAGGGATGGAGATAGACAGATAAAGAGAGAGAAGGAGACAGATAGATAGTGGGATAGTGAGACAGAGACGGCAGCAGACAGCTGCTCACTGTTAAACTAATTACGTATACGCAATGTGATTATGAGTTGCAGCTGATTAGGTAACTGTGCGTAAGTTTTGAAGCCTCCCCAGTGGGCAACACCTTTTTAAGCTATAATGGCCACACCATAAGCCATAACGAGCTGCACATTTGGCAGAGGAAGACTCTCAACTCGCGCCGACCCTCGCCCCTAAAAAAATACATTTGTTGACATATTGCGGATTTAAAATGATTTGTGCGGCCCTTCGCTTCGCTGGCATCGTCCAATCCCCGAAAATTAAACAAATACATTTGAATAATGGCGGGCAATCAGCAAACAAAACAGAAGACTGATTGCTGGCAATAAAAATGGACCATAAAAAGCGATAACATCATATTTATAAGCGGCCGAGCGAGGACCACGACACAGACACAGACACAGGCACAGACCCAAGCCCAGGCTCAGCCAAGGCTCAACAAGCAGTTCCCACCGCAAGCCAAAGTATAACAAAAGACGCACATGGACACAGCCTGACTCCGCCTCCCCTCTCTCGAGGGAGAGGGCACTGGCTCCCTAGGCAGCAGGCGTTGAAAGCGATTATATGCGTAAATATAAAAATGGCGAAAAGACAAATAAACGACAATAAGCGGAGGGACGTGCAAGGCGAGTGGAGAGACCCAACCCGAAAATAGCTCGACAACAGCAGCCAACAACAGCAACAAGGCCAGCAGCTACAAAAATGGCCAACAAAAAATATGGGCCTATAAAAAAGAGAAAACCAAAAACAGCCAACAAGGGTCAAGGCGACGCACAGTGGGTTAGATGCGTTCAAGAAATATATAACAAATAATGTTTATAAAAGCAATAGTAATCGAAATCTGCATTTTTTGAATGAGAATTGTAGATTCCGACTGTAGATTGAATATTGTTGATAAATTATCTTAAGGAGAAGATTCCATTAAAATTTGAAGTAATTAAAATCCCTTTTTTTGCAAAACGTCGAAGCCTTATGTTTGAAGAATATGTGAGCCAAAGGATAGTTCAATCCGATCCACAGTTTCCCAATGAGAGGCTCTTGCACTCACATGCTGCACTACAAATTCATACATTCTTCGAACGGCACAATTACGTGATTAAGACTTGATCAACTAATTTAATTTAATTCATATAAAGTGTTTTTGGAAATTAAACACTTTTTTGTGCCTCAAAACCTACATTTAAAAATAAAATTAATTTATTTATAACTTTTAAGAGCTTAGGTGAAAAGAAGTTGGTCATAATAATTTTCAGTTCTTAAACTTTCATTACGCATATAGTTTTTTTTCAATAGACAATGAATTTAGCTTTGGGACTTGAGGCATTCCAGGAATAAACAAAATTTGTATAAAACAGCCTTTTGTATGAGACTTGTACATTTACTTTTTATATTCTTAAATATTTTTTTGTACTCTAAAAGAGTACAACTTTAATAGCAAAAGTATTCTATACAATTCTCAGAATATTTTACTTAATTAAAATCAATTCGACACTACCTTTAATATTTTTTGCAAAAAAAGAATTTCTTATTCTTGAAAACAAGTAAATGTTAACTCTAGTTCCACTGTGCCTGACCATCGTCAGCGCATTGCTTGGAGCAACCGAAAAGGGAACACAATAACCGAGTAGGCGGCACGTTTGCTCTAAGGAGCTTTCCCTTCTTTGCCTCCTCTTATTCGTTTCGTGAGTTTTGTTTATGGGCTCCATTTGGTTTGTGCCAGCGGCCGAGATTAGATGCTCGTTGCCAGCCAGCAAGGTGGACGACGGCAAGTCTGCAGCAGTTTGCCTGCTTCAATGACTTCGACTGTCCATTAGGGCGGTGAAGGCGAGGTGTGGGGGAGTCGACGGGTAGGCGGGCCGAGTTGGTCGCGTAAATGTTGACGACTCATTTTAATGCCGACAAAGACGTGCAGATTTGCATTTGCAGTCCGCGCGTTTGATGTGCTGGGCATGCAGGGCGCATTCAAATGTTAAGCGGCCCATAAATTTGCCATAAAACTGAGCTGCGCTTTAAATGGCCACCGAGGCGGCGCCGGAAAGTATGCCGACAATTTGTGTTTACTCGTTTGCAAAAAAAGAGCACAGTCAAATTTGCTTTGCGCCGTCTCGTTCTGTTTTTCGAGGTTCTTTTTTGTCTGTTTCATTCTCATTCCCATTGCAAAGTCTGCTGCTGCTGCTACTCATTGAATGCGGCCCTGGACTTTTCAACGCGTTTTGTTTGCATAAAGTCGAAAGCCAAAGCGAGGCGAGGCGCAGCCATCGTCGAGCCTGATAAATTGAATGGTCAGCTGCGTTTGCATAAAGAGGCCAATTCAACCACCCATACCGCACCTTTCTCCCCTCTCTCTGCACATTCCGCGCTCTTTGCTTAGCTAAGGTAAACAAGACGAGAGCGTCAGATCGCGCACGAATCGTGAATTCGCTGCCGACTGATTGTGCATGAAAGAGCTGACACATAGAAAGGCACGGGGAGTGATTGGGTTGGAAAAAAAGTAAGCACTTAAGGGTTAAGTTTGAAAAATAAAAAAATACTACATGAATTGCATGACTCATTGCAAACAAAATGGAGAATTATTTACTGTTGTAATTGTGCAACTTCATTTACAATTCTATGTAATAATAAAATAGATATAAATATAATTTTTTAGGAAAGTTTTTGTACTGTAATAGAGAGTATGACATTGGCAACTTCGACCTTATAAAAGTATATATATACAGCTTCAGGATTAACAGAGGAGTCAAACAAACGTATGTCTGTGTATTCGTCTATTTCAATACAAACTTTATGTCAATGAGATATGTAAAGCATTTATAATGATGAAAGAATAAATAGTTTTGCGCAGTCTGTTTAGCTGGGACACTGCTAAATGATGTGTATGCTTGGGGCATACATACATGTTACGGAGTTAATCTTCCTCAGGTTGCCTTCAATCTTCCCATCCGCCTGCTTCTTTGGGGTTCCATCTTGACAATGTTGTTTATTGATCCGTCGAGTGTATGCTTAATGCTTCATGAACATAAACTCGATCAACATATTAACTTTTCCAAACAAACCCGAATCCCATCCACATTTTCTCAAGATTGACATCCAACCAAATATTAAATTTTGTTCAATTACTTGTTGTATCCTTTGAAAAACAGTCACCAATAATTAGGTTCGACTCATTTGCAGACTTTGCATTGATAAGCTCTCTAGCATCCCAAAGATATCAGCAAACTCTCCCTACTGAGTGCTTTGCACATTCGACTGGCAGCTGCAGTCGCATTTGGGAATTACGCAAATGGAATCACAGACAAATCGGCGCGCCAAGCTGAAAGCTCATGAAAAACTGCTCATTAAATTGCACAGCGATGCATAGAAAAAAGCTGCAAATGCAGCCATGACAGGTGAAATTGAATGAGGGGAGCCACCCCTTCTGTAAGAGAAAAAAGAAGCAACAACAACAACAAATGAGAGCCAAAGTATACGAAAAACGTGCTAAAACGTAAATCAACAGCGAAAATCGTGTTGAGCATTTTTCGTTGTCAAAAAAAAGCGAAGAAAACGAAGCGAAAGAAGAAGAAAAGTGAAGGCAAAAACGGTGGAAAGCATAAACAGTAGTTGCTGCAGAGGGAGCAGGGGAAGAGAAGGGGCGACTCAAAGTTGAAAAGTGGCAAAAGTCCAGAGGGGATTGGGAGAATGGACATGGCTTTGCAACTGATGGGCAGTGGGGAAATGGGGGGGAGGGAGGATGGGAAGTGAGACGTGGCAAGTGCTGGCAACTTTTAAGCGCCTTTTGCAGTTGTCCTGCTGGCAGATTGGAAACGGCTGCTGCCGTCCAACTCGACTCATGACACCCGATGCTAGGTGACTGTCCACCTCTCCCCACCCGCTCCACTCTTGCTTCCTTGCCTAGCCACGTCGCAACGTAATTCAATATGCAATACCGTGTTAAAAGCTGTAAAAATGCTTAAGCGTTTTTCAATTTAGCAGTTTTATTTTACATCCCGAAATGAGATTTGCTGCTAACTCAAATTTCTGAAATGCTTGTGGAGCATTTGCAAGTGTCGTCGCAAAAGAAGCGGGACACATTTCAGTTGGAACTGGAGGGGGAGGGCGGCGAGAGGTAGACCATGCATGCTACTGAAGGTTGTTGGACTGTCAAGTGCCCCAATAGGAATAGAACTGCGCAGTGCATATAAAAGTCTTAAATTTCAAAGAAACAAAGAAGGAATGAAATGAATGTTTTTACTATCCATATAAATATATAAATATATAAATATAGAAACTATATTCAACATTAAGCATCAACTAACTTGAAGCCAAATTGTAATGGAATATCAATTAAAAATAAATATATTGCACAAAAATAATATTTGAAATAACATATTAAATTACTGCAAAGTGTGTTTTACAAAAATAAATGCAGTTCCCTTATGTGCTTTAAAATTATTTATTATTATTATCATTTTTCGACCTCTCTGAAATGAAATATAAATATAAATATAAATATAGAAACTATATTCAACATTAAGCATCAACTAACTTGAAGCCAAATTGTAATGGAATATCAATTAAAAATAGAAATATTGCATAAAAATAATATTTGAAATAACATATTAAATTACTGCAAAGTGTGTTTTACAAAAATAAATGTAGTTCCCTTATGTGCTTTAAAATTATTTATTATTATTATCATTTTTTCGACCTCTCTGAAATGAAATATAAATATAAATATAAATATAGAAACTATATTCAACATTAAACATCAACTAACTTGAAGCCAAATTGAAATAGAATATCAATTAAAAATAGAAATATTGCATAAAAATAATATTTGAAATAACATATTAAATTACTGCAAAGTGTGTTTTACAAAAATAAATGCAGTTCCCTTATGTGCTTTAAAATTTTTTATTATTATTTTTTCGACCTTTTTAAAATAAAATACTCGACCACTTTTCCGCCTCTTAGCTGTGATATATATCCAATATTTACGCTATCATTTATTGAGTTCATTTGAGTTCTAAAAAACGTGTTTTTCATATATATTCCGTACTGTGCAACCCCTTACCAATTTGTAATCAAAACACCCTGCGAGCCGGCAAAATATTCCCTGTAAAACGAAACTTTTTGTGCATTCACCAGGGAAAAGCGCCAACCTTGCAATTTGCTGCGAAAAACAATTAAACTTGAACTTTTGTCATAAAACAGCAAAAAAGAGAAAAGAGAAAAAGAGGAAAACACAAGCGAAAACTAAAAGCACAGCATGAAAATTGTCGTATCAGCAAAATAAGGCGACAGCAGCGCATAGTGCACTCTGTGCGGATGCGGATTGCGGATGCGGATGCGGAGCAAGACACATGGCGCAAAGTTTTTGTCCAAGTTTGCGCTAATTAATTTTCATTTATAACGTCGACCAGCGGGCAGCCAAAATGTTTTCCCAATGCAAAGAAAATAATTAAACTTTCCTTTCTAACTGGCACTTTCTCTTACTCATCCTCTTCCTCTTCTTCTGCTTCTTTTACGTGTTTCCACAGGCAAACACTCACGCGTGGATAGCCAGCAAACGGCACAGGAAGGTAATTAATATGGTGACTTTTTATTTAATTTCTTTACTCTCGTTTCGACGCCTCGGGTCACTGCACTTTCGCTGGCTCACTGAACGTATGCGCAATGTGCCGCACTGCAGAGCAGTGCAAAGTGCGAGCGAGTCAAGGAATGCACTCGCAATGTGTGCAGTATTTTTCTTTGCCATTTGCCATTTGCTTTTGCCTTTCGCCTTCGCCTCTCGCCTTTATGAATGGCGTCGAAAGGGGACCACAAAGTCAAATGTGGGACAAGCGAACTTTTAAGCAAATGAACTTTGCTCTATGGGCCAGCGGGGCAGGGGGGCAACCACTCCACGCCCAACTTCATCCCACTCTATTTGCTGATTAACTGTTTGCTTGTGCCCGCACAGACGGCGACATGCCACGCTTCGCCGAACCCATTGCCAATGTCACCGTGTCCATTGGCCGGGACGCTCTGCTCGCCTGCGTCGTGGAGAACCTCAAGGGCTACAAGGTTGCCTGGGTGCGCGTGGATACGCAAACGATACTCTCCATACACCACAATGTCATCTCGCAGAACAATCGCATCAGCTTGACCTACAATGATCACAGATCGGTGAGTTATATGAATTGTTTCTAGCAGATCTAAACTTTGAATGATGTTCCGTAATTCCTCCAGTGGTATCTGCATATCAAGGAGGTAGAGGAAACAGATCGCGGCTGGTACATGTGTCAGGTTAATACGGTAAGTTTGCTGCCTCCCCTTGTGTGAATCTTTCCTACACCTTCTTCTTCGACCTCATTCCGTTGCAGGATCCCATGCGCTCCCGCAAAGGCTACCTGCAGGTGGTAGGTGAGTATTATGACAGCGCATACACAACCCAATTTAACTACGACTCTGATTGCCGCAGTGCCTCCCATGATTGTCGAGGGCATGACCAGCAACGATATGGTCGTCCGGGAGGGTCAGAATGTCTCATTGATGTGCAAGGCGCGTGGCTACCCCGAACCGTATGTCATGTGGCGTCGTGAGGACGGCGAGGAAATGCTAATTGGCGGGGAACATGGTACGCATACACTGCACACTGCACATACTCGTACACCAACAATTGCCGCTCACTGTGACTCTGCTTTTCTTCTCATTCTTCTTTTCACTTCCATCACCTGCAACAATAAATCGTTCCACTCCGTCCAGTCAACGTCGTCGATGGCGAACTGCTGCACATCACCAAAGTGAGTCGACTGCATATGGCCGCATATCTGTGCGTGGCCTCCAACGGAGTTCCGCCGTCGATTAGCAAGCGGGTCCATCTGCGAGTTCAATGTGAGTATCGATGGGGGAGAAAAGGAAAATCTGTTGTTGTTGTGTCTACAATTAAACTGTTTTGTTCCACAAAAATTCTCCTTCACTTCCACTTCTCCTTCTATTATACAAAATATATTTATTAATTGAAAACAAGTGTAAAGTAATAAGTAAGAAATAAGAAAAAGTGGCGGTTTGTTTTAATGTGTTGCTGCCTGCGAATTATTGCGAAAGGTGACGCTCTTCATTTCAGTGGTGCACAGCTCACATTTATCGATAATAACTTATGTATTTTAAATGATATTTTCTACACGATATTTTGGCATGGATTCGTATGCGCCAAATTGAGCATGGTACGGAAAGGCTTGACGACTTTTATCGAACTCACAACAGTTGTGGAGAAAGACATTTTGAAATACTTTAAAATATGAGGAACATTTAAAATTATTTATTTACTTATTCATTTACTGTCCAACAATTAACTATTGAGCACAGGTTATTCCAATAGATTTTTTGTAACTGTGCAGCTCTCTAGTGCATTCAAATATATTATATATTGCACATAAAATTTGCTCCATTATGTGTGATGCATATTTAAAAGGTACTTCTACGCAGAAGATTCCTATTCCGTTTTGTTTACCCTGTATCATTTTAATGCTTAATCGATTTTAATCCTGAATCCTAAACCATTTTATTGCCACTTCGAAGGCTGCTATGATATAACAATATCATGGCGAATTCCACGTGCCAAGTTGCTAAAACCTCAGTTGGGGTGCAGGTCTTATGCAATATTTATGTGCTCCTCTCCTTGTTGCTGTCGATGCGAGGCGGGAAGGAAAAAGCTCCGGCACAGGGGAGAACAGGGTGCGAGCGCGTTGTTTAATGCGTAAAATACACAAAAACAAAGCAGCTGCCCACGTGCCTGGAGGCGGATAAACGGCAAGCACTGGCTGACTGTCCCTGTTCCCCTTTCCGTTCCCTTTCCTCTTCCCACACACAGCCCCGGCTACTGTTGCTGTTTCTGGGGGCAATAACCGCAGTGCGTCCTCAACATTGGCACACAAAACTGGGGCCCGGAGGGGGGGACGCTCTTGGCCGAAAATCGACCAAAGCTGCAGTCACGTTAAATTAATTTACCAATGTGTGGGGGTGCTCATGTGTGTGTGTGTGCGAGTGTGCGTGTGTGCTCATTTCGCCTTGTTTGTGGGCGTTCTGTTTGTTTGTTTGTCAGCAGGTGTTATTCTCTGCCCCAGTGCTGTACGTGGTGAAAATGCGTTGCCAATGCCATCGCAGCCTTTGTTGCTGCTCACACGCACACACACACACACCTACTTTCGGCACACCCACCTCGCCAAGTGATGCAGTAACAAAAGCTATTTACACACACGCCGGCACAATCTCACGCTTACAGGCGCACTTTTAATGACCGAATGCATTTTAATCCAAAAACAGTTTGCGAACTCACGTAAAATGCACGTGAAACTCGGCACCGGTGAAAATCGGTAATGGGAATTGCTAAAGACCTCCCAACAAAAGCCGCACGGCGACATCGGCACATGCAAAATTGATGACTTTTAATTGAAAAATTCCTTTTAAAAGATGATGAAATAATGAAGTAGAACGACAAACTGGTCGAGATAACTAGAAATGTAGTTAAAGTGCCTTAGGACAGAAAATATAAGAGTGATTTGGTTGGTTATAAAGATCGAAAATGAAATGAAATAAAATGAATAAATATTTTAATACCCACTTCCTGGGACACAGAAGGGTATTATAACTTTGTGCCAACTGTCTGTCTGATGTTAGGTATATCACAGACGAGCACGACTCAAGCTTTCGGGCTTGTTTTATTTTTACGAAATGAAATATAAAGAAGAAACCGTAATAGCCTCGTAATCATTTAATAATATATAATAAAAATAATATAATTATATGTATATTACTCTTTATACTTAATATATAACTGCAGTTTAAATATGAATCTAATCAACACGCATTTCACTCAGTTCCCCCCATGCTCTCCATACCGAATCAATTGGAAGGCGCTTATCTTGGACAGGATGTAATGCTCGAGTGCCACACAGAGGCGTATCCCGCCTCGATTAACTATTGGACCACCGAACGTGGCGACATGATAATTTCAGGTAACGTATACAAATTGCAGATTCTCATTGAAATTAATTAATATGCGTATATGCCATATAAGAATGATTGTTGCCTGCCTTTGTCAAGCTGAAATCCAATAAAAAGTTTGACCAGAAAAAAGCAAAGAGGCAGACAGAGAGAGAGAGAGAGAGAGAGAGAGGAAAAGGCAACAGGCAACTACTGGGGTTGGTCTGTTCATTTATTATCCGAAAAGCGATTGTAAATGAGCTTACAATGTAATCAACATGCCCGCCTCCAGCGCCAGGCCTAGGCCGCCCAGCAGGCAATTGTGGAATCTGTCATATGAAATGGTGGAAAATTAAAACTCGCATCAATGCACTCAACGAAAAAATAAGTTAAGCCTTTGCTGTTCCAAGTGCAGCAAGTAAAAGTGGTCAAACAGGGAGACAGCCAGGGAGGCAGTCACCCTGTTAAGATGAATACAGATGAGGCTTTTCTTTTCAACTCAAATGAAATTATTGAAAATTTAATTTAAGCAAGTTCTACAGGCAAACAACTTTTCATACTATCACACCCTACAAATGAACCTGTCTCCTTACAGGGTATAAAATCAGTGCCAGACAATAAAGTGTGTGTGTGTCGTGGTTGCAGCTCTGCTCTTTGGTATTTTTTGCGCTTACGCTCTGTGTGTCACGCGTGTGAAGCATCCACACAATCACACACACACACACATTCGCAAGTTGTTGTGCTGTCAATCTCACATTGTGAGGCTTTAAAGTTATTGTCTACCCACCGCGCGAGACTTGGCAATTGTTTCTCAAGCTGAAAAAAGTCAAGGAATTTCAGAAATGTATCAATTTAATACATAATTCATCTTAAAATATATATAAAATTTAAAATAGTGTAAATCAATAAATAAAATTAAATTAAACCTATTTAAAGTCTACTAAAATATATTTTATGTATTTAAATTGCTTTAAACCCTATTGCGTGAATAGCATTAAAACGTGATATACAATTCTCCTTTTGTTCAGCACAAGCTGTCGCATCTATTGTGAGTTTATCTCGAAATTCTGTCAGTCTCTTGTTCAGTTAATTAATTGAAAAACAGTTGAGGGCTTCTTTGGTGTTCATTTAATTAAACTCGAATTTATACAGATAAATATATGAATGATATGTACATTGATACGAATTGCAATCTCTCTATGGGCTTTTGGCTTGCGGCGTTAATCTGGGTTATACTGGGGATTAAAGCTCTCCCTCTCTATCTCTCCTTCTTTTGGCATATTTGTGGCTTGCATTTGCAGTATGAAATTCTTTTTAAATTCCAATAATTGGCAACTGATTAAATTACACAACGTTCAGTGATCCACAGACAGACCCACAAACAATGGGAAATGCAAACAACGCTCTTAATTAACCACACAGCTCGGAATGCAGCATCAATTGAATATTATCGAAATTGAAATAATCAAAACTAATAAATAACATTGTGTTATGCTGGCAAATTGACAAAACACAAATGAAATAAATATGAGCAGAGCAGTATTCTCTGCTTTCTCTGCATCCCCAGCATGTACAGCTCTATTTGCATCCCCCAATCCCGATCCCAATGCCAATGCTTGTCGTGGTTGACTGTGGCCAAACTCCCATGAAATCGCTGAAAATGCGGCTTGTCACAATCAATAGGCTTGTGGGCCTTGTAGGCCTAGCGCGGGGAATTGTCCAAAATAATATGCTGTAGCGGAAATTATTTTAACATAATCACATTAGCAAACAGACATGCACGTGCGTGCACACTGCGAAAAGCGCCTAAAAGGATGCAATAGCATGCGCAGCCAACCAAACCGGGTACGAACTGAGACCAAATAATCCGCGAATTGGAGCAAAATTGCAATGGGGAAAATAATTATCATTAACTGCAGATGAAGAGAAAGAGAGCGGAAATAGAGAGTGAGGCAAAAATATCTAAATTGATTGTGTGTATTCCTATATAAACAGGAAGAATATTGGTCAGGATATAATCGACAGACTGTGAAATTTTCTGAGATATCCTGCAACTCATTTCCGAGATAAATTTCATTTGTTATTACAAGTAGAATTCAACCTCTTTCAATTCCTGTGCTCTTCTCTATCTTTCTGTTAATATGTGGGAAACACAAGTTTAAACTCTTAAGCCCATTGCTTAAAACTTAATCTATTTAACTGAGTTACTCTTCAAAATGGAATAAAACTGGTAATCAGTTAACATGAGCTTAGATAATGTGTGAGTATTAGGATAAATTGTATTTGTAGTTAGAACAGGAATTACATTTCAAGTGGAAGGTTGAAAACCTTTTAATTTTGAGAATCTTTCGCTGTCTCTCTTGTTAGATTCATTCATACATTAATTACGAAACGTAATACAGACAGATTAGCAGAAGATTTCTATATTCAATAAATTTGTAGAGTTAATACATGTGTCTTACTTTCTAAATGCTTCATCTTTAACTGACTCTACAGAGCATAAAAACCATTGCATACTTTCTAGCGCAGCTCAATAATTTCAACATAAACCCAGATAATTCCTATTATATGGCATCACAAACGACGATAAAGCGACAAATGCAATAAGCACTTTTATCACAGCATTACAATGTGAAGCTCTGCAAGTGAATCATTCAGTACAGAGGAGGGAGGGACACACACATAAAGGATAAGGGGAGCAAGTTCTCATAAGCACACAAATATAGACGCGCCTTTTGATGGACTCGCTTTATTCGCTTTATGCTTAAGTGCCATTTGTTTGTTCGATATGGGACAAAGGGATAAGCACGCCATACGCCAGACAAGTGTGTTAGCCTGTGTGTACAAGTGTGTGCGTGTGTGTGACTACCAAATTACGAGCAGGTATCAAACAGCAGCGGCATTTCGTATGCACACACGCACAGGCAAGACGAGGCGTAGCCAAAGTGAGAGATATGAAATCGCCGACCGAGCCAAGCATGATGCATGGCAAACAGACACCAAAAGTTTTGGGTAATAAATTTTAAGCGATTTCTGAGCGAAAACGCATAGAACTACAACTACGACTATGTAGATATGAATCCGAGAGGGTGGCTAGAAAGAAAGATAATTTGACAGAGATAGTAAATGAAATGGCTGGGAAATATTTCGTATTTTGGATTCAAATTAATATAGTCAACAGCAACGTACATAAATCAAGTAAAATTGAAGAAATGTGTTTTATACCTTTTACATTATTTAATATTTATTTATTTAATATTTATTAATTTCGAAATCAGTTTCTGCTATGAACTTTACAGTGATGAAAAAGATTTCTTCTGGGCTTCACAAAGTTTTAAAAAATAATTAAGTATTGAATAGTATTTTGTTGTGTTCCTTTTTCACATGGGACTATACATCAGTTTTCCCTCGAAAATCACAATAATCTTAATCCACTTGCGGGCAGCATTTAAAGCAAACTTATTGCACTGCCCTCGTTGCTGTCTGCCTGTCGCCAGCACATGCCATTTATCACTGAGCCAGTTGGGGCTAGAACAGCAGTGGCCTCTTACTCCCCTTCTTGCCACTGATGCATGCCACAAGCAGCAGGCAGCAGTCAGCAGAAAAAACGAAGAAGAAACTTCTGTTTTATGTCGCGACATCGACAGCGGAAAACTTGCTGCCATTCGTTGTGGAAATCGTGAAAATCGCATATGTCGAGGATGGCGCTGCCCCTGCTGTTGCTGCTGCTGCTGCTGATTATGAGTCAAATTATATATTTGCGTGTCAGTGGGGCTTATAATGTAGCTGGGAAAGTATCTGGGAAACTGCCGCGTCACAAAAGGTGACTGACTAGAAAGAAAAACCTGTGCAGGGCAGAGGGGGAACAAGAGAAGCAGCAGTACACATGCGACGTTGCCAAAAAGAAACTGAGAACCAAAGACATTTGTCACATGCACGAACACACACACACACACACACACACATGTGCTGGGACACACATCAATTGAGGCACAACACGGCGTATGAGTAACATGCGATATCGCCTTACATTGCGCCAAACAATCAAACTAGAATTAAGTTTATATATTATATTTATATTTAATGCTACCTGCCAGTCCCGCCTGTAATCGTACCCCGAGCAGGTCGAGCCGGGGCCCAGCCTAGTCTAGCCTAAGTAGGCAGCACAAACAAACTTAAAGCCACTACAGGAACAGCAGCAGCGCGAAGGAGGGAAGGAGGAGGAAAAAAAAGAACATTGAACAAAAGTTTTTCTTTTAGATTTTCACTGATTAATGAGAAAAGTTTTAGTTCTTATGGATAGGGAGAATTGGGCACCGTTAGAATCGAACAGCGGCAGTTTTAATTACACATACACGCAGCAGAGAGAGAGGCAGAGGAGGAGAGAAACAGAGTGGGAGGGGAAGGGGAAGGGCAGCGTGAGCTCGTAATTAGTTTGAGTCGCCATTGAAAACACAGTTTCGCTTCAGTGCTCACTCGGCAACTACTACACTCACATATACACACACAGCGACATACACACAATGCAGGTGACATTAATTAATTGATTTTTTTTGTTGTTGTTGTTGTTGTTGTTGGTGCCGTATTTCACTTTGTACTTGAACCCGCTTCGAACTGAATTTAAAGCTGAGCTCAATTTTTAAAACATTCCCCAACAATCTGTCGCTCTTGAACTTTTGCAGACACCTCCCGGGCGGGCGATAAATACGAGACCACATCAACCGTCAACGGTTATACGAAATATATGAAGTTAAAAATTCGCGCCGTTGGACCAAATGATTTTGGCACCTATCGCTGTGTGGCGAAAAACTCGCTGGGAGAAACCGATGGCAACATTAAGCTGGACGGTGAGTGACACTGCGACACATTCATATATATCCCATAGTGCACACACTTTACACACGATGTATGTATTTTTTATTCATTTTAATTCCTTAATTTATTGCATTTTATTTGTCTGCATGGACATGTGAAAAACTGCCGTCGCTTCTGATGTTCGAGTTGCCAGTTTGCAGGGCCGCCGTTTTTTGTGTTAATTGTCGAATGGCTGACATGTGATACAAGACCGTTTGCAATGTTCTGAAAATTGCACTATGGTGTTGCATGCAAATATCACAAAGTGCTTATCGCACAAGAGTTTTATAAAGTAACTTTTTTAATAAAAGTCAATCGAGTTATCATTTTTACTTTGTGTCTGAGTTTACTTAAATTCTATTTCTTATATTTATATAGTGCTGAAGAATATCATGAATTACATAGAATACTGTTATAAATAAGAATGATTTTTAACTAAGCCACTTATAATTTATTCATAAATTGTATGAAAGTATTACAAATTTTATATTTTTAAAATAATTTAATGACTAATGATAATAACTTAATGATTCATTTCTTTTTTATTTGCCAATCACATTAATTAATTAAGTAGATAAATCAGTTATAAGCAAAGTTAATCAGTGGCTTACATTATCTAAATATTCCTTTAAAATGTCTTTCTTTTGTCGCGACAGAAATGCCTACACCGACTACAGCAATCATCTCCGAGATGGCCATGTTGAATCGCAGCTACGGTAAGTTCCCTCCAAACAATGTCATCGTTAACAAACTCGAAAATCTGTTACGATTTCGTTTCGATTATCTTGAAGCACTCAAGTCAACTCTCACTCAATCACTCAACCTCGTATTCGTTTGCAAATTCAAGCTCGAATTTGCTTTAAGTACTTCAAGAATTTGTTTATTATGTAGTTTCTCATGATCTTATGCACCGCCAATCATCATCAGCATCAGCAGCACAAAACCAAATCGCTTTGCAACTCTCACGAATCATCGCAGGAATATATACGATAAAGAAATGCACTCAATCAGTTCATGAAACTGTGAAAGTAGCTTGAAGCTTTTTGAACCGCTTAAGTGTACTCTCACAGCCCTGTTCCGCTTCTTCTTCCCTCATTCAATCCACAAAATACTCGTACTTTAAACAAAACTGACCAAAAGTCCTGAAAGAAGACTCCATACCTCCCCTACTGCACTTACTTCTCCTTCTCTCTTCATTGACTTCTCCGCTACATTGCCTGCATGCAATTTCCGTGTCCGTTTTGCTTGTTTCGCCATATTTATTTTTGCCGCGCTCGTCTGTGTGTGCTTCTTTGTTTTTGCAGCCTTCCTTAGACGCTTATTAAATGCAAATAAATGCAAAAATTAAATAAAATACCTGGCATACCATTACGTTTATTCCCATCCCCCTCGTTCACTCGGTCTTTCTCTCTCACACTCTTTCCTTTTCAACTTACTTCTGTCATGTTCCGTTATTCTCAAAAAAAGAAAAGAAACATAAATAAATAATAATAATAAACAAACTTCAACCGACAAGCAACCGCCATTATTCATGTTCTCCCTTACACCGAACCAATTCTCTTCCCCTCTCTTTCTTTCTGTCTGTCTCGCTTGCTGTGCTGGACTGACTGCTGCTGCATAAAATTATTTGCAAAATATAAAAACAACAACAACAACAACAACGACGACGACGACGACGACGAACGAACAACTTCACATTGCAAAGATGGCAAGAGACGTCATAGAAATAAATTTGACTCGGCTAACGCTCTGCCTGATTACGGGGTTGAGGAGTGGCGTGACGGTGCTCAAGGTAAGTACGTACCCTTGTACCCCCCCTGTACCCACCATCGTCCTTTACTATCTGCTGTTGCCTTTTTATGGCCATCGCTGCACTTTTTCATAATTTGCACAGAGCGCGTCGCTCTCATCTGATCTGAGCCTCAGTTCGCCGTGTTGCCTTTCCGTTTCTTTTCATCCATTTTGAATATTTCACATTTCAAGTGCGTCGTCGTCATCGTCGTCGACTGCACTGTGTTGCCTTGTCGCCTGGTTGCCACCTCGCCATGTTGCCTTGTTGCAAGCACACGCCTTGCTTATAATAAAAGCAAAGCATCGCAGCGCGGCCAAGATGGCCGCGTGGCTGCGTTTCCGTTTCCCCTTTGCGCCTCTTTTGTTTACGCAGAAGTGTTTAGCGCAAACGTTAAAAATTAATTAAATTTTCCATTTTCCGTTTGCATTCGTGCGCTGTTGTTTTCACTCGCATTCTGTGGCAATATGAAATGCGTTTTATTGCCTTCACCAGCGAAGACGGCGTCGCGGATTTATGAAGTGCCATAAGCAACGAGTGTACTGCCAGGAGCAGGCAAAAGCGAAGGGATCACAGGTTGGGGGGTGATAGGGGAAAAGCTTAAGGAAATTAAAAACTGAGCCGGCAATTGCAATTATTGTTTAAGTTTGTTTGACACTTTGAGGGGCTGTTGGGCACCTTTAAAGATTCGAGTAGTCCAAATAAGAAATACAGTAGCGGACAAAATATCCGAACACCAATGAGAAAAATATAGATTTAAATATGAGACAGAATGTTATCACTTCGTGAAGATTAACTTTATCAAAAAGAGACTTACAGCAACGGATTTTATCATGAAATTAGTATAGCTGGAACAAATAACAAATAAAAGTATCAGAAAACTAATAGACTCTATACCTCTGCCATAAGATCGTTTACTGAAAGCAGAGTTAATCCAATAAAATAGAAAATTGTATTAACATAATACACATAATATATTATTTTATTTCATTACGTGTAAGAAACTAAAATAGAAAATATCTATAACTAAAGGAAGTGCTGTGGTTTGAAGTAAAAGATTCATAATCAATTGGCTTAAATAATTAACTAATTTCTAAAGTGATGATTGACCTGTCCTGACTTGTTTGCTCGCTTTGAAATACAATAAAATAAATAATACCTGATATACTTTAATATACAATAATATAATATAACAAGTATTATTAATATAAAACATAAAATAAATATTAAATAAATTCCATAGATATATGTAGATCAATCATTTGATGAACACATTACTTCAGCTATGTCCGGTTATGCAAACAATATTCAAGGTACTTTTAGTAAAAACAAAATGTCGATAAGCTACCTATGGCTTCTAAATGATTCCATTGCCGGAAATAAAAATCAGATAAAACCTTATAGAGTCACATGATTTGCAGACGAGAAGGAGACTAACCATGCCAAAAATGCAGTAGAATGCGGCCCACATGGTTCACATCAAACCGACCTCAAAAACTAACCAACAAATTGTGGGAAGAGAAGGAGGGGAAGGCGGAGAAAGGGGTGGGGCAACCACAGAGCAGAACGTAGCAACAATTTATTTTGTATTTTATTCTATTTTCATTTCGAATGCACGGCAGACATTCGAACCGAAGCATTTGTTGAGCTTGTGAATGTTTCACACCCAAAGTAGAGTGTGTGTATGTGCCAGTCTGAGTGTGCGTGTGTGGTGGGTGTGGTATGCGGTGTACTATGTGTGAATGTGTATGCTTGTGTGTGTGCATGAAATGCTCTTTTTGCGAGTCAAATAAATCTGCTGCAATAAAAATGCCATCAATCGCAAAGTGCAACAATAACAACAGCAACAAGCAACAGCTTAAACGTTGATTGACACTGACATTGTGACGTTGTCAATACCTCCTACTAGTCCCTGAACACCCCTCAGCTCCACCAACTGCGGCACGTACAGTTAGCCGCAGGACACGCGTCCTGTGAACGTGGCGGGCACGACCAAATCGTGTCAAATATGTCACAAATTAGTCGCAAAGAACTCTCGTCAAATTAGCTCTGACCCCAGTGGCTTTGGGGCACAACCTAATCCTCTCGTGAAATCGCTGGCGAGAAATGTTGATTGCATTTAAAATGTAATAAAATGCGATAAAATGGAATTATTTAAGGCTCGCGCCCGTAAAATTCCGCTCAACGAGCTGCACTAATAAACTGCAACCGAATTCTGCGGGTGGCAATGGAAAAGGGAATGGGAAAAGAGGATAGCGCGGCAGAGGCATTTCAAAGCTGGCTGAAACAGTCGTGCAAGCCAAAGCAAAGAAACGTTAGACTAACACACACATATAGACATTTAGACTCTCATATACACATACATATATATAAATCCTCTCAATATGTAGACATGTGTGTGTCTGATTGGAGCCTTCGTTTCAATGAACACAAATAGAACTTTCTCATCGCTTAAGCAGCTTCAAGAATTTCTAAAAATAAATGTATTTTAAAGAGGCTAGAATAATCTATGTACAAACAATAGAAAGATTGGAATGCACCCGTTATTGATTTCGTTTTTCGAAAAAATATTCCATTTATGACGAAGATACAAAAAGATTTGCAGTCAACAAAGGAAGAATGCTGTCACAAAGCACGGCGACAAATGCCTCGTTGATTGATTTGCGATTGACAGTTTTGACGGCGACTTTTCAGCGTGCTGTTTTTTTATATGTCTTTTGTTTTCATTTTTTGTGGCATAAATAAAATATATCATGCTCGCATACGCGGAACAAAGACAGCGGGGGAGCATAAAAAAGCGGGCAATATTTATTGCCTCGAATTGGCCTCCAATGAGAGATATGCCAACGAAATTGTGTGACTGTCACGCTGACACCTTTTCAATGTGTTCTCAATCATGCGTAAATGCGGGCCTGCTCAAAGACATACACATCAACACACCCGCACACACACAGACACACCCACTCCCATCTGATATTTATGGTGATGACATCAATCAAAGGGCAATGCGAATTTCCGCTTAGAACCTCAAACAATCAGACCCAAAGCAGGTCTCGATATACTTACAGGAGTAGCTACTGTGTGTGATCTCTGTATGTGTGTGGCAATGTCTGTGTATGGGTGCCCGTGTGTGCGTGTGAACTCCCGTAAAGCCTTTAAGTTGCGTTTGTTTGAAGTGCTCGCTTCACTCAATATGTGGCAACTTTATTTGAGCTTTGGCACATCCATCACTTTTTATTTATGACTCGCTACAGCAACAACTTGCCAGACTGACCCCAACAGAACAGACAGCAATAAGAACAGGCCACAAAGTGCCCAAGGCAAAACAACCACATCGAGTCGAGGGACAAAATCAACGCAACGTACGCTTAAATACCACTTTCTTGTTATTTATGACGCCCGCCGATGAAAAGCCAAATGCCAAAAGATTAAAAGCAGATAAAATATATTTAATAGCCCCCATATGCAGCACCACCCGCCACACACTCCACCAACCAGCTACCAATATATGAACTCCCCTCCCTGCATGTGCCTGCGCACAGTGGGCGAAGAAACAGTTCGCAATGGACAAGTCATTTGGCAGCAGTGATTGAAACTTAGTTGGTTATTAAACTATTACAAATTTAATTTATTCTATAAACTAAATATAATTTCATTAACTCTCTGATAAATTCTTAGAAACTCAGAGAGAAGATACTAAAGTAAATTGGGAATGTTTTGAAGGGTTTATTGTGAAGTGACTAAGAATCTTTTGGTTTTACCTTAGGTAATCTTTCTTCTTACGAAATAAAATTTGCAGTTTCAATTAGAATATTTGTAATGTTTTCATCAACTCCTGAACCACTGTTCCTGTCATATATCAAGCATTGACATGCGGTCAACAAAGTGCGTTCAATGACGTGCATAAAAACCCACAGTAAATACAACAGCAACAAGAAGAAGAACAGAAGCTGCCCGGGAAGGGACAGCACTCAATCAGCCGGAGACAGCGACAAACGCTGTCCAAACTCGGGTACATTGACTGGCGTTCGCCTTATAAAGACACACCGAGGCAGCCCCCACCAGCTACAGCAACAGCAGCTTGGTAAAATATTGTCAAGTAATCGCTGTCGAAATGCTCGTCGAATGCATTGACGATATAAAGACACACAATGACGTTGTAAAAAACACAGCGTAGCAATGGAAAACTGTCATGGAAAAGCAGCAAATGCTTCTGAGATGGCAAGGTAAGGAGGAAAGACGGGAGATGAAGGGAGCAACTCAGTTGGTGGCCAGTAAAAGATGTCAACAAGCAGAGAAACCACTGGGGGAGAGCTGGCTTAAGTGAGACCCATAAATAGAACAGTGAAACGTTGCGGTTCAGTTCTGACTTGGGGTCACCCGCGAAGTTACCACTAATAAATTGAAGAGTTCAGAGTGAATGAAGAAATTAAAGTTAGTGACAATTCGAAACAGTAAAAATTAAAAGTGTTATTCTAGAGATATCAGATGTGAGTGAGGAAAAATTAACTTTTTACCTTTATTACCAAAATATTTTGCTTATTTATTGCGAGTCTTAAAAGGCATATACTTTCATTTAAACGTTATTCCTTAAATTTATAATGAACGCCAGGGAAATGTTGCTAAACTTGAAACAAAAGCTCATTTATTTGAAGGAATTCAGAGAAATCTCACTCTACTCTCATTTTTCTCAACTGAAATATTTATACCCTTTGACCATTGAAAATGGTCAGAAAAGAGCAGTCTAACTTTGTGAAAATGCATATAGCAGGCAGGCAGTACGTATATATTCTTGTTCAGGATCACTATGCGAGTCGATTGTCTGTCGTCTGTCTGTTGGAACGTCAATATTGTGGAAGGCAAATTGGTTCACTCACGATACAGTACTTCCTCTTTATTTGACACACTAACACAGAATGCTTCTCTTCGTCTTAAAGTTTATTTTACATTGGTTTAACTTAGGCTTAACATAGTCATTGTGTTATATATGTATCGATGTACAGTGTGACCCTCTACCAGCCTACTACAATATGTCAGCTGTTTTTAGAGCAACAGACACAAAATGAAGGTTTATGCAAACTGTGTGTAGACCAAGTTTATTTCAAACTTTGGATGCAATGCCTTTAACTCAATTTGTAAGCGACGGATAAAAGTTACAACCTTCTGACTTTTACTTATACGTAAATAAAACAATTCACGATTAAATGACAAAACGTTCTGAGTGATGCTATGCTAAAAAACGTGGAACTTTTCAATGAAAATGTCAGATTGCACCTGGCAACACTTAGTGTTGCCTAGGCCAGAAATATATATAGCAGCCCTCGTACATAACTAACAACAACACATATCTACATATCCTCCAAATTTCAAACCGAACGGTCCATAAACACAGAAATTATTTAAGAGAGTTATAAGCAAAACACACACACAAAACAAAGGAGGCAGACTTCATTTGAGCTGTTGCTGTCGCACAGTAAATACTCTTTGCGGCTTTTTAATATATGTAGGTCTAAGGGAATCTTACAGTCGTGTAAATAGACTGCAGATTTCGCTTATGGTTATGAATATTTTTGTCTATTGAAAATATTTAAAATTTCAAGGGTTAATCAAAATTATATTTGAAATATTAATAAATCACCGATATTTGTAGGCAATAAATTTCATGCAAATAATGTATTGAAAGCGGGCATAAATCGAACTAAAGCGCCCTTTAAAAGTTTATGGCAATGTACATTTCTATATGTAAATACAACATGTACACTTTCTCACACAATATTATTTTGGCAACAAAATACAGCGGCAATCATGAATCCCAATGGCGCGTTTTGCGTGCCTATACGCCCCGTTTGATCCCAGTCCAATCGGCCGTGGCCAAACATCAATTGACCTAACCGCAATGCAAAATCGATAAACTAACAAGCAAGTCTCGTCGCGACAAGAAGGAGCTGGACCTATTAAATGCATAGCAGACTCTTTGGAGCAGGCAGCCCGCAGCAATTTTCTTGTATGCCCCCATCCTGTAGACCCCACGCCGATGTATCCAATGCTGATGCCATTTTGGCTTTAGCGAACGTACAAAATAAATGAAAATATAAACCCGACTAACCAAAAACTGATTACTGCCGCAGCTCAAACTCATACACAGTCTCTTCATCTCTCTCTCTCTCTTTCTTTGTCTCTCCACTGTTTTCTTGCAGGCAACCATGCTGGCAACACTGGCGATAACAATCAAACGCCTGTGCGTAATCCGCCCGGAGCATTTCACAATTCTGCAGGCTCACTGGCGCAGCATAATCTACTTGGTAAAATAATGCGCGGCATTAAAACGCAATCATTTGGGATTTTCAAACGTTTATCGAGTTATTTGCCAGCGGCATCGGCATGGGCGTCGGCGCCGTCGTTGTCGTCGTTGCTCTCGACTCGGTGGCGTATGAGTAATATGAAAAAGCCCGACCAGGCAACGTATACACCGGAGACCGCTGTCAACATAACCAACAGCATCTGCCAAAGGACAACTAGCAGCACGAACAGCAGCAGCAGCAGCAGCATCAGCGATAAAAGGGCGTGGCAGCGGCAGCAGCGCATATTTTACATTGCTCATACGCCGCGTATGGCGTTAAGGCAGAAACGTTGCCATTGGCCTATGCTCATTTGCATAGTAATATTAGCAGGCAGTTTTGCTGTTGCCACCGATGTTATGCCAAAGCTATTGTTGTTGCCGTTCTCCTCATCGTTGCTCTTGTTGTTGTTGCTGTTGTTGTTGCTGTTGTTGCTGCTGCTGCATTTTATCGGCAGCCGCATCGCATTTTCTATTAGTGCGGCGCATAGGCAGCATTTAATGTTCACGTTTTGGGCTCTTGGTAATAAGATTGCCGCATTGTTGCCGCCGCAAATTTATACAACAACGATCATCGCAACAGCAACAACAACAACAACAACACCAAGCCGAGTGGGTGCCACAGAGCAAAATACATTTGGTCTGCTCTGGCAGCGAAAGTATTCAAGATGAAATCAAATAATTGCAAAAAACTCATTTAGGGCACAACAACATCAGCAACAAGAGCAACAGCAACAACAGCGACAACAACAACAGCAACAACATCATCAGCATCAGCATCAAGAATAAGATGAAGAAGATGAGAAATGGAATATAGAATCAAACTTAGACGACTAAGAAAACAGCATAAAGTAGAGCAAGGAACACCCCTACTCAAACACCCCGTATACCCCCGCAATATACGCATGCATACTCGCATACATACATACATGTGTAGATAGAGATATAGATAAACCAGCTGCAGATATGTTTGTACTGCATCGTAAAATGAAAATCATGTTATACTATAATATAATCGAACTCGTCTCTCCCTGTCGATGTCTGCCAACTGATTGAGGCAACGAGTTGAGTTCCATTGCCAATTGACAGTTAGATGGATGAAATACTCATTATAAGTACAATGTTTTTGTAACGTTCTCTAAGTGCAGTCCGTAATTAAGAGCTCAACCGCGTAAATTTATAAACTTCTCTTCACACTTCAAAGAGCTTCAAATATTAAATTTTCCAATTGAATTTCATTCTCCAACATTCAAGTACCTATATTTGATTCATATTAAATTTTGAATTACTTATTTACATTTGCTTCTTGACAAACTGTTCCATTTAAATATTTGCTTGAACAATTCTTTTTTAAGCCCTTCAAATTTGCTCGATATGCGAACTGCCCAAGGGCAGCAAACAATGAATTTTCAAATCAATGCGAATTGTACATGGAATTTATGAAACATGCATGACAGCAAGAAAAACCCATTGAAAGCTATTCAGCATGTAAAATCCAAACAAATAAAACAAAATAGAATTAATAATAAGAATTAAATAAAAAATAAAGAGAAAAGAAGAAAGGAATCTATTAAAAAAACACTGTTAATCAAATTTGCATTTAGATGAGCGTATTAACAAATACATACACACATACATTAACATGGCGAATTTACAAAGTAAATTTAGCGTAAACAAAGCAGAAAAAAAACGAGCAGAATAATGTTCAACTTAGTCAAATATTACGTTAGCTAGTAATGCGATTTATATAATAATATATGATATACATAATATATACATACAGATATATTTCTTGTTTGACCATTAATTAGCATGAGAAAAAATCCCGTTAATGATGAGCTTATTTTATTACAATTTCAATTAAATTTAATTAGTCAGCTTTTCATTTGAAAAAACACGATATAAATTCCTTAGTTAATTCACGTTTTTTGGTTTAATTTCTAAATGTAAATATTTAAACATTAGCGAATATTTTTAGCGCTGTAAATACGTGAGCAAGCAAACAGAAATTCCATTAAATCTTAAAAAGAAACTGAAACCAAAAAATTACAATGAAAAAAAAACTTTAAGCTGCGCTTTAAAAATTGTGTAAATAAAAATTAAACTAAGCATTAAGCGAATTAACGTTACATTGTATGTTGAAAAATGTTGAATAAATTACAGACGGATATTTATAAAGAAATATATGATATACATATAGACGGACTATTTAATGCTAATTAAGTAGATTAAGGCTAAATCAGCCCAATCAGCATATGAAGAACGGGGAGAGCCCAAAGAAAAGCATAAAGAAGCTCAGCAAACTGTGTGTGCAAAACTGGTAACTACACACACACTCACACACATACACTCACACATATACTTCAAACTATATTCATATAAAGTGTATCTAGCTAGTTATGACTATCGTTTCGTAAGCGTATCTAGAGCTCCGTGTGAATCGCTCGAGGCATACATATGTATCTATCGTATGTAACATAAGTTTGTATGTAAATGTATGCGAAATGTTTACAACAACTAAGAAAATAAAAGCGAAAACTGTGTGAAAATAATTCTAGGGTATATTACTACTTAATGGGCGGTGGCTAATGTTGTGGGCGTGGCACAAGTGATGCCCTCGGCTGCTTGCAGAAGAACAAATGTAATCACATTAAGAGGGAAAGCAGGCAAGTTTCAAGGGCAATGCAGCAGCAGAAGTCGGTGGAGGAGCATCAAAGGGGGTAAGGAAGGGGAAAGAGCGGATCAGGCTGCGGCTGTATGCGGCCCGTATGCGTATGTGGTAACAAGCAGCAGGCAGCCGGCCAGAAAGCAATTGTGCAATTTGCCAGAAGAAACGAAGCAACAATAGAACGAACAAAAAACAAAACAGAAGAGAATTGCGAGTGGAACTGCATGACAAACAGATACCCTATAGTGTGCCAATTAGAAAAGCTGTACATGTAAGTCCAACTGCCTCAGAAAAATCTACTTCATGCGCTCTTTCTACACAGTTGCTGCTTTTGGTCAGAGAGGCTGCACAACCTGCTTGCTTTCTGTTACAGGGTATGGCACTGCAGTCGAGCACATAATCGTTGGCACAAACGGGCACAATTACCAAAAACTCACACACACACATACACACACACAGCGCAGCAGCATAACATATGCCAAGGAAAGTAAAAGCTGGCAGCCGTCTCGTCTTTATTTAAAAGCGGGCCAAAAAGATTTCGCTTTCTCTGCCCCTTCCTGCCCGCGCCTGCTTAAACATGTTGCAGTTTTTACAGCCGACGCTCGAATGAAATTGTTGCGGCTGCCATTGAAATGTTCTCGTGCGGAAGTGAGCATATTTTCCAAGCAATTAGTGGTAGGAAAAGCGCTTGCCGAATGGACAACTAAGTCGAACAGTGGGTTAAGAGAGCTACGTGTGTGTTTGTAAGCACACATGCATGTAGAAGCGTATGTGTGTGTGTGTGAACAGAAAGCGGGCAATCAGCTTGGCATTGGAATGCCAGCGCATTTGTTGTGTAATTTCAGTCAACTGTGCGTATGCGCAATATTGGTTTGAATTATTTAAACTGCTGGGATTATTTACCTGAAGTATTTCCTCTACCTTTGTGATCATAACAATGAAAACAGTATTGTTTAATACTTAACGATATTTTAAATATGTTAAAACTATTCTAATATATTCTATTATTCTTTTCTTTTCATTTGCATTTCATTTTTCGATTCGTCAAACTTTACGATAATTCGAAGATAAGTTTCATTATTTCCCATTAGTTTACACTCCGTTGAGAACAAGCCTAACTTCTGCCTAAAGTAGCCTGTTTATTTGCTCTCGAAATGACTCTTAAAGCAAGTGCCAAAAGTCAGAGAGCGCAAATTGAAAATGCCAACTAGCCTGGCAACACACTCGGCAGGAGCTTTGTTTTTCACATGCTTTTCCGCTGCAAGCAGCTCGCTGCGTATGCGAGTGGAAAATTCAATTTGCAAAGTGCATAAAAGTAGCAGACGACAGTGCTGACGATGAGCATGACGACGATCTCGATGTGGATGAGGATGGCAAATGAGAAATGTGGAAGTGGGATTGGGGCTTGCCACGTGTGAGATTTCTCTCCGCGCGCGTCATGTTTGTTGTTAAACAAAAGCGGCAGCTACTACTATCCCCAGTTAGGTAGACATATGCGACACACATACATATGCCCAGCAACGGTATCAAAAACAGAACCAGAACCGGAGCAGATGCAGGAGGAAGAAGCCAGTCGAGCAGTCAGTAAGAGCGGCTCCACTTATGCTCACATATGCTGTTAGAGCAGGGCAGGCTGAAGTAACAGAGCAGAAGGGGGGCAGCTAAAGCTAACTGCTACAAACAAGTGGCACAGTGGCACAGCATAAACGTAAACGTAAACTCAAATGTAACGTAGAGGTAAACGTAGCGCCTGAGTAGCGCAAACATTGTAATTAAATCTGCGTCAACATAAACGACAAATGCGAATGGCGATGGCCATGGGGAATATTGTGTAAAGTGGGAAAGGGAAACTCTATTGCATACTATATGTATGCAAATATATGTAGTTTCAGATGGCTACACTTTCATTTAAATTTCCTTTACTAAGGCATAACAATAAGTTTATACTATGATGAGACCCGGTATTAGAGATCTAATTTCAGGCCCGTAGCTAGGCGTGTGGAGGGAGTGCGACGCACAAGGGCCACGACCTTTTGCATGAAAATACAATATCTGTAAGAAGGAGGAAAGTTACGGTGAACTGTAGTATCGTCATTTGACAGATTCCTACAATACAATAATAAATATCCTTCAAAATATTATATAATAATTTTGCAACACAATGAAACAAAAGGATTAGCAATTTTATCAATCGAGAATAAGTTGGCTAATTTATGTAAAAGATTTCACAAAAACAATCGATTAATTAAATAACTTTTAGGTTTATTCATTTTTTAAATTTTTTATGAAGTAATTAATTCATTACTAGTGTATTCGAGCATTTAATTAAGAAGAGATATATTGAAAATAAATATAGTGTATAATAATATTCCTGATAAGTTTATTTTCAATACATCTCTGAGCACTGAGGATTGTAGTGCATTCTTTCAAGCCTGCCTAGTATGTGTCTGTTTAGGTATCGTTTTATTCCATCTCGAATGCGAAACGGTCTCTTCTGTGGTATTTGCCTTTGCAATTAATTCCTTTATGTGACGTGTGCGTGTCTGTATGTGTGCTGCGTGCTTGTTTGTGATGCCTTGACATGCTGTACTTGACATTTTCCAATTGTTTTGCGAAAGTTAAATTACATTTGGCACAAACTACAAGCGGGCATAAAAAATGCTGAGAAAAGTTTGCCATTATCAAGATAAATTTGTGGAATTTTAATTTTTGAGAGTTACCCATTGGTATTTACTTATTTACATATGTGAGCAGTTCGTTTCATTTATGTCATGCTGAAAAGATTTTACTCTCCATGAGATTTTTAAAGAAATCTTAACAATCCATTTGCATTTAAAATATTCCTCAATAAATTTAAGATTTTCCGCTTTGAATACACCTCGGTGCGGTCCATTATTTAAGTCATATGCAATATCCATTAGACTGCACGCATATCTGCAGCAATTAAAGCGTAGCTAAAGCGCATAAATCACGTATACGCCCCATTGAGTCCGATTTGTGCAGTGTCCCAGGAAAATAAAAATGAAACGAAACGAACATAGGCAAAATAAATTCCTGCTTGCTCTCGAATATCTCGTATGACCTTATTTGTATCCATTAGAGAGATAATAAATACACCGACTAAGACTTGAGACGAGCCTTCGATAGGCTCCCCATACATATATCTTGTGGTCCCACAAATTGCCTGTCAAGTGTTATTGCCGGCAAAAAAGGGTTAAACATCAACAGTATATTAAGTTGCAGCCCGCCTGTGATAAAGGTCAAATACTGCCGGCAATTATAAGAGCAAGTAATATGATGCCACAATGCGGCAGACAGGCAGGCAAACAGAACGAAAGGATGAGCCAATAAAGCAATAACTTAGTGCGTGTTGACGCTGATATCCTTTGCTGGCCACTTATCATAACGCTTACGCGTTGATGGCCCTCTATACTGAGTGAAGGTACTACGCGGCACCTCGTCCCCTCCTCTTCTTCCCCCAAAAGGGGACACGCACATGCTCCTGCAATTATGCTAAAAGCGTTAAATTTATAGTTTCCCCTCACTCCCCTTGGGCCGCTGCCATTTTTAACATGGCTCGGCTTGTCTGCGTCGAAATAAATGGCTTTTAGAGCACGCGTTAATGATGTTGATTGTAGTCCTGGGAGTCACCTGTTCGTCCCTCATTCACTTCTTCCTCTCGGTCAACCAACCCACAACCCCAACCGCAGTGCGGGACAGTTGCGCACCTTTTCCAGCCAGCACTATTCCATGTTTAATGTTTTCGACTAATGTTTTATAGCTGCGTCGAGTCGACAGTCGTTTGTTTCACTCACTCCCCACGCTTATATTACGATGATAAACGGTGAGGTTTTCGGCATCGTATGGGTCACTCGTGTGTGGCAGCTCTAAAGGATTTAGCTTTATATTTATTATTGCTGTGTAACGTGTTTATGATCGTGCAAAAAGGTGCAAACATTTTGTGGTATCGCAGCGCGATGAAGTGATAAGTTACGAGAGTATAATATGATAACATATTATTGTTATATATGAACATAAACAAGATACAAAAGCAGGAATAAAGAAATAAGAAGAGTATAAATTACAAAGCATCTTTCACTTTTACATACATACATACTTTTAAATGTAAACACTTTTCGGAGGACTTTTTATACTTTTTTTTTTTTAATTAATATATTTTATTAAGTGAAGAATCCATACATCATAATATCGTATCTTAACATCACAGGGTGGGGAATATTCTTTTCAAAATTTCTCAAAATTTAGAATTTTGATACTTTGACTTAAATTAATAAAGCTAGTCTAAAGTAGTATAAAAAATCCTCCTTTTTTATGTCAAAAGTCCTCCCAAAAGTGTTTGCGATGAAAATTGTGGAAAATATTGAAGAACTACTCTTAATTTAGGTGTTTATTTTGTCCATAGGTTCCCCCTTATAACATTTTCAGAATTTGTATACCCTTCAACCATTGAAAATGGTCAAAAAAGGGTATACTAACTTTGTGCAAATGTATGTAACAGGCAGAAGGAGGCGTGGCAGACTCCATAAAGTATATATACTCTTGCTCAGGATCACAAGCCGAGTCGATTGAGCCATGTCTGTCTGTCTGTCTGTATGTCTGTCTGTCTGTCTGTCTGTGTGAACGCACAGATCTCCGCTATTATAAAAGCTAGAGTTACCAAATTTGGCAGGAAGACTCCTGTGTACTATAAGCAGATCAAGTTTATTTCAAATGTTAGGTGCCACGCCCACCGCCCCCATAAATCAATAATTTAATTTTTGAACTTAATTTGTAAACGCTGTATAAAAGATACAACACTCTGACTTTAACATATACTAAGCTAAATGAAATATCTACGTAGTGTCCAAATTACAATCCGATAGAACAATAAACACAGAAGTTATTTAAGAAAGTTTGATCATAAAACAAAGTGCTTCTGTCAGCTAACAAGGGAGACGAGCGCCATTTGTGTATGAATTTAACAAATTAAACTACACGGGAACATAGGTCGAAGGGTATCCCACTGTCGCGTTTTGTGCGACTGTTGCTCTCGTTCTAAACTTAGAATTGTGAAATTTTTACTTTAATTGATAAAGCTAGTCAAAAGTAGTATAAACAAGGAAGAATGCTGTCCAATTTCGTAGCAAGGGATGTGTATGTATGTGTGTGTGTGTTTGACAGTGTGTCTGCATTGCCTGAATGTTTATGTGCAAATTGTACTCAATGTATGTGATTTGGTCAGCCACACAAACACCACAAAAACAACTTTAGAAACGGTTGATGAAACTTGAGAATATATATAATACATACATCGTATATGTTTTAATATCGAAATGTATTTTAAAAATAAGAGATGTATAAATTCAAAATATTACTAAGGTTTCTGTCTGTTTGACAAAGAGGCCGTTTTTATATACTCTTAGAGAGAGTATTCATTTAGGTCAGAAGTTTGATACTCATAAGATACAAGATACTGGTGATCAGTATAACACATATGTCTTTCCGTCCACCTTTCCTGATAAATACATAGTTGACGATCCCATTTTCGACGATTTTTATATTAGGTCTCCCTTCCGCCTTTTTGTCTTTTGAATTTCGCGGCTATGTACAAAGCGCTACAGAGCTCGTATCTGGCAACACTATACATAATTTGAAAGGTCTTGACATAACCTACAAAACGACGCTACGCATGGTTAGTTTGGATATTTCGTTCAACAGTTATAGACGTGTAAACATGGAGTTCACTAACGCCGAAATTCGCGCTATTTTAAAGTTTTCCTTCGTTAAAGGCAAATCCGCTAGAGAAACGTTCCGTGAGATTAATGGTGTTTTGGGGGATGGTACTCTATCACTTCGAACCGCGGAGGAATGGTTTCGACGATTCAGAGCCGGTGAAAACGACACCATGGATAAGCCAGCCGGCGGAAGACCTGTGACGACAAATACCGATCAAATCATGGAATACATCGAGTTAAACCGGCATGTGGCATCTCGTGACATCGCCGATCCGATCACTGTATCACTTTTTATAAAGCATTGAATAAAGAGCGGAAGGGAGATATTTGACAACCTTATATATATATTTATTAATAAAAAAAACCGTTTTTCCAGCCAACAAATGTCGTTTTTTATAAAATTCGAGCGACATGAACCTACGTGTCCATAAATTCTCCAGCGTTTCTTGGAAACACAAACCCAGACATTTATCAACATGTAAATTAATGCCAACGTTCAATACATGCATGTTATATTTGTACATACATATGTGCGTATGTATATATTTATTTATAAATAAGTTATTGTAATGAACAAAAAACAAATAATGTAAGCTACAATCGAGCACATCCGACAGAAATATACCCTTCGCTAAACTTTGAAAAAAAAAAGTTTATTCTATTCTTTTGCTGAGTGATTCTATATTGTTGGTAGTCAAAAGCTAACTCAAAAAAGAGGAATAAAGAGCTAAGATTAGTTTTAACGGAGAAACTGATAAAGATAACAAGCAAACAAAAATTGAAACATCATATTAAATTCGACGAAATATAAGTACCGCATAATTATATTGTAATGTTCTTCGTAGTTCTTCCTATAGGAATATAGAAATTTTCTTATCAACGTTCGTTTGTTTTGGTTCTCCATTAATTATATTTGCCAATTGTGGTTTTAGTTTAAATTGATATTCCGATCAAACGCATGAACTGAAAAATGTGGAAACAATTTGTTGGCTGCTTGTATTTATTATTTATAAATGCAATAGGAAGTTTAAGTGCTTATGATCATAATGTTCTTTGTTGTCAAGGAGAAGGAGTCACCTTCATGCAGAAATGTGAAAACAATTTTGGTGATAATTTTTTTATATGTGATATGACGGACCCAATATCAATGATCAGTAAATTCAAGGGGTATCTCAAGCCCAACTATTGTATGCATTCAATTAGTAATACCTACTTTCGAGAAACAAATAGATATTCCGGGGACCTAAAATTAAAACAATTTCAATTCAGTCTTCCACATACATTTAAAGACTGCAACTTTGACGTTCGTGAACTTGAAATTAAAACCAAAAAAAACATGGAGTTTCGCTTAAATTAAATGGTTGCAACTCTTACAAAACTAAGATATTTAAGTGTCAGAATAACATCAAATGATCTTAATAAGTGGAAATTCAATTTGAAAAGCGTAAGTCTGCACAATAGCTTAGATAAGTAATTTATCTAAGCTAAAATTTGACAATATAAGAATTTCTGTGTTTATTCTTGCAGAGCCAGGAAAGCTTAACAGGATTGAAGCTGACTTGTGATTTCTTTGGTTTCGAGGTTGATCTACCCAAACATATGTTCCGAGGATGGACTTATTTAGAAGATCTTACTTTGGAGAACTGTTTCTTTCACAATCTCTCCGATGAGCATTTCCACAACTTAGTAAACTTGAGAAGACTAGATCTACAGCATGCCCGCTTTGCAGATTTTAAATTGTTGGGGTATGTAATTTTTGTTATATAAGACTATGTTAGTATGATCAATGGCTGCTGAAGACTAAGCTCTCGTTGCGAATACTTACGAAACATTTCGAAACTAGGTACAAGAGAAGCGCAAACTGCAAGCGTCACGAAGTCTTAATAGTAAATTCTAAGTTAGGTTCAGCTTTAGTGAATGCACTGATTATGACTTTGATTTGTTGCGAGTAGCAAGAAAGTTAGGTTTTGTAACAGTGTATTAGCTTACGACTACTTGCTATTGTTGATAAATTTTGCTATGTTCATTACCATTTCAGCACCGAAACCATTGCAAATCGTGTAAGCGAATTTACCATGTATTATGTAGAAACGAAAGACAACAATGGATTGGATATGAATGATATTAGCTTCATTAAAAATTATAAAAATCTGGATTATATTTTAATTGCGCCTCCACTCGCTAAAATGCACGTAGTGAAAGGGTATAACGTGTTGCCTTTCTATTGCTCTCATTACGGTTGCCATTTTATTCGCAATCAACCTAGGTTATTCTGCCCCCACGGCTGTCATTGAATACGAAAACCAGAAAATGCGATTAGAATTCAATTGCGCAGTTCCCGAGGATACAACAGAGTCAAGGTTCGAATTGGATATTGGAAGTGCAACTCTCTACATGACAAACACCAAGGCGACCCGATTGCCAAATGCCAGCATGTATAGTTCTTACTCCATAACAAATCTTCAAGTGGCTAACAATAAACTCGACGAACTAAACATTTACCAGTTGCCACAAAACTTAACCATTTTGAATATAAGAAACAACAGTTTGAAATTACTGAAACAAGAAATTATCACCGAAATGGTAGCCTACATCTTATGTTATCGCAAAATCCTTGGAACTGCGATTGCCATCCTCCAGGGTTTCTGAAATTCTTAGCGAACTATCAACAAATTATTGATGATTTTAATCTCATTGACTGCAACGGGATGGGACCCGTTCTCAAATTGGATGATTGTAGACTAAATACAACTTACCTTATACTTTCTCTAGCTTTTCTTCTCGTTTTCGTCAGCGTATTCGCCTGCGCCATTGTCTTCTGGTTCAAGATGTCTATTCTGATGTGGCTCTACGACCATAATATATTTGTGAGTTGTATTCTTCACACAGCGGATAACATTGAATTCCATAAACGATTCGATGGATTTCTGGCGTTGTCCCATAAAAACTTGGACCTGGTGACCGAATACGTCGAGCAACTAGAGAATGGGCAACGCGAGTTCAAGCTGTGTTTCTATCATCGGGATTGGCTCATTGGCGAATCAATACCGGAATGTATTCTTCAATCCATCGATGACTCTAAACGCATCATTCTACTAATGTCCAAGGAGTTTCTTAAGTCTTCCTGGGGTACCTTTGAGTTCCGCACCGCTATCAAAGCAACATCCATGGATCGCCACAAGCGGCTTATTGTTATCGTGTACCCCGAAGTGGAAAACTTTGATAACCTCGATACGGAACTGAGACTCTATATGAAATACAACACCTATCTGAGCCGAGATGACTCCCAGTTCTGGAGAAAACTTATCTTTGCAATGCCGCACAAAAAGATAAAGAGCTCGAAGAAGATGCCGAAACTTAAACATGAAGCGGAAGTCTAAAATGATCTTACTCTTTTCTCTTTTTCTTTTACCAAAATTCAAAACTTTTTAATTAATCAAACCCTGTCAAATTAAATTTGTTAAACATATTGCTTTGCAAGAAACAAACAAATAAATGCCATAACCTTTCTATATTCTTTCAAAGTAGCCCAACTTTAATATTTCTCGAGGCCACGACCGTCCCCTTGTCAACGATTTACAGGCAATCAATAAAAGTCGTGTAATCCCAATTACAATCACTGCCTGGCGCTGGGCTCGCCTCGCCTCCGAATATCAATTAAATCAATTAAATTTTCTAGTAACGAAATCAACTGTCGCAAATGCGGCGAGGCTGCGATAACAACAACAGAACTCCAAGAAATGCGGGCGAGCTGCAAAACAACATCATCATGATTGTGAATTACGAGTACCCCATGAATACAGTTCTGCTTGAGTCTCAGACCGTCCACAGACCCAGCCCAACCCGATCATCATCACCGTTATGTGTTATGGCCAAGCTCGGCTAACATAGCCAATGGCTGCCGATGGCCAACCAAGTGATAAAGTGTAGCCAACTGATCAGACGCAATGCAGCACCAAAAAGATAGCAGATAGCAGGACAAACTTTTTATGCCACATTTACTTGAAAAAACTTGGCCAAACTTGGGCTACAAAGCCCGCAAGTCAAACCGTTAAATATATGTGGGAAAGTTATCTTCTCATATATTTATAAATTAAAATATAAAACCGTTTCTACAGCCAAAAAATATTGTCGTTTTTTATAAAATTCTAGCGACATGGACCTACGTGTCAATAAATTCTCCAGCGTTTCTTGGAAACACAAACCCAGACATATTTCAACATGTAAATTAATGCCAACGTTCAATACATATATGTTATATTTGTACATACATATGTACTTATGTATATATTTATTTATAAATAAATGTAAGCTACAATCGAGCACATCCGATGGAAAAATACTCTTCGCTAATCTTTGAAAATATAAAAAAGTTTATTTCTATTTTTTTGCAGGGTGATTCTATATTGTTGTTGTTCAAAATCTAACTGAAAAAGGAGGAAAAAAGAGTGAAGATTAGTTTTAACAGAGAAACTGATAAAGCGGTCAAACAAACAAAAATTGGAACATAATATTTAATTATACACCGATTCGGCAATGTATAAATATCGCATATTTAGGAATGTGATAAAAACTACGAACAATCTTGAAATTTTATTATCAACGTTCGCACCAAATTTGTTTTGGGACTCGCTTTTAGTTTAAATCGATATTCCAAACGAAAGCATGTACCAAAAAATGTGGAAACCATTTGTTGGCTGCTTGTATTTATTATTTGTAAATGCAATAGAAAATCTAAGTGATGATGAATGTCTTCTTTTTTGTTGTCAAGGAGAAAGAGTCACCTTCATACAGACATGTGATCAATGTTTGCTACATAATTTTGATGATTTTACTTGTTATATGAAGGAGCCATTCACTCAATTAAGTGGATATATCAAGCCCGAACATAGTAGTAGCTATGGTTGTTTTCGAGAAGCAGATAAACATTCCTTGGACTTCCAATTTGAATTTCCACATATATTTGAAAACTGTAACTTTGACGTGACTGAACTTGAAATTAAAACCAAAACAAACATGGAGTTTCGCTTAAATGAAATTGTTGAAACTTTTACAGAACTAAGATATTTAAAAGTCATAATAAGATCAAATGATCTTAATAAGAGGAATTTCAATTTGAACAGCGTAAGTCTGCCAATAGATTAATTACTTATCTAAGCTAAAATGCGACAATATAAAAATTTCTGCGTTTATTCTTGCAGAGCCTGGAAAGCTTAACACAATTGACGCTGACTTGTGATTCCTTTGATTACGAGGTTGATCTACCCAAACATATGTTTCTAGGATGGACTAATTTAAAGGTTCTTACTTTGGAGAAGTGTTTCTTTCACAATCTCTCCGATGAGCATTTCCACAACTTAGCAAACTTGAGAACACTAGAGCTATGGTATGCCCGCTTCGCAGATTTTAAATGGTTGCGGTATGTAATTTTGTTATATAAGACTATGTTAGTATGATCAATGGCTGCTGAAGACTAAGCTCTCGTTGCGAATACTTACGAAACATTTCGAAACTAGGTACAAAAGAAGCGCAAACTGCAAGCGTCACGAAGTCTTAATAGTAAATTCTAAGTTAGGTTGAGCTTGAGTGAATGCCCTGATTATGACTTTGATTTGTTGCGAGTAGCAAGAAAGTTAGGTTTTGTAACAGTGTATTAGCTTACGACTACTTGCTATTGTTGATAAATTTTGATATGTTCATTACCATTTCAGCACCGCAACCATTGCAAATCATATTAGCGAATTTTACATACGTTATGTAAAAACGAAAGACAACCATGAATTGGATATGAATGATATTAGCTTCCTTGAAAATTATATAAATCTGGATTATATTTTTATTGCGCCTCAACTCGCTAAAAGGCACGTAGTGAAAGGGTATAACGTGTTGCCTTTCTATTGCGGTTCATACAGCTGCCACTTTCTTCGGAATCAAACTAGGCTATTCTGCCCCCACGGCTGTCATTGTGAATACGAAAACCAGAAAATGCGATTAGAATTCAATTGCGCAGTTCCCGAGGATACAACAGAGTCAAGGTTCGAATTGGATATTGGAAATGCAACTCTCTACATGACAAACACCAATGCAACCCGGTTGCCAAATGCCAGCGTGTATAGTTATTACTCTATAACAAATCTTCAAGTGGCTAACAATAAACTCGACGAACTAAACATTTACCAGTTGCCACAAAACTTAACCATTTTGGATATAAGAAACAACAGTTTCAAATTACTGAAACAAGAAATTATCGACTATATAAGGCACCGAAATGGTAGCTTACATATTAAGTTATCGCAAAATCCTTGGAACTGCGATTGCCATCCTCCAAGGTTTCTGAAATTCATAGCAAAATCTCATCAAATTATTGATGATTTTGATTTCGTTGACTGCAACGGGATAGAAGCCGTTCTCAAACTGGACGATTGTAGACTGAAAACAACTTACCTAATACTTTCTCTAGCTTTTCTTCTCGTTTTCGTCAGCGTATTCGCCTGCGCCATTATCTTCTGGTTCAAGATGTCTATTCTGATGTGGCTCTACGACCATAATATATTTGTGAGTTGTATTCTTCACACAGCGGATAACATTGAATTCCATAAAAGATTCGATGGATTTCTGGCGTTCTCCCATAAAAACTTGGAACTGGTGACCGAATACGTCGAGCAACTAGAGAATGGGCAACGCGAGTTCAAGCTGTGTTTCTATCATCGGGATTGGCTCATTGGCGAATCAATACCCGAATGTATTCTTCAATCCATCGACGACTCTAAGCGCATCATTCTACTAATGACCAAGGAGTTTCTTAAGTCTTCCTGGGGAACCTTTGAGTTCCGCACCGCTATCAAAGCAACATCCATGGATCGCCACAAGCGGCTTATTGTTATCGTGTACCCCGAAGTGGAAAACTTTGACAACCTCGATACGGAACTGAGACTCTATATGAAATACAACACCTATCTGCGCCGAGATGACTCCCAGTTCTGGAGAAAACTTATCTTTGCAATGCCGCACAAAAAGATAAAGAGCTCGAAGAAGATGCCGAAACTTAAACAGGAAGGGGAGGTCTAAAATGATCTTATTCTTTTCTCTTTCTCTTTTACTAAAATTCAAAACTTCTTAATTAATCAAACGCTATCAAATGAAATTTGTTAAACATAAATATAATTTAAATATAATTTATATAATATAATATTTTGACTTAAATTTATAAAGCAAGTCTAAAGTAGTATAAAAAGTTCTCCCGAAAGTGGAAAAAATCGAAGATATACCCTCCTTTGTTTATGTGTTTATTATGGCCATTTTCAAAATTTTTATATTTTGATTTAAATTGAAAAAGCTTGTATAAAGTAGAATAAGAAGTCCTCCGAAAAGTGTTTGCGATAGAAATTGTGGAAAATTTCGAAGAAATACCCTTAATTTAGGTGTTTATTTTGTCCATAGGGTATAAAAAGTCCTCCAAAAAGTGTTTGCGATTTTACCTACTATCCAAACCAGGCGACGCCCCTGTACTTCCTTAATATACTCAAAAGTTTCAATAACCCCTTACTTTGCATTCCATCCTCTAGTTTGAAATAAACAACACAGGCACTAAAATGCGCTTGGGTATGCAAGTTTTTGCAGCGACGCCCCAAATAACATTAGCGAAAATCACTTAAATGGTTGTAATTCGCTTTGGCACACGGGGCGTATGCGTGAGCAGTGCATGCGCTGAGGCTCATCGTGGAGCCGCAGCAAAACAAACATGTACACATAAACATACACACACGGACGTGCTACTTAATGCGAGTCCAGCAAATTTGTGCAATTTGGGCGTAAAACAAAATAGACGGAAAAAATTAAAGTGCAGTCCAAGCGGAACCGCTCAAATACCTGAATCCGCCCTCCCCCTTGCTGCGCACCCTTGGGAGTATTGCCCAAAATAAAAGCCTGTTCACAGAAAAACTCATCACTCAAGAGCGGTGCAGTCGCTGGATAAGTGCCAGGCCCACGCCCATCGCCAACACTAGCAACAGCAACACGAAGAGTTGCAGCAGCAGCTGGAGCAACAGCAGATCCCATTAAACAGTGCAGCAGTTTTTTAACACACACACGCGTACACAGAGTATAAACAATCCTCGGTGCGGCGCTGGGCCAACCGGCAAAATGGTTTAAAACTCAATTAAAGTTTTAGCCGCAAAATAAATGCAAAAGCGGCGGTAGCAGCGTCGACAACAGCTACAGAAACAATAATACTGCCCCTAAAAAGGTGGCGCAACTCGAAGGAGAAATTGCTTTGGCAGACTAGTGGATACCCTCTCCACTATCCTCTCGTTCTGTCCTATATATATAAATATTTAATAATTACATTAAATAAATATAATTTAAATATAATTTATTTAAACAATCCTTTTTTTGTATTAAACAAATATATAAAATCTACAATTTTTTTTTTTTTGTTAAGCATATGTTTTTCAAATGTTTTAAATATTTTTTTATGTAATTTTAACTAATTGCCAATAGTCAACATACTTATTTCTAATATATTGTATAATGAGAGTATTCGACAAGCCAACAGTTAGTTGCTCTATTTTATGGGACGCGTTCAACTCCGCCACACGTTTTCGTCGGCCGAGGCATTTTCCGATCACTGTAATTCAAACGAAAATCGTACAATTGAATTGAATTTCCCGAAAAATTCAGAAGCAGCTCCAAGTGAATGCCAAAACTTTGATGAACCTCCCTGGAGGTGTGTGTATAGTTGTGTGATTGTGATTAGCTTTCACGCAATGGTATTGCAGGGTGTGGTATTGGTTTCTAGCTGTTTGTTGTTTTCTATTTTTATTTTGTGTGTTTTGCTTGGTAGTTAAATTTTGTATTTTACTATTCCTCTTCTCCTGAAGTGCAGTTCAAATAGCTAAAAATAAGAGTGAGAACTCTCTTCTTCACCCGATTGCAGTGTTAAACAACATTTAATGATGCATCCCTTTTACAGGCACTCGAAAAAGTTGGAGTTTTTATTATTGGAGCGTGAAATCGTGTTTTTTTTGGAAATAGTTCAAAGAACTAAAAAATTTTGATGGCATTTGAAGGTTTTATTGTTTATTGGGGTTGAAAAATATATATGTTAAGAGTTGCGTTGATGGCGAAATTAAACATTGAGTATCTATCAAAAACATCTCTCAATAACATATTTATTTTATTTTTCTCTTGTAGCACACAGAGGACGATTCATTTAACCTTTTAAAGTATTTACTTAAGATATGAGTATTTAGCTCATGTCAAAAATCATATCATATAAAAATAACTCGTAAAGCCATTTACGTATTTACTTAACAGTAAAAATACATAAGTACATATGTTGTTTATCTGTCCGTATAACTGTCTACACTTCCGCTGCAACCAAAAGAAGTCTTCCAGAATTTAACCCATCTTTATTAATCTTGTCCCACATGATTCTTATTAAGTAAATCAGTGAGTAGTCACAACGTGACGTATCGGAATTATAGACTATATAATACTGTGACCATTGCAGCTGTTAATTTTATTTATTTTTCAAGATATCGCAACTTATAATATCTTAGATTCACTATGTTGAACTTCAAAATATTATTAAAATAACAAAAATATATTATTGTTGTTATGGCAAATAACATATTATACATAACTACATACACATATACACATGGGAATGTATGTATATATTAGACGCTCTGAAATAATTCGATTGCTATTCCAATTATATTCTTAAACAAGCCTGGTCTTTCTTCTTATATATTATGTATATGGTACGTACACAATCAACATAATAAATAGAAATAACATTTCAATGCGGGCTTTCACAATCCTTTATTAAATATTTAACTACACAACATATCACTGTTTCACCAAAATTTGTTATTGGTCCGATTGCAACCAAATTAATTCAGAAATTTATTTCATTTAATTTATTTATTATATATAATAAATATGTATATTTATCAATTTTAATAAATTAATTATTTTACTATTTTTTTTTTGTGGTAAAAGAGTATAAAAAGATTGTATATCCATGCACACATTAATTCGTGCTCACATTACCTCAGCTCACCCGTTATCAGAGAAATGTTTTCAAGTAGGCGAATGCGCGTGCCGAAGTACATATACGTATACAATATAATGTACATGTATATTTCGTTGTTTCCATTTGATTTTATGCGGTTTCATATTCATCAATTAACTTTGATTAAGTAAATCGCCGCTAGTTTCTTAAGTCTAATAGATGAAGAAAACGATAGTAGACAATATGAACATTAAGTACGTTGTATACTCAACTCCAAATTCTTATCTAGGTTGAATGCTTCTATTCCCAATTATTATTTTCTTCCAAAGGAGAAAATATTTATATGTATTCCGAAAATAATGAGCACACAAGCAATACAATAATCTTTAAATAGCCTTATCAACATTTATTTTGTGGAGTTCGCGCAACAGCACGTTGAATTTGGGACTTTAGTTTATATCGAACATTTGAAAGAAAACGTGGATCCTAAAATGGTGAAAAAACTCTTTAAATGCTTGTGCGTAGCATTTGCGATAGGAAATCTGTGTGCGCTTGATATAATTTTCAATTGTTGTGATATTTATAAATTCTTTTTTAAACAAAGTACCGAACTTTGTATAGAAAATCCTAAGAATTTAGAGACTAAACAGATTGCACATATTTCAAAGTTTGCTCAGATTGGACAAGTGATCTCTTTTAATTGTTCATATATGAACACATCAACGTTTAACAAAGGATTGATAAATCAATTCGATGGATGGTTTGAACCTATTAACGATAATGATTTTCAATATTGTTTAAAAGAAGTTTCCAAAACCCCTAACGCCTCCTTCATCGCGTCTGATAATGAATCATTACTTGTGTCATGCTTACCGCAATTACATTCAGTCACAATGATTACCAATGAAAATACAGAGTCTTCTTATTTATCAGATATAGCAACAATCGCATCCAGCTTATATCAACTCTATTGGAATATGCATAAAAAATGCTTTGACGTAGTTGAAACCATTTCAAAACTTAAACATCTCAAAATAATGATATTAGATGTTTATAGTTCGGTTGATCTCAATAAATGTGAATATTCCGGTACTAATGGCATGAGCCAACTTACAACATTGTACATTAATCTGAACAAACATTCCTCTTTAAATTATGCCAATTTAACAAATTATGCTTTCAATGCAACATTTCTGCGTGACATGAAAAACTTGACGGAATTAAAGCTCAATTGTGAATCCGACGTATTTGAGGTTCATTTACCCAAAGAAACGTTTTTAGGACTGCGTAATTTATCAACAATATCTCTGGAGAGATGCAACTTCAACAACATAACGGCTGAGCATTTCGAACACCTGACGAACTTGAGTGTTCTGAATCTTAGCTATACGCAGTTTGACAATTTTGATTGGTTGAGGTACATATGTTGTATTTGCTTTTTAAAATATGTTTGCATATTTTATATATTTTAAAATAATTGCTGAACATGACGCTCTGTTTAAACAAATAGTTACAAGCAGAATGAAAACAAGAAATAATGGATAGCTTTGGCACGCCGCAGATTCTAACCCTTGCAGCTTCCTATATCCTTCGATCGTTCTATACTAGTGTACATACATATAACATATAATAGTGCAGAATTAAATATTATTGTTTATATGAAATATTATGTCCAACTTTAATTGGCACTGGTTAGTTATTTCTAAAATTGAAGGTCTTCATAAAAAATCTTCTCTTAGGCCGATTGTCCCCATGGTGGCTATATGTTATAGTGGTCCGAGTTTTTAAAATTTAATATGCATTACAAGAAAAAAATTAGAAAAAGTCTGATGTAGTAAATTTAGTTGCAATATCTTGAAATAATAAAAATCGGCAATTTTTATGGCGCTATACGGTATACAGTCCAATCCGGCTGGTTCCGACTTATTTGCAGCTTGCAGCAATAAGAAGTATATATGCCAAGTTTCATTAAGATAGCTATAAACCTGTAAGAAAAGCAACTGCCGCGCGGCTCGCGACACGCGGTGTACTTTAATTTATTTAATTCATACACATAAACATAAGTCTTTCATTTAAAATTATTCCTCACAGATTGCACTCGCGCTCCCGCCTCCCTTGTTAGCTGAAACAAACACTTGGTTTGATGCTCATACTTTTTTATGGTAATTAACATCTGTGTTTATTGTCTGATCGAATTTCAATTTGGAGAATACGTGGATATATCATTCAGCTTAGTTTAAGTTGTTTTATACAGCGCTTACAAATTGAGTTGAAAGCTGACGGACAGACAGATATATCTAAATCGACTCGGCTAGTAATCCTGAGCAAGTATACGTATATAAACTTTGTGGGGTCTACCAAGCCTCCTTCTGCATCTTACATACAGTTGCATATGTTCAATAGCCGTAAGGTATAATAACTTCTGTATGTATTAATATATATTTTTACCATAGTAAGTGTATTATTACGAGATAATTTTTTAATTAAGCGCAACGTGAGTTTGCCCATCTATAAATCTACATAAATTGATTGTATTCATTTATTTCAGTTCTGAAACACTGGCTAGTCATTTGCACTCTTTTAACATCGAATCTACAAGTACCATACCCAGCACAAGATATTTTGATAGAATAACACACCTTTCAAAATATAAATATCTACATACTTTTTCAGTTAATCAGAATATTAACTCCGTTAATATACCTTCCACACTTTGCTATGGAAAAACGTGCACACTGTTTGGAGATCGATATGGAACCAAATGTCCCACTGGCTGTACTTGCACATACCAACTCGACACTTTGAATTTAAAGATTGTTTGCTTAAGTCCTGAAGCAGTGGAACAGTTAAAAGACCTGCCTAGACCTTATGGTCTTGGGACCACGGCTCTTCATTTGAATAATTTGAATTTAACTAAGTTGCCAAACAGAAATATGACTGGATATTCCAGTGTTCGAATACTTTATTTGATGGGCAATCAACTAGACAATCTCACTATTCTTAATTTACCAGAGAACCTAACCATTTTAGACATACGAAAAAACAATTTTCAGTTATTGACCTCAGAAGTTCTTGAATTTTTTGAGCACCGCAAAAATAAATTGCGTATTCAATTATCAGATAACCAATGGATCTGCAGTTGCCAATTGGGCTTTATGAAATTCGTGGAGAATAATTATAATATGATAACAGATTATAAGGACAATAAGTGCGGTGGCATGACTGCGTGTAGATTGAACAGTCTTTACCTGATACTATTGCTACTTATTCTATTCGTTGCCGGATACTTAACTATCTTCTGGTTTAGGATAACCATTTTGTTATGGCTCTATGATCATAATATATTTGTGAATTGCATTCGACGCACAGCTACAAACATAGAAATTTACCAAAGATTCGATGCATTTCTGGCGTTTTCTCACAAGAACTTAGACCTAGTAAACGAATACGTCGAGCAGCTCGAGCATGGGCGGCGAGTGTTCAAGCTCTGTTTCTATCATCGCGATTGGCTTATTGGTGAATCTATACCTGCATGTATTCTTAAATCTATCGAAGACTCGAGGCGCATAATTCTGCTGATGACTAAAGAGTTTGTAAAATCCTCTTGGGGTACCTTTGAGTTTCGCACTGCCATTAAAGCAACCTCGATGAATCGACACAAGCGTCTGATTATTATTGTGTACCCTGAAGTAACAAATTTCAATGATCTTGACACGGAGCTGAGAATCTATATGAAATACAACACCTATCTACGACGAGATGATCCTCAGTTCTGGAGAAAACTCATTTATGCTATGCCGCACAAAAAGATAACCAACCCTAATAAGAAATCGAAACAGAACGGTGAACAAGAGCAGGAGATTTAAAAAAATGTAATATTGCTCTCTGTTTCTAATGTACTCATATTTGCCATGCTTCACAAAATGGTATCATACTTATATTTTTTTCAAATCTTTCATTGATACATTAGTTATACAATAAAGATTTTAATAAAATTAGTAAGTCTTTAATGACCAGATTCCTTATAATCATAATCGCACACTTGTAATGATACAATAACAATTTTTACTAACTTTGTTTCCTTTTATACATGAAATCGATGTAACAATATAACAAATTGATATCACAATTTTCATGTTTTCTGCTGTTCATTATAAAACATTTGATTGCACACACTTTAATTATTTCACAAATGCTTAAGTACTATTCCTTAATTGTTTAATTGTGCAAAAAGCGTTACTTATTGCGGATTCATCCATTTTGTTTTCAACAGTTGTCGTTTATGGCCGTCATAATTGGAGCAGTTTTACATCCATATGGTCTGTCGGTATCTTTCCCTCTTGGCAGTTAAACTTAATTAACACAATTACTCATCTCAGGAGACCAACACAGACTTAAGGTCTGCTACAAGGCAGAATGATCGAGCGAAGGCAGGAAAATCAAATCAACATAAATAAAAACGTCTGGCACCTAATTCGAATGCAAAAATAATAATAAACGTAAAATTAAAGTATTTAATTAATGAAAACTTCTGCACTGTGTTAATGACTCATTACACATGCGACCCGAAACTAAGCAGCCGGCAGAGTTGACTACAACAAAAACAACGAGAATCGCAAACTTTTGCCACAATTTGTTGCCAAAATGAACGTGGCCAAAATGCGGCAAACGTAAAGTTTAAATATGCAATAAAAAATAATGCAATAATTGCGCATATGGCACACATACAGATAAACGTACACCCAACATACATACAGACACGGACAGAAATTCAGAAACATTTTTGCACAAAATGTGCAACGACGAAAAGTTTTTGTTTTTACTGAGCGAACAATTTGGCAAATGCGGCAACTGAATTTAATTGTTTATTTATCCCAACTCATATTGCATGTAATTAGGCGAGAGTTCCATGATTATTACTACCATTATTATAATTATTATTGGTGTGTGCATATTGTTAAAAAGAATGGTAGAGTCTAATTTAAGATTAAATAGATATATCATAAATTTTTTTGAATAATAATAATTTCATATGTTTGTGAAGCAGTAGATAATTCTCAGAATATAATCACTTCGAATCCATGAAAATTACACCCTTTTGATTTAGAAATATCGTTTCCTCCGCCTGATTATTCACATGAAACATATTCAAAATATTTATTAAATAAATAAAATAATATTATTTTCATACAAGAAACTAAATTGCACAATTTTAGCACATAGATTAGATAATGTTGATTTTGAATGTGGGTTTTGTGTAATGACGATTAACCAATCGAGTCGAGACACTGATATGGAAATACAGCTAGTAACGATACTGAAAACTGGGATCCGAACCATAGACAATGCAAGCACATGGAAAACCTGTAAAAGGCGTTTGGCAAAAAACACCCAAAAGAAAATAAACAATAATAATGAACAGGCAAATTAACAATACAAATAATAATAACAAGAACATTGACAATTGTACAACATAAATCGAGACTTTTATTCAAACAAATGACACCAGATATCAAAGAAAAACAGACATTAAATTATCAGTTTAGAAATACATAATTAAAATTTTGACTTGAAACAAGGTTTTTTAATGTTTTCTTTATCGAAATCGCTTAGTAATTTAGGATTTTGAAGTACATTAACCTTTTGCTAGAAATACTAGCCACCAAATAGGGGGAAACGTGTCCAAACTACCTGGCCCATGCTGTTTATGGCAACTGTGTTTGTGTATTCGGCAGGTAGTTTCGATTCATAAAAAGAGATATATCGTTGTGAAATACATTAAATATTAACTAAGCTACGGCAATGTGTTATAGGCAAGGTAGTTTTACGAGTAATGAAGAGAGAAAGAGACAGATTAGATACTAATACCAAAAACTACCAATTTTACCTTGACTATGGTCTAACATCTGAAACGAAATAGAAAGAGTTTTTATGGACAGTCGTCGTTGGAATGTTTTTGTACAACTTTTCGAATTGGTACTTTTTGGCAAATTTAGATTACGTTATAAATATGAAATCAAAATGGTGTACATTTTCTTTGTAAATCTGTGAAAATTATAAAATTCAACGATATTCTTTAATTTAATGGGTATAAATTCGCTTAGTACTCTAAAGATACGTTCAACCTGTGTGTGTAGATAAATTCATTTAGTTGCGTTAAGGGACTCAATTAGCATGCTTAGTATGGCAAAACGATTTACGATATGTACATATAGGTATGTATAAATAGTCGACATTTCGATTTTGATTATGAAAGGAATATTTTTTTAGTAGTCATAGCGCTCAGATGCCATCACCCAATGCAGAAGACTGCAACACTTGAACTTGCCTCGGGGTTTGCACTGCAGATGCTCCTTGATATACTGGCAGGGACACTGGAACTGGCCACAATGGCGACCCGGCTCTAGGGGCGTCACGTCGACTAGGCCGCGCAGTGCCTCCATGCCCCAACGGGAACCGTAGCGCAGGAACAGCTGCATGCCGCGTTCCTATGAAGTAAATACAACGTATTATAAAGGAAATGAGACATAGCGAGAGACAGAGAGAAAGACAAAGAGAGCGACACAGAAAAAGAGGTAAATCAAATGAGAGATTAGTGTGTGCGATGGTTGGGCAAACGGTGCGAATGTGTATCACGAATGAGATGACAAAATGTGCTGCATACTTTTTGGCTGTGCTCAAAATAAAAAACGAACAATATTAAACAATTCCTATAAACATGATGAATCGATATAAATTAAAGTAATTCCGATTGGTTTTCAACAGGTTTTAATCGTACAATTCACAATTCGCACACACAAGAGTCAAAAGATTACAATAAAAAAGGTGTAACAAGAGCAAAAGAAATGGAATCATCGCGATTTGTTGTGGTCTCTGAGGGCGGTGCAATTGATGCCTACAGCCAGCAACCCATGCAATTGATGCCACAGCACTGACGATGCTGCAGGCTGATCTTGATCTTGTTTCGCAACAGCTCCTCCTCGTACTGGCACGGACAAATGGACGACTGAAGATGCCGCGGTGTTTCATGGACGCCTGCCTCCTGCACGGTCCAGTCGAGACGGCGACGCAGAAAGTCCTTGCCCCAGCGCTGCAGGTAGCTGAGAAAAAGCTCCTGGGCAACGGCCTAAAGAAAGTAGCGTGTGTTTGTTTGTGAGTTCGAGTTAGCGTGAGCGTCGGTGTGTGCAGAGCGTGAGAGACAAAAAAGAAAATGCGTGAGCAAGGCAGATAGATGATACAAGAGAGACAGAGACAGAGAGAGAGAGAGAAAGAAAGACCAAAAAGCTGAGTGTCAGTGTCTATTGATGCAGCTACAACTACGACAACAATTACTACTACTACAACTACGCCACCCCGAAAAGCTTCCGCCAAGAAAAGCAAAAAAAAAAGAATCTTGTGGAACGATCTTCAACTCACCTGCTTACGGGATAGACGCACCGGCTGGCTACCCTGTATGACAATATCATTGACATCAATGTCCAGCTTCGCCTCCCAGCCCGCCTTGATGGCCTCGCCTCCGTTCTGCTCCGTGTGCTCGAGGAACTCGTTCAGGAAGCTCACACACTGCGTAGCATCAAAGTACATGAAACACAAATTGACCTTGTGACATGAGATGCGTCCCCGATCGTCTAGCACCAGAAGTATCTTGTGCCGCATCAGCTGCCGGTTGACTCGTGCCAGACACTTCTCCAGGCCACGGGACAGTCGCAGCTTGACCCACATGCACAGGAATATGGCCGCCGCATTGAGGAACAACCAACCGACCCCGAGGGCAAACAGTGCAACGCCCTGCAGCCCCGAGAAGAGCAGTGCGAGCAGCACTGTGAATGCGAACAGTATCCAGCAGACAAGGATGCGTTTATAGCAAATGTTATACACGGTAAAGCGGTAGTCGTTCACCAGCGTTTCCATGGCATTCACATAGTCCTCTACCGTGAGCTGTGGACGGAAGTGGAGAAGAGTATGTGTGTGTGTGTATAATGACATCGTTATTATGAGCGGCAGCGGTTGATTGATTGACTGGCCAGCACCACTTACCGTCAAGCCCTGCGCCATCAGCTCCTCCGGCACCAGCTCCGGTCGAAAAATAGCCGGCGTTATCCATGGCCATTTCGTGTTGGCCGGCAGCAGAGTGACAATCACATCGCCATTAGCTGTGAGGGTGCAAGCGAATGGGGTAAACAGTTTTAGAAGCTTTCCATTGATAAAGATAAGAGCTGCCTATATGAGGTACTTAGCAAGTTGAAGCTATTTAATATTTAATGTGGGTATATATAATATTTTGATTATACTAGAATAGCTAACAAAATTTCTTCTCTGCCATTTTCTGCTATGCACAACTAAAGTAATATAAAGATTATTATTATATTTAAAAGAACGTTTCCTTATGCGATATGGTTGATTAAAAAGCTCTAAACAAGGTAAATAAATATGAGATCGGGCCTATAATTTTAAGAAAGTTTCTTTGCAAACGTTATACTAAGAAACATTAACTTAACATATTTTTCTATAAACCGAATACCACTGCTTTAAATGACTGTAGATTTCTCCGACAGCATAGTTTAAGTTGGTTTTCAAAGGATGCAGAAAGTCCCTATCATAATCATTCAGTGACAAGCTTTAATTTCCCTTTACCAAATGACTTTTCCTAAGCTAGATTTCCCTATTAGATAGAGCTTAAGTTTTATAGTTCCATTTCAATTTCAATACTAAGCTAGATTTCCCTATTAGATAGAGCTTAAGTTTTATAGTTCCATTTCAATTTCAATACTAATGCCTTCCAGCCCCATTTAACGATGGTTCCAAAGTTCTGCCATTAGTAGAAGTTACCTCTTTTGACACTTCGCTATAGAAGATGCCTCCCAGGTGGCAGCTTACTTACCAAAGCCCTCGCGTATGCGTCCGGTGGACAACTCAATGGTTCGCATGCCAGAAGCCTGGTCCACTGAAATGCTGACGCTCTTGCCTGCGACGTTGTTACTGCTGCCGGCTCCATTGAGATGAGTGGATGCGGACGAGACCGAGGACGTTGCTGGTGCGGCTGATGCTGTTGCGGCTGATGTTGAATGCGCTTTTTGGTTTATTAGCTGCTGTGGGTGACGAGGCGGAGTGGTGCCACTGCCACTGCCACTGCCACTGCCGGATGCATTGAGATTAACGTGCGTGCTCTCCGTTGTCAGCACAGCGGGCGTCACATCCGGCAACGTTGACGTTGATGCCGCGTTGCCAGCTGTTGTTGTAGTCGACGAAACTGTGGAGCGCTGCAAAATATGAAAACAATGGGTTAATGCTCTTGGCCTTAGGGTGATGGGGCTTAAGTGAAAGAACTAGAGAAGAAAAAAGACAAGCACTGAAGATGAAGAATTATGCAAATAAGCGTAAAGAGCACTAAGAAAATCAATTTTATTGATTCGGGCTGTGAGTATCGAAAACTAAAGAGGAAAATACAATACATCCATAAGCTGCGCTACGCGGCGACAAGTCTACCGCTTGCCACACCAGCTGCAACTAAAACACAAATGACAAAAAAGAAAAAAGAAAAACAATTTGTCAATTTGCACGTTCACCAGTCTGAGCTATTGCCAAGGCTATCAATCGGTTGAGAATTCATTAAAATATACCTCAAATAGACACACATGCTCAGTCTAGCCATAATCGATCTAAAGCGTAACTCATATTGTCCTCTCTTTCTTGCCCATTTGCCAAAACGAGCCAAATGTGCAATCTAAATTCAAAGTGAATCTGTTTGGGATGATTAAAGTTTTCTAGATCTAAAGGTCTTTTAAACATAGCTTTTTATCGATATGAACGTCACACATGAGAAAATTCCCTATTCAAATATTTATTTTCGCTGTTTAACTAATTACGCTAAACTAGTTTTTAATATACTCAAGAAATTTTGCCGGCATATCAGATAAGAGAGGTAAACAAAAACACGAGATACTCTAAAAGATATACTCTTTATTTGTGTATATATTAGAAATTCACTTTTAAAGCCATATTAGGAGTCATAACATTTAAGAACAATATGGAAAACAATATCTGCATAATTATTGTATAAATATTACAGCACATTCAAAGAATGTCATAAAATCTCTATTACAATAATAACAGAATTGCCTAAATAATTATTACCAAAATTCGATATGAGATCATTACTTAGAGTCTTTAAATATAAGAAAAGAATATATCATTTATTTATATTTGCATTTCTTTGTTTATCAAAAGAATCTCTTAACATACTCAAATCTAATTTACTTTTTGTGATTTTCAAGATAACTTTTTTATAAAACAACCAATTTTAGGTGCAATTTCAATCCACAATCAAACACAAAATATTTACTGCTATAAAGTGACATTAAAATGGTTAAGAGCAACTTTTCTAAAATGTTCTAAAAATATCTGTTCACAATTGCAAAACAAGACAAAAGTATTTTAATTAAAAATCTTCCCTTTTCTTATCATTAGATTTCCGTATTTATGTCAATGTCAACGTTGACAGAACATCTCTGGCCTTAATAGAGTTGGCCAAAAAACCCGGAGACATGTTGCGACATGTGAGTAAAAATAAACTGAATATAAATATTGACTTCATTTAATCATAATGAAAATAAAGCTGCTGAAATATTTAAACAAATGCTGCCGGCAGCTTTGGCTGTACTGTTTATTATTTTTATCTCTCTCCCCCTATCTCTCCGTTCCTTTTCCGCCCTCTCTGTCAGCAATATCAACAGATACAAGTGAACAGACGAAAGTCAATAAGCGAGAGAGGTTTTCAAGATACTCATGCTAGTGAGAGTGTGCATTTTACTCACCTAACACATCTCGTACTTTTATTGACGATGCATTAAGAAGAACTATCTAATTTATAATACAAACAAAGGCCTGATTAATTTAAAGTAGATTATCTATACACATTAAATTGTTATTTAATAATCTCTATATATACGTATAGTTATTTATTAATATTTTTTAAATTATTTCCAACTAAAATTTCTTGAGCTTGTCAACCTTTATAATAATTCGCTATTTAACTCTCGTAATAATATTAAATAATACCATAAATCGTGTGCATTACCTAACAGAAAATTGCAGCTTTCATTTAATGTGCCATTCCAGCACGAGGCTAATCTGATTCACACTGAATTCACACGAAAAGAAATATTATTATAACAATTTCTCAGAGAAGTGAAATATTTCATGTGTGCTAACTAGAAAGTGCAATAAACAAAAGTCGCACATAATATACTGTGTATATCGTATATACCACATATTGTATCGTATGTACTATAAACAAATGCAGCCCGGTACGGAAAAAGCTAAATTCGTTCAAATATACAGTAAACTAGAAAAGGTTCCTACTGTACTCAGGGTGCACTTTACGATCGTAATACAACCAAAATTTCTGGTCTCCACTCATGCATGCACTTGAACTAATCGGACAATCCCTTTCGACATGCAATGCTTTATGACTTCTCTTGTCGCCTGAACCCCGCCCATCCTCTCTCTCTCGGGCTCTTTCTTTGCAGCGAGATGAGTAATCAAAGTTGGTCTGCAACTTTATTTGTCATGCGTGCAGTGTGCGCAGATGTACCAGGGAGGGGGAGTAGCGTAAAGTACCGCTGCTAACAACTCCATTAGGCAGCGGAAAGAACAAGAAGAAGCAACAGCAACAACAAGAAACACAACGATAAGGTAAGAGACAAGGAGTGGGGGCAGACAGAGAAGGAAGGGGAGGAAGGCACGCACAATGTTCGATGCATTGGAATGCGTTGCGTTGGGTCACCATTAACAAAGAGAGAGAGAGAGAGAGGCAGGGGGAGTTGCAAAGAGAGCAAGAGAGACTCTATAATGATTGCCATGACAAAGAGAGGGAGAGAGAGAAAGAGAGAGAGAGAGACTTACCTGCACAGGTATTGGAGCTGTCGCTGTTGACTGGTCATGGGGACTGCGCGAGCGCGCGCGTCTGTTGTTGTTGCTGCTCACCACAGACGGCGGCGGTGGCGGCAGCGCTAACTTGTTTTGTTGCTGCTGCTGCTGTGTGGCGTCGCCACTGTTACTGTTATTATTCTTTTCACTGCTGTCCGTCTCGTCGTCGAATTTAACCCAATTTCTGGGCGTCTGTTGCACGTCATCAGCTGCAGCTGCATCGCTGTTGTTGTTGTCATTCAGCGGCACATCCTGCAGCGGATGCGTTGACGTTGATGCCGACGTTGACGTTGACGTTGACGCCTGCGCCTGCGCTTTGGCCTCGTGCTCCATTGTTACAGCTGCTGTTGTTGTTGTTGTTGTTGTGGAATGTGCGATTGTGCGACTTTGACGCGTGTTTGGAATTGCCGTAATTGAACGTGTTTTGCTTAGCAGAGCGACTGTGATTTGTGTTTTTGCCTTTGCCGCTTACATAACCTCAATAACAATTCACACTTGACTTGTTGCCGCACACTGTTTGTCTCTGCCTGCGCTGCTGTCTCTGTGTCTGTCTCTGCCTCTGCCTGTGCTCAGTTATTTTTCTATTTTAACAGATTTTACTTTTGTTGTTGTTGTTGTTGTTGCTGCTGTTGTATTTTGGTGCACAGCGCACAACGCGTCGTTCGTCGTCGCTTACGTTGTTGACCGCTCACGCGTTCTCGTCACACTGCCGAGTCACACCCAAGCGAGCGACAAAAAGCGCAGCTTAGCTTGGCTCAAAGGCGCGCGCGCGCTCCGCTCCGGCTAAAGCCCTTTTACCGTTTATTTGGTTAGCTCTGTTCCGTTTCCCGCACGTTCCCACTCTTCTCGCTCACCTGTTGGCTCAGCTCGTTTCACTCTCGTTGTTGTTGTTCGCTGCTCACTCTCTCGACATCATTACTGGCGCGCTCTCTTGCAGTCTCTCGCTCTCTCTCTCTGCCTCTCTCTCTCTCGCAGCTCATTCATTAATGTTTTTGTTTTCCATTTTGTTGTTGGCCGTTTTTTTTTCTCACATGACAAGTTTTTGCTTTTTAAGTTATGTTTCGTTCGTCTTTTCGTCGGCCCAAACAAGTTGCTTAAGCCCCTGCCCTGGCCCACTCCCTCCCCTTGTTTGTATCTCTGACTCACAATTTGTAATTGTACCTGCCCCCTCTCTCTGTCTCTCTGTCACTACTCTCTCTCTCCACGTCGACCTTCCGCTCTCTTTCTTAATAATCATTTTTATCTTTTTATTCATTTGCTCGTTTGAAGATCTTTGGAGTAGAAAATTGTGCAAAATGAGCAGCTCATTAAACGAGCACTCGAAACACACACACACACTAAAGATGTGTGTGTGTGTTCTGAGTATATCTGTGTGGAGATGAGTGCCTCTCGATTAGCTTTGCTGCGCTGTTTCAATTTCAACAGCAACAACAATAACAACAGCAAACAGCAGCACGAAAAACAAACAAACAAACGCAGACGCATTTGTTATCACAAGAGAGAGAGAGAGAGAGGGGGAATGGGGAAGGGAATAGAAGAACAGGGCAATGCAGTGACAGTGTGTGCATGTGGAAATATCAGATTGTTTTAAGGTTTATCGGTTATCGGCCGAGTTTTAGTACCATATTCACGTTTTTACAACTCTCCCACAGCGTAAATATTTGTGACAATTTGCCCATTGCAATTGCAACACGAAAACAATAAATATAACGTTTCTATTTAGTATTGCAATCTGCTGCTGCTAATGCTTATGTAAATGTTGCGATGACAGCAGATAAAAAACTCGTAGCGAATTATTGTTTACTTCACTGACACTGTGAACTCCCTCACGACTTTTCTCATTTTTGCTGAGGTCTCAAGTTATCAGAAAACATAAAGAAAGTATTTTTGAATGCCTCTGACTAAGATTTTCGCAATGATATTATTACTAAAATTGTCTTTTATTTGCCTTATTCCAGGATGAACTTTATGAAGAATCTGTAAATAATTACAAGTGACTAAATCGTTTTGCAGATCTAGTTTAAGAATTACATCAATAAATTTATCTTCAATTTTGAAGTTCTTACTGAAGTACCAACCTAAGGAAATTCAAATACATTTCTAAGAATTTCTTCTGAGAAACGGAATAAAATATGTATAAGATCATTTTTTCAAATAGTGTATATAATATGTCTTATACCCTTGCAGAGTTTAGTCTATAGTTTTAAGCAGACGCTTGCATTGGACCTTATAAGACATTTTCAACCCTATAAAGTATATATATGTACATATATATATTATGAATCAACAGAGGAGTCAAACTAGCCCTGTCCGTCTGTTGCAGCGTAAAGTAGTCTCACTGTTTTAGAGATATCTTGGTGGAACTTTACACAAATGCTTCTTATTGCTACACGATACATCGTAATCTGTCATACGTACATCCTCTTTTTTTATTTTTCAATTTTTTGCTATCAAATTTCAACCTATTTTCAATATCAGTTATAGGAACAGTCGAACTAGATATGAAACCTTTGGCATGCCGAAATTAGCCTTTCTTTCTGGTTTTAATTTTATTATTAACTGACTTTGACTGCGAACCAACTCTAAGAATGATAAGTTCTTAGAGTTGGTTCGCAGTCAAAGGATAGTATTGTAGGAAATAAAAGTAGACATTATTACTCTTCTATTTTAATCAGATACTGTATACATATTTGAACAGCACATCGACATTTGTTTATAAGGATTTTTTTTCTTCGGCGTCTCCTACTTGCGCAGATTTAAGTATTTTATTTCATTATATAGTAAGTATTAATATATTATCGTGATGCCTCACAGTTGAGTAATCACCTTCATTAATTTTATGAACTTTTCACAAATTATTATCCATAAATATAAGAGTATAACTGTTGCCAACCCCAGATGCGCATTACAGTTGCAACTGACAGTTTGCAACGAATTATGCGCTTCATTTTTTAAGCTTTCTAATTCTGAAAAAAACTACAATACTAAACTATTCGCGAGTTCTCTCGTAACTTTGCACCCCGTAAAAATCAGCTCATTTGCGTCATGCTCGAGTATCGACAAATGCAATTTAAAATCAATTTGACGTTTGCATAGCATGGGGTGGAGACGGAGGGTATGGGGAAGGTCCAGTTTTACAGTTGCCCTTCGATAAGCGGACGAACATTTAATAACGAATTTATGACGCTGCTGAATAGTTCGGGGCAGCAGGACTGGCTTGTGGCTGGCCAAATAAAATGTTAAATGCCGGGCACGAGGACATTACCCAGAGAAGCTGGGGTGCAATTGTGCGGCTGGGCAGCCACAGAGACAGAGAGAGAGAGAGAGAGAGAGAGAATGCGAGAACTTTTGCCGGCAATAAATTATGCCACAAAATTATTATATAAACGGCGAGTGTCGAATACGGTGGCAAAAGGAATTGGCCAAGTGCCAAGGCGAGCCGACCAGGCCCGAGATCCTGTCCGGGCCACCGAAAGTTGTTAAGCAAATTATGGCCTGGCACAGAAATATCTGAAACTCTTGCCATATGTATATGAGAGACTGGAGACAGTTGCAAGAGCTGCGGCAAGAGATGGAGGATAGAGAGAAGGAATGAGGCTGAGTGTTAGCCAACAGCGGCAATTGCACAAGAAATGCAGCTGGTCCAAAGCTATCGCAGAACATTCAGTTGCAAAGTGTGGTATTTTTTATTGTTGGGCTGTTTATGTCGATAATGACAGTAAAAACTTTTGTGAAGGCATTTTTCATGTTGAGATAAATGTGCCGATAAACGATTTTGCATAAATTCCATTGTGAATCTCTCAATAAATGGAGAAAGATTGGCATCAAGAAATCCCTTTGACATGTTTTAGTTGGGAGAAACATTTACATTTAGAATTTGTGCACACAGACTGTAAACTGAAAGTATAATTTTAAATCTTTATCGTTTCTTCAAGTTTATCAATGAATTTATTTTATTATTTTAAAAACGAGAAAGAAAAGGAACAGTCGCGCTGCACTCGACAGTAAGATACCCTTCGACCAATGTTCCCATGTGGTTTAGTTTGTTAAATTCATACACATATGCATATGCACATACTTTACAATTATTCCCAACAGATGGCGATTGCGCTTCGCGCTCGCCCGCCAGTCTTGTTAGCTGACAGAAGCATTTGGTTTTATGCTCATACTTTCTTAAATAACTTTTGTGTTTATTGTCCGACGGGATTGTAATTTAGAGAATACGTAGATATTTCATTCAGCTTAGTATATATTAAAGTCAGAAAGTTGTAGCTTTTATACATCGCTTACAAATTGAGATCAAAAATTAAATTTTTGATTTACGGGGGCGGTGGGCGTGGCACCTAACATTTGAAATAAACTTGATCAGCTTACAGTACACAGGAGTCTTCCTGTCAAATTTGGTAACTCTTGCTTTTATAATAGCTGAGATCTGTGCTTTCATACAGAAAGACAGACGGACAGACAGACAGACATGGCTCAATCGACTCGGCTTTTGATCCTAAGCAAGAATATATATACTTTATAAGGTCTCCCACGCCTCCTTCTGCCTGTTACATACATTTGCACTAAGTTAGTATACCCTTTTTGACCATTTTCAGTGGAAGAAAAGCTCGACATGCCTAATGATAATTATCAAAATGACAGACGGACAGACAGATATGCCTAGATCGACTTCTGTAATGATGCTGATTAAGAATATGGTGTCGGAGATGTGATCTAAAGTGTGTTGGAAAGTCTTGTAAAATGAATATACCCTCTGCAATATACCCCCCTATAGAAATGATACATGATTTTGTGTTATTTTCTTATATTTATTTTTATTTTAGCTTAGATAAGAAAATATATACAAAGACTATGAACTAAACATGATGAGCTAAGTGAAGTTTGTGGCTCGTAATGGTATCGGTATCCATGGCGGTAACTTCGGCGGATCCGCAAAGAATCTTATGCCTTCCTCGCTACGTTTCTTTAGCGCGATGAGTGTCTCCCGCATCATTAAATCCTTGGCGATCTTGCGAGCTCCTTTCTGAAATCTGCGTCGGATGTGCACACGTTCGATCAAGTGGCGCACTGGCTTCGCATTCATTTCCAAGGTGATACCAAAGTAGGGATTGCGACGAACCTTTTCCTGTTTGCGAACCCTGCCCTCTGTGAATATCCGAAAGAGTTGTCGCTTGCACTTAAATACCTTATAATCCCAGGGACTCGAACACTCGGATCGGATACAGTTATCCAAATGCTGTTTCAGCTCATCACGGCCGCACTGAACTGTTGCAGCTTCATCGAAGGTAATCTTGTGTCCCCAGCGATGCATAACATATACCAGATGGATGCACTCGTTGAGGAACTGCCGCTTGCTCGGGTCGTTATAGTCGGGCAGTTTATTGAAGATCACAAACTCCTGTTTGAAGACAACAAAATCGTCGGGATTCCTATACACTAAGACCTTCCTCTCGATGGGAGAGTGGAAAACAAACACTTGATTGTCGTTCTTGTTGTCGTTTTCCCGTGGGCGATGGTACATGATAACTTCAGATGCGGCTTCCATATTGAGTTTATGTTTTTATTATTGCTTGAATTGTGTCGAAGATGAGACCGATGACGTGTTGTCCAAATGTAAACCGATTTATATAATTATCAAGCGAGATTACAATTATTTTATAAAAATCGTTAAGAAACTTAAGTTGCCTTGCCGAATTGCAGATGTTGATGTTACTTGTTCAATGACGATGAGAAGACTGATGGTGGATTGTAGAAATTTCGATCATTTATATAGGGAACAGGTAAAGGATTTTCGACTTGGCTTACGGCACGAAGTAAAATGTAATTTAGGATCGACCCAAATGAAGTTAGGTACTTACAAGATAACAGATGGTCATGAGAAACAACCGTTTCATTTAGGAAATTTTACGCGGATTAGGAAACAACTCATTTATTGAGTTAGGTAATAAGGATAAAACCAGACGACGGAAGATACCCTTTCTCGTGTTTTGACCTGGCTTACGGCACATGGTAGCATGTAGTTTTGGATCAGATCCGATCAGAGGTAAAGTATTTATAAGCTAACAGATGGTCATTAGAAATAACCGGAAAATTTTCGCGGATTAGGAATCAACTGTTTTTATTGAGTCAGGTAATAAAGACAAAATCAGCGCACGGGCGCGCCTGGCATGCGACACCAGATACTGAACACAAATTCTTCTGTCACCTATTGCTATCTTGTTCTCACATACATATACAAGCAGGCAGTCTAGCAACGTCGACGCGACGTCAACGGCAGCAGAGAGCGCTGCTCGGAATAATGGAAATGTTAGCTTGAATAATTGCTGTGCTTACTATTTGATCTGATTGAATCTCGCAGAATATGTGAATATAGTTTTCATCTACAAATTGAAAGAAGAAAGTAAAATGTTATATACAATTTTCTTTTACGGCAACCGAAATTTGAAATAAACGTGCTCTATTTATGGTATACAGAAACATTTGATATTCAAATAAAGTGAATAAAATATAAAATTAAGAAAAAAGTATTATGTTATCAGTATTTTGTGTACAGTATGTTTTATGAAGTAAATACCAATATATTTTATAGCAGGACAATAACAGTTGAAGCCCCCGAGAAGTTTGGCGCTGCGGCACTGGTTAAAATATATTTGGATTGAAACTGAATGTTTAAAGACTTGGTTACTGAGATCCCCATGCCGTGCAATAACAAAAGTAAACTTAACCCATCATAAATTGAACTTGTCTTCAGATAGATGATCATCTTATGCATTCTATTCAAAGTGTTTTAAAATAATTAATTACACTTTATGTGTAATCATTGTGCTGCGAGTTATGATCTGCATTTTTTATTCCTTTTCTTCTTCGAATACTCTTCCCATTCTGCGATTCTTGTTGCGCTTCATAAATTAACAAAGGCAACGTTGGCCAAACCTTTTGGCCTCTAGTCGTCTTGGTGGTCTTTGGCAAATTTGGCCAAGTTAATAAACCCGCTAAGCCATAAATCGCTCAACATGCGAGAATCCATTGTTCGTTGGCCACTTTTCAACTTGGCCAAGAGCGCCTTGACAAGCCACAAAAATTGCACTCTCAGCCACGGCCCGAGCCGAGCTGAGCAGCCAAGCAAGAGTATAATTAGGCCAAATTAATTGCCTGCGCTTTTGACACTTTCAAAGACTGCGCTCCCCCTCTTTCCCTCTCCCCGCCCATTACTTCTTTTCTCTCCTGCAACCACTGCCAAGTCAACAAAACAAGCAGACCAAGTACAACACTCAAAAGTCTATTTGCAGGCATCTTTCTCACCCCCTCGCTCCCTGCCATTCACCCTTGGCAAAGAGTAATGCTGGCAATTTGTTGGCTACCGCCTTCGCCGTCGTCGTCGTCGTCGTCTTATTAACCCGCAACAGGAATCGGAGATGCGCCGCGCCGACTTGGCAAAACTTGCGGCAACTTTTTGGCCGACTCGAGAATGTCCACCGGGCATATAAATTAGCCAAGCTGGAAGCCAGAAAGACAGCAGAAGCGAGCAGCTGCTCCTCCAGCCCCTCCGCTACCCATACTCTTCCCGCGTCTGTCCATCCATCTGTCTCTTTCTCCGGCAAGTGCCAAAGTTTTGGCATCAAAAAATGTTTTCAAATTAAGCTAATTTATATAATATAAACACACTAAAGACGCTTAATGAGTGGCCTATTCTGGGTGTGGCGCGGGCGTGTCTATGGGTGCGAGATGTACAGCACATAACTTGTAAACAACATGCATATTAATACCCTGTAATTTATGCAGAAATGTGTATAGAGTTGACAGTTTAAAGGAAGTTGGGGGAACTCTGTGGCAAAGGTAGATAAGATAGATAAATAGATTGATAAATATATAAATAATTAAAAATAAATATGAATGTATAAATATAAAGAGAAATATGCTAGTAATAAGTTAATGCTTACGCTAACTGATTTGTGTGGCTATCTAGTTATCAGTTCCTTCTCTACTTCATTGCTTCATGGCTTGCTTAGCCGCGACTTCTTTTGATCTGCCACAGCGGAATATGAGTCCATCTTAAAGCACTTTGAAATAGCAAAAGTTTTGCAGCAGCAACATGTTGTTCTTTTTGTTATTGCTCTTGTCGTCGTTGTTGTTGTTTTGCTTCACAGTTGGCTGGCGAAATTAACGTGACTTGCATGACGCCCCGAAAAGTATGCAACGCGGCTGGAAAGTGTCGCCATCAGCATCAGCAAGAGCACTCCCCCTCCACCGCACTCCCCCTCACTCATTCTCTTGCCAACTTTTTCTGCTGTTGGTCCAAAGAACAACAACAGCAACAAAACTGCAACTGTGGAAACGTGTCAGAAAGTTTATGCGCCCGCCACGCGTCACGCACGCGATTTTCGCTTAGTTGTTTGTCACTTTACTCGCCGGCAAAGTCGCACGTGGGAAAGCAGTGAGAGGGGGAGGCGAAGGGGAAAGAGTGGAAGCCCGCGGCATGTGCCGCAGGACTACTGAGCAAGGCAGCACGGTGTCACAGGCTGCACCGGATGTTGTTGTCGCTGCCTGGCCAAGAAAAATGGCTCTGCAAATTAAGCGAGTTGCCATCGCCAGCAGCGAAGCAGTAGCATAAATTAACCAGCGTCGAGATTTTCAGTCAGTGGGGGATGGAGACAGAGCCTACTAGTAGACAGAGAATTGGAGTATGGAAATAAGAGGGAACAGCTCAATTGATCACGGGAGGAATCTGATTTGGCGAGCCTAGTAATCGACAACAACTTATCAATGCTCTACAATATAAAGAGCATACTGATAATATCTAAAACAGTCAAAATAGTAATTGTCGATTATAATTATCATATTATAAGTGATATGATAAAATAAATATATAATATTTTGCCCTATTATTATTTCGAAATCTAAATCGTATTAAACAATATTATTATATATTAAAGTATCCTAAATTATCTTATTATATTTGATTGATTTTATTTGATTAACTTATGTAATTTTATATAAAAAAGATATTATCTGAATACTTTACGAATATGAGTGTAAACTTTGCCTTAGTGTAATTTAAAAAAATCTAAGCTTTTATTAAATTTTATTAAATAATACTTGGATATTTAATGGCTAAAACCATTCTATTAAACTAGAAAAATATGCTCTCTTTAAAACATCTATGATTTCTATGCAATCAATATTTAGTGTAACAATTTTATTTAAAAATTAAATATTTATACAACAGCTTCTATATTAAAATATTAATTTACTTATTCTTAAATATTTTCAGTTCATCATAAATTCTGTACTGCATCAAATAAAAGATACACAACTATGGCTGATCTAGTGCAATTAATAACTTTTTATTTGAAAACATGTATAGCTTTGATTTTAAATCTATTGTAGATTCTTGAAAAGCATCTTTAAAATGCAAAACTCATCAGAATTGGCATTATTATACCGAAAGTTCAGCTATAGAAAAAGTGATAATTAACATTTTGGATGCCCATAAATTCCCCTCGCCAGATTGAGTGTGGTTTGGTGCGTATTCGCTCGATGGTGCAATCTGTACTTCGATTGTCAAACAAAATTCAATTATTAAACATTTAATTGGAATTTGCCAACGTAACTAAACGATGTCTAATTACGAGCAATGAATGTACTGCCGAAATACTCTGCAAGGGAGGCGACAACAACAATAACTGAAATCGAATGTGTTCATTTATTTCAGTTGATTTGCAGTCGATCTGCAGACTGTCACCACAGTTGGAGCTGCCACTCGGAAACCACTTGAGTTTATAATAATTTACAACATGTTGTAGCGGCAACCACACGAACACGCACTCAGACACACACAGATGCACACACACACACACATATGTATATACACATGGAGAGGACGAGGCTGTGTACAATGAAACTGACACGAGCTCTCCACTTGGTCTGTGTGTGTGTGTGGGTGAGTGCCATGTGGCAAGTGTTTGGCTGTGGCTGTGACTGTTGTTGCCACATGTCACCTCTCATAAAACATAAAATCACTTTGGGCTTCCTGGCAGCCAGTTGCAGGTGCAGTTGCTCGGTTTCTCGACAATTGCCACTAGGACAGAGCCGACACAAGTTGCCAGCTGAATGTGGCAATATGAAGTGTGTCCATATGGGTGTGTGTGGGTGCATTGTCTTGAAGAAATATCAGGCAGCCACTCTGGCAGCCCAGGCCTAGAGAACAGACACAGAGCACACCCACCCACTCACCAGACAATTGATATCTCTGGCTCCGCATCCTGTGGCTACAACGAGCTGAAAGTGTTTTTGCAATCGAGCAGACCGCAAAGTATTTGCTTCTGACATGGGCCGGCAAATACTTGTGGTGCGAGCTTCTTGTGCTGAGGAGAGTTAATTGAAATTTGCCATTGTATCGCTGTCTTAATGGGCCAACGACGCTTCGAGTGTGCTTTCTGCTTGATATCCTAAACAAGAACAAATGAGATACGCAACCCGAAAAGGTATTTAAGGTCCGTCAAGCATTCTCAATCTTAGACAGACTATTTAACAGATGTGATTATATTTTATGGACTGTTTATGCGGAAGATTTTGAGTTGATAAGGAAGAAGCGATTCATGTCAGTTTGAAGTTGTTGTGTTTTATTCATAGTTGTTTAGCTCTGTCAGAAGGCTTATTGAAATATGAAGACTAATCAGTTTATTAAGTCGCATATTTGTTTTACTCGTAGTGAGTGATAGTGAGTGAAGAAAGAAAGATGTTTTAATTTAGAATGATAAAAAAGAGAAATAAATAGAAAAGAAAATCTTAAGAAACTTTGCCGTCATAATAATGGAAAAAGTTAAAAACAAAACTTTAAAATTTCGAAAGCATTAAAAATATAGTATACAAGCAATTTAATAATATATATTTGATAGGTGAAACATACAATTCATTTTAAAAATACATAACTCTTTCATCCTTATGTTTCATTCTCTTTATGTTCGTTCTTCTTCATTTTAATAATGTGTACATTTCAATTATTCTTTCATTTTTTACAGAATTTCCTTATGTGTTTTTACTTCTTAATATATACCTGTCCCTATTTTTGTTAATTTAGCCCCAACTCCACGCTCATCTCGTCACACGAGCAGTGCCATAAAAGTCTAGAACTCAGAATTTGCATTAAAAATCGGAGTAAAAACACTTTGAAGACATCAAGTCAAGCCGTGCCAGACGAAAAACAAGTGATCAGCATAACGGCAAAGGGGAAGAGTAAGAGAGATGGAAGACAGGACTCTTAGACACGCAACCCTGTGCTCAGCTCATTACCTAGGCGAGCCAAGTCAGGGCGCAACTGTACCCCGAATGTTGCAACAGCCACTTCAGTGTAAATCATTACAATAATTCAAATAAAGCGCCGCGCAAGGACGGTAGCAAGGCGATGAATAAGCAGGGAAGGAAGGAGTAGAGAGAGTAGAAGAAGCTTGTAAAGAAGCAGAAGGAACTGTAGCAAAGTAAACGGTGAAAGTTTCGAAGCTAGACAGAGGCTGAGTTGGGATGCGCTCAATAGTCAGGCTAGCCAGGCAGGACAGGACAACGCAGATGGCAGGACAGCAGGACGACAGGACACTGCAGACGACAGACAGCCGGCAGCTGGATGCAGGATGCAGGAGAGCTGGAAAATGAAGCTGGTAGCTGGCAACCGTGCGAATGGCGGCCACTTGAGACGACGAGCGTTCGCCAAATGCATTTAAGCAGAAAATGCTGCACGAAGGACGTGCGGACAAACGGACGATGATGGCGAGGAGGACAAGAACGAGGGCACGGTCATGATTTAGGGATTCTTAAACGTTTTCACAGTTTGCCATTTAAGTCGTCTGTTTGACTAGCACGAAATTCCCTCTCCACGCGCGACTTAAAGCCAAGAAAAATGGCCAAACAGCTAAGAGCGCAAAGAATAATATTGCCAAAGCGATCTAATCTTGTCGCAAGAAACTTTAAGCCCAAAGAAAGAAAATTCGCAGAAAAACTATATTATATTATTTAAGATTTCTTTGGCCGCAACTTTTGTGTTCTTTGCCGCAGAGCAAATCAGCTGCATTCTGGTCAAATATGCAAAACAGCCGCAACTTGCAGCACAAATAAAATCATATTTAAAACTTTCAAGCCAAGCTACATAAAAAAACGGTCAAAACGAACGGGAAAACAACGTAAAAAATACATACACACATACATGTGGAAACATATATAAACTAGACGAGGCTTGGAGCTGCATTTTCATAACAAAAGTTTCGTGCAAAATAAAAAAGTGTTGGCTCCCTCACTTCCTTTTTCATTCCCTTTTGGCGCACAACAATCTGAACAAGCCAAACAAAAACCGAGCTAACCGAACTTTTAAATTGGTAATTGTAAATATTTATCAACATTCATAAAGTGCAACCACCAAGAACTAGCAGAGCCTGGTTAGGAAATTAGTATGGAAACAGCAGTATTAAAGAAATATACAATAGGATAACCTTTTATTGAAGGGAATAATATTGCCATTTAATTTACTTTGAGTTTAACGTATAATGCAATTCGATAGGGAATAAGTGTCAAGATTGAATTGGAAAATAAAGAACAAGATAGAGGACATTGCGAGAATATTGAAGAGGATAGTTTGTATGGTAGTGGACTAACTTCTACTTAGAAGGAAGGATAGTTAACAAAAAAAGGGAATTTAAAAGGATATGAAGCAATAGGAAATGATTTCAATCATATGTGAATGTAAAAGTAATTAAGTACATGATACGATATATATAGCAAATAACAGGATGCTAAATGATTAATTATAGTATATGTGATTAATTAATAAAATAAAGTAGAGAAGAGTAAACTACTTTTCTAATTAAGTGTTAAAAGGTATTGAATCCATTGGGAACTGGTTAAGATGCGTCTACCTTCAGATGCAGTGTGTAGATTCTAAAAGAAAACGAGGAACTACCTAGCCTTGGTATGGATATGGAGGAATCATGGGTCTTTGATTAAGGATCTGCTCTGTTTCATCAGGGAAATGCAGCATGTGTTGTCAATCTAGGGAGGGATTTTCAGCAACAAAAGACGGATTCTGGTCGTAGTAATGACCGTTTTACTCTCGAGGAAGACTTCCTTTTACTAATATTAATACCATTTACAAATTCTCTTCAAATAACTATTTCCTGATCTAAACGAGTCTTTATCCGATTCTCCTCGTTGTCACATCAACCCAAATTCAGCGTCAAAAGCACCTTCAGGCGGGGCAAGAAACTGACAAAAAGCCGGCATAAATTAAACCAAAGACAGTGCAAATGTCTGTTTAGCATGTGTAATTTGGCAAACAGTCGCAGATGTGCGCACGCGATGTTGCACGTACGAAACAACGCCAGTGGAGTAGATCATATTAATGCAATTTAACAGGGCGTATGCATAATATATGGCTAAGCTAGAGCCACAGCTAGAGCCAGAAAGCGGACAGCAGTGGGCCCAGTGCGAAACTTAATTAAAAATGTGTGCGCATAATTATAACTATATTTAGCATGCTGAATTTTCGCTCATCTTCACACACACATGCAGGCAGGAAGGGAGGAAGGCAGTCAGGGAGGCGTAAGCATATGTGCATTAATTTCGTATGCAGCTGCACACAAAGGAGCCCTGCGAAAAAAAGTGCGCTACACTTTTTGTAAGCGGCATTTTGGGGCGTCGCTGATGATCCTGCCCAGGGTTTTGTCAACATAGCGTCCCGAATAGTCCGTCTCCCCCTTTCTGCCCGCTGCCTGCCTTCACGTTTTGGCCTGATGAGCGTCAGCAGTTACCGTAAATTATTTTATTTATACCGTTAGTCAGCGACAGAGACGCATAGCGAGACAGCAAGAGAAAGACGGAGAGAGTGAGGGGGAAAGGGGGAAGCGGCATCCCACTAGCTGTCTGTGTGCTTGACTTAATAAAATAAATTTAGAACCTGGTTGACTGCCGTCCCCTGGCAAAGCGCCTGCCTTGCCCTCCTGCCCCTTGCTGCGCCACTGTGCCACATCACGCCTCAGTTGGGCGCGCTAGCAAAATGTGCATAATGCCGCTCTGCGTGTGTGTGTGTGAGTGAGCAAGCAAGCTTGTCGTTTATTATTTATGCATGCTGTGCAACATTTTCAACCAGCAGCAGCAGCTGCAGCAGCATAACAAACGCGAAATCGTTGCACGGCTGCTTGCCGCACAGATTTTACTTTTCTTGTTTTTGTATATTTTTGCTGTGCACATTGGCACAATATTTGCGTGTACATTGTGACGAAAGTGATAGTTAAAATATTTTTATTTTTATTTTTATTTTTATTTTATTTTATTTTACATTTTTTTAGTTTCATGTATTTTCAATCAAGATATCTTTTTAACTCTTTTATAAAATCATATTTTATTTTTGACCTTTCAAATGCTGTAAAATAAAACTCAATAGCTAAGTAGGGATCAACTTACAATATACTCTCAAGCTATATTCTTTTATTCAACTAAGACTCTACTTATGTCATCTATTAGTCAATCGCTCCCTCTTAAGAAAACAAATCGAAATGGGTTCCATAACACTGCAAAAGATCCCTACTAAGTGAAATGACAAATTAAAATGCCAATTTTATCAGGTCTTTTTGTTTCCATCAGGATATCAATTACACGAGCAATTGGCAGGAAAAGGCATGTATTTTTGGTTGAATTTGGCTTGTCAACAATTCGCAGGATTGTTTTCATTATATCATCGCAATCATTGCAACCGAAAGAGGAAACCATAATAAAAATTGCTTTTGACCATAACAAAATAATTGAATTGAATTTTCAACTAATTTGCAAATTGCAGCAAAACCGATGCCAGAGTTCGAAAATTCAACAATTTTGCAAGGCATTTTGCAATCGTTCGTTGTTGATGTCGCTGTTGTTTTTGTTTTGAACTTATTTCTGCAATTTTTTGTTTTGTTTTGTGTGTGCGGCTTTATTTCGCATGCGGCCTGTGATTCATTTATTTAGTTGTTTTTGTTTTTTTTGCAAATTTGTGTGCGATTGTTGATGTTTTGATTTCAAACGTTTAACAATATATTTATCAGTTTTAATTGCCTATATAGTTGGCACAAAAAGGGCAAATAATGCGGCCAAACACCACACGAAGTATTTTTGCAAATTTGGCTGGCTCTCGTTGGGAAACAACAAATAACTATTTAAAAGAGTACCACAAATATTACCCACATAAATGTAGGTCACAAAATCGTGAATGTGTTCTGGTGAGAATCACATACTACACACAGCGTATGCACAATATATTATGAATTATTTCAACACATTGCTCTGCAAAGCCGCAAGAATTTAAACATTCAAGAGCCGAGCGAGCAGTGGGTCAAATTATTTTTAATTAGTTTAATGAAAATGAAATTAATGGTCTTGATATGTATGGTATGTTATATGTTATATGTATGCATCAAACGGATTTCAAGCGTATTTTAAATCGAAAACAATAATATTGTAATAAATAAATAAATAAATTTGTAACACATTTTTAGTTTAAACGGTGGTAAGTGTATTTGAGGTTAAGTATTTTGTCGTAAAGTTCAAATTAATTATATCCTTCATTGGACCTCTGCATAATGATCGCCATCGCATTTGGCATTTTCTACAGAGTTAGTCATCTTCTTATGGGGCATCGCATAAATGAGTTTTCTCCAAAACTGGGAATCATCTCGGCGCAAATACGTATTGTATTTCATATAGAGCCTTAGCTCCGTGTCAAGTTCATCAAAGTTTTCAACCTCGGGGTACACGATTATAATCAGTCGCTTATGTTTATTTATCGAGGTTGCTTTGATGGCGGTGCGGAACTCAAAAGTACCCCACGAAGATTTGATAAACTCCTTGGTCATTAACACAATTATGCGCTTCGAGTCATCAATGGATTGAAGTATACATGCTGGTATTGATTCTCCGATGAGCCAATCGCGATGATAGAAACACAACTTGAACTTGCGGCGTCCATTTTCGAGTTTCTCGACGTATTCTTCGACATGGTCCAAGTTCTTGTGGGAGAACGCCAGAAACGCATCGAATCTTTGGTGAAACTCAATATTTTCGGCTGTGCGAAGAATGCAACTCACAAATATATTGTGATCGTAGAGCCACATTAATATTGATATCCTGTACCAGAAAACGATTACACAGGCGATTACGCAGGCCGCAATGCTGATAATCGCCAAGGAAATCGTCAGTTTAATTATTTGGAATCTGCATTCGTCAATTTTTAATGCGGGTGTCATGCCGTCACATTTAAGGTTATCAAACTCATCTATCATATATTGAAAGCTGTCCAAAAATTTTAAAAGGTCTAGAGTATCGCAACCACAATTCCAAGGGTTACTCGTCATTTTAATTCGCAAGCTTTCATTTCGTTGTTTTAGGAATTCAAGCACTTCTGGTCTCAAAAACTCCAATCTGTTATTACTTATATCCAAAAAGGTTAAGTTTTCTGGCAAATTTGAAACAGTAAGATCGACGAGTTGATTGGCGTCCACATCGATATGTTGTACACTGGAATATCCATCTACACTTGTGTTTGGCAACTCGGTTAGATTCAAATTAAACAAGTAGAGCATTGTGGGCCCAAAATCAGATTTGGGAAGTGCTTTCAATTGTGTCATTACCTCAGTTTTTCGGCACTCGATGAATAATCTCAAATCGAGTGTGTAAAAGCATCGGCATTTATCGGGGCATTTGGTTCCATCTCGATCAACAAACAACTCGCAAAAATGTTCCATGCAAAACGTGGGAAATCGAGTTTTCTTTAAGTATGTAATGTTGAATGATGGATTTACCGAAAGAATATTCAATTTTGTATATTTTTCAACATATTTAATATCATCGAAATATGTATTCTTGGTTTTGGTACTCATATAATCGATGTTCAAAAAGGTGACATGATTTGCCAGAGTCTTAGCGCTGAAATTGTTTAAAAGACATATCAATGTGAATAAATAACCAGAACGAAAGGCTACCTACATGCTACGGCATGCCGAAGTCTCTATACCCTTATAGGCTTTCGGGAAGCATATAAAACTTTTTCTACGCAAATTTTTAATAATTTATATACCCACTACCCACAGGGTAGACGGGTATAATAACTTAGTGCCAAGCGAAAATGTATATGACAGGCAGAAAGAAACGCGCCATGCCCCACAAAGTATATATATGTTTTCTGAATCAGCATTAGCAGCCAAGTTGATATAGCCATGTCTGTCGGTCTGTATGAAAAACTAGATCTCAGAGACTATAAGACCTAGGGCTACCCAATTTGATGTTAATATGCGTTTTTATTGCACGCAGATTAAGTTTATTTTAGATTTTTGCCAGGCCCCATCCCGCTCCAGTAAATCGAAACAACACTTGTTATTTTAACTGATTACACAAATGAAAACTATCGGAAAAACTTGTCGTATTTAAATAAAATTGACACTGATAATAGTCCAATGGTTCGTTTTGGCTGTTAAAGTGGTCCGATTTTGATTATTTTTATACGAGTTCCAACATACTTAATTTGGTTGCAATATCTTAAAAAGGACAAAAGTTGACCGATAGGTTCGATTTGACTCTTTCCGACTTATTTACAGTATTCAGCAAAAAGAAGCACGTGTGCTAAGATTTATCAAAAAAACTTTATCTTCAACTGCACTGTCAATAATAATAATAATATCATGTGTATATAACAAAGATCATTAAGTCCCTATTGTAATCTAACATACCTCAACCAATCAAAGTCGTCGAGCTGTACGTAGCTGAGATTCAAAGCTTTCAAACTGGTCATGTCTTCAAAATGCTCAGCGGAAAGATTGTTGAAGACGCACCTTTCCAGAGCAAGTCCCTCTAAATTACTCAAGCCTTGAAACATTTCACTGGGTAGATTGACTTCAAAATCTTCGAATCCACAATGGAGCTTGAATTCTTTCAAGTTTTTCATGTCACGCAGAAATGTTGGTTTGAAGGTGTAATTTTTTAACTTCGCACTTTTTAAATTAGTAGGTTTGTTTAGATAAACGTGTAATTTAGTAAGCTGAGTTCTTTCAAAACTAAAGTCTTCACATTTATTGAGATTAACTGTATTAAAGATATTGACTGTCAACTTTTCGAGGTGTTTAAATTGAGCAACAACTGAGGTTACATTATGACATTTGTTATGCATTTTCAGATTAAGTTCGGTTATGTTAGGCGCTTGTCGTGATACGTTATAAAGATGAGACATTTCTGTAGTTTCATTGGTATTTATAGTAAGGGATTTCATACGCAGTTTACAGACTTGTACGAAATGTTCATTATATTCAAGACTCCCGTCAGTTTGTTTTCTTTTTCTTATACAATTAACAAATGTTTTTCTACTTTTGTGAACAAACAAATCGAATTGAGTTATAAATTTTTGATCCGACGATGAAGTTTCGATAGGCGCTAGTAAGCACTTATACAATAACTGAGTAAAGTCCATTTGAGAATTGTATATTTTGGTACACTCCTGATTAAAAATGATTTTAGAAATATCACAACAAACGAGACAAGCACTTAGTTTAACTATTGATAAAAATATGCACAAGATTTTAATAAATTTGCTGCACATTTTTCGGTTAAGGCCAACGAATTCAGGCAATATTTCGATTCACACTAAAGCCACGTATCCCACTGCTGTTTGGAGAACTTCAAAATAGGTCTTGAGCGAATGTTGATAACGTTTCATAATTTATATGTACAGTGGCATGCGAGTGTGAGTATATGTACTGCTTTAGATATAGCTTATAGCTTACTCAATTATGTTTGTTTCATAAAAATATTTAAAAAAATATTTTTTTTTTAGTATTTTGAGCAAAATTAATCATCTTAAATATATATATTATTCATATATTTTAAAAGTTCTTCTTTCAACAATATTTTGATTCTATCCCATTAAAGTTTTATAATGAACCGTATTTTCAAAATAAACCCAACATTTTGAATTGGATCGAGTTCGAGGCACTTTGCTGTTCATTTAACACAACTTAAATTTTGATAAATAATTTTTATCAGCATTAATTGCCTATAAAATACTCACGCGAAGGGTTATTAATGTGCCTGCCTACTTCACGTGCGATTTGTGTAATATTCGAGTGAAACCAGGAAAAACTGTTTGAAACTGTTTTTAAAAACTATTAAAAGTACATAAAAAATTGCAAAGATAAAATATTCTTCAGCCTATTTTCTTTTTCTCTCACACACAAATGCTAGCCCAGGCAATAATTATTGTTCGATGGGAGAAGAATTCTATAATTGAATTAGATACTTAAATGCCAAAGCAGATAGTGGAATCTTCAATTGATTGCTTTATACGATATTGGAGTCCAAACAATACATTACTGATTTGTGAAGGCGGTAGGCCTTGTATATATAATATTTGAAATTAAACAGTATACAAAAAACTGCACGGCATTTTGTGTGTATAGTTAATATAGTAACTGATATTTGTATGTTCATACTAATATCCAGATAGAATGAGGAACATGGCGTACTTTGTAAGTTCTACTACCCCTTTTATAATGTTTAGAGACAGGATTCGATATTGGGTCTACGTTGAGAATTACTTATTGTTTTTTCCAGAATATCTACCATCATTATTGTCCGATTTTGATTTCCACAAAGCGTGATTAAGAAAATATATATTTCGTTGGGTCGGTTGGCGCAAAGTCTTCTACCCAATAGATAGATTATATTATTAGTAAGGTATTTAAATACATAACGGCTTCGGAGAATCCTCACACTCAGTGTATAACTCTTCATTATGTGATTAGTTACCAATTAAAAATATTTAATGTAAGATTCCATCTCGTAAGAACCCAAATCAATATGGTACAGTTTAAAGACGACCTTAGCTAACTGCATCACGGAAGTTTGTGGCCATAACAAAAGGACGACAATGCAACCAGCACAACAATGCGGCAAACAACACTCTTTAACGATGTGCTGGGCGGAAATGGAGGGGAAAAGGATGGTTGGTAAATGGAGGCAAAATAACGATAAAATAACCGAGAAAAGGCAGAAATATGTTGGCAATTTCTTAAAAGAGCCGCGTCGTCTTTGTGCTAAGGGCCAAACGAACGGGCCCGGACAACATTGGATGCATCATTAAAAATATGAAGTCGATTTAATAGATGTGCATGGGGATGCATGGCCCCGAATTGTCCACGGATGTTGCCCCAACACGAACACACATTGTGCATATAGTTTGCGGTGTGGCAATTCTTTAAATAAAATTTAAGTTGCGCCCCGAGGTAGGCGGCACAGTTTCAACTTCAGCTTCAGTTTCAGTTTCGGTTTGGGTTTTTTGTCTCGGTTCTTTTCGGTCTGTTTATTTTGCGGCCCTTTTTGCTGGCCACTTTGCCGGCTGCTAAAAGCAATTTACAAAAGTTTTTCCATCAAAAATCCGCTGTCAGTATAAATATCCTTAAAATAGCCGGCACAGCTATAGCTAAGCACATAGACAGGACACTCGCACACCGACACATACACACACACACACACACGCAGGGAGACAGGAGGCGATTGCTGCTCCTGGTTGCTTCCTGGGCTGCCTGTTTGCCTGGCTTGCTGCACTCTCCAGCTGCAGCGTATGATTTATGAATGCATGTGCTGATATATGCCATGTGTCCGCCTGGTCTCGTTGCCAATCCCCCACTCTCGTAACTCCCTGTCTCTCCATCTTTCTCTGTGCACCCGCCTCCTTCCTCAGTTGTATTGTTAGCGCCGAAAATTATGCTACAATATTTTTGCTCTGCCTGGGAAACTTTGTGTATTGTTGGCTCATCCACTCGCACAGCAAACAAAAGGCAAACGTGTGAGCCATAACACACATGCACATACATACTAACTCTCTTTCTCCCTGGCTTCCCCTCTCTCGCTCTGCGTGTGATTTCTGCTGGCAAATCAAAGCACTTTAAATTGAGCATATTACGTGTTACATGTGGCATCAACTCAGCTCGAGCTTATGAGTGCAGCAAAGTGAGTTGGCGTGGGGAAGGGGGCAACTGGGGAACCTCCATCTGATTTAGCTCTGGAAATGTTGTTTGTGAAAAAGATGGTAAGTTTCGGATACAACATAAATCCCATTGCCAGCTTTGTGTTTGACAAATACAAAAATTCTTACTTGGCAATATGAGATTTTCAGCATCTTTTGTGGTACATTAGGAATCTGCAAGTGCTTGTATTTGAGTGTGCTTGAAAGGAATTTCAAGATTTTACTAAATGTGTGTATTCTTTTTGTGTGCAATTTCAAGATTTGTGCAATTATCTACATATATTTGAAAAAACATAGCATTAAAAGGGGAACTTAATATAAAGTAATATATATTCTAAAGTAAATAATTGTTAAATGCATCCTGTGTTTTTTATATAAATGTATTTGATTTGCAAAAAGAAGACTGAGCAAATACTAAGCGAATCGTTAAATATAAACCAAGTTAGAGTTAAACTTTTACACATCAATCTAAGTTGCTTCATATCCACGTTGCCACGTATCTGAAGGGTCTTCTCACCAGCCATTATAGGCTGAGGGCCTACCTTAACAAACTAGGTAGAGTAAGCATTGTGGAATGCAGATTCTGCGAACTAAAGACTTCAACGTCTGAATACATGATCGCAGCATATCTATCGGTGACTAGTATAAACACTAGAAGAAAGAAAGTTAATTTCCCTACCAAAATTCATGGAATTCATATATAAAAAAAGCTGGGCTCATTTTGCAACTTAAAGCTCAAAAGGGGAACAATATATCTGTTAAGTCGCTGTACATTTCCCATTACCAATTATTTAATTTAGCTTCACAATATTAAAGTATTCAATAAAAATTATATTAAAGCATCAACGCCTATAAAAATAAAATAATCTGATTATTGTTCTATGTTAGTTGATTCTTTCGATTATTCCCACAGCCAAATAAAGCAATCTAACTGTTTCTGCGGTTACTTTATTTGCAAACCTATTCTGTGGGCTATTTACCAACACTGTCAGCTCATGAAGCACTGCAACTTGTGAGGCAAAACAATTTAATTGGCGCATTCAAATTGCAAAAACTAATCCATTTTAATTAAAGTAAATAGAATTAAAATTCAAAGAGAGCGAGTCAGTTCGTGGTCGCTTGGCCAAAGGGAATTATGGTGAGCAAAAAAGCCTGAACAAATGATAATGTTATTGGAGTGGTTTCCGCCCCCGGCCGCATCAGACAGGTTAGATAAACGGATTTAAATTCTCTTGTCTATGCTGTTTTTGTTGCTGTTGTTGGTGTTGTTGCTGTTGTGGCTGCTTGCCATAAACCATATATAAATCATAATTATGCACTCTTTGTAAATAAATAAAATTTCACATTAATTTGTTGACAATTATGAAATTATTAGCTAGACAAAAGCGGTGACCGCAAAGAGCAATGTGCGTTGCACGCGGCTTACAGAGCGATTAATTAGCGTTAAGTCAGCAGTTTGGCTGTCAACAAATATTTAACTACTCATTAGTTGCCCCAGTCCCGACTGGCTATTAGATACACTAACATCGTATCCTATCCCTTGGTTCCTCGTCCAACGATTGGCGCAGTGTCTATGCGACAGTTCTGTGTGGGATGAAGTCTAAATCAGCGTTACGTATACGCCGCATGCAACCGCACAGTACCTGCCTCATTAGGATTCAGTTAGTGTCTTCTTGTCTCGCTCGGTCTCAAGTTAACTTCGTACACAACTATGTGTGTGTGTGTGTGTGTATGTATGGCAAAAACTACTTGTTATTCAGTGCGTTTAACTTCGTTTAGCTGGGCGAAATGTTTTAGAACTCGTTAGAGCGTCCGCTCGGCCACAGCCGCAGTTCCATTTTAAGTGCGACGCAGATTGACAGACATCACCCACTGCAGGAGGGGGGGACAGCGAGTGAAGAGGGGCCTAATCAATGTGCTGCCTCTGCTAGATTGACTTGCCGCCTTAAGCCACCCACATTAGTGAGTAATTTATTTAGCATTAACTGTTGCATGACGCTGCAAAGAAGATTATCAGCAAATGTGATTGCGGATATGCCCACCCCTTTAGAGAACTTATTAAAATGAGGGTGTCTTTAACTCAACAATATATAATACAAATCATAAGGCATAAAATATAGGAAAATCATTGAATGTTTGCATAGGAGCCAAATTTCTTTGACTTAATAAGAGGCGCCTCTGTTCAAGCTCCATTGAAGGTCGGGGTAAGTTTGCCAACTATGCGAGAGTCTGTGACGCAATGACAACTATAGAAAAATAGGAAGAAACAAAGTTTCCCCCACAGTTCGTTGTTCTTTTCTTTGCATTCCAAACAACTTTGAACAACTCAATGTCGGCACATCGACTGACTGACTGCTCAAGCATGTCCGTGTCCAATGTTTGCGCAATCATGTGCGGCAACCAGACAGACTGGCAGACAGACAGACTGGCAGCCTGAGTAGTCGTAACATTTGCTCATGATTAAACCGACTGTTGGCTTGTCCTAGACCTGATCTAACCTGACTGTGCTTATGCCTGTGTTTGTGCTTGTCGTGGGCCTTGGTCCTTGGTGCTTGGTCCTCATAGCAATTATCGTTTGTCTGGCACCTGGCCAAGTGTCGCATGAGCCAAAACAAAAGCATTCGGCGCTGTCAAAATCAAAGTCGCAACAGAAAGTATTGAGAGACAGACGAGGCACGTCCACCTTCGTCGCTCATTTGTCCCTTCAAATTCAATACGTTGGCGAGCCGGACAACTTCTACAAATCAGAACAATGACTACAACTTGCCATGCACATCACACACAGACAGAGAGAGAGAGAGGGAGAAAAAGGGAGTGAGACAGGAAGAGAGGAACATGATAACATGAGTAAGCAAGTATTTCATTGTCCTCTTTTTGTCGCTCGCTTTGACAGTTTGACAGGCAACAACATGCTCACACCTGATAATTAAGGACGCATAAAAATAACCAGCGAGATTTGTGCAATAAATTAACACTCATTCGCAGAAAGTTCCCTAAATATCTAAAGAAATATCTGCAATCAAAACAAAAACCCCTCGCCAGGCAGGTACGAAAGCAATCTGACATCAAATCGCATTGCCAGTCCCGGCAGCAAAATGATGAATGATGCATTTTTTATGCCAACAGTCGAAACAGATTTCCCAGTCAAAAAACAAAAAGCAAGCACAAAAATGGCAATGAAAAATACAAGAAATTCAAACAGTTTGAATTTTATAGGCGAAATTGATAAAGTGGCTGTAGCAAAATCGAAAGCAATTGCAAATGCAAGTCGATCGATCCAGGAGGATGATGGAACAGCAGGTAGAGCTGGGCTGAGGGGAGTAAGAGAGGGGAGGGTGGAGGGTACAGACTGCTAAGCAATCAACGTGCACAAGTACGGGGATTTTAAGATATATGTGCTTATCTTTTTTCTGACGTCTGTTTGCTTACCGATTTGTGTTCATGCGCCTTGTAAGGAGAAAAAAGAGAATATACTGCAAGGAATTCGCTTGACTATTGAGATGAAGTTTTACCTTCAAAACGTAGTGAATCAGTTTTAATTTTCTTGCAACTCTTGGCATGCAGGTAAACAATACTGTAGTGTGTTTAGCTGAATAAAACTAAAAGCTTTTCAAATGATTTTATGTTATTGAAGTTGTGTATTTGTATTCTTATCCTTCGCCTTATTATTTGAATTGAATTTTTTTTTTCGCTTAGTTGTACTCTATTAATTATTATAATTTTTAATACTCATTCCACCAAATTATTTAATTTAATTTATAGACACATCCTATTTTCCATTTCATCAAAATTACATTATTATTAATTAACACAAACTCTTTCAATTCTCTTTGCAACAAAGATCTTCAATAATCCCCGACAATCGTGTTCTGCACTCGTTTACAAGACAAAGAACACGAAAAATCGAAACTCACAAAAGCTTTCTCAGCTTTTGGCTTTCGAATTGAAAAGACAAAAGGGAAGCGAATGAAACATGATTGAAAGATTGGGATGGAAGACAACAAAGTGAGAGCTCAACGCTTTGCATAGAGATTTGTGCGAAGCAGCCGGCAAAACGAATATAACAGCACAGAAAAGAGACAGCAGCAGAAGAGGCAGTACAGAAAAGGGTGACAGACGGAGGCAGAGAGAGAGGAAGAGAGAGAGAGAGAGAGAGAGAGAAGGAAAGAGAGAGAGAGGGAACAAAAGTCGTTGATGTATGATGTTGCCAATTGTTTGAAGTAAATCAAACGGGTTCTGATCCGGGCAAGGCACAGGACGAAAGCTGGTAGGCTAAGCGAGTGCAAGCAGCAAAAGGCAGAGCAAAAGATTGGGCCGGACTGCTGACTGCCCTGCCCTTCCCTCTTGATAGGCATTAGGACTTACTCTGGTGCGGTGCCAGTCTTGGCCCAGTGTAAACAAAGCGCTTTGAAAAATTGCCAGAAATAAAGCAGCCTGTAGCGGTCGCAAAGGAAGGCAGTGGCATGTGCTGCTCTTTTCCCCGTTGACAGCTTAGAAGGGCGGGGGAGCAGTTGTAGCTGTCATTTATATTTCAGTCCCCATTCGACTTATTCAATCAACCCATTTATCGGCACAGACGGAGAGCGGCTCCTTTGCTGTGGCCAGCTATGTGGCCAGCAGATGCAAATAGACCAAAAGCGCAGCGATAAATCGACCAAAAGCTTGCTTGGAGGTGCTGTTCTTCACCCTCCTCTCTCTCCATACTCCTTTCATTCATTCTCGACATGATACCCTGTTAATGATGCAAATTATTGTACAACTTAATGCGAATTTATGGCTGCAGACGCGAATGCGGCGCTTACGAAATTAACTTGCATATTTTACAACTCATTTGAAATGAGACCGCAAACCATTTCGACACTGAATAATTTATGGTAATACCAATCACAGACGCAATGCTAAATGAATTATGCCCCACACACACACATGCAGTACACAGTCATTTGTACGCGCACATTAGCATATAAATCGGCCAACTTAGCAGATACTTAAGCCTACCTCAGCCATTTGAGCCACATAAATAATGTAAACCTAATAAATTCGCATAATTTCCAGGCCCGCAATACATAAAATAAAACATAAATTTGCAATAAAATGAGAAGGAAAACTATGTCGAACGTTCGAAATGAGAATTTAATTTTGTATAAGCTTTAATAAAATATTTAATTTAATTATATTGCTTATGCTTGAAATGTACTTATACTAACAATATATTTGCTATAAGTACATTTCATGCACAAACAATATAATTAAATTAAATATTTTATTAAAGATTATACAAAATTCACATCAGTTTGTTAGTCGTTTTTAAAAGCAATTATTTCTATAGTTTTCCTGCAACTTTTCCATGTTGCTCACCAAAACTAATAAAATAGGTTAAAAAAATATTATTCTCTTCGAGCCACACAAACCTTGAAAAGTGAGCACGATCGTTAAGCTAAACATTTTATTGCATTCGAAAATAAGCTACATTTTGGGGGGGGGCAAACTTGTTAAACTTTTCAATTAGCAGAAAATAGGCGAATGAGACAAAGTATAAAAAAGTTAATTAAACCAAAAAAAAATAAAAAAAACTATTGTACTGTGGGCATTTAACAGGGTATTCAAATATATAAAATGAACATATATTTGGATAATTTTTGTAGGGTTAAATGATCTCATTCTTATTTTATTTCGATATTAGTGATATTTGAAGGCAAAGTTTGGTTGCAATTTGCAACTAGTAATATGGCTAACGTGTTTTGTATTGCATTCTTTTCGGCGCCTTTAAAATCTACATGCCCACATGTTCACAAATCAAAAATTCCGTTCAACAATCTTTTATTGCCGAATTCTATAGCAAATTTGATATGTGTGCAATCGTAAAATAATTCATAAAGCCACGAAATTTGGTAGACCAAACTTGTGAAGGTCTTTATAGTGCCGAATATTGTATGTATTATATATATATTTGTCATTTCAATAAAAGAAATACTTGTACGTAACAATTTTCCATTTCAACACCATTGTCAATCAGTCTTAAGAGCTTTGAAATAAAAGACAAATATTAAGATTATTTAATACTTTTTTTTTGTTTAAAGATACAGTCGTCACTTAATAATCTGTACTTCAAATATTTTCAAAATATTTACATAGAAAAACGTCAAAAATCCCCATAGTGCTTTGTATAACGGCAGTGTTGCCACAACATTAGAAGCCAGAAATGCAACCGAAAATCTGGCGCGCTCGAAATTCTCGCTCGCATCTAAAAACAAAATTAATTTTTCGGGCCGGGCCAAAGTTTTTGCTGGCCAACGAGAGAGTTTGCATTGTTTTGCATATTTTATATGGCGGAAATGTAGCGCACAACACACGCTCACACGAGAGAGAGAGAACACACACACACACACACACATGGACAGACACAACATCTGCAGCTGTGTGTGCACAGCAATGCGCCCCGAAAAGTATGCAACACGCAAATTATGCAACGCAAGGCACAAAAGACAAAACTTTCACTGGCTCTGGCAGATTCGACAGGCGAAATGAAAATTAATACGAAAACAAAAATATGACTAACAATGCATATCAGAGATGCAGCCACACACCATACCATAATCCCCATCACCCATCTCCCCCCACCTTCTCCCTTCATCCTGCCAGGCTAACGAGCAACGCGCAACAATAAAGTAATTAAAAATTCAACCAACTTTCTAAGCGGAAACTGCCAACGGCCCACACATAATTTATAGGCCTACATATCGCGCTGCCCCGCCCACATACCACCTACATCTCATGGTACTCTGCATTGAGACCCGGCAATTATTAAACAATAATTCACAGTTTGTAGCGCAAGTGTTTAACTATTTAATAGCTTGGATTATCAGCGGAATCGCTCTCGATGAAAACTGTTTTCATATCCAAATTTGAAATAAATCCCACTTTTGTTGGTGAAGCAACAAAAAAGAAATGAGTGAAAATTAATATTTTATTATTTGGAATATTTGTTGCACATTGTATTTTTATTAAGTATTTAAAAATATTTTTGAAGTATTTCATAAAATCACATTTTAATTTAAAATCAAACTGATAATTATACATACATTTATAGGGTATGTATAGTTTTCTCCTTATATGTCTTCATGTACATGTATGTTTTTCTCTTTTACGCTCTTTCTCTGTTGTTCTTTCTCTCTCTCTCTCTCTCTCTCTCTCTCTCTCTCTCTGTCTCTCTCTCTCTCTCTCTGTCATACCACTTCGTAAGGTAAGCAATTCTTAGCTTGTTTTAGGGTATCTCACAGTCGAGCGCTCTCAATTTTTAAATTAGCCCGAAATGCACAAGGAATAAAAAGGTAAAGTCGGGCAAAAATAAAGTGAAATAAAAATGCCACTCAACTAATTTGCTGTCAAACGGGTTTTGTGCCAGTTCCCAAATAAAATGAGAGAATAATAATAAAATAAACAAAAAACAAAAGCAAAATCAGATCGGGTTTAGCGGGTGCGTTTTCTTGCTTTGCTTTTGTTTTTATCGACAGACGGCACAACTAAAAAGGCAAAAACCAGCTACAACTACAAACAACAACGACGACAACAACAACGACGCGTCGTCGATTGATCTGTCGCGGTGTAAGAGATCTGTTCAGTTTGTTAGAGGCGCGCGTGGCGAAAGAAGGTGACGCATCCGACGCAGGTTGGCTATTTTTGTGATTAATGAAATAAGCTCAACATGCTTTCAGTTTGTAATAAGATCGATGAGGAAAAGTGCATTTTGCTTGGTGTTTTTCGATATATAGTGCAATGAGGAATACAACTAGGTCAAGTGCATAATTCGTACGGCCAAGTAACCCAATATAGTGTGAAACCAAAAGGAAAATGCTGAAATTCTAGTGAAAAGTGCAAGAAGAGAAACAGATGCAACGAGAAAAGTGGCAGCTGCATGCATAGTTTGAATAGCACTGTTCAAGTGCACTGACAAGTGTTTCATTTTAGCATTCCAGATTATTTAAACCATTAAAAACAAATTATTAACACTTAATAAATATACTGCTATTGTTTTCCATCAATAAAACTTAAATATTGTGAATAAATAACGTTGTAAATATCAGCAATAATTCGAATACAGTTTTAGTGTGATTGGTGCCAAGGCTTTCTGGTTTAAGTCTTTGCTTAACTTCTTTCAGATAGCCATCTGGCAACGCTGCGCATTTAACAGCATTTTTATCTAACAGTACAGAGCAATAACAGCAGCCATGAATCAATGTCTGCCTGTAAACGCAAAGATGTCGAAGGCGAAGAAGGTTTTGGATGAGGCGCGTGAGACTCAAAATCGGGAACTGGACCTTGTAGACAAGGGTCTGGTCTCCTTTGAGGAGCTACCAGGACTGTGTAAGTACCTTGTGTTACCATTTCATGAAAACATGTGTGAAAAATGTATATTAAAAGTGAAAACCCACGCGAAATTCCATGACGCCATCGTCAGCGGGTTAACAGTGGTTCTGCTCGATGACGACAGCGTCTAAAAACAAATTTAAAATAAACAATGAACATTTATTAAAATAGTCTTTCAAACTAATTGCAATGACTCGTGAAGTGAAATAACAAGCTAAATGCATTCTTTAGGTGTATATATTATAAGTTTTCCAGTTAAAATCAATTTGAAACGCCCAATATTTATTTGTTTCAATTATAAATAGTAACAGCAGTAAATATGGTTGTCTCACTCACACTGCCGCTCTGGCCTGTTGCGTGCAGAGCGTCGAACAGCTGTTGCTGTGGCTGTTTGTTTAACGCCAGTAGAAAATTTGATGCATATTAACACTGATATATAATATATTGGCTTCACATTTATATATTATTTATTTATTTATTTAAATTCGAGTATGATCAGTTGACTGATTTAAAATGTAATTCTAATAATATATAATTACAAATTTCGAGCAAAATTATTAAACAAATTAATTAAAATAGATAGTAAACCTAAAACTAATAATTATTTATTAAAATTGTTATAGAAATAATTAATTAATGAATTAATAACCATAATTGTCCTTTTCTACTGCAGTCAATATGTCCAACATCACACGGCTGACGCTGTCGCACAATAAGATCAGCGTCATTAGCCCAGGAATTGCCAACCTACTGAATCTGGAAATACTAAACCTCTCGAATAATCAACTCAGCGAATTGCCCGTTTCACTGTCATCCATGCCCAAGCTGCGCATCCTGAACGTCTCGATCAACAAGCTGATCAACTTGCCACGCGGCTTCGGAGCTTTCCCCGTGCTGGAGGTGCTGGATCTGTCCTACAATAATCTGAATGAACAGGTGCTGCCAGGCAACTTCTTTGGCATGGAAACGCTGCGTGCTCTGTATCTGGGCGACAATGACTTCGAATACATACCTAAGGAGGTGGGACAGCTGAAGAATTTGCAGATTCTGGGCCTGCGGGACAATGATCTACTGGAGTTGCCACGTGAGGTTGGCGACCTGGCCCGCCTGCGCGAACTACACATACAGAACAATCGGCTGCAGGTGCTGCCACCCGAAGTGGCAAATCTTGACTTGCTCAGCAACAAGTCGGTGATGAAGATGGAAGAGAATCCCTGGGTCAATCCCATAGCTGAGCAGTATCTGTTGGGCATTAGTCACGTTATTGAGTACCTCAAAACAGAAACATACAAAATGTAAGCAAAACACATTGTACATATTATATATCAGAGAATTTCCAAGCTAATTCTGAGTCTCGTTTTCCTTCTCGCAGCATCTACAATCGTCACATGCAGGGCGGACGCAGTGGTCCACCTCCACCCAAGGCAGACAAGAGCAAGAAGGCATCCCGTATACGTGCATAGTTGATGGTCCGGATAGTCCATCCAACTTGTGTTCACATCTCGTCCGTTTCTGTGTGTTTTCTTCTTAACCAAAAATGTGTTTTGTATACTAATTTTTAAGTATTTTATATATTAATATTTAATTGTGGAAAGTGCCTTAAAATTTGTATTAACAAATGCGAATAAAACTGGAAAACAAGTTACCAAAATTCGCGTTTATCTACAGGGGAAAAATTGAAACCACATTTAGAGTATTTTATAAAATAGTAGTTTTGTTCTTGTTTTTATTATCATTTCTTATGTTCATTCTTCTTTTTTTGTTTTTATTTTGTAGCAGTGTTTTTAGCCTTAAATTCAATTAATTAATTCATTATTTAGTATAATTAAATTAATAGTTAAATGTTTTTTGTTTTCGTTTTTTTGTCTGTTGTTTTGTTTTGTTGCGATAAACTAATAGCATAGTTTGCTTTTGTTGTTGTTCTTGTTTGTGTTGTCAATTTAAATTGAATACATATTTTATATCAATTTTAGTAATTACTGTTAAACTTATTTCCATCTTCTTTTGTGTATATTCAATTAAATTTCATTTGTTTTTATCTTAATTAATGTTGGTTTTCTATATATTTTTTAGAGGTTTTCTATTTACATGTTGTTCTCGTTATTCTTTACTTCAGCCGTAATGTAAAAGAAAAGGTTTTAAAATATTTAAAAAGAAGATAAAATTGTGACTAACGAGTGAATTGAAAACAATTCGCGGTACTCAAATATTTCAATAATTAATTTCCCTATATAAAAAGTAAAATTCACAATCTTTGCAATAGAAATGCGAAATTGCTTAAGAAAATTAGTCTATAAAAAATGAGTTTCTTTACAAAATTAAATTGTGAAACTGCGACTCACACTTCGAATTTTGGAACCCGATGTGATGTTGAGGAATACGACCCGATGTGATGTTGAGGAATACGAAAACACAGACAAAAACAAAAAACATAAACTAGAAACCCTAATGAAATACAATACAACAAATAGATATAGTATATATGCTAACGCATGATTGCTCGATTACTTAGAACTTAGTATGGAGGATATACATGCCATATATATGAGTAACATTTAACATAATCAGTTTGCTGGCGCCCAGAGAGGGTCAGCTCAATAAGAGATAAAGCTGTAAACCTAATACAAAACATGACAATTAAAAATCAATACTAAAATACAATATATTGTTTATATAAAACTAAAAATAATGAAAATAACTTCATTTAATTACATACAAAATTGCTCGTGATATTCGACTCTGGTTCTCATTTTGATTTAGTTGGTTCTGATTTAGATTGTGATTTAAAAAGAGTTTTTGTACAAAAGACTTTGGCAACAAATGTGGAAATTCTATGCAAATCAATTCAGAGTGGAAACTTTTCTCTTTACTTTCCCTTTTCTTTAATATTTTTTTGCTAGTTTACAAATGCAATTTTGACGGCTTTAACGCAAGTTTTGGCCAGTTTTACAGTTAAATACAATTTAAATGCTTTGCTCTTTTTGTTGTTGTTGTTGTCACTATTGCAATTCTGGTTTTTAATTATTTTGCACCTTTTTACAAAACGTATTTTGCGCTATTAAATTTTAATTAATTTTCCTTGCCTTGCTGTGTCAGTAAATGTTCGACATTTAAGTGATTCATCTGTGTGTGTGTGTGTGTCTGTAAGTGTTTGTATTTTTTTCCATTTGTATTATAAATTAATTATTTTGTTTTAAATATTTTTTGCTGGTTCTGTCCTCATTAAATATTGTATTTATTTATGTTGTTTGCTGCTTTGTAAATAAGTACGCACAATCATTATATATATATATGTATGTAAGTCTGTATATATATATATATATATGCTTTCTGTTTATTTACTATATTATGCAATCTGCCTTTTTAATTATTTATAATAATAATGATTTGCATTTCCATATCAATTAATTTAATCAAAAATATCGTTAATTTTAGCTTTGTTGTTGGTACATATGAAATTTCTCCCTTCCTTTCTCTCTTTCTTCCATCTTTTCCTATCGCTTTTATTATTAATTTTCCTTCCTTTTTTTGTTTGTTATTTTCATTGCATGCTTTTGTTTAAATAAAAATAATTAGCATAAAAATTACATTTACATTTAATTTGAGTTCACTTGATTTTTGTTCTTGTTGTTGTTGTTGTGGCTGTGCTAGCTGTTGTTGTTGTTGCTGTTGGTGTTGCAGTTTTTTCTGCTTCGTCTGTTGCTGCTTCTTTTGTTCCTTTGCTTTGGATTTCTTATGGCGCTCCGACGCTAATCTTGTCTGTCAAACTTTGCTATTGTTGGGCGCCCGCGTCGTCGACTCGTAGTGGCCACGCCCCAACGCCGCGTAGGCGTCAGCGTAGGCGTGTTGCTGCTGCTGTTGTTCTGCTGGTTCATGTTGCTGTTGTTGTTGTTGCTGTGGCTGTTGGTCATGCAGCGAAGTCGGTCGACTAAAGCTTACTTGTAGCGGAGGCGGGGGCGCGACGCCTAAGAGGGAGACAGAAAAAGAGAGAGAGGGGAATTACATCAGCAGTTGGAATTAGTGACTTGGTCAGCCCAAGGAGCCTCCTTGGTCGGGTGACCCATTTACAAACATACAAAGTATTAGTAATTTCCTTTGCCAAAAAAATGACCGTAATCAGAAATTTGTATTATTTAATTAATATGTTACGTTTAATTGGCAGAGGAATATTTTTTTTTTAATATTAGTAATTTTTAAAAATATGCATTCAATTCATAATAAATGACAGCATTCCTTGTTGTTTATTGCTGCTGCCAATTATTGGAATATGCATTAAATAATTCACATGGAAAACCACATCAAGTATACGCACACAACAATAAATACAAATAAATAATTGAATGCATGTTTTTCGTTGATATTCGATTTGGTTTTGCCGTATTTAAAGGTGTTAAATGCCATCAACGGTTAGTAAATTATTAATAAATTATCATTCATTTCATGTGCGCATGCAATAACAAAAACAACAACAATATGCAGGTGGGAAACAACAAAACAAGGTCATATATGATACCATAAGAAATGTTACAAAAGAAAAAGTGGAAACAAATTCAGAAGAGATCAAAACATGCCACAAACACAAGACTACAAGACAAAATACACTCTCCATCTCAGTTGGGGGTTAGTAGAAAAACGATAAACTATAAACAACTTGAACGAAAACCAATAAATATAAATCGACAGGGAAAACGAGGAAAATAAGTAGTAGGAAAACTACATTGAGAATATTGTCATACCAATTGCGCGTTTCGAATTCGAAATTGTTTTTGATTTGTTTGTTTCTATTTTATTTTTTAAGCAATGGATTGTTTTTGTGGGTTGTGGGGGGAAGGGGATATTCTGTATTATGGCTTGTGTTCCAATTCCACGCGTTCCACACGACGCTTTAGTAGACAATATTGCGACGTGTCTTCGCGGCAGATGAGGCCGATGATTTGTCTTTGCTGCTGCTGCGACTGCGGTTGCTGTTGTTGTGTTTGTGTTGCTGTTGTTGCTGTTGTTGGGCTTTGTCTTTGGCTTTGGCACTTTTGGCGTTTTTGCCACTACCCTGACTACTACTGGCCCCCGAGGGCGTGGCTGTGGTAGTGTTGTTGGTGGTGTTGTTGTTGGTACGTGATGAGCGGGACTTATTGCGTGGCGGTAATTCTGAATTTTGGTACAGCGCGTCGTGGGGGGGGAGAAAAACGAAAGAAAGAAAATATAGGACAAAATTCAAATTAAACGTATTTTTTGGGAATTATAAATTCGAATGCAAACAGCTCCTCTCTCTCTCTCTCTCTCTTCCTCTCCTAACTACATGGAACTCTAGACGAGGCACAAGGGGGTCACACACCTTTCGGCGCATAATACGCTTGCGGCTGCTGTTGTTGTTGTTGTTGTTGTTGCTGATGCGGTGAGAGTGCTTGCTGATGTTGTTGCAGCTGCTGTTGCTGCGGTGTATTTGCCTGCGGCAATGGCAACGGCAACGGCAGCGGCAACGGCAGCTGTGCACGAGCCACAACGCCGCCGCTGCTGATAGCCGCCTGCACACCACCACCCACTCCCGCACCCGCCGCCTCTCCTGCATACCCAGATCGAGCTGCTCCTCCGGAGGCAGCGCCGCCACTGGCCTGCGGCCGACCACTACTGCTGGGCCGTGTGCCACGTCCATCGCTGCGTCTGGCCTGATTGGCCCCCGACTGTCGACTGGCATGACTGCCGCCCGTGGGCAGTGGCACTATGGAGTGCCCGCCCTGATGCCGATCCCATTCTGGCGGATGTGAGTTATGATGATGCGAACGTCCACCGCCGCCGCCGCCGCCATGACGTCCACCTCCTCCGCCGCCGCCGCCTCCTCCTCCACCTCCACCTCTGGGATAGTGCTGCGCCTCATGCGCTGGCGGTGGAATACTGCGTGGTCCAGCGCCGCGCTGATGTGGATGACGTTGCTGTGCAAAAAGAGAAGAATACAGGATTACAGGGCATCTGCCTAGTCGTGCTCGCCATCGTGCTCACCATTCTGCGCAGCGTGTTCATGGGTGCACGCAATGTTTCGCTGATGCGTCGAGCACGTCGCTTCTTTGGGTTCGAGCTGGGCGTGTGCACGGCACAGCACTTGATGAAGGCGCCCATGATGACAATGAAGCCAACGCCGATGAGCACCACCAGATACCAATTGCCAGTGATCCACTCGGCCACCGTGAGCAGTGTCTCGCGATTGAGTAGCAGATTCTTGAGACGCACCAACGGGCCGTCGGCATCGACAGCCCGACACTTGAGAAAGACATCACAATAGCCCTGGAAATTATCGCATGGCGAACCCGGCTGGAGACTAATCCCGCCCGGCTGTATGTTGTACTCTGCGGCAAACTCACTGGTGCTGCGACAGGTTGCCGTGTCGTTGCCATCCTGGCAGGCCAGTTCGCACAACTTGCGCTTGTCCACGTGCGGCAACGTGGACGATGTGAGGAAACACTTGGTCATGTTCCACAGCAGGCAAGGGGAGCCGCTGCATTCGCCGCGTATGCAGAGCGCGGTGCCATTGTTGCACATTGTCTTGTCATCGCGATGACGCGGCTCAGGGCACTCGGCTGTGGTGCCATTGCAGGTGCTCGACCAGCTGCATTCGGTCTCCTCCTTGCACTTCTGATGGAAGTGTGTAGGCACAAACGTACACGAGTTGGACAGACAGCAGGGACCCTGCGAAGGCGAGCATTGAGTCTTGGCGCGACGCTTACAGCCCTTGGCGCTGGAGTTGAGTGACTGATCGTATTCGCTTATCAGGCGCGGATAACAGCAATTGTCCTTGCACTCATCGTCGTTGAAGCCGCAGTCGCATTCCTCGCCCGACTCGACAATCTTGTTGCCACAGAACGCACCCTCCGAGGCCTTGAAGCAGTCCCGCTTTGAGTTGCCCACCAACACGTCCAGCACATTGGAAATGTTGCGTATAGAGCATGGCGAGAACTTTGAATTGTTCGGACGATCACCAGATGTGGCGCTGGCGAACATTATGAAGTTTCCGTTAAGTCCACCAGGACGGCATTCCTGCGGGTAGTCGTGCTGCAAGGGAGAGAGATGATTTAATTAAGAGTTTCCTATCTTCTTTTTCTTGTTCTTCCTTTACTCACCGGTGATCCGAAATTGTGTCCAATCTCGTGAGCCAATGTCAGCTGCGACACCTTGGGCGGCACACGACTGTTGTAGTTGACGAAGGTGATGATGCCGGTGTTCAAGGAACGCTTTGTGCTCTGGTATTGTCCACCCACCGTCTCGGTGTAAGTCTTGTACTTCTCACAGATGCCACCTGAAGCACCCGATGCACTGGCCACCCAGGCCAGGCCCAGTGTGCCGCCAGTGAAGTCTCTGCAAAGCAAAGGAAACGTTACTTTAAATTTCTATAAATTTACGGAATCCACTCACCTGTAGGTAAACACATAGGCCAGACAAAAGTCCGAGTGATCCTCCAGCGAGTGCAGATTGAGGAAGTTCGATACGTCCATGTGCTCGTTGCAGAATGCATTGTGTGGTCCATTGTAGGCGTTGTGGCACGCCGAATCATCGTCGATCTTAATGCGTTGCACCTACAAGAAGGAAGGCAGGGAAAAATAATTATTAGAAAATATATAGAATAAAACAACAGCGATAAGAACTTAAAAGGTTCTCAGACAGTGCTGCTCGAAACTATAACGAAGGTAAAGAAATGTTGGCTTTTAATGGTTTCAGTGGTAACAGTCCGATCAGATTGCAATATTTTGCATATATTCAAATTATATTCTGTTATATAATGCCAAAGCATTAAGCAGTACTATATTTAGTATATTTGAAATCAATAATTGATTTTTTTTATCACAGTATTAAGCTGAATAAAAATTCAATTACTGATTTCAAATATACTATTTGAAATATACTTGTTTCGGTTAATGATGCCTGATGAGAATATATTTACTTTGAGGGATCTGCTTGTTATTGCATACATTTAAGCATTTCAATTGAGCATATCTTTTACTGTAGCTATATAGTTCTTTATATAACATACATATGTACTCCGTATCACATTAACTTCCGCTAGTTAAATCTGCTGAATATCCACAGACCTTACTGAATATTAACAAATTTCATTCTTGACAAAATAATAAATAACACAAAATATACAAACTAATCCGACTACAATAGATTTACAATCGAACAGGTTTTTCTCCCTTTGCCTGTGTCAACAAGCGAATGTATATTTTACCAAATTCGAACATCTGATAAGGCTGCTTTTTGATTTGCATGTGCACAAAAAAAGGGAATCAATCTAGCGACATTTGTTATTTCATTGGCAAGCCATAAACAAACGGGAGAAAATTATTTTCTATATATGGTTTGAAAGATATACTCGTATGATATAATAGCAATCATTCATTGAGCTCAAGCGAGTTTAAGTAAAGGGGAAAAACTGAGAGCGGATTAAAGTGTATCGAAATAATGAAATCAATATTGGAATTTTCTGTAGATATTGTGAAAAAAAAAGAAAAATATACTTTGCATAATATAAAAGTAATTTGAATAATACGAAGGTTATCTGAAGGCTTAATTAACCAAGGTTTAATCTTCTCATTTAATGAAAATTTGTATTTGCCAAGCGCCACTCGAAGCTGTGGCAATAAAAATAAATCGCTTGAAACAAGGTCTAATGAGACGAAGGTTGGGGAAGAGATTCGAAGCGTACTATAATTTATAGATTTGTATAAAAGTTTACTCAACAGTGAGAAAATGGAGCAGCCAATATGCGTAAAGTTTGCTAATGTGCAATTAATTATTTAAAATACGGCAAATACGTTCTTTAGATATCTTGTTATCTCAGCTATCTCTCTATCTTTGATTCAGCGATAGTTTAAAACAATTTGTTGCATTTTGTTGATGTTTTCGTAAGTGGTCCCAGTTTTCGGGCGTCTTGGAAGTGTCTCGTCTATTAAGCATCTAAAAAATCAGCAGCACAGATATTTATAGCTGTAAATTATGGAGTAGAGTCCCCATAAAGAGCTTCCATCTTGGTTTTTTTTTTTGTTGTGACTAGACTTATTGCGCTTCAAAATCAAATTTTTGATGATAGCAAGCTATTGAAGTTTGTTCCTTTTTATACAAGCACTAATATCGACTTATCTTATCAATTGTTCGATTGTTGTTTAAAAGATGTCTAATCAGGGGTCGCTATTAGTCAGGCTGGAAACTTATCGAAACGAAATTTTCACTTGGCACTTGCATATAATCAATATATACTTAGTGTTCATAGAGTGTCTTTTATATAAATTGTCTGTTTTTCTACTATATGATATGTATATATATTAAGTGCCTCATATCTATCAAGTTTCTATCACTTAAATTTCATCACTTTTCGCACATAATTGACTGTGCTGTGCGTGGTTTAAGCAACCACTCTTCCCCTGCCTTTCAGCTTCACCTTCAGCTTGAACAGGACCAACAACACAAAATGCTTTGTTCGGGTCGCACATTGTTGGCGCAAGGCTAACGGGCTGTGGGGCAGCTCTCGATGCTGTGGTTGCAGTTGGGAGGACGGAGACAGAAGCTTGTTGTGGCGTAAACTCACCTCAAAGCGTATGTTGCGATGCTCGGTGCGTCCGTCGAACTTTGTGTTGCGGTAAATGTAATTAACAGCAGTCACATGATGTGCAATCAGCGATGTGATTTCCTCGCGCGTCTTCACATCTACCTCGTACTTGCGTCCGCGATCGTGCTGTAGAAATAAAGAGAGAGATAAGCGGAGTTTAAAAATCATATTCAGTGCTTTTTTCAATTAAATTAAAAATTTTGTAAATTTGCAAATTGAGAAGAAAATAATAAAACATAATAAAATTGTAGTCGACTCTTAGGCGCGGCAGCGTAATAAAAATCTCAACCGCAACGGCAAATGCGCTTGACATTCGCCCCCATCTCCCTTGGGGGTGGCAAGGGGATGTGGCAAACAAAGCAGCCCCAGACAAACAAGCGACCTGCCGACCCCATTCCATGCGCAAACATCGACACACACACACTCGCACACACACACAACAAGCACTCTTCAAATATATTTGTATAAAAATGCAAATTCAGCTAAAACCCGTCGAATATTTTGCTGAAGTTTATTCGCTTTTATGCGCGCAATGTGCGGGTGGCTCTGGGATTACGCCGGAAAAAAGGGGGAAAGGGGTGGGGATTGAGGAGGGGGAAGGTAGACGTGAGGAATGAGAGGGGTCTCTATCATCGCACCGCTAACGGCAGATTTTGGTTCCAAAATCAAAACGCCACCAGGCGCAATGACAACAAAAAACAAGTGAATAAATAAAGTGAAGAACGCGCAGATACCCTATAAATTAATTGAGAAGTTTATGAAAGGGAGAAATTTTGGAAGAAGGGGTCGAAACTGGAACAAGAAATCCACAGCAGTTGGAGCTGATCTTCAATTTTAAAAATGTAAATGTACATACCCACTAGTCAACTCTGTAGAGGGTATAAAAACGCGGCACGAACGCAACGAGAAACGAAACAAATGCGCGAATTATGCAAAACTCATTGCAAATAAACAGACAAAAAGAATGAAGAAGACAGACTAAAAGGAGGCTACCAAGAGCGAGAGAGATATACAAATATATATAAAGAGAGAGAGAGAGAGAGACAAGCGCCACGAGGAAATTGCGGGGCAGGACGACCCTGACGAGGATGTTGACGTCGACAACATCGCGTACAATGCGAAAAAATGAACGTAAACATAAAGTGCGGCTAAAGAAAGGATAGAGAGGGAGATAGAGACTGAAAGAGAGATAGAAAGAGTATGTAGGTAGTGGGGCAGAGTCAAAGAGGCAGCGGGCTATAACGGTTGATTGCATACGCCGTAGAAACCGAAGCAGGTCAGCTGATTGGATGATTGCTTTGAAGACGCCGCCAAAGCAGGCAACACTCGAACGAATTGTGAGGTAAGAAAGAAAACTTTACGAATCGTCCGGGTGAAAAATGGTTAAACGACCTATTTTACAAGTGGAAGCGAAGTTTCCTCAGTGGGCAAATGATTGGGAGAACAGTTTAAAGCATGCATAAAGTTATTCAATGTGTGCACAACCCTTTGGGACTGTAGTTCTTGGTGCGGCATAATCTCGAAAAATGTAATTAATTATGTATATCAAAGTGAAGAGCATAATGAATTAGAAATTTGATTAGTCTATTAATCTTTTTTAGATCAAAAGGTGAACAATTCTTAGAAACTGAAGTGCAAATTAGGAAATGAGTTGTTCAAAGCTAGTAAATATTCTATTCACAAATTGCATTGGGTTAAGGTATAAGGAACATCTATCAAGTACCTATTGAACCTGTCTACTTATTAAATCCATCTATAGTTATTATTTTTTTAGATTCTTAAATGCAATTTATCATGTTCCTATGCCCTAAACAACGATAAAAATTAAACTAAGAGAATCTTAACAATTTCTTAAAATTTTTCTCTTGCTTTAAATCGATAATGGTACCCTAAAAAAGGATAAAAATTTAACTAAAAAGACTCAAACTGAATTTATTAGTATCATAAATATTTTAAATTATTTTATGTTTGGAACCCTATATACAATTTAATCATAAATATATTTAATCTCTCTTTGTTAATAAGCGATCTCTCATATTCTACAAACTTATTATTTAATGGAAAGAAGTATTTCAATGTTAAATATCTATAAACAATCAATTGAACCTTACTAATATCGAGTTTTCTGTAACTTTCGATATGGTTTCGTAAAGATTTTGCAAATCAATTGGATTAAATAATAAAACTTTGCTCTCCTTCTTAAGGTTTCCTGTATTATCCGTCAAATAAGAATGAAAATAACTTCCATTTCACATGTTCTTTAACTTACTCGTGAATTCCAAACAAACTATGCAAACTTTTTCCACTAACAACTCGAAACTTTTCAGTTAAACAACAATTTTCACTCGACGTACCGCATCAGTCAATTTCTTTGGATTCGCGAATAAAAAACAAAACAAAACAAAAACAAAATGGCGTCTGACTGACTCCACGCTTGGCTCCTCTGTCTCGCCCCTTCCCTGCCCCTTTCCTTCACGGCTTTCAGGCTGTCTGTTGCGCACTCGGAGCAGAGCTCGCTGGGGCCTTTTGTTTTATGCGCACAGCAACAAAGTGAAGCGTTCGCTCGTAAAAAATTGCAAAATTCATGGATTTTGTTTTGTTTGGTCGCCTCTCCCCCCTTTCTGCCTTCCCTTCCCTTCCCTGCTGCTGCTTCGTTTTTAATTTGGCGCACGAGCTAACAGGCACGCCCCCCTCTCCGTGCCCCTTCCGGTTGGCACTCAAGTTAAGACTTACGTCGGCAATGCCCTCGCGTATATGGCGCCAAATCAAAGGATCTGTTTGTATGTACAGCGAACAGGTATTCTTGTTGTCCTCACGACCACGTCCGGAGCCCGATGCATTGCTCGATCCGCTGTTCGATGAGGAGCCGCCACCATTGATGCCACCACTGGCACGACGCACACGCTCATGGACAGCCTCATGCCAATCGGCGACGTTGGCAGCACTGCCGAGACGACGACCTGTCTCCGGATCATAGAATGCACCATCACCGGCAAAGTTCGCCTCCTTTGTGTATTTCTGATGTGGCAATTTGAAATCATCATCGCCGCTGGCATATTTCTTCGGTGGATGCGGATGAGGCTGATGCTGCTGCAGCTGTGGTGCGGCCTTTTTGTGCTGCTGTTTCCGGTGGAGCTTCTGGACATCCTTTGACATCGGTATGGGCAGCTCTTCGACAGCTGAATTTTGAATGTTCTCCATCCACTGGGAGACCTCTTCCGTTATGCCGCAGCCGCCCACGTGACCTGCAAAAGGAATCAAAGAAACATTGTAAGATTCAAGTTGAAGTTGAAGTAGACGAGGAAAAAATATTTAAAAAAATGAAATAAATAAAGAGAAAATTTCCCTTTAAGCAAATTAATGCTGATGCAGCACCTCAAATAATTTTATGCAGACGAAGCAAGGAAAAGGGTGGAGAACAACAAGAAAAAAAAAACGGCCGAAAGAGTGTAAAAAGAATTGGAGAAAAATCGCACGTTGCATGTTGGAAATTATTTATGGCGCACAAAATGAAAACCACGAAAATGTAATTAAAGTGCAAAGCACACACACAGAAACAGAACGAGATGCAGCACAGTGAGAGAGACAAAGAGGGGGGGAGTGAGAGTGGGAAGGGCTTGTGGAGGGATGGACAAAAATGTTAATGCAAATGCCAAAGTCAACTGCTGGCAAAACAGTCGAAAGCAAAGCAAACCCGACCAAAAGTGTTGCATACTTTGTGCGGAAACTGCACTTTAAATGCTACACCGAAATGTACTATATACCTATGTGTGTGTGTGTGTGTGTGTGTGTGCAGCATAAACAATTATATTTTATTTTATTTTACGTAGATTTATTTAACAACTCTGCCTGCAGTGGGCAACCTTTTAAAATGCTTAATACTTCTCCTGGCCAACGGAAACCCGTAATAGCTCGAGAGCCGGTAATGAAAATTTATTGTTTTATTGTTTAAGCAGAGTGTTGTTGTTGTTGTTGTTCTTGGGCACTGTGTTGTTGTTCCTCTTTTCGCCTTTTCATTATGTTTGCTTTATTTCTTTTTATTCTCTCTGTTTTTATCTTGACGCGCTACACAGATTTCTGCCTCCCCCCGTCGCGGCGCACACGTAGCACAATTGTCAACGGGGCTCAGGAATTTTTGAAAGCTGCCCGCATTTTTATGGTCTCAGCAATTTACATTCATTTTACATATCTGGCCCTGGCCTGCCATATGCGTCGAACGAGCGCTGTTTGCACTGGGGCAGTATGGCAGAGCCACGCCTACACTTGCCTTGCCGTGAATTAAAGGTCGAGTTTAAAGCGTACAGCAAAAATTTGGATAATCTTGAAATATTCTTTGTTAAGTCTGAAGAGAATTACTTTGAAGATCCAAGTTTAGTTTTGTGGGAGATTTTTAAATAGTTTTATATATGCGCGCAAATCAAGTTTAGAATTTTCCACACCCCCTTTCGTTCAAATTAATCGATAAAATCAAAATTGCAAGCGTAATTTTAGTTCGAGAAAGTTTTTTGGTAAGCAAAAAAACTATCACCAACCAAATGATTTCTAATAAGTTATTAAGTTAGATTTATAGCACTCCTCTATTTCATATAGTTGGCTCTGATTTTATTATATCTATTAAAGGTTAGAAAGTATCATACAGTTAGATTCTTTTTACGGCAACATAGGTCGAAGGGTATCCCACTATCGTCTGCTGATCGACTGTAGCGCTCGTTATTTTTTTTATTGATTGTAAATGAACTGAAAACATACTTTAATTTATTGATAAACAACGAGCAGTTTACAGGAAAATATTTAAAGAGGCTTTTGAACAATCCCCCATCGGTACCGTATTTATATTATTTTTATATTAAAACGTGCCTTTTCCAATGTTTTCATTTCGACTTTCGGGTAAGTACACACTGTCAAAGTTGGGCATACAAATGTACACGAGTATCTGGGAAGGACGCATTAAGTATTCAGTGCACTTTTCATTAAAAACTTTTTGTTTCGTCCTTCTTCTTGGTTTAAAGTTTAATTCCTTCCCGTGGTCGCCATTGCCGTTGCCAGTGCTGACCACTGGGCCCCGGGTCCACCAACTCCTGCTAGTACGACCCCAGTCAACTGTTAAAACTCATAACGGGCCACCCAACTGGCCCACTCAGAGACTGTTCTGACTCCTGATCTGAATTCGGAACCAGGGCCAAACTGTAACTGTGTCTATGTGTGGGTGTGTGTGTCTTTGTATTTGTATTTGTATGTGTGTGTGTGTGTGTGTGTGTACATTGCAGCTTTCAGCTGTGCCATAAATTTTTATTTGGCTGTTGCTATTGTGTCAAGTTGGACGGGGGAGTTGTAGCTGCTGCTGCTGCCCTATTATCATTATGTTCCACGTACCCTTAGCCGCCACCCTTTGCCCGCTAACCAAACCCCTTCTGTCCTTCGCTTTTGTCCCGCATCGCAGCGCAACAATGCAACGTTTGTCTTTATTATTTCTTTGCCAAGAGTCCGCACAGTGTTGCCAAACTTCAGTGTGGCAACACCGCAAACGAGACGCGACCTATGCCAAAGTGCAAATTGTGCAGCAGGTGTAGCAGCAGGGACACAGGAGGCAGCAGCTGAAGCAGCCACTAAATACATAACACTCGACAAGCCAAGAATCCGACGAAGCGCAGAGCGCAGCTTCCGCATTTTCTTTTCCGTTGCAACTCCCTAACCGCCACGGCTTCCCCCCCCCCTTTTCACCCCTACACCCAGGGGTGTAATTTGCATTTCAAAGGCATCCTTCGCTTAATTCTCTATCTCGCTTTTTTATGTTACCCTATAAAGTGCTTGCCGTACAGGGTGCTTATTTTTATAAATTGAAATAAAATAACAGAGATTGACTTGACATATAAATTATTAGATGGGAGTTTGGAATTTGTTATTAAGTTTTAAATGCAACATTATGTTTTTTATTTGACAAATTAATATTAATATTATTTGACAAAATTATATTAATATTAGAATGAATTTGAAAATAATTAATTTTCTTAATTTTTTATTTATTTTATTTATTCTTAAACTATTTGTAAATTCGTGTTAATTATGATTATTAAATATTATAAATTAACTTCAAGTTTTAATCCCATTTATACAGTATTTTCAGAGTATTGTAAACACTTTCAGTGCACTATATTGCTATATTTACATCCGTATTCCAAATTTTACTAAACTACTTATAAGTTCCTTTTAAAAATCCTTCCTAAATTTCGGAGGTAATCTTGAATTAAAAATCAACTTTTGCCGTATATTCTTATCAACAATTTTGCATATTATCAACTCGTTTGTTTTAATGTATGCTACTTTACTTATTACTTTTAAATTTGCTATAATAGTTGCCATAAACAGTTCCCATAATTCTCAGTTTGTCGAGGGCATCTCGTTGTCAGCACACAATTTATTCCATTGCAATTTCCACTTGTGCTTTCTATGTGGTTCTTTGTGTGCCGCGGCATTTCCATTTTGCTGCTGGCGGGAGTGGGTTCAGTGCTGAGGGGATGGGGTGCTGAGGGGATGAGGAGGGAACAGAAGGTTTTGGAGCATGGGAGTTGCGAACACGAAGCTGCCAGAGCTGTCCGCTCATCGTACTCCAATGACCCGTTTTTATTTCATTTTTTGTTGTTGTTGGTGCAGGCGCCTTTACTTTCTTTTCGTTGCTTTTTAGGGCAGCTTTGTTGTTGGTGGCCCCCTCCCCCACTGCCACTCCCACTTTTGGGGTTGGTTGGGGATTGCATTCAATCGTGCTTATCTGATGTGCTTGCCTGGACGCAGCGCAGCCAGCGTGCTCTGCTGGCAGCCTTTGTCAAGATGTTGTCTGATTTTCGGTCTTTATGCTGTGCGCTTCTTTGAGGCCGCCACTCGAGAGGGAGAGATGTGCGTGTATCTATGTGTGTGTGTGTGAGTGTGTGTGTTGGCGACATTTCTGCATTTGAAGTTATCTCTGGCATGGCCTCAGCGCGCCAGTCGCGCCATTTCAATCAACAGCTGTTGGAGGAGTCTTCCTTCTCTGTACATTTCATTTTTCCAATTTCTCTCTGCCACTCAAGCGTTCGCTTTGTGCCTTTTCGTTGGCGCTGGCTTCATTTGCGCGACAACGCACACACACACACACAAACACCTACACACAGTGCCTCACAGAGAGACACACAGACAGACCCTAGAGCTACCTAGCTTTACGCCAGCCCTCGTTGCTGCTGCCCAACACGACAACGACGAAGGCGACACTTCAATCATATTTTGCTGCAGCAACGTTGAGATTTCTTCACAAAGATTAAAGTGCACTTTGGTGTTATCTTTGCCTGCAGTCGGTTCGACACCCAATTCAGCCCCCTGCCAACAGTAACTCCCCTCCCAGTGCAACACTTCTCCCTGGGCCGAGCAACTTGCTTAACCACACTTCAAACTGAAGCAACTTGCACTTGTACAAGATTTTCGTTTTTTTTTTTGCTTCTCTATTTTTTCCTTTTCTTTCTCTCTCTTTCTCTCGTTCTGTGTCTCCGTCTCATTCTGCTGCTGCTGCCTTTGGCTCTTGGTTTCTTGTTGCTCCAATTGCACAAAAGCCACGCGCCCGACTTATGAATTTTACAACTTCCCGTTGCGAGAAGCTCAGGCCAGCTTAGACTAGGGTATATGTTTTATGTGTGTGTGGGTGTGTGTGTGTGTATTCTCCCTATTCTTCCCTGCCTCCCTTCTTTCATGGGGCGCTACCAAGGGATTTCAACAACAGCCGCAGCAACAGCGGCAGAGCGCCAAAGCAGAGAGACAAACGTCGCTCAGACATGCAAGCGGCTTTGCTGTGTGAAGCAGTAGCAGCAGCAGCAACCCCGTTTGCCACTTGCCCCCCTCCCTTCTACTACCCCCTACCCTGGTCTTTCTTCTAGTGTTCTCGCCCCACCATTGGGGCGCCATTCAGGCCACTTGTGACCTCTGCAAGATGCGCAGCTAAAATGAAAAATAATCCCAAATTCAATTGCAAATGAAATTGAGGGCGAAAAGGCGTTCACAATACACTTAAAAGAAGTCACACACACACGTACTCGCACGCACAAATACCCTGTATAAACACATTCCATGTCAGCATTCCCCAAAGCACAAAAACAGTCATTTTTTTCAATTTTGACGCTTATAAAATCCAAAGCAAGAAAAGTGCTTATTTTTGGGGGTGAGAACAAGAGAATTTGTATACCCTATAACCAAATCAATAACTTATAAATATACCAAAGGCTTTGTATTAATCTTGAAGAATTTAAAATTAAATTAAAACAGATTCTTAATAAATAAAATAAATAAATTCGGTAGTTTGATATATTTATTCTAACCATTTAATATTTAAAGAATAATTAATATAAAATATTCTTAATCCCTTTTTAAAAATCCAAAAAATAAAATATTTCAAAGTTCTTTTAAATTCCAAAAACAGAAGTTGTTCAATAATCATTTATGGAGAGAATCGACCTTTCATATACCATAAGTTATAAACTTTAGTCTTAAACATGCAATATATTATAATTATATCAATAATTATTAACTAATATTTAAGTTTACATATTTAAACGAAATTGAAAGAGTTTCTTTTTGATTAAACTGTATAAATACGGTAGCTTCAAAATATTTCGTTTTGCTTTTAAAACATTTTCAATTTTATCAGCAATTTATTATAAAATATCCTTAAACTTTTTTCAAACACCTATATAAGATTGTTTCATTATATTCATATTTTTTTTTAATTTCTAATAGATAGAAATTGTTCAATAAAAGATTATTATAGGAAAAGAAAATAATATATCAGAGATATACAGTCGGAATCGTGTATCATATGTTAGTGATAAATTAAACACGATTTCGTTATACGCTCAAAAGTAGTATAACCGACTTTCTAACTTTGTCAATATTTGTAATATATCATTTTGTAAGTAATTAATTAAATTTGAATTACTATTTAAAGAACTTTCTGGAAATACAATTGAAAATATTGAATTCTTTAAAAAATTTCCAGGTATATAATTCTCAACCTCAATAAGCTTAGATTCTAAACATTTCTGTTGAAATACAATATTATAAGTTTTTTATAAACTCAAGAGTATTTGAGTTCTTGATAAGCCAACGATGTATCTCAGAATATCGTAAGTAACGTATAGCCTACAGCGACGACAAATGCTTTTAACATGTTAAGCTTGTGGGCGTGCTACATGAAATGGGCGTGGCATGCCAGCGATTTACACAAATTTGCAAATAAACTGAGGCTGTTGCTTGTGAGTGTGTTTTGTGTCGTATGTGTGGGTGGGAGGTTCTATGTGTTTGTGTCTTGTTTGGTGTGTGTAAATACATTATATACAATTTTCAGTAATTTGCTTTTATTTTGCAAATAATTTGATTATTTCATTCTTTGTTGCTCCTTTTGTTGTGCGTTCCTTTTGTTTTCTTTTGTTTATTCGTCCTTGCCGTCTTTGTCAACGTCGTCGTAATCGTCTTCATCATCAACGTCAACGTCAGCATCAACGTCATTTGGCTGCCTTAATTTGTTTACTTTGCAACAGTTGTTTTGTTTACATTATTATTTGTTATTTGCTTTAATTAAAAAAATGTTTTAATTTATCGGGGCACTCACGTTGTGTGTGAGGGAGTGTGAGAGAGGGAGTGAGCGATTGAGCCTCTGCTCTGGATAATGCTTAAGCAGCTTACAAGTCGCTACACTTGCTAAGTAGCTTTACGTTTCTCCTCCCCCTGCAACCCACATGTCCATTAACAATCAACGGAGTTCTCTGGCACGGAATGTTCTCTTTACCTCCCCCCAAATGGTTTGGTCATTAGCTGCCGGAGCTTCCAAGGCTTAAATTGCTTTTTGATTAGCTTTGTCTTTGACCAAACATACACACATTTAAAGTCCGATGAGGTATATATATGTTACGATATTGTCTGAAGGCTATTTAAGTTTATTTGTTAAGTAAATCTGTTTAAAATAACAATAACTTTATTTGAAAAAAAATGCATTACAAAAAAATGCATTGATTTCATTACACAAACTAATAGGATATTTAAAATAATTGCCACTTAACGAGGAAATAATCCTATTTTAATTATTTACAACAAGAATTGATTACTGAACATACATACAACAATCACAACTTTCCATTGTTTTCAAGTTATCAAAACATATAATAAATTAGATTTGAAAATTGAATTGCCAACATTATATCTTTTTTGAATCCGAAATTTAATGTTAATGAAGAGAGCACAGTAATGTAAGCTTCTTATTGCGCTCAATTCTTAGCATTATCATACTAAGCTCATTCTCTTTCGAATGCAATTTTCTGATTAATCATTAATATTCATACAATTTATATGTACATCATTACACATATATGCATTACACATTACACATATATTTATAATCTCCAAAGAATTGCATTAACATATTTATAACAAAATAAATATTACATTTTCATCTTCAGACAATATGGTATGTATGAATATGCTTATATCATATGCATCTGTTTAGTACTGTTAGAGATCAAATGTATCTATATCTCAGCAGTATCGCATCTGCAATTCATTAACCAGGCCGCGTCAGCTGTGTGCGCTAGACTCTCGTATTAAATAAACATTTAACATATTTGTACTCTGTCTCATAAAGTCGAGAAGACTGAAGGCGGGAGACTGGAATGAGAAACGTAGAACTGCCATCAGCTATAGCTCTTCCTGTCACCGTCACCTGCGCTTCAACACTTGCGCATAAAGCAGCAAGTCCAACAGGCTGACAGACAGACGGACGGACAGACGAACGGGCAAAGCCACTTGGCCAAGGCCCAAAGTACGAAATTACGCATTTTGGCAGCGTAGACCAGCAACAATAATAACAACAGCAGCAGCAACAAATACGACGGACGAGGGACAGTCGGTTCTGGCGACAGCGCCGTCTTCCGCATACAAATTAGTTTTTGCGGCTTCGCCGACTTAGCTTTCCGGGCAGCCTTCTTGGAGCTCGTGCGGCCGGCATCTGTTTTGTTTTTGCCTCCATACATATTTCTATTATTTTTTTCCCAGCTCGAACACATTAATATTAAATACATATAGAGGGAGAGAGATGACGATATAAACTCGTACATATGCATTAGTTCTTATGTAAATGTGGCACAAACCTCTACTAAGCATGTCGCGCCTTTTCGCATGTTTTTTTTTCATATGTTTTAGGCTTAGAAATCGGTGAAAGCGTCGGGCTTCGGCATTTTAGACAAGCCGCATTACAATTAGAGATTACTAGGGGATTTACATGGTTAGCATGGGCCAAGTTTGGCAATGAATAGTGAATTACTAAGTGAATATTTCAAAGGGAGTTTGTAGTTGAAAAAGGTTTCAAAGGAAGGTGGTAAATTTAAGATGAGCACCAGACTTAAGTAAGGAAAGTCATTATATATTATGTACTTTAAGAAAATCATAATCCAATTTGTAAACTTCAGATATTCTAAGAAATACTTGAAATTTAAAATATAAAGTATTTTCTCTTTGATCTTTCTTACAACAAAATGTATAAATTTATTATAAATTTTGATTAAAGTTTTGACATTTAAGCCTCTCTTAGTTTCGACTGCGCAGTGAGAAAAAAGTATTTTTTTTGCATTAACTCCAATTTTAGACACTTCAACTTTATCTGATGTTTTACTAACAATAAGCTTTAATTTCGTATTTTTGTTTTATTCTCACAATCTTCCAGTCAACCTTCCTTGAGAAAAAAGTTACTAGCCCAAGCAATTATTGATCTCAACCAAAGAGAAAATACTTAATTAGGAAAGTGCCCCTCAATAATATCCTCGAACGTGCATGTCACTCACAAATCATGGGAAAAGTTTTCCAGTACCTTCTGGCTTAACAAACTAATTGTTGTAGCTGTTAAATACTTGCACCTGCCCCCCTTGTGCCCCTATTTGGGCTTACTTTGGAGGCGTCTCTGTCGCTTGTCACTCGCCTGGATCAAGTGTTGCCTCAAGATAAACAAGAATTTGCAGAGAAATGCTTAGTTAGGAGCTAAAAGCAAATGAAAGCGGTAGTCGAGCAATTTGTGGTCAAGATGGAATTCAAAAGGGAAGGGGATAGGGGAGTAGGGGGGCTAAGACAGGACATCAGAGCAGAGAATTTCAGAGTTTCATCTGTGAGAAGGAACTTTGAGTGCGTGCAAATGACGTAGAAATAAGCCAAATCTTGCGATGAAACAGGGAACGATGTGTAGGCCTGTGTGCGTATGTGAGTGCCAGTGTGGGTGTGTGTGTGCATGTGTAAACGTCTGTGTATCGCTCACTAATTAACGACAGAATAATTTGCTTTGCCATGAACGAGTCTCTCTGTCTCTGGGAGACTGCGAGTCTTGCAAGAAAGCTGGACATCCAGAAGGGGGCAGATAAAGGGGAGTGGCACAGGGTCATGAAATTAGAAAAGTTCATTTGGCAGAGCAACTGTTTGGCTTTTGGCCTCTAACTAGACCTGATCCCTCCCCAAAGAGTTTGGGCATCGCCTGCCAAATTTTGCATGCACGGCAAAGTGCAATATCAACAAGCGAGCAGGGACACAAACTCCAACTGATAGAGACAGCGACAGAGATAGGAAGAGCGAGAGAGAGAGAGGGAAGGCAAAACATGCATGTCGAGTTGTCACACAAAGCACAAAGTTTCAATGGGCCAAGTGCCTGGCATTGGACACATGGACACATCAGCATTTACATGCATATTGCAGTTTAGCAGAGAGAAGAGCAGGGAGTTAGAAAGGAGAGACAGATAGAGAATGAGAAAGCAGAAATAAGAATCAAATACGGAATCAAAGACTCCTTTAGCCAGGCGCTGCTAATGTGCAAAGATAAGAAATAAATGTGAAAATGTGGAACGGCACATGATAAAAGGGGCAAAGAAATGAAATGTAACCATGGTAGGTTCACAGGCACACAAACACACACACACACACCCCTTAAGAATGGAATTTTCATTGCATGCAATTTGACCATAAAACAAATGAAACATTGCGGTTTTATTTTCGGTTGCCTACGCACACAAAGACGACATCCACCATGGCAATCGGTTGTGAATAGTGTATAGCACAGACTGTCGTGAATGCCGGTGAATAATGCCGAGTACATCCTGCCGTTAAGGCTGCTACTACTATGCCTCGGCTTTCGCTCTGGCACGGGGTAGACAAGAGACGGGAAAGGGACGCATTCAAATTGATGTACACGAAGATTACTCGCAGAGATTGACAACAAAATACAATGGCAACAGGAAATTTCGTTGTGTATGAGGTCGTATGCACTGAGCGAAAAAAAAGGTAAGGGCTGTATACCATAAAAAGGCAGAAAGAACTGTTAGTGAAAAAAGTAAACCAATTAAATAGGTCAATATAAAAAAAAATGATTAATGAAATATTAAATATTTAAAAATTATTAATAACAATAATAGACATCAAGGAACAAAACTTAAAAATGTTTAAAGAATTGTATTTTAAAAATACATTGTTAAAATAAAATAAGCAATGACATAAAAACAATATTACACATTTATTTACGATGAAATCTTTGAAGAAACATTTTAAACACAATATAATAGCAGCAAATACTAGAAACGGTTCTCTGTTAATGAACATAGGTAAATTAATATTTGCCAGATCAATGAGAGAATTATCTGATAGTTTAATTAAAATCGAGTGACTATTAAAATAATATTTTATAGCAACTACAATAGAACATCTTAAACACTTTAACTCTTTAAAAACTTCAAAGAAACACAATAATATCTTGAAATATTTTTCTTATTCATTTCACTGCACATGTCATCATCAATAACCAAAGAATAACTCTCTGTAAATTGTTTAGCTGACAAATCTCAGGCAACTGGTTAAAGCGCAGTGTATTGCAGTGCACAGCAACAACAACAATAATAACAACAACGACAGCAAAACCAGCTACAAGCTTCATTTCCTCTACTGCAAACCAAAACGGAAGTAACAAATATAATCAAGCCCAATTGCATTTGTGGCCCAAAAGTGGAAATATTTACTTACCCACGATACGAGCAAGGGCAAAGGGTAGCAGCGGAAGAAAAGAGGGGGGAAGGACTCTTGAAGTCTTTGGTTTCTGTGGGTGCAGGTTTTATGAAGTCTGTACTTAGTTAGTTGACTGCCTCCTGGGCAGCACAACCAGCAGGCGAGTACATAAGATAAAAGACAGACAGACAGTAGGGAAGAAGAATGGGTCAGATGGGGGGTGGACGGGGAAGTGGAAGTTCTCTGCGGGACTTCGACTTCAAACTTGTCCGAGCCATCATCGTGTTGGGCAATGATAAAAGTGGTTTATGACTGGCTTACGGTTAGGTTACGTCTGCCAACAGTGCAAACATAATCCGGAGCTGTTAACGAGCAACTGCTGCTGGTGCTCGGTGCTGTTGCTGCTGCCCCGGCTGAGGCTGTTAGCATTTGCCGACTCCGAATTGCAAGACCCAAAAAAGGAATTGAATTTCATTCGAATTGATGCACAAAAAGCATTCACAGCTATCAAATAAACACTGAATGTCTGCATAACGAAGTGGGGGAGGAAAACAAAGTAAGGAATTGAAGTCTCTGAGAAGATTCGATAGTAAAAACCATAAGAAATTCATATGTGGAAAGCAAATCGATTAATTAACAGGTACTCTAGATATGTGGGTATATTTGAGGAACTTTAAAGTAGAGCGTAGTTATTTCTAGCAGATACAAACTGTTGAGCTTTTATATTATATATCAAATAATTCCAGCTGATCATAGAAATCACGGTGAATTTCAGTAGTCAAGGTTCTACTATTAAAAGAAATTAATTTCTTTAAAATTCATGGCCTAAAAAGATTAGAATTATTTATTTAGGATAGGTTTTATAGGTTACTTCTTATTAAGAAGAGAATATATTCCTATATTAACTAACTATATTATAATTAATAACCATATTATACTTATAGTCCATCTTTCGTACTATTATAATTTATTTGATAGTAGATTAAGAGCTTATATCACATGTCAGTACTTAAACTTAACTCGATTTCCTTTTACGCTGCAAATTGGTACAGTCAAGTGTTTATGCAATAGCTGTGGCTGTTTTTGTTGTTTCTGCTGCATGTTGCTGCATGTGCAACATGAGCAACAACAACAATAACTACAGCAGAAGCATCAGCAATAGCATCAGCGACAGCAGATACAATTGCTTTGCTGTCTGTTGCCATCCTTGTCGTTGCCATAGTCGTTGTCGTTGTCGATTCTGTTGTCATCGTAGTCATTATCAAGTGCCTGACACCAAGCAAAACACCCACCAAGGCCCGAAAATAACCGGTGGAGCACTTAAAACCGACCACATGACAGCCGCCGGCGGGTGTCGAACTCTCTGCCATTCTAACCGATGGTCTACTCAGCTATATGCCCAGCCCCATCTCCACCACTCCTCCCTCACTCTCTCAGTCGCTCGACCAACTCTTATGCTGCCGCTTGCCTGCCATAATCGATGACTGTCTCAGTTAGCTCGACGTATGCGTTGCTGTGTATTTCGTTCCCTTTCTCCCCGTCTGAGCATGTTTTATCTTTGGGTTTGAAGTCCCTGCAAACCGCAATTTTCAGTTCAATTTAAACTTGCTGAATTGAGTGTTCATTGCCGTCGAGAACTGCGCACGAGTTGCCCATGTTCGATGCGACTTTGGGCATAGAGATGGGAATGGGTTAAGGGCTTGCAGTTATTACCAGTAACGGTATTCTTTGGCATTGATAATGGAGCGAACAGCGCTGCAGGTACTACCATACTTGCAGAAACAATCGCTGCCTTTGGCATTGGCTGCTGCTGAGTTGCACTGAAGAGGATTACTGTTGAAGAACAGATTTCGGGCAGCTTTGGTCGGAATTACATCGTATTATTATTACAAAACAAAAGTGTATAAAACAATCAAGAGATTTACGCTTGGATTGATTGAAAAAAGCTTAACAGAGTTGTAAAGCAAGTGAATATGGAGTGTTGAGCAGTTCGAAAACATGTTGACTATATATTTATTTTAAATTTCAATTTTTAATTTGGTTCATATTCATTTGTTTTTCTTATTTTATATTATTATGGTTTTCTCTATTACACTCTTTTAATTACTTCTGTTTCTCAAATGAATTATTATAAACATTTTTCTGTTTCAGGAATTTCATAAATTTTTAATTAAAAGTTGAAAATCAGGCATACAACAATAGTTCGTAGAGCTAAACTAAACTAACCCACCTGCGCAATTGAAAGTGCTACATGAAGTAGAAGAAGAAGCACAAGTCCCCGAGGTAAAAACTTGCTGCATACATCATTTAACAATGCGAACGAATAACATAGATGGGCGCACGTATGGATGTGGAGTCTCTTCTATCCTAATGCCCCTTTTTAATTAAACTCAAACACATGACCCGTTGAATCCCCAAAACACACATTCGACTTGTACACCGACACACACACACACACACACACATGGACAGACATATATTCATACAAACATACATACGAGTACATTCGCATTTTGGGTGGAGGGGGCTTGAAATTTATGGCCATTGCTAGTGGCTTGACACACACCCAGACGAGCACACACACCCGCACATACAGCTGCAACACACACTGACGACAATTCAAACAGAAATTTAATATTTTAGTAGTTAAATTATTTGGCACTTGAAATAAAACAAACAACTTGCAGCTGCAGCTAACCCCCTCAGCTTCCCTCGCTGCACTGAAACAAGTGCAAAGTGGGAAAATGCAAAACTTTCGAAGCCGCACAAACAGCGACGGCAACGGCGACGCAAGCAGAGGCAGCATGCGGTAGAGAAACCTCAAAATTTCAACTGCCTGACTGTTCCTTTTCCTCTTTTCCCCCTTGCCGCTTCCCTCCCCCGCCCATTGGCTGACCAAATGTTGTTAAATAGCACGGGCAGCACAAAATGTAAATATAAATTTTCAGCACAAGATTTATGCATATTTTGAAGCTCGTAAAGGCACAAGACACAAGCCAAATGTGTGTGCACGAGTGTGTGGTATGCTGTGGCATGAGGAAGTCTAGAGCATCCATCTCTTCTAACCACACCCCCCTCAGTCTCTTCGCCCACCCAGTCAAGTGGCATGTGTGCTCTAAATTTTAAAATTGTTTGAAATTGTCCTTGGTCCGTTGCTGCAGCTGTCACAAGGACATGAACTGCACTCGGCTGAGTTATGCTGCAAGACATTGGCTAAAATCTTTGTTTGAAATTGTGTGAGTGTGTGTGTCTGTGTACCCATGTCTGTATGTGCGTCCGTGTAAGCAGAGTGAATCCAATTGGGCACATTACGCATACGCCATGTGCCACATGCTAATGTTGTGTCCATGCCCAGTTGCCTGTCTCTCTCTCTCGCTCTCTCTCTCTCTTTCCCATTTTCCCTCCCTCTCTCTGTGTCTTCTTGTTTGTTTACGGTCCATTTAAATGATGTGCCTGCATGTCTCGAGAGATGTTTTGACAACGCCACAATCTATGCGAATGAAAGTTTTATGACCAAATTTTAACACCTAACGAAGTGCAAAATTTAGAGCACATTTAAAGAATATATGCTGAAAATTATAGAAAATACTATCAGTAAAGTATATATATATATAGTTTAGTATGGCATATTTGGTGGGAAGCCATTAAAAATAAGCCGCTAAAACCGCTTGAAGGCATACACCCTCCACGCCCACTAAAGTATGCTACACTAGACGAGGCTATGCAAATAACAAGGCCTGACGGAAATGAAATTGATGACCATCATAATTTCTTGTTCATGCATTTTACGCTGCGCATGTGCAACCGCAAAAGGGGCAGGAAAACGGGGGTGGGGTGGAAGAAGGCGGAACAAGGGCTGGCAACCAACGTGGCTAGGCAAGGCAACACATCAATAAATATTTCAAGCTCTGCGACATGAACAAATGTCGAAGGTGCAGGGGGAATGGGGGGAGGTGGGAAAGGGTGCTGCACTGCAGTCTAATGGTAAAAGGTCGCCTCCTCTTGACCCAGCAGCGTGCAACGACAATAACAACAACAACAACAAATACAAAAGCAGCAGCGAGAGGAAAACCTCAACCGCAGCGCGTAGAAGAACGAGAACAAAACGATTTTAGTATGAAATGTTCAACAATTCAATTTACCGCAAAACTCGTTATTACGCCAGCATAGAGCACAACCCCCACCAAAAATTGCTCCAGAGCAGCAGCATCCCGCATCCCTACCCCAACCACGTGCACTCCAAAATATAACCAAAAATTGTTGCCAACGGCATCGCCGTATGCTGTCGTTGTCGTTGTCGTTGTCCATTGCCAAGTGCAAAATGTATTTAAACCTGTCGCCATCAACGACAGCCACGCTCCCTCCCACTTCACCTGCCACTCCCTCTTACCTGGCCACGCAGAGGGGTGTTTGTGCTGGCATTTGCTGCGGCTCTCACGTGCATGGGTGAGTGCGTGAGAGCGTGTGTGTGTGTGTGTGTGTACATTAAAATTTATGCAAATGCTAAGGTGTGTGCCTATGTATGTGTGAGCGGGGGCGTCTGTGTGCCTATATATGTGTGTGCGATGGACAGAACCATTTGGTCCAAGTGAAAAACAATGCAAATTGCGTACTGAGCGCTTAGAACCTTCATTTGGCCCCCTGCGACAACCCTCCCCCATTCCAGCACTCAGCGTTGTACTCGTATCGAAATATTTAAATTAACAAACAGACTGCGGTCGGAACATGTTTACGGATTTCTGTGCGTTGCTTTCCGGGCATGAATTAACAATTAAAATACTGACAGGTTTAATCAATTGGCCATCGCTAAACTAAACTAGCCCCGAGCATCAGAAGCAATTGACAATGATCCGATTTGCTACACGATTTCATAGAATATGATAGTAGATTATGGCCACGGAGTAAGGGAGAGGAGTAAATTAAATCGTGAATTATTTGGGAAAAATGTTGTATGCCAATCAGTTCTGATTGATTTTCATTAGGTTGTTTTCATTTTTCTATACCCTATATACTACTATTATATGTATAACAAATAATAATATATTCCGCTACAAAACTAGTTGATTACATACATATATAATCCGTCGTCAGCTGAGCCCATTAGAACAAATTTTTACTGAGTATTCAGCAATTGAGTCATAATAGTTTTTCTAGCTTAATGTTTTCATTATTTAACAGCTTCAATCAATTTGGTATACGAAAGCTAGCTTAGTATTACATAAACAAATTCCATAAATATTGTTTTTTAGATGATTATTATTGAAACTAAATATAAGTCTCTTTAATATCCATTCATATATTGGAAGTGTTCGAAAAGGTGTATATACTTAATATATGTATTATGTATTAAGGAATATATTCCGCTGCAGTACCTAATAGTAGATTAAGCCCTACCTAACTATCTGAACTCAGCTGTTAGACGAACTAAACTCAACAATATTATGCAGGGTATTTTGCAGTTAAGTCTAAATGATTATGACATATTTTTCCATGTTTCTCTTGTGTTCAACAAAAAACAGACAGCTACAATCAATTTACAATTTAAAAGTTAGCTTAGTGTATCATAAACAATTTCCAGAGATTAAGTATTTAAGAGTATTATTCATGGAACACAAGCTTGGTCAATTTAATCAGGCAAATATATAACGTATATACATACATTTTATAAAAGTGTACCAATTGCAATTTTAAATATGAAAATGCTACATAGATTTTTGCAGACATTTTAAATTGAAATGTATTTTTTATCCGATTGATTTGCATCGTAAATATTCGTTTTTTTTTCAATTTGTTGCAAATCTCATAATTCCTCATGGCAAAATTTATTTGCCTTTCATTTATCGCAATTTATTTGTCATATTTACTTTATCATTTTAGAGGCGACATCTGCCTGCAAATGTTTACAGAATTCCAGAGACCAATAAAACTGCACATATTGTCAATATATATACGATATGCATGCTATAGCTATGTGATATATATGTATTGTTCCATTATATTGCATTGGCCCAAAGACAGCTGTTTATTTATTGCCCCATTGGCCAAATCATTTGGCAGATTATTGAAAAAATCCTCTTGTAATTCCAGCAAATCGCGCCAAGTTGATTTCAGTTTTATTGCAGCAACAGCGCTCTGTGGTTCGGCTGAAGTGGGAGTGTGAAAATATTCCAAATATTTTGTACAATTTCCACTTTAAATAATGCACCTTATTGTGTTGTCAGTTCTAGTGGTATTAATTCTAATTGGCGAATTAAGTTCTTCCTGTGTTTCCTGCGTGTTTCATCTAGATATTCTCATCTGAATTAGCCTATACATACGCATTTCAGACAATGGTTTTGATCAAAGACATGGACAGCGATATTGAAAAAGACCAAACAACATTACTTTACAGATGTACGACAGCAAAACAATAATCTCAAATAAATACTCAGCAAAAACTCGCTGAGGATCTGAAATTTGTACAAATTGTGATAGGGTCGATTGAAGTTTCATAAACTGAAAGACTTGAATAAGGTGTGATCTAATTATGGATAGGAGAATACACTATTCTCATAGATAAACAAAATGTGCAGCACGTCAATGCAGCAACTGCAACACAAAATCAGCTACCAGCTGTATGGGTGTAGGTGTAGGTGTCTCTTTGTCTTCATGTCTAGCTGTCCGCATAGACTAGACAAAAAACCCATTAAAAGCGATGCTGGCTGAATCTGTTGTTGCACAGCACACACCGGTGAAGGCGGTGGGGCATTTGATGCTTTTGGCACGTTTTAATTTGCACAAACATTTATTAAATTTTAAAATCTAATTTGAATTTTCACGCCACACAAGCGAACGACTCTCGCTAGACAATGATAACAACAACAACAACAAGAATAACAACAACAAAGGGTTAAAGTACTAAACCAAGTGTAACACAAAACATGTGAAGAAAGGTTGGTAAACTGTCTAAAAAATACCCTGCATGAATACATTTAAGTTGGATGCATATGTTATAAAATTTAATATTTGTAACACAATTATTAATTAATGGGTTAATAATATATTGGTTGATAAATAAATAAATATTAATAGATATTAAAAAAATGCTTTATATTATATTATCTACATTAATAGTAATATTAAATTATTTAATATTAATTGATTACATTGCATATTTAAAATAGTTTATTAAATTGATAAGTATCAAAAATAATAAAAACTAATATAAAATTCGAGTTTAAACGTAATTCCAAAAGCGCAAATTAAATGAAATACATTAACGTTTAATGTAATTAAATTAAGTAAAGGTATAATTTTAGTAAACTTTAAAATTCATTATGCAAAAAAATATTTAATTTATTGAAATTTTAACTGCCTATGGTGTCAAAATTAATTTAAAGGACATTTAAGTTCATATAAAAAGTAGTTAATAAATTCAATTAGCAAGGAAATGTATAATAATTATTATTAAAATTAATTGATGAATGCATTTGAAAGTAAATTTTCTTTTTTTTCTATAGATTGCATTAATTGTACCTTTAAAGAAACGAAACCCTGTATACCCTCTTTAATCGCTGCTCCGGCAACAGGGTATTAAAAAAGACGACAAGCAAGCGTAGTGAGAAAACAAAACAACAACAACTACGAGAATGTGAAGGAGTGAACGCCAACAGAATGGAACCGAAAGCAACAGCATGGAATTGATTATTGAGCGAGTGTGGGAGGCAGTTGAGAGAGAAGGAGTTGTGCACAAGAGGAGCTGGGGCTGCAGAAAATAGAACAGTCCACAGCGGACTTAGACGAAAGAATGTTGGTGTGAGTGTGTGTGTTAGTGCTGCTGCTGCTATTGCATATGTGCCACGTTCAGCTCTCGTTTTGATTCTGGTGCAGGCTGTAAAGTTATGGCACATCGGCATGCAGTTAATATTCAAGGCCTTTCCCGCCTTGTCGCAGCGGCGGCAAATGCATTTTACAGCGTTCGGTGTTGACAGGCGCACACTGAAAATTGCAATTGCAAGTTGCATGCATAAATAGGCAAATGCCAGAGGGGCTCTGCTTCCCTTCACCACCTTCATGGGCATTGCCCTGGCCTGTATGCGTTAGTTGTTGTTGTTGTTGCTCAATCTGCTATTGGTTCTGGGTCTAGTTCTGATTGTGATTCAGGTTCTGATTCCATTTCTGCTTCAATTTTAGTTTCTTAAGCTGTGGCTCAATATGCACCAAAATGTTGCTTGAGCTTCCAAATGAATAAAATTTGTTCTAGATTTTGTTGCATACTTTTTTGGGCATCTGAGAGGGTATTCTTTAGAACGTTATACGCGTGTTTGAGTGTGAGCGGCCTGAAAACTGCTTGCGCTATTGATTAGAAAAGTATGTGTACATATATTTTCAGCAAAAAAAAACTAACCAAATTGATGCAAAATGCTAAATATATAAGCCTTTATCAAGCTACTAGAAAAATGGATAAAAGCACTAAAAAAGCACAAGTTGTTGCAAAATTTGTTGGGTAAATTGGAAATTATTGTTAAAAAACCAATACGAAATAACACCTGCAACAAAGAAACATTGTGTTGCATTTTTATCAGTCACTTTTGATAAAGAAATGTTGCATGATGCACTCACATTTTGGACTTTTATTGATGCTGTCTTTTTAAGTGCCTGTTCGCAAATAGCTGCAAGCAAACGCAGCTAACAGAACAGTACAGCAGCATGCCGCACACGCAACGTTCAACATGCAACATGCAAGAACTATAAAGTTTTGCTGCAGCTGACAATGAACATGAAAACCATTGAGCATAACGACAAAGAAATTGACATGTGATACACACCCGCACACACACATACACAAACACATACTCATATCAGCATTTTAATATCGCTGTGCAACTGTCAATTAAAAATAACAGCATAGAAAACATTTTTTTATTCTGTTTTTTTTTATCTTTTTTTTGGGACAGCGTAAAAAAGCAGCATGGAAAATTAGTCATGCGCGATGGGGCGATATTTTCCATAGTGAGAGGTTTGTCAACCTCCTCACGTGTAGCCCATTAGACAACAAAACTTCAATTAATTCTCACACATGGACAACAGCAACAACAACAATATGAGTTGTGTTCAGTGAATTCAATTAACTGCAATTTTGCATCGTGCTGGCAATAATCAACGCGCTTTGGCATCCCCCATGGCAACTCTTGCAAGTTTGGAATGCTTTTGAGCTTATCACTCGGTCGCTCTCTTTCCCTCTCCCTCTTGCTTTCTCTTTATCTTTCTCTTTTGGTCATTTAACAACTGCAATTATTGTGGTTGGCAAACAGATGAAACTATACAAAAACCCATAGCCAAACTGAGTGCGGAAAAAATATCACCCACAACAATAAAAGTGTAGTTGAAATATAATTAAAACTGTTTTTTAAGCTGGTCATCTGACCATCTGACCAGTCCACAGTGTCCATCAGGGCAGCAGAATTTATAATTGCTGAACTTTTGTTGATCTCTGTAATTTGTCACGTGTAATTGCATCGCTTTGGCCTTTGATTTTGTTGACTTTTCCATTGTAATTGTACTATCCAATTAGGGTGAGGAGGAGAAGAGGCACCAGAACACAATAATGTGAATGAACGAGCAATCGAGTGAACTTGATTATCGATTGTTAAGCTTGTTTAAAAATTACGATTTTATGTCTAGGAATTTTTATTGTAAGTTTATGTTAGATACTTCAAAGATATGCATATAGTACATCATATACATTAATATATATTCTTGTTTAGCATCTATAGTTGTTCCGATTTGGTTCAATGAGCAATGATATTACATTAGGTATTGCTTAGAATAAATTATAACAAGCTTAAGTAAGAATATAATAAAGTTGGAAATACTTGATTACAATTTCAACAAATATATAATTCTGTTAATATATATAAGTTAACATCTACATTAGAAACTCTAATATGTCTTTGCACTCTATGCAATTATTTATCTTTATTTACACAGTAATCACAAGTAACTAGACTTAAACACCCATTACAATGCCCTCGACTATCATAACTCTGTCAAAGCAAATGCTATTTGTGTTTTAATTTCATTTCAATTATAATTCTACACATATTCCCCTTTCAGAACCCCTCGCACCCTATCCAATTAGGAGTACTGCAGTCCCTTTTGCAAAATGTCAGCGTTTTGGAACTGAAATGTGCTTAATCAGATTTCGTTTGACGTTATCATCATCGCGTTAATCTGCAAAATGTTCTTTTCTAAATTGTTCGACAAGTTTGAGAGAGCCCGTTCTGGTTCCCTTTCAGAACTCTGCGAGGGACCTGTGACAGGTCACACTTTTAACATGGCCTGCATCGGTTGGCATGAGCAGTTGCACCAGCAGAGTGTACTGACCGCACACCCCATGTTCGTGTGTGCATGTCCATTTTCATGTCAAGCAGGGGATGGAGGTGCGGAAGGTGCAGACCAACTGCTGCGAGAGTGTGGGTTGAATGACCAACGTTAACTTAATAGAAGTTGACACATGTCGCCACGCATGCAAAATGTATTCATCCAACCGCAGCGACAGCGACAGCGGCGACGAAGCGTTCTACGCCCACACACACACACAGACACACACAAACAGATGGGGCACACCAACATGGACATGTAGACGCTTCTATGGCCAACGCACTCCATTTCAATAAGCAGCCTGAGCGACCCCCTGCGTGCCAATTAACGTGGCCGTTGGCAGCCTGCCTGCCTGATTTCAATTCGTTTTAATAACGCAAAAAATAAACAAAAAGGGAGAGAGAAATGAAAGACAAGCAAAGAAACAGAACACAGAGAAAAGCACACAGTATATTTCCGCTCGCTTGTCAATTGGGTTTTTTCTTCTACCCGACTTTGAACTCTCTGGTGAAACGTAGCATGAAATTTGTTTGTTTACAATCGCCAAACTCCTCCGAAAACAGTTCCTGGTATTGTAAATGTTGTTGCACTTCTTGTTATTGTTGTTATCAAATGCCGGAAATTATTGTACGCCATGATGACTTCGACCTCATCGACATGTCGTTGTCGTCGTCGTTGCCGACATCATCATCATCATCATCATCATCAACAACATCATCACAGTCTGTTGTGTGTAAATCCTGTTTATATCGCCGTGCAATGTTTTCTGACAGAGGGCGCTGATTTCATGCATCACTGACAAGCAATATATATCGCAAACATATTGCAACAACAACACAGCAACATCAATTTGCTGAATCGGAAAACATTGGCCAAAACAATCAGCTTTGTATGCCGACGTTCCTCAATTAGCCAAAAGTGCGTTGAACTCTATGTTTATTTTGGAGGCTCAATTAACACAGAGAAGTCTGAGGAAAAGTATAATATTTCAATATGTGATTGTTTGTAAATCCTGAAGATGGGCTGAGCTAAGCATATGCTCATATTTCTCATGAACTGCTTGAGTATGTTAAGCTGCAATCGGTTGAAGACTAAAGTCAAACAAAGCATCAGCAATAATCGTCTACAGCTTATTTTAGATATTTTTAGAATTTTTGAAGAAGTTTGGACGACAGCGTAAAAATGTCATAAATACAATAAAAACTAAGGAGGGCAGCAGGTAAATTTAAGTAAATGAGGAGATAATATTGTTATTCTAATGTAGATAGATTACACAACCTCGCAAAATAAGTTGTCATGGTTTGACTATGCGACATATGCAGTAATATGTAATATGTATTTTGGGTTACTGAATCCGAATACGGAGACGAACTTCAAGACTTCAGTCGGACCAACAAGACTTCGACTTAATCTCAATGAACTGGAAAATCTTAGAATATACCCTTAAAAATATATTTATCTATATGTTTTTTCATATATCAAATCCGAATTCAAAATCAAAACTTGCCTAAAACTTGACCTAACCAGATAAATATGTTGGATAGATTAAAAACGATGTACATATGTTTTAACAATGAATGCGTTGATAAAATGTTTCTAGTATTTACTTCGATTTAAATTAATTCAATTTTTAAAGAGCTTATTTTAAATGGAAGCATATATAATATAACTTTAATAAATGAGTATAGGTAAACAATGGTTTTAAAAGATGCACATGTTACATTTATTTAAATCCACGCAATAATCCTCATCACACACTTCAAAATGATATTCCTTTATTGACTAATATCTCAAAACAACTCGAGCTTGTGCAGGCAAAGTGGAAGCTCAACCGAGAGCCTCACTATAAATTTCCACGACGTTAAAGAAGTGCAATAAAAAAAAGTCACATAAATAAAATGAACCGCATTGCATTAATGGCAGTGGCAGCAACTGCATATAAAGCTGCCACGGCCAATGCACTCGAACAGCAGCAAGCAGGCTGCAGTGAAGAGGAAGGAAGGTGGCAAGGAGCTTCATTCTAGCAGGCGATGGGCTGGGGGTCTACTTGGCGACTGCAACGCGGCCAAACAATGTGGCACAACACAAAAAACGAAGAGCAGAAAAGGAAAAGGGAAAAAGAAAGGAAAAATAAATGCCACTTCAGTTGCATTCTCTGTTTGGCTGGGCAAAAATTATATTACAACAATGTGGATAAATTGTGATTTCCATGAAGCAGCCCCTGCCCCTTTCCCCACCATCCCCAATGTGCCCCCCTACTCCAGCATTTTGCTCACCACATGCAGCATTCAAGTGGCAACTGCAGGGACTGCAGTCGTTTAATGGAGTCAGTGTGTGAAATGAGTATGCGTGTGTGTCTGTGTGTGTGTGTACACTGCGTGGTGTATTAACCCCTAGCGAGCAGCGGGGATCGTCTTGCGCACGCTCTGCTACTTGCTGACTGACTTACTTGACTAACTTGCCACTGCCGCCTGGCAGTGTGTCAAACCAAGGCAAGCAGGCTGTCCTCCCCAGCAGGGTAGCAGCAGTGGGAGGGGGTAAGTACTGTGCGTGTGCTCGCTTCGTTGGGTTTAACACGCATTCAACACGCCTCCACGCATTCACCGAGACACTCCCCGCCCCCCTCGCCACCACCACCTCGTCATGCCCAACAATGTAATCAAACTGAAAGGGGCGGCGAGTTGGGGGCCCGCCTCTCTACCTCTCTCTCTCTCTCTCTCTCTGCGATGCAACTGCTCATTTCTAGCACAAAAACTTAATATGCTGCTAAATGGCATTAAATGGGGGCGTTGTGTGGCGCCGAAGGGGTGACAAGGGCAGAAAAGGGTGCTGCCAAGAGGATTGCACTACATTTTTGATAAGCTCAGAAGCGTAAACACCTCGACATACTTTTTATTTTCACTCTTGCTGCCTTTCCTCCTGCTCGTGACTTTGTTGCGTGCGTGTTGCCGCCTCGTCCTTTGAGTAGCTAATAAAGTTGGACAGTTTAAGACGAAGCTGGCAGAATGGTTGGGTAGTAATTAAGCCATAAAAGGCGGTAAAAACAAGTCGCATTCTCACATTGGCAGTGCCATTGCCAGTGTTGCCACTACTGCTGCTGCTGCAGTGTCAACAAGTGAAGCATGGCAACAGCGCACTTTGCCACTAATCGAACTTTATGGTGCGCTCTGCTCTGCGCTATTTGCCAAAGTTCTCTGAACTTTTCACGTACTTCACATTGTTTCACTTTACTTTGCGGGTGAAAAACCCAAGTTTGGCTATAAATTAGAAACATTTAAAGCGAAACTATTCATTGTTAAGTTAAGTATTGAATACAGTGTTAGTTTAGTGCAACAAAATTATTTATCGCTATACTTGTTGTACACTTGGTAATGTGGCAACAGTGCAAGCTGTAAAATTGCATGGAACATTATGAGGTTTTAAATATTTTCATTGTTGCCAAATTTCACATAGTGGTTAAAGAAAATTAAACTAAATTTTTATGCATTGATAATGCAATAAGTTTATAGCTTTATGGTTCTATTTCTTGCGACTTCTGCAGCGTTGTCAAATTTCGTTTACCGCAGTTGCCAAATTTCTCTAGGTTGGTAAATCAGGGTATTAAAGGAAACTTAACTGTACTTTGATACATTTCCAATGCAACATGGTTTGAGCTTTGTGGTGCTCTTTCTTGTCACTTATGCAATGTTAACAAGAGTTGATAGTCCGGTGATCAACCGAAAGTGAACTTAATATATGTACATATTAATAATCGAATATTTGTAATGTTGCCTAACTTCAGTTACCACAAATGCCACATTTTACTATATTTAGTAGTCAATCAATTTGAGTATTTAATTACCGCCAAAAGGTCAAACTTCTGTCGCCATTTCTGTGGCCACATTTTCGTTCACACACTGTTGCCACGCTTCATTTGCTTTATTCAATTGGAGTTCAAAGTAGCTTATTAAGTACAGCCTGCGGGCAACGCACACAACACACATCATTCCTTCAATATCATCATATATGCATATACAACTGACAGTGCTTTCAATTAGCATGATTTGTGCATGCATGTTTGCAATTGTTTCGACATGTCAGTTCAAGCTGTTGTCTAAGCACACACAAAATATGCTAAATGAGTCCAAAACAAGGCTAATTAAATGTAACACATTTATCCCACGCGAAAAACATTGCCCCACAAGGGAAAACTAAGCTTGAACAATCAGTTTGCGTCAGTGTGAAGTGCATCAATCAAATGCAACAAAACGACAACAACAAATGTCGCTTAACTAACTGCAATTTGAAAGCTGACTAAAATGTAAGTGGCTTTTGTGTAAGCTCATTAAAATGATTACACCCAAAACGCACCACGAGCCACGCCTCCAAAATTTAATTCTCCCACACACCCACACGGACAGATACACACATAGACACAGACATGACTTTACTAAATGCGCCCGTGACAATAGTTTTGACTGCAATTGTTGCGATTGTTGTTGTTGTGAGTCTGTCAAATTGCATGCAATTTTTGCAACAAATCCCAAACGGGGGAAAACTCGGGTAACAATATCCCAATTGTGCACCGTCCTCTCCTACTCTCTCTCTGTCTCTCGCCCTCTGCATGTTTGTCTCTTTCCTGCATGTCGCAGTTGTTTAGCTATGCATTAGATTTGTTATGTTTTCGCTCCGTTCTCCCTCACCTACGTAGCCTTTTTTCTGCTAGTTGGAAGTTCTTTTGTTGCCAGCTGGAACTACTTTGAAAGGCGTGCCACGCCTTGGTGTGCTCGCAAGCTGATTTCGTCATTGTTGCTGCCTGCACAATAATAACAACGATGTTGCATTCACAATGGGCACATGTTGCTGCAACTTTCATTGTCAGTGTCATTGTTGCCGTCGGACTGCAACTCTATGAATGTCTCTGTTTGCATGTACATTTGTATGTGTGGATATGAATGTTCTTCGACCTGAGTGTGTATGTGTGTGTGCATGTGATTCATCTGTGGCTCAGTTTGTTGCAGCGTTGCATAAAAAATTGACCATTGAACTGACAAGAGCATTTTCTGTGCATGACTGCTTGGTGGCATGCCACATTCAGGCGACAGTCCCTTCCCTCTCCCTCACACACACAGAGGTTGTCGCACCATGCAGATGAATGCATGCAAATGCAACGTTGCCAATTTTCATTTACAGCTCTTAATTTAATTGTGTGCGAAATAAATCAAAGCTCAACGTTAAAATTAAAAATTCCTTAAATTCTTTACTATCGTAGTTTGTATGTTCTGCGTTGTTGTCAAACTTCAAAGGGGCTAATGTTATTATTATTGTCATGCTGTTTGCTGACTATTTCTCCACACTGTTGCCGCACTTCTCAGGCTATCGAACAGTATAAAATATACTGAAATATTTTTCTCCTACTTAATAATTTACGTTTCCTTTTTACCAATCAATCTCCTTCAACGTTGCCAAACTTCAATTGATGGACAACTTTTAAAGCCCGCGCAACTGTAAAATAAGCCACAAAATTTCCCCTAGGCCAATTTGACAAGCTTAAGTCCCTTTTTCGTGGAACAAGCAGCATTATTAGCACACACACACACTCACACTCGGCAGATTCCTCCACCATAGCGCATGTGTCAAGCCCAAAAAAAAAAAGAAAAAAATACTGTGAAATGTTATCAAACAACTTCAAGGTTGACTTGAAATTTTCCCGTTTCTTCCGCGAGACAAAGTGAAAAAAAACAAGAATAAAGCCTTCAACTGGGCTACTAAAATGCCATGGTAAATAAATCATAGGCGAAAATTGTTCGTCGTCTACTTTGTTCATCGTGTAATAAACGCGCAAATTTTTCACTTCCCAAATTCGCTTGTCCTTTTTTTCTCTCGAGTAGATTTCTCTTTTTCTCATGGGGGAGATGTGTTTTTTTTTATTTTTCAACTTGACTTACCTTCGCGCACATTTTCGTAGGCATCCTCAACGTGTGACTCCTTATAGATAATGGAGTGAAAATCAAGTTCGTCCTGTGTTGAGGAGGAACTCTCGTCCACCTGTTCCGTTGTGGATGTTGTTGTTGTTGTTGCAGCATCGGGTGTGAACATTGTTGTAGTCGTTGAGTTGGCCAACATGGGGAATGTTGTTGTTGTGGTTTCTTGTGTTGCAGTTGTTGTCGTTGTGTTGCTTTCAGCATTCTTATTTATGAAGTTCTTCGTCTTATTATCAATGGCAGTTTTGTTGTTGCTGTTGTTGTTGTTATTGTCGCTTATGTTGTTGTTGCTGGGTGGAGACCTTCGTGTCGTGGGCCCCGTTGTCGTCGAGGACAATATTGTTGCTGTTGTTGTCGCAGCTGTTGTTGTTGCTGCTGCTGTTGCTGTTGCGGTGGTCGTCGTGCGATTTGTGGGAAAATAATGTTTGGCATGTTCAACATAATAGGCATCACGTTCTGTTATAATTTTACCCTCGAATACCCCATTGTGTATGGAACCAAATACATAACTATTACGATCCCCTATCACTTCGCCCTCATAGATGTGATCCGTGGAGACATCAACGGGGCCATTGCTATCATAAAACTGCAAAGGGAAAAAATAAAGACATCAAATTCGTATGTTATCGGCCAATATCGATTGCAATACTCACGTCTAACTTATCACTAAATGTATTTAAATCACGTTTTAATCTAAGATGGAAGTTTCTTCCATGTGCTGCAAACTTTAAATGTACAAAATGATCTTTGGTCACCGATCGTCGCGCTCTATTGTGACTAGCTCTAATGTGCTCATGATCATAGTTGAGTGTTTCGTAGTGGGATATGTATTCGTTGAGTCGCTGACGACCTGAAAAGAGTGGAAAAAAATGGATATCAATTAATATTGTATAATCAAATGATAAAGTTTCTAATTATAAAGGATATCACATTGAAATTTTGTAATATAAGAAGTATATTGAGGTCTATCAGTAAGTGGTAGTTAACTACGTGACTCAACTAATGAAAAAGGTTCTCAAATTTCTTGTAGCATTAGGCTTTTAAATATGATACATATAAATATAATAGTGAAATATTTATTAAATTCATAAAATTTCTAATGTGATTACTTCATTTTAATTTTAAATAAATTTACTCATGATAAACAAGAATTTAATGGGTCTGAATTGCCATAGAACTTATGTTGCTTGTGTAGATTAAGTTTCGTCAACTTTCTCATCTTCTTTTTCTATGCAGTTTACACAGAACAGTCCATTAAGCAATCACCCATGCAACACCCACAACCAACAAACAGGCCGAACTAAAATTCACGCAAGTAATGCATTTATGCGAGTGTGTGCTGTCTCTCTCTCTCTCTCTATCTTTCTTCATCTGTGTATGTGTATTTGCCTCTGTCTCTCTGTGCGTGTAAATGCATTAAAAATGTTGCACAAGTTGCTGCAAAAGCAGAAATATGTATGTTAGTATGTGCATACATATGTCAGTAAGTATCTGTATATCTGCATGTTCGAGTGTGTGTGTGTGTGTGCTGATGTCTACTGTAAATTGCTGCTGCAGAATGCTCGTGCTGCCATTTCTCGTTTGGTTTCCAGTCCATCTGCCAAAATAAATATGTTTGTGCCAGGGAAAACTCCACTTTGCCACTTTTCTACTTTTACACTTGCACTTCAAGTTCGACAGGCCATGCCACGCCCTCTGCCCCTTACACATCGAGTGCTGGATGGGTGGGCGGTCGGTCGACGAGTGGCAGTTGGCAATGCCAATGCGACAGCAGCAAAAGTAAATGCATTACAAGAAAATGCATTGCATACACACAGGCGCGCGCCACTTACACCAAAGCCAGGACCGGCACGCGGGTGCTGGCACAGGGTGACGCTCCCAGGGCGCGTTTGGCCCACTTTTGCGACCATTAAATGCTATGAAACGTTAAAAGTATTAAGCGAATCAGCAAACGAAGCGCATGAAACAGAAACGGCAAATGGCAATGAAATGCAGCAACTACGTGAGTTCCTTTCCACTTGTTGATGTTGTTGTTGTTGTAGCTACAGTAGCTTTTGCTGCATGCGATCCGGTCAATGTTGGGCCTGTACAGTTCCTGTGTGCCACAGTTGCGATTGTAGTGTATTTTTAATTTGTGGGCTGAAGGGGGTCGAGACTGAGCGAGACGGAAGAGAGCGAGAAGGCAGGCCACAGTACATCCGACTCCGACGATGTTGCGTTTCAATTTCCGGCCTTCAATTAATTTGAAATTGCGGCTAGCCGATTTGAGTTGGATTGTGGAATTGGTTTCGAAGATTTATCGTTAAATGTTGATTGTTTGCTCTGCGGCTTCTTATAGACAGGCACGTACAGCGTGCATTGATGCTGAGTGATGGGATTTATACCAACAAATTGGTTGACTTTGGGTAATTATTAAATTTATATAGAATATTATATATATTTATTGGCAGACAAATTGCTTGACTTTGGGTAATTATTGAATTGCTTTTATTGGTGAAGAAATTAACTTATAAAGTTCTCCAATTTCTTCAAATATTTACTTTTATATTATTTTATACATTTCCTTTTTATTTTCTTCGTCAACTTAAATATGCGAAATGTACTTAAATTTTAATTACAAAATCTTAAAGCAAACAAATTATATGAAAACGATTTAGAAGTTAATGAATTTCGTAATTTTGTTGATTTCACACCACAAAAACGAACTACACAGAACTAATCTCTTTGCTTGTGCTACAGAAATATTTACAGCAATCTGAATGCGCCTCCTTCATCTCAATCTAACCACAAATTCTCCGTGTTGAACCACAGCAAATTATCGACAAGGATTAGCAAAGTAAATAGAAATTAAAAATTCCAGAAGACAGCAGAGCAGACGAACTAATTCAATAGGAAAGCTCATCAAAGGAAAACGACAACGAGAGCGATGACATCAACAACAACGACAACAACAACAACAACAACAACAATTTGCTCATCAAGTCAAAAAGTTTGGGAATATTGCAAACTGAAAATGCCACTAGGGGGAGAGAGAAAAAGAGGGAGAGATGGTTAATGGCGTTGGTAAAACCACAAAAATCGATAGTTAAATGAAAATAAAGTCAGAATAGCTGCGGTCTACACAGATACACAGTGAAAAGTGAAATACAACAACAGACAAGAATACAAACAGACACGGACAGTTATGCAGAGAAAGAAGCTGGAGGAGATATGCATTTGCCATGAGTGAGGAATTTTAATTACTTAAAATGCAGCAACATAATGAAAAATACTCAAAAAACGTGAGAAATGTGAGGGTGGTATAGGGGGGCAGCCAAGAGGTTCACAACGCAAATGGAGAAACGTAAAAATGTTAAAACAAACTGCTGCGAATGGGTTTTAAAAGGGGTAATTAAACTGAATGCTCAAGCAAACATTACGACTTATTTTTCTATGCGCCCAGGAAGCTGCTGAGTGTGATGGGCGGCCATGTGGGCGTGGAGCAGGAGTTACTACAAAGAGGTCACTTTAGCAGTTGACCTAGAACACGTACAAAAAAGCAAACCGAAAAGAAAATAAGAGACAACGTAAAGTTTGAGCAGCAGTCCAGAGTGCTTTACATAGCATATATATACATACCCACATATATCACATACATATATATCTGTATCTGTATATACATTCGTATATATGTACAACCAACTTTGAGTGACGGATTAAGCAAACTAAAGCCCAGGTAAGAGCTGCCTTAAAATGTGCAAAAAGGTGAGCCAGCTGAGTGGAGTAGTTAATGTTGTCTCAGCCCCCTCGGGAAATGGTAGACGAAGATGAAGGTTAAAATAATAGCACCAACGGAAGTAGAAGAAGGTAAAGGGTAAATATGGCTAAAGAATATGCTGGGAAATGAAAAAACTAAAGTAATGCGATTGTAAAATATGCAGACTGCAAATTAAACTTGTTAAGAAAAAACTATAGGATCTATTCTATATTGTGGATATATATATATTTAGGTTTTTTAATTACAAGTGATAAACTTCTATTGAAGATGCATTACTAAGAGAATACAAGCTGGAATCTTAGGGGTAGCGGGCATAATTATTTGAACTATACGTTAACCAGGCAATTACTGTAAAAGAATCTGAAAATATATATTTTATATTAATTTTTATGTTTTCTTAATACTTCTATCGTAATGAAAAGTTTTCTCAAGAAAAACCCTCGTTTATTATTTAGAGTTATGAAATTCATAAATACGTATAAGAATCTAAGTCAGGTCCACAAAGCTGTGGCTAATATATCGTCCTGAGTCAAGCCAATATGCTAGCCAACCGCAAAGTTGTTTACCCCCAACCCCAAAATGGGGCAAGCAAATAGATAAGTGTCGCAAGTGAAACCATTTATCAACACTGCTTTTATTTGGAGGGGGGAAACTGGCTGGAGCTGCCGCAACAAATATCTTATCACAGCTGTGGCCCCCGCAGGGGTTTCACTCTGCCTCTCTCCTTCTGTGCTTGCCTGTTGCACAGCGTATTTGGCCCATTTCTTCTTTATATTTTGGCCAACGGCAGCTGCACATTTGGCCCACATAAGAAACGAGCTGAGAAACGACTTTCGCTATTTACTATTGCGAACGGGTAAACTAAAGAAAAATTGAATATGGCAAAACGTTTGACCAACATCGAGTCGAGTCGAGTCGAGTCGCATCGATTGGAGTCAAGAAAATGAAAAACAACTGCACCGCACTGGCCCGGCAATTGCCCGACTTTTATGGCAAACAACTTTTCTTTTTTATTTCCCATCCTCTGCTTCTCTTCTCTCTTTCGTTTGCTAAATTTATCTCTCATTTTCATTTTGTTTGCCATTGCCGTTTGGCAGGTTTTTCCTCATCGATAACGCAGCGAGAAACTGCTAAAAAAAGAAAAAAAAACCCGTTTGCCAAAACGAGTCACAGTGGTCATCTCTATCTCTAGTTCCCCCACTCCCTCATTCCCTCTCACTCAAGCTGACTGTCTTTCTTACTCTCTTTGCTTCCTGTTTTGTTGAGTTAAAATTAGTCGCTCGAGGCGCCGGCTGCAGTTTGGTTGATTGAAAAATGTTCAATCAGCTGCTGCTGCAAGGAAAAAACTGAAACCGAACAATTTCCAGTTGCGTTTTTTTCGGCCAGTGTTGTCAACTGCCCCGCGCGCGTGCACTCACTTAAATTCGATTAACCCACAAAATCGGTGATGTCTTTGCCTCAACGTTGCACATCGATCCACGTCCAAAACGAGCGTTTAATGCCATCCCAAACATTCCGAAACGGAGATAGAGAAGCCTCAGCTGCCCCTGCAGCGTTTATTCATTTTTAACTGCATGTGTCATATACTTGAAGCCACAATTGAACCCCCAAAGCAACCCCTCTCAGGCACACACATACACACACATATGTATACACACAACCCTCTCCCTCAATGATGATTCAATTTGGCTGCAGTAGCTCGACACGAAATGGGCTTAAATGCGCTCAAGTTGAATATTTTAAGCTTTTGGTCAGCGTTTTGGGTGGTTATATGCTCATTTTGATTGATAGGCTTAAGGCTGTCTCTCCTTCCCGCATTCCCTCCCACATTCCCCTTCTCTGTGTGTGTGTCTGTCTGTCTATGTGCCGTCTCGTTAAGCTGATTTCTCTCTGCTGCACTTTTTCACTACGCCACGTTTTAGATAAGACTTCCCCAGCGTCGAGAGCAAGGCTGCATTTGCTGCCTGAAGTTGATGGATGATGTGGGCACTGTATGTTGTATGTGGAATTGCCGGCAGCTTGATACGGTGGCTGGTGGATGGGGGGCAGGGGTATGCTGTATCTATGTATAGCTCAGCCAATTTAAACTGTTTGCTGCAGTTCAATTTTTGATGCATTTCTAATACGCTTACAATTTTGGGTTTGTGTGGCAACTTCATGTTGAGCTGTTTACGGGTCAAACTCTCTGCAATATTTATGCGTAAGCTAATTGACAGGATTTTGTAGAAAGATACGAGACAGTTAAGTGAGTATATATGTAGTATACTTGTGTGTGCAAACTGCATCTTTACTAAGTACGGTATATGTCAAATGATTAAGAGATATTTTCTGTGGGATTATTCTTAGTTTGCAGCATAAGGATGTACTTTAATTACGACTATTACTATTATAACTGTAACTTTAATAATTATTACTCTATTGGTTGAAAATAGCTGACATTATAATGTCGTATATTTAAAAAGGGATTTCCCACATGTCAAGAAACTTATTTCGAAAGTAAAACTAAATTTATACAATTAATGAGGATAGTGTCACTTGTTCACAGTTATTTCACCAACCCTAGACAGCTAAAAGATCAACAGCAATTAAGCGAATTCAATGAGGCGAATTTACGGACTATCGGCATGAGCAGGACCGAATTCGGTACTTCACCAACAACAAAAAGAAGTTTAGCACTAACGCCAAATTGCATTGATTTTCATTCATAAAATATTTAATTGCTTTTAAGCTTTCTATAGTTGTCGATTACATAATGTGATAAAATATTTAAGTTATGTTTTTTTTCATAAACATTAGACGTAAAGGCGAAGCTATAAACTATATATTCATTAAATAAGTAAAGCAAGAAACTATAAATGTATTGCACAATAGAAAAAATTGTTTTTATATTTTATGGTGTTTTTCGCAGCACTTTTAAAGCATGTCAAATGGCTGCAGCACATTTTCTTCTTTTAAAGATCGCCTGCCAAGTGCAAAATGTGCAATGCAAAAACTTCCCTATTTCGGGGCTTTTTTTCTTGATTTTGTTGCAATTTTCAGAGCGCTAAGACGCACGTCAAGGAAGCTGACAGGGCTCCAACGTAAACACAGGACAGAGCGAGGACCCTGACCGCCCAACCAACCACTTTCCCTTCTACCCTCCACCCGTCACTCTGCCGCCACGTTTAAAACCATCAGACTCACAAGTTTTCCGCCAACAAAATTGTGGGCTGGCATGTCAGAGGGTACAGAAGGGGCAGAGTGGCAGGGGCAAGGGGGATACGGCTGAAGCTGGGGCTGAGCGAAATGACCGCAGCCGCAGTAAAGTCAGCGTCGCAGCAGCTGCGCATGGAACCGCACGAAAGGTTGTCAAATAAAATCCAAGAAAAGTGCAATAAATCACGTAACACTGCAATCATTTTATCAGCGTAAAGTTCTGTGTTTTAAAGAAAAACTCTCAAGTACTTCAACAAAAAAATAAAATAAATAAAAACAACAGAACTGGATCGGCAAGAAAGTTTCAAAATCAACAACAACAACTTGGAAATTGAATAAAAAACATTAATTCGCTTTCGAAAATGCCTGGAAAATGCCCCAAATCAGTTGGAATCGGAAATTTTATCTTTTTTCTCTGCGTTTTCCTTTTTCATTTCTCGTTACTACTCTTTCATTAAAAATCATTTCACACGCATTGCCTTATAATTTGCTCAGCTTCCTTTTCCTGGGCTTTGCGCGTGGGAGTTTCTCCATTGGGTTTTCCCAACTCATTTTACTCATTTCGAAATGTGGTTTATTTTCGATTTCATTCGCAGCGACTTAACTTTTCCTGTATTGTGTTTGTGTTTGTGTTTTCTTGCTTTTATTTTTGCTCTTTTCTGTTGAAAAACACACACAATCAGATGAAAAATTTCCTTCGAATTTAGCGTTTTTTATTTTTTGTGTGCGTGGGGAAATGGCGCCCCATGAATGGAAATGAATCAATTGATTGCTGCGTTTCTCTGCATTCTTGCCACATACATATACATCAGTGTATGTATATATGTACATGTACATATACCATATATACGTAGTATGTATATTGTTGGCTTCAACTTGAGGCGATTTACATGCAAATTGATGGGGCGGCCGAACTTACGCACGTGCCCAATAATTGGAGTACTTTTTGAAAGCGCCGTCCCTGCTACGCTGTCGTGGATTGGTCTGGAGAGGCATAAAAAAAATGTAGCAAAAGCAAAATGAAAACTTTGAAATAAATATACAAAACGTGCAATCCGTGATTTATGGCAAGCTTTTATGGCAACACAAATATTTGTAAAATGCCTGCCCAAGTATTTATTTAATCAAAGTGAGACTGGGATTGTATATTTTAAATATATCCATGAGACTTTAAGAATAAACCAAAATTAGATGAAATCTTCCTTTTAAATAAAATTTAATAATCCAACAAATATTGTGCATGGTTCCTATATTCTCCTATCGTTCGCATACTAATGGTGCTGAATTGAATGCTATTGTGTATATTCCATATGAAGTCTCAATTCAATTGACAATTTTGTTATTATGTTCCATGTAAAACTATTGAAATTCTCTATAAAATTTGCAAAAAAAAAGAATTCGCTTCTAAGGCAATCAGAAATATTTTCTTCGACATAAAATACTTCCCAATATAAAGAGAATTTTTACTTCAAACTCCTCAAGCGTCTAGCAGGCTAAACACTTTCCTAATAAGCAGTGTTGTAAAACTTTCCCAAGAATATAATGTGTTTGTGTTTGTGTGTGTGTGTGGGCTGACTTCCGACTCCGACTTGCTAACGGGATTGTTGAGAAGAATTTCAATTTTTATTATGTCCTTGCTGTGCTAAACTAGGAAAAAATGTGTGCAACAAAATTACATGTTGACATTGTTTGCACTTGCAGCGAGTGTAGCATAAAAACTTTGCAGTCACAATAGGAAACACATCAACACACACGTACACACACATATGTATATATGCACACACACTTACCTACGGTAGGTAACAACAGCACAGACTGGCAGTGACTGTAACTGTGGAGAGGAAGGGGTGTAATTTGAAAGACCTCTTGAAAAGCGAAAAGCAAGCAAATTGCAAAGTCACCAAGGACCTAAGAAGTGACTGACAAAGACCTCACACACACACACATGTACTACACAAATGTTGTGTGTGTGTGTGAGTTGAAGTCTGTTTTACATGGACAATTTTTCAACTTTCGCAGCGTTGCCTTTCAACCTCATCAACAACTTGCACTGATTTAACTTTTATTTTCGCTTTTTGTGCATAATTTTTGTCGAGCGGATGCAGCGCATCCTCAAATGGAGGCGCTACTGTTGGCCGAGCAAAGCGCATTAAGTCTTTAGCTTAAAGGCAGCAACAACAGCAACAGCAGCAGTAAGAAGCAGCAACAATACAGGCTAACAAACAAACAGGCAGCTGTAATAGCAGCAATTACAACACAGCAAAGCATTGCACACACACACACACACACGCATAGGCGCACATGGCCCCTGGTTAAAGCATACTCACATACTCACACACACAACACTCGCTCAAGACAAAGGCACATTAGCATCTGCTGGTGCTGCTCCTGTGTTTGTTGTGGGCGTTTTGGTTCCGCCTTCTGCCCCTGCCCATTATCTTGTCCCTTCCCCTTTCGACAATCCGACTGACTTGAATAGCGCTTGGGATAGCTGAAGCTGAGCTAACCCCAAACTAATGCAACATCAAATAGCCTCACATACATATCTCTATATACCTCTCACTCTCTTTCTTACTCTCTCTCTCACTCGCTCCAGTGCCCTCGCATTCTGTTCCTATGTGGGCTGCTTTTAGCCGCCCAATTTGTAGGCAGCTTAAAGATAAAACCCAAGGGCAAAATGCCTAAGCTGGTCTACCAAGTGACAGAAGCTCTGCCAGACTGACACACACATGCTCACACACATGCACACATACACATGTGCCTTCACAGACTCGCCTTGGCTTGGGGCCAATGTTGCGCTTGGCCAAATCTTCAAAAGCAAACATTGCCAAGCTTAATTAGTTAATTAATTAAAGTTTAAGATTCAAGAAAAATTTACAAAACATTTGTAAATACAAAAACTAAAAAGATTTAAAATAATAATTTATATTATTATTTAAATATTTATTAGAACTTATTCTTATTTATAAATAATTCAAATTGTCTTTTTAATTGTCTTTTTAAGGTACTGTATGTGATGACCAGATTCTTCACTTTATAAAGAAAATATAAATATAAAGATGAGAAAATATAAATAAATATTATAATAAACATTCTTGTAATTTAATAACTCAACGAAGTTAAAATGATACAAAACTACAGTTGTTTCATTGAAATAATTGTACAATATATTTACATACAAAATTATGTAATTGAAGCTGTAGACTGGAGATTAAATACAACGTAGTAGCATTAAAATAATTTCAGTTGACAATATAGTTTTCCAAGTTTTAAAATTATTAAAACATATTACAGTATCATTAAAAACAAATTAATATACTTGCATAATATATGGAATTTTTAAGCCAATTAATTGAATTGAAATATTCGCAATTATACCCTGTAAAATGTATTCCACCCATACATTAATCACACTGCATATTTCCTGCACTCATTAAATGATGAACAAAATTTACGCCATTGAGGTAATTTGAATATTCTTAATTCTTTATTAATTGCCTTGCGATATTAAAACTGGTGGTTATTTTATATTTATTTTCCCCGGGCCTCACTTTTTTAATGCAATATGAACAATTTTATGCATTTTGTCATAAATTCACGTGCGAAAATAAACTATAAACTGAATGAACATTCAGTGCCGGCATCATTCAGGCAGTGCGCTGAAAAATGCGCTTGGAATGAAAATGACAGCGCAAGATAAACAAACATACATACACACACAGACAGCTTACCGTGAAAAGTAAATCAGCTTAAATGAAAATACAAATAACAAAGGAATTAAAGCCAGGCCAGAAGTACAATAAAAAAGGATGAAACAGAGAAAGGGAGAGAAGGGTTAAAAAAAAATGTTCAAGTGAATTGAAGTTTTTTATGCTGACCGCATTTGAATTAAAGTCGAAATAAATGTGTAATCCCTTTTGGGCCTGACACACTCACAGTATGTGTGTGTATGTGTGTTTACTTGTCAGCCAACATATTTCTGCCAGTATTCTCGCATTCAGCTACTATTTATGGCAGCCGACAAAGGCAAAGCAAGGAGTGAACAAGTACAAGAGAGAGAGAGAGGATAGTGAAGGGAATGCGACACCCGACAGTGCTTAAGACTTGTTTATGCTTGTTATTTTGACTGCTGCTGCTGCTGCTGTTTCAGCCAAAAACTCATTTCGATAATGTGTTTTGCAGAGTTGCCACCCCGCCTGCCAAACAAAAAAGTCATGCAACTAGCGCAATGTTTTTCTGCTTACCACATAAAATTCTGTGATAACAAAATTATATTCTCTCTCTCTCTCTATGTGTTGTGTCTGTGTGGTTGGGGGGCATCAAAAACTTTGCCAAAGTGCATAAAAAATGAGCAAGCGCAATCAGCGGATTATGCGGCGTATGAGTAATGGAACACAACAAGGCGTATGCGTAATATGGCACACAACACACATCACGTTGCCATCTTCGTTTTCGCCAACATTTAAAAGCATTTTTCGGTTAGCGTTTGCTTTAGTTAATAAGCTTCTCAAGTGTTGCGTGTCGCTGCGTGGGTGTGCCTATGTGTGTGTGTGTGTATGTGTGTAAAATTGGAAATTGGGTTGCCCCACGGCAAGGGGCACAAATATGCCAGTGGCAGGGGCAGGTTAATAACGAAGCAGCATCCGAATTTCTCAGGCTGTCTGTAAATTTCCTGTGCAGCAGACTGTGCGCAATTCATGGGTGAGGGGGGTGAAGGGGAGTAGATAGGTGGGCGGGGGATAGAGAATCGTTGGGTTCGGCTTCTAAGAGCATTTGCCCATTAGGCGCTGCCTGTCAATTTGCATAAATATAGCTGAGAAGTCTCGCAACTTGGCTCAATTCTATAAACAACTGACAAAGGGATGGAGAGTGTGGAGGGAACGCGGGGTGAGAGTTTGTGGCAGGCATAGCTCACATAACATTTTTTAAAAATTAAATGGAAATTGTCGAATGCTCCCGCAGGTCTAAAGAGGCCTGCGAGATATTTTTTTTTTATCTGGCTTCGTGCTGTGATTAGCAAAAAACTCAACGAATTGAAAATGGCACAAGTGAAGGTTCCCATGGTAGCTCTAGGGTATTTCAAGGAGAATTTATTGAAATCATATAGCGTACAAGTCAGTTGTGGTGGCGATATGATGAAAAACTACAAATACAATATAATGATAATAACGATAATTTCTATGATAATTTAATGATATATCTATAGACAATAGTTACTGTGTACAGCAGAAGACGCAGAAATAAAGAAAAATACTTGCAGATTGGCTTTGCAGTTCATGCGCAGCAAGCGCTATAATCTATCTGACAGCCCTTCAATCCTGCATTCATTTATGATATATATCTACAAGCTTGTTAGCGAATTACAGAATTTACTTTTATCTCCCCTGGGTGTATCCTTAACAATACCACCATTTATAATAATAATTTCCTGTCAAACTGTCAAAATCACCTGAACTGTAAATAATTCTGACAGTTAATTTATTTTATCCTTTTACTATGTCTCTTTCTTTTCAATAAACTTTAGTACTGCGTGTGGTTAGACTCCTATCTCGTCTACTTCTCCCCCTCGCTGCCCCCTTTCTCCAGTCATCCGTCAACAATCAATTGACTTGTCGGAAACAAATTACACCGCTTGAAGGCGCAGGCTGCAATTGACTGTCGTGGTGGACTTGCTGGCTTGACGCACACAAAAATAATTACCATATTAAATTCCAGAGAGTTTCGGTCAAAAGTTTATCCAGCATATTCCAGTTGCAAAAATAATCAAGACAAAGTTGACCATGCTACGAAAAAAGCTGCATATCGAGAGATAACGCCAAAAGGCACAAACCCAGACAGACAAACCCAAGTCAGGCAGTTGGAGGACTTGGCAAACGGTTGCATAAAGCAGCCAATAATCCGACACGAACCTAAACCCACAACGCAAAGTCGAGGCAGAATGGGTCGATGCAGTCGAGGGCGAGTTCAAAGCTGGGCAAAGCTTGAGCAAAGCAAAAGCAAACTCAAGTTAAGTAAAGCGACACACGATAGACAGAGAGAGAGAGAGAGAGAGACAGACGTGGCCAAGTCTGGGGACAAACTGCAGGCAGAGGCGAAGGCGCCGCAAAGCATGCAATAGAAAAGTTTGCCTTGTAATGCATTACAGGCAATTTCACTTGCCCCCAGCGACAACAAAGACTACAACTACAAGAACAACAATCCGAACTAAACAGAACTTTAAAATGGCAACGCCAGATCCATCAGAATATCTACCAACTGCTGCGTCGTCCCTCGCGACTTGCTCACACAATAAACTAAATAATCCAAGAAAATTTCCGCTGGCTTTGGCAAAGCAACTGGGCGTGGGCGGAGGAGGCATTGCAGAAGCTAACAATAGGAGGGGGGGTGTCAGTTTGCTAAGTGGGTCAGGCAACAAGGCATTTGCGCCATGTTATTGTTTAGCCAATTGCAATTGTTAAAGGTTGAAGGGGTAGTGGGGAGTGTAGGAGGGTGGCGTTGCTTGTTCCACATGTTTATTATATTGAATTTATGTTGTGCTTTATATGCAAGCGACGTTTTGGCAAACCAAACGACAGCGGCAGCAGCAGCAGCAGCAACAGCGGAGGCAGCTAACCCGCGTCACCTCCATCCACTCCCATATGATTCTCTCTCAGCATTTTCCTGCGCGCTGTCCCTAACCCAAAACCAGTTAACAGCGAATGAAATGGAAATGGCGGCAGCGGTTGCAATTGTGTGCGTATGCGTGTGTGCGTGTTTGCATGTCTGTGTGCGGTTTTCAGTGCGTGTTTATGGCATTTGCTTTGTCAACGGTTTTTGGGTCTCCCGTGCTTGGGTCACTGAAAAGCGCGCAAAATGAAACCGGAATGTAGAGAGAGGGAGGGAGGCAGAGGGTTTGTTGCGCCACTTGCGCGGGCATATTAGGTTTATTGACCGAGATTTTTCAATTTACATGTATTGTATATAAACAACAACAGTTATTAATAACAAAGCACTTGAAAAAGGACAAAGAAAGGCGCTGAAAATGAGCACGAAATGAGTACAAAACGGAAATTAAGACATTTAATTTTGCAAACAAAAGGGAATTGAGCAGGGATACAAAAGTTCTAGTTGCGATTCTAACTTGATTTCTTGTGTATCTGTTGAACAGTATAAAGGGTGCTGTTAAGTACAGGCAATGCTGTTAAGTAGTTGTTAATTAAATTATACTAAACAGTTAACCGTTTATTGTTCAGAGTATTCGCATTAGCTCTGTTAAGTACATAAGCTGCGTTTTGTGTTAATTTGCTTAACACTGTTAATGGCAACTGTTATTTGCAGTTCTCTCGACTGTAAAATGCATCTTAACTAACATAGTTATGTATATGCTTAACAGCTCTTACAGGTTGCGTTCTGTTATGATGTTAGTTGGCTATAAACTACTTCAATCGAAGTTTTTTATGGCGAAGACATTTGAAGTTCATACAAAATTGCAATAAGCTTCATAAAATTAATAAAAACCTTTACAACAATTAAAATATAATATATTTTTCAATTCTTAAGTAACACTACAACTGCAACCAAGTTTTATTGTCTTTTCTCCACAAACACTTTACAGTTCAAATACGCTACTCAGCAGCTACAAACTTATGCAATGAGTCTCAGAAAGAAGCCATTGCATAATTGTTTTCCAACAAAATGCCACTTAAAATGAAATCCCCACACAAATAACTTAACCCGACAACTGTCAGCAGATGAAGACCGGACAACTGAAAATGCGAGACCAGAATCAGAATGCCAACACGAATGCAAATGCACACACTCACACAAATGCATAACAAGAGACATGTGTATTGTGTGTACACATACATTTAACAAATCTGAAGCAAATAAACGGATCCAATACCATTTCATTTCATTTAGCAGGAATTTATGGAATTTATTCAGCAAGTAATTGACACGATCTTCGAGGCACACAAAACGCAAATAGCCCCAGCAGCAGCAGCTGTGAAAAGTACAAAAACAAATACTCATGCAGTGCAACAACAAGGATAACAAGATAAAGCAGCAGTCAGATATATAAAGAGAGAGAGAGAAGGGTTGCTCAGGCTGTCGACATGAATGTAAAATTCCAAAATGCCAAAGCTTAAATTGCAATTAACAGAAACGTTATGCATTGAATGCTAAAGACATTATACAATATTATACTTATCCTTGCAGTCAGACATCCTTCCATGCATCTGGTATTTATATAATTTGCTTAGGCCTGAGGCCGTTTGCCTGCCTGATGTAATCAATATTTAATTTTAGTATTTCAGCTGGACAGCAATCAAAAATGATTAGACATAATCAACAGCAGAGGCAGGCAATGCTGCGAGTGTAGTTTATCATCGTCTTGGGGGACAAATTAATTAAATTTTTGCATCTGTTGTTGCTATTGCAATTTCAGAAATTGAAATAAATTTTATAAATGTCATAAGTAAATTACAACATCAGAGACAGAGAGGAAAGTGAGTGACATTAAAGGAATTGAATTTCATTCAACCCATTTGCCAAATAATTGAAACAATCTAGAGTTATATAAATTATGTATTTACTACCAATATCCCTATAGCTCTTGATATCCACCCCCGCTATTTCTTTGCACAACATTGTTGCCTTTACGCACCTCAAAGTGTCGTAAAATGTTGCAGAAAACGAATGAAAAAAGCGTCATCATAAAAAACACATTCTATCGAAATAATTATGTGCAAGCGGCGCCCACTCAACCGTTCTGCTTCTCTCTCTCTCTCTAGCTCTCTCTATCTCTCTCTCCCTCTTTCACACTGTCGCGTGTTCTTTGTCTCTCTTGTGCGCCCATTTGACCCTGACCAACGTGGCGTATGAGCAATTTCGTTGCGTCAGGATTAGCACATCATCAGCGTCTGGAGAATGCGACACAACAGGACATTCTATTTATGCAAAATAATAATATACATATATATTTATGTTTGACTCTATGTGTGCGTGTGTGTGTGTGTGTGTATGTATTAATATGTTAGCAGACCCTTTGTTCCGACAGCAGCTTAACCTTTCTGTTGTGCGTAAATGCGGGTCAGTAGTTTGCTGCCAAACAAATGGGGAAAGAGAACACAAACAAAAAAGGCCAAATACGAAGGAAACTACAAGTCGATTTTGGCTTGAGGATGCTATGATACCCTAGCGAGATTTTTTAAACATTTAAATATAATCAACATTTGTTATACATTGCTTCTCATGCAGAGAGAGCAATAACAGATCTCTCTCTCTCATTTAGTATACAAATATTTCTAGTTCTATCTACCCTGCCCGTACATTATTACAGGGTATACGTACAAGTAAAAATAATCATAAATTGTTAACAAAGTACACGCCTTCTTTTTCACATAGACACAGCGAACGCCCCAAAACAAAAGTAACCTCGCCTGCAACACATCCCCCCTAACCCAAACCCCTTTCATTGCCATTCACCTCTCTCCCAGCAGCGCTTAAAGCCACTTTAACCCTTCAGTCTGAAGCGTGTGATTTGGGTTTCTGGTTTTGGTGTTGCTGCTGGTTCTGGTTGCGGTTCGGTTTTCGCTTTTTGTATCTGGCCGAGCACGTTGTTTATTTGCTGGCTGTACAAACCGCAGAGCCTGTCGGAGCGTAGGCGTGGCATGAGAAGGGCACCTTTAGCTGGCCAAACAGACAGTTAGCGACCACACACACACGCACACATAAACACACACTCGCCTGCACACACACACACACCAGCCTAAGCTTGGAGTTTAACTTATGGATTATGGGCGTGACCCAAGCGAAATTGTTAAGACCAAAAACAAAAGTGTTGCCTACTTTTGGGCGTTTAGAGCAAAACATAACCGAGAAAACCATTAGCATAAACAAGTGTGAGTGTGTGCGATGGCGAAGAAGTACGTGTGAGTGTGTCTGCTTCGTTGGGTTTTATTTTATATGTGCTTAAAAGCAGCAACTTTTACGGGAGCCCTTTTCAATTGAGTTAATAAACCTGTAGAAAATTAAATGTTTAACAAATCATTGAGAAAATTTCGTTGAAAATAAATAAATAATACTGGTTTTTGTATTTTTAAAGTATAATAAGAATTGTATATTATTTATGGTTTATATTATATAAGTAAATTAATTATTTTGTTGCCACTCAAAAATAAACCTCAACTTAACATTTTACCAAGTTTAAAACTTATTAGAAACCGCTGGACATTAAATGAAGAGTCAACACACTAATCAACACCGCGTATAATTGCCACAAGGCACAAGTTCAAATTGCGACAAATTAAAAGTGGCAAGCAAAATGTTGCCTATTTATAACTAGAAAGAAAAAGATAACGAAAGGGAGAGAACCGCTTGAAGGGCAGTATAAAAACGCCGAGGAAAATCTGCGTATTATAAACTAAATGAAGGCAGCTATAAAGTAATTTAAATGTCGACCAGTTGAGCACTGGCCTCGGACTACCCGTCATCAGTGCCCCCTGCAGTTCTCTTCCGCTCTCCCCCTGTCAACGATGCTTTACACACATTTAATGAGCGTCAGTCTCAGTGAAAAACTCGTTAACAGCGCTTGGACACAAAAGAGCGAACCCTGAATAGGGCAGAGCATAAAAGAAAAGGTAGCAAAGTTTCATCAAGGACCCTGCCGCACCCGCACACAGACACACATACATACAGCAAAAAAGGCAAAAAAAAAAAGGACAATTTTCATCAATAGGGAGAATAAGGAAGAGGCGGGCAGGGTCTCCGCCGATCGATGTGCGCGACGTTGCTGAGCCAACACGCCAATCATTCAACTGATTAGTTTGATTTTAGCGTTACGCTATTTCCGTAATCAATGGACCCGGAGATGAGAACGAAGCGAGAGAGAGAGAGAGAGAGAGAGAGAGAGAGAATAGACAGTTAGTTGTTCCCGTCCCAAACAATGACCAGGCAAGCAGGAGTATAAAAGACAATAACAACTGGTGTGGCAGTAATTGGGCACTAAGCGCGACTCAATCGAGGAAGGGAGGACCGTGACTGCGGTCCCTGCACCCGGATGTGGGCGAGTGTAACAATTATGGACATGAAGTGAGCCAACTCCTGTGCATTCTCCTCTCCACTCAACCAGACGTAACCGGCACTAATTGCTCGACTAGTTAGCATTTGCCTGAAAGTTTTGGCTCCCCACGTTTCCCGCATCCACTTTATTATATTTTTTTTTTTTGTTCGTCTGGTTTGAGTGAGGCAAATTGAAATATTGATTAGGTTATTCTTGTTGCAACTGACGAAATTGGGTAAAAGTTCGCAAAGCGTAGCAACATAGCAACGGCAATGGCAACAATTCATTAGCCAAGCTTCTTCGAACTAGGGGAAATTAATCGATTTCTAATCGCTCTCACAGCTTCTATAAAGACTGGTTGGGCAATTGAAACCCTTTTCAATGGAACTGGATGTTCATGAAATCTTTGACAATTAAAGGGAGATTCGTGAGAATATTTATTTAATTTATACAAATTATTATTTACAATATTTTTAAGTATTTAGTTATATATTGGAAAATAAAAAGTGTTCAGAAGATTAAGACAATCATCACGACATGAAATTGCAAGATAAATAAAGTTAAACATTATGGAATAATAATAAAAGACTTAATTGCATTTTAAACAAAATCCCTTTAATAGAAACATTTAATGTCTTCTTAAAGCTTTCACTTCTATACAAAATTAGTGAGTACCTAACAAATTAAATGGTATTGTCTAAATTCTATACGAAATTTTAATGAGCTGCAAACTAGCACAATCAGCTGCATATCTAATCAGACACAACTGAGTTTACTCGATACCTGAGTAAACAATCTCTGAATGCCGAAACTATTATAATGTTTGTTAATTTGAGTCTACAATGCACAATGCACACGCCAGAGAGCGAGAGAGAGAGAGAGGAAGGCAGCACAGTGAAGCATCGAACAGAAGGCAGCGAAGCGCACAGACTCCGCAAACATGCCTTGTTTATTATTTATTAATGATGGGACAGATATCATGAAAGGGAAGGATGGGAGGTAGTGTGTAGCTAGGCTGGGCAAATAATACACAATTGATTGGTTTCCATCCGGAAACCTAAGCTCCATGGGACAGACAACAGATGAAGCAACCAAGCGACGAACCAGCGAGGGAATCATTTGGTTAGACAAATTAATAAGCAATAACTGAGCCTAGATTGTAATCCTTTAGGATCGAGGCAAGAGGGATGTTCGAGAGAGGTAGAAGAGGTAAGAGTACAATGCCCAATTAGTACTTATCTCAGTGACAGATAAAAGAACCAGGCAATTTGTATGCTAATTGCAATTTGTTGTACTTAAATTGAAGATTTAATACAAAAGTGAAACAGGTACAATCTAATTGAATTAATAGACAATAACTAATTATCTAATTTCCAGATAAATGGATAAAGCATACCTCTTGCTTTATTGCAAATTTCAGTATCAAAGTGCTGACCAAACTAGGCAGTTATTCAAATGAAATCCTTTTGCCAAAAGTATTGTCAAAATTGTGCACAGCAAGAATTTTCATTTATCCTTTTTTTTCGCATTTGTTTTGTTTCTGCTGCTCCAAGGATATGGCAAAGTTTTTTTTCTGGGTTTTGCACAATTTGGGGGTTACATTTAAGTGGCACAAAAGCGCAAAGTTTTTGTGGCAGCCTCAGCCACTTGAAAGTGGCAGCTGCTGCAGAACTATTTAATAGTTGCACGTTGCAACATTTGTAAGCCGAGTCAAACAAAAAGCATCGCCAACAACAACGACAACACCAAGTCGCACCAACTATGTTGCAGGCAGCACAGGCAGCAGCAACAATGTGACATGCAACAAATGTTCTGAGCAAAACGCCCACTCAGCCACCCCCTTTCGAAATGTCTTTCAATCACAGACTCTCTGAAGGCATGCAAACTATGCCGAAAAAAGGGAGTTGCCCGAGTTGCTAGTCAAGGAAATTCTTGCAATTGAACAAGCTGAATAAATATGCAGCCAAAGCAAAGTAGAAGAGAAAGAAGCAGAGGAAGAAAATTTATAAAAATGACTAAAATATTCACTCAACAGTAAACAGGGAGCAACAAAAAATACAAAAACTAAAAAACGAACAAGAATTCTACGAAATAAACAACAAAATGACAGAACACTTGCTGCAGTGTAGAGCATCGGGGAAGCCAAAGCACATGAATAAAGTTTCAAATGTGCCCGGGCTGGCGGAAACTTTTGTTTATTTTATCAACTATTGCGCGCAATGTTGCATTTTTATTTGCATCTCCCTCCTCATCTCCCTGTCTCACTCTCTTTTCAGCCATAACTGGGTCGAAGGTACAACATGAAGTGCCCGCAAAAAGTATGACATCAAATTCTTCTCTTCACTGTGAAGCAGTAATTAAAACAAAGTATGTTACATGGAGAGAGTAAAGGACAAGTTAGCCGTGATAGAATAAGGGAGAGTATAAGAATTATCAGATGAGCGATATCTAGAACTGATGTACAAGTTCTACTCTGTTTAGTGATGCTGTTGCTTTGTCTTAGAGTAACTAACTGCAGTTACTGATCTATAGTTACTTCTCTTCAACAATAACTTTTACTGCCACTGTTATTGTTTCAGTTAGAATTGAAATTCTACGAATTAATTTTGTAAAGCACATTTTTACTATTTTTATTTTATTTAATTATTTCAGTTGTGAATGTAACAGTTTCTATTACCGTAACATATGCAGTATTAGAATAACTATCAACTTCATTTGCTTAATAGCAGTTACTATTACTTAAGCGCTAAGAGCCACTGTAACAACTAAAATAGCAGTACTCCTATAATCATATATTAGATAGCTTTTTGACTGATAACTAAGACTCTGTAAGTGCTACTGTCTAAGATATTGTTACTTTTACAAAACTGTTTCAGCTGTTTTATTACAACTGTCACTGTTAAATATCGGGTAACAGTTACTAAAACACCTACAATTCGTACAAATACAACTTTGTAACTGTTACTGCCATTACTACAACTACCTCAACTCACCGCCATCAATCCTTTTGTTCTTTTACTATACCAATCGTCTGTACTGTGAAAGTAACTTTCCACCAACATAGGTTAAACCTAACCTATCCTTTTACTCTGCACAATAACTTTCTCTGCTACCGTAACTCAGTCTATTCCCATTATTCTCATTGCCATCAAATGCTATACAACTTTTTCATTTCAGTCCCTTGATTACAAAAATAAAGTAACTTCAACAAGTATATAGAAACTCGACCCCTTCAACCCATATCAAAAGTCACAGAACAATATAGACAGGGAGCAGGGGCACAGTACAGAGAAAGAGAGGAAACTGGCAATGCTCATGGAAAATTAGAAAAGTTCTGCCCCCGCCGCAGCACATTGGGCAGATTGTTATTTGTCTGTTGCCGTTGTCTCTGCCCAGAGTTGTCAACTACATTCAAATGCAACCATATACAAGTATTTCTCCATATTGTCTTCTTTTTTTTTTGTTGCCAAGCTACTAGCAAGAATCAACAGCTGCATAGTGAAAGTTAATTCATTTGTTGTTGTTGATATATAAATTATATAGAAATTCTTGTTGTTGTGGGCAATGGCAAAGTTTGAGGGCTGCTGATGACATTGAAACGACATTTCACTTGTCAACACAAATTGTTTTTGCAAAATTGAACTGCAAAAGTTTTCTAATTGCTTGTGCAGCTTGTGGGGAAAAGTAAACAAATAACGCAATATTCATCTATAAATGTAGGTTATGCCAACTTTTAGTTATCCTTAAACTTATCGAACAATGTAAAATTGAATATTACTTCGATATTTTAACAGCTTTTGTCCTATTTTCCATACTGACATACGTTGCTATATATAAAATCTCCAACTGTGCTCACTGTTCTACTTCTTCCGCCTCTGCCTTTTTGATGTCCATAAATTTTTAATGAACTTTAAATAACATGCACATTTTATAAGCTAACTTTTTGTGCGTTTTTTCGAACCTCATTCAACGTCAGACCAAGGGGTAGAATTTTTTGCGTTGCAAGTAAATAAAACAAAATCTCATTCCCGAGGACTATACGCAAAAAGAGTAAGGTTTTCCTTTTTTAGGACGCGATGTGGGTCATTCAAAAAATGTGGTACAACTTTATATATAGATACACATATATATCCAATCACTTTCAGGCAACGATATGGCAAGCATCAAAAGTTGGCCCAATTTAACGAAAAGAAAAATTGAGGTATTTTAACTTTGTAGTAAAGCAGCGCATCTATAGAAACGTCTGATAAGTTATGGATTTCGTGTATTGAAAACATGTACACTACAAGTGATATATACACTTGATATAACCAGAATAACAATAGCAACTGGAAGCTTTTGAACGCTTGCCATTTATTTTGACTACTTCAGGGACTTAATAAAAGGGGAATGAACTCAGTCAAATATTCAGCAAGTGGAACAGTTCTTTGCCCAGAGAATGAATCAAAAGCAACAACGGCAGCTAGAAAATAGATAAAACGCTGCACAACACTGACCTGCATTTAAGGTAAATGTGTAAAGTAAGTCGAAGTTCCAAAGGAGTCACAAAGGAAATGAACAAAACAGCAGACAGAGAAGTGGAGATTGAAAGCAGCCATAAGCCAAAGCGAATAGCAGCAGGTGTAGAAGGTGCAAATGAGGGGAGGGAGGGAGAAAAAAGTTGCAGCGCAAAACAGAGCTAACTTAGAGACATGAAAATAAACAAAACCAAAAGGAGCAACTTTTAGCCACTCTACTCTCCTCGTATTCGCATTACTTGGGGGGTAAACAAAGCCCAAGTGGAAAAGTAGTTGGCAACGCACGAACAGCGCCCACACGAAGACGTGACAACAACAACAACAGAAACAATATGGTATATCGACTTTTGTATACCCTTACGGGAAATTATGAAAATGACTTTTACAAAATTTCAACAATTTTTTAATTTTCAAAATTTTATAAATATTTAAGCAATATCTTTATAACGTTTTATTTATAAATGAAATATAATTCCTTAGTGTTCAAAATCTTAATCTCATGATAATATATGCTGTATTAGATTCGGAATACCCGCAATTAGAGTATTCGACGAGCAGAGAATTGAAAAATGAGAGACAACTTGACGTCGACTTCATTTCATGATTAAGTTACCCATATCGATTTCCTTTCAACAGACTTTATGATGATGAAAATGGAAGCCGCAGGAGCTGAGCCTGCGGTTGTCAAGCCACCGTAAGCAGCCCGAACATATGCCACTCTGACTCACTCGCCCGACAGAAAGACTGACAGACCAACTGAATGACGGCGCCGTCGACGTCTCCCCATTGAAAACCGTCACCACCGACGGTGTCCTTGTCTAATGTGCCCAAAGAAAGGTTGCAAAACATGAATAAATTGTGCACAAAATGTAATTGTTGGGTAGCATCTTGGGCACGAGCTCGTCACACACACATAAGTCGAAGAAAACAAATAAAGAAAGTCACACGAAGTTTCCCGCAAGACAGCACAGTGGTGCGAAAGTTGCGCACCCAGATGATGTGTTAATGCACACGAAAGAAGGGTTCGTGTTTGCCAGGTTGACCAAGTTAAGTAGCTGCCAGAAACCAAACAAAGCAACCTCTTTTATTTTTAAGAAGGCAACCTCTTTTAGTTTTTAGGGGCTTTATCTGGTTATTAAACTTCTTGAATATTGTAGATGCTTGATATGTTCACACAATAATATTAAGTATGAACTGAAAGCATTCACAAGAGACGTAATAAATTTAATAAATAAAATATATATATTTCAACTGTTTATATTACAATATATATATATAGTACTCTTATTATATACATATGTATAATTTAACTGTTTCAGTTCTTTTAAAAAATGTTGCTTTGGTTGGTTCAACTTATGTATTGAAGGTTAAACTTGACACGTCAAGTTTAAACCTCGCAGGTTTTGAGCATTGTGTGTACTACGATATATAAGTCCGATAAAAATAAAATAAGTATAACTAATTTTTGATCATATTTAATCATCGAAGAGTCATACTTAAACATTTTTTATATTTTTTTTAAAACATTTTGTATATTTTTCTTACTTCGTTAGTCCCACAGTGTCCGAATATGAGCACTGTGCACAGGAATGAAGTAAATGAGCTATCACACTGTGAGATATGAATATACGCAAAACAAACAACTATCGGACTATATACAAATATACTATAATATAAAGAACATATGTATATAGGGGATACCATGGAGTGCGATATATTTATGTATGTACACGTATGTTACGCTCTGTTGTTGACTTGGAGGTTTTGTTGTTCTGAGGGCATAACTGAAAATGTGTCATGCATATGGGCACACACACCAATGCACACTCATTACACATACATACATACATACATACATATATGTATATGTATTTACAAAATACGATATACGATTTTTTACAGATTGCACATAAATTCATAATGTTAAAATGGATGCCAGTGGCAAACGACAGAGGCGCGTCGAAATTTAACACATAAATTTATAATTTATATCCGCAATTTTGTGCTGAATACAAAGGGGGTTGACATAAATACATCGGTACTACAACAAGTGTGGATAGTGAATAGCGGTACATACTATATACACACTGAATATAACTATAAACAAGTTTAGTAATAACAGTTTTAGTTGTTTGATGAAGAAATATTAAACAAATTTTGAATATATTAAAATACGAACAAGAAATTTTGAAATAAGGATATTTAATAAGCAAAGCTTTTAGATTTGAAATATTCCTTGCATTACTTTTGAAATTGAAATAGGAGTAGAGGAAGTAAAGTTAAGAAGTTAAAAACATGTTAAATATGAACTAAAATATACAATTCCACATTTTCATTGGTATACAATATTACATGGTGCTGAAATTAGCGCAATAGTCCAAATCAACGGCAAAAGAGCAAACTCTGAACTATATACGGTGGTCTGCTTTATACAACATTATACAATATGCTATATACGTATATATATTTTATGTATAATATGTAAGTGTGCGTTTGTTTGTGTACTCTTCGTTCCACATTGTGTGTCAATTGCGGGCACTTTAAATACATTTTGCAACAGACGACGCTTCCAGCATTTTTATGACAGGCAATAACATGCATTTTAGAGAGAAAGAGAGAGAGAGAGAAAGATAGAAAGAAAAAGAGAGGGAGCTCTGTGTACATGTTGAAAATTAAACTCTCACATACACACAAATTCGTATAAATAAATGACATACTATTAAGCATGAAAGCAACTCAACCACCCAATGCGAACCCACAAACGAACCGAACCAGAGTCACTTCACAGAGAGTTCTGCGCTTGTGGCGAACATGGAAATTAAATCAATTATTTATGCATTCATTTTGTAGCTCTTTATATTGATTTAATTGCCACAGCCACAACTACTGCAACAGAACAGAACAGCAACAGCAACAGCAACGACATTGGTGTGAGTAATTAATAAATAATTTTTGCTTGTATATTCTTCCCTGACAGATTGCTGTTGCCCGCCCGTTTGTCTTTTGGGACTTGATTATGATGTCCTTTAAATGGCTGACTTTCCGTAATCAATCAGAGAGTTTTCACACTGAGTTCACCCTTCTCCCTTTGTTTGTTCAGTTTCCTGCTAGAGAAATCATTAAATATTGCTCACTTTGTTTGCACACTTTCTATGCGGGTTGAGTTATAGTCTGATGGTTTCTTTTGCTAATCGTTTGACAGTATTGATATGTCATAAATTATAAAACTTTCAAATTTTGTGATTTAACAAAACTTTAAGAGTTCCAATGATTCTCATTACTTTCTGCAGAACTCATTCTGTATTCCAACTGTCTGTATGCCAGAGCAGAATAAAAATAAACAAATAATTTTATGACATCGTTTCATTTAGTTTACAACGTTTGAACTTATATAAACAAGTCAATGGTATCCATTAGTCGAACTCATCCCATTGTATCAGTTATAATCGGGCATATTCTGTCAGATATTATCTGCGCCGTCTTGCTGAAAGTCCACTCGTATTCGCAGGAGAAAGTAATTATTAACTCTAAATCACATATTCAATAATTGCAACGCGTTTTTTATTTACACATTTACTTCGAACAAATATATCAATGAACCCCGCATGCCATTGTTAAAAATTAAATGGAATTATTTTTCTCATGCTCTACTGTATGCCAACATATGTATGCTAATGCGGAATTATCAATAAATGTTGGTCTAGAGTCCTTCCTGTATCATAATGTTATCGTTATCATAGTTATAATCGTTCTTTGTTAGTAAGCTTTTGAATTATATTTCACTATCCTATCTATTTTTATCATCGTATTTTATTTTAGTCCCTAATGTTTACTATTTTAAGCAACCGAATAATTTCATAAAATATCATATTTTGAAGTTATTATCAAGAGACATCCAATTGAATATTCACCTATTGTACTATAATTAACATCTCTACTTGAAGACCCAAGGATATCTTTAAATATTTTACCTGAAAAGAGAAAGAAAATGTAATTGTTAATATCAAATTGAACTTTTTAAAGTTACATTAAAATATATCATAAATATTTTATAGATACTAATCCAACTAATTTGTCTTAATCGTTATCATTATATTACTAATTATTATTGAGGCAAACTTCTCATTAATCTCAACTGCTTCAAAACATTTATTTGCTTTCTTTGCTTATTTTCTTCGTTTTTATCTAACTACATTGAGAATTTACATTTTTCTTATCTTGTCGTTTGAATCCTTAACAAGACCTTAAGAATCATGCAAATTGTTTCTAAAGAGCGCACTATATCAGTCCCTGTCGTTATTTCGGCCAATCCCAAAATCCACACACACACACACACAGACACCAGCACTGAGTCTCATGTGTGAGCTGCCATTTTCAAATATTCATTTGGGCCGCAAAAACCTCAAGGAAAAGCGAAACGAAAAAAAAAGAAACAAAGAACTTTGGAAAGGAAACGACACAGCTGCCGGGAAAAACAAAGATGGCAAAGCCAATAGGCTTGCGAAAGGGGGAAGAGGAGAGTAGCTAAAAAGGAAGGCAGAGGGTGGGTAGAAGGCCATAAATAAACAACAGGTATAAAACGGACTTAAGAACGTAAAGGCAGCGCGCGGCTATAAAAATGCAATTTCTTCTGCTTCTTGCATTGTGAAGGAGGCCAAAACAACACACACACACACACACACATACATCAAATATATTCTTCTGTGTGTGTGCGAGTGTAGAACATAAAAGCGGCTTTAGTCAGGTAACAAATGTTTATGCAATTTGTTTAAAGGCCGAGGCGAGAAAATAGTAATATATGACGAAGGAGGCAACACACGGTGGCAAAAAGAGCGAACATTTGCACTAAACACAGCACAAAGAACAAAGTCCACATGCCACCCCTCCCCCTCCAGGGACGCCTCTGCCTCGCTCGGTTGTGCAATTTTCTTGCTACTATATTTTTTTTATTTGTTACCTTCTTTTTTTTTCTGGACAAAGGCCGCGCTCGCAAATTGCTGCAGTTGCCTCCCAGAGGCACAAAAGAGCAGCTCAAGAGAAAGAAGAAAGAGAGTGAGTGAGATAGACAGAGTGTAGGAGAAAATAAAAAGCGAATATGTGGAGCAAGTGCAAACAATTGTGCAGGCTGCAGGCTGAGGTGCTGTGCCGCCTGTCATCGTCGTTCTGTTCCACTCCATTCCATTTCGTTTCATTTCGTTCCGCACTCATGGCATCCCATGGCATTGCAATTCTTATTGCAATGCAAAAATGTGTTTGCCACTTCTGAAATTGAAAGGCAGCTGGCAGAGGCGCCCTCCTCGCCTCTATGTGTGGGCGTGGCCCGCATTGCTCTTTGGCAGTCGCATTTTATTGCCTGCTTTTGGGCGTGAATTGAGAAACTGCCAGCCCCACAGACACATTCCGAGTCCCCGCCAGCTGCCAGGACAGAAGTAAGAATTATGCTTGCCACCGAAAATTGTTCGAGCTAGAGGCGAATGATGGTAGAAGACAACAGACCCCCCTTATTGAGCAAGCAGCTTAAGAAACACCACACAAAAAAAGAGGCAAGGGATTCACATGATTTAAATGGCAGGCAGAAACACCAACAAATGGCCAACTAGGAGAATCCATTCTATTGTAAGAGAACTGGGAAAAGCATCATAACATTTATTGCACACCTTTTCTGTTTTCAGCATAGAACCAGCAAATTTATGAATCTCAATATGAATTGGAATAAGCGCCATGAATTTTATATTATTTTCTACTGTGTATGTCCAAAACAGAATGAAAGAAATTGTAAATGATATTTTATAAAATTACAAATTTGTTATTAAAAAAATAAATAAATGTTGATATATATTGATTTTGGATCTACATATAAATTCCATATTAATATTAATTCCTTGTTTATCCCCAGAAAAAATACAGAATAAAATAAAATATTTTCTTTAAGGTTAAATTATTTTTTGTTTTATATTTTAATGAAGTAATTTAAGTATACTGTTGTTGCTTAACTATAATGTGGATTATTAATTGACAAACATTTAATTTTAATACTTTTTCAAAGAATCGAATATAATCTTCCTCCAGCAATGCGTTAAATGAGTACCAACTCTCCACTAAGAACCAAGCTAATCATTAAAATTCATTCACATAAATCGAGCTGAGCACAAAACGAGATTCAATTCGTGTAAATCGCAGATACGCACACATACATGCACACATGTTTACACACATAGCTCGGTCAATAATTTGTGGCACAGTGTAGTTGCTGTTAAACTGGCATTAAACTATTGTCAGCTTCTTTGTTGATTCTCTCTCGGCTTCAAGACAAACTTGGAGCGTGCTGGTAGTAGAGTTTCCAGCCTGCCTGATTGTCTGTCTGTCTATAGATTCCATCCTCACGCGTTACCCCCTACACTATCCCCTCACCCTGTCTGTTGGCCTGTCATCTGTAGGCAGTCTTTTGGCTTTTAGCCAGGCGCTGAATGCGCGTTGGCCTTTATCTGCCTTGCATATCAAATGGGCTGCTGACGACAGGCTCGTCCACAACAGGAGCAGCGATAGGGGATAGAGGTGGTAGGAGGGACAGGGGCAAGGGGCAGGTTGCTGTGGGAAACTGGAGGACACTTTATGGCATTTCTTTTGCAACATCTTGATAATGACCAGTGACCTCAATACGCGCCGCACATGCAACACATGCGCCTCGTCTAACACACTTTCACTTCCTGCCTGGCGAGACTCCTGCCCCTTCACTCCCTCACCTGCACACCCTATGAAAATGTTGTAAAACATTCTCTTGCCAACACTTTCGCTGCACTCTCTCTCTCTCTCGTTCTCTTTCCCTCTCTCTCTCTCTCAGTCTCTGTCTCTGGGGAGTTTTGCTTTTAATGTGCATTTTTCACACTAAACACGTGCATAAATCATGAACGTGCGCTCAACTTTTGCTCAAGGCTAAGTTCCTGTGCCTGCAGTACCGTCTCCGGTCTTCAGTCTACCTCTTTACGCCTTCCTGCCTCCCCCTTGCCACATCGTAATGTCACCTGCACATTGAGGACAGGCGCAGGTCTTTGCTTTCTATGCAAAATGCATCAAATAATAATACATAATGCAGCTTTATACACATGCAGCTGCTGCTGCTGCTGCTGTTGCTGCCTCTGCGGCAGGACACTTGTCCTGATTATGGCTGTGCCACTGTGTAAAGTGTCGACCAAAGCAGCAACCACCAACGTCAACGACAACGACAGCAGGACGCAGTTGCTAGAGGTGGTGGTGGCGATGGTGTCAGCTGTTGCAACGTTGCAGTTGCATTTGTTTTGTCTCCCTCTCCGTCTCTCTCCCTCTGTGTATGTGTGTGTGTGTCTCTGTCTGCATCCCTCGCTTGGCTGTCTGTTTATACTGGCAAACATTTGTTTTGACTGGCAAAAAGGGGTACGCAACTACGTTGGCTGCAGGAATATGCATTAAAATTCATGCCGAGACGTCGAGACATTAAATTTTCCCATGGATTTTGTCTCTCGTATCCCTTGTCTCCTGTCTCCTCTCCCCTGCCTCCTGTTCTTTCAGTTTCTACCCTAATGACGGCTGATAATGTTGCCAACTGCCTGATGCCTTTATCATTGTATTTATGCGAAAATGTTGTTGTTAATTAGCTAACAATTTATGCGACTGCATTGCGTGTTCAACGTTGATGAGGAGGCGTGGTCGTAGTAGAGAGGTGGGTGGGCGTGTATCACTCTTATCAAACTCTATTAAAATGGGCTTTACTCGTAAGGCCTTTACTACTGTGGCATTAATTTGTAGACTGTTGTCAAGGCTGAGACTTAAGAGCAGTCGAATATGCCTATTATAATATGAAAGTGTAGTGTAGTATATTAATTAAGTGAGATATTAAAACAGACAAACAAGAAAATGTTTATAAAGTTAAAATTAAAATTTAAATTAACATTTTTAAATTTTGGAATGTACTTAAAATAACACACTACTTTAAATGTTCTCGCAACGTACTTCGTCTTTAATTATAACGGAGACAACAATTCCTTAAATATTTAAGAGATATCGTTAAGAAAACCTGACGTAAACCGATTCTAAACATTATAATATATATATTTTAGTTTTCAATTCTTAAGTATATATCATATTTAACAGTATTTTAAACTGTATTGTAATGGTCAGTCGCAAATCCGCGTAAACCTTCTCGCAAGATAGTAAGGATATGAAGTTAATTTGCTCATGTACTCTTCTTTTTGTTGAGTTATCTGTTCTATAGCGGATATGATGTTCAGGTCTATTGGATATTTTCTATTGGATATTTTCATTTCAGATATATCAAAGTACCCCAGTGTTTGTTCCCAGTATCTTCGATTGATATTAATGTTACTACTGCTTGCACTTCCCCATAGTTGGAAGTCGGCCTGATTGGTTTCAATACGTAATTGTAGAGTAGTCAAGAAAGAGGGATGAGCAATAGTTAATAAGCCAGAGAGAGACTACTAGCTCTAAGCATAAGCTGTGTTCTTTTGGCTATGAAGTGCCTGTGCCAGGTGAGGTGCACTTCAAGGTAAGTAAGTTAATTTGCTTTCGGTAGTACACAAAAATATAAAGAAAATAAATTAAAAGAGTACTGAGCTTTTAATCTACAATAAAAGAAGAATTCATAATTTTACCATATCCTTTTCAGTATACTAAAAATTCTAGTCAACCTGTAAGCTGTTAAAATTCAGTCATAAAAATTATTAAATTTTAATTCTCCTGTAAAAACAAACATTCTCCATATTGCAATCTTCTTAGTACTTTGTTAGTTTAAGCTAAAACTTTTACTCTAATCTGCAACAGCTGAAAATTTCAGTGTGAAAACAAGTTTTATGTACGGAAAGTACCACGACTATCGTATCATCGCGTGTTGACAATCCTCTTTGAGAGAGATCGGGGGAGACGAACAGCGAACAGTGTTCGCTTGCTGAGCACATTCGTTTTTCACGAAAAGAAAATCTAATTAGTTGGAATCTTAAGCAAACACATTTCGCAGCCGTCTTTTAAGAGCTCCACTTTTTGTTTTTTGTTCATTCCCCCTTTCCGCCGCGAACGGTAAAAATAATGGCCAAACAGCTGGCAGCTGTCGTGTGAGCTAGCGGAAGAGCGCGAGAGCTTTAGTTCAGTTCTTTCGGCTTAGCACTTAAAACTTTAATTAGCCAACTTACCCTACCCACCATCACCCACCCCCCTTTAGACCATCCTGGACGAACATATAATGGAAAAGTGGCCGAGCTCGTGCCCAGAACACGCGTATATATGTAGAACACATGCGAGCCGGGGTAACTTTAGCTTAGCCCTAGCACACACTTTGATATAATTAGCGGCATTAGCCATTAAGTAATTTTAAAAATTAATCACCAAGCCGAGCGAGCGGCAGCATGGCAGCCACTCAGGCAGGCACTCCAAAGCCCAGCCATGCACATTGTAGTGCCAATTATTGGCCAAATCAACAGAACAGACAAGACAAAGAGCAGGTACCGAGCAAAGGAGGAGGACCCTGTGTACTGCTAACCCAATTAGCACTTAACACATGACGGCGACGGCGACAGCGACGTTGGCAGCGACTGTGGCAGCGGCGCCAGCCTAGGTAAATAAATGGCAAACAACAGCTCAATTGATGGTTGGAGCACGTGTCTTCAAGCTTTCCCCCCAAGTTACGTTAAATGTTTTCGCAAAACCCACAAAACCTTGTCAGAGGGAGAGAAAGAGAGGGAGCGAGTGGAGGACTTCCCCTCCATACTCCTTTCTCCTCCTTGTTCTCTGCTACTCTGGCGGCGGCAGCGACTTTCAATTTCCAGGCAACCAGCCAAAAAGGCAATCGTCAGCGAAAAGGCAACCAGAGCAGGCGGCAGGCAACTTGGAAACTAGCACAAGGACGTGTGGCACACACGCACACACATACGAACAGACGTTTACTCACGCACACTCACATGCAAACATAAGCTCAAGTTCCCACCATATAGCGCTCGTTCTTGTCGAAGCTTTCTTCGATTCCAGTCGAAAAATCTTAACTCGTACGTGATATGCGCCGCGTAATCAATATTTACACATACAAACCCACACAGAGAACTTTTTGCAGAAAAAATATGTGCGGAAAATAAGAATGACAGACCCAAGTTTACCAATTGCCAGATATCAATATATATATATATATTGCAAATGCCAGTTGAGTAATATCCTACATATGGTGTACGAAGTAGAAACATATTTCTAGGGCAAGCCAATTGGATTACAATGTACGCTTCGATAGTGTGTTTGCGTTATTCGAACAGAGATAGACCATTATATCAAGAGACACATATATCCTTGAAATTTCATATGCTGCATTCCGACAAAGTAATAAGGAACGTGCAAATGGTTATTTATTAAATCGGAAATTGCTCGATTTTGTAGAAGAAAAGAGGAATTTTCTTTGGTTTGGTATGACACTGAGCTGATGATGGCAAAAGTTGATGATAAAGTGGTGAGGTGTTTCTTTTAAATATTTACATGGATTTAAATGTTATAAAAAAGAATTATGAACAATATTTGAATATCAAAATTAGATTGGCTGCTAAAGACCTAAATTATAAATATTGATAAATATATTAAGTTAAAAAATGTACAGAATTTCGTAACGAAATACGCAAAGCTTATTGATTTTTTAAGATTTGATAACATATATAATTTTACCTTAATTCTATTAATACCATATAAGTTCTTTGAAACTCAACATTATTTATTTAATTAGTTTATAGTCGACTAAGGTCAGTCGACTGTTTAAAAGTAAAGAAAAAACAATTTATAGTTATAATTTATAATTTTAAATTACAATTAAAATCTTAGCTCTGATAATACAATTTAATAATACAATTTAATTTAATTTAATAATACAATTTAAACATTTTAGCATACTGAAGGGTAATATATTAGTGGGATTTCTGTATTATTATTACAGCTTATCTAGTCGACAACTTTAATCATTCGCATTCATCGCTAAATTTGGTGATCAAAGGCAGTTGCATCTCATTCTAATGTAGCCGAGATGAAACCGATTGAATCATCAAATTCCTTTGTTGTTTTTCGACTTTGTTATGATATAATTATATTGAAACTAAATTATAATTTGTATAAAGGAATAATTGATCGGAAATAGTAGATCAGACACATTTATAATATTTACATTTTTTCGTACAACACATAGAATAATAAACTTGATGGCGATTTCAGTTGAGAAGAGTTCGCATGTGATGCTTAACCAATTGTACAAATCGAAGAATCGTTTATCGCTAAGGGCCAATTAAAAATGTGGCAAATGATTGCCAAAAGTTAAAATGTCTGTGAACTCCAACTATCAATGATATAATTGCCTTAACGGCTGCACCGACACCCACTTCGATTCCGATTTTAACTCCAACTCGAACTTCCTCCTTGCCAAAAGGATGCGCCATCAAGCAAATGCAGTTACTCTTGGCACACATTAAATTTGGTTTGATTTTTGGCGTTGCCAGGGAGTGAGAGAGATAGAATGGGAGATAGCCAGGCAGACAGGCAGTCAGACAGCCAGACAAGCTGGAAGCCAGCTCGGCAGACATGAGTTTCATTACAAAAGGAACTTGCGACTTGACGGTGCAAACTGGAGCCAACCAAGGGGAAAATCAAGTGGAAAACGTATATTGTGAAAATCAACTATTGGCAGGCAGCTGTCAGCTGCAGCGGCGCAAGAAGACGCTGAAATAGAAGAAGAAGCTATAGAAGAAACAGGAGAGACGCTGCTCAAACAACGAAAACAATGGCCAACGAAACTCAAAGACGCCAACGAGCAAACGCGAGCTGCCAAAGTTGGTAGCATAAATAGAAGGTTAGCAGAGAGACAGAGGGGGATTAGAGACGAGGACGGGAACAAGAGGAGACGAGTCTTATGAAAACATTACATCATAAGCAGTCGCACTGGCGAAGATATAGTACCGCGGCGATTCTCAAGCCTCTTCTCGCGCTCTGTCTGTCCCAGTCTGCCAGATTCCTGACAGTGAAATGCTGCTGGCAAAATATTTGCCAAAATCTAATAAATTACACAAAAGACTCCTCCACATCCTCCACTTCCTTTAGATAAGTGTATAAAGAAGGTGAACGTGTGTATGTCTGTGTGCAAAATAATGTCAGTTCGCAGAGTTGAAACGATTAAAGCGCAATCTCACTTAAATCACATGCAAATCCGACTAATGTGAATCGATGCACGTGCTTAAGAGGTGGCGAGACAAACGGAAGGAGGAATCGCATTAAATTAACCACACTCACCCACACAGAGACGAAGAGATTATAGCAAGCGAGCTCCTATAAATTATGCATATAGCAAACTTCTAGTCACAGTTCATACATCATCTGTGCGAGGAAATTGAGTTTTACTTTCGTATTATTGCAATGGAATTCGATCAATAAAGACGACATTAGGAAAGAGTTAGATGAAATTTCACAATGAATATAATACACCCTACCCTGTGCTGTATAATAAATAGATAAACAGGCAATGATTGCACTGGCAGTGTACCATGAAAAAGGAAGAGTTACAAGGGAATTAAGCTTGACTATGATATACCCTGCATAGAGTTTTTTCTATATAGTCAATAGTTAAATAGTACTAGAAATATGTAAATAGTACTAGCAATTTTTAAAATAAAAAGGAAGGGAGAAGTTAACCTTGGCTCTGATATACAGAGATTAGAGATTATAGAAAATAATATAGTGTAGTATATTATAGTATATGATATAAAGAAGATTTATACAATACTGTTATAAATATATATTAATTGCACTAATAATATTACAAGAAAAATTTAATTGACTTAAAAATAAGTCAGCCTTCTATTTTAACTCTAAAATATATTGCAAGTATTTCTGAAATTTATTAAAAATAATTAGAAGTTTTATCTGCGTTATATGAAACCTTGAAACCAAAGACAATAAAGACACACAGAAGCCAACAACAAGTGTGTGTAGGGTATACACATATGTACATTGACTTCCACAAAATCAAATTGAACATCATCTGACATTCTCCATTCCTCGCACACACTCTTCTATTGTCAACTCTTCGTTTGACAAACGCCTTGACAAATACGCGCGAAAAATGTCTAATTAGAAGTTTTCCAACATTTGCAGCTGTCAAAGTTTTTTAATTGAAAAATACTTTGCTTTGCTCCCTACCCAAAAAAAAAACTCCTTGCAACCTGTCATATCTCACTTAGTCAGTGAGAACATGAATTCGAATACAAGTAGAGAACGATGACTATGACAACGTAGCTGCACTTACCCCCCCCCCCACCCACTCAACAAGTTTTTCTCAATTAAAAAACTTTGCAATTCGAAGTTTCAATCAAACTCTTCATTTAATTTGCACCATTTTGTGTTCGTTCTCATGGGGGGTCGTTAATAAAACATGCGCGGAAATGTTCACAGCAAAATATTATTATCATATTAGTAACTCATCTACGAAGTTGGGTCATGAACTCAATTCATTGCGGGTGAGGCGAAAACTTACTCAACGCTTTGGGACAAAACTATTGTGTTAGTTTTTTGGCGGCGAGGGAAGAGCTTGTTGCATTTTGGGGATTGGCGAGGGGAACGAGTGCTGGGTCCAATGAATGTTGATAAAAAGTTTCTGTGCGCCACAGCAGTTTGAACATATTGCGATGAAGCCAGTCGCTGCCACCTTTTGAGGCAAACAAACAACACGAAACACGCGCACCCACGAAACACAAAACAATTTGAATGAATATGCCAAAGGGGCTGGGGAGGGAGACGAGTGAAAACTTAGTCCTTGCCACGACAGGCGACTGATGATGACGAGACAGCAAGAGCAGCAACAACTACGACGACAATGATGATTACTGACTCCTCCGATGACTGACGGACAGACACACAACTACACAACACAACATATATCTCTATCTGACTCTGTCCGATGATAGTGCTAGAGCTATAACAAAAGTTTTGCCAAAACTAATAAGCTTCTGAAAATATTCCCCAAAGATCTGTGCGAACCAACAACTTTGTTGAAAAAACAAGGCTAATGGCTCGTGCTGCCTACAATGACATCAGCAACTATTGCCGACCATTTGCTTTTGAGTTGCCTGTACAAATGAATCCAAAAGATTGTTGAAAGCTATACACACATATTTTGGCAAAAACTTTATCAAAAGCAATGCAGAAAAAGTTTCTAGTTAGTTTCTTGATCGCTTGAGACAGTCGGAATAGCTAATTGAAATTGAAATTGAAATGTCAACTGGACTAGAAAAGACTAGCATTGATTGTAGATAAAGAAATGGAAGCTGGAACAGCTTAAAAGTTAGTGAGAGATTGAAAAGAATTGAAGTTGCTTAAAGCTTTATGAAATTAATAGTAACTTAGGAAGAAAGTACAAGGTACAAGGAAATTTTACTGTTACGAATTATTACTGTTAGAAAGAATCAAAAGACAATTCCATCTAGCTCTCTCCGCTTGTTTATCTATCTAATATTTATAGTATCTTTAATATGTTAGCCATTCTGTATTAATTTATGAAATATACACATTTACATATATCGCAAAAAATTCAATTAAAAAATTGTACAAAAACAATAGAAACTATCGATAAACATTTCTTTTGTCTAAAGTTTTAGCAACTAAACTCATCACATTTTTCTCCGTAGTTATTTCCAATATCCACAAGAAATTTCATTAAATTCGATGCACAACATCTCTAGATAAATATGATTTTCTTATGCATTCTCACAAATTTTTCAATCAAGCACTTCAACAGCCCCTCAAGACTCTTCTTATCCCCGTCGACTTACTTTGAAATAAATTCCCTGTGAAGTGCAAATGTGCACAGAAACTTGCACTTGGTCGTTAATCAAAGATTAAACGTAAGACGAATTTTTAATTAATCCACGCAAAAACTTTCGTCAAGATAGTTTCGCAACTTCGTTAAGTCTTTACAACCTGTGAGGGCTACATTTAACTTAATCTCTCTGCCAAGATTGCAACCTATGCCATGCCAAACACATGACGTAAACCGTACCGCACCCAGATCTATGGCAAACCACATAACACCCCACTTGACCCCAGTCAGCAGCAGTGGCGGGAGCAGTCAGTGACGGGCGGGTGTGGCAAGATGAAACCAAGTGCAAAATTGCCTTCACCACTTGAAAAGTTTATGCACTGCTCAAGTGCAACATAAATTGCCGGCAGTTAAGGCGGCCACTCGCAACTTGTAGCAAGCAGCAACTTGCAACTTACAACGAGATTTGTAATTAAAAGTCGTAGCACCCCCGAAAAATCATTATAAAGTTCTGTTCCATAGTTTGTCTGATTTAAGACCAATTGCAGTCAGTCAGTCAGTTATTTACTCATTTAGTCAGTCAGTCGGATCGTCGGCCCACTTGAGCTTATCATATAAAATGTTCCCCGTACAAAAGTTTTGATCTTCTTCTTGTTGTTTTTGTTGATGGCACACAAAAAGTGGCAACAAGCTGCAAGCGACTAAAAACAAATGCAATCTGCTTGTCCCACCCCCGAAGAAAACGCAGCTGTAGCTGCGACGAAACCAGGCCAACTACTTTTACAACTAAAAGTACTAATTGTGCAACCAGTGAGGGGAAAAAGGCAGCCAAAGGCGAACTGACACCGCCAACATTATACGTAAATTAGTTTTTAATTAATTTCCGAGCCTCTTTTTTTGGGCCAGAAACAACACACACACACACACACAAACTCGGTTCAGTCAGTAGCACAATGTGCTCGACTCGTTCGAGTGTCAATTTGCAGCTCATTAGGACAGTTTAGCATACGGAGCGGGGGATGGAGGGTTACTTTTTGAAATATTTCGAAATTGTAGTGTTTCCGAAAGTATGAAGTGGCATGTGCCTTTTTTAATATTGCTAGTTTACTGAGGTGGGCCCTTAGCCTACAGTGACGGGGGTTAATGCCTGTAAGATTTCTCAAGGAATTCTAACTTAATTTTATGGCTTGGAGCAGCCTAAGATCCCATTCCATTTCTCTAAAACTAGCTTCAATTTGAAGCTGCAACTACTGAGTGACTTTATCGACGTCTGACTATCCGACAGTATTGAAATATCTTTGCTCATTATTTCCGTTTATCTTATTTATACTTCAGCCAGGAAGCTTTTGAGAAATCTAAATCTTGTACCTTTGAGTTTTACTTGTAAATATTCTCGTTCAATGAGAAAAATGAGCATAATGAGCACAAATTAATATTGTCCGGAATAATATTTATTAAGGAAAACAGTTAATCCTAATTTTAAAACATTCGTACATACATACAAACCTTATACAAAACAAATCTTAGTAATGTAATTTATTCACACGATTTCGAAACTCACCTGAAATAAAAGAAAAGAAAATAAATTAGTACATTAACATATTATTTATTTAAAAATATATCAGTTTCTTTTAAAAATAGTTATTGATACTCCAAGTTCTTCACTCATAAGTTGCTCTATTATACTTTAAGTTAATCAATTAATATCCTACGCAGTAAAAGGAAAATCAATTAATTACGCTCTTCAAGCTATGTCTAATTATAGCAAAGTCTTTTACGCTTATGCAAATGTCCTTGTTTGTTTTTCCTGCACATACTCCTTGTCGTTGTCCCTATCTCTGTCTCAGTCGCTATCTTCTAGCTGTTATGGCTGACTTGCCATCTAGTCAATATTTCTAGCTTGTGCGGAATATATACCGCATATACTACGATATATCATGGCGCACAGGAAAATCTAACCAACAGCGTCGCATCGCTTTGCAACTTATAATTGGATTTATGGGGCAGACGAGCAAAGACAACAACAGCTGCTGCAGCTGCAAGCAGCGAGTCCAAGCGAACGGACCAACTGGCAAACCATCCATCTCTGCATAAGCCATCTCTAGCGTTGCTATCCTAAGTAGCCTAAGTATGACGGTACTCGGAGCTCGTTTAATGCTCCCTACGCCCCGTAGCGAGTTAGAGAGAGAGAGGAGGAACGATATTGTCGATGTCGCGCCGGCAGCGACGTCATTGCAACGGAAGCGGAAATACCGCAGAGCAAAGGTAAAAACTGCATGCGATGGAAGAATATACTAGAGATGGCAAACTGGTAAAGAGGGGAATAGGGAGCGAGATAGAGAGACAGACCGAAAGAAAAGAAAAGCATTTCCTCGCTAGACTCGTTGTGGTCATTTTGCTTAACTCAGTTGCTGCCCCAGTTTGTTGCAAATTAATCACAAGGGTATTTACTTTATTTATTTAATAAAGCTTCGACATTGTTCGAGTAATGGCAGGGGATCTAATGGCACTGGACACAAACTGCCACAGCTAATTGTCTTTAAAGAGATGAAAGCAAAATAAATGTACATAAAATAGAAATATTTTGCCGTCAGCTTTAAAGTCCGAATCTTAATTGCTAAGGAAATTGTATGACGAACAAAATATAGATTCCTTTTAAGTATTTCTTATTCATATGCTAATCTTATCTGTAACTGATCTCCAGCATTATTTACTGTTATTTAATAGCTATAATATCGTTCCTTCAACTTAATTTTCTAAAAATAAAATATAATGATGCGTTGTGCATGTTTTCTGATATTAAAATCCCTCCCCACCCATCATTAGCCTATGCACCACACTCAGAGCTCATCTACGCATGCTCCTTATCAGCGGAGGAGAAATAAAATATGACACGAGAGCAGTAAACAAACTACGAATACTCTAAAATATATAAACAATGCGTAAAATGAGACAAACTTGAGCCAAGAGTTCGTTGTGTCGAGGTGGGAGGGGGAGAAGTCAATGCAGAACCACCACAGCACCAAGATAAATGTAAATAAATACTTGAGCGAGATTTCAGTTTTATTCTTCTTTTTTTTTGCTCTATCAGCGACGCGATGCAGAGATTTTTGTTACGGGCTTTTAACATTTTTCTACTGTACATGCACATATAGCTAGATATATACACAGAGATATATTTCTTCGTGTGTGTGTGTGTGTGTATTTATATTATTTTCTTTTTTGATAATAATGTTGACTGCGACGGCACAAGGCGTTGACTGTTCAAGTGCTCTCCAACAGCTTGCTGGCGAGTTGCATGAGTTGAAAGGGGTGTCTTCTTCCACTTATGTGTGGGTTGTCTCGCTTCTTGTTGCCGGCTTAACACCAACAACAGCAGCAACAATAAGAACTACAACAAGCAGCAGCATAATAAGAAGCATGTGAAGCGAAAAACAAACAACTAAAGATCGTACAAGCGCCTCGCATTGGCTGCTTTAGTTATACCCTATCTGTAAAGTACTTGCTGGGGTATGTAGGACTCTACTTAAGAGAATGTTACAGAGACATCTTAACTGTCGACTGTGGAACTGTTTAAAATAATAGAGCATTTTAATTTAGTTTCTAAGAAAATATATAATCAAAGTGTGGACACTCTTTTAAAATAATATCTAAATAATATAAATAGATATAAAAAATGCAATAATAATAATGCAATTAATAAAGAATAATATTTTAAATTATATATTAAATATTTAAAAATTGACATTATATTTTTAAAAACAATTTTATTACGCTAAATATATATTATGAATATATAAATAAGTAATCTTGAGAATTTTTAACATTCTTTTCTTTATTCAGTGCACTAAAAAACGTTCTTTGAATATCCATAAAGAATAAAATTGATGGCAATTTTTTCAGAATTATTCTTCTACTTAAAAACCAAAACAGAAACAGCTTTTGCTAGAGCATTTGCATTTCGTACTTCTACCTCACATTCTATTGTTTTGTTTTGTACTCGTCGTGGGTGTCGAAGCGCATGATGTTTGTAAAAAAGGCGTGGCAGGGCGTTACATGTGCTAAGTGCGTGATACTCTGTGTGTGTGCGTGTGTGTGTGTAAGTTCGTGTGTTTGTGTTTTGTAAGTTTAAAGCTGTGGAAACTGGGTTAATAATGTCATTTACTGCACCGTAGAGCAGGCACAACCGACAAGTTGGCAACACGACCAGCCACACCCACTTCACACCGCCCTCTTTTGCCCACCTACTGGGCTGAGCATTAGAATTGAAAACCCTATTTGTGTTCGTGTGTTTAGAAGAACGTCATAGAAATAAATGCTTAAATTCTAATTGCAGGAAGTTGCCAGTTGTAAGTGCAGCAGCAGCAGCAGCTGTTGTTATTTGCATCGTTGTTGTTGTTATTGCTTTTATTGTTGAGGCTTATGCTGTTAGCAATGCAATGTTGCTTGTTGCTGCCCGCCTGCCAGCCAGCCTGCTGACGCTTTTAAGTGCTGTTGACAAAAGGCTAATGCGATTGACATTTTCAGGCAGCTTTGCAATGCACTCTTCCCCCCTCACCCCCCCCGGCCACCTAACCCGGTTCTTGTTGCATCATTAGACACGCAGCATTGCTCTTGTCATTTGCCTATTGTGAACACTAAAACCAACACTGACAACAACAAGAATGTAGCCTGATATTGCCCCGCAGCTGCTTGGGTAGCCAACGGGGCAGCTGCCTTGTCTTATCGCCACCAATGCGGGCTGTTTCTAACAACAAAAGACAACAGCAATTTGTCGAGAATTAGCCACAATGGGTTAGTAATATAATAGAGATCCCCCTCCCTCACTAAACACTCCTCTCAACCCATGTTATCACGCTGTGCAAATCTAATGCGAAAACAGTGTGCACTCGCTAAACAGAATAACTATTTGCTAGCATAGACAATTCTAATTTCCATATGAAATTCTCGCGATTAACCCTAGAAAGCAAATTTACTGACCCAGTTTTCGCTAATAGAGGATTATAAAAAATTGTAGAGCTATACATACTTACATTTTATTGTCCAATTCTTATACTGTGTGTAAATCATTCTGACAATAGCAACTTCAAACCAAATTCCTTGAAAGTAAATTTAATCAAGAGTCGCAAAATATAAAGAAACTAGTCACATTTTATTATCAGTTTGCTCTCTGCAGACAATCTAGCCCAAATTTTGTTACATTCTTTCCAATAATGGAGATAATGTAAAACGTTTTTTCAAGTATCTATTTTGTACAGCAAATTCCTTCGCCTTCTGTCAAATTCCCTCGCCTTCTGAACTGCAAACCAAATTCTTCTAGAGTACACTCAAACTTAATTCGCAAGAAATGGGAAAAATATTCACTTTTCATTATCATTTTGCTCTCTGCACAACCTAACCCAAATTTGTGTACATTCATTCACAGTTGTTGTCAGGTATTTTCAGACTATTGAACAATGTAATTGGCATACAGATGAGTGCACCTTCAGTCTTGGGGCGCATTGGGGTTAAGGTATTGTATGTGTGTGCAAACGAAATTGCAAATTTTCAATGCTCAAAAATGCATTTAGGTAACATTCATGGTGGAACACATTTCCATTTATTTTTTTATTGCATTCAAAACACACAAATATTCACACACACACACATGCACACTCGGAAAAACAATGCAAATGCAACTGCAACAGCAAGTGCGGCACATTTATCCGTTATATTTATCCGTTGCGCACAAAGGGTGCACAAACACGGCACATTGCAACAAAATATGCAGAGCAACATATTTGGTAACCCAGTTTGTGCCTGGGCCTAGAGCAGCCCAAAATGGGTGGCAATCCTGCTGGTGATACATTCCTTCCGTTATTTCCATATTTCGTCCTGCCCATATGGAAGCATTTGCCGACCCGACAATTTTCAGTCTATTTATTAAATTTTTTCGACTATGCAGCGGAAGGGATGAAAGGATTTCACTTTTTATACCCACTTCTCATAGGGCAAAAGGGTATTATAGCTTTGTGCAATCAACAGTCGAGTCGATGACCGTATGTCTGTCCGTTCGTCCGTATAAAAATATAGATCCACAAATCGATAAAAACCAAATTCCAACCATAATTCTAAGGTATAACAGTTCATTTTAGGTAAACACATTAAATATTTAGGTGCAAATGATTTCATCTTTTGTGTGATTGCCATCGGATCATTAGCATTTCGAAGCCGCTCCTGAAATAGCTGCCCAAAGTATGCAACACAAAATTCGCAAAACAGAAATTAAATATTTAAAAAACGGTCAACTTTAACTAACTTGTGTGCTTTATTTTGTTGTATGCTTAATATAGGTTAGTAAAGAGAGTCTTATAAAAGAGTGAAAAGTGAGAAACTTATCGACATTTACTTTGTATATTTAATTTCAAAATTGAAAAAAGAAATTATTGCTTTAATTTATTATAAGTTTAAAACCAAGAATCAACATATGTATGTTCAAACTAGAGTTATATATCCTCTATGTACAAAGTCTTAAGAAGAAAATGTATCTTATTACTACAATTTCCCTTTTACCCTCAATTAAAACTGTATAACTTTTTTTGTATCTTCCAAGCTTACAAAGTTTGCAGTTGAAATTTTCCCCCACTAAATTTAACTAGAAAATTTCCCTTTACTCAACTAATCAATCAAGCACTTGCTCATTCCCATTTCTCCAACATGCTACCATAATTAATGATTAAAACAGTAGAAAGAAAAAGAAAAACACGTGTTCGCAACACAGAAACTTGATAATTTTAATGTTCTGGCTACCGACACGACACACAAGAAGACACACAATGAAAGAGCGGAAAAGTTGTTGCTTTCAATTTTCTTCTTTCTTTTTTTTTCGCTTTAAATTGTTAATGAGGCTGAGCGTTTAGCACGTTTTCCAGCGCTTGGCTGAGCGCATTAATGTCTGTCCTCGTCTCGTCTCCAGCCTAGCACACAGTCGTAGGAGTAGTCTCGATGCCCCCGACACACAGTCACAATCGCACAGTCGCAGTCACATTCAGAGTGGCAGGCACAGTTCTGAGTAGGGAAATTACTCATACATAAATAAGGAACCCATTATCAAATGGCAGTGTTAATACAGTAAAAAAAATACAAAACATGACAAGCAACAGCAACAAGAACTGCTGCAGCTACAGATGGTTAAATATGTAGTATGCAAGGTACTTCTATATTCATATCTACGTTGAACTGAAGTTGAGCATATCCACGATGCATCCGTAACAACAAGAACTACAATAGAAGCGACAAGCACGAATAGACAATGCGCGCGCGTGGCATTAAATAAAAACTAAAGATACAAATGTATCTGTATCTGTAGGATTAAAAACACAGTTGGTATGCCTGCACAGCGACTGACTTTGGCAAAAGGTTTTGCATATTTAAGGAAGTGCACGGAAAAAGCAATTGTCTCTACGCGACAAGCAGATACCTTATAAATTCGAATTGACCTTTCGATTAGTTCATTCTTGATTAACAAGTACACCCATCGTATTCCGCTGTCTACAGGGTATACAAGTTTGCCACACACAGTGCACATTTTTAATGAGCATATTTCTAAAGTAAAACGCAAAGGAAATGAACAAGAACTGTAATAAATGTGAAATAAAGAAAACAACTATGGTAAGAAATACTTAAGATTGAAACGAAATGACAACTTGGAAAATTAATATCGTTTAAGAGAAATCTCTTAAGAAATGTAATATACTTCCATCAAACAAAAGTTAAAACATAAATAAATATCAATATTTGCTCGGTATATAGTATGTAACAGAGCAGAAATATGTATATTTTAAATACACATATGAATTTTAAATTTCGCAACAATATGACGAAAAAGGTTATGAAACACATTTGCAATTCAGTTGCGTGGAAAAGGGCAAACTCGCAGCGCCGCGACTAATGGAAAATGTGGCATAAATTATGTACACTACATTTGACAGCGATATTTCGTTTGCAGCCCATTGTTGCCGAAACAGTTGAAAAACTTTTCATTATGCTGATGGCACTGCCTCACTTACAGCACCCGCTCTCCCTCTCTGCCTGTTGCTCCCTCAACTCCCTGCCAGGTAATACGAGCCCAAACTATGGAAAGCAGTTGAAGTTGTCGCCAGGGCGATGCTGGCAGTGATGACGACACAAGCAATTAAAAATTTGTTCATTATGTGGGAGGGAGAAATGCGGAGTAGGGAAGAGTCTGTCAGGCAGTCAGCGAGTCAATTCGAGGACGACGACAACGACGACGATGGTAGCCACAAAACTTATTAATTTTACAATTACAGAACAAAATTGTGAGTGTGCCAATTAATTTGCGGTTACCAAAAGATACACAATGCCAACGCCCACGGTTCAAAAGAAAGAGAATCAATGAGTGGGAGTGCGAGTGGGAGAGAGCAACACAGCATCATTAGGAGGCGTTTGTGTTGCTTTTCTTCAACGTTAATTGGAAACAAACTAAGGCGACTTCGCGTGCCTGACCAGACCCCAACCAGCAGTTCGCCAATTCGCGTTACCAATCTTCCGTCTCCGTCTTGGCTCCAGCACATGCTGAGCCAAAATGCCTGCCATAATTGCTGCTGATTGTTTGCCAAAAAAAAAAAAGAGACAAAGAGAGAGAGAGAGAAACACAAACTGCCAGCCAAGAACCGAAATGTGAGTAGCAAAAACAAAAAAAAAACAAGAAATAAAGATGAGAAATAAGAGAAAAATAAAAGGTGGAGAGCAGTCAAAAAGCTTTGAAAATTTGTTTGGGTTTCACAAAGAACTCATCGCAGACTGGATTGTTTTTTAGGGTCTGCTACGTGTCGCGACGTTTGCTGCCCCCCCCCCCTGTCTTTTATTTTTTTTGCCTTTTGCCTAGAAATTTCCTTAATTTGAAATTGAAATTGAGCTGCAGATATTATTTATAATGCTTATGAAGGTTGACGTGGGTTGTACTAAAACCTTTACAGTTCTTGGAAGTATTTTTACTCGGTTTCGCCTCGAGCTCGGTTAATTATGTTTTGCTTAGCAGCTCAGCTGTGAAAAATGCCTAATGAAAAAGGAAATTCATTGGAGTTTTATGGCAATATACTCTGTGAAATTTTATGCAACAATAAAATTATAGTTACTGGAGCTGTAGAAAAGCCTCGCCAACGGGAAACCATTTTCCGGGAATATAAACAAAATAGGAAATTATGCCTTAAATGTTTTTATGTAAAATATTACTCGGTTTCTTATTAAGTACATGAATTTTGCTCAGGTTCTGTTTATAATAATTTAAATTTTAAAAAATATTTCATTAATATTTCTCAATTTATGTTGACCACTTTTCAGTCTCTAATATTCAAAGCTGAACTAGATTGATTTGTTTATTTTAAGCCCAAGCTTTGGCAAACTTCTTGAGGTCACCTCGCATAAAAAATTGCGGCAAAGGAAGTGCACTTCCTTTTTGGCATGCTCTCGCAGTTTTCCTTAAACTTTTTGGCAAGTGGCATTCATTTTATGCACTTGCCTCTTTGCACATCTAGCATATAAATCATTACGAGTATTACATGCACACGCACACACAGATACACGTACAAAACACACACACACACATACAGCTAGGGCATTTTAAAGTGTCATCGAGTTAATTGCCAAGCAGTTAAGTTGAAGTAAAAATTTTTATGCTCCAATCCTGCAGCCAGAACAACCCGAACAGACCCAGAGTCGTTTGTAACTACTTGCACACTATAGTAAGAGTAAGCAGAAGATATTAAGTGAAAGGGGGAGAGAGAGATGTGGGCAGCAACACCATTACCATCAAATTACAAAAATAAATAGAGTAAATTCCTGTTGGGGTTGGTTCAGGATCCAAATTTATAGGTGGCATAAAATGAGCACAGACAATGCCAATAACAATAAACGCAAATAATGTTTATGGTGGCGCTAAACAGGCCAAGAACCCTATACAAACCCCCCCTATATGCCCCCCTCCCCTTCTACTACGGTAAGACTGACACCAACACACACTCAACGCGGCAGTGGCAGAGGGCAACAACTATAGATTATGGTCCCATTTTAGTCCCGGCTACAGCATAGTCGGGTTATAAACTGTCCCATCGTATGGCCGCCGGACAATGCGCTTAACCATTGTCGAAGGCGCTTTAAAGAACCCCTACCCAAAAACGTAACGACAACATGCCCGACCTCATCATCATTGTCAGATTGTCCTTGCTGCCGCTGCCGCTGCCGTCGCTGGTGCTGTCGTTCCTGATGCTGTTTTTGACAAGCTGCAAATACCGCAGGCTTTTTCGCCAAAGAAACATGACACAAATGAGCTTGCAGTTTGTAAAAGATATGTACAGAGAGATACTCTCTAACCTCAAGGAAAAATATTTATACTTAGCATATAAGAAAACAAATCATGTTTGCATAATTCACAAATTAAATTAATCGTATTTAATTAATGATAAATCATTTCATAAGAAAATATTTTACTTACTCTTAAAATCTTTTTTTAAAATAAAGCACACATTTATGAAATGATTTTAAAACACTTATGTGCCTCAGGAAAAGCTCGACCAATCTTAATGTATCACAAGAAATATTAAGACAAAATCTCGAAATACATTCACATTAAACTAACCAAAACTAAAGAAATCACAGATTGAGTGACTTGTATGAAATTTGGTATGTATACTTGACAACTCTTATAATATTATATGTATAAATAAAAGCTTAAATTGTGGTTGGGCATTTAAATAAGAAGAAAACATGTACGAAAATTATTACTTATCAACAAAACGTTCCGCATTTAATCACACTCGTTGACTAATCCCACAAAAACCAACAAACCAACTCTTTTTAAATTATAAAAAAAACCATTCCATAAAAAGAAATATATATTTAATTAATATGTGAAAATATTAGTTCAAAATATGCAAAATATAATATGAGTAAACACTTTTTCATGCTGTTTTTTTGTGTACACAATTTACTGGGTATTTAAAACAGACAATACACTTTATTATAGAGGCAGAGAGAGAGAGAGGGATAATAATAAATATGATTTTAAAAAGAACTGAGCTGATGTAGTATGTGCAATCAGCCACTCAACGAGTATTTCAATGTGTATGTGTGTGCGTGTGCGCTTGTGCATGTATGTGCATGCGGGCGTCTGGTCTGTCAGTAGGAACCGATAAGGTGCAGGATTATAGGACAGCCGGATACAAGAGGCGAGCTGAAGCTTTCAATTCGATTCGTTTAGCGCCTCAATATTATTTACGTTTCACTTGCTCCAGTTATGGCACATCAATATGTATGTATAATACACACACATGGGTAACTGTGTGTATGTTCTATTTATATAAGCGAGCCAGAGAGAGAGAGAGAGAGAGAGAGAGAGAGAGAGAGAGAGAGAGAGTGACAAACGCAGCTCGCTGAAGTTTTCTTTCAACTTCCACTTCCTCTAGGGGGGCACCCTGTAACAATAGTTACCAACTGCCTCGGCTTGGCCAGCTTGTCTCGTGTAACACGTAACGACATTTCGAATTAACGAAGCATGAGATTTGATTATATAAACTGTGACAACCGACAATGACAACGACAATATGTTGAGTCAACGACAGCAACACGCATACGCACACGCACAATGAAAACATGTAGAACACACACGCACAACAACACCGCAGCCCCCTTTGCTCTCCTCTATCTCTATCTCTATCTATCAACCACTCTTCAGTCACCCCTCTTCTTGAGCCTCCTCATCGTCGTTTATTATTGTTGTGCGATTGTCATCGTCATCGTCATTCTCAGCGTCGTTGCCATCGTCATCGCCGTCGTCTATGTTGTCCTCCTGGGCTTGGACCATTTCCCGTACTTTTAGCCCCGCCAATGCGTGGTTGTGTTGCATGTATTCTCTAGTGCCTGGTTGTCTGTTTATTATTATTGTCATTATAAACATCATGACAGCCTGAGTCTGAATTGTGTACGCGGGAGAGGTGTCGAGCTCTTCTAGTACTTTGTATGTACGCCAAGTACATAGTGTCTGTGTGTGTGTGTGTGCGGATGCAGCTGCCAGGCGGGAATCGGAAGCACTCGAGGGGAGTGCAAAATGCCATGGAGCTATTGCAGCTTAATGATTCGGTAAGAAAACTTTGGCTGAGAGAAGCTAAGTGATTCTTGAAATAAGTTAAGTAAGCGAGATGGCTTACAAAATTGCTTGAGGGATCAGCAAAAGGGGGTTATATAGAATGTAATCCAAGAAAAAAACAAATTCCACATGAATAGTTCGAATTAGAAAATCAGTTGGCATACTTTAGCTCAGCTTGAGAAGATTACAAACAGATGTAAATGTTTTAAAATACTATGTCGACTACTAGTATATTAAATTGTATATTCAGTATAAATAAATATATAATTTTATTACTTAAAGTGCTATAGAATATTTACATTTCAATTTATCAGCTCAACTTGGACAGTCTTGACTCGGTAATTATTTTAATATACTAGCTAAAGTATTCCACTATTTATATGAACTTAAACATTTTCGCAGAATATGATAACTGTCAAAGTTCTTTTTTTATCTAAAATCGTTTCAGAGTTTTCATAAATTTTCTGCCAAACAAACAAAAACAACAACAAATCATCGCACAATGAGTTATTCTTGCAGATTATTGCGTCTGATTTATGATGTGCTATTTATTTTTTAATTAAGAAATAAAAATACCATTAAATAAATGTGGCACCGTGCTACGCAACCGGAAAGAAAGCAACAAAAAATTTGCATAAACGACAACATATAGCAGACATATAAAATATATATGTACGTATATGTGTTGTATATATATATATATTGAAGTATAGCAATCGTTTCATGGCGCGCTTGAAATTAGAAGCTCGTAGCCAAAGCGACAACAACAACAACAAACGGAAAATTGGCCAAAACAATGGACAACAAAGAGACAAAGTACTTGCCCTATAAAAGCCATAAACCAACAAAAGGCAAAGCGAAAAGGCAAAAGAGAAGAGATTGCTGGGTAACCCCCATAAGGAAAAACAAATTTTCGGCATGTTGCCATAATTTAGGCAAAAGCGCCAAACACAATCACAAACACACACAGATATACAGCAGCAGACACACCCTCTCACACAGACAGACACATAGGCAATAGCTTATTCATTGTTGGCCGTATAAAAGTCAGTCAGAATTGGAAATAAAAGTATTGCCAAGAATGAGTGAATATATTGACAATATCGGCTGCCATTAAAATGCCAAGTCGGCCAAATAACATTAGGCCTTTTCGGCATATTTTATGGCGCTTGGGCCAAGACACGCGTCAAGTTCAAGGTAACAAATTCTGCTAAAGAAACGCACATACATGTACCCATGGCCTATATCGCGTATATGTGAGTTCGAGGGAATGAATAAAGCCGAGCATGTAAGACTGGCGCCTGTCTCGAATAATTCACTTTTGTCTGGGCCAATTATCAAGCTGCTAAAAAGGTTGAAGGTCGAATGTTAAATGTACCGTTATGCGTATATTACACACGATTTTGCAACCTAACCTAACATTAATCTTTTCAGGGTTTTTTATGGTATTACAAAATTCATTTAGCTAAATCAGGTCACTGCTTTAATTGGCTACAACATAGAAATAAGGGCCTACAAAAAATGCTGATTGTAAAAAACAAAAATAAAAATAATTGTATATAAAATGTACATCATAATTGGAGTATCATAAAAGTGTAAGCAATTAGAGTATAGCCAAAAGATAGAGTTAGAGTTAAAGAGTTAGAGTTAGAATTAAGAGTCTGTTTACTAAGAGATATGGGAATCATTGATTTATGAAATAACAATAATTGTTAGGATAATAATACTCAATTATATATCAATTATATAAATAAAACTAATATGAAATATATACATATAAATATAAATGATCAGAAGTCAATATAATCAATTACTAATATATTGAAATGAAGCCAATCAATCAATCCACAATAACTATTAATAATAAAATGTACTTATAAAGATTTTGAAATATTATTATTATTACTATTATTTTGATGTGACGTGATGACTTGAACTCTTTTCGACATATATTTCCATTTTCATTCATTTCCAACATCATATTGCATTTCATTGTACTTATCGTTCTCCGTAAAGTTACTTGAGCGTTTCAATCGTAGGTAAGCTACTATCATTCGATTACAATTTATTTTGTTTCAAATTTACTGACAGAAAAATACATTAATGTTTAAAAAAAGCGTGTGAACAGATTTAATATTATTCTAAATCTAAAAAAACTTCCATTAATTACTATGAAACTTTTGAAAGCCTGTGAAAATCTGTTAGTTCATTATATACAACTACGATAGTTGACTTCTTTAACTTTGTGAATGACAGTTTGGTGTAATTATAATTTATTTCCTGTTGCATTAAAGCTTCTCCTTTTTCGCTCTCGCTCTCACACTCTCGTTATTTGTCTCGCTCTCGCTGCCTGAGAAATGAAACTGGTTCGCGTTATAGTCGTAATCACGCTCTTTGCTTGCCTGTGTCGGTTACTAAATTAATTGCATACAAATTATTTAATAGTAATAAACATAATAAACAAGAGAGTGTGTGTGTGTGTGCCTCTGTGTGGGTGTGCGCGCGCCAGTAACGAGTCGGAAAAGCAGGGCAGTGGGAGGAAAATGTGGGTGGCATTCAGTAATACCCATGGCAACGGCAACAAAAATGCATAATGAGCATTAAAATGCTGCAGGAAAATGGGGAAATGCAATGGCAGTGCCAGGGCTGTGTCCCTGCACTGTGTGGGTGTCTCTGTGTGTGTTTCTGTGGTTCTGCCTGCCTATCTGTGGGTGTGTGTGTTTGTGCGTGGGCGCTTGGCGCTGGCTCTGGTTCTGTTTCTGGTTCTGGAAAGCTTGCTCTATGCTCGCACACATAACAGGATTACACAGTACACGCGCATACATTACTGGATGGGACTAACCAACCAGTGCAGGCTCGTTCATGTATTGCTGCTACTCACGTTCTATTTGCTTAACATTCTAAACGAGTCCTTTTCATTAGTAAGGCAAAAAAGCAGGCAAGAGGAAGAAGAGAATTGTGAAGCGAGCAAAACGATATGAGGCAGGTCGATAATTGAATACGCTTACAGGAAAACCTTTCCTTGTAAATAGGATTAAATAAAATAATAATAAAGAAATTATTTTAATCATTAAGATTTGAAATGTTTGAAATTCAAGAACAAATATTTTAAATAAAATAAATAATATATAATATATATTTAAATATAGCTTTCCTGCTTTTTGTTGTTTCTTATCTTTTGGATATTACTGAATCTAATACAATACAATATTAAAGAAGATTTAAAAGTATTTTTAATAATGTTTCATTACATATTGTTAGTTATATTGCATTTTCTTTTTAATATTTTGTTAAAATGTCGAGAAATTGTTGATTAAAATTATTGACAATATTTTAAAATTATTATGATGATAAAAAAGAGATATAAATGATGATAGACAAGATAATATAAATATCATAGGATAAATATCAAAGGATTCCTCTATATTTAAAAAATCTTTATCTGGGATATTTCTGAGATTTTAGTTTGTTACTTTAGTATTTCATTCATTCTCTATCTCACCAGCTACTGCCCGGCCAATAACACAACGCATATACCCCACTCTGTTGATAATGAAGCACTCAAATATGGGCAAAGGGCGCTGGGGTGCTCAGTGCTGGGTGCGCTGTGCTAAAAATTGGCGCATATAAAATTGGAAATAAAAAGCATAGAGGGGTTCTGACTGGGCAGAGCACCAGCCGAGCTGGGCACATGAAATAAAATGCAATTGCACTTTGCACAAAAGTTCAACGCATTCACCGCTTGTCCGATACTCCCATCCACATATAGCCAACCCCGACTTGCACCCGGACTATTCGCAAGCTGAAAATCAAAGCGCAAACGGCAAATTCTGAAAGAGAAGAGAATGGAGGAGAGCGGAGGTGGTGGCAGAGAGGCAGAAAGCGGACACAGCAAACTCACAACTCAATGGCGGAAGTTTGCATTTTTGCAGCGAATTCATAATCAGCCTAGTGCGCCCTCACAGTCACGCCCACACCCACACCTCCCTGCATCCCACTTAACTCCCTATGCACACACACACACAAAGAGACAGTTGAAGATACAGATACAGCCATCGCTGTAGCTACAGCAAAAGCATTTGCCTTGTTAGCTAAAGCACAGTTTATCCTTTTTGATTTGCAGCCTGCAACTGGCAACTGGCAGCGTGTTTTAGCCGCCTCGGTTGCACTTCACTCTTCGCCGACTGAGTAGTAGTAAATATTATTTCGTTTCAATACAAATACAACAAAAAATGCAAAAGCAGACACACATCCTCCCACACACACACACACATACAGGAACAGCACGTAGCGCAATGGTTGTGTTTGCATTTGTTTGGTGGAGGATAACAAAAAATATCAAAAAAGAAAAGTTAACTTAGGAATGACGAAGCTTTAATACTCTTACAGATGAACCTATTGTTTTGTATTCTTATGATTTTACTTTTTTGCTATAAGTCCTATAATTGGTGGGAATAAAATTAATTATTTTAGTTATTTAGTTATTCGATTGGCCTTTTTTCTTTGGTAAAATTTACATTATATGTACTTACATCTCTGCGAATAATACCAGTTTATTTTATATATATATTAAATACCAATCCTGACTAATTCTATGAATGCTTAATGATGTTACAGGCGCCCACTGTGCGTCGATACGTTCTATGACAGCTAGCTCTTCAGCAATAGCGTTCAGCAATATCCAGACTAGGCTTGATCGACTGATTAATAGTATATGTATATATTTAAATTTACTTATTGGAATCACAGATATCCTCTTCTCAGTGTTACAAACTTCTAGTCAAAACCTATATACCTATGCAAGTAAATTACACACGCACAGAATACACACGAATAGACTTATGGAAAAAGGCACTTCGCCACTCGCGGATTTTTCAAAATGAGCGGAAATTACACGTTGCAAAAAAATGAATTATTAAATTTTCGCCATGAAACTAGCAAAAAAAAGAAAAGCTGAGAAAAAGTTTTGGTTAAATCTGTCTAAAATCCTGCTAAGAGGCTCTCTGGGTATATACATTTATAAGGGTTCCTTAGTTACTTCACCTTTAAATAGCTAATAAAGTAAAGGAACTAAAATACATTCAAAGTTATTTGCGTTCAAATATGTTGCAATTCAAGTCAACTTCACTTAGTTTATTATTAACCAACACTGCAACTAGCTTATGAGTTTACATTTCTCTGCGGAAACTTAGACTGGGCCAAGCTGATAGAGAAAGTTTTAAGATGCAAGGAATAAAAGCGAAATGCAAGTTTAAACAAAACTCGAGAGTTTCATAATGCCGCTATATTTCATAGATATTTATGAGGAAATGCAATAAGAGCGGCTCAGGAAGACATATAGACAAACGAAGTTGACCCGCGTGCACCAGGTAAGCAGCTACAGGAAATTACGAAAGTTATTTGATTTGCGAATATTGAGTTGAGACAGAAACAGGCTAGTAAAAATCATTTTTTATGATTACATAAAATAAAAGTTTATTGAATATTCAAGCCAAGTCAAGTAATAGGTAATAAAATGTTCATACTCTTTGAATATTTTCAGTTCCCTACACGAATTCTTCAAGCTTTCAGTTATTTTCGGAATATTCCTATCGACCTCCGAAATGAATTTAACCAACTCAGCGAACGATGCCAAAAACTGTCGTTCCACACATCACACGTGGCATGCGTATATCTATTGTGTGTGTGTGTGGGCCTAAACATGCGACTACAAAAGGTATTTTGCGTATTTTACCTGGCTCAAAATATGTTTGCCATTTGCAAAGAAATGTTAAATGGAAATGCCTTTTCGAGAGCAGCGTCGAAAAAGCCAAAACCAGCGAAATAAATATCTGCCAAATAACTCAGCAAAAACTCATACTATTTTGTGCCAGCTTAGGTCAATCTCTCTTCCTCTCTCTACCCATCTCTCTCTCTCGCATCCTTCTCTTTCAGTCTGTATCTCTGTCTCTATTCATATGTGTGCTTAAATTCGCGCTATCATATTTGTCACACTCACATAGTCAGAAGTGCGCTAGAGCTCCTAAGTTGTATATGTGTCTGTCCGTGTGTGTGTGTGTATGTGTGGGTGCCTGTGTGTATATCCTGTAACAGGAAATGACTGTCATGTTGTCACATTTTTTAACATTTCGCACCAAAAACGCATGCCAAACTGACTGACAAAGCACGGTGAAGAAAAAGCAAAGCACCTGAATAATATTCGAGTTAGTCAAAATTGAATAAAAATCTATGGGTTAAGCATATGAGAACGGAGTGCTATATGAAATATTAAATTCCAATAAAAATATTTCACGAACTGAAGTTTTTGTATATCTATATTTCCGTTATCTAACCTGCAGTATGGCAAATACAGCTGTGAAAATGTTAGCAACCTTTGTATTGGCCTCTTTCTTCCTTTATAAACATTTCTCCACAGTATACATGTCTTTTGAACCCTTATTATATTTAATAAAATTCAATAAGCTAACCAATTGCAACCCTTTTGACGCCCAAAATAAATTTCGTAAAATTATTCCCTTCCATTCATTCAAAGTTTTTTTTGATGATTATTCCCAGAATATTTTCTTGAAGTGTGCAATTATATTTGTAAGCTGATTTCATCATAATTGCTCGTTAAATGCCGAACAAACCCATCTAAAAATTATCCCAATAAAAGAGATACAAATAAATGTGCAGGATGAAATGAAAAACGTAATTATCCTTTGAGGTTGCAATTTATCGCAAAATTCCTGGATAGACCCACACACACACTCAACGTTAAAACCATTAGGAAAGGTCAAGAGAGAAAATGACGTACGTATGAAAACCGTAAGATAAGTACGGTGTGTGTGTGTGTAGAAGGCAGTGCGTCGTTGGGCTCTACACAGTCTGCATAATTTATGTGGGCGCAACAACTGTGGATCTGTCGGTCTGTCTGGCTGTCGGTCTGTCTGGCGAGGCATGCCAACAATTTTACGTCATTAAATGCCAAATGCATCATTTAATTTGAAATTATAAAAGAAAACATAAAACGACTGATAGAGCGCAGGTCCCGACGCAACCAACGCGGCGAGCCTGACGTTGGAACAGAAAACAAAAGCGATTATTTATGAGACACACGGGAGATAGACAGAGAGACTGAAGAGAACTAGCAGGGAACCTGGCTGCATTATGTAGCAATATCCTGCCTCCACCACAACCACCACCATCATCACGAGACTGCATCATAGTCATCCATGTTGTCCTTGATAATAAAAGCAAAGTTTAACGTCGAGACTCCTAAAAAGCCAACAACAACAACAACAAGGATCTCTATCTTGTCTCTGGTTGCATTTTTATGAAATACGACTTTATTTTTTCATTCTAAGCTGGGCGGCCAACAGATTGTGGCAGTAACGGCAGCAAGTAGCGGTAGCATCAACTCACCTGCAAAGAGAGAGAATGTAGCAGAAAACAAACATTAAAATAGGCTGTTAAGTATATTTGATTAAGGTTTTATGTCTGGCTCATTGTCTGGCCAGAGAGAGAGACAGAGAGAGAGAGAAAGAGAGAGAAAGACGTTGGGCCCAGGATGTGGCAATTAACGTAATATAAATAATTCAAACTGTTTGTTCATCCCAACCCACATTTCCCTAAAGTTTCCTGCCGCACTGTGTTTGGCACGTTAATGCACAAGTTGACTACAAATTGTTCTTAAGCACTTGGAAAAAAAAACAAGAAACAAAACTAGAATTAAAGCTTCAGATTGTTGCAAGGATTAGACAGCGCTGTGCATCTGAATATAGACAGTTGACATAGAGTAAAGGGATAGGTATGGTAGATAGAATTAGTTGAATCTGAATAAAAACAGTTGGCACAGAGTATAGCGATAGATATGATATAAAGAATTAGTTAAATAATAAATAATATAAGACAACAGATGGAAAAAATAAAATATATATTAGATTACATTTAATAAAACTGTTTACAAATTTAAATTTAGTAGCAATAATTATTTTGAATGGGTTCATGAGTATATAACTTATAGAATTGAAAACCTTCAAAAGCGCTTATTGCAAATGCAACAAAATAAAAATACAGCTTAGTATGTTGTAAATGTAAAGCAAACTAAACTTAACAACAGATAAATATAGTAAATATGAACAGACTATCTCAAATTTTCTTATATTGTAATTAAGCGAAAAATTTCACAATAAACTTCATACTATGTCTGTCTCGTCTTGAGCATTAGTTTCTGCTAATATCTTGTGCACTTTACCCATATTTTTGCCCACAACTGTCGTTTTTTCCTAAGCATGTGAGTGCTCTCGAATTGCCCACGCAAAATGTTCGCATTTCTGTGCAAATTTCAAGACAACAAACGATGACACTTAAGTCAGAGGGCGAAGCAGAGGGGCGTGCAAGAGAGGAACGGGGTGTGGAGGAGTAGCGGGGAGAGGGGGTTTGATGTAAATACAACAAGTTGCAACTTTCTGTTTTACATTTTTAATGGCATTTTATCAAATGCAATTAATCGTAATTGCTCGTTTACCCACGCACACACACACACACACAGACAGCATACATATGGAGCTGTATCAAAGAAGCAGTCACTCTCTCTCTATTTCTTCCTCTCACACACACACACACATTAACGCCACAGTGCGCTCGCACTTTGAAGCGTTACAGCGCGACCAGAATAAGTTGCCACTCGACTGGCACATTAACATTTTAGAATTTTCGTACAAAGCAACGTGACAAATGTCTAGAATAAAATGAAGGAGAGAGCGAAAGAGGGAGAGAGAAAGCGAGAAGGAAACACAGTGCAAAATTACACTTAAATGGCAGAAAGGAAAGAACAAAATAAAAAGTAAAAAACGTAAAGCGTCCACAAAGAGCAGTGCTCGCAATCCACATTTAAGTGGAGCCGCATAAAGGGAGAACAAACCTTTCCCCACCCCCCTGTGTGTGTGGTTGCCTCCCGCTTGCACATACATCAAATTACACATGGAAAGTAAAAATTGTTGCATCTACAGCAAGCTTTGGGGGCGCATGTGTGTGTGTCTGTGTGTGCCTTATGAGGTCAATTACCTGTCATTTGCATGCCTGACAGGCGGGTGGCCAGAGAGGGAGTAGAGGGCTGTAGCAGTTGGTCTGCCTCCTGGGTGTCAGTTACCAGGTCTCTGCAGGCTTCGCCGAGCTCTCTTTGATTGCCTGTCGTTGCATAAATCGCAACCCGCACTGAACCTTAAACGAAGGTCATCATCAACGTCAACTTCATTTTGACGTTTTTTACGTGCCTTTTTTACCTTCCTCCATTTTCTACTTTTCGCATTTGCCCAACTACCTTTGGCCCTGCTGACTGCCCCGTCTGCCTGCCTGCTGTTGCTGCTGCTGGTCAGGCAATGAACTCGATTAATTAGGGCCTTTGACATGTGTTAGCTATTGCTGTTTTTTCATGTCTCTTTCTCGTCTTTTTTGGTTTCCTTGGCTGCAGTTGAAATGTCAAGTTGTTGTCCATGATATCATTCGATTAGCCGGAAAGTGAAATATTGAAATGTCACGAACTTGATGAAAAATGTAAGCAATTGACGGGGTCTTAGGGTGAATAGTCGTGGAGCTTTCAGACAATTGAAATGTTAGGGGAATCCCAATATCTATCCGTAAATTGAAAAATTATACTTCATATGAAGAGCCCTATTTACCTATTTATTCACGGCCTATTATCTTGAATTGTTTATCTAGCTTTTGAAAAATGAATACTTAACTGAAATAAATTAAAATGCATTGTGGAATTTATCACTTCTGTGAGCACATCATTTAACTATTTAAATAAATAATTTAAAATACTTAGACAATTGAAATAACACAAACTGTGCGAGTACAGTGAAACTTAGCAAAATAATTGCTTGTTAAAAAACTAAATATATTATATTTACACATGTGTATATGGGATGACATTATGTAAATCACATTACGTGCGATCCATTAGAGTATAGGGGTATTATTATATTCATAATTCGTGATAAGGGTTCCAGTAGCAGAAAACTTATCGTATTTAGTTCGCTAGAAAACTTTTATGAGTAACCTACAACACTCTTATCAGTTTTAAATGCCCTATAATTTTAACCAAGCACGAAAGGTATAGTCAATTGTGCTCAATAGTGATGTACCCGCTAGCCACCTCACAGCATTTTTTGTGTTTTTGTAGCATTTTTTGTATTGTGTACTTTAGAAAGCAGTTTGTAATTCATTAACTCATAAAATGTTTAATTATCCGTTAATTATCCGATCGCAACCACATTTTGAGACATCTTTTGGGTGATAACAGTTATTGTGTTTACCAAAAATTAACTATCATGTTAGTTAGTTATACTCGTAAGTTATAATACCCTATGGGTCGCGGTTATAAGAATATAACATACAAAACGGATGTCTATATATTATATTTTCTGGAGTAATTTTTATACACGATTTATGCACCCTCTTTAGGTATCAGTCGAGAATATGTTTCGATTTCACTTGAAATCTTCACGATGCTTTGAAGCAATTTATTAATTCGCCTCTTTATATTGAATTTTTCATTTCATACTGCTTTGCTTCTTGGAATCTATTAAATCGAGACATGAGAGGGGATGAGAGAAGTAGCAACAAGTTGTTTTATCCTCGTCAATTATGTTTCATATTGTTTTTTGACAGCATTGTTACGCTTCACCAAAGATTGAAAATTTTATATTTTCACATTTTTTAGACTATGAAAATTGCAAATTGCTCTGCAGTCTAGGTGAATTCTGGTATATTGAAGATTAAAACTCATACATATTTATATACTATACTTAAATCTCTTCAAGCTAAAAAAAAAGGTTCAGCTGTTTGCAGCTTTGTCTGCAACTGAAGTATTGCATGGAATTTCTCTAAAATAAAACAATGCAAAATTTTCTGCTTTTCTCTAAAAATTTTAAACAAAATATAGTGAAACTTTATAGGCATCCTTTTAATACAAGAATAATCTGATAAGTATTTCTATTTAAGTAAATTGTTTAAATAAAAGAAAAGTGGACCACATTTTATGATCTAGACGCACTAGAGATTCATTTTGACCTTACTAAGATTTTATAGAGACTTGAGATAAGATTAAATTGCCTAGAAAACCCACAACTAGATGCACGTATATTTAGAGTGCAATTTAAAAGTTCTTCAGTCATCATCATAAAATTACCCTATACCAGATATGCCCACTGCCCCCACATCTTATATAATATTATTACCCAGAGAGGAAAGTAAAGAGTGGCAAAATAAAATGCACAAAAGCCCCAAAAGTAATAAAAGGCGAAACACGCTGAAATACGTCGGGTTAGATAGTAAAAACAAAAACAACAGCTACAGCAACGGCAATAAAATCAAATAGAAACAGCAGCAAAGGAGTAAGACAAGGCAAGGCAAGGCGAAAAAAAGGAAATGCAACACAAACAGCGGCCGACAGCGAAGAATGCAAAATTAACTTTTGGAGTAAGGCGAGCTGAATCCCACCAACACTCTCCCGGAACTGATACTCCGGAACTCTGTACGAGAGTGGACTGCGAGTCGTCCATTTTGGATGCTGCACGTACGAAACGAGCACATTCCCAACCCTTGATCTACCCCCTCCACCAATTCCCCATTCAACCCTGACTGCAGTCGAAGTCAAGTGGCTGCGGGGGATTTCGTTGCGCTGGACGCCTGGCACATTAACATGTTGAGCAGGTTGCCAGATTGTTCAGTTGTGCTGGGTTGGGTTAGGTCTAACTTTGGATGGGTGGGTTGCTACGGGTTGGGGAGGGGGGTTGTCGGATACGATGTACGCATACCGGAAGTTGGAGTGCAGCTGCTGTCTGCACACGCTGCACACTGGTTCAGTGTAGTAGAAAAAGTTGATATATTACCAACTAATTACAATCTTAATAATCAGTATAGTAAAGTAAATTATATATATTGGAAATATATATAGAGTAAATTATACTTCATTCAATTGTGACCAATAAAAATTAATAAGTTATTATTTTTATTATATCACGATAATAAGGTATTGATTAATAGAGGAATAAATTATTCTTTACTCAGCAATATATTTATTATGTTATATGTAAATCAGGGACAAAATAATGATTTATTTTCCCCATCATTAAATTTTCCTTTACATTTAAGTTACATTTGTTAATACAAAAGTTTTAAATTTTAATAAAATTGTTTAATTGAATAAACTATGAATTTAGGTTTTGTGCTTTCAATTTACATAACAAAAGTCCAGGCACCATCAGAAACTCAAATTAAATTTGATACAGTATTTAGGTATTCACAACCACTGTAAGACTTTGAATTCCTTCTTTAACGTACTACACTTATGTATGTCTAATTTTGCTTTATGCAATCTATACTATAGATGATCATTAGTTATATTTTAGAAAACTTTATAACCTATGCATATGTGAACAATCAAACGATTTACACCCAAACTCCATATAGTTTTGCAACCTTTTTTCGAGAGTATGTTTCTTATCGCAGCCGAGTAAAGATTATACGGATCATTCAGATTATATTCTAATTATTTTAAGCACTTCACTTAGTTATTCAAGCTGCGCCGTAACCACTGTAAAAATTCGAGTTCTTTAGGGGCTCTGAGGGGGCTGAGCGTAGCGCGATGTGTCGTGTTCGCTAATGCACACGCACAATGCACAAATTCGCCGAGCACGTGCAACGTTCACCATGCACCATGCCCCAACTGCGGAATGCAGTTGAAATAGCCGTTGCAGTTGCCGCTGCTGCTGTTGCTGCTGCAGTTGCTGTTGCCGTTGCAGTAAATGAAATGCTGCATTGGCTTTTACAAGACGTCGCCATTTTGTGCGTGCCCCTGCAGGACACATGTGGCGGCGAAACTGGCAGGCAGACCGTTAGGGGGTCCGCTTATGGCCACGTAGCGCACATTGCGCATATGGCAATCAGCAGCAGGTCCCAGCGGCAACAACGGCGTTAACTAGCGCACACACACACATACACACGAGAGATAGTGAGAGAGGGAAACGAGTTGAGGCAAGTCGTTGAGGTGTTGCAAGGGGCAAAAGCTGGCAACGCCAGTGACCGCTGCACGTCCTGTTCCTAGTCCCGTTTCTATGTTCGTTCCCGTGCCCCTTTTCCTGCTGTTACCTCTGGCAGTTAACTGACATTTGCGGCGCGCGCACCTTTAATTACCGGGTTGATGCAACATTCGGTTTAATGGTCACTGCTGCAACGGGCAGCCGGTCAACCAGTCACCCAGTCAGGCAGTCAGTCAGCCAACCCGCTTGCTCAGTCAGTCGGGGGAGTCAGGCACGCACGTGATTGTGCACCTGGGCACTGTGACCGCGACGACAGTAGCGCCCTCTGTTGTTGCACAATCCGGCAGGGGAATGAAAATGACATTTTGTCAAAGCGGAAAATGTGCATTTTCCCAGGGCGCACTCAATCGCGTTAATTTGATGAAGTCTAGAAATTTGGTAGAGACCAAAAGAACTTACACTTTACAATGAGAAAATACCAACATGATTTAATATACTATACTAAAAAAAACAATTAATATGATAACAAATACTAAAAAAAGATATTGAAGAAATGTATTATAAGTTCTTTTAATTCAAAGCTTGACCTCGAGCCTCGAGTTCAAAACAACAAAATATATTAAATATTATGTTAAAATAAATTTAATAATATTTATGTTATTGTGTTGGCAGAATGATTCCATTAGTTGATTAGCTATAATGCGAAATAAAACCAACATTTATAATAATATAATAGTAAATAAATGATTTCATACAATTTTTTTTGTTATTTATGTTGAATTTCAATAAAAAATACCATTAAATAAATGAAATAATACAAATTATTAAAAATTTAAATTAAAGAATAAATATGTAATAATACTTTATATTTATTAATTTTGTTATTTTTTAATAAATGTATTGGAATAATGAAATATATGAATAAATATAATAAATAGAAACAAAAAAATGTATTAAATATATCTTTAAGTTATTGGTTTTAATTAAAATATAATCATTTAAAAGGAACTATCATTTTATTTTAAGTTTCCAAAATTTGTATGACAGAACTGTGATTGGAAAATATAGTAATTGACTAATGTATCAATAGTGTTATACAATCCATAGAAAGGTCAGAGGATTGAATAATTTGTAATTACTTTCATGAAGCATATGAACTGCAAAATTAAATCACAAATGTTTCTCCAGAAAAAAACAGAGTACGCTTTAGTCATGTCTGTTTTCTCATTTATTTGCATAGCATTTTTTGCCTGCTTCTATTTTAAAATGTTCTTGCCAAGGCTAGTGAAATCTATTTGCGCTACGTGTTGGACCATGTGCATGCGCAGCCCCACTTGGACACGAAAATGCCACGTAGCGTTGTGCAGCTGCTGCTGCTGGTGCTGGTGCTGCCTGTGCCACCGGAAGGAAGGAAAGGCAGTTACGCCCCTCGCACACGTTGAATTATGAAAATTATAAACAAATTAGCCACACCGTCAGGATTATGTGGTGCGGCCATTGTTGTAGTTGTTGCTGCTATTGCATAAATTAGCGCCCCTCAAGTCATCAAGTGCGCCCACAAATTTGCAGCGACGCGAAGAAACAACGTACAGCTAACCCCCACCCCCACCAACCATCGACGCCCCCGCATGCCACGCCTTGGCAACCGCTTCCGTACCACCCCCTGGACAAGTGCGGTACTACCTTCTCGGTGTAATCTGTGCTAAATCTGCTTGTAATATGTTTAAAATAATTGGAGCAATGGGTATTAGCGGTGCCAGCAATGCGTTATAATAGTGCTTATTAGGGGTTAGCCAACTATGCTACAAGGACTCGGAGTGGTTTGGTGGTTAAGTGGGTGGTTGACTGGGTGGTGGTTGCTATTTTATGGGGTTAAGCTGAGATTATGGTGTATACATTTCGGCCAAGAACGTAGCTAAGCATAACAATCTTGCTTTAAAATTCAACTGCTGTACAGGAAACAAATTTGAGAGCAGAGTAATATAATTGAGAAGAAAATGACAAAAATGTTCTTAAATAAATAATTTATTTCAAGGTGATATTATTAAGGCGAAATATATTATATAAATTAGATATTTTTAGCAAAGGAATCTGTCCTCAACACGATATTTACAACATATTTAACAGCTCTATATAAAATACATAGATAACTTGAAATTGCTTTCATCTTAATTGACAACTGATGTGCAACTTATATGTACATAAATAAATAAATTAAATTAAGATTGAAGATTTACGTGCTCATATAACTACTAGAATTACAATCGAAAGTCGTGCTCAATTAGTCTACAATTAACGCAAATTAACCAAATAAACACAAAATAATTATTAAAATGAAACTACATAATTGCAGAGTATAATTTCACAAGATTAAATATTTTAGTACGCATTGAAAGTGGAACACAACCCTATCGAAGTTGCCCTCACTCCCTTTCCAACAACAGCACACTTCTGATGCCGATTTGGCATGCAACAAATGTAGCTAGAAATTTTGTAAGATATGTGAGAGAGATATGAGAAATGTGTACACACATATTTCCACAGCTTAAAGATGCAATAGAAACGCAAATCCAAGTTTTGAAATTTATGAATATGCGTGTTTATCAGTGAAACATGCCGCTGGGTATCGTTCCTCCCTCACCCCGTCCATGTTCGGGGCAGTGGCAACTAGAACAGCGACACAAATAGCAACAACAAGAAGAACAAATGTGCGTGTAGGCTGGGGCAAGTCCCAAAGCGAAGCCAAAGCTCGCATCACGCAAATTGTGCGAAAGACAGAGAGAGAGAGAAAGAGAGAGGGAGGTGAAGGGGCATGAGATAAGAACAAATGACTGTGAGCGTGTGTGTGTATGAGTATCTGTGTGTGTGTTGGAAGCGTAGCCCAAAAGCGAACAAACGCAAACTAAACGAAACGAGGCGTGAAAATCACAAACAAATCATAAAAAGCGCAACAAGAACCCGAAGAACAGAAGCAAAAGCAACGAACATAACACTGAGTAGTATACAACATATACATGTGTACAATACATAGAGCCACATACATAGATACATATATACATACACACACGTATGCAAATGAAGCGAAACAAAGGCATTTTGCCAGCTCACTCCCCTCGCTGGAAACGTGCAATGATTCATGGTCGTGTTTATCAACAAACACGTTTCATGAGTTGCCTCAGCTGCTCGGACTGTGCCTGCCAAAGAAGCCCAAATGGTAGCCAAGCAAGAGGAAATACCAGAAGCCACACATACACACGCGCTCACATGCATATGTACGTACATTGGGCACATTTGTACAAACTTCTCGAGTGCTCCTCGCTGGCGTCATGTCCGGCAACATGAGCAAGTGCAATGGAACTTGACACATGTTTCAAATGTCATTTCACTCTGCTATACATAAATATCCACGCAGAGTGAGTGAGAGAGTGAGATAGAGAGAGGGAGACTCATACACATCTGTGCACATGTGTAGATACACACTGTGTGTGTGTGAGTTGCAGTCGCTAATCAAATGCAGCTGACGATGAAGGAACTCTCAAACTCGTGCAGCTCCTTCTTCTTCAGTCTTCGTCGTCATGTGCTAGGCATGTTTTAGAGTGGACCTATTTTGCGGTTAAACAATGACTCAATCTTGAAAATACTTAAAAATTGAGAGAGAATGGTTCCTTGGTACTATATACTATAGTGTCCATATTAATAAAGGTCTCTTACACAAAAGAAATTCTAAGAACAAATTATGCAGATTTATTATAGTTTATACATTCTTGATTAACAAAGTCGATTTTATTATTTCTGTATGAAAGGCTACTTTTATCGATGAAATCAACTTTGCCAGCATCTATATATAATATATTCATGAACAGCAGAGTCGATATAGCATTGAGTTCAAAACTTATCTTTCAGTTTTAAATCTTTAGAAACTCTCATTACTTTCTCGTTTTGTCGCCCAAGAAAACAGACAACTAATACAAATTATCTTTTAATATATAGTTAGAAGACTCTCCCTTATCACACTCCCTACATTCTGTTAGCAACTTTTCAGCTTTATTTCATAATTAATATCGACAACTTTTCGACAATCCCAGACAGTCCGCAAACTTCTCAAGTTCACCTGCCACCTGACGATGGCAGTCAAACTATTAGTAGCGCAGGGCCAAATGGGTTCGGGTTCACCCTGCCAGGCCCTGGTGCCTGCTCAATGTTTATGAGTCATTTGGGCAAAGTTGCAACGGCACTACAAACTGGTTAGTTATACAAAATGCAAACAGCGCCAATGTGAGACGCAGCTGTGTCGGCGTGTCGCGTCGCATGAGGCTGTTTCCCTTTTGGGGGCCGGGACTCCAATAGGGGAACTGGGCAAGTTTCAAGTAATTTATATGAATTTTATATGCAATTGCATCAATCTCAATTACAGAGCGCTTGAGGGCGCACCCAACTCTAGGGCCTCCCTACTCTGTGCCTGCCTGCGCCTTCTGCTGTGTGACATGCAATATTAATAATGGCTTTTATTTAGGTAATTGCTGCAAACCAAAATAAAATCTAGACCTGAGAAATTCCTGCTGGTCAGGTGAACGCTGCTGCTGTTGTTTGTTGTTGCTAGTTGGCAATTTGTATCCTCAACTAACTTGTACACAGATTTCCATCACTTAAGCAAAAACTTTACTTTACATTAGTTTTTTGTCGAGGCCAAGTCAAAGTTCAATGGCCGCCAACGTGTGGGTGGAAGTCAAGCTGAAGGACAAGTTTGGGTCACTTTCCAAAGAAGAAGGAAAAACCTTTTAAAATACAGATAAGAAGTGCACAGGAAATACGCCTGCATACATATCCGTCTCTGTCTTTGTTTGTCTCTGCTTCTTTCTCTCTTGGTGTCTTTGGGTGGGCGACCATAGATTGGTTACGATATTTATCGACAACAAGTTGCAGCAGTCAGTCAGAAATTCATCAATTAAAAGAAACGAAACGAAACGAAATAAACCGAAGCATACCGTACTAAACCGAGGCTCAATGGATTCGAGTCGATTGGAGAGATTGAAGAACGTCAAAGACAAGAAAAATCAATTTAAATGATTACGAATTGAAGGAGACAAATAGTCAGGCAGAAGAAGCAGCGCAGTAGGCAACCAAAGACAACAGACAACACAGCGGGAGGCGACGAAACAAGTCATAAAAAGACTTGCAGATGGTCGCCATGCACTGAGAGAAATTAATGAGCTATTTGTTTAATATTTATATTTAAAGTTTTTTTATTATTATTAAATTGGAATTTGAAATTTATTTACCATTAAATATACTTCTTTAACTCTTTAACAATCATTAAAAGACAAACGTACAAATGTTTTTTTAATTATGAATATTATACTTAATATTTTAAATAACAACGTTATTTTTTTAACTATATTCAGTGCTAAAATGCAACAAAATTTTTTAAAATTAATTTAAAATACTTTTCGATTATTTTTCGCACTGTGTAATTGCTTTGCGTATTGCGTCCAGGGAAAAGCAAAATGAAAAACAAAATCCGCATATCGAATCCCAACTCGCAACAGGCAAACAACAGAGAGACACACTTCCTCTCTCTCCCTGCCTATATCTGTCTCACACACTCATACAAACAATTTTAATTTTTCCTGCACGCTTACTCACAATCTTTTTCACTTCCTCCCACCTCCTGTTCTTATCCTCCAACTCCAACAACGACAGTTTCAATGTCTCAATCCTCGCGGTGACTGACTCAACTGCTCGACACTCGCTTCATCTTTATTTCATGTTTCCAGTCTTTATTTCGCCCTTTTCCAATTTCAGTTGTTGTCACAACTGGCAGCCGAAACAAAGAACCAGATCCGGCAAAACTCTGTTCGAAAACGAAAAAAAAACAATCCTTGACTCCTACATCTGACACTTTGAGTACTTGCGCCATACCCTGCTCTCTCTCTCTCTCTCTCTCTTCATCCCCTTTTTGTCACACTACGCCGCAATGACACTTTTTCAACTACAAAGACGATGACAGATTTCCTAGTTTTAGTTGCATTTTTCTTGGCTTTCAAGCGTTATAAATGTCAGATTGTTTTTGTAGCACATGTTGTGTGCATGCAAAGTGTGATGCAAGTATATATTAATTAACATTTTAGTGCAAAGTAGATTTACTTTGTTTAGTAAGGTAATCATTCTGAAAACTCACTATAGATCTTTTCAGAAATCATAATCTTCTAATAAAATGTCGTTTTTGTAACTATTATCTTTACACCGACGGAGTTTGTTTACCTTCTTTTTTTTATTAAATTTTTGCTGCTTCTCAAAATTTTCTTCACTTTTCTTCCGTTTTGCGCTTTTATGTTCATGTCTGCTGCTTTTTTCGCTTTGATTCGGTTCGTTGAAGCGTTCCATGTTCATTGCACCACGTTGTATGTTATTAAACAATGACAATGCGTATTATTTTTCAAAAAAATTAAACGCATTTTGAAAGTGAAATCAAACAATATGTTATGACAGTAATAAATTACCAGATTTATTAATGAAAATATCCTAAATACTTCACAAATATCTTAAGTGTTAAATAGGGTGGCATAATAATTTGTATATAAATTAAATACCCACATTTTTACTGCTCCACTCTTGCAAAGCAATTGAAACTAATTGAAAGCAATGAACATCAAAGAAAAAGTCGATTAAAAACATTATTTCAGGGCAGCCAAATGTCGGCGTGGTTCAATTCCATTAAAATTGTCTGAATACACAACTCGGATGTCTAGAATAATAGATTTTTAGCTTTTGATTGTGTTTGCCAACAACACTTTTTGCGCTTATCAACATCGTCGTCAGACCCAAAAACAAAAGTCAAAGGGAGCCCAATGAAAAAAGAGAAAGACAACGACGGCTACCGTCAAATAAAACGATTTTCTGGCGCAAAAATTAAACTCTGCCGTGAGCACAAAACGCAAATTGAAATTGCCGAGGTATTAGCAGGACTTTTATGTGAGTTTTCCAATTTTTGCTGGCTTTACTGAAACCAATTGTTGTAACGCCCATGCCCAACGGAGTGACATCAGCAAAGAATCGCTTAGAATTAGTAAAAAAGGAAATTAACTAAATGAAATGGAATGAAGGTAATGGAATTGAATAACGGCAAGGTGTATTTATGCCAGAAATAGACCGAAGCTAATAAATGAATACACAGAGAGAAATTGTTTGAATATTTAAATAAGTAAATCTCCCAACTCGTAAAATTGTGACCAAAGTTCGTTTCACACTCTTTCGAGCGTTTACTGTACAGCCCAAAATCATCTTAATATATAAAGTAAACACCGCACGGCGATAAACATTAATGCTGACCCAAGACGCTGGGGGGTCATTGATAGAGACACGATGACACTAGACATCAGTTCTACTCGTATTTGCTTATCTGACATCTGGTACATTGCCATGAAATATGGCCTGTGGCTGGCCCAAGACAAATACACATACATACACATACACACACACACTGAGCACCGAGTTAAACGCATTATACACGCACACACACGCAGACAATTTAGCAATTAGTCTAGCGAAAATATTGTGTGTGCGGTAATTATGTTGCTTTCATTACACGAGATCGCATATCCGCCCCAAGCACCAGGCCTGTGCTCTGCTGTGCTCTACAGTGCCTCCAAGCATTATCACACAAGCCGCTAATATAAACATTACAAGCGGCTGTCGCCACGCCCACGTAACGCAATCGTCCACACGCACAACTTAAGCACGCACGTTAAAGTAAAGTACACAGATTAATAAAAACAAAAAAACTTCTTTAAAGTGAAATATACATTATAATGTTTATATATATTTATATAATATTGTATATTAATATTGTATTGACAATAAACGAAACTCAAACCTTATACATAAAGGATACCCATTAAACACAAAAAAGAAACGTGAAGTATCTTTTATTGTTCCACTGTGCCTTCGTATCCCTTTTTTGTCTGCTTTACCGTCGCAATTGTTATTATAACGGTCTATTCTGCAATTTCTCAGTCAACACACAAAACTGTCATAATTCAAAACAATCTTTACAGACCCAACCCACACAGACACACACAAAGGGCTAAAGAAAAGCGACACAAAACGCAGAGGAAAAACTCAAGCAATTAGCAAACATTAGAAAGAAGTCGATAAACAATAAACTTGCAATGCCAGCAGGACAAAATGGAGCAGGCAAAAAAAATGGCATCTCATAAAAAGCCATATAGGACGAACAGCTTAACAATAGAGACAACACAGAGAGAGGGACACAGGGAGAGAGTGAGAGGGAGGAAGGTAGAGAGAAGCGTATAATCAATAGCAAAATGCCAAGCGGACATTCAATAAAACCGAATGAAAAACTGAAAGATTCATGTGCCTGCCTGTTCCTATCAAGGACTTAAACGAAAGCTGCAAAAAGACACTAACATAAAGTTGATTAAATCCCATTTGAGCAATACGAAGAATAAGAAAACTTGCTGCGAAAAAGAAATATGTATAAGTATATGCGCCATAAACAATAGTTAATCCACGACCCCAGAGAGTGAGAGACAGAGAGAGAGGGCACAGCACGAAGCAGCAGACTCCAGACACTTTCAAGGATATTAAAAGCAAGTTATCAGCAAACAAAATGCATGCAGCATGAAGCGAAGCTCCTTCACGTAAGCCGCCCCTTTTCCCACTCGCCCTTTCACACTGTACACTTTTGAGTTCTAGTTGCAGTCGCAGTCGCGTTTGCGAGCCAAAAGACAACGGATATGAATATACCCCACGGCTATCAGACAGCGTAAATGAGCGTGTATTGTAGATAGAAACACACACACACCAGCACACAAGCCCGAAGGATGCGCACAAAAAACAAACAGAACGTGGCTAAATGGCAGCTTGGCGGCCACCCACACTCAATCCCCATGATAGCCACTGTGTCTGCTGTGCCTCTGATATGAGCAAATCTGTTTGGGCGTATTGCAAACACGACTGAGAAAAAAAAAAAGAAAAACCAAAACGAAACGAAACTCTCCACACAAACAGGAAGAAACTTTTCGCGAAACTGTTGCTTGGGATTTTGTGCAACATCATGATGACAACGTCCACGACTCCTTCACTCTCTCCATCATCATCATCATCATCATAATCATCATCATCATGATGTTTCGCCGTTGCACACGCCAAATACACTCACACTCCCCATGAGCATGACTATGCGATTTTAACAATTTGCATAGAAAATATTGGTGTAAACAGGGGAAATTATGATAAGCGCATGTTCTACGACATGTTGCCAGAGGATCAGGAACAGAACCTTTAACTTAATGGGTTTTTGTGTAAGTCCAATGTAGTATTATAGATTTATCTATGAGGAATTGAGAAATTGCACTTAAAACAGAACAAACTTTATTTACATCGGTTTTAGAAGTACAATCGTATTGAAATATGTTGCACACATTAAAAATATATGAAAATAGGTTGCAATATTTAAAGATTTATAATATAGTAAGGCCTCTACGAAATTCTATTTATTCAGCATTAATATTCAACCTTTTCTGCACTTGCCAATCGAAATGCTCAATCGTAATCGAAGAACCCACAAAGCGGAAATGGATACCTACTATAAAGAGAGTTAACACTTAATACCCGCCTCTCGCTGGGGGCGTGGCAACAACACCTACGCAATAAATATCCATGGCAATCAACTTGCTGTGACTTTCATTTATCTGCAAGAGCTGAGCGGGAAAGGCGCCGTCAGGGGCAGCGACCATTTCTTCCGCTTCATATTACAAATCTACAGCTGATGCGATTATGGGTGAGACGTGGAAAAAAAAGAAGAGCGAGAAAAAGAGAGAAGAGAGACAGTGAGAGAAGTGAATCCGTGTGCCTTCAAGCGGGACAAGCAACTGATATATTATATATCCACATGTGCCATAAAATAGAGACAAGTAGAAGGAAAAAAACGAGGCAGACCTAGACGAATTGTGGAGGGGGGAAGGACGGGTGAGGGTAGGGGCATGACCAGTTAATAGCATTGCCCGTCTACGCCCACGCAATCAGTTGAAACATTTTTTACGAGTACCCGAGTATGTTCGAGATACTTTTTTGCGCCATAGACAAAGCCAACGGGGAACATGGTTATGCAGTTGGCCAACTTGTTGTGATGCTGCCAAAGGGCACACAACCCAAGCACAGAGAAACAGAGATGGATACAGAGAGAGCGTGTAAGGGAGAGAGTTGTTGGGGTGCATGGTTCAATGGTTCGCGTTGGTTTGCGGTTCGTTGCGCCGCTGACTTTGTGTCAAAATTACTCAAATGGAATGGCGAAAGTGCTTATATAAGATCTAGACGAGGATCTGCTAATTACAAAGCAAAAAAAGCCGTCAAAAAAGTAATATTAATTTGCTGTGCATGACAAAGCAAAAAGAGATCAAAACATTTTAAAATTCAATTTCAAAACATACAAATTTCCTTTATTGCAATGCTGCAAATACGTTTTCTGTGCTCATATTAACTTATTTTCATTTCATTAAACTGGAACAACAATCATTCCCTATAATAACCCTAATTAAACAAATTAAATGACTTCAGAGACTGATTGAGCTTCTGTCTCTCACTACATAATGAACCAAACTACAACAACTTTTTTCGGGAAATTCCCACACAGTTTTAAAGTTGAGCAGCCACGGAAAACAAGTGGGCGGAAAAAGTTTACCCATTTAACCAATTTTCCGCAGCAGCAAGGGCGGGGCATAAAAACGATTACATTGACCGCAACGGGACAAGAACAACAAACGATCAGCTAGCAGCTGCTGCCTGGAACGGCGAAGAGTGAAGAGAGCAGGGAGTAAGGGGGAGAATGAGGCGTGTTGTCCGCACCGGCATTAAACCGGTTCAATGTCCACTCGCCACAGCCACAGCAGCAGCGCTCTGGCCAAGTAAAAACTCATCAAACTATATTTTCAATAAATAATGACAAAGCACAGGGCGTATGGAACGGAACGAGCTGCGCGGAGGGTCGTGTTTGCCTGACTGCCAGCCATTTTGCAAGTCCCCCCCCATCCGTCCGTCCTCATCCTCCTTGACTGCTGCCACTGCCAACAACTTCATTGATTTTGTGCCATTGTCGGGCAGCAGAGCCACTTGAAGCCGAGGCGAACAACCGAGACCGTCAGCGCCTCGAATCATAAACAAAAACGTTCACAAAAAAACACTACCTAAACCAAAACTGTGAGCACCCCTACTTATGTATGGACCCCACTATGTATGTGTGTGTGTGTGTGTGTGTGTGTGTGCCACGCCTAGCTAACGCGCCGTGCAGTATGCAGTAAAATTTGCATGTGTGCCGCAAACAACTTTGACGCTGCCTTCGACGCCACAATATCTACTTCTCCCTTTCACCACCATTCGCTGTCTCCCTCTCGCCACTCCTTACAATCAGCTAGACGACAGACTGACAAGTCAAACAGCGCAACCTGCATGGACTGAAGCAGCTCACAGACGGCTGAGACAGGATAGCAAGGCAGTGCCTACACGCACAGTGGGATAGAGTGAGAATATAGCCGACAAAAACAAAAGATTATATATATTCACATTTAGTATGAAATAAATGACAAAATAGTTAAAGAATATGTCCGAAATTTTATTGTATTAATATTTAATAATATTCATGTCTTGCACCTTATCTAAAATTTTTAAATTCAAATAAAACATGCTCACTGTCTATTTGGAATGTGCAAATGCAAGAGGAATTTAATATATTTTTTGAACTCTGCTTTATTTTAAATCTTTTTCTTTTTCCAAAGTTACCGCTTAAAAAATGCTATAGAATTATACAGTTAAAAATTGAGTATAAAATTAAACAGTTTTAATCTCCAAAAGATTTTACAACTTTTAAAAGGTTTTTTTTTATAAAAATAAGGACCATGAAAAAACAACAAAAGTGCACGCTTCAAAACTTTATTATGAACTTAACAAATTTTTAATTATTTACACAAGTTTTTTATAGCTTTTCCACACGGTGCGTTTACCATGTTTTGTTTTTTTTTCCTCTCGTTGTTATTGTTTTTTTTTTTTTTGTCTGCAGTTTTCATTTTTTTTGTCTGCACAAACGTGTAATAAATTGCACTATGGGGAACACTCTGCGCTCCCGCACCCACTGTGCACTCAAAGTGGCGGCGTGTGAATGGGCCAAGAGCGTAGTAAAAACTGCACATGGAGTTTTTCCGGCCAACATTTAGAAGGCTTTCGGCATTTGGCTAGTTTATGGCCAGACCCAAGACCACCGAACCCAAGGCATACCACACAGCTGTTGATTGTTGTTTTTGTTATTGCGTTGAATTTTTGGCAGGCAACATGAAATTTGTATACAGTGCAGCATTGCGAAACTTTTTGTATTAGATTGCAAATTGCAACGAAATAGGTTGGGGTTTTTTTATATTTTTATCGTCGCGGCTTTAATGAAAGTCGAAAATTATATTTTTCGCGTTTTAATTTTGAGTTCAATTTCGTTTTAAATTGATTAAAATATGATAACCAATTTTTAAAGTGCGTTCAACTATTTTTTAGAATGGGAAAACAGTATTTAGAAAATTGGTTTTCCTTTATAATGCATCCTTTTACGTTGTTAAGTGAATTTAATATTTGAGTTACAAGTTTTAGTTGTGCAGTTTCAGTTACAGCCAACACACCTCATTTCCGCCTAAAATTCTGTTTTACTTTGAGTATGTTTGCTTGGAATTTTTATGGTTAACTGAGTGCACACAAGTGCCACGACAGAAGTGCCACGAAAAGCAAAAGAAGAAGAAGATGGAGAAGAAAGGTACGTGAACTTGTGAAACATTTCCTATTAAATTGCACTGATAGGCCCCTCAACCCCTTTTCTGACGTGTACTTACCTCTTTCAACTCCGGAAATATCTTTTGCGTAGCCTGCAAGTAGAAAAAAAATGCAATATTGTAAGTTAATTTTAATAAGCAGTTGCTCTATACTCTACTTAAAGAAATAATCTACTTTGTTAATATTTTGTTAAATGTTACACAAAATATGCAAATCAAAAATAAAAAGGTCAAACTTGGGTTCAGACAGCAGCACTCAACAAAAAAAGGGTTAACAAAAGTTTGGGTAAAAATGTGGAGACCCCCCTAGACACAAAGTATTCAAATTAAAAACCACTTGAGTGAAGTAAAGTGCAGCCAGGAAAAATGTTTCCTTCCTGGCACAAAAAAAAAAGAAAGAAAGAAAAACTTCGTCAAGAAGTCTGAGGGACTGTTAACTATGAGAAATGCACAGTAGACTGACAAGAGATCTGCAGGTTTTAAGGGTAACTGAAGAGTAGATACTGAGCCGAAGCTATGCAACTTTACGGTTCTCAGGTTAAGAATGAAGTCCGTATAAATCTACACATATCTACGAGATAGGAAAATGATTATAAACTTAAGACTTCATATGATATTTATTATATGTATCTACTGTATATATTTACGTTTTGAAGTGTAAATCTATCATGAAGTAAACTATAAGGAATTACTTCAAGTAAATAATAGAATTCAAACTGAGCTTAGATTTATATCAAAGTTCCTATTGCTATTATAAATATATTTAAAATAGAAGAAGATTTTCGTATGATAAAGCAGTTAGAAAAATTTGTATTAAGCTGAGACTTGAGATATGAACTATTTTATCAATAATAGATTTGGATCGCTCAGCAAAATGCTTGTTGTAAATTTGTAGCTAAACTAATCGCAGTCTCTCATTGAAATTCTGTACAGTCAAACTCTTGTGTGTACTGCAAATGTTCATGAATAAATAAATTTATTTAAATGTTGTGCAACCTGTACATTTTTTTTTGTACTTTTATTTGTTTTGTTGTCATTGCATTCTGTTCATTTCAGTTGGTTTAACTGCGCTTTTTATTTGCTTTTTACATTTTCAGTTGGCCGTTTTGTTTGTCTGCACGTCTAATTAACGCTAAATTCGCATTTGCATTTTACACAGACGCATTTACCCTTTGCAAGCGCAGGGGCACAAAGTGGGCGTGGCAAGCTGGTTAGGTTGGGGCAACAGCTCGCATAACAATAGAAAATCGTAATAGAATTTCACTTTAATTGCAAAAAGCCAAAATGTGAATTGTATTCTACAACGTTTTTGATTACGCTGATGCCCCCAAGGGGGAGATCCCGAAGGGTTGTAGGAGAATTTTACAAATTGCCCTAAAATAGTAAATTATTGTTTGGTCTTTGTTTTTATGCATATTGCAAATGCTGTATTTGTTTAAGTATTATGTATTTTTACTCGTGTTTATTGCAACATTCGCACACAGAATCAACATTAAATAATATTTATAATTATTGCTTATTATAAATACTTATAAATACGTTAGTGCATGTTCATGCGTGCCCCTGTGTGTGTGTGTGTGCGTGTGCATTATAATTATTTATCAAGTTGTTTGCACTTCACATTTTCCACCCGCTGCGTTAGGTGGGCGTGGCTCATTCATGCGAATTGAAATTCACAGGCGAGTAATTGACTTTGAATGTTTCATTGGGCGCCCACAGTCGCATTCGGATACGGATCCCCGGTCCCCCAGGCCCCATGCTCAGGCCTGGCGGGCAACGATTAATTCGCAAATTTGCGATAGTTAAATAGAGGGAAATTTCAACTTGAGCAAATTATTGTTGATTATGACGATGTTGATAATGATTATTTATACTAATGAGCTATGATTATTAAGGTGTGAGTTAAGTGAATATTTTATTTAATTATTTTTGTAGTAGCAGTAAAGTACAGACTCGATATATTTTTATTACACAGTTTATCGATATTTATATGTTTATTGGATTTACTTAAATCTGTTTTGTTTACCCCATTCTTGCATTTATTTATATTTTCTTTAAAGACTGTTAAATTAAATTACTGGCAACCGATTAAAGTCATCAATGTTTTCATTCTTTTTGATAATTATGTTTACTATGGATACATTTAAAGAGAATCTGTTTCATACATGTTATGATATAATTGTTAGTTTTTTTATGGATATATTTTTATTTATGTATATTTATTTTATTGTATTTGCCTATTGAAATACTACTTTTTATGTTTACTTGATTTTGTACAAATGAATTTTTTCTTTATTTATCGATTATATTAATTTACTGGCAGCCGATAAAGCACGTCAAAGTTTGGATTACTTGAATACACTTACTTTCAAGACACTGCAATAGAATCAGCTCTCTGTTAACATCTATGACTTTTGCTGGCAATACGTGACGCAGTCTACCTCATTTTTCTCCCACTCCTACCATTCACATATGCAATTCACTTTGATCTTCCGTGCTAACAATGCAAACAATTCTACGCTTTTACCATCATTTTAATTCTGCTCTTCTCGTCATCACAACAAACTGCCAAAGGCCATAAAATCTAAGGCTAAAAAACTAATTCATTTCAGATTTTAATTCATTAGATTTCTTTTTTTCTTTTTCTCGCATTCTCTCTCTATTTCTCTCGCTCTCTGTCTCTTTGGTTGGCCAGGAAAGCGTCGTCAGCACAGACGACAGACAGTTCTTTGTCTTCCTGTCTTCCCGGCATTTTAGCTGCGGGCACATTATCCCCGTCCCCTTCGCTTTCCTCCTACTACACCTCAAACTCCCTACTCGCTACTCACTGTGAAAAAAAATCATGCCGACAAAGTGCATACAAAAGCTGCAGTAAAATGTCAAAGTGGTATGCAGAAAGGTTGTCAAAGTGTGCGTTTTGCATCCGTCTGTATATGTGCAAGAGAGTGTGTTTGTCTGCCTCGATGTGTATGTGTGTACATGTATCTGTGACTGTCTGTGCAGTAAATTACTAGTAAATCCAGAGTGTGCACTCAAGCCACCATTAATTTTAACAGAGTTACCACTCATCCCATCCTCTTTCCCCTTTTCCATACTCACTGCACCTGGCCTACCCCGTAGCAGCAGTGTAGAATATCGCTAAGTAATTGAATCAAGTTTCTCTAGCTCACTTTCGAAAAAAATATGCAGCCAACTTTAAGCAAGAGAAATGACAGTTCAGAGAATTTGTACTGCTTTATAAACCATAGGATACCCTTTAGGGCAGAAGATTCTGTTGAAAAGTCTACATTTGAAATACTTATACACCTAAGAGCACATACAATTGCACTTGAATGCCGCAACCATAATGAACTTACCACAAAGATAATTAATTAATTGTTTGTCAAGACAAAGTATAAGGCCTAAGGCAGCTTTGTATTCATTAGGCAACTAATCGAAATTTAAACTATTTTTAATCATCTTTTATACTTAACACTTGTTTGTGTATATTAATAGGTACAATAAATATCATTAAAAGACTTGCTATGCCAGTCATATTTGTCAATTAGTATTCTATAAACAATTTTATACGAGTTTCTTATCATGCTGCCAATACTAGATAAGATATAATTAAATATTTGTCAACACAACATGGACGACATGGACATCGAGAATTTGTATGAAATTTGTAAACTTTTTCAACCTCTTTTTGTATGTGCCCTTTCACAGGGCATTGAGTGATTCGAGACTGAACGCTTGAGAGCAGGCAAACAATTTCCTACATCATTTCACTTTTGCTCGATTTACTACTCAGACTTGGGCAATGTGCGCATATTTAAATTAGACAAGACGCGACAAGACGACGACACAGAAGAGAATTGCTCCATGTCTCTTACTCTCTCTCTCTCTCCGTCTCTATCTACAGTTCAGCGTTGCTGCCAACTTCATTTCAAATGCAATTGACTAATCGTGCATGGTTAACGAACACAGTGCAGAATACTTACACCACTATGCTGCGTATACGCAATGTCAATGCACTATAGATAGAGAGAGAGAGATGGAGAGAAATGTCGTTGGTTGGTTTAATTAAAATTTACAACATTGAATATAAATTGGATGCGTGCTCCGAGAATTGGCAGCAGCAGTGCCAAGCGTGAACACATATCTTCATTAATAATAATTGTTGAAATTTCATAATCGCATGTAATAATTACGTTGCAGCAGGATACAGCACAGCGAGAAAGAGCGAGCGACAGAGAGAACACAGCGAGAACAATATTGGGAGGCATTTGGTACATGTTGACCAAGGTAAAATCAACTTTGGAGTGTGTGAAAATTGTAAAAGGGCGAGAAGGGGAGGAGATGCAAAAAATTGCCAACCATTTTTGTGTCGCTGTATTGTGGTCTACGGTATCGCCTCGTAGCAGCTGTGTATGCTGTCGCTGTTGTTGTTGTTATTGCTCGTGTTGTTGTCATCGTTGCCACAATGGCAAGCGAACGAACGTGCACATTGCACATTGCACAAATGGCGTGGAAATTAAATTGTATTAAGTAATAAATGTTTAAAGCTTGTGCATTGTGCAATGTGCTCATGTTTGTCGGGTGCAAGGAGAGGGCGGCTGCTGCTGTTGCTGCTACTTCACTGCCCTTACAACGCACAGTGGAGCAAATTGTGGAATAAATGTAAAAAGCAATTGGAAAATCTGCGAAAGTTCAAATCAGTAGGTAGAGCAGACTAATTTGACACTCTAAATTCACATACGGTTGAATATTACAAATGTTAAACCTTTTTTGTGCCCCACTGTGCGTAGTTTCACAAGACGCAAGTGTTATGTTATTATCTTCAAGACCCACAATTGAGTAACACAGTGAGGCTGACGTGGTGATGCCAGTGCATTTTTTGTAGCTATTTTTAGCTGTTATTACAAGCTATTTACTTGTAAGTGCATGTCATCCTAAGGTTAACAGCGCTTTATGTAGCTGCATGTTAATAGATAAAGCAATAAACAACTTTCCATAGCATATACGTAAATTATAAATAAAATGAAAAGGGAAAATTCAAGAAATCGATTTGTATTCATAGACAAGTTAATGTTGAAGTTGGGCTTATTTATTGATCGATACGTTATCTATACCATTGCCCGCAAAAGAATTTAAGATCTTTCTCATTCATTTCCTCGCAACATTTTGTATCTCTTTGTGGTAATTCTAAACCGCACGAAAATGGATTATAAATCATTTGCAACCCCCTTTCATTCGGGAGTTCGTTGGCCGTCGTCAAGAGTGTAACCTACCCCACAATTTAACCCCTAAATAGCCCACATAAATATATATTAGTAGCAGCCACTTGAAAATTTTGTGCCCCCATCAAGGGCAACAAAATCATGAATAACCATGACTGGCACAGTGGAACATTTTATTCGAGACCTCTTCAGACCCAACAGCAGCAGCAGCAGCCGCTGAGCCGTCGTTTCTGATTCTCATATTGCAGAAAACAAAGGCATAATTCAATTAAGTCTTCAAAGCCCCCGCCCGATAAACCCCGTCAGACCCGTCAGACGGCAGACAGAGCGGCAACTAGAGACACACATAATTGCGTCTAAAGCCGAGCGAAAAAAATGAGGGAAAATATTTAGTACTAGACTAGATTAGTTAACGAAAATATACTCTTTAGAAAAAGAGAATATATGTTAGGCTTTCTATTTTGTTGGGCATTGTTTGCTGGTTTTATTTTTAAAAAGTAAATTTAAGGTTTAATTTGATACACAATGAGTTAATCATGTTATACCTTTCCTAATCATGGTACAGGGTATTGTTACAGCTCACAAAAACAAAAAGGGAAAACACTAGAAAACTTCAATATTTTTTTTTTGTTAATCATAGCAAAGCGCTCGACCAAAGCGAAAACCAAAACCTAAAAAAAAATGAAAATGAAAATCATAGCCACAAGCAAATCAGATTCATGATAATTTTCAGGCTTGACTAACATTTTGGGTCATGAACTGAACGGTGTAAGGCAACTGACGTTGACCGGAACCCTGAAAAGGTTTAGTGAAAAAAATGCAATCAAACGAAAGAAAACTCCTCAGACTTAACGTATGAAACTTTGTTTACTATATACATACATATATAAGATAGAATTTCTTATTAAATTTTTAAAGCGAAACTAAGAAAACAACTGTGTAAAAAGGCAGCAACTAAAACAAATGAAGATCTTGCATCAACACGATCATTGTGATTACCACTAACTTTCTACCTATGCAATTTTTCAAGTGTGAACTCTGATGTTGTAGATGACTTTATGCGATATGCAAGATATAGACGCTGATAGCGGCGATGATGATGATGAGATGATGATGGTGACGGTGACGGCACGCCTTTTTAACAGGAAATGTCTGTCCGTTGAAATGATTTCGGTTCAGTTTGGTTGGGCTCAAATTGTTACCCCCTGCATGGGCAAACATAAATCACATTTAAATGAACTGAAGCGTGTTCGGCGGTTGACTTTATGGTGGCACTGCCCCACACAATTGTTTGGTAATCGTTTTGGCCGAAAATATATTTCATATACATACATATTCGAACAAAATCTTTGCAAAAAGAATAAAAATTAAATGGTTTCCCGCGTCTGCAGTTGAGCGAGTGCTCGCGTTTTATTGTTCGTACGCTTTTCCCTTTTCTGCGCCTATTTAATTCAATTTCTACTTCTTTTTGTTTTTGCCCATCCGCCAATCCATTGTTTTGGGAGAGATTGGGTAAAGAATTTTAGCTGGGGAAAAACCTAAAATCCGATTTGGTTGAATTTACATTTTAATGTTGGCTTTGTCAACTTAGACGAAATGCCGCACATTGACTTCCAAATGATATGTCAATTTTATGGTATATTCTCTATGTATATTTACATTTATCTCTTTTACTAAAACTTTTGCTTATATTATTGCTGAAGTTAACAGACTTCCTGACGCTTCCTTTGATTACGATTATACAAACATACTCTCAATCTCAGTTGACTTGTTCAGTCGGCAAACATTTGTAAAACTTTATTATTTCTTTTTGGAGAGGATGAAAAATAATATAGTAAAAAAATACTGCAATTGCAAGTACATTTTTTTAATTTGCTTAATGGTTTTCATATTTATTTCAGTGCAATTTTTCTGTTGATTCGCATCGGAAAATATATATACACATACACATTGATAGTGATACTTAAACAAATAGTTGGGAGCCATGTTGGAACATTTTGTTTGTATATTCCTGTAAATTCAATAAACAAACATAAGAGTGTCTCCCGAAAACCTGTTCATTGCGCTCGATCCGCTGGAATTCCCCCCACGAGAATCATATAAAAATATTCATATTTATGTAAAAATATAGCGTACTGCAAATAAGCACACTGAAGCAACAACAACAGCAGTACGATAGATACATAAATGCAGAGAAAATACAGAAAATGGAAGTAAAAAATATATTTTAAAATTCGACGAAATGTAAATAGAAAACACACACATATGCATTTAATACCCCGTGATAGTTGATGATGCTAAGAACTCAAAGGAATAGCAAATATTATGCCACTTTAATAGTACAACGCGCAACTATGCTTACTCCCATTTGAAAGAATAATATAATATTACTATTTTAGAAAAAATATTAATATTTTAGAAAAAAAAATGTTTCTGTTTTTTCATATTGAAGAAATACATCAAACACATGTAATTCTTAAATGTACTTAAATATTGTTTCTATACTTTTACTTTTTAGCTGCATAATTGCCTAACTTGTTCCACTGTGCGACAATATCTATGTGATTCGACTAATTGCCACTGCGTAAACTGCTGCGCTTCTGTCATTGACTTGGATTTTCCAAAAAATATAACCGGAAATTCGAAACCACAAGCAACAGCAGCGACAACAACAACAATAACAAAAGCAATATAGAAAAACCTCGCAGAAGCAGCATAAGAAGGGCACAACGCGTTTCCCTGGCCTTGGCACTTGGATGGAACATGTGCGTTCACAATGTGCTGAGCATTTAAGCCACACACGAACGCTCCAAGACACATGAGACACGGTGGTCGTAGCCTTGCCGCCCCGTAGTCGCATTTCGCAGTTCTTAACACACTCGACACCAGCCCAAAATATAACCCAACAACAACAACAAGAACATCAACAGAACGCGGTCAAAGTGCTGGGGCATGCGAAATTTCATAAGAATGAAATTTCATTCGCTGCTGTGTGTGTCTCTTTCGTGTTCAATTTGCTGGAACAGCTGATTTAATCAGCTGGCAGAGGGGAGAAGAAGAAGAAGTGAGGCACAGCTATGAAATTTCATTGGTATTTCCAAACGGAAGCAGCCAACTTAATAAATTTCCCACTCTTTAACCCCTTTTTAGGCTCTCTCCCTTCCCTGCTTGATTGCCGCTCGTTAATCAATTTTATGCAAATCAACTGAACATTTTCTCGAGCATTTCCCGCATCGAAGGGAGCACGTGAAATATATTGAGAGTATTTCGCAGGGACTGGGCAAATTGTTAAATTATTTAGTCAAAGTTGAGAAAGAGATTACTAAACTGATTGATAAGCAGAGCAAGAAACTGCGTAGTAACAAAATTACTTCAGGGTAAATCTTTGCTAATTATTACAAGTAAATAACTCACAGGTTCAATATTGTAATTATCTTTTGAAGGTTACAGCTTATACTTTGTGTTGCCCAGCAATTATTTCCAGACGATTTCTATCCATTCAATCGATAAATTTCTTTCACTTCGTTAAATGACAACCACAAAATTCCTTAAGTGGGCTTTGCATAGGTAACAACTCAAATTTCCGTTATCGATGGCTCGCACTCACCGCGGCAGCTCAGGCAGCCCTAAACAATTCAGGAGACCTCACAACATCTACATATTTACGGGTCCTGGGACAGAGAACAGCAGCAACAACAACAACAACAATTATTAAGAGCAATCAGTTTTGGTGTGCTATGCACACAATGTGCCCACAAGGCAAAAGGGAAGCAACGGCCAGCCAGATATACATACATACAAATACATTTACAGACACCGATTCAGTTACAGATACTGTAACTGCCAGCGACACCGCATCGCTTCGGTAGACAGTCAGGCAGGCGAGAGGACTCGCTATAAGAGACGACACGAGACGATGGCGACAAGGAGGACTATGAGCATAATGAGCAGCATTAAAACTAATGAAAATAAACTTTGCCACACACAGCAGTAGCAGCTGCAGACATCGCAGGCGGCACCGGCCCAAAAAAGCGCGCAGCACAAAAAGTCGACGACTTCGCGTAGCAGACACAATAAAAATAAAAGCAAAAACCCCGAAAACTCTCTACCCCCAACCCTATAGACAAACAACCCATACTGACGACCCTTCTTGCTGCTGCTACTTTTGCTTCGCAGCAAACATAACCCAAGAATAAGAAAATTGCGAGGCAGACACAAAGTGGGAAAACGCATAAAGACGAATCCGAAGAAGAGCAAGACGAAGATGTGGCACCACAGAAACAGAACAATGAAGTGGCACCAGTAGCAACATCAACACAAAGCAACGCATTGAAATAGGCACGAATACAAAATACCCTTTAATCAGTATTGAAAAGAAAAAAGAAATATGGATAGAAGATATCAAATATTTATACGTTTTACTTATCAATCAAAAATCAATATGTATTTAATTTTAAAAGATTTATTTTATTTATTATACTAAGAAAATAAGAACAACATAAACTTCTACCATCTTTCGCATTTCACTATACCGTATCGCGTGCAGTGTATCTCAAACTAAAAGCCCTTGGCCCCAAGTCAAAAATACACAAGCAAAAAGATACATTGAAAAGTAATCTTCTTCTTTTAGTTGTATTTGTTGTTGCTCTTCTTTCTTTTCGTATTTGTTGATGGAGCAAAAGTTTTGCTGACTGCACGTGAAACTATTTGGCGCCAGTTTGCTTGAAATGAAAATGAAATACATTTATTAATGTGCTTCCTCTCCCCATCGACCGCAAAAAAAGGAACTTGACTTCGTAGATACATATATGTTACCTTAGATCCTTACGAAATGTATCTGCTACTGCGTATGGCAAGCAAATAAATGCACATAATTTGCCGTGTGTTAAATGAATGTCGCCGAACAGCTGTCTGCACTTGAATGCCAAATGTTGTTCTTGACGTGATAACATAAGAAAGGACTATTCCCTGATACCCTGCATATATTTATCTATGAAAGGCATGCCTGAGGTTGGCAGAATAGCATAGAAAACATAAAGCATAAAATCTTGACTTCACATTATAAAATTAGTATCAAAAAACTTGAAGAATGAAGAGTTATTAAATAGAAAATATACGATAAAAGACAAAATAAAAGCAGGCAAAACAAATAGGAAACAGTTAAAATATGATTTGGCAAAGAAATTATTAGGAAAACACAAACCTAGATAAATGAAGGGATAAAAAATAAATTACAAACTATATAAACATAAACTCAGATGAAAATAAATAGGAAAAATTCATAATTAAAGATATATCTGAAAAATAATTGGAAAAAATAAGTACGAAACACTTTAAAATAAAGATATATTACAGTAAATATCAGCTATATTGAATCCTACCTAATTTTTTTTAACATACATACTTATTTATACTAATTTTAAAATATGTACATACTTCTATATATTTCTTATTTCTTTGTCTCTCATTAGAGCGCATCTCTTAGTCACCCACACGAACGACAACAAGCGAATTTTTCTCCTTTTTTTGAGTTTTCCGGCATCATTTCACATTCGTATCTTATGTACCCAAAGAGCGAGAGTAAGGGAGAGAGGCAGATAGAGTGCGAGTGAGAGGGAGAGTAAGTCTGTGCATAATGTATCTGCAGCCTCACGATGTCCAATGTTTGTTTGTGCTTGAGCTCGTAACTTGACTTGACTTTCATTATTTGTTCCCTTTGGCCCTTTTCCCTTTTCGCATTCCGACAAAGTTTTATGCCTTTGTCTGCCTCTTTTTCTGTCTGTCTCTCTCTCCCTGTGTTTGTTTGTCTGTTTGTTTATTTGTTTATCTGACTGTCTGTGGCTTACCGCGTTGCTTTAATAATTTAATTAAATTTTTTTCTCGCTCCCTCATTCTAATTCCCTGTCTCTCTCTCTTTTTCTCTTCATTGCGCCGTTTCTTTCTGGTATGTGGCAGGCACTTTGATTGTTATTTCGGTCATTTGGCATAATGAGGCAGCATAATTTGCACATAAAAGCTAATTTAGGCGCATTTTTAGTTGGCATCTTGGGTTTCCTTATTGAATTACATGGCGTTAGCACACACACACGCGCACGCACAATGGAGTAATCTGATCAGAGTGTAAACCTTTGCCACATTTCTCAAGCCATCAAATGAAAACAACAGCAACAAAAGCGACGCCTCTAGGTAAAATCTGCCAAAATGCCAAACAGAGTAACAAATTTTATTTACTATGACACTGCAACGCCACCTGGCGGCCATAGAAAATTGTACGCAGTCACATACAATGTGGAGGATTATTTTGAGATATTTGCACCGCGAGGCAAGATATCGAAACTTTCGACAGCAAAAGTATCTAGTTATCAGTGACAAGTTGACAAGCTTTAGTCAAGATTTGTGAATACAATTGAAATCTTGAATTAAAGAACTAAATAAAGAGATACATTTAATATTTGCCATTTAAAAAATTTTCTTTACTTTGCCTGACAACTGACAAAAACAAAGATATATTTATTTATTTAGATCTAAGCATGCGAACTCTTTTGTCTGTTATGTAAATTTACAAGGATTTATGGAATCCCCTTTATATCCACTCGCACTTAGTCACTCAGCTAGCGCCGTCTTAGTAACCACATTTTCGCATCCGATGTCACTTAATTCAAATCCAATTGCCAGGATAACCTAAGCAACGCGCGCTCTTTGCCCCTTTTATTACGCCCCATAAACGACAAACAATAAAAAACAAACCGAGAAGGGAAAAAGGAAAGCAAAAAGAAAAAATAAATATCACATTTCACATTTGGTTTTTGGGGGAATATTTTCCTCGCTTGCTCGCTGAATATTGCAATTGTGAGTGAGACAGTTATGTCGCCCTCTGTGCTGTTACCTGTCACAGTAACGACGCACACGTGTAAGTCGCGACAGTTTCCTACCGACCCCTTTGTTACCCCCCTCTCAGCGCTTGTCAGGATTGGCAGCGCTATTTACAACAAGTCACGCCCTTTTATTAAAGCCACTCATCAATTCTCAAGTATCCCATGCGCGCTTGACATATGCCGTGGCAGCTTAAAGGATTTATCAGTGAAGTATTCACAGATAAAAGAAAGATATATAGTATGTACGGAAGAAAAGAGAAATACTTAAGGGAAATTTAAACGAAATGCTTCGCAAATGTTAATTCACATTTCAAGTTCCCCTTTCTGCAAGATATATATTCATATACGCGTACAATACATGTCAGCTGGCATTGCATTTGGAGTGGCGTGCGGAGTGTTACACATTTGCAGCTAGTGGATGCGCATGTATCTGCCAGATACAAAACAAATAGCTAGGGATATTGGGGCAACAGCAGTCAATCATACGTGGAAATCGAAAAATCGTAAAAAGAAAAAATAACGCACAAAAATGTGGCACAACAGCAGCTTGAAATGGGCGTAGATGTGGGCGTGTGCGTGGGCAACAGTGTGGTACTGGTGGCATGTTGTCTATTTGTTCGTCATTCGATTGTTCGTTCTTTCGTTCGTTTGTCGTCTGTTTGTTGCACTTGACACGTACTGCAAATAAAACGAAAAAGAGACAACAAAACTCTCGAAATGAGCAGACTTTGTCTCTTTGTTTTACAACTCTGTGTGTGTGTGAGGCAACTGGCATTGTCTTCATTTGTACTCGAACTCGGCATCGGACTTGAATTCGAACCAGAACGATGCCTCCGTCTTGCCTCCCATGTGTGATTTATGACAAATTGCCATCGCCATATCGCATATACGATATATATAAAAACTTTTTTACTCCCCCAGTAGCCGCCAGCAGCTGCTTATCAAATAAAAAAATACACACACACAAAAATAAAGAAAACCCAGCTGCGGTTTAAGATTTCCCTTGTGGTTTTGCCACATTTAAAACGGTAGCACTGATAATTGCCTCAGATAGTATGTGCGCCTGTCTGGGTGCTGTAAGTGTATGTGTGTGTGTATGTGCCAATTAGTATGTAAACATGAATCAAGCTTGAATGACGCATTGTCAATTAGATACTAAGTATTCTAAAGTTTTTCTATCTATTTTGTGTTTATTTCTATCTAACGATGATCATGAGAGTAATTAGTATACCCTGTAAGATTCGTATATGTAATTCTATAGAATTATATTTTGAGTCATAGCAACAGTAATATTTACACTATCACTTCTCTATCTACAAATATAACCTTAATAATATCAACTCGTGATCTCATATGATGATCAGTAAAAATATTTATTAATCTCATTAGTCAGTTGGTCAATTGTTAATTAAACACAAAAGTAAACAGAACATATATATGCATTTTCTTCCTTAGTGTGATTTGTATTAAACATAAAACACTACTACGATACAGAAGAGATTAAAACTATAATTAACTTGTTTATCACATATAACAAGTAATACTATACAGGCTTAATATTTTATTCTTATCATCTTTCTCAACAGCAAGCTGGTTCAGTATAATTTGTTCTATTGCGTTTCTTATTCTTTATTCAGTTTGAAATAATAATTATCTAAAACTCAACATTAAGACTTATGTGTGTGTTTACTTTGCTTTAGAAAGAAACTAATTATGGTGAATTTATGTATAATTTATTGGCTACATTTTCCTACTTTTTAGAATTGTATTGGTTTTGGAATATTTATAAACAAACGATTTATTGTTCCGTAAAAAGAGTTTTTTATAAAGCAAGAAAACTGACTACAAGTAAAAAATAACATATGAGTCTTATTATTTTTCTAAGCATTAAAAATAAATTATATCTTTTTCGAACATTTTAAAATTATCATGAAAATAATGATGAGATATTATCTGCTCTATTTCATTCTAATATAAACATATATTATTGTTCTTCTTATAACGAAGATTATAAAATAAAAACTATATATTTGTTTTGGTATTAAATTTAAGTCAGTATTTCTAAGGAAATACATGCTATCAAACATGTTCCCCTATCTGAGTAACAATTACCTAGAGTTCAAGGCAAACTCACCATGCAGCTGGGGAATGATTCATGATGTGCATAAGAAACTTTTGCTCCGAAGTGAACGACAAAAACAAAACAAAGAATAAGAAAGAGAAGAACAAGAAGAAGAAAAAGAACAAGAAGAAGAAGCAGGAGGAGTCAATGTAAAAACCCAAGTAGAAATGACTATTAAGTGCCAGCAAGAAGTGGATGGCAACCTGATAAGTAAAACGAGTATTTCTGCGCTCACTCACTCACTCAAACGCCTCAGCGTATTGGTCTCATATCTGTATCTGTATCTGGAACTGTTGCTCTTGCTGTAGTTTAACATGTTGTTGTTATTGTTGTTGCTGGTGTTGTTGCGCTTCCGCTGCTGTGGTCACTTGGTCAAGACGAAGGCGAAGGCACAGGCAAAGGCAGATGCCAGATAAGCGGAGCGTGAGAGATGACGAAGCCGGACGCTGTGTACTTTGTATCTGTAGCTCTGTAGCTGTAGCTGTATCTGTATCTGTATCTACTGCCATTTGTATCTGTATCTGAATCTGTTGCTCAGCACGCTTGTTTTGTGTACGGATTTTGTACGATTATTGGCGCTGCCCATGCAAGCTTTATACACGATATCTGTGCATACACATACACACAGACATACATACATGCACACATACTACTTATAGTCGCCAATATTCAAGACGTTGACCTTTTCTCGATTTGATGCGACTTAAAATAAAACAAACAAGCCCACATTTTGTTCACAATGCGAAATTCTCTCTCCCTCTCTCTCTTTCTCTCTTGGGCTGCTTTTCAGATTAGCCGGCAACGAGTGGATTAACCGGTTTCTATACAGGGCTTTTCTTGTTGTTGTTGCTTCACATAGCTAATTAGCCGAGTAGTTGTAGCAGTTGTTTTTGTTATTTCTGTATTTGTTGCTAGCCCGCCCGTATTTTGTAATGCTTGAACCAACAAATTAGGGGAAGTGCCTTTTAATTGCCCCACTACATAATTTATATCGTATTTTGGGGCTGGTATTACTGTTCCCTGTGGTCATTTCGAAGAAAGTTCTGGAGGGATGACCCTTGCAAAGGGTTGACTAAGGTGGATTACAACAAATTCGAAGCTTTCATATCAAAAACAATTATGATTAACCTAATGTAAAATAAAGTAAGGGTATAGGGGAACTAAGAGCTAAAATTTTAAAAAGAACTTACTATTAAACATTTTGTTTGGCTTTAAAATTAATATTATATACTATTAATACAAAAGTGGATATATAACTCTCCTGATTTCATTAGGTTTTGCTGAATATCTTCAATCCCTAAATATAAATATAACAAATGTATCAAGTTCTTTTTTCCTTTCCCAGGATTTCAACTCCTATATACAGCGCATATCTAAATATATCTAGAATACTTCTATTATATTTTTATGTATTCCCCCGCCCTTACGCCCACAACAATTGAAATGAACAATAATGAAAAGCCTAAGGGGAAGTGGGAAAGAGGGGGGCACACTGTTACCGACGACATTACACTGAGCAGAGACCTTATAGACAATACTCGTAGTCGCAGTCGCTCCACTCGTAACATTGAAATAAATGCTCAATCATGCAGAAATTAAGTTAACATTTTCATAAAAGCGACGCGAGTACAATAACAATAGCAACAACAAAAACAATTACGCACACTGTGCGACGACCCGTTGAGGGTTGCGTTGAATTCTTCTGATGGCCAACACGATGCTGGGGGGCAGTGAGTAGTAGGAGGCGTGGTCTCGAAGGGAGGTAGGCGGCACAGTGTTTTGTCGCTTTGGTACTCTTATAATTTTAGTACCCACTTTCCTAATTATTTGCCATTGTTCTTTATTCTTCATTCTCGTTCTCATTCTCTTTCTCTCACTCTCATATTCTTTGCCTTTTCTTTTCATTTGGCGCTGCTTGTGGCGACTGCATTTAATCGCTTTACTTATTTATGTGTGAGCGTGTGTGAGTGTGTGTGTGAGGCAGAAGAGATTTATGAAGCGATTTCGTTTGTATTTGCAGCTCTTTATAGCGAGGGAGCCAGCAACGTCAACTCATATGGCAAATTTCTAAAGAGTTTCCATTAAATTTAATTTGCCTGCACTGAGAATAATAACCAGAGTTTTATGTCTAGCACATATGGTTACATTTTGGGTGAAAAATTCATACAATTATAAGTTGAAATTAAAATTGAAGATTATTATAGCTCACTTGGGGTTCTACTTTAGAAAGCTTTAAAGTACCGAAATATCGGAAATAAACATTGCTCTCCCCACGCTAACGCTGTATCATTCTTTGTATTATCATTTATTATACTCATACGAAATTTAAGATCATAAAGGAGCACAATAAATAAACATTTTAACTTCCATTTAACATGCTCGACAAACTCGAATGTTTTACTACTAAAAAGTGAGTTCAGATACTTGGGAGCACCATTCGAGGTGGAACAATGGGCAGGTATTATGCGGACCGCAGGTGTCAAGGTCTCAAGCATAAGAACCAGTTAGTTGGCTCTCAAACACATGCAGATCATTATCTAACTTAAGTATATACAACACACACAGGGTACACATATGTCTGTGTGGTGTAGAAATTCCAGCTAATTCGCTCCGAAGTTGAGACAACAAAGCGCGCGCTGTCTGAAACTGAAACTCTTTGAAATCGACTTATAGGCAACGCGCTCAACGTGAGTCATACACAGCTTATTGTGAAATTGTCTGGAGAGAGACGAGACGACTTGAAATATTGTGACACATTTCTTGGAGTTTCTTTGCAAACAAACAATTTTCTACGGAGTTTTAAGTTTTTTTAAGATATATGTATTAGTTAAGAAAGTATTTCGATGTCCTCAATAAAAAAAATTTCAGCAAAAATAATAAAAACGAATATGTCTATATCTATAGAGAGAGTACTGTACATGAGACATATGAATACTTTGTGGGAAAAGTTAAGAGTTGTTCAGGCTGTCCTAAAACATTTTAAATAATCACAAAGAATCAATCAGAAAATAAGAGAAATATTCTTTAGTTATACGAATACTTATATTGTTTTACGAATAAATAATGCAATACTTCAGCCTACTCAATAAAATCTAAATGGGGTTTACTTACCATTTACGATGATAATGAAAATGATCGACATGAAAACCATATTTAATCCACATGTTGATGACATTATATGTAAATGGGATCCAACGTGTCGAATTGTTTAAAATCCACAAAACTGAAGCTTTTCTCTATCTCCGTGATGTTTTTCTTTTGTTGTTGTTATAGTTTTTGCAGCTGGTTTTTTGATTCGATTTTTATGCAAAACTTTTTTAATTTGGCAGTAACTTTACTTCATGTAAAAGTTGCTCCTGTTGTTGTTGTTTCAATCTGACGGCCGACTGCAACTACAATTTTGCGCTTAAATCATGACGCTTTTTTTTTAATATTAACTACACAAATACACGCAAACGTAGAGCACACACACATGCACACAAAGAGCGAGCGCCCATTAAAATTTACACACTTTTTCCACGCACGACTTGCCGCACCGACACTGTATGAAATTATATTTATTTTATTTGTATTTTATTTTATTTTTATGATTCGTACTTAGTGATTTTATTTTTAAGCCCGTCACGTAGTTAAGTGATTTTGTTGCTGTTGTTGTAATATACAATTTTTCGTATTTTTTAATACCTTCTTTTATTATTATTTTCCCGCGACCGCGTGTTAAACATAAATGAAAGGAATAACTGAAAACCCGAAAAAAAATTATCGCAACGCTTCACAATTTAAAAAAATATTATTATTATTTTTGCTGTTGTTGTTACGCTTGCTCTTGTTGTTGTTGTTGTGGTTGAGACAGTGCTGTAAAATAAGAAGAGTGGAAAATGGTAAGAGGAGAACTGAGAAAACACAGCAGCTGTTGCTTGCGTGTGTGTGTGTGCGTGTTGTTCTTGTTGGTTTCGAGTGAGTGCGGCGGCCAAACGAGTTGTGCGAAGAGGATAGCATGCAAACATTGAGTAAATATTAAAACTTGTTTATTTCCAAAATTAAATTCACCTGTGCACATTTCTTTTGTTATTATAAATTTAAACAATTAAAGAGAAGAATAAGAAGACAACGAATTCTGTCTTCCTCCTGGCAACGAGAGTTATTATTTCGTACATGATACAAACTCAAAAAGCCACTCAAATGCATTTTGAGTTCACTCAATAGTTAACTGTTTGAGCGCGGGCGCACTGAGAGACGTGCACAGAGAGAGTCTGGCAAATAAGCAAGAGACAGACAACATAAGGAGAGCGCAAACTCATGGAAATTGCATAGAATATTTCTGTTATTGTTGTTGCTGTTACTTTTGTTGATAGCTCAAAATGCTCTGGACTTTGTTATTATTGTTGTTGAGAGACAAACAAACAAACGGAACCAACGCACACACTTACACACACACACACCCTCGTAAACATTAGCCGCTATAAACAAACATATTTAATAGTGTTTCAGGTGTGAATTTGGTATTTTGTTTATTAATTTCATTAGGATTTAACAGTTTTTTTACTGCCAATCAAACGTTATTATGCAGCTTGTCTCATACACACTTACACACACCAACAGCATACTTACATGTTTACTTATGCTTTGTATATGTTGTTCTCTAGTGTTGTTGCTTTTGTGCGAGCATTAAATGCGTTGAAATGCAGCCATTTTGTCTTGCAATTGGCACTCCACGCTCTTTTGACTGTTGCTTTAGTGATATTTTAGTTGCAGTTGTTGTTGCTATTTGCTACTATTCACGTTGCACATGCATATTCTTTCTATTTTTTTAATTTATTATTAGCTATACTGAATGAATTTATTAGATCAAGACACAAACACACGAACACGCGCGACGCAACGACGAGGAGCCAACCACGGCTTTTTACGAGATTTTCAAACCGCACCGACGTACGTCCTACACGTTCAATGTATTTTTTTGGACTCAAGAGCGAGGCATGAACATAATCAATTTACCCTCAGTGCCTGTTAGCCGGACAGAAAATTAACAGACTGTTCGATTAACATTATCGAAATGTTCTGTTGCTATCACAACAAAAAGATGGCTGCTATGAGTGTGTAAACATTGGCTGTGCTTCATATTTAAAAAAATAACGATGAAATTAACCATTTTAAATGTTTATTGAAAAATTAGCATTTCATTAATGCTTTTTTTGAAAATTTAAACTGCAGCATATTGCTAAAATCAGCAAGAATCCAATTATTTACTGTCTTATATTTCACAGGTATTTTTAGTTTCTTTACGTTTGCCTAATCTGGTCTCACTTTTACAAACAAATTGAAATTTTTCAGATCCAGTTGGCGTTCTTTTACGAAATAGGACAAAATAAAGTATTTAAAATTAGTTTTCAAAATATAAACAATACAATAAACTCTTGCTAACATGGCGCAAATTTGGATGGATGCAGAAAATGCCGGAGCACACTGTAAGTTATATTATTAGCCATGCTTGCAATTGAAAACTAATCATGGCGTTTTTGGCGCGAAGTACTTCCCCAATCTGCTCGAAAGTTAATGGGCAAAACGGTGCTGCAGCAATCGGGCAAGAAGAGTGTGCTGACCAAGCTGGACAATGTGTTGCATCACTACAAGACCAACAGGCCCGGCTTGACGCCCAAGTCCAAAATGGGCGTGGCTCAAAGGTGGCCCATGAGCTGCGCGCCAAAGTTGTCGCTGTGCAAGGAGACGCTGCAGAAGCAGCATCAAAAGAAACTCACCAAGGACACGTCCCATTTACTTGAGGGTCGGCCGAAGGGGGGCGTACACTCCTTGCTTGCCACAGGTCATGACCTTTATGCCAGATCGGCGGATGTCAATGATAAATTTGATCTGTTCGATTTCATGGACTTTCCCAGCGAGAAGTGCCTGAAGAGTTGCCAGAAACGTAAGTTTGTTAAATGATATAACTGGATATATCAATATACTATATATATAATCTGCAGCTGTCTCAACTATCTGGTCGGTGCCCATGTTAAGTGACGATTTAATTGATAAACTTGTGCACAATGCTCATCCCAACGATGAGGAGAAGATTCCCCACGAATTACTCATTCATTCGGATTCGGAGGATGAAGGGTATGATGAACTGACCCCCCTGAAGCATAAGGAAACTGAATTCAATGATACACTAGACGATATATCGGTTGAATTGCCAGCATCAATTGATTTTGACGACTTTGATTTCTTTTAGTTTCAATTTAATTTAGTTATTTTAAGTTTTAAAACGCTTGTTAGTTGGTTAGAAATTTGTGTTAATATCCTAAGTTAAAGTTAAAGAATTATAGCCGAAATGTATAAGCTTAGTCAAATATGTGTGTTTTTTATTGAAATAAAAGATAATATTGAAGTCATTTATGAAGTCATTTTTGATTTAGTCCAAAATTAGACATAGGCGGTTCTAAGCAAGATATTATAAGGCTAAAGTGCCAGTTCCGTATAGATAAGAGGATATTAAAGATTACTGCAAACTTCTAGTAGTATCCATTAATAGAGTTTATAAGACTAAAGTTTTGAACATTACTTGTTTTGAAACAGAAGAATGGAAAGTAATGAAACTAGATAAGGGTAAGACTTGAAGGTAATACTTACTAGAACTAAAACGGAAATTGTTTGGAATTCGTTTAAAGGACAGAATGAGCAAATTCTTAACATTAGCAACTAAATACGCGAATATATTTAACTTAAAGGAGAGAAAGAAAAGTTATACAGGTTTGTACCTTAACATTCCTTTATAGAATAAAGAATCGTTTGACATTAACTTCTGTTATTTTCTCCTAATGAAAATGTAATGAAATAATCCTGTTCCGTCTAGTAAAACATCAGAAAAAATTAAAGTAACAGTTGAGCGCACTCGACAGTAGTTTATTGATTTATTTAATTAGTTTATAGTCGGACTAAGGTCAGTCGACTGTTTAAAAGTAAAAAAAAACAATTAATAGTTATAATTAATAGTTTTAAATTAAAAGTAAAATCTTAACTGTGAGAAAAGAAAGAAAAAAGAAATTAATTGAATTGAATTTGACACTGTAGGATACCCTACGACCTATGTTACGGTGCAGTTGCTTTTTTGAATTCATAAAATAAATAAATAAACTTAGCTTGTTCTGCGTTTGGTATACATCCAGAATAAAAGGAATCTGCTGGAAGTATTTGATTTGTAGTTCCTTATAGCGGAAGTTCTGCATATTTCTTGCTTGAATTAAACATATTATATTACATTATATCAATTTCCTAGTAGAAATCTTTAAGAACTGTAAAAGAAATAGTTCCACCTACTTAAAAAAATAGAAAAGAATCTTCTTTTAGTATTTCTATTGATTGATAAGGTTCTTCCAATATGAAATGGAATGAAGTTTTGTAAAATATTCTTTTGTGCTGTCTTTTCTAGGTGAGGAACTTCAAGATCTAATAAGGAATAGATCAAACAAATTGTGGAATTCTATGAAGCATTTACATTGATAGTAATATGACCGAAATGGGTTGATAAATATACCATTGTTGTTATTCCCATAACCCATAAAAACTCGCCCCAGTTGCCCCCATTCCCAACTCATACGAAATAGTTGTTTCATAATGAAATTGTATTTGATTATTATTAATTATGCTCTTATGGTCGGGCTTATATGAAACTAAGTCTCGTCTCTTTTCGACTATTTGCTTATGTGGTAACGTGAACGTGCAACTGAAGTTTATAGAATCGTTTCGCATCGGTTACATCGGTGTGGTAAAAAATACAAATCTTCATACTGGAAATATACACATAATACACAAAAGGTATCGCGCAATAATGATCGTAATGATAATGATAATGATAATAATAAGAATCTTATACAAATAAAAAACAAAGTGGACACGGCACGCGGGACTATAATGAATCCTAAATTTGATTGCTAGAGATTTTTGAAATCCAAAGCAATTGGAATAATACCGCGCTCTCCCTCACATTCCCATCTCCCTCTCTCTGTCTCTGGCTTAGTAGAGCCAAATGTGCTCGAGGATGCCGTTGTCGAGATGCGCTGGGGGCAAAGCCTTCAGCGTGCGCAACGTTTCCATGTAGAAGGTCAGCTCGGAGGTGACCACGCCATGCTGTGGCCCCCCATTGTTGTAGATGTTCAGCTTGAGCAGCTGTTCCCGCATCTTATCCTTGAAGTTGCGATGCACCACACCGTAGATCTCGTGTATCTGCTGCTCCGGTAGCACTCCAGCAATCGCCTCGTGCAGCTTCACCAGATGCCGCGAGATGTGACGAAAGGTTTGCGATGGTATCGGTGGACGTGCATCCCAGGCCTCCAGTTGAGCAATGACACGCTCCGACACAATGCCATGTATCTTATGCTCGATCTCCTTGATGTGTCCCTGATAGTCCCGCTCGATGGCCTCATACCCGCTCATGCTCTCGAAGTGGGCGCGCAGTCGCGGCAGCAGATACAGCACCAGCTGCAGGGCACGTGAGACCAGCGCCAGATTGGTACTCGTTATGGTCTTCAGGCCTGCCACACGCATTGCTCCGGCACCAATGATCAGTTGGCAGCTGCGCGAGTTGAAGCAACGCAGCAGATCCACCACATTCCGCGCATGGTAGCTGGCCAGCAGTGGCAGACGATGCGCACTGCCTCCGTACTCGTACAGCATCTGGATGAGCAAGAGCACCACACTGACCAGCGCAAAGGGTTGCTTGCCCTCCAGCAGCAGCACAGGATTCCCTGCTACTCCGCCCTGTCCGGCATTCAGACCCAGCGCCGTGTCCGCCGAGAGCGGTGCCTGCTTGGCATAGTCACCCGCGGACATGCGATCGATAATACGCTGGAATTCCTGTGGTATATCCACCTGACGCCAACGTTCCTGGTCCAGCAGCAGCGCCAACTTCTGCTTGCGTTCCGCATGAAAGCGTTGAGCATATCGCGATGCCTGCACCTTCAATGCCAGCTGGAGCGGCACACTCGGTGCACCACAAATGCTTTGCGTTGTCTCACTGAACTCCTCCACAACTTGAGCAAGCTGTTGCAGCTCCTGTTCGCTGGCCGCACAACGTTCCAGGCTCTGGGGTGAGACAATGTTGGCGCAACGTTCGTGGCAATAGTGACAGACGGCCTGGAGCAGTTGCTGCAACTGCCCGCTGAGCTGTTCGTGGTGTGCGGCACTGAGAAAGGCTTCCGAATCGATGAGGTTCACTGCATGCTCAGCCATATGTTCCCGCGGCGTGCTGCCCCCAGCTGCGGCATCTGCTGTTTGCTGCATGATCGAGACGACGGCCTTGATGCGCTCGAGGACGGCGCCCAAGGCATGACTGGCACGCTGCAGCATCGCCAGCCATTCGGGGAGGGTCAGCTCCAGCGATTGCTCGCCGGCGCCGGTAAGGCAAAGTTCATGATCCCCTCGAGACAGCAGCTCTATGAGCAACTGCTTGATGATGGCTCTGATGGTGGCAATCGCCTCCTGCTGATAGCTCTGCACAAAGCTGAAGTTCTGCTTGCGCAGCAGACCCATCACAATGGCCACCAGTTTGTCCTCCTCGGCACAGACGCTGTCTGTCTCCAGCTCGGCATCCGCAAGGGGACGATTCAAATCAGTCGCTGCATAACGCTCAAATTCCGTTGTGAGCATCTTGTCGATGAGCTTCTCCATCTCGCCTAGCTGCATGGGCAAATGCTTGAAGCAATGCACACCCAGCAGCTCGGCTGCGAGTATCTCCTGCGTGGTGCTTATCAAGTCCAGCGCAGCCACATAATCCTGTGTGCCCAGCAGCAGCTGCAGCATCGGTTGCGTCTTGTGCACGGTGGCCATCAAGCGCAGCTTGTCAAGCGTCGTCACATAATGCTGACGCCTCTGGGCATAGCGCATCACTCGGAAACTGTCCACCACAGCGCTGCCATGCAGCTGCGCCAATGCCGCACGCAGTTGACGCACTTGTTCCGCTGCTTGTTGCATCTCGGCCAATATCGCATGCTGCGTGGTCATGGCGTGAAAGAAGGCCGCTGATTTCTGTGCCACCTGTTGTGCAATACGCACCTCCACAATGTCCAGATAGTGGGAGAGCTGCTCCTGCAGCTGACGGCCTGTTTGCTGACGATGCAGCGTGCTGCTGCTGCCTGCCGAGGAGGAGCTATCGACGGGTTGCATGTAATTGGGAAACACTTGCGCAAAGGTTGCTGCATGATGCAGCTGTAGTTGGGACTTGAGAAAGATCTCTGGCACTGGCACAGCACTCAGATGTTCTGGCGTAGATATGCTGGGCGTCTGTTGCTGCTGCTGCTGCTGCTGTTGGCGTCGCTCGTGCCAGCGATAACGTTTGCCAATGCTGCCCAGATAGACGGCAAAGTCGGCATGCGTGATGTCCGGCAGACGCGGTGTCCCGGGTATGTGGGCACGTTCCACAAAGTGTTCGCCCCATTTTTTGGTAAAGAGATTACTTTGCTTACCGCGCTGCGGATCGTTAAGCACGGCAGGCAGATTCTGTGCCGCCGAGTAGACACCCCATTCGGGTGGCAACTCCCGGGTCTGTTGATTCACATGATACTTGGCCACATGTGCATCATAATCGCGATCCGAGACGCCGTCCAGCGGCAGCGAGGCACACACCCCATTGAATCCATAGCGACACACAAAGGAGCCGCCTTCCCTTGTGCAGTGCCGGCTGCGCAGGTGGCTGTGAACAGTATTGGACATTGATGCTGAACTTGGCAACGCAATTCACTGACTACTCACTTGACAAACTCCCCGATGGATTTGAAGTTCTCCCGCGTGCAGTAGTAACAACTTTTCCAGCTGGCCACATTTGCTGTCCCATTGGAATTTGAATTGGATGTGACAAATTGTTTTCTCTCCGCCGGCGAATCATTCTCCGCTGCCGCTGTCGCCGCAGCTGCTGTTGCTGCTGCCGTGGCCATAACACATGCTTATTGTGTCATTCAGCTGTGCGTTGTGCCAATTTATTTATGTGATTGTGAGTCTCCCTCTGTTGCCTGATTAATTTGTGAGTGACTATTGCCCCCTGGTATAAATTTAGCCTTTCGTTGTTGTTGTCGTTGCCGCAAACGTTGACGTGTTATGTCAATATTTGTTTTTGTTTCGTGGCTTGCCCATTAACGCACTCACGTGCATTTCACCCCTTTGAAACGCGTCTTGGTATTTGTTTAATTAAATGCTTTGCTCTGCATAATTTATATGTTTTAGTATAACTTGTGTTGTTGATTTCTTCGCTAAAATTCAGCAAATGCAAGTGGAACAATATTATGATGACGTGATCCAGTGTTGTACAGTGTTTAAAGTGCACGTTGGCAGTGAACGATAAGATGAATGTAAGGCGCGTCTCGTGCACGAGACGACTGCATGACTAGTATTATTTATATACTACGAAATATATGTTTATTTATTTATTTAATTTTTTATTTATTTAATTAGTTTATAGTCGACTAAGGTCAGTCGACTGTTTAAAAGTAAAAAAAAAAAAAAAATCAATTTATAGTTATAATTTATAAATTAATTTTAATTTTAAAGTGATTATATTATAAGGATGTTTGTTTTTATTTTATTTATAATTTAATATAATGATGAAGGTATTGCTTGATAGAAACAAATGCTTGACAAGTATATTATTTATGTTAAAATTTTTATATCTAATTTTTCAATATACCGCTGCATTAATGAGATTATAGCTGCAATAAGTCTAATTTAAAGAATTTTTGTTGGCCATACTGACCCGTTTGATCAGGTTTTGAAATCTTTAAATCTATAATCTCCCACATTATATTGCAGACATTTTTAAAAATTTTAATAATAAGTAGAATTGCTCACAACAATACCAAGATAAAGTGTTTATATTTATATTATGACACGACAAACGTCAAGCATGTCGTACCGTATTTACAAACCCTGAAATCCTAAAACGTTTTACAACACACTTCAACAGAAAAACAGATAACAGCCGCAAATTCCTATTATGCTCAGTTGCTGACCAAGGCGCGTGCATTTGAATTGAGCTTTATGCCAGAAACTGCAGCAGCAAACACGGATAAAAAGAAACGTGATTAAAAAACGCAATACAGGCAATGCAAAGCAACGATGCGTCCGTGGAGAAATCGACGGTGTCAGATTCTGCTCATCTCTATGATGTGGCTGAGCTCCATTATCGTCTTGTATTTGTACCTAACGAAAGACGAATCGGTTGACTTTCAGAGGGATAGTTTGCAGCTGCTCTGGTGGACAGACAACATACAGTTCGACTACGATGAGGCGCGGCAATGCGGCATACACTTTTGCCACGTCAGCAACAATCGAAAGCGTTTGAAGCAATCGCAAGTAAGTTGATGGTGATAGAGAGAGAAAGGAGAGGGTTACAATTTGCATCCGTCCGGCTAAGATAACAAGCAATGCCTTATATACTTTTGCAGGGCATTCTTTTCTATGGATCGAATATGAAACCACACGACTTTCCCGTGCCGCGCAGCACACTGCATAAGTGGGCGCTGCTGCACGAGGAGTCGCCACGCAATGTACCCTACGTGCCACACGAAGAGTTTCTGCAGCACTTCAGTTACACGTCCACGTTCAGTAGATTCAGTGACATGCCACTGACTACACAGTATCTGCCACAGCCGAGTGATCTCACCCAGTTTGACTATTATTATAACAACAAGCAGGTTATTCAGTTCAATCACGAACTGGCATCGGTGGCTTTTCTGCAATCCGACTGCGACACAATGTCCGGTCGTGAGGATTATGTGCGTGAACTGATGAACCACATTGAAGTCGATTCTTATGGCGGCTGTCTGCACAATCGCGATATGCCAGCGGAGTAAATGCAGAACAATCATCAAGTAAATGGATTCTAATATTCTCCTGTTATAGGCTTCAAGAGGACTATCTGAACAATCTGTATTCACCGAAATTGATGAGGTTTCTGGGCCGCTATAAATTCATGATTGCCATCGAGAACGGCGTCTGTGAGGATTACATTACTGAGAAGTTCTGGCGGCCACTTATGTTGGGTGTTATACCCATCTACTTTGGATCGCCCAGTATAAGGGTTAGTGAGAGTCGAAGGAGTCTCTAGTTTCCCTTTTTTATGTTCTTCCCTTGCAGGATTGGCAGCCCAGTAACAAATCAGTGATTTATATTGAAGACTTTACCAATGCTGGTGCCCTGGCACAGTATCTGCAACAATTGGGTGATAACGAAACCGAGTACATGTCCTATATGAATCACAAGGTACATCGGCGTATCGAAAATCAGATGCTATTGAAGCATCTGGTCATGCGGCACTATAGTCATAGAGGCGATCAGCCTGAAGAGGATGCTTCACTGCTTCACAGATTTGAATGCTTCGTTTGCCAACATATTCACGAGAAATCGTACTTAAAACGGCCAGCACCAACGAAGCAACATTATAACTGCCCATTGCCGCCAGTCTATGTCCCACTGGAGCATAAAAAGATGCCGAAATATGGCCCCGACTGGCGCTCCATGATGGGTATTGGACGTTGCCAAGCCAAGCTGCTTAACCAATTTTGGAAAGCAAATCGCAGCATTACAAATGAAGAATTCGTGGCACGTATAAATGAAATGGTTTCGAAGGATCAGTGTGAATAGCAAGTTGTCTCGACATTAATTATAGTTAATAAATAGTTATAGATATCTGTATATTATTCATAAGTTAAGCACTTTATTTCTATTTATTACTTCATCTAAAAAATGATTGATATACAAATATTTAATATGCCAAAAGACTTGCAAAGTATGATCAACCAAATAATAGTTTATTAATGTGAAATCTCTTCTAAGAATCTCACTACTGTTTTGTTGAATATACTATATACTCGTAATTGTCTTATCTAATTGTTATACCAAGACATCTTATTCTCGAATTGAAAGACAGTTTGTCAGGTCAAACCATTATCTACTTTAAGTAATAAGCATACGATAAATGTGCCTTATATCCATTAAACTAGAACATAGCATTCTTTATAAGAGCCGATACCATTGTACTTGATCATAAGAGAGATGTCTACACTATTATAGACGGATAAATAAATGTAAAATAAATGTTCAAGGGGAACAAAGAATAATACCAAAACATTTGCTATGCAAAAGAACATTTTATTGTTTTTATCGCGAAGCTATTTACATCTGCCAGTGCATCTGGGGCATAACCTCCTTGAGCTGGCCCATGTTGACGATCCACATGCTGCCGTTCTTCATCATTTCCATGCCCTTGATCATCTGCATGGCAGCCTCCTCGGGCATTTGGCGCTTGGCGCTCTCGATAGCATCAACCATTGGCTCTGAATGTTCCCAGGTGACATTGTCGCGCAGGTTCATCATCATCTCAGTGTTGGTCAGGCCAGGACACATGGCCATGAACATGACGCCAGTCTTCTGGTAGATGTACTTGTCAGCCATCGAGCGTGTGAAGCCGATGACGCCGTGCTTGGCAGCAGCGTAAACAGCAAAGGCAGGTGCGGGTTCCAGACCGTACACCGAGGACATGTTCATCACCATGCCGCCGAGGCCCATCTGTGTCTTGTCCATGTACGGCATCGCCATCATTGTCATGTATATCATGCTGGACTGTAAGTAGCAGAATTGTTAATTATATATTCCCTGTTATTCCAGTTAAGTTACTTTACCAGGTTGATGCCTATTGTCGTCTCGATGTCCTTGTCCAGCAGCACATCCTCGCCGTTGATCAGCACATCGATGTTACCCATCATCTGTCCCATTTTGCGCATGTTCTGCTCCATTGACATCTTATCCATAAGATTGACCTGCATGAAAAAGACCTTTGTGCTTGGGTTCTCCGCCTGCAGTTTCTTCATCATCTCCATGTTCTCCATGCGGTGCATAATGCCCATTGTCTTCAGCTTTTGGCGCTGCATCAGTTGCTGCATCATCTGGTAGCCGATGCCGCTGAAGCCGCTTACGAAGACCACATTCTTACCCGTCCAATCGTACATGTTTAAGCTGGGGATATTTGATTACTTGGTATCCTGGTTGACTGGTTGCCTGTTCACTGACAATTGCCATCTGGCGTTGCCGTCTTTTATATGCTGCCACTTATACCGCAATGCAGCGTAACCAAACAAATATTGTTTTTATGATCGACTGACCTGCACGGGATCAATGCCAGAGATCAGTGCAATTTCTGATATCGACGTCGCGTAGTCTTGCTTGGAGCTGAAACATCTGGCAGATTCGACGTGTTTTGCACCACGGCAGATAAGACTGCACCGCCGTGGGTCGTTGTCTGCGTTTTGATCCCGCTTATCTCAGTCTCCAACCGAAGCTAAGTAAAGGTATACCCGATGGTATAATATTACACTGTAGTCTAATGTCAAGCTTAGATTATGCAATGCCTGCATATATTGCATCATATTCCCCCCATGAGAGAGACACGGGAGAGAGAAAAGAAGAGCGATGAATACAGCAGAATACGTATACTTAATATTTAGGAGTTATAGAGAAATAAACAGCATATATATATATATTTTTTTTGTATATGGTAACTGCATTATTTATTGGAGCGTCTCAGAAATTATTAGACTAACAAGTTAACAAATGTTAATTATTATATACAATATTTAACAGTCTTTTGAACTGTATTATGTAAAAGCAGAAAAGCAGCGGTGGGTCGCAAGGTCGTTGCGGCAAAGTCGGGATAGGTAGCAACCCCGCGTTAAGCTTCTCGCAAGGTTGCTAGGATGTGAGATCAATTTGCACATGTACTTTTCTGATCTCTTTTTTAACGGATATGATGTTCAGGTCTCTTTAATAATTATACCCTTCGACCATTGAAAATGGTCAAAAAAGGGTATACTAACTTTGTGCAAATGTATGTAACAGGCATAAGGAGGCGTGGGAGACCCCATAAAGTATATATATTCTTGCTCAGGATCACAAGCCGAGTCGATTGAGCCATGTCTGTCTGTCTGTCCGTCTGTCCGTCTGTCCGTCTGTCCGTCTGTCCGTCTGTCTGTGTGAACGCACAGATCTCAGCTATTATAGAAGCTAGAGTTACCAAACTTGGCAGGAAGACTCCTGTGTACTATAAGCAGATGAAGTTTATTTCAAATGTTAGGTGCCACGCCCACCGCCCCCACAAATCAATAATTTAATTTTTGAACTTAATTTGTAAGCGCTGTATATAAGATACAACTTTCTGACTTTAACATATAGTAAGCTAAATAAAATATCTACGTAGTCCCCAAATTACAATCCAATCGAACAATAAACACAGAAGTTATTTAAGAAAGTATGAGCATAAAACCAAGTGCTTCTGTCAGCTAACAAGGGAGACGGGCGAGCGCGACGCGCGAGCGCCATCTGTCGGGATTAATTTCAAAGCATGTGCATATGCATATGTGTATGAATTTAACAAATTAAACTACACGGGAACATAGGTCGAAGGGTATCCCACTGTCGCGTTTTGCGCGACTGTTGCTCTCGTTTTTATTTTGGATATAACAGGGTGCCCCAGGAATTGACCTCAGTATCTTCGATTGAGACCTTTGCATAATATCACTGGTTGTGCTGCTGGCACTTTCCCATAGTTGGGAGCCGCACGTTTACATTGATTTTAATACGGAATTGTATAGTAAAATCCTGTTGTCCAGACAAAGGGATGAGCGAGAGTTGATCGATATACATATTACACGACTTTGTCCAAACCCCAAGATAAATCGATTAAGAAATGTCCCTTATGTATGTATATACTATATAATTTTTTTTATTATAACATTGTTGAGTGATTTCTTTTTTAACGGATATTATGTTCAGGTCTCCTTGGATATTTTTTAATTTGGATACAACAGGGTCCCTCAGGAATTGATCTCAGTATCTTCGATTGAGCCCTTTACATAATATCCATGTTATAATTTTGTAGTAGGACACAGTAGTCCAGTCAGAAGAATGAGCGAGAGTTGATCGATATACATATTACACGACTTTGCCCAAACCCCAAAGATAAATCGATTAAGAAATATCCCTTATATAAAGTACATTAAATTCATAGATAAATATTTAAATATATATATAATTTATTTACAATAGCAATGCTGAAACATTGTGTCCTTACGAGCTACTGAAGTGTTATAGACAATCACAGATGTTTGTTACAATGAAACTAGCTAAGCTCGAAGCCACACTGAAAGAACGATTGAAGGCGAGCGCATCTTAAATTAAATTTTCCGTGGAGTATACTCAAAGTAAATCTACTTCCGATTCTATGTGTATAATTTATAGTTGAAGTATGGAAGGCTGAGGAGTTCCAAAAGTGCCTCGCAGTATGAGTGAAAGTGTCATGATTGCATACATTTCGAATACGACGCTCAGTGTTGATGCCTAAAAACTAGACAGCTAAGTAGAAGGCACATTAGGGATAAGGCCACGTCCAGTGCAACTCTGCGTGAGCCACCTGTGCCTGGAACTGAGGTCACGGGACTTGCCGTGCTGCCGGGCACTTGCGTCGTTTCCACATCTCCTCGTGAACCGGGCACATAGTCCCCACAGGTGGGAAAGTTACGTGGCACCGGCTGCATTTGATCGTGATCGCCCACCTTGACGACCAAAGCCATGCCGATCTCTGCATGGAACTCGATGTGACAATGGAAGAGCCAATAGCCCGGATTGTAGGCCTCAAAGCGGATGATGGTGTAGCCTCCATCGGGCACTGTGACAGTATCTTTGACTGGAGGATTCACTAGATTCCGCTTGAGCAGCTTGAACTGATCCAATTGCTTAATCTGCCAAAGAAAACGAAATAAGCAACCAAATTTTGAGATCGAATGGGGATGTTCTGCTTACCATTTCGATGGTGACATTCTCGCCCAGTCGCTCCAGACCCACAACACGGAACGCATTGCCGTGCAGGTGGAACGGATGATTGGCATAGAATGTGAAACCCTCGTCCACAATGATAAACTCCACAACAGCATTCAGCGGCACCTGGAGTACATGATGACACTTGCAGAACTTCTCGCGACAATCGATGCCTTGCTCCATCAGCGTCGTCTCGTTGCAGAAGATCTCATCGTTGATCTGATCCCTTTGGGAGAGCAGCGACACCGATGGGAACTTTAGCGAAATGTGATTCAACTGAGGCGTATACAGCCGATTCTCCTGCGTTACATTGTGATCCATGCTGTAGTAGTCACCGTGATGGAACTCCGGATTATCCTTTCTATAGAAATCGTAGTACACAAAGAATTTGTAATCTGCCTCCGGCTTGAGAGTGTCATCATCGATGCCGGACACGTGATCGTAAATGGGCAACGCTCGCATTTCGGCAACTGTCTTTGTATCCGGGTAGCCCGGTCCGCGATTCATTACATTCAGCTCGATGCCGGTGGCATTATGAGAATAACCCAACCCAGCACTAGGCTCCGCATCGGGAGCACCTTCGTAACGCAAGATGGCCACCTGAAAGGCGGACGTGAAACGTTCGCTGCAATCCATTAGTCCCTTGAGGCGTAGCCAATAGTTGTCCACCTCCTGATTTGCATTTAGCACAAAATCGAAACGCTCTCCCGAATAGGTAACAATCGAACCCACTTCCATTGCTTCAATATCGTAGCCATCCGAGTTGATAGCCGTCAAGGTGTGATTATCCACAGACACCACAATGGGACAATTGAGATACTCCGCATTCACAATCCTAAAACGATATCTGAATCCTCTGCGCACATGGTACACCTGCAGGGGTATCTGCTCCAAGGGTATCTCCTGCACGTTGCCACGACGTTGTCGCGAATGTGGAACTGAACTAGCCGGAGAGCTATTGATTTGTTGACTGCTGTTTGTGCTGTTCTCGGTGGTGCTTCGAATGTGATTCAATCGTGTATCACCCGAGATAATCTTTATCACACTTGGCGACATGGGAATCAGTGGAGTTATTTTGTCAGATACTGAAATAGAAGAAGTGAAAAGAGAAATTCATTTATATTAATATTTAATCTCAAGTTAATTTGATTTCAGTTACTAAATGAGGTTCTCACCTTGATCCTCAGTGCTCGTAGAATTGTTTTTCACGGTAAGTTTAGGTGTGGATTTCATTGCAGATATCGCTTCCTTTGGCGGCGCTTCCATGGCCATGCGATGCTCACGCTTCATGTTCGCCCAAATGCGATTATAGTAACGACCGCGTCCATTGATAAGTATATTATGTGGCTTGTTGTCGCCACGTGAATGATGGTGATAGGCAAAGATATTTGCACCTGAATCATGTATCCAATCCTGCACGACCAGCACGTGCTCACTAAGATCGAAATCGTAAAGGCCGCCATGGGGTTCGGCGCTCTTCGGACGTCGAATGATCAGCGAACCGAAGACGCCGTCGCCACGCTGCATGCCCGTGTGTGAGTGCCAGAAATGAGTACCCGAGTTGTCTGCGGGAAAGCTATAACGGAATGTGGCATGTGGCGAGATGGGGCACTGTGTAATATGTGGCACGCCATCCATATAGGGTGTCTTCTTCTGATGCAACCCGTGCCAGTGAATCGATGTACTTTCGCCTAGCAGATTGTTCTTAACGTCCACCACAATCTGATCGCCCTCGCACACCTCTATCGCCGGACCCGGCATCATTCGATTGACAACGGTTATGCTGCGCTGCAGTCCATCGCCGAGAACGCAGTGTGGTCGCGAGCAATCAGTTAGATTGAGTGGACAATCGAAACAGGCCTTCGAGAAGGTCTGATACCATTCGAGCACAAACGTGTAGTGACACTCCATGGGCGGCCCATCCACTTGGCAGTCGCGCACACACGGATGATTGCGATACCATTCAGCTGTCCAGATATCCTCCGTTACCTCAACGCCATCCAACTCCTCCACACGTGCCGTTGGCAACGGTCGACAGACCTCACAGCAGCTGTTCCTCTCGATGCGCCATGAAGGACACTGTGGGTCAATGGGTCGACAGCTGCGACGGTAGGTGTTAATGGTAATCTCGCCGTTCTCCAGGCGACTGCACTCCAGCAACGTGCAGTCGGCGTCGTTATGCCATGACTCGCCCACTGCATACAGGGTGTTGTTGTGCTGGCAATGCGTCTGCACGCACTCACCACAGCAGCTGCCTTCGGTTTTGCGTAGTTCGGAGCCCTGTAAACGAACAGAGTGAGGTTAACAGAGACGTAACAGAAATTTCAAAGCTAACTTTAACAGAACAGCATTAAGTTAACAGAAGAATGTTAACAGAGACGTAACAGAAAAATCAAAACTAGCTTTAAGAGAACTGCATTAAGTTAACAGAAGAATGTTAACAGAGACGTAACAAAATATTATAAAAACTAGCTTTAACAGAACTGAAGTAAGTTAACAGATGAAATATCATAATACTTTTTGCATTGAAATCAAAGTTGTTATATGTTTGCAGCCCGGATCTCAACGGTTTTGCTTTGGTTTTCTACATTTAATTGCAAACATAATTAGGTATACTAATAGATCGTAAAAGAATTTTATGTTTTTGCTTAAGAAATCTAGTTTGACGCTGCTTAATTGAAAGCATTAGAGGATGCATGAATTTTTTTAAACCGTAGTAAGTTTCCCTTAAAATTTAGTTTTTTACATTGAGTTTAAGCTTAATTTTCTACAAAACAATTTTTACTACGCAAAACTGAGACGGATTTTCTACTCTATTCTATGCATTTTATATGATATATATATACGAGTATTTCTTTGCTGAATACGCACCACATCGCAGTAGAACTCGCTGCAGTCAATCTGCGTGACAACAATGTGCGCCTGAGGGAGAGCAGCAACCCCTGCGGCGCATGAGTAAACCAAACAATTGTCCTTTGCGTCGAACCAGACGGCACCCTGTTCCTTTTGATAGGTGATGTTGTGCTCCTGGTACTGACAATATGTGATGACTGAAAGAGAAAACAAAAACTTGTCTTAAAGGCTGCTCTGAATAAAGTTTTACTTCCAGGGCACTATTCTCCAAGTTGTAATAGGATGTCTTAAAGTTTTTCTGAACTAAAAAGTTATGGTATTTTTGAACAAGGTTAAAAGGTACTTAATAACTCTGAAGCAAAAATCTCTCAAGCTAAAAACGAAGAAAAAGGCTACCTTCGGCATATGCAAAGTTTGATGCGCTTGCAGGTTCTCTTCTCCGATCGTTCCGAAAATCGTTACATATATAATGGTGTAGAATTGAATTATAATACAATAATAATAATTGGAAAATTATTCAATAATAATAATGAATAATACATCGATTACCTTCTAACTTTCATTGATACTGATAACTTATTAGTTTTTTTTTTAAATCGATACTGATCTTTATACAAAAACCTGAATTTTCTGGACACACGGACAGGGCTAAATCGATTCCTCAGTTGATGCTGATGCTCCTGGCCAAAATTAACATACCCTCTGCAAGGGTATAAAAATAGTTGGAATTACTCACCACTCAAAGATTATATCCTAATAAAATCCAGACTACAAAACAAATTCCGTGCACTGAATTTAAATTTAAAAATACCAACTTGAATAGTTAAAGTTAACTGAATGAAAAGACTAACATAAAGTGCAAATGTACGTAAATATTTGATGTCATACATTTTGATAAAAAAATAAGTACCCTCAGCATCTCAAAGGGTATGCTCAAACAAGTTTTGTAGTGGCAGCCCTTGATAAAGTTCGAGGAGCGTCCCAACTGTTTGCAGAGCCAATTTAAATACACAAGTAGATTGTTTGTGGTGCACGTGTTTTCATGAATTATTTGTTTGTTTGTTTGGCTAACAAACGCTCTCAATTGTTTAATAAATCCGGATGTACATAAAGACAAAAAGGCTTACAAAACACAATGGCAAAAGCAAAGCGAAAACAAACCTTTTTGGCAATAGTCACGCGCTCAAATCTCTTCTACTTGATTATGAATATATGTATGTATGTATGTATGAATTGTTTTTGAGAAGATATTTACTAATGCAGGTTGTTATTATTTCACAACTGCACAATACACGTGCTAATTGTTTACCGAGGTGTTTGAACCGAGTCACCAAATTTGATTAACAGGTCCGCAAGTACAGCGCATTTCTATACCCTGTAACATTAGTAATGGGTTTAACTGACTTGAAATTTGGTATACAACTTATGTGTATTACATTATACGTAAATAGCATTTTAGTCGTAACGATCCTTATAATTATTAAGTATCATAACCTGTTTTCATTAATCTTATACTTAACAGGGTATTATACGAGTTCGCTTTGCAATTAGTTACTTAAATCGGTTGGTTTTTCCTTTTTTTTTTGGCTCCGAATTTCAACAAAGAAGCCGCACCTGACCCAATAAAGCTTCGTCATAAAAGCGACTTAGCGTATGCAAACAGACAAAAACAATAAAAAGAATAACTACAATGCGGAGTACGCATTTGTTAATTGTAAAAAGTCAGCAAAAGAATATATTGTACATATACGTATAAACATTGTGATACTCCTTTACTGTTGTCACACTTTCATTTGTTGACAAATGAAATACCCTATTTCAAAGTCTATCGAGTATCATCACGAAAAGCTAATCTTTTGATTGGAAAATCAATTTCGTAATCTGCCACACATTAAAACATCATTAAGTTTATACTCTCACATGTTATCGGGATTTAACGATCTACAACTTGATAAGCACGTACCGGCTTTAGACTGGGACACGCTTTATAGGGAATTGTAAAACAGAATCGATTGTCAGGGTGTCTTGCTCTGTTCGGAAATTAAGATATGTATTTATAACCTGTTATCCTAAAATAGCTGGGATTACATCATTATACTGTAGACTTTTATAAATCAATTTGATATAAAACAATATGGCAGTTTTTACAGGATATCTATCTGTCTAATATTCGCTTGTCTTTGCAGTATGGAATTTAAAATAAAAAAGATATTGACTTTTTAATTATTCTGTTTAAATTGACATTTAATGACAGTATTTAAGGTGTCTGGTTGATATGATAGCTTTTTACGATATTTATTCATAGTGACTCACAAAAGTTCGTTGCATTAATGACAGAACATTTTTTGAAAATGCAATCGAGCGTAATTTGTATTGTACTTAATTAAAAGCTCTGACCGCATTTGACTGTCCCTGTCTGTATGAAAATGGCCAACAGACACTGTGTGCTTAAGACCCTTCTTATCCGGTTTAATGACTTCTTTGTCGTTGTCGTTGCTTGTCCTATATGTGTACCGCCTGTAAACACAATTTTCGGATGCTTTCCAGACTTTGGGTCAGCGTCGCGACATTAACTGTTGCTTGGCATATAAATTACGTATTTACATAATGGCGATTTTACCAAGAAACAACAACTACAACTACAACACTGACAACTGTTCGTTTGGCCTGTCCAGACCACAATTGCCGCCGTCGCGGTGTTGTTGTCGTTGTTGTTGTTTTATTGACTGGGCATGTTCACACATATTCAGCCGTTCGCCTCTTTATGGCCATTATTATGATTGCCTGTTGATTTAGCACTTATTATTTGATATGTAAGCACTTATTTTATGTCTGTAAGTACTTACGCAAATTCACATGAAAGGTATTTTTAGCCTGACGTGGGCCAATCATTATTTACATTGTTTTCAATTTACATTTATGCTAAGTCAGCCCATGTTGGCCAAGGTCGTTAGCAGAAACTGTTAATTATCGGTGGCTGCCATTTTCGCACGCCTAACAATTATGAATTTGTTTGGCTTATTGTTAACTAATGTGTCTGTTGTCAGAAATAAACGTCTGATGTTATTCTACAGCAATTTATCAGTTGTCCATTGCAAATGGATGCAGGAATTAACTGCAGACTGACTCTTATTACAGTTTGAGATTCACCGGGAACACATTTAGAGCGTCTCTGTTAGTGTTACTAAGTCAGTTTGCCATAGATTTATGATAGTCACACTTTAAATTGCTTTATTTCTATTTGAATAAAAATGATACTTAGTAAACATGCGTGCTTATCACAAATTATACTGCCATTTCTATAATATTTCGCCAGTTTGATGTCTCCGGCATCAGCAGGAATGAACTGCAGTCTAAAGTTCAACAATTAACTCTCTTGCCTACAGTTTTCGAGTCACTGTGCCCATTTAATGGCTTATTAACACAGTAAGGCCATTCTCTTTATCATTGCTACCTGCTGCCGGCCATGTGTTTATTAAATTTGAAGAGATAATTGCCAATAACTCACCTGTTGACTCGTTTACGGCCTGCAAGCTGCTGTTGCTTACAGCTCTACAACAGTCTATTAACAGCAGTGTGCAGGCTAACAGCAGTGGCACTGTTAACTTGCAAGGTCCCCCAATTTTATTGTTGTTGCTTGGCATGTTGTGACTGAGACTTTGATTGGGGTTCATAAAGTTTTGTTGTCTTTCTGTTGTTGCTGTTGTTGTTCCTGTTGTTGCGCTCATTTTGTCATAATTATACGTTTATTTTTCTTGTGGTTACTGCCTTTGTTTTTGTTGTTGTTTCCAAAAATTGTTTGCGGAAATTTAAACTTGTGCTGTTATTGCTCTCTCTCGCTCTTTCTCTCTCTGGTTGTCGCTTCGCTTCCAATTTGCTGCAAATTAGACTAGAAATGTTAGCAATTAATATGGATGGGAATAGATTGAATAATAATTGGTGTATAATTTACAGTTATTGTCGAAGTGTAGAGCACATAATTTTGCATACAATTGTGGGAACTAATAACTGTATTTATAGGCTGTATTTTGCGAAAATTATACATATATTTCGAAGGGGAATAATTTCTGTATAAGGAAACTGCAACATTGTTTGTACCAATTGTTGGAGTAAAAACTAAATATATTTTTGCTACTTCCCCCTATTTGTTATTCAAATTGCAGTCATATTTCATCAAATTTCAAAATAATACCATTATAAATTTATAACTGACATTGAGATGACGATGATGGTTTGAATTGAAGTTTTATAACAAATAGAATACGCCCAAATTGCCTTGACTGGTGTCGAATTGATGTTGACGAAGATTCGATTATGATGGTGAACGGAAGTATACCATATTCTTTAAAAGCTGAGGCCCGTCTCTTCAATTTTCCCAAAGACCAAAGGCTGATGATATGGTAACGGAAAGGAGGGGGAAAGAGATGTGCGCAGAACAATCTAGCCCTTTTTTCTCTGTACATTTCATATATATTTGCTGGCTGGGACCCGCTGTACACACATGCACTGTTTTTTTTATTTAAGTATGATTTACGGTGGCCTGTTAATGCGAGAGTATCGCCCCATATGCCTATAAGTCTGCTGCCCTGTTGACCCAAACTAGTCGTATTGGCCCCTATCAGCACATGGCCAGCAAGTCAAGTTGGGCCCACACGCAGTGCACGTACAAATTTAATTAATTAGCACTCTGTTCTTCAAAACACAAACAGACACATACACGAACGCACACAGCAAACACACACATACACACACGCATACACAACCCGGCCAAACAGTCACGTACATCAGCAAGCTTCAGGCTCACAGTCGGACTCAGGACTCACTGTAGGAGTCGGAGTTGGAGTTGGAGTCGGATCCGGATGGTAACTGGCAACTGGTGGTGGACCAGCTGAAGGCCAAAGCAGCTATTCACACAAAGCGTATCAGGAAAACTGCGCATAAATTATGAAAAAGCAAAACACAGAGAGCAAGTGAGAGCGTGAGAGGGAGCGAAAGAGCAAGAAAATAAAAAAGGAAAACAGCGTGCAAACATAAAAATTGGATAAAGTATTTTTCATATGAAAACTCACGGCCTCACTGCATCCTAGCGTGCGTATCTTGTGTGTTTTGTCTCTCCCAACTTTTTATTTATATATTTTTTGTTTGCAACACTTAAAGCGCCTTAAAGATTTATGTTCTCCACCCCATAGGGAGGAACTGACGACCTGCCTGACGCACTTCCGTTAATTACAAATTAAGTGGCACTTCATTTGGGCGACAGCAAAAAATGTAAATGCAGATCAAATTTAATAATAAACTGTTCAGCGTATATTACGTGAGGGCAGTAATTCAATTTGCCGGCGGCATTTTGCTTTCCAGCCTATTAGCTGGATTTAAATTCTTATGATTAGCGGCGTAATATCATTAAATTGAACAGTTCATTGACTTAGCAGGGGGAAGAGATAAAAAAAAAAAATAAAAATACCACCAACTTCAAAATCAAGGTTTGATTAGGCGTCTTAGATACGTACTCGTACACAACAAAGTTTATGGATCAAATGCAATTTAATAAACAAAAGGTTTTTAACGAATTAGGAAATAAAACTTTGATTTATTACTTCAAGTTTTTAAGTTATTCAAGTCATACAATTTAGATTTTATATGGACAGAGTTTATGGATTGAGAACCTTTTTACTTGTACAAGTAGTTGAAAACTTTCTATAACTTTTATCGTTCATCTTGCACACATCTCGACAGGGTTTATTTTCTAAATCTCATATAGTTCTTATTGTAAAATACATCCTTATAGAGTATCTAAAGAGCCTATATCTTATAAGATGTGTGCCACATTTACTCTGTGTTTATCTCGAGAATTTATAGATAGAGAGCCTTGCATTTCATATATTTCTAAACCTTTATCGTTCATCTTACACACTCTTCGACAGGGTTTCGTTATACATTCAATACCTTTCTTTCTAAACACCTCCTTACAGAGTATCTAAAGTGCCAATATCTTAAAAGATTTATATGCCTTATTAAGTCTGTGACTAAATATCTAATTAAGCGCCCGGAATCGTTTATCGAAGTGACAGACAATCCGCTTTGACTATCATTTAGTGTGCGATGTCAATGATTGATCACGTTGATTGCCCGTTCGTTGTCCGCTTAATGGATTTTCGCTACTATCATTGTTTCTCTCTATATGGTACATGATATTTTACAAGTTTTCACAATAAAATCACAACATCACCCATTAATTAACACCCTGCAGTGGTTTAGTGTGTCGAATTATCGCGTGGAATGTACACATTCATATTATACAGACTACTCAGGTGGCTCATATAGATGCATATTAATTGGATGATGTTATAGTTGAGTGCGCCAGAAAAATTCCCAGTTTAAAAAGCTTCTGACGTTCTGTGAAAATTCCAAAAGTTGACCGAAGAGAATAGTATAGGATGAGTGTGTATAAGGTTCGCTAGGGATTTTTTAATCTATACGTATTTAATTTCCAAGAATCCCCGCATGACAAAGTGCGAACCTGATATTTGAGGAGACAATCGTGGGGACTTGATTTTTTAAGGGTTTTTTTCTACGAAAGTTGTTAATTAACAATAATATACTCGTAATATAAATGAAACAAGTTAATAAAATGCCTTTAAATTCAACGACTTATATGATCTCCGTTTTCGGAATACGAAAAATTTGTTCAGCTCTATTCGTTTTCTAGATACTTCTTTAAGTTTTCAAAAATCCGTCAAAGACTTAACGTATACAAAATCTATTGTTCATAGTCATGTTTCACTTTCATTGGCCTTTGATAAGAGGCAGATTACTTCAACTCATACACGGCGAAATCCGGCGAACAATCAATTAAATAGGCGTAATTAACTCAAAGATAACTGTTCTTTGTACGTGTCTGTCTGCTGTCGACCCAAAGTTATGCAAATTTCGGTCGATTCGTTGAGATCTTTGTTTGTCGCTCTCAGGTCAAACATTTAATCGGACAAAGTTGCGTAACACAATTTGTCAGCATCTTTTCAGTTTCACGTTTTATGTGTTCGCACGTACAAATGTGCGTGTGTGTGCATGTGTGTATCTGCCATTAAATGGCTTGTATGCGAGTTTAATTTTGATTTATTGGTGATTTTTTATCTTTTTTTCGACTGGTTAATTTGTCAATTATTCAGATCCGTCAGTTGGCCGCATTTTTCGCCGGGCAACTTCGAGTCTTGTTGGCCTAGGTTGAGAAATAAAGTCGTGAGTAGTAGCAGAGTAGTTGAGGGCGGGGGGAGAGTGGAAGATTTTAAGCTGCTTAACGATGTGAAAATGTATACAAATGTGTGTGTGTTGTTGTTTGTTTGTGGATAATTGGGTATGTGGAGTTGCTATTTTAATGAGCAATTTAAACTATTCCGGGTCGATTGACGAACTCAAACTCATATCAAAACATTGAACCCCTTGCCATCATTTTAACTATACCCTAAGCAATTCTCACGTATTTCAATTAAGTGTCTTTATCAATTATTGATGGCCCACATAAGTGTTCTGGGACTTATTAGCTATGCATATTGAAGGACAGACAACTCAAGTGAGGAATATTAAGACTCCCCCTAAGTTTGCTCTTGCATATACGTTCTATTCATTTAAAGGGTATCCAGTAGACGATGCAGCAATAAGGAGCTCTTCCCTTAATACCCTTATGACGTTGTCGCACGTTATAAGCTTAACTTTTGTATTCTCGGGAATTCCGCAATCGAGTGTGAGTGTGTGTGTTTATTTGGACCATGCTCTCTCTGGGGATCACCGTTCTTCGAATCCGGTTGTAAACGACACTCGGCTCAACTATTAAAAAACCTTAACAAAATTACAGAGTGTGATCGATGGAAATTCCAGAGCAAAACAAAAAACAAAAAAACAAATGATAATTAATAACGACGACTTTAATATTATGTTTTGTGGCCTTGTCTACCTATATACCTATATACTGTATAAATCATGTTTATCTTTCACTAATTGTAAACCAAACCAGGCACGTAGCCTGCCAGACAAACAAAAAACAACCATTTTTGCCGTGCTTATTGACGTGTCTCAAATTGTTCATGTTAATTAAAGGTAAATTTTGATTTTGTAGCGCTTTGTCAAAAGTTATTAATTATGTTGATCATTAAGGTACGATGATTCAGGTATTTTGAATAGCACATTAAATGTTCTAACAATAGGCTGGCTCGGTTATATTCCAGCTTGAATAATTTATACATTTTTATTATGTTTTCATTTTTAGGAATACTTTCTCTAGATTGCAAATTTCATTTTTGAAAGACATTAACCTTTAGCATAAATAAATATCACATTTGATTGTTTTCTGTTTCTAATTGCTTTAAATGTTAACTGAATTATAATGAGTCAGACGTCATTATCAGGCACTAATCGCTCTATCAACAGATTTCATCAGAAGTTCAACCCGGAGTTAACTGATTGGCAACAGCGTGTTGAAAGCTGATTTTCAATTAGATCATCATAAAGATTTAATAACAAACTAAAGAATGTGGGAGAGTTTTGCAATAATTCTATTTGCCTTTTTTGCGCTTAAAGATTAAAAAAATATATATTAAAGCTGGGAATTTAAGGGGAATACACGCTAGAGTCATTATTTTTGAAGTGCGAATTGAAATATTTTAAATTGCATTATATTTGATTTTATTATCTCACATGATAGCATTGTTTTGCTTTTAAACGTATGTGTTTTATATCTATTCGAGTTTTGTTTTGTTTTTAATAGCTTATTGTACTGTTAGAGAAATGAAAAACATCCTTTACGTTATTTCAAAGATCTATATATTCCATACATCTATGTCCATATAACATAACACAACCGATGACCAAAATGCAGCACATCCTTTGAAATATCAACGAACTACTAAGCCTGAACTTTGTATAAAATAACACGGTATCTGCCCGTCATGCATTTTGACGTAGACACTGCTTACCTTTTCATTTGCTAAACGTATCCATTGCTTATAAAATCTTTACGATGCACAGATAAAAATATGCGTTGCTGTCATCAAATTGTACAACTTTTACTTATCACGTCAAATGGAAAAGATTGCAAAGATCGCGTCCGATTGTGTCACAATGTGTTATTTGTATAAGGGCTAAGGGATAATTGCCAGTAGCAATTGAATACACGGGGCCCGAGCGTGGAGAAATGTGACTACAGTTTAACAGGCACTGACTGGAACTGCACCTATCGCGAAGACAAGGAGCCAACGTACTACTTCAATGCTGATCATACACTACACCACACTACACTACACTACAAAGAGCAAAGCGAACTCGTTGCGTTGTCGATGCGCGCGTCTTGCCGTTAAAATCGCAACTAACTCAAGTTGTATGCAACAAAGGCGTTTTTGAAGATTCCAAAACGCGCTAAAACGAATAAATTATTTTAGCCTTTTTCATTGCTAGCGCCACCCGCTCACACACCGTCGCTCAGTGATAACAGTTGCCAGTTATTACCATAGCGTACGCGCTCTTACGATCGTGTGGCTTTTAAGAGAGTGCATGGCTTAAGAGAGCGTGCGTGCTTAACCTGTTCGTGGCTGTGACTGTTGCTGTTGTTGCGTGTGTGTGTGTGTGGGGTTTTAATTACATGCACTTGTTTTGCCGCTCTGCTCTGTTGACATTGGCGCTGTCAGGCCAATGTTAATGCTTAACAGAGCCTCTGTGTTTATCTTCTCTGATTGGCCGCATGTTAAACGCGTTGTGTGTGAAGCTGCCGTTTCCGCCCCGACTCGTACATTTGATTAAAATCATTTGTTATTTTATTTTCGCGTGTGTGTGTGTATGTGTGACGCATGGTCTAGCCACTGTCTTTCAGTCCGCATCTTTATTAAAAAGGTGTTCTAGCGCAAAAAAGCATAACCACCTGCGTATCGCATTGTGTAACTTGCGTGCTGTTCTCTTTTTGATTGCTTTTCATTTGACATTGTCGTGCAATGTGTGGCATCATGTTTGCCAAACTTGCGTCAATTTACATACATATTTGCACATGTCTTCATCAGTCTCGTTCATTCCATTATATATGCGAGGGCAGGCTAAAAGGCAAGAGAAACCATATCAATATTTATACCCGTTACGAATTGGGTAGACGGGTATTATAACTTTGCGACAAGGAAATTTGTTTCTAACAGGTAGAAGGAAGCGCAACATATCGCACAAACTATATATTCTGAATTGCTAGCATAATTTAAATGCAGGACAGTTTGTAAACACAAACTATAAACGCACAAATGCTTTCCAAAAATTTGGTTGCGATCGAATCAATAACATAAAAGTTATTTCAGAAATCATTCTTACGAAGCCGCTCGCGAAATATCTCTCCAAAGTATACAGTACAAAAGACGCAAATCATAGAAGCCATATACATATTTGAGAAATATGATATATCACAGCGGAGCACACCTAAATGTTCAAAGGGATAATTAAAGGGGTCGCTGATTTCTAAGGTTCCTTCTGCAAAAACAAACGAAATCGTTTTGCAGCACTGAAGCTTTCGTGCTTGCTATATTTTAAAAATTCATTTATATTTTATTTAGTGTGTGTTATTTGCGAGTAAATTTATTAAAAACATTTAAAAAAACATCTTTATAAATATTCTCATTTAAGAAGGCTACCAGCTAATTTCATTTTTATCTTAGAGTTATGTGAGTAAGTGCTGCTTATTATTACTTTTAATACTACTGTTACTACATTACTTTGTTTACCTTTTCTTTAAAATCCTTTCAATACTCTACTCAATTGTGCTCAGTGTAGAGTTCCCCGTTATTCACCACACACACAGACATGGCTCTGATGCAAAGCTTTCTCTCCTGAGTACGCTCTTGCTCTCTCTCTCTCTCCCAGCAACAACTTAAAGTTGCAGCATCCCGTTAGTCGGCTGGAGTAACGCGACGACAACGCTGCGTCAGCGTCAACGCCAGCGACAGCGACTGCGGCAGAAGTAGCTTCGTTGTCGGCATGTCCTTTTGGCAGGCTGCGTCCTCTGTTCAGTTCGTATTTAGACGTGCGTGCGGCAGCAACCACTCAGCAGCAGCAGCAGCAGCAGCAGCAGTGCTCAGTGGCTCGCAAAAGGAACGTTCAGTGTTGGTCAGAGTAAAACTGGCGAGCACCTCCGAGTGGGCAGTTGAGTTGGAGAAGTGTTAATAAGCCAGCCGAATTGCTCGCTGCCGCAGTGTGTTACTGTGTGTGCGTGTGTGTGTGAGTGACTATGTATGTGTGTGTGTATGCGTAAGAAAGTAGCCGGCCGTGAAGTGCGCGTGCAATTGGCGTAGGTGCCAGAGCTGGCCGGGTACACTTGGCTTGGACTTGAACTGGACGGACAGCTTCCCGGAAGTGTGTGTTGGTGTGCGTATGTGTGTGAGTGTGTGCTAAAGTGTGACCAACAAATTATTTACGAAATACTTACGAGTGCTGCGAGAAAAAGGATTTCATATACTGCCAGGCCAAAGTTTGCTTAAAGGATTAAAGCATCTCTCACACATTGCTCGAGGTAACCAGCCAATCTTATGTGTCTTATGTGTTATATGTGTATGTATATAGTATGTAGCATATGTAGAGCATCCCTGCGCTTAGCTTACCCCTTGCCCAGGGTTGCCCTTTGTTTTCCGGGCCAACTTTAATGCGGCTAACTGCGTGTCCCATTCTGTTTTTGTTTTCTTTTCTGTTTTTTTTTTGGTTTTTGTTTTTTGTTGCTGATTTTCTGGTCCTTTGTCTGAGCTGCCTGGGGAGCTATAAAATAACGCAGCTCAAGCTGTAGGTAGTCCTTTATTTTGGCATCAATTTATATGGGGGTTCGAACCGGAGACTGAAACTCTGGAGACAAGTAGCCAAACTTTGAGAGGGCTTTGAAGCACAGACATTATGGATATTAATGAGTCATTAGTGCCCAAAAGAAAACACGAGCGAGAGAGATAACAACGATAAGCTGCAACTAAAACTTTCATGTTTCATAATCAACTCTATTATGCTCGTTAAAATGTTAATTAGGTTTTAAGGTAATTACAAAATATAATAATTGTAGGAAGAGTATGAATAATCACGATGAATCATGAATGAATCATGTATAATAAAATAGAATAAAGAGCTCTCTGTACTATATAGGAATGAATAAGTTGCAAATAAAATGGGAAGTATAGCAGTAGTTAAATAAATAGATAATACTATAAAGCAGTATATTTATAAAGTGGAAAACTAAGAGAATTTAAAACACGTAAAATAAAAGATAAAACACTTTTAAAAATTCAAAAAGCAAAACCTAAACTTCTTTTGTCTAAAATAATGCACTTCAATCTGACTATAATTCTCTTTATATAAAGTCATGGAAACACTGTGAATTAAAGAACAAAACTATTGTTTAATTATGTATTTATACAATAAATTAAATCAAGTATTAAATACGAAACCCTATACAAACAGTGAGCACTACATCCAAGTACCTTCAGAAAGAGAATAAAGTAGAAAACAAAAATAAACTAGTTTTATATCAAGCGCAAACTAAAGAATGCACTGCAAATATTATGAAAGAATAAAATAAGCTGAGAGTAAAATAACTGTTTAAATACCCATCTAAACTTCCATATTCAACTCATGTGTAGCGTCTATTGATCTATAAAATGTGTGCTTTACTCCATTAAGATTGGGTTAGAGAAAGTTTTCTCTGTATTTTGTGGATGTGCCTCGCATTTTATTGCTGCAAATGTTTTTATTAGTTTTCCCGTTTTATGAAAATGAAGTTGGTTAGTTTGTTTCTAACGCGCTGCCTACTTAGTTTCGGGATAAAGGAAAAAAGGTTTAATTTATGGGGACCTTAGATTGGTCGGGGACCTGACGGCAATTCGTTCCCGACTAGGAGGCTGACTCCCAATGGGAGATACAAAAACTTTTCGATGTTGTCAACTTTTGGTTGTCACTTTTTATGCGGCACCAGACATAAACAGAACATAGTCAAAAGTGTCAGACTCCAGAAGCGAATCGACACTGACTCCGGCACCGCACCACAGGCATAAAGTGTGTGGCGAGAAGGTCTTCATGCATTTATCAAAGTTTTTATGGCAGAAGCGTGAGAGCGCGTCAACCCAGCCCGAAATCCGTTTTGCGCTGTAATCCCGTAATTGAGTTACGGGGCCATATCGCAGCAAAGGATGCTGCTGCTGTCGCTGCTGCTGCTGCGACACTTGATGGCCACGTTGCATCACGCGATGCAGTCAAAGTCACAAAGGATCTAAGACTGAAACGAAAGGGAGATTTGCTGCCTGATTGAAATGACGCGACGACCCAAGCAATTAAGGTACCACGTTGTCGTGAACATAACCAGGCAAGGACTTAGGAAGGAGGGCTACAAGACGAACATAAAATATGTCCTTAACTGTGGCGCCAACAAAAGTGAATGCATATACAACAATTGTGCACGTCGCCAGCCGGGTATCCAGACGGTTATGGCAGCCCTCTAATGGGTTCACTTGCTCCAGAACTCGTTGGAGACATGAACTACGCTATAATTTACAGTAGTTGGCAGTCATTGTGGCGTGTAATTTTCAATGGGGATTTGCTGTCGCCTGGAATTGGTAATCAAACTGCGTTCTACATACGTACATATTGTGAATGCAGTGCAATGAGGCGTATGCGCAATATGAATATTTAATTTTATAATTCCAATATGAATGGCAACTAGTTGGCAAATTATATTGCTCGCAATTTCCCTCAACACAGACAACATATGCTCCAACGACTACGACGGCTGTTGAGTCCTTTCTTTCTGTGATTAGAAACAACACAGTTCCATAAACAAGATTTATCCGAAAACTTAATATTTTATGAGCTAAACTTTATTTCTTTTTTGTTTCCATCAACTTTGCACAAGACTAAAAGAAAAAGTTTTTCAGCGGTTCCAAATGTATTTCTCACCTCGGTAAAAGTTTTTTCGCGTGGCGGGTTCACTGGACCCGAAATGGGTTGCAGTTTCTTGACTCTAATCGAAATGTATTTGCAGTAAAAAGCACAAGAAACAAAGAACTTTTGAGGTATAAATTCGAAAATATTAAATTCTTAAAAATGGAGAATAGATATGATCAATTTATGGGCTGCTTGAATATAAGTAGACTAAGGTAACATTTGTATTAAACGAAATTTTATAATGGGACTACCTTTTAGGCAGTTTAATTTAAATGTAACAACTTTTAACGATTACTAATATTTATATTATTTAAATAAAATTCATATTAGGTATGAGTACAAAGTATAAGGCGTGAAAAATGATTAGGTACTAAGATATATTAAGCAGGTCTAGAGGATGGTGGCGTATTGGTCTTCTTCTCGTTCTTGTCCGCGGGCTGGCAGGTCTTTGTGATTCGATACATAGTCACCTAGCAAGGGTTTTGGGATTAAATTCCAGTCTCTTGCTTTAATTCTTCTCCATCTCATGTATTTTATCACCAGTTTTCGGCACCTCAGCTCGCTTTCCAAATCCCTGGTTTTCATTTGCCAAGAATTGATGAAGAATTCGGATTTTATTGAAGTGCATTTTTGCAGCAACTATTAATATCTGGCTGTCTTAGAAAAGACCAGATGTTTTTATTTTTATGTATAGTCTTAAATGACTGTTTCAAATTTTAGACTTGTGTCTAGAAGAACACCAAAATATTTATATGGTTTCTAGTAGACCAATGTTACAAAGGGTTTACCGTTTTATTCCAAATGCATTAAAAAAGATGTGAAAAATTGTATAAAATTTACTGCATACTTTTTGGAACTGTTTGGAAAAGAAAAAGATATATTGTATTGAAAATTCATTCGTGTTTCTATATTTTCAAAGTAAATAATTAGCAAGTGGTGGGTGATTTGCATACTTTATAACTTTTCTAGACGAAATTGAATTGTTGAAATTTACCCCTTGGCACATTTGCATTTGCTTAGCCACCTCAGTTTATGTAAGAAATTTCGTATGAAATTAGCCAAAAAGTTTCAAGTTTGAGAATTAATAACGTGAAAGAGTCAACCGAGAAGTTGTAGCCAATATTTGTAGCGGTAATGCCCTGAGGTGGCCTGCTCGAAAATACGAAACGAAATTAATGAAAATTGTTTGCTAATAAGTAAAGAATTGGGAAAAGACTCGAATACACGCAAAGGGAGCTGAAAGGAAGAAAATTCCAAGAAAACTCAACAAATTTAATGTTGAGCAAAGAAACGAGCTGAACGAGCTGAAACAACGCCTACGGGCTATTTGGGGCGAGGAACGTGGGAGGGGGAGACAGGGCGTCGATTCACGTGGGTGCTGAAGAATTCTTGTGCAGCGGAAGCGTGGCGCGTTTCATGCCATTTCGTTCCGCACGGCTCACGCTGCTGCTGCTGTTGCTGTTGCTGTAGTTGAGCTGCGCTTCAACACTGGCTCCGGGCAACGCGTCATTGACAGCATCTGCTCTCATGTCTGTGACCTACTGACTCGTGTAGCCTACTTTCCGGCACCAGCCGGAGGAGGACTCCAACAGCGGCGCCCAGGTAGCCTCCGCACGCGTCCGTGCGGAAGCTTGGCTCTGCGCTCCTTCACTCTTTGCTAGCTCGTTACCAGCTGCAACTTATCCGCCCTCGTCAGGCGATGCTGTTGACAGAATTAACGGCAAGAAAAATAATTTGCAAATTTAATTAAACATGCCTCTTGCCGCATGCCGCATGCCTCTTGCTGCTCACTGCATACTGCACGCGTGCACAAACTTTGACGTCAGCGTTCCACATGGCTGTCGATAACAGTTCGCATGCATGTTCCGCATATGGTCGCAGAACTTGATTGCATTTGTTCATACTCTACAGCTAGGGCGAAACAATTGCGTAATTAAGTATGTTTTGTCTTGGGTTTATTTTTAATTTAAGCCAAGCTAATTGGAACAGTTCTATATAGCAAGAGCTCCATTCTTAAAGAAGTAAAATGTACTTGAGGTTTTTTTGTAAATTCCCAATACCCTGCACCATCTCTAAATAATTCCTAGAATTAAATCTTGTTTATTTTATTTTCAACTACATATATCTTTTTCATACAATTTTATTTAATTTTTGTTGGATATATTATTGGTATTATAATGATACTTTTTATCTTTGTTTTTAATTGCCTTTTGTTTATAAACATAAAGAAATAAAGATAAAGACACAGCTTACTATTCATGGTCCCAGTTCCATTGTCATGAACTCTTTCGTTTATGTTTTAATCATTCAAAACTTTTTAATCATTCAACTGTTATATACCCTCTATCCAACTGTTTGTCAATAATTACTGAAATATGTAAAATAATTGTATTCTATTGCATATTTACAGGTAGCGGCTTGAAAGTCCATACGCTCACTAAAATTACATCTCATATAACTTCCATATTTCATATCCCTAAAAGAATTTACTGAAATCATTTAGCTGTGGATAATTAGTACATAAGCGATACATATTTCAGCTACCAGTTGTGGTTCTATAAATCCTTTCATTAGTGTATTTACTCTTCGTTGCACAGAAAACACTGCAGTCAATGTCTCCCTTTGATTGATTTGGGTTTTCCTTGTTTTCATTGCTTGATTATTCTTTTACTGACTCAATACGATGGCATGATATCATCAAAAAGATATTGTTCATTATTTTGTATGCTTCCGCAATACAGGTGTGTGTGCGTTTGTGTATGTGTGGCACAACATTGAAATAGCTAAACAAAAATTCAACCAATAAGAACATATGTATCTCGTATCTGTCACTTCAGTTTATCACCTGAATGCGGCTCGTTATCGCACTCAACAGAGCATCGAAATTGCCAACGAGACAAGCATCGATCAATTGCCATGCTCTCGTCTCGGGTGTCTTCTATCGCGCACCCTTATCTACCCTTTTCTTAGAACATGCTAAATTGCTTCTAAACCCTCGATAATGTTTTAATTTAATGTTGACTCGTTAATGTTGTGCCCGATGAAAATGCTAACTTTTTATGTGTACGAAATGAGAGTGGAAGTGGTTTATATTTTGGTTTTTTTGTGCATAAAACCAAAGCATAAAATGCACATAAAACACTTGTAAACAAATTTACAAAAAATATTACAAAATTTACGTTTGCCTTGGGTTTGCAGCACAGGTAAACAGCAAGCCGCAGACCACCCCAGCCCGTCCTCAAAACTAAGCAAACATTTGGGCTTACGGGTTGGGTTTTGGGTGGTCGGGTATCGCAACAGCCGTAAAATGTTTGTGTGGTTCTGCTAACTTTAAGGCAAACATATTTGCTTTTAATTAAAATCCCATCCCAGCAGTAACCAGCATCGTCATCATCATCATCAAACTCGATATTGAATGTATTTCGATTGCAATTCCTGAAATGAAATTGAAATACATAAAATATTTTTGCAAGTAACAATACTTATCGCCTGCAATGAGTGAACTTCATGCCATAAATAAAAAGTAAACCGAGCTTTGAAATGCTCCTTTTCAAATAGAACTATGTGTTTTCTACACTATACTCTTTAGGTCTTACGATCTGCTCAGCAGTTTTATTTCGTCTACCTGTTTAATAAAATGTCTACACTTTGTAGTAAAACAACCGATTTTAATAAAGAAGTAAGTCATGAATTTTACTCCAGTCTGTAGGAGGTACAGCTAAAAAAGTAATACATGTGCATTTTTGCAGAACAACTTATATCAGTTTGAAGTTTCCATCAAGGTATAAAGCGAAATTTTCGTCTTTTAGCATATTAAAAAGTTATGACCAAAGTTTTGTCCTTTTGCCGTTTACAATCCCCAACTAAATGGTCTACTTTTCTCGCTGCTCTCTTGTACAGTCTTTTAATGTTAGTTTCTATCTTAAGTTGCAGAAAGTTAACCAAACTTAGGTTGTTTATTTTAAAGTAGTATTACTAAAGAAGCTTTAATAGTCTTTTATATCGAAAGTTCCATAAGGTATTACTTAGTCGGCGTTGCACTCTGGCACTTGTGTTCACATTTTCATATACTTGTTCTATTCTATGTCATAAGTGCACGTCGGCATGCTTTAGCAGAGAGGCAAATGAAAAGAAAATAGTTTCTCAGACGACCTGCCAATGCCGAATACCAAATTCCGTTACCGCACCGACCAAGACCCGCCCACTGTCAGCTGCCTACGTAGTTCAAATAACTTTTTTTTACCATAAAACGTAAAGAAAAATTTTCCAGTTTGCCTGTGCATACAACTCTAAGACAGACTGGGAGGAAGGATACGCGAGGGGTTGGTAACTGTGTGCCGGCAATTTCTGATTTATGTTGCATCCAGAGAAAGAAGCAGCTGAAAAGTAAGCACTAAAATAAGTTATACAAGTATTTGTATGCAAATACATGAACGCATGAAGAAGTCTTTGTAGTAGTTAAATGTTTCCATGGTCGCCGCACTCGTAGCTCAAGTGATTTTCAAAAGTTACTCTGCGGCATATGAATGTGATATACCATACTTATTCTCGTTGTGGTACAGAGATGTAGATGAGATCCATAAGCCTGTTCCACCACACAGACCGCCGCCATAGAATGCAAGAAATACCATATTGATATTGGCTTAAGACCGAGACGATGCTGCCAATAAATCTTCATAGCAAACTGAAATATGCGAATGAAAATTTCTTTAACTCTTTCAAGAAAATAGAGAGAACGAACAGGGAGAGAAGGCGCAGAGAAAGAGAAACAGAGAGAGAGAGAGAGAGAGAGAGACAGAGAGAGAGAGAGAGATATGACTGTTGGAATCCACTTTCAACTGAGATAAACAAGAAATGTTAAAATGAAATGTCTTATCAGAGACTTAATAAAATTAAACAAAGGCTAATCTGTTTAAGAACGAAAAGAACAGAAAAGAATAAGAAGAAAAGCAATTATTAAAAATATAATAAATCTGAATGGACAATAAATTCAAACTATAATTGAGTGTTGATTAATAAATATCAGAATATGAAAATAATATAATAAAAAACATTTCTGGAATCCATAAAACTCCTCCCAAGAGATAAAAGAGAATCGTGTACAATACTCGACTATAAATAGACGTTGTTTATCAGCTATTCATATTAACATATAAATAAGGCACTCTCTATAAACAGCTTACACAACTCAGAGTCAACTACATACGCCATTTTATCTGCCCGGCATAATCCATCGTATTATTCACTCACGCACACATGCTTGTCTAGCCTAACATAAATGTATTTTCCTGTAGCATAGGCCTACGAATAGCATAAAGTATATTGCAATAAATCTCATAAAATACAATTCAATTTTTTGTGGTCTTAATTTTATGCCCAACAGATGGGACAGACAACCACGCCCATGTGCACGCCCACAAGCAACCAACCAACTAGTTTCAACAGCTGCCAAGTTGTAATCTGATTTTCTTTTGAATACAAATCAAGTGGAGACTATAGCGCAATAGTCAAACAACCTATATACACATAAATACCTTGGAATATCGTACATATATAATCCAATTTGGCATTGTGCTATGATTTCTAATTCGCTTCTTTCTGTTTTTTCTTGTGCTCATAATTACATTTTTTATTCTCTTTCTTAAGACGCACCCTCCACGGAGTCTCCTTCTCTACTCCCTGAGCTGCTTCAATATCTTTGCGATTATGCTGCCTTTTATGAAGATGATAAGTCGAGACAAACGAATTAAGCATCTCTTGCTATTACCATGGGGTATGGGGGTTTTATTCCCTTTAAGCTTTAAGCTTTTCTTGTACTGCACACGCTCCTTTATTGTAGTAGTTGTTGTTGTTGCTGCTCTTTTCTCGTGCCGCATCATCACGCAGCGTGTGCTTCTAAAAGCTTTTTGTCCCTTATTTCGCATTGTCTTCAAATGCGATGTGACACAATACAATATTTTTCGATTACCACGTGCCACTTTCAGTTTCACTTTCAACATTTCCCAATTACTTTTGTGTCTGCTTATTTGTTTGGAATTCCAAAATACATTTCTCGATTCCACGAAGCGGCAATTTGTCCCAAATTTGACAATGGAAAAGTATAGAAATGAAGTTTTATATAATGAGAAATAGCCTTAAGGAAAGTAATCTAAACTGACAAAAGGCACCTTTACAGTGGGTTTTCCTATACGATAAGTACAGTAGACAAGCTAAAAAGTAAATATTTGATTGAGAGTCTTCAGACCAATAAATTATCATCAGATTGACTTGAAATATAGAACAGTAATAAGCTCTAAAGTGCAGTAACTCTTATTGATAAAACATTGAAGTTGATTACACTTTAAATGTGCTCACGGTAGTATAAAGTATGTTAATATTTTACATTGAAAAACAATTCTAAAATAGTTTTTTAAATTCAAGTTCAGTTTCTGTTATATAATCAGGATAATCCGTTATATTTTGACTATTTTACGTGGTTTTCAACTGTATTAAATTTTATAGTAGTGTCTCAAAAGATTTCTCTTCCGCAAACTATGCATAATAACTATGCCAACGGGATTCTACTATAAATATGCAAGTATAATACCATCAATATTCTCGATGCGATGAAATGGAATGAAAATAGATTACCCAAATACATTTACTATGTTTACTATACATATTTCTCGGGCGAGTCATAAATTTTAAATCAGAGATTATCATGCGATTTTGTTGCTATTGTGGTTGTTGTTATTGTTTTTCTTGTCATTCCGTTTTGGTTGCCTGCGAGCAAACAAGTCAGTTGCAGTTTCCCGGCTCATTTACAAAGTGTCCCATAATCATTTTTTTCGCCTTTCTGCTGCTGCTGCCTGATTGCCTGCGGCAATGGGGGAAGCTTTCGACTGGGAACCGGACCCGGACCCGAACCCGAACCTGGACTCGAACTCAGTTTGGGGCTGCGGAAAATGCCGCAACGATGACCTTGTTGTCGTCGTTTGGTGGCAGCAGCTTACTGACGCACACTTCCTGCCCATTGATTTTGCTAGCCGTAATTTGCTAGCCAAACAATGCAAAACGCAACCTCGAATATTTATAACTTTTCGGTTGTCCGATCGGTTTGCCTCGGCTCGGATTTGGGCTTAACTTGTTCAATATTTTCACACATTTTCCCTGTGCAACGGCTAACTGTTAACTGGCATCTGGTAACCTTCATTGTATTCAATTTTGCCAGCTGTGACTACACACACATAGATACAGATACATGCAGAGATACAGCTACATTTGAACATGCCAAATGCACAGTGTGTTTATATATATTTGCAGAAGCTATTTACATTACAGAGAGAATTGGGTATGCCCTACACAAATAGTTGGGGCGTATCACAAGCAGATAAAGACAGATTGGTAGCCTTAAATGAAATATTGTACCACTAGTCGAATACTTAATGCGTATAAGTATTGCTGATTTAGTATAGGGTATGTGCTAGTGCAACACATTGTTCCAATACTTTTCTTGCATACGCAACTAAAAGTTTCTTTCGTAACGTTAGTTCGTTTTGCCTGCGCAGCTGCTCTTCGTATTCGTATTTTACCATTAGTTTAATGTGGCGTATGAGTGACGTGTCGTAATGAAATTAAATATGTGTGTGTGTTTTTCTCTCGATTTCGATTTCAGTTTCAGGTATCTGCTGTCTTCGAATGCAATGGAGTGAGCTCTCCTGTCTTTGAAATGAAAATCCGTTTAAGTGAGAATTATTCATTGCTGATAGCGAGCAATCCATGGAAACATCAGCCTCGTCGAGTTGATTGACTGAATGTTGAGGCCAAAAGTGCCACTAACAGGCGGCGCACAATGAGACTAAGACAAAGCGCGAACTGAAAGCACTCAGCACAAGTATCACCCCACCCCCCGTGCCCTTCTCACCGCCTGCTTTCCCTCATCGCCCAATGAATGGCATTTCCCTGCACAGCAGAGATTGATGACGCACTTGAAGCTGTGCCAGCTCCAAGTTGCCTGACTCGATTGCATGTTAGAGCGCACTCGTACTTCTATATGCCGCAGTCAGATAGCCAGCCAGTCAGCCAATGGCAAAGGAAGAGGAAGAGGGAGGAGGAGGGGGAGAAGCAGCTGAGTGTGCAGAGTGAGAGCTTGTTGAGTCCTCGAGTCGAGTCAGTTGATTAACCGCCAGCTGAATGGCTTTTTCACAGACTTTGTCGTCTGTCGTCCGTCGTAGCCAACATTTTGTTATTTTGACAGCCAACTGGGTAGCTACCCAGCCGACCAGAGGCTTCAAGGGTATTACCACACAATATGCAAAAGTGCGGCCAAGTAAAAAATTTGCATATTTTTTTTGTTTATTTTGATGACATTTCTCTGCAATAATGACACATACCAATGATGCCCCATTTAATCATTGTTCTTATGAATAATATTTACTTACTTATCATACTTATCACAAACTGGTTATTATTTTCTATTAATTAGTTTTATTATTCTTTTTAAATTTTTACACAATAAAATGAGCATCTTTTCCCTGTGTCATTTATTAGTTTCGTAACTTGGTGGGGGCCCCTAACACTGTTTATTTTTATTTTCAGTACTCATTCCCCACATTTCATGGCTATCAATCAGCACAATCTGAAATAACAACAACTTTTCCCTCTCGACAATATCTTGACATAGAAACTTTTACTTGCCAGTTAAGTGAGGGGTATACTGAGGAATGCCTTTTAAATTCCTTCACTTTGGCGTGGGGAATTCCACCAGCTGTCATATTTACATATTCAGTTGCCCTTTTAGGTTATGTTACTGGGCTCACAAGCATGTATATAAATATATAGGTATTAGTATAATATTCACACAGTATCGAAGTCAAATTGTCGCAACATTACAGGCTCGTTTATTGAATTTGTGTAGGAGGGTGAACAATGTTGCAGATATTTGATACTTTTCAATTGATAATCGGATACTTTAAAACATCTGTGACACAAATGAATCAGTTTGTATTCATCTCTCAAATTTGCAAAAAGGGTCTCATATTAAAATAAATATGTTTTCTGACCCCGTCACATTTCAAAGGAAAAAGGGCATAACTTTTAAAATAATTTTAGATCAAGTTTTCACAAAAGGAAATACCACCAATTACTTAACTACTCTTAAGAGTAACAGTAAAAGCATTTCCCCGACATCCCAAAAGCATAATATTCATATGAATTATAAACATAGTTGAAACATGAAGGGCATATTCAGTAAACCGAATATGAAACACACTTTAAAATAGTTTAATGAATATGTAAACTGAAATAACATATTAAAGCCAAGATAGACAGAGATAGACAGAGATATGTGTAGTATTTCATTTTGCAATGTATTCAAAGCTCTCAGTCCTAAATATACTTCATTTCCTCAAAGCAATTACATACTATAATATGCTACATACTAATATGCATTACTCTAGCTCACACAACCCGATTTGGGCTACATACTAATATGCATTACTCTAGCTCACACAACCCGATTTGGGCTTGCGCATCACTTTGCTCCAAAACCACAAAGCAAAACCACCAACTATATACTGTATGTGTACATATATACTTTACTCCCTTTGCAGTCAAATGACCTCGTGGATATGCAAAAGCCAACTAAAACGCATTGAGAAACTACTGCTAAAAACTACTCTACAGACTGCGTTGAGATCCCAGACTAGACTCTAATTAGAAGCGTTTTGCCGTCGAGTTCTTGTCGAGTCTCGCATGGAAATATTGCTCAAAGTGAAACTGGAATAAAATATATGTATAATTAACTTAATTGCAAAAAGTTTATAGAACTGGATTATCGTTAAAGTAAAAAAAAAGCATCACATCAAACCCATAGTGCAACTGGCCAAACTGAAATTGGACTTGGGCATGCGGCTGCTGTTACCACGACTGTTGCATGCAACATGGATGGCGAAAATCGGATTATATTAAATGTTGGCGGCATAAGGTAAGTGTATAACTATTGAATTATAAAAACTTTTTATGCGCAAAATTTTTATATGAATTTTATGATTGCTAGCGGGGTTTGGGTTAAAAAAAAAACAATTTATAAGCTATAACATTCTTTCGGAAAATGATTTTTTATAAATTATGCCTGGTGTCATTTAAATGTGATTTTTTCAATATATTTAGTATTAAGTTTTGCTTAAATATCAGTATCAGAATTTTACTTATACGATATCAATCTCAAACTAAACGATACTATTCGATTAATACTGTCGGCAATTTTTAGGGATGAGAACCATTCCCAAAATATACATATGCATACATGTACAATGTCTTTCCATGGTGCCTTAATGTTTGTACGATATTTGCTCGACAAGCTCGCATTTCCCTTTCGGCTTAATTGCAAGCACTGAATGAACCAATCAAGGGAACATCAATCTAGCCAGTCTTACACACACACACACACACCGTGTACACATCTTTGATTTTGTTTGCTGAAACTCGAGAGGGCAAAATAAATTTAGCCCGATCCAAAGCACACAAATGAGGTCAAAACACTTAAGCATTTAAGAAAATGACTTAAACGGAGTTCGTATACTTTCGGCCAACATAAATCAAGTTGATTCCACTGTTACCCAAGCATATAAATACTATATAAAATATTTATACTTTCTACCTAACCGCAGTGGAAAATTAACTACATTGTTTTCGCATGTATTTGCATATTTTGTTTCCGCTTGGCAGAGCGAAACTCGAAACAAACCACAAATCGAAAAAATATCTATCGGATATAGCGCACGTTTTCGATGTCTATTTAAAAAAATTGACATTTGTTTTTTGGACTGTGATAAATGCAAAATAAAAGCAGTTATGAGCGGGCAAATTGCATTGGGGCTAGACTTCTGTTACCTATATACATATACTGTGTATGGCAGCAGACATAAATATTTCTGCGCTATTGACATACGCATTGAAATCGCCACACGCTGTGTTATAAGAAATCTGCTACCATATCGTGAGGGGCGACTTGTCTTGGTCGGGGTTGGGGTAAGTGCTGCAATATGTATGTGTCACACCACTCCAATGTTTGTTCAAGCATTGTGCACTCTACTCTGCGACTGCACACATAGTGTAGCTCTGTGTGTGTGTCTGTGTTTGCCAGTAAACGGTATGTCGACGTGTCTGGGACTTCAGCGAGGTAGGCGGGCCTGCCTGCCATGCTTTGTAGCATACTTATACGGGTCAGAGCTGCTCGGCTCGCTCTCTGCTGGCCTGCTCGTCTGTCTATTCGTCCGCCCGCCTGCCTGCCTGCCTGCCTGCCTGGCATCATGCTGTCACATCGCAGATGTTTTTAGTACAAATAATTCCTACACACACACACACACCTACAAACACACACCATGCAGGCGCAGCACTATGGTGATTTTCCCCGTTTTTGTTGGAAAAATATCTATTTCAAATACATTTTTGTGACATTAGGCAAGTATATAAAGGTAGTTCCTCTCGGTCCTACTATGAAAATAATTATGAATTGTATTGTTAATTTACTTTAAAGTGAATGTTATAAATAATTTCTAGATATTTTATTTACAAAACAAGATTAGATTTAAAATTTTAATTCTTCTGTATGTTTGTAAGTAAAGTTTATAGTAGAATTAAATATTGAATTGTACTGTCAAATCAAAGTTGATAGTAAAAGAATTGTTTGTGTGTTGTACATTGCAATTATTTAAAACATTTGTTCACGGTTTTTTTAATAAATTATTATAAATTATATTATATAAAATAAATATATTTATTTCTTCCCAAAAAAGGTCACTTTCTGTTGATAATATTAACTGCAAACAAAAATAGAAATCATGTTTCGTTCACGTGTTATTGATTTCGTACAACAAAAGTTGTCAAATTTCTCCATAGTGTGTGACACAGGCAGTTCTTTTGTGTTTGTGTCATCGAAAAGTTTATTTCTATTTGTTAAAGTTTCGCATTGTGTAAAAATCTTCGCTTTAAGGTGCATGACAGGCCAAGGGGGTTGCAGGTTCCCAGCGGGGTCACCGAAATCTTTTGGCTTTCTGTCATTGATCTCGAGGGCATACTGACGTACATATAAAATATACATAAATATACATATGTATGTTATGTGTGTGGATATCTCTATCAACGTGCGACTTATGCCATGCCTTCTGTTAGGTAGAGAGAATAAATCTGGCAAATGTGATAAAGTTGCTTATGTGTTTGGACTAGAAATTGACTAATCCAGAACCGAGAGAAAACTGTATATGCTACGCCCACACAACATTTTAACTGTATTATGAGCACAATACAAAACATATACAAATAAATAAATTGTATTTTTTAACTGTTCCTAAAAGTATGCAATTATAAAATGTATTTCTTCAAACTCACTTATAATGCCTATATTGACTTTAATCTAATAACTACAGCAGCCTTTAAAATAATAGCACTACTGCAGGAAAGCTGAAAAATATTTCTGAATAATAAGGAACTTTGCGCTGTTGTTAAAGAACGTGGAACAAAATTTCTAATAAACGGTGCAAAGACTCGCTTGACTCTTTGCCTAGCCGATGTGCAGCTGTAATTGCCAACAAAAGCCACGCAACTAAATATTTATATTCCTAAACATATATCTTTAATAATCTCTATTTCCAGAATATCTACTTTATTTTATTATTTAGTTTTAAGCAACTTGGAAAACCCTTGTTTTATTTGAATTTAGTAATAAAAAGAATCAAAAAGTGTCAGAAAAAAACATAAAATATCTGGGACGAACTCATATTTTGATAATGCGGCTATTATTATTTATGCACTCACCAACTTCCCCCACTTGAAAAAATTGAAAGATGTAACTTTATCACAGTATATTTAGCCGTTAAGAAATTTAACAGTTATCGCCAACAAGCTCGTTTCAATTATCTGGCGTATTTAATCTTACACACACCACAGATAACACAGTTATTTCTTGTTTAGTTGCAAACTTTCACTTAATCATCATACGAATATAATTCTCATTTTTGTCATACACATTGAATCTATGTCTGTCTGTGTCCTGTGGATGTGTGTGTGTGTGTGTATAAGTCTGTGTCGGGATGCGTGATTCTTATCATTGTGATTACGTGCTGCTGCCTTTTGTCGTAAAAAAGCACAACGACACGAAGGAAGGCAGGTTATGGTATGGGAGAAAGAGGAAATGGGTGTAGAAGGGGGGCATACATGACGGCCGGCTCCATTGCTTCGCTCATCAACGCAGACAATTGCGCTCTGATTGTATCTGTGGTGCGCAGACATATACACCCACACACACGCACACAAACTCACATGCACTTACACAGCCGCACACACACACACACATACAAGCAATAAAGTTTTTGCTGTGGTTGCTTTCAACACAAATACATTATACTTAGTGCCCGCTGCTCGTTGTTGTTGTTGTTACTTGTTGTTGTTGTTACTTGTTGTTATTGTTGCTCCATCCGTTGTCGCCTTTGCCATTTTTTCTCTGCGCTGCCTTTGGCTTTGAATCTTTGCTTTTGTGTGCGAATTAAACGAAATGGCTAATGAAAAGTTTAACAGTCAATAAATAAAAGAGGCAGCCTTTAAAAGAGCGCCAAGGGGGCGTGTGTATGGGTGGGAGAGAGAGAAAAAAGTGAGAGGTTGTGTGTGAGTGTGTGAGAAGACCTTAACTGTTGACATTGCTAACGATACTTTTCGAATTTCAATTTTGTGTGTTGCCAAAATTCAATTAAAACACTGCAATTTACCTCAGGTAATTGAATGAGAATAACTTAATTGAATATTATAAAGGACATCATTATAAATATATAATATATGTAATTAAATATTATAATAAATATTTTATATATTTAAAGAGAAATATTGTCGCTCAAAAAAATAATTTTTATATGCCTAGTAACTTTTTACATAATAATAATAAATTTGATGGCACATTTTTTGTACCTTATAAACTTGATAAAAAGTAAACATTCTTTTACAGAAATAATATAAGTAAATCTATTTCATTGTAGATTTAATATATACATTTTAAATCATAATTGATACCAAATATTTGCGCATATTTATTTGACACTCGTGTTTTTTCTTTGATAATCTTATTAGTTGAAGTCAACAAAAAGCATGTGTGATACATTTCTCTATAATTCCATTTTAATGACACATTTATCACACGTTTTGTATCTGCTATACTGTCAACACAATATCTTGGCAATTGCATTTTAAACGAACAATAATTTAATTTATTGAGGAAAACAAAAACGATTCAAGTCGCAACTTACACACGCACATACACAAACACATAGAGAGAGATATTGTCGAGAACTATGTAGATTATTCTACATTGTTGACTAACCCCACTTAGATTTTCAATTTGCGTTCAACAAAGCGGGCAACCAAAAAAATACAGACAAAAAACAACAAAAAATCTGCTGACAAGGATCCTGCGGCAGACGCGAGCAAAAACCCACGAAGGAAAAACTGAAGGAACAAATGGAGGAGCCAACGAGAAAGAAATGGTAAAATTCGTGACATTTTGAGCGCTGAAGCGGCCGCTTAAAGCCAAGTGTCAGAGAGACAATGGAATAGGGCTGTGGCCGCAAAGACAATGCCCGAAAGCAATAACAAAGCAGGCGCGCATGACTTACAATAGAAAGAAGAAGAGAAGCACAAGTAGAGGCAGAAGAATAGAACGAGCGAGCCGGAGCAACAAAAACAACAACAAAACCGACAGCTGCTCAAAGCGAAGAAGCCTCGACGAACTGACAAAACCGCAGGCAACTTGAGGCATCATTTAAAATCAACAGCTGCGCATTTCATACTCGAATTGTAACAACAGCCAAACAGTTTAATAATTCTCCAAACGAGGTGGACATAAATGATACCCTAGAAAATAATGCCGAGTTAAAATTAAGAAAACGCACAAGTAAAGATATGTATTAAAAGATATCTAAGAATATATGATTTTAAAAATTAAATATAAAATAATTAATTTTGCTAATTTCTTTAAACGTTCAACTTTTAAACTATTTTTAATATTGAGTTTATTTAATTAACATTTAATATTTAATAATAACAGTAACAATAACAAACTTTTCTTTATAGTTATTTTGTTATTTAATGTCAACTAAGAACAGTGGACCTAAAATACAAATTATTATTTATAAATAAAGTAAAATAGAGTAAAATAAAAAAAAAATAACTAAGTCAATTCAGTTTATGGCTAAAAAACTTATTCAATTTTGATTATTTAAAATTAAAAGTCATCATGAAAAATTATACATAAAATATTTTAAATTTTACCAATTTCTTTAAACTTGTCCTATTTCTATTAACTATTTTTTAATAGTAACTTTTATAAAAATAGATTAAGTTTTTAACAAAGCCGATTGTTGACATTAAATAGATAAAATATCACTTTAAATATAAGTTAAAATATAACTCTTTCGTCCCAAGAACTAATGTTACTCTTTTAAGAATAAGTTTGGAATACAACATAATCCACGTTTATTTAAAGCTAATGTTTTGAAACAAAGGAATTTTATCAATTAAACCAACTCAATCTCAACTTAAAATAAGACAACTCCATTCCCATTCCAATCATAGGGTATTTGCATAGGAAAAACAAAAAGATTTTGAGTAATAAATAAGTTTTCTTCTGCTTTAATGTTTAATACTTGTGATTTTTGCAGCCTTTGCTTTATTGTGGCTTCTCTTTGTTTTCCCAACTTTGTTTACACTGTTCGTCGTCTCCCATAGTTCCGTTTTGCCTTTGTCAATGTGTTGCTTACGCTTCATTAACTTCTTGTTATTTAATATACTTTCATTCAGAGTTTCCGAGAGCTAAGCATTTTCCGGCCCGTTGTCACTCTATCAAAGGTTCTTTAAACACCAGTGGTTAACCGCCTCGAAAAACTTTCAGAGAACGTGACGCAGGAAATGAACGAGGGACGGTGGCAGTGAAGACGAAGGTGTCTTGCGGTTTAGGGTTGTTGCCATGATTTGTGGCAGGAATCCGTAAACAATTTTGACAGAGAACGCGAAAAAGGGTTATAAAATAAATAAAGACCTAGAGTATAATCAAGCGAGAAATTCCATTGGTTCCGAACTGTCCGCGATTGGTTGACACCTCGCTAAGTGTCGCCTGTCGTTAAATGGAAATAACAAAGCATATTGAATAAATGAATTCTTCAAGTTCTTTAAGATTATATTTGAGCTAAATTTCATACCATAAATTCCAATACTTCAACATGCTATTGCTTTAGAGGAAGGTTTGCTTGTTGCACAACGAGCAGAGTTTAATGTTATCCGTGTTTCTTCCTGAATTAGAATTACATATATTCATTTTGTACAGAAGGAGAAATCTTTTACTTCGTATATACTACTATAACATACATATACATATATTCCTAATTAACAGTCGAACAAACTGTTTCCGTCTGTCACACTTTCTTCTGTTGCAAACGAAAGCTAGTTCTTCAACTTTAAAGCTAACATATTATATCTTAATGAAATTTGGCTGAAATTAAACTGCACGGTTTAAATTAATTGGAACAAGACGAATCGGAAGTATATTTCGTATTGCTTCTATAAAATGTATGAGCTGATCATAGGTGTTTTTTAGTACACCACAATTAAACTTATCTTCTTATTTAAACAAACACTTTAATATTCTGTATACCATATATAATAAAACTGGCCCTTTTATGAGATTTAGCCGTTTTTAGCAACGATTTTTGAATGGCCAAAGTTAACCTTTGTGGCGCGGATTATTTTTGAGTAATTTTGTTCCATTTTCAGCCATTAAATTGGAATATTTACTAAATTTTAAAATAGACTCTGGTCTCGAGTTGGGAAGGCAAACGAAAAAAGTTAAATTTTTGCGACAGCTTCCGTTATACGCTGGGTTAACGGGAGCAGCGTTGTAGCTGTTGTTGTATTTGTTATTGCTGTTTCTGGTTTTTTTTTGTACGAGTAGATTGCTTGCGGGCGCGGCAGTTTTGTAGGCCGTGTTTATTTGTTGCTGCTGCTGTTGCTGTTGGATTTTTTGCGCAACGCACAAAGGCAAACAAAGGATACATAGCCACAAAATCATGTTGTAAGCCTTGTCAGAGCTGGCGCACACACATGTCTCCAGCGTCCTTGTGCAAAAGAGAAAGTTGCCCACGTTCCCTACAAGTTCCCCTTCTCCTGACCTCTCATCTCTATGCTTTTTCCACGTACCTTCTGTGTCTACCCCTTCGCGTGTGTTTACGCTTGTGCGTGTGTTATTTTAACAGCAATTTTAATGAAGCGCAAAACCGTTGAAATACAATTTGTACAGCAAGGCAAAACTCAGCGGTGGCAAACACATACACATACACGCACACACGCACACCCGCTCACTTACAAAAAGCAACCGAAATTTCTACTCAGAAGTCTTGGCTTGGGGTCTAAGGGGCCATGACGGGCTTTACATTTAACCATGTCCCGCTGCCAACAACAGCAAATAAAAATGGCGCCCTCCTTATTGTATTTTGCTCATCTTTTGTTCGCGCGTTTTGTGTGAGTTAATTAAAAAGGGTTTCCCAATTCCCCCAAATGGTCTCTCAGTGCCTACTCCCTGCCCTCCCCAATGTAATTCAATGTTGTTGGCAGTCCTGGCAAGGCGAAAATAATGCGCAAAGCACCTGTAAAAGGACTGTTAACTACAAAGCATAAAGTTTACCGCCAACCGTCAAGGCGTCAAGCGCCATGAATATTCCTGGAAATATTCTCATAATTTAAATAAGTCTGCAAGTTTTTACAAAAGTTACAATCAACTTTTTTAATTGGCTTTCCACACATTTATAAATTATACAGTTTACAAAACTGTTTGAAACAGTTTTTGAATATTATTTATTCTACTTATTAGAGATTCAAGTCATTTGTTTATATTCTCTGTTTCTAGAAAGGTATCATAACTTTGTGTCGACAAAATCAAATTCGTCAGTCCGTATCAGTATATCTCAGAGACTTAAGATTAAGAAGCTTTAAATTATTGACAATATGTGTAACTAATGCACTAATGGACATATAATATTTAGAATTTGGCGCCCCTTCTACTCACATAAATTGAAAAAAATCTAGTTTCAAACACAATTCAAATATAGTTCCTTAAGTCAATTAAAATAACAAAATATCTACATATATTCCGCAAATAAAAAATATATTTTCTAACTATAAACTCAATCAATACGGAATAGATATAAATAAATGTGAATATATGGATGTATTCTATTCTAAATAGTCTGGGACAAAATACTATTGGCATATCTAAGTAAGGGAACCTTTCTTACTTATTAAGGAAGTAATATTAAATAAACCTTATCAACATTATTTAAAAATTGAGTAAATTTAAACTTAGCTCAACGACTTTAATAAGCGATGACTAAGATGAACCTGAGTGAACCTAAAGTTGATTACGATCAGAAAGAATGAATGAATAATACACTCCTAAAATTGCAATACGAGCTGCGTCAAACTTAATATCAATACTACGTATAACAAAGGTACTTACTTGCCTGCTTATCCCTCATACGTGGGATATTTTCACTCTCTCCTTCTACCATCCTGCAGGCTATATAGTGCAGCTGCTGCTTGTCACACAGCAACCACCGTCGTCTCTTACATTTGCTCTGAAGTTTATTACCTGTTGTCAGCTTCGTCATCGTCATCGTCGTCATCGTCGTCTCCATCGTCATCGTCATCGTCATCTCCATCTTCGTCGCATTTCTCATATTGCTAAGTGACTGAAATTCAAAGAAGCAAGAAGAAGAAAAAGTAGCGGATTGCGGTGCCTTGTAGATACTGCGTGTACGCGCTGCTTCTGTTGTTGTTCTGCATGTCACTGTTTGTTTGCCATGTTTGCTTTATGCAGTGTGCATGTGTATATGTGTGTGTGCGTGTATGTGAGTGGGTGTCTTTGTGTGTGTGATGTTTACTGTGTTCAGCGTCGTCTAGTGTTGCGCGGTTGCCTACGCAAATATTTGCAACAGTTAATAGCCAAGAGCGCTGCAATGCCGACTCATCAGCTGCCTGCCCCATGCAGCCCCCGCCCACAACCATCCCGTCTAGCCGCCTTATGCCCTTCGGCATTGCCGCAGCACAAGGCGTTGGCCACCACCCGCGTCACCTCCCCGCAGAAGCAAGTGCACCCTTCACTTTCGCTTTGTTCACATTTCCGCATCCGTTGCCGCGTGCTCGCGTCGCGCACATCTGCCAAATGGTGCATGCATTTGCGACACGTGTAAACAACAACAACATCGTCAACGGCAACTACAAAGACAGAGAGGCATAAGAGGGAGAGGGGTGTTAACGGGAAACGGCGAAAAAAGCTTGAAAATTGCATCGCTGCTTTTGGCACGTTTACATTACGCAGCAGCAGCGTCAAAAGCGCCAACATCATCAGCAACGTCTTAGTCCGCCGTTCCCTATCGAGGATAACTCAGGATGCTGACGACTTTATATAGCTCATTTAGCAACACACGAATAATGTAACTATAATACTATACTGTCTAAGGACTGCATATGACTGTTTGATTAGTTTTAGATCTTCTTATAATAAACAACATTGGAAAGGTACCAAATTTAGGTTTACTAAAGTAACAAATACTGCATACTTAACTACATATACGGATAAAACTTAGGGTATTCAAGTGTTTGCTTGAAATTTCGCATTCTTGTTTGACTGTTAGTGCAAACTCACGCGAGCATGATTTGAAAATACGAGAACCAGTGGAGGATATGCCAATTTGGAATGATAATGATGATGATGATTAGAAAAAAGTAGTACAAGACTAAATCGTGCTGATATTTAAATATGAAAACATTCAATACCACAAATTTTAACTCATTAATTTAAATCAATTTGCAATACGAATAGATAAAACCGCACGGCGATATTAATAAATATTTTGTACTCCAGCATTGAGCCTGTCGGGTTCATTAACTTTTGTTCTAGATATTTGAAATTCCGCTGCATAAAATTGTATAATATGAGTATAGCACATGGAATGAGCAATCAGAGGGGTCTAATGACACATACAAGTACAGTAGGCTCATTGATAGGCGCTTTATGATATTGGGTTAAGTGTTGATGCACTTGAGTTTTGCATATTACATACATATGTATGTGTGGGTAGAAGTATGTGTGTGTGTACGTACTATATGTATATAGGTTCGTATGTGTTCTTATGTGCTCCCATTGCTGTGGTTGTTTTTGGGTCAACTTCCTTGCTCTAAAAAGTAGAAGATATCATTGATTCATTTTTACCACTGTGCGGCAGTTGGAATTTCGATTTAATCAGAACATATAATTAAAACATGCTTTGAGGTTAATATTATACAATACATGGTCAAATTATTTGCACATCGTTTAAATTATTTCCGAATTTAAATGATTGCTTCAGGAATTCATATAAAGGGAATGTAAGCTACAATTTTATGAAAACGACAACAGGTTTAAATTTCTCAACAGCAAATTCTGCACAAGTATTCAAGTATTCTAACAGTACTCCGACTTAACTTTCGCCAGTTCCGTTGTCCGTGCGCCAGTTCCGGATTAGTCACATTTAGTGCGCATTAGTTGGTGTTTTAGCGTAAAAATGATTTTCAATTATGTTTTAGTCTGCTGCTCCGCTGTCCTTGAGCTAGAATGAGGACCCGCAGCGCTCCGGTGTACCTGTGCACTCGGCTCATTGCGCACGGCTGCGCTTTTGGCAGCGCCCAAGTCATTTTTATTTTCCCTTCTCTCTTTCCCCGTCTCTCTCTCTCACTCGTTCTCCATCGCAATGCATCGCGTGCCATTTGAAATCATTTATAATTTTTTTTTAAATCATTTTAAATTCGCATAGTTTCATTGTACCTACATATATTTTGTTTGTGTAGTGTGTGTTTCATATTCGAATGAGCATGAAATTGCCATTGGGAAAAACTATTAAGAATGCCGCTATGAATACGATACGAATACGCAACGAGAGCAGACTGGGGACCAATGGGTTATTGAATTATTTGCAAAAGCTTTGGTAGAGGTTTTACAAGTGAAAATGCCCAAATAATACGAATAAAAAACAGCTACTGACGTGAAACATATATTGAATATGTTTTTTATACCATAGATACTCTGCAATTTCATCCGTTGCACTGGACAAAAGAAATTTGTACTCATTTGTTGAACTCATGAAAATATAATCTCATAATGTAAATGTAATCGCATTCAAATATTGTGTTGTCCGAAAAGAAACCCGCGATTTTGCATACAATTTTTTCAAAATTTTTTTGAACGGCTTATGACTCTGTTATTGCATTCTATCTTTTGTCAGTTATCAGCTCGCACTTTTAGCTTGCTTTAGAAAAAAAGCGCGCATAATTTTGTTTATCTTTGTTTGTTTGGCGTGGCTTGTCTTTGAGTGAAAAATCTCCCAAACGTAATTTGACAAACCAACTTTATATTTTTAAAGAATCCAATAATAAAATAAAATCTTTCTGCAATGGGATTTAGCAAGAATTCAATTAAAGCACAACAATAAATAAGAAAATAAAAAGGCAAGGATTATTTCTATGCTAATTTTGGAATAACTTACAGAGTAACTTTATTACATAATATTGTTTTCGATTATTAACTGCAAGAACTTTAGAAGTTTCAGATTTCTTGGCTGATTATTTCGCAAAATGCTATAAAATATAGTTGTTCGATGTATGCGATGTAAGCGATGTATGTATAAGTTGATACTTTACTTTTATTGTATGCAGATCAAGTTCGTGTTAGAGCTACTGAGTATATCATATTTGTATATCATACTTTTTCTTCTACACATGTTTTATTGCTTGAGTTCTCAGCAAACTTATCTTGTATATAATTCAAATAATCCAAAAGCACTTTGCCATTTCGAATAAATTGTATTTACTGCCTGACTCGAGTTCTCTAGCCCAGTAAAATACAATTTACTCCCGTTAGAAAAGAAAGCAGACAAATTTTAAATAAATTGCAAACAAATGCTCTTATTCAATTTCAAAACAACAGCAACAATAAGCGGCAGCAACAAAAATGCAACTACAAGGGGAAAATAAAATAAGCTGCAACTTTGCTGTGACCGCAAAGCACTTGACACGCTCAGCTGCTGTCCAATATAATGCAAAAACTTTGGACGAGCTGTCGGCCACGATAGATGCTCGGCCAACTCGTGTGTATGTGTGTGTGTATGTGAGTATCTATGGGTAGGTGAGCACCTGTGTATGGCTAAAGGATGAACAACAGGACAAAACAAAAGTGATAAATGCTAATACGAGATGTAGCCAGGTATACTCTTGTCTGCATACGCAAAAGGGTATGCTCGACTGCAGATGGTTTTTAAAAACTGCCTGGGATCTTTACATACAACTATAGTACTGATTAAGAATCTAAGTATTGCTATTAAAATGCCTAAATAATTAATAATTAATTAATAGTTAAATTAACAAGCAATGAAGCCAGAGAGTAAGATACCCTCCCATCAATATACATATACTTTCTGGGATCTGCCACGCCTCTTTCTGTTACACAAAGTAACTTTACCATATTTTTCACAATTTTCAATGATTGAAGGGTATCAAATGTATATAAATTTGCGATAATACTAAGCCCATCTAAGATCATAAAAAATTGTGAATACGAATTACAAAATAACATTTATTTAAATCACTTTCTGTTACCTAAGATAAATCAAATGGAAAATACACAGCAATGGTCTATTGCAAAGTGTAAATGTGTGCGTAATCTTATGAAGTTAGGTTATATATCAATTTGACAGATCCTCAAAATGGAATCAACTTCTTTCTCTCTCTCTGTGTCCCGTTTAGGAGTTCTTCTGTACCACCTTTACGATGACGCTCTTCACTTCTGTGTAGTTTGACAGTGCGTACTCGCCGTTCTCACGTCCATGGCCAGACATCTTGTAGCCACCGAACGGAGCCTGAGCAGCCAATGCGTTGTAGGTGTTGACCCAAACAGTACCAGCGCGCAGACCATTTACAATGTAGTTGGCCTTGTCCAGATCCTGGGTGAAGACAGCGGAAGCAAGTCCATAATCGGAGTTATTGGCACGCTCAATGACCTCATCGAGTTTCTTGAAGCGAATCAACTGCTGCACTGGACCGAAAATCTCTTCACGAGCAATGGTCATGTGGTCATCGACATCAGCAAAGACTGTGGGCTGTACAAAGTATCCAGGCAGACCCTGAGGACGGCTACCGCCGGCCACCAGCTTGGCACCCTGTTTCTTGCCCGTCTCGATGAGACCCAAAATCTTCTCCATTTGCTCCTTGTTGACCTGTGGTCCCTGTTCGGTCTCAAAGTCGAAGGGATTACCCACTGTACGCTTCTTGGCACGCTCTGCACTGCGCTCCACGAAGTCATCGTAGATCTTGTCATCGACGAAGGTACGCGAACCGGCACAGCAAACCTGGCCCTGGTTAAAGAAAAGACCAAAGTGAGCAGTCTCCACAGCGTGATCCAAATCGCAGTCGGCGAGAATAATGTTTGGCGATTTGCCGCCCAGCTCAAGAGTGACACGCTTCAGGTTCGTTTTGGCCGAGGCCAGTTGGATGAGCTTGCCCACATCGGTGGAGCCGGTAAAGGCGACCTTGTCTACATCATTGTGGTTGGCCAGCGCTGCGCCTGCATCACCAAATCCGGGAACTACGTTGACCACACCCTCAGGGAAGCCAGCTTCCTTGACCAGTTGGGCAATGTAAAGTGCCGTCAAGCTAGTCTGCTCAGCGGGCTTCAGGATAATCGTATTGCCAGTAGCCAGAGCAGGGCCCAGTTTCCATGCCATCATCAAAATTGGGAAATTCCAGGGTATGATCTGGCCACAGACACCGACAGGTTCGTGTCGTGTATAGGTAAAGAATTCACCATCCATGGGAATAGTCTTGCCATGGGTTTTGTCAGCCCAGCCAGCAAAGTAGCGCAAATTCTTAATTGCCGATTGCACATCCACATTATAGGACATGGTGAATGGCTTGCCATTGTCGAGGGTCTCCAAACTCTAATGGATAAATCGAATTAATAATATATCATCAAATATTCTAAACTCGTTCCACTTACTGCCAAGTAAACCTGGTCACGTTCGATAAGATCAGCCAGACGATAGAGCAGACGACCACGCTCTGATGCATCCATGCGGCGCCATGGTGAGCCCAATCTATGGTTTAATACCAATTAAAATACCAAAACTACCAATAAGATGATTCTTTTGTACTCACTTGAATGCCTGGCGAGCTGCATGGACAGCAATGTCAATGTCCTCCTTGCCGGCGGCCTGCACTTCGGCAATGGGTTGCTCGGTGGTTGGGTTGATGGTGGCAAAGGTCTTGCCTGACTTGCTCTTGTGCCACTCGTTGTTAATGAAGAGCTGCAACAGGTGAGAAAGAATAAAACAGAAAATTAATGAAAAATGTTTCAATAAAAATACAACATCTTGCGGGTTACGGCTGTCAGAGATTCATATTTGTTGATAACGTAGAGCCCCCCTTTCCTTGTTTGATAAGCAGTGTTATTGTTACCCAGGTCACACGCCATCGAACGATTATCCAACACATATGCATACATACCCATTTATACGCATGTATGTATGTTTATTTGTCTATAGCATTGGCAACCGGCATCTGATAGCATTGTTTGTTTTTGTATGCCTCTCAGTTTTCTAATTTTATAATTTGTTTAAAAGCTATCTGAGAATGACTCAGCAGATATTGAAATATAAAAAAAATTCCGCCAGACACACTCACTCAATGCTAAAAGCTATAGCAGGCACGTGTGAGGCTTGTCTCGCCAGTGTCTAGGCCCCCGAAATAGTGTATGATGCGATTGAACAGGTTTTCAAGTGCTACCGAAAATAATAGAATAATATTATGCTAGTTCCTTATCTACCTTTCGCTATTTCGACTATTGTGAAATTTCTTCAATTCTGTATTATCTTTATAATTTAACTCATCGGAAAAGAAGAACTGAATGTTTTTAATCTCTTAAAGTACTCAAGTATTATGTGTTCAACGAAGGGGAATTGAAAGTTAAAATAATTAATAATATATTCGTGAAACTGAGGCTGTAGAAAGTGAAATTGTGTTCTTAAACTGGACTATCTACATCATATAACACGCATAAACACTTGCAATCTAAGGGATTCAATTTGTACTTTCATGTATAAATATTCCTTATCATTATGAGATTAATTGACAGGTTTACAAAAACAAATATTAATTCAATATGCATTTAAGTCTCTTATCTGTTGTGTGTAGCGGAATCTGCAATAATAAATATTATTACAAGCGCTTGTAAAAATGTGCTGTCATTTAATAATATAGACAAGTACAACATTCTATAGTATGTACATATATACTATATACATACATATACCTACAATGTGCTCTTAGGAAGGTCATAATATGTACATTTTATATACCTATGTATCTATGTATGTATGTATTCCTGTGTATTATAAATGCAAATTGAATGCTGATTTAGACAGTGTAATTAATTAAATTTCATATGTATATTGTGGTCTGAAAGCAGCTTGGGAGAAACTTTGCAAAACTTTTGATTGAAAACACGAATGAGAGACAGACAGAGAGAAAAATAGAGAGAGTGAGAGAACTAGTGAGTGCAAATTTTTGGGCGCAGCAGTGATATAACAGCAAAAAACATCAACAACAAAAACCGGCGAACAAGAAAAAAACTACACAATTTTCTCAATTTGCTCTCTGCTTTATCAATTCGCCGGGCTGCTGCAGCACGTCCACATTTCTTTCCGCCCCCGTTTCGGTCTCTTTTCTGTCTGTACAGTACACGTTAGTTGTGCATACATACAATATATACACACATGAAAACAAACTTTGTTTGTATGTGTTCTTGTCTAGTTAAGTTAGCTGTTAATTCCACAAAGAATTAAAGAGTTAACTTCGTTTCCTGAGCCTTATTAATATGAAAATATCATGTATGTATGTATATAGTATGTATGTTTGAAAATTTTGGCTATTCTGTTTTTATTTTCGTGACTTGCTCTTTGATCAGCCTATTCCGTGTTTTTCTATTCTTGCTTTGCGGTTTGTGCTCAAGCTAATGAGCGAAAAGGAGGAGGAAATAAGAAAGAAGCAACAGTTGTGCGCTCTGTCAAGGTCAAGCCGCATAAGCTGCTGAAAAACATAGCGGGAATTGCCGTTGAAAGGTTTCACACATCCAAAAAAAATAAATAAATGAATTGTGTCAACTTATTAATAGAAACCAAATAAATATCGGAATTTCGTGTACTTACGCCGGTGTACAGTACGTCCGGGGTGGTCTGGGGCTGCGGCAAGGCGGAGTAAGCAGCAGCTGCTGTGTATTTGTTGCACTCTGCGCGAAGCAAAGCGCTGCTGTTCCTTATAGCACGCAACATAGTTGTTTTTGTTGTTTTGTTCCCCTTAGAAACGGAAATTCACTGACAGACGTAGAGGAGACGAGCAACGCGTGTTAATTGCGCAGCGGTCGATTGGCAACTGAGCACTATCGCTCTCAGCTCTCATCGCGAAAACTAAACGAATGAACATCACGAGAGCGAAAGCAATAGTTGTCTCTCTTTCTCACGCGAGATAAGCGCGATGTTTGTTCAACTGTGTATGTGTAAGTGTATGTGGAATCTACAGTTATATGTGCGCCAGAGCATTTAAGGCGAAAACAAAAAAAAAAACCAAAAAATAAATTGCAACTAAAACCAGCTGCCGATCGTCAAATTCAACTCAATTTACCTCTCTCGCGCGGCAAAAATGAACATACATACAAACATTTGTATGAGTGTACTCATATGTAGGCAATTCATTGTGAACTTGAGTGAGTCTTTCAGTTTGGCGCTCAATTGGCGGAATAATTGAGTCGTTAACTTTCCTCTATTCTCTTTTCATATGTGATCTACTAAGAACAGTCGAAAGCAAAGGCACGCTTAATTAATGTGTACAAAAAAAAACATAAAAGAAAAAAATGGAATCATGCCTAATAAAAGAGCAGACAGAGTAAAATACTCTGAATATCGCATAAATTAAATAAATACAATTAGTATTCTTCAGGTGTGGCAAGTTTATTGGAGAAAACATATGCACATACATATGTACACATACATATGTAAAAAGATATTTGTTTGTTCGTATGTATAAATGTGTAATCGTACAAACATTTGAACAGTGTGGGGCAATGTTAACAGACCACGATAACAGTAGCTGTTAACTGTCTAACAGCACTAAGCATCTAACATAGATGCTTAGTGCTAACAGATAAAGACAACTCTAGGGTTGAGTGATTTTGTTATCATGTCGAGTGCCAGCAGCACTCTTATTATATACCCTATATAATATTGTTAGAAAGTTATTTAATATTAAATCGCATATTCTTCATTTTAACTGATACATTTTTATTGATAGAGAAATGAATAATTCAGCAGTATTAAATATTGGTCCCAGCTAATCTATACAAAATCTTGAATTTCTTTGCTGATAACGAACGAATTGCAAATGTCCTTGATGTGAGACTAAAAGATGGCAAAATTATTCACAATTATTGTGGTTTTTCAACCTAAATTGCAAGTGAAGTCCCGCATACCAGGAACTTCTAAGGATTTTCAGGACAAAATAACAAAACTAATTTACACACAGGGCATGTAATCATTGGCCATATATCCCAATTATCGATTGTGCATTGCGATTGCGATTGTCAATTGTCAATGGGCTGATACAGTCACACCCACAGCGCACTGCCGTCTCCTTCTGTCATGGCCAATTACCATAATCAAACTGCCTGCAATAAACTTTAATGGCGTTTGTTATGCGGTGCGATCAACTGTCCAGTGCTATGAAATATTTAATTGAACCAACACAAACTGTTTGGCGTAAAGAATGAATTACACGCGTACATGCATATAGTATACTCGTACATTCAGTATGTACGGACAGCAGACTACAGGACAGAAGGCACAGGACGCAGGAGGATCTCAATGTCAACGCGCGTAAAGTTTAATGTGCGTATTTCACCGCCGTTGCCACGCCTGTTTGGGTAATTTAAGCGACCGGATCTGAGTATAAATGTGAAATTGAATTTAAAATTAATTGTTGGAAATAAAATCAATTGAATTTAATTATATGTGGTGTATGCGGTATTGGCAGATTCAGATTCGATTTGCCCAATTTGCCGCTTTGTTAATCATATGGAAATTTGCATGCTAAATGTCGAGATTTTAATTAGTATATAAACATAATAATTGCATCTAAGCAACTCATATATGGTATACTAGTATATGTTATATATATATTAAATGTATGTGCATCAAAGGTTTCTATATATAGAATATTAGTTGGAGTATGGGTGAAATTTCTATGCACAGCGCATGATGGCGGAAAAAGGTCAGCAAAAAAAAGAATATACAGAAAATAAATACGAAATGTATGCAAATGGCTTATGGCTGGATTTACTTACACTTGGCTCGTCCTTGGATAGTCCTGCGCTCCTCTGCATTTCGTCTGCCCCCTGTGGCTTTTTTATCACTCACTTTTGGGAGGCGACCCGACCTTGCTGTCTTTTGGAATCATTTTTTGTGGCCCAACTTAATGGGCAACAGCAAAAGGGTCAAGCAAGTGCACACCCACCCACACACAAGGATAAAAGAGTTATAGCAATGGTAATTTGTAAAGTTATTATGCCATAAATGGCAGTTCGAACGAGCACATGGGGCGTTGTGCGTAGTGCAGCTAATTTGTATGCAAATCCACTTAAATTTATTACCCTTTCCTTGCAGATATGAAACCTACAAGGCAACGCTCAAGAAAATCCCAGCCACACGTCTGTCCCGCCTGACCGAGGCGCTGGCCAACTATGATCCGGTCCTCAATGAATACTTCTTCGATCGTCATCCCGGCGTGTTCACGCAAATACTTAATTACTACAGGTAAGCCCCAGTAATTTATTGCACCATAATTGCACGATTATTTCGTGCCAAATTAGTCAGTACAAACAGAAATAATTACTTCGGGCTATGTAGGTATATACATATGTACATATGTTATGTATATTTTATATAATAATGTATTATACATATGTGTATTGATGTTTTCTGTTAATACTTGTCAATAATTATCTTGATATGATATTGAATTAGGAAAGTAAATGGGTTATAATAGTTGGACTAGAACAAAGGTGCCCACCCACACAGTTGCGTTTTAAAATTGCGTTTGTGTAGTGCAAGTAAGCACAAAGTCTGTAAGGTTTTCTTGCTTTGCACTGAACGAAAGCCCGAACAGCAATGCCGAAGTTAGACGAACGTGTTTACACTCGTGCGTGTGTCGGCAGAGCTTGGGCAGAGGCAGTTTCTAAGATACTTGTGTCAAGGTATCTTATGTGTATGCGCATGAATTTTAAAGGTAAAATAGTATCTAAAGTTACAAGAGCTACTAGCAGATCTCATAGTTTAAATATATTGTACAACCTAAGTATCTTAACGACGCAACACTATTTAAATTTTAAATGCTTAAATGTATATTAAAGATTTAATTTTATCTTAATAAATCAAAGCGTCATATATGCTTAAATGTATTTTAAAGATTCAATTGTATCTCAATAATAGAATAGGTACTACAAGTTTTTAAAATATATTATATTTCAGATACAAACGTATCTTAAAGTTACAAAATGTTAATTTAACATTGAAGATGTACTAAGAATCCTTGCAAGTTCAGCTAATTATCCTGCACGGGGTATTTAATTTTCGACAGCAAATGTCAGCTGTTCCTTTAGTTACCGTGTTGCCAAAGTAAGCAACAAGGTTAAATTTTAATTATGTACCTCAAGAACAACACCGTCAACAGTCATAAATCTTCGCTTTTGGCTGCAAACTTTATCAAAATTTTGCGAATTTTCACGCCAAGACCTAAAGACAAAGACGGCGCTCATTAGCTGGCAAAGATAAATTGAAAGCTAGTGGGTTGCTTTTTCGCTCTGTTTTTCCTTCTCCCTCTACCGGTGACTTAAGTTACTTAAAATTAATGACAGGTTGCTCAGCACCCTCTTATTCCATCCCTTTCCTTTTTGCCAACACTCTGCTACAAGTGCAAATAAAGCTGTTGAAAGTGCCCTAAAAAGTGTACTAGGATCTACTTAGCTCGCCTGGGAAGGGAGTCTTAGTAACAAGTTTTTTCAAAGTTAATTAATTCACATTGCCCGAAATATTATAAGAGGAGTTGTGGTAAATCGATGCTGTGAAAAAAGTAAAAGCTTTGCACTTCATTCCATATCCATGTATGTATGTATCCATGCATGTACACATTCACAAATACACACATTCATTAAAAGATAGCAATGTAAAACACAGGTCGAAGATCCAATTAGTTCACACATGCCTGGGGTTATCTAGTATTTATAAAACAATTTTACAGATTTTTACTCAACATGTTCATCGAATTTTTCGGGTAAAGGAAAAATAATTTGGTATCAAAAAATGGTATATTTTTATAATGTAAATTCAATATAAAATTCCATAGCTTTAACAAGTGACAAGTGACACCTACAGTCAAGAGCGCTCCGTTAGGAAGATACCCTTCGTCGAAATTTAAAAAAATCTAATCATTTAAAAAATCTTCTGGCACTTATTGGTTTCTTACAATCTCAAATGATATACGAGTATGCAACTTATGAGGCTTCTCTGACATACATAACTTACTCTTTCGAATATTTCATCTACGATTCAATTCTGGCCACATGATTTATGTGTTCCCCGCACTGCCTCGAATATATAGTATGTAAATACATATATATAATTATCTCTGATGGTTCCAATGGTTGATGGAACTGCTTCATTCAGCTCGGACATATTTAAATTATACAACTGCTTGTTTGCGTAATGCACTGCAGATGGGAAATGGTTCCAAAATGATTTGAGTGGACTCGTACTGAAAAGGGGGCGTGTCTGAGGGATAGATGATACGCAGTGAATAATAAAAGCCGCAATTCACTTGTCCACCAGCATTCGTATTTCGTGCCCCTCCACCACTTCCACTTCGTATGATTTGTATGCCGTCCACTGTTCGGGTTTTAGTTCAACATTTACCATTATTTTTTTGCCCATTCACCCCGTTCAGCATTCACAATTCATACTCTTTCATTCAGCATTTCGTGAGCACAGTCGGTGGAGGAAGGTAGAGTGAAATACGAAGCAAAAGTAGCGCAACAAAGAAATGAAAAGAAAAGTTGCATAAAATATGCACAAAAAGGACTGTCACTGATGCACACACGTGGCACGGACACATTCCACATATGGCCGTCATCAGCCCGACAGGCACAGTGGTTTGGCTCATAAGCTAAAATAACAAAAAATATATTTTAACATTTCGGCTAAAAATGTGATAGAACTATTTCAAGAATAAAATGTAATTAATTATTTTAGTTCAATTAGTCAGAAAACAGGAAGTAGTGGTAATTAAAAGATATTAAGAAATTAATATTGAAACGAAAACTATTTTGTATTGACTTAACAATAAATAAAATAAAGTTTTAAAATTTTTAAATTGGTTTGAAATTTTTTAATAATTCTCATGTAAACTTAAGTTTTATTTTAGACGTATAGTATTTGACGAATTGCTTACAAAAAAGGTTAAGGCTTATTATTATTGGATTCGATTTCCGATTTTAAAGACATTTATAAAACTGATCATGAAGATGTGTTTAAAAAAACACAATATCAACGCTTCGTTCTCATGGCACACTATGTTCTAGTATAGATAGGGTTAGAATTATTTTGGTCTAATTTTTATGAAATTTTAAAAGTATATTTCTAATGAACTTTGTTGTTTTGATATATTTAAAAACTGTAATTTGATTCGGCTCATTATAAAATATTTATTTTATACACCTAAATCAACCATTTTTTTTATGCCAAAAAATATATATCTCGACCATAAAATTAAAACCACTGTGCAATGGTCGCCGAGGGCTTGCAAAAGGGACGGCAGGAGTGGTGAATGGAAAGGAGGCGATTACTTTTTATTTCGTATAGTCGCTCTGCATGCAATGCTCTACGGCTGTCCAGTAGCTGATATGGCATTACATGTTGGCCAACAACTGCGGACAAGCACATGTCCTTGGCTGCCCAATTCGCTCAGCCACGCCTACACGACCATACGTCTGCCCGCCTGCCCATCAAGCATCATACCACACGCACCTGCATCATCCATTTGCAGCAATTTGCACACGAAAAACAAGAAGAATTTTTGCACATGCAAAGGTCATAAAGAAACAATGGACGGATGAACGGAGAAATGGGGAAATGAAGGGAATGGGCCTGGAGGTGGGTGTGTTAAGGGGTACAGATGATGCCTGAAAGGCAATGGACCTGGGGACGTGTGTCTTCAGCTATGAATTTGCCTGTCATGCATGCACAAGTGAGCTGCCATTGTAAATCAGTTGATGCCTTTGGTTATCTAGCCATGAGAGAGCTTGATTAAGTTATTAATATGATGCAGTTTCAAATGAAATTTTCTTTTTATTAGCGATTTAATTATGGTTATTAATGATATCAACTGATTCTTTAGTGGTTGTCAGAGTGGTTCAGTTTCTGATAGAATTAACTTAAGACAACGAGAGACAAAGAAATGATATAATGTAATTTATGTTCATCTGAAGATTCTTATAAATGAATGACTTGAAATCCATTGAATTCTGTTATATCGGACAGATTTATTTGTGTATCATTGTGCTAGGACAGAGATTTAGATAAAATTAAATTATATTATCGTTATCTGATTATGTAGAAATGGAATAATATATTGAAACAGCGAACCCTCCTCGATGAAACATCTTTAGAACCAACGATAGTTTTTTATTTTTATTAATCGATAGTTCACTTTGAATGGTTTTTAGTTTGATTTCAAAAGAAGAAGATCGCGTAAAGTACAATTAAGAAGGAAATTAAAACGCAATTGAAATAGTTCATGTTCAACTGGAAGTAACTCTCTGTGTATTGTTTTTCCCGGTTAAAGTTAAAAAATTAATTACTAAAATAGTTAAAGAGACAATTAATTAAAATAAATAATTTCAATTTGTATTCCCATAGAAATAATTATAATACAATAATAATAATGATAATAATAATAATAATAAACAAATAATAATGATAATATAATATAAATAATGATAATAATATTATTTATTATGTAAATCTAATTGTATACTTATTCGCAGGACTGGCAAGCTGCATTATCCCACAGATGTTTGTGGGCCGCTCTTCGAGGAGGAACTTGAGTTCTGGGGACTTGACTCAAATCAGGTAGAACCATGCTGCTGGTCAACATATAGCATACATCGCGATACGCAAGTGAGTCGCCGCCAATAAAGTCAAGTTGTAAATATGTTTGAATGTGGATTTATTTTACAGAACACCTTAGCCATATTAGATAAACTAGATATTGAAAATGAGAAGCCCACGGAGGAGCAAATAGCTCGTCTATTTGGCTTCGAGGAGGCTCTGAGCAATGGCGAGCTTAACTGTTGGCAGCGTCTGAAGCCAAAGGTTTGGGCCATGTTCGACGAGCCGTCTAGCTCGACGGGTGCCAAGGTAGATACTAGGATGACCCACTATGACCCCACTGTATAGTCTATCATGTTTATCTTCTCATTCGCAGTTTGTTGCTGGCATGTCGGTATTCTTTATATTTGTTTCTGTGATATCATTCTGCCTGAAAACCCATCCCGGTTTTCGTGTGGACCTGCCCACCAGCTACAGCGGCGACCCTGCCACGTCTGGGGGTCACGATCCGCTGACCCCTCCGATCGGCCAGCAACCTTCAGCGCCCCAGCAACAGTATCATCAGCACAGTATAACGCCACCAAGCGGCAGCATTGGGCCAACATTTCGAGTCACCAACTACACCAGCTACAGCAGCGGCAATCTGAGTGCCGCCCATGCCACGCCCATTGCCACAATCAAGGGTAATCTGCTGCAGCAGCAGCAGCAGCATCAGCATCGACAGCGACTGAAAAGAGGTGTCAACACGAGCAGCCTGAATGACTTCATCGAGCAGAAGCTGCTCGGTCACAATGGACGTCGCCAGCATGGCTGGATCGAGACCTACGGCCAGCCACACAAGGCATTCTTCTATGTGGAGCTGGTCTGCAATGTTTGGTTCTTTATCGAGGTGGTCATTCGACTCATTGTGAGTAGTAGTTGTGTTCTGATCCCAATCAGTTAATGAAGTGCGGTTCTTTTTGCCTTTCATCGCCAGGTGTCACCCAATTTGTGGCAATTCATCAAGTCGCCCGTGAACATCATTGACTTCACAGCCACATTGAGCTTTTATACGGACGTCATGCAGCGCATGGGCGAGTATACAGGCCTGCTGGAGGCTTTCTCTATAGTGCGAATCATGCGACTCTTTAAGCTAACACGGCACTCGCCCGGACTGCGCATTCTCATTCACACGTTCAAGGCGTCGGCTAAAGAATTGACTCTCCTCGTGTTCTTCCTAGTGCTTGGCATCGTCTTCTTCGCCAGTCTAGCCTACTATGCAGAGAAATTGCAGGTGAGATATACTTACGTCTTTATACTTACATATGTTGAAGAAGAAAATGTGGGGACTCCTTCGGGCAAATAGAAAAAAGCTGAGATAAGTTTTGTATTATAATAATGAAAGGGTTATTCCCTTTGGTATGGTAACATCACATTAATATGAAAATCTTTTGGGTTGGCCCAAAAGAAAGCGGTGTTTTGCACACAAACGGTTGACAATTTTTTTGAACGGTTTATGACTCTTTTATTGCATTCTATCTTTTGTCAATTTTAGCTTTAGAAAAAAGAAATGCGCGTAATTTTGTTTATATTCGTTTGTTTCGCAGCAATTTTAATATGGAGCCCACAGTGGAGCATTTTCGTCATATTTTACTTTATTATTTCCGTAGAGGAAAAAATGCAGTTCAGGTTACTAAAAAGTTACGTTATTTATTATGGTGACAAAGCCAAAAGAAAGAAATGCTTTACTCTTGTAGGATTTAGCCACAATCTTCTCCAATTTTTTCATTAGTAGTTAAACATAATGGTACAGAATTTAATAGTTCATATATTCTTTAACAACTTTAATAGAACCTCTAAAAATATATGAAATGGAACAAACAAATTAAATAGATAATATAGATTTATATTTTGGTTGAATGTTATTTTGGTTTCTATTCTTTAAAACGGAATGTAACAGGAATATTTTTAACCTAGAAAAAAAGCGATGAGTTAGTTTTCTTGAAAAAGGTTGAATAATATTAGAGTTCAGTTCTATGGCAGCTAAACAATATATCAATCATCTCGGGCTCACTACAACTTATTTGCAACGCACGCCATGTATTAAGATAACCAAAGAAAGATAAATAGTTTGACATGCATTGGAATAATACACACCCTCACATATTATTAGTCTTTCTTTCTGCTCTGTATTAAATAGTAGAAGAATTATAGATTAAATATAAATGAAAATTTTCTCATAAATTGTTGGCACTTTATTTGACTTGGATTGAGATAAGAGTATAACAAGTAAGAAATTTACAGGCGGAGCCGGGGTAGCAAGTATTAAAAGGAACAAGTAAATTGTCCACTATGCTTGCAGTAACCATAGAGCAAGTGCTCTGTGCCTCTGATGCCCCAAAGGACACTTGTTCGTCTTGGCCTCACTCTCAATTATCTTCTTGCAGGACAATCCGGACAACCAATTCAAGAGCATACCTCTGGGATTATGGTGGGCTATTGTTACCATGACCACAGTGGGCTATGGCGATGTGGCGCCCAAGACCTATCCGGGCATGTTTGTGGGAGCTCTCTGCGCCCTCGCTGGTGTCCTGACCATAGCACTACCCGTACCTGTTATTGTTAGCAATTTCTCCATGTTCTATTCGCACACACAGGTAAGTGGAGCACGGGGAGTTGAGTGGGCGCCGGTGCGGAATGTTGAGTATAATTTTACGCTATTTAATTTGTGACTTGCTTGTTCATTTTGCAGGCGCGCTCCAAGCTGCCAAAGAAACGACGTCGCGTCTTGCCGGTGGAACAGCCACGCCGAAAGCGCGAGCCGCCGGCGCCGCATCGCGGACGTACAAATGCCATCAAACAGACGCCGCCCACCATTGGGGGCGTGGGCGTGGGCGTGGGCAGCCATACGGCAGTTCAGGCGCCAGCGCCCATGTTCAAGGATGCATTTGGCGGGGCTAAAATTGGTGAGTCCAAAGCATTCATCTCCACGTGTCTCTATTCCTCTGTCTGTGTTCCCTTTGGGGCACAGTTCATTCTGCTGCCTATTATCTCACCCACACACACACACGCACACTAACTCACTCACACAGCGCCAGTCGCTGAAAGTTGATTATTATTTGTTGTTGTTGTTTTTATCGTTGTTGCTTTCTGTGTGCAGCTGTATGAGAAGCTTCCAACAGACAACATTCCAGAGCCAACACAGACAACAGACAGACAACTCAACTTGGTCAACACAGACACACACACACACAGAAACGCACACGCACACTCACATACACATAATAAACCACACATTGCACACCCACACAAGCAAACTGAATGCATGCTGAGCTGCTGTTTGTTGCGCTCCTCAGAGGCCAAACTAATTTCATTCAATTTATTGTTTAATTATTTTATTATTTATGCACCCTTCCGACAGTGCTCAGCTGGCAGTGGTGCCCTCCCCACACACCAGGGGGCCTGGAAAATAGATATGGAAATTTTCAGGCCCCAAGATGAGCTTAAATGTTAAAGTTGTGGTTTTTTTTTAACTTTGACAAGCTTAATTCAACTACATATGCATATATATGTATATATGTATATATATATATATCTATATATATTATATATATATATATTATATATTTAAATAAATAAATAAATATTCTATTATTTTATATATGTATTTTATATTATCTTATATTGATAAATTTTTTATTTTTATTTTATTATGCAATTTATACCCCTCACAAAAAGGGATAGACTAAGATAAAACTGGGGCCACAGACGAGCGCACTAGACAGTAGGATACCCTTCGATATACGTTCAAATGTCTGTCTTGTTAACTGACACAAGCACTTGGTGTCCGATCAGATTGTTATTTGGAGTATACTTAGATATTTTAATTAGCTAATTGTATGTCAACGAAAGTTGTATCTTTTATCTATGATTTCCGCATAGTAATCATAAACTTTCTTGCCAAATTTGGTATCTCTAGCTTTTATAATAGCTGAGATCTGTGTGTTTACACTTTACAGTCGGATATCCGGGCATCTGCACAGACAAAGCGACATGGCTTAATCGACTCGACTATTGATCCTGATCAAGAATATATATACTTTATGGGGTCTTCGACGCCTCCTTCTGCCTGTTACATACATTTGCACAAAGTTAGTATACCCTTTTTTGACCATTTTCAATGGTCGAAGGGTATAAAAAGAAGGCTGGCTATTTTTAAGTCAATTAAATTTTTCTTGTAATATTATTAGTCTACATTTGCACAAAGTTAATGTATCCTTTTTGACAATTTTTAATGGTCGAAGCCATTTTTTGCATTTCCGGTTAAGTCCAAAGACTCTTCATATAAAAGAATGCGAATTAGGCTTTTTCTGATAGACACACACCTTTCAAAAGTTTATCGAAATGTAATTAAAAGCCATAAGTATGCCTAATATTGCAAACAGAATTCCCAATTGCGAATACATAACATTCTCCATTGTGGGTTGAGAGTTGAACTGCTTTCCACACCTTTTGTTAATACATAAGTCGATAAGTTGACTTTTTGCCATAGTTTAGATTTATTGTTGCGCTTTTTGTTTGACAATAATTATCATAATTGATTTGTTGCCTATTGCGGTCTGTTGTTTTATGTTATTTTTCATTTACAACATGCACACAGAAATGCAATAATTATCATTTGATATGTACATGATATGTATATGTGTATGTATGTATGTATGTATTTGTCCATATGCACCGACACCCAACACGCAATCAATCTTATGTTGTGTGTGTGTGTGTGTATGTGTGCGATTATAATTTATGCGTATGTGTTGAAATTTTATACAATTGAAAATCTGTGCAAGCATTTGGAATCTGTCGATGTTGTTTTCCTACTGTTTTTCCATATTGTTTATTTCGTTTTGCCCCCCTCGCTTTACTATACTATGTGTGTCAGTGTGTGTGTGTTATCATGTGTAACGTAACTGTAAACGTAACCGTAACTGTAAACGTAACTGTAACTCCAACCGTAACCGTAACTGTAACTGTAACTGTAACTGTGTGTCAGGCAATGTGAACGGCATGAATGTCATTGGCCTGCATCTGCACAGGCCGCCGACAGCGACCTGCGCGGCCAACTGCCACACCCACACGCATACGCACACCCACGCCTATGCCTACGCTCACGCCCATGGGCACAGTCAGGCTCAGAGTCATGGCCATGGGCCGCAGACGGCAACGACGCCGACGACGACGCTGACGACGCTTGCAATGGCCGCTGGCCCGATGACGACAACAATGACGACGACGTCATCGCCGCCGCAGCCGCTGCTGTTGTCCTCCGCTGCTGCTGGCGCTAGTGCAGCGGGCCCCTCGTTCATCAGTTGTAAGTGTTTTCTTGTGCATGTTTTTGATAGCATGTTGACCGCTATCTTCATCCAACACACCCCTCTTATTTTTATCCACTTCGTCCACTTCCACTCTCCCCAATTCAGAAGTTACTTCTATTCGATCATAGCTCAGCTCATTCTCTACTTCTCTTGATCATCCTCTCTCCTACACTGCCTTCTCATCTTACTCCTTATCTTCTTTGTCATCCTGTTCGCTCTCTATGGTACACTATCTTCATATATAAATTGCTATTCTACGATCATCACTCACCTCTGTCTGCACTTCCCTTTATAAAACTTTCTCCACATTGCCTACCACTCACTTTTCTCATGTTTCGTTTACTGCTTTCTTCCTCTTTACACAATCTTTGTAACCATCATGTTCTGTTATCATTATTAACCTTTCTCTGTCTGCACCTCTTTCAGTCGCATACCCCAGAAATTTCTACTCTACAATCATGACTTACCTCGGTATCTTCTTCTCCTGATCATCTTCTCCGCACATTGCATTTTCATTCCACTCGCTTTCCTCACGTCCCTTTCTCTGCTTATCGCCTCTCTTCACAATCTTTATCTTTATCCCATATATAATCCCTACAACCTTCTCCCTCATCTTGCATTCCTTTCCAGCTTTAAATCGCATGAAGTCGCATGATATTTTGCAATACATTTTTGTGAGTCTTTTTCAAATTTCATTTTGATAGCTTGGTAAAAACTTTTATGGCACCTCAATTAGCCAACGAACTGCAGATACTTGATACTCGTGGTGGCTTGTTAAAATTTATTGCATGCTATAAATTTGAGTGCTATAATTTTGTCACTTTCGCATTGGGCGAGTCAATAAACTGAATAAGGAACAAAACTTTTTATGTTCCTCTTTTGCATTCTAAGAGCTCCTTCCGCATTCCATTCACACATCCCTTTGAAGTCCCTTTCGTCTCGGGTTGCATTTAATTTTAATTACAATTTTATTATGATAGCAAAAGGTTCCTTTTTATGCCATATTTCAAATGGTCCACTCTTAAGTCCAGTCAAAGCCCTCTCCCACGCTCACACACACACATAAGCGCGCAGACACACTGCCAAAGGCTTTACACGCTGGCAAAGTTCATTTACCGTCAAACAAATTGAAAAACTTTTTCCATTTGCTCGGAAAAATTGTCCAAAGTGAAGGCGAGCAGCAAATTTCAGTTTGAGTCCACTCAATGTGAAAACGTGTCCAAAAAATTTGGACCGCCTCCGCTCAACGCGCTCAATGTGCATTTTAATTAAAACACTTTAAGACTGCAGTACAAATTAAGAGTGGAGGCGTTAAGAGGATAGCACCATTGAAATAACCCTTAGGCAGAAGAATTATGCACTGACTCTGTTTGACTTGAACTTGTTATACCCTTCGACCGTTGGAAATGCTCAAAAAAGGGTCTGTCCATATGTCCATCTGTCTGTCTGTTTGAACGTCAAGATCTCAGATATTCAAAAAGCTAGAGAGTCCAAATTTGAAGATTTCTGTGAACTGTCCATAGATCAAGTTTATTTGAAATATTGGTGTCGCCTCCGAAAATTAATTTTTAATTTTTTCAAGTCGATTTGTAAGTGACGTATAAGAGATACAATTATTAGACTTTGACATATAGTTAGCTGATTATAATATCTGTTGTTCCCCCAATTCGATCAAACAATAAACATAGAAGTTATTTTAGAAAGTATGAACATAAAACTAATGTCAGCTAACAGAACGGCGACCGCCATCGAAATGAGAGCGCTATCTATCGAGAATAATTTGAAAGCATGTGCGTATGTATATGTGTATGAATTTAACAAATTAAACTACACTATCGTTATACCCTTCGATCGTTTGAATTGCTTAAAAAAAGTTCAACTTATTTTGTGCAAATGTATATATTAGGCTGAAGAACGCGTGGCAGTCGATAATTTGTGATTTTTAAGCAAAGTATTAAAGTCAATACTGGCTTCGAAATATATATAGATGAATGTTATATCCACTAATTCCCCAAAATATCAGTCCAATAGTTAACATAATAAACACAGAAGTAATTCGGACGAACATTTTCAGCGCTGCCTGCTTGTGTAGAGGTGAAATCAGTAGGTAAAGATGAATAAACTGAATATATTATAAATATATACACACATTCAACATGTTGCAGAGATAATACGCGCATCAGTAAAAATTCGTTGTCATGTTCTCTTCTTCCTCTATACAACAGCTATCAGTTAAGGTTAAGGTCAGCGTATACTTAATATGTGGTACTCTGCTATATTGATTCAGATCGTAAAAACCCAGCCGCGCGTAAGGTTGACGCGATGTCGAAATTATTGTGTGTATTTCTTGTGCTTTCACTGTTATTCTCAGCGAATTGTGTGCAAAATAATTTCGACGAAGATGAATTGTGTTCAAACTTGAGTACAGCCAATAAAGATGAGTTAAATGACAAAATCGAGGCGAATGAAAAAATGATATCAGAGTTAGAACTAAAACTTCAAACACTTCAAAACGTTGAAACTCAAGAAACCTACTATAGCCCAAATCTGGAAACCGCTGACGTGGCTCATTTTGGCAATGCTGATCTCGACGGAGATAATGAATTACAGACTACGCCAGAGCTTCAGCGTAAGGTGCTGTATTTGCAGAAAGAGCTTGAAGAGAAGGAGAAAAACCTGGCAAAGACGCTGCTCAATGTAATGGGTTTGAAGGAAGCGCTTAAAGAGAAGCATATCGAAGTGGATTCTGTGCAGAAAAAACTTAAAGAGAAGGAGATCCAAGTGGAGGATTTGCAGGCAAAACTGGATGCGAAGCAGGACAATGTGATGGATTGTCAGGAAGCGTTCGAAGAGAAGAAGTTCATAGTGGATGATTTGCAGAAAGAGCTTGAAGGGAAGCAGGTCTTATTGGATCAGTGTCAGATGGCACGTGATTGTCTTGCCACTTATTTGACCACCTTGTATGGTTCATATGGTCAACAGTTGTTGGTCAATCGAATGATAAATGTAGCAAGCGTACAACTTCCGACGCAGTTTGTGATTGAATATCCATATACTTCACCATGGATCATGGTACTGAAGCGCTTTGATAACTCAATGGACTTTAACAGGGGTTGGGAAGAGTTCAAGAATGGCATAGGATCGTTTGCAGGGGAATTCTTTATTGGTTTGCAACAATTGCATTTGTTAACCAAATCATATCGATGCGAGCTAAGAGTATTTATCGAAACATCTATGTTTTATTATAACGCTTTCTACGACAATTTTGTGATAGGCAGTGAAGGCGAGGGCTATATGCTTCATGAATTGGGAAATTATAGTGGAAATGCAGGCGATTGTTTACGATCCAATCAGAATTTAATGTTCATAACCTCTGATAGGGATGATCATTTTAGTTGTGCTTCAAGAAAAGGCCCTTGGTGGCGTTGGGGGTGCACCTATTGCAATTTATTCACAAAAGATCCAATGTGGAATTCGATAAAGCCAACGAAACGTATATATATGATGATACGACCAACAAGTGCTAATCTTTAAACACACTGTACGCTAAAGAAGAAGCAAAAATATTGTTTTATTAAATATTTTTTGAAAAAAAGAAGCCTAATGGTTCATTCACTTTGCTGCAATCGTGCCGTAATCTTTATTTCAGCTGCAGAACTTTACTTAACTGAATCCTAACGACTTTCGCAACGCCTTGAAACACTTTTCCGTTGCAAAGTGAAAAATCTGTAGTCCGGAATACAATTTAACTACGTGCAACTTGGCCGCCATTCGCGACTATTTGGAGCAACTTGCAGGCTAGCAGGCAAGCCCCCCAAGTTCTCTTTTGCCTCCTCACCATACCAGCCCCACCTCTCTTCTGAGGATTGCCGTCATCAAAGGGCATAAAAATAGCAAGTAAATCATCAGCAGGCACACTGTGTAGGCGTGAAACTGTGGCAAGGTTTACTGGCGCCTTCTAGTGGTCATTAAAGTGGGCAGCTGCAAACCAGAACAAGGTGGTGACGGCAGCAGCACAGTGGTGCAACATTAGCTGTAAAGTGTAACGACTCATTCACAACGGGTTGACTCGAGGCAAATGAAGGATCCAATAATAAAACTTGAAACGTTTTTGCAACACCTGAAGTCATCTACTCTTGCTGCGCGTATTAACTCTGAGGCAAGACTCATCTGTTACCTTCTTTTCTCGGTGCTGCAGCGGAAATTAATTTTCATACACCGGTAGAGAGTGTCTCGAGGGTAGGCAATGAAGTTATGAGTCTATATGAAGTTTAAGGAATCATTTTATTATTTTTATTTTTTATTTCATTTATTTGAAATTAAAAATGGATTAAAAAAGTAAAGCACAAATTGAAATAAAATACAATAAAAATTAATTATACATATATAGTTTTAAGTTTAAACTGGAAAAAAGGGAAAAAACCGATCCAACAAGGATTAGGGAAAAAGTAGAAAAACCCAATCAGATCGGTAGATTGGTAGTGTTAAGGATAGCCAGTTTGAAGAAAGGGAGGAATCTGAGTTAACAGTCTATTACAGTTAGAACAGAGAATATATTAGAAGAAGAAAAAAGTCCAAAGATGTGGGGCAGAAAATGACGAATAACTCGAAGGAATAATGAAATTGATTTGGCTCAGCAGGGCAGGATAATCTATATTTTATTTTATTAGTTTTTAAGTCAATGCACGGTACTTGGTAGTCGTGCTCACCCACACTTCGTGCATTCTTATTATAAGTATTTCGTAAAATGGAAATATTTTCACACTTTTTGCTCATTTTGTGGAAATACCAAAGTTCAAGTTTTTCCAGCGGTTGAATTTTTAATGGTCTGCGAAACTTGTGGGAAAATTCCTTAAAAATCGCTAAGGAAACAAAAGTGGAGCGCTCTTAAAATTTCTTTGTAGAGGCATAGCTGAAAAATATAATTTTTATTTGACTTATAATTTATCGTATCAAAGACTTTTGCATGATTTAAGTTCCTCTACATGTATTCATAGGTATCCGCTGTGATGTAGCAAGCTTTCAAGTGTTGCACGATGATATCTAGTATAGAATCCATTATAAAATTTTCACTTTTCATTGCGCACTTATCAAAATTATTATGCATAATTTTCACTTGAAAACTTTAGCCATTTGTTGCAAAAAAAAAAAACAGAAAGAAAAACAAAAAGTAGTTGAATAAAACGTGTTGTAGCTTTTGGATGTTGTTCATTATGGTTTGTGTGTTCCTTTTTTTGTCAAACTTTTTATCATAATATTATAAGAGTAAAATAATTCTTGTGTGCTGGTTTTTTTCTTAAAGTTCTGCACGACCACGAAGGATTTGTGATTGTTTGCAATTCCTTTTGACAAAGTTTTTTCGTGAACTTGCGCCGCATTTTTCGCTACATTGTTGACTTGTGGGGGCACATTAAATATTATTCCGGTTTGCCTTTTCAGCGGACTACTTAAGTGTGCCGGCCGTGCAGAGCCTGCAGCCGAGGGCGGCGACCACCGGACACGACTTTATGCTGCCGCTTCAGCCGAAGCTAGTGGCGCCGCTGGGTGAGTAGATAAACTTTTTGATAGATAATTGCGTTAACGGGCGCAGCCAGTGGGGCGAGTAGCGGGGAGGTTAGCCAAGGGAAAGCCTTGTTGCATTGTTCAAGCTCCGCTTGTGAGTGCCACACACATACGTGGCCTGCGGGGCACCGGAGCAAATACTTTGCTCGCTGCCCTTTACCAGTTGCTCTCAAACTGTAACTGCATTGTGGCAACGGCAAAAGTTTTCTGTGCCCGGCAACTGATAACAGGCTGGTCAATATTGGCACAGTGGGATGCAGTTGTGGGGGCGCACATCAGCCGTCCGTTGTGTGTTTTAGTATCAGTGTGCGTCTGCCTGTGGGTGATAACCCAACGTGCTGATATGCGCTTCCACTTCCGCTTCCGCGTGCATAGTGTGCGTCCGTTTTTCCCAGCTCTGCTATGCCTTCCCCGGCGACACTTCAAGTGGCATTTTAAGGACACATTTCCCCAATGTTTCCCCTCCTCGTTCGCAGAGCGCAAGGATCAGCATCCGCTGCAGCTTACCGCACACAATTTGGCCTCCGATACGCATCAGCTGTATGCGTCCAGCCACCACGCCCACTCGCACAAGACCGGCAACACCATACTGAGTGTGCCGCCCACGCTGAGCATGACGCACACCCAGATGCCGCCGGGCATGGCCAGCATGGGCCAACGTACGCCGAACCTCAGCTACCGGGCCACACACATGCACACGCATGCGCCCATCCAGCAGCCCATACCACATCACATCGGAATGGACTTGTCGTCTACATCGTCGCTAGGTGCACCCAATTGCAACATCAAAATCTCCGTGGCAGGCGCATCTGGAGCCATCGGGAATGAAGAGTTGCAGGCGCCGAAGGTAACGCTGCTCGATGATCTCAGCGATGAGGTGAATTCGTCGACAGATGATTGCGGCGAATGTTGTCTGGTGCAGGACGACAGCGATACCTATGAGGCTAGCAACAACAATGGCAACTGTACCAATCAGGGTATCGACGGTATCGAACCGGAAGCGGAAAGCGCTGGCGCCGAAGACAGCGGCGACAGTTCGAATGGGATTTACATTGGCTCCACCCACTGATTTTCGGCCATTCAATGGGAGTTTCCATGCTAAGGGTGAGAGGGTGTAGCTGTGTGTGAGTGCGTATGTGTGTGTACGACATGTGTATATGTACTCTATATACAGGCATGAGTCAGACAGTCTCATGTCGTCAATAAAACATTATCCAGCCCCTTCTCTCTCGTCTGTCTGCCTGACTCATTGTAATGCAATAGCTGCCATTAATCATTGAGTTTTCCTGGAAAATTGACATTGTTTTGCTTCTACAACAGTTCCTGATAATATGCTTTCCTTGGAATTGTTTTCGTCACTCAAATTTGCTACCTGTCGACTCTGAATTGAATAATAAAGAAGGGCATAAGAAGAAGATGCAGTATGTGTATCTTAACTTGCCTCCTAAACAATATATTTTACGACCTGAGATAACGAAGGCTATAATCAATTGTTCGAGAAATTCATTGAGTTTTTTTTTTGCATACATGAGCATACGAGGTGTGTTCAAAAAGTATCCCGAATTTTGAATGACCCAGATTTACTCAAAACGGTCATAACTGGTGACGAATCATGGGTATATGGTTATGATATCGAAACCAAAGCCCAATTGTCCCAATGGAAGAGCCCATGTGAGCCAAGACCGAAAAAAGCAAAAATCGGCGAGCACGCAAAACACTTATAACTTTTACGCCCTCATAACCAAACAAAAAATGTTATACACTTGAAGCTAGGTACAGATGTTCGGGAGTGTACCAACATAACAAAACAAAAAAATCGAAATTCGATTATGCGTAACCCGCGAAAATTCAAAATTCGCGATACTTTTTGAACACACCTCGTATTAGCATATGCTTATTATCTATCTATTAACGAACCTCTTAGCTATTTCCCTATCACAAGAGTCTGTAAAGAATTCTCTTGAGATAATTGAAGATTACAATGAACAATAAAAAGAATACAGAATCCTGCTAGCAATCGTCTTTTGCATCTTCACTTTAGCTTCTTTCTATTTCATTTTTTTAAAATCCAAGTTGCGCATGGCCTTTTAAATTATTCTCTGCTATATATTCCAATATTAATGAATTTGAACCTTATAGGCGATGTTGGCAATTCTTTTGAGGGCATTTACGATTATACAACAAATAGAATACTTGGGAATTTTGCCTTTGCCTCAAACGTTCCGGGTTCAAGTTTAATAAATGTACGTTCCGGTAATGCCCCCGTTGCTCCAGCTAAACATGTCTTGGCCAGCAAGGCAAACATCCGTAACATTTGTGTTGTCCTTATAACTGTCATGTTGACAACTGCCATTGACAGAGATATATGTGTGTGTAACTGTGTGTCTATGTGTGCAGAATCACACATCCGGCAGGGTCTGGCTTGGCTATTTTCATGCCAAGACAAACACTCAAATACAGCTACACAAACACGCACACACACACACGGAGACACACACACACTGAGACACGCACGGATACGGCCGGACAGTGCACAATGCAAACATATCATCCATATAAACGTGTCCACTTGTGCGGAGTCGTCCGGCGATAGTTTCCATTTCAATTGCTGCGCCAACTTGCTGCTCCAACTTGCTCCTTGGCTGTGCGCTTGACGCGCCAAGGTGTTCATTGTATAAATCTTTGCTGCCTGAGAACATGAAACTATAAATTTTAACACTCGAGTAACCTGCATCAATTGGCACCCACCCTACGCTTCTTTTGTAGACCCTTTCACACGCCCCTTTTCCACTGTCACGCCCTCTTGCTCGAGCTGAAAGTCCAAATAAAAAGTGCGAGTCGGAATGTCTCTCGGACACACTCATTGCCAGCGATTCAATGAACTCACAAGTAACAAGTGAAAGTGGCACAGACCAGCATGCCCGACGAGCACATACCCTGCTCCAGAAATCAAGTATGTTCATTGGTAACAATCAGTCTTGACTTGATTTAAGGTTGAGTACATGTTTATACTTTTGCCAATATAAAGAAGTCGTTCTCTTTCATTCGACATTCCTCCCATTCGACTTACATACATAGTACATCCCAATTAGCTGAAAAATAGTTTCGCTAATGTCGCTGATTTAAAATATAATACATCCTCTTTACCAATGTCCCTCTGGCTGTGTGCTCCGTTTACACAATGCGAGCGATTCGCTTTTTAGCCGTATTTATGGCAATAGGGTAGAAAAACTAAGTCGACACAATGGCGCCGGCTTTCATGGCATTTCTTCCTTGGCGACTTCTCGTTGATTCTTTTCATTTCTCGCAATGGCAGCGACGACGACATGGCTACACCACACACACACACACACACACACACTTGAACTTATAGTCAGTTGTGCAACTGATAAGCTGTAGTTTTTAGGTTTTGACTATGCTAAGATTTACTCAATTTGTGGTTTTATAACTATAGTTAGTGTTATGTATCGAAAATACTAAGTCAGCATTGTCATGTAAATATCAATTCGGTTTAAATCGAAAGATTAAATGAAATAAAACGAACATAAAAGAGTCGAATAGAGCATGTCCATATTAACTTATCTGAGGTTCAAACGTAATTTTTGGTCCAATATCTTATAGTTTTTTGATGTGTTAATAATGAGAAAATTAAACACAACGGAACTATACTTGAGGCGAATACTTGAGGCCGTGCTGATTGTAAAGAAAAAATAAAAATATAAAGAAATCATATAGATACCTATATAGAAATGTGAAGAGAGAGAAGAAGCAGCATAGTTCATATAGTTAATAGGAGACAAGCATTAAGAAGCAAAAATCTCAAATCTCGTTAAACATTCTAAAGAAATTTTAATTAAAACTTACTGAAAGCGAAACGATAAATTTTAGGCTAAATAAAACTTTAAATTGTATTTCTTCTAATTGCGTGGTTAAAAAAGAAACAAAAACAAAAAAACAATTATATTGTAATAGTTAAACGATTTGCAAACTTATTTATGCTTTTTTTAGCAGCGTCAGTGATATTTCTTTCAGTGTATACTTATTATTGCTTAAGAAAACCTATTCAGAACTTTCTCTTGAGAAATTATACATAGTTCTATAATGGGTCTCGTTTCAAAACGTTTTTATAATAAATGTGGATTGGTAATAGGATTAATAACATTAACTTACATTGCGTTCTTGCTTAGCAAAATTAATTTTTAAACATTAATGCATTACTTACAAAATGGACAAAATGTAGCCAAAACTAGGTTAGACGGAATAAGCAGTGAAAAGAAAATTGCGAAACTTTCATCTGGCCCCCATCTGCATGAAGCTTAATGTAAACAAGGTGAATTAAATACAATTGTTAACAACTTTTATGATCATAAACTCTATGTAAATATACAAATGTTGTATCTAAATAAATGAAATACTTAAATGGACACGTAAAGAGAAGAGAAGAAGTTAAATAAAATGAAATCTAATTAAATGCAAGCACGATTCCCAGGTAAGAACTCGAAAGCTGTATGTACTATTTACTATTCCATAGCAATGCAATAACCGAATTGTAATTGTAAATGAGATATATGAATACCTATGTATGTACGTATATTGTTTACATGAGATCAAGAACATTTTTAAATTGTAACAAGAAGAAACCATTTAAACTTAAACAAATTAAGTAACAAATTGTGGTGTGTGAAAAAATTTCCAATTTTAAAATAAAATAAAATTTCTTTGAATATACACAGAATGGTGGTGAACAAATTTCATCAGCACGGAAACCCGAAACACGTAGCATCCATACATATGGTAATTTTGGTTGGTAAACACAATTTAGCAGAAATTCAATTTTGTTGGTGTAAGGCCACAGCCAACAAGTTGAGTTTTGAATACCCTTGAAGAGGGTGTTACTGTGAAACAGGTTAAACGGTTGTGAAGGCAATATTTTGAGGTTAGGTTGAATTATGTATGCGGGATAATCATTTGAAAGGTTTTTACTGTCAAAGCTTTTAATTCATAATAGGTTTCAATAGGAAAACACTGATTTAAATCGGTTAAGAAAGAATAAAAAAGGCAAATAAATAGGTATAATAGTTTAAAAAGTGCATCAATTGGTATACAGCGATAGGTACAAATCGTTGGTTACAATATTATCCAACTGTAAAGTTGGCAAGTTTAAATGTCTTTTCAATTAGGGTATCTCCCAGTCAGCACTGTGAGTTCCCCCCTTGTACTTGTTAATTTTTAAAGCAAACGCAGCAGCCACCATTTGGCCATTAACAGCGAATCAGCCAGGGCTCAGAATTATAGCCCTCATTCGGCCATTTCGAAACAAATTTATGGGCGCCACATTGCGGGCAAAAAAAGCTCAGGACTGCAAGTGATGGTCTCTAATGTAGACACTTCAGCACACACACACAGCTCTCACACTGAGATACTCACATGTATGGCTGGGCTGTTGTGTTACCTAATATGGTATAAACCGTTTGCACATCAAAGCACAAATCCATTAGGCATAAAACCACCAGACAGGTGAAACACAACAAGAAAAACCGAAACGGCAAGCGACGTAGCTTATCTATGTAAGTATACATGTACAAGTTGAGCGCGTGTATGAGTGTGAGTGAGTTTGAATGTGTGGGCATGCGGGCGTGTGAATGTATGTATGAGTGTTTGTGTGTGGGTGACAGCCCATGGCCTCAGGAGGGTGCTGAACTAAGCGATTGAGAAGCACCAAGAGAGGTGACTGCAAAAGCGAGCAAAAGATTAATGAGCAGCACCTGCCTGCAGACAAATTATATGGCATAATTCACTTTCAGCCCCAATTCGCATATGTTTCTGCACCTTCTGGGTCTCGTTTTTTTCCCCAGGGTACCGATTCCCCAAATCACGGTCTAGATTCTTGCCAGGGTGTCATGAGTTTTCAGAAGGAAAGTAAGGTACCTGATCGCGCAGTTGTACCTACTGCCAGAGAACAATCAAGAGCTGAATAGGTCGATTTTTTTGAGAATATTTTAATGACCTCTAATATAGATTTGCATCTATCTTTACAAATGTTCCCAAATATTATATATTGTTTTACACAAATCAATTCCCTGAATTATTTATTATTTAGTTATAACAAATTCCAAATAGTATCGTAGCTTAATGACTCAAGAAAATAAGGAGCTTCTTTGCTATTTTGTTAATCAGCATAATAGTTTTCCTAAAAACTTTCTTAAATCATAGTTAAGTTTCCTTAACCACAATCAAAGTTAAGAAGATTGATTTATATTTAATTTGACTTCCATCTTAATCCCAAGTAACTAGCACGTCCGCATAGGAAATCTAAGCATACCTAAATATGTAGTATACTATAGATACATATAAATACATACGTACTATGTATGTATGTAAGTTCACATACAAGTTGCTCGTGCCAAGTAATCAAAGTTAGCAGATGGGATGCTTACTCCCTGGCCTACTTATAAATGCAATACAATCTGTGAATGTTGTTTTACTTATTTTCCGATTGTTTCCAACTGTTGCGCTGCAGATACATTTTCCACATTTTCCCCCCTCTGGCCGTAACGATGATTGACAATGATTGAGCTTTACACGCGAAAAACCACAAAAACTACAGCTGCAACAACAAAAACATTAGCAACAGCAGCTGCAGCTGACCCCTATTAAACTGCTGTCCGCAAAAAGACTGACCGCTTGTTAGATTGGATACGACTTCGTTCGGATAACTGAGTAAGAAATTGGTATTTTTAGACGGACAGAAACTTGAATTGTACTTGGGAACTTATTCTGGCATACACACTATATCTATCTATCTTTATTTATATATTTTATTTAAAACAAAAATCTTTTGCTGCTAATACTATTGCCTTAAGTGTTATATCAGTGAACAAAATCTTAGTTTGGTTCTATTCTATTCTTGTCTTATCATCATAATTATATGAAAATTCCCTTATGAGACTAGAGAATTTATATTGATATAAATTACGTGCGAACTACTTCTTTATTATTTGCCTTACGAAGTCAAAATGTTTAAAAGTTTCTTAAAAGTATGCTACAGTTATGAGCTCAGTTCCAGTTTGGCGAGAAACTTACCGGGCGACACTCGCAGTTTTCATTTTGTTGTTGCCTTTTTTTGTTGTGCTCGGAGTGAAATTTATTGTTACAGATTGCCGAAATGGTATGGCGAATGCGTTTGGGGCAAAGTAAATTTCCGTTGTTGGAGCATAAAAATCTCGCCGAGATCTACAATCGCAATATAAATTCCGAATAGATAGTAGAAACGAGAGACTACGGTACGGAAATGCGAGGCCATGATTTGTTTACTGCGCCATGCTGACTAGAATACTGTTAGATTGGGTGGCCATTGCGATTCATTCCTCCTCCTCGTCGTCGTCTTCTTCATCGTCAGGGCAATACTGCGTCTTGCGGCGCCTCCGTCGAGTCTTGGCCAATTTAAGAGTGCGTTGTCTTTCACATTTGTTCATGCAATAGACAGCGCGTGCTGTGCGCCAGAATTTCAATGAGTTGCAGCGCGTCTTCTTTATATAGTGATTGACTCGGTACACAGTATCGGTGGCCTGCATGGCGAACTTGAGTAGTGCATAACTCGCAGCACCCGTTGTTACTCCTTGTAGTGCGTACTCCACGCAAGTGGAGCAACAGTTGGCCAGGCCGACTGCGTTGATTACCTCACGAGTCAGCAGAAAGACCAAACGCTCGATGCCACACCAGATGATCAAGGTAAAGATCTCGACCAGAAATATACTCGCTACGATGTCGACCGCCATCTGCAAATGCCAACTCACGTGCGTGTAGCTAAACGAACAGACCTTGATGTCGGTCAGCAGGCACAGTCCCGCCAACAGCGACAGCCAGCTGGCCAGAGAGGGCGCTGGCGAGCATTGATCATCTGGCTGGCAGATGAAGAACGAGATCCCCAACAGTTGAAAGAATGCTGCAATGCACACAGGAATCATTTCCATATTGCTTACACTTTTTAATATGCATGTGGAATATTACAAATTTTATCGACGTTTATAGAAAAGTATAGTAATATTTTTATACATCCCAGTATTGGGGCTAGTTTCCATTTGGTTAATATTATTAATAAATTATAAATGAACATTGAAAATATAAAATGCTACGCAGTTATCCTAATTTGTCTTCTGACAGTATTACTATATAATATATTATATATAAGTATTACTCTATAATATTAACCAGAAATATAAAGACTCAGTACGCCGAATGTTTTATACCTTTGCAGGTTCTTATCACCTCCGATCGTTCCAATGCTAGTTATAGTAAAATGTTGTTTAATTTCCCAAATATACTAAATGAATTAATTTATGAAGCCTACCAATTAAAATGTTGTCCACCGTTCGGCTTTTCTATTTATATTAAACAACTTTAAAATACATATTTCTTACTCAGAGTCAATTGAAAGTTAAGCTTTCTATAAGATATTTATTGTAAATTCAGAAAACACAGTTCTTTCATCTATTAACAAACTTAAGAAATATGCATTGCAATATATAGACTCTTTATACTATTTTATCTTAAGAAAAATGCATTGCAATATATAGACTCTTTATACTATTTTATGCATGAAATCACCATTAATAAGCATTATAAGTCCCATTCCATTTCATTTGCTTTATTTCCGATACTGTAAGTTCAATGTATAGAAATCAAACGATTATACGAATTAGTTAATCCTAACTAAACGTCTTTACTTCTAGTTGACTGATAATTTCCATTCTCTATGAAATTGGTTTAGTTCGTTAATTGGTCCTAATTTGAAGGTGCAATGCGGCCACACTAATAGACCATCATTAGGTGCCTATCGCAAATCGCTAGATGAACAAAAAGTGCCAGAGCAAATTAACATAACAGTTACCGCAATTAATCAATTGGGGTTCCTTGTGGGCATCCAAAATACTGGTACTTACTGAGGGACGACACCCCCCCCCCCATCCGAGATGCTTGGCAATTATCTGGGCATGTTATCTGCTGCCTTGTTACCTGGCTCAAACTGACTGTGAACTTGAATTTAAACATGGGGCCAGGCCAGCTGACAGCTACAGGTCGAGTACACACACACAGACACACTCACACACACGATAGCACACTGTGTAAGTGGAATTTGAATAGGGTTCATTGTTGCCGGGACTCGTCCATTGTCTCTTGTTGTTGTTGTTGGGCTCGTCGCTTGGGCTGTCTATTTAAAAATTGATTTGTTGTTATTTACATGCCGCATTATTTATCTAAGATCTCTGTTTTGGGGCCCATGTCGGTGCCCGTCAAGCATTATCATTGCCAATGTCGGCATGTGCCTTGCTTGATAATTGTAAGCCGCAGCACAGACAAGAAATGACAGACGAGAGAGGGAGGGGAGTGTGAAGAAGGGTCCCTTCGCTATCGAGAATTCAATTTGTAAGTGTCAATGACAGTTTAGTTGATGTCGCCTTTGGCCTTACCTTTATCATGCTATATACGATTTTCTGCTGCCAGGCTGCCCATTTTTATTGGCATTTTCTCCACTGAACCGAAAATCCTCAGTTGATTTGAAAGCAACAAGTTGCCCGACTGTCTGCCTGCCTTCCTGATGAGCGATGCCTCTGCATATAGGTGTTGGGTGAAGAGGAGGGGGACGAGGGAAGTGAAGGGACAGGTGCCACACAGCATGACTTTTGTTATTGTAGGCGACGTGCAGCCAAACAGGACATGGATGTTAACGTATTTATTACCATAATTGCTACAGCAGAAGAATCCTCTCACTGAGTAAGAGTGAGATAAGCAGAGAGAGAGAGAGAGAGAGTGGGAATGAGAGGAGTATGAGGTGGTATATTGGTGCGATTGATATGTGCTGAGATTTTGTGTAATTGAAACCAGTCGCATAGAAAAATCAATCAAAATTGTGAATTGGGATTTGAATGGGTTGTCGTGGATACAGCTCAAAGTTTTAGAGAATATTAAGTGCAGGGATTAATTTTAAGCTTTAGATGGAATATTTGAGCAAATGATTTTTCTGGTTTGATTGCTGAACTAAAATAAAATGATTTATTTGATCCATTTATGCCACTAATGAGTTTTCTCTAACAAGTCCTCGAATACAGTTTGATTAATGATTAATTTATTATTTTATTTATGTATTTAGTTATTTATTTATTTATTTATAATTTAGCTTTTTAGTAATTTAGCTTTTTGGTTATTTAGTTATTTATTAAATAATCAAGTTTGTATTTTTAATTAAACTGATAACGTTAATTTATAAATTTCAATTTTAACAAGTTTACTATTCAAATAATGAATATTTATTTTTGTATTATTTTATTTATTTTAAAATATTCAAGCTAAAATTCCGTTCCGAGACTATATCATGATTCCGTTACTGATTGGATTATACTTCAATTTAAAATATATATAATATAATCATTTGAAAACGAGATAAAAATCGACTTTTCTGACAGCATTAAAGATTGACGGGCAGTTGCATTAATCATCAACTGAATCCTGATGGAAATGAATAAAATATGTGTTGGCTAATGAGAAAATAATGACTACATCGCTGCCGACTATTAACGGTAAACTGCTCGGAATGACTGTGCGAAAATAATCAGAGCATCCTTTTGGTTGAATCCTTTCGTTGTCATTTGGCGAGCGGGAAGCGGAAAGCGGAAAGCGCTGCAATTGTTTCAGCAAAGTCATGCACTTAAAATGCCAGATAAATATGCATGTCTGTGATAGTATGTGTGTGTTGTGTATCTATGTGTAGGTGTACGTAATTTCGCACGTGCAACTTTAATGAACTTTTCACACTCATTACACACAATGGGCACAGCGGACGTGAGACCGAGGGGCTTTGGAATGCAGCACGCACACTAAGGGACTCACACACACAAACACGGTCACATTCACATTTACTCACACTTATAGTGACGGTTAACTTCCGGTTTTGGTGCGATTTTGTAACCGCGGCACAAGAGACAACCACAAGGTTTTCAAATAACAGACACCCTCGAACAGAGATGAGTTTCATAATTTAATGCGATTGATTATTCTGAGGCAACGATTTAAATAAACTTTACAGAGACTTTAATGCAGGTGAACATATGAAAATCTAAATACAATAATATTTTAGGGCATATTATATTATAAATAGTAATATAAGTGATCTTCATTTCTGTAATCTTTAATTGTATCTGTTGTTTCCTTTTCTTTTTTATTTATTACATTTGGAGTTTAGTTTATTAAGAAATATGTTCATTTCTAGTCAACTTAATACAGCTTTGTCATTTAAAAAAGAAAGTATCCATACATTCTAAGTGCAGAATGCACTCTTATTATTTTGATAACGGTTAAATACCTGCGTTATCATGTTAAGCATATGCCATTGAAGATAAACAGCGCGAGTTAGTAAAATATACGGAGGCAGCAAAATACAGCGGAAGTTCGTAGACAAAGCAAATGAGATTGTGGCAACACAATTTTCAACTTGTCAAATCGTGCGCACAAAACTTTCGGACATGAAAAGTTTTTACTACTTGCAGCACCTCAAAGGTTGCACAAGCTGCTGCCGGTTCAGCTGCCGCTGGCAGCGAACAGGATGCAGATGAAGTTGTTGTTGTAGCTTTAGCTGCAGTTGAAGAGAACTTGACAGCATCGAAGAGAAAAACCACAATAACAGCGGGCAGAACAAGAACTAAAAGAACATGTAGATAAAGGGGAAAAAACACACTGGTAAGTCGATAAGAAACAACAATGTCGGGTGTCATATGCAACATGCTGCACACGATGCGCGACCTCCGCACTCAGCGCGACAATCGACGTGATCTCGCGAGCTTCTCTATCGGCGACTTGTCAAAGCCATTCCTCCCCATTAGTTTGGGTTGCATTCCTCCCTGGCCTCGTCTTCCTCTTCCCTCATCCCCTTATCTTCTCCTACCACCCTAGAGACAAATTGAATTCGTGGATTTTTTGTGTGAGCCGCATACAAATGGCGGTGACGTTTACTTTGTCGTCAAAGAGCATCTGCGAGTATACCCTAACCGAAAATATGGAGAATTTGTCGTGACATTGGTTCAGTTTTTGCTGACAAGAAATTATTCTCCGGTGAGTTTCAAATAAGAAATCTGTTTAATGATTGATATAATCTTAAGATTGATAGGATATTTAATGCTTTATATTACATATGTTATATTATGTACATGCAGAAAATCTATACATTATTGAATCATAGAAGGGAATAAAGAAAAACCTTTTACATTAATTAATATGAAAAACTTTTGATGTTTAAAATATTTCGTAGTCTTTATAGTAATTAAAATAATTTTTATAAAAATAATAATTTTAAATAGGTTAATTTTGTTTACCATATTAAATTAAAGATTTTTTATATAAGTATCAGTCCTAATAAATACATTTAAATTTTGATCTACAGCATCAATCAATACACACAATATTTAGTATGTTAAATTATTTCGTATTATTTACATACGTACAATAGTTCAATATGATTATCTCGCTATAAGAATGGTCTACCCAGTGGCTTTTCTCTTTTCAACGTGTGCCTCAATCAGTTTAACTTATACACCAATTATTATATATTCAAATAAGAGTATTTGGAATTCGTTAGACTGTCTGTCAACCTTTCCTACTTGTTTTTGTGTCGTTTTCCCCGCTTGAAAATCACGCTAATTGTAGCATTGCAAATGCGCCGTGATGCTCCGCCAGCAACGTTGCATACATTTGCCTGCGATGCGCCGCATGTCGAGTGCTTGCGGTCGGCACTGCGACCTGGCGCAGGCCCAGGACCAGGCCCAGACCCACCCAGGACTACTTGTCCTGCTGACTGCTGCATTACCATTAATTTGAATGCAAAATCACTCAGAGGCGACGCGTCAGTGGATCAGCGCGTGCTGAAATACGTCAGGGTGTTCGTACATAACACAAATATAACGCATATATAGCACGCACATACACACACATACGTATGTGTAATGTCATTCATAATTTATGTTGGTAAATGCAAAAAAATTGTAATTCATTACGAACTTGTTTCGTTTTTATTTTCTCTCAAAAGTTGCAAAATTTCAGTTCGGGTTTTTGTGTTGCTTTTTTCTGGTTTCTTTTTTTGACATGTTTGTTCACGTCTCTGCCCAAGGCATGACCGAGTCATGGCTTAGACATGAAAATGCAGGTCGTAGCAGCTGTCGCAGCCGCATCCTCCAACCGAAAACAATGTTTGGCATCACTTTCCTCTCGCCATCCCTTTTCTTTTCTCTTGCTTTCTCTTTCTCCCTTCACGTGTGTGTGTGTGTGTGTGTCTTTATGCTCGATATTATAATGGCAAGCCCCCTGGATAAACAAAGCCGAACGCTTTCAGCTATTAGGAAAACAATAACAAACACTTCGCCAACAGCGGCAACATCAACAAGGCGAGTGCAGAGCACCGTGCAACACCTGGCTCTATCCACCAACCTGTCCGCCGCTTATAGAAGATAAAGGACGGTCAGCCACAAGCCGAACAATGATGACGATGCCAATGCCCACGTTGATGATGATGATGATGATGATGCCCCTCAGACCATGCATAATTTATGGCCAAGTGCACTACCGCAATGAACAGAGCGGCCGAGGTGCGGAGTGGGGCCGTGGGCCTCACATAGTGCCCACACTCGGCTACAGCTCGGGGATAAAATTTGCATTTAAACACATTTCCACACTCGTGAGCACGAAATTTGTGTAACAAAATGCAACAGCTACCCCGACATTGGCCGATCAAAAGGCCGAGACGAAGGACTTGCTGTGCCACACCTCGGGCTACTCAGCACGGGCCGAATAACCCTAATAACTGTTGCAACGTCGCTTTTAGCATAGTTAATCTAGCGCGAAATCTGTGCAGATTCTTGAGCAACGTTTTATGTTTATTAAATTAGTCGGTGAACGGAAATTTCTCCTGGCAAACTAAAGACCTTTGTGACCTATTGGAATACTTCAGCGTTAAATATACTTTATATTTTCTATCATGTTATTTTTTGTAAAATTGTATAGATAGGTATTTATTAGCAATCTTATATATGAGAAAATCTTTCAAAACGAAATCTTTCTCGCGTGCCGACTTTGATTCATTGCATTTGTATTGTTATATTTATTTATTACAGCTTAATTATAATTGCACTACTACTGCATTTGTATTATTACATTTATTTATAAAAGCTGAATTATTATTGCACTACCATTGTATTATTCACATTGTATAGTTAAATATACACAGTTAATAGAAGTTAATATATATAATATACGAGGTGTGTTCAAAAAGTATCGCGAATGTTGACTTTTCGCGGGTTACGTATAATCGTGCTTGGGCGTCCAGAGCGAGGCTCGTCATTGGCATCTTCTCGGCCATCTTGGAAGAGTTTGTACCACTTGTAAACATTTTTTTACTCAGAACAGTTTCACCGAATGCCACTGTCAAAATTTCAAGTGTTTCGGAGCACTTTATTTTAGTTTTTTTTTTTTTATGAAAATCCTTTGATCCATATTTTTCGATAGCAAAAAATCGGCGAGCACGCAAAACACTTATAACCTTTACGCCTCTCACAATCAAACAAAAAATTTATACACTTGAAACTTGGTACAGATGTTCTGGAAGAATGTACCAACATAACAAAACAAAAAAAATCGAAAATTCGATTATACGTAACCCGCGAAAATTCGAAATTCGCGATACTTTTTGAACACACTTCGTACAATAAAACCCAGACAAACGCTACATCCGGCAGACAGTAAAATACCCTTTGCCCACTTTTGGAAAAGTGTTACAAATACACTATCAATTTCATTGACAAGGTCTTCAGCCGCCTATTGATTTCTCACTCGCACACATATACAGTCGGGTCTGCCTCCTTCTGCCTGTTACAAAGTTACTATACTCTTTTTTGGCTAATCTCAATGTTGGAAGAGTATAAAAGAGCACTTACCTTTTCGTCATGCTAACGACATCGATTATTTCTGCCAATCTCATAGCGTTCATTTCGAAAGACTTTCATAGAATTTTTTCATAAAATCAAACCTAGTTAATCTACAATGTTCTGCAGGTGTTCGCTGGCATTTAAAATCCTACCTGTTGTGCTCTGTGCCGTACTGGAGCTGGTGCCCCCAGCAAGTGGCGTTTGCTGTAAGCCTACAATTTTTACTTTTCGCATCAAACCTTCTGCCCGCCAACGGGAGTGTAGCACCTTTCGAGCAAACGATAGCAAAGGAAAATGCATTGTGTATGCCTGTGGAACATTTATTAGACCATCTCCGTGTTGTGGACGTACCCCGTGCAACTATTTTTGCTGCAATTGTGGCCATGGCTGCCATGATCGCAACGACTTAGTTAAAGATGATTTTATCAATCTGTTTAAGGGTTTAATCATGGATTTCAAAATTATTGAATAACTTACCTAAGAAATGGTTTTCACTTTTATTGCCTGTTATACGAATTTATAGAAATATACCCACTTTAAACCACTTATATTTACCTATTTTTATCAACTACAGGGTGTAATAATAAAGAAGGCAACAATTGTACCTGTAGCCTATAACTAGCACTAATAAAGAAGGCAACAATTGTACCTGTAGCCTATAACTAGCACTAAGTGAAAAAGAACAGAGAATGTGAATAGGATGAAAAGAGATAAATGAGATGTTAAAAAATGTATGTATATACGAATACGAAAATGGTGGATAGTAGACGAAAAAGACAACAAAAACCATAAAGAAAATGCAAGTCCAGAAATAACTCTTGGGCAAACTTACAAATCACTCTCCGTTAAGTTGTTCCACTTCCAAGCTCTTTAAAACTATTCACAAAAAAATGTCAAGACATCAAGACTAACCATTTTTGAAAAACAGTTACAAATACACTTGCTTACTTCCTCAAATTCAAATTGACAGATCAACAGACTTGGCTGGTTATCCTGACCTAAAATATATACTTTGCCGGTTCATATATTCATCGATGCTGCATAATTAGCATCGTGCATTGCCGAATATAACGCAATAAATATGTGTGTGTAAACAGGCTATAGAAAATGTCTCACTCTACGTCTTCCTCCCTCTCACACATTCTATACCTCCTCCTCTCCATCCTATCTCAGCTCTGGCAGCCGTGACATTTTAGATTGCGCATTCGGCACGTTCGCCTGGCGCAAACATTTCAATTAGTTGGTCTAACAAAATTTTAATAGTTGTCAGCTGCATCGACTTGATAAATGCCAAAGTGCCAGCCAGCTCGCAGACTAACGACAGTTACTTCCCTAACCTACACTTCCCTTCCGCCCCCCTTTGTAAGCCCAAAGCAGAAGTTTTGCTCCGATGCTCAACATCGCCTGCAGCCTTCGGGCTTCAGTCTTCAGACTTGTTTGTGCCTGGCCTGTCCCTGGATAGGCTCTGCCTCTGACATCGACACATTTAAAACACGATTTTCACATTTACCTTTCAATTCAGCATTGTTTTCTCTTCAGCTGCCGTTGACGTAGCCGTTGTTGTTGTCGTTGCTCGTCTGGCCGAGGTGTGACATATTGACAAAAGTGTCTAGCTGCAAAAATTTAATTACTCACCGGGTCCCCCAATTCGATTAGGTTAAATCGAGTTTTTGGTTTGCTTTTTTGCCAATAAAAACACAAACTAAGTCATTGTAGCACTAAGTCAGGGGACTTTTCTTAGCCAGCACCTTATCTTACACAAAACCCTGCTGGGGTAGTGCCTTGGAAGGTGCTAGGTTTAAAGCAGCACATCCTGAAGTTGCCACATGCTGTTAATAGAGATTGATATTTACCCATTGATAGGTTTAGGAATATATTGGAATATTTGGAATAAATGGAAAAATATGAGATGATATGTACAGGCGATGATATGTTCTATATTATCTGAGTACCATTCAACAAGAAATTTGAAAATCGAGTTACTAACTGTATCTGAAATTCGGCTCTATGCCGCGGGGAATTTTCTTTTATTGTTTTCTCTCTTTCGCAACATAAATAAGATTTATATCGGCAATAAAATATTTCATGCCTGAGCAAATTTCGACTGAGAACAACGCACACCTCTCTCGTCAAGCGAAGAAGTCAGCGCAGTTCAGAGAAACTCCCCTTACAATCTCAACCTCCACCCCCCCCCCCACAAACATATCTATGGCTATGCGAGTGGGCCAGCTGCCTTGTACCGTTATTTATTTATTTAAAATTCGCACACACACAGAAAATTATTTCTGTTATTAAAGTGTGTGATAAATTTGCTCTTTTATTTCGTAGTTGTCGCAATTTCGTAGCCATTTATCGCCCAAACGTGCCACAGATCATGAATTTCCGTTCTTGTGCTGCAAATTGAAAAGAAATTTATGAAACTGTTTATACCCGATAGCCATAGGCAAGAAGGGTAATTTGACTTTGTATTTGACAGTTCGAGACATCGCCAAACGACGTCTTCAAACATCTTCAAACTATTCTTAATAAGCGTTCGTAGGAACAAGTATATGTTTAATTTTATGTGAGTTATGGCAACGAAATTTGGGGACAATATGCTTTAGTATTGTATCCAAACAGAGTTTGTCTCAGAATTCAGATACGCTTTCTTCCGCCCCGTAAATCCCAAAAAACTAATAAGTCATTTTTAAACTATTTATAAAAATTTACACTACACAAATGAAGTCTATAAAATGAATTAAATAATAAATAATTTAAAACACATTTATGAATAAATTGTAGATGAAAACTTGTGTAGCTGTAAGTACCGGGTATATCATATTCGACAGTTGATTTACTCGTGTTTTCTTGGCTTGCGCCTGCTGTTTGTATCTCTGTATGTGCCTGAGCTAATGTGCAGGTACCATAAGTATTTGAGCTCGTTTTAAGCTGTTATCATTGTTATCCAGTAAATAGGCTGGCTCAGAAACCTCTACTGCCTCACTCGCCTAAACGGTTTAATGCCTCAGATAACATGGCACGTCTTGTTACAGCTACGCACAGCTACATGCACACACACACACACACACACCATAGGGGATGTTACATGTGCTTATGCAATGCACATAGAAACTCGCACACCCACACATTTGCAGGCATGTGGCACGCGGCCAGGTCCTTTGCCTGCAGCAAGTTCCCCGAAGCTGCAGCCAATTCCATCGGCTGCCTAGAGGATGCTGCCCTACGGATAACTGAGCGCTCACTTCGCCGCATCTCGCCCAACAGACACAACACACACACGTGCGCCCTAAACTGTTGGCTCTAATGCAATTTCTGTCATTTTTAATGGTTTTATAACTTGCAGCAAAGTCGTGTCCAGAATGGGCAGAGGCAGCAGCAGCAGAAGCAGCAGCAGCAGTTGATAATTTTGCCGCACTTTGCTACGTTTGCTGTTTGAGCTTTGGTCAGGTATGAAATTTGTTTGCACTCATTACGCTGCAAGTGCGCCAGCTCCATCCCCACCTCCATCTGCAGTTCCAATTGCAGTTGCCGCTTCGACTCTGGTCCCGTTTGATGATGTGGCTGGTCATGGCATTGGCCTCTTGTGGCAGTTGTGGCAATTACTGCATCGTTTGTGGCACAACCGAAATGTGTTTAGTTTTGATTAGTTAAGTAATTGCTGACTTTGCAGCTGTATGAGTGGCTTTACGACTGGTTTCGCTGTGGCACACCCCGCAGGATGCCTCAAATTGCCTTTGCATAGTTAATGCGCCAAACTATTGTTCACTTTGCATTGGACGTTCCCTAAAATATACGGAATTGAAAGGAAATATTTACAGAGTATAGAAAAATACCTCTCTATCTTTCATCTCTCACATCAAATTTAGCACAGATAACTTAATAAAATTTTCAGCAAGAATAATTAATTTAATTTTCAAATGTTTTAAATATAATTTCTTTCTTATAAATAGAAAACAACTTGTTGCAATGTTGAAAATGAATAAAGTGAAATGCTATAAATTTAAATAAAATATATATTTATACGTTATTTCTCTTAGTGTATAATTACACACGCACACACATGCATATGGTTTTCTGTCGTCTCTTGTGCGCATTCTCACCACAAATCACAGAGAGAGAAAGCAAGCAAAGGAGTGAGAGAGAGACTTCTTCAGCCAGAGGAAGCTGTTGGCCGAAAAGCTTCGTGCTGGCCGAAAACCATCGCTGGCAGTTCTGTTCAAACAGCATCTGGAGCATCTGATGGGAGCCTACATCAACAGAAAAGCGGTTGAAATTGAATTCGACGGCTTTAAACAATTTTGAAGTTATTAAACCAACGCGAAAAGTTTAATTGGAACTGTTTCCCCCTGCACTGTGGTGATGGGGGTGGCAGAGGGGGTCACTGTGGTGCGTAGACAGCAAATAGTACAAGTAGTAGAGCAGATCCCATAACTACCAACACCCTGGTCTCTCTCATTCCATCTCAGACTGGTGCAGGCTGGCGCTAAATGTGCGCAATTGAAGGCAATTGAGCAATTTTGTATGCTCAGAGCGCCGGGCGTCGCATTTGCATAAATACATTTATTTAATATTTAAATTAGTTTCATGGCATTTCAGCCATGCATTTGTGTACTCAGCGTATACCCCCTCCACCCCACCTCCTTCCACGAATTTCCCGCATATATCCATCAATTGGAACCTGCGGCTGCGTCTGCGTCTGCAGTTATTCATTCTGCGTGGGCCGTCGCTCTGCTAGCGTCGAGCTACATTTTTACTGATAATCCCCATTGACGCTTAAGTAATTGTCCATGACGTGGGCCACGTTGCATGCAGTCATCGTGACGAGGGACTCTACGAATGACAATTTTGCTGGACTTAGCGTTTGGATTGTCCTGCCCGGTTGGCCTGCTGCCTAAGTAGGCCTAATTCGGACATAAAATGCGAATAGACGTTGAATTCGAGGGCTCATTATGGCTGTATGGGCGCTTAAGTATTCCGTTTCGGTCGACGACTTGATAAGACAGTTCCGAATATAATATAATACGTCGTTTTTTTCTTTCTTTTCACGGGGCTAAGAAATTGAGTTCAAAATTATTGAAAGTCTTTTTAATTCTTGGTGTTTAACATAATGAAATCGAAATGGTCTTTGATTTTGATTTCATAATTAAACCTTCGTTATCCGTCAGCAACAGGAAAAAATGGCGCATAATACCCGGTTAAATTTGCTCGCATTAGCAAGGGAGCTGTGAATATTACGTATACGCACGAGTATGCGAGTATGCGAGCTGCTGCTGTGGCAGGTGCAAATGTATAAACACTTAACAGTCGACTGCCTGTTTCCTGCCACTGACCCTGTCCCAGTTTCATAACGGTAAACTCAACAACTCTTGCGACAGTTTCCTCAGTTGCCTTTTTTGTCGCTTTTCATTTTTTCGCTTTTTAGTATTTTGCTTGCTCAAATACCTCGCGGCATTGCGCATATTTCCATATTAAGTATTTTTATAGCTAATGGCGCTTTTACTTAATGTCAACACACCAGCCACGCCCACCTAAATACTTGCATACATACTTCATACGTATGTCTGCCTGTGTGTGTGTGTGGGTGTGTATGGCGCTGTAAATGTAAAAATTGAATATTTTTATGTTGTTTTTATAACAATTTTATTCTCCGCTGGCACTGCCCTTGTTGTTCTTGTTGCTGCTTTGTACTGCTGCTGCTCTCGTTGTTTTTACTGAATTTGCCTGCTCACTTTTACTGTGAACGATTTCGGCGCGGGGCATTTGCTTCCTGCGCCTCTTGTGCCACCTGTTATCTATTGATTTTCGTGACTGTGAATTGCCTGGATGCTTCCTGAAGGGAAGCGAATAAAAGAATAAAAGTGTGCTCTCAGCCGACAATTAGATACTCTCTATGAACCACCTTTATAAGTGCAATTATGTTCCATGTTCTATGTTTTATGTTCTATGTTCTATGTTCTATGTTCTATGTTCTATGTTCTATGTTCTATGTTCTATGTTCTATGTTCTATGTTCTATGTTCTATGTTCTATGTTCTATGTTCTATGTTCTATGTTCTATGTTCTATGTTCTATGTTCTATGTTCTATGTTCTATGTTCTATGTTCTATGTTCTATGTTCTATGTTCTATGTTCTATGTTCTATGTTCTATGTTCTATGTTCTATGTTCTATGTTCTATGTTCTATGTTCTATGTTCTATGTTCTATGTTCTATGTTCTATGTTCTATGTTCTATGTTCTATGTTCTATGTTCTATGTTCTATGTTCTATGTTCTATGTTCTATGTTCTATGTTCTATGTTCTATGTTCTATGTTCTATGTTCTATGTTCTATGTTCTATGTTCTATGTTCTATGTTCTATGTTCTATGTTCTATGTTCTATGTTCTATGTTCTATGTTCTATGTTCTATGTTCTATGTTCTATGTTCTATGTTCTATGTTCTATGTTCTATGTTCTATGTTCTATGTTCTATGTTCTATGTTCTATGTTCTATGTTCTATGTTCTATGTTCTATGTTCTATGTTCTATGTTCTATGTTCTATGTTCTATGTTCTATGTTCTATGTTCTATGTTCTATGTTCTATGTTCTATGTTCTATGTTCTATGTTCTATGTTCTATGTTCTATGTTCTATGTTCTATGTTCTATGTTCTATGTTCTATGTTCTATGTTCTATGTTCTATGTTCTATGTTGTATGTTCTATGTTCTATGTTCTATGTTCTATGTTCTATGTTCTATGTTCTATGTTCTATGTTCTATGTTCTATGTTCTATGTTCTATGTTCTATGTTCTATGTTCTATGTACTATGTTCTATATTCTACGTTCTATGTTCTATTGTCACCAAATCGCAAGATGATTTTAATATACTCCAATGTAGAGCATCATCAACTTTGCTGTTCTCTCTATTGATATCCGCGCAACTGTTGTCACATAAGGGAATCATACAAATTCTCAATTAGGATACATATACGCCAACTGCTTCACGCTCTCTCCATTCTACACTCTCCGCTCTCCACACAGAGCTCTTTATTTTGCGAAGTTGACAGTTGAACAAATTTTAGATAGCCTCCGCTTCTACCGTTGCTCTTTACACACTCGGATGGGCAAGCTACACGAGGCGACTGCGTCTATATATACTGCATAGTGGATGGTCTATGCTCTACGCAGTGGGATAATGTGGTGGAAACGGAACAGAGGGAGCGACTGGGGGCGATTGGGGGCGACTGGCAGACAAAAATGGTTATTGTTATGTTGCTTAGCATCCACAGGATGCACAGGATGTTCGTGCAGCTGCTTTTGAGTACCAACCAATTTGGCCTGTGACATTAGGCAAAGTGTTGTGGGCATCCTTAGGTGTTGCCGACGGGTTAGCTTGGGGAAATGGAAGGGAATTTTGATTTCGCTTTGCGGCGACCTTCGTTCCTTCTTTTCCTGTCTGGTCCCATATCCTATTCAAAAACAATTCAAGGACCTCCGATATTGATTCCCAAATGAGCTAACAAACTTCAGTTTAAAGTTAATTTGCTTACTTCAGCGTTTTGATATGCCAGCACTTTTCCCTTAATTGCGAATCCTTTAACTGTCCCAGTTCCGGTTTGGTATCACCGTCCCCTCTCTTTCTCACCCTCCTAATGGATTCACAGTGCACTTTCGCACTCGTCGTGCAGTTTCCCTGACTATTTGCATATTTATCCCGTTTCCACTTGGATAAACGAGCAACTCGTTTTTCCGCTGAGCTCCTGCGGCTGCTGTTGCCAAATTACCAAATTGATTTAATGACTTTAATCGGCGCTGTGTAAATTATTTAGTTGCGTTGTGCTTTGCACTTTTTTACGGTTGATATCCATTGAAATATCTAAATGAAAGCGTTTATGTTTTTAATAAAATACTTACTTTAAATAGTGAAGATAGTCTCATGCTACTTGTCAGACGGTCAAAAACTTAGCAACTGTTTTGAATATAGAACTACAAACAACAAGCTTTACTACAGCGTACCTTCTGGTCGAGCTTATTGTCGCCTGTTTTGTGTTGTTGCTTTTTAATTGAATTAAATTATTCAGTAGCTGTTGGGTGTTGACTTAAACTACCTAGTAGTTAATATAAAGTGGTAGTTTAGACTTATGGATTGTACTTAACCATCATTTCCGAAAGTAATGTAAACAAATAATAACGAATGAATCATACCAAATATACAATATACATTACCTTCAATACCTTTAATCAAAAACACTTTTAACACAGTATCTCACAGTCGAATTGAGCTTTCATTCACATTTTTTTGCAACTTAAGAGCTGAGATTAGTTTATCCCCACTGGAAGTACTATACACAAAGTTTCAAAGAGAATTAGTTGAGTTCATGGGGATATTCCAATGGATTTGCTTGTACTGTAAGAACTCGACTGGGCAAGGGTTAATGACATATTTAACTAACGATTATGCAATTAGCAAGATAATTGATAATCGTTGTTTTTTTTGCGTAAATTAATTAAATGACAACCAATTAAAATTGTCGAAATTCTGGAAAATTCATGGTGGCGAACCCTTTGCCAACCCCAGCTGGACGCCGCCCCATCATACACGTATTTGTGGGTACATGCATGTGCGTGTATACGCATGTATTATCTGTACTATGTGTGTATTAATGAGTGTGTGTGAGTGCGGTGTAATTATCATGGTTGTCGACAGAAAACAGGGGGCGGATTAAAGCCTGCTTAGCATGGCACCGGATGCTGCTCCATCATCTCCTGCTGCGGCCTCAGCTCGTGCCTATCCATCGCTTAATATACTTTAAATTTAATACCAAGCATACCCAGTATAATCACGTGCAAAGGGTATGATAGTCAAGTGCGTCGCAACAGCCATAACATTACGGGCTAGTTTTCTTTTACAGGGTATCTTTTTTTTGAGTACGTCGTCATCGCACAACGCATTGTTTGTTATCGCAACGTTTATGTCATTTTGTTTCCTCTGACCACTGGAAAAGTTATCACTGAGGCGCAGGCAACGCATCGAAACTTTTTTGTAGCCTACTTCTCAACCCACTCACACGCACACATGCATTTACACACACACACATGCGCCGGCTGCAAACGATACGAACTTCATGACTTTGTTCTGCTGCTGTTGCTGTTGCCGTCGCTGTACATTTTCCCAGTTGGCTGTTCCGTTCTGTTTTCTGTTGTCTTAGGTGGCTCGGTTAATTTACATTTTCCTGGTAATTAAAATGTACTCCTTAGCGCCCCTTCCCCTGCACTTCCCCCACACACTCACTTTGTGCTGGCAAGGAAAACTCGTTTACATAATTATGTGTGGCAATTTGCGCGTGTGAGTAAAGATTTGCACCACACAACCATTTTTGGGCCATAAATTGAATCTTTTTTTCCACTTTTAGGCAGACCTGGCTGCGGGGGGTTTGCGGGGTTAGCGGAGGTCTCTGTTTGAGACGGGCGCTGCCAACAATTGTCGGCTAATTTGAATAACAAACTGATGTACGCACACAAGTATGAAATGGAAATGAAAATAAAAGTGAAAGTGAAAGGCAAAGTGGAAATGGCAATGTTTGCTTTGCGGTTTACTTTCTTGAATATGCTTTGAATGTCAAGTGATTTACTTGTTCTTCTTTTGCCCTCGACTCCCCTATGCCCCCCCCGCTTGTTATGCATTCTTATCACCTCTTCCCGCTGAGAAACTTTTTCAATAAACATCGCATTTAATGACGTGATTTAAAGACGAATTTACGCATTCGGTACGCTTCGTTATTTCTACATGGCCATCACATTTTAGCCAAGATTATTGTTAATAAATAAGGAAAGAGCACAATACGAGTACAATGTGAGTTTATGTTGGAATATTGGAGTATAGATAAAAAGTTATGATATGTATAGATTAAAAGTTATTATATGACATGGAAGATATCTTGAGATCTTATCTTTGACATGCAATTGAGTATTGCAATATATATGTGGTCCAGCATAACTACTCACGAAAATATCCACAAAATACAATCAAATGATCTTTACTGTCGCCGAATCAAAGATGAGATCAGAATATGTTTAAAGAATGCGTTTGACTTATTTCAAATATTGAGAAAACTTAAGGCAGGTTGGCTGTCGCGTATTTCTTTATTTATTTATTTAAAGTCAACTAAGAACAGTCGACTGTAGGTAAGAAAAATATAAAAAAATAGATATAAAAATTAATATTATATTTTTTTATATTAAAATTAAATATGAATTAAAAGTTAAAAAAACCAAAGGAATATATATTTAAAATTAAAGTTAAAACAGTAAAATTTTAAAAAAATTAATAAACTAAATTTTAAATTTTAAAATTTGAGCAAACTACTTATTGTGAACTGAATTATTTTTAAATTTGTTCCCCAACCTTCTTATTCATCAAAGCTGTACTACACTTGGCAAATACGAATAATCATCAGGTGAGAATATTAAACCTTGGTAAATAGCCTTTTTGAGGGTCTAAAGGGGTAAGAGCATCACTGAAGTGTATTAACATAGAAAAGGACTGTGTTTATAAATAAAATATTGAATTATTTTTAAAATGTTTGTATCATAATCAGGCTGGAAACTTTTCAGACCACCCTTGCATTTACCAACAATTGAGCAGATATAATTGGCCTCGAGACGCCAAAAATAAATTATATCACAACCAAGGTTGCTAACACGAACGTTAACTGATATATTTAATTTATCTCTCAGCCATCGATATCAATATGTAGTTCGATATTTAAACTAGACTCATATGGGTTAAATTAATGTACCGTGTGATATTATATATTTCATTTTAGCTCTTGTAATTTAAGTATTTTCATAGACTAATTACGAAAATTGTTTACAATATGATAGATTGAAATGATTAATAATGAGCTTCTCTGGATATGACATGTTATTTGTTATACACTCTTTAATATTTTAATGCTTGGCAAACGTATTTTATATACTTGTCGCTCTGGTTTCATATTTTGCTGTCATGTCACGTTTTGCTTGCTGTTATGTTGTTGATTTACGAGATTTAAGTTGATTTACGCAGCAATTGTTTATTTATGAATGTTAAAACTGTGTTGAAGTTATTTATTTTTATTTAGAGCAACTCTTAAAATGCAATTAGAGTATAGTTTGAAAAAAAAGTGCGTTTGCCGTATAGAGTCGTTAGTCTTTGCTGCATTTTCTGCAGAGCCCTAAGCAAAAGTCATGCTGAGCAATAAATAGCTCACCTTGTCGGATCCCAATCCGTATCCAGATGATGATTAACTGCACGGAGGAGGTACGCAATCATGGCTAGGCAACCGAAGCTCAAGCACACGCGTGTGCCGGGTCAATAAGTCAAGCCGCAAAGTCAACAAATAACGCGCAACGCAGGAGATGGCCAAAATTGTGAGTTATTCTCGGCGTGTGGATTGAGGCAGGCAGCCAAGCAGCCAGCATAAAGTTTACTCACAGCCGGAACTAAGTATCGGTTTAGCCTTGGCAACACCGTTTTCAGTAATCCGCGTGAACAGCACGAGTTTCCACTCCACTCCCATCCTCAATTCATCTACTGGCCACCCTAGATTCACATCTATTTCGGATGTGCACGGAAACTTCCAAAACAAATTATGAACAACAAGAGGAAATGTTGACGGCGACGGAGGGAGGTAGAAGACTGCCCAGCAAAGTGTTTGGGTTGGTCTGGACTGGGCCACAGAAGCAATTAGAAGCAGTGTAAAGCTCTCCAGCTAGCATTGTCAAGTTGTTTATATATATATAAGATATATTTCTTATTTCTGCTATTGGCAATGCTTTTCAGGGACAGCCTCATTAAATCGTATTGAGATTTGTTTCAACTCAACGATTGGCTGAGCACTTTGTTGCCGCTCGATTATCCCGACGCGCTCGAGTAGCTTTCATTTCTTGCAAATCATCTTGCTGGATGGTCCTAGAGGAGCTCCTTCATCCCGGCAATCTAATTCCTTGGTGTACAATTAGAAAATATTCTGGTCGCTTGTTTATTTATAGGGTATTCATGCTACTTGATGGCCAGTGCGCCCGAGGCAGACTTGCCAAACTTCTCTTGAATTAATCACAGACATTAATTATACCCTAGACGTGGCGCGGTAAGAATTTAACTCTCTTTAACGTTCGCATTAAATTATAGGATTATATTCGTGAAACGCACTTGAAAAATATGCCCATTTGATAAGAAAATATCATTTGTTTGTTCCGAAATCGGAATCAGTTATGAAATTCATAGCAAATACTTGCGAAACTCCCAGAAACATCAAGAACACAAACTTTTGCCTTAACTACAAAGGAAATCTATATTGATAATAAATTATTGCCCTGTTCCGAAGAAAAACTTTTCGCATTCACAGCAGAATACACAATACAAATTAGACAGCCAATTAAATTAAAAGGGCGGCAAGCCAATCGAAACGGACAAGGCAAGAGAAGGGAAGGAGCAACAAGTTGGTGTCAGGTGTCGACTATTTTTATATCCTGTAGGTGGCAGTTCTGTAGAAATACCTACTCCACTTGTAATTGCTCTTTCATTACTTTTCATCGAGCATAAGACGCTTTTGTTTACGACATTTATGCGAGGAATATATAAAGAAAAGAAAATCAGTTAAGGAAAGGCAAACGTAAACTGAGCAGCAGAAGATGGTGGCGCGATTTAGTGAGGCTTGCACGTGTAGTAGAAATTTAATTAAAATCAAGAAGTCGAGAAGATTGACAGACAGACATAGATATCGGAGACCAAATACTCTTTCAAGGTTTAAATACATACTCAAATCTTGAGAGATGTTAAAGTATCTGTAGATATGGTTAGCATTTGCCTTTTGCTCGGATTATAATCCACGTGCCCTTCCAAAACATATATACCTACGTATACCCGCACTTAGATATATTTTACGACCTTCGCATTTTGTGACATAATTATAATACCCTTAGCAGGGTTATAAAAAGCAACTTGAAGGCAGGCACAAAATTCAATTGGACTGCCAATTGAAGCGCAGCGTCGTCAAATATAAATACAAGGCTCTCTTGTGTGTGTGTGTGTGTGTATGTTTGTGAGTGAGCCTTGAGGCTAAACTGCGGCATTTTTTTCTGCAGCTGCTTCTCTCTTATGCCCTTTTCACAAGCTAATGAATAATAAAATATTTCATCGAGTATATTAAGGCTTATTAAGCAAACGTATTAAAAACCATTGGAACGGAAAAAGTTTTTTTGCAAAAGTTTTGCGCGACTTGACGAAGATTTTCATGTGCCAGAAAAATGTACGAGTATTTTCGCATTCGACGGAAGTGGAGGCTAATTTTAAATTCAGAGCACAAACAAAATGCGTGAGGCCAGACAAAGCTGTCACGTGTCAGCTGCACACACAGCCCTCGCAAGAGCGTGGTGATATGTGTGTATTGGTGTGAGTGTGTCGAGTACGTACATAACTTGGACTAGAGCTCGAAAAGGTGCCAGGCCAGCACTTTTACTATATACATACATTTATATATATACAATATGAATGTACATATGTTATATATAAATATAAATACCTGTTTCAGGCCTTGGCGAGGACTTTGAAGCCTGCCAAAAGTTGGCGAAAAGCCTTTTGAGTAGCATTCAGCCACATATTCACACATTCACTTGGCTATTCACTTGGCCATTAAATGATGGGCAACGGCAGTTAAAAGTGCCTGCCAGACCCCAGTTCCTTTCTACTTCGAGTGCTTTATCAAGCCAGGTGGAGCCGAAAGAGCAACCTTTTGCATGAACCAATTTACCAGCACACACACACTACCACACACACACAAATACACACTATTGTAAAGCCATGGCGCCTAAGAAACTAAACAGGAGTAGAGCGCGTTTGTGCGAGGTGCCTGTGTGTTTGCCTGACGCCTGGATCACAATTTACGGTTATGTTCCATGGACCAAATTGAAAGTCGACCCAAAGTGGCGAGCTTACAATGAAAATAGAAAATATGAATCGAAGAATTTATTTGTTTTCACAAACGTTTTTGTTTTCCCCTGTCTCTTCCATTTCATCATTTTCTATTTATCTCCATGGAAATAGGAATTCGACAAAAAGATTTGCTTTACTGGAATTTATATAATTCATATTATGAAATTGAAAATGTGAATTTTCGACACTTAACTTTTTGGCCAACAACTTGTATTAAAGAGAATGAAAAAATGTTTAAATGTTAAGCTTTCCAACTTCCATGAATGACTGATGGTTGACAATCAGGATAATTGGGCTATGAAACTTCTGTAATTTGCTAGGGAAATAACAGACGACTTTCACTTTACTTTTGCCAACGTTTTGCTGTATATGCTGCAATTGTTTTTGTAAGTTTTCATTTGCCCCCCCCCCGAAAAAGTTGCGAAATATCTTTTCAAATTCATTACGAGTTAATTTCTGAGGGCTGTAAGGCAACATACACAAAGTAAGACAGAGAGCGACAGAATGAGAGAAGGACACATTCCCGGACGGGAAGCTTCCTTGGCAACGCATACGGCAAATATCAAGTGAAGTTTGTCTGCAACTGGAAATCTAATAACAGACAACACACCACACACATAAACATACACAGAAACACACACACGCAATGATAGTTTTGTTGTGTTGTTGCTTGTTTGTCACGTTGTTATTACGTGTGCCTGAATGTTTGTGTGTGTGGGGCACAGTTTTAATTTGCAACTGGCACTGCATATTAAATAGGCTACACTTGGCACATCAACGCCCCGGACATAGAGACACACGCACACACACGGACACACAGGACATAAGTTCGATGCCAAAAGCCGCGATGCCCCATTGAATTGTGGGGGCGTTACGTGAGTTGCTTCACTATTTGATCGGTCAGTGTATCGAAAATTGGCTTTCAATTGCTAAAGTGCTCCGGTATGTGTGTGTGTATAAGGCTTTATGGTGCCCTGGTTATGTGTAACTGATTAAGTCACCTGGGCTCATAAAGAAAACAGCAAATGGAACTTTGCTGTCAGCCACATGATGGTAAACCCCTAGGGCAGGTGCAAATTATCCTTACCTATTTGTTATTAATTGTCAGCATCTTCCTTTGGGAGAATGTCAATCTGCCAATCAATTAATTGAAAACAATTACTTAGATGAGTAAGGCGAAAGCAGACGGAAACTCCATGAATAAATGTCCTATATCATTTCTTAATATCGAAATATTTCAATGATTATTTTATGCATGTATACTAGACTGGACTTATAAACTCGCTGTCTACCTTGTATAGCATACTTAGAGACGGTGCCTTCTGTGCACTACTAAAGGCATTAGTCGACCCCTGTTGATGAGTCGTCTGAGGCGTTTGACTATTATACAGGGGTTCCGGGCTCGAATCCCGGGGGAGGGCATGGTTTTTCAAGACAATTGTTCCTACTTCACTATATCTAAATATAGTGTTTGGTAATTCTTAAGAATATTCCCCAACCTGTGATAAGATACGATATTATGATGTATGGATTCTTCACTTAATAAATATAATAATTAAAAAAAAAAAAAAAAAAAAACACTAAATTTGAAGACTAATCAAATGAGGTGGCTCCTAGGCTACAGATCGAGGATCAATCTTGAGAATAAGATCGTCTTTTATAAAACCATATTTAAACCAATCTGCACGTAGAGAATCTAGTTGTGGGGTGAAGCATCGGTCTCGAACTTGGAGATTCTGCAGAGGCAGCAGAATAACATATAAGTTAGGGATATGTCACTGTACTACGAAAGAAATCAACCTCTCCAGCACGATCTCCGCATTCGAACAATTATGAAAAAACAAATATGCGTTCAGTAATAAATAATTGTCATATAATTTAGTAGTCCCAGCCTTTATACTATATAATATCAAGGTTTTCATACGGACGGACATGGTTATATCGACTGGGCTATCGTTCCGGCTGTTAGTTACATTTATGGTTAGTACAATACAATCAGAAAACCCTTATACCTTACGGGTAGCAGGAATAAAAACATTATGATAATACAATTGTAATTAAATCTGACAAATGGCTTGAATAAAACCGAAATTATTTTAGAATCTAATGAATCTAATGCCAGCAAATCATTTTATCAGCAGTGGCAGAACTTGCTGAGCACAACTGCCTTTTCAGCAAAACTTTTGACTGTCCAAAAACAAAACGGAAAACAAAATAGAACCCCTATTCAAGGACTGGTAATATTGATAATTATTGTTAGTTTCAACACAAGGTTATCATTTTATTTTTAGCTCATGCACTGCTGCTTACATTCCTCCTCAGTTTCGAACCTGTTTTCAGTACCTTTGCATCCACCATAAATGAAGGATTCACACTCGTTGCTCTTCTTAATGTACCGCCACATTTGAAACATGGCTCTGCATGGACCCGTCTCACATGGTTTAGCATCGCATTTCTCTAAAAATTTAAATATGTATAAGCAATATATATAAGCTAATTAATTCGATCAAATTTACTCTTATTGTAGGCAGACATTGCAGGGATTATTAATAGAAAGCAGAAAAGTAACGAAAACACTTTAAAATAAAATGATGCCATATTGAAACAAAAATTTTAAAGGTTGAGCCAAGAATTTTTCAAAGGTTAAAGTATCTCCTTTTTGGGCGATACATACGAGTTTATGAAATGGAAATAGCAAGGCATACTTTATACGGAAATACTTTATTCCCAGTGAACATTCATATGTAGTTAGTAATTATGCATACACTTTTTCCCCATTTCATAAAACAAAATTATACAATCAGCATCGCATTAACTCAGTAAATGGTCGACTACGAGTTTCCTAATTCTATTATGCCAATCAAAAATAACTTTAAAATCGTATAGCAACTTTTTAAGTCAGCATTTGCTTGTTTAACCGTCCCGTAGAGTTATAGTTGCTGGCCGATTGACTTAACACACAGTTCAATTGCCATTTAAATAACGTTAGTGCTCGCGGATGTGTATGTGTGCGTGTGGGCAGACGGGTATTGGGTGGGTAGTTGATCTGATTATGTTGCCAGTTATAGCAATAGCGCAATTTCCCCAGATATTCAACCGCAAACACTCAACATTGAACCACAAAAGCCACACTACTATCGCCGCCCTCTTTCCAACACTCACACATACATACACACACACCAATATGTCTCTCCATATGCACAGACACACAAACACACAATTGGTGGGACGAAAAAAAAACCAGCTAACTGTTGTGATATTTATCGATTCGCTTTTATACGCTGGCAACAAAAACTGTTTTTAATGCTTGAAATCCATTTGCCCATATCAACGTCACTTTTCCGGCTATATGCGGCGTATACGCAATTTTATGGCATATGTTCATTAAGCTGCTTTCAATTGGTTCTGCCCTAGCGCAAACTTTATTGGTTACTGCATCACAATATTTGGCTGATTCGTATGCCAATTTGTGATGGCAGTGCAGTCACAATAGTCAAACGACGAAGCCAAATGGGATACTAAAGATAAGAATTATTGTCATTTCTTAAAAAATGAATACTTTATTGAAGTGATAAAAATATAACATTACTAATAATCATTTCTTCAATTGAAATAGAAAAATATTAATCCTGAGTAATGTAAATATTATAATAAATATACAATACCATTATCTTTTTCCGTTTGTATTGTATACTACGTATGTATGTCAAGCATGCTATCCAACATTCTGGCTTATTATCTATGCTTCATTTTTCCATTACCGATTGTTAAATATTCAAAAGGCTCACACGTGTGTGCACAGTTTGACAGCCACTGAAAACTCATTTCGCTGTGCGGCTTCAATGGTAAAGCTCATAAATACGCGGGCATTGGTTTTCAATTTGTACATGTGTTTGGGCCAAGTAAGTAAGCCATTTGTATGCCTATTTGTAAACACCTCCTCTGCGTTGCCTCCCCCTGTCTGCTGTCGGTGTCTTTGTTTGTGTCGGTGACTGCGCCGGTTACTGCGCCAGTTTCTGTTTCGGGGTTGTCCATAATCTGTTGATACTTTAATGTATGCAGCAGTAGGTGACGCTTTATGCCGGATCTTTGCAGGATTTTTATGGCCAATGTACTCGTGACGGTTTTATTTTGTTTCAGTTGCCTTTGAAGGATTTCCCGTGTGATGCCAGTGACTGTCGCATGGAGTGACGAACACAGGTGAGGGGGAAGTATTAATTTGCTTCGGAAAGTAATTGATTGTATGAACAAATGAAATGGTATTTTCAATATGACGAAAATTGTATACCCTTACTAAAAAATATATCAGTCTTCAATTTAAATAACTATGTTTTGATATGGAAAATATTATATAGAGGTTAAATTAAATGGAAAAAGTATTCGTTTATTTGATTGGCACCGATAAGTTAAGTTAATTCGAAAAACAATAATGGTACTCACAAAAAAACCGTAATTTCGGTCGATTGATCCTGTGACATATAATATTTATATACACATGGCCAAATCGATTAAATAAATATGTAACTTCTTTGTTAATATGATTGCTGTGTATATGCTGATTCAGAATATATATGTATACTTTATAGGGTCGGAGATGTCTGCTAAGGTACGTTGCAAACTTGAAGTGTATATATATCTAAATATTCCAAAGGAGGCTGAAAATATTGTATATTTTCTCTCATTCTTCTTAGTTTATACTTGATCATTGAATCAATATTTATAAGGCACTTGGGGCTCAGCTTGCAGTCAGACGTGTAAACACAATTGAACATTAATTTCTACAAATGTTTGTCAAGTTAAAATGTAATCCTTAAGTTCATGATATGTTCTCAACTACATTCCAATGCAAATCCAGTTCTATTTACAATGTAATTAATGACTAAGGCCCATAGAGAGTGTCATGTGAGTCGATGGTTCGATTAACGACATGAGGGCTCTTTGAATGTGGGCGTGTGCATGTTGGCGTACAAATAACCTACACCCATCATACATATACCGAGCATGCAGTGCTGTTTACCAGTTGCCCAGAACCGTAATACAAAGCAAATATTTGTATTCGGCATTTTAGACACAGATGCGACAGACGAGCAAAAATACACATAGAGACGTAGAGACATATAAAGTTCTCCAGGGTAGAATAAAGAATCGTACATGCAAATCGTACACACGTACACACCTACATATGTATGTACATACATATGCACATATATTCGTCACCAGTTGGCCATAGACGGGCTGAAATCAAATCCAAAATGAAAATGGTAATGAGCCCGCCAGCCATTGGTATATGATGTTCGAGTGAATGAAGCATGCAAATAAAGCACGACAATAAGCTCATGTGTGTGTGTGTGAGAGTGGGAAGTGTGTGCTGTGTGTTCGTGTGTGTGCTGTAGTGCTGTTTTTATACTCAATTCGAGTATTGAATTTCTACAACAGGCAGCTGTGATTAGAAAAAGCAAGCCAGAACAAGTGAACTTGTTGTCAGCTTCAACAATGGTGTGAATGTACCAAAGAATTTGTTTGAAGCTCTTTGCATTATCCGATAAAGTTTCTATGAAATCACATGTGGCAGGAGGCTTTTATGACTTTGTCTGTTTAGAATTTGATCACGCCCCTCTGCGTCCCGTAAATCGATATCAACCGAATTCCAAGTGAAATTAAATAAATTAAGAGGTACTAATTTCCAAAGCGTTCCGTAAGGTATGCAACGTTAAGAGTAGAAGTAATATATACATTTATGAAATCGTTTTGGTCAAGTGGTTAGCGGGTATATCACAGTCGACACACTCAACTGTAGCTTTAGTGCTTGTTTTATGTTTATTTATTACATATAGTTATAACAAATTCCTCTACCGCTCAACATAAGCTTGCTTAATGCGCTACCCACCTTAAATTTGTAACTCCTGTACTTAGCGTATTTTGTATTATTTACAGGCGGTGCCCTCGAAGTTTTAATGTTTCAATGATCAATATTTATAAACCACTTTCCTTCAGGGACAAAACACAACCACAAGTGTAACAAATAGCTTGAATACAAGCAGTTCAAAACAAAATATCAGACTGTAAAACCAGGCAAGCCACCAGCAAAGATTGTGGCCAAAGAAATCAAGACAAAAGTTTTGAAAATCACGCAAAACTTTTCAAACTTTTGCTGTTATAACAGAACGGTGGATGGCACAAACAGGACAACAAGAATCGAAGAGGCTGAAGTTATCTATTTGTTATGCTTATCAAAAATAAATCGATGTCTTTGCTTGAAATACCAGATATGCATAGAAAATAGATGAAAAATAGTTGCAAATTTACAAACAGACAGAAAGTTGAACATGTAACCGCAGTCTATACATCCCAGCTTATCTATCTCCCTCTCTCTGTCTTTCAGGCAATCTGAATAAGTTTTAAATTAACATCATATACCGTATACTTATAGACTTTGTATTAAGTTTGTAATTAAAGCCAATGGGAAATCTCTTGGATTATGCGATAATTATGATGAGAGTGTGAATCTTTAAGTTTCGCAGCTGATGCTTTGGTTGCATTTGCTAATCATGTTCGTGATTTGAAAGTCTCCGTTGATAAAAGTTTGTCGACCGCAGCAAAGCCTACTTGGCTCCAACTGATTCCACAAGTAAAGTTTGCTCAATTTTGTCTGACGGTTCTTTACGCATCTGTATATTTCTTATAATACCCTGTATCAAAGTAGGCTTATGACAACGGGATATATTATAAGAAATCCCCATACCCCCCCAGCACACAATACTCGTTGAGTTATTGTCATATAGGGTAGCCCTTTTTATGCTGTTAATTATGAATACACGCTATGCTGACATTTTTAAGGTAATTACTGGGTAATAGGAAGATTTTCTTATTTATATTGTTTATTTTTATACCTTTATACCCAAAGGGTATATTCATTTTGGCCAGAAGTTTGCAACGCACCTTAGGAGACATATCCGACCCCATTTGGTATAAATATTATGAATCAGCATCGCCAAAGGAGTCGATCTAGCCATGTCTGTCTGTCTGTTCGTCCGTCCATCAAAGTGAGATATAATATTGAATGCACAAAATATCATTGCATTCCATTTTATATAACTAGTATTGGAACGATCGAAGGAGAAAAGGGTATAATACTTTCAGCATGCCGAAGTTAGCCTCTCTCCTCGTTTATTCTTGATATCTTGGGTTGATCCCTCCCTCCAGTGTTAGAATCTCTGTTTACCAACTACGTCAGAGACTTGTTTAATCTATGAATTAAATTAATCTTTTGAAAATTTACCCCTTTTTTGGGACACGTCAGTGTTACAAAAATTGAGATTAAATAGATAAGACGACTCTTCTACAATATAAATAGGGTGATCTTCTCTCATACAATCTCAGTTGCATTTATCGCGTACTGCGCTTAGCACAATTTCTTCTCGACGGAAAAAAATTGATTCAGAAGAACAAGTTTGGGTGGGTTTAGGAATTTATAAGATAACGAAGTGTTGGACACAATGACTGACTCAAAGAAAAATAAAAATCATAGTTTGGAGTAAGCTAAATTTAATTTTATACCTAACTGCTTCTCAACAATTCGTATTATTTGCATAGCCCTGAGGACTATTTACCCCTGTTTGTGAGAAATGAAAAACACAATCAAGAAGCTGATCTGCCAGAAGAGCAGCCCGTCTCAAACCTTCGACGTGCTCTGCCCCAGATTTTGGCCGTTAGCGCTCAGAACTTACTGCAGTTCGGTGAATATTAATAATATTTATTATACATATATAAATAATATTTAATATAATTGTTAAATGAACTTTAGGCTATGGCATGACGCAAGGATTTCCCACTATAGCAATACCTGCAATACAAGGCTCTATTGATAGCCCGTTCACCTTAACCAAGGAGCAAATCTCATGGCTCAGTAAGCATTTGATTATTCCCTGTTAGGGAATATACTTGAAAGTCTTCGGTTTCACAGGTTCCATCAATTTGATATGCATGCCGGTGGGATGTCTTTGCTCGGGAATGTTTGCTCAGTTATTTGGCAAGCGTCGTGCTATGCAGGTGAGCTTACTAAAGACAATAATGTATCTATTTCTATATGCCATATATACATAATATCATTATAACTGCAAAAATTAATGATAATGATGCAAATACTGATATATTATCTTGTCTAGCTAATCAATTTCCCTATTTTGCTCGCTTGGATGTTCTTTTACTATGCGACCTGCACAGAACACATGTATGTAGCGCTGTGTCTGATTGGGCTTGCCAGCGGGCTTATGGAAGCACCAGTAAGGAGATTATAGAATATATCTTATTTATTTTTTATCGCCTAATAACTTAATTGTACTCTAAGGTTATTACTTATGTTGCGGAAATCACAGATCCAACGTACAGAGGAATGTTTTCAGCTCTTGCTACCACGTGTGTTAGCATGGGCGTCTTCACACAGTTTGCACTGGCCACAATGATGCACTGGAGGACTGTGGCATTGGTCAGCACAATTGTTCCCATATTTTCGGTAGTGGCACTTTGCTTTATACCTGAAAGTCCGGTATGGCTGATCAGGGAGAAACGTTTCATAGATGCAATCAAGGCATTGCAATGGCTACGTGGTTGGGTGCCAGGTCACAAGGTAGAGACAGAGTTCAAGCAACTCTACGATGAATTGATAGTACAGAAGTCCGATAGAAATGCTGCTGACAGCAAACAGGCCCCTTCACTAAGACATTCGTTGAAAAACAAGCTGCATATGTGGCAGAAGCGTTCCTTTGTGGCACCTTTTCTCCTGGTACTGCTGACATTCTTCATTTGCCACTTTTCGGGTAAGACGCCGTTGAGAACATATGCAGTTGTCATCTTCGATACCCTCCGGACACCCTTGGACAAGTACCATGCAACTATTTTGTTGGGAATCTCCGAATTTCTAGCCACAATAGTTGGTGCCGCCCTGATACATTCTACCGGGAAAAGACCATTGGTGCTCTCCTCCATGTTGGGTACAGGCGTGTGTATCCTTGGAATTGCAATCTATGCTCATTCATTCGGGCTGACAGAGCTGACTGGATTGGCTGCTGAAAACGATACCCTGACTGCCGCGGCACATTTGTTGAATGATAGCATCGCATTATCGCAAAATAGTTCGACGCTGACGAATATCTCGTCTACAACAGAATCTTTTATTTTCGCTGTGCCTGCACAGGGATTCGGTTTTCTATCTTGGCTTCCGCTGATCTTAGTTCTGGGCGCTGCCTTCTCGGCGAATCTTGGGGTTCGCATGATACCCTGGGTCTTAATTGGCGAGGTATTCCCGGCCGACATACGCAATAGCGCTTCCGGCTTTGCCGGTTGCATGGGCTACCTATTTGGTTTCTTGGCCAACAAGATGTTCCTCCTCATGGTCAGCGTGATGACGTTTTCCGGCACGTTCGCTTTCTATGCCAGCGTATCCATCATGGGTATAGTTGTACTCTATTTCATACTTCCGGAGACCGAGGGATGCACCTTGGGGGTGAGTTCCCTTTATATAATCATAATAATTTAATGTTATATGTGTTGCATTCATTTCCAGCAAATTGAGGCGCATTTCTCCAAAAAGTCGGATGTTAATCTGCTTAGCAGAAGGTCAAAGCAACATAAAATAAATAAAAATCAAGAAATCAAAGGGTCGGATAAACCTGAAGGCAAAATCTACCGTGAAACGGTTGTAATAGAGAAAATTTAAATATAGAGACAATTTTTAAGTGTATTTAAAGTAATAGTTGAATTTGTTAAATTATTTATAAGACTTATATATGATTTTTTAATATATCACAACTGAACTATTCACATTTTGACTTATCTTGCTTTCAATTTAGCGTTGTAAGAAAAATTAAGAAGCATTAATTTACGAAACCTTAGATATGTCGAAGGTAGAAGTTTATTCTTTATTTAATTGAACATTGTTGATAACAAATGCTTAATGGATTTAATGGCTCAATCGCCTTGGAAGTTCAGAGAAACACACAATCAACTGTGACAGAAATCAATTTAATGAGTCACTTGAGAGCGACATAATCAATCAAATGTTATTTTGTTTTTAACTTACCATCGACACACGACGCCTAATCCTCGACATTGAATTAGTTTAGCCCTGTTACGCATGCATGACTCCCTAACAATTCAAATCCTTCACGACATAATCAACGCTTAGAGTATGACAAATTAGCTTGATTGAAAGCACTTCGAATAAAGTCAAAAGAGTAGGAGTCGTTTAAGAGATATTTCCTTATGATGAAGTACAATTAACAATACATTAAATCATTTAATATATTCCATTAAAACTTTCAACAAAATTCTGAAATGAAATCAATAAACTGTTGAACTATTAAATATTCTGTATTTTACAAACTGGTCTTATGTCAGTTATACTAATTCTTTGTGTCTTGCAAACATCAATTTTCGTTTCGTTTTCCTTTTAAGCAAAAACTTCAAAGTTGCCTGAAGAAAAAATTAACATCAAGCAACATCAACGAACCCTGAAGCGATGCCAAAACAAGCAGGCACGAATTGACCAGGGGCGAGGCAGTTGACTACTAAAGATTTTAGTCCTTATAAATGTTGTATGTGTGTCGCAGTTAGCGTGCACCCGAAAGTAATTGTAGCGATAATCTTGACAGGCGAAGCATTTAAACCTAAATAATGTCACTTTCCACAGCAGCATCGCATTACTGAAGAAAAATAGTCACTCACCACGCCCAGATACTTTAGGAAATATCTAATCGATGTGGTTTAAATGAATTAAATGTTCAACAGGGATATAGTAATCTTTTTATTGGATACGATTGTAGATATTGAAATCTTTTTATTGGCTATGATTGTGGCTAATGAAATTCTACAATCATTTGTTTCTGAAATTAGAAGAAACTTTAATTAGATCAATGAATACATTAATTTTTACATACATATTATAAGTACTTATTTTAATGATATAAACTATTGATTGACATATAATGTTATTTACAACTGTAAGTGTATAACATTTTCAGAAATCTTTATTTCATTATTAGATTTTATTTTGTATCAAAGCATAGAAAATTTATGGCAACCCCTCCGCAGCAGCTAGGACCGTCCGGAAGTCGACGAGTAATCGCAAACTCCTGCAGCGATGCGACGACGAGTAAACAGATTCAAGTTGGGGAAATTGCCAAAAGTCATTAAGTTGTCGCATTGATGCAACAGCAATAAGATTTTACCACCTGCCTCAGTGCCACCGCCAATGCAGGCAATGGAAAGTCCACAAGGATTGCAACTCCTAAGATGCTGCTTACGAGGGCAATGGCGATGATGGCTCTAACGTCTCGTGTTTATGCATTGACATTACGTATGCGAATGTTTGTGTGTGTGTGTATCTGTATATTTTTTCAGTTATGGTCTAAACTGTTGAAGTCCCATTTTGCCTGCTGCTCATCTCAGCTTTCGTATACCATAAATATAATTACAGATTCATTTCCGTTTAAGTTGGCGAATGCCATTTTAGGCGCAAGCCCATTGAGCACGTGTCGTCGGTAATGAGTTAAATCATATATAGTGTTTGTATTTAGTATTTATATATGCGATATCAATTGTATTCTTTTTTAATATACCCAGAAGACGCACACAAAAATTATTATTATTATTAGAAAATCAGACGACAGTAAAAGTCGATGCCATAAACCTTAGATTGGAACACCGTCGGTCATTTGCCCATGGCAATTGAGACCCTGGAATTGGAGACATAGATCCTCGCTTCAAACTTCTTCTAAGTCTTCGACCCGCCGGTATACCAGTAAATACTATTATATATGGCTCACGGATTGGGTTGCCATCACCCCAATCCGTACGCACACATGGACAGATGGACAGGGCTAGTTCGACTCCTTTGTTGATCTTGATTCAGAATGTAAACATATGTATATACAATTAATAGGGTCGGTGATGCCTCCTAATATGCGTTGCAAACTTGTGGGCAAAATAAATATACTCTCTGCAAGTAAACAGGGTGGCTCAAGTGCAGTCGCAACTTTCTCATCAGAGAAACAAATGGGGTCGTGCCTTGGGACTGCACTGTAATGCCAGCAGTTCAAGTCAACTGCTTATCCAACCAAATTCTGTTGGCGAATGACGGCATGTTTTGAACTGCTTGCTCTCCCGGCAGATGTCGCTGTTACCAAACAAGCTGTGTTTACCCTTAAACGCCTATCGACGAAAGCGATGAACAGCTGTGTTTACCGATAAGTGACACTCGATTCATAGCTGTTGTCAACAGTAACCAAAGTTTTTCAAACGCGAGCTATTTTATTACAAATTGGAATTAAAAACTCCAATAATAAATAGTGATTTAATATTGGTGGGCTTTTATTTTTTTTTCTATTTAATTAACCTGATTATCTCATCTTGTAATAACTTTTGCAAGCGCAGATAAGAGAAGGCTCCACTTTGCGTCAGTAAGAACAAATTCTTTTCCTTTTCATGTCACTCACAGCTAAAACTGTGAAAGGTTATTAATGTATTCGGCCTTGTTGCCTCCATTATTGCTGACTCTACGATCGTCAATCCACCAGTGAGAATGATTAGTGCAACTGCTCTAGGCTGGCATCTTTGCATACGAATTCGAAAATCAACATTGACTTCGCTATGTGTATATTGTGTTTTGTTTATGTAGGCGTACGAATGTGTTTTAAAATGTATGAATTATTATTTATTTGAACTTTCTATGTATATAAGAGTTATGTATGCAAGTATATACTAAATGGCTGAATTTATGTACAAATGATTAATACAATTATTAAATATAGTTATTCTAAGTAATCAAGCATAAATAAGTTCTGTACAAATGGGAGATTCGAAAAGTATATATTTCATTAGTTTGTAAAAAAATAATAAAATCGAATTGCAAACTCAGAGCCTCTTTAAATAAACAAAAATAAATTAAGTAAATTTAAATTACAAATAAAAATGTCGTAGGCTATGAAAACTTATTCAAGATTATTTCGTATACCTATGTGGGTTAATAACGTTATTTATATCGCACATGCATGACTTTGTCTGTTTGTCTGCGTCACGTAAATCGATACCAACCGAATTCCAAGTGAAATTAATTAAATTAATAATTAATCTAATAATAAACATAGATGATATTTAAGAATTAATTTCAAGAGGTACTAATTTCCAAACCGCTCCGTAAGGTATGCAACTTTAAGAGTAGAAACGAGAGCAACAGTCGCGCAAAACGCGACAGTGGGATACCCTTCGACCTATGTTCCCGTGTAGTTTAATTTCTTAAATTCATACACATATGCATATGCACATGCTTTGAAATTAATCCCGATAGATGGCGCTCGCGCTTCGCGCTCGACCGCCGTCCTTGTTAGCTGACAGAAGCACTTGGTTTTATGCTCATACTTTCTTAAATAACTTCTGTGTTTATTGTTCGATTGGATTGTGATTTGGACACTACGTAGATATTTCATTCAGCTTAGTATATGTTAAAGTCAGAAAGTTGTATCTTTTATACAGCGCTTACAAATTAAGTTCAAAAATTAAATTATTGATTTGTGGGGGCGGTGGGCGTGGCACCTAACATTTGAAATAAACTTCATCTGCTTATAGTACACAGGAGTCTTCCTGCCAAATTTGGTAAATCTAGCTTTTATAATAGCTGAGATCTATGCGTTCACACAGACAGACAGACAGACGGACAGACATGGCTCAATCGACTCGGCTTGTGATCCTGAGCAAGAATATATTTACTTTATGGGGTCTCCCACGCCTCCTTATGCCTGTTACATACATTTGCACAAAGTTAGTATACCCTTTTTTGACCATTTTCATTGGTCGAAGGGTATAAAAATATATATATTTATGAAATCGTCTTGGTCAAGTGGTTAGCGGGTATATCACAGTCGACACACTCAACTGTAGCTTTAGTGCTTGTTTTATGTTTATTTATTACATATAGTTATAACAAATTCCTCTACCGCTCAACATAAGCTTGCTTAATGCGCTACCCACCTTAAATTTGTAATTCCTATACTTAGCGTATATTGTATTATTTACAGGCGGTGCCCTCGAAGTTTAAATGTTTGAATGATCAATATTTATAAACCACTTTCCTTCAGGAATAAAACACAACCACAAGTGTAACAAATAGCTTGAATACAAGCAGTTAAAAACAAAATATCAGACTCAACTGTAAAACCAGGCAAAGCCACCAGCCAAGATTGTGGCCAAAGAAATCAAGACAAAAGTTTTGAAAATCACGCAAAACTTTTCAAACTTTTGCTGCTATAACAGAACGGTGGGTGGCACAAACAGGACAACAAGAATCGAAGAGGCTGAAGTTATCTATTTGTTATGCTTATCAAAAATAAATCGATGTCTTTGCTTGAAATACCAGAAATGCATAGAAAAACACAGAAAGTTGAATATGTAGCCACAGTCTATACATCCCAGTTTATCTATTTCTCTCTCTGTCTTTCAGGTAATCTGAATAAGTTTTAAATTAACTTCATATACCGTATACTTATAGACTTTGTATTAAGTTTGTAATTACAGGCAATGGGAAATCTCTTGGATTATGCGATAATTATGATGATAGTGTGAATCTTTAAGTTTCGCTGCTGATGCTTTCGTTACATTTGCTAATCATGTTCGTGATTTGAAAGTCTCTGTTGATAAAAGTTTGTCGACCGCAGCAAAACCTACTTAGCTCCAACTGATGGCATAAGTAAAGTTTGCTCATTTTTGTCTGACGGTTCTTTACGCTTCTGTATATTTCTCTTACCCTATAGCAATGTATGCTCTCATTTGCTAATGATAACGGGATGTAGGATAAGAAATCCCAATACCCCGTACATCTTGCAACACACAATACTAGTTAAGTTATTTATTTATTTATTTATTTAAAGTCAACTAAGAGCAGTTGTAGGTAAGAAAAATATAAAAAGTTAGATATAAAAATTAATATTACATTTTTGTGTATTAAAATTAAATGTGAATTAAAAGTAAAGAAAACCCATATATATATGTAAAATTAAAGTTAAAATTTACGTTAAACAGTAAAATTTTAAAAAGAAATTAAATTAAAAAAACGAGAGCAACAGTCACGTAAAACGCGACAGTGGGATACCCTTCGACCTATGTTCCCGTGTAGTTTAATTTGTTAAATTCATACACATATGCATATGCACATGCTTTGAAATTAATCCCGACAGATGGCGCTCGCGCTCGCCCGTCTCCCTTGTTAGCTGACAGAAGCACTTGGTTTTATGCTCATACTTTCTTAAATAACTTCTGTGTTTATTGTTCGATTGGATTGTAATTTGGGGACTACGTAGATATTTCATTTAGCTTAGTATATTATAAAGTCAGAAAGTTGTATCTTATATACAGCGCTTACAAATTAAGTTCAAAAATTAAATAATTGATTTGTGGGGGCGGTGGGCGTGGCACCTAACATTTGAAATAAACTTCATCTGCTTATAGTACACAGGAGTCTTCCTGCCAAGTTTGGTAACTCTAGCTTTTATAATAGCTGAGATCTGTGCGTTCACACAGACAGACGGACAGACGGACAGACAGACAGACATGGCTCAATCGACTCGGCTTGTGATCCTGAGCAAGAATATATATACTTTATGGGGTCTCCCACGCCTCCTTATGCCTGTTACATACATTTGCACAAAGTTAGTATACCCTTTTTTGACCATTTTCAATGGTCGAAGGGTATAACGAGAGCAACAGTCGCGCAAAACGCGACAGTGGGATACCCTTCGACCTATGTTCCCGTGTAGTTTAATTTGTTAAATTCATACACATATGCATATACACATGCTTTGAAATTAATCCCGACAGATGGCGCTCGCGCTCGCCCGTCTCCCTTGTTAGCTGACAGAAGCATTTGGTTTTATGCTCATACTTTCTTAAATAACTTCCGTGTTTATTGTTCGATTGGATTGTAATTTGGAGACTACGTAGATATTTCATTTAGCTTAGTATATGTTAAAATTAGAAAGTTGTATCTTATATACAGCGGTTACAAATTAAGTTCAAAAATTAAATTATTGATTTGTGTGGGCGGTGGGCGTGGCACCTAACATTTGATATAAACTTCATCTGCTTATAGTACACAGGAGTCTTTCTGCCAAGTTTGGTAACTCTAGCTTTTATAATAGCTGAGATCTGTGCGTTCACACAGACAGACGGACAGACGGACAGACAGACAGACATGGCTCAATCGACTCGGCTTGTGATCCTGAGCAAGAATATATATACTTTATGGGGTCTCCCACGCCTCCTTATGCCTGTTACATACATTTGCACAAAGTTAGTATACCCTTTTTTGACCATTTTCAATGGTCGAAGGGTATAATTAAAATTAAATTTTAAATTTTGAAATAATCATATAGAGTAGCCCTTTTTATGCTGTTCATCATGAATACACGCTATGCTGATATCTTTGAGGTAATTACTGGGTAATAGGAAGAGTTTTATATTTATATTGTTTATTTATACCCTTGCAGAGGGTATATTAATTTTAGCCAGAAGTTAAAGCCCCATAAATTATTTATATATATTCTTAATCAGCATCGCCAAGGGAGTCATGTATGTCTGTACGTTCGTCCGTCCATCAAAGTGAGACATATTATTGAATGCACAAAATATCATTCAATTCTGTACCATTATATAAATAACTAGTATTGGAACGATCAGAGGTGAAAAGGGTATAAGAGTTTCGGCATGCCGATATTAGCCTCTCTCCTCGTTTATTCTTGATATTTTGGGTTGATCCGTGTTAGAATCTCTGTTTACCAACTACGTCAGAGACTTGTTTAATCTATGAATTAAATTAATCTTTTGAAAATTTACCCCTCTTTTGGGACACGTCAGTGTTACAAAAATTGAGATTAAATAGATAAGACGACTCTTCTATAAATAGGGTGATCTTCTCTCATACAATCTCAGTTGCATTTATCGCGTACTGCGCTTAGCACAATTTTTCCTAGACGGAAAAAAATAGATTCAAAAGAAAAAGTTTGGTTTGGTTCAGGAACTTATAAGATAACGAAGTGTTGGACACAATGATAAACTCAAAGAAAAATAGTTTGGAGTAAGCTAAATTTAATTTTATACTTAGTTCTTTTTCTATGATTCGCATTGTTTACACAGCCCTGAGGACTATTTACCCCTGTTTGTGAGAAATGAAAAAAACAATCAAGAAGCTGATCTGCCTGAAGAGCAGCCCGTGTCAAACTTTCGACGTGCTCTGCCCCAGATTCTGGCCGTTAGCGCTAAGAACTTACTGCAGTTCGGTGAATATCAATTATATTTAATATATAAATAATTTATAATATAATTGTTTAATGAATATTTAGGCTATGGCATGACGCAAGGATTTCCCACTATAGCAATACCTGCAATACAAAGCTCTATTGATAGCCCGTTCACCTTAACCAAGGAGCAAATCTCATGGCTCAGTAAGCATTATATTATTCCCTGTTAGGGAATATACTTGAACGTCTTCGGTTTCACAGGTTCCATCAATTTGATATGCATGCCGGTGGGATGTCTTTGCTCGGGAATGTTTGCTCAGTTTTTTGGCAAACGTCGTGCTATGCAGGTGAGTTTACCAAAGACAATAATGTATGTATTTCTACATATATGCCATATATACATAATATCATTAAACCTGCAAAAATTAATGATAATGATGCAACTACTTATATATTTTCTTGTCTAGCTAATTAATTTCCCTATTTTGTTCGCTTGGATGTTCTTTTACTATGCGACCTGCACAGAACACATGTATATAGCGCTGTGTCTGATTGGGCTTGCCAGCGGGCTTATGGAGGCATCAGTAAGCAAATTATAGAATATGTCTTATTCATTTTTTATCAGCTAATCACTTTATTGTACTCTAAGGTTATTACTTATGTTGCGGAAATCACAGATCCAACGTACAGAGGAATGTTTTCAGTTCTTGCTACCGCGTGTGTTAGCATGGGCGTCTTCACACAGTTTGCACTGGCCACAATGATGCACTGGAGGACTGTGGCATTGGTCAGCACAATTGTTCCCATATTTTCGGTAGTGGCACTTTGCTTTATACCTGAAAGTCCGGTATGGCTGATCAGGGAGAAACGTTTCATAGATGCAATCAAGGCATTGCAATGGCTACGTGGTTGGGTGCCAGGTCACAAGGTAGAGACAGAGTTCAAGCAACTCTACGATGAATTGATAGTACAGAAGTCCGATAGAAATGCTGCTGACAGCAAACAGGCCCCTTCACTAAGACATTCGTTGAAAAACAAGCTGCATATGTGGCAGAAGCGTTCCTTTGTGGCACCTTTTCTCCTGGTACTGCTGACATTCTTCATTTGCCACTTTTCGGGTAAGACGCCGTTGAGAACATATGCAGTTGTCATCTTCGATACCCTCCGGACACCCTTGGACAAGTACCATGCAACTATTTTGTTGGGAATCTCCGAATTTCTAGCCACAATAGTTGGTGCCGCCCTGATACATTCTACCGGGAAAAGACCATTGGTGCTCTCCTCCATGTTGGGTACAGGCGTGTGTATCCTTGGAATTGCAATCTATGCTCATTCATTCGGGCTGACAGAACTAACCGGGTTGGCTGCTAAAAACGATACCCTGACTGCCGCGGCACATTTGCTGAATGATAGCATCGCATTATCGCAAAATAGTTCGACGCTGACGAATATCTCAACGACAACAGAATCGTTTATTTCCTCTGTGTCCGCACAGGGATTCGGTTTTCTATCTTGGCTTCCACTGATCTTGGTTCTGTGCGCTGCCTTCTCGGCGAATCTTGGGGTTCGCATGATACCCTGGCTCTTAATTGGCGAGGTATTCCCGGCCGACATACGCAATAGTGCTTCCGGCATTGCTGGTTCCATGGGCTACCTATTTGGTTTCTTGGCCAACAAGATGTTCCTCCTCATGGTCAGCGTGATGACGTTTTCCGGCACGTTCGCTTTCTATGCCAGCGTATCCATCATGGGTATAGTTGTACTATATTTCATACTGCCGGAGACTGAGGGATGCACCTTGGGGGTGAGTTGGCTTAATGTAATCATAATAATTTAATGTTATATGTGTTGCATTCATTTCCAGCAAATTGAGGCGCATTTCTCCAAAAACTCGGATGTTAATCTGCTTAGCAGAAGGTCAAAGCAACATAAAATAAATAAAAATCAAGAAATCAAAGGGTCGGATAAACCTGAAGGCAAAATCTACCGTGAAACGGTTGTATTAGAGGAAATTTAAATGTAGAGCAAATTTTTAAGTGTATTTAAAGTAATAGTTGAATTTTTTAAATTATTTATAAGACTTATATACGATTTTTTAATATATCACAACTGAACTATTCACATTTTGACTTATCTTGCTTTCAATTTAGCGTTGTAAGAAAAATTAAGAAGCATTAATTTACGAAACCTTAGATATGTCGAAGGTAGAAGTTTATTCTTTATTTAATTGAACATTGTTGATAACAAATGCTTAATGGATTTAATGGCTCAATCGCCTTGGAAGTTCAGAGAAACACACAATCAACTGTGACAGAAATCAATTTAATGAGTCACTTGAGAGCGACATAATCAATCAAATGTTATTTTGTTTTTAACTTACCATCGACACACGACGCCTAATCCTCGACATTGAATTAGTTTAGCCCTGTTACGCATGCATGACTCCCTAACAATTCAAATCCTTCACGACATAATCAACGCTTAGAGTATGACAAATTAGCTTGATTGAAAGCACTTCGAACAAAGTCAAAAGAGTAGGAGTCGTTTAAGAGATATTTCCTTATGATGAAGTACAATTAACAATACATTAAGTCATTTAATATATTCCATTAAAACTTTCAACAAAATTCTGAAATGAAATCAATAAACTGTTGAACTATTAAATATTCTGTATTTTACAAACTGGTCTTATGTCAGTTATACTAATTCTTTGTGTCTTGCAAACATCAATTTTCATTTCGTTTTCCTTTTAAGCAAAAACTTCAAAGTTGCCTCAAGAAAAAATTAACATCAAGCAACATCAACGAACCCTGAAGCGATGCCAAAACAAGCAGGCACGAATTGACCAGGGGCGAGGCAGTTGACTACTAAAGATTTTAGTCCTTATAAATGTTGTATGTGTGTCGCAGTTAGCGTGCACCCGAAAGTAATTGTAGCGATAATCTTGACAGGCGAAGCATTTAAACCTAAATAATGTCACTTTCCACAGCAGCATCGCATTACTGAAAGTAGGAAAGAAAAATAGTCACTCACCACGCCCAGATACTTTAGGAAATATCTAATCGATGTGGTCTAAATGAATTAAATGTTCAACAGGGATATAGTAATCTATTTATTGGATACGATTGTAGATATTGAAATCTTTTTATTGGCTATGATTGTGGCTAATGAAATTCTACAATCATTTGTTTCTGAAATTAGAAGAAACTTTAATTAGATCAATCAATACATTAATTTTTACATACATATTATAAGTACTTATTTTAATGATATAAACTATTGATTGACATATAATGTTATTTACAACTGTAAGTGTATAACATTTTCAGAATTCTTTATTTCATTATTATATTTCATTTTGTATGAAAGCATAGAAAATTTATGGCAACACCTCGGCAGCAGCTAGGACCGTCCGGAAGTCGACGAGTAATCGCAAACTCCTGCAGCGATGCGACGACGAGTAAACAGATTCAAGTTGGGGAAATTGCCAAAAGTCATTAAGTTGTCGCATTGATGCAACAGCAATAAGATTTTACCACCTGCCTCAGTGCCACCGCCAATGCAGGCAATGGAAAGTCCACAAGGATTGCAACTCCTAAGATGCTGCTTACGAGGGCAATGGCGATGATGGCTCTAACGTCTCGTGTTTATGCATTGACATTACGTATGCGAATGTTTGTGTGTGTGTGTATCTGTATATTTTTTCAGTTATGGTCTAAACTGTTGAAGTCCCATTTTGCCTGCTGCTCATCTCAGCTTTCGTATACCATAAATATAATTACAGATTCATTTCCGTTTAAGTTGGCGAATGCCATTTTAGGCGCAAGCCCATTGAGCACGTGTCGTCGGTAATGAGTTAAATCATATATAGTGTTTGTATTTAGTATTTATATATGCGTTATCAATTGTATTCTTTTTTAATATACCCAGAAGACGCACACAAAAATTATTATTATTATTAGAAAATCAGACGACAGTAAAAGTCGATGCCATAAACCTTAGATTGGAACACCGTGGGTCATTTGCCCATGGCAATTGAGACCCTGGAATTGGAGCCATAGATCCTCGCTTCAAACTTCTTTTAAGTTTTCGACCCGTCGGTATACCAGTAAATACTATTACGCACACATCCTTACGCACACACGGACAGATGGACAGTTCTAGTTCGACTCCTTTGTTGATCTTGATTCAGAATGTAAACATATGTATATACAATTAATAGGGTCGGTGATGCCTCCTAATAAATATACTCTCTGCAAGTAAACAGGGTGGCTGAAGTGCAGTCGCAACTTTCCCATCAGAAAAACAAATGGCGTCGTGTCTTGGGAGTGCACTGTAATGCAAGCAGTCCAAGGCAACTGCTTACCCAACGGAATTCTGTTGCCGAATGATGACATGTTTTGAACTGCTTGCCCTCGCGGCAGATGTCGCTGTTACCAAACCTGTGTTTATCGACGAAAGCGATGAACAGCTGTGTTTACCGATAAGTGACACTCGATGAACAGTAGCCAAAGTTTTTCAAACGCGGGCTATTTTATTAAAAATTGAAATTAAAAACTCCAATAAAGAATAAACTCCTATAAATATTGCTTTAATATTGGTGTGCACTTATTTTATTGGCTATTTAAATAACTCAATTATCTCATCTTGTAATAACTTTTACAAGCTCGAATATAAGAAGGCTTCAAATAAGAGAAGGTTCCTTTCCTTTTCAGCTAAATCTAGGAAAGGTATAAATCTGAAATTTGGATGTCCCGGACATACACAACCGTCGTCCTGCAAGTCATCCATCTTTTACGCCTCGCAGTGTTTTTTTATGCTAGAACACATACAAATTACTTATCACAAAGTTGTAGTTATGATCCATGCCATACAAGGACTAGAGCAGCATAATGCAAGTGCGGTTGATGAATGTTCTGTATAAAATAAATAATTTCGGTCGATTATTGCCGACTCTACGATCGTCAATCAACCAGTGAGAAGGATAAGTGCAAGTTCTCTAGGCATCTTTGCATACGAATTGGAAAATCAACATTGACTTCGCTATGTGTGTATTGTGTTTTGTTTATGTAGGCGTACGAATGTGTTTTAAAATGTATGAATTATTATTTATTTGAACTTTCTATGTGTATAAAAGTTATGTATGCAAGTATAAACTAAATGGCTGAATTTATGTACAAATGATGAATACAATTATTAATTATTAGTTATTATAAGTATGCAAGTATAAATAAGTTCTGTACAATTGGGAGATTCGAGTAATATATATTTCATTAGTTTGTAAAAAAATAATAAAATCGAATTGCAAACTTAGAGCCTCTTTAAATAAACGAAAATAAATTAAGTAAATTTAAATTACAAATAAAAAAGTCGTAGGATATGAAAATGCAGTCACTGGCATAGGAAACTTAATCAAGATTATTTCGTATACCTATGTGGGTTAATAACGTTATTTATATGGCAGTGATATGCTAGACGTACTAATTTAACGAGACGTTGTCTAATGCTATGGCTATAAAACTCGTTTTTTGATCACAATACATTTGGAAAAAGTTTCGGTGTGGCATCAACAGGAACCTGCGCCGCATGTTCAGCTATCAGTTATCATCGGTGGAGACCAAACACTCGCTGAGCAGCACATTGTGCAGATCATCCATGTCGATCCAGTCCCGTTTCTCATTGCGTATGGATACGTTACGTATGCACCCCTTAAAATTGTCACGCGATAGCAAGCAGCCGCTTGATGCGATATCTGAAGAATGGAGAAAGACATGAAATTAAAAAAAAAGTCAATAGGAATGATCTAGTCTATATAACTAACCTGGCAGGCCGCCTATGTAGAGGGGTGAACGTGTCTGCACTTTACCCGCATTGCGTTGATTTGACATGCTGATCGTGGCGGGCAACTGATCGATTCTCAGTGCGATTTGCTCGCCGTCATAGAGTGCTGAGATATTATGCCATTTGTTGTCGCAGAGAGCGTATTTTCCGGGCAGAGTAGATTCCACTCGGAAGGGTATACCGTCGCCCATGTCACAAGAGAAAACGATCTGAAAATGCAAGTTTCTTAACTGAATGACGATTGTTATTGTATAGGTAACTTACATTGCCATTATTGATCTCTAGTGAAAGCGCTGGAAAACCGTTTGGTTCTGAGACGCTCAGCAATATGCCCGATAGCTCTGAGGTGCGAAATTCCATTTCGAGTTCCAAATATTTGGCCACATGAAAGTTTTTCTCTATAGACATTAAACGACATTGTCAGTAACCCTATTTTATAACGATTTTTCCATGATAAACTCACTGTAGATGGCATAAGCATCTCCTGGAAAGAAGCTGCCACTCTCGACAGTGGGAAAACATTGACCAACATTCGAGTGCTTGCCCGGACGTGCCAGATCCTGTGTGCTGTTGTTGATAGTGACCCGTCGCAGGCAGCCCTTGAAGGCTTCCAGACGCATGTACAGTTCAGAGGGTACCTTAACCGGTGCTTGCGGCAATCCACCGACAAGCAGAAGCTGAGAAGAACCTATTTTCTTTGGCACCTTCATTTGAGCAGAAGTCTTCTGATCGGTGCGTCCAATCTCCACGCTCATCGTAACTTTTCGCTCGTGGCAACTAATCGTCACACGATGCCATTCGCCGTCGTTCAACTTGGCCGTGAGTTGCAACTCTTCACGACGGCGTCCACGTACGATCAGTACTAGCTGTCCGTCCTTAAGCAACAGCGCTACATAATGTTTGGGCTTCTCCTTGCTGCCCGGTGATAGGTAGAGCATTCCATTGGGATAGAACGAACGGAAGTCAAAGCTAATATGGAAGTTGCGCTGCCAGAAGTGTCGTTCGGGCAGCTTTAGCTGCGAATAGCTGTAGAGCTCATCACCGAACTTGAAGGCGTTGGGTTCGTAGGAATAACTGCCGATCTGGAAGGAAATATTTATATTAATCCTAGCTCTATCTTAGTTAACCCTGGAGCTTAACTCACCGCGACGACTTTGTGTTAGTTTTGAGCTTTGTGAGCGAGCTTTCGCAGCGTGTGCTTTTTGTTCGTATTGTTTATTTTAGTGATATTTTAATAATAATATGTTCGATATAAATCCATTTAGTTTTGATTAAAAAATGTTTGTTTTTATTTAAAACGCAAAATGTGATAACAATTAAAAGAAATCAAAGAAGTTATTTTTATGATACATCAATGAAAGCAAAAACGTACACAAAGCGTTGATGAGTGAACTATGCCAATAAGTATAGATTATAGATAGATGATATTGATGCCACATGAAATATGCTTACATACTAAATTATTGCTTTCGAGCTTATGATATATGTATGTATGTATATACAAATATGTTGTTGTAAAATGAATTATAAACTAATCATTGAACTTAAATGTAATTAAGCTGGCTTAGTAAACCAACTTAAGTGAGAAGCTTCTGATGTGTTAAAAACTCTTGAGAAGCTTTTGGTTAAATCTGATGTTATGGCATATATAATATATTTGATGACTGTATGATTAATCCACATGTAGACCACATTGAGTAGCTATGTTTAGTAAGCTTTTTAGGCGAAATTAGTATACAAAAGAGCTTTCTGGCAGCGCAGCGCTTGAAGCTTTCAACTGCTTAGCAACTAAAATCCTATAAGAACGAAAAGAAACATTTAAGTCGATCAAGTCTGATAGTTATGTATCCACTTGGTGTATGTATATTTACATGCAACTCCCTCTTCCCAATTCAGAACCAAGACCCTGCCCAAGACCAAGTTTAAAACATGAGAGAGAAGGTTCAACAACTTACCCGCTTGCAACCCTCCGGTGAGGCAGTAAAACTCTTGCCAATCATCGGTTCCGTCTTAAGTAATACATCATACAGTGCCCCATTGACACTTCCCATGACAGGTCCATTACGTCCGATTTGGACGTTGGCAAAGGTCAAGGCATCATTGAAATTAATCGTTCGATTATTAAACACAACATCCCGCACTGCACCCTGCAGTTTAGTAAATGTGGGAGCCAAGGTCATGTAACTCTCATGTGATGGTGCGCCTCCAATATAAAGGCCGCCGGCCTCATTAGGAAGACTGACCAGCGACGGTGAGCCACTTAAACTGCGCACATCCCGTTGCTCATCGTCCACCATTAACTCCAACCTGCGTCCAGTCTTTATCAGGTTTATCACATGCAACTCGCCGTCGTTCAGCTGACTTGCATTTGAGTACATTTTAATAAAGCTGCGACCTGAATTGATCCACACTTGCAGTTGACCATCGATCAAACTCATCGAGTAATTTCCCTTTATGTCCTTGGCATCATAGTCCTCGAGCACCTCTGGCGGATATGCAGCCAGCAGTAGCAGACAGTCTGGCTGCAGAGTACGGAAAACGAGACCAGTGTTGGCACGTTTTCTTAGCGACTGTGATGGCAGCTCCAGATAACCATTGCCGGAGAAACCAGCTCTGCGGAAAATACAATAGTATTAGAAATCGTTCTGCTAATATTTATTTCTGTTTACTCACTTTGTGATCATATCTTTGCAGGAGGACTCAACGCCAAAATAGGTAGAGCTTTCGAGTGGGTCGTAAGTTTCGCCATTTACTTGAACGTCCATCATGCAGCCGAGGAAAGGATTGTCCGCGCCAGGTGCTTTGGTAGTGCCAGAAGTGAAACCTGTGAAAATTCAAAATGGGAAATTATTTATCCAGGCTTCAAATTCTTACTTTAGTTGATACCCACCTGGTGGTACGCCACCTAAATAATACACAGCCTTAGACAGATCTGGCAGCATGTGACTCTTCACTGGCAATGTGGGTGCTCCTGATATGGCACGATCGTTATTCACGCGTAACATGCCATTTTCTGTGCTGCGTCTAGCGGAGAATTCTCTGGCAGCCTCGATTTTGATCCATTGACCTGTATTGTACTTTTTGGTGGTATTGATCTCCAGTTTGGACTCGTCGCCATAGTCGATGCGGAACATTATGCGTCCGCGACTTAGTGTAACTGACACTGAGCGGTTCTATTAAGAAAAATTTAACAAAATATTTATAACTGAGAAAAATCCACAGATTCCTTTGCTTACGTTTTTGTCATCAACCGCTAAGAATAGCAACGCATTCTCGTCCAGCGTGCGGAATGTCATCTGCAGTGCAAAAAGATTCTTGCGATAGGGACGTGGTCGCGACTTTTTCAGTTGCGCATAGCCCAGACCATTGAAATGACGTGCTACAGACGAGGCTGATGATTCCCTGGCGCCAATCATGGCACCTCCGCAACGTCCCTCGCTGGCTAAAAAGTTCCAAAGACCTAAAGGCTTGTTGTCCACTTCCACCTGATGAATTACAACATTCAGACCGGCAGTTATATCCTTAGATGCATAACCGCCAAGTAGAATGTGCTCATCGTGGCTCTGATAGAAACGTGTATGCTCCGCATCTGTGGAACCCATGACTGGCGATGCTGGCGTCAGTGCGCCGAAGTTGTTCATACGCCGCACCAGCAAGCTACCAAGGTTTAACGTGCGATTTGCTTCCACCTGATACCAAGCATCATCGTACTTGGGATCACGTGTCTGCACCTCCAGGGGATGAATGATGGTCGTAGTGCTGCCGCCAAGATTCCATATAAGACGCACCCGTCGCTTGTACAACTCCAACGTAATGTGACGGCCTTCGGTGCCCTCCACATGGAGCAACGGGGAGTTGCCCATGTGATTCGACAATGCAAAGCTTAATCGCAACGAATTGGAAGTACTCAAACCGTAGGATACCGGCAAATAGGTGCGACTGCATTTGGGACCCAAGGATTCAAGTGATACATCAATCTGTAAAGTATTTAGGAATGTTAAATGATAATATTTGATAGAAAAAACCTCCTTCTTACCGCTTCTGCTGCATGTCTCGCTTTCGCAATTTGATCCCTGAGCTGTTGTAATTGTTGTGCGATGCTGTTGTTCCGCACCTCAAAGACTTGCTGCTCTTTGGACGCCTGTTGCTCCAAGTAGCTGAGAGAAACATTCGCGACTCGCAAGTTTGTCTTGGTAAGCGAAATATTCTCCTCGGCCATGCTCACTTTGATTTCCCAATCGGGCTCTAGCATGGCAAAGGACTTGCGCATTTCTTGTATGGATTTCTGCATCTCGTGTGCATGGCGTAACTCCGCGTGCATCTCATCACTTGTTCTCTGGGCTAATTCCATGCTGTCCTGTGCAAGTCTACGAGCTGGACCATTGTTGATTAACTGCAGTTGGCTTGTTATATTATTGCTAAGTTGTCCCGTCTCGAAAATCGTACGCTTAATGCCCTCCACCTTCTGTTCCTGCTGCTGCAGTTTTCCCCTGAGCACTGTAGACTTTTGCATCTGCTGCAGTGCCTCACGTTGCAGCTGCCTGGAACGATGCAGTGAGTGTTTGGCACGTTCAATCATGGAACTTCCGTCGCTGGGGTAAAGCGTGCGTTGGGCCTCATAGACGCGCTCCTTTGACAACATCGAAGCTTGGCGAGCATCCGCTATGGCCTTATAGATGGTGCTATGTGCAGAGCTGCAAGACAACCGGACTTAGGTAAGTATAAACTTAAAACAACTCTATAATTTCTCTTACCTGGCCAGCATGGCAATGCGTGCGCCATTCTTTGTTGGCTGAAATTGCCTGGCGTACTCGTTGGCACGCTCCAGGAGGCGCACTGCATGTTTCTCCGCCTTGGGCAGCCAATGCTTGCGCACCTCTCGCTGCAGTTCCACCTGTGCAAGGAGTGAGTCGTTGAGTTGTATAGCCGAGGCAGATAACTGAAGTCGTTGGTCATTCAGCTGTATTTGCTGTTCAGCTGATCTGCTTAACAACTGCTCTCCGTGATCCACAAAGCTCTGATTCAGATGTTGGCCAATGCGCTGACCTAAGTCACCTAATTCCTGATAATCTGCAACCACGTAGCCACTCAAATTGCGCACATGCTCGAGTACATCTTCAGCTTCGTTTCCTGCATCCTGAACACGATCGATGAGCAGTCGCATGTCTGCCACACGAAAGTTCGTCAGATTGAGATCCCGCCAAAGCATTTCCAATCGACCACGTTGGTCATATGCCGCATCTGACGCATTGCCCGTGGCATAGAACTGCTGCCAGGCACAGTCGTTGGTGCTGCGTATATCTTGGACCAGCTGATTATGCTGCTCAATAGCCTGCAGATAGAAACGGGCCTGTTTCAGCGCAGTGGGCAGGCTCAGATGCTGTGCACCCTGTCCGTAGTTGCGTAAATTGTGCAACGTTTGTGCAATCTCCGCACGCAATGCTTCCACATTGTGCTGCACAACCAGTGCCGTATCCTGCATGGAGTTGAGTGCGTACTGGCGTTTTCCTATGGTTGCCAACGCTTTCCTTGACTGAAACTTGCTGTTCTCTGCATGTGCATCCAGTTTGAGCAGCCCCGCTGTGTCGTAGCCCAGAAGCAACTGCTTTGCCTGGCTATAGTCCTGATGCTTGGCCTGCCAAATATCATATGCACGCTCGTACTCGGATAACTTGAGATAAGGAGCTGGTATGCCTGTCAGATCCATGTTATGCAGTCCACGACGCAACTTATGGCCCACCAGTTCCACATAATCCAGCAAAAGCAATGTACAATTATCACAAACTAAAAATTCAATGTGATTATCTCAATTATGAAGATTATAATGCACCACTTACCTCTGCATCCGTTCTCAACCAGATGATGTCTTTCCGCCACACACTTGTTGCACTTAAGACCCGTGACACCTTCGCGGCAGAAACACTGGCCTGTCTCTGTGTCACAGCCCTCTTCCCTAATGCCATCCGGATTGCAATCGCAGGCTTGGCAACTGCTATTCGGATACTGCATCGGATTGCCGAAGAAACCCTGTCGGCAACGTTCACACAATCGTCCTGTATAGCCGGGCTTGCAACTGCAACTGACCTCCCCATCCCACACATTGCATCCGCGTGCAAAGTTGCGATTCGTTTCTGGGCATGGACAGGCCTGGCAGCCATGACGAGAATTGGGATCACCATAGAATCCATCCGCGCATTGTTGACAGTGTGCGCCACCACTGTTGTCCCGACAGTTCTATAAAATTAAAATGTTGTTTTAAATAAGATCAACATTCACAACAGTTCTATAAAATTAAAATGTAGTTTTAAATAAGATCTACATGCACAATTTCAACAGGCAATGCAGTGTTAGTTAATCGATTATTTTTCGATAGTTCGATTGCACCTTATGAATTAGTATGCTGCTCAGTTTGATTGCATTGATTTGGTATGCTGTTCATTTGTGATAAATGCGCACAAAGATGTGCTATTAAAATAAATATGAAATTCTACAATTATAATCTCGGTTTTCTGTAAAAGAGTTTTCTAATCATGGTACATATAATAAATTTATACAACCTCAAAGTATTATTATACGGAAGCAATGCAAAATAGAAGTTAATATTTTTTCTACAAATCTATTCGCCTTCTAATATTACAATATATTTCACAAACTATGCTCTTAATCAGCATCAACAGCTGAGTCAATATATCAATATCAATATCCATCCGTATCAAAATCTACTCACCAAGCAGACGCCTGTCTCTCGATCGCAGTCATTGCTGCGTCCATTGCAGTGGCAAGGGGCTGCACGGCCAATTAGATCTTCGATAAACACGCTTTCCGTGTCACTCGTGTTGCGCCAACGATAAAACGAGGATCCAGGATCTTGGCAGGAGAGCCCATCGAAACGTTTGGGGCACTTGCAGCGCTCAACGCCCTTGGCAATAAGATTGGTGGTACCCTGAACAAAGATGGCGGCATCCATGTGTACGCTGTGGAGACTATAAATGACGAAACGAAAGGGAATTCATCAGTTCGAATCCATTCAAAATTCGTAATTCTAACTTACACAACTTGTTGAAAGTCTGCAAAAGTGAATGCACGCAGGAAAATGTGGCGCACATTCTGCAGGGCCGCCATCAAGGTGCCCCGATCAACGGCCTGGCTATTGTGATGGTATTTCCAGTAGGATTCATGCAGCGGCACTCGATGAGTCACATTCAGTGAGTACTCAAACTCCTCGTACTCGTAGAAGTCCAAGACGAGCCTGGCATGTGCATGCAGCTGTACGAGAGGATATTGAGCCAGGACCTTGCGCTCCAGTGGCGTATAGGCGCCCTCAGTGACCAGCGAGAAGTACAAGTAGCCACCGTAGCTGGCAGTGCGATCGCCATAGAACTGTGGCGGCAGCTGGAAGTACAATGGCTGATAGAATTGCGAATAGGCGCCGATGGACACGTTGCCCGTCGAACGCGGAACGAGACTCAAGTCATTCATGCGCTGTATTTCTGCATCCTCGCGATATGACACGCTGCCGGCCATCTGAACAACCACGATGTACTCGTATTCTCCGCTCGGCACGTGCTGTGGTCGCAGTAATTGCACACTGAGGTTGCGTGCCTCCGACATGCGTATGTGGCCCCACGAGAGTTCACTCTGCTCGCACTCCGCTGCTCGGCCGAAGCAAAAGCAACGCGTGCAACCTTCGGGATTGAGGGCCGACAGGCCAAAGGTGCTCTGCATGCACGTGTCGCACTTGAGGCCAACTACCAGTGACTTGCACGGGCACTGACCGTTGGAGTCGCAGGCAATAAGACCATCGGCGCGCATAAAGGAACCTGCTGCGTTACAACCACAGCGACGACACTCGGGATAGCCGAAGTAACCGACGGCGCAGCTGTTGCAAGTTCGACCTGCGTAGCCCTCGCGGCACTGACACTGTCCGCCAACCGAGGCACAATATTGACCAATCGAACCTATGTGATCGCACTCGCACTCACGACAGCCCAGACGCGCCTGCCAGCCCCAGGTGCCGGGCACACACTGTGCACAGGCCAGGCCGCGTGTGAACTTCGGGCATATGCAACGCCCGTTGATCGGATCACACACTTGACCCTCTGCCGCACATGGGGCACATCGTTGACATCCGTCTGTGCTGAAGCCAAAGAATCCCTCGGTGCATTCATTGCAGTGGCGCCCGCCGACACCAATTTTGCAATCGCATTGCCCTGTCCAGGGATTGCACTCGTGACTGCGTGCTCCGTGCGGGTCGCACTGGCAATCGTGACAGCCCACACCCTGCGTGAGATTCCAGTGTCCCGCCTTGCACTTGTCGCAGCGGCGACCTGCCACATTCAATAGGCAGGAGCATTGGCCGGAGCGCTTGTCGCATGCGGTCGATAGAGAGCCAATGGGACTGCATTGACAATCTGCAAATGATGAAGAGAATATACAGGATTAATACGAATGATTCCTTAGATTTTACTATTATAACATTCTTAATGAATAGAATCGGTAATGTGTAATTAAAGTCGAGGGCAAACAGCACATAGAAACACATACACCAGATTACAGATTACCAGATCATAATTCCACATTAATTTGTGGGATTTTAAATATTTTTCAATTTATTTGAGGATAAGTTAAATTACAAATAAAAACAAAGAACATATTGTCACAACAGAACCCAATAGTTTAAGGAATATTTTCAAAGATTTATTGAGCTTGCGTGTCTACTATATGAATTTCATTAGATTCGTTCAATCATCGAACTTGGACACAGTTATAACTGTTCGGGTAGTCAGACATCGACAAATTCAAGGCTATTGTCATGCGGGGATACCGTTTTGAAGTTTTCTTACTGGGCCACAGCTCCGATGACTGTCATCATCACCATCAGCATCAGCATCACCGTCATTATCAACTGCACCCAAGACGACTAACAACTTTTGGCCAATGCAAAAAAGGCCAGCAAAAAAGATCAGTCAGTCTAGTTGGCCGTTTTGTGGGTTGCGCGTAGGCAGCAACGCGAACCGCCCACATTTGCATAGAGTTTCCTAGCCGGGCGACAAACTACAAATGCGACGACGACGACGACAACATGGGATGCGATAGACGCTAACGGGGAAGTACGAGTATAGTCAATGACAGCAGGCAACAACTGGCAGGGAACGGGGTACGGAACGAGGCACATGTATGAGGCAGACAAGTCTGCCAGGTCTAGCGTACGGTGACTGCAAGGCATACTCGTATACCAAAATAAATTCATTCATAAATCCGGTAAAACCAACGCAAAAATTTTCAAATTGATTGCGCGATCTAAAAAAAAATTCACCTAAAAATTTGAAACACAAAGAAATATGATTTAAGTTGAAGAAAACAAAATTTAAATTGCAGAAGTTAAACTGCGGTTAAAAAGGAAATAGGTGTGGAAAGAGTTTTCATAAAAGAAAAGAATGATTTTCACATATTTACTATAGCTTATTTAGAAACCTCACAGAAAATAATCTTGTGATCGTAAACCTCAAATAAAAAATAATTTTTTTAAGGGTCTAGTATTTAATACTCTCTTTGCAAGGAAAGCGTATGCAGAAAATGATTGAAAAATATGAACATGCCGGAGCACGCGACACGCAGAGATAGTCGTCGTCGAGTGGTTTGTGAAGGAGGAGCAGCTCGGGCAAGAGGGGAGAGAAAGACAGAGGAGCCAGGCAGGCAGCGGAGCGACAGCCTGCAGGCACTTGGCTAAGATTCAGACTGAGCCTCTGTTCAGGCTGAGCTTAGGCTGTTGCAGCTGTCAAGTGTCTGCTTGGGATTTGCATTTTCATGAATGAACGCAGCGCAGAGAGAAAGGTTTCCTCTGTTGCTGTTACTGTTCGCAAGTTTTCGTTGCAGTGAAGCAACAAAAGGTTCAATCAACCGATGCCATTCAGAAGGAAGTTCTTGGTCTCTCTTTGCCATTATCCCTCTCTCTCTCACTCCTCTCCTCTAAGAAAATGATGTCATTTGGGCTTCTAATAGGGCATCACGAGGTACGCTTTGAAAATGCGTTTGTCATTGCACAGTTTGAGAGCCACTGTGCCTTGCAACACCCACAGCAGTTGTCTACGATTTGAAAATGTTTCTTGGAGTCTTGATCTTTTTTGTGACTTTATAGCGTGGGTCTTCAGCGGTTTGTTGTCGTTGATTTTTCTCGTTTTTCGTTTATTTTTTATTATTGACAATTTTCTTTGTTTGCCTTTTATTAATGAGCACGTTTTGTTGCCCGTCTCGTTGCGACTGCTTCCAAGTTTGGCTCGAATCTGGGGTCTACAACAGATTTGGTCAGCGGTCTCTCTGGCTGTGGTGTCTAGTGTGGGGGCAACAACTGTGGGCAGCTAAAGTGCACTTCCGTTCATTTAACGGTGCTTTATGCCGATTGTGCGTAAAATTTAATAAATGCACATCGCATGTGGGCGGCAATTTTAGGTTGTCGGTGCAGAAATACTGATGATGGATGATGCCGGGAGAATTGAATTGGGATTCGAACATTATCAAGTGGAATTGTTGAGGGATAAATTTAGCGGGCTCAGAAGAAATATTTGGTTTATTTGCTAGTTTACTGAAACCTCAAATACCTATCATAGTAGTTTATATGAAATTAATTATCATGTTAAAGCAAATGAAAATATGTGTATTTGTCACAATAACTATTTCTATCTCGACAAGAAAATCGACAACAGCTGTAGCACCCTGATATTGGCCTCTATTCAAGCGAACAAGTTCGAAAACAATTGGCAACTTACTCAAACTTCGAAATTTGGCTCTTGCTCGCAGTCACAAATCACGAAATGTGCAATAAATTAGCAATTAAACAATAATAGTTCTCTCATGCCATAAACGAACATGACGAACATTGACACTGTAATTGCAATTCAGAATCGCAAAAATAAAACTCAAAAAAGTGCAAGAACTGTGAAACATTTATAAATAGTTATGGTTTTCAGCATGAATGTAGAGCACGTGTTTGGCAGCTCTTTTTTCGATTTCTGAACATGACAAAATATTGATTAAATGATTTATTTAGCAAGCACTGTTGCCGGACACCGCTGCGTATGCGCAATGTGTGTAGATTGCTAAAGAGACTCGCGCGCCAACGCGGTCAATCAATTATCATAAATCTCCAATCAGCAGTCAAAAGAAAAACAACAACATTGGCGAGATATCAGAAAACATGGTACAAAATGTGCGAATACACTTAGAAAAATTTAGGTTTAGATAGAAAATATATAATAATTTAAATATTTTATATAATACATTAAGAAACATGCATGCAACATTTTATTTTAAATATTGAATTTAAAATTATCGAAGAATAAATAAATATTTGTAAAATACTTTAAAGTTTTAAAAACTAATGAAATTAGATTTAAGAAAATAAATAATTAAAAGGGTTTGTCAATATTGAAAGTTCTTAAAATCTTTCTTTTAATTATGCTCTTCAGTTCTCTAAGGCAAGAAAGAGTATTTCGTGGCACATTAGCTGGGAAATCGGAAACGGCAATTAAGCATTTGTGGGCAACTGTGCGATAACAATCTTGTGGCAATGCGTTGAGCAGCGAATGAATGCTTGATTAAATGATGGATGGACAGACTGACGGACAGCACAAGTTACTAACAGACTTACTGACTGACTGACTGAGTGAGTGACTGAGTGAGTGAGTGACTGACTGTCTGGGCAAGATTTATGTGTAAGTTGACATTTGAAATGTCAAAATGCAAGTTGGCCAACGGCAAATGCTTTCGGTTGCAGCAGGCCTAATGCGTTGCTGCTGCTGCTATTGCTGTTGTTGTTGTTGTTGTTATTATTGGCTCGTTAGCCGCCCACAGTTGACCCACATAAGCCAAGCCAAGAGGGAAAGAGACAGCGAGAGAGTGGGAGAGTGAGCAGCAACGGCAGAGGAGGAGGATCGACCACCCGGCTGTGCTGCCTTTTAATAGCCTCACGTAGCCAACGCTCGAAATTTCGTAGTTAATTAACCCGTTTGCATACATTTTGTTTTGGCCATGCCTAGCCGACTGGTCCTGCCGGCTGCAACCAGTTGCCCCAGAGACGGGCACGAGCAGCAGCAAACCGAACTAGTCCCAATCTCAGTCCCACTCCCGTGGCGTGCCATTATTTATGCTTTCTTTGATCGAACTCGGCGCTCGAGCGTCATAATAGTCACAGTTCCCGAGCGAGTCTCCTCTCCCGATACCGAACCTGGGCGAGGCGGGAGGCTGTGCCAGGTCTCACTCGATTGTTTTCGTGCGCCTCATAAATTAATCGAATGTTAACTTTGCTCAGGAAATTGTCTTTGACTTCATCATGGTTGATCGCCGTGGCGCGGCCTCATCTCAAAAAATAATAGAAAAATATTTCGGAGTCAAGTGCATAACTCAGGCTCGACTTGGTCTTACCCTGTATAAACAAAATGTTTTATGTTTCAATAAGGAGATCCTTAAGATCGTAAACTATTTTTGATTTACACAAAATCTCAACATATCACAGTACTACTTTAATCTAATCTTGCATTAATAGTTTTAACATTAAGAGTAAGCATGAAGATCGTTAGAATCGTAACGTACTTTTGCAATATACAAAGTTTGAACATATCGAAAGACTTTTTCAAACTAAATTCCAATTTGATGTAAGAAGAACTGTCGTATAAAGTTTAAAAAGATCGTGAAATGTTTTTAGATTACCCGAGGTGTAAATATATCTAACTAATACTTCAATCTCATTTCCTGTTATATGTAAAGTTTACACAAGAAGATCGTAAAATACCTTGGATTACACGAATCAACTACTACTTCAATCTAATCTCATATTAGATGTACCTGACCCCATCGCAACTCTGCCACTAATCATGTATCTTACTACCTGCCTCGGCTACTTTAAAGTCAGTTTAATTCTCGTCTAAGTCCCGCATGATACACCTCTTACCTTGCCCGAACATAAGTATAGGGTATACGTTAATGATAGCATTTTGTATATTATAATAATCGGTTGGCCGGTGTTGAATTTGCCGGCGCTTGAAAAGTGGCTGCCGCCGTGGAAGTTGTGGAAGTGGCTACATTAAAATGCCGCCTGTTTGCAATTTATTAAAATCTCCTTTCGTGTTGGCCAAGCTGTTGACTCAATTAAACTCAGTAGGGGAGAACGAGAGTAGGCGGGAAGCAATGCTTAAGTGTTGAAGCAATTCCAACAGTTTGATAAGAATTCATGATTTAGATGGATAGTGGAAAATAAACACTGTCTTTAGATATATCGAGTGACGTCGTCTTTCAGCCAGTTCCTGCTTATCGTGCCAACTTGTTGCGATTTATGCAGACTTACAAATGTATTTACGCCTGTCACATGGAAGCGTATTTGTAGCATCCACTTAATCCGCATGTCTCCATTATTTGAAACACCGCGAATCGCAAATGATGAAGTTTATGCGAGCATATCCATAGCGACAACTGCCCCAGACACCGTTAAGACGTCTCGACATCTGAATTATGGATAGCATTACTTTTGGCCTCCCTCTCACTACACCTTCTCCACACCTACCCCCTCTTACACAGTGCTTCTATTTCTAGTTTACAATTTCGCGCTTTTATTTTTAGATTTTCTGTCGTTTTCGGTTCGTTTGGCATTTCGCGGATTTCGGATTGGAGTCACGACGAGTTTTGGCGTTGGAGTTGTGTTAAGACAAGTGGCAGTTGCGGGTCCTACTAGCATAAGCCACCCGTGCCATAAAATTTCATATGCAAATTTGTTTATGCCACGTAATGCGACCGCGCGCTTATTAAGAATCATAAACTTTGGTATTATACCACGACGACTTCAAATACCCTGTATACATATATAGAAAATACTTCCTACTGTTTATCGAACGAGACACTTTATATGGAATTATTTATGTTAATAAAACTGGAAAGAAATGTTGCAGACTGCAAACTCATCTCAAATTTCTAAGCTTCTCAGACTTTGTAAATTTATCAAGTTAAAACATTTATTGTACATATCTAAGGTTTCGGTATAGAACATGTTCATATCTTTAAAAAATTCTGTATTATTAATGTAAACCTTGTGGTACCAAACCTAAGAATACTAAGAATTTCTACAGGTTACATATATAATTAAGCCCACAACTGAGTTAGGGTATTGAACATGCGACATCTTCGTCAGCCAACATTTTGATGTATATTATTTCGAAAGTCATTCCAAAATACTTGGGTATTTGTAATAACTGGCCAATCGATTCGAGGCGCTTTGACCTTTCGCAGTGCTTGTCAAACTGTGCGAAATGATGAATTGCCTTTGCGCTAATGAATGGCACATTAATTTGCATTTAAATGCGCCGCACATTTTTCGCGTTTTCAGTTTTTTTTCAGCTTTCAACTTGTCATTGAATAATGAGACAAGTCAGCGCTAGTTTTTGCCTGCACGGAAACATAAATTACCCAGAGAGAGAGAGAGAGACACCGAATAGTCCATTCGACTGCAGTACCCCCGAAATATGAAGGAAAACAACAACAGCAGAAAACATATTTTTTTAAATGTCACATTCACATGCTGCAAAATGCAGCAGCGTGCCAAATTTCAGTCGCGCCCCAATAGTGAAAAAAAATACCAACTGATTATTAATATTTATAATTTTCATATTCAGTTTTTTTTTGCAAAGCGTTGGCGGCGCATTTCGGTATTTTCTCGCCCTCCTCTGTTGACAGTTTTGTGCGTGCAAATTTATGGAAAAGTATTTATCACAGTTTTTCAAAAAGACATAAACAGAATCGAAGTAAGACTCCAAAAGTGTGGCACATCTGACTGACTCTGCGTTGATTTGGCAAGTGCCTCGAGTGGTTTTTTAATGGCCTCTTTTATGTGGCTCTTCAGGCCTACATGATTCGTTTAGATCGACGTTGATAGAAATTCAAAATTGTTGTTCTTGTTGTTGTTTCCTTCTTCTTTTGGTGTGAGCGACGTGTCGCTATGTTTTAGTGCATATCTATTGCTGGAAATCGAAATATTCATGGAATTTGAAGTTTTTGAATACGAAATGCAAGCGACACTTTTGGCAAATTTTGAGAGATTTTGCGATGTGATATTTAAATATATGGTACTGAATATTTTGAAAGCGGGAAATTAACTCCCAATTTAAGTAAACAGAAACTCTTCCCAGAGGTGGAAGAAACAGAAGAATTGTTTACAAAATAAAGCTTATTTGAAAGAACTTTAAAACTTTTTTATTTAACAGAATGTTGAATGGAAATGTTTCTTATCTGATATATTTATGTATTGCTCATATTTTCTACAGTTTTGCAATTATCTTTGGATTGAACTCTCAGCTCAGGTTTCCTGCAATTAAACCCTCTAAATGCGCTTAATTAAGCAATTCCCATTAGATACAAGAGATCGCTGCTATGGGGATACACCCACCGGGTAACACCCACAGCACACACACACACATATCCCGAGCTGGGTGTACAGCGTGTACCACACTTTCGCCCATCAAAAATGAACGCAGTCAAATTGTGTGGCGGGCTCAAATTGCATTTCCTGTCACTTGGCCGATAGTTCGGCCAGACCAGACTGGAGACCATACTCGGTGCGATGCGATCCGATCCGTACCATTCCGATCCGAACCGAGTCAACCCGACCAGCCCAGGCAATGAATCTCGCACCCAGCTTCCCAGTTATGGGTGTGTGCCTGTCTGTCTGACTGCGTGTGTGTGTGTGTGTGTGAGTGTGTCTATGTCTCGGGATCTAATGCTCGTACTGAGCCCGGTCTGAGCTGCCTGATTGTCTGCCAGTCGCCGCACAACATGCTACGTTACATGTGTGTCAGCCTCTTTGACTGTGTGTTATGTGGGTGTGTCTTGGCTGTACATAATGTCCGATGTCTAATGTCCGCTGTCCCGTGTCTGTTGTCGACTGTTGCCAGTTGTTGCACAGCCTGGCAAACAACATCAGCATCAACATTAACACCAACACCAGCACCGACACTGGCAAAAACATTAACTGGCGACCAGTTACCATTACAAGGCATATGATGTTAATGACGATGGAAATTATAATTGTAAATTGAGCGTAATATACCCTTGAAATTTGGGCTTACGAAATATGAAATATGGTTACTTTTGAACTGAATTTGATGAGGGTCCAATTGTGCGAGATTGCACTGTAATTGTTTAAGAGTTGTTTATTGCATTAGGTCGAATAACATTTTGTATCTAGTAGTTTATCTGAAAAAGCAGCCATTACATTGAATCAACTGGAAGATATTTTATATTCGATTGATAAAGTTTCTTAATAAAGGAAACCTAAACGTTTTTTATTTCAATTAACTTATTCAAAGATCAACAGATCAAAATAAAAAAAAAAAACAATTAAAAACGTTGAGTATAAAATCGAAATTCCTCAGAGACCCCGAGATTTTGTCTAATTGCAATTTGTATTTTTAATTACAGCGATTGCATTTTTATTTATGCGTATTTAATTAACTTTACAGGGTATCGGGTTGTAGAATCAAGCCTTAGTCGTTGTCTGCCCATTTCTTATCTTTATTTGCGACATGTATTTTTAATTTAAACGCGACTATCAAATATTTAAACTGCATCTTGTCGGTAACACCCCCATTGCCCCCAACACCCTCTACTAACGCCCGCAACTGGTCGACAATGCCCCAAAGTGTTTTGTTAAATGGTTTTTCCCGCTACTTTTTTAGCTTTTTGCTCTTGAAGTCTCGAAAAGCCGCCGGCTGTAGATGTTGACTATTTGATATACCCTGTAAAATACGTATAGTTGGGTATGGTAATCTCTTTGAGGGAGGATCAAGGGTGACCATTGAGTGTATCAGGCGAAACACAAATCACTAATCTACTGCGCATGTCTTTAGAGAACTATAGGGTGTTTTCGGATCGAGTGCAGTTCGCTTTTCGGTCTCTGATAGCGTGCATAATTTGTGGATCTGGTATCTGGTTTTGTTTTCAATTTTTGTTTGGTTATTTTCTCTCTCTCTCTCTCTCTGGGCAAATAGTTTCGTTAATTGAAATAAAATTCAATTTGACGTTTTTATGGCATGTGGAGATAGTTTGGCTAAATACGTGAGAAGTTGCAGTTGCAGAGACTGTCTAGACAACGAGAGCTCTCCTCGTGTGCCTGTGTGTGTGTGTGTGTGTGTCTCTGCTGTGTAAAGTGTGAAAGTTGTTTTTTGGCCAGAAAGATGCAGCCCGTTTTATGGGCCATTCGAACAGTCACCGATAGTTTTGCGATATGTTATAGCTGGCTGCATGCAAATGCAAATGAATGAATTCAATGGACCAGCCATAATTCATGCACCCCATTCTCGCGTGCCCATTAAAACGTGTGAAAAGTTTGCATATTTTCAGTTTTCATCTTTATAGCACATCTCGTTAATTTGATTTCTTTTAATTGCTGACTTTGTCGTGCTAACAAAAGGGATTTTGATTCGCTTTATATCAAGATTGATAAGAAAAGTACTGTAGTAGGACTGATCAACTGTCACATTGTAAAATGCGATAGTGATAACCGTTAGAAATAAGCTATTCAAACTATGCATCGATAAGTATAATAAATATAAAGAACATCGACTTCCACCTTGGGAGCAGAAATTGCTTGCAAGTATAGCAAATTTTAGCGTTATCTTTACTATTACTATTAAGCAAATAATTAATATACTTAACACCATTAGGATAGTTCAAGCCAACATAAAAGGCCAACATCAACACCATTTTCATTCGAGCATTATCTGCTAAAGAATTCAAATCTATCGCCTGCGCATTAAATCAACTAAATGCCAGTCAAAAGTTAATGTCAGTCATATCAGTCATATCTGTATACTCTTTCTAAGGGTATTCGGTATTCAACAATAACCAACCACGATGAACTTATGCAGAATTAAGTAAGTCAACTTTTATAACGATCATTTGCTTCACTAGTGTTCAGCTCTTCTAGTTTCTTTCTAGTCTATAGTCAAGAAAGGGTACCGCATCTTCGTCTAATTTATTCAATATCGTAGATAATTTAGCAATCGGCTTCTGTGTGTGCATGAAAACATTAACCCACTGTTGCCGGCGCGCACAGTTTGGCAGCTGTAATTTTTGAACAATTTTGCGCCTGATAATATTTATTATTCAATTTTCATTAAATCTGATTATGGGAAAACTTGTTTGTGGCCCAATGGAAAATCGAAAAGAAAAATGCAGGCAAATTATTTGTGTGACGCTTAAATTAAGCATTAATTTTCGCAATGGCAACGGCAACGGCAACGTCGACGGCGACGGCGTCATAAATATCTTTTTCGAACGACGTCGAAAATTGTGAGATCATGTTGGGGAAATAAGCAGAAACAGTTTTTAAGGTGTTGCTGCTGCGCTGCTTGTTGTGACAAGCGAATGGGGCGCGAGTTATCGCCGATATCGAATAATCGAATGCCAGATAAGAGAAATAATGTTGTGCAGCTGAAGAAAAAAACAGTTTACATTCTCCCGCCGTTTTCCCGTATTGTATTACAAATAAACGTCAAATTAGTGACAAAACGGCGAAGAGGGCGACGAAGATAAACGCAGAGATAGTGAAAGATAAGCTCGATATGCATTATAAATCAGTTTCCAATTAAAAAAAACCGAGAAGGTTAGTGGGGGGGGGAGGGGGAAGAATGAGAAATACGAGTTGCTGCGCATGCAGGGCCAAGTCTGGCATTGTGGTTGATCCATTGAAAACGATCGAGGGAAATGTATCCAATGTGTAAATGAAAATTAGGTTAATCAGAGCGCTGGAGAAATTCAAATGAATAGAAACGAAGATTTTCACTTTTGTCATTTTATTGTTGTTAACGATGTCGTTCTTCTGTTGCACAGTGTCAAGGTTTATCGGTACATACAGAGTAGGAGAGAGGGAGACAGAGAGAGGGCATCTCTAGGCAATCTCTACTAAATTACACTTCTGATTGGGGGGCTGTTCCCAATTTCTGTTCATCTATGGTATATGAACAATTATCTTTATAGCAGTTATTCAGATTTGATTGACCACATAAAGCATTACAATATAACTATTCCTTTACAGTCGTATCCTATTTGCACAAATATTTATTTTTGCCCCCATAAAAATCTCTTGAATACTGTAAAATTTATATTCCCTAACAACTTCCAAGTCGAACCAAATTGAAACTGGGAACTGTTCAGGGCATTTTCTGCCAGTCACGTTTTTCTATTTATTTGGTAATTATACCCTTCGACCATTGAAAATGGTCAAAAAAGGGTATACTAACTTTGTGCAAATGTATGTAACAGGCATAAGGAGGCGTGGGAGACCCCATAAAGTATATATATTCTTGCTCAGGATCAGAAGCCGAGTCGATTGAGCCATGTCTGTCTGTCTGTCCGTCTGTCCGTCTGTCCGTCTGTCCGTCTGTCTGTGTGAACGCACAGATCTCAGCTATTATAAAAGCTAGAGTTACCAAACTTGGCAGGAAGACTCCTGTGTACTATAAGCAGATGAAGTTTATTTCAAATGTTAGGTGCCACGCCCACCGCCCCCACAAATCAATAATTTAATTTTTGAACTTAATTTGTAAGCGCTGTATATAAGATACAACTTTCTGACTTTAACATATACTAAGCTAAATGAAATATCTACGTAGTCCCCAAATTACAATCCAATCGAACAATAAACACAGAAGTTATTTAAGAAAGTATGAGCATAAAACCAAGTGCTTCTGTCAGCTAACAAGGGAAACGGGCGAGCGCGAGCGCCATCTGTCGGGATTAATTTCAAAGCATGTGCATATGCATATGTGTATGAATTTAACAAATTAAACTACATGGGAACATAGGTCGAAGGGTATCCCACTGTCGCGTTTTGCGCGACTGTTGCTCTCGTTTTTGACTTGAATTTAACGTGTACGTTCGTCTGTTCCTCTGTCTTTCCCGTCTGACTGTCTTGGGCCCCACAACGTGTGCCGGGTTGTCTAAGGTCAGAGACAAGATGACGCTGACGCTGTAGCTGCAGCTGACGCCTGCCCCGTGGGCCAAAATCAACAAAAGCGGACAGACATCAGTTTCAAATATGCCCGCACAGCAACGACAACAACAACAACAGTAACAACAACAACAACAAGAGTTATAATAATAATAATAATAATAACAAACAACAAACTAAACTGGCGCCTCGGTCACTTTGATCTATGCACTTCAAATGATTTTCTGTTGGTGTTGCTCACATACTCCTCATTCCCCTCCGCTTCCCTACTTCACACTTCTCCACTTCCTTGTTGCCCCCTCCCGCTCCCTTTACTCTTTGACGTCTTGCAGTTGTTGTTTGTGGCGATGCGTAAACAACGCTGCGGCAGCGTAAATGAAACGGCAACTTTTTCGCTTGGCAGTTGAAGCGTCAAAGAAGTTGGCACAGCGTGTGCTTACAAAGAGCCCCCAGAAGAGCGGGAAGTTGCAACCGTAAAAGTGTTCGGCTAAGTGGCAGCTATCCCTCTGCTCTGTTGCAATAGAGAAATGAGCTAGGCAAATGTATCCACATAAATGCATATGGATTGTCTGCTTAGCTAACGCTTCAAGAGCTCTGTTTGTAAAGTCATATAGCAAACAGACGAAGCTCTACACTCAAGGAACCCGTCAGTAGGCAAACCTTCGCTCGGCTTTGAAACAAAAAGTGTTGGATTGTCCGATGGAATTGAAATGTAGGGAAGAGGTAAATATTATGGTCAGTCAATCTTTTATATTGAAATTAAATTGAAAAATTAAGTTATTGATGAGGAACCCAATATTTTAAGTAAGCTTTATGTTAAATATGTCATTTACCTCTATAACCTCTATTATAGCTAAGATCTGTGTATTCACACGGATAAACGGTTATGCCTACACAAAGTTAGTATACAATTTTTGAACATTTTCAATATGCCACAAAAGGGACAGCAAGAAAAAATATATATCACAAATTTAGTAAGCTTTAGTACTTGTAATTAGGAATAAAGTAGATTTCAAACTACATGTAATTGTGAAAACTGATTATAATACCATTGCAGACGGTATACATATGTACATATGATATCATAGTACCTACCAGATAGTTTTTCTTATTTTTCAAATACATAAGTATAACAACCGAACTAACAACTTAAGCATATCTCCATGTAAAAAGATTGTTCCACATGAAGTACTGTTTACCCATTTGTTTATAAAAAAATGTATACAATTCTTGTTTAGTTATTTATTAGTTACACTTCACTTGATCAGTTTTTTCTAGATTTCATTATTTTTTTTATTTTCTCATCACAGATTTGTTAACCTTTCGCTTCTAATGCAACCACTCAACGTTTGTCAAACTGTGCCGCTGTCAAGCGTTGCCCTTCAGCTGACAGTGCACTTCAAAATTGACTTTGTGTGAACACTGAAGCACAAGAGAAACGAAACAAAAGCAGAAAACAAAATTGGATTTCCCAATGCACACGCTAATCCATAAATTTCAACAATTGCCCTACAGTTTGGCAGCCACTGCAGCTTACTGTCAACTCAATCCGTGACTGTCACTTGCATTTGTCATTCACCTCATTTGTTTGCTTTGCCTCGGCTTTGTTTCCCTCTCTGTTTGTGCGTCCATTTGCTACGCTTACGTTTTCAAGTTTTGTCACTGTTACAGAATCTCTGAGTACCCCCTTTCCTCATCTAACCGCCTCACGGCATTTGTTTCTTGTGTTTTTTCCTGTTTGTTGTTTTCAGCCTTCTTTTTTGTCTTTATGCGCAATTAGCGAGCACATTGTTTGTTTTCTGTGGCACGTTTCGTTGTAATTAAAAAATCACCGCCACACTGCCCCGCAACAAGTTGCCCAATTCGTGTTTCGTGTAGGTGTTGCCGGTTGTCTCTCTGTCTGTCTGTCCATCTGTCTGGCAACGGCAACTGGCGTCTCGCTTGAAGATCTGCGACTGGGGGAAAATGTCAATATTTGTTTCTTGATTATGTGAAGTTACTCGGTCTGTTTTCACCCATGTGGCATGTGGCGAGTCTAATCTAAATGACAGGAATTCGTGTGTGTGTGTGCAACAATAGAATCTCCCAGTCTCGAGCACAGCTTGGTTTGCCTTTTAATGCCTCTCTCTCTAATGCCAGCTTCGTGCTCGTTTGCGGCCATTTCCCAGTTTGTCCACTCAACTGTCCATTCTGTCTGTGCTGCACGTTGTCGCTTGTCTCCGCAAAATGCTAATTGAGCAGCCGCAACTGGCAATAGGCGCCAGGCGTCCAATCTATCAATAGACCCCCACAACTAGCAACTTTCTCCTCACTCCCCTCCTCGCCACCAGCAACATTTTTTGCATTTTAATGTGTGTGTAATTTGATTTGGTTGCCAATTTGTTGAGTGATTCGATTACATAAGCAAAAAGTGCAAGAAAAAAAATGAATAAATAATATTGAGGCAGGTCATTTGCAAATCCCCAATTGATTTTCAAGCATAAAATTTGGAATTTTAATTGCAATTTGATCGGTTCTCGTATTTGCATGCCACATTTGCATTTGCACTTCGATTGACAGATTAACTAAGGCAGTCTAGTCTGGGAATTTCAAGAGTCTTACTAATAGATAACTACACGTACACGTATAGTATATGCTGGTTATTATTTCATTTTTCCTGAAGCAATACGTTAAGAAAAGTATATTTGATATACTGATGATTTTAATTCAGCTAGAGATAATTTCAGACAAATAAAACGTTTAGACAACTTGGAATGAAATATGATATGTAAATCATATTTACAAATATAATGTTAAGCCCTTATAAAGAAAAGTATGTTATAAACAATTTATTATTATCAAATAATAGCAACCCAGTTGTCTTGGAGGGCATCTTAATAGAGTTTCTGAAGAAGTATAAAAGTTGTGCATTATAGTATAACCATTTTTAATGGTCGAAGGGTATAAAAATACACTCAGCCTGTAGGCTACAGTTCCTCAGTCTAAAAAATTGTATCATATATGTTATTACTAAGATATATATTATTTATATTTGTTCCATTAATCCTTCAATACTTGTAACATGCATTTTATATTCGATTTCTATATGTCGTCCTCCATTCTTCAATTTATTAATATCAATAATCTGACGCCAAAGCAAACTTGGCAAGTCAGTTCGAGGTGAGAGGGATAGAGTGTTGGAGGAAGAGGGACAGAGAGAGAGATAGATGAGGCGCCTAGTATGACGCTGTGTCCGTTGCCATTTAAGTGGGCAAATACATTAAACGCCATAAATGGAGCGAATGCAATTTTTATTAGCGTAATTAACACCTTTTTGCCATTTCTTCGTCGGCACGATGCGCGACAATTAAACGATGTGAATGAGTCTGTGCGTGTGTGTGTGAGTATTGCTGAAGAGATTTGCTTACCGCGTTGCCGCGAACGTTGTGTTGTTGTGGGGCGTAGCGGTATGAAATGTTGCGGCATCAGACGCACGCTACCACCGCCACCGATGCCGCCGGCAGCAACAGCAGCTGTTGGCAGCAGACCTGGCGGACAGGGCGGAATTGAGTCGAGGTTGTGGTACAACACAATATTGTTGTTGCCTGGCTGGATGAGAATATGTTGTTGCTGCTGCTGCTGTTGTTGCTGCTGTAGGCTGAGATTGCCAAAGAGTTGCTGCTGCTGTTGTTGCTGCTGTTGGCGATAGTAGGTGGCGGGCAGCAATGCAAATCCATGTTGCTGCTGCGGTCTCGGTGTTATGGCAACAAAGTGTTGTTGTTGTTGTTGTTGCTGCTGTTGCAGCCGCTGCTGACTGTGAGCAACATGCTGCTGTTGTTGTTGTTGCTGAAAGCTTGTCTGGAAACGCGTGCGATAGCTAAAATGTTGCTGCTGTTGCTGTTGTTGCTGTATCTTTGGTATAAGTGTTGCTGCTGTTGTTGCACTCGCACTGGCTACAACTGTTGCCACTGCAGTTGTTGCTGCTGTAGTTGTTGTGCGCGTTGCATGCGTCGCATTGCGCTGATAATGATGAGGTCGCATCAGTTTGCGTCGCCTGCCGCTGCTGCTGCTTCTACTGTTGTTGTTGTGGGCCGCAAAGGGATATTTGCGACGCCATTTGCGCCGCACTGGATTCGTTGTTGTTGTTGTTGTGCGTGTTGCTGCTGCTTGTGTTGTTGCTGTTGCCGTTGCCGTTGCTGAGGCAGTGACAATTTCATTGAAATTGCTGCTTAAATTGATATTTACACTGCTATTTACACTAGTTGTTGCATGTTGCTGCCGTTGCAGTTGCTGTTGCTGCTGCAGCAACAAGTTGCCCTCGGGCATCGCATGTTGCAGCGTGTGTGTTATACAGACTAGATGGATGCATAAATGCAGCAATTTTCCTGCTGCTGTTGTTGTTGCTGTCCAACTATTTCGCTGTCGTTTTCGTTCTCGTTGTTGTTGTCGTTGCTGTTGTTGTTGTTGCTTTATTGACGCGTCTGTCATTTCGACAGTTCGCTTGTCAGACGCCGACATATTTCACTCGTTTTTATTTTTCGAAAATTATTTCCAATTAGTATGCGAAGCTTTTCACTGACTTTTCACACATTTTCACGAGTTTTCTTTTTCGTTACATTTCTCTTTCAGCAGGAGGGAAACAATTAATTTTTGTTTATTGTTGACACAAGTGACAATTGCAGCGTTTAAAAATATCTATTTATATTTGTAATATATTTGTAAATTTATTTATTATATTTCGCAGACTTCAAAAAGAATCTATTTTTCATTTTATATATTTATTTATATTTGTAATATATTTGTAAATTTAATTATTATATTTCGCAGACTTCAAAAAGAATCTATTTTTCATTGGAATACATTGCCCAATTAGCTCAGTCAATAAAAAACGAGTCGAGAATCGTTTCGACAGCTCAAATTGTTAAACAAAACTTTTGACAATTTGTAAATAAACGAAAAATAATTTACAATTTCAGTTCGACGCGCAGTTAAACAGACAGATGGGTGTGTGGGCCCTGGCAAACTAATTAGTAAAGTTCTACAAATAGAGGAATGAAATGAATATGTAGAAGACGTTCGGGTACCCTCTTTTTACTTGATTCGAATAATGCTGTTCTTAGTTTAAATTTGTTTACTATAGAATGCAGTTGCCAAGCTTCAAAACAAATGTCAGAATAGTCTATACTAACTCCACTACAAATATCAGAAATATATAGTCAAAATGATTATCGTACACATCTTAAACACACTCTACACTTTTACAGGGTATACAAAAAGTCAATAAAAAATATTTCAAACAAATGTGTTACAGTTTGAAAAGTCTTGTGCCTTTATTTGTTTGGACTAACTCAGGAAATAGCTCCAGTAAAAATACTTTTGACAACTGTGGCATATATCTGATAATCTTTGTAGATCTACAAAGATTCCTAACGAAACCCCTTGATATAAAAGTTATAGTCATACACATGGCATAAATTTGTACCGCAAAACCCATAAACTTGTGTCGAAAACTTAATAATGGAATTGGATGAGAAGAGAGTCTCCGCCTTCAATATAATATATAAGTATTAATGTATACAATTCGAGATTCTAGCGTCATCGGTTGCTAGCTGAAACGGTTTTCCAGGAAGCACAGCTGCAAAACAGAAATTCGCATAGTACACAAAGGAAAAGATGATCGTAAACTACAAAGTCGATCTCGAGTATCCGAAAGCAAGCAACACCGAAAAAAGTCGTGATGTAATAAATTTTCGAATGGAACTGCAAACTGGGTAGGGAAAGAGAGCTGAAAAGATTTTCGTATCTCCCAGTTATATGAGCCATAAAAAGCTATAATATCTCGAGCCTATGCTGTTGATGATGAACATCAAATATTTCAGCAATCGAAAAGGGGCCACTCGCAGTAGATAATGCGGATGAACAAACGATCGTAAATAATCAAAGCTGAACTGACAAATCAGCAAAAGGGAGATCGGGGTGCATAGCTGTTTGGCTGGATTTTCTCTCTCTTTCTACTCACAAGTGGAAAATTAGCTGGCCCCACAAACAAATTTGGAATAAGTGAGCTTTTGTTTTTCTTTGAAATTTGGCGGCTTTTTGGTTATTTGATCTTTCTTTTAACAAACCTAACACAAAAAATGAAACATTTTTTTATCCATAATTTGTTTTGTGTTGTTGCTTTTTGTGTCTTCGGGTATCTTCCGCCTGAGGTTTCTTAGTCATTGTTCACTACCTCAGTTCCAAGACCGACTTGCCGCATTTGCGGCTACCTAATTTAAATTTCTCACATTACAATTAAATTTCGAGTAGAACACGTTAAGCATTCGCCAGTTGTTCAACTTTGGACCGTTTTACCTGGTCGTTTACCTGTATTTTTATTTGTATATTTTTTTGACAGGGCAGAGGGGTTTGTACATTACTTTTTACCAAAGAGTGAGAACATACAGCTCGAGCCTGCTCTGGCCATATCTGATCTGACAGTTTAGTGCCAAATTAATGTAAAATCTCAAATATGTCAGAGCTGTGCGCGTATATAATTAATTCTGAAATCGGGCACGATTGAATGTGACGGACCCTTTTCGTAAGTAACGCGAATTATTTTCAGTACGTGTTTTTTTTTTTTGAAACGGGTTTACGGAAGGGCTTCAAAAGGTAAACAAAAGTAAATGTAATTTTTGTGCCTAAGAATTTCACGTGTGGAATGTAAAGGCCTAAAGAATGCTCTTCTCGGTGTCAGACTGTGTAATGTATGGTTTCTCTCCGTAGATGGGTCGTTAGTTAAGATCATTATTCCTAGAACCAAATCGAACCCTTCCTACAGCTTTCTCATTAAAATTCAATGTATTCTATAATTAATTCCAAATTCATTTTCCTGCTGTTATAAATCTTTTTAATTTCTTTAATCTCACTCCTAAATTCCACAGACTTTTCAATTTTCCACCTGCTGCAGTTCTGCATCGCAGACCTCTCAGCACATACATCTTCATTTGGCTTGTGGTGTAACCCAATTACAAAACTGCTGAACATTTCGCACATTTCCAGCCGCTAAAAAACTAATCTATTAACGCCTTGATCAGGCTACCAGAAAAGAAAGAGAATCAATGGGAGAGAAGCAGCGGTGGGGGGAAAAGTGCAAAGTGTCGGTCATAAAGTATTTTAATATCTTGCAGTGCATTTGGAATTTGACGGACCAAAGCAACCACCAGGTGAAGCAGCCGAATGCAACCACCCGCTGTTCCTTTTGATCAGACTCGCCTGGACGAAGACCGCATGTTGTGAGCTCTATAGGAATGGTCCCAATTTCATTTGATTTGATTTCATTTCGTTTGTTTTTTTTCTCTCTCCTCTCAATCTTTATTGCATAATTGCAATTGAATTGTCTGGCACGTTTCGATTTCAGTTTGTTGTTGTTCGAACTATAAATGAGGAAGTATGTTAATGATTTGATTTACCAGTTTGCAAACAAATCGAAGTCGTCTATGTAAACGCAATAAATTTTCTTGATAATCACATTGTGTTCTTTCTGCAATTGGAGCTGAAAATTTGTGTGTTTGTTGATGAGCCTCATTTGAGTTGAATAATTTCCTAAATAAGGCGAATATTTGGTAAGAAAGAACTGGGACATATATGGGGCATGACGCAGCGAGAGCCAACATATGTATGAGGCGAAGTGAAAGGTTTTTCCGCGTAGAATTGGGTCATGGAAATAAAGTTAATGTGATTTTGTTGTTGTGGTTCATATTTCGAAGCCTTTTCATTGAAAAGGTCGCTTAATTAGTGGAGAATATATGTACGTATAGCGAAGGTTATTTATAGCTATTTATGGCTATACTTTAAGTTTCACCTCAAATTGTCGAGAAAACTCAAGTTCATAATGCCATAATGCATCTTTATTATTCATCGCTAACGTTTCTTATATGTACATCTCAAGTTCCAGATTATATCCTAATAGCTCTTCTACATCTCTTTAGTTACTTCCACAGAAACTTTCTTCAAACATCTTTCTTACCCCAAAACAGAAGCGAAACTGTCCACACTAATTAGCAAAAAAGGCAAATCAATAATTGGTAGAAATTTGATATGATATGTGGCTGGAAACTTGGTCTCTTGCGTCCTGTTTCAGCTACCAACTGAAATCAGTCGAGTGTTAAAAATAGCCGCCAGCTCATTACGTAGAATTGTCACTCTTAATTAGAACAAATACGGGAAAAGTGCAGATACTCTTTTCAGAGAGAGAGAGAGAGGGAGATACACGTCAGGCATACACAACACATTGTCAAGATAAAGGCAAAGCTTATTTTACTAACAAAGTTGCGGGCACTTAGAGGCGAGTGGCAAGTGGCAACTGTTGCAAGTTGGGTGCACATAACGAAACGAGTTTCTGTGCCAAGATCTTAAATTTTGGGCTTAGACTGTGAAAAATTGCAATACGATGGGGTGTGGGGGGTGCTTATGAGAGGATAGCAGTTTGTCTAAGCCCAGTAGCGCTGGCTACGCATGAGGCGCGGAGGCCTACGTAAGTCCGTTTATAGAAAATAGAAAAATGAAAATAATGAGCCCACATAAGAAATGACTTAATCGCTGGCGGCTTGTTAACCCCGCTGCCAACTTTGTAGCCTTGGGGTCCTCTATGGCGGGGCCTGGGGCGTACGGGGCGAGGGGTCTTTAAGTAGCTGCACAAATAAAGATTTACAGCAATTTACTTGAAGGCCCCCAAACCCATGACTGTCAGTCAATAATTTCCGATGCCCCGAAACGCGCGCCATTTGCAGATTATACAGTATGCAAAAGAGGGAAAGAAAGACAGAGGAGGGAAGGGGGGGGGGAAAGAAAGAAGTGAAGAATAGCTAGAGACAGGTAACTGGAGGACCACCGTCAGCGTCTTTGAGGAATTGCATAATTATAGCATTTGCCCAGTCTCAGTCGAACCCGACAGTCCGAGCCCAGCCAACGGGTCTGCTCTGCTCCGATCATTGGCCTAGGTTCAGGCTAATTTGTTTAACATACCCCAGTCGGTTGTTTGTCCATATAATCTGGGTAATATAGTACTTAGAGTGTATACTATGTAGAGGGTCTCCACTCTCTCTCACTCGAGAAAGATGCTGATATCTTTAGCTAGATGAACTTTGTATTTGCCAATGAGATAAATCTCAAGGAATCTTGATAACGGCTTAAGATCTGGGTAACTCTTCAACATGGGGTTATGAGTTAAGGAATGCGAGCATATGATGCAATAGGTGTTAAGGCATATCTACCATATGTTCAAATTTCACAAGAAGATGCTGAGATAACGAATATGTTCCTTTCGAACTCAGTTACCTGTAGAGCCACATTAATAAAACTTGGAGTACAGTAAAAATGTTGTAAATATTATTTGAATTCCAAAGTTTCAAGAGTATTCAAGTTTCGTTAGTCAAACAAATAGCATAATTTTCTTTCATAGTATTTTGTTTTTTGCTTTCAAGCCCCGTAGGCTGCCTAATGTGTATTTGTGCTTGTAAGTGTGTGTGTGTGTGTTGGAAAGTCAGTCTACGGCTAGACTGAGTAGATGGTAAAGGCAAAGAGCTTGTACAAATATTGTAATGGCATGATATTGATCTTGATTGTCAAGATCGCACACAGCATGATCGTCGGCTTGGAGACTCGCCGCAGACTCTTCGGAGAGTTGGAGACTCGCAACGTCGTCGTCGTCGTCGTCGTCGTCGTCTGGTCTTAGAGTTCAAGCAAGTTGCATTGTTTAACTTTGACTTTGTGTCAGTTTATGCCGTGGCAGATAACGATCTCAGATCGTGGCTCCGACTGCCAGCCGACTGTGTCATGTGATTAATCGTGTGTGGGAAAGGGTTATGCTGCGACACAGTCGCAACAGCATACTAGAAAGTAGCACTCATATGCATATGAATCACAGTACTCGGTACTCGACACTGACAATCACTCGATCGACTCGATCAACTGCCACTTGTCTGGCAGCTGCAGACTTTCAAGCTGCGATGTCCATTGAGTGACAGCAGAGTATTGAGAGAGTACGACTAGGCGCCATCAATTGAGGAAGCAATTAAATAGAAATTGTAATCGAACTCTTGATCGCCATCGATCTTCATGACGAATACCAGATGTACCGCCCGCCGCCAAGCAAGCGACAATTCAGATTTATGTGCATGTTCGATTTAAATGCGAATACAGACACACAAATGGGCAATATAAATTTGTCATAAAGTAGGCCATAAAGATGTGTGTGCAAATTCACACTAGCATCGCGATTAGTTTCATGCGGCAATTGACTTCAAAAGATACTCTTAATTGCTAGCGAACTAATCAACTCCAATAGTCAATACTCCCATTAGCAAGATGTTTCCTAACGTAGGGTGATCATGTTTCGTTGTGCCTGAGGATCGGCTTGGCTACAGGCTTTTCGGCTTTTTGGTATGCCAATTTAAGTTCCTGTTCTTTTTTGCTTGATCTTTGATCTACAATTTGAGACGCAGCGCGAAAGAGTTTGTGTGAGAGAAAGAGTGAGCGGGGGAGAAGGAGGGAGGGAGACAGAGATCACAGACTGAACAGGGCGGCCGTTAGATCAACTCGATGCGATCTTTTTTTATTTAGGGAGTTAACTGCGCATAGTTAGAACTTGTTTTTGCCGGAGCATCACCATCAAGGGGTCCCATAGGGATGGGGAAGAGAACAATGGCGAGGCGCCGCTTTCAAGTTCAAGTCATTGTTGTTGCTATTGCTGCGATCGATGACGATCATCGACAAGGAGCGCAGCTAATTGGGTCAACCGGTCTGCGGCTGGGGCCCGCAACATTTAATTGGATTACCGCCTTTTCATTAGACTGTTTTCATATTTATTTTGTTCTCTGTTTTGGCAACACGCGTCGAACTCGAAAATTGAGTCACCAAATTTGTTATAGTTTTTTTTTCAGGGAGGGGTTACAAAAAATGCCACCTTTATTTACAAGTCACAAAATAGAAAACAAAAGGAATGAAAGACTCTGACAACGGAATTCAGCGCTTATCACTCTTCAAACATTGCCCGGTTGCGCTCGTCATCTGGCAATGTAATTCAGCTAATGGAAATTCATCTTGTTGTCGTGTCTTGTAAACTTTTATCTATCAAGTTGGGCAAATAGTGCACCGAAAAGAAACACAACAGTCACAGAATACAAAGCGAACTACTGTCTCCGATCTGGAGAGTTGGAAGTGCATCAAGTGCAGCAGGCCAAGTTAAGTTGAAGTTGCAGCTCTGTAAGCATTCCCAGAATAACAAAACTAGTTGGAGAGCGAAATAGATAGGCAGAGAGAGAGAGAGAGATAGAGAGATACTCTGCTCATCCATAAATCTGTGCAGCCACACTTGCCCATTAATCATCACGAATGTCCGAGCCCAATCATCACTTGCAGCAACAACTACAACATTAACTACAACTCGCAGACAATCGGCGCACTAAGTAGAGCTTCAGGGCGTTCCACACACTAATGAGTTATGGCTCTTACAAGGGGACTTGCGTAATCTCCACAGTAGGAAGATTACCATAGTAGTAACATTTGTAGTAGTCAACTTCGACGCCGATTTGCTACTATATTCGATTATTAATTAAGCATCTTTAAGCTCCACTTCTCCAGCTTATTACATATGTAAATTTGATACGTGGCTTATGTAAAACTGAACTGAATGAAATCTTTTATAAAGAAATTTAATTTGTTAGTAGAATTTTTGCGATTCCAATGAAAACAAACAGTATCTCTCTGGAAATCCAATAAGCAACACAAAAACTGTGGGAATTTGATTCGAGAATTATTTAATTACATGGAAACTTGAATAATCAACCAACAAGAAAAAATTTTAAAACTGATTTATCACTTTAATTTGCAACCGATTGAGTAAGATCTTCAATCAGATTTTAAAGAGCTTTTAATAATTATCGAGAAGTCGATATTACATGGGAACTCTCGCACGGTTCGCATGACAAATGTTTCATTAGCTGCCTAATCAGCTTATTCATTAGCCAACGTATTGAATATATTATTATTTATATTATTATTTATTTGTTTGTCGAATTCGCTTTTATTTTTTGGGATTCTCATTTGTTGCTGCAACTATCAATCATTATTTATTTATAATATTATCTATGTATATTCTTCGCACCTTTCGCATGGAAATTCTTTTCGCAATGCAATGGAATACGCCCAGCTAATGAACACCTTGCTGCACACACACTAACATTATCCACATATATTCGTATTTGGGGGCGTGTCACGATCCGATCTGAGAGATTGTTGTAGATCAAGCGCGCGCGATCTGCAAATCAATTTTCATTCTTTGCATTGCAAATTTCTTCCTTATCAACAGCGTCGATCGATTTGGTTCCGTCAAACGATCGATGAAGTCGCACGGTACACAAATCAACATAATTGCTGCCCCGGCGCAGCGCACGAGCGAACAGGATAGAGAGAGGGGTAGACGGAGGCAGCTTCTTCAAGTTCCACACGCAGAAGACAACTTCACTCCGACTCCGACTGGAATTGAAGACGCGATCGATCGATGGTGAAGCGTAAGCGCCAGTCACGTTGCGCGTCGCGGCGCGTGCGTCGCAAATCAAGTGCAAAAATAGATCAATCAAGCAATCAATCGAATCGCTTCAATCTCTGTGGCAAATGAAAAGGTTTTCCTCGCTACGTGCCGCACCACGTCGCGATCAATGGGAATCGCGATTTGCCGGAATAATAATAAACAAATTCAACATTTTAAGTGCTGATTCGATTTTTGTTTTTGCCATTTCCTCAGAATTCTTTTTGTTGTACACGGAAAAGATGATTTGCTTGGTGTTGCTGTTTCTTTCATGTGGTTTATTTTTTGCATTCGGCATAAACAAATTTTCACACAAACACGGGCAAACACACACAAACTAGCACACCCACAAACACACACACTGGCAACACAATACTCGATTCTCGATTGACGGCACCGCAGCCGAAACGATTTGAATGAATCCAAACGCGCGCGACGTCTCGTTGCAACTGATCGCAATTGTCCCAATCAGAAAACGAAGAACGTCGCTGCCACCAGTTGCGGCTGCCTAAGCACAAGTTCGCTTCGAACATGTTGCGAGCGCGTGTTGCTGGCGCAGATGTTGCCAAGTGGGCCAGGTTGGGATACATGTTGCCGGACGAAATGATTTATTTGTGCATTTATTTATATATTTAATTATTTATTTTTTATTTATTTATTTTTTATATATTTATGTTTGTATATATTTTTTTCATTATTTATTTGCTTACATTTTATTAATCTCAACTGTGAGCTTGATCAAAGTAAAAACGTAGTTTATAAATATTACACATAGAAATTAACTTAAAAAGTATAAGGGTATATTGTATTTAGTTTAATTTAAATTTAATTTAAGTTAATGCAAAGTTAATTTAATTTAATCTGATCGAATGCAAATTGAAATTGTTTTTCTGTCTAACGATTTTAAACGATTAATTGAAAATAAATTACTTGTGATATTGATATGCGGTTTTTTTATTTTGTTCAATAGTTCGTCTTTTAATAATAAGCAAATAAAAAATGTTTACATAAGTATGTATATGCATGTACTTACTTGTATGAACATATGTGTGTATAAATATATATCTGATCAGTTAATTAGACTATCTTACTGCTGTCAGCTGTCAAGCCGTAAACAAGATCAATATCAAAGAGCATGTTCACTACAGTGTTTAACATCGTATAGTTAAACTAGATGTCTAATTAAAATATGCAATTATGCAATTTAACTCTCTACTGCGCTATTAGTTGCTCAAAAAAATGTTTGAACTTGTTCACATAAAGCTGAAGACTTTATCGAGTCCATCCACTTGAGAGTGGCTTCTGCCCCTGTTCCTGTATCGTATGTACGAGTACAATCTGCTGGATCACAACAAACTCGACGCATCTGCTGTGATGCAATGGTGAAAAACATACAAATATGAAGAAGAAGAAGGGGAAGGAGAAGCAGCAGGGGAATCCGAAAGAAACGAATGAGGAAAACATCTTACGATTTTCCATAATCAGCAAGCGGAGAGGCAACAATGAGAGCTACAAATAGCTCCAAGTGCTGCATATGGGCACCGCACCTTGCTACCAGCAGCAGCAGCCAAAGTGGCAGAGGAGGGTAGAAAGGAGGGGGGGGGGAGAAAGAACAGTCAACAATCCGTGCCAGACATGGCCAATGGCCCAGACAGACAGACGGGCAGTGAGAGCCGTCTAGGCCATATGCCTTGGACTGGGCCCGAACCGAGGCGACTTCGAGGCTTGAGTCTCGACTAGCCTGGCCCGCCCCGTACCGTGCCGTACCGTCAACGTCCCATCCTATCCCGTCCGGTGCCTGGCATGGCATTCCATGTCACAAACGCAGTTATTTATGCGCTTCAGACGCTTCAGAGCGATCCGACTGCCGGCAGTTCTATGACAATGTCACATGAACATGTCGCCTTAACCTTTCGCGCCAAAAACAAGCAACAACAACAGGAGGAACAACTACACGAATGACAACTAAAGAGAGAAAGAGACTGAGAGTGAGAGAAAGAGAGATCTCTGCAAGGAAGAGGGAGAGAGAAACAAACTTATTATTCGCGTCTATGGAAAAACTGTCAATATTTTAATTGCCAAGCCAGAAAACGCAGCCGGTTCGCAGTCTAATCCCCTCCCCTTTCTCCCCAGCCCACTCTCTTCTTCTTCCAGCTGCAGCTTTGTCCACTGCGTGTGTCCGCATTCTGCGACAAAATCATTTTTCTGCTACTTTTTCCAATAAAGCAAATGGTCTTCGATGTGCGTGTGCCGCATTTTGATGCAAGTGTGCGCTTTTGTTTTTGTTTGTTATTTTTCTACGCTTTTTTCGACTGCCTGCAACGAGTTTTCGTAACCTTTTTCTTTGCTTTTCAATGTTGTGTGGAAGCTAAGTGAGCGATAAAAATGTCAAAAGCAACAAAACGCTCTCGAAATTATGGCCTTATAATCGAGAATCGTTTTCTTTTTTCCATTGAATTGAACGCCGACGACGACAAGAGAGAAAACTTAATTAGGGCTCTATAGAAATTACGTATGCTAAATGAGTTGGCTGCGGGGACCCCACACACAAAGCAGGGTGTGTTGCGCCCAGTCCCAGACCCAGACCCAGTTCCAGTTCCACTTGCAGTTGCAGTGCAGTTCCCCATACTGAATCAGATCAGGTCTGGCTACTCTACGCACTTGGTGTGTACTCAAAAATAGCAGAGCATGTGGAATGAGCTCAACAACTCTTCGAGTAAATCTTATCAACTTAAACAATTAAAAACATGAGTAAAATCTATAAATACCAAATGAATGATCGACTGGGTGGGGATAAAAGCTTGCCAGCTCTTACGAAATTATGAAGGGGAGAGAAGCAAACAAGGTTAATTGGTTAAAGACAGCAAAGAGCTGGATGTATTGTACGATTACAGGCGAATACACATACTATTATAAGTCTGTATTATATATATATAGATTTACCCATAGGGTAGTATTATACAACAACTTTGTGCCAACTGTCTGTCCGTATGAAAACCAAGATCTCAGAGACGAAGGCTACCCAAGCGTAATTTAAACACAGGATAGTTCATTTTTTGAAAACAAAATAAGTATAAACTTTTGTATATTTCAAATCTTGTTTTACAATATATTCATACATGCATATTCATACATATACTGCATCTCTCTCGCTCTAACTCATATTTCAAACCTCAATTTTGTATATGGTCGTACCTTCTCCCCCTTTTTCCAAGAGTCTTTTTGTCGCGTTTTTATCCCCAGCATCTCGAGTGCAAAACACTCCCCTCACTTGCCTCACCTGCCTCGTTCGTTGTCAAAGTCAAGCCCACGAAATACGAGGGTCGTTTGATAAGTCCGTGACTTTTTGTATTTGCCGCGCACCTGCTCTAAATACAACACTGCTCCTGTCAGCAGTTATCGATTAACAGCTGACTGTAAAATTTTGAGAAAGCTGCGTTTTTTGGTTTGCGTTTTATAGGCATTGAAAGCAGACGATCTCGTGAATTTTAACGAAAATGGAAAAAAGTGAATTTCGTGTGCTAATTAAGCATTATTTTTTGCGTAAAAAATCCATCACCGAAACCAAGGAAAGACTCGATAAATATTATGGGGACTCTGCACCATCAATTTCAATGGTTAAGAAATGGTTTACTGAGTTCCGTTGTGGTCGTACCAGTACAAGTGATGCCGAACGTTCAGGTCGCCCAAAAGAGGTCGTCATGCCAGAAATCGTCGACAAAATCCATGGAATGATATTGGATGATCGGAGAATGAAAGTGCGTGAGGTAGCTGAGGCTGTAGGCATCTCAACTGAACGGGTACATCACATTTTACATGAATATTTGGACATGAAAAAGCTTTCCGCGCGATGGGTGCCGCGATTGCTCACACACGACCATAAGCGCAACCGTGTGACCATTTCAAAGGAGTGTTTGGCGATGTTCAACCGCAATCCAAACGAATTTTTGCGCCGGTTCGTTACCGTAGACGAAACATGGATCCACCACACCACACCAGAGACCAAAGAACAATCAAGACAGTGGGTTTCTCCGGGTGAACGTGCACCAAAGAAGGCCAAGGTGGGTCTGTCGGCCAACAAGGTCATGGCCACAGTTTTTTGGGATGCACAAGGTATCATTCACATCGATTACCTTGAAAAGGGTAAAACGATCACCGGCGAATATTATTCAGAGCTTTTGGACAGATTCGATATTGATTTGAAGCAGAAACGACCGCATTTGGCGAAAAAAAGTGCTGTTCCATCAGGACAATGCACGGGTGCACACGTGTGTAGTCAGCATGGCAAAATTTCATAAATTGGGCTACGAACTGCTACCCCATCCAGCATATTCTCCAGATTTAGCCCCCTGTGACTATTTTTTGTTTCCAAACATGAAGAAATGGCTCGGCGGTAAGAGATTCGGGTCAAATGAAGAGGTCATCACAGAAACAAACGACTATTTTGAGGGCCTTGAGAAAACCTATTATTTGGAAGGAATAAAAAAATTGGAAAAACGCTGGACTAAATGTATAGAGCTAAAAGGAGATTATGTTGAGAAATAAAACGCTTCTTTGACGAAAAAAATATATTTTATTCAAAAAGTCACGGACTTATCAAACGACCCTCGTACCAAAATCACTGACAAATAGACAGAGAGACAGACACGCAAATCTCTTAAACCTCTAACTGGAAACTAACAATAAGTAAACGTAAAGATTTAAATCAGCTTCAGATTTGTTGCGGCTTCGACCAAAAAAAAAAAGAAGAAAACTGGTAGAGAAGCAAATCAGATATATAGATTCATAGAGAACATACTATATAAGCCTAGGAAAAACTGGAAATCCTACACACCGATTTCGGTGTGCTGTGTGTGCAGCAAATTATCAAAACGCCAACATCTTTTTGACAAACTGCGAACAGGCCGCTGTAGCTTCCTCCCCGCCTTCTTCGTTCTTCTTCTCCCCATTTCTTCTTGCGAGATATGCACAGCTGTCTCTGGTGGTCCGCACATTTCTCAGCGAAGAGCGCACGAGTCGCATTTAAGTTTCTTCTTCTTGTTCTTTCTTCTTTTTGATTTGTTGCGATCGCAATCGGAACTTCGACTTCGAGTTCGTCTTCGGCCTGTGCCGTTCGCATATGCCGAAGCTGGGGCTACACCGAGTCGGCGGGGAATTATTTACGGAGCATTGGAGCCCATTACACGGCTCGTTGCGAGATCAGTTCAGCGATTGACGTGTCTTACTGTAATTTTTCATGCAATGATCTCTTCTTATGGCATCGTCTTCGTCTGCTTCGTCGGCGTCGTCATTCAACGCATCGTTGACCTATTGAACCATAATGTATGCGCACATGTGCCGAAAGGATGCGCAGGAGAAACAGAGAGGGAGAGAGATGGCCGAGAGCGAGAGAGAGGGAGTACGCGGTCTACTACCAGTCACGTTTCAAGTAGAACCTGTTCTTGCCGCTACTTTTCTCGCATGAATCATTATTTGTTGTGCTAAGCTCGGCAAGGAACGACCAGGAAAGGGTAAAGGAGCCACAGGGGAAGTGCAGAATCTTTGGGACAGCTGCAAGTTTGGCCAGTCGCACTACCTCGTACGTTGGACCCTCTGGGCGCGGAGTCGCCTGCCTCGTTTGCGATCATTTGTGATTGATACTATTTATTGGTTGTTTGGTCTCAGGCTTGGCTCTGCGCCTGCAGTCTGCTGCCAAAGACAGTAAACGGTTTACGCATGTATTTTAGGGTTGTCGAGTAGTCTGAACAATTGGCGAAGGCTTATGAAGGAGGTGCCACAGTGCCATAGGCTCGAGATATTCAAGATAATATTTTTGGGGGAAAGTTTAAAATGTAATAAACATGAAGAGACAAAGGTTTTTAAATTAATGATAATGATGCGATGTAACATCTTTATCTTTAAGTAAGATGAACAAGAATATGCTTGGTAATTCAGGGAAAGAACCGAATGCAATTGAATGATTTAGAGTTTTGAGTTTCAAGCTTAAAGAAAATAAATTTCATTTAAGAAAGAATACAAATATGCCAGGAGGATTTGAATTTTTTAATATTTATACTATTTATAATAATCAATTTATGTATTAACATAGTGTCTAATGTTAATTAAATTGTTTTTATATTAAATTTATTTATTACAGTTGCATAGATTGGTCACAAAATTTGCAGCTTAACTATATAGGGTGTTAATGTCTGTTTCACGATTTCTTCCACACCTAGCACTTCAAATTCGGGCAACAATATAACTCTTCCCATCCACAAGTGCAACTGCAATGATAACCCTCTCTTAATCCACACAACAATAGTCCTGGCACATTGCTGGATAATGAGGGCATCTACAACAATAGGTGAGAAGAGCAACTAAGCCCCAGTGCACCAAGTTTTTTACAGCTGCTGATTGCATCTTCTTGTATTAAGAAATAGTTATAACTTTTCTAGACTGAGGCCCACAACCTTTTATATGGTTTGCATAATGCCTGTGGTATAATTAAGTGAATTGTGGAGGAAATTACGTTTTCTCTAGCGAAACGAAATGTGTCGAATTCTAATTTGACCATACAACTTACGGTTCACCTTACCCATATCTTTTAGTATAAGTATGTGTTAAGAAACGAAATCGATTAAACCGATATATAGATTTTTATTTACCATAACCAACTTCATTTGTATACCCTTCAACGATTGCAAATAGTCAAAAAAGGGTACACAAACTTTGTGCAAATGTATGTAAAATGCAGAAGGAAAAGTAGCAGACCCCACAAAGTTTATACATTTTAAATCAGAAAACAGCTGGGTTGATATAAAACTTGGTTCCAATCGGATAATTAAATTGTAAGTTATTTAAAAAATAATTTTAAAAAGGTACTTATTTCCAAGGCAATCCCTGCAAGTATGCAACACAAAATACGCTGAACATAGAACTTGTTTATTTTAGAAAACGTTATGGTCTGGTGGGAAAATTGTATACCACTGTAGTTTGCTTGCTTTATTTATTCAAACGAAACTTGCATCACCTGACAACCCTGTACTGTTAGCATGTATCATCCCCACCCCCATACCCCTGCTTGATCCAGCGAACTCCCCCTTAGCTTTTTGCGACTATTTATCCATTCAGTTTGTCCAGCGCTGCGAGCGTGTCTACTGATGAAAGAATTTCTCCAGCGGCTGTGGCTGCCACTTTATTCAATTTCTAACTTTTGCTCGGTCCTGAGCATTGGGCAGCTGCATGGAGCCTCTCCTGCAAGGGGATTATTATAGATTTTATATGTACTCGTCTTACTGGACTCTCGCTGTTTATCTCTGCACATGTAGTCGCGCATCCGGCGTGGTTCGTTTTCGAGCGTGCGAAAAAGTGGGCGTCCTCGGGTTAGCGCAATCTTCGACCTTTTGATCTGTTTTCTACGCGACCAACACTAGCGGCAGCCTCGACTGCAGCAACTGTGCAAGAGCTGTGGCAACATTCTCTCTCCCTCTCGTGTGTGAGGTGAGCTGAGCTGAGCTGCAACATTAGCGCAGCGCACCTTCAACTAGCAACTTCCTTTGCGTGCCAAGTGTAAATGCATTACACTTGAATGTTACCTTAAAAGTTGTTCCCCGTCCTTATATACCCCTGAACCCCCCTTCGAGCCCCTTAACCCGTCTGTCGTCTTGATTTTAATTGATTTTTTCGGGCCTCTTGCTAAATTGTTGTCGGCAAAAGCTTCAGATGGCAACATGTTGCTGTGGGCGAAAGTTGCACCAGCAACAGTTGCAGTTGTTGCAAGCTGCAGTGGCATTGCCACAAATGGGGAAGGTGAATGGAGGTGGCTAGGGGTTGGTAGGAACGGAATTAGATAGTGTATAATGTGATTTTATTTTGAGGAGAATAAATTTGATATTGCTTTGATCTTTACGTTGCTTCGTAAGTGAAATCCCTTTAATTTCTTCACTTGTATTTAATTATATAATTATGTCTTTAATTTTACTTTACTTTATTTTAACTTTTTATTTTATATTTGCATATCTTTTTTCAAATACAAATACAGACAAAGGAAGAAACTATTCTTTTTATTGTACTTAAATAAATATCATACAAATGAATCGATAAACTTTTGTTAATTAACACAATTAACGTTTTAAATTATAATATTCTCTTAAGAACCTTAAAGTTTAAAAAACGTTCGATTAACGGCTTATCTGTGATCGTATAAAGCATATTGATACTTGATATGCATTTACAGCCGTCTGTATAAGAAAAATAATAAAGAATAAAAACTACAGTCACTGAATTTTACGATAATAATTGTAATGCAATGGCTGATAATGTTTATCATCGAGCATGACAACTTTCCATTTCTATAAGTCAGAAAAAACTAATTACCAATATCATATTTGAACTTCTCCGTACCTTGAAAATTTATATTGAAAACTCAAAGTCTCATATAGTACAAACCTGACTTGTTTTAAAATATTTCAGAGAAATCCCCCATAAATTAATAAACCTTCTGCAGTGCATTAATTTGATTTCCCACAGTTCTCAAAATCAACTCACTCGAGTACTAGAAAGTAGCTGTACAATCCAAAGCCATATATGTATCATTCATAGAGCTTGACAAATTAAACCGAATGTACAAACATCCATGCGTACTATACTTGAACATATTTATGTACGTATGTATGCATGTATTTATGTATGTATGTATGTACTTACAACATCATCACAGCCGACATCGCAACCGTGCGAAAGAGACGCAGCGAATTTATGGCGCCTGTCATCATTGAAATTAGCAATTTTATTTAATTGCAATTTACTTTTATTGGCCAAACAACAATTTCCGCCAGCACGACTGACTCGGCGGATGATATTGGCCAAATGGTTTGGCTGATGAGTTTCGTTCAGTGCGTTCGGTTTGGTTTGAGGTTGGAGGAGTTGTTAATTGCACTGGTGATTTACGTTGTCGAGTGTCAATACACGCAATGTGAATGGACTCACTTGAGCAGCGAGCGACGAGCACTTTGATTAAATGCATATATTCCTTGCGTGTGAAGCAGAGAGAGAAAGAGAGAGAGAGAGAGCAAGGGAGAAGTGTGAGGGGGGAATTGATGAAGCAAGGGGCGTTCCGAAGCCATTAGAAAGTGCATCGGGTAACGCCCACCAAATGGGCCCAGAGGCTGAATGAGTTCAGGCCGGCGCATCCAACAAATGCATTTGACATGTTTTGCGGCCACATTCTGTGGACATAAAACTAATGGCGATTTCTTTAGTTGGGTCGTCTGTGTGTTTGTGTGTGTGTGCTAAAGTACTAACTATTTGTAGGCATCTCTTTCTCTACTTTTTGATTTTACGATATTTTAATGCTGAAAGCTTCTAATAACCGTAAAAAAAGAATGCAACGGACCCGTAGACAGTTAACTGGTATACTGAGAGACTGTGAGACTGGAGAAAGAGTAAAACGAGTTGGGGGCGCAACTCTCACCAATGACTCAAAAAGCTTTTCATTTACGCTCCATACAAGTTTAATAAAGCGGAAAATTATAACGTTGTAAAACATTTTGCATGGCTTAAGTGAAGAGAATAGAAGAAGAAGAAGAAGAAGAAGAAGAATAAGAAGATGAAGAAGGAGAAGAATATGAAGATCGATGGATGAATGGAGAGACAGGAAGATGGATATAAATATGGATTGATACTAATTTAGAAATGTTTATAATAAAGTATTGGGTCGACCGAAAAATATTTAAATTAAAGTAAATTGTTTATTGTACAAATATAGAAAGATATTATATAATATAATATAAGTATGCGGTATATGAATAAGAGCACATTTTAATTAAATATCAGATCTGTGTGTACACATACACAGCCAAACATGGCTCAATCGACTCAGCTTGTGATCCTTAGCAAGAATATATACATCGTAGGATGTGCCACGTCACTTTCTACACATTTACCTTTCTACACATTTATAAAAGTGGACAATAAAATGTATAACAACATAGTAAGTCAAAGACTGTATATTTGTATCACAACTTTCATTGACTTTCCTCAAAAGTAGAACAAAGCAACATTGTATGGGAGCGCATGCATTAGTGTTGGTAAGCTTTCAAAAGCTCGTTTCAGGCTGTGTGTGTGTGTGGTGTCGCGTGCATGATTTGTGTTCGTGTGAAAGCACAACAAAAATGTCACCTCAGCTGACATAAATTGCTTCATGTGAATTATATTCAGGGACCACACGGGTTCGCTCGGGCTCTTAGAGCATATGACAGCTGGCCAGGAGACACATACATACACAGACGTCTGTGTGAGTGTGTGGTGCATGCACCGCTTTGAAGTGCACAATGCAACACAATGTGACCAACTGTCGTTCGCTTTGTGTGGAACAGCTTCCCTTGCTGCCCCCTCTCTCACGCTCTCTCACTCTCTCTCTCTCTTTCTCTATCTCTATCTATGTCTATCTCTGTCCCACTCTGCATTCTACACTCCCATAAAAAATGTTGGCAACTTTATCAAGTGTACAATTTAAATGTCAAGTTGATGACGTTTCGTGTCTCTTGGCTGGAGGAGGCTGAGGATGTTGGCGTTGTGCTGCTGCTGTTGTTGTTGCTGCTGTTGTTTTGGTTGTGGACCACAACCAAGACAGATAACTTTAGCTGCAGCTGGCAAAACGCAAGCCCCGAAACGGAAGTGCAGCAGTCTAAACAAATTTATATAGAGTACGAAATGCATGGGAAGTGCTAATCGAGCGCAGCACGAAACACGAAGACAGCGAAGCAGAAGCACAAAAACAAGAAGCAGAATGAGGTAAGCGAGGGAGATGCAAAAAAAGGAAAAGAAAAACCTAGACTCATCATGGGATTGCGAAACAAAACTACATAGAGATGTGAACTAGTTGCCCGGGGACTTATCATTTACGGCAAGAGATTCAGACTGGAGTCAAGATGGACAAATCCAAATCGAACCACAGTTTAAGTTTAATTCAATTTCCTTAAATTTATATAACAAATTTAATGGTGCATAGAACTGTGTATAATATTTATCCTTAATTATAATTAAAGTGTTTTAACTTATATTCTAATTTAACCAGGATAGTGTGAAGTCCCTCAGACAAATTAAAAACAAAATATTTGTGAACAATACAATTCAATATAATATTGAATTGTATTGCTTACAAATATATATTATATCAATATTATATGGTACATCCAAAACTTCCTATTAATAGATTGCATCGTTTCGAGGGAGATAAAAGAAATTCCCATATTATTTTTGTACTTAACTTGAATTTGTATTTTCCGCTCTGTTTAAAATTGTGAATGATTTGGTGATTCATCAGCAACCGCAACACACAATGAAATCACGTGTAAATTAACGCGAAACGGGGCATTGCTCGTTAGGCTAACTTTATACAACATGGGTCGCATATTGTAGGTCTGTCTGTCTGCCAGTCTGTCTGTCTCTCGGCCTGTCTGTCTGTCCGTTTGTCGATTCGTCTGCCACATGCAAAAGGGCCCGACTGATGCTGGAGAGTAACAAGATCATTAACTTGCCGCATGCCACTCGCCTCGCACTGCATGGCCCCACAGTAGCACAGCAGTTCCAGTTTGAACTACCCTCCGCTCCTCCCTCAAACTGAACCTTTCCCAGCTGCTGCTGCTCCCATAAATAAGCGGGGAATCTCTGTCGTCTGGACGTAGCCTGGCAGCAAAAATTATGACTGAAGCGCAAGCTCGAGGAAAAACATTAGCGCAGGTTGGACGCGGCATGCAGAGACAGCAGTAGAAGGAGTGGTGGAGGGAGGAGGGAGGAGGAGGGGAAGAGGGTGGTGAGAGGGGAGGCCGAAAAAAAGAACGGCGATGTCGTCGTCGTTGAATGTTCGTTATCTTTTTGTTGTGCACCGCCTCGGGAGGTTAGTCACACATGCGCGGTGATAATTCAACACGGCAGCAACGGCAACATTAAATGGTAGCAACAGCACCAGCAGCAGCAACAGCAACAACTACGGCAGCAACAGCAGCAACATGTTGCCGTTGTGTCTTGTTAGTTGGCTTCGTCGGCAGCGGCGCGAAATCGTGACAAAGTGTTGCCATTGTTAGGCGCAAATGAAGAAAATGCCATTGTGGAAAATCTCAGTGCGCGAAAAACAATTGCCCAGTCGATGTTGTTGTTGTTGCTAAGACTGTTGCTGCTGCTGCTGCTGTGGCTGATGTTGCTGTTGTCGACTGTTACGCTTGTTGCATGTTGCTGCCGTGAAAATGTTTGGCGCACGTTTTGTAATCAATCAATGCGCAGTTGCTGCGCTGCTTTTCCTCTGCTGCTGTTGCTGCAAAGCGACTCGAAAATTGTTTTGGCCAGCATGTTTCTAGGCGAAACAAAAGCCTAACGAGTTTTCATTTAAACAAGCATCATATGTTATCAAATGACAGATGGAAGGAATAAGAGAGGGAGAGTTAAACAGGGAAAGAGTGTTGGAAAAAGAGTCATGAATACATTCATGTGTGCATTGACTTAGTTTTTGAAAATTAAATTAATTTCTTGGGTTATAATCACAGTGAACGGGAAGAAATAATTCTAAAAATGCACAAAGTATATATTAATGATTTAATTGAAACATTAAACACGTTTAATTAATAGGGAAACCAATCCCCATAGTATAAATTTACTTAATAAGCGACCAGAGCCAAGGCTATATAGTAATTTCATCTATCCCTCTGTATAAACATCTCAGATAAAATCTCTCTGTATAAAGTCTCAGAGACTACTTATAGTCTACCAAATTTGGTGACTATCATCAGTATAAGAACTTAGGAAAAACCATGAGCATCGAACAAATTTAATTGTAAGCGTAATTTTAAGACTAGAATGTGAGTACAATACCTAAACCCATTCACATGAATGAGGTCTTTACTTTCTTGTAATTTAAACGAGGTCTTTGAGGAATATTCTTCAAGCAGCCAACAAACTTGCTATGTACATATGGATATTTATGTATTTTATTGCATATATATTCATTTAATATGCATATGTAGTTCTATGTAACAAACAACTCTATATACACCTTCATAGCTGGCAACTCTTCATATACCTATCCTGTCTCTAAGCTGTCCAGCATTTTCCCTGCCATGCCTCATATTTCACATCAATTTACACCTGCCTGTTTACCTAAGAATCTTAAAGCCACACCAGTTGCTTTCCAATAACCATTCGTCCATTTTCCACACTCTATTCTATACCATTTTCACACCAAATTCTCTCGACACTCAATGAAAACTCACCACTGCCAACTGCAGCACTTGGCGCTCATAAAGTTGTTTGATTTTCATTGAGGAACATAGGCGGCATATGTGAAAAGCCAAGAAAACTGTGCCATAAATTATGAAAATATTCCTAACAAAAAGCAGATGAGCAGGGGAAGAGAAGAGGGGGCTCAAGACGAGTTGTTCTTATGAATGAAGTGCAATTCAATTGATGTTTATTTCATGAGCAGCTCGCGACGAGCTAATTTTATGTCTAGCTAATTTTTATGAACCGCTAAATGCATCGAAATGTGGAGGGAAGAAACATAGGTAAAGCTTAAGCTCTAACAGCAGTCGCTGTTGCGAGCAGAGTTGCCACAGTTGCCGACGTTGTCAGCCTCAGCCAGTTGACCCTAATGAACTGACATGGAGCGTGGAACATGGTTTGCTGTACGTGGCAGTGCATCCGCGGGGCGCCTACGATAGACCCCCACACACATAGACAGTACGTGTTGCAACTGCTGAGTTCCCCCCCACACACAAATAAAAATACAAAATACACACACAGATTCACTCGCAGTTTATTGACTGGAAATAATTTATTAATTACCTTGTGGCTTTAGCTTTTTATTGCATTTTTGTGTTTTTCTTTGTTTTTAAATTTTCTAATTAGTTTCCATTTTTGATTTTTGGGTGGCATTTCTGAATACAGATTATATTTTATGGCTTTTCAAGTGTTTTCAATGCGTCGGTTTGGTCGCTGATTGGGGCAGTACAAGTAGAAGACAACAACAGCAACACTACAAAGTAGAGTGTCAGCAGGGCACAGTGTAAATGAGGCGTAAGCGAGATGCTTTCAAATTGGGCACATAACAAGATAGTGTGCAGTAGAATAGGGTTATACGGTAATTATAATTTGAGTGTTTGATTTGGGAGAATATGCTTTAACTAAAATCAGAGCATTTTAAGTGAGATGCATAAAGGGAGAAATCACGAAAATCACTTTATAGTCTTGGCTGTTTTTTATTTATTTATTTATTTATTTATTATATGTGGGTTTAGAGGTGCTTCCTTCTGCCTGGTACAAATATTTATGATATACTTTTTTTACCCTACAAGGGTATTTACATTTTTAAAGTAACATTTTAATTGAATTATTGAAAGAAGATACAAGCAAATTTATATAAATATAAACAAATATGTACAATATTTAATCTCTCAGCTTAATCATGCATAATATATTTTCAGATACCAAAAGAGACTTAATGATGTGAAGGCCGCTAATTAAGCCAATCACTTAATAAGAATCTTGCAATCTCCTAATCAGATGTTCTAATTTAGCTTAGCCCAAATCGCTGGCAGCATATGGCAATAAATCTCTGTGGCAAGAGGCGGCGGCGCATCTTCTAAGCCCGAAACAAGCTCGACGAAGACAACGAATTGCACTCGAAAGAGGGAAGAGAAACGAGGAGAAGGAGGAGGAGTAGAAGGCTGAAGAGGAGGAACATTTGTTGGGGCAATTAAAAACACACGACGATCGGCAACGAAATTGGAGACGTGTTTCGCGCTTTGCGGCGCTGTGTGGACAGTCGTGTGGCATTTGCCGCGATAGGGAAACATGGCCAGCCAGGTGGCAGATAAAGACAGATAGAGAGAGAGAGAGAGAGAGAGAGAGAGAGACAGAGAGAGAGTGGGGCTATAAATTTGCAACAATCAAAATGCCAAAAGTCGAGTGTTTGCCAAGTACTTTGACCAATGAGGCGACAGTTTGAGAGCCACTGACTGCGATAACATGCTATAAATTGTGAGCCTGAATAGTGAGCAAATTGTCATCTTCATCGACAATTACATTCGCTCTTTCGCGGCATTCATTAGTGTCAAGTGGTTTTTAGGCAGGCATCTGCATGTTCGCATTTCTCTTTCTCTCTCCCCCTCTCTCTCTCGTTCTGCCCCTCTCTCTCTGGGTATCAAACGATTTGCCATTTCTAGCATTGCATTTACCGCTAGACGTGGCTTTATGTCACAGTCGTTTGTGCCTGTGTGTGTGAAAATTATTCGAAATTTATTGCCACGTGAGTTTGAGGATCCTCTTGCTCCATTTCCAGTCATCATTTCGCCCGGCCAGATGCGTTGACAGGCAACAACAGCAACAGCAGACGTTGCCACTTGTCAGAGTTGTTGTTGTTGTTGCTCCATTTTGTCCATTTAGACGCTTCTTGATTACCTTGTCGGCGACATTGCGCCGATGCCAACTCTCCAGTTAACGTATAGAGTAGCCTGCAATACCCTGTAGTCCGTGATTGTGACAGAGTGGACAGCATAGGCTTCTTACGAATGTAACAATAATTCATTTATTAATTTTAGCTTCCTTAAGTTACAGCGTATCTGCCAGTCGCGCAGGCTTTTCATTTGCAATTTTCCGTCGTCTCTTTGGCAATTGTGAAAAAAGATACTCGCACACATTTTACTTTTTTGGCTTGGTCTCTTTGCTCTATCTCCCTCTCCCTCTGCCTCTCTCTCTCTCTCTCGTTTTTGCTATAATTTTGTAATTGTCTTGGCCTGGTTAACAACTGAAGCAGTTCCAAATTGTTTGCACATGTGTGAGAAACACTTTGACCAGCACAATTTATGGTACTGAGGAGACTGAGAAAGTAACTTGCGCAAACTCATCCAATTAGAATGAGGAAAATATGTTGAATTATTTGCAGCCACTTTATCATCAACTTGTTGTTGGTGTTGTTGTTTGTTGCGACTTTGCATACTCGCAAATAACTCGAGCTTGTTTTTTGTAGCCAAAATCTCATGTTGAGTTGCGCATTTTTGCAATTATGCTCGAACTGGGGCACTTAAGGAGCTCATTTGCATTACCAATTTGGCGATTGGTTAGTCATTAGCGGGGACAACAACCACAGCCGCAGCAACAGCAACAACAACAAACAGTAGCACGTGCGTTTTGTGGCAAACTCTAAAGACAGAGCAAATTTATAACCCACGCAGAAAAATTAAAAAAAATGGAAGAAAAAACTTGCTATCTGAGAAATTAAGCAGCAAACGGCAAATACATTTAGCCGCTGGTCATATTTTGTAATCAGTTCCATTTGCCGCTCACCCAGACATGCCACAGCAGCGGCAGCCGCAGCAACAACAGCAATCGCAACCACAGCAAAGTCTCTCAGACTGCATGGAGCCAACAAACGACGACGACGACGAACTGCTGGTGTCCAGTTTAAGGCCCAGGCGAAACCACTTTGGCAATCCAAGTGGAGCGGCGGTTTTTGTTGTTGTTGTTGTTGTTTTTTGTTGCTGCTGCTGTAGTTGACATTTTTATGGACATCGGTATGCCCAGAGAGTCTGGGTAGAGACCCCCAGAAAATTGAAAACCAACAAAAACTAGTAAGAAAGCATCAGTCGAGCGTGCCCGACTGTGATATACCCTCTGCCCACCTGACCTGAATATATAAGTTCTATGTTTAGCGTATTTTGTGTTGCATACTTTGCAGGGAGTGGCTTGCAAATCAGAACCTCTTTAAAATGAGTTATTTTATGAATACTATCATCCGATCACAACAAAATTTTACCATAGCTATTTTGTTTACCAAATATGAAATGTGCTGTGTTGAAATTACGCTTTGAATTCCTGTGGTGGCGTGGCCACACAAAGTTATAATACCCTTCTATCTTATGAGTACCTGGTATAAAAACCACCAAACTAACCAACTGACCAACAGACCGATCTACCAACCGATCGACCAAGAGACTGAACGACTGAGCGACTATCGTAATGGGAAAATTGTCACTGCGCGCCTTCGATTTGACTTTGGCCCGATGCCGTTGCCGATTCACGTTGCGGCCAAACTGATTAGCTCAACTATTTCAAATATTTGTGTTAAATGCCAGCGAAATCACTCGCAATTGTGATTCGCTTTTTTTTTGGGGGCGAATTCAAGTCACAGTGCGTTGGCGGTGCCTTTGGAAAAGGAAAACGCAACGATTGCAGCGATAAGGTCAAATGAATTTTCAAAAATTGAACGTACAAAACGTAAAGTATAAAAAACGATTTTTTGTGCATGTAAAGTGAGTAAAACACTAATGATACATGTTTTTAAAAGCCAAAAATATAGATATTTTAAATGCTCATGTTAAAGCACTATAAGATCTCTTGAATACCAGTACTGATAAATTATACATATTACCTTCTGTCTATACATACATTAACATATTAAAGTACTATATGCATAAAGATTCTATATTATCCTATACATTTTTGCAAAACAGTTTCATTTTATTTAGCTTTACATGCACGATGAAACTTTTAATATTGTTCTGATAGTATTGATTATAGTAAACATAGTATTTAGGGATCTTATCTTACAAATTTTAGACGCAAATTGAGCACATATAACAATTTCACTAGAATCTATGCTGTGTAAGCATATTCAAGCACGTTAAAAAAGCTTGAATTACTATGCAGATAATAATCTTCTATCTATATTAATATAATAGTAGAAATCATATTATTAATATATTTAAATACTATCTATTTAGTATACTTTCAATATTCGATCTACATAAATTATGTCTCTTAAAAAAACTTGATAAAACTCTTTTACAGCCAAAGTGAGACTTAGACTGCATTCGAAATTTATTTCATGCCAATTAAATCATTTCATTATTTCCACTAAGTTTCGTATGATTCTACAGACACATTATCTTAACATATACCTCTCATTTATCCCCGCGATTCTGTCTACTTACAAAAAGTTCTGCAACTTGTTTCCCACCATCACTTTTCATGCCTAATCTTTCATATCTTTAGCTGTTGACTGGGCACTCATTTTTCTGCGCATGTGCGTGGGTGTTGCTTATGAAAGTTGCCTGTGTTGTTGCTGCAGCAGCAGCAGCAGCTACTGTGTGCCGCCAAGTGCTACCGTTGTGTGTGGCACAAGAAATTCAACTGCAACTTCAGATTCAAGTTCCAAGTGCAAGTCCAGGCCAATTGTCATGGCGGCCTTTCATTGTCATGGCAGACCGATAGTGAGATGTATCGATAGGAGAAAGACGGTGGCAAGAGAGAGAGAGAGAAGAAAAGAGGGAGGGAGGTGGGACAGACCCCCAAACTGGCTACGTTGCACAGAAGTCACACTGCGGATACTTTATGGCAATTGTTTGTGTTTGTGTGGAGATTAGAGTGTCAGATATTTTATTGCTCCGGCCAAACGTGTCGGCATCCAGTGACACTCAAACTGTGCCGAGACCATGCTTAATTTATAGTTAGTCTAAATGGGCATAATGACTTTGGCATCGGCTTGCAACATGTTGCAAACAACAGGCTTCATCTCGTATTTCGTCGCTTGACCCTAATGCGCTGCAGTCGGAATGCGACGTTTTTATTTATTTATTTATTTTTTATTATTATTTATTATGATTTTTTTATTTTATTTTTTTTTTTACTTCTCGTGTCAAACAAATTTTTGAACTTTTACGCTGTCATAACTTCAGTTCCAGCTGGAGACTATAAATCAAATTGCAGTTGTTTTTGTTGCTGTTGTGGCTAGGCCCGCAATTGTTGTTCTTTTGTGAAAAAAATGTATTTTTAGTGGGTTTCACTCTGCATGCAAAAATGTATTACGAAACTACGATGCGGGCTGTCCACTTTTATAACATTTTTATTACCGTTATATTTATGTTAAATAAATATGATATAAAAATACTGTTGGAAAAGCAGATAGGATAACGAAAACAGGTTGAAAATGCTTATGATATTGGGAAAGGAAATTTTAATGGTAAATTTTAACTGGCAGTTAAAGTAATTTTGATAAAAGCTGCAAAACGGTTTCTATATTAAATATTATTTGAATTGCTTAATGAAGCTATAAAATGAACGATAAACATATAAAAAAAAAACTGGAAAGGTAATCGTTTTAAATTGCTACAATTTGTTTGGTAAATTTTAGCTGCAAAGTTACAATAGCAAACGATCTTCGGTTTTACTTTCAAGCTCCTCATGAAACTCTTTCAAAGTAGGCACAGCATAATACTGAAGTAATTACTATATAATAAACGACTCCATAAAGTATATTCAAATATATATTTCCCCACATGCACCACACATCTTCAAATTGCTCATTACACTGGGCCATTGTAAGCTGATCTTGCTGTGGACCTGTACGCAGTTCTCCTTGAGGTACTTCAGGTTTGTCTTGGTTTTTTTTTGTTCAACCATTTTCAACACCGTTTTCCTATAGACAATGGACAAACGGCAAACGGGCCGGCACAAAGTGTGCTCAAATAACAATTTATTGTTGAAGGCAGTTGAAAGAAAAACCTCTTCATCGGGCTTCGCTTCTTCTTGGTCTTCCTTCGCTGGCAAAAGGTGTTGTACTTGAACGAGAACTCGGATTGCATAACATAAAAGGTTGTCTATTCACTTAGCTGACTGCATACACACTCACACAAGCCTGAAGCCTGTCTATATAAATATATCTTGGGTTCTGGCAAAAATCTTCTTCAGCTTCGGCTGTCGACTTCCACTAATATTTTATTGTGGGCTGCCTTTTTTTTAGCCGTCAGTTAATTAGCCAATAAGTTACGGTCAGATGTGTAATTGATTTTCCCAAGAATCAGGATAGAGTGGAAACTTCTTTAAGCAGCAAAGCCTGGAAGCACTTGGAAAGCTTCGAAAGTGGAGCGAATTCAATTACGTGCAGTTCGAAGATCGACCGCATTTTTCTCTCGTACTTATAGATGGGGCACACACACGCACAGACTAAATTATACACACTCATTCACATCTGGTTTTCGTAGGTGCAACCACAACACAGAGATCCATCTATCAGGGGCCAACAAACAAATTAGGGGCACGTTGCATATGCAACGTGGAATATTTCATGAATTTCTTTGTACTCAGCCGCACTTGTGAGAGATCTGTGTGAAGTGTGTCCGTAGGGCGGAAACAAGGTTATGGCTGGTATATGGTAATATTACCAAGCACATTTAACATGTTTTTAAAAATTGCAATATAATGATAAACCCTACAAAGTACTATTTCATAGTCAACTTGATATTGAAAATATTTCAACATAAAAAGTATATAATTTTTCTTTTCATAAATGTTTAAATAAATAATAAACAATTTTAAAGCTCTTATATTAGTGTACGAGGTGTGTTCAAAAAGTACCGCGAATTTTGAATTTGCAGTTATTTTCATTTTATAGTAAATGCACCAGGGTATAGCCTTAAAAGTTGAATTATAATGATAAACCCTACAAGGTACTATTTCATAGTCAACTTGATATTGCAAATATTTCAACATAAAAAGTATATAATTTTTCTTTGTTATAAATATTTAAATAAATAATAAATAATTTTAAAACTTCTATATTAGTGTAGGCAATTTTATAGTACTCACCTTCACAGGCCACTGCATCGAGTCGGTCCTCATCATTGTCGCCCAGCGCCTCCTCCCAGTCAGCATCTTGCTCGGACAGCAGATGCAGTGCAGCAAAATCCTCAGCCAATCCATTCATGCCGAAGAAACCATCCTGGCACTCCTGACACTTGACACCAATGACACCGGGCTTGCACTCGCATTGACCCGTAATAGCATTGCAGTTGTCTAATACGGCAGCGCCCAGTGGATCGCAGTTGCAGGGCAGGCACTGCAAGTCCAGATAGGCAAAGCCCACGTCGCAGGTATCGCACTTCTGGCCGGCAAATCTTGGCTTGCACAGGCACTGGCCATCGGAACTGTCACACAGTGCACTCTCCGAGCCGTCGGCATAGCAGTTGCAAGACTCACAGCCCACGGCGGGATCACCCCAGTAGCCGAGCTTGCAACGTTCGCAGTGCCAACCCTCGGTGTTGCCCAGGCAGGTGATGCAAGTGCCTGTGGTCACATTGCACGGCCCACCATCGCACTCGCAGCGTCGACAGCTGCTGCCCAACTGCAGCGGGTTGCCATAGTATCCATCGTCGCACACCTGACAATGATCGCCAGTGTAACCTTCTGGGCATTGCGTGCAAATGTATTCCGCATGCTCCACCAGGCCGGACTGGGGACTCAGATCCATGTAGTTGTAGCTCTTCAGCTGGCAGCTGGGCGAAAAGTTGTTGGACTCCTCTGACAGCGGGCAGGCGCATCGCTTGCAATCATGGGGCGTGCCCTGCAGTGGGTTGCCGTAGAAACCGAGCTGGCAACGCTCGCAGCTGCAAAAGTAAAGAGAACAGTCTATGAGGTGCGTGTCTTGGCTAAGTGCAGTTTGTGTGTGCTGTGGTGAGTTTAGTGTGTATGCAAACCAACATGAGGAAAGCGTAGTGCGTCTTGGCTAAGGTGGATTTCAATTTGTGAATGAATACTTGTGATGCAAGTGGATGGTATTTTCTTCTTGTGGATTGTGTGTGTGTGGTAATGACAAGAAATTTGCATTGCATGTGTATAAACTCAACATGATGTATGTATGTACATATGTATAGCAAATGAAATACTTTTGCATATTATATTAATTTTCTCTTTTCTCCCTCTCCCTTCTCTCTCCCACTCTACTCACCGTTCTCCGTATGTATTGTGCATGCAATCGCCACAATTGCCGCTCTGCAGATCACACGAATTCGAGTGTCCGTTGCAGGGGCAAGGAATACACTTGCCCACCAACTGATGATCGGTGGAGTTCTCAAAGATGCGCTTGAAGCCGAAGGCACAAGTCTCGCACGACAGACCCGTATAGCCAGGCGGGCACATGCATTGCTCCACCTGCGTGGTGGCCTTGGCGCCCAGCTCCACACCCCCCGAATAGATGACAGCACGCTCCAGCACTGTCTCCACCTGATCGGTGTGATAGGCAGCGCGTATAAGCAGTGCATCGAGGGAGACAAGCACCGAGAGGAACTGCGATCGACTGACCGCTTCACCATGATATGCTCCACCCTCGGTGCGACGCAGTCTAGTCTTGATATCCTTCACAGCAGGCGGCACATGGTACCAGCCCGTTTCCGTTAGACTGACATTGAGCGAGAGCTCTAGACCCGTATAGGATTCATCGCCATAGGCAATCTTCAAGCCGTTCTTGCCGCACAAGATGACATTCGGTACCGTCGTGGGTTTGCCCGAGGTGTCGCCCCGCATCACCACCCACGACAACTGCAACTGCAAGCGGGCACCGTAGCTGGTCAGGCGATTACCCAGATATCCCAGCGGAGCCCGCCAGTAGATGGCCTCCACATCGTCCAGCTCATTGCCAAATGTCAAACGTTTTTGGTCCTCGTCCATGTTGACAGTGATCGTCTTGATTCGCTGTATGTCCGTGAGGAACCAATCGTTGAGGGTCTCGAAGGCCAATGTCTGCAACTTGGCGCTGTGGCAGCTCTGGGCAATGTGTGAGCACCAGCAGCTTGTACAGCCCTCTGGATTCTGCTCCTCCAGATTGTAGTAGCCCTCAACGCATTCCGCGCATGTCTCTCCCTGCACATGCGCCTTGCACTGACAACTGCCTGAGCAGCCGCTGCCCGCCAACGTGCCGCGAGCATCGCATTCACAGCGCCGGCAATTGTCGCCGTAATAGCCCGGAGCACACTCCTCGCAGTGCTGGCCCTGGAAGCCCTCAAGGCAGCGACAGGCTCCACCCAGAGGTGCACAACTGCCTGACGAACGTTGCGGATTGCAGGCGCAGGGCAGGCAGGGCTCCGAGGGTGCTGCATCAGCGGCTCTGTAGAAGCCCGCCGTGCAGAACTCACACTCATTGCCAGCTGTGTTGTTGCCACAGTCCTGGCAGATGCCACGCTCCAGAAACGCATCGTAGCTGCAGCTCTGGGCATGTCCATTGCACTGGCAAATCTCACACTCGCCTCCCAGGCTATAGGGACGATCCTGGAACAGTGGGCAGCACTGCTCGCACTGCAGTCCGCAGGTGTTGTGCTGGCAGATGCACTGCATCTTCGACTCCGGCACTGTCTCCATACTTCGGTCCGCATGTCCGTTGCAGTCGAGGCGAGCACTCACGCGCAGCTGCTTTAGGCTGTAGAAACTGCGCTTCTCCAGCGACTGCGAGTCGAGTAGCCAGTCCACACTGTTGTCCAGATTCGCTGTCGAGTGCATACCCTGCAATCGTATGCGCATAAAGCGCGCCGTTATGAACTGCATCAGTTGAGGCGTTTGGTCCAAGGCGCCTGGACGATTCTTAAGCAGCGACACGTGCAACTCGCCGTTCTCCAGGGGCAACGGCTTGGAGAACTGCGTCGAGCAGATCACCTCGGTATCGTTTTGGAACACATATTTGCCATTCTGCCCAGACAGATTGTAGCGTCGCCTGCAGTCTGCATCACTCAGACCAAAATATTGCCACGGCTCGTAGTTGATGCCATCCAGAGACTTTTCCAATATCCACGAAGCAGGACGTGGAGAATTGGCCGACTTGAGCATTACGAAGAAAATTTGATAGGTCTGAAAAAGATAAAGAGAGAAAAGGTTAATGTAGGGAATAGAATGTGCTATGTATGTGGATATATGTATGTACAAGTCTCCAGTTATGGACATGATATGGAGTTTACTTTTTTTAAGAGTTTGCATCAGAAAATAGCCATTTTAAAATAAATATTATATAAATTTATATATCAATTTTGACCACTATATAAATATATAACTTTTGAATAAGCATTACCAGAGGAATCGATGTAGCCATGTCTGTCTGTTGAACAAGGGGGATCAGTCCGATATATCGTTTAGCTGTCATATAGTACAAGCGATTGGCCGATTTTTGATATTTTTCAAAAGTTTTTAAAGTTAAATAGTAATTGACATATTATTTTTCAATTATGTACCAGTATAGAAACCATCGGAGGAGATAAGAACCAGCAAACCTTTGGCATGCTGTTCTAGGTTTTTGTAAAAAATTATCAACTTGTTCTCTCTTTTCTGACGGAGTTAAACATAATTTTCCCTGTAATTTCAGAGTTCTAAAGTATTGAAAACAGACTCTGACATGCATAAATGCAATCAATTCACAACTAATAAAATTATCAACAACTTAATCCCTTTGAAGAGATCTTCCGTCTATTCCTTTCCCATTCTCTTACACATATTCAAGCACGAATATCAGCGCGTTGTTTGTGGGGTTTGCCACGCCTCCTGCTGCCTGTTACATACATTTTCATATTTACATTTACACCATTTTCAATGGTTGAAGTCTATACAAGTTATATTTGCATTAGCCTTCTACCATATGCCAAATTCCACCCCATCGCTCCCTTAATATATGATCTACCCAGTATTTATTTCGACCATCCGCCCATTTTCATCTTACACTCCTTCGCACTGCGTTGTCTTGCCTCAGTTATTTACGTTCTTCATTTGCCTTAAAAGTCGCTTGTTATTTGCGCGTTAACAAACCGCACTTTGCGTACAGTTTGACAGTCACTGTTTGAGCTATAAATTAGTCGAGGGGGCCAAGAGTGACGCTGTTTTCTGTCACTTTGGGGCAACTCACTGATGTTTCTATTTAGTTTTATATCTTTGTGTGCCATGGCAGCAACAGCAGCAGCAGCAACAAACTCGAAAAACTTTAACCCGGCGTCGCCGCCAGCGTTGTGTCATAAATTTTCCGAAACTGTCAACAAAAGCGCGGCGAAAAACCACCTACCAAACGCCTGCAACACGCCCGGCAGCAACAGTTGACAAGCGATATTTATACTGTATATACATATAGAAAACTGAATGTGTATAAAGATTTTGTTTGCAATAGCGAAACAGCTTTGCCAAATGCCAAAAACGTCGCGTGTTGTGCCCCTCGATCGATGTCAGCAGATCGGAAAATGGAAAACTGCGGCAAGGTGTGGCCCCAGCACAAGGCAATAATTGATTATTAGACGTGGCCAAGCCAGCTGGCGCCATCTAACGAGAGTTTTCTGTACCAACTCACACACACACAGATACACTGCGAGAACTCATAAGCCTTGGCCTGGCCAAGCCATATCAGCCGTGGCGATAACGCACGACAGGCGACAAGAGACAGGCAACATTGCCGCAACGAGTCTATCAAATTTCAAAAGGTGCACCTTGTTTGCCACTTGCAACATTTGCGCCGCCAAGTTTTTCCGATTTTCAGCGGCAGATAATAAAACTGTGCACTGTGCAGCCACTGGGGAAAAGCCAGCAGCAGTGCGCATCCACTGCGCATGCGTGTGTTGTGCCTTGTGTCTCCAACTTGCCTCACTCTGCCCCCTCTTCAGTCGGCAACATCAATTTTTCTTACGCGTATTCGATTACAGCTGCCAGAAGACGCAGCTGATAAGATGCTGATTAGACAGATATGGCCAGATACGGCGGACAGAGACAGCAACAGCAACAGCAACAGGAGCCGAAGCAGAGCGTAGGAAATTAGTCGACAGGCAAATTAGCCCGTGTCATGGGAAATTTATTGCGTGCAGCGAGAAGATTTGCGTACAGAAGTAAAGTATGAATACATTAGGTGCATTCACGATTGCATTTGAAAGAGAGAAGACATTTAAATTGAAATGAAGAGAAAATAGAATAAATACTTAGTCTATACTATGGAAAGAATAGGTTACTACTTTGTAAAATAACAGAAAGTAATTGAATAGATATTTCTATTATCTTCTTGAAATTTTTCTGATCGAATTTACCACAACGGTACTAAAATTTGTTCTCATTCCTGGACAAAATTAAAATCTATATCACATTAGGTTACTTAATAAATTCAGTTTATATTTTATCGTAAAATTATCTTTTTCAACTAAAAATGCGACAATTAATGTTTACATCTAACAAAAGCTATAACATATTTCAAAGGAAAAACAATAAAAATGTATGACTTATTTTTAAGGTAAATTATATTAAATATATAGAAATTTTGATGGAAAGTATATAATAATTATTATTTTTATTATTTGATAAATTAAATTAGCTATATTTAAAAAGTAAAAATCATATTGTTCTTAGTTTGAAACTAATCAAAAAATATTTCATAAAATATATTTTCCTTTTTTAATTATCTCTCAAATCTTGTGATCCACTTTCAATGTAACTGCACCTGTAATTGTGTTCTGCCATCACTGTGCAATGTTCGGCAATATATCTATAACTAATCGCACGAAATTATGTTGTCTCCGTCAAACTGCACTAGCCTTGATCAGAGATTAAAGCCAGACCAAAACAGCAGAAGAAGAAGAAGAAGAGAACTGCACACGTCTCTGACTGGAAACTTCCTGCTGGCTGAGCAGAAACAAGTTGTCGATAAGAAGGAGAGATAGTTAGAGCAGGGAGCAAGTGTGCAGGGGACGTGGGGCAGACCACAGGCAGGCAGACAGGCATGCAGGCAGAGGCTCTATAGGGCAGTGGAAGATCTGTGTAGATTGCAATCAGCAAGTTGGATTGCGGCAAGTGGAGACTGTGGCTGTGCGAGCTCGGGGCGGCACTTGACATTTTTATCAGCCAGACGATTGACGGCCAATTGACATGCAAAACAGAAAGAAAGCGATAGACAGACAAAGAGAGGGAGACAAGCAGACAAATAGAAACAAACACACAGACAACTTTGTTCATATTTTTGTGGCCTGCACTGTTCGAGTTATTGTTATGTGCATTCCGATTGATAACAGACAATAAAAACAAACTCGTTCTGCCTGTCAAATTAGGCTATCGTGTGGCTAAAAAAAAGCTTGAAAATATATGCAGGTTGGAAAAATGAGGAAAAACAAAATGAAATTCCATTCTAACGGTGGTTTACAAATTGATTTATCTCTAGCCTCACACACACACACACACACTCACACACAATTGCCATAAATTATTTATTTAGCATTTTGCTGTTCATTAAACATTTATTGCTCAATCGAAAAATTTAATCGGGCACATCGAAACCAACACGACGAAGATGTTCCCTAAGAAAATAATTGTCAAAAAAAAAGGTAGAGAGAAGAAATTGTACGTAAAACTATAGGCATAAAAACAAACGCCATAATCCAAGAAAAGAAACACAGAAATCACTGCGTCGCATCGTAAACTTTAAAAATAAACAAGCGCGAAATTTTTCATGAGACTCTCTGACACAAAACTGGCAGACGATAGACGAGAATAAAGTCGGAGAATAACAAAAAATTATAGCGCAAAAATACGGTTTTGTTTTTTGGGCGCATATACACACATATGTTATGCTATGTATGTGCACATTATTCACATATCTATTATCTTCACTTGCCAAATACCCTGTTGTAGTGGGAAGTATCGTTAATGGGGAACGAAACTGACTCATAAGCGGAGCTTAATATCAGGAAAATGGTATGTGAGTTAATTTAAATTACATAAAACATAATTTATTTCTATTCGACACTGATTTCATAACGATTCTATATTTTTACTTATACTAATTCGTGCAATATGTTTAAAGTCTAAAAGGTATGGGAAAAAAGATATACTTATGTGCTTTAATGTATTATCTCAAATGCATAAACCATCACAGAAACCCTCCAAATCTTATTTGAAGAGGATTTGTACACACAATACTTATTGCCATCCATTTACTGCGTATTTACAAGTCTGGCAAGCGACAACTCGCACTGGCTTTTTTTATTGTTTTGTTAAATTTTAAAAGTTTTGTGGCCCATTTGAAGCGACCAAGAAATAGAATATTTGGCTGGCACGTTTTTAGATAAGGCGGCCAAACAAGCGAAGCGCATAATTTTTGGCTTATGTGGCGAATGAACCTATAAGGCGGTCATAAGCAGTGCAAAATACCCCGTAAAAATGCATAGAGAGGGACCTATAACTGAGGCATTATTTAAACTTTTGATTGAGAAACTATTTCAGCAAAATGTAAGTTAAATTTTAACTAAAAGAATAAAAATGTAGACCAATGAAAAATTAAAATTTAATTTAGCTTCTGATTGCGAAAGTGTTTTAGAAAATTACAAATAATATTTTAGATTAAGAAATTAAAATAACAAAATGAAAAACCACGGAAGTAAAGTGAAAGTAAAGTTAACACTTTTAGCTATAATCCGCATAGTCGATTATGTCACTCTGCAGTGCTTTTCCCATCTTCACTTCTTTTACTTTGCTTTTCTTCAGCACACTTCGTGTATGTGTGTGTGTTGTGTGAGCAGGCGGGCGGGGTTGGAAATATGTTCAATGCTTCGGCTGGAAAACTTTTGCAGCTCGCAAACTTTTCTTATCTGCAAATTGGCGCATTAATGCAGGCACCAGAACTGCAGTTTGGCCTTAAAAAAGCCAAATTCCGAAGCGGAAGCAGGGAACAGCTCAAGCAGAGCTTCAATCACGTTAACATTTGCTTACAAAACCTTCAAGTGATTTATGCAAATGCAGCTAACAACAACAGCAACGAGACGACGACGAAAACAACGAAAAGGAGTGGTGAAAGGGTAAGGTGAAGGGGGAAGAAGAAACATTCTGAAAAAGGCGAAACGTGAAAAACATCACAGTCGAAACAAATAAATAAATTGACCATTAAAATAATTGCAACGCCTTAATGCGTCGCGGACGTGGCTTGTAACACGCTTTGCTTGTTGTTGTTGTTGTTGCTGCTGCTCCTGCTGTTGTTGTGGTTGTTGTTGCTTTAGTTGGCTTTGCCGTTTGCGAATGTTGCAACAACTTGTCAAACATTTGAATTACAGTTACGTAAAGCTGCCCCAGCCTCGGGGCGCCGCCGCCAACAACAGCAACGGCAACTTATGGCCAAATTTGGCTAAATTTAATGAAGCAATTAAATGGCTATAAAAATCAAAGAAAAACATTTTTCAGCTTGTTGAAGTTGCCGCAGCAAAAACAGAAAAAAGGCATAATAAAATAGAAAACAATTGCCGGATTTGACATTTGAGTCATAAAAGTTAATGATAAAAATCGAATTTGAATCAGTGCGGAAATAGACAAATTTAAAGATTCCGAAAGAGTTGCAGATTATATTTTCCAAATATCATTTTTAAGGCACTCCTAGGTAAGTTTTTCACTCAGGTAAAACTCTATTCGACCAAGATATGCTGAGAGCAAAACCAGTTAAAAACGTAGAGTGAGTGACTTAGTGCATTACAGTTTGAGAGTCACCACTCGAGTACTCTGCAATTATAATATTTACTCCACCATTATACACTTAGAATCCCATTTGCAACCACTTTAAAACCACTTTCAAGCTTGCAATATCATCAGCACACTTCACAATTTGAGAGCCACTGTGCTGGCTCACATAATCGGTAGAATTCCCAGAATTCTCAGTAGACTTTCAATTAGTCACGCGCGCCCCAAAGCCATTGGAGCATAAATCTAGACATTGTTGTGGCCACAGCAAGCTGACAGACAGGCGGACAGAGAGACAGGCAGACAGACTGGCAAACAGACGGACAGACCAACTGACTGGCTGACTTGACTATCTGACAGACAGTTGCAGTTGGCTTTCGGTCGCCGGTTCTGGCCGGCTTTTGCTCTAGCCTTTTTCTGCGACATACCAAAACAAGCAAGAAAATATTTTAAGCTGTCAAATCGTTGACACATGCCTGTCCAGTTGTTGTTCTTGTCCGTGCTGTTGCTGCTGCTTTGGCTGTTATAGTAAATCACTCGATTAGTCTAATTGTTAAAATCAACTCGAGCAACTTCGACGCGCCCATGAAAACGAATGTCAAGTTTCCGTCAGAGGTCATAAATTTCTGTTTCGTTCTCCCACGACAGACAGCAGGAACGCGGCAGATCTCTTCTAATGTCTTTCCAAACAGTTGTGACAAATGCTTCACATAGTATATTCCCCCACGGCTAAATGAAGCGATAGCAGGCTGGAGAATGTGGGGGAAGTTGGGGGAAATAGGAAATAGAAATGGGAATCGGTGCTAATTGCCTATGACAGGCGACAGCTGAGAGTGGAGCAGGCGTAAAAGTCATAAATGTGTTTTAAAAATAAACTTCATAATTTGATAAGATTTTTATGCGCCTCCAATGAATTTCTTTCTCTGTTAATAACTTATTAATTGGTTACTTCGGAGGGGGAATTATCATGAACATAAGTACGATAGTTAGTTACTTATAACTGAGTCTCCTTGTATTTCATTAACATGTTCAGCTAAACTCAGCGCAGTATAGTATATCATTTCTTGATTATGAATGCTTACAATACTTGTCCAAATATATTAACAACTTCTCGAAAATGTATTTATAGTTTTTAAATTTATTACAGCTATTTATATCTGACTTCACTCTTTCTCGTCTTCCACTGAGCTCTGCGCAATGGATCAATTTCCACTTGAGATCACTCCCTACCTTATATACTCGTAGCTCTGCTCTTGACTCACGCCTCTCGATCTTAATTCGACGCGTGAAAGTGTTAATTGAAATTCTATCGATTCAGCTTGAGCTGAATGCAACAAAGTATTTTATGCCCCACACATCGTTGCATTTTCCTGTGGCCAATAATGATCATCGCATGCGCATCAGCTTTATAGGATAATTGCGAACTTTCACAGTCTTCTCCAGTCTCAGACAAGGCCTCCTCCCTCATGTGGCAATTATGTGCTGAAAAATCGTCTGCTTAACATCAGCCGACACAAAGTTGACATTTCAAGTGCAGTTCGTAATCTCGTTGTTTCCCCCACTCGGCCAGATATTTCAATGTTTTGATATAATTCTTTCATTGCCATATGCTGCAGACGCCGCAGAGCAGACAAAGATACTCGTATGTCTGTTGTACAGCAGGCCTGAGATTATGGAAGTACTCACTTACTTAATTAAAACAGTGCAGAGGAAAAGCAAAAGCGGACAACAGCATCGACTTGAGACTGTGATTTTAAATTACCAAGAAGACAAGTTTAAGTTGCGTGATTTCAAATTACTCTGCAGTGAAGTAAGCATGCAGTGTAAATTTAAATAATTCTAAAAATATATTTTAAAATATTAAAAAATCTAAACTTCTTTTCCTGTTTTGCCTAAGGTTGTTTCTCAAACTTAGCTTTGCATCTGGATCTGGCTCAACTTGAATATCTTCTGTGGTTATACTACGATCAGATTGTAATTAGGATGATGGATGCAAATAGTGTTATGACTCAATTAAACTGTTACCAACTTCACAGCAATTCAAAATTTGCTTCTATTACAGCTAAGATCTGAGTGTTCACAAAGACAGACAGACATTTATTTGTGCAAATGGCTTTACAGAAATCGTAAATATACAAATTTTAATATTTCAAATTAAAATCAAAACTAATTGTATATCAATCTAAGTGAATATTCTCCAATTAAGCATAGCCATCTTCTCAACTTCTTGCAGGGTATATGAACAATGTTTTTGCATCTGCCTCAAGTATGAGAGATTTATGACAGCCATGCGTTGCCAGAGAGTTATTAATAAATTATGCCGAAGACTGCAAACGGGAGCGCGCTGGCAAGCAAATCGCATAAATATTTAAATTGGCTCGTCCTTTTGCTTTAATTAACTTCACTCAGTTCTCTAGAGTTCTCTCGGAATTACCTTTTATGGATGCGCAGTCAAACTAAAAATTTTAATGATTTTTCTCGATTTTTTCGAAAAACACATTGTTGTGACACATGTTGCACCGAAATTTTGGTCAGACTGCGACAGCGACAACAACGACGAAGACAAAACAAAAAAAAGATTACTTTAAAATGTGAATATGTTTTTAAAGGTTCCCATGACTTTTGTTTATGGAGGGCAGCGCCAGTCAATGGCATTTCAGTCACTGCAATGGAGAAGCGTGGGAAGAGTGGTGGGGGAGTGGGGAGTTAGGGCAACGGGGTCTTCAACACTTCAACGGAATGTGTCAAAATTTACACGCTCCCATTACGTTGATTTTGCATGAGCGAGTAAATATTCACAGCCTGTCAAAGTGATTTTTGATTTATAATATATATTTCGTTTCGTTTATTTTTATTCAGAAGTGTTTAAAGTTCAGTCGTTCAATGGGAAGCTGATATTTGCCTAAGACATATTTCCGAAATAAAACTTTTAACGAGCAAAACTTTTTAGAAAACTTTGGGAAAACTTTGAAAACTCATTGCCGACTGCTTGCTTTATGTATCGTATCATATTTATGTACGGAAAACACATTCGAATCAATAAATGAAGAAAGTTGAAAGACGATACGACTTAATCAAGGCTCCATCATGGCAAATTTATGTTTGCCATTTTGAGCATTAGAATGTAATACCCAGTGACCGGTTCGAAAACCCGATACGATCCCAATGCGATCATATTTCATGCACAGTCTAATGATTGGCGACAAGCCCACAAGGCACACACCACCATCACCTCCACCACTACCACCACCACAAGGCACAGATGGATCATGGAACTGGCGTCAAATCGCTTGTAAATGAGTGACAAGTCAGCGGCTTAATTACAAACTGGATCACAGCTATGCTGTCACCTCAGCTCAGCATCAGAGCGAGACAGAGATAGGTTAAGGAAATCAAAAGAGAGAGAGACAAGATGAACGAGGCAAGCTTATTTCAGATTCTCACCTGCTTCAGATCCAGCGTTATGGTCACATACTCGAACTGTCGGCCACCCTGCAGCGTCGGTGATTGCCACCAGCTGTCCTCGAAGCTGGAGCCGGGCGAGATTAGCGACTCGATGGGTCGCTGCTTGGCCCGATCTGAGCTATGTGCATTGCAGGTGCCACACTGCTTAGCCCAATTACGATGCGGATACGCGTCCACCAGCTTGCAGTATTCCTCGGCGCCATTTTGTCCGCAGGTCGCATTTACCGTTATCGAGGCACGTGGTGCCACATTGAAGAGCGGCGGATAGAGTCCTCCCCCATTTCCGGATCCGGCGCTTACATCGTCCGCCTGTTGGCTGTTCAGCAGTCGCAGAGCTGGAAGAAGAAATCAATGGTTTTGTAAGCTTTTCGGTGAGTTGTAAGTTGTTTAAGTAGGTTGTTACTTAATTTAAATATTAATCGTGTTTCAATATATATTAACATATTTTACAATAAATATTTTGTACACAACGAGAAGTTTTAAGTATAGGAAAAATTGTTAAAGTTCTGCAGGTTGCTTTTAATTGTAGTAGGGGAAGAATCATATACGAAAAGATATGTAGTTGAAAATTTAATTAAGCCTGAAACACTTAGATTTTTAATGCTATATAGATTTCCCTGAAAACAAAACTGTTAAAGTACTTACAGTTACTCAACAAACACTTTACACAGATGTACATAACATTAACATGTATCGTACATGTGTGTAAAGAGTTTCTTGACTAACTGCATATCTTTCACAATTTTGAGTACAATTTCAATAAAGTAAATCAGTCTTTTCATTTCTATCATATACGTGGTTTCCTTAAGTTAACGTAATAATGTCTCGATACAGTACTAATGTTAAAACTGTGATTTCTCTAACATATTTTGCAGCTATCAACTTCAATTGAAATTATTTTAAAACTTAAGAATCTACAATATTATATTTCAATACACAGATGTAAGGAAGGTGCAGCTAAACTAATTGCTAAAAGTGAAACCCACACTGTAAACTTATATCTGAAATTCCATTTATTTACTAAAGCCAAAAACATTCGAAGTCTTTAAGTCTTCAGTAACTTTATCTTCAACTTTATGCTCTTAGTACTAGTATTGTCGCCTTGGCATATTGAGGGGCAAACAGTTTTCCATGCTCGTTTCATGCAATTGACAGTTTTTCCCATGTCAATCAATTTAATTGCTGGAACAAGACGAGAACAAGCCCTCGCAAGCTCAATCGACCATAAATCATCCGACGTACAGCTGCGCTCTGAACTTTTCGCGTGGCCAAATTGATTGGGCAGTGTGGAGAACGTATTGTATGTTGTATGTAGTATCTCACGGCTGCTCGAGATAGATAGCCGAACAAGGCAACTTTCGAGATAAAGTTTATCGCTGACCGCGTCGCAGCAGTTGGCAGCAGCAGCAGCTGCCAGAGAGCTGAAAATGTTGACCTGGTATGCGATTTGCATGTTTGGTAGCTCAAAATTGCAGTTTGCTGCTGCTGCTGCTGTCCACTAATGTTGTTGTATGTTAGGTGCAGTGTTGTTAGTGTTGTTGTTGCTGCTGTTTCTTGTGACAGCGTGTACAGTTTTTGGCAATTGTCAACAAAAAGTTTGCGCATTTGTTTGTCGAACGAGAAAATGTTGACGTAATTGCTGTGAAATTGCATAGAAGTTTTACCTTCCTCTTAAAAAGTTTCCTCTGGACTCTAAAGATATTTCTCGTCGAAAAAGTATTTCTAAGGGTAAGCAAGGGATGCGCATAGTTCGTTGAAGTTTTAAAGTGGAATAATAAATATAAACATGCATTTTCTTCGAGTGCAGACAAACTTTCAAAGTACATACTTAGTTGGTTTTTCTTTCATAAAGTGTAATAATAAATATGTTAAATAATAAAGAGTGTCAGTACTGGTATTTTAAAGTTTAAAAATGTAAGAAAAACTTTTTGATTTTCATTCAGTTTTTACAACTTCAATGAACTTGTAAACTGCACAAGCAACCCTGCCAATTAACACCTGCCAAATCAAATCACTCCCCACACTAATCAATTTTACTGTCGAAAACTATTAAGAAAATCTCTGAACATGACACGCAAAAAAACGAAAGAAAATCCATTTTGAATCCCGACTCAGATCACTTTCACTGGCAAAAACTAATTTCGAATCAAACAGAAAACAAGCAAACTAAAATTGAAGCTGTAATTATTGAAAAATAGTTTAACAAATGTGTAGAAAGCCAACAGACAAATTCGCTTTGGGCGGCTTGTGATTTTTCCATGCTGTCCAAGGTGTGAAAAGTGGAAAACCAAGAAAAATTATCGGCAGCTGTCAAAATGCGACGTTGCACGCAAATGGCATTTAAATGTTTTGACAAATAACAAATCTGCAGTAGCCGAAAACTTGACTCGCAGCAGCAGCAGCTGCACAATTAGATCTATGGTTAAAGCAGCCCACTCAACCTGGTCCAGGTATCTCACCCCACTGCCTCCTTCCCACTGCTCCCCTCCTGGTGCTGACAGCTTAAGTGAGAAAAGTTTTGCTGATTAAATGTTTTGACAAATTGAATGGCAGCATTTATAAACTGTGCACCGAAAGTCAAGTTAAAAGAGAAGAAGAGAAATGAAAAGAAAACTAATTTTCATAATTTTTTATGGCCAAACAGTTTGTATGATTTCCGACAAAAGACAACTTTATCAACAACACACATACGATGATGCGACGACTGATGCAAGTCTGCCTATAAGGTAAACAAACCATAAAAACGTTGCAAGCGAGGCGATCAGAACCAAACGCAAAAATACTCTAACTTTTTGTATCACACCTTGGCAAATTTAGGGAGGTGGTTTGGTAAAATAATAAGTTTATTATTATGAACCTTTTAAATGATATATGTATACTGTAGATCTACTATACAAAGAGAATAAATTTGATGTACTATTTTATACAAGGTATAATCTAGAATATCTATAAGTATCAGATCAAGCATGGATCAATAAGAAATACTTCTTCTGCAATAATGATTTGTACATATTCCTACATAACTTTATATATATCTGAAATATTATTATAAGTCCTACAGAACTTTATATATTAAACTTTATATATGAAATATTTTTTTAAATTCTTATTGAAATATAAGAAGGGTTTAAAGAGAATATTACAGAATCTTCTCTTAAACTTTATGTATTTGTCTTTCAAGCTTAGAAAGAATAGAACTACAGTATAATCTCATATCTGTATATCTGTATCATATCTGTATCCATGATATCTGTTATATTTACTGTAATAGATCTTTTAACATTTTAAAGTAATACGCTAATAAACATAGCAACGTTTGCTTAATGGATATCTGATATATAACTTCTGAGGAAACTATAAAGTATATATTAATAAATTGATGGCAACTTCTTATAGAGTATTCAAGCTGCTGTATACGGAAGTTAGAGATTGTCTCTCGTTTTGATTAATTACAAACTATTATGGGCAGCACGCATGGATCGGGGAGTCTCTTCGTTGAGTTCGTTGCATGGAGCCAGCTGTTGTTTGTTGTTGTTGCTGCTGCTGCTGTTGTTACCTCGACTCGCATAGTTGAAAGCATTTTACTGTTTTCTGCATTTTATTCATATCGAGCGGCGCATAAAATACAAAAATATTTTCACTATTTTTGGTCATCTTCGCCTTCGTCTGCTTTTTTTCTGCTTCTTCTCTTCTGGCTTTGCACAGCTGTGCGGTCTGCCCGGTTTATTGGTTTCTTCTTAGGGTAAAGTCAGGCAGGAACACGAAAGGAGTGTACAGAGGAAGGTGGAGAGGGGCAGGGGGCACGGCAATTATGCACATACTCGAGTCCGGAGTATAAATTACTCAGATCTGCCAGTCGCAAGCTGCTTATTAAGTCGTTTGAGTTGTTGAACTTCAAAGAATGCTGCACACAAATTGGACTTGGCTATTTCTCTAGCTGCAACTGGATGCACAATATGCTTCGTTCGCCAATTTTCTTGCCAATTTTGCATATTGCAATTTCTCAGAGCATTGCATCAAGCAACAGTCTTAACCTGGCCGAGTACTTTTATCGGGGGAATAAATGTTATTCGGTAGCCAAAGTAGCTGCCAAAACGTCTGCGATGACGCCACACACAACAAATCACACATACACTATACACACACACACACAACTTGAAGACGAGACAGCAAAAAATTTAATAATAATAAAAAATCGCTAGCGCTGCCCAAAAAAGGCATAATACAAACATGAATAAGAGGAAGGAAAATGTTTCAGTGCAAAGCCGAAGACTTGATTCGCTTTTACTGAGATTTTTACTGGTTTGGGTAATGTTTTTAAGATATACCAGAATGATGAAACAAACACTATAAAACACTTTTATTAATTAATATCGCCTTCACTGAATTTCATCACGTTACGTGCGCGTCACTTTAAATATGTAAATGGCAAAATGAGAGGGTTGCCAGATCTATCTCCATATGTACATTGAATTAGAGCTGCAATTAACATCGATGCAATTCGACGATAAATTGAAATCATCGGTGTTCAATATCCGATGTTTAATTTATTGTCTAATTTCCATCACTACAATGCTAAGCAGCTAGTTGACCTGGGGAGATTGCAGGTGCCAAGATCGGACGATTGATACTTATAGATCTCGACGAGATAATACGAAAATATGTACATACATACTTGCAATAACTATATATTAACTGTGTGACCATACCCCTGATCTGCCACTCATAAAACATGTATTTAAGGTAAGCAGTTTGTTTGAAAAAAATGCTATGATATATTCCATTTATATATTATCAAATTTTGTGGCAAAAATCACAATCCCCTCTGGCAAAGGGTATAACAATATCGCCAGAGTAGACAGAGGCTGAGGATGACGACGACGATGACGTTGCTGATGAGTCTGATGCGAGGCGGCAGCGTGACGAAAACAAACTTTATGCATCTTGACAGGCTGCACGGCTACCGTTGCCGGACCCTGGACCCTGGACCATGGACCTGGCCTGAAGTGGAGGATGAATGGTTGGATGCTTGAATGCTTGGCGAGAGCAATCAAAATATGGCCATAAATAGGCGTCCAAAAGCTGCGACTCTGCATCGCGTCTCTGCTCCTCACACCTCCTCTCCATCCCTCGACGCCCGTCTGCAGTTAATGCAGAAGGCACAACAACAACAGCTCAATTACAAATGGCGACAATGGTTTGGCATTGAGGTTGAGGATGACGGCGCAGCCAGCAGCAACGCGCTTTAAGACTTAATGGAATATTCAGATAGAGGCTTTTTCGTGGAATTTATTAATGGAAAGTAATCAAATATTTAATGATCGCTTCGGGTGGGGGCGACTAAATATGAAATGAGTAAAAGAGGAAGTTGCCAGATTGAAAAGCGAAAGGTAGTAAAGTACATATAATATATATCTTATAAATGAGGTACTGCCTAACTTTGCAGACATACATATTTAGACAACATGTCATAGGTATAACCTGAAGTTACCCGCAAAGTTCATCAACCTTGCGTTTACATAACAGAACTTCCCGTGGCTAGCCCGAAAAGTTGGTAACCAAATGTTATGGCGAAGTTCTTTTTAGGGCTTTACTCTTTCACTTAAAGCAAGTTTGTGAAATATTCACAGACCAAACTAAAGCGACAAATTCAACACCTCGTTGAGAATGTCACATAAGTTTTCGCAACCAAACACAGAGAGGGAACGAGAACAAGAGGAAGAATGGAAAAGAAGAAAACTCAAAATCAAACATCCGCATTGAGGGGGGAGGCCAAGAGGCAGAGGATGACTGGGGGGGGGGTCTTAAAAATGCATCAACTTGCAGCAGCAGATTGCCACAAGAGAGCTTAGAACAGTTCTGCGACTTGCGGCAGGTGTCAGAGTCAGAGTTTTACATGAGAAAGAGGGAAAGGGGGTACGGCAGGGCGGGATGGACGAACGCTTTGCTGGAATACTTGAAAACTTAATGTACCCGCGCTGAACGCTCGAATGGCTGCGGGAAGGCTCGGGAAAATGCCTAGACAAATGTCAAATATTTATTGAAAATAAACAACAACAAGGAAAAACGAACAAACAAATAAACAAACTGACAAACAAGACGCCAAACGAACAGACGTGAGAGACGGACAGATGAACGAAAAGAAGGCGACAAACGCATTTCCAAGAAAAAGAAATAAAATGAAGGAAAGAACGAGGAAACTGACCAGAACTGAGGATGTTTGGACATGCATCAGTGCACCGTTGCCAGAGCTCGACTTGAAAGCCGTACCGGGTGCAGGGTGTCGGGGAATACTGCGAGTACTGGTTGCCCCTTGGATGCTGCATAGTCCGGTGGGTGCTTCAAAAGCTGCTGACCGACGTGCCTCGACGCAGAGACGAGCTGAGAACCAGTGGGAGAATCGAGAATAGAGAACCAAAAAGCTGTCGGCCTGAAGTGGCGACGCGACGCGACGCAATGCAGCTTCATTCTCGGGCTCTGGAAAAATATTTATGCATGCCTGGCCGCTGTTCATAATGACGATCATAATGATCGTGATCGTGATCATCACGATGTTCGATAAGCTGTTGTTGGTCGATGACTTTGCTTGGGTTATGCAAGTAATGCTTGATTTGGTATTGAAGACTGGTAGCTGCCACTTGGCGTTGTTTTGATGACTCACAACACAATCAAGCTCGACTCTTAGTCGGTGTGCGTGCGTGGTGTGTGTGTTGCAAGCTGCCTGAAGACAGCGAGACTAATTCGAGTGCTGCACATTGGGTGGTTATTAAAGACGTGTGAGAACATGAGTCTAACACAATTCTAAAGAGAGCGAGAGAGAGGATAGACGAGTTAACAGTATGTAAAGCAATTGAGTTGAGCTGCGGGATAAGTTGTCGTTTGAGGATTATAAATTATAGACGAGAATGAGGTTAACTGCTTGCAGAGCTAAGCTAAAAATATCGTTGAGCTGGGGATTATAAACAGGAGCTGCTAGTCTGCTACAATTCAAATCGAATGAATTATACTTCATCTCTTTTTAATCAAAAGGAATTCATTGCAGACAGAAGTCTCAACGTGATTAGCTCAACTCATTTAGTAAATATGCCCACGTTGACACAGAGCCTTGCTGCAGCGACAGGTAGTCGAAGTCTTCATCAAGCAGCCTTGCAGCCTGCCAGTCTTACGATCTTGCCACCACTTCCAGTCGTCACCTCTGTTAATTAAGAGACTTGTTTCGCTCGAACGCCAAAAGCACTCGACTTTTATCCAATCGAAATTGTGTAAGCTACCGGCAGCAAAGAAAGATACAAAAAAAAAAACATCCACAGCTTGCTGAGGTTGAGGTTGTTAAAGCGGTACAAGATCCCATTGAGGCAGTGTCGTGTAGCGGTTCATTTAATAATTTAATAAGTGCCACAACATCACGAAAATACATATTTCGTTGCTGATGACTCGATATACATAACATATTGTATATACACTTTTTTATTCGTTTCGAACACTTGTTGCGATTAGTATCACGATTTATGAGCCCGAAGCAAGCCTGAACACTTGCATTCTACGTATCGTTTCGTTAGCTGCCCAATACAAAATTCTACAATCAAGCACACACTAAACTGTATAATACCCTTGTTCACATTTTTAAAAGTCTACTATGAGCCTTTCTTTATATTCGTATGTATATACATATGTATGTAGTCCGATCGGATTGCAGTTCATTACAGTTGATGCTTATCAAACCTAAGTATCCAAACAACTTCCTCCGGCATCTAACTTTTGAAAGAGATTTGAGAAGAGTTTAGTCACAAATTATTAGCTTATTTCATTTAAGACATCTGTGTTTTAAGAAGCAAACAAACAGACAGACATATGGTTACAGTAAATTAGATCACTAATCCTAATCAAGAATAAAAATATTGTTAATTCTAATCAAGAATATATATTTTGGGATGTTTATGCTGTAACATACATTTGTACGTAGTTATTATACCCTCCTTTGGGCATTTTCAATAGTCAAAGGGTATAAAAATACTTTGAAAATCGTTGTTTGCCGATCACTCGAAATGCATTTGCTCTGACAAATATTTGTGTCCGAAATCGTTAGCCAACACTGCAACATTGCGTGTTACGAGTCGCAAGGTCTCTTTCTCTCTCTCTGTCTCTCTGTGGTATCTGCACTCATTACTCACGTTTCGCTGAGTTTTGGTTAAGCTTTATGCTTCGGATATGGGATATCTGATACTTTGGGGCTTAAGCCCCGACGCAGCCAGCACGAGTCGCCCACACTGTTTTCTGGCTTGTTTTGGCTTGTTTTTGGGCTCACTCTTTTTAGCTGTTAATTTGTCAAAAGCTGTCACTTTTTATTAATAAATGCGCTTGTCTTGTGCACTTTTCCTGCTGCTTGTGTTGCTGTTGCTGCTGCGAGCCTCGCATAATAATGTCATAATTAAATTTATAAACTGTGAGTCAGCCCATCAGTAAAACAGGCAGGCGCTGCACGCGTTGCGAGTCTGGAAGAAATGGCAAAGTCACAGGGTCTCCACTCTCAGATATGAACAGACCGAGAGGTAGACAGGCAGACGAACAGATGGACAGACAGGCGTGTTGCCGACATAGTCTAGACAGGCAGGGATTAACTCTTAAGAAATATGATAGAAGTTCTTGAGGAGTTGTTGCTACTTCTGGAAAATTTAGCATAGCATTACACGCTCCATTTACAGATTCTTGTGCTCTTCTGCCCTCAGAAAAATTCCTTTCTTCCAACCTAAAGTATTTGCTTGTATTACATTCCTCTCTTTTTTCTCTAACTCCCCTTCCTCAAACTCTATTTCCTTTCCCTCTTTGCTTGTTTTTCTTTCTATATATTTCATTCTTCCCATTACAATATGTACACATACGAAGCTTGTTGAATAAATTCCTGTATTTCTCAAATGTCATAAACTTCTCTTAGATTCTCCGATTCTGATGCAAATTGAATTAAAGAATGAATCAGTTAAATTTTTGCCACAAAATCTTAGCGACAAATCAATTGCAATTGCCCATAAAAGCATTACATTTACAAGCCAGTTACGAGTTTAGTGCATTTTAACGAGTTGGCAGCCTCGGTCAAGCGGCGGCCTGGCCTGCCAGCCAAGTCAAGCTGCGGACGACGATCATTTAAGTGGGTCGCTCGGTCAGCTTGAGAATCAGCTGGGTAATCCAAATGACAGCCATTAATGGCACACGCTGCATGCGGCGATCGGCCATAAACAAATCATTTCCAATAGACATAAAACTTAAAGCGTTGCCAGCCTGGAACAAGTTTATAAAGCGTACGATCCGCCCCATAGTCAAACAAGTGGGAGTGTTTTATAGAGTGAGAAAGAGAAATACATATGTTGGAAAATACCCTGTGAAGAGTGATCTGTGCAAAAGGAGATGGCATTATATAAGAGAAAAGATTAGAAAGAAATCCGACATTAATCGAGTTAGATTTGAAGTTATCCGTGATTATCCATAATTAAAGATTAAAGTGCTTATAGATACCCTGGGAAGTACTCTGGTCAAAGGTTTGATTGTATAATTGTCAAATTTGCAGAAAGAGAAGATCATATTATAAAAGGATAGATTGGAAAGAGGAGGAGATCAGATTCAAATCCAATTATATTTGGAATATTCAGGAATAACCTGAATATTCTTCCCGTACAACTTTTCAATTTCAATTTAACAGGGTATTCGCAGCAGACTTCCCATAAATCTGCTGTCCTGACACAAACGTTGCCCGAAATAGTTGGCTGTCAACTTGGTCTCCCTCTTGGACAGTCCGTGAGTCTCTCCACCTCCTCCGGGGCAATCAAGTTGACTTGTAAACTATTTAATTAGTACGTACTCGCCAACGTGTTAGTTTTGGCTGTAAAAAGGCGCCGCCGTGAGGAGACAAAAATGGCCAAAGAGAGTCAACCCACGAATGCCGCAGGCGATGGCGCTGGTGGTGCTGGCGCCGCCGCCTTTGCTTGGTCATTTGATGGCGCCGACGACCAGATGTGGTTACTATTTTTTCTTCTCCTCCCCCCTGGCTCCTTTTATTGTATTGTATGTTTTCTTATGGCATATGCAATCCATAATAGTTGTCAGCTGAGCCGCCGTGTGAGCCGCCTGTGGCTAATTGTGCAGCATAAACGTATCTCATGGATACTTTGATACTTTGAAAGAAAATAGCATTAATTTGCTTGTTTACGTCTATGTCGTCGCTGATGACGATGCATATCTCTCCTGGCTGGTTTGTTTGCCATTTACAAATTTTAATCGCCACAGCTCATAAGGCAACCAGTTATGGTTAGATTTGATAAGACGCTTATCCTGTCTGTCGCGTCACAAAAATGCTGCTTTTTTGATTAGCAATTAACGTTTTATTGAAAAGCCTGACTGCGAGCTCTCAGTTCAACCTGCTGTAGAAGTAATTTTCGTGTCTAATTGACTGCGCATAACTGTTAAGTCGGGGGTAGATGGGAGTGGAGAAGGCTACTTATCTCTTTTGACCGATTTGCCATGACTGCAAGAAGTTGTTGGCTGAGTGTGACCAGCTTTCAGAAGGTTCAGTGAGCACGATTTGAAATTAACCAATATATTAAGATTTAATGCATACTCCGTTATTCATAGTGATCACAAAGTGTCCACAGTACAGGAGACCATCTCCAAATATAGCCGAAAATACATAGAACAGTATAAGAACTATGTAATTATTCTTGAATTTGTGCTACTTAGCATTTTCACTCAAGGCTGAAGGCTAAGTATGGGATAAAGTCAGAAAGTTGTATCATTTACACGTCGCGTACAAATCGAATTTTAAAAATTATATTATTGATTTGTGGGGGTGCTGGGCGTGGCGTCCAATATTTGAAATGAACTTAATCAGCGTATAGTGTATGGGAACAATCATGTCAAATTTGATGTCAGTAGCTTTTATAATAGCTGAGATTTGTGTGTTCACACAGACATACGGACATACATGGTAATCATTCGACAGACAAACTCGGCCAGTGATCCTGAGGTCGTTGTGGGATCTTCTACGTGTCGTACACACGTTTGCACAAAGTTGTTATATCCTATTTGACCAATTTCAATGCTCGAAGGGTATACCAATCTTGCCATAGATCTTACAAAGCCCATATCATAATCGTTAAGATATTTCAGGTTCCAAGTATTGCATAAAAATACATAAAGTTCTTAATTTCATGATCATGTTTATCATCTTTTCACAGAAATTTACCTCTAAATTTGCACAATTTTGTGAAGTTCAATGGATTTGCGGTTTTGTGCCACGAAATCATCATTTATTACTTATTATTATTTACTCTCATTAACAATTGTTTGAATATCAAAGGTAACTGGACTGGATAAGAAGCTCTAAGCTCAGTAGGGTGTACAATAGATATACAAGGTCGCAGTACATCTCCCTCCAATCAAATAATATCAAACATAATATTCAATATATTAATATATAATATATATTAAAAGCATCTCAAGGATTTGCGCATAATTATGACAGACACAAAGCAAAATTGACTTTAGCTTGAAATGAAATCGAAATATTCCAGTAGAGCGTTTCGTATGAAAAGCGTACTTAAATATTCAGCTCGGGTTTTTTAATTAAAGAAATGCCAATAACTGTGCGGGATTTTGGCTTTTGATGTGAACAGGTTTCGAATAGCAACAATTACAAATCGCCTTCAAGGCGTATTAATTAAGCAATTTGTCAGGCATCGTGTTGTCGTTGTCGGTCGACTTTTTTGATCCCGCATCAATTCCAGAGAGCCCCTCTCCCCCCTCCCCCCTCTCCTACCCTGCTCGCATCATATTGCTTTGCATGTCGCGTGTCAATTTCTCAGTCTCGCAGTTTGATTGGACAACGTGACAGTTGCGTTATATAGAACACTAATCATGGCACTACCCAAATGTTTCAATCCTTTTAAAGACAAATCTCGCCAGACTGTCAAAAAAAAAGAAGAAGAAGAAAACCTCAACGAAAAGCGAAAAGAAAAGCCGCCAACAGCAGCAGAAGCAACAGTGTCTACACTTGCAGCTCCAGCTGTGCAGCATCTGTGGCTAGAGACATATGTACATATGTATCTGTATCTTGACGGGTGAAGCTGCAGTTTAACCTGATCTCTGGACTCGGCTGGCAGTCGCCTCATTGCCAGCTTCTTGAGCTTTTAACGTGTCTGCGCCGCGTGTCTGCAGACAATTTGTTTTGTCGTGCATTTCTCTGGTGATTTGACAGCAGGTTTATTTCCCAATACCCTGTACTCATCAAACGAATGGGTAGAGTATGCTACGATTAAGAGCGAAGAACATTTTGCAATATACTATATGATTTCAATTTTACAGAACTCACAAAAGGTTTCTTAAAGCAGAAGAAATTCTTTGCCACAATCTTCTCAGTCTATTCTACAAATTTAAGCATAATCTAAAGACAAACATAACAGTCACAGGGTATTTAATATTTCTATCTCTTCTTTTAGTGAACTTTCCTACGTGTTTTCTTCTAGCACGGCATTTTAATAGCACATGTGCTTGGAAATCTAATTTTCCGGCTGCTCATTTTCTGGAGAACATTTTACAAGTGCTGCCCACTCATTGGGCGTGGCAGGTGGTTAACAGCTACTCCCAACAACTGACTTGATGTAGTGCGAAATTCAGGACAATTTTCGAGCGATGCGTGAGTCATGCGTAAAGGCACGTTTCGGCAGCTGTCCATCAGTTGGCGCAGACTACAACTATCTATCTATCTATCTATCTGCCGAATAGTCTGGCTATCCAACTCTTCATCTGTCTGTCTGTCTGTCTGTTGTTGCAGATGTTGTTGCTGTTGATTCCAGCATGTAAATAGTCTGCACATTGTCTGCATGTTGATGGAAACGCCACCATTTACAGCACCTTTCCCCCTGTCACCCGACAAGACGTTGGCGTATTCAAAATAGACTGGCGAAAAGTTGTCCCCGATTGTCGGCACATTTTGTAGAAATTTTAGACAGTTGGACAGGGCGTAGAGATAGACAGACTTTGACTATGAAGTTGTAGTGTGGAGTTATAAAATGTTGTCGGTGAGGTCGTCAGCTTTGATTGATGACTCACTAAGGAGCTGACGATGAAGGAATGCATTAAACAGTGCAAAGTCATTTACGACAGTTTGTGGTGTCTTAATAAAACTCACAGAGAATTGATAATGGAATAAATGAAATTATAATTAATCAAATGACTTAAGCAAAGAAGCTTTCCTTATTCTAGATACATATAGCACATAATTATAATCACTACACCTCAAGTGTTCTTGCATTTGCTGTCATCTTGAGTTTGTCTTCCTTCTTACAGCAATAAACTGAAATATAATCGTACATATGTTTCAACATATACCCGTTCTTTAGTATTCCTAGAACTTCGTGCTGAACTTGCCCATCGCAGTCTGCAGCAAATTGATCAAAGACCACAAACTGCCACCCACAAATCACTTCCTGTACGTTTACGCGAATTCCAATCAACACCTTCCTGAAACTCCCCCCAGAGAATTTCAAACTGCAGTTCATTTTTATCCAGCTTTCATCACATGCTCAAAGGTAGCCCCAACCACGACGAGATCGAAAGCAAATAAACAATTTGTCTGCTGCAGTTAGGGGAACTTCTTTCAGCGCAAACATAAAGCATAATTAGTGCAGGGCTCTGACAGGTTCTATCTCACTCTCTCTCTCTCTTCTGCTTTGCAGCATAATATTTATACAACACTCTTGAGTGTTTCATCTACCACCAACCCCAAAGATGCAACACAAATTTCCTGCATGCATTTCCCTTCTCAGAAATCAAGACAGTTCTCATCTCGATTCTTGAATTATTTGCTGCGATTTAGAATCGTTGCGAGAGGCAACAGGTAAAAATTGTAATCTGATATCACTTGAGTTATGGTCACAAGTTCTTTTGCCCGGGCCAGAGAACGGATTGTCTGTGTATTTAGCTTATCAATGTCATCAACGCCAGTCGATAGTTTTCGGCACCTCGTGGTTGCGTAGATCCCCGAAGACTGCAGTTCAGGAACCCTGTTCAGGTAAACCCGTCGCCATGACAACATTTATCAATGAAGTTCAATGACAGTTGTTGTAGCTTTCGATCAACAATCGTTTATCAGTTTAAATATTGACAAATGACTCGATAAAGACGCCGCAAGTTAACGAGCAAGACAGACGAAGTTCGAATTCGACATCGAGATCGAATGTTGTTGTCGCCTGAAGTGTTAAACATGGAGGCGCTACAAGAAGACGATGACATTGATGAGGTATTTTAGAAGTGATAACTGAAGGTGTAAGAAAAATTCCAGTCAAGTTTGTCTATGGTTAGATAACTTAAGGAAAAATGGGGAAAATAAGGAAAAAGTGTAAGGGGAGTGAAAGAAAAAGGTTAGCTATCAGATAACATTTTAAAATAAAGAAATAAAGTGAAGGAAAACACTGAGGAGAAAAAATGCGTTTGTTCTGGACTATTAAATAGTTCTTAAGGAATAGTATGCAACTTTTACTAAAATATTTGAAAAGTTCACATCATAATAATGTATTATTTTGATAATCTTTTTAACTGTTAGGTGTAGTAAATGAGAATTTGTAAACTTAATTGGAAAAACTCCAAATTAGTAAGAAATTGAATGTTCTAGGCTCTTAAATAAATCTCAAAAAATATTAAGCAACTTCAACTTTAATATATGAACTGGTATAACAAACCTATGATTTAAACTATAACATGTAGTAGATGAGAGATTATGCTTTAGGTTGTGGTTTTAGTGGCGCCTCATCTCTCACACTTTACGACTGTAATCCTCTCAGCAACATATCACTTATGAGTAATTTTCATAGTTCGTTATGGGGTTCTAAGAAGAGTTCTGATTACGAGTTGATAATGTGCGTTTCTCCCTTTCGGCACTCTCAGTATGAAATCCTTCAAGCAAGAGATTCATTCCACTCACCCTCATTGATTACTCAATCTAGTCTCAATTCCTGCTCAATTCATGTGCATTATGATCATTATCAGAACATTAGGTAGTTTACAAAACCATGTGGCACTCTTGCATTGACCCAAATTTTGGGGAATTCTCGCAGCCTGAGACACAATTTATTGGAACTGCTGCGGCGTCTGCTGCTACAACCTCAATCACAGTGAGCGCTGCATTTCCATCTCTTCTTATCTCAAGTGTCTGCACTAACGAGCTACGAATTTGTTTTTCCACGGGCTGCACATCAACAGTCCGCTGACCCGTTAAATGTTCCGGTGGCCCAGTGGAATGGGGCATTGGGAATACGGGATGCCGTCTGCTTGGCGGCGTCAATGTCTTATCAAAACTTGGTCTATAACATTAATTTATTGTCTGGAGGCTGGCACTTCAAAGCCACATAGAAGAACTGCCTGGAACCATCAGATATCTGCCGGCAATTAAGCATAAGTTATTGCCAACGAACCGTCCAAGCGACCTACCAATCGACCCTCTCGCATTTGTTTAAACAGCGGTGAGAGAAACGGTTCCACACTTTGGGAGTTTTTCGGAATTTCTATAGATCATTTTGTGGCGTCTCGTGGTCAGCGGGTGAAGTTGTGGCTCGTTCCTTCAATTCCTCCACTTCTTCCTCAGTTGAGGTTACAAGTTCTGTTTGTTTATAGAAGCTACAACTACAAATTGCGTTGTGGTTGTATTTATGAATGCCCAACAAAATGTTTACTTTCTGTATTTCTGGTTTATAGACACCCTGTGGGAACCAAAGGATAAACTCATTTAGTTTTAAGCTAATTTTGAGTTGCGTATCGCAGGTGAGCTTGTCAAATTTGGCATACCAATTAATCTCATTACTACAATAACTTCACATTCTGTTAATTGCATTATGAAATCAAGTACAGAACAAAATGTATTTAACTTTAAAGCTGCCTACAGGGTATGCACAGTTCTATGTATTTCTATTTCATTTGCCAAAGTTGATCTACAATACTTTTTATGCCTCTTTGCCCTTTAGTTGTATGTTCTTAAGTGGTTTATTTATTGGAACTTCACATCAAAAGCGCACTCGCAATTTGTATGGATTGTATTGGGTTTCCATATCGAATAACACTCAGTACTGCTGCCATTGTTTTGGTAGCTTTTGTTTATTTTTAATGAGTTCTTCCCGAATTGCTGCTACTTCTTCTCGTCCATCATGTTGTTTATTGTTTTTGTGGAGTTTTGACATGTGTTTTCCAAACTCGAGCCAGCCCCATTTTCAGAGTATCAGATAACTTGTGGGATCTTTCACAAAGAAAGAGAGAAGTACAAATTTTATTGCCTACTCATGCAGCTGAGCAGTAAATCCTTTTCGGGACCTCTTTGATTTTATCTACTTGCTCTTCAATGTTCTACTTTTTGGCAACATTGGAATGTATAGCATGAGGGTATGGAGGCAGAGCAGCAGCTGTCTTGCAGAATTATGCACTTCCGCAGAGGCAAGGCAAATTATTGCACAAACAACTCGCCCAGACTTGGCCAGGTGTTCGCTTCGCACATAAAAACGAATGATCTATAAACTGCATTTAAATAAATTATCACAACAAAGGGCTGAAGAAGATGTAGGTAGAGTCCAAGAAAGAAGAAGGGCTCCCATTCTGCGGGATAAACAAGTTCTGCAGATAAGCAAATGGGTGAATATAGAAGAACAAGATGGGCAGCTGCAGCAGAATTGCCAGCAAGGGGAGTATTCATTTAAAACAAAATGTAGGAAAACTTAAGATCAAAAATTCCAAATATTTGATTCATATGAAATTCCTATAAATTAAAAACCAAAAATCCAAATTTATCAATACTTAAACTTTTCCTAAGATCTTCTTCTTGTGTCGAAAGTTTTGTCTAACTCATTTATATGCAGCTGGAAACTTTATTCAAACTGAAACTTCTTGGAAACTCTTTGCCCTCAGACATTTTCTCGACAATTTCCCAATAAAATGATAACGCCAAAAGGAGTCGAAAAACCAAAGTTCAAATTCATGAAACTTTTGCTTTTGCTTTTCACGCTTCGGCAGGCGAAGATTAAGCATAAAGAGCAATAGGCAAAACCAGGAAGAGGCAAACGAAACAGTAAAGTTCACTAAACTTCGACAACTTCACATGTCAATAAAGAATTAAAAACAAATAAAACTTCAATGAGAGGCAGCAGTGGCAAATGTGGAAGGTGCAGAGGGGGAAAACAGTTGTGGCATTTTCCCACAAATCTAAATTTCCAACGCTTGTGTAATGCAGTTAACAAGAAGCAAACAGCAGCAGCAACAACAACAACAATAACAACAACGGCAACAAGAAAGCCGCGTTAAAAATCAATGAAGAATGCATTGGGCAAACAGCAGCAGCATCGACTGCAGCAGCAGCAGCAGCAGCAGCAGCAGCAGCAGCTTTCCAGTTTGGGCTGAGTAAATATCTCAGATACGCGCCGCGGTTGGGCATGACTTATGGAATCGAAGTCTATAAGAACAGCGGGTATATATCGCAGGCAACTAATGAGCTGCCCTCTGTGCGTTGATTAGGCATGGCTTACAACACAGCAGCAACAACAATAATAACAACAACGGATATGTGGGCAGACAATCATGCAGTAGCATTGTATCTCTCAGATACATCTACTTTGTATCTACTGCGCCTTTGCTGACCCATTTCGAACTTTCATTTTCTCTAATCTAAACAAGCCATCAATCAATTAACTCACTCGTCCAGCACAGTCTCTGCTTCAGCTGCTGCTTTATAAATAGTCAACACGCCGTTTAATCGTCCAATAATTTGCTCTATTAATTCGCATTTAAGTCTCTCTTTCTGCCCACTCAAGACGTGAATTGCACTCGATTATATTACTTGTTTTTTTTGTCGCATCAACTGAATGATTTAGTCAACGATTTCGATGCATTTGATTTGCAATCATTATGAACGTCTCAGTTTGGATGACTTGCTCGAAAGTTGTTCCGATTGCTGCTGCGAGAGATAGTGAGATAGAGACTGATTAGACAGAGACAGAAATTATTTATAATGAATGAAAAAATTAACTATCGATTAGAGACCTCAGACTGATAATTGGATTGAGTTCACAGGGCATTTGAACAACGGTTTTCCGTGTTCTCAATCTATTTTACATATGAAATATTTTTATATTACGTTCTGATCGTCATAAACACCTTTGAATTCTTGTATAAAACTTTAAAATTCTGTTCTCAAACACTGCTCAGCCTTATCAGACTGGGTCAATGTGTTTGTAGAGTGAAGCACAAGCGATTCTTCTGGCAATCATCAGCAATAACAAGCGATTATCATAAAAGTCATCAAGTCTCCAACGACACGCAACTTTGTAAGCTCGTCTTCGTTCGTATAGGGCTACAAGCTCGTCTTCCCTCGCATAGGGCTACAATCTATTAGCAACTCATAAGCTGTAGCCGCAGGAATGCATATTCCGAAGCGGCAAATCGGTTTAGAGCATAACAAATTTAAACGATCCGCTGTTGTCAGTGGACACGATAAGCCACTTAATTTTTATAACCACAGTAGGCATGCCTAGGGGAAAAAGAATAGTCGAGGGTTCCGCCTGCTTCGCCTGTTACTACTCCTCCTGCTTCGACATCATGCCACATGTGCGGGTTCTGGTCGACACCTAAGCGAACACATGTTCCTATTAGCGCGTGTTGCGGTTCCTGCCTGACATATCCCATAGATAGAAGTTGTAGGAGCACTCACGCATGCTCAGCTGTTCCAGCTATTATTCCTATACTCCAGAGGCTGTTCGAAATCTCTAACAATTGGCCATTGTCTGGCTTGTTGTTGTTGTTGTTCTCAGTTCACGGTTTGTTACGGCATTTTCTTCTTCCTCTTCAGGCTCGACCACAATTACTGGAGTGTAGTTCTAGAAGCCTGCGCTTTTGTTGTTGTTGCTATTGAGCTCACTCCTCGGGGTCATATGTGCGACACTCGTACACACACGCCCACACACACACACAATACTCTATTGCAGGCATGTCCCTATTTTTAGGGTTTTTCCTTTGCCTGACTCTATTTTCTATTGTTTTGTGCCTTTTTAAATAGGATTCAATTGCTTGGAAATTATTGAAGAAACACTGATTGTATGTTTTGACTGCTGAGAGGTTTCCATGGGGTGCAAAAGATATATTGTTCAAGAATATATTTGTTTATAAAGTACGAGTAATTACAGAAGAATGAAATAGTAAAACAAACATAGAAATCATGCTAAACGCATTTTAATAATTATCTTTTTAGGTTCAACTATTACTAAAAGTAACAAATAAATGTTAAAAAGTATAGTAAATAGGTTTAATAAATATTCTATATTTAATACTTTCAAGCAGAACTTCCAACCTTAAAAATACTCTAACAGCTTTTTTCGTCAAACAAGTAAACCGTTTGCTCTGTTTGCTTCTTATAAGAGTTTCTTGCGGGGTTTCCGAGCTAATAGGCAAAGTTCACATCACATCGCGTTGCCTGGTCAAGAGGAACATGCCACAACCGCAACTGGAGCCAGCAAGACGACCACGACGGCGACGACAACAACATTGCTGGACCATAACTGGACCTCTCACGTAATAACGTATAGAATTACAAAGAGAAGAAAATCTCTTCCTCTCCTGTCACAACTTTCACATGAAAGTTCTTTCAACTTGAGCGCCCAAATATGGACGCCAGACACGTTGGACACGACAGAAACCACAACAACAACAGCAGCAGCAGTAACAAGAAGAACAAGAACAAGGAAGCCTCGTAACGAGCGACTTCTTGTGGCGCAACAATCGATCACATCCATATTTAGTATGCGCGCATTAGAGCCATCTCTGGCCAAGGGGACTTACCATTATTGGCACTCGATGATTTGCCATTTGGTCGCTGAAGGCGTCCATTGCGGCGACGCTGTGCTGCGGACTGCTTCTTGCCCGATGACGTTGATCGCGAGCCGAACTCGGCGGAAGCTGTCAGCTGATCCTCGGCAATGTTACTTTCGATCAGCAGGCCACTTTTGGTTTTATGTCGACGTGATTTTTGACCCTTTCCCGACTGCGAGAGCTGCGCGGATGGCACCTTGCGTTGTGGTATGCGTACGCCGGTCCAGGAGACAATGTTCTCCTCCAGCTGCTCCAATGATGAAGAAGAGGTGGAGATGGCGGCAGTGGAGTCAAAGCTCTCCTTGAGCAAATGAGCAGGTGAGAACTTGGTCTTGCTCTGCGACGCACGTCTGCCCTGACTGCCGGCAATACAGAGCAATAATATCGGCACCAGGCAACAGCAAAGGAGACGTTGAACTAACTTTCTGGTTTTCATTTCGTGACACGAGAAAAAAATAACACGACACAACAATAACTAAAACACAATTCAAACTCGCATTTTAACGATCTGACTTTGAACTTGGAACTTTAATTATTTCTGCTTCTTCTCGAATTCGGTTAAGACTTTTATTGCTTATATCAAAATGATCACGCACTCGCACCACATTTCCGAGAATTTTCATTCATAATTTCTATATTTTTTTTTTATTTGTAATTCTTTTTCTGGCTATTTTTTTTTTATTTTTCCTCTCCTTCTTTTACAATTTCCGCTTGTCAGTTGACGACGCCGCGACGTTTGGCTGACTTTTATTATTATTTTGTACACATTTCCTTTGGCACTCTACTTCGACTTGGTATGCAAAATTGCCGCCAGACTGAGCAGAATACTTTCTATACTATGTATGTACGAGTATTTTCCGCTTTTTTATTTTTATTTCCCCTCTTTTTTATTTTATGTTGTTGTTGTATGCGCTATTTAATTTTATTTTCGTTGCACATTCGCGCACATTTCGCACTTCCCTGCACGGCGACAGCGACAAATTTTTTTGCCAGCTATTTTCGTATATCCTCGAGACGAAGCAGAGTTGATATCAAAATATATATCTGCAACACTCGCAGTACTCGTACATGCATATATAGAGGGATATAGCTAGACGATCTGTTGTGCGTTGCATAAAGCACTTTCGCTTCTTCTATACATATATTTATTGCCACTTGATTATCATTTAATTGCAAGTGAATTTTATGACACGCTTTTTTATCAGAGCATAGAGCAAAACGCATTCAAAGCGACGCACAATCTCTGCACGATACATAAACCGAACGACGACACGACGAACCGATCTTCGATATGCTTCGCGTTGCTGCTCTTCGGCCTTCGGGCAAGCGAGTGCTGCGTCCTACACAAACGACCGTCAAATGCGAACTGAGGCGAACCATCGTGCCGGCTTGGCGATCGTTTGTGATCGCGTCGGGCTGCTTGCTGCACTTAGAGATGCCGTCGCCAGAGATGAATAGCGGGAAAAAGGCTAAAAGCTGTTTGAAGCGGTTTGCAGCAGGGCGTCTTTTATGTTTTTAAATGGTTACTTCGGTAATTCATTTATACTGAGTAAAATTGTATCTTTATATGTTACATTTACTTAAACTAGTATATAATAAAAGAGAAGCGGAGATATTCAGTCGACTATTTGATAGGGTCATGTAAATGTAATGTGTATTTTATTTTATATGTATATATTTTAGAACCAAATTAAATTGTTTGGCTTTAAATTTTAATAAACCTTCCTTAGTTCTTATTTTTTACCTGAAAAAGAAACCAAAATATTAATGGTTTTAGAAAACAGCTAAGACCGCAACTCTATCTGCAAGTGGCAATGCAATGGCATGTGGAATGTGATTTTTGTGGAACGCATTGAACATGCTCTTACGATTCCTTTCTGCTGCGTGCTGAGCCATTGCTTGGCACAGGGTTTATTATTAATTGAATAAACGGAAAAAAGAAGGGATTGTGCATTAACTAAATTAAACTAAGGATGTTACTTAAATAATATATTATATATGTATTTGTATATATGTAATGTATTTGTAAAGTCTGAAAATAAATCTGCTTAAAAGAGTTCTTCATTTGTTTTCAATATTTGATATTATTTTCCACAAGCAAAATTACTCTAGGATTGCTTTCACTTGCTCCTAACTTCCGCACTGTGTTAGATCCCTTTTTCTCTCTCTCTCTCTCTATATGTCTCTCTCTTTCTCATCCTGCCCGTTCCTGCTTACCTGTTGCATTTCTTGCTGTTTTTCTTTGTTGTTCTGTGACTTTACAGGTACTTCAGAGGTATAAATACGTATTGGGTTTAATGGGATTTCCCGGAGCACAAGGATAAACAATCTCTAGGCCCGCCCGCACCTTGCACCTTGAGCACTTCGCTTTGTCTTTGTTCTCTTTCGCATTTTACACTCCATTGTTTGCCATGAGTTACGTTTTGACAGTTGCAAGTTAGGATCGAGAGTTCCACGGACATCAGAAGTGTCTTACGCTCATTTCTGATTATCCTTGCGGTGCTTTTGTGTTGTGTTTTTTTTACGCGGCAAGCGCAGCAGGTGATGCCGAACGAATGAGGGGGCACTTAACGTCGATCGCCGTTCGCCACTTGCCCCTTGCCGTGTGCAAGATACTTTCGGCAACGGTGGCGCACGTTTCATCTCGCCCGCTGGCTATTTGCAACTCAATTCGTGGCACTTACATAAATACCTTGTTGTCCAAGCGCTGCACCTAATAAGTGCGCCATGTAAGGGACAAGGGCACGGCGATACTCGCAGTACGTGTATTGCGACGTATCTGCGCTGCAATTTGCTGCGGACGATGCAACTCAACACTCAGCAGCGCACAAAGGGCATTTGTCGAAGCGTGAAACAGCAGTTTCACGAGCTGAGGAGCCCAGCCCAGCTCTGCTCAGCCCCGAGTTGGTTCGATCATGACAAGGATTAAGTCGGTCTGCCGCCCTTTGTCCGCATTCGTTTGGCCGTTTAAATTGGTTCGTTTGGCAAAAGGTTCTCGTGCGGTGCCTGCTTAAGTGCTCGCTCTGTACTTGAGGATAACGAGGACGTTCACGATGATAATAATAATAATAATAATGATCATCAGGCACAATGCTGACGACAATGATGATGAGGTTGATGGCGATGATGATGCTGATTTGTTGGTGATTTATGCGTCTTAATTGAAATGATGGCTTACAAATTGTTGGCGCAAGTGCAGAGAGCGAAAGAGAGAGATAGAGAACAACAATTGGCCTTGGCATGCCAGTAAAAGGAGTTTCTGCTTCTGGGAATGCCATGACGTGAATTGCTTTCGAATGTGAGTGTTGAGTGCGATCAGCTTCCTGTTCGGCAATAGAAAAGATGTAGAAGAATTAGAACAGGTATACAAAGGAGTTATCATTTCTCGGAACTACCCCAATTCTTGTGCAATGTTAGTTCTTGCACTTGTCAGACCCGCACAGACCTTCAAGTGAGTTTAACCCCTTGCTTGACCCACTGAGCATGGCACGTTTTTGTCCACAACGAACTGTGATGCAATTTTCACGAACATTTCGGCAAAGCCGATAGAAATCTTCTGGCGACTTTCACATGCCAGCACAGGCACAACCACAACCACAGCCACAGCTCGTGTATTCAATTTTCTAATAGCCGCCTCCTAATCAAAACTAAGGCATCAACGTACTTACTAAGAGCAGCACAGTTCCTGCTGTAGGCGCAAAACCAATTAAGCCAAGAATCGGGAGGGGACAACAACAGAAAGAGTGAACGAGAGGGAGAGAGAGACAAAGCTCTGCTACGAATAAGGAAGTTTGCGCTGCAAAATCGAAATAAAATCAAATGAAATTTACCGCCGCCACTGCAGTCGGGGCCGAGTGAGTCCAACTTTGGAAGCGCCAAAACGTTAAATACAATTCATGGCGCTCACGAACGGAATTTAAATTATGCCCAATTAGAGTTAGGTGCCAGCTGAGGCGCAATCTCCCGACTTGGCGATTCCTGTGGGGCATTTTCAGTTGCAGTTGCAGCCGGACAGACGGACGGGCAGACAGTCAGTGGTCGGTGGGCGTGTCACCTCGTGTATGGGGCACGTTCGTGTGCTAAAGCGCCAAATTGATTTCGATCGCCCAGGGGGGCGCTCAGCCTCCTCCCACCCATCTCTCTCTCTCTTTCTCTATCTCTATCTCTTGCCTTCTATGTTCTCAATGTTTGTTTCTAGCATTATGTATGTACAGACAAGAGACAGACAGTTGGACAACTGCAGCCAGCCGAGTGCCAGTTGTTGCCTCACATGTTGCACACTGTTGCCTTGATGGATTACATGTTGACAGGCTTTGGGTTTTTTCTTTTTCTTTTTGTAGCGCCACTGATTGTCTCCGCCGCCGCCGCCTTGGGAACTGGTCTTGTTATGTAAATTGCCGCCAGTCGCAGTTGTGGGTGAAACGAGTTGGCAGTGCACAAGACAAGAGTGCTCAAAGTGCTTCAAGAGTGCTAACAAGGTTGCATTTTGGTCTCTTGTGTCTTTCGTGCTATTCTGCTACTCTTTTTTGGGGGCTTCCAGGAAATATTTCTTATGGTATTGCCTAAGGAATTCGGAAGATTAATGATGTGTTTCTCGTATATATTTTGGGCATAGAGTTAGCGGTTCTTTGCAGAGGTTAACAGGCTGAGCAGTTCATTAGACAATGTGGGGGAGAGAATTGTGTGAATTGATTTTGTAGATGATCTAGAGAGTTTCATAATCATATATCACTATAGTTTCTGTACATAAATCCCAACATATCTGACCTGCTCTCTTTATTTCTTTTACTTCTTGTTGGCCTTGGCCTTCAAGTTTTCTTCTTTCTCAGTTCGTGACTCTCTCTCTACACTTCTCTTACCCTACACTTGTGCCCTGGCTCTCACTACATGACAGCGCATACTGAATAGGCCCTATCATGCCAGCTCGATCATCAGTCTCCTTCAATTTATGCGCAGACGCAACCTGCCCCAAAAATTTCCCTGAAATGACAAAATTATGCATATGGAATTCATAATTAAGTGTTGTCAGAAGAGTTCTTCAGCCTAGAACTTGGCACTATGGCCACCCTGTGGGAATGAAATGTGTTTACTAATTTTTCACCGACTTCAGTTCAACAAGAACAATACAACAATAACAACAACAGCAGCCTGAAGAGCCTCTATTTTCATGCCCCAGTCGAAAAGGGTTCTAAGTCCCGACAGAGTTTATGACCTTTTAAGTGTCATGCAGCGCATTTTGATTCTGGCACTGCCCGATCTAGTCATACTCTGTCTTCCAGTATATTTTTATAGACCTGCTGTGCACCGGGCGGCGCTTTGAATAAGTTACTAATTAGAGAGTTTTATGTGAAATTAATATGATTACACCCCGAAGTGTTGTTGAAAATGTTATAAAATTAAGTTATAATTGAGGCTACGCTACGGCTCGAGATGGAAGTTAAGATACAAGAGTAAGAACTACGTGCTGTCTTCCAGTTCAAAGCAAGGCGGCACAACGATTGAAATCAGAGTGATAGCAAACAGTTTAGAGGCGTAACTTACGGTCATTTCATTAGAATAAGATGAGACTATGTTCAACAAGTTTTTGGAAAGGGTAGAAGAAATTGTTCTTGGTGTGTGAGTTGCATTTAATGTGCTTGGAAAGGTTGCAGAGAAGAAACTGAGAAATGTAGAAAGTAATTTTGTAGTACTATATCTTCACTTGAGACGAATGTAAAATGTTGCTTTGCCATATATTCACCGGGGATTCATAACATCGCACTTAGCAATACTTTTGAGGTACTGTGCAACTCTGTTATATCTAGTGCTGGATGGACTGTGATGCAAGAGAGCATCAACGTCAAAGTGGAGTTCCAAAGAGATTGGTCCTCATACTGAAATGACTTTTGGGAATTATGGGAAGATGACTTCCTTTTCGGACTGGAGAAGATACATCAAATAACCATAGATGAACTCCACGAGTTACATACATATAGTATATATTCATATGCAAAGATTCAATGGATGTACAAATTTTTGCAGATATGACAAATTCAATTTAAGTTTTAATAAGAATATACTTAAGATTCACAACACATAATCGGGATAACGATAATCTATATATCAATATATTACGTAGAATATCGACATGGTATTTGTATTATGAGTCTGTATCGTCACTAAACTAATGTTATTGAATGAGTATTCTTTACGTACAGCCATTTAAATGGGAAATACTTTCTATCGCCAGTTCAAAGTGGACAACGGTTGGTTGAAAATATCATTTAAGGGTTTTTTCTTGACGTAATTCCATTATAATAAATTATAAATCGATATCTGCATAAAACACATCGATATCTAAAAAAACTAAATAAATTGTATCTCTGTAGCCCGTTATCCGCCTCTGCAGTTAAAAGTCTCCAGACTTTTTAATGATCTCCACTTCCCAACTAAGTCTCAATTAGATGACAGAGCCAATTGACGTGGCTGTGTGCGGTCGCTTTTGGACCCTAATTTGGTCAGCTCATAATAAGCTCTAATCACAGAAATTAGCACACCTTGAACACAATCTATTGCCGTCTCCCTCACACTGCTCTGTCTGTTTCTTTCAGTGCAATCTTCGAAGTGCAAAGCTCGAAATGAAAGGGAAATGCCAAAGCACGCCCAGAACAGTGCAGCGTTGCGTGACGAGGCGATGTGCCAAGACAGACAGAGAGACATTGAGTGAGGGTAGGAGAGGAAGAGAGAAAGGGACTGAAGGGAATCAGCAGCGGCGTCAAATAAATGCGTTTAGTAGGTCAAGCCAAGAGCAAAAGACAAACCCGAAATGGAGCAAAGAGCGAGAGGAAGGAAAGGGAAGGGAAACATATGCAATCAGTGCACAATTTTTTTAAACTTTTTACATTTTATAAAGACACCGCCGCGCATGCCCAATTGCAGTGGACCTTCCCCTTCTGCACCCCTCCTCCTACACTCCCTTCCTCCCTGCAATGATTAAGCACATTGTTCAAGTGCGCCGCTTACTCCAATATTATGAAAGGGAAATATTTCATAATTTATGCGGCAGACGCACGGCAGGCGGCGATTGGCGACGATTGCAGTAGGTGGATCCGCTCAAGGTGGCTTCCAATCATCCAGCTCATCCAGTTCATCCTCCTCTCGCCGGCTATTTATAGCCAGACGACGGCACTGTGGCCTGCGGCAAACTATTTTGAATATTTTGATTAGCCATCGCCATAGCAGACGCCACTTGAGGGCTCCAAGGTTCCGTCCCAGCGGCTGCGACTCCTACAACATTTTGCAAGCTCTCTGGCAAGCGCTGCCTCTGTCTGTCCCGCCAGTCTGTCTGTCCCTTTGTCTGCTCTGTCTGCTCTCTGTGCTACCGAAAGACCATTAATTTAAACTCCATTTAGGTCCTGCGTGGCTTGATTATGCGTACACTGCGAGAAAAGTGAGGAAGCTTAATTTTGCAACTGAAAAATAAATACATAAAACATTTGTAAACATAAACCAGACTAACGCTAAATTCGAGCATGCCTCACTGTAAGATACCCTTTGGACAGTTTTGAAAAACCGTTACAAATATACTAATAATTACTAGACTATATCCTATTGCTTTCTCACTTTAAAACACATATGCGGGCAAAAGCTCTGCTTGAAAGTTTAGGAACTTAGGTGACTTGATTAACTTTTGTGTGCAATTGGATTGAAATTTTGAGAAGAGGTAGATATTGTAGTCAAGTAAGCATGTGAGAAAAGCAAAAAGTCTTATCTTTTATACGTTGCATACAATCGAGTTGTGAAATTAAATTATTAATTTTTGTATGGTTTACAGGAATTCTCATGCCAAATTTGGCGTTTCTAGCTTTTATAATAGCTGAGATCTGCGTGTTTATACAGACACACAGACAGACTGGCAGATATTGCTCCATCGACTTGGCTAGGAATCCTGAGCAAGAATATATATAAATATATATATATATATATATATATATATACCTCCTTCTGTCTGTTACAAACATCTGTACACAGTTGACCATCTTGAATATTCGAAGGGTATAAATATAATACAAATATTGTTCAAATGCTTAGCAATTCCAGTAATTACTACACTATTTTTGTGCGTGGATTTATTAAGCAGTAGAATTGATTTTATCAATTTCCACATAATTTCATATAATAAATTTGAAGATAAATTGTATTTATGATAAAACCCAACAAGTTTCTCAGTTATTCACTCACCTCTCGTTTCTTTCAGTGCATATTTCTGCCCTCGCTTGCTGCCCTTGCGTGTTGGACTTCATTTGTGGTCTGGCTTATCGCATTCCGGGCATAAAATGTTCAATTTAATTAATTTTAGACAAATCACTTAACAAGCTAAGAATTTTTATGCCGAACATTAGATAAAGCCAGAGAGCTCACAGATTTGCCATCATAACATAAGTTCCCAACAATTTATTGTAGTATCAATAAAACCAAAGTCACTTTAAGGGCGACCCCAAAATCATTTACTTCGTTGCCACATGCAACAAGTGGCACACGTCCACAAGTGAAAGTTGCTACGTTTTATTTTTTTTTTTGGGCCACAATTTAGCATCGCCTCGATCGACAGACAATAATCGAAATCTGGCAATCGAGAAATGTAAATTGAGCTGGCGAAAATCGCTTAATTTTCGGTCTCGAATTGACATTTAAGGGCAATTGTACAGTTATGCGGGACAGAGAGAGGAAGAGAGAGAGTGAGAGAGAGAGAGACTGAGTGAAACAGAGCACTATGTCTCTCTGCTGATTGCAAGTGATCGATGTTGGCCCGCTGGCATTATCATTATATCGATCATGGACATCATGACGATCATCATGATGATCTTTGTCTGTAATCTTCAGAAATGGTCAACAAGTTGATGAGATTTTGCTGCCATTTTTGGTTGTCCCTTTGCGATGCGCGACTAATGAACACCTTAAATGGTGTTTTCCCGACTCAGTGCGAGGTATGCGAGGATTTACGGCAGAGCTACCTCTCTTCCTCTCTCTCTCTCTGCACGCCAAGCCTTTCTCCTGCTACGCTCTACACGCATTTTGTCACATTTTGACATATTTTTGTGGCATGCCACAGCCGGCACAGTCCGCAGTTCGCATAGTGCAAGCCAATCGCCATATTTGGTGGCAATTAGAGAGAAGAAGACGCGAGACGACGACCCTTTTACTTTCCACAGCCGCCTCATTACCGCCACGTAGTCTGTAGTACCCATTGCCCATTGGCCTAGCCCGTTATGGAGGCGCAAATGAAAAGTCACCAGGTATTTTCTGGGGAACTCACGTCTTTGACGTTTCACGATAAATTGCTGACAGTTTCGTTTAATTGTGGACCGTGTGGATGCTGTTAATTGCCACTGTCTTGCTCTCTCGCTTCTTTATTCTGTGTCTATTTCTCTCACTCTCTGGTTGTCTATCCAAAAACTTGCACAAATGCCCGCTAGTTTTATGACTCTATTAGATAAGCAAGAGAACCCATTCATGTCCAACATTGAATATTAATTCCAAACATGCCCACATTACCTAATTGATATTGACAACGAGGCGAACGAACTAACGAACGAGTTATTCGGTCCCCCCAAAGAAGAATAAGGTGTTTCAAGGTGTTTCTTAAACGGGTTCCGCTTGCATAGTTGCATGGCTTGTCACAGGAAGTTGCCTAATTGGTCCAACTATTCATATTTACTATATATAGTGAGAGAGATTCCTGCTTTCTTTCTTCTCGAAATTTCTCATTGTTTTGAACCCCATTCACCTCATCTGTGTCTGGTAATTGGCGAAATGTTTCAATCTGCCATCCAACTTCGCAGTTCGGGGAGTCTCCTGGTCTGCACTCGGCAAATCAAACACAAGTCATCACCATCATCATCATCATCATCATCATCATTGTGGACGTCACTGACGACTTCGTCGTGGGGGCAGCCGAATGTCTATTCGGGTCAATAGTTCAGCGACGAGCTAAGAGTCATGAAACTTCAATTTCCCATTGCGCTACCTTGATTATTGTGGGGCATTATGGCTCTTTTATAGGTTATGAAAGTTTCGCAGGTCAGTTACGTTTTTATGGACTTTATGATAATGGATAGAGAAATATAAACGTTAAGAACGGCTTTCGCTTATTAAAGAACCTTTTAGATCTCTTTATAAATTTCTTCTTAATCTTCTTCTTATCTTCTTAATCTCTTCACAGTTCCTCTATCCCATTAAAACTATCGATTTCTTTTGTAATTATACTATTCAAATTTCGTATTTAGGCTCTATGATTTCCCCTAACTCACCAAATCATCTAATTTTACGCTCCAGTTTGTTAATCCCAAGCTCAGCTAATTCTAAAGTAACCAAAGCAAACCATTAAAGTCGTTTTTGTTCATTGATAAATGCCATAAATTAGTCTTATTTTCCGAATTCGATCTGTAATATTATATCCCGTAATTTCCATTTTCCTACACACACTTAAGAAGAACCATAACATTAAAGTGCCATACAAGAATTCAATGGCAACACTTGAAATTGAAATTGTTGTTTGGCTGGCAGTGGAAAGCGGAGGGTTCGGGTTGAGCCCCCAAGTCTTTCAACACGTTTTTCACATTTTACAACTTAATTTTTTATTATGTGCACTCCCCTCTTTCTCCCTTCTTCACTTCCTTTTGCCCCATCAGCGAATAGAGGGACAAACAATCAAAAGTTTTGTGGCTTCAATTGGATTTGAGCTATGCCACAAAACCGCTTTGCCAGAGTCGGACAGTGGGCAAAGGGAAGGGAGCCTGGAGGGTGTTGGCAGCTAGAAAAAGTAGAATTTGCATTTGAACAAAGCTGAGGGAACAAAATTAACTGCAATCAAGTAAAACGTCATTCAACACGGCATGAGGGACAGCCTGACCGAAGACTGGACCTGAAGCCCGACTGCCAGTTGAACTGGGACGGGGGCGGGGACTGCGACTGGGATTGGGACTCCGACTGGCAAATGGGAATGGGGGGCATAGGTTTCCATTATTGGGCCTGAGCTGACTCTGTGAGCTGTAAACTTGCTAAATTGCCAACATTCAACGCATTTTTCTTTCTTTTCTGCCTTTTTGCAGCACGAAGAGAAGCGCAGCCAATCGACTCGACTCGTTCGGATTGATGAACCTTTGCAAGAGTTTTAATTAAGCTAATAAAGTTGTCTCTTGTATTGTGTCTGTTGCATGCAAATATGTTGCATGCAACATTAATTGCTTTGTTAGACGCAGCAATAAAGAGAGACAGGGAGACGGAGACGAGTTCATAAATGGGATAACTTTTTACGATATTATCTGGAGGAGAAGAAATTGGAAAACGGGTTCAATGCTTCAATTGAAGAAAATCAAGAATAGATCAGTAATAGATCTGATATTGTGAGGCGATTCTAATTAATGCGTATTTTGCAGATCAAATAACTACTTAAACTATAAATACAATAACTTTTGTGTGATCTTATAGGGCAATGAGTACGAGAAGAATTTTAATATTCTCTTCGTTGCTTCTGTTATCTACATACATCTGTCTTGGTTATTTTTTCGATTTATTAAATTTAAATTAACATGATTTAACTGTGCTTTGTTCTTAATATTTTTCTCTTGATAAGTACCTAATAAATTTGTTATTATATTTTAAACTCAAGGTTAATATATCGGCTCGATTGCTGCAGGATTAACTGTACAAATGTATCACGTAGTCGTCAACTTCTAAGTAGCTGATTTACTTGGTGATCGAAGACAGTTTTATTTCCTCACTGATAGAATCTGTTGAGAATTCTATTAGTACTGAGAAGAAACCGACTCAGTCGTCAAACTAGTTGTTATTATGTTTGAACTTTGTTCTTTAATTATTATTAATATTTTTAGAATTAGATACTTTGTTGCCCATCTCTATAATAGATTGTAACAATTGAGACTATTAGATAATACCTAAAGTCCTCTTCTTCTGCGATTTTAATCTTTACTTTCTTTGTCTCTTTGTTACCTCTACAGACACTGCGGAATTCCGATGACTCACCACCTAGGCAATGCCCATATATAGCTGGCTGATTTGGCATTTAAGCTACTTCATATTTGCATACGACTCACGTCTTTCACATACAAAAGGCATTACACTTCGCAGTGAGGCGCCATTTGGCGTGCAACGAGCGCAATTACAAAATCGTAAAAACTTAGACGACGCGGCCCCTGAGCATTATCGTAGTATTTTGTAGTATTCCGTAGTGCTTCGTAGTGTTTACGAGTTTGTCGCGTGGGACGTGGAACTGCAAACAGTAAACAGTAAACAGTAAACGGTAAATTAACGCGGTAGCGCTGGCAAAACTTATTAACGCCTATTAAGCAACCAATTTGCATGAGAAGGAGAAGTTCAAGGTAAGCCGAGACGAAGCTGAGTCGAAACTGAGTCTCGTGGGGATCCAGAAAGATGCAACTCAGGAGAGTAGAATGCAACTCGGATGGTTTAACAGCTCGTGTGGCGTGTAATTGCTTTTGCTGCGGCTCCTTGCCACAGTCGATTGGGCGCTACTGATAACATTCCAGTCTACAATGTCGAGTGTCCCACTGTACAGTCTTGCAGTCCACAGTCTCCCGTCTACAGACTCGCGTCTTCAATCTTCAGCTCCTGCTCTTCGGCACTTTATTTTCTTTAGTGTACTGATTAAACGCTTGATTGTATCTGATATCGGGCTGTCTGTCTGCCGCAATATTTGGGGCGTAATTAAAGGTATTAAGTGTGGCAAGTGTTCGCTATGGCCAGGTGAAAATATATGCGAGCTGTGTGGGTTGTCTTCTGCGACGGTGTGAAATGTACAGAGGCTGGAGAAATTTTAGATTTCGTGAGATATGTAAACAGTAGTTGGGAAAGGAAAGTTGCAGATTAATATTGCATCAATTTCAGTAGGTGTGCTGATATGAATGATATACAATATATTATATCAAGCACAGGATATCAATATGAATATTTGACTCTGATGTGATAAATTTGTAATCCAATCGCTAAACAAAATCAGAGATCTTTTGCAGCACCTTCAGCTCATTCAGTTTCATCCTGCAATCCATCATTCCCCAAAGCCGACAGAATAAACACGCGAAGAGCTTCCGCATAGCTGAAGACCAGATCAAAGTGCGATTCTTGAGTATCGGCAGTTGTATCCTTGTGCTCTTTGGCACAGAAGCTGGGTAAACATGTCAAACAGTTGCCAACTGGGCCAATGGTTGCTCTTGTTGTTCTTTTTGTTGCCCAAAAGAAGACATGATCGGGAGAACAAACAGCAGCAACAACTACAATGGTGATCAGGTTAACCGGGCACAGCAGCGTGAACTTGATATTATGCTAAAAAGTCGGCCCAATATGCAAAGTGGCAAAAGTCGAGTCGGCTTTGTTGCCTTCTCTTGCTGCTGCTGCAAGCCAATTTGGCGCAGTTGTTCTTGTTGTTGTTGTTATTGCCGCGGTTGTCACCTCGATAAGCATCGTGTGGTAGCCAACGAATACGAAATATTGAGTGTGTTTCTCTTTGAGTTAGCACTGGAAATGGAGTCGAATGCGAAGAAGCCACTGGCAGCGGCTTCTTGTGGTGCCGACACAACAAATTACATGCAAATTAGATGGAATGGAGTGGGGGAGGTGAACAGGGAAGAAGGTGAAAAGAACTGTAAAGGAGGTCTGTACAAGAAAGGAGGCTTGAGGCGGATTTTGTAATGCAGCAGAAACAGTTAATATTTTATTTGGCGTGTTAAGTAGTAATATAAATTGATACTTCAAACTCTGTCTGTAGTCCGTAAAATCTTGCTTTTTTTTAAATTCTTTAGTGAAACAATAGCGAAATTAAGGGACAGTGGGAAATTGAACTTTTCTTTCTTGTTGCTTAAAACTAAAAATTAAATTGTGGTGCTCGTTGGGTTTAATGTAAGTGAAGGTTCTCTTCTTTTGACTTCTAATACTTTGAATTCATACACATAGATGACTGCTTACTTACAGTGATTTGTTTGGAATAACGGCAGTCTCTTTTTATTTTCAACTTCGAGAAAACAAGAAGAAATGCAACGTTTTTAATTTTTTCTACAGTACAGGCAAGTGCACAGCTCGCCTTGGAGAATTCTCGTTGTTTCCAGTTTCTCGCACTTTTTAAGGAAAAGTTGTTCGAAAAGAGTCTTTGTAAATAGTAGCCAAACCAAATGTGCGCATAAGTATGCATGGTTCGCCATCTGAGTGCACAGTTTTACAGCCACATCTCAAATTTACTTTTTGTGGCGGCCCAAAAGTATACAACACTTTTTTATTTTGCGTAGTTAAACGTTCTGTTGCCTTGGGCAAATTGCAAATGAATTTCGTTATTATTTTTTGCATTTATTTAGTTATATGCATATGTTTAATAAAGATATTAGTATAATTACATATAATACCGTCCACCGCACTCTATTAACATCTAATGAATTAATTTCCATGCTTGAACAACCTGCAAATACTTGCGTGATTGACGTCAGCGCTCGTTGACAAATCCGATTTGAATTTTGTAGCTGGTGCCACGTTACAGCCATAAATAATTATTAAAACTTTTCTTGTTTCTGCTGTCGTCAGCAAACGCCGTTTAGCGAATGTTTGCTCACGCGAAATAAATTAAATTAAATTTCCGTTGCGCGCACTCGCAAGAAAATGTTTCTTTTGGATTGGTGCCTAAAAGTATGCAACACGACTGGGCCGACTGGGACTGGGCACTGCGCAACAAAAACAGGTTGAGGTATCTTTTAATAATTTGTTAAATAATTAAATATCTTTGATTAAAATTAAACTTTTATAGAGCATATCAAATTTAATTCTTCTTAACTTTGCCAATTATATCTTCCTAACATGCTGCACAGTGTATGGACCCTGTTATCCTCACATTCTAGGTCGCCGTGGTTGTCAGTGACCCCTCGTGGGCCGAGTTTATATGTTAGCTAATACAGACACGTGGCTCAAGTAGCTCAAGGAACTTAGGAACTGGAGGAATCGTCATTAAACTTCATGTGACATGTGACACGCGTGGCAGCTGCTAAACTTGCTGTCAGACACAACTTTTTGCCTAACAAAAGAAATGAGAGTTCATTAAAATGTTGCCCAAATGATGTGGTAGTCCTGCAGGTTGAACCCTAAGAAAGTTTAGTAACTTTTCGCAATTTGCATATTGAAGAGGCTACGCTGAATCCAAGTGACATGACAAAGCCCTTACCTCCCCTCGCCTCACTAACTGGAGTGCAAAGCAAAACTGACATGGTAATTGATAGCACATTCACTGTTCACTATTCACTATTCACTGCATTTATTGAATCATTTGAGTGCACTGGGGTATCATCACTCGCAGACATAGAAGCGCATTCAATGCTCGCCCGAGGCAGTTGACCTGCGTCCAAGTCTCACTCGGACTGGGACTGAAGCTAGACATGGGCTTGAGAATGGGAATTGGAATGGGAATGGGCCAAGCATTTGACATGAGTCGCGTGCGATTCTTTTCATATTCAGACTGCGGTTGTTGTTCTTTTTGTTGTTGTCTTTATCTTGCCTAGTGCAGCTTGACACTCTCGGCGCACAAATTAATAACAATTGACGCAATGCAAGAATTGCATACGGAAAAATTTACAGAACCAAGTGGTCAGCTAAATCGAAGAGAAGCTTTGTGTCACTTGTGTGTGTGGGTTGAGTCCCCCTATATACATAAATGTATATATAGAGCTGCTGACATGGGATAGAAAGGCATGTGGAATATGAAGAAAGAAAGTCGCGAGGAAATTAGTCGAGACCAGGAAGAAATGTGCAACCTCTGTTGCTTACACAGGACCGGAATAGCAGAAAATAGGGTTACAAAATTGCAATAATGTTATCAAAAATATAATTCTCTATTTACAAACAATACTTGAGCGCTAAAGTCAACAACCTTCGTGGCTCGCAAAAAATTAAAATGTTTATAATTATTAAAAGACTCTCAAATTGTTTACGTATCTATGGAATTTTCCTTGTAAAATTATTGTGTAGTCATTTTCAAACTGTGTCAAGAACTGAGAATGTAAACAAACAGAAATATTTAAGTAATGTGTAGACTCCTCATAATGTTTTTATTAATCATCTTCCATGAATGATGTTTTCTTTATGCGATATGTCACGCCAATGCAGTATGAGGAATTTAAATGGTATTTTATTTTGCTCAAATATATTTTAAAGTATTTAAGTATAAATTTAATATGTTAAGTCAACTGTTTTAAACAAAAAGACTGTTTTTGATTGAGCATTAGATTTCAATAAATCGTATTAATTATTTTTTAAGATATTAATATAATATTCTTATCTTACTTTTACTTTATTTATTAATTATTCTTCAAATTCCATATAATCTAATAACAATAATAGATGCCATAAGAATAAGTCGAACAGTTTGAGCTGCGCCTCAGTTTGACAAGCACTCGAATATGCATTGGCACCGTTGACCTCACTGCCTCTCTCTATTTGTCTCTCTCTCTCTCTCTCTGTCTCTCTTTCTTGTGATTGCGTTTATTGTCGCTATAAATTCGTTGTCGAGCGTTAATTGCATTTGTTATTGTTGGCTATTGCAGCATAATAAATACTAGAATATTATTCAATTCTCATTTTGCATTATTGAGTTGTTATTGTTGTTGCCTTTATTGTAATTGTTGCTGTTGCAGCTATTGACGTTTGGCGCGTGATTTAAAACGTCAAACTGTCAGCTTTGGCCATTGTCAAAGTGTTGCTGTTGTCTCTGCCACTACTATTGTTATTGCTGCTGTTGCTGATATTGTTGTTGTTGGTCTTGTCATTGTCGTTGTCTCAGCTTGTTTGTTGTCCGCACTTGTCTCTCGTGCGTGTTTCGTTGCTCAGCTGCGCATTTTTGCTTTGCACATTTCCTGATTTTTGTTTTAGTTTAACGCATTTTCAACACCTCAGTTCGAAATACATACACTACATGGGGGTACAATGAGTTCATTATGCTCATTATGTCATGTAATGAACCAAATTAAATTAGTTGCAATTACAATAGAAACATTGATATCAGTAAGTACATACCATATGTAAATGTATCTGGATGACGATAATATAAAATGGCTTATCGATTCTCTTGCTCTTTCTGCTTAGAATCGGTACTTAACATTAATGCCTTTGAGAAAGACTGCTGCCACTACAAATATGTTACAATTGTGCTAAAATGTTCACTGAGGTTTCTGAATCAATGTTACCTACATATACAAATTAAAACTCATATAATGATTTCAGGGTTGCTATTATAATCAATTCTAAATCAATAAATCAATTAGTCACCACTAAATCTATACTGAATATGTATTATTGGCCCTTTAATTAATCCCACATGTTTGATCGGGTTTCATATTGTCGTTTAGTTTATTTCATAATATAACGTACGTATGTATTCATTTGTTTATATATATATAAATATAAATATATCAGTAATATTAGAGCATTGCGTGTTCGTCTTTCATCTATGGTATTCCCGTGTTTGTTATTGTTTAGATGTTGTGTGTTTGGCTTCTGTTGCTTTTCCGCTGTGACGCATCTGACGCTTAAGCCTTGGGTCCCAACTCAAGTGACGTTTTGCACGTTTCGCATTTTGTTTTCTTAGCTCTGCTCGATTTCCCATCTCTTCGCACGTTTCCAAGTCGAATGTCACGAGCGCGCATGTTCAAGTGGGTCGTTGGCTGGCCAAGTGGCTATGCAAGTAGTGAAAGAAAGAATGGGAGAGAGCGGGAGAGACGGGGGGAATTGGTCTCTTGGGCTTTTGATTAGCCGGCTGGCTGGGTCGACTTATCCACTCTCGGTCGGTGCTCGAAATTAGCCACAGTATTGTTAAAAATAACCGCCTTAACGATGCAACTGTCTGGGGCAGCACCTGCATTGTCACGTGTCTAACATCTCGACTGGGCCTGTCTCACCTGAGTCCGCTTCGAAAATCAATAGATGTTACCTTCGCTCTTTACCCCCTCTGCCACCCGTTCACCTTTCCACCACCATGCAGGCAAAACAGCTTAGTCCGGGCGACAGTCGACGGACGTGTTGTCACTTGTCTGGTCTGGAAATCGAGGCTTTTAAGCGGATTAGTTTGATTTTGCAAAACGAGACTCTCGAGACTCTTGCTCTGTGTCTCTTTCTCTGTCTCTGTTCTGCCCCTTCCTCACAGAGTGTCTCGCTCTCTGCGCAAAAATCAATAGGCTAATGCACTTGAAATGCTCTTCATGCTGATACCCAGCCTAACTAATTGCTGGAAAGTTAATTTTCCATCGCACTTTGTGTAAAGTTTACTCTCAGCTGAAATAAAAAAAATAAAGAACTTTTGTACCCTTTTATGGAGACAGATAGAGTAGACTGATAGAATAGAAGTACAAATAATACTAAATATTATAAATTTATTAAACTATTATAAGAATTAACCACAATGATTCATGCATATCATGACGATTAAGCTATTAATCCAATTAGATAATATACTCAGATCAATCTGTTTTTTTTCGATAATCCCAGGGATTAGCAGAATCAGCAGTATTCTCGATTATTAATGAGTGTAGAGTATGCAAAACGTTAACGCACTCGACTTTCTTTACCAGTTCTAACTGCACTTGCCCCCACTTTAGTGTAGAAACAAATCTGAACTTAGGTTCAGTTTGGTAATAAAAACTATTGTAAATGAAACTAATTAATTTGAAAGTTGCCTTTACTATACGCTACAATGGAAAAGGTATTTTGAAATTTAAGAATGCTTAAGAAATGCAAAGAAGAAAAAGAAAAATAATACTATTTTATTTTATAAGGATTTTAATTGCTATTGTAATATAAACAAAATAATTATTATCTTGTCATATATGTATTTAAGATAACTTTATGATTATGAAATATATTTAAGAGAACCTAATGATTCAGATAGATCATTCTGAGTATGTAATTATGTTTATTTTATAAGGATTTCAATTGCTATTGTAATATAAAAAAATAAATATTATCATGTCATATATTTAAGATAACTTTATGTTTATGAAATATATTTAAGAGAACCTAATGATTCAGATAGATCATTCTGTGTATGTAATTATGTTTGCTGTAATAACTTTGCATAACGAATTACAAATTAGTTTAGTTAGTTCAGGTCTCCATAGATAGATGTTATATAATCTGGTATATTTAAAAAGGTGACGGTCTTGTGTCCCACTTGATAGTTGACAATGGAGTTAGCAGCCATGAAGATCTTAGCGTTTGGTACGTTCTTTATTGAGGTTCTCGTGTAAGTCACTACTAAGATTTGGTCTATCTATAGCTCTGGTGCTCTGCTCCTCGGTACAGACGCTGTGGGGCTGCTTTGTTTCAACTGGTGATTGCCCGAATAGGAACGTGACATTTTGGCTTTATTCCAAGTAAGTTGAGAAGACAGAAAGCTAATTTCATTGTCTAACTAAACACGTCCGCAGTACGACACGAAATGATCCAAAACTACTGGATCCACTGCGATTAAATCCCTCCGATTTTCAGCCAACGATGCCTATCAAAATTCTGATACACGGGTTTACTGGTCACCGAGACTATTGGCCAAATCCTCAGCTGCGACCCGTACTCCTCAATTCGGAGGATCTGTATGTGATATCTGTGGACTATAGTCGACTGGCGGGTAATCCTTGTTATCGCGAAGCCGTTCTGAACACTCCCCTGATCGGTAGATGTCTGGCGCAGTTGATCGATAATCTGATTAGCCAGAACATAGTATCGAATGATCAATTGCATGTGATTGGCTTCAGCCTGGGTAGCCAAGTGGCCGGCCAGACTGCCAATTTCGTGAAGCAAAAGTTGAATCATATCACTGGGCTCGATCCTGCCAAGCCGCTCTTCTCTCGTGTTCCAGACTCCAAACGTCTCGATGCCGGCGATGCTGAGTTCGTCGATATCATTCATTCGAATGTTATGGAACGTGGTATACTGAGAAACTTGGGTCATGTGGACTTCTATCCGAATTTCAAACAACTTGTACAGCCCGGTTGCGAACGAGATGAAGTGCCGGGAAGCTGCAATCATCATCGTGCAGTTGAATTCTACGCAGAGTCAATTGATTTCTCACTAGGATTCTGGGGACGTCATTGCGAAAGTTGGGTCATATATCTTCTAAACTTGTGTCCTGCAACGGGTCCAATCGCACTCATGGGCTACCATGCTTCGCCAACCACTCGAGGATCTTACTTTCTGGATACGGCTAAAATTCCACCCTATGCCCTGGGTATAGCTGGTGCAGTTATTCCGCGCAATACCAGTGAGGGTCTAGAAGCCTTCTCAAACGATTTCGCTGATAAAATTGAGTCCACACTAGCGACACTGTTTCTGCAGAAAGAGATAAGAGAACTCAAGAAAAATGGTCGAATTTAGAACGAATTTCGGAAAATATTGGTAGATGGTTAGTTTTAGTTTTCTAAGATTTAAATATGTAAGCCAAACTGTTTTGTTGTAGAATGCAGAAGTTAATATATTATATTATAAACTACGTGCATAGAAAAACTTGTTGTTTTTGGGCCATGGATTTTAAAATCAGAAAGAAAGTATATACATATATTCTGAATCAGCATCAACAGCCGAAATTGAACCATGTCTGTCTGTCCATCTGTTTGTCAGTACAAAAGGAATATATTTAAGAATTCTCTAGTCAAAGAAGCGTAGTCCTTAAAGTCTTATGAAGATCATATGTAGTAATAATTCATGGCCTTATATAGTCAAAACTTGACTGTAGCTTTCGAATAGTTAGATCTCAAAATAGTTCTATGATATTAAATCGTCAAAATAAAATCCCGGAAATAAATTTCAAAACGCATTTCGACATCACCTCGGCTATTCAATCAGTTGTAATGCAAATGGAATTCCAAGCCCCTCGAATCGATTAACGATATTGAAGCTTTCTTTATTTCTTTCTTGACCACACCATATTGGTCTGGCTGGTGTGGTGCTCGTGTGGGCGGATCTAAATGCGGTGAAAGCAGGAAACGCAAGGTCTGCCAAGTGGGCATTACGTCCTTGCTCCACAAAAGCGAACCATGCCGAGAAACGAACGAACAAACGCAACAAAAGAGATGTCAAAATTGACAGACGGAGGCCCCGCGTCGTGAATCACATTTCCATTACTCATTGCGAATAAGTAAAGGCGCGAACTGCTTTGCGCAAAGATCTGCTTCAAATACAAACATACAGATACCTATGTATGTATGTATGCAAGCTTATTCACTGATGTATTGTTTATTGTTTATTTTTGCATTTAGCAATTGAAATGTCGACAAACGGTAAAAACCGGCCTCCAAAAAAAAAAGAAACAGATTGACGCATGCGCAAAATTACAAAATTTTGCGAAATTACAGCACAGAAGAAAAGCAAACTGCCGGGAATAAAGAGATTGTCTTTTTGCTGAGTGCTCAGCAGATGTGACGAAATTGAGGGAAACCTCAATTCTGGCCTCATTTCGGTATTTTAATAGCCGAATTTTTTGGCACCTAAAAACGAGGTTTTATTTTTGTTTTTAATCATAAAGAAACAAGATGCAGAGAGGGTTCTTAGATAGTATACGGTGTATTTGAGAATAGAATAAGTATTCTGAAATGATATAATGGCACATACCATATTAATTAATGCGTACATATAAGAACAATATAATATAAACAAAAGTTAATGAATTTGATATTAGGAAAGCAACTGCTGTAGTTTTAAATAAGTTTAAGGAACATTAGATTCCATGATTTGCATTATAAGTATACCAACATATGTTTTAAGTAATAGATATGTTTTCTTACAGTTCTGTTTTATTAATGAAATAATTCCAGAGAGTATTAAACTCTTCTTCATACAAGCGACTTTCTTACCCAATATTTCGCAACATTATTACATATTAACATATGATTAGCTCGTATTCAAGTCAAGTTTTGCCCAAAAATGAAGCAATTGGAAAGTGCGTGTGCGTAGAATACTAAAAAATCAAAAGTGAACCAAAGCAAAACGAAGAGTAATAAATAAAGGAAGACCAATAAGAGGGAGAAGAGTTTAATAAATCTGCCAGCAAAATGAAAGTCTTTCTTATTCCATACACCCTCACTAATTGTGTTAATGTTATAATAACAATAAAATGCCTCAATTGATGGCTCGTAATTTTCGTAAATTACATTAAAAACAGATGTCGAGTCATCAGATTGGCCTGGTACCGCTCCGCACCGAATGTGGGTTAATTGCTCCGCCGACTCGTTCCACATTTGTGGCGAGGTGTGAATTGTTATCAATTTGTGCTTGGCATGGCCCATCACTGATGAGCCTGCACAATGTTTGCCAATCTTGCTGTAATAATGAACAACCAATAAAACAGAAAAGTATTTATTTACTGGGCAGAACCTTGAAAATTCACAGACACGTTCACTCTAATCAGTGCACACAGAAGAGAGTCATGGTTCTCTTTGCATTGCCAAAGTTTGCTGAACGATAAACGAGTCTTTTTCCGTATATCATATTTTTGTTATTTTGTAATTGTATTTTTGAAGTATACACCACAAAAACTCATTGTAGGCAAAAAAAGTTGTGTTGAAAACAAGAAAGTAAAGAGGATCATTAAAAATTTAAAGCACTTACATAAAAATCAAGTGAAAAAAGTTTTATGAAATCATTAAAAGCGTCATTAATCATTAAAATCAAAATACGGTCACTCTAACCGCATTTATCAATCAACACGCAGCCGCATTTCCGGCCTCTTTCATTTCTCCAACTAAATTGTCAATTAAAGTTGCATTTTCCGCCCACGCTGCGGACTAACCTACTCTACCCCCTCCCCCTCAGCTACTTCAGTAAAGCCGACCAGAAAATTAACAACAATTTTTCACACATTTCACTTTGTGGTGCACGCGGCGCATTTCAATATTTTTCTAAATTTAAATCGATGTATTTCCCAAAATCATTTCGACGCTGCAATTTGTTAACAATTTTCACACGCTGCGCCCTCTGCACACTTGACAGCTGCCACGCCCCCCAGGGTCGCCCACATAAATCCCAATACACAGGCCATTAGTCAGCGTCTGACAGACACTCGCAGAGGGAAGACCCCTCCAACACTTGAGATACATTCATACTTGAGGGGGACCTGCATCTACGCGTACGCGTATCTATCAGATACATTTGCAGCGCGTGCATGCAAAACTTGGCGAATTAAAACAATCGACTTGGGCAAAAGTCCATAAACAAAACCTTTTGAGGCAATCACACTGCTGACAGTTCAATGAGGCTGCGAACGGGCATCTGGATTGGTGGTGGCAAGGTAGCGTGCCATGTGGCACACAGATGCGACCGCAGATACGATGAGTGCAACCCGCAGATACAATGCAATTTAAATATTTTTTCGCTCAGCTCAAAACTGTCAATTCCAGCTGAACACTGAACATTGCATAAATGTTCTCTGCTAGTATTTATTGTTGTTTTTTATTTAGTTTATAAACAATTTATCAATGCAGCCATAATTAACTGATGAACAAGATTTACGAGCTAATTGTCCGCCATCAGTACGCGTACACACTGTGCACCTTGGGCTTGACCTACAGCAAAGCCTCTTTTGAAAGATTTGTGAGGTGTGATAGAAATATTTATAAATTACTCTGCAATTTATATGACATTTTAAGTCAAATTTCTTAATTTTCAAATACACAAGTTCATTTAATTATCAAAAGCAAATAATTATCATAATTGATGAAGTACATACTTTATATATATTATACATAAATATTATAATATAGTATTTTTACTGTAAACTCAAAATATTTAATTAAAATAGAATGAATATTAGCCAAATGGGAATGATAACAATCAATCAATTGATTTTTAATACGCCTCAACCTTGCACAATCTGCATCTTCGTATCGCGGTTTAATTAATTCAACTCGATTGTCTCTAATCATCATCACATATCACAATCGCATTGTGCGGTAATCGGAATGCATGGGAAATTATGAATACAGGTCTTTGTTTTCGCATCGCCCCCACAAATCGGCAACTTGAAATACACGAAATCTTTACCAACAATATTTATTGAGTTAATCCCAATTCGAACCTTGGACACGAGACTTTGATTGCGACTAGACTAGGCGAGTTTTCAGCTGCAAATAAACGACTCCAATTCAATTTCCAACTGTTTATGTTTATGTTTACATCAACAAAGCAAAACGAAGAGGGAAAGAGGAAGGGAGAGGGAGGGAGAGATAGATCGCTCCATTTGACAGAGTCCAAACTTCCAAAAATGACATAAACAAATGCCGCTTATCTCGCGCCGAAAACATAACGTAATATTTAAAACCCCCAAAATGAAACGAAACGAACCGCACCGACGCCGACGAACTGAGGATGAGAGTGAAAGTGCCAAAAAAGAAGAAGCAAAGACACACAGACTACGAAAACAACTACAGCAACAGCAGCAACAGCAACACATGAAAATAAACAAAATATATACAAAACGCACTGTAGCCGGTTCCCCCATTGGCAATCCATGAAAACGCGTGATTACCGCACTCGACAGCAGGCCCCCGACTCTTTAGTACCCCACCCCCCAACCATACAACTGTGTGCTCGCCCTGCCTAACACCCCACCCATGTGTGCTCTCCCCTTCCCACACCCCAACTGACTGCACTTTTTCTCAAGCGTGCAAGTGAAATTTTCCATATGAGGCCGACGCAGTGCTACACAGTGAAATTTTCGTCTCGTCTCGCGGCTTCATCCAAAAATGCCTTACATCCCCCTTTCCCTTGCTCTTTGCCCTCCTCTATCGTTTCCGTACTCTCTCCGCCTGCTCTTCTTTCTGCGTGCTTCAAGCGCGTGTGTTTTGTTTACAGTGGCAAGTATTGTTGTTATATTTATACACTGCGATTTAGATGGGGTAAGTTAGTTAGTTGTATAATGGGATTTTTGGTGAGTTCTGAGGTTTAGAAAAGAGAGGTAGAAGTAGAAAACTAAATTAGAATGCACAATGTTTTCTAAAAATTTTATAACCTTTACCTTAACGTACTACTAATGAAAACTTTACTAGAAATCTTATTTTTGATGAATATGACATTGGATTTAGATTTGGAAGGTCTAAAAACATATAGAAACATATATCGCATGACCCGATCATGACCCCCCATTATTTTTTGGGGTTCCACAAATTTTTCGAGTTTTTTGCGGTTAAGTCGAAACTCAGACGTGCTACGTAAATTTTGACTTCGGATTCCGACTAAGAAGGACAAAATACATGATAAAACATATATCGCATGCTCAGATCAGGATTCTATATCTTTTGGGGGATATTTTAAGGTTTTTCAGTTTTGTGAGGTTATGTCGAAGTCCAGACGTGATGGCGAAATTCTGACCTCGGATTCGGATTCAGCGACCCAAAATACATATGACTGCATATGCCGCTTACCCAGATCATGAAACTTTTTTTTTCTTGTGGGCCTGTGTAATCTAAAGAAACTTTAATTTAAATGTTAAAAATTTATCGTAAAGTACTTACAATACTTACATCATTTTCGAAATGGTTTTTTAAAATAATATAACCTTGATCTAAACCTATAGATTGGTTCTACACATGCAGGTAAGTTTTCAGTTTGAAGATAACTACTGTAATTTTTGTTTATTATATTATTAATAAATATCTTTATATCTGAGTACACTATGCCACATTAAAAAAATTTAGAGTCCGATTCAATCTGTAAAATATAATAAAATAAATATGAATATGTATATTATTAGATTTTATACTTCACTTACAATAATTCTTTATATAAAGTCATTTTAAATATCAGCAAGAAATCCTTATTATATTTTGTAAGGGTATCTAAAATTTGTTATGTCTTACTGCTCTACTTCCTAATGTTATTGTTATAGTTGTTGCAGTCAGTCAATGACTGTTTGTATTGTTATTAGTCCTATCGTATTGTTGTTGTTGCTGCTGCTGTTATCTCAACAAGATCATCAGAAAAGCGAACACACTGAAAATCAACCGCCTTCAACAACATTTCGTAATTGCCCGCGTACGCCAATCTCAATCTCTGATTTCCGATTTAATTCCCGCTCCCATTTTCTCACCCATGACTCAATTGCGGAAATCGTATTTATATATAGTTTCTATTATATATTTTCCTTTTGATTTTCACTCACTGGATTTTATAGCTTCAGATTGATTTTGATTTTTTTCGAACATGTCAGAAAATAACGATTGTATTGAAGGCGATCCACTTCGTTCGATTGACGTATTATCGGAATTGTTTTCAGGAGTATTTGTGTTGTGTTTGCTTCATGACTTCCTTTTTGTTTATTAAATTGTAATTTATAGTAAAATGTTGTTATTTACGAACTAACCTAATATGGTTAATACTTAATTATACCATTTTGTTTTGCATTCAGTTTTTCTGGTATAATGATTTATTTATAATGTCGTCTTTGAAAAAAAGGAAGTAGAATTATACAGTATATTGATAATTAATATATATTTAATAATTTTTTGATAATAGGAAAATTGGTATCTATAAACATTTTTTTCTGTATGTTTATAGGTATATAAGAATCTCTACAATAAATTTATTGTGTCTCGTACAGTCATCGAGATTAGGTTAAAGGCATAAAATATGTATGATAATTTTGTCATCTCAAAGGAATTCGAATAGAGAAAATAGATTAACAACCTTAGTACTTTAGTGTATTTAGTTTAGTACCAACTTTAGAGGTTCAGGGATATATCTCCCAACTTAATGTACTTTTTCCATTTAAAAAAATCCTATTTCAGTTTTTCATTTTCATAAAAAGATGCGAATCAAATAAATCACAAAAGAGCAGACTTATATATTGTTCTACTTTTGGGCAGGCATTAACTTTTGAAAAACTTTTATCAAAACTTTTTGGCAACATTACTCGGCGTAAGTACCATCTTCTCTTCTACTCAGTTACCCCACTTCCCCCTCGCGCCACACTTAAATACAACGCACACTGACGTCATTGTGTTGAAATGACTGTCAAAAGCAGCTCGGAACTGGCAAAGAGAATCTGTTACGGATTGTGCAGTCAGTTGAGTGTTGCCCCTGCAGCTTACTGACGTCATTAAACAGACAGAGACAGGCAACCAAAGAGAGCAAGAGAGCTGCATACATGGACCGCAACAGAGTCGTAACAGCGAGATGAGATGAGAAGTTCGTTTGTAACATTGCATAACTGTCGCGAGAGCAATGCGCACGCTCGCTGAGCACAAAGTGGAGAGAAAGAGAGACAGAGAGAGACTGTTGGAGAGTAGTTGAGTGTCCTTCGAGCTGGCCAACAGCTGTGGGAAGCTGCAACAACGATGACGTCTCCTTGAACTCAACATTTGTCGAGGCCAAAAATGTTCGGTTTACACGTGCGTGTGTGTGTGTATTACGACTATATACACGTTTATATTGTACATGATATGTAGCTGGCTCAGACAGCAGCATCTTGTTATGTGAATTCCACAAGACATTACGTTCGCTCAATGTGTGCAATAAAATTCGGTTTTATTGCTGATCCATGTGGACGCCTCGAAAGTAGGCAACAGTTTTGGCAGCAGCCAAACAGCTAGTTGACCCCGCAACCGTCCTCCCCCTCCCTCTTACAATTCCATTTACCTACACTTGTTTACAAATTTATTGCCGCATAAGGTCAAGCAGTTAAGTAGCTTACACGTGGCAATCCATTTAGTTCAATTCCCCTAGCTAAAGATATCTTAAATTTACTCATTTCCTGTGCACATTAATCCTTTTGGTTTCCGTAGAGCATTGACTCCTTTTTTTGGCCAAACTGAAAGCCTATGCAAATATTTAGAGGACGAAATGGGCAAATATTTGCCAGAACAAAAGCGAAAAGCCAAGGCTAAATTAAATAGGATTGATTTTTTTTTGCGGGATTTGTGGTTAATCATCTTTTGAGTTTTAGCAAATTTGCAAAATCAAACGAAATTTTAAAGGTATTTCTTATGGTATTTTGGTTTATCAACAACCATAAATTGTCTTCTAGGATATAAATATATATACCTATGCATGTGTTAAGTTCCACTACTTACATCACTCTTCCTTCTCTCTATGACAAATCCCTGAAAAACGCACAGCATAAAAGTATCTTAATGCCTTTTGCTTAACTCAAGGCTACAGACTCATGCCCCTGACCAATAAAAGGCACATTGTTTGGTCCAGCAGCAGCAGCAAGAGCAACGAAAACAACAACGAGGACAGCCCTCAGTTGGCAGGCAAAACAATTTTGGGTGCAAAGCCCCAAGGGAGCAGACCAGTTGCAAATCGATAAAACTCAAAGGAGGAGTAAGCAACAAACACACAAGGGAAAAGGGAAGATATAATGGGGAAAGTCTGTGTGTGTGTAATGACAGCATCCAACAGATACACAACTGCAGTGGGCCATGAAGGAGAAGTATTGGAGGGAGAGCAACGAAATGGAATTGTATAAATTGTCTGGGCTCTGGTCGATATCAAAAGTGTTGCCAAGTTTACGCTTAATTAGGCTAAAATACTGTGAAATTCCAAAGAGAAAATGCTTCAATTTCTCTCTCTGTCTCTCTCTCTACCTCTCTCCTTTTGCTGTGCCTTTTTTTCGTCAAATATTTCTTTTCGCACAACTTCCGGCTCCACAGGAAACAACTGCCTTGGCGATGACTCATGCAGTGTCTGCCATTCCGCCATGTTGATGTAGGCTAAAGTCAGCCCCAGCGCAGCCTCCAACCACCACCTCCTCTGCGTTCCCCTTACTCTGTCTGGCCTGGTACATAGGAAATACGTGCACAGGCGAAAGTGATACATAAACCTTACATTATTTACTAGCTCGCCTGCCTGCCAGCCTTCTTGATAGACAAGCTGTTGATTGTTGTGCGGGATTCTGTGTGGCGACGCCATCTAACGGTACTTTGCCTGGCAACACAAAGCCAAACAATTGCCCGAATGGATATGATGCTTGGATATCTCTGGGATTTGCCGGCGGGGGAAATTGTGTGTAGATTCGCAGTACGAGCTGAGAACTTGATGCCGCACAAGTCGAGCGTACTCGTACATTGTACTCGAATAGACTTTCTGAAACTTTGATGGGCATGGGTGGTGGATTAAAGTTGAGCTCGAGTGGTTTCAGTTGTGTTTAAAATTGAGATACAGTAAGCAAACTCTTAGAAGGTTCTTTTTGTGTTAGTGTTTGATAATAAAATGATAATTTGATGTACACATATCAAAATGAAGTTTGATAAAAAAATCAAATTTCAAACATTTTTATTTATTTTTATTAATTTATTTATTCCTTATTATTCGAATTGAAAATCAAACTGGAAAAAATTAAAATACAACTTCAAAAATATTAATCAAACCGAAAAACCAATTTTAAAAACTAATTAAATCCATTTCTCATTATGAAATGTGCAACAGAAATTTATTAATAATGATTTCCTTTTCTATTGAATTTTTTTTAATTAACTTTTACTTTATCTACGGGAAGTTTCTCCCCCAGCAAGCAATATATCTCTCGATCTTTCTCCCTCTCTCTCCTTCTCTCTTTCTCTCTCACACACTCGGTCTCTTACCGATCTACAAATATGATTCCGCATCCAACAAGTTATCGCCGCATAAAATCACAGAGCAACGCCGCATAATTACTCATAATTCGCAACGATTAAAGAAAAAAGTATCTCGTTTTGTTGTTGTTCGTGGCATCATATCTATAATTGTCGATGGCAACCACACGCAGATACACTACAAATCAGTAGTTGTAGTCCCATCTCTCTCTCTCGCTCTCGCTCTTCGTATTATTATTACAAATTCGCATGGTTTCGCGCATTGCCGAAAGTGAGCTCAATCAATTTGGCTTAATCTAAACATATCGCGTACACACACGTCACTCATACGCCCCGTGAACCGCTGCCTGTTGCCGGCTGCGAATCACAGCAAAAGTTTATTCACATTTGCCGTGATTTATAATTACATTTTGCATGCTCGCATGATGGGGAGGCCTAGTCAGCAAACCGAATATGATTAACCAAAATCGTAGCTGTATCTGTAGGTGTAAATGTATCTGTATCTGTAGCTGTAAATGCTGCTGAATGCAAAACGCTGCCCGGCGCTTCGCTGGCTATTTAATTGAGTAGCCAATGCTCTCCCCCTTCAACCCATCTGCACAACCTCTGGCAAAGCAACGCCCACTCACTCTTTGGCACACGATTTTGGAAAGCGACGGCGGTCTGCCCGGCAGCGGCCCGATGCGGCGCGGCGCTTGCGTCAGGCGTGACGGTCAATGATCAGCTTTAGGCAACGACGACAAAAACAACAACACTTGGCAACAAATTGTTGTTGCTGCTGTTGACGCACTCTAATAACTTTTTTAATCGACGCGACGTCAGGCGATTTTGGCTATTAAATATATTTTGGCTCTTGGACAAACACACACTTACAGCAGCGATAAGTGTCTAACAATGTAGAGTATATTCATTTACTAATTGTCTATGCAACAGTTGTGAATAACTTTTTAAAATTCTTCAGAAGAATATGGTAAAAAATAATCATACACGTACTTTAAAACAAACAGAAAAGTTATCTGTAAATCAATTATATTATATTGATATGTATAGAAAATAATTATATTAAATTGATATTTATAGTAAATTTAAGATAATATTTGTGCATTGATAGCTATTGTGTTGACCAAAACTAACATATTGACATTAAATTTGTAGCACTATCTGATATTTAGGTTTTAATATAAATTTTTATAGTATATATAATATATATGTATCTATAAAAATTTAAAGGAAAGGAATTAACTTAAGAAAAGATGAAATTAGTTATGGTTCATGGTATATATAGTCACACAAGAATCTGGCATGTTTCGTTTCAGCACAACTTACGTAAGCTGCGTTAAAAACCAGTTAGTTCTGCCAGATGCTTCTTGAAAAATGCCCTTAAATAAGTCTACACAGTTCTGTTTTGAAACAATATACAAGAAGATGCATTTCGCACCGGTACAAAATTTGATTTATTGGAGCTTTGTGGCTTTTCTGATCTACTGTTGTCCATGTGGAAATCCACGCCGTGAATGTCCAACACATACCTGCTGTGAGCATTGATCACTTATTGCAACATAAATAAAACTGTTAATAAAATGACTTCAGTTCAATTTACATATGTAAATAAACTAATTAAAAAAAAGTACTTAAACGGATTTTTTTTAATCTTGATGAATATTAAAATATATTCATTTTCATTTTTGTCTACAACACCAGCCAATAAAACTAGGAAGAAAGGCTAACTCATGACGAAACTTTTATAATCTTACAGATTTTCATCTCCTCCATTTGTTCTAATACCATTTACGAGTATAGGAAACAATTATGTCATATTCATATTTATAGTAAATCTAGGCTTTATATTTCGGCGTTAATATCTATGGTGTTTACCAAAACTATCTAAGAACTATCCTTCATTAAAATTATGCTTGGATTTCGGTAAGGTGGCGTTGCCAAAATCATGATCTGTTTGCAACAGTAAAACATATTGACACTAAATTTGTAGCACTATCTGAGATTTAGGTTTTAATGCGGACAGTAGACACAAAGTTACAATACCCTTTTATAAGAAATTAACCTTACAAAAGATTAAATTTGTTATGGTGCATGGTACATATAGTCACACAAGAATCTGGCATGTTTCGTTTCAGCACAACTTACGTAATCTGCGTTAAAAACATGTTAGTTCTGCCAGATGCTTCCTGAAAAATGCCTTTAAATAAGTCTACACAGTTCAGTTTTGAAGCAATATACAAGAAGATGCATCCCGCACCGGTACAAAATCTGATTTATTGGAGCTTCGTGGCTTTTCTGATCTACTGTTGTCCTTGTGGATATCCAGGCGGTATTTGTCCAAAATATTACTGCTGTCCGCATTGATCACTTATTGCAACATAAATAAAACTGTAAATAAAGTGACTTTAGTTCAATTTACATAAATAAACTAATTAAAAAAATGTATTTAACGAATTTTTTCACTTATTAATGAGTATAAAAATAATAATGATTAATTATCATTTTTGTCTACAACACCTGCCAATAAAACGAGGAAGAAAGTTTACCTTTATAACCTTACAGATTCTCATCTCCTCGATTTGTTCCAATGCCAGTTATATATAAAGGTGCATAATTTAATGGGATAATATTAGAGAAAAGTTTGCGTTGCAGCTGAACAGACGGACGGACAGACGGAAGAATGACAGACATGGCTAGACCGACCCTCTGGTAATGCTAATTCAAATTATACATATCTTATGTGGTTTGAGATGTCTGCTACGCAGAGTTGCAAACTGCTAGCACTAAGTAATATATATGTGTATATAGTATCTCCTAAGAAATTTATCTACCGACAAATGAGTCTTAGCAATGATGTTTATTGTGCTCATTTCTTTTGCAAGAGCATTCAAAGTGCGTTGTGTAAGCAAAGTATTTATTTTGTTTATTGTTTTATGTTAGGTTTGTATTGTGGTTTCTCGTTTGTTACCTCTGCTGTCTCCTTAATAATTTAATTTAACAGTGAAGCTAAACACGCAACAGCCTGGCGCCAACTGGAAACTTGCCGTTACTTTACAGTAGTCTCTCAGCATGCGATCTAACTGTAAGATACTCAGATACTTTTCTTCAGATACTTTTGCTGGCAATCCTTTCTCGCAACGAGACTTCCGTTTGGTAATTTGCTGCTGCTGTTTTTTCTCTTGTTATTGTTGTTGTTATTTTGTGGTTTCCGTCTGCGTTCAATGACTTGCTGGACTTGGGCAATTGCGTGACTTGTTGTTGTTGTCGGACTTGAGAAATCTCATGTGGAACATAAATTGAACACCCCAATCGGTCGAGAGTTACATCGACATCGGCGCACCCGTCTGGATGTCAAGTCGAGTCAGCGAGTCACTTGTTGATTAATAGGCTAACGACACATTCTCACCCCAAGCAGAGTACCCCGCCCCTCTTCCACTTATTACCACCCACACTGACACACACACACACGCAGTTGGTTGACCTTACTACCCCATTCCATTAGCCTCTGAGCATTTCCTTGTGCTTTGTTATATTACGACCAAAATTGAGCATTTTATACGTTTATAATGAACTCAACTTACTCATGCAAAATTCTCACACTTTTCACATGAAAATATTTATATTTCCGCAAAGATAAAGCCGAAAAGGAAAAGCAAAGCACAAGAGATTCTGGTATAAAGTATATATACCTTGGATAGCGGCAATACTTTGTGTCACGGCCCGAAATTGTTGACATACAAGTTCGTTAACAGGAAAATAAATTCGTCGAAGACGATGAGACGATGGGACGATGGGGTTATAAATATCTGCTATATAAAGAGATGACGTTAATATTGCAATGCTTGAGATTAATTCTTGGAAATGATATGTGCAAAATGCAATTAATTAATGCGAACTTAAATGTTCATTTGGTGGATATTTTGTTCTATAAAAACTATAGCAAAGCCTCTTGAAAGATATAGGATAAGCCAAGCCTTCGATCCGCTGGTTTTTAGCGCAGCTTACGTAATTTCTTCTGAAACGAATTAATCGTAGTTCTTGTGTACGCATACTCGTATATACGATGAATCATAGCTTATTTAATCTCTTTGTTATGTTAATTCCTTTTAAAATTTTTGTACCCGTTAACCACGGGGTAGCAGAATGTTATAACTATGTGCCAACCAAATAGGTATGTAACAGGCAGACGAATGCGTCTCCGATCCCAAACACAATAATTATGAACGTCAATGACGTCTGAAAATTTGGTTCAGATCGGATAGTTAAAATATAAGTTAGTTAGGAAATAATTTTAAAGAGCGACTGATTTCTAATCCGCTCCCTGCTAAGTATGCAATACAAAAAAAGTTATTTTTTTAAGAAATCGTTTTTGTCAGGTGGATAGAACGTCAATTACAGTCGAGTACGCTGCAGCTGTCGTGCAACGGAATGAGTTTCGCAATCTTTTAAGTATTTTTCCGCAAGTATCGGGCGGAACTAACTGATTTCTAAAATATATGTGGTTTGATCGATCGTTTCGATATGAACTAAGCCGTTTCATAGCTGATTAGCCATATACCATAACTTTACCTTTAGTTAGCAATTTGAGATCGATTCTGCCTTTCAAAAATTGCCGGAAAAGATGTAAATGTATTTTTGGTAATTTTTTGTAGCAGACAAAGCTTCGTCAAGACTCGTCGTATTCAATTGTTAAAACTTAGAATTCCATTTTCTGCATTTATATTCTCTGTTTTGAGCCTTGGGGAGCCCACACAGTGTTAATTTACATCGTGAACTATAAATATTTAACTACACATTTATCGTATTCGGACTGCGCAATTGCATTGCTTATTTCCCGCTCAGTTTCGCTCTTTTTTCTGCGACGAGATAACAAAAGTCTGCAATCCCCTTATAGAATAGTTTAAGCTGTCTAGATAATATTTTCATTGTTTCTCTTTGAATATCTTGTATGCATTTCAATGCACCAGAAATGATATACATATACGACGCGTAGTATCGATTTCTAAATTTCTAAACATACCAAAGAGAAACCTAGAACAATCTTAATTAGGAAATCAAGTTAAATCGTCAAATAACTTTTTAATCGACGCGACGTCAGGCAATTTTGGCTATTAAACAAAGCTATAGTACCCTTCCCCTATGAGTAGGGTCTATGAATGGAAAGGAAAGGAATTAATTTAACAAAAGATGAAATTAGTTATGGTTCATGGTATATATGGTCACACAAGAATCTGGCATGTTTCGTTTCAGCACAACTTACGTAAGCTGCGTTAAAAACCAGTTAGTTCTGCCAGATGCTTCTTGAAAAATGCCCTTAAATAAGTCTACACAGTTCTGTTTTGAAACAATATACAAGAAGATGCATTCCGCACCGCTACAAAATTTGATTTATTGGAGCTTTGTGGCTTTTCTTATCTACTGTTGTCCTTGTGGATATCCAGGCGGTATTTGTCCAAAATATTACTGCTGTCCGCATTGATCACTTATTGCAACATAAATAAAACTGTTAATAAAATGACTTCAGTTCAATTTACATATGTAAATAAACTAATTAAAAAAAAGTACTTAAACGGATTTTTTTTAATCTTGATGAATATTAAAATATATTCATTTTCATTTTTGTCTACAACACCAGCCAATAAAACTAGGAAGAAAGACTAACTCATGACGAAACTTTTATAATCTTACAGATTTTCATCTCCTCCATTTGTTCTAATACCATTTACGAGTATAGGAAACAATTATGTCATATTCATATTTATAGTAAATCTAGGCTTTATATTTCGGCGTTAATATCTATGGTGTTTACCAAAACTATCTAAGAACTATCCTTCATTAAAATTATGCTTGGATTTCGGTAAGGTGGCGTTGCCAAAATCATGATCTGTTTGCAACAGTAAAACATATTGACACTAAATTTGTAGCACTATCTGAGATTTAGGTTTTAATGCGGACAGTAGACACAAAGTTACAATACCCTTTTATAAGAAATTAACCTTACAAAAGATGAAATTTGTTATGGTTCATGGTACATATAGTCACACAAGAATCTGGCATGTTTCGTTTCAGCACAACTTACGTAATCTGCGTTAAAAACATGTTAGTTCTGCCAGATGATTCCTGAAAAATGCCTTTACATAAGTCTACACAGTTCAGTTTTGAAGCAATATACAAGAAGATGCATCCCGCACCGGTACAAAATCTGATTTATTGGAGCTTCGTGGCTTTTCTGATCTACTGTTGTCCTTGTAGATATCCACCCAGTATGTGTCCAGGAAATTGCTGTTAAATAAAACTGTGAATAAAACTCTGAATAAAGTGACTTCAGTTCAATTTACATAAATAAACTAATTAAAAAAAAAAAAATAATGATTAATTAGCCGAAAAGGAAATGCAAAGCACAAGAGATTCTAGTATAGAATATACCTTGGATAGCGGCAATACATACAAGTTCATTAACAGGAAAATAAATTCGTTGAAGACGATGAGACGATGGGGTTATTAAGTGGAAAATATCTGTTATATAAAGAGATGACGTTAATATTGCAATGCTTGAGATTAATTCTTGGGAATGATATGTGCAATATGCAATTAATTAATGCGAACTTAAATGTTCATTTGGTGGATACTTTGTTCTATAAAAACTATAGCAAAGCCTCTTGAAAGATAAAGATAGATTTGCAACTCAAAGAGGATAAGCGAAGCATTCGATCCGCTGGTTTTTAGCGCAGCTTACGTAAGTTCTTCTGAAACGAATTAATCCTAGTTCTTGTGTGACTATACGCATATATACGATGAATCATTGCTTATTTAATCTCTTTGTTACGTTAATTCCTTATACAATTTTGCACCCGTTAACCACAGGGTAGCAGAATATTATAACTACGTGTATGTGCCAACCAAATAGGTATGTAATAGGCAGACGAAGGCGTCTCCGATCCCAAACACAATAACTATCAACGTCAATGACTTCTGAAAATTTAGCAGATCTGTAAACAGAGGTCCAGAAGATTTCTGTATAAAAATAATGAAAGTTTGTCGTTATATTAGATTGTTCTAGTTATAGTATAATATCAATTTCAATTATAATAAATATACAATTATTTAACAGTTTTACAAATATCCACAACTTTGAAGAATGTACTTTATTGTAACATTTAAATCATAGGAATCGTAGGTTTAGCTATATCATCTATAATTTTCGAACTTTATCACCAGATTTGACCTACATGCGCAGAACATTATATCCCATGGCCCGTGGATTACTGCATTAATTAGCTCTCCAGCTGTTTGTGTTTTTCTTGGCATTTTCACTTTCCCTTGTTGTGTTTCCTTTAGGCAGATTTTCTGAGCAAAAAGAGAATTTATCGAGCACTACATTGTTTGGTTTTCCCAGAGGGGGGGATAGCGCCATTAATTTTGAGTCGTTCTTCGCACGCTTAGCAAATTCATGTTCTATTGCAAAAGTTCTGGACCATCTGGCAGGCGAGTGCGTGACTCCGTAATACACCCCCACGCCTCCCCTGCATTTACACACCGACACACACACACTCATCTATTTTCATTATTCTATTTTCCGACTAGTTTGTTTGTTTTGCATGCGCTTGGACTCGGAAAATTTCATCCGACTGCAACGCGTGCATTTTATAGTTTTCCTGCTTTGGCCTTTTTCCGGACTGGCAAAAGAAAAGTGAGATTGAGAATGGGTATGAGAATGTTTATGATGCATTCGCTATGTACATTTGTTTTCCATCTCTATTGCATTTTCTTTTCCAACATTGTTTACATATGATGAAAATATTTAAAGTTGAATTTTGGGAACACATTTCAATTAGCCTCACAACGGTAGTTTATTCACACCTTCGCAAGGTAGGCAAGCAGACACTTAACCCAATTGAGAAGCGAAGAAGTTCATCTAAATCCATTAGTGTGTGCAGAAAGCGACCTTTCCGTATGTGTGCTAAAGGGAAAATGCCAGAAAAAACCCCCAAGCAATTTGGTAGTTAGGTAAATTTCACTTAACGTCCGACCCTTTTTTCTTACCGAAAATTACACGAAAATTTAGCAATTTTCATTCGCGTTTTTATTAACACTTTGCGGCCTTTATGGTATGTGGGTCGACGTCGTCGCATCGAGTTGGGTCCGGGGTCGCGTCAATGGGATCGCTTGGCTGGTCGCCGGATTGTGTAAGCTCTATGTACTACGCACATCTCGAGGGGCTCTCTCAAGTGTGCCCAGTTCGTGCTTTCTGGACTGTAAACGACTTGATGTACTATATGGTACTCGTACAATTGCGTCTGCGACTGCTCTGAAGGTTTCATTAATGGAAAATTGTGTTCGAAACTAGGCCAAGTGTATTGAAAAAGATCGCAGGGATTTGCGTTTGCAATCGAAATACTATTTGCTTGTTAGTCAAGTTCAGGGACATATCTGAAGGTCAGCGAGTGAGCGTAATTAGCCAAGATGTACTTGAAATTCAGAATTACAGTATATACAGTATTTGTAAACCTATAAATTAAAGAGATAGAGGAACTACAAGATACAACATTTTATAATTTCCTTACCAATTTCTAAAAGAACATATATCAAAATTTATTCAAAATGTTCCAAAAGAAGATCCTTATGTTGTACCTAACCTCAAATGCAAATAAAATAATAACAATGCAAAGTTCTAGAAACTGTTAAATCCTTAAAATTCATTAAAATTATGCTTGGAATTCGATAAGGTGGCGTTGTCAAAATCAAACTTGATCTCTTTGCAAAAGTAAAACATTCTGCGCGATGCTTCATGAAAAATTAAATAAGTCTACACAGTTCAGTTTTGATACAAGATACAAAAAAATACATTCCGCACAGATAAACGAGAGCAACAGTCGCGCAAAACGCGACAGTGGGATACCCTTCGACCTATGTTCCCGTGTAGTTTAATTTGTTAAATTCATACACATATGCATATGCACATGCTTTGAAATTAATCCCGACAGATGGCGCTCGCGCTTCGCGCTCGCCCGTCTCCCTTGTTAGCTGACAGAACCACTTGGTTTTATGCTCATACTTTCTTAAATAACTTCTGTGTTTATTGTTCGATTGGATTGTAATTTGGGGACTACGTAGATATTTCATTTAGCTTAGTATATGTTTAAGTCAGAAAGTTGTATCTTATATACAGCGCTTACAAATTAAGTTCAAAAATTAAATTATTGATTTGTGGGGCGGTGGGCGTGGCACCTAACATTTGAAATAAACTTCATCTGCTTATAGTACACAGGAGTCTTCCTGTCAAATTTGGTAACTCTAGCTTTTATAATAGCTGAGATCTGTGCGTTCACACAGACAGACGGACAGACGGACAGACGGACAGACGGACAGACGGACAGACAGACAGACATGGCTCAATCGACTCGTGTCCTGAGCAGAATATTACTTTATGGGTCTCCCACGCCTCCTTTGCCTTTATACATTTCCAATACCCTTTTTTGACCTTTTCTGGTCGGGTATAAAAATTTGATTTATTGGATCTTCGTGGCTTTTCTAATGTACTGTTGTCCTTGTAAAATTAAAAGGTTTTGTAAAAAAACGTATTTCTGCTGTAAATCAGCAACTTAAATAAACTTTAGTTCAATTTACATAAATAAACTAATTAAAAAATGTATTTAAATGATTTTTTCATTTACTAGAAAATCAGCATTAAAATGTGCAAAATATGTGACATATATACAGTATTTGTAAACCTATAAGTTAAAGAGATAGAGGAACTACAAGATACAACATTTTATAATTTACTTACAAATTTCTAAAAGAACATATATCAAGCTTTATTCAAAATGTTCCAAAAGAAGATCCTTATGTTGTACCTAACCTCAAACGTAAATAAAATAATAACAATTCAAAGTTCTAGAAACTGTTAAATCAGTATAGAACTTTCTCTATTTTCAGCACTAAAATAAACTCTCTATAGAGTGGAGAGACCACACAACCTAGCCAAGTGTTCGCTAGAGAATTTGCGTTATAAAAAATTTGTTATTTCACTCAATTTGCAATTGCAACGAGCTGTAAAAAATCATATCAACGACGCCTTTCAGACGATGGGCAATGGAAGAGTAGGAGGTGGAGCAAATAGGGTGGGGAGGCAAACAAGTTGTGGCAACTCTTCAATTTTTGCCTGCCATCGATGGGGGGACACGCCCACACGACTTGACTTTGTCTGCAATGTTTGCTGATGCCACGACATATCGAATTACAGTCGCTGCCATAAGTATGTTTATGCACTTGAAGACACTTGAATTGTTCAGGAAATTGAAGGGGTTCTTATGAATATCTTGTAACAATGTCTAGAGAAACTTAATAACTCAGCGAAAAGAAATTTTCTTTAATTACAGGGTATCTCATTATACACTCACAAGGCCAGCTTAAGCTTTGCTATAATAAGATTCCAGCAGCTAATCAAGTGAGTCCCTCTCATTAGGCTGTGCTCTGCCCACAGTTTCTTCCGCTCTTTAGCCCTGGGAAATGCCCTCGGCATCAGATGCGATAAAGATTCTTCTCGAGTTTCCCTTTTCGAGTTGATGATTTATTTGAACAATTTCGAATCTTGTGTAAATTGTGTTTGATGGACTTTGAGCCGACGCGTCTTGTATGTCTCGGACGCTGATTGACCCCGTCTCGAGATTGTTTTCTTGATGCACAGCTGTCTCGGGGTCTCCTGATTCATCAAGCTGAACCGGTTCGCAGGGCACTTGAGAGAAAGACAGGGAGAGAGAGTGAGATGCTGTGTCGGCTTGAACCCCAAAAGGCAAGTCGTAAACCCCTCGGGTCATGCAAACAGACACACACACACACACACACACATACAGTTGTATGCGCACTTAAGAGCAGCTGGTGCCACGCCTTATCGACAACAATTTGATCTTTTGTTTACATTGAACATATTTTTCCTTTTGTAGCGTTACTTTTAATTGGCATTTGATTTCAACCAGCTACAGCGACTTCTGTGCTGTGGAATAATTAATTTATGCGTACATTAACCGTTACTTGATTACAGACCCCCCCCCACCCGTCCACATGCCCCACACACCAGTCTCAGGCCCCAGTCCAGTTCCAGGTCTGCACTCGGGCTTATCTCAATGTCTCGCAAGCCGATTAAGTCCGCCAAGTCGGAGCAACATTTCAAGTGAGGAAGAGAGATAGAGAGACAGGGCAGGGTGGCTGGGTAGGGGCTTTACGTGTCTGGTAATTATGGGTCTGTGCCTGCGACCAGTCACCAGTCTGCAAAGTTCCCCTCCCCCTCTTTCCAGTCACACTCATTTTCTTTGTGATTAATTGTCAACTTTGCAGTCTTTGCAGCTTAAAGCCAACTATGCGAGCATATCGAACCCATTAGGGCGTTACGCTACACTCTGTAGGGGGTGTATTAAACTGTACTCTGCGCGATAAATGAAGATTTATACTACCTCGCTGACTAAGGGAAGACTGCGCCAGCAGCCCAAGAAGAAGTTGAATTATGGCTTCTTTTGAGGTCAAACGAGGAAATTCTTTTTGGTTTTTGATGCCATTCAAAGAGAGGGAGATGGTAAGTAGATCCATTTTATAAGTAAGATAAGAACACAAGTAATATTAATTTTCATATGTTAACTAGAAGGAGAGTTTAGTATTCTTTTGAGTTTTCAGTCTTTTATGAACCCTTAGGATGCCTTGACTGCATTCTATGTATATACTCTTTGCCCATTATAATCGTGAGATCTATCTAGTCTGTCACTCTTTCTGCCAATCTTAAGATCCATTTAAATTTACCATCCAATTACTGTCTTCATTTAAAAGACATTCGCTGTGGCCTTTCCCGTTCTGGTCTCATTAAGTGCCACAAGTCGCGTAGGTGGCAACGTTTTAAGTAGTAGACTGAGGGCTATGCATATAACTATAACAGAAAATCATGGAATATCATAATTTCTTTCTGAGAAATCAACCCAGGTCAGCAGACAGAGACCCCGAAGAGATGCGATGCGACTGAAGACCTAATGAGACGAGAATTGGCGGCGACTGCAGTCGGTCGATTGAATCAAGACCCCGTCGACGACCCGAGACGAGTCAGCTAAATATACTCGTACTCCCCGCACTCACACTCACACTCACACACAGGCATTCGTTTGCGTATTCGTTTAATCACAGACAACAAAAAAACTTGCGTAGGACCAGACTGAAGTTGAGGAAGCGTCTCTCCAGACAATCTGCTGCAATGTTTTCTTGGATATTTCTTCTTTTTCTGTTTCTTTTTCTGTTTCTTTTCTTTTGCTTCTTTTTTTGGCTTTTCTGCCTTTTGTTTTTCCTGCAGTGTTTTGATTACTTTATGTTTTTTTGATAAATGCAGCTCATCATGTAATTTTAAACGCGCCGCGCATGTTAAACAAACAATTTCCCGTGACAGTGTAAAATGTGTGCCTGACGCCCGACGGGTTGTCCAGGAGAAGGAGACAGAGAGAGAGAGGGAGAGGAAGGGCCGGGGAGATGGGTGCGGGGTTAACAACTAGCCTAATGTAATACTTTGACTGTGGGCCTGCGGGCCACATTACAAGATGACGCGCAATGAAAGCGAGTGTTAAAATGCAACTTTTCTACAATACCAAGTTTTTTTTTCTCTATACCCTATAATGGAGAAGTGAGCTGAGGGATATGATGAAATTGCAAGTTGAAGCAAGTATATTAAACTGCTAAAAGGTTTACAATTACATAAGTTGACTGCAAATGTATAACTCATGTTGGAAAATACCCTGTAAATATAAGACAAGTATTTTTCAAGGAACAGTTTATAAAAGGGGTATAAGATTAATGAAGTAACAATTTTGATTGTCTAATATAAGCCAAATAAACTAAAGATTGCTTAGCTGATGCAGCACAGATATCCTGTAATAAATAGAGACACGCAAGTATTTTAATATGAAGTTGTAAATTCATTAATGATTCCTGCGTCGTATGTGGCAGTCATATTCATATATTCATATTAAATGAGTCATTGTATGCATGCAGAGATACCCTGTAAAAGTATTCTATAACTTACACTGCCACTACGTAGTATCTGCTAGTCGATCATCTTGAGCACCTTCGCCCTTCTACAGTGCAGGTTGGAAAGTCTCGTCTGTTGCTTGCAACGGCCAGAAGAATCGTGTTGATGGATTTCTTCCTGTCATAAAAACTGTGGAAAGAAGTGCCCAACACTGTTCGCCTAAGTATGTGGGCTGCTGTCGTGATAGAAGTTGTACTCATGAATGAGAGTGTGAGTGTGGGTATGAGTGAGTACAACCAACAAGTATTCATAATGCGCTTCTACTTCTTTCTTCTAATTATCATTCAAAAAGCGTCGGCCCGACGAAGATTGAAAAGTGGAATGCAAGGCGGGTGAAGCGAGGTGAGTTATGTGGGTGTGTTGAAGGTGGAAATATGGAAAACTTCCTCAGCGAAACTCTTACAAAATATTATCAATCTTTATTTAAAACTCAACGCAATCTCGAAGATCTTTCGAGTTTGCCATCTATTGACATCGTTACGATCTCAACTCAAAACGGAGGCGACACCATTTCATGTCTGCTGCATGTTCGAACATGTTGTGATTATAAATATTCCAGGCACATCCCCTCCAAGAATTCTTCCCGGTTTCTGTGAGCTTGTTTTGATTTCTTGTTTTCTGTTTTGAGATATTGTTTTCGCTCTACTCAACTTCACCAGCTGTTCCACATGTTGTAATCGGAGTAAACAATTTAGTTTTTTTATTTTTTTTGTGATAATTACAAATGCCCGCAGCTTGTGGCACTGTGGAATTTCTTTTATCAGTCCAGAAATTGTCTTAATTACTTCCCATTATTGTAAATGAAACCTCGTTTGATTACGATAAAAAAAATGGGTAGCCAACTACACCCAGAAAAGAACGGAACAAGAGAAATCCAGACTACAAAGTTACAGTCGAGCTTGCTCGAAAATATGTTAATCTTGCTCAATTTTGGAAGAGTTTATAATTCTTTTGGGCAAACAGTTACTATGCAAATTCTAAACGCAACGAACTATAATGTTTACATTTTTGATCTCTATGTTTATTTACTGATCAGATGAAAACCTAAGAAATAAGTCGATGTAGTATTCATTTCGAGGCAGAAAGTTTTTGCTTAATAATCGAAAAATATCATCAACTTTTTTGAGTGCAATGCCAGAAATAAAGGTTACCTTCGACTTGCCGAACCTGGCAGGTTCTTATCTCCTTTGATCGTCCCTTTACTAGTTTAATACATATACTATAATAGTCATGAATTAAATAACTTTGGTTATGTATTAATTTACAATCGCTTATTTTTATGAAAATCTTAAGCTTTGACTAATTGTTCCTCTAGAGGAATGCAATAATTATAATTATTAATAATTATTAATAATTATTATCTAACTTTGATTGGCATTGATAAGTTAAACTTCTACAACTTCTACTAACTGAAGACCAATATCAAACAAAATCCCTCATGCCGACCGATTGTTCCTATGGCAGCTATATGTTATAGTGATCCGATTTGAAATTTTATATGCAAATTATATGAATTGAAAAAGTGCGATGTAGTAAATTTGGGTGCAATATGTTGATAAATAACACGAATCGGCCGATAGTTTGTATGCAGCTATAGGATATATCGGTCTGATTCGGCTCGTGGCTCGTGACTTATTCACAGCATGCAATAAGATTACATTTAAGCCAAGTTTTACAAGATAGCTCTAAAACTGGAGACTAGTTTACGTTGCAACAGACAGAGGGACGGGAGGACAGACGAACAGACAGACAGATATGGCTAGATCGACTTCCCTGATTCAGATATTTATACTTTTGGGTTCGGAAATATTTTCTAAGGTGCGTTGCAAGCCCCTGGCCGAATGTAATATATGCTCTGCAAGGGTATAAAATATATTCTGCTTAAGAGATCTTGTTGAAAAATGTTTGCAGTGTACGTACGCTCGTAAGTTTTAAGGCCTAACCACAAACTATTTTTGCCGAACGCTCTTGCTGAAGCTTCAGAAATGCCCGACCTAATTTCTGTAATGATACTCGGCAGAACTATAGCCTATCTTGTGGTATTAATAGTGATAGTGTCGACGTTAACTTACGACATTCAATTTACATTTGAATTTCATTTTCAACTGTCACCTTCAGTTGGACACAACATAAACTTCCCGCGGCAAAGAAGCAGCAACAGGAGCAAGGATAGCAAAGATGTCGGAACAAGTTAAGTATTTGGATACGCCTGACAAGTCGGAAACGGACAATAAGGTCTACAAGTGAGTATTCATTCGGCTCTTCCCAACATACTAGATAAATACAGCTGTTGTTTGAAGCAACTATTTAGTTAGTCAAGTGACAGTGCTGATCATAATTAAACATAAGACTATAGGTCGGAGGAGTTGAGTGGAACCTATGGATCCTGTGGATCTAAGCTAAGCTAAGCTCGGCTTGACTACACAAAAAATGAAACCACAAGTTGGATTAGTTAATAAAGGTTTGATAAACTATTTAATGTGATTATCTAAGCCTAAGTCCCTTTATCATGCTAACCACATCTAGGTTGCCCTAACCTTAGGCTCTTTATCTTGCTAACCACATTGAGACCTTATGCCCTATACGTGAATAACCTCCGACATTTGTATCGTTTGCTTCTAGAACGCTGCTCTTGCCCAATGGAATGCACGCATTGCTAATCTCGGAGTCGACCCCGCACGAGGGTTTGACCAATCCGACATCCTCAATGAAAGTGGGTGACGAGAAGCTGGCAGCTTGTGCTGTCCTCATGGACTACGGTTCGTATTCTGAGCCAAGAAATTATCCAGGATTGGCCCATTTCCTGGAGCACATGATATTCATGGGCTCTGAGAAGTACCCGGAAGAGAACATCTTTGATAAGCACATCCAGAAATGCGGCGGCTCTACCAATGCCTCAACCTACAGTGATTTTACGATCTTCATGTTCGATGTGGCTGAAAAGCATCTCGACTCCAGTTTGGATTACTTCACCGCGCTCTTGAAGCATCCGCTGTTGAAGCAGGAGACAATGCAGCGTGAACGGTCTGCGGTTGATTCCGAATTCCAGGAGGTCTTGCAGGTTGATGAAGAACGACGTACTCAGCTGCTGGCCAGTTTGGCAACCGATGGCTATCCGCACGGCACCTTCAGCTGTGGCAACATGAAGAGCCTCAAGGAGAATGTCGACGATGCGGAAATGCATAAGGCGCTGCGCGATATAGTCCATGAGCATTATATCGCCAATCGTATGTACGTGTGTCTTCAGGCTTGCCTTCCCATGGATGAGCTCGAGACACTTGTGCTGCGTCACTTCACCGACGTGCCCAGCAATGGCATCAAAGGACCTGATCAAAGTAAATTCAACTACCGAAACGCCTTCCGGCCCGAGTTCCATGAGCATGCGTTCTTCGTGAAGCCCGTGGAGAATGTATGCAAGCTGGATCTGTCCTGGGTACTGCCCAGTATGCCCCAGCAGTATCGCAGCAAGCCGAATCAGTTACTCTCATACATCTTCGCTTACGAGGGAAAGGGTAGCCTGTGTGCCTATCTGCGCCGCCGGCTATGGGCTCTGAAGTTGACGGTTGACGTCGATCTCAACGCCATCTTTAGTCTGCTCAATGTGAGCATTTATCTAACCGACGAGGGATTCAAGCATATCGACGAAGTAATGGCCGCCACCTTTGGCTTCGTTAAGGTCGTGTCCCAGGGAGATCCCCAGAAATTACATGAGATTTACAATGAGCAACAGCTCATCAAGGCAACAGGTTTTCGTTTCCAGACAGAAAAGCCTGCCGTGGAAAATGTGCATGATTTGGTTATCAATTTGAGAGACTTTTCACCCAAGGACATACTGAAGGGCAAGGATTTCTACTACGAGTATAATGAGCAGCATCTCTCTGAATTAATTGCGCATCTCAGCGAGTTTAAGTTCAATGTAATGATCACATCCCGTAAATACGAAGATTTGGTATACGACAAGAGGGAGAAATGGTTTGGCACCGAATACACCAGTATTCCCATGCCAGACAAGTGGAAGAAGATGTGGCAAGAGGCAGATGCCACGAGTGTACCGGAACTCTTCTTGCCGGAACCGAATCGCTTTGTTACCACAGACTTTACCAACTTCTGGCACCAGGCAGGCAAACCGGTGGTGCCTGAGGCACCGAAGAGGCTGCTACAGAACGACATTTGTGAGTTGTGGTTCCGGACGGATGACAAGATCGAGCTTCCCCAGGCATTCATGAACTTCTATTTTATCTCTCCGCTGAAGCGCAAGTCTGCTAAAAAGTGAGTTGCTTATCGCTTTCTCTCTCTCTATCTGCAACGCTTTGTCTCTCTCTCTCTCTCTCTCTCTCTCTCTCTCTATCAGTAATGCCATGTGCGCCCTGTACGAGAAGCTGATCAACTTCCATGTCAGCGAAGAACTGTATCCGGCCACAACTGCCGGGTTCAACTATACCTTGAGGGTCGCCGAGAAGGGCCTAATGTTGAAGGTGAATGGCTACAATGAGAAGCTGCATCTGCTGGTGGAGTCAATTGCCCATGCCATGGTGACAGTGGGTTCAAAGCTCAACGCGGACATGCTCGCCACATTCGTTAAGGATGAGGGCAACATCTATTTCAATAAGCTTATTAAGCCATTTGACCTCAACAGGTGAGTTTCAAAATGAGCTTAGCTTTGCCTAAACTAAATCTACTCTTTCTCTGTAGTGACGTGCGACTCGGGGTGGTGGAGCATATGCGTTGGCCAACGATTGACATGTATAAGAGTCTAAGCGATATCACGCTGCAGGATCTGAAGGAATTTGCCAGCCAGTTCTCCCAGCAGTTGTACGTGCACGCTTTGGTGCAGGGCAACTACACGGAAGAATCGGCGCAGAATGTGATGAAGACACTGCTGACAACCCTGGGCTGTAAGGCCATTCAGGAGCGTCTATATATCGAGGTTCGCACTGTACAATTACCGCAGGGATCGCACTATATACGCGCCAATGCACTGAATGAACAAGATGCCAATACGGTGACCATCAACTACTACCAGATCGGACCGACCACAGTGCGACTCGAGTGTATTCTCGAACTTCTGATGATGATTGTGGAGGAGCCACTGTTCAATCAGCTGCGCACCAAGGAGCAACTGGGCTACCAAGTGGATGCTGCAGTGGACATAATCAATGGCATTGCTGGCTACTTTATTTTCGTGAATTCGCAGGAGACGAAAACGACAGCGAGTCATGTGGAGCAGCGCATCGAGGTGTTCCGCAACAAAATGCTGCAGATAGTCGAAGAGATGTCGCAAGAGGATTACGATAGTACGTGTGATTCGCTGATCAAACTCAAGCAGATCGCCGACATGTCCCTAAAGACGGAAGTGTGGCGCAATTGGACCGAGATCGTCAAGGAGGAATACATGTTCGATCGTCGTCGCCAAAAGATCGAAGTGCTGCGCAAGCTGACCAAGCGGGAGGTACTTGACTTCCTGCGGGACTACAACGAGACCAGCAATATGCGCAAGCTCTCCATACAGATTATTGGCCACAATCCGGAGGCCATGAAGGCATCGCAGTTGGCCAATAAGTTGGACATTGTCTTCTTGCCACAGGAAGGAGATGCCACCACAATTGTGGACAATTTCAAATCCAATCTGGATCTGTATCCCATCCAGACACTACGTGCAGTTCCCATCGAGGACGGACTTCTCCCCTCTGTTTCAACTATATCTCCCCTTAAATAAGTTAACCACTTAAGTTAACTTACATACATATGTATGTAAAAGGAAACCTTATGATAATCAACTCAATAAATCAAAACTGAATGTCGTTCCTTGGCTCCTGTCATGGCTATGCAGGCATCTATCTATGCACCTTTTGCAACTTTGCCTCCCTTAGGTTGCATGCGGGGCGTGGGCGGTCAATAAATGTTCCTTAATATGGGGGGCTTAAATGCTATGCGACACTGTTAATTAACAGAGCACTGTTGCGGACCACCACACGCGGCGCTGTAAACAGCTGGACATAGAGAGAGCAAGAGAGCGGTTCGGCACACTCTGTTACTGTTGCTTGCTCTCCAGCAAAGAAAGAGACAAAACAATAACAAGAGAGCAACACTCGCTCGCGCGTGGTGTGTGTATGTGCGTGTTTTTGCATTTGATTTTTGACTTTGCTCAAAAAAGGCGCTTAAAGCGTTGCCAGACTGTCAATATTCCACATAAGTAGAAACGATCATTATGGTAATTTGTCATCTCCCGAGGGTTGCTCGCATGAAGGCTAATAAAATAATATGTACTCATAATAGTCGAGGACTCGCAACAATGCAATTTCGATAGCCATCGGTCATATGCGGGCAGTCGTATTTGATTGTGTTTGAAGTGTTTCGCGTTTCGTAGTCGAGTGTAATTTCATGTGCCATTGGGGTAGTTGCTGGCAACCTTAAGTACTAGTGTTGCATGCAACATGATCGATCTAGTGATTGGTAATGTATATTTAATGTGGGCCTTTCGTCACGCTTGTTTATATGAAATCCAAGAAATACGAACTTGAGGGAGGAATTTTCCATGTGAGTTTACCTTCTGACACTCTTCCGATATGATAGATATGCAGCACGTGTATTATCTTACAACCTTTTTCGAATAACTTATCATGCAACACGATATACTCTCTCTCGCATGTCGTCACAAAACCCACAACAAAACCAACACACGCAACTCCGTCTACTCACCCCCACACATACGCACACACCTTTAGCGGCATATAACGTGCTCTCGCGCTGTCTGCTGTACTCTCTTTCTTCTCTCTATTCGTCTGTCTGCCTTATCGCTCTCTCATTCAATTATGTTGTGATGGCTGTTCATGGTGTTTACTTTTGTTTTGCTTTGCGTTATTGTTGTTGTTGCGTTGCTGCGTTTGCTCTCACCCTCTCGCGACCGTGCTCTCTCTCTTGCTCTCTTTCTCTGCTGCGCTCTAACAGCCGCTTTGTATTTGCAGTAGCTGGCAGCGCTGTTGTGTTGTTGCTGCTGTTTTTGTGAGCTGTACTTTTAATGTTGTTGTTGCTGCCGACGTGCGTTTACCTACTGTATAGCAGAAGTAACAACACGATGGGGTATATGGTGTTGAAACATTTATAGGTTTAAAATATAAATTAAATTACATGGCAACAACGTTGTTTTTAAATATGAATATATGATAAAGAAATAATTAAAACTTTTCCATAACATTTGGGAGAAAATATTAAAATATTTAAATTTAAACTGTCTGTTGCGTGACCGCCATACAAAAATTTAAATAAATAAATAAATTCGAGTCTGAAAATATAAAACATGTTATGGGTTTTATTCACTGTGTAGCTTACAGAGTATGCCAGCAGTCGTGCTCATTTTCACTTCGCATTTGCTTTGCCTTTGTGTCTTGCAGCTGCTTTTGGCGCTGGCGCTGCTGCTGCCTCTGCCGTTGTTGACTGCCGACAGACCTCTTATTGGATTTCAGTTTAGTTCAGAAAATTTTTTCGCGCTGTGCGGTTGTGTGGAGCGGAAAGTTGAAATTCGCTTTCAAGTTGCTCAAAGGTTTTACTGTTTACTGTTTCCACTCGTTCGTTCGTTCGTTCGCACGTTCGCCCGTTCGTTCGTCCGTTCGTACGTCTGTGTTCGGTTCGTTCGTCTGCTGGCGCATTGTTGATTTCAATTGTGAGAGAAGCGGCAGCAGAGCAGCAGCAGCAGCATCGTCCAAAAGAAACTGCAGGCTCCTCTGTTTGGTTCTATTCGACAACGAAGTCGGTTCAACAAAACGCGGCAACAACAAATTCTTAATGAATGCAATTTAAATTTGATATCTAAATAAAAGAAAATATAAAATCGAAAGTGAAATTTTGTAACGGTAAAACAAATACAACGCGACAACGTGCTAAAAGTTTTTTGAATGAAACTCTAAACAGAATCAACCCATTAAAAATACAAATTTAAGCCATCAAATTTTAATCACAAATCTAACGGCAACAAAAATAATAATTAGTATAGTATACTAAAGTGTTTAACAGTTTAACTATATAGAATAAAAAGAAAAATAAAAGTGTTTCCCTTGGTGTGCAATATATTTAACAATTTACAATATTTCGAGCGATTCCAATTAGAGTTGAAGTAACAAACGTAAGCAGCAACAACAATAATAATAAGGTACGCAAAGAACAAATTGAATATTCATGTATTTCTTGTTGTTGTTGTTGGTGTAGAAAGGTGCACACTGTACACACATTTACGGTTAGATATTGAGAACCTTCTTTCTTTTTTCGTCTGTCTGCATCCACAACAACAGCAACAACAATGCGAATTGAAGTTATTTCGTTGTTCTTGTCGCACATTGCGCTCAGAGAGAGAGAGAGAGAGAGAGAGAGAGAGTAAGAGCGAGAGTTTTGTAGGAGAGCATAAAATTGGGAGAGTTGTGCAGCATCTTGAAAATAATGTGAGGTGTGTTTGCATATGTGTGTGTGTGGGTGTGTGTGTGGGCAGGACATGTATCCATTATCCTTTTCAATTGAAGTTGTGAAACGAAAAGTCATGAAAACCAGATGAAAACAAAAGTGCAATAACGACAGGAATAATATGAACTTTATTATAACAGTAGAAGAGTACGAGTACATATATCTATTGTTATTATTATGAGAGAGCAAAAACGAAACTGGAGTTTGGAGAAAGAGAGTACTCATTCAGAATACTGAAAAAATACACAACAAAATACGTAAATAAAAACAGTTATAAATTTATTGTTATATTCATAAATTAATTGCAAGAAATAAATAATGATTTATAGTAATATATGAACCCCAACTTCCAAAAATATTATACTACAGACAGCAAACGAAAGTCATAAATCTTATCGGGCAATCTCAACTGATTTTGAGTACTTTATCAATTAATTGCTTATACACTTTATTGTCGGGTACATTGACACTTTGAATAAATAATAAATGCTATAAAACGTTTTGTTTAATTACGTATTATATCATTTTGTGGAATACAAATTGTTGAAAGCATTTCGCGTTCTTTCTGCTCTCTCATTGCCCGTCAAACACCTGTTTCTATTTGTTTATAAACAATTTTTTGCTGGCGCCACTCGAGATAAGCGAAGGCATTTCTAAATATACAATATTTATTTACATATATATATACAAATATATATATAAATGTGGCTTATTTATAAATATTTACAGATTGTAGTTAATGACAGCAATTATTACAAAATGTTAAATTCCTGATTGCAAATTTGTACTGTCATTAGTAGCTGCTGCTTAGATCTTCCGTTCGTTGAATTTTCTAGAGTTCTTCACTTGAGAAAAACCATTAAAATTTCATTATAATGATTTCACGTTTTCTAAGAAACTTCTGAAGCATATTTTCGTTTTTCCGGCGTTTTTGCGTAAATGGATTTTGATTTGGTTTTTTTGGCTCTCTACAGAACATATAAAAACGTTTTAAAAAACAATCGATGTGAGAAATGTGAAAGAAGGGGGGTTAAGAGAGTGTGCAGCCGGCACCAGGTGAAACTTTTGCAAAAACAAAGTCCGAAATAAAAATAAAAGAACTAACAAGCAATTTATAAAAGCATCTCGATATCGTTGTCAATGTCGTTCGTCGTGGCGGTCTCTAATGAGCAGCAGCAGCTCGTCTACAAAGGGGAACACATAACACACAAACACACACATACCCACAAGAAGAAGATTTAAATCGGCGCTGAAACGATAAGAAGCAACAACAACAAGCCAAAATCTCATGCACACATGAGACTCTTGTGGATGTTCAGATAAACGCTGTGAGATGCTCTCAGATACATATAGAAAATGTAGCTCTAGTGAAATGTTTATCTAAAACAACGTTGTATATCTATGTAGAGTATAGACTTCAATTTAGATTATAAAATGTAGCATGGTAATAAAGTTTGGTTAATTGATTAGGATAAAATGTATTTTACATTTTTTATTTATATTAAGAATAGGATTTTGCTTTTCAAAACATAAGATTAGAGATCAAAACTTACATTAATTATAATGTACACGTATATATAATTAATAGTTTGAATAACAAGTAATTTTTAATATGATGTCTTTGATAGTATTTCAAAGACACTCGATTCGAAATTTGTCTTAGAGTATTTGGTATTCTTCAAGCTATAGCGAACTAACTGTTCTTTCTTTCTACGTTGTCGTCTTTGTTTCTTCTGTCTGGCTAATCAACGTTTTGTTTGTTGTCTTATAATAACCTCTTTGCTCATTTTGTTTAAATCAATTTGCAACACGTTTTGCATTTGACCAAGCTTTCCATTTCACTCTAGTCTGACACTGCACAGAAGCTAGCTGATATGAAACTGTAGCTTCAGGGTAGAATTTGTGTAGAACTCGTAGAAAAGATTCAAAGAAATTTGAATAAAATGGAATACAATCTGGATAAATATTTTATGTGGAAATGGAAATGAGAAAATTTGAAAACAGAAGAAACTGGAGTGCAGAATTAAATGTGCTCGTAATATATTCAACAACCTACCCTCTCTCCCTCTCTCACCGTCTGCCTGCTATGAAACTCATCAAGTTATGCAAATACAAGAAATGAAATTTCGCTGGCCCTGTTTAGAAATTCTAATGAAATTCGTATAGTATCATTTTTTGTGTATATTTTTTCGTGCAAACACACTCAGAGTGACACAATTCGGATGCCCTCAGGTGTGATTTGGTCTTGTCTTGTTGTTGTTTTTATAGTCCCGCTGAAGTGCCGAATAAAAAAAGTGGTAACCCACTTGGAGTCGGGCCCCTCGGCCTGCTTCGTTTCCTAACGGACTTACTTAAAATGTTATTACTATAAGTATTTATTTTATAGTTTCTGTTGTTGTTATTGTTGTACTTGCTGTTGCTGTCTGCCTTTTTTGGCTGGCATTTACGCAATTTTATGATGTGCGCAAAACTTTCGGGTGCCCCCCACCACGAATCAGACAAGTGGCGTAATTTTTTTTGGTTGGCCCCGCTCTCTTCTTTTGGACTGGCTAAGTAAATAGTAAAAGTGCCGTTAGATGAGTGAAAACCCCTCGAGCTAGTTGGAATTTTTGCATGAATTGTGGCAATAACTATCAAGTATATTTGCCACAAACAAAACAGCTTGAAAATAATCGATTGTCTAGAGTGTTCTAGCGATAGTTTATCTTTTTCTACAATAAAAACTATATTAATCTTATGTAGCACTTAAACTAGACCTACCCGAAGAAACTCATGCTAGGTCAATGCCATTTAATCGGAAATACTGGAAAGCCCAAATCTATATAAAAGATCTAAGAAAAAAAAGTGAAATAAAAAAAAATAGCATTGAAATTAATGTTAAACACTTATAAATTGTTCAATGAATACTATTAACACACGCCGCCGTCAATTATCGCAAAGATTACGTGAACCTCAATTGAACTCGTAGTATCAAAGTTCTCTCTCTAGACAGTTAATTTGTTGTTTCTGACTATACTCTTTATCAGCTTAATGCACTTAAAATTTGTGGGCTTATCAATGAAGGCAGAAATTGCCGAAAACGCAAATGTGACACAGTCTGAGCATTTGGGGAAGACCCCAAAATAACCCCGCAGAGATTACGAGAGTAAAAATACCGGAATGCATCAACTTCCGCAAAAATTCGATGACAAACCTTTGGTTCCAACGAATCTCCGGATGAATCTTTCTCTAAAACAGGTGTAACTGGCCCTGCTAAGCAGGTGACATAGTAAGAAATCACGAAAGACAGACAGAGAGAGAGAGAGAGAGAACGTGCGATAAGCAATAGACAGAGCATCGCGCTGAGCATTCACAAAGAAATCGGCAGAAATTCACAGCTGTTTCATACGCAAATTACCAAACAAAAGCAGATGGGTTGAGAGGGGGGTACGAGCGGGAGGAGGCATAAACAACTATAATAATCAGTTGTCAAGAGGCTTGCGGAATATTAATGCAAAATCTCTGACGAATACACAGCGCGAAATTGGGGCAGCACTAAAGTAAGCATTGGGAGAACTTTAATGATATATACTATATATAATAAAATGTCGATGATTGGTACAATCTCAAAGAAAGTAAATACACTTTCATTATTTTATGACAAGCATAAAATATTCAAGCCTTTCTTCCGGTGTACACAGTAGCATATATATTTGTATATATTTTGTATACATTTTGTATACAGTTTATATTCACAATATATATATGTGTGTACATATATTTGTGTGATTGAATTTAGCGCGCGTAGATTTACTGACAACTGGTCGGTCGCCCCCTCTCCCCTAGTTTGCCTCCCTCACTGCGACTATACCCTGTCTAATTTGCGTCACAATTGCTTGGCATCACTTGCCATAAATCTTCCGACAATTGTCTAGTATACAAAACGTTCCTACTCACGATTCGTTTGCGTGTGTAGTTATAGGGTTTCCGATCTGGCCTGAGCTATAGTCGAACATATGTTTCTTTTATTGTAAAATATCATCCGACTAACAGATCAACTCGCCGGGGAATACAATACACTCTAGCTGATTTTCTCATGCTCAAATACGATACTTGCCGGCGAGGTCGACGGCTTATCAATTCTAAAGTTTATCGCTTATCTGCGACTATAAACTTGAAGAGTATAAGTTTTCTTTATTAACAATAGATTACTTTATAATATGTAAGTGGGTCTCTATGTAGTGTATATTGTAAACCTGAAACAGGTAATCCAAAATCTAGATAAGCGACAAAGCAAACAAAACGTTTCACTGAGCTTCATCAGAAGCTGAACAAGTTGTGCCAGAGAAATAGGTTGGATTTGCTTGGGAGGGAATTACCATATGTGACAAGTTGTTGAGGTTTCTTAGATTTGATAATTGTTTATTATTTATGAGACTATGAGTGTTTATAGAGAAAACCTTTTTGCTTAGCCAACAACAAGAGTTAACAGGCAAATACCGAAAATGGCATTTCCTTTAGCACTTGAAACTTTAATTGAAAACTTAATCACATGTCTATGAGCAATTTTTACTGCACTTAATGACTGACTAAATGTTGTTTTTTCTTTCTTTTTCATTGTAGTTTCGGTGAGTCAACTAAACAACGTGATGATAACATATGAATCGATATCGAAATTGGTCTGCGATTATGGAAATGTGCATGGTTAAGTCAATCTAAAGAATCCAAGGTAGTCTACCATAACTATCTGATAGAGATCGTCTATTTGTTTTTTGTGATTTTAACTTACCAGATGTGGTCTTCTCAATCTGCCAATAGTCTTGAATTGCAGAATTGAGAGAGGATTATCTCAACTTTAGTGCTACAACTATCAATTATTGATGCTTTAGTTTAACCTGTTTTAACTGCCAATGTTTCTTTTATCATTTAGATATATTTAGAAAGTTATGAAAGCATGAAATCATCATCAGAACTTTCGCAATGTGTAGTCTGTAGATAATTTAAATTAAAACCAGCCTAGATACATTTACGAGTAGATCTAGAGATCACAAACTGTTGCTAGGCATATTCGTCTGTCGCTCTCGCAGCTCATAACCTTCCTTTCCTTTCAACAATTAGCGCGCCTACGTCAGTTATTCTTTTACTAGGCCTCTCAACCTTCAATAGACAATATATCCACTTGACAATATAGTAGTGTCAGGCGACACCTTCAATTGAAATTGATTAGTCGCGCGACATCCACGCAGCACACACAATAATTATTTAATTAACATCAAAAAAAACCAAGAAGCAAAGAAAACCAAAGCAAAAATGTAACACCGGATTTCCCTAACTCGCAATAAAAGACACAATCACAGCGCAGTTTTGTAACGCCCACAAGATGGAAACGATAAACAAACCATATGTATATGTAGTATGATATTTTACTATGATAGCCCGTCTTAACGGTTTTGTCAGTTGTCAAACAGATCGCTGTGTTTCATATATTTTGTTTCTTTTTCGCCAAACCTTCGAAACTTTCTCAGTTTCGTGGGTGGTTTTAGCACTTGTGCAGCACTTGTCAAGCGGGTGGGCGAACTCACTGTGTGTGTGTGTCCAAAGTTTTGCGTGTGTCTCTTGTTAAGGTCAGAGTCAGAGTCAGCAGCAATAGAGACAGATGCAGATACAGATACAGATACAATTGTAGATGATGAAGGAACTCGCCAGTGTAGTTCGTTTTCTTTTTAATTGTCGCTGAGACCTTTGTGTCTCTTTTTGTAATTGGAAGAGCGACGACACTCGATACGCCATGACAACAAGTTGATGAAACTATTTTCCTTTTGTCATCGAGAGAATTGGGTCTTGGTCGGCGGGCTGCCAAACTGCTGCGTATCCGTCAGATACTCACACGCATGAGGGCGTGCGTTGATGAGTAACTTAGGCAACAACAACAACAGCAACAGCAACAAGTGCTACAACAAATATTCATTTTCAAATTATGATTCTCAGTTCTTCAACAACTTGTTTGAAACTGGGTCAAGTCTAAAAGGCAATCGAACAAGAAGAGACACCGCCACACACATAAACACATCATGGTATAATAATAAAAAGTGAAATCGCAGCGTTTTGAAAAGCTGTAATTAAGTTTTAATCATCAGTTTGTTGCTGTTGTTGTTGCTATTGTTGTTGCTGTAACAACAATTCCGCTGCCTCTCTCTTTCTCTCTTTGTCTAATTATTCACTTACACTTTTGCTAAATGATTCTAGGCTCTGCTTGCAGTAGTATTGTAATTAGCCAAGTTATTTATCGTAATTAATCGTTAACACCTTGACAGCTTTTATTTCTCTCTAGTCATTGTCGCCGTCTGTCTAGACGAGGTGCAGCCTATTAGGAATAATATTCGTCTGCACTGGAGGAGGTTTCAGCTGCATTTTTTCCGACATCTTAATCAGTTTCAATTAAGCAGAGAAAAGAAATTGAAGTTAATTAATAATGATTTGAATCAAGAACTCAGCAAAAGAACTTCAAAATGGCTTAAAATCATTTCGATGTCTGGCAGCCCACAGCAGCCTGCAGTATTCAATCATACAATCATACATCATCTGAGATAGATATATATATATGTATACTCACTTTTTCAATGCAACTTTTGGGCACAAACACAGTTGGCCCCGCAGGCGGGGCAGGTGTTCTCGGCGATGACGTCGACGCTTGGCGACAAAACTCAATTAGGCGTCTCACACATGACACTCGCCTATTGGTGGGTAGCACGTGGCAGCAACTATCGAAGGCGTTTCGATTTTTTTCTACACCTATTTTTTTCTTTCTATTTGGCATTTCGTTTGCTCGTTAAAATGTCAAAACTGAACTTGGGAACCACATTGGCATTGTGCACCTTGCGGCCTTTGCAATAAGGGAAAACCGTGATGGAATTGCGAGAAATATTCAAATGCAGAAATGGGGAAATGGTTTGCGAAAGAATGGAATATAATGCAGATAATCTTGTTTTTAAAATACTCGTAGAAAAAGAAATATAGACGAGAAGTCTTTAACAATAAACCCCAGCGAACAATATTAACCAGAAACAGGAGGTTAAAAATCAATTATACGATCATAATATTCATGAAATATAATAAGTTACACTCCGACATTCAAATCTGTCGTTTCAAGTAATCTTATCTGTATTAAATACAGTTTTATTTAACATATACAGTAATGATATACTGGCTAAGACTATCGTATCAAGTTTAATTTAAAATATATTTGAAATTGATTGTTTACTTTAAAAGAGTATTTGGTAGAACTTAATCAGACTTTGGTTTATACTCTCTCTCTACGATTATAATATTCATCAAATATACAATATTAATTCTTTTGCTAATGACACGCGTTAAACCACTGTAATTAAGTATAAATAAACAACTATTAGAGTTTTGAGCGTAGGCTTTTAATTAGATGCTAGCTAATTGAGATTAATTGAGGTTAAGATTTCGAAGACCTTCTAACCATACTTATAAATTATGCGATTTTCCTATAGATGGCAGGCAGGCAGAAAGATACTCAGTCCTATATACACTCTGGTATTTTTCAAGATACGTTTCCGTAATTTTTAATTTCATTACGCAGTCCGTTAAAAAGTGTCTGTCTGAAGGCAAGAACCGTTAGTCTCTCTCTCTCTCTTCTGTTGCTGACCCAAAGCAATCATTGCGAGGCATCTTAACTCATTTCATCAGCCCACGAGCGAAACTCGTTGAAATCTGACTAAGCCAAGCCAAGTCATACAACACACGTATACATAAAGAAGTACTATATTAATGCCCCAGAGATTATGCCAAAACAACCGGTAACAACAACAAGAACAACAACAGCAGCAGCAGCGTACATATATCGTTTACCGTTTTAAAAAAAAAGTTATTTATGCACTTCAACGCCAAAGCAGAAGTCGGACCTCAGTCCCAGAACGAACTTCTTCAACCGCAAAATAATGAGTTGCAGCAGCGCCAAAAAAAAAATAAAATATAAATAAAACGAGAAGAATTGAAATAAGGCAAGATTGAAGTGGAAATACCCTAAAGAAAGAAGAGGACTGCATAAAACTTTATTTCCAATGAGAATTGAATTTACAGTATCTGAAGGTGTCTCATAGTCCGTATATCCATTGGTAGAGTATGCAAAGCAAAAGGAACCGCAACAAAAACAAAGACACAGCTCGACGAGACAAGAATCGGACTAACAAAGCTTTGGGCCACAGCTTGAAGTATCAACATTTTCATATGCGATGGGGGACAGACAAACGGACAGAGAGACAGACAAACGGACAGACAGGCGGGCAAGGAAGGCGGACGGATGATGAAACGGCTGTGCAATGTTTTCGAAAAGTTTTAGGTCAAACCGCAGTCGCAGTCGCTCCTGGCTGCAGCTCCCGACTCGCAGCGCGTTGAGTGCGTGTCTGTCTGTCTCTCTGTCTGTCTGTGCATCCTGCGTGCGGCATATTAAATTTCTGAACCTGGCCAACAGCTGTGCGACGCCTTTGGGGCGAGACTTGAGAGCGGAGACTGGGCACTGGGGATTGCAGACTTGGAGACCGGAGACCGGAGACCAGAGAGCAAGGCTTTAGACTCTGGCACCGTGGGGCTGAGTGAAAACCAGTTTATGGAGCCAACAGACGCAGAGCAGTCTGTGCCCCTCGACGGCAGCTGTAAACAATCAGAGCTAACTGCATGGCAGGCACTCAGCCATGAAAAATGAATGATGATAATGACGACGACGACGACGCCGACGACGATGGAGACAAGCCAAGAAAGAGACGTCGCCCCAAACTACGACGGGCAACGCTGTCGATCTTAGCGCTGCGAAAGCAGCCAAAAGGCTTCATGCGAGCACTTATTGTTAGTAGCCTACACTGATAGAAATTGTTTAGATTACATTTGGAATTCAAAAATAATATATTTACTACTATACTTGAGCTCAATTTAAACTTTAAAGTATCTAAGAGATTCTTTTGATACCCATAGATAAAAGGTTATGTGCAAATGTTTGTAACGAAAGAAGAAGGCGTAGAAACCCACATAAATTATATACTCTCTTGCTCTGGATTACTTGTTGTGTCGATTGGGCCATGCTTGCCTGTCTCTTGATCTGTTTGAACGTCAAGATCCCAATTCTAAATGTTTGTGCAAAGTGTGTGCAGATCAAGTTTATTTCCAATATTGTGTGGTGTATTCCTGTGTCGGGTGCGCTTGACTGTTTCTCTCGTTATTCCTTAATTTAGACACTTAATATCAGAAATTAACGCCAAAATTTCAAAAGATAGTATTGCCTTAACTTGGCAGACAGAAGAGTAAAGAATTAAGAATCAAGTCTGGGGACTTCATTGGCTTCAGTTAAATTCACTTGCAATAAAAGGAGGCATGATGCAAGATATTGTAATATAATATGACAAGCAAAATATAGTTTTGCCTCTTACATTTCTTTCAGTGTATGCTTTCAGCTTTGGTCTCTGTTCCAGCATTTCCTGCTCCTGCTGGCCAAGTTGGGGTGCATCTACCTGCGCTACCTTCAGCGTCAGCAGCTTCTAAAAAACCCGATTTTGTATCTACAACATCGACTGCCCTTTGAATTGCGAGGCTGCTGTTGTTGCTGCTGCTGCCTGTTTGGTTTATGGATACTCAAGCTCAAGTTTTGCTATTTGTAGTTGTACTTTAAGAGTTAAAGTGGAAACCGGTTGCCAGGTTAGGTTCATAGGCGCATTGTTTGAAATGGTCTCGACGCGAGGCGACGCAACCCGATGAGACGCGACTCGACTCGATTCGGCTCTAGCCTTGTGTCGCTTAGGTACTTGTACTTTACCTTTCGGGAAGACGACTATATGCGAGCTATCTAGTAAGCAGCTCTCCCCTCTCCTTCTCTCTTTCCCCCACGCAGTTCTAGTTTTTTTTTTTCGAATACTTTTGCCAGCCATTTTTCAGTATTTTCTCGCCTCGCAATGCTTCACTGCGTCTAGCGTCCTCAGTAGTTGTTGTATGTGGAGTATGGCAGAGTAGAACCAAACAGAACAGCAGAGCACAGCACAGAATCGGGCTTATAAAACTAATATATTAAACTTGTTTTGGCTCGTTGGCTCTCTTTTCTGTTTTGATTATGTCCGATGATCATGTTGATGATGATGATCACATTGAAAAGGGTTTATTGACTCTGTTATGGTTTGTTATGCAGGTCATCGCGTTGCCCGAAAAGAGATTTTTGACAGCGCGTGGAGAGCTTATTAAAAATAAATAAAATTAATTATGTTTTATGGAAACATTGAAAGTGTTATGGAGACTTATAAAAGGTAATAGTTGCTTAATCAAGTACATTATCTACGGGGAGTTCTTTTTGCATGTTGTTTGCCTTGTGATCTTTTGTCTCTGCCACGCCCACACGCGGTCCCGCCCTTAAATTGGCATACCAAAGTGCCGTGGCCTAGGCACAAGTGCGAGTGCGAGTATGAATGTGAGTGCGAGTGCGAGTATAGCCATGACTTCAACCTGCGCATTGACAGCTATTTCTTATTTTCTGCTGATGTCTGCAAGCTACCATAAAAGTCGCAGTTGGCTGCCATGAAACTGGTTGAACTTTAACAACAACAACAATACAACAACAATAACTACAACCAAATTGTTGGCAGTGGTAGTTGGCAGTAGGTACGAGTAGTTGGTGCATTTGGTGCACATTTCTGCCGGTTTCTCTTTTATGGCCAAGACAAGTTCTTGACACTCAAAAGCCCAGCGAGCAGACAAACGAGACGCCCACAGATGCAACAAACAACAGAGGAAAAGTATCTTAAATTTGGTTTCAGATATTTTTTTTCCGTGCCTACCTTTGATTCAATCAATCCACTCAGTGCTCAATTCCCCCTCCCTCCCTTTTCGACTCGAATTGCAGCAGTTGCAGCTGAGTGCGTCGATAAATGCAGTCAGCGAAGCGTGCCACACACACACATACACTAAATGCAACGAGATATATCCTACGCTGTCGCCCCCTCCATCCATCCTGCCACAGCACTCCTCTCGTGCAGTTAAGTAAAATGTAATTTAGAGTCGAATCGCAGCCATTATTAGATTGCCCACATAATAAATGATGTAAAAAGTAGGCGTACTTGCGAGTTAAGATCTTCGCAAGGGGGGCTTAATGTGCGGATCGGGGGATAAAGAAATGCAGTCTACAAAATAATTACACCAAAATCTTGTGGAGCGTGTAAAACAATATTTCACATATATTATATAATATTTACAGCCATTTCAGACGGTCTTAATTGTTGGAAAAATATGTTCAAAATTGCTTAAAATTTGAAATTACATTTAGGTTTCTTTTTATTTTTCTCTTTCTTCTCGTAACGAGCATAAGTATTTATGAAATACGTATTTGAATTTAATGCTTCAGGTATTTTACTTTGGCAATAGGAAATGTACACGTAATAAGAAATATTTTCGGTACTTCAAGTTGTATAATATAATATTTTGCAAATGTATAAGTAATAAATAAATAATAAGAAAATATTTTAAAAATTCCTTTCCTAAAAAGATGCAAATTGAGTCTGGCACGTGTTCAAAAAAAGTAGAATGGTTTGGTGAGTGTGATAGACTATGAATTACTCAGTAATACGAGTACATATGAAAAAGGAAAGTTCTGAGATTAAATGATTGAGATAAAATTGAATGAAGTTAGGAACATTATAATTGATTGATTCTACATTTGTTTCAAGGAAAATTTAAACAATTGTCAAACTTATTTATCTCAACTTTCTGTTCATTCCTTTTGTTATAAGTTTTTAATATTTATGGCAACTTTTAAAGTAACATGTACTCAAAAGACAGATCTGACGAATAGAACCTTATGCTTATTTCCTGATACATTTTCCTTTATACGATAAGTACCTAAAGTAACTCCAAATAAATATTTTGATAATCCCCTAAGTGCTGTGGCCTTTGTGATCAACTTGTCTTTCTTTGTCTTGCCGTCTCATTATCTGTGAACTTTTGTGAGTGCCGCACAAATATCCTCGTTGCACTTTCACGGCGGCATATTAAGAGGCAAATTAAAGCTATTTACTTATGTAGATGCGGATAAGTTGACGACAAATTTACGGCTGAAACAGCTGAAAAACAAACCAGTCCCCAAATGCGCTGTAAATCGACTGTAAATGTAGTTATAAAGTTGCCACAAAACTGGCCCCTGCCACCAACGCCGTCTGTGCCTCTGAGTACTGCTCGCCTCGTCGTCCACGAATTTTTATTTAACGACTGTGTTACAAGTCGAATGGGGCTGGGTTCGTGTTGGTTTGGAGATCTGTGGCGATTTGCCGACTACTGTGCGAAAAATCAGGGTGTGCACAAAGAAACAAATGCAAAATAAAACAAAAATCGGTAAATGGTCACTGTATCTCTTTAGCCCGTCCCCCTGTCTGCCACTTCTCTCTCTCTCTCTATCTCTGTGTCTCTGTCTCAAGTCGCCAATTCGAATTGTACAAAGTCGCTTTGCAGTCTTTTTTAACGTTAATTTACGCCAACAACTGTTGTTGTCTGCTTTCGGTTTCATTATGACTCGAAAAATCATGCAATGCCTGTGCTGCTGCTGCAGCTTGTTGTTCTTCTTGTTGCTGTTGCTGCACACTGATTGCAAAACGTTCATTTTGTATCTTTTCGGTGTCTTGGTGTTGCGGTTAATCATATTTCTCTTGTTGTTGTTGCTGTTTGTTGTTGCTGTTGCTGATAAATTAGCAGCTGTGCACAAGTTGCTTTCAAAATGTGCTTTCAGGATACGAGTGTGTTTCAAAGCAACCGAGACAAGCACAGTGGGTGAAAACCTGTAATTAGTGGCAAGCGAATTGTACAATTATATAATTAATTCAAATTTTATATGAATTTTATACTCTCGAAAAGTTGAATAAATGAGTTCACATTAAGAATAATTGCTAATTTTGGAGCTGTCTGCAACCACTGTGCAACAATTACCACAATATTCGTGCAGTCAACGTTGCGTATGCGCAATAATTGGCACTAAGTATACACTGCAGTCGCATCTGTTGTGAGACTGATTACAACTGTTGCCAGTTGTTGCTGCTGTTATGTTTCATTTGACTCGAATTCAGGTTGAGATGGACAAAGAAGGTTCCAAAATGAAAGTAAACCAATTAAATAGTTTATGGTATATTGAATATATATAAACTCTAAAACTAATAAAAATTAAATTTAAATGAGCTTAATTTTGCTGGACAACATAAGTTTTGATTGGTTTCTGCTTTGCTTACGTAGAGTGATACTGCAAACGATGTCAGAGATTTGCCACAATTATTGCATATTATTGACTTTGACGTCTGCTCTTCAGTTGGAAACACAAAATAAAACAGGCGAAAATCAAAACAAGACCTACAACACTTATAGACATACAATATAAATCAGGCAAAACAGCTGAGCAATAGATTGATTGTCTGTGTGTGGGTATTATTTATTTTTGGCGCTTTCACTTGTTGAGTTTTCGTTATGTTTTCTTTTATTTTTTCTATTTTATGCGCTTTTCAATTTCGTGCAGACACATTTTGATTCGCATTTCATTTTGCGCGCTTTCAATAGTTTTCTTTTTGTTGTTGCTCTTTTTTTCTTTTCTTTTGCTGGCAAAAAGAAAAGAAAATTTGTTTTATTATTTATGTAGTTTCAACACTTGTTGCCATTAATTCTACAAATTTATGTCATACATGATGCAGTATATTTATTTATATTCCAAAACGTCTGCAGCATAAATAAACACGCCTGATTTTGTATCTTCCTTTTGTGGGCGAGACTTCTTTTCGGTGGCATCTGGAAATAAAGTAACGAGGAAATTGTTGCGTTTGTTTTTTGAAAATGAAAAATTGCACATGCATGCAAATTGCATATTTAAATGAATAAATGAAATATCAGCGACGTGATCCTCCAGATAACACACCCGATCATCGGATTTGTGGAGTCGACACTTTCGTTTTTTTTTTTTGTTCACAATCATCATCATCATCATCATCGTCGTCGTTGTCTTCTTTTTACTGGTTTCTGTAGAAGGAGGAGCGCCCATACGAAGAGCGTTAAATCCGTGAATTATCGCCCGTCTTCGGCTTGCAAAATGTGAAATTTATGCGGCTTAATAACAATTTGATTTGTTGTTCGAGCCCATCGAATGTTTATCATTTGTTTGTACAGCTGATTTATGTGCGAAGCAGCGGGGACACTTGAGTATTGTTTTTGGGTATTGAGGCAATGTGAAATAAAGAGGACCTCAAGTAAACAACAGTCTGCGGGCTTGCCTATGAAAATATTGAGTTTCCTAGTAAAAACTTGAGAAACTCAAAAAGAAACAACAAAATAAGTAGGAAAATATTATATGAATACGAATTTCCCAGAAGATTCTCGAACACTTAAAGAAAATACTATAAATCCTTAGAAAAGTCTCCTTAGCTGACTTCAATTTCAGATAAACACACTCACAGTATGTTAACTAATTTCTCAATATCCAGACAAGAAAGCTTATCAATCATATAGTTGACTGTGATTTGTTGCCTTGTGTAATCCAAATTGCACCCTGCTTAATCAATTAATTTGACTTGACACACATTATCTGACTCACACGCCCCCAATTACTGATTGGGGTTGCTACACTCCGTCGTAGTCAGGTTAGAGACTACGCAATGGGATTATATTTTATGTTATCAGTCAAACATTCCCACGCACCATATATAATCAGCGATTGTAATGTAGGCAGGCGCTAAAGCTAAAATTCTCGGGGCTTTAATCACATTTCTATTATCATTAAGTTTAGATAAACACGGTATAGGTACAATATGTTTATTGTGGGCAAGGTTCCATAAGCCATGGTGCGATAAGAATGGTGCTAGTTTTGAAATACTCCTTGTAATGGGGTCACCTGCTTTGGGGTCGCCAGTGGAATCTGGGTTTGTAGACTTACCGATAACAGTTGTAAGTCTACTTCTGGATTTGTAGATGGTAATTGATGGATTGTGTTTACAGTAATAATATTTACTATGTATTTATTTTGTTATTCCTTTACAGAAACCTTATGTGCTAGGTCAACATATCGTGAGAAACTGAACGTATAATCAAGCAAGCAATATAGGGTAAGTTCCAAGGCTTTAGTCATAAACATATAATGGCAACAAATTCCTTTTGACAAGAATCTCATCCCATCCCGTACTTCTCTTACACATTAAATTGTGTGCAAATTTCGAATTCATTTCAATTCTTGCTCTCTCACTCTTTCAATGAAAATTCCTTAGCAAAACATTAAACTGCATTTCAGGCGGAACAACTGCGCGATAAAAGGCGATTGCAAAAACAGCTGGGCAAATGCGCATGGCAGAGAAACACTTGGCATGATATCGTTCAAGTCTGTGAATAATTACATATACAGAAATGACTACTGATTTTCAACTAAATTAAAATTTATGCACCAATAATTTATCGTAATTGTAATTGCGACATAAACGTACATTGTGAATATCTCTCCGACCCTCTCCCACTCGTATATTAATTAACAGCGCATTTCTATGATTTGCATGCGTCGCAATAAATTTCCCATTGATAGTGTCAAGCCATATGCAGAGTACGTGTACGAGTATGTGCCATATGTAGTGGGTGTAATCGAGGTTCCCCATTCGATGTGACAGCTTTGTTCTGGATTAGCAGAGGGCAAAAGTGCTTCAGTTATTGTTGCTGTCGTTCTGATAAGCGAATTCACACAAAATTCACACTATCATGTCATTAACAGTTGTACATTGTCGTTATAGAGTTGTATATGGTGAGGTTTGCTAAAAGAATGTCGGTAGACTTGCGACATGTGCACAATACACGTGATGACAACTGAGTAGAAAAGTAGACAAGATAAACAGGCAGTACTAAACTAGGTATGGACTGTAAAGAGGGTGTTTAAGTTGTCAGAGGCTTGTTCGGTTATTTGATTAAATGCGAAGTGCCTTGAACGGCTAAGAAAAGTAGACAAAATAAACAGACTTGCAGAGACTGAATTGGTGAGAATCGCAAGGAAAGGCATGCTTGGTTATTAGCTTTAATGAGAAGCGCGAAGAGAGGCTCAAACTAAAGGGAACTTTATACTGAATTGCAATAAAAACATTGACAATCTTTTATTTATAAAAAGCAGTTATTGAGAATTACAATAGATAAGCCCTTCAAATAATATTATTCACAATTGCCATTTGATATTTGAAACGCAATATCAGAGTGTGATAAGAGACTTATTTTGAACAAAGACCTCAAACTGACGTTCGTAAAAACCTTGCGGTGCATTTTATGAAATGAAATCGATTTCGAATTACGTACATTACGAATACCATTACGAATATTCATTCGTTTAAGGAAACAAAGCAGCAACTCAGCGTGAAAGTCAACCTTGAGTGTGTGCGGGCAAATAGGAAGCACTTTCAGCTTGGTTGATAAATAAATCAGAGTAAGAGGGAGAGGCAGAGAGAGAAAAGAGAAATATGTGTGTAAACATGCGAAAGGTGCTTGAAACACAAAACGAGCAATCAATGAACATATTTTTCATGCTCTCCACGAGGGTACAGAAAATAAAAAATTGAGCCAAGCTCTATAAGAAATAAAACCCACATAAAAGAAACGCAATTTGAGCTTATCTAAGATTTCGCGCTTTTTCATGGTTTTTTTCACTCTTCTGCCAAGCTGCCATGTCAAGTTTGTTGCGCGCTCTGGCAAGGTTATTGCACACGAGAACAGATCGTAAACACAAAAAAAGTCATACTAAAAGTAAAAAAAACAAACATAAACACCGCAAGAATTCGTTGAAGAAATGGCAACAAACAAACAAAAAACATGCGATAATTAAATATTTGATATGTCAGCTGTTTGTGGTTTGTGCTGATGAAGTCAGGCTCGGTCGGATAACTACAAAGGTAGATGTCGAAAAAAAAGTAAAAAAATAAAACCAAATAAGGAAAACACTTTAAATAGCAGGTATGAGATGTCATCTGCATAGGAATATGCATGAGAGATGCTTTGGAAGAGATAAACAGAGAATTAAGTATAATTTATTAAAGACAATTTGTATTTTGAAGCTTGTTGGGAATGGCTGCTAATCGATTAATGTATAAATTATGTTTATAAGTCTTTTTTGAGAAATGTCTTAGCAAAATTAAGAAGATTTTAATAAATATTACAGGATGTGTTGCTCTTACCTAGAAGGAATGCAAAGTAGAAACTTTCTAGCAAGCACATAAAAGTGTTCTTTTTTACCTCTTCTAACTATCGATTGCAGCTATCGATAATGAGTTGGAACGGCGTGTCGTTATCTCAATCAGCGAACATTAGACCACACCCCTTATCGGGCAACTGGTTGGGCAACAACTTCCGCCAATGCCTGTGGCCAATACCTGACCAAGATTTATCACAGATTGTAACTGGGCACGGACACATACACACACCTCTCTCTCTCTCTTACCCACACACACATACACACAGGTGGCAGTCATAAGTCATTTCTTTTGTTCGCAACAATCAGGCAAAATGACAGCACCACAACCTGTCGTGGTCGCAATATACCATACTTTGCATATTAAGTAAATGCCTAACTACTGCAACAACAACAACAACAACAACAACCACAACAACAATTGCATTTGCATTTACAAAGTGTGACCAACATTGAAAATGCATCTCGGGATGCAAATTGGAAGCCGAGACGCGTCTTTGTAGAGCACACACAACAAAAGGAAATTGTGTGTGTGTGTGCGTTACATCCAAATGGAATTTATCTCGCCTCGCTAACGAACATTAACCATGTTTATATGCATTATAAAAGTGCGGAAATTAACTAATGAAATATGCATGATAATATGATGATAATATAGATTATCTATGAGGTTGATTATTAACTTTTTTCAATGTGATTGATTTGCTGTAGTTGCTCAGCCAGGCTGGCAATAATTGTATATTATTATATGCACATTTATTGTTTCACTCCTTGAGCTTTAAAGAGATGTACTAGAAAAGATTCCCGCAGTCTTTTGTTTGGGGGATGTTGCATTTGAAATGTTAGCCATTAATAATTTTGCTTGATATATCACTTTCAAATTGCCACTGTTATTAAGTTGTTCGCCTTTGTGTGTTGCTCAACACTATTCAGAGCTGCCAGCTCCATTGTAAGAATATTATCTTCCTCTCCCTTCCCACTCTCAAGTACACAATGGGCAACATCTTCGTCTTCTTTTGCTCTGGCTTGCACAACACAGCTTAGTTTAACTCGTTTACAGCCCACACACACAGACAGAAACACTGTGCTCACATGACACACATACCAGTGAATGCCACGCCCTCTGACTGCCTGCCACAGCAGCCTACAAAATTTATTATCATGTAAAAAACTTTTGTGCAACAATGCGACAACAAAAGCTGAAAACTCGCGAGTGCGAGGCTACTGTGCAGCTGCTGCCAAGTCGAGTCAAGTCCGCCTTTCCTACGCCACCACTCCCTCCCACCCCCCACTGCTGCAACGACGCCCCTGCCCACGTCTTATCTTGTGTTGCTGCCCCCCTTTGGCAATTTGTTCTAGTTGATAATTTATTTGAATATTTTGCCTAATTATCACAACAAAAGAAAAACAACCACAGAATCGCAGAGAATTTCGCAACGCGCAACTTGTATCTGCGTATCTGTGAGATACAAAACTGGTCAAGTGCCTGTGAGTTTTCTGTTCCAAACTGACATTGACTTTAGTTAATACGTAGCACCAAATTCGTGCTCAAAGATGAAAAATGATTGTCGCTAATTAGACCCCATCTCGGGTTGCTTCTCAGGGGTTCTCGGTGACCCCCTGCAGAGCTGCACGCACACACGCACACACATTATAAATTTAATAAATGATATGCTTAACATTGGCAGCGCAAGTTGCGATCGTTTAATGTCCGATGACGGGCCACTTAAAGTCGATTAACTGAGAGGGGAAAAAAGGAATTGGTTTTGTATGATGAGGTTCTCTCTGCTTAATTTCTGGTTCTACGTCTCGAATCGAAAAACGTGCATAGATAGTTATGAGCACTTCCCTCCCTTCCCTCGCAAATCTCCTTCTAGAATACGCCTTTGTCTGGTCTAGTCTCGTCTGGTCGTGTATCAAACAGTAGCGGCATCCATTAATCAAAGAGCAGGCCATCGGTTTTGTGTACTCCCATTTACCTATTACGCCAGTCCTCGACTTGCGTATTCGTTACACTTAACATGAGGGGGGGAGGAAGGGGAAAGGGTAGCGAACTTAGAAGCCAGGTACCCCATCGGGTTTGTTGAGTTATTGCTGCGCAAAGAAGTTGCTTGGCATGAGCTAAGCAATGCTCAGCTTGGTCTGGGTTGGGTTCGGTTGGGTTGGTTGCCTTCGGGTTGGGTTGGGTCAAGGTAAGCTTCAAGCTGAGCTCATAAGAACAGCAGACGCGTCTTATTTTAAGTGGAATAGGTGTGTCGATTCTCTGTTCTGCTTCTGCTTTTTCTTCATCTTTTATCAGAAAGTGATAGACAAGGCCAAGGATTGCAGATCAACATCAATCAAAAGCTACTGAATTTATGCATGAGATATTAGCGTCATTTGTCGCAGTCTTCATATCTTGCGCAATGAATCCTTTTTGCATTTAGTTGAGAAAATATCACAAATTTATTCAACCAAAGTCGCCGGGACAATATTTATTTTTACCTGTCGCTTATTGGCAAATTTATGCAAATTTGTATTTATTAAATAAACACGCAAAGTGCGTGTCATCAGCTACGGTCGCGATAATGCGACGGGGGGTAGGGTGAGGAGCTTGAACGGGCAATGTACGTTGGCAAGGACAAAGCCAGACATTTTATTGGCAATTTGTTGTAACAACCGTAGATAACCTGTGGATAACTATGGATAACTATGCATGTCAACGATGCAGGCCAATGGAACCCAACGAACTTGAATGTCCAACACTCAAATTGCGTTTGTCATCATCATTATAATCATCTATCGATGAGTCGTCGCTTCGTTGACGCCAATTGAGTCAGCTGTAACTAACTGCCGATAATAGTGCCTTAATCTGGACAATAAACTGCAGCAAAGAGACAAAGAAAGAACTTGGAATATAAAATTGAAATGAACTTTAAAAGTTCTACACTTTAGATAAGGGAAAGTTCGAAATGTCAGAGCTATTAGGGATTTAATAGAATCATAACATTTTCTCTCAGTTAATGCAGAACTTTGTTAAAGTGGAAGTTGGAATGATGCAAAGCGTATTTATTACAGTTCATGGAAAAAGTTGAAAAGTCAAAAGTTTTTAAATAAATATTTATACCGCAAATCTTTCGCACTGAAGCATTAATTATTACCTTTTGTTTAACTCGACTGCAATAACTTTTACAGTTGACACGAAACTTTGCTGTGACCGCAGTGCGTATTTCCGCTTGGACTGTCTCCTCACACTCCAGACACCCCACACTTCCCGCACACACTCTTTTTCTGTGCACTTACTACTCATAATTCGCTTTCGTTAAGTGAGTTTGGAGTCCTTTGGCATAGGTCTCTTTGGTACCTCAATGGACTATCAATTATAAATGATACTGCGCAACTAAGCATGAAATTAGCTGCGTGCAGCCAGACACAGTCGAGGAACACAGTTCACATTGCTCACTAACCTCACTTCCTTACCCTGTCGGGTGCACACCCCCAGTGTAACCCTGACTTTCATGTCGTGTTTTGTTCTGTACTCATTACACGGCCATTCTCATTGTCATCGTCATCGTCAGCGTCATGATTATCATTATGAGTATCATTATCATCATCATCGTCGTTGTCGTCGTAGTCACAGTCGATAACATTCCGTATTAACATTCCTCTTGAATGTTACTATATTAATTTATGCATTTGCATTTCTGTTGATTGTCTGCGTTACAGTTGACAAGTTTTGCTCCGGCCAGTTATGTGTAGTGTGGGTGTTATTTACCTCGATCATAAAGGAAGGTAGATGTAGAGAGAGAGAGAGAGAGGGAGCGAGAAGGGTAGTTGGAATAAGTAGCGGGGCTCTTTTTACGATAGTTCTCATACGGTAAACTTAATGAGTTGTAATGGTTGTTTCTGGTCCCTCTCGAGTTGTCTTTCGTTTACGGCATTGATTAATTTTAAGAGCCTTGCAGTTGTCTGATTATTGTAATAACTATCTAACATTATGCAGGCAATTTATACACATGTATACGATAGATACGTGTATATTATTTTTTACTATCTGGCATTTATCTTACGCTTGTTTTTGATTCGTTGTTTTCCTCTCCTTCTTTTTGCAGACGTCGCGGCAATTGCGCAAGAAACATTTCTGTCTAAAGGTGAGTTCAACTTTCAGCAACAACTTTTTTGGGCACCCACAACGCGATACGCGAATGAAGAAAACCTCCAAATATAATTTTCAATAATTAATTAAATACGTTTGGAGGCGTATCGAATGGCAGGTTCTTGTGAAAGAGTTTGTGTCGCGGTCACATGTCGAAGTCATGGGGTTAAAAGTTCATTGACTTGTAGGGAGCTAATCAAGTGAAGAGAAGTTTACTGTTTTCAGAATTTTAGCAATATTATAAATAATATATGTGGGGTAGTGTATGATAAGTTACTTATTCAGTGCGCTAAGCTTGAAAGGTCTCCAGAGTTCAGTAAATTTCAAAAGGTCTACGAACGAATATCCAAATACTCGTACTGACAATCAAAGATCTATCAAACAACAATCGGTTGAGTGCTCCACTGACCCACTGAATGGGGCATTGTAATTGATAGCGAGTGCATGTTGCAACTTCGCTCTGCTCGTAAGTAAAATGCACCCACAACAATTGTAAATTCTTTCATAAATACCGACATGACTGAGATAAATATGTAACTCGAACACACACACACACACCCAGAGGGGAAAGGAGGCGGGGAGAGGACGAGATAGGAGTAAAGACAGACACTTTATCAGTGCATGCCTCTGATTATTGACTCTAGATATTCACCACATGAATATGAATAGTAGTTTTTGACCCATTTGTCGGCGACGGCGTCGCAACTCCCTAATCAGCCAACAAGCTGAGGCTAAACTTTGAGAATGTACGAGAAAGGCGGCGGCGTTTGGTTCATTCAACTTGCAGCGCGGTGGCAGACAAAAGCTGCCTGCTTTGAAAGGCTGAGAGTGTAATGCACTTGAATGCTTCCTGTGTATGATAAATAGTATATACCCTTCTCTGCTGCTCTCACTCCTCCCCGTCGTACTTCAATATGTGTCAAGTTATTGTTTGCCATTCGCCCGCTTGCAACTTCACAGATATGCGCACGACGGGACGAGATACTTTTCTATGGCTGCTTCAGCTGCTGTCATTGAGCCGGGCTTTTGTTTTGCCTTCGCGCCCCTTTTAAAGGGCGGCGCGATTGTTCAGCATTGTTCCAGCGCTTTTCCAGCTGTGCCAACTAAGGGAAAAACTTTTCATATTCCATATAGAGTATATACTAGAAACTCGTTGTATTTTTCTTTCTAATTAAAAGTTTTTGTGCATTAGCCGCATTATTTATACGCAACATTATTGCTCGCCCACTGTGCACAGTGGGCCGCACACAGTGGCCGGCTTATAAGTTTTGGTTGAATTTTCCACTCGGAACTTTCACATGGGCGTGTGCGCTGTGCGTGCGTGGGAGGGTGGGGAGGTAGGCGCGACAATTTGGTAAAACACGTAGTACCCCATGTGGTCGGTTTGAAAACCCCAGAATAAATAGATGGGCAATGTTAACTGGCTTGGTTTTGTTCTGTTTAGCTTTTCTTCTCCCTCTCTCTTTCCCCCTCTCTGCAGCTCTCTCTTTGCTCTTTGGTTTTTATTATGCTTTTTTATTATTTTACCCAATTCGCGTGCGTAGCTTGTCAAGAATTTCAATGAGTTCGTTTCCCTTTCGGTAGTCGCTTGGTGGTCGCTGGCTTCAGTTTTGTCCGAAGTTCCAGTTGCCCGAATAGAACCAAAACAACATTCGAGGGGGCTGACGTTGTCTCAGAGCAAAACCTGTTGAATTATTAGTGCGGTGAGTCAAAAGAAATAGATGAACAATGGGCATGAAGTGAAAGAATATAGCTTTAAACTAGCAAAAAAATTTAAAGAGATTTTCGTAAGATAAGATTTTAGATTCAAGCAAATCTAGGTAGATTGCTGTATAATTTAAAGATTCTACAAACAAAATTTACTTAATTAGTCGATATATAATATCAAATTTTAATGGCAAAATCAACATTTTTTGAATAGATTTGTTAAATATAATGCTATGAACATATCGATATTTATCGATACTTATCGCATTGAATAATTTAACAAGCATTGTTTAATTAATTTCACATATTACTTCAGCTTAAGATTTCTTATCTCAAGAGAAATTTGCTTTATCGATAGACCGATTCGAGACACATTTAATCGACCCATTGTCACCTACGATCGCTGACTCAAATTAACACCTGGCATTCCCCAAAAAACAAATCAAAGTCGTTTGCCAAAAGTTTTTTTTTTCGAGCCAAATGCGAATCAAAAACTAATACAAAAGAAAGAGCAAGTGGGAGGGGAAGGGGTTTAAAAGCAGTTTTCCGCATATGGCTAATTGTTATTTAGTGTGATTGGGAGAGGTGGCAACACCTGTGCAGCAGCAGCAGCAGCAGACTGTGCTATGAATAAGCAAAAGAGCGTAACATTTAAAAACTTGAATTTAGCTATTTTTTTTTACTTTGTTTCATTGTTTTGTGGTTGTTGTAGTGCATTGCGTCACAAGCTCAGACAAAGTTGAACAATCATCACCACCGCCTTGTGGCATGTGGAAAGTTGTTGACATTTTATGGCCCCAGCTGTGATGGCACAAGGGCCTAAAGGTCCATCGACCGTAGGCAGAGGTGGAGAAGTGCTAGGATGGTTAGGAGATGGGAGGAAGAGGGAGTTGCTCTGGTACTCGTGTACTCGACAAAGTTTTATTGGCCAATTACATGCAACACTGGGCACCGCAAGAACTTATCGCATTCATCACATGCTAAACTCGCATCATGTGCAGGTCCAAGACGCGACTCGGCCCGCTTGGTCGCTTGTCTATCATTAAACTGTCGTAAATCACAAGTAATTGACATTATACAATGGCCAAGCATACACACAGAGAGAGAGAGAGACGAGCAACAATTACCTTCGAGACGGCAAAGTTTTTCTACTTCAGAAACACGTAGAAACAATTAAGCTAAAGATATCACATGAGAGAATGTATGCAAGCGTAAAATATTCAGATACACTTACCGAATTAGAGTTGTATGCAAAAATCACAAAAGAAGCTTAGGAAAAGGTTTGCGAAATGAGCTATTCTTATTTGAAATTACTACAAAGTGCGGCGAAAACGTAGCTCATTTGGTATAGATACATAGATAGATTGTTTTGCAGGCATGCGAGAGTATCTTAGAGATTGCAATTGCTCACAATTAAAATGTAGCGAAACAATGGCAGTATTTGCAGTATTTTTAGACTGACACACTAAACAAAAGACTGGCACAAGGCAGATTGCAATTCCTCGCCTCCTCTCATGTCTCTCTCTCTCTCTCTTCTTTGCTTTTCCCTTTCAACATGAAGATGTTTTTTCGCTATCTTTTTGCCTAAAGATTACGAAATGCACAGTGCAGGCGGCGTCTGTGCACATACGTAATTCTATATAGAATCGCACACGACACTTTATTTATGTTGACTGAAAAGAGAAGGGGAGAAAGTGCATGCGAAAGAAAAGGAGAGAGAGAGGGCTGGGCATCGTAGTGCATATATAAATAAACACGTAATCGCGTAAAGTGTTAGCTAACAGCCGCAGATGACGCTACAAAGGCGGCCGAAGGTCTGCCAAGGTGGTCAAGGTTCTGATAAAAATGCCATAAATATAAATTTCATAACATTATCAGAAAATATTCATAAAAATATAAGCAAATAAATTATTCTTAAAGCAAATTGTCCAAGGAGTCATAGGTAAACCGCATTATATTGTCGCACATTGAACACGAAACTGTAAACAGAATGACGCGACGAGTACTTGGGGCATATCGGTGAGTTGAGTTTCAACAAGGCATCGCTTGATATATATCAAAATAATAAATGAACTGTTGTGACTGTTTAACAAAAAGTTACATAAGAAAATGCTCGAAAACTCTTGGCTGTATTAACTATATATGGTACATACTTTAGAATTATAGAATTGATGGGGTGTATTCCAAACATTGAATATTGTATTACATAAAACTTCAATTCCAATCAAGTAAATTCCAATTTTCAACTAAACTCCACTGGTTACTTGTTGAACACTCTCAGACACATGTTCCGTCAATTCTTGCTGACTTGTACTCCACATTGCCTTGCCACTCTTCATCTATCAGCACGTCAAGTAGTAAATTTTCAACTAATTTGTCAAATGCGTCATAAAAATGCTGGAAGAGACGCAACCAAAGAACTCCAGAAAACATAAAAACATGTGGGTCAAATTGTTGTGGACCACACAGCGCAAACAGGAAAATGCTCAGAGTGCAGAACCCTCAAAAAAAATGTGAGAGAGAGAGAGAGACAAAGAACTGAAAAAGCAACTAATTGCATTTCCTGTAGAGGGGTAGACATAATTCCATTTGAAAAAGTCATAAATTAACAAAACAACTTCCGATAGAAAAAAAACAAAAAAAAAACATAAACCCAAAAACGAATGAAGCACGAAGAACAACAACAATAACAAATAACAACAAAAAGTTGTCAAAGGGTCGACAACTTGCATGCAAAGTGATAGTGGTGGTGGTGGTGGTGTCTCCCTTCCAATTGGTAGCCCATTGGAGAATGCCCCATGGGGGCAGGGAGTGCTTTGTGCTGGGTCGCAGAGCCGTTAAAGCGTGACGAGTGGAGCCACTTAACCGCTCTATATGCACCAGCTGCCACGCCCCCCTCTTTCACCTCCAGCTGTGGCTGACCGCCTGCCACATATTTCATAGAATATGCAGCGTAGCCATAGACAAGAATCACTACGGTCTCCTCTAGCTTCCCTCCAACCCCGCCCCCTTCAGTGGGAATGTTAATTAGTTCTGGCTGCTGTGGTTGCTTCCCGTTGCCGTTGTTGTTCGGGTTGCCTCTGTTTTTATGCGTGAGTGTGGTGCAATGAAAAATGCCTCCAACTCCACTAAACAAACAGAGCCTCGCCTCGCCTCGCCTTACTTATATCATTTCTCTGGTTTTGCGCACTGTCATTAAAAGTAAACCGCATTTTATTACGCCCTCGGCCGGCGGGCATAATCAACATGACATCAAATTATGTTTCCACAAAAATGTTCAAATGGTTTTTCAGTTAAAAATGCATTAAACCTGAAAATACCATATAATCTGAAGAAGACACTTTAATAGGGCAGGGAAGCAAGCACAGGCCTCGCTGTCGACACAAACTAACATAAATTTCCACTGTCCGAACATAAAGTTGGTTCTGTTTTACAATTTTGGAGTGGCAAATTGGAGTGTATTCAGGAAATGTACTCTATGAGTTAGATATGGAAAAGTCATTCGAAAATAATTTAAAATTTATTGCAAGTTTTCTAGAAAAAAATATAATTTCAATATTCTGCATGATATAGTAGTTGGGATTTTCCATTGATAACACTTAATAATTGAAATTCATCAAAGCTTTCTATAGTTATTATTCTCTATTCTCAATATCAAGTTCAACAACGAATATATCTTGAGTGTTCTTAAGTAAATGAAATACAAATACAAAAAAAAATATACTAAAAGTATCAAAAAATATGAACAAACTCAATATACTATCACATGATCATTATGGTGAGTGTTTTTTTATGTATAAAGTATGAATACAAATTGAATTAGCAGATACAAATTTGCCCATATGCGAACTATATAGCCGGACTTCGGAATGCTCCACACACTACCATGGCACGTGGCAATTAGAATTGCCAAAAATAATTTCATTGCGCCAAGTTTTTTCCATTATACAATCCCAAACTACCACAGTGTATGTGTATGTGTATTGCGTGTGTGTGTGCCATATTGCAGCATTTTCAATTTAATTGTTTTAATTTGGCTAAAAATAAAAACGAAACATTTACGTGCTGATTAAGCAGCGTAAACTATGCGAGGAATTGGCGCGTGAAAGATTTCGTTTGATTTCGTTTTTGGGGCGCGTGTTGCCAGGAGGAGCAGAAGGAGGAGCAACAGCCACAACTGAGCAGCTAAGGAAGAGAGGGGGAGGAGCTGCGCAATTTGGGACGTGTACAAAACAATTGGAAAGCAGGCAAAGTCGAAGTGGAAGCGTTAATTAGACAACGCAAGAGATATGAGCAAAGTGAAGATGTTCGACACTCGCTTTTCGCAATTTCACTGCGAAAACAAAGCGAATTATTAAGCGCGATTTGCCATGCCACTCTTCCCACTGTCCCCCCCCCTCTCTGTCACTCTCTCTCTCTCTCTTTCTGTCTGTCTGCAGTCGATACTCTCGATATCGATTTCACTCACGGCCAGAAGTATGAACAAAATAAAACTCACGTTTGCAAAACTCGTTCGCGCTTGCGCGCTTTTCATTTTCAATGCAATGACAATTCGGTCGCCAGGGGGCGCCACTTACATACAACGGGCACCGCCAGCAGCTGCAACTGCCGTTCCCATTTGCCGTTCTACTTGCTATCTGTCTGCTCCTCAAAAACGATCTTTCATTATATATTGAGCTCACTCACACACACACACAGGCACAGACACACACGAAAAATCTCATAAATTCTTTCGGGGGCAATCGCCGCCGAATACGCGAGTGAGTTCCTTTCTCTTTGGTCTAGCGTCTATCGTGTAGTCTGTCGTCGTCGTCGTCGTCTCTATCGCCCGACCTGGCCAAACATAACTTGGTCACTGGGTCGATCTCGGACGACCACGTCTGGCACTCGATGATCTTGCAGCACACGATCTGTTGGGTTCTTCGTACTCTCTCAGCCTCTTCTGCCTCCTATTTATTTACCAACAGGTAGCACATTCCACCAAAGAGGAAAAACAAATAGAAAAGTAAAACTTGTTGGCCCAAAATGTTGTTTATCAATTGCTCTCAAAGTGGCCGAAATCGGAATCCACATGTGGTTGCATTTAGCTATTTCCGAGAATCTTCATGAGGAAGTAGTGCGGATAGTATATTTAACAAATTCTTGGAATATTGTGCAATTTATAAAGTCTAGAAATATAATGTGGAAATATACAAATAAAAGCAGAGGAAAAAGAAAAGAAACTCGAGATCAAATGGGATTATTAAATATTATATAACTAAATGGGATCATTACATACATGTGAATATGTATTAAAACAATTAAGAGATCTATAATATTTCGTTTTGTAGGAGGTTAAGTTGTCATGCCTATTTAGCATATTTTATAATACAACTTCCCTGTGCATATATCAAGTTGATATTATCAACCGATCGCATGTAAATATATTCCCAGTTTCTTGTTCAGCATCGTGTTTGCAAAACATTTCCAATTGCCATTTGAAATGTAAATTGTTTCTCTCCCTGATTTTTGCTCAGATCTCATAAATTACCATTGAAATCGACAGCCCCGAACGACCTACAAAACCTCGAAAAAACCAAAAACCAAATAACAAACCATGCCCGATTGTAGCTGCAGACAGAAACAGAGACCTTTTGCCTGGACTGGACCGAAAATTATGCATGGCTCGATAAGATGCGAGACTACCGACTGAGTGTATAATCAAGCGCGGAGCGAAACTTATCGTAGGTCAGAGCCAATAGACAACGAAATTGACAGCAGCACAGGAAAGAAAAGATGATGGAGAAAGAAATGGTGAAGCAGGGGGAGGAGGAGTAGTTCATGGAGACGCGACAAAAGCTTGTGCTGATTGCCAATAGAAACAAACAACAACAACAACAACGGCGGCAGCTTGAAAATTGCCAGTGGGCAAGTGAAGTGCGCGGCTGCTGCTTGACTTGGCTATCGTCGCCGCCTCTGCCATGACGATGCTCTGCTCCACTATGATTAAGCAGCGCGTCCAAGTGGATGTTGAGGTGCTCCCGCTGCTGGTCAATGGTCACAATGGCCAAAGGCAACGGCAAAAAAGTTGATTGCGCTGTCCGAACAAAGCTGCAGCTGCTGCAGGCAGTTGTTAAATCAAAAGCGTCCAGGTCTAAGTTGATTTCTGTATACGTGCATACCCTGTAAAGTGGCTACAAAAGGGCGGGGAGTTGCGAGAGATAAATATAAAGAAAATACACCCACGAACTGGGAACATAAATAAATATATCTATCACATTTTAATGCTAACTTCATCTAGATGCCTGTCTGCATTATTTAGGCAGCTCCAATTTGCTGGGTATCTTTCAGGTCTATCACTCAATTATCCTCTTTACTACTACTTTATCTGGCATCATTTTTTGTGTTTCTTGCTGCTGCTCTCTATTATATATTAAAAGCTGATTTTGTTGTTGTTATGACAACGAAAATTGAATAGCCAATTGATGGGAAATTGGGTGAAATTTTCCAGCTGAGAGTTCGACGTTTTTTATTGTGGCAGTCCGGCAACGTTGTCGGTTGGGAGACCGGAGTTGGAGTTGGTTCATTGACTGCTTAACTGATGCAACTGCAACACTGTAATTAATGCACATGATATTCGACTCTCCCAACTCTGTGGGCACTGTGTGTCTGTGTGTGTGTTTGTGTGTGATGTAAGCTGATGAATTGACTGCTTGACTGACTGATTGACGCAGCTGGAGCGCGAATTAATAATTGATTAGACTTCCCTCCCCACTACGTAGTCGATCAATCAATTCCCGCTCACGGAAACGCAAGGGGCGTGCCCGCTAAATGTTGAGAAAAAGAAGAAAAGTGAAAATTACAATTGTCGCTTTCGCATGGTTAGAGCGGATAACGGATAGTGGATAACGGATAACGGTAGGGAAATCAGTTCGCATGCAGATTGAAACACACCTCAAGTATCTGCAAGATACGCTAAACAAACTGCGACAGCTGTCAACGAGGCTACAAAATGAAAATGTAAAACGTGAACAGAAAATACAAAAAACTAGATGAAATTCTAAAGAAAATAGCGCAAAATTTAAGAGTATTAATAGCCCCGACGACCCTGGCTGCCCTTAAAATGCCGGCAGTGCGCTCTATTTAGCCCGGTTAAGAGATATTGCGAGGTGTGTAGCAAGTCGTGCGACTGTCGTCTGTCTATCTGTGAGTTACGCGGCCAGGCAGAATGGACAGTTGGAGGACAGGGCGGGGGATGGAGTGGGGTGTGGCGGAACAGCACTGTCAAGTCAAAGATACGAGACGAGGCGACAATCGGAAGTTGCGAATTGCGGACAATCAATGGGAAGACAGAGAAAAACGGCTAGGAACAGTTTCGATGCAACAGCGACGATGTTTGTGTTGAGAAGGAAATGATTTTGTATATAGAATTGTTTCTACTGCATATAAATAGTACGATATTTAGTTAGGGAAGTTGTTGACTTGAAGGGTTTTCGGATAAAAAAGCTGAAGCAAGTCTTAAAAGTCAAAGAGATTGTAAGAAAAACAATCAATGAAAGTTGCAAACTGGTTGAGAATAATAAACTTGGTTTATATTACATTTATCCTATGATACTTCAAAATGTATGATACTGAAATAATTTCTTTCTTCTTTTCATTACAGGTAAATAGAGCTGTGTGATATATTCAAAATTAAAAGTAGACTGCTCCACAACTAACCAGGTATCGACTATATAACATCGACTTTCAGCATAAAATTTTTGTTTTTCAAATTTTACTTCCAACTGTTTTCCACACTTGAACTCTGTAAGGGGTCACCCCTGCTGCTGTTGACCTCAGCACCACAACTCGAATGTAACCAAATTGTTCGTGCATGAACAACACAAACTAGAAGAATTGTTGCCATTTAAAACCAAGCGAACGCAACGCATAAAAAAAACGAGAAAATAAAAGACCTTACCAGTTTTTAATTAACAAAGCAGAACACACAGAAAATTTTCCAGCTCTTTTTCGGCTTTAACGCCTTCTCCCCTTCTTCTACTTCTTTTTCTTCTTCGTCTTCCACTTGTGCTTACTTGTTCTCGTTCTTCTTGCGCGCATTAATTAACAACTTCCTCTCGCAGTGCGTTTGTCTGGTCTTGTGGCTTGGCTTTTATTGCCATGCGAATGTTAATCATGATTTTCATTATGATTATCATCATGATTATGATTTATTCTTTCGTATGCACAACGCACAATTGACCCAAATCCCAAGTCCGAAAGGCCTCGTCAACACTGACCCATTTCGGGGTGATGGCCTACCCGAAATTTAAATCGTGCTGTAAATATTGAAAAGGGGAAAAAAAGAGAGAACCCCAGAGATAAACGTGTGTGGAACATAAACAAAACACGATGGAAAACCATGCGGAATTTACGGAAAATTTTAATGGCATAAATCAATGGGGCAAGAAGTTCGCGCATTTTCCCCGATTGAGATCGCATGTGGCATAAAAATATTTGTTTGAATTTAGTTTTTGCAACAAGTTCAAGTCAATTAAATATAAAATGTTAGGGGAATTTAAATAAATAAAATATACGCCGGGAAAACTATTGAAATTGAGTTAATAGCGACTGATAAACACCCTTTCTTAAAAGCTAACATAAGTTAGTTATTTAAAAGAAATATAAAACTATTTTATTTGAATATAAGAACTTGCTCTTGAAAAATCGAACTTCCACAAGTGATAGAAACTCTGTTTATCTTAGGAATTATTCCAGTGAATAAGAAACTACCATAGTTGATGGAAACTCTTTTTACCCAGCACGAGTACATAAACCATGATATTGTTTGCCAATCAGGAATGACTATCTTAATTTTCAGAGTAAATACTCATATAAGAACATTCATGAACTTATTCTATCGAGCAGAGACTCATCAGTTTTCATTCATCACAACAGCTGAGCTGAGCAATTCAATTGAATTTAATATATGCAAACACTTTTCTATGGAAATTTAATAGACGCTTTCATGATAATAAATATGTAAATTTTTCACATACTTTCCGTGTGTATTCGCCAGTTCCCGAGTTTCATTGAAATTCCAGACATTTTTATTGAGACTTATGAATTTTATTAGTATTGATGATTAAATTCCTTAAACAATATGCGACCTTCCCTTGAACTCAACTAACTGCTTGCACCTGCCATCATATTTATGATACCATACAATATCTCTATAGTTATCTAGCAATCTTGTCGGCTTTTTCTTTCGATCAATTGCCACACACTGCCAGTTAAATAATATGTCTCTTTAATTAGGCAGCCTGGCCAGGTGAACAAGTGAACATACAAGTGAAAGTGCACAATTTTGCTGCGCAACGCTGCGTATGCGTAATATTTTTGTTTATCCTCCACTGTATCGCTTGTTAAAGTGAAAATCCTAACAAAATTGCTTATAACACGAATTTTGTCATACAATCGAGCTTAATTAAGTTTACAAGCAGCTTTTGGCATATGGAGGGAGGGTGGGAGCAACTGCAGGGGGAAAGAGATCCTTGGGGCTGAACAGACAATTGCAGTATGAAGCCGAGTTTGGTGCGCAAAGAAGCGACAACGAACTCAAGTGCATTAACCTTAACAATCAGCATTTAAGTGCCTGCAACGGCAACAACAACATGCGTTTGGCGACAACAACAGCAGCAACAACAACAACAACAACTTGTTGGCTTGTTGGACCATGATCTTCAGAAACCTGCAACACTTGAAGGCAGCCTCCACAGCAGCAGCAGCAGCAGCATGTGAAAGAAGCAAACGCTTTTAAAAGCCAGTTTAGCGAGTTTCAGCTTCAATACAAAGTCCAGACAACAACAACAGCCGCAACAGCAACAATTCCTTGGTTCGCGTTGGTCAAAACGTGTTAGGGTTTATCTCTGGCACTGGCTTTGATTCCCGACTGAAGCTTCGCCTTGGCAAGCTGCGCGCTGCCCAATTACAATTTTCGTCGAGGCAAATAACAACAGCGACAGCAAGAGTGCAGTTTGAATACCTCCTCCCCTCTGCCTGCTTCTCCCACCCTTCTTTCCTTTCTTCTTGTTACGATTTCCATTTTGAATATCGCCTATTTAACTAATACATTAGTATCATTCCAACGTCTCACATTAAATGGTCGCTTAAAGCGCTGAAAGACAGACAGACTGTCAGACAGACAGGCCCCATTTGAGCCATTTTATATGCATTTGTATGCTCTCTCTGGTCTTTTGTCTTTCGCTGTCCAACTTCCACTTTCAGTTTGGCTTTTCGTGCTTTTCCTATGGAAATTCATGTGACATTTTTATTTACGAGTTGCGTCTTTTGCGCCTCTTTGGCGGCATTTGTTTAGCGAGACCGACAGACTGTGGTAAAGAGAGAGAGAGAGAGACCAAGAGAGAGAGAGAAAAGACAGAGAGCAAAAGAGATGGCTGACAGTTTGTCTGCTGTTTGCTCCAGTTGATAAATGGCCTGTCTCTATCGTTTAAAGCTTAAGCGTTTGTTTTGCATTTACGAATCGCATATGAATGTCAATTTGAGTATTCGACTGCTGTCTTTGAGTGCGAGTTTGAATGTGAGTAGTTGATAAGTGAGAGGTTTTCACTTGTTTCAATTGACTTATGAGGCACAAATTTTACTTTGGCAGTTAAAGGTAAATGGTCCGAATGAACTAATAATAATGAAAATAATAATAATAATGCAAATGTTTAAATAGTAGTGAAAATGTTAATATCAAAGAAAATAATAATAATGAAAATAACAATAATAATGAAATTATGAAAAGTAATAAAAATAAAAATAATAATGATGAAAATAATAATAATATTTAATAATACTTGATTAATAATTCAAGTACTAACGCAATAAATATACTAAAATAAAATGAAATTTTTATTATTTTTAATAAACGAAGGAAAACAGATTTAAATAAAATAAACAAACAATTTAAATCAATCTCTACAATCACTTCAACAATTCGATTTCCACATTTATTAAACATAAATTTTCCAATCTTTTCTTTATTCAATCTCAACCTTTCGGCGGCAGACAAATGAGACAATAAACAACTTCACAGTCTGCTGTAAGTGGAAAACGAAGTTTGTTTTAATTGCAGAAATATGACAGCAGTTCGAGTACTTTCGAGTATTGCATGTCTAATTGCTTTGCGCTTGGCGGGCCTTATAGATACCAAATACATACACATAGATATAGTAACTATATATACCATATATATCCATGGATTGCACTTAGTTTTCATGACGATTGGCAATTTATTGTTTGCTTTTGTGGCCTGAAGAGATGCGATAAATGTGTTTAATATTTCTCGGTTTCGATGCGGTCATCAGTCTCTTTTCCATCGTGCTTAGAAAATTACCAGTAAATCGAAGTAGAAACCAATTGTTAAAATCGAATTTTCGCAATTTTGCAATGAGCCGACAACAATAACAACAGTATCGTAGAGTCGCGAGTCGAGTGAGTAAGACGAGTGAATGGGATTTGTTACGGCCTTGGCTAACAGCAAACATTTACAAAAGATTTGCCATCTAAAATGAGGAGGAGGGGGGCGTGGCAAGAGGGCCAAGTGCAGTTGGCGTTATGGTCTTACGTCATTTTAGCATAGCTAAATTGGCGCATGTTTTGGTCGCCAAATTGGGTCAAGTTTTTAACGATCTTCCCCATGAGAGGCAAAACAGATATAAACAAAGAAATTTGCTTGTTCTCGGGGAGAGATTTGCCCTCCTGTCCCTTGCTTTTTGAGTTTCCCAATCAAAGTATACAAATAAACCCTGCCCACCCTCAATGCACCACGAATTGGGGCAGTTTATAAAAGCGCAAAATGCCAAACAAAAAAGCCTAGCCAAAAATCAGATGTCGATTGAGCCATATAAAAAAATATGATGGCATAAAAATCATAATAAAAGCGACAAGAAAGAAACAAGAGGAAAACAACAACAAGCTCTTTTAATGGCACAAATATTTACAATGAAACTCAAGGGAAACAAAGTGAAGATTTCTTTTGTGGATTTTCGCAAGGCTGTTGCACTTATCGTGTTCGCCTTAGCCGAAATGCAGCCGAAATACCCGCCAAATGCTGTTTTACAGTTTCTTTTTTTATATTTTGTACAGTTTAGATACTTGAGAAGAAGCTTTTTAGGCGCTTGCCAAATGGATTTTCGTATGTGTGTGTGTGTTTTTAGTTAACGTATTTTGATGCTGCCAAATGCAATGGCATGAAGGTTGCTTTCCTAGAAGGAGAGTGGAGAGGGGAACCTACGGCATGTAGGTGTGCAGTGAATGCAATTTGTGGTTTCTACTCGAGTCTGCTGTGGCACTTAGAGAGCTACAGTTGTTGTTACTGCTGCTGCTGCAGCCTTTGCGCTACTGGGTAATCGATGCGTTTTTAGTGGGAGCCCAAGACTCGAGTTTATGTCTGCAATTTACTGAAGCAATTTGTATCCTAAACTTTGCAGGTGTTGTCAGCATCGAGTAAAGTGTTAACTTCAGTTGCAGATGTAATAAAGTAAGCCGTAAAAGAGCTGTCGAGATTGGCTTGGCAGCTAAGCTTCTTGTGAGAGCTTATGAATTTAATATGCAGTAAAATATTGAAAGCTTCGCATACGTATTTATGCTGATTGGTGTATTTAGTTAGTTTTATGAAACGTTTAGCGATTGTTAAAGATTTCGTTTTACAGGCACTTACATTACTCATATACCGCTAAAATCCCATAGAGCTTAAATTAAATTGTACATTTTTCATTGTTCCCATTTATAATCTAACCATAATTGCTTTATGATATGTTACTTATGGTTTATCTAAACCTAATTGTGTTTATAAAATTTGTACTATGTATCAAGCGAATTTCCTTATAGTATTCCATAATTTTATATAGCAAATCCATAAAAAGTAAATAACTCATAATTCATTGGAATAACATAAATCACATAAGTGTAAAATAAAAATATTCAACTCTCACACACCCGTCATCCATTTACAACTCATCCAGAGTTCACTGAACTAGCGCAGATTTTGCAATTTGATATGCTGTGTCCATACCAGAAACTCAGATCAAAACAAACACTGTGAAAATTAGCAGGCAATACTAATGCCCAAATACGCAGCTCTGCAGAAGTTGTAAAAAGCCAAAAATATATATTTATAAAATATAATATAAACAATTGATATATTGAAATGGCGGCACAGTGGGATATCGCACCAAAAGAAGAGTGTACCATAAAAATAAAACGCGAAATTTACATAATAAATGAACTCTCTTAGCGACCCGCTGAGCTCACGAAATTAGAACATCAAACATTTAAAAAGCCATCATAATGGCAATCAAAAAATTGAGAGAATTGAGAAACATCAAAATGATCACGATAAGAGCTCGCTGATGATGATGAAGCTGATGATGATGATGGGTTGGAGGAGATGCTTCTGCTGGGGCCACCACTTGATAATTTCATTAGAAAATATTTGCGCAACCTTTAATTAGTTTCATATGCAGATCAGACAAAGACAATCGAATCGAAATCTTTATTCACATGTCAAGTGACGGTGCTGTGACCCAATTTTCTGACAGCGTTCTATCAGTTTTTTGGGAAGCTGATCAATAACAAGATTTAAAAGGTATACGAATTCGCAATACTCTACAAAAACGATTACAAAGCCAAAAGAATTTACATATTTCCTTTACTTACTTTTCTTTCTTGTGTGAAGATAAAGTAAATATGCCGCAAATTGAATGATATAACTAATATGCCCGTTGTAAGCACATGCAATACAATACTACCCACAATTCGTATACTCGATTTGCTCATCGCTTTCACCTCGCCAAATCAAAACATACCTTATAAAAATAGTAAATATTGTGTAAAAATATCATTTTGTTTTACAATTTCCCAATCAATTTTGTTCAAGGCAATAACGGGGCATTCGTCTCTGTCAATAGAAGTACACACACACACCCATATATAAATATGTTCATGTGTTTATTATACCTATTCTATATACTGCTTCGTATTCTTTTTTCTGTATTTGGATTCGAAACGAAATCGAAAGCAATTTCACTTTGCCGCCTAATTGTCAAAAACTGACAAGCAGCTGTCAGTCAATCAAATGTCAATTGTGTGCGGTTTCTGACTTACAGAGGGGATCGATGAGGAGGAGTAGGGGCATGCGAAGGAGGCGTGTCTGATCAAGGGCGGGCAACAGGCAACGTGACGTGTAAGTCGAGACTGTGTCTGAGTCTCAGACTGAGTAACTAATCGACCACAAAGCGGCGCTACAAAACGCAGCTTGCGGGCAGCTTCCTGAGACATATCAATTACACACGCACCGAGCCGACGATTGATCAATCATGATGGAGTATGTGTTTAGCAAGTGGCAATGCAGTAAATTGTCACAGTAATGGAAAGAGTTGATTGGCAGCTATCAAAATGGTTATTCAGAAGAAGGAAAGTTTTCACTCTTTCAGCTTTCTCACTATACCTTCATAGACCTTTGACCCCCGCACAGCCAATTACAGCTTTTCCTTCACGAACAATTCTTCATTTATTTCATTTACAATGCCTTCGCTTTGGCATCCAACCTTGACGTTCATTAACCCACAAGCGCCTCAAGTTCAATCACAAGCCCCAAAGAGCTGGCAAAAATATCAACTAATCAAAATGTCACACTTTCCATGCCCGAAAAAAAAATCTGCTGACAGCCGACAAACCAAAGAAACCAAAAACAAACCAACACCAACAACAGCAACAACAACAACGAGAGCGAAACCAACTATAAATATCAAGAGTAAGAATGTTTGTATTGACGAAGCTCGACTTGGAAGATACCCAGACATTTTGAAAATTGATACTGCACAATTTTAAATATTTCTTTAGAATTTTTGTATACTAAATGAGGAATATAGGAAATGTTCTTGCAATTAAAATTTAATAAAGAAATTTTAATGAATAGTTTAAAATTGTTATTGCTATTTGAAGTCTTTGTTTTATCGCCTTTACAGTTGATTGAACTGCAATTTTTAATATTTTCATTGAACTCTTATATAATAAATTAGGAAGTAGAAAATCTTTTTATAACTTATATTTAGTAAAGCAATTTGAATGACTAGTTGAAATTTTAAATGATTTGTAACTTATTTTTTAAATGGATTTTACGGTTGAATAAGTTCCCAACTTCTCAGTAAGTTTCAACTGTGTGTTTACAGATGAAATGTATTCAGAATATTAGCACGAACTGTAGTTTAACATTTTTATAGATTATCGAATTCAATTTAAAATCTAGTTTATATAATATATTGTAGTTGTTTAAGTTTCTGAGTTCCAAATGAGTTGCATGAGTAAACTGCTCAATTTATTCATATAATATGAAACAAACAGAGTTATTGCAAAAATGTTGTAACTGTTAGCTCCACATGGACGCACTCATGTGTACAGGGTATCAAAATCAGATCCCGTGAGTAGGTAAAACGGGCGACATGAGGCGGGTTTGCCTTACAATGAGCCTCGGAATATGCCAGCAATTGTGTTGGCATACGATGGGCGAAAGGGGAGCGGGGGCACGAGGCGCGAGATGCTGCTGAACGCTTCAGATTACAGCGCACAGTGGACACGGCAGACGACAAACGAGGAGTGAGGAGCGAGGAGGGAGAAGCGACAACAACGACGACAATTGCCTCAACTTTGGCGTTAATGAACATGAGCACACTTTAGCGAGCACTCCCCGTATGGCTATATACCCATAGCCATAGTTAGACCCGGTGACAGACATGTCGGACAGACCGACCGAGGCATAGCCCAGACACAGACACAGATGCGGCCCGTGGCGGCATAATGAATTGATGTGAAGATGCTGGAGGGGCGGAGGAGGGATAAAATTCAAGTCAAGAAAACTGAAAATAAACCGAACAAAAAGCATTTTAACACATAATAATACGAAAATAATTGAAGCAATTATTCAGTTTGTGTGTGTGTGTGTGTGACAGCTGGCAGCGAGGCAAGATCAACGCAATTAGCGTGGTTATAGTTTCTTTATGATGTCCAGCTGATTGTGACAATTGTTATATAAAGTTTGTATATAGATCGGATTAGGTGAGATCAGAGAGAAGTTGTTACGGCTAAAGAGTTGTGAATTTAAAGTAATATTTTTAATAATGGTGATACATTTATAGCAAATAAAAAGAGTTAGCCATAAAGAGCCTTACAAATTGGCTTTAGTTTTCAACAGTGTTTGCGTCTTTCAACTGTTGAGATTTTCTTCTCTTTGGACCACACCTCAACATCAGTGAAGTTTTCCACTCCCAAACTCCACTCCCCAGGAAAACGATTATACGCGACGACGATGACGACGACCCACTCTCGGATTTGAGTTAAGTAAATAGGCCGTTGGCGAAAATTTCGATGCGCTTTGTAACAGTTTCGTTCGCTTCCTGATCGAGAGACGACGACGACGACGACGCTGTCAGAGCCATTAACGAAATTGGCAATGCGTTCGAGCAGCGGCAGCTGCCAGCAAGAAAAGATACAATTCGTATACCGATGCAGATACAGATACAGATACAACTGCAGCTGCAGTGACGTCTAAAGTAATAGTCGCAGATACAGATGCAGATACAGATACTTACAGCTAGATATTACTCAATCAAATCTAAAGACTTCCGTGAGCGTCTATGTCTATATTTGATATCAGCTGAGAGTGTGAGAAAGAGATAGACAGTGAGAGAGAGAGAGAGTGAGAGAGCGATGCAGTCAACTGTCAAATCAGACACGAGGCTAATTGTCATTTTCCGACTTGGGTTAACAGCGACAGTTGCCTAGTTTGATGCACTTTTACTGCTCTCCGATTGGGCGCTGTAAAGCATAATTCTCTGTCTCCCTCTCGCTCTTCCTCTGTCTCTTTCTCTGTCGCTCACACACTTGGCTTAAACACCATATACCGTTAGACAGATTGCACATGTTTTCAATTTTATAGGAAGCCCCCTACCTAGATAAGCTGCACAGGTTCATGTTTTGCTTTCATTGTCTTTGTGCAGTCAACACCGCAGGGGCTTGGTATTGCCACGGGCAAGGGGAGGGGAGGAAGGGTGGAACTAGTAGAGAGCATACCTATCGAGGGGAGTCGAAAAGTGTTTCTAGAACGGAAGTTATTAAAATTGTTTTGCTAGTCGAGTTGTACCGTTGCTTTTAAAGAGGGAGGGGAGGGGAGAACTCTCGGTGCTTTGCATAGTGCATTGACCACGACAATTCGTTCTATACAATTATTACACATACGCAGCGTGCGCCCAGTTGAGGCTATTTTCGTTGTGACGTTCGCGCGCTATTAGGGTTTTTATGTCACACCTACAATTGTTGTTGTCCCTCTCACTCACTGTTGCTGGGGGTATTTCTGTTTGCTGACAACTGTTGCGCAAGTTTCTATGGGGGTTTGTTCAATAAAATACCCTGTAAAAGAAGGGCAAGGAAAGAAAACAGAAAGTAGAAAGCGGAATAAATGAGAATATAATATCATATGATACTTTGTGATGTCTAAAATTACACAATTCTCTTTGAAAGACATGTCAAATGGAATTTCAATGCACCTCTTAGCCTAATTAGGGTATTAATCCAATCATAGTACCTGCCCAAAAAGAAAGAACACCTTGTCCCACACATTCCACAAGCCGCACCGAGCAAAAACTCGAGCTTAACACTTGTCTGGTCTCTCCACAGCTGACCTGACCCACCTGTGAGTATAGTGCCCCGTCATGTCCCCCCATCAGTCACAACGCTGGCGACTTCCGCTCCCGTCGCCCCGTTGTCGCTGTTGAAATCTATATGCCCGCGATTAGTTGACATTTCGCGCGGAGGTCATTACTTTGTGGAGGGGGCGGTTGGGGTTAGTGGGTCAATGGCTTATGAGGTCACATTTGACAAGGAGGGCTGCGCCGTATTATGCTGGCTAGTTAGTTTAGTTAGTTAGTTGGCTACTTTTCTACTTGGCTAACACTGAAATTGTTGGCATATTTGCTATGCTTCGCTTGGGCTTAACCAAATTATGCGGCATGCGATTTTTGGCCTGCTTTAATCATAATAATCATCGTAATAATCGTAATAATCATAATCATCGTCATCATTTTGGTCATAATGAAAACTAAATGAATTTCACTTATGTGTCGTGCTTGCGCCAAATTAAATGTAACAACAAAAAATGGCGAAAGAAATGAATGTTTATGGCATGTCGCAGGTCGCTCGGTGTTTGGCTCTTTTTATGCAACGATTTGAGGGCGCCTTCTGTTTTCTGGGCCACACGAGCCGATAGTTTTTCCCTCCATCGCTTGTTGTGACAAACGATGTTTCTGGGCGCGCTTTAATGTGTTCCTTCTTGTCTATGTGTGTGTGTGTGTGCAATGTAATTTAGTGCTTCTCGTTTTGTGGTGGGTCAGTTCTATCCAAGATTGCACCTTGGCGCGACCTGTCCCAAATTTCTTTACTCTCAAATTAGGCTGCATTTTGCAAGTAACTTGAACCTTGCATGCCCCAATGCAGTTGCCATAAAATTATGGCCTATTATGTTGGGCAACGAAAGCATGTACGAAATGGGTTCGACAGTCAAATTGTAGCCATAAACTGGCTTGTTTACGGCTATGTGCAACTATTCGACATGCTAGACTGTGTCTCATAAAAAAGGCTATAATTTTACTGGCTATACTTTTTTAAAAGATACACACAGATCTCAACAGCTTCCGGAGGAAGCTTTACTCTATTAATCCTTCTACCATTACTCTAATTAAGTTAGCTATAAAAGTTAGCCAGTTTGCCAAATGGGCGGTAAACGATTGTTTATACGAAACGTGTCGTTTAGGTTATACTTTTTAAACTTGCTATAACTTTATAGCACTTTATGGAAACTGACTTTTATGTACACAATAAATTTAACATGACAGAGAACAAGTTATGGAGTCTGCCATACATTTATAGCAACTTCCATAATGATTCCCAAGTACAACAAATGTATAGCACTCTAAAGTAAGCTATCATACAGATCAAATTTTTTGGCATTTCTCAACAATGCGCCAAAGATCAAAGACACGAAATGTGTTTTTTCACCCCCATAACATCAATATGTCCAAAACTTTTGGCATTTATGGGCCGCGCTCGCAGACGAATCAATAATATGATGAAACAATAGCAACACGAATTGTGAATTGAATACAAAAAAAAAAAATACGTGATGCCCCAAAGCCTCATTATGGGTAACAAGTACCTCCCCCAAGATGAAAAAAAAGAAATGTGAATTATTTAATATTCGATTCGTCTTTCATTCCAAAACACTTGAGGCGTCAGAAAATCAAAAGAAAACATTTTAATAAATCAAATGCGAACAATGGACCTGGATTGTGATAGACTCTCTCTGGTATGTCGGACCTGGGCACACTCTGATGCTATGAAGAGTTCTTTGGCATTCGATGTGAATGGAAACATCTGCCGGGTTAGCCTAAATTGTCATCTGTGTTGTACTTGTAGCTAACAAACTTAAATGGCAACACTCCCCGACAAGTTTGACATTTGCAACAAGGTTTATTTTTCTTTTATTTCGAGGTATATAAAAAACCTAAAGCAAAAAAAAAAGTATTTACATAATGCGATTCTGGCGTCGATTTGCCGACGTCAACGGTAAAATTGTGCTTGCTGTCGATAAATCTTCCATCCGGCTGCCCAAAACTGATTGCAAGTGTCAAGAGTCAACAACAAAATGTCACGTTTTGTTGTTTTATTTTTGTTTTCTGTATTGTTTTTATTTTGTCTCCCCTCATTGAGAGACCGACCAAAAACAATTGACATTTATTAAGCAAATTTTTGTTTCTGAACCCGAGCGGAACTTCAAAATGAAATGCACTTGAAAAACGATGCACAATTTTATTTTATTACGTTTCATTTTTTTTTTTTTGTGTCGGGGGAACTGATTGAAATGAATTTTTCTCGCGCTTGTCAAAATACAAGTTGACTATAAATTGACAAATTATGCACATAAATTTCTTGACGTTTTTATTGCCATTAAAGTTGCCTTCTCCTTGTTGCTTTTTCTTCTTCTTCTTCTTCTTGTCGTTTTTCTTTCCAAAAACTCAACTGCTTTGAGTGACCAATTTACTGTGGAGGTTTCTTTCTTTTTGTATGCTTAGAGTCTGCGGCACTTGATGTTGAAATTTTTGTAAATAAATTACTTCTTATTATTTTATAATGTCTAAAAATAGTTGAGAGAGAGAGAGAGAAAGAAAGAAAGACTTAAGCATTATGCAAAGGAAGTAACATAACCAACCATTAGCTCAACCTAAGCTATAAAAGATATCAAGCAACACTCAAGATTAAAATACTTACTATAGAAAAATCGAACTTGAAACCTGACTGTCGATTGCTTTAATGAAGTGTCGACTTAAGGTGCTTGAGTTTGAAATATCAATCGCAAAGCGAATACTATAGTAGATATTGGATTTGCACAATCACTTGAACAATTGAAATTCGATTGGTAGACAACAACAACAATAACAACTGTGTCCAGCTGAGTCAATATCGGTATCAGTTGTCATAGTATTATGGAGGTCTGCCCAAGTCAATCATGAGTCAAACTCAAACTCAAAATTCAATGCCATAAACAAAACCTAAGAGCGACTTCTCTCTCTCTCTCTCTCTCTCTCTCTCTCTCTCTCGCCTTCTCACTGCTGACACATCTTCAGTTAACTTGAGCTGAAAAGTCATTGAAATTGACATTTGAATTTCAATGCCATGCATAGAAATTGCAAAGATCGTTTATATGATTCAAAATTCATTATGTTATACATAACTGAACAAGTGCCGCATTTATTGGGTGGCTGTCAGCTGCTTTTGGTTCAAAGTCACAGCATGAAATTGGGGATTTTGTATCTTTTATCTGCATGAATATATTGGGTATCTATATCATTACGTGTGACATTCAAAAATGTGCCCCAAGAGCGACCATGTCAAGTCTATTTTTGGGCACAATTTGACAACCTCATAATGGGTTCAACTAACTTTCCCTTATCAACTGATGATAGACAGCCAGACGTAGATCGACGTTTAACTCTGGCGAAAACTCGCGAATGACCTGCAGCATGGCATTTGCTCTTTAAGAGATGTTGCCCAACACAGAGACGGCTTTCTATACGCGAAATTTCGCGTAAAGCTCTGAAATAAACCAGCTCAGATGAGAAAAAAAAGTGCATTTAATGACAGACTCCCACTGACTGACTAAGTGGAGCCAGACAACGTAGTCGATGACGATGACGAGGTTTCAAACAAACAAATTTCATAGTCAGCTCTTAGCTTCATGCAGCCAAAGAAGCACAACACAAACGACAACCCACAAAAAGAAAACTTTTAAGAAATATTGCAAAATATGCACAGATATAAAAAAAAAGAGAGAAGGAAAAGAAGTCAGAGAGACTAGGAAGAGGGACATAATGCTAACCCCACTGCCGCCCACTGATGCCATAACAACTGTCAAGTTGATCCAAAACTCAGCGACGACGAAACGAATGCTGTAAATTATGATTTTATGACAGAAAACTTTTTAAAAGCCAATAAATTTGGCTGCAGGGCATGTCAAGAGACACAAAAAGGAATACGCTTAACTTGGGAAGTGGCAAAGTGGTTCCAAACAGCTCGCTGTGGCACCTTGAAATGTGGGAACCAGTTAAAATACACTGTGCGAAACTAAATGAAAAAGGAAATGGGCGAACAACCGTCAAGGCGAAAGGCTATAAATATGTTATGAAGTAAATAGGTAGAAAGTGTGAAAAAATTAATTATGTTTAGGGAGAAAACAATATAAATATTCTTATATAATATTATTAATATGTTTTATATGAAAGTTAAATAATTGGCAATAAAATTGTATAGCTAATTAAGTTAAAATATATTTTGGTTATATTTTAGTAGGCATTAGAATATTACGCCTAATTTATTACCTAATGAGACTTTACAGTTGTAATTTCTTCGAGTCTGCTTATGAAGAATTATAGTTATTATAGCTATGATATATTATCGTAAATGCAGGAAAGTCTAAGCATAGATATTGTACATTAATAAGACAAGAAACAGTAAATTATTTTATATTTTGAATGAAATGGTTTTAATGGTATTAAATATTAGAAATAAAATTATATTTATGGCATTTTCTTTTCTAACATTCCCATTGCATATCAATTTAAGGTGTATGTTTTTTCGTTCAGTGCACTTGCCTTAACTGTTTACTCATTATGTCGCTATTCATAGGGAAACTTGTCAAGCACAGCACAAACTTTTGCACTGCATCAGCACCGCCCCTTTGCAAAGGGTTGATATGCCGCTCTATGACAGAAAAGGGTTAGGATACTAACTGACTAAATGACTGACTGACTGACTGTGCGAACGAGCGACTGCCAGTCTGGTTTTCGTAACGAAATGCACAAAAAGAGCCAACAAGAACGAGAGGAAGAAACAGCAGAAGGCGCAAACACAAAAAGCCAATAATTGGTCATGACTTTTGGTTACCAAGTTCTGTTGGAAATATGGTATTTAGGATCCGGGGCGGAGAGTTGTGTGTGTGATGTGTGCTATGCTAAGCGGCTCAGAAGTGCATGGAAAGACCCTTCTTCGTACAAAATATTAATAAAGTTTGCGGCCTTTTGATGATTTGCCGACAAACGCCGCCTTGACAATGAAAACTGCTAAATGCCGTTGACTGACTGACATTCGAGGAGTTTTCCGCCTCCTCCTTAGTCGGCGGGGTTTGTTCGGGTTCGCTTTTGAGTAAGTTATGTCTTGACATGTCGTTGATTTTGCTGTCCCTTTTTTGTTTGGTCTTTTGGTTTACCGTTTTATTTATGGTGTGTACTTTGAATGCACATCGATTATTCAGTTTGCTGTGGTTGGTTACCGTCGACTTGTTGGTACCGTTCGAAATCAAGGGTTAAAGTCAAGGATTTAAAGACATCGGACGTCCGATGTTTGAGTTTAGCATATTATTAATGTGTTTTCCTGATATTCCTCTTACCTATAACAAAGTTCTTTTTGATTTGTTTTCTTTGCAGTTGCCCAACAACTACAACAAATGCAAATGTTGTGCGCCCCGAAGAGACATTGCCCAGCAGCATAATAATACCTAGAGTAGTAGTAAAACCTTTTGGCCGGTTCCATAAGAACGAGCACAGGCAGCATTGGAAACTCAACTCCCACGCAAGCAAACACAGATAACCTAACACGATGTTGGATCGATGTGAAATGCCGGTAAGTCCCAGAGCGAAAAGAAATAGAGAGAGAGAGAAAGAAAGAGTAGAGGAAGAGGAAAAAGAGATTTGGCAGTGACAAGTAAAACATTCTCAAGATGCGAGGGATTAAAAAGTATGCCTCGAAGGGGCATAAGTTATAGGAAATAAATTAGACACCCGCATGTTGTAATTGACCTAATAATTAAATAATCAGCTTAAGTGGAATAGGAGAAGGGAACTGGTAAACGAAAAAATGAAAGAGATTAAGTAAATAAGAGTTGTTTCACCTTTGTAAAGTGATTTGATATTTTATGAAAGAGTTGAGGAACAAGAATTATATATTGTAATGAAGGTTTGATCTTGCATTGAAAATATAATTATTAATATTATTGTGTAATGTAAAAAATGGTAAAATTAAAAATTTATCTCAACTAAATCCGAACAGAAACGAAGAGAAAAACTCTGCTTTCTGCTTAAGGCACTTTTTTTTGTAATTCCAATGTGCAGAATAACACAAGCGCGCGTAAAAGTATGCAATAGTAAATTGTAAGTCTCCACGCATTTTGCTTACAACCGCAAAAGTATGCAACAATAATTTCAAACTCATTCTAATTTCTTACCTCTCCTTTTCTCTTTCCCACTTTCTAAATACCGTGCACAGATACAGCTGGACAACGAGAAGATACGACGCGATGTCGTTGCACAGCTGCGCAACGTGAGTCGCCGCCTTGATGGCCACAGCAACAACAACATTGGCAGCAGCCACAACATTAGCAACAGCAACAGTCATGTTAATGAGACAACAACAAGCACACTGAACGGCAATGGCAACAGCAACAACCTCAGCAACGGCAACAGCATCACCATCGGCCACAGCCAGAGCAACAACAACAACAACAACCTTGGCTCGCCAGTCTCCTGTTCCAACACGAACAGCAGCAGCGGCAACGAGCGCGGCTCCTCGACCAAATCGAACAGCAGCAGTGGCAGCGGCAGCTCAGGCAACAGCACAGGAAGCAGCACTGGCAGCGCCGAACTAAAATGCAACACGCCCATGACACCATCAGGTGCGTAGAAAAGGGTGGAGCAGGTGGTAAACAGGGCAGTCGATGTTGACAGAGGCCGGGGCACATTGGGGTTAACATTTGCACATGTTCTCTAGCGCTTTTTGGCTTAATACGCATCGCTGACATCGAATGCGAATTAGCGCGCAAAGCATTTCCCCCGAGCTGGTGCTGGTGCTGCAACATTCGCTTAGGCAGCTCGCATTAATTTTTAATTCTAACTAAACAAATGACATTGAGGTCAAGGTCAGAACACAGCCACATGGGCTACTTTTCAATTACTTTGCGCTGCAGTCTTTTTCAAACAAGCGCCAAGGGTTCATAGAAATAGCAAAAGGCAAAACTCAGTTGAGAGTGGAAACACATTTTCGAGTGCTCGCAAAAAAAATGCTTGCACTTTTGACAAAAATATACTTGATCTAAAAGAAAAGGATTATTATAAACAAAAAAGAAGTACAGCGTAATAAATGCAGTCGCTTTTTGCGAGTCGATTTCAAATAGACTTTAAATTGTTAGAGATTAAATATATTTAATTGGGTGTCCTTTACTAAAAGATCAACAGATTTCAAATTGCATGTTCTAAAACTGTGCAAAGGTTTCCTTACTAGAAAATAATAACAATCGATAAATCTGTCGATAAAATCTTACCAACTAAGACTCTCGATCGACTCAAATGAACTAACGATCGATTGGATAAGACTACCTATTGAAGTAACGGGGCTATTGATAGAATCGTCAGAACTATCGATTAAATCGATAGAACTATCGTTAATAGTTTTTTAGTCCGATTCTATAGAAAAATCTCTCAATAAAATCGGTCTAACTGGAACTGTCGTTCGAATCAATGGCACTATCAGTCAAATTAATGAAAATATTGATAGAATCGATGGAACAATTGATAGAATGTGTGTGTTCATTAATTCCCTTATTGTTCAACGTACGTCTGTTAGTTGACCGAAAATGAAGGCTGCTGCGAAGTTAGTCAGACAGAAGTTTTATATTTTACACTAACTACTTTTAATCCTAGAAAAAATTATATGTTTTTATGTATGTTGTCTTTTGTATGGCTCACACAGAATTGGTTAAGAAGTACCGTAACTACTTGACCGATCTAGAATTCGAGGAATTGAAGGTGTACAAAGAAGTGTGGTATTTTGGACAGCACGCCAGCAAGAACTACAACAAGCCCGCCCCCACAGCAAACACCACAAATTTGGGCTATGATGATGACAATGGAAACTACAAGATCGTAAGTTGAATGAGAATAATTATAATAAATCTGCAATCTAATGATGATCTCTTACCCCTAGATTGAACACGATCACATAGCCTTTCGATACGAGATATTGCAGGTGATTGGCAAGGGCAGTTTCGGACAGGTGATCCGAGCGTTGGATCACAAGACCAACACACATGTGGCCATCAAAATCATAAGGAATAAGAAGCGTTTCCTTAACCAGGCGGTTGTTGAGCTCAACATACTCGATGAGCTGCGCGAAAAGGACGCCGATGGATCTCATAATGTAATTCACATGCTTGACTATACGTATTTCCGCAGACATTTGTGCATCACGTTCGAGCTAATGAGGTGAGTTCAAGGATACCATATATATTTCTATTTATAGTACACATAACATAATGTATAGTATAGCTTGTTATGCTTGTGACGTCAATGCCGCACACAAAGTGACAGTCACGACTCGCGCGTCGAGTAGAGTCGACTCCCCAATTAAAAACGCGTATCGCTCGCAGTTCTATTAACATTCAGCCAATTAAATTTATTCGCAAGTTTTATCCTTGCGTGCCTTGAGCCCATTAAACGACAATCGTAATCATATTTCTCAACTCCCCTCCTACCCTCCTGCCAAGTTTCGCCCACACAAGTGCCTAGCACGCATTACGCAGATCCGCTGTTGCGCTTTTACCTTGGTAACAACACCTTGTGGCCCACCCCCGAACACGTTGCTGCTATAAATATTGCTAAGCACCCCACAAAGGAAAGCACTCTTACACCACATATATGTTCATATATTTGTATATGTATGTATAGGTATTATCCGAGTGTGTCACATGATATTAAGTTCTTCCTGTTCTTGCTTTTGTCTCTTTGTCCTCTTTTTAGCTTTTTGATTTTGTGGTTCCGGCTTTTTATGGCACTATAAATCTATCTTTTTCTAGGACCATTAACAGTCAAGTGGTTATTATAATTCTTTAACAACTCATTTTAATTATTTTATAACTGTTTGTTGTTATTTTTAATGGTTCTATGCGTGATGGGCAGAATGTTTAGCATGTTGAAATCAAATCATTATCATAACAGCAGTCTCTATATGATATATAGATGATATGATAGTGTTTTAACATATTTATTCCTTTACAACTTGTTGTCTTCACTTGCCTTTATTTAAAGAAATTTAGATTGTGTTCCTTTTGGTAGTTCTATATTTAGTTCCTCCTCCCATTTTCCTTCTGCCCTTTAAAGTTTTCACTATATTTGCATCGATTGTTTGCAGATTGAATCGCAGTCGCAACGCTTGAGCTGCCACTTGTGTGCAGTAAACAAATAAATTTCTATTTAATTTGCTCGCATGCGAACGTGCACACACATTACACACACACAGAGAGACACCACAATCCGATAGACTAGCGCAGGAAGTGTATGAACAGCGAACCGCAGGCGCAGCTCAACTATCAATTTCAATTTAAATATTGTGTAGCCTACTTTCCGGCGCCACACAAGAATTGCATTGCATGCGTGTGTGTGCGCCCGTGTATTTGTCTATATTTACCTGTTGTGTGGTATTTCCGATGCGATAGCTTTGCAATTTAATTGATAGACAAAGCAACACGCCCCTATCAGGTGTTGATTTTAAGAAAGGTGTAGGAGGACAGAAACCCCTCCTCCCCGTATGCAGCCCCTCCTTGCCCCGCACTCTGCACTGACGGCATATGTCAAAGTTAAGACAACTGGCAACGCAAATATGGCCAGAAACACGCGATGCACAAAGGAGAAGGGAACTTGGCTTGGCAATAAGGTAAAGTTTTTGAAGGTCACGTTTAAAGCATTGACTCGACTCCGTTTCCGTTTTGCCTCCTCTGCTTCTACTGACATTTCCGTCGGCGACGGCAACAGCAACGGCGACTAATTTGTCTTAATTGTGGAGTCTCGCAAATTTGACATTTTTGAGCAACGATTTTTTCATTCGTAGATTACAGCGTGTAATTTCAAATGGGTTAACTGCACGCCATAAGCACGAGCCGAGCTTGCCATAGAGAACCCACTCGAAATGGATCGATAAACCGCCGAAATGAATTTGTTTACCATGCAAATAGAGAGCGCACAAAAACTTAATTAATTATTTGCCTTTTGGGCTAATTAGCCGCAAAATCGCTACTCGAGTGCGCACTTTGCGTCTTGTTTTTCTTCCCCCCCCCATCCCCCTCTTACTCTTTTGCCATGCTGAGACTTTTCTTGCAATGGACAAAGTTTTTCGCCAAATGACCGTGGTGTAAGCGAAGGAGACTGTATACAAGAAGAGGGAGACGGGGGAATGGCACAAGGAGAGTCGGGCAGCCGCATTGACAAGCCCGCGCGCTACTGGCAAGTTTAAAGTTTGTTTTGAACGAGTAAACAAATTGTGTGGCCAAGTTTATGTAATTCAATTTACGTGCACGCAATTCAATTTCACATGCTAATTTCCTATCGGGCAGCAGTTGCAAATTGAGTTTTAGTTCACCAGGATTAGCCAAGGATTAAAATTAGCAAATAATTATCCTGAAAATGGGAACTAAAATTAGATATAATGTACTTTTAAACTAGGATCGATAGGTATTTTGCATGTAATTAGAATAAGGGGCATTCAAAACATTACTACATTACTTAATACATACAGGATGTTCAATATCACCTCTTTTTGACATCAGATTGCCAATAAATATTCTTTGCAGAAACAAGATTGTTGGATTTGCAGTCTTTAATGTCTAGGTCTAAGTCATCATTCATATGGCAACTATACGATATTGGTACATCAACATGCAGGACTAACAGGAATGTTTGCCAAGTATTATCAAGATAACTCTAAGAATAATATATTATTTTCCGTTGCAACATATAGACCAACAGACAGGACTAGATTTTGACTAGATTTAGATGTGTTGCAGAAGCCTGGCCAAAATTAATGTACCCTCTGCAAGGGTATAACAGTTTTTCAAATTAGTTTTTACAGAATTCGAAAAGTAAACATTAAAATAATAATTATAATTGCAGACAAGTTAATGTACAAATGTAAATTGCAGAAACTTTCAGTTTCAAATAGAGAATTTTGAGTATTTTCCACAACTTTCTGTGGCAACCTTTGTTAATTAGAGAAACACGAGTTCAGATTTTAGTTTCGTTTGCCTTTTTATGTTGTGTGTATCTCACACTCAACTGCAATTTCAAATTATGCTAGTTTTTACCTGGCTCACAGTGTTTGTGCTTTGTGGCATTTGTATTTATAGAGCGTGTGCATTTAGCACTTAACCATTTCTAATTGGCATCCGCCTCGTTGTCCAACCAGCTGGCAAAGCTCAGGTAAAGCAGAGCGAACCACAAGCTGATTAACTAATTAGCATTTTTGGCACGACAGGGAAAACAGTGTGAGTACAATTTGAGAGAAAGAGAGAGCGAGAATGTGACGAGTCTCACTGCAAACACGAAACTTAATCTAGTCTAGGGGGCGTGGCTGTAACGCCCACCAACACACATTTGAAGCACTTCATTCATTTGGCAAAAATGCGCCACGAGCCAACAAAATGGACGCTTCGTGACACATTTTCCTCAGAAAACAAACACACACAGAGGGATAATTTTCCACCTGCAACATGTTTTCGCTGTTGTTGTTGTTGCTCTTTTCCACAAAAGTCCATTTGCCATAACTCTCGTGTATTTGAGAAGGGTGTGAGGTATGGGGGAAATAATGTTTTGCGGACCACGTAATTTACAACGACAGCGATAAAATGAGCTGCCAAACTGCCAAAGACAGTCGACAGGGGGCGCCACCGCCGTCATGGTCGCCATCAAATGCCATAAGATATGGTCACAGTGAGTGCCATAACTATGCAGCAGCCAGAGCATATGCTCAGTGCAGATGACGTTGCCAAAATAATGTTGTCATGGCCAAGTTGCCTACTTGCTCTCCTACTTCCCACTTTCCCCTTTCCTACTATATTTGCGCGGGCGTCAGGGTCATAAATTTGCTCCAATGCTGCTGAAGAGCTAAGCTTATTCGTTCTCTCTCTCTCTCTCTCTCTCTGTATCTCTCACTTCTGCCCTTTGCCCCACGCTGTCTCTAGCTGCAGCTGCTGTGGTCGTTTCGGCAATGTGTCAAGCTATTTATTTTTTGTAGTCTCAGTGTTAAATTTATTTCAATTTGCTGAGCTCATGATGAGATAATCAAGGCTTTATCAATTTGCCATGCCTTCCATTACGCGATTGGCTTTAATGAACAATGAGCTTATAGAGATTAATTTTGGGTAATGTTTCTAAAAGCTTTTGATTAGTGCTGACGCCACAGTTAAGTTAAATCTCCGGCATCTGCTTAGGAACTTTTTAAAGAGCTTTTAAAGCTTATTAAATCTGTGCGATATGAGTCGCTGATAGCTGTATATATTTTGAGATGAGTTTCTTTTATATTCATAAAGGAGCTTTCACTTAAATAAAAAGTGAGCTTATATAAATTAATTTTTAGAAATCTTTTTACAAATCTTTTAATTATTGTAGAAAGGCAAAAAATATAATTCTCATTCATATTTTTAAACCACTTTATTATGATATAAAACAGAATTTATTTTAAGAAAAAGTTGCATTGCTTTACACAAAGAAGCTGTTAAAAGTAAATGAGGGCAGAAATAATTAAGGCAGTATTTGGTGAACTTCGGGGCAAGTGTGAAGCAAGCTCAGCAGCATCATCTATTGACGACATTAAGAGGATGATGATGGTATCTTGAGAATTGTTCATATTTGTATATGATGTAAATAACTAAAAAGACACCGAAGTAGGAAGTAACTTAAATTAATGAGAACTTTTCTATAGTTAAATATTAAAACACTTGTTTCTTTTCAATTTTACAAAGTCAATTCCATTGTTCAAGTGCAACAGTTTCAGTCTGTGAAAAACTGTGAAATAAATATCCATAACCATTGAAGCCACCACATTTCAGCAGTCAGTCTCGGCTGTTGCCATACAAATTATGTACGAACAGTTTATATAGTACATACGACGTGTCTGTTCCTGTCAGCAAGCATATAATGGTCCATTCTGACATGTAGGCTGTCATATGAACAGTTGCGGCTGGAAAATGCTGCACGGCCAAGCCAAAGTCAGTGCGCAGATAGTCGGAGATTTTTAATTAAAAGCACGGCGTGCATTCCCTCCCTCTGCTCCCCCTTCCCACTATCAACTGTCCATGTAAATGAGCAGCATACTCTGCTTGGGGTATTTTTTTTTTTGCTATTTTAAATTAATTTTTGCACTTAGCGTGTAGATTGCAATTAGACGGAAGCAACTGGGGATTGAGTTGCTGCGACGCAGTGAGTCCTGCCCAAGAATAGTGCGAGGGCGTGTAGGGGCTTTGTAGGCGTGGCGCTGAGCAAACAACACCCCTGCTGACAGCTGTTGTTGTTGCGGGTTGTAGTTGATGTAGGTTATTATTATGCCGTGCCATGGCAGAGTAATTACCGCTAATTGACATTCGTTGGGTTTAAAGGGGGAATATATCGCTGTACTACGAGCTGTAAATGAGAGACGACAGATGAAAACGAGACTTGACTTGGCCAAGGCCAATAGGGAGAGAAAGAGGGAGAGTTAGTTGCTAGCTTTCTTACCTATTCAACAATATTCTTTAAATATTTATTAAAGTGCAGTCTAGAGACGGATTTCGCTTTCGTGCCACTTAGTTCCATGTGCCGTAAGCGCCAATGCCCCATAAAGTAGGCAGCAAAATGCCGTTCACTAATTAAAATGCCGCACAACAAATTACAAGAGGGGCAAATGGAATAATTGGAATATAAATATGTATGGCGAATACGACCTTGTGCCTCCAGTCAACCAATGTGACAGTCGACCGCGGCCTTCCTCCTCTCGACTAAACTACTCGTAAACCAAGCAAATCAAGGTCAGCTCGTTGTGTAGTCGCAGTATTCTCAGGGACAGCATCATTAATTAGTAAACCATCCTCCCCCACACACAACAAACAAATAGAGGCAGACAGATAGACAGACAGCCAGACAATTCTTGTGACTTTAAGGCGCTTAAGTGAAAAGCTCTAATATTAATAGATATTTAATTGCGGCTTCGAAGGGAATTAGACAAAGGACAAAATTTATGTAGGCGGTTGTCACAAGACGCAAAGGAAGAGACAGCAAGAAAAGGGAGAAAGCTAAAAATTTCTAAGCAGCTTTACTAAAGTCAAAATTTAAATGAATTTAGCTAGAAAATTCTCTTTGATTTGTATTAATAATTATGTGAATAGGGTGTAGAAAAATTCCAATCCCAATTATTTATTACCAACTTTCCTAATACTTTTTTTTTAAAGTCTCTTTTCATTCAAATTTTCCCACTCAAATCTTCTTTTAGCCTTAAAATTGCTATATCTAGTCTGACTTTCGATTTCGAATTGTTTTCTCCGTATGCAAATCGTTGCCTTCACTTCGAAAAGTTGTCTGCCGATTCCATTTCACGAAAAAAATGCTGCTGTCCTCAGTCTGTCTGCCAATCAATTTCACAGCAAACTTTTCACTTTTACTCCTCCTCAAGTTCATTTCTATGCAAAGAGTAAAACCCAAAAAAAGGAGCTAAAACTTTGCTGGCACTATTGCAAAATGAATTCATTTTGTGGCCAATTGACAGTGCTTGCAAGGAGTATGCAACCGAATGTGTTCTATGTGTTTGTTAATTGTAAATTTGCGTATGTGTCCTGGGGAACATATATATGGTATATTTAGTGGCTTATATAGTTCACTTTATTCAGATATTTCTGGCGCTAAATGCGAACATTAGTGGCTCGTTACAGTTGCATGTTTGGTCTGGTTTGCAGCTGCCTCACACAGCTGGCAAATCAATCAAATTACCAAAAGGTATTTGGCACACAACTTGCAGAAGGAGTAGAGAAAGAGGAATGGAGAAACAGAGAGAGAGAAAGATAGAAGGCACAAGCGCAAATGCTATAAACAGAAATTTTCAAGTTCATGGACTGTGACTACCCATCTCAGTCTCTTTCTCCGTCTCTGTCTACACTGTAGGACGGCATGTGGCATGTCATAATGCAGTTATAATATGCCATTTTGACACAATGCCTACAAGGAGCCAACCAAATCAGGTTCCGCCCTGTGAGGCCCCGTTAGAACCGACCCAAACCGAACCCGAACTCGTCTCGCTGGCTCGATTGAAATTATGACATTTTGATGATTTTCTTATTGGTTTGTTATACTCGCCGTCATAGGAGGCAGCGAAATGCTGCAAAATCAATAGAAACCAAACCAAAATGTGCCGAACATTGCTTTAAAGAAGGCACTTTAAAAGTTACTCTGCAAAAACGTGTCGCACGAGTCACAGACGACTTATCCATTATTTTATTTAGAGAGCATCAAGGCCGACGAGGCTCGACTTGGAGCTTAACCCAATAAGCTTAACGTGCTTGGCGGGTTCTACGAGATAAAGTTAAGCTGAGAACAGCCTGCTGGTGTCTGGTGGCCTAGAACTGGGGATAGGGATAGACTAGAAAGGGGGTACAGCAGACACAGCTTTGTCGTTTAACACCAGAAGACATGATTCTTAATTGAATTACGTGATAACAAGATGTTGTCGTTGAACATGACATGAGCTCGCCGAAATGTATGCAACACTTGTCATAATTGGTAGACGGGCAGGCGAAAGAGAGAAAGATGGATGGAGGGGGTAGCTGAGCTCAAATGATAATTAAATTTGTAAAGAAATGGATAATGGGAAGTGGGAGTAACTTCGCATTTTAATGGGGATGCAAAGCAATTGCGGAGTAGAAGAATATAAAGAAAGAAAGAAACTTCATTTTGAAAGTGAAGAGGGGCAGTTTCCTATCATATATATTTAACTAGGATATTATAGCCTAAAGTATAAACAGAGAAATCAAAGAACTTAATGAAACTTCATTTGGAAAACGATGTAACACTTATATAGCATATTCAAGCCTTCCTTTACCTAAGCATATCTTATTTCAAGGGAAATTAGAGCTGTCTAATATATTGTATATCAAATAGCATCATCTGCAAGTGAAGCTCATTTCAGTGCTACTTTCATTAATCCAACTTTGCTGAAACAAAGTCAAAGTTGATAACAAACCTCGAAGACATCACGCTTAGACAGTCACACACATACTCGTATACTAACAATCACCTACCCCCACTCACCCTCTCACACAAACCCACATAGCTATCTGGACAATATCCTCTCATGTCATTGCCAGTTATTGCTTCTCCCCAGTATCGTACTGGGTTTCGCATCTAGGTCAAAGCATCTATTAAGTGCATGTCAAAGAGGAGCTCAAGTCAGCTCAGCATAGCGGGTGAGCTGTTGATGAAGTTATTGATAGGATACTAAGAACTTGTGTGATGCCAAGGAGAAGCAAAGCCAAGGAATATTGCAACGGAAACGGAAATGACAGCAAGGAATTTTTGTGTGTGGTCAGCGAAAGTTCAATAAATAGTGCTGAGTTGAGCATATCAGCAAACGGATGATATATGACCAGGAAACTATGTCAATTGGGGGTGGGGCTTAGGAAGAGATTAAAGAGGGAGAAAGGAGAGTTTTAGGGGTACACAACTGATGATGATGTACAGTTTGACAGAAACTCATCAATCGCAACGCAAAAAGCCAAAGCCAAAAACTGACAGACAACAAACAATTGACAAAACTTGCCCGAAATTGTGCACTGGGTTTGACCCAACCAAATGACAAAAATGCACTGAGCACAGTGGTTGCAATGTCATTGACAAAAAAAAAGTAACAATAAAAACAATAAAAGAAAATACTTCGTTATCAGTTAATTAATCGCACAAACTGCGAATCCAGAACGCAATAACAAAATTCGCAAAACGAAAAAGGGGCAAAAAGGAAATCGTAAACAAAAATAGCAAACGGGTTGACAAAAACAACATTGCGACAAGGGAAAGCAAACGAGTGCACAGTGGGTGAGAATGATAATGTTGCATAAAGAATTATTTTCTGTATAAAACGAATAATATTCTTTATAAAAGAACGTAGGAATGAAACAAATTCAAATAATAAGAGAAATTGAGAAATTAGTGAAACAGTAGGAATGAAAATAAAAAGAAAATATATACATATAATGAATGAAGATTGTATTGTAAAAATTATATATTAATTTATTTGTAAATAAACTACACATTTATAAATAAATAAATGTAATAATATACTAATAATATATAAATACATTCAAAGCACTTAAAACCCTCACTCTTCCACTGTGTTCCCAATCGCATTTTGCAGTTCATTTTGGGCGCAATATTTACCATTTGCTTTGACATCCTCTCCCCACTGCTATATCAACTACTGCCGATGTTCTTCTCGTTGTTGTTGTTGCCTGTTATCGTCATATATCCAAATTTCTGTGCGACATGCAATGCAAATTAATTCAATGCATGCTATTTTATCGTTGTTGCTTCAATGTGGGCTTAAAGCGACCGGCATTTTGTAGACTCCTTCCACCCCTCTCCCTTATTGGGAATACAGTTATTTGACGAAGGAAGACGAAGGAAGTGGCCTCTGGCCCTTTCCCTCTCTGTCTTTCTCGTTTTTTCGAACAGTCTCTTGTTGGTAAACAATTCTGATGGGGTTGCTCTGAGTCACGTTTTTGAAATGTTTGTTGGTAGTGCTAATCTAAGGTTTCCTTATTTCCTTCTCTATTTGCAGTCTCAATCTGTACGAGCTGATAAAGAAGAACAATTACAATGGTTTCAGCATGAGCCTGATAAGGCGCTTCTGTAATTCGATTGTCAAATGCCTGCGATTGCTCTACAAGGAGAATATCATACACTGTGATCTCAAGCCGGTAAGTTTAATGAAATTGTTACTTATTTGATAATACGCTAATAATGATAATAATGAGTATTATGATAGTACTGAAAATATCAGTACAAATATTTTTAACAATGGTGTACATAATATGTAAATGAGATAATAATGAAAATAAGAAGTATGAAAATAATTATAATAAAAATAATAATAATGAAAATAGACCATGAAAAAATACAAATAATTACCAAATATTAATAATAAAAATAATATTAATGAAAATATTAATGATTGATGATTATAATAATGAAATTCAAAATAATAATGAAAATAAAAAAATAGTGATGATAATAAACAATAATGAAATTAAAATAAAAATAATGATAATAAAAATAACAATAATTACAAAAATAATCATGAAAACTAATTTGTTTATATTGTATATCTTTTGCAGGAAAATATTTTGCTTAAACAGCGCGGCAGCAGTTCGATAAAAGTAATCGATTTTGGCAGCTCATGCTATGTGGATCGAAAGATATATACGTATATTCAGTCGAGGTTCTATCGCTCGCCCGAGGTGATACTGGGACTGCAATATGGCACCGCCATCGACATGTGGAGTCTGGGTAAGTCTGGCTGGGATTTGATGCAGGGCACGAGACATGGACATGGGCAGTTGTTGATTTTAATTAAAAAGCATTTTACAATTTGTGTGCAAGTGTGCGAGTGTGTATGTGTGCAAGTATGTGTGTCGCGAACACCCTTTGACCTCGTTGCAATGAGAAAATGAAAATGAATTTTTAAATGGTTTTGCCCTGCATTTGGCAAGCGAATTTATTGCAGCACACTCACACATACATACACCTGCCATGTGTGTGAGTGGAGGTGTGTGTGTGGGAAGTGCTACACGAACGCATACGTAGAGCATTTAAATATTTTATACTCTCTTTTTATGGGCACATGTGGCTGCCATTAGTGTAAAGCAGATGATGGTGGCAGGGCAGAAGGTAGAGGTGGAAAGCGCAAGGGGCCTGCTGGGGTCATGAGGCTGACATTTCTGATATCTAACGTAACTTTTCAATGGTTTTTATGTGCGTTAAATGAACTGATGTACTGCGATTGCATTGCACGACAGAAAGGGAAAAGGAATGAGCTTTATAGCATTTAGTATATATGTATCTCTATATATTCCACACCTTCTTCGACTATAGTTTTGTATTAACTCCCTCGATTAACAAACAATTTATCCGTGGCTAACCATGTAGGCTGTTTCACTTCTTTAATCTTGTGCTCATTTCCATAATTGAAATTCCCTTCCATAACTACGCTCCCTCTCTCTCTCTCTCTCTCTCTTCCTCTGCCTCTTCATTTCACTTACTCCCTCCCTTTCCCTTTCCCTTACCTTACTCATTGCATGTGAGTTACTCTTTAGGTTGGTTCTTTCGCCCCTCGTGGTCGTTGTTTGCTCAAGACTTTCACATTATTCAACACGTAACCCATTTTCCTGCTGGGCCATGTGTGTGCGAGCTTTGCTAACTACAGTAACTCACATAAATAAACGCCCACATGAGCCCAAGACAGTGGCTAAAAATACACTTTGGTCAGCTTTTATTAGAAACCAGCAACTACAACAAGAACAACAGTGACTACAACAACGTCACGTAGTGTGCACATTTAATGAGTCCTTTGTGTCGGAGCCGTAGAGAGCTCACGATATTTTCTGCTGACCGGATGTGCTTGTAGTCGGAAATGGCCGCTAAAAGGATATGAAAGCTGAATCAAAGGGGGCCAGGCATAGACAGGAAGAGGGAGGGAGGAATATAGCGTAAAAGAGCAGGCAATATTATTGTATACATAAACTTTAAGTGGGCGCACTTGTTGAATGTCTGGCCCCACTCTCTCTCTCTCTCTCTCTCTCTCTCTCGTTCTCTTTGTCTGCTGCATGCTATCTCACTTTAGTCGAGTCCTGGGTTTATGTCCTGAGTTCTCTGCTTTGGTGCCTGTTGCTGTTAATTGGCATAGTGCGTGTTTTTACACTTGGCTGGAGGGAACAATTGAGCTCTGCCATTTCCAAGCTAAATGTGTGGTGGGAAAATGAGTCTAGGAAATTGCGGACTGTGCAGCGCAGCACCAAAGAGTCGGAATTGTGCAGTGCAGTCAAGCGATATGGAAGTAATGACAATTACTTGAAGTAGAAGCAGAGTGAAGAGGGAGAAGCAGAAGTGTTCGCGCTGATAAGAAAGTATGAAGAAGCAAAAAAAAACTTAGAAAAAAAGGAAGAAATGGATAGAGTGGGAGTATGTTATAATTTGATAGAGAAGAGAGGAAGAGAAAGTAATTAAATAAAAGGGAAACCTAGAAAGATATAGGCAGAGCCTAGAGAGAGAATGGGGTAAATGGAAAACACTGAAAAAGAAAAAGCAGTTGAAGAATAAGGAGTGAAATTGTTTGTGAAATAATTTCAGACAAATACAGAAAAAGAGAAAGAAAGACATAGAAAAAGAAACTGAAAGAGATAGTTAAAGCACGAGATCGAAGTTGAGAGCGGTAGAATAAAGAGAATAAAGAGTAAGAATAAATGTAAGAGCTGATGGAAATTCATAAACACAAAAGGAAGAAAGACGCTGAAAGTAACAGCAGGAAACCGTGTATCAAAACTAAATAAATATGGGATAGAGACCCTGAGAAGAAAATGCAATAGAAAGAAAATAAAGGAGAGACTAAGAAACAAATGAAGATAAACAGTGAGATAGACAGAAATACAGAGAGGCACTTAGCAATATATTTATGTAGATTAAAATATGCATTTAGGAGAGAATCTGATAACAACAAAACTGCAGGCTTAACTTAAATCAAATCCAGTTGGATACATTGCAGCATATTTCATGAATAGATTGATGCACTTACAAAGTTATCCTTAACAATAGGAAATAATTAAGTTTAGTACAAATGAAACCCTTGATTGCTCAGCTAATTGGCAAGTCACAAATGATTTTTTTGCCATTGAACTTTTTGAAATCAATTCAGTGTCGCATTTCGCAACCCTGCGGCATCAATCAATATTGTGCTGAGCTTTTGAACCAAGAGAGAGAGACAGAGAGAGAGCGAGCACAGCCAAAGCACTTAAACAATTTGCAGCAGCAAATAAATAATACCCTAGAGACCACTTAGACAGGCCTCGGACATGACAGGACAGGACAGTACAAAGTCAAGGTCGCTGCGGTCGACTGCAGTGCAAAATGACAATATTCGAAAATACAAACTAAATAAACATGAAAATCAATACTAATTATACTATACTATATGGTATTCTAATTTGTGTGTGTCCTTCTCGCTCTTGCAGGCTGCATACTGGCGGAACTGTACACGGGCTTCCCACTCTTTCCGGGCGAGAACGAGGTGGAGCAGCTGGCCTGCATTATGGAGGTGCTTGGACTGCCGCCCAAGGTGCTGATTTCAGTGGCCCGGCGTCGTCGTCTATTCTTCGATTCACGTGATGCGCCACGCTGCATAACCAACACAAAGGGGCGCAAAAGGTCACCGGGTAGCAAATCTTTATCACAGATTCTGCACTGCCAGGATCGGTATTTCATTGACTTTCTGACACGCTGCCTGGAATGGGATCCCGCGGAGCGTATGACACCCGATGAGGCGGCACATCATGAATTCCTACAGCCATCTGCCTCGAGTCGTCATCGCAGTTGCCGCATGTCCACAAGCTCATCGAGCTCGGGCCTAAACAGTGTATCACAAAAGTCTTCCTGCTACAATTTCGCAGAGATCTCACCGGGCACGGGCCCAGTTGTTGCCTCCATAACCAGCACCACGGCCGTGAGCAATGCGGCCATTACCACCACCAAATCCAGCTCCAGTTCGCGCCAGCCCCCGCCGCACAACACAAGCCAGTCGAATGGACACCTGCCCGACATCAAGCTCAGCGCTAGCGACAAATACAACAGCATGCAGAAGGTGGCGGTGCGCTCGAAGATCACTTCGAGTGTGTCGGACCTGGAATCGGTACAGCAATATTCGCTGCATCGTATCTACGGTGGAGTTGGCAGTGGCAGCACTCATCACGTTTCGTCTGCCGCAACTAGGAAGCATCTGAATGGTGGCAGCACTGTGAGTGGCAACACTGTCGGGGGCGGCGGCGGTGGATTGGTCAGCAAATATGGTAGCTCAACGCTGGCGCACAATCATCACAATCTGACGCATCACAATGCATCGACGGCCACGATTGCAACAGCCACGCATCATCATCATCATCATGGAGGTATTAGTGGTGGTGGTGGTGGCCAAGGACAGTTGGTTGGCGGTGGAGGTGTCGGAGGCAGTGCTACAAATGTGGCCATGTCCCATTCACAATCCACTGGCGATGTGTCCGATCGTGCGATCTTTGGGCGAGCTTGACTTCGCGCCAGGCCAACAAAGTTGGAACTCAAGAAATGCAAACTGGTGAATATGATGGATTTCTGGAGCTAGAAGTGGCGTCCACAGCAATGCGCTGCCGTGCGGGAAGAGGAGCAGCTGGATGAGGCACCCGCCTAGTAACTGTAATTGTATTTGTAATTGTAGTTCTCCCATAAGCTACTAAATACTATATGTATGTATAGGAATATAGATCTGTGTCTATGTGTGTGTTATCTGTGTTTCAGTTCAAGTGAGCGCGCAATGCTGTTTATGAAGTTACCCCTTACCCCGAATATGCATATAGTAATGATATATGCGAATGATAAATCAACTCAAAACACACACACACACACAAACACTTGCAACACAACAACTTGCAGTAGAACCGTTGGAAACTATCGCAATTACTATCGCCTACACTTTATTTTTTGTATAGTCATTGCGATAGTTTTTGCAGTCCTACTTAGCAGTATTCTCAGTTTTCTTACTGATTTTTTGCTACTGCCATAGCTAAATATGTATTCCCAAGTATTTCAAACAATGTATTTCCCCACTCTTGCATCCAAACTGTATTCAACACGAACAAAACAAAGAAACTCCCCTCCAGCTCAACAAGAAAAACATAAATCAGAATATAATATAGTTTGTAGTACCATATATGTTATATATATACTATATATACGATTGTGTATCGACTCAAATCTGTAACAATTTCATACAGCTTCCATGTCTTTTGCAACAGTATCAAGGCTGTTATTAGTTACATATGAATGCAAAATTGTATCTATAAATATCATCGTACATACAATATACAATACAAGTGTATGTAGATCTTAAGTCTCGTATAGGTTCAGAATGTTTCGAGCTCAAATAAGTTGAAAATACATATATACAATTACCAACATCTGCATGCCCACATAAAATACATACTACTCTCAAAACATATTCATAGACCCACCAACTAATCGAAGTACCCTTTGCAACCATATTCCCCCCTGGCACGGATAATGAAACATTCTGGCCTTGGGTCCGAAGTTAAGCAAATCTTAAGTGTAAGTTTGTATTTGGAGAGCATTACGAAATATGCCCAAAACAAAAGGGATCGAAAAAACAAACAAGAACACTCATCAAACAGTGCAAGAAACATGTCATATTCTTTACATATTATTAAACTTATATTACGTAATTATGTCTAGTTATATATACACACCATATACGACATATAAATAACAAGAACAACAACAACAACAATTATGGCCAATATATAAGAAGAAACTTTAACTAATTCTATGTAAATCGTATTAGTCGCAAACAAAACAAAAAATTAAACCAATTTTATTATTATAATCAAAGAAGATGAGAATGAAAGCGATAAGCAGTTGATTAATGTGTCCTATCCTCTTCAAAACCTGTCCCTATCTGAACCTAGACTGTCAGCGAACAATGTTTGTAATGTACACGTAATTTTAGATATCACTGTAAAGAAATGCAACTTTTGCTCATGACTTTGATAAATGTAAACGTCTATATAAGATATATAATGTACCACACATATACACACATTAGAATATTTAAAAGTTAATTCGCCTATTTTATGTATTATTTATATTATATAAGTCGATGCTTATATATTATATTATAATTCTCTGCCGATCCTAACTATTACTATTTTATTTTTTCTTATATGTATTATGCGTTTTAATCGATTAGCAAGAAAAGAAAGCAAAAACAAAACAAAAACAAATGAAACAAAATGCAAAACTTGATTTTTAAAGTGAGTTCGAATTTAAAGTTTAGTATTAAATTAAAAACTAAAAAAAAAAGAAAGAAAACTACATTTAATTATCAACAAATATATCAATTTTAAATTAATGAATCATATTAATGGTCAAGAAACCAGAAACAAAACCAACATGTAATCAATACAATTACAATAATTGAAAAATAAATTACAAATTATGTACTCAAATTCTAAGTGTTTTTTAATCGATTAGGGATCTAATTATGTCATTATGTATTTGTCCCCAAATACTCTATATATTTCTTCTTAAATCGTCTGTCTGTAAGACGCCTAATTCTCGGGATCTTTATGCACTACTTAGAGCCACTATGTCTTGTGATACTACTTGTAAGTATTGTAAGCAGTTTTGAAAATTTTGACAACAGGGAAAAGTGTAAAAAATAATATTTTTCCGTTTCTCGGATTATACCTCCCTGTTCACTTCAGTTAAGGAGCCAAGATATGTGAGTAGATATGATATGGCCCATATAACGCAACGATAAACGGCACCCTTTAAGGGTTAATGTATACTTATAAAGTGTTGCATACTTTTAGGCATGTTCGATAAAAATACTGTAGCAGGGGGCATATTTAGCACATTTAAACCAAACTAATTCAATATTAAACTGAAGCAGAACGTGTTCCTGTTTAGTGTCGCTCTAACATGATTTCTTTATGTTTCATATTCAGATTATTGACAAACTTTTGATGGGCCAAGCTGTTGTTATTCATCACGCAAAAACATCAATATTTATTCCATCAACCCGATAGATGCGTTATTTATTAATGATCACAGCATTTGACACCAATCGATGAAGCTGCAGGCTATCAATTTGTTAATTTAGTTTGTGTTACCAAAAAAATATGAGTAGCTCGACTTATGTAATATCCGACTGTGCAAATTTCTTGGCTATTGTGTTAGTTTTTTAATCATTTTATTTTAGAAAATCTCAGCACGTGTGAAATATTGCGCATAATTTAATTAAAATGTTCGTATTAGTTGAAGCTACTTGGTATTATATTTATAATAGAGAGGCAGACATCATTGATAATATGTTATGATATGGTTAATTCAACCGAATGGAAATACTATAGATTATACCCATTTGCAGCAGCTAAATGATCATTTGATCTCAATGTGAAATGGAATCTTGACTGCGACACACCTACGAAAACAGTTCTGTCCAATTTACTGCATCTCTGTCAAGATGTCAGACAATTCTTCAATCTCTTGTTAGGCCTAAATGGGTTTGTTTTCACTTTTCATCTGAAGCACTTGACAAGTGTTTGCGCTTGTCCGTTGCGTGGGTTCGCTGAGAAAGTGCTCAGAATTCTAAGTAGAGCTGCCCACACAGTCGGACTCACACATCAAATGACTTAATCCCAGCAGCGCCAAGCAACATTGTTGTAGAGCCCATTCTTGAATGAAAAGTAAAAGTTGCTTCCTCACGATTCGGCAAAACGATCGTTGATCCACACACACATACACACACACAGTCCGAGACAGCCTCATGGATACCGAAAAAGAAAAAATTCCCATTGAGAGCATCGAGTTGATAAGCAGTCGCAGCCACAGCGCCGCTGTCGCATCGTAAGCGTCATCGAGTCAAAGGTTTATTGACGCAACTTGTGTCTCCAGTTTTCGGAGCTACAGAGCGATCTCTGCGATGATCTTCATGATCGTCTGCAACAGCATCTGCCACTTGTTGCCAGGCCATGCCAGGTCGAGTTTGGTTCGGGTTCGGGTTCGTATTCGACTCGATTCGGTACGGTTCGGTTTGTTTCGGGTCCATGGCATCTCGAAGGCCGTCGCATCTCTTGGTTGACTTTTTTTCTCGATGCCTTCGTCTTTAAGTTTTGTTTTTGGTTTATTTATTTTTTTCGTCGCAAGGTGAAAGTCTTTCTCCCTCAAGCATTTTGCTGCTGTTATTTGTACAGCATTTAGTCTTGTGTGTATTGTGTATATTGTTTCTTACATATTTCTTTCTTACTCGATGTTTTGATTTCTGTTGTTTTGCCTGGCCATGGACTGTGACTTTGCACGCTCTTTTGGTAATCTCTTGCACAAATATTAGCTACGCGATTAGGAATTTACCGGCTTATGAATCATAATAAATTCGTAAATATTTAACTTTAATTTTAAGTTGATGTTTATAGAACTTTTGATCAAGTTATGATCAAAATTCAACATAAAATTCAACTGTCGTTATCTAACACTACATAAATATCAAGTACAAATTGTAGTACTATATCATTTTGTTTCATATCTACATTGTAATCTTGCTGTGTCATGACGCATCTGAAGGTGCGGTTCGCTTTATTTTTTCGGTACACAAATAAAATTGCAACATCGTCATCTAACTGTCACGTCGCCGTGAGGTCAATCCGGCTGTTTAGTCTAGATGGCAAGAAGGCTTAGCTGCTGTCAGAGCCAAGGGAAGTGAAGCATTAAACTAACGAGGGTATCTATACAGTAAACTGAGGCCCCAGCTAATTTGTAGGCACCTCTGCTGCTAGAAGGTTATTTCAGCAGATAAACTGCTCCAAGATTTGAAGGCACCTTAAATTATATTCTTCAAAGTTTAATACGTTCTTATTTTGGTAAAAGTATCCAAGGTTAGATGGTATAATATAGTATGTAACGCTTTTTATTTAGCAATCATTGAAAGGATTTGAATCATTTTTCTTAAATTTAGATGAAGAAAATTCAAGCAAGCGCGGGGGAAATACATTCAACGTTTTCAAACATACTGCAAAGTATTGCAATTTATTTCGACATGACATCTAGAGTTAGCCAAAAAACTGAAAAACCTTTGAATATCCCCCAATATTTATTGAATCCTGATCTGTACATCAAAGTTTTGACTCAACCTCAAAAATTAATGCAAGGTCATGTGATATTTGGTTTTTTGTTGTCTGAACTTCCGAATCTGAATTCAATACACACCTATCAAGGGTTAACTTCGACCTTACTTAAAAAACGTTAATATTTTCATTTTTGTAGATATAAGTTAATGATAATTATTAATATATTTTTTTGGCATTTCGAATCCAGTGAAAAACATAAATTATAGAGAAAACTCTTATCTATCTGGTACATAGAGAACAACGTATTGAAGCCATCTTTTATTTTTCTGAGAAACTTCAAATTAAATCTTAAACGAAACAAACAAACCCAACATTAAGCACCATTAGAAATAGTTTAGACAAAGAGAGAAAGGGCTTCTAGCTTTGTCTGCGGAGTTTTTGTTTTTTTCAGCGCTGGCGATTGAATCAACCTTTGGGTTATTTATGCGATGTTTGCCAGACAAACAGGTGAAAATATTTTCTTTTTATTAGTTTTCCATAAAGATGTAAAAAATCATCGAAGCTTTTCTTAACAAAGAAAGTCATCATATAAATTTGAAGCTGCCATTCGATACAAAAGGGCACCTTGCGCAGCAGTCAATGGACCTGGCCAAGCTGCAGCAACATCGGCCAAATCAGTCAAATCAGCCGAGGGCCATTATCATTATGTGTCTGTCCACGAGAAACCTGATAACGTCTTATGCAATGCGACGAATGGGCGAGGTTTGGGAGTCTCCGGTTGGGGTTTAGGGTTTAGGGTTTAGGGTTTGGACTCGTACCTTCTCAAGAATTGCACTGCACATTGACTTGCATTTTTCTGTTTGTATATTTTTTGTTTCCAGCTTCGCGTTGAAAGTGAAAATTTATTAATGAAAGCTGCTGTTGATGGCGATGAAGTGTCTATGCCTTCTGCTGATGGATCTCAGTCGATTAGTCGATTAGTCACGTTGGCAACGCGACTGCCGAATTGCTTTGGACTAGGGTCTAAGACAGCGGCAAATTGCTGCTATAATTGCTGGAAAGCTGAAAATGCCATAATTTCTTATTGTTGTTGATTGGCCCTGGTTGAGTTTTGATAAGGGGCCCATCAGGCTGAGACAGGGGGCCCGAATAACAAGCCAACTAACTAAACTAAATGGCCCCAGAGCGTTACACAAGAGGAAATCAATTTTTCAATTTACTCAAGCGAGGAAATTGTCATGATTTGGATTGGGAATTGAAATTGTTGGATGATCTAGATGAGTGGAAAATCGATCGCTGTGGGATTTAAAACGAGTTTTACGATGGACTTAGAAGATTAAATGGACAACCGCTGCAAGAGTGATACGGTATTTTTGATTCTATGTATGTCAAGAACTTTCTATTAAAAACAGCCTTAACTCTAATAAATTGCAGTTATTTTGTGCAGGAAAAAAGATAAAAGAGAGATTTACTTCAACCGCCTTAGTATCAAGTATAAACGGTTTTCATCAAGTTTCGACAGATGAACCAATAAAGGTTTTACTTAGAACTTAAATAAAGATATTGTTGATATTGATATGTATATTTATAAGTAATTGCATAAGTGCTTCTTATGCTGGACAAGTCTGATTTCAATTGTTTACGAAGCTGCTTAGAGACAAAGTTATTGAATATCTTTCATATTTATTATGCGATCCTTTAAAATGTCTGCGTAGTATTAAAGCATTTGTCCTTGTCTTCGTGTCTGTATAACTATAGTTAGCACTGTTATATGACCTTTTTTCATTTTTATAGAGACGTGTACCAATTCTAGAACACATTTGAAGGTACTGCAATACACGAGGTTTGTACCAGGCTTATCACAAAATTTTATGGCTCAAACAGATCTGCAATCTATGCATGGTGGCAGACAGAGGGGAATAGGTTGGGCTATATCGACTCGGTTGTTGAGGATGATTAAGATTATACTCGTATACATATGTACCTATGTATGTTGTACTTGTACTTTGCAATTTTTCGAATTTATGTTTACCAAAGTAAAGCTAACAAAATTGGTGGATACGGTCTATTATAAGTGACCTGCTTTGCTGTGTTTAAATTGACAAGAAGCACATCTAATGCCATTAAGCATAAATATTTTTTAGTTACCGCTGCTAAATATCGCAACACATTTAATTAATCATAGCCCTTTTAATTTTTTTGCAATTTCTTTGTCACTCATTTCAGCACTCGATTGCATTTATTAAAAACTCATTCATTCAATTCAATTTTCAACGCGTTGTATGAGTGCAGAAAATCAATCATACTTAGTAGGCTTGACATTAAGTTCAACTCAATTCATTTTGAGCACAGGGTATTCGAGTCTAGATTTTTTGTAACCATGCAGCTCTCTATGCTATGAAGAGGCTCCCTGAAGTTAATTCAACTTCCGTTATCTTGCAACGTCCCGCTCTTAAAAATATCGATCATTACCGATCTAGTCATGCTGTTAAACACCAAATACCAACAAGATGTAGCCAATTCCTATCGATTATTCATCGCATGATCCACTTCGATTCGGGTGTGATGCAAGTGTGTAACAAGTTGATCAGTAGAGCGTTCCGGCTACGATCGCAGCTACTTATGACTACCTGATATGGTCAGCATAAATAATACCGGTAGACCACATTAATCATCCAACAACTTCGATAATTATACTAGCCCCAAAGAGAAGAAGAAAGAGAGAGAAAAAAAGTGAATCACATTAAATGATGCAGACAAATTGTTCGACGTAAAAGACACATTGTGGCGTACAATGGAAATGCAGTTTAAATTCGGCCAAGCCGAGAGTGCGACACACGTCTGTAATTCGTCATAATCATGATGATAATTACCAAAATGATGTGGTATTTCCGGCTGTCCGCCTATCTGTCTGCATTTTGGGCAACTATTAAAAGTTATTTATTGTTTTGACTCGATGCGTAAGTTGGCGTTCTTGTTCTCATTCTCGTACACCTCCAATTTAACGTTCTTATCGCACAGCACGCTTCCGAGTACGCCAAGTTGAGGAAATTACGTGATTCTGGCGTGAAATCGAAATCACCGAAGATGGCATCACATTTTGATAGCCATTTCTGGTTTGATAAAGAGCGCCAAAAACGAGATGCATTTGAAAAATGTTCCATGTTAGAGGCAGCGCCACAAAGCATTTCCTCATGTTGCTGCAACACTTTCTCTTTCACTTCAACAACTGTGCAGACAGCTCTCTTAGCTTTCTCTTCGCTGGGGCCACACTCTTGCTCAGTAGTTGCCGGGCATGTTGTTCGCGTCATGTTGCTAGCAACATGTTGCCGGCTCATCGCTGACTCGTCGCGAGCAGAGCTTCGCGCATTTTCAGTTTTTGGCATCTTCGGTCGCGAGCTTGGCTTAAATTGTTACCAAACGCTTAATGATCTTCAGTTAAGCATCGAACTTTTACCAGACAAGTCGTGTCGGCGGCTTCCACTTCTCAGCGACAGAGTCCGCGGCCAGCAAGCAAACGCTAACGGAATACTAAAAACAAATAATACTACAACGAATGTACAACAACAATAGCAACAACAGCAATAATAATAACAACAACAGCAGCAACAACGAAAGAAAAAACTGCATCATTTGCATAAAGCAAATAGAAAACGTTAAATTCAAAACGCGCAAGCAAAAGTTGATTTGAATTTCGAATTCGGAATTGGATTTTGTGTAGTTTTTGTAGTTTCTGTTTCTGTTTGCCGTCGCCGTCATCGTCGTCGTCGTCGCATTTCTGACATTTCTCGCGCGCCAATTGGAAATTTTTTCCATTTTTTATTTCCATCCCATATCGTGTCCAGTTTTAATGTAAAATAGTGCAACGATATCGAAACGCAACAACATACAACAACAACTGAGAAATAATATTATTCACATAACAATTTGTTGGCACATCCGGGAAAAGCGTTGAACCATTTTCGAACCGAATCGTCGTCATGCGAATCATTTTAACGCTTTGGGGCACCTTGTGCCTTTGGGTAGTTGCGTCCAGCGCTCAGGGATTCATTCCGTCTCCCAATGCGGCAATACATAATGCGGTAAGTTGAGATCTTGTAATAAGTAAAGCAAATTTAAAAAGTGTGGAATATAAATGCAATTTATAACATTTAAAAAATGTTTAAATAAAAATATAAAGCAACTATCTAAAGTTTTGAATATAAATTTAATTGATAACATAACACAAATGTTTAAATAGTTTTGAGTTGAGATCTTAAGAAATTAATGCAATTTTAAAAAATGTTAAAATAATTGAAAAAGTTTTCTGGAAGAATTAAGTTAAGACAACATTTCCAAAACTTTAAGATAAGTTGGAGTTAAACAAGATTTTGGAATAAAATAATTAATTATAATATTCATGACAATTGATTAATATTTTCCAAATTAAGAAATTAAATTTTGCAATAATTTGAAATATTTTTTGAATAATGGCAAAAGTGGGACAAACCTGTATGACAGACCCCCTTACAGGTGTTCCAGTTATGCGCACACACAAGTCTTGAGACGCGTCTCACGCCCCAAATATGTGTCAAAGATTTGATTAGAAAACAACAAACAATTTATTACTCAATTTGCATTTCCATTGAACTTTAGTTATGCAAATAGTAGGTTGGCAAATATCTCCCTTCCGCTGAAGGGAGATATTTGACAACCTAATATATTGTGTAAATGTTAGAAAAATCTTTAGTAAACATTCTTGGTATATACATGTTAGCATCAATAAAAATAATATTATATATATACTATATTATTAATAATATTATATATATATATAAGGTTGTCAAATATCTCCCTTCAGCGGAAGGGAGATATTTGCCAACCTAATATTTATTGTTGTAGAGTGTATTGTGAATTTCATTTAGGCCAAGCAAAAAATAAACGCGACACACATTTGAGTCACAGTAGAAAAAGAGAGTTCCGTTAAGTGGGAAATACTGACTGCCAAAAATAGATGCAGGAAAACTGGTAGCAAATATCATGCGTATAAATATGATGATGTAAGACGATGATATTGATAGAAAGAGGAAGAAATTTAAAGTTATTTCTTGCATAAGAGCGACACCAGCTTTAAATATTTAAATATTCAAGAGATTTTCATAAACATTTTCATTTAAATTTAAACTTAGCGCCTCACGCGCGCTTCTCATCGCACACACGCCTCAATGAACTTTCCCTTTTAATGAAGATGCAAAGGAAGCGTAGAGAGAAGAAACCACAAGAAAACAACATCATGACAACGTTTAAGATCAGAAGAAAACCTGTTCGCTTGACCAAATCTGAAGAAGAGACAGAGATAAATCTTCCACAGAAACTGCAAGTCAGCTGCATTCTCAGCTGAAAGCGAATTTGTTGTTGTTGTTGCTGCAGTTGTTTCTATTTCTTTTTCGCCACATAATTTATTAAGCCTCATCAACAAATTGCCGGCCCAAAATAATTGATTGCCATTAGGCCAAATGTGTCTGTGTGTGTGTGTTTGAGTGATATGTCTGGATTATGGTTGAGTTAATAGTTGCCTCTTTTGTTGTTGCTTCTGTTGTTTTGTTGTATTTTGATTGTCGGTCAATGTGGCATTTGTGGCATCCGCTGCTGTTATGCTTAGTTTTCACTTTCATGGCCGAAAAGACACACACACACACACAAACAAAGTTGGCAACAGCATTTATGATTTGAAATTTATCTGCTGCTCTCTTTGATTTGCGGATGAACTAATGCCCATAATTGGGATTTCTTGTCGCTTTTGTTTGGGCCGTATATATCTATATCGTATAGTATTACGTAAATACATCTCGGACTCGAGCGGCCCGCTGGCAATGTTTTGATTGGCGCCTGACAAAGAGACAAGGAATTAAGGTTAAGACAAATGAATTGGTGAAGGGAAGAAGGGGGACAAAACAAAACAGAAATGTGCCAGAAAAATTGCAAGTTATGATGGGTAAATAGAGAGGAAGTTATAGATAGTTAGTGAAGAAGACAGATAACTATTTGGATAGAAGAATGGTAACTACCCATTTAGGTTATTTGTAAATTTAGAAATAGGTTTGTTATAGATGGAGAGGAAGCTACTGGGATAGAAGCATGGGTAGATGTAGGAAGATAGTGGAATAGAAGCATGGGTAGATATAATAACTTGAAAACAGTATTTAGAGTTCGTTATTATTTGGGACAGTCTGAGTATTTACAATTTATATATTTGGAAGGCAACAGTTCACTGTGCTTGAAAGATTCCTATATCCATCCTATATCCATTTTTTTCCACGGAATGTAGTAGCTGTGGATCGAGAGTTCTTCAACGTTTTCTGCCTGTTGGTTATTACACTAGATATTTCTATATAATATAAATAAATAAATAAGTATATATTCATAGGCAGTTGACTACTAAAATATATCTGCAATAAAGTTTGCAAGTATCTGTATGTAGTTAACATATATACATACATACATATACATATATTTTGGATTATATCTTTATTTTCTCATAACATGGTCTATAATTTCATAATCCAGCTTATATCACAGTCAATGCAAATTTGCGATTGCAATTTCAATTTGTTTTGCTAAGCAGCACTTCCTGAGCTCGATTTCCATTAACTTCACTTGCACTATTTCTCTCTCTTTCTCTTTCTCTCTTCCCCCTTCTACTCTTTTCATCGCTGGCCAATCAGGCACAAAATTTCATGCCCTCTATAGCGTGAAATGCAATTGAAATGCGATTTAATTCTCAATCGGATCACACTAAACGAGTAAAACAAATCACAAGCGCCAGTGTTGAAGTGTGTCAGGGGAAGGGGAGTGGTGCAGCGGGATGGGGGCACAGTCCCTAATAGACTCTGCGTCTGATTAGCGTCCAATTACTTTATTTGTTTTGATTCCCTGCAATTCGATGCGATTTGATTCAATTCGATTTGAATTAGTCTGGCGCTTAGTTAACAAACTCAAAGTGGAAAATCACAGAGTGCGCTTCAATCGAGTATATCCAAGAGGGGAAGGAGGTGTGGGGAAATCCCATAGCGTAATTAACTCAGCCTGGGTTTGGCAGCAAGTGTCATCCTGTTACCGAGTGTGAAAGAGTCACTGGCAATCAGTCACGCGGGCGTTCTCCTGTTGCCCGACAACTTTCATTTTTTTCAACACAAATCCATTAACAGTTTGTCACTTGAGCGGCACAACGAGGTAAACCAAAAATGACAACAACAACAGCAACAATAAAAATTCGTATCTTTCAGATAAATATGCAAGCGAAAATAATATTTATAAAGATCTCTCGATTGACCCACTTTCCATGCCATGAAAACGAAACGAAACAAAGTAGTATAAGAAACCTGCCAGAACGTCGAGCCGCGTTCAAAGCGCTTGCGAATAAAAAAGCACCAAAATGTAGCAACAACAACAACAACAACAACAGCAACAACAACAAGAGCAACAACTCAAAAATGAAAAGAAATTACAACTTGAAATTCATACAAAAGAAATGCGAACTGCGACTGACAATGAACAGGTTCAAGGGCTGTCAAACTGGCGCACTTGGCAGACGCACAGATACAAAGATACAAAAGTATCTGTGAGTCTGTGTGTCTCTTTTGGCTGCTGTTATTGATAAACTCCCCGTAGAGAAGAAGTAAAGCTCATAAGCCTTTCAAAAATGATAACTGATTATGTTGATATACATAAGAAGATACAGTGTCTGAGTATCTTATACTCAACGTGGTAATAAGCTTATTACTTCATCAATAAGATACATTATTTAATACAGATACAATTTTTACGATGCTTAGCAACCTATATACAAAGTATCTATGTAAAGTATCTGTTGCCTCATGTAATCAAATCATCAAATAATTCCGTCTTTAATCCTATTATAATTTTTTCAATTTGACAATGTCTAAACTGAAATCGTTTATTGTATTTGTATCTAATCTAAACGAGCATCCACATTCCTCTATCCAAGAGAATCTGAATACCAGACTTTAGGTATTTAAAAGCAATTTCATAATCAGTTCGAGCATTTCAGTGCGTTCGCCCTGAACAAAAGTGAAAGCAAAAGAAAGACGCACACACACACTCGCATACATATGTATGTGTGTCTCTTATCTGCTTAAGCAGAGATCTGCATTAAAATTTTAAAATAAAAACCAACAAAATCGAAAAACAAAAGCCACCACAGCAATCTAAGCAGAGCAGAGTGGAGTTCCAATGTTGGCAGCAGATGTTGCACAGACTGTTGCAATGTCCAGACAATTGTCTGTTAGACGGTGGCAATTTCTGTTTACACGACACAAAAAGGCAACTGTACATAAGGTAGTAAGTTGAAAATCCTATATACACGTACCACAATAAAAGGCATAAAATTAAGAAATACCAAAAACAAAACAAAATCACATAAAAGAAACTTCGACTTCAACTTCGCCTTCGACTTTGAGCTGAAGTCGCAGTCGAAGTCGAAGTCGAAGTCGGAGTTCGCGTTGGACTTAAACTGTGACCAGTTCCTGTTCGCAGACAAAAGGAAGATGATGATGTGGCTGAAAAACAAAAATGCTTTCTTGTGTTTGCAAAAGTTTGCAATAGCCTCGTGTTGTTGTTGCTGTACAATTGTTGTAATCCCAGGCCGTTGCCGTTGCGGCTGATGTTGCCACAGTCAACTTATGTCAATAGCGAGCAAGACAGACGGCAGCAATCTGGTCTGACACGTTTTTCGTTTGGATTGTCTGATGGAAAATTGTGCAAGCCAAAAAAGGAAACTGCAACAACAGCTGGACAAAAGGTTAAGGACAACGATGCATGACAGCCAAACAGGGGGAAGAGGAACAGTTGAGGAAGATCAATGGCAGATTATAGATCAGAAGAGAAGGAGGTGAATTGGGCTATAGTTTGCAGTTATTCACAAGAAAGCTAAGAAGACTAATTTAATAATCCTTTTGAAAATTAACTTTGATATATGGCCATACATATGATCAGTCTCCCGCTGGAGAACAATTGAGAAAGATCAACAGGTTATAAATCAGAAGAAAGAGAGGTAAATTTGTTATTTACGAAGGATTTACAATTCTTAGCTTATTAATTATATTATGTATTGCATATCCCATATACATATGTAGTACATGTATCTTTTGTCTACAGTATCCCATTAGGACAGATTATAATAGTAAATCACAGTTATTAATGGGGGGAAGCTAAGAACATTCACTTAATGATTTTTTAGACTGATTAAAGTAAATTATATTATATAATTCTCATATATCTTTAATCTAAAGTCTCCCAAAAATGCATTTCAAAATTTTATAGATAACAAGTTAAATAACTGTTTCCACCTCATCTAATCAAATTTTGCTGTAGAGCCTTTCTCTGGGGTTTTCTCACAAAAAATTATATATTCCATTGATCTCCCATATACTTAAAAGTGTCTTATCTAATTAAACATGTCTGAAGACCTCTCTCTGCGCTTCTCAGGCGCTTTTCAGTCAACCCCCCCTATATCATAAACACAAACAAATGAAAATCATTTCCTGTTTGCTTACCATGGCTAGTCAATTATTAAGCCATTACCCAGATCGGCGATCTTTTTCAAGAAACGCCCATATTACTTGAAAGAAATCTCCGCCTGAAGTTGGGCAAAAAGAGCGCTAAAATTTCACATGAACGAGAAACGGCAGAAGGAGAAAGAGAGTGAGATGGAGAATCATTAATGCTTCTACTTTGGGCATCTTTCGGACACTTAAACGCGTCGCATGGGAAAAGAAAGTAAAAGGGCCGCGGCGACATAACTCATCGCCGGTTATTGACAGGCGACGGACGACTCAGACTCTGTTGCTTTATCTTTATGTTGCTGCCTGTTTTTCCAGTCAACGTCGCGTCGTCGTCGTCTTTTTTCGGTGTTTACATCAATTTGTTGATGTTACGCTGGGTTGGGTCATTAATAGCTAGTTGAGGCTTCAAAAACAAAATGAGTTTTGTAGCGATTTTTTTGAGTCCGTGCCTAATTGCGACAATAGAAGCGAGAGGGGGCAGGAGACATAGAAGGAAGAGGTGTAGAGGGGCGGGGAAAGGGGACAATGTGCTGATGAACATTGTCATTAGTGCAGTGCAATGTGCAGTAAATATATCAAAGAGCAATTTTCACCCACCGACGACGACGAGAGATTTTACCAAGCGCAGCAAGTGTCAACTTCCGCATTACTCATACGCCACGTTAAACTGGTTTCGCTGTGCCAACAGTTGCTATTGCAATTCCAGTTGTAGCTGCTACTGCCGCCACAGTTGTGTTTGCTGTTGTTGCATCTTCTCGCCATAACTCAACGCAAATATGGCCAAAAGTCAAACGATCCTCGTCGCCGGTCACGTAAGCGTCCGACCAAGCCCAGAGACCCAGACGAGGCTGCTGCTCCTCCTGGGCTAGCTCTGAACAACTTGCAGCAGCAGCAGGCAGCAGTCAACAGCAATAGCAACATGCAACTGGCCAACTTGCAATCGGCCAACTGGTTAGCTGCGCCGCGCGGCTGTTGCACTTTCGTTTTTGTTGCTGTTGCCCCTGTTGGGTGAAAAGCTTTGCTGCGCGAAAATGAAGAAGCGTTTGTTGCTGCTTGCTGTTGTTGTTGTTGCGAGAGAGTTCCAAAAACAAGATTCCAAGAGATCTGCCTGCTGCTGCTGCTGCCTCGAAGATGTTGCAAGCCGCAGCACAAGTTGCATAATTTGTTTTTCTCCAACTCGACCTGTTGTTGTTGTTGTTGTCATTGTCATTGTTGTTGTTTTCCAACGAGGTGGGAGTCAGAGAGTTCGTAAAAACAACTTGTCCATTGATTTGCACTTAAGAAATGACATTTTTGTGGTTAAAGAAAAGGTGCAAAGGAAAATTTGCAAAAATATGTTGACAAAAAGCAACAAAAAAACAGAAATAAAAACAAACTGCAATTGACTTTCATTTAAGAAAATTATGCAAAATATTGAACGACAGTAATTGAAGTAATTGAAAGGTGAAAGGTTATAGAGGGAGATTAAAAAATTAGCTAATGCATGTTTGAAAGGGAGGAGAAGAGGATGGGAGAGGAGGTAGACTTACAGTTATTCATATATGTAATTATGCAGTGGGGTTTGTCAGTCACGATTCGGCTAATGAGATGAAGAAGTTCATGTGAATTATGTCTATATGCAATCTGTATGTATGTTATATATGTATGTATATACATTTATTCTCTGTTTACATTTATTTTCACGAAGCACACTTATTGAATACAAGTTAAGTTGGTTGCGCTGCTACTGATGTTGCGCATTGTACAACACTTAGAAAACGAAATCGATTGTTGCTAATCGATAAAGTTTAAAAGTTTTTACTTTCTTTAAACCGTCGCCGTTTAATCTCAAGAAACTATCGGCGTGTTACTTTAGAAGCGCCCCACAAATTGCTAATAAGTAAATTAACAATAGTTCATATAATTACATATGCAGTGGGATTTCTCAATCACGATTGGGAAAACCAATTGAAGAAGTTCGTGTGAAATATGTCTACAGGCAACTGGTGGGTTATACATATGTACATATGTATGCATACATATATTCTCGAGCGGCATTTGGAAAAGACAGTGTAAGATGTATTTAAAAGTGCCTATATGCAACGCAACAGGTTGATAAGCTGAGTTATTACTGCGGATGAGGAAGGAGAAGATAATTAGTTATCTTAAGTAGGGGAAACTCCAGTAATAAGCGACAAACTTATTGTATTTCAATCACGCACTGACTTGATAACAGCAGAAGTTAGTGTCGGTATAGTAGACATGGTCGATCTCAATTGCATTATCTGCTCTACTCTCCGACCTACTCCAATCAAAGCCACCACAGCATCGTTCTGCAATTGTTGCTTCGATCCGCTTCTTGTGTTTCTTTTGCCCGATTTTCTCTGCGAAATCGAAAGCAAACTGAAATCTCAAATTGAATTTTGTCTGTGTTGCATGCTCAAGTGATGCACTCAAATGCGCAGCAGAAACAGCATAAGAAACCGCAGAGAAACAAATTAAAATGTGTTGCCTGCAACTGCAGAAGACGTTGCAAGAAGCCCGTTGCACAGTCAAAAAAATATAAAAATGGGGTGAGTTTGGGGAAAGGGAGGTAAATTACTTCTGCTGTGCGCCGCACAAAATCAACGAAGCTTGCGAAAAGTGTTTTTCCAACGGCGAAAATTGAAAGTGGCAACCAGCTGAGGCTGCAACTGGGCTGGCCATAATGTGCCACGGATGCCTCTCGCCGACCGCACTCTAGTGTGAAGTGGGCCACAGTGGGGCGTGCTTGGACCACTCCCCCTTTCCCAGCCCCTTTTCCCGCCGATGCGCAAGCTGAGCACATACTACACGAGTGCTTTGACTTCTGCGTCGGCGTAGCCGTGAAATACGTCTGTGTTTGCCCTCCCCCCTATACCCCATGGGGTAAGTGTAGCAGTGTAGCAGGTGCCAAATGAGATACATAATTGCATCAGAGTTGCAGCAAATATAATAATAGTCTAAGGGTGCCTCTTGGGCAGACACAGCACAGACTGGACCCGAAGACAGCGTGAATTAGATGCTTATGCAATGGAAAGGCACGCCAAGAGCTGAAAGCCAAGCGGAGACTTGAAGAGGCTTGCCAAATGTGTAAGAATGTTGTGAAAGAGAAAGGTAACAAGCAAGGAGAAACAGGGAAGCAACATTATTATAGTCAATATTTCCTGGACGTAGTGCCTTAAGTAAAACAAAGTTTTTTTGAGTTTGGATGGGTTTTTCAGAGAAGTGATACAATTTATATGATAATTTTTATGAGAGCAATACAATACAAGCGTAACCCGAATCAGCTGATAGCCAGGGCCGTAGCGACGATCTTAGGCGCCTTCTATTCGGGGACACCTACTTTAATTACATAACTTCCTCTATATATACTAGTGTTTACTAAAGGAATTGAATTGTTCAAATGTATTCCCTTTAAAAAGCTTTTTATGTTTGGTAGTCGGTGGCCCCTGGTAGTTGAGGAATCTTGTGCACCAAGCTAATACTCTAGCTAAGCCTTCAAGAAAAGCAACTGGAGCAACTAGACCACAACTAGAAACATACATCAAATACTCTTCTCCTGGGAAGCAGGTCTATTGCAGGTCTTTAAACAATATTACCATAAATTAGCAACCTTAAATTGCAGTCTCCAAACATTTAGCTGTTTTTCAGCTTACGTGTATTGTGTGTGTGTGCAATGCAAGATGAACTGGCAAGTTGCAGCTGAGCTGACCGACTTTTACCCATCAGCCACTTTAGTCAACATTCTGTCCAATCATAACAGTCAATTTGCTAACTGCAGTCGGATTGCTTAGGTTATTAACCGGTAAACAATGGTCAGGCACTTTGGGTCTGGCTGGGCAGACATGGATGTAATCGTCGCATGGCGGTAATTGCTAAAAATTGTCACGAACTAAACATGCGAAAGTTTACTGACTCCCCGGCATGTACTAACTTATGTGTGAGTGGGGGAACCTATCCGGGAGACCTCTTCGGGGTAATTTGCATGACGCTATGCGGGTCTCTTGACAATGTTTCTCGGAATAGCCGAGCCAAGTGCAATCGCCTTGCGTGACCACCAACTGGGCACGAGACCAGCAACAGCAACAACATCGACAAAGAGTGGCAACACTTTGAGCAAATCCGAAACTATTTCAGTATCGAGTCTCAGTCTCAGCAAAATCTCGCACTGATTCGAATTCGTAATTAATAACCCAAGCCAAAGAACTTCTCTTTCTCAACTTTCAGCTGCAAGCTCGACTAACCTATAAATTATGAATTCCGAACTGAGGAAAAACTTAAGACACACAGCAAAGTAAAGTTTTCATTTCATTGCAAACAATGGAGTAGTCCAATTGACACAGCGTCGGTTTCCAACGGAAGAAGAGACCGGGTGCAGTAGTGCGGGGATGGGGGCTCCTTTTGAAATGCAATCGCATGTCTGGGGAGACTCGGAGCCCGAAGCAAAGAAAAACTAGTTGCGGTTAATGCTAATGCTAATGTGTAATTAATGCATTAAAACGAAATTACCCGAAAGATCTAAAGCGTAAAGTTGCAACTGCGACTGGCTGAGCGAGTGGAATGCCAGAGGAAAAGTTGAAACAAATTCCGCAAATATTGATGTATTTTATAAATTATTTAAAGTAAGCCAAAGAAACGTGCGTGGTTTAAAATCTTCTATTAAAGTGTTGCAGTATTTACAACGATGATACAAAATAAAGGTCGCCAAAATAATACAGCATATGTTATGCAGTTTCCAGAAAATTTGCTCCGTCAATTTTGAAGTTTACATCTACCAACATGAAGAATAATTTTCTTTGCTCTCTTATGTTGATCCTTTCATATCATTAATAATAACTCAAGGTCCATTATCGGTTCGAGTTCTGCATCATAACATATCCAGCTTATATTATATTAATATTTGCGATAATGCTGTTCAATATCAATTTCTATTTACCCCTGAAACATTTGCCAAGTTTCAAAAAAGTATCAGATTATTTCGGAATAATGTATGTATGTTAGTTAGGCATATTATTATGTTATTTATACATATTTTATAATGATAACATACTTCAATATCACCTTAAGTTATTTTCAAAGTTTCATTGGGTTACTTCGAGGTTTTTGCAATGGAAACCCCAAATGGCCGTTGGCAATCTTCCACTAATCTAGTCTGGGGTGCTCCAAAAATGTTGAGAGTAGTCACAGTCGTATAATTGACTACTTTAGCTTAAGTAGTATATGGACGATGTGTCTGGCGAAGGTCAACTCATCTGAACAAACAAACCTACTATACCTTGGTGTCTGCGGTCGCCAGTCATAAGTCCCTGTGGCTTATTTCTGACCCGTTTCCAGTGGACGCGACGTCAATTGCAATCGAACGCCTCAATTGAAGTGACAGCCCATGAAAACGAGTAGACAAACAACCAAACAAAAATTTGTATAGTCTTTCAAAAATATTTTTTGAAATGTATTTGTTGATCTTTCGAGGCGCTTTTTGTGCGTGGCAGAAAAATTGCACACTAAAGAAAAAGAGATGATGAAATTGAATGAGGCGCAAGAAATAAATTGTGCTGAAACGAAATAACAAAAGACTGGAAACGCAAATTTTGATGAGCGTGGAAAGGTTTTTAGTTGCGTTGAGGTGTTTCATTTGCCTGGGCGTGGCACGGCCTGTCAATGAAACGGTTATGAAATTGCAAAGATAATGCAAATCTATGCAGAGTTGAGAGTTTGGGGCAAGGCTGCGCAATTGCGCTGGACAATTATGCCTCATCCCACTCGCTACTCGCTTTGTGTTTACATTTGAATTGACTAAAAGATATAGATATATAGATAAAGACACAATTCGAGATGCTAGACACGCAAGACGCTTGCTGCGTGCGTCAAATTTATTGAATTGGAAAGTAAAATTGCAGTTAATTTATATTGTATACATATATCTATTTAAATTTATTTCAACAAATGTGTTTCTGCTGCTTCTTCTTCATTGCTTCGCCTTTATGTGCAGCCGACACGCAATTTGTCTGCAATAATTATGGATATTTTCCAAGGGTTTGCTTAGGAGTCGAGCAAAATAATGATTATTATTATTATATTTGTGGGGATGTTGACTTGCGAATTGAAAGTGAGGTTTCAAATTAAGTAATTCATGCTTGTCAGCCTGATGAAGTGTTAGATCTGCTGTTACCAATTAATTATATTTTGATACGGCTATCTGGAAAGTATTCTAACTTAATAACGTTTTCACTTTTTCTCATTCTTATAAAATTTGATTTCTAAACCTTTCAGCACACCTTAAACATCAATCTTCTGGTTTCTTTATGCAATCATTAGCTATTTCTATTTCATTTTCAATCTGCTTTTGATATTCTGCGAGACCACCCTCGCGAAACTTTCTATCAACTTTCCGCTATTAGCCTCTTGAACCTCGACGCTCGCTCTTTCTCTGCTCCGTTTTATAGTATATTTTCGCTAATTAATTTCTACATCTCAGCTGAAATCTCGCTCTCTGCCTCTCTCTCGTTCACTCGCTCTATGAAGTCGGAAAACTTGAGTGCAATTAGTCATATGAACAGCTAAATTAACTGGCACATAAACCTCGATATTCACATGCAGCTTAAAGAGCAACCCGAAAAGTGGGTTTATTTAAATTACAATTACAGAGTCAAGAGGCAGGGGGGAAGGCCCTTCGCTAATGATATAATAAATCTTCGTAGCTCGTAAAGAGTGTCTGACTGTGTCAAATTAGGCATGCCATATGGTGTGCAGGTAGCTGTCAGATACAGCTACCAGATACAGCTACCATATATGTAGCTACATATAACCTATGCGGGTCTTTAACTCGTGTGGGCGAGGCGATGGTTTCGTGTCTCCGCAGCTTGCTCCAAATTTTGCCATTGGCATTTTGGCCCAATTTCAATTAATTTACATGCATTACAATTCAATTAGTCAACACTACGCAGCAAATTTTCCACAAATTTGCATGCCTCACATCTGTTTGCTAATTGTATCTGCAACTTGCTGTGTGGCGCCCCGAGGGGCACAGCTTATGCAACTGGCAACGTATGCATCTTGCATGTTGCATCTCGAATGAGCCAAAACCTGCAAATTAACCAACTGGGGGCTGCAGTTCCTATTGCTGGGAACGAGCTAGGCGTGGCGCCCGCCTTTAAATTTGTAATCCATGCAAGTCAAGCATAATTTTCGGAATGCTAAATGCAGTTTCATGAGTGGTCCGATTTGTAGGCATGTCTCACTCAGAAATATTGATATAGTCCAACTCCTAAAAGACAAAAAATTACATTAATATAGGTTCAATAAAGATTCTCCAAATGATAATTATTATTCATAATTATATTACCTTTTTGTCGTCTTTTGGTGATGGATTTATAAAATGCTGTTGTCGGCTAATGTATTGTAATTGTTAGTTTATTTTTCGGTTGTTGTGGCCCTTAGAGTTCTTCGTCAATTAAACTTATATATTTCATTTAATTAAGAATTTTCTTCACGATTTTTTGTCAACTACATGCATAATAATTATGTTCCTTTATTCAAGGAGCCTGATTTTTGTTGTATTATTTAAAAGTTAATTGGTAAATGCATCTTATCAATTAACGAGTTACAAAATTACTTTTGATTATATTTTTACTTACAACAAATTTCACAACTTTCAAAACTTGAAATCAAGGAATGTTCTTAATATTTTTTTCAGCATTTTCTTCTCGTAAATATGTTCAAAATTTCCCTAAAGTAAATTAACCAAAAAAATGCTAACCCCACAAATTAAGCCACATTTTTCACTTGTTGCCAGCAACAACAATAATAACACTTTAAAGCAACAAACACGTAGACAAATCGTGCTAATTTATAAATTGTTTTACGAGTATTTTCCTACACTTCGTCTCGGACGGCGTAAGATATACGCGATAATATCAAGAAAAAGGTTTGACCAAGTTTCTTTTTCAACTCGATTGTTAAATAACATTTGCTGTTGTTGTTATTGTTGTTGTAACTGGACCTGCTGGCGTTATTGTGTTGTGCCGTGCAATTGTTTCACTTGCCGGCAGCAATTTGTTGTTGTCGGAGAATGGGGGCGGTGAGGGAAGACTTCTTTCGCTTTTATGTGATTCGCCTCGTGCCTCAACCCAACTGGACGTGGTTGTAGGTGTTGTTCCAAGGTATTTTATCGTTGTTGCTTTCGGCCACACCGAATTTCAGTTAATTACACAATTTTATGTAAATTTCTCTTTGAGATGCGCCCGTCACTGCTGTTGTTGTTATTGTTGTGCATTCTTTGTGCGGCTACGAATTAATTACTTATTTGCGTAGCCAGCGAACTATTTTGTAGGCAATTAAAATGCCTTTAGCCGCGGCTCTGCCTTGGTTTCGCATTTTGGCCTGCACTGAAGTCATTTTGTCGATACAAAAATAGGCAAAGAAGACAGAAAGGCAGACAGACAGACGAGAAAAAAGTGAAAGGCAATTGCCAAATCTTCAGATTGACCAACCGACAAAACCGAAGCGAAGCCATCAAACGCAGATTACCATGCACACTTTATGTGCCATATGCCAAGTGGCGATGGCAGTTGCCGCCAAGCCGAGGAGGTCCAACTTGCCACCACTTGTGTGTGAACCAACCAGTTCTTCTCCTCGTTCTGTCAGCACCAACCATTTGAAACAATTTTCGATCAGTTTGTCGCCTTAATGATGTGAGCACGATTGCTCTGTGGGATTGGCATCAGTCTATTGGCGATTCGATTTGACTATTTGACAAGCGGAGCACGCTGAGATTGCCACACAACAAATACCGCGCTGCAGTCAGGCGGAAAATCAATTTTTAAAAGCAAACAAAGGTAGTTTTTCAATCCGCGAATGACGATAATAAAAGTCCCAGTTGCAATCTATATAGATCTGCGAAATGTTGATCAAGGGAACCTCTTTCGAAATCACTTTTCAGCTGGGTTTTGAAATATTGTAAGTTTTATGAGATAGACATCTTGATGAAAAGATGAACTGAGATAAGTGTATGATAAATTGGCCTGAAAAGGGGAGATATATTAGTGAGCAAAGAGATTACAAAGAGATATAAAAGTAGTGAAGTTTATTCTTCTTTCTAAAGAAAGATAATTTGACAAATAGGGACACATATAGAGAGACCAGACAGTAGACAGGCAAATAAAGATAAACATTTACTGATTGTCAGAGTAAAATATAACTTGGAGAGTGCAATTACTTTATTATGATGATTATCATATTGCAACACTTATTGGATACGTATTTGTAGGCCTTTGAGTAAAATCTCACAAGATTTATACTTCAACGCGTGGTTAATAAGATCTCCAGAGATCACGATCGAGTCTGAACATTCTCACGAATGCAGCGAACTAGCGAAATCAAATCAAAAACTACAGAATGCTGTTCTGATCATAGATTATCAATGTTTTTGACCAGTTACAACTGCCAATTAATGCGACCTGCATTCAGTGCTGCCAATCAACTAACCCGCCGAAAAAGATGTCGATCGCATCGCAAGAATGCTCATTAATTATGCCCAAAAAACAAGCTGTTCTTACTCTTTGACACATGCAACTGTCGATTGCATAAGATCCCCTCGAGCAAAAAGCTACAGAATCTCCTCGAAAGAACCTTGAAACTTCACGAATGACCAAAACTGCAACGCGCCCTAGAAATAAAGAAACTTCAAAAAACGAGAAGAACAAAAACAAATAGCAAACATTAAACTAGCTGCAAGTCGACAAAAAGACGCGGTAGCAAAAATAAACAAAATTTTAAGAGGAACACAAAGAGGGGAAGCACAGGAAATACGAAAGGCAGCGGGAAACGAGGCCATTCGACTTGGAACTCACTGAGATCGGTTGCCAGTGGCCAGATTGAAGTTTCGGTAACTTTGCCAGAAGACGTGAAACGTATCTGCAAGATGCTTAAATTCAAAGACACACGTACTCGAGGCCATTGCGCAACCCAGTTAGTCGCCGTCGGCTGAAGATTTGAAGAATTTATGGTCACTTGGGTAACTCTTAATTAACAAAAACGACTCGAGGAGTCGCTCTTCGTTGTTGTTGCTTCTGATTTGATCCATTATATTCTGATTAACATGTGCTCCATAAGTGCCTATTTTGTGTCTACAAATCACTTTCACTGCCTAGCGCCACGAGGCAACGAAACCGAAACAGAAACAGCGAAGAAAACAAACTGAAGCAAAAAGAAATTTTAAGATCGGGAGATTTCGCTTTCATTGGCCGCTTTTGGAGAGCTCATCGCAAGCTCAGACGCACCGAGCTGAGCCGAACCAAACCGAACTGGTGTGTGATGTGAAATCAATTATGAGTTATTAACAAATTAGTCGGGTTTGCGGCAGAGTCGTGTAACTGACAAATATAACATCATCGTGGATCAACGCCCCATCAGAGAAAAAAAAGTGAAAAATGTATTTTTGATAAATGCCGTAACCAAATTTTCACTCCTTATTGTTGTTGTTGTGGCGCATGTTCCCAATCTCCCAATGTGTCTGAGATGGTATACCTAAGCTCATTAGCATAATGCCCGTTTGATATGACAGCCCTAATATGTAACGCTTTCATAATAAAATACAATTTAGGGAACAGTCAAGTGTTTTTTCCATCGTTGTTGTATTTTATTAGGCGTGGACTCTTTAGTAGTTTTTTCTTTTCTGGGGCCGCAACACTTTCGGTATCTTTTGGAACTTTCTTTGTTGTCCAAATACGCAGTTATTTATAGTGTTTACTTGTTTGTCGATTATGAAGTGTGTGCTATAAACTTTGGGAGATTAATGAGCCGATTAATGCACACAGTAAATTTTCCACGCGTTAATTGGTGGCTAATGCTAATAAATATTTGATTTTTGATTAGTATCAAAAAGAAAGGAGATTTTATGTAATAATTTGTAGTTCTATTTTGACTGTGTTACGTAGAAGATATGTGGGTTTATTAATAACTTACTTAATTGCTTTGTTTCTTAGAAAGAACGCGTTATTGTCAACCTATTCATATCGTCATATTATCTCAATAGCTTCAGACTTGAATCAAACAATCGTCTAATTCGTTCGACCTCAAGAAAATCCCCACTACCAATCATTATGAGCAATTTCACAAAACCTCCAACGCCCAATATGAAATGAAACAATTAAAGTCTCATGATTAATTGTCTTTGTTATAAACATGGCCACTGTTCAGATACCCCTTCTTTTCTTCTGATCCCTCGATACACCAACTCTCCAATTGACACATCATTGACACTTTCAATCACAAGTGGAACCAGCAGCAGCAGTAGCACGACAGACATCGTGTTGGCATGTGACAAACACAAGAGTCGCACCTCCACTGTCCGAGTCGTTAACAACTGGGCACATGCGTAGCGCCCACTGTACAGTGGGCAGGGGGTGATTGGCATGCGAGAGAAAAATGTGAAAGATAAAGAAAGAAAAGAAATGAAAGCGTTTTGCATGCGAGAAAAATGCTGAGTGTGAAATTAACATGTTCGTAAAGTTCCAGCTATGAAATATGACGCAAAGTGACGCGGGCCCTTCGATGGAGTTCATCGACTGTCGGTGACTTGAGATGCTGCTGATTGCAGCTGAGTGCCACAGCTATACAGCTTTTTGGGTACTTGATTGATGATTGATTGACGGTTTCACCAAATGCGCAATTTGTCAAATGCGCCGGGGAAACTTTACACAAAAAGAAATCTTTCTTGTGTGAAAAATTGTTTAAAAAAGATGATGCCCACGAGGGTTACTGACTGCTGACCTATGATGCTTTCAATTTCCTTGGGATAGGTTGAAACTTACGATGATGATGATGATTCAGAGTGGAGTAGCGTAATTATCGTAACAGATAATCAACTATTTTATAGCATACTTCTTCAAATTATTTGAATATAGAAATTATTCACAATATGGCAAGTTTCCATAATAAACCAAACGATATCATCGCCGTCTCACACCTGCCGCATTACGCCAGTTACTCAGCTCAGCTTGATCGTCTTGATGGGAATTGCATAACCGGCCGAGTGTCAGCTTTGACGGTTACCCGAATCCCAATGATGAGCTGCATCATTAGCGGCAACAACATAATTACCCTGTGAGTAGGAAAAGCTGAGAGGGGGGCCACCGGTAGAGGCTGGTGCCAGGGGGTCAGGGGTATTGTAACTGGGTACCGAGGGTCGGTCTAAATCTTTGAAAAATCTTGCAGACGCATCCAAATGTCGCAAGCTAGTGCAAAAGCCATAAGATTTATGGCCCGGGCAATTAAATTATGCATGCTGCTAAGCATATAAGCACCCCCGCCCCCCTCTGCTACACACCTCTGGACAAGTCATCACTCGACGCAGTCGGCATCGGCACTGTTGGACGCGCGCTTCTTGTCTATGGAGATTGCGTTGAATAACGGTTGTTAAACAATTTCTATTGCTGCTGCTGTTGTTTTTGTTGTTACTGCTGCTTCTCTTTGTTTTGCCGAATCATTTCAAAGCGATGCGTAGACGATGCGTATGACAAGCATTTTGGGGGGAGAGAGAGAGATTGTATAAGCAATGTGTTTGGCACTGTGAAAGATCCCAGGCGACGACAATTTACAATTGTAGCTGCATATGCATAGGCAACAAAAAAGGCAGAAGAAAAACAAAAGGAAATTCGTTACAATGCAACACGTAGTTACCGGCAGCATCAATTTGAAGGAAATGAACAGCGCGATTCGTTGGCAATGTCTCAATCCATCATCTTGTGTTGCACTGACAGCGCTTTTTCGTAGGATCTTAAAATATTGCGTTAGAAAATCTTCAATTTGAACATGAGTGGTTAAAAGCGATTCTACCAAGCGAAGTTGGCTACGATTGCGAGAGATTGCAGTGAAAACACTGATATCGATAGGTCTATCGATGTAGACACATTTAAAATTGTCGCCTTCGTTTTCCTTCATCTCCGTTATTTTGTCGACGACTTGGAAAAACTAACGGAAATGATTCTAATTCAATGGCTATGACATCCGTTAGTTTATTCTAATTACAGCTATTGATGTTGCCCAGCGTATGTTCACTCTTTTTCGGCATGTTGGTTACTCTGTCCCAGTCTTTAGCATATTGATGTTCACCTGGTCAAATCGCGGATACAAAAATATAAGGACAAGGCCACTGTCTACAGCTTGTCATTACATTTTAGACCAGCGATTCGACCATCTTCTCTATATGATGACAGGGGCTGTACCAGGCGGAGTAAAAGTCAGGCACAATTATCTTGTCACTCTGACCAGCGTACGCAGCATTGACGATTTTTATAGAATATAGATTATGTACAAAATCGTTCACGGTGCGTGCGCTGGGCGTTTTGTAAATTTATATTTATGTTTTTTCACTTATAGGAATGTCGGTAGATCAATTAAACACTTTTACTTGTTTCCTTACCTCAATCGATCTGCCGGGCGAAGTTGGCTGCGGTTGCAGCAGATTAGATTGAAAATGATTATATCGATAGGCTGTATTTGAAAGTTCGATTGTAGGTCAAGGCCAGTATTGCACAATGAACTGATTTGATATTTTTAGTTGCTTAATAATTATTGTGTTTTATTGTGAAATCATTCAGTGTCGCATCTTTGCTTATTATTAAAGCTATTTAATTGCGCGCTCCCTCTCATAATAAATAATCAAATTCAAATTAGGATTTGTTTTGAAATACTGTCGATATTTTATAATCATTTTGCTATCGATAAAAGCACATAATTGAGATGGTTGTAAACGCGATAAATTTCCCTAAGCGGCTCCAAACCAAAAAGTTGTTTTTAACCCGCATTTTCATCAAATTAAACTTGGCACGACTGCCCCAAAGGACCCCATGTCGTTTAATCGAGACGCACAAATCTAGTTGCTGGCCATTCAAGTGGCAAGTGGAGCAGCAGCAAACGAGGAAACTGGTTCAAGTCCAGCCCACTCTTTTGATCGGTCAATGGCAATTTTTCTGTGCCAGTTTTCCATTTCGCTGATGAATCTGGTTTTTGCCTCTCTCTTTTTGCTTCATTGAAACTGGGTAATAATGTCAACGTCAAATGATGCAACTGGACGTAATATCGTTATGCTATTGTTGATACTCTTCATCATCAAGTTATTAGTTGTTATTAAATTTGATCTCTCTCATTCTCTTGCAGCCGCTTCCCTTTCACAATGCGCATCGTCGTCAACTGAACCTGCCGCAACAGTACAATCAGCAGAACTTTGTCCAGGCTGGCATCGAGTTGCCTATTCCACCACAGCATCAACAGCATCGCCAACATCACGGACACCAGCAATCGCATCAGCCACATCTTCAGCAGCAGCAGCAACAGCAGCCGCAACAGCATCGCTTTGCGCAATTCCCCCAGCAACAACAACAGCAGCAGCAGCAGAAACAACAGTTGCAACAACAACAGCAGCAGTCCCACAGCAATCAGCAGTTCCAGCGCTCTACACAAAATCAACTACAAACAGCTCCACAATATCCACAAGCTCCTCTTAGTCTGCAGCAGCAGCAGCCACAACAGCAGCAACAACTGCCACAACAACAACAACAGCAGCAACAATTGCCTTCGTCTGGCAATAATCTTGACCTGCATCACCAGAACTTCTTGGATTTGCGTAACTTTGCCAGCTCGCAGCAAGTGCCACAGCGCCACAAGCCGTTTACGTCGGATTCACGTCTGCAGTCTACCGCTTTTCCAGCACAAGCTTATCAGCAACAGTTGCAACAACAGCAACAGTTCGCTTATCAGCAGCCCCAGCAGTTTGGCCAGCAAACCCAACAGAAGCTGCCCAGTCAGGCGCCTGTTCCTACATTCCAGACCATCACACAGCCCCAGCAGCAACAGTCGCAGTTCAACCAATACCAACAGCAGCAGCAACAGTTGGCACCATCTCAACAACAGCAGCAGCTAACACAGCAGCAACAGCAAGCACCACAGCAATATCAGCTGACGCCCCAACTAGGTCTGCCTCTTCCTCAAATCTTCAACAATTTGCAGTCCACCGCCTTCCCCGCTCAGCCTTCGCGTGAAACCTTCCAGCAGCAGCAGCAACTGCAACAGCATCAACAACAACAGCAGCAGCAGCAACAACCACTGTTCCCTCAGCACCAGCAACAGCCTCTGTTGCAGCAACAACAGCCTTTCATCAGCAATGCACCACAGGCACAGCCCGCTGACCAGGAGTACAAGCAGAAGTTGATACAGAAGCACGAGCAGTTTGTGGCCAAGCAGTACGAGAAGTCGCAGCACAAGGTGCGTCAGCAACATGAGGAGTTCGTGGCCAAGCAACATGCCATCAAGCAGCACGTGCTGCCCACTATCATCAGCCAGCACCACAATTATCCACCACAGGCGCATTTCGCTCAGCCTCCACGTGGTCGTCCTGTCGCACATCCCACGGAGTACAACCAATTCAATAGCGCACTGCAGCAATACTACAAGGAGCATCCAACAACAACGACAACTACAACCACCACCACTACAACCACGACAGAGGCAACTACGACTCCCAAGAAGAACATCTATTCACAGGTCAAGGCAGAATTGGGCAAATATGGCAATCAGAAGTTGAGCAAGAAGCCCGTCAAGACAATTGCTCGTGAGGATTTGCTGAAGCAATTGAAGGCTGCCCTCTCAGAGACACCTCAACAGCCACTGACAGGTAACAAGACATACGATGAAATGGACTTGGTGTTGCCCAATGGACAACGTGTGCAAGTGATTCGCACCACGGATCCTAATCTCGTGCAGGGACAACAGGCCTACTCCCAGGAACAGTTGCAGACCCTTTTGGCACAGCAGGCTTTGGGCTCAGATGCCAAGTTGAGTCTCAGTGATGTGGCGCCCAACAAGAGCAAGGATCTAGTGTTGCCTGGCGGTGGCAAGGTGCAAATTCTACGCTCACCTGACCCACAGGAATCTGATAGTTTGCCCACTCAGTCGCTGCCCGGTGGCGTCGACTTGTCCAGCCTGGCTGCTTTGTATGGCGGCGGAGCCGGTGACATTCAGGGCGTTACCAATGGTGCCAACAGCATTGCCAGCTCTGCTGTGATTACCTCCGACTCGGATGATCCACCCACACTGGAAGAGTTGGCCAAGCGCGGACTCATTCCCGATGGCTACGAAATTGAAGGATTGAGTTCCAATTCCCCTGCCAAGGCGACACCTGCCCCACCCACATTGCCGCCCAAGAAGAAGGCCACCTATGTCTATCTAGAGGAACAAGCCGATGGCAGCTTCAAGATTCAAGGCGTCAAGGCCAATGGCGAGAAGGAAACCAAGCAGACCGGCGCTGAGGTGGAGAGCATTCTGGAGCGCATACGCAGCGGGGAGATCAAGCTGCCGCCCTCCGTGTACCGCCTGACACTGCCAAACGATGAAGTTGTTGAGATCAAGAGCGGAAAGATCATTCAGACCACGACAACACGTGCTCCACCCACCACCACCAGCACCACCACAACCACCACGGCAAGAACTACCACAACGACGACCACAACGCCGTCGCCTTTCATCTCTCGCGGCACACCCAGCAACCATCGCCAGTACCATCCGTCTCGCCTCTCAACAACCACCTCAACCACACCTGCTCCCATCACCAGCACCAGCAGCAGCGCACCCTACACGCCACGCTTCACCAGCTACTATGAGATCAGCAGCACTGCCAGCGCCGCTGCCGCCAGTCTCGTTCGCACCACACCCGCTCCCATCTACAGCTCGTCTCCTGTAACACAATCCGCATACATTGGCGGTCCATCCACGCATCTGCCGGTGGTTACCGAACGTCTGTCCCAGGACATAACACAAACTCCCGAGTTATTTGCTCAGACGCCGCCTCAATATGCTGATGCGTTGGTGCAGGAAACAGAGAACACCGAGAAGGCTGCTTCTACGGGCGGTGTTTCTGTGCTGTCCAATCCCAGTGAGGATCTGCTCCAGATACTCAAGTCTAATGGACTCTACGCCATGGCCAAGTATCTGCGCCAGAGCGGTCTCGACACAATATTGAACGAGACCGGACCCTACACCATATTTGTGCCCACAGACAAAGCTTTCAAGAATCTGCTTGTCCAACTGGGCGGTCCCGAACGCGCCGAGGAGAAGTTCCATTCCAATCCGCGTCTACTAAGTGGCGTAAGTGTAGAGAGACTTGGGCAGTATTCATATTAATTGTGTGTCTTCTTTTCAGCTGCTTCTTCATCACGTCATTCCCGGTGCCTTTGAGATTGCCACACTGCAGGATGAGATGACGGGCGTCTCTCTAGCCGGCACCCAGCTGCGCGTTAACCAATACAACATGCACGATCAGGAGTGGAACGATGTCACTGTAAGAGACGCCACACGTAATCCTACTCAATCCTTTACTCACCTTTCAATCCATTACCAGTTGACCACCATTAACGGAGCAATGGTTGTGCTGAACAAGAAGGACATTAAGATACCACAGGGTGTTGCGCATGCAGTGGATCGTGTTATGTTCCCACTGCCTGTGGGAGATCTGCTGCAGACACTGCAATCGGATCGCGAAGGTCGCTTCTCCAACTTCCTAAAGATACTGTACACCTCGGGCCTGTCAGAGAAACTGCAGAGCAAGGGTAAGTTCTGAGTAACAGCTTCCACTTAGATTGGCAACATAATCAGTCTCGGTTTCTTTTCCCTCAGGCGTCAAGACCTACACCGTCTTTGCACCGGTTGACAAGAGCTTTAGTGAATTGGACTCGGATACGTTGGAGAAACTGTACACGGACAAGGCGGCCGCTGAAGAGTTCGCCATGAAACACATTGTGCCCGGTGCACTCTTTTCGGCTGGCATGCGCTTCTACCAGGTCAAGGATTCGCTCTTCACCGGCAAGACGGTTGTGCTGCAAAAGACTTCCGCCGGCAAGATAAAGGTGAACGATGCTCAGATGGTCACCTCCAATATACCTGCGACCAATGGTGTCATTCATGCTCTGGACGGTGTTCTAGCGTGAAGAGATTAGCTGAAGATTGGCACCCTGAATGGGGGCCTTGTAATGAGAAGTTTTCGTTTAGTTTATATGCGTTTTTTGGTTATCCAAAATATCGGGGGTAAATATCTTAATAATTATCACATATAAATCGGAATTGTTAGTGAAATCTTGCCACAGTCTGTAGAAATCACGATGTCTTGTTGAAGATAACTGGTGCAAAAGACACAAACAACAACAGCAAAAGAACAAGAAGAAAAAGAAGAAATTGGGGTGCTTCCATTATTATAACTGTATTTTTCTTTCGCTTTCATAAACAGTCATTAAAAATAGAAATAGTTTAATCTAAGTGAAAGAGAAAAAAGCGTGTAAAAAAATTGTTTGCGAACCTGAGACGGAAATGAAAATGGAATTGTAGCTTAAGAGTTTTATATCTAATTTATTTTTTGGCCTTTAAATCCAATGCAAAATTCTGTTAATTAAGAATTCGAATTAAGTTGATGCAAAACGTTATTTGTTTTAAATAATTACGTAATAAAATAAACATATAAACAAATTTAAAGTGTGAAGTTAAATTAGAGGTGCGAGGGTTTGGCAGCTACTGTGCTATATTGAGTGCAAGCTGGTTTTAGAGTCGTTGTGCAAAGGGTTTGTGTACAAAATACAGTTTTGGAACGACTGAGAATAAATAATTCACGTGCGGAATATTAGAGAGCCACTGAACTAAATTTCAGAAGGTTTGTGCCGCGACTTAATCACACAGTTTGGGAGTCGCCTTCTCTCTAATAAAACACAATTGGTTTAATATACATATAATTCTCATAAATTCTTTATTAAGTCGACTTTTAAAATGTTTTTTGGTTTTTCTTGTTTGGTTTTTTTTACTTTCGTTTTCGGACATTTCAATTAGTTTACTTTTCTATGCAAATACCATTCCATTATAATATAATTAATAAATTTCGGCTTCTCGTTATTATAATTTTCGTTTTGCTCGACGAGCAATCAAGTATCGAAACATCTATCAATCTCTCTCACGCCCTTCCATTCGTATAATTAATAATATTCATTTATCTGTTGATTAAATACGTTTGTATTTTATTTATGTTATTAAATTCTATAATTTGCTTTGCATAGCGATTTTCGGATTTATTTAGTTATCTTTTTTGTTTTGCTTTTGGATTTTTCTCACGACCTTAACTGCCTCCTCGTTCGATTAATGTCGCATTGTATTGTAATTTTTTTACATGCACATTTATAGTTGCAAAAACATTAATGGCTATTTGGTATTTAAGTATTTTATTTGGTATTTTGTGTGTATATTAATAAAAGACAAAAAAACGGAATGAAAAACATAAAAATGATCTATACAATAAATTAAACAAAAGAGCAAATTTAACAGTGCTCAATATAATAATATGTACGTAAAACAGCATAGAAAATACTAAAAATTCTAAATAAAAGTTCTCTTCCAATGAAAATACGTTTCGTTTTAAATACACATTCATATACCAACTTCATAACCTGTATATTTTACACATTTTTAATATTTTTTGTAATTTTTATTTTTAGCTTAGGCTTTTGTAATAATTTCTGAAAGTATCACCCTGTGTTTTCTCATAGTTTCCCATTTATTTTAAATAATGATTTCTTGTTTCTTTGTTACGTTTGTTGCCTTAAAATGTGTTTTTCTTTTTTGTTTCTCTCCTTCTTTGTTTCTTTCGATTTCGATACGCTTAAAATGTACAACAATACTTCAACTTAATTACATACAATACAATATTATATTTATCCATTTTTTGTATATTTTTCATATCATTTTTTAACAAATCGCGCACATCAAACTGGGCCGGAAACTTTAGCTCTTTGTGAGCAGAGCGTAAAAATGTAATAAAAACTTTGTAAAATTTAAACAAAAAACTTGAACGCAATGCGAGTGTGTTTGTGTATGTGTGTGAGCTTGTGACTATTGTAGCTTTACTTTTAGTAGACACTGTAGTAAATTGAATTGTTCTGTTGAGTTCTGTTTGGTTTTATTTATGCTATTATTTAATTGGTTTTTAATCGGAAAATGCTCTCTAGTTCAAAGATTAAATGTTATGAAATTAAATATATTGATTAAAAAGTGGAACTGTTTATTTTTTTTAGTTTAAGTATTAAAATGGAAAAGTTTCTTTGAACTATAAAGCGAAAATCCGATTTGCTGCTGCTGTGATAATTGCAATACTATTTTTTTATTTAGTGATTGGGGTTTTTGGAATTATTTGTTCATCATTTGTTTTCTGGTATTTTTTTGGTATTACGGTTTTATCGCTTGTTTATCTGTTAATGCTATTTGTAATATGCTGTACGTAGTTTGGAGGAAAAAACACTTAAAATGCTTGTTAAAACGAACGTTGTTGTTGTTGCTGTTAGTATTTCATTTTGACTATTTTTTGTGGCTTGATTTCTTTTTTTGGTATTTTCATCATTTGTATTTTGGTTTTTGTGTTTTGCTTTAGTTTTATGTTTTTTGTTTTTTATTTTCTGCTTTTGGTTTTCGTTTATGCTTTGACTATTACTGTTGTTCGGCTCTCGCTCTCCTCTACTCTCCTCCTCCGCCTCTCTATGTTAATTCGTTTAGTTGTTTGCTGTGTTTTGTTGCAGTGTGTGTGAGTGTAATTCAATTTAAAGTTAAATTTAAATAGGAACAACCCGTGCGCGCCTCGCGTCGCTTGGGTCTGGAAAGTGCCCCCCGAATGCCAGCCACCATGCCAACGCGGCCAGCTGCCACGCCTACTGCTGCTGCACCAGCAATTGCTCCACCTGGTCGGCGGTGCGCAGCAGGAACGCGGCGCTCTCCCTGTACGCCGAGATGACCTGACGGGCGGCGGTCACCTCGTTGGGACTGAGCTTGTGTGGCAGAATCGGTGGCACGCGGGAGCAGTTGCCATCGCCGGATGACGCCAGCAACTGTTGCTGTTGTTGCTGCTGTTGCTGCTGTTGTTGTTGCTGCTGCTGTTGTTGTTGTTGCTGCTGCTGCTGTTGCTGCTGTTGTTGCTGCTGCTGTTGTTGTTGCTGTTGTTGCAGTTGCTGTAGCTGCGCTGTGGCAGTGGCCAACACATTGTTGTTGTTCACGTTGCTCAGTGTGGCCAGATTTGCTGCACTCAGCTGTGCACTGACTATGCTGTTGTTGTTGTTGTTGCTCCCAGCCAGGCCACCGGCAACGCCCAGCGTCGTCGGCTTCATGGAGAGATCGGTGGGCGTGACTGTGTGGGCGAAAGAAAAGACAGAAAAATATAAAATGAGAATTTATCGAGTGCTGTGTAAAGGGAATTATGAAATTAATGACACTAACTGAATAAAGGCGCTGAGGAATTTCTCTACTTCTCTTTATGAATCAGGCAAACGTTAAGACTAACTCAAATTATTATTATTATTATTTATTATTATAATCACTGGGAATCGTTCAGTTCCTTCTGAATTTAACCTAATGTTTGGCTTAAAAAATAATATGGATAAAGTGCCTTAAATAATATATACAAAGTACAAATGATGGATTATGCTATCTTACGAGCAAGGAGGTCATGAAGACTAACTCAAGGATACAAAGATATTAGTATAGCTAGTGAAATTAATTTTGAAGAGTCTTCATAGTAACCTTTTCTAAGGTTTTGTATAACATTAAGTAAGGTTAAGGCATCACAAGTTTTTGAGTTAGTTATTCTAGCTATAAAACTAAATTGCCATGCGATTTTACAGCTTATTGACTGCGTAAGATAGTACTTTGTAAGTTTAACCTTTGGTAAGTATAAACCTTTTCTATATTTTATAAATTTTTTTTTTATATTTCCTTTAACTCCTAGTGGATCATAGTGCCTCAAAATAAATAAATAAAATAAATAAAAAAATATTTTATAATAACTTCTACCTTATATCATAAAGCTTTGAATATTGCAAGTATAAACCATTATAGGTGGTCACAAAAGTTTGAATACTCCATTTTCTACAGAATATACGAGGTGTGCTCAAAAAGTATTGAGAATTTTGAATTTTTGCTGGTTACGTATAATCGAATTTCGAGACGAGACCGAAATAAGCAAAACTCGGCGTGCACACAAAACACTTATATTATTTACGCCTCTCACAACCAAACAAAAAATACCATACACTAGAAACTTGGTACAAATGTTTGGGAATTGTTTACCAACATAACAAAACAAAAAAAAAAATCTAAATTCGATTATACGTAATACGCGAAAATTCAAAATTCGCGATACTCTTGAACACACCTCGTAGACTCTTGAGTAGCACAAAGATCATATACATATATGTTATATATGTATATGATATTTATTTATATATGATATTTATATATGTAAACATATATATAGGCTATTTATATGCCCAGGTATCGTTTCGAAACTCCACCACCTTCCTGCCTTTCTTTTTCTATTCAATTAACTTTGCTTTCCAAATTATTTCATGCCTTGATTTCTCGATTGCAGCCCTGGGATGAATTGTGTTTCTCCTTTCGGCTCGTGTCAATAGATCATAAATGCAATTGGCGGCGATTGTTTACTTACCATTACCCAGCCCGGCGACGCCCGGAAAGTAGCCCGGATAGCTGGGCGCACGGCCGGCTGCCACGGCAGCTGCGGCTGCAGCTGCCACAAAAGGCGATGCCGCCGAGGGCGAACTGAAGTCCGTGGTATACGGACTGCTGGAGGGCAGGAGGCCGGCGCCATTCGATGCCCCAGCGCCGTTGGCCAGTGCCATGCCGGTAACACTTGCCGCGCCCACGCTGGCATTCGAGCTGAGCGCCAACGGTGAACTGCGCGCCGAGCTCATGCCACCAGTGCCGCCGCTGCCAGCACCGCCGCCACCATTGCCGCTACCAGCGCCGCCAGCAAGGCCACCAGTGCTGTTGCCACCTGCACTGCCAATGCCCGCAATGCCGGCCGCACCGCCGAACCCGGCATCCGCATGCTCCGAGTTCGGTGTGGAGCGGGCAAAGCCGACGGCACTGACAAACGGCAGCGCTGCGGCCGCCACGCCGGTCAGTCCGGCCGCATCGGCTGCCGCGCAGCTGACAGCGCTGGCCGCATTGCTGGCAGATGTGGTGCCGGTGCCGGCAACGGCGGCGGCTGCCGCTGCAGCGGCAACAACGCTGCCCGGCGCCGGTACTGCATGAGTGATCGGCTCCAGGCCGATGCGCATCCGCTTGGCATTCATCGATTCGTTCTCGCAGGCAATGGCCAGGATTTGTTCCGCCTGCACGGAGGTCAGATGCGCGGGCGTTGGTCGAGTCTAGAGAGAGAGAGAGAGAGCATGAAGGAAAGATCTTAGAGGGAATCTTTAACTGTAACTCACCGTGTTCTCCCAACCGTCTCGCGTCTTCTTGTTGCGGCGACACGATTTGAGATAAGTGCGAATGCGCTTGCGGGAACGATCGCTGAACTCGGGAAACTGGCGGGCGCACGAGTCGATGATGGCCTGGATCTTTTCCTTTGGCTGCTTGGAGATGGGTATGATGCGGTCGAGATTCTCGTCCACGAAGAGACGCACGAACATCTGCAAGGCAAGAGGGGGAAGGGTTAAAACTATTCCACATCTGGTGGCACATCCACTGTGGCTGCATTGGCAACGTTCGCTTTACATTCGGCGCATTAGAGAGGGAGAGAGAGTGCGCGCGCGTGAGAGAGAGAGACCCTCTCTCTCTTTGTATTTCTCTCACTCTCGAGTTTACTCACATTGAAGGCCTTCAGGCGCTCGGGATCGTGTGTGGTGGCCAATTTCTCGTCCAGCTTATCATCGGAGTCGTCTTCGGAAACCTCATCCTCTTCCTTCTGGCCCGACGAATTGGTCTCGTCCTGCGCCTCCATTGGCGAATGCGTATCCTGCCGTGGCACCGGCGACAGTGAGCTGTCCATTTTGCTACTGGCCGCCGCCACAGCGGCAGCATTCTGCGCCAGCGCATTCTGATACTGTGCCCAGAGGCCGCCGACCACGCTGAGATCGGGTCCCTCGGTGCCGTTGCGCACTGCCGTCGAGTTCTGATAGTTCCAGGCGAGCAGCATCAGCTTCAGCTTGTCCGCATCCTTCATCAGGCCCGCGTAGGCTTCCGACTCGCTGGCACTGCCACCGCCGCCCAGGCTACTCGCAATGTCGCCCAGTGCACTTGCCGTGCCAGTGCCGACGATGCCGCCACCGCCACCGGAGCCTGCAGTGGCAACGCCAGCGCCGCCGCCGCTGCCAGTGCCTACACCGACGATGCTGCTGGTGTCGGTGCTTGTGGCCGGTGTTGCTGGTATGGTTTCCTAGAAGGGAGACAAAGATAGACAGAGAGAGGGAGATGGATGAGCACAAGTTCACTTTGCTTGAACTTTCGATGACCGCACAAAGTTTTGGGACAGCGTTCGATATGCCAAAGTCTCAATGATTAGAACGACGGGCCGACGGGCGACCCCAGCTCGTTAGACCATTCTCAAAAGTATGCGCAAAAAACGTCAAAGACGCTGCGACGCCTTGCCCCCCTCCCCACACCCAATGGGCAGCAAAGTTTATCTGGGCCCAAGATGAAAGTCCAGGGTATTGAGTTGCCTTTTCCATTTCTTCTTCATTCTTTTCTTTGCCCGTTTTTTTCTTGCTTTGCCTTTTATGCTGCGCTGCAAATTAGTTGCCAGGATTGCCCGTCGGGGGCTGAGGGGCAGGTGTGGCTGGTTGGGAAAGGAGACAGCAGAAGGGGGGAGGGGAGGCTGAAAGGTGGCTGCCATTTGTGGGCAGCATTTCTCTAATGAAACATTTCGCTTGTGCCTTCCTTCTAAGACGTTTCAGAACGAATCTTTGGCTCAGCTTAGCTTTTTCCTTTTCCTGGCGCCTGCTTCTGCTTCTGCTCGCTGTCTTGGCTTGCGGTTGAAGGACAGTGGTTAGCACGACCACCCCACCAACCACCTTCTATAACACTCCAGTTCGCCTTCCCTCACAAATGAAGTTGTGTTCCGTGCGGATGGTAGCGAAGCAAAGAAGGAATGAAGCTAAGAAAGAAGGAAGCAAGCGAATGTGGCGGGCATAGCAAATGAAAATGAAGTTTGGACACGACTCCTAATTAACATTCAGTTCAGGAGCAGCAGCAGCACCAGAAGCAGCTTCCAGCAAAGTCAAAGCATCCAAAGGTAATGCCTCAAAGGTTGAAAAATCTCAAAGAACTTATGATTAGGTGCCTCCATCATCGGCGTAATCAACTTCAGCCCGGTGAGGTAACCCAAGCAACTGTGAAGTATTGCATAGTTTTAAAGAAGTTTCTTAAGATTTCTTGAGCAAGAAAAGAGCTGAATAGAAGTATAGAGATGTTAAGTATAGGCGAGGTTAATTTCTTTCCTTCTATGATAGACAACAGATGAGTTTTTTTGGAACTTCATTTGTTAAGATTAAAGTCCTTATCCACAAGGAAATTCTGAAACCTTCATAAGAAAGCAAAGCAAAGAAAGATGGGTAAGGGTATAGCAAATATAGGTGAAGTTACTTCCTCAATTGATAATAGACAATAGATGAGTTTTATTGCAACTTCATTAAAGAAGATGCAAGTCTTTATTTCCAAAGAAATTCGGAAACTTCTGGACCAAAGTCGTCATCCCTAAAGAAAAATAAAGATTTTGGAAAATAAACCTAATCGTAATAAGAAATTATGAAATTAATTCAAATCCTTGTGAGTTACCCGAAGCAACTATAAAGGTTCTATATTTTTAAAGAATTTCCTCAAGATTTTTTAAGCAAAGAAAGATGGAAAAACGTTGGTCCCCTTATTTCTATAGATAAACTACAATCTTTATAAGACAATAAATTATTTTTTTTTGTACTTTATTAAAGAAGATGCAAGTCTCTATCAACATGGAAAAATCTAAAGTATAATCCTAGAATAATAAGAAAAGAGCTAGCTATAGAAGAGATAAGCCATAAGGTAACTCGAGTGGCCAAGAAGTTTTAAAAGAATTCTTCTGAAGTAAGTCCCTTGCTTCCTAAAAACCAATTGGAATTCCTGCAAGAAAAACAACACATAATTCATGTTGGAATTTCATAGACTTAGATTGAAGTCTTTATCCCTGAATATATCAAAATCCTCAGGAGAATAAACGCTGTCATAATGACAGAGTCAGCTGGCGTTGATCCCAACTGAGCTCAGCGTAAGACATGCATATAAAACAATGATATATCAATAGGAATTATATCCGAATTATTTTCACTAAACATTTCCCTTAACTCCCCTCGGAAATATTCAGAAATTACTTGAGCCCAAGTAAAATCATTCAGCTTCTTTTAGGGCAACAACTCCCCAGTCAATTTTCTAATCAAGCTACGGAGAAGCAAATGACAATTCGGATTTTGTCCACTGTCAAACGAAAGTGGCCAACGGAGTCCAAGATGGTCAACTTGTGGGAGATGTTCCTGGCAAGGGGGTTGTTACTGGACTTGGGATATAGCACGACAGAGTTTGAGGAAGGGCAGCAGGGGGGGGTAATTTCTTTTTAGTTGGACTTACCCTTTGCTTGAGGCAACACTGTCGATTGAAGAAACGACCACATGAATAAGAAGAAAACGTACAAATTTTCCATTAATTAAAACGGTACAAGAAAACCAACTGGGGAGTTGTAGAGCAGTGAGAGAGAAGAAGGAGAGAGCAGCAGCGTAGATGGGAACTTGCCGGACAAAGTCAATGCAGAAGCTGAGATGAGGCAAAGTGGAATGTGAAAATGGGCAAAAGGAACCGAAACGACACTGACATTTTTGTAAAGTTGAGCAACTCCGTCGGGAGTCTTTGTGCTAGGGCACAACTTGGATTTGCTAGCAGTCCCCACTTCTCCTTTCCCCCCCACCCTTGTGTATAAGATATACAGCTGGCAACTTGATTTGCCTGGCACAGCACGACTTAAGCTCAGGCTATGGCAGAGGCTGGACAACCTTGACTTTGGGCAGCAGTACGCGTTGTGCCTAAGCAATTTGTTGTGTACGCCGTCGGCAAATGGGGCGTATGAGCAGCACCTGCAGCACACACACACACACAAATCGTAGACTGCCTGTTTAGACATAAATCCTAGCATTTATTTCCATTGCCACACAGCATTTTCTCGCACTCTCAGTCGGGAGTTGCTTTTTAAGTTCATGGAGAGGGTAAAAAGGGAAGGGAGCAGACAAATTGTAACCCTTTTACGGCTGCGCCTAACACACACAGACACACACACACACAAGTCAGTTGAAGTGGCGTTGCCAAGTCTTGAATGTCTTAGTGTATGCGGGTTCGTGTGGCATCTTGAGAAGAAAAGCAAAAGCCAAAAACGGTAGAGACGAATAAGTTCAATGAGAAGATGACAACGGGGGGGGGGTGGTCTGTAGAAGGGTGTAGTCGTGCTGCTGTTGCTGTTATTATTGCTGTCTGCTGCGCCTAAGAGCAGACTATGACTACAACTATGACTACACACACACACACACACACACACACACACACACACACACACCCCACTACAATACCGAAAAGCCTCTAAGCACACGCATAATGAATTACCAAAGGCTCGAGTGTGAGTGTGTGCGAGTGTGTGACTGTGTTGCTCATGACTGCCAACTGCCGATGACATATTTCTCCAGACGAGCCGGCAAGTTGCCGTCCCCCCGTGCGCCTAAAAGGCAGCTAAGAAAATTTGCGTTTAACTCATAAGTGCGTGAAAGGGTTGCCAAACCCCGCCTCCCGCCTCCCGCCCACCTCAACTCAGCCCAAACTAACCCAAGGGGTAGAGTATGTGAGTGTGTGTGTGTGGAGAGGGGGAGGGAAGTGGGCGGGGTGTAAGAGGTTGCCTCTGTGCGCTGTCAAGGAAATTGTAGTTTAAATGAAATGGAAGTTGCTTTTATCAACGACGCCGGGGCAAGTGTGGCACGTGGAGGAGGGAACGGGGGGGTTATGCTTACCCAAATCGGGGTGGGGCTAGTGTGTGACTGTGTGCCTGTGTGTGTAAGCTTTCTTAGAAGTTGTCTGCCTGTGTGTGTGTGGTGTGGGCTGTCGTATATAAATTAAAATGCCTAAACATATGCATTAGTTTTTGTCTCAGACTCGCTCGCTCACACACATATTGCCATCTCATACTCAAGGGGGCGTGGTGGCAAGGAGGCACGCTGCAAAGTTTTTGTGGTTACGACATTGGTTTTCGGGGGAGGCTGCTGCTGCAGGCAAGAGAGGCAGAAGGAGGCTGATGTCTGTCAGACTGGGTCTGGCTCTTGAGCTGTGGGCTGGCAACTTAGTCTAATGAGAATTCGAAACTTAACTACGCAATCGTGCTGAAGAAATTAAAAGAAATTGCACATGAGCACATCGAACACAGTCGAGTGTACATACACACTATGTGTGTGTGTGTGTGTGTACAGTTGACAAAGTTGCCGCTGCAAGTGCAATAAAGCAAATATTTGTTTCACTTTTCCCAAGCAGCCAAAGCATTTGTGGGCCAAGTTCGAGCCACAGTTCGAGATCAAGTAACCCCAGCACGACATTATGTGTGTAAGTATTCTCACAGCACTCAGAGAACTCGAGCAGTAACCTCAGCGTTTAATTACTTTGAGCTTGTTTCTATTTTTCTATTTCTATCCGAAGTAGGGTACCCCCTTTTGTAGGCCCTTACATCAATATGCACATAAATATTTTCGCAACAATTTCCATATGCATATTTTCCATTTTGGGTTCAGTTTCGTTGCCGTCTCTGATGCATTGCGTCATTTCGATGGCAGAACTGCAGTCTAAATGCATTAAATACATACGCCGCAACGCGGGGGGAGATGTGTGTGGGGAAACACAGTCACAGTTACAGTCACAGTCACAGTGAGAGATGGGGCTGAGGGCAATGGAATACGAGGGACGAGGAACGCGAATGCGTTGGTCAAAGCAATTACAAAAAATTCGCGATGCAGCATACTTTTAGGCGTCGCTGAAAAAATAGATATTCAAAATACATCTATATAGTATATATATACATGCATATGAAAGGCACACAGGGGTGCGGGTAGAGGACTGACAGCAGACGCAGTGCAATGCTAAATTAGTTATCGCTCAGGCTTACAACTATTAGTAAATTTTATAGAAAGGGAAAAATTAAGCGGGAGAGAGATAGAGCTTAACTAATAATGCAAGAGAGAGCGAGGGAGTGAAAGAGAGAGAGAGAGAGAAAGAGAGAGCGATATAGAGAGAGGAAGAGAGACAGATTTGGTAGACAGTATATATATATACGCAAGCTTTTATATATCATAAAAATTTAATAAACTTGATAAGAAATACATATTAAATTCCATAATCTTCTATTCTATGAAAATATAGCAAAGATCACAATAAATAGTTTATATAATTTGAAATATGTAGTTACACGAAGTCATTTATATCGGTGAGCTTGCGTAGGTTCGAAATCTAAAGAAGCAACGGTTCCACAAGGAACCTCTGAGAAGTTCAAGGAAGCGTACCAATGCTCAATGGATATGTATACCAATGAATCGCATAGGAAGATGGATTGAAAGACTAAAAATAACCTGGAGAAAATCTACCCTGTAAGCCAAAAGAGAAGTCAATTGAAGGCTCTACTATTTTTTTTTTTTTTTTTTTTATTAAGTGAAGAATCCATACATCATAATATTATATCTTAACATCACAGGGTGGAAAAATATTCTTAAGAATTACCAAACACTATATCAAAATGAGTGAAGTAGAAACATAAATGAAAAGTTGTTACTGATGTCAAATTGTCTTGGCAAAGCCTTGCCGTTTGAGTCGTCTCAGAGGTCGGAAGGCTCTACTAAAGGCCTCCAAGTTCTATCTCTTCAATCAACTTTATATGTGTCATTGGATTATTTCAGAATTATATTTTATAATTACTAAACAGAAACAAGAAAAATTATACTCCTCGCTTATATTCCATTCTATTTAAAATAAACTTTTTTAATATTTTTCATGCTTACTTATAATTGCATTGTTACCGTACAGCTGACTAATTCAATTAAGTTGATATGAAAGCAACAGTTGCTGGTAAAAATAAATGTTATAATAAAATTCCGAGAACTGGCTTCACATATGAAACCTAATACTTTGATATGAAGGGGTAGCTAGGGTATAATAACTATATATCGATACTGCTGTATCCCGCAATTTGCAGCCTTGAAATTATGCTGAATATTTAACAACTTCCTTGACAGACAGACAAACGCACAGGTGAAGAGGCAGACAGACAGACAGACATAGAGACAGATAGACAGACCACACACAGTCAGTCGCCCACTCAAATTAGCGATGAAACTTTGCATGTGGTCACAGCGCGAAACCTTCAAGCTGAAATATAAAAATGCAATTCAATCCATGCAGCAAGACGTACCACCTGGCTCAATGCCAGTTGTCGTACCGCCATCCCTCCCAAAACCCTTAACCAGAACCATTTTGGTGTCTAACCCAACCACATCATAAACTAATCAGCCAGACAAGGTGCGGTACGGCAAAGGCAATGGCAACAAGCTGTAACCGGCTGCAGGCATTGCCGGACCTCTGGCAGAGCAGAATGTTGCATACTTTATGGCGCACTACAAATAATATTCGCGTGCAGCTACACTCTTCTGCCTTTCGCAATTCCCCGCGGCCCTCGACTTGTTATTGTTGCTGCGCGATTGAGTGGCATGTAGCGTTAGTTACAGTGCCGCCCGAAAGTATGCTACATGCTATGCCAAAACAATTACGCGCCCAGCACCGATTCAAGCGCTCGTTCGCGAGTTGTGAGTTAACTTTGACCCGCTTTGTGGGAAAATAATCAAAAAGAGAAAATCGCCCAAAAACTGAAAGCAAATCAAAGCGAAGGGGGGAGGGGAAGGGGAGCGCATTTTTATATAAATATACCTACACATGAAAATGTACTATTTTTAAGGGTTTTTGGCTGTTATGTTTGTGTGTTGTAGGTATGTGTGTAGGTGTTATTTGTGTGTGTGTTATATGTGCGTGCTTGTGTGTATGTGTGTGTTCGCTTCTATTTGTGTGTGTGTATATGTAATGCAGCTAGCGCAGCGATGCGAGGCAGTCGTTGGGTCAAAAAATGGTAACCCAAAACATCATCAATGCTATGAAATTCCAAGTGGATTGGCGGGGTAGGTAGTTGAAAAGAGAGGGAGAGAGAGTGAGAGTGAGAGAGAGACAGGCGAAAAGGGTCTGCTGCACACATACACTAAGCCGTCGGAGCCATTTTATATTGCACATAGGCGCAGGCAGTGTAGCCAAGACTCACTCAGCTAGTAGAGAAGCTTTGATGGAGAGAGTTCTTAAAAGTTCTTAATTTATTAAGCATCGAATATTTTCAAATTTTAAAACGAAACCTCCCCTTAACAACCATCTATAAGATATTAGAAATAATAAATTTATTTAATTAGTTTATAGTCGACTAAGGTCAGTCGACTGTATATAATAAAAAATAATATAAATAAATTCACTTAAGTATTCATTCTTTAATAGAGCATCTAACTCAGGCCTATTGTGCATTTCTAATTGCTGATTTTCTGCTAGAGCTGCAGCTGCATTTGTTTTGCCGCCAATTGTTGTTGCACTTTGTCCACTTTTTCGCCTAGTGGAAAATGCAAAGCATAAAAATGAGTGGATGCTGCACACACACACACACACTTACAGCAAGAGGTGTGTATGCAAAGAGCGACGCTTTTTAGTTACAGAGAAACAGTAACAGAAAAGTTTCAACTGGTTAGCCCACGATCTCAGCCTCGAACTCTCCTCAGTCTTCTTCAAAGGGGGCCTGCCTGATGGGTCGGGAAGCTGTTTAAGTTGTGTGTGGGCTGCGCTTCAAACCCACAAAAGCAAAACGTAAGCAAAAGAAAATTTCAACGGAAACGCTCGAATTGCATAGAAGCGCGCATGGGGCGTATGAGTGTTGCCATTTGGCATTTGCTTTGCATTCCCTATGGGGCAAGAAAAGCAACAACTGCGAATCAAAGTGACATTTTGGGCATAAAATATGCTGAGGTTGACATAATATTGTTGAACTCATTGTGGTCAACTAAGGAACAACATTTAAGCAAGATAGTGTTTATAAAAGAATATTTTATAAAAAGAATATTTTTTTATTATTTAAAAGTATTTAAGGCAAAAAAATGAAGACAACTGATTATTTTTTTTAATATTTAAGGAATTTTGCGAATCTCTTAGATTATAAATTAATTAAGGAACGGGAAAAGAGAAGTGTTCTATAGAGAAGTTATAGAATAACAAACGAGGGTCACAAAAAATTTTGCAAAAAATTTTCTGTTGTATGGGATAATTTGTTTGTAAATAGAAGTTACAGCAAAGATGATCAACCCAAAAGAAAAACATTTGTGACCTCCCAAAGCGTCATAAGTGTTCTTTTTAACTCTCAGATTATTTTATACTCAAGAAGTTTTATTTAGTTAGGCATTAGAAAAATTAAGTTCATTAAAAATGAGTGGTAATTTGGAAATCCTAAAATAATATTTATGTTTTAATTGTGAAAAAAAATTACTTTTTATTGTCAGTAAATAAACTAACATTAATTTTTATTTAGAATCTCGTGCTGAAGGTAAACAGATTTGAATGCAACTTTAATTTATGTAAACGTTACTTTGTGCATGATCATTATGGTGTAACAAAATAGTTAAACAATTTATCAAAATAAAAACACAATTGGATCTCCCTTTTTATTAATTAATAAAATCAAAGAAGAAAATATCACAGCCTATTATGTTTCCACCCCAGGGACACTATTAATAATTCCATCAGCAAGTCAAATTGCGCGCACTACACACACATGCACGCACACACACACGCACACACCCACCCTTGGCAGGCCTTCTTCATTGTTGGTCGCTGCCCAGTCCAAAGCAGAAATTGAAACATAATATTGTCAGACATTGATGCCCATTTCCTCAGCAACCGCAACAACTTTGCAACACTCTCTGCGCCTCCTCGCAGGCCACTTAACCACAGCTCTCCCCCACCTCCCATACTCACACTCCTCTCTCATGACACTCTGCTCTGCCTCTGCCGCTACCTCGCCCTCTCTTTCTCGCTTCGTGTGCGCGTCGAGAGGTGCGTAAATAATACAACAAAATGTGGGGGGGGGGTTGGGGGTTATAATAAAAAAGAACGCCTACAAGTATGTAACGCTTTGCTGCCATATGTTCCGGGGATGCCCCTTTGGACCAGTTACGGAGCCTGCGTGGCCGAAAAAGAAAAGAGAAGGCTTCTCCGCGGCCACGACAGACGCTGCATGGCATTTTTTTATGCACTTTTCATTTGTCAGCCGCTTGGCAGTGCGTGGCGTATCCTTTTTTTTATTTACAACAACAGCAGGAGTAGCAGTGGCAGAGACGGCGGCAGCAGTGGCAACAACTATGCCAGCTTATCAGGCAGACAACCACACACACACACACACACACACACACACATGTGCACATGTGCAGTGTGTGCATGTGCACATAGGCCCACATTCGCAGTTCTGTGCGTGTAAAAAAGAGAAAACAGACACAAATGGCAATTGGTGCGCACATTTTTAAGGCGGAGCTTTTTTGGTTCTTTTTTCGCGCTGGCCGCACGCACAACAACGCACTCTCTCACTGGGCAATAGCCGATGCAGAGCGAGAGTGTGTGTGTGTGTGTTTAAAAATATTACGCACAGGCCGCATGCAACGCAAAAAACCGAGCAGGCCGAACGCGAGTGCAGCCGATGCTGGGCCGTCCAGCCCCGCGCATTATTATCAATGAGGCAGTGCAGAAAAAAGCAAACCGAGTCGGATATGCCTACTCCTCTCCACCGCCCCCTTCCCGCCCACAAAGTAGGCGTACAACAAATAGGCGCGCGAAAAAAAGCGGCAGGCGCCGCGTCCCCCGCCCCCCCCATCCCCTCCAGCATACAAGGAAATCTACTTACTCATCAGCTGCGCCGCTCGACCACGCCAGACATCACAATTAATGCCAGCCCACATACACACACACACTCCTATAGGCATATGCATGTGTGTGGGTAAGGGGTATGGGGGCAAGGGGAGTAGTGTCAGCAGTTAATGCCACCCACAAGGGCCACGATTGTTGTTGCCGCGCTGCCAGTTCGACTCGGCAATAATTTTAACGTCGGACAGCAACAAAAATTGCATTTTATTTTTGGTTCTTGGTGCGTGCAACTCGTTGCAAGAGCGCGCGCGTGTTGCAGGCATTTCAATGTGAGTTTTTCTTTTTTCTTTTTGCTGCAACCGCCGACAAATCACTCATACGCCACGTACGCGTAATGGGCCGTTAGTCAATGCATTAGCTGTCCCTATAACAATGACTGGCGGGGTAGGGCTGCAAGGGGGGAGTGGCAGACAGACAGTGCAGTACGCATGCAGCAGCCCCGCAAAGTAGGCAAATGTTTTGCATGCAAATAGGCGGCGTGTTTATGTTTTTCATTGAGCTGCGTGAGGTGGGTAAGGTAGGGGGAAGGGATGTGGTGAAGAGTTCTCCCTTGCGTTGTTTGCCAGTCCAAATTAAAGGCAATAATTTCCGCCAAAGCTGCGATTGATGAATGGTTGGACAAAGGTTCAAATAAACAGTCAATGTAAAAAATGAATAAAGGAATTAATAATGGAATAATATAATTATTGAGAGAGAATAATTAATTTCTCTTGACAGATCTTTGGTTTTCGGAAAGTTTTGAATATGTTACTTTTTAAATGGCGAGGTTAATTCTAGAGTAGAATTATTTAAATTCTATAATGATTGATAAACTGATTTAAAACTCAAATGAAAAATTATTCATGAAAAAACGTACAGGAACTGTACGTTTGTATCTAGCTTTTATAACAGCTGAGATGTCAATTTTCAAACGGACAGACAGACGTGACTAAGTGATCCTGCGAAAGAAATTTATATATATACTTAATTGGTCGACCATTATTTTTTGAATCATAAATCATTTTGTAAATGAAGTATTAAACTTATTAAAAATATTCAAATTATGTTTGCAAAAATATATTCCTTTTTCGCCAGTATCTCTATACATACATAGTTTTTTTTTAGGTGGATAATGCTTTTATGAGAATAAAGTAGAATATAAAAGATACACCATAATTTTTAAGTACTAATCAGTCAGATTTTGTAACCTTTTATATGTACATATGTTCTATTATCAGATAAATTCCAATAATTTGCAACAACTTACAAAGCTCAGATTGCAGTTAGATCCACAGCGAAATGTCTGTGCAGAAGTTTATGTTCGAACTTACAGTTTTTGGGCGTCTCTTATGCACCCCACACCAACCTAAGCGACGGCACGCACACGCGTCGTATGCGTAATGCAGCCAGGACGATCAAGGAGTGTAACAGCAGGCAGGCCGCAGTTGGTCAACAGCATAAGGGGCACCATAGATTTGAGTTTACTACCTTGCATTATCCCTGCACGATGCACAGTGTTGTTGTCGGCTGCAGCAGCAACACCAACGAAGGGAAACATCGTCATCATCATGATGGCCATCATAATCAACTTCATGATGAGAATTCATATGCAAATCCACAACGCAAATCAACGTTAGACAGCGTGCTAAGCAGTTGAAGTGGCGACAGATGAGGCGTGAAACGAGGCAACTGACAAGGCGGGGAAACTGACTCAGAAGTGGCTCAACAAATAAGCGGCAGACAAGGCGATTACCTGAGCCCCCTCTCCTCACTAAACAGGCAATGAGAAGAGCGCAGAAAATCACCGGAATGTCCTATGAAAATTAATAATTGCCAAATTGGTTCGCCAAAAAACGCTGAAAACATTCGATTAACATGAAAAATGCTGTGTTTGTTATTCAAATAAAATACATTCGACATAAAATATGCACAAATGAAATATTTTTTAAAGTAACCCTCGAAAAAAAGCGAAGAAAATTTAATTGAAATAGAATACCACGGCAGGCGGGGAGAGCGAAGGAGGGTAGAGGAGGTCGCCTTTATTAATGCTGCGCTGATTTTTCTATATTTTCTGCCTCCTTTATATTTTATGCAATCTTTATGTGTGCACACGTCGTATACGCAATGTGCGTGTGTGTGTGTGTGTGTGCAACTATTTTTTATATATACGCTTATTTTTTAAAAAATTATATGAATATGCAAATGCAAATGCTGCCAGAGCTGCATTTTCAATTTGTTTATTGTTTATTGTATCGTTTCTGGCATTTACTTTTTTGTTCGAATTCCTTCCTATTGTTTTTTACTCCCATCTTTTTTTGCGCTGTTTCTTCGTTCGACATGTAAATTTCGAGAGCGTAGCGCAAAAAATAATGTACACTGCTTTATGTGGCCGACTGTATGTATACCGAATGTGAGCTATCAAATATTTAACGCATGAAATATTAAACAAACTAAATTTTTTACCAAAAAATCATAACAAACATGCGGCTTAATTAAACAAAATCTAAAAAAATAATGTAAGTCGAAAAAATCGAAAATAAAAAGCTATATGCCCAAACATAAAGCATATATATATATCTATATATTTATATAATTTTTGGTATTTCCCATTGTGTCTCTAGGCAGGTAGGGGAAGGGGCGAGAAGAGGGCAGTGGCTGGTCTATTTTTGTCGCTGATTGATGCGTTTCTGCCTTTGACAGTTTTTGCAGGACTTGTACCAATAAATGTTTTTATAGAAACTAAACAATGCACAAGAAGAGCGAGCGTGGAATACATCAAATGCGAATGCAGATTGAATAAATAGAAGAGGTATTAAATCATGGAAATATATATCAAATATTTATGCAGTTAAATTAAATTAAACAATAATAAAAGACGCATGTGCAAAATATATTTGCCGCAATATCATTTGATATTATATAAAAGACCATCAGAAAATTTGAGTTATTTAATTGTTATTGGTGGTTTGATAATTTTTCGAATTGACACCCAAAAAGGTGAAGTGATGTTGATAAAATTTTAAATGAATAGACATTCTGTATAATATTCCTATATTTATAAGCCTTTACCTTTTTGATTATAGCTTAAGGTGAGGTTCTTTTTTATTTAGCCGTAAATCAGACAGACTAAAAAACAGTATTGTTAAACAATTAATAGACCTACGATCTTCCCGTTTTGGGGCTGTGATTTTCACCAACTTTTTTTCACTTTAACCTCACATAACTATATAGAAAACATTAGAAAACATTTACCAAAGTAATTTCTTTCCTAGATAAACAAATCAAAATGATAAAGAATGTATGAATTGGCACTGGAGCATGTGGGTTAAAGCATTCCCGTTGGAAAACTATTCATCGGATCAAAATATCTTTTTGCACACATATTCTACACATTTATTGCCATAACAAAAAATATATTATTTCAAATTTTGAAACCCTTTCAGATTTTGATAAGGAATTGAAAATTGAAAGTTCTGTAATATATCTCCGCATGCTAACTCTGCCTCAATCTTCTTTAAAGATTAAGCATAAATGATTTGTTGTCCACTTTAGCTCCTGTTTTTCCCTCGATTGGAAATCCTATTAAATATTAGTCTTTTTTTCTTTTCCTTTCGCTGCAAATGCCAAGCAATGCGAAAAATCAAATTCAACTTCTAGCAGCGCATCGTGGACAAGTCTCATTGCAATTGCAGCGACCCTCAGCTAGGCCGGCGGAAGTATGCTAGGTAACCCCGCTGTCCCACCATTCACTTGCTTTCCTCCCTGCATTCCTCATCCTCCATACCGGCTCTGCTGCCATTCTAACTGCCGGCAACGTCTCGAATCGAAACAAATCATAATCAAATCGAATTTCAGTTGATTTTCACTCGCAAAGACAGTCGCAGTCGGAGAACCAGCTCCCTGCTGCCAGCGTACTGTTTCCCTCTACTCTTCTTCTCCTCTATTCTCTCTCTCCCTCCTTATCATGTTGCCCCCTCTAAAACTTGGAAGCGGGACTCATTTTCCGAGCAGGCCAAGATAAGCAAAGAGCAAAGGGAACTCTCGCTGAAGCCAAGTTCTGGTCAGGTACAAGAGGAGAGAGGGTCAGAGAAGACGGGGTCGTCGGGGGTATAGCAGACTAAAAGCAAAGCGAAAACAAGCAAAGAAAAAAGTCGAAGAGAAAAAATGAAAAGAAAAGGAAATAAAAGAAAAATCGCACATAAAATTGATGATAAACCGTTCCAAATAATATTTTTTCCCCCAACGCCAACGGGGCTGTGCCGGGGCGTTAGAAAGAGCAGGGTGGGGGCGCAGAGGGCCATCGCCAATTCGAGCAATAACCAAGCTGCGTGGCATAGGATTTGCCAGAGGAAATGCTTCCAAGTCTGAAGGCGAAATGATGAATTATTTGCTGCCTCTTTTCGTTAGGCGTCAAAGTTTCGGCTGAAGGAGCAAGGCAAGTGAAGTGGGTGTGGGGCAAATGGGAAGACTGCGCAAAAACATAAAAATGAAGGGGATACCAAACAAACGTTTTAGAGGTGGGCCGTCCCAGCCCGCCGCCCCCCCTCCAGCCCCTGCAGTAAACGGACCCAAAATGCGCCGCCTTTTTCCCTCAACTGAGCGCGCAGCTGCCTCCAGCGACAGCGCCAAACGTTTTTGACACAATTTGTGCCAATGTCTGTGGGTGGTTGCCCCTCCCTCTCCGCCACTCTGCCTCTTTCGCTCTCTCCCACATCTTTTCCTCCTTTTTGGTGGCTCAGTGGTTGAGTTGGGTTGTGTCTGCTGCTTGAATGATTTTTAAACGAGGCAAGAAATCCCAAAAGATGCGGCAAACGTTTTGTTGGCATGAGTTCACGTGGGTTCTCCCTCGCTCCCCCGCTCTCTCTCATTCTCTCTCTTTCGCTCTAACTCTGTCGCTATGTCTCATTCTTTTATTTCGCTACTTCTGCCCTTTTCTTCCCCTCTCTCAAATTTTTTGTAGGTGATATTTTTGCACAAAATGGGCGCCCCTTTTTTATTTCCCATCGAATTTTGCCTTTATGGGTGAGTTCCCCCTGCCCACCTCCCCACTTCAGCCCACTCAAAAACCAGCTAGATAATACAACAAATATTTTGGCAAAAGCAAAGAGAGAAAAAAAACTTTTTATTTGGCTGCCACATTGGTAACAATTTGAGGCAGCAGCAGAAGAAGGAGCAACAAACTGAAGAAGAAGTTGCAAAGGGTTCGCATTGGGGAGGTGCTTGGATGGATTATCGACGGGTTGAACTTAATTTGAAGTGAAAAAGGAACTCGTATGAATGATATTGTGCTGCTGCTGCTGCCTGTCATGAATATTCATTTGCAAATAAGAGAGGGTCTGATAGATTGTTAGCCCCAGCTGCTTGACTAAGTCGCCTGAAGTAGAAGAACAATACAGAGAAGAGAAGCTAATATTTTTGGCAGTTATAAATTCATTTGAAGCATTTTGATGGCCTTGGAACAAGGTTTTAAATAGTATCTGTGCTCAAATGGAAAACCTGCTTCGAGGGGAAATACTCTACTCAAGAGTTTCATGTGACATTTTTTTTTCAATCAGAGTTGCTCAGGCCAAGGTTCAGGGAAGGCTCTGCGAGCATCTGCAAGAATCACTATATATGATTTTTCTATTTGTTTATATATTCATTAAGTACTGGGCCGTATAGCAGTTTCACCCATAACAATACAAAGGAATGACAAAACCAAACCTCACTAGCTACACATTTAACATATGAACGCTACAAAAAAAAAAAAGAAAAAACAAAAGTAGCATTCACTGGGCTACCATAACTTGCTCGGTTATAATCCAATTTAATTCCAGTCGTTTTCAATTGCAATTTACTCTATGCTGAGTCAACGCAACTAAGCTCAAGTCCAGAAGGCAAGCCGAAATAAAGCCAAGCCAAGCCGAGCCAAGCCCATTCCGCAATTTGATGGCCGGTGCCATCATAATCAACAACGCCTCAGCCCAGCTCCGCTTGCCTGCCTGCCTGCCTGCCTGCCCCTTCCCCCACTTTCTTCATTCCACTACCATCCCTTTCTACTTCTATAAAACCATTTCGCGACGTCGGCAACCCAAGCCCAGCAACAACAACAACAGCAATGCGAGAACACGCGTGGCGTCGCGTCCCCGAAGCGCACTTGAGTTTTGCGAGCGAGTTACAATCCTGTGGCCGAGGGAGGAGAAGCTTTCAAAAAAACAACTGTGCAGTTCGGGGTATAAAACGAGAAGCAACTCTTTATTCCAAAAAGTTTTATGCTTTAGCAAAATGTCTCTTCGGCCGAGTTCGTGTTGGCGATCTTCGTAGAAAAATGTCTCTTCGGCCGAGTTCGTGTTAGCGGGTCGGTGTTGTTTCCCTGTGGCCGGGGAGAGGGGCATGTTAACTCCTCCCCCCCCAGTCCGAAGAGAAGGCCATAAGGGGAATGGCCGGATCGGAGAAAGGTGATTAGGCGACGTGTTGTTGATGTATGCCACGAACTCCGACGACATTTTGAATTTAACAGTTTTTTTTTATAATGGGTATCTTAATGTTAAACATGAGTGTTGTTTTTATAAGCGTTACATCTTAAGCTAAAGTTACACTTTGTTTACTTATCTATCTTATATTATTATTTGTTCCTTATGAAATAACAGTTTAGGGATAATGTTTAGTTTACAAGCTAATGGCTACTACTTTGTCTACATAATCAGCCAGTGTCTATAGTGTAGCTTATCCTATTTTATAATGAATAAGTGTTATTTCTGACTTCCCTAAGTTCGTTAAAGAAAAATGTTTGTGCCTTTTCAGATTTTTTTTTTGTTTCTTGTTAATGTGGGCTGTCGCGTCGTCGGTTTTCTTGGTGTTTGTTCAGGCTTCTAGAGAAGTTTAATTCAATCTGTCCGTACTCGTATGCTTTTTCGATTGTCTCTGGCCTTTGATACCTAATTGCTGACCTAAGTGGGTCCTTTAATCCAACTAAGAATGTATTTAGGCAGAATCTGTCGTATTGGTCACGTTTGGCCGCGAGAGACTGTCCACTAGGGTCTGCTTCTCTGGCGAGTGACATTAATTCGCTTCTTATTTTTGCGGTTGAGTAATACAATTTCCCCATAGTGAGTCCGTCCGGAAAATTGTGTAGCTCTCTAACAAGCATTTCTTCTGTTTTCTTGCTAGAGTATAGTCGCTTGAGGTTTGCTTTGATGTCATCCCAACTAAGGAGTACATCGCAGACATTCAGCGCTTCATCTGCCCTGCCTTTAATTTTGTCACGGATAGTTCCAAGTAAGTACTGTCCGCATGTTGTTTGGTCCACTGATGAGGCTAACAAAAGGAGCTGATCTACTCTGTTTATAAATCTATCAAGATTATCAGGTGGGCCTTCGTAGGTTGGTAGTTGATGTACAAGGGTTAGTAGTTGTTGTAGATTAAGGTTTGTGTTTATTGAAGAATTGCTAACGGTGGGACTTAGTGGCCCTGATGCGTTACCGGAATCCATAGCGTTGGTGGGATTATTGTTTTGGGATGGAACCGACTGGTCTTTCTCTTTTGTTCCTGGCGCTTCCCTTATCTCAGATAGACTTGATCCGCTCCTTAACCCTAATCTGCCCCTAACTGTGTTACTGGTGTTGGCTTTTTTCCTTAACATTTACGTGTATTGTATTTTTGTTTGCAAATAATGTGCATGTGTTTATAAAATAGTAATAATATGTGAGGTGTAAATAGGTATATTAATAATATGTATGTGTTTTTCGTTCTCTTTTTTTTGTATAGGGAAAATTTCGGGTGTTTGTTTGGTTTGTATTGTTTTCGTTTGTAAATTAATGTAGTAATATATTGTATTATATTTTGTGATACTATGTATATGTATCTATGTTTAAATGTGTATTATAATATGTGTATATTCTTTCCAAAATAAAAGAGAACCTGTATGTGTGTGTCTGTTACGCAGTATCCTCTTTTCCTTGTTTCCCGGTGTTTAGTGTTAATTGTATGTCATTCGTGTAGTGCTGCTGTGCTTACTTCCACCTTTGTAGTTTTTCTTTTTATGTTTTTGACTTTAACTGTAATGCATAAATTAAATAAGTATTCAATAGAGTGTATTTTAGAGGTTAGTGAACATGTGACAACAATAGACGCTAAGCTGTTTGTGGATTGTTTTGTTGTTTTCTATTATTTTTCTTGTTTTTGTTTTTTTTTCTTTTTATAAATGTATAATATATTTCTTAAATTAATTTTATTACTTTTATATTATATATTTTTTTTGAAGTGGTTCTTTTCTCGCAGTGCGTGGTGTTCAAAAAGAATTCGACAGAATTCAACAGTGTACAAGCGAACGCGGCGTCAAGCATCGCGCCGCCACTCTGGCGCGACATCAGCTCTTGGCGGCAGCCAATGTACAATGACGCGCCGACGTCGCAAGGGTTTTACAAGCGGCGCAACACAAACACATACATGCTTACTTGATTTGCCGAAGGAAACTGTATCACTGTGTATAAATTTTATTTTTTTATTATTTTATTTTTTTATTGTTATGAATAATAATTGTCCAAGTTTCATTATTATTATTATTTTTTTTTTTTTATTTGTAAAATAAATTAGCGTTCATGTAAATTGATAAAATGAAAACGATCCCGGTGCCTTAACAACGATTGTTGTACACATATTCGGTCGTTAATCACACAACTCACATTTATTTTTATAAATTACTGCGCGGAGGATCCCGCTGCCTTGGCGGCGACTGGTGTATACATACATTCACTTCACTTCAGCGAGTTCTTTAACGAAGTCTAATATTCGACTTATTTAGATTTTACCACTTCTTGCGCAGCGAGTTCTAGTCACAACGAAGTCTAATATTCGACTGATCTAGCTCTTTACCGCTTCTTTTTTTCGTGCATAACAACTCGCAGTCAGCGACAGTGACGCCAGTCTATCGCCGCGGCAAAACAGTTGTTCTCAGAACTACAGAACTACAACAACCATTCGCAATGCAAATATAGGCTGATGCAATATTACCATAGTGATGAAATTACTATTCTGGTGAAATAACCAAAAAGCATACCAACACTCTCCCAAATACGCACACCAAGTGCTCTCCGACACAGCAGTTTGATATGTCAAATTATTCTTTTATTAATTTACTATTTTTAACTGGTACCATTTTATGAGTTGGGGTGTATGGACGATCCCGGTGCCTTATCAGAGATTGATGTACACATATACGGTCGCCTGTGAAGCAATTTGAACTTGGTTTTGTTTGTTTCTTTTGTTTTATTTGCACTTGAACGTCATTATGTTTCAATAACTTTTATTTAATTTATTATTTCACCACTCACTACTAAAATCCCCACAACCACTGTCGTCACATGTTCATCACCTCTTTAGAATTAGAACGATAAGCGTAGTGGGCATTGTTAATCCCTTGTCCGTAGTCCGGCTGCGCCAGTTACAATCCTGTGGCCGAGGGAGGAGAAGCTTTCAAAAAAACAACTGTGCAGTTCGGGGTATAAAACGAGAAGCAACTCTTTATTCCAAAAAGTTTTATGCTTTAGCAAAATGTCTCTTCGGCCGAGTTCGTGTTGGCGATCTTCGTAGAAAAATGTCTCTTCGGCCGAGTTCGTGTTAGCGGGTCGGTGTTGTTTCCCTGTGGCCGGGGAGAGGGGCATGTTAACTAGCGCGCCTGAAAGTTGGCAACACAAAATGTTCCAAGGGCTCCCGTTGCCATTTGCCATTTCCCATGTTGTTGTCGCTGGCGGTTTTACAACCTTCGCCGGGGCGAAGCACGGTCCTTTTTGTTGCTGTTGTTTTTTTCTTTCTCTGCTTGCCCGCCGTGGGTGGGCGAGTTAACACACCTAGGCAGGCAAGGGTATGCCTGGCAGGGTCGCCGTCGTCGTCGTCTAGCGTCGGCAACCTTCACAAATGGTAACAATTTCAATTTCTCTGACGCCTTATCGCGCCCTCGCACATATGTGGCAGCAGCGGTGGTGCCCAGACCCACATGCACATCCGCCCCCAACTCCAACCACATTACGCCACGCTCACCGCCTCCCTTCCCACGCAGAGCCCAAGCTAAACACAGTCGGCTGCCCCGCGCGCTCCAAAACTTTGCAGCTCAAAGTTGCCGATTTGCGCTTGGGTGCAACAAAAAAACGGGCACAAAACGAAGAAGAAGCAGCAGAGGAGGTGGAGGAGGAGAGAAAAAAACTCAGCGAAATTATTACAAAACTCCGGGTGGGCGGAGCCAGGGCAGGGGGGGAAGGGTGGCAGTCAGGCTACAGGGCAGCACGGTAAAAATGCGTAGCAGATTAGCGATTTAGGGATGTGGAAAATTCGTACGTCTGCCCAGCCAGCCAGCCCCCAACCTGTTCTAACAACCCCCACAGTCTACGGTCTACGGTCCCTTCGAGATGAAAAGGGTTCTGGCTCGGATTCAGGCTTGTGCTCTGGTAGGGGTTCATTCTGGTTCCTGTTCCGGGCTCTACAGCCAGAGAACTGTTTGGCGACGACTTGAAGCACGAGGCAACTTCAACGCAACATTTTGCTACATTTAAATGGGCAACACTCTAGCAGATCCCTAGACGGGGCTTTGATAACCCCCCATCTAGCAGAATTTAAAACAGGTTGAGTAGCAAAGAATCCTATGAAGGCAGAGCAGAATTTGTATACCTTTAAAAAGGGTATATTAATTTGGGATAGGAGAATCGATCTTTTAAAGTGAATATATTCCGACTCAGCATCAACAGTCCATCTGTCCGACCGTCTGTCAGTTAAAACACAAACTAGTCATTCAGTTTTGAAACTATCTTGAAAAAACTTGGCACACATATTCTTATTGCTACACGCTGTAAATAAGTCTGATCGGACCTATTTATCGTATAACTACCTTACAACCTATCGCTATATTTTATAGGAAGTATAGGAACGATCATGGAGATAAGAACTTGCAAGGATATAGAACTTTCGGCATGCCGAAGCTCTTCTTTCTGGTTTATAAAGTATTCCATTTAAAAACACTTTCTAGCTGAAATGAAATGATTACTTCAAAGAATTGTTCAAATTTGCAATATTTCATTTTAATAAAGGGATCAATTAAATAATGTTTGCTACGGTTCGTAATGGGTTTCTCTTTGTGATCTACACTTCATAGAATATTCTACATTAGATCTTTTCAATTTGTTTACTGATCACGTACTTTGAAAAATACAGTTATTATGATAAGGCTTCTTCTTTTTTTATGATAATGTTCTGTATAATATTTGTAGACCTGACACCCAAACTCTGTAGTGCTGTGCTTGTGCCGACTCCAATCTAAAACTTCTTCATATATTTCTCTGCACTCGCGATAAGTTCTTAATGCTGCTTTGATTAAAAAACGCAGCACTTTTTAATTTGTGGCAAATGCAGCAGCCACTATTAATACCCCCACTGCAACACCTAACAAGCGGTACATAAACCCTCTACCCTCCTCTGCCCTACCGCCTTCAGCCTCTACTTTGTTGGAAAAGACAAAGGCAGCCAATGATTGAAGTGAAGTACGAGTATAGCCCACATTTCAATTGCCTCGGCAACTGCAGCAAAGGTGAAGGGAAGGGAACAGGCACTGCAATGAGACTGACAGGCAGTGCACCCCTCTGGCACTACGTACCCCACCCACGACAACCCTTAATGCGGCACTCTAGTGTAATTTTTATGTTACCATGCACTCGCCTACCAATTAAAATGTCTGCACCCAGCGTCGGATGTGCTTATGTCGCTAATAAACCGTATTATTAAGTGCGTGGTTGCGAGTGGAAAGGGTAGATGGGGGTGCTGGAAAGGGTGCTCGTGAGTTGGGCTTAGGTATTAGGTCGCATTTCATGTTGACCCGCTCACACCACAGCACACATCCATCTATCTATCTCACTTTTTCCCTCTCTCACACGCATTGCAAGCAAGGCAACTGGCACTTTCAACTTCCGACGGCAAATGCATAATTCCTGCACCGTTGCAACTGGTTACCATCCATCCCACCTCATGGACAGCCTGCAGTATATACTATACGTACTCGTATATATATACGGTTCTGCTTTTCTTTTTATTTTGTATTTCCCGCATGTAGAGCCCGTCAGTTTTATGTAAATTAATTTTAAGCTGCTTAAGCTAAGGAGAACATTTTTCATTTCATTTTTGTGTCTGTGTGTTTGTGTCTTTATCAAGTAGACCATCCAAACTTTTTTGTTATCTTTACTGATATGAAACGTAGTGACGTAGTGAAGTTACTAAATAGGCCAAAAATGTCCGGAATATGCTGACCAAAATAAAGTTGTACTTACAATGAACTACGAATCATGGGGAAGACAATCAAAAGGGAATGCTTACCTGGAAAGAAAGAGAGAATAGGAATGTGGTTAGTTGAGATTGAATTACATGATATGAATATTGTAAAGAAAGAAGTAAGTAACGAATATATGATAGTTCAAATAAAGAAATCTAAGTGTACTAAACTGACATCATATCTTCAGATCTATTTCATTAAAGAAATGATTTGAGTTCATGTCTTCAGTTGTATTGCACTTGAGAACTGACAACAGATCTGTCAATCTCAGTGGGGTACCTCAAAGTAACTGTTTATAGTTTATCCATTTGATCTCTCTGTTCCTCTTGTGCTTTTGTGCCCTCTTTCCACTCACCCACAACTGCATTCGCCTGTTTTCTAATTCATTATTATCGGTTGCCTTAGAGCCTCCGCCGGCGCCATGCTTATAGAGGTCAAAAGTAAGACAAACAAGCCGGATGAGGTTCCAAAAAAAAGCAACTCAGTGGCAAAGGGAGAGTGACATGCTGGGGGGAGGGGGTTCACTTGGCTACTGGCAGACAAACGCGCTGATAAACTTTCCACCCGAACCAAAAAGCCAACGGAAAGGGGCAGAGGCGCTACTGCGAACTGTGGGTGGAAGGCTTAGGGAGGAGGAGCTGGGGTCCTTCTGGGGTTCCAAATTTATGTGGGCTGCCAGACGGAGCCGACGGAGGCAAAACTTTTGCATTGAATTTGAGCGGGCCAAACAATTTCGGTTTTTTTTTTGTCTTTTTTCGTTAGTTTTTATTTTTATATACCCCTTTACTACCCGCACTCACGCCCCCCCCCCCCCAGGCTCCCGCCCATCGTTTTTTGTAGTTTCAGTTTTTATTCGTGGAGGAAGGGCGAACAAAACAAAAGGATTTTGCAGCTAAAGCGTACGGATTTTTAGTTAGTTGTTATTATTTTATATGGCCCCAGTCCGAGTTCGAGTTCGAGTCAGAGTCCGCGTTTGTGTCCGCATCCCACTTCGAGTCTGGCAACGGCAGAGGCAGCGGCGCCGGCTTCAGCTCTGGCTCTGGTTCTGGCTCTGGCTCTGAGCTTGAGTCCTGGTCGGATATGCAACTTTTGCAGTGTCCGAAGCTCGAGCTAGGTACCCCGGTAACGGTCACGAGGGGTGCTTAAGCGGTACGGTAACTTTTTTTATATATTATTTTTACTTTTTTTTTACTGGAATGTGCGCCAAAGCATAATAATAAAAGCGAAAGGCGAAGGAAAGGAGTAACATGCTCGTTAGTCCGGGCCCAGCATAGGAGGAGGATGATAAAAATGCAGAAAAAAGAAGAAGACGACGACGATGGGGAGGACGTAAAAAAAAAACACGGAATATCGTTGGAGCTGAGCGAGGCAAGGAATAATCTAAAAAATGAAAACCCAAACGAAACGAAACGCAAGACAAACTTTGCTGCGAGGCGTGGGTGCAAAATAAATGAGGGCGCAACTGGGTGGGTTCGGTCAGGCGGGGTGTGGGACAGGGGCAGGGGCAGGGATTGGGATAGGTATAGCACCCGGACTGAAGGACTCCGAGTTCTGCTGCGCCGTGCTGTGCGCTGGATGAGTGCCACGGGCAGAGCTCGAACTTAAAATGGACAAACGTGCAAAGGCAGCTCTTCGAATCCAACGGAGGATGGGTAAGCAGCAGTGCAAAGGGAGGCGGCGGGAAGGTGTGGGAGGCAGCTACCGACTCGCTGATGAGCAAGGACTACCACGACGACGACGACGTTGAGTATATGGTGCAGGGTACACAGCACGTTGAGGAAAGATTGTGGAGGGAGAAGACGAAGGAGGAGCGCAAAGCATCTGAAATACACTAATAAAAAGCATTGCGGACGACGTCCGCGTGAACTAGTCCTTCGCTCCTTCCCTAACTGCTGCCCCCTCTCCCCATACGATTCTCTAGTTGCCCTTCCTTTCCCCCTGCCCTTTTCTCACTCTCTCGGGCTCAACGAGGCTTCCCCTTTCCTTCGCTCCGTTTGCCCTCCCTTTCCTCGCCGTTCCGTAACGTTTCTTTCCTTCCACACCCCAAATTATGCTTAGAGTGGCAGGGGGTAGCTCGTTGGGCTGGCCAGGAGGAAGGGGGTAGCGCAAAGGGACGTACGCTGAGTATGCCAGGGTGGCGTACAAGAAAATTTTTGTATAAAAATTGCGCTGGCAAAAGCAAGCAAAAAGCAGACTGCCACCGTATCAAGGGTAACCATCCGCAGTGGGGTGGGGACGCTGCCAGGCAGAAAGGAAGGCAGCCTGGCTGGGAGGCGGGGCTTTTTGGGATGTTGGTTAGCTGATGAAGGGTTAGGTTAGCCCACGCTGACGCCGCTGCTGCTGCTGCCGATGCTGCTGCTGCCGCTGCTGCTGCCTGGCTCGCAACTCGAAGCAATCGCAATCCCAATTCTCAGCTGAGTGTGGGTTGCGACAATGGGACAGAGCTTGTGGATGGGGTGGAATGATAAAATGCGGGGGGAGCAGTGTGGTCAGGTTTGGGAGTAGGGGAGCGACGACTGCGGCAGAGAGGTGTTTGCGAAGGGCAACGGGCCGTAATGGTAATATCAAAGACAACTAACGGAGCGGGCGATGATGCACAGTGGCACAGGGTCATGGAAGAGTGATCGATTATTTATCGATAGTTATAAAGAAAGTAAAATTGTTACGGGATCGAGTTTGAAGCATTCAAATAATAAGTATATTTAAAAGCCCAGATAGTTATAATTATAGAAATCGAATAGTATCGATAACTTATCGATATTCAAATCAATTAATTTAATATTTTAAGCAGGATTATTTATAATTAACTGTTGTATTCAAAAATATATATTTACTTCAAGTTACCATGTAATCGATAAATTATCGAAACATAGAAAGTGATGAGATGGTAAAAGCAGGTTTACTAATTACTTATAAATAACTATCCTATCACCAAATATATATTGAATTCAAGTTAACGCGGTAACGATAAATTATAAATCGATAATTATCGAGTTTAGAATAGTTTAGAATAATGAAATGGAAATGGAATAATGAAATGAAATGGTATTAGCAGATTTACTCATTGCATATAATACGTAATGAATCATTGTTTTAACAAACTAAACTAAATTAAAGTTAACGTGTTATCGATAAATAACCGAAGGCTAGTTAGACTCCAAGGCATCCATTAAGTTTTGTTCATTAATTTAATTCAAAAAATTCAAAAATATTTCTCTTAATTTTATACATTTTTGAGCACATTCAACCCACTGTTCGTCTCAGATCCCAACCACCTTTGCCGTTGGCTCAGACCGGCTCCGGCTCCGTGCCCGACTTCATCGTAGAAAATAAAGCGCAAATTCTTGTTGAAGCCCCTGCAGAATAGATTTTTTCCATTTTTTTTTCTATTTCTCCCTTCTGTTCTCTGTTTTTTTTGGTGTGCCACCTACGAGGCAAGCTCTTACTGTACGGCAGAAGGTGGGTGAAGGGGCGAAACATCATGGAATGGACGATGCAATGGGATGGGCTTACGAGAGCGTTGAAAGGGTACAAGACACTGTGCTCGCTGAAATGTTGCTGACTTGAGCTAGTTGCCTGCTGGGCTCTGGTCGTGGTTGGGGTCCGTCCGAGGACGAGGACGAGGACAACGACGATGCTTGAGTAATTCAATAGCAGGACGTAGGAATCTAGCTACCCTCAGTGCCAGTGGAAAAGTTGCCGGCGCACGCTACGTGGCGTATTTCATTAGCAGTTCTAGATAGTCGCCAAGTTGATTGCAGTGGGAGGGGGAGGAAGGGACTGTACTCAGCACACTCGTAAAGCAGGAGGGATGGGGTAACGGGAACTAGCGTGTGCACTCTCAAGCTAATTTCGTTGTAGGCCCTGCACCTGGGCTGGTAACTGCGTTAAAGTTAAACTAGATTGTCTATTTGATGCGGGGCAAAAAACTGCTCGAATAGTTTAAGGTTGAAGTTGAAGGAGAATTTCAACCCTTGCTGTAGTTGGCTTTACCCCCGATTCATTACTCAACTGCGGATTATAAGGAATAGCTGCCTCTTGTTTTTTTGCAGTGCCTCCAACTCGAGTTGCCTGCAAAGTTCTCTAATTTGTGTTTGAGCTGCTGTTGTCCGAGCCAAATAAAAGTTAGGGAAGGGGCAGGGTGGCAAGTCGAGTGAGTGGTGGAGGGGGTGGGGGGGTAGACGGCAAGCTGATGCCCAGGCAACAAGAGGAAGTCGCAACCGGAAACCTTTTTTTTTCGTGCTGCTACCCTGGGACTGTAAGTGAGGACGTTGGGGAGTTGATGAGAGATGCGAAGAGGAAAGGGAGTGCGGAAGGAGTGGGGCAATGCCAGCATCACTGTGAATCAGCATCAGGCAAAGGCAACACGAAGACGTTGCTCAGGCCCCCCAAAGATAAGGCCGCCAGCCTCAAATCTTGCCAAGGAGACCAAAAAAAGACGATGAGGAAAGCCAGAAGGAGAAGGACAAGAGAGAGAGAGAGGGAGGAAAGGAGATAGGTGGAGAGGAAGAAAAAACGTAGCTCAAGAATGAAGGCCAACGTTTTAGCTAAGCGGAAAGTTGGCTTCAATGGATGCGGCTTGGGTGGAGATTGAAAGCACAAGAAGATGAATCGTTTTGTGTTGGCGTTTTGAGCATTCGAGTGTGCGGAGTACCCAGACAAAGTGGGCGTGGCACTCAACTGAGTTGGGAATAGAAGAAGCAATGGGGATATTGGACGTGCGTTTGGGTTAGCGTTCTTGGTCTCTCTCTGTGTGCTAAGAAAAACCACTGAACGCAGACGATGACGACAGGGGAAGCTCGGACTTGGATGCCGAGTTGGATGTCGCGTACTGTCGCAAGCAATAACCTTAAGGAAAGGGAGACGGGTGGTAGGTTTGAGGGTGTCGGGCGTGGTGGGGGACGCCTTCAAGTGGGCACCATCTACACATCAATCGTGTAGACCAAATGCTGGACTCTGCTTTGAGTTGGGCGTTGCTCGGGGGATAAGCACAAGTTGTTGTTGTTGTTGTCGTCGTTGTTGTTGCTGCTGCTGTCGCTGCCTTCATTTTCATTAAGCCCAAAAAGAGGGGAGATAGAGGAGTGGGCAGCCTGGACGGCAGTTGCTTTCGGTCTCTGGTCCGGGACATTGTCCCGAGTAATAAAAGTAAAATGCGCCTGATGAACAGCGCACAAAGGCAGAAAGCATAAAAATTTGTTGGCTTTGCCAACGCATTTGGCTTGTAGCTCATCAGCAGAAGCAGAAGCAGCAGCCTTCTCCTTCTCCTTCTCCACTAGCAACTTATCCCCGCACTGTCCCCTTCAAAACGGGAATATAATGAAGGGTAAGAGCTGAGCGAGAGTAGACGAAGACGAAACCGAAGACTGGGTAACAGAAGGGGCTAAAGAACTTGCTACAAACTGACATGGGTTTCATTTGTATGCTGCCTGCTGGCGACAGTGGGAAAGGAGAAGGAGCGGCAGTAGGAGGGGAGAAGGAGTAGAGGGGCGGGCAATAGGACTTGAGCTCGAGCAGGGGCTGGCATGTGTGCGCTGGCACCCCTTTAAGATGTCTCGGTCTCTGGCACTAAAAAGCATCACAAACTAACTAAATGCGAGTGAGTGTGCGAGTGTGTGTGTATGTGTGTGTCTGTGCGTCAGCGAGTGTGAGTCCACATGTGTGTGTGTGTTGGTGTGGTGGCTTTTAAGCAAACGTCTTTTACAAGTGAAAGGCCTGGGGCCAACTGGAGGATTGAGCATGGGCCTGGGTTGAATATGGGTGCAACGGGGGTGCAGGGGGGTTGGGGTTGGGGTTGGGTTTGGTTGGTTAGGGATGGCATTCAGGGTGGCAGCACACAGCCCTGGGAAAAGCCAAAAATGTAACCTAAAACTGCAAGAAAATTAACCAAAAATACTAAGCCAAAGTCGAAGACACTCGCACACACACACACACACACAGACAGGCACATATGTACAGCTCAGCAGTCTAGGTGTGTGTGTGTCTATCGAGGCTGTGCCTATGAAAAGTGTAGCATACAATTTGGGGCAGAGAGTGCACGGCAGGAGCCTTTGACTTGGCAACATGGCAAGACAGCATCCAACTTGGCACGAAGGTGAGGCGCCTTTTACCCCAACCCCCGTGCCTCCTCTGGGTTACCCCTCGCCCCTGCTTTTGCCTACCCTGCCCCTTTGTATGTGTGTGGAAACTTTTGGCATTGTTTTTGTGTGTGGATTGGAGGCGGCGTCGCTTGTCGAGCGTCCTTTTTGTGATGTGGGATTTCTATATGTGTGCGGCAGTCTATGAGTGTGTGTGTGTGTGTGTGTGTGTGAATGTGCTTGCATGTGTGAGTGTGGGTTAAGACTGGGATGAGCCAAGTCTGTGCCCGCCTCTAACTCAGTTTTCGCAGCAACTTTGATTGTGGCATTGCTGCTGCTGATGCTGCAGCGCCTTCATTTTGGCCAAGATGGAGTTCAGTCACTGTGTGTGTGAGTGTGTGTGTGTGCGGCCGTGTGTGTGCGCCCATCAGTGTGGGTGATGGCCTAGCCACCTTGGTTTGTCTGTTTTGCGCTTGACAGTACGTAAAGACGTTCTATGGAAGGTTTTTCGTGAACCGTAGAGAGACTAGGATGCTTCCTCCAGCTCTGCACAAATGGATGTGTGCGAGCTAGGGCAGGCAAGGAAAGTGGAAGAGGAGGAGGAGGGCAAGGAGGCGGGAACGAAGGCGACTTTGAGCTGATGGCTGTTATTTATATGGGTGTGCAGAGAAGAGTGTGTGGGTTGAAGAGTATGAGTGTGTGTGGGGGAAAGAACTGCACCGAGAGAAATGACTGGTTAGAAAGCTGTTGTGGCATATCGATAAGTTATCGATTAATAAATAGAGCTTAAGCTTAGAAAAAACTACTAGGATTATCAATTTCTTGTTTATCATTATTCCAAACACTACAAATATTGCTACTTATAAATTAAAGTGTTAGTCACAATTCCAAATGAATATTAAGTGAATATTGAGAGTATCGTGTATCGTATTCATATCACTGTCAATCACAAGCCTCGTGTAATTAGCAGCATATCATGTCAAATTACTTGCGAAAGTTTTAAGTAAAATATCCGAAAATGTGAACCACCCCTTGAACTTGTAGACTGGCAGCTCATTCGCTCAGTGTGTGCGCTTCGAATGTAACCCGTCGAGCTTGTCGCTTGCCCTTAGCCAAAGTCGTCCTCACCGTCGTGACGTTCTCTTTCTTCTTGTCGTCGCCCTCATCCACATCCACATGCACGGCCCATGCCAAAGGAGTTTACTCAGCAATGTCTTCGTCGGTTTTCTTGTCATCTATTTCTATTTTCGAGCAATGGATGAGCAGATGAGGGTCCCCGGTACCGGTTACCGGGTTCTGGGTCCTGTCTAACTTGTCTGTTTGTATGATGTGACGCTGCAGTCGCGCTGCTTGCCTGGCTACCCCTCTCTCACTCCCTCTCTCTCTCCCTCTTTGCTAGTGCTGCTAGTCATGTGTGGCAGCAGCTCAACGTGTGTGTGTGTGCGAATGTGTCTGCGAATGTGTGTGCAAAAAACCGTAAGCAATTTTCCGTAACATCTAACCGAGATGGGGGAACAGAGGGAGAGATCCAAGAAAGCTTGGCAAAGACGTCGTCGTCGTCGTCGTCGTCGCAAAAGATGCAACTCCTTCTGCCACTCGCACTCTCTCTCTCCCTAACCCCACCTCAAATTGCGCCCGTTGGTAGTCCTGGTGCTGGTCCTGGCATTGACTGCCACTGGCTGTCGGTCTGTGCGTCCGTGCTTCGATTCGCCTGGCACGTTGTCTGCCTGCGACACTAATGCTGAGATGTGTAACCGTAACACTGCGTCCGTGCCCGTGCCCAGGCTCCAGCTACGGCTCCAGCTCCAGCTCTAGCTGTAGCTCCACCTTCATCGGCGTCTACAGCTCTTGCTCCACTCGAAAGTTGGTCCCTCAATTGATGAGTTGGCAGTGGATCTTTTAGGGGTGTGGGGACATGGGGAGGACATCAGCATCAGCATCAGCGACAGCATCACCATCACCGTCGCCATCACCAAATCATGTTTGATTACAGCTGAGCAGCATAACAAGTTATGCCTGGCATGGCATTTGACTGGGTTCGAGGACTTGAAAACTTTCGAGCACTCGTAACGGGTCGCACCACGTTCCCAGCTCGTTTGACGTTGGCATCTTTAAGTTGCTCACCCCGTCGAAGATATTTTGAGGTAGAAATTAAACCTAAAGACGCTTTGGACACGATGTCCTGCGGCGGCTTATGTGCGCTTAAGCACAAAGCTTGACCATCCACTCACACACGTACATCCGCTTGTATGTAGTCCCTGCCCTTCTTGGATTGAAGTTGCCTTTGACACACACACACACGCACATACAGCAAGCACTATTTATATACAAATGCCGCTGACTATATACAAAAGTCAATGCTTTTGTTGCTCACCAGGTTTGGGGGCACGACTTGAGCCTCATCCCTTTGCAGTGACCTGCGACTCTCGTGGCTCTCGTGGACCCACCCATATTTGCAATAAACAAACAACTTGGAAAACATTTCATAGGTGTTGTGCCTTCGCGATACTCTAACAATTGACTGAAACTATGCGTTATGGGTGTTTGTTTGCAGTATTGTAAGTACTGCAAAGTGAAATTACTTTAAAGTACAAACAAATTTCTTACTCTTATGTATGATATAATGATCTGATAAATCTAATAATCCTGGCACACTATTTACTATTTAATGTAAGAAAACTCGCTAAATGTTATAGTAAATATGGGGATAAAGATCTTCTCTACAGATATCCACTAGTAAGAGTTCTTGAAAGATATTTTAATAACTTATTTAATAACATCCTAAGTTCTTAAAAGATCTTTAAACAACTTTATCGGTATTAGCGACACCGTTTCCCTGATCTTTGAAATCAGCTAAAGACCTATTTCCTTTATTCCTATTCCCAGCAAGATCTCAAAATAACTTTAACGGTCATATATCTTTCCCGTTCTTAACTTCTTCGCTTCTCAGCCTCCCAACTCAGTTCTTCTAGCTGTGCTACCCCTTGTCAACTTAGGGCATAAGCAGCCACACATAAACTTGGGTGGGTGCCGGACAGTCCCTGGACGCCGTCATGGCTTTGGGGTTGGGGTTGGTGAGTGTGTGTCTTTGTGCTTGTGTGTGTTTGTGTGTATGTGTGTGTACGTGTATCGGCTGCGGGTTTCGGACGGCGTTTGGCTCAAGAAGCTTTACTTCTTTTGTGGCGGCAACGCTGGCGCCCAACTTGGCTGCTCTACCCTCCCCCCAGCCTAACCTCCTCCACAACCCGTCGGCCATTTGACGCTGCCTTCACCTTCGTCTGCGTCTTTGCCTGCGTCTTCGTCATTTGATGAATTACCGTGCGGGGCAAAATGTGTGCGCCCTTTTGGGTTGCCACCAAAATGAGGAGAAGGTGAAGGAGACAGGCAACTTGGGGGATGGGGAGGCGTGGCAAAGCGGGTGGCTGGTTATCTATGGAAGTGTGCGGTGTGGGCTAGATGAATGTATGAGTGTGTGGAGGGGGGAGAGCAATGGGCGGTGTGTGTGTGTGCGTTTCATTTTGGGCTTTGAGCTGGAGACACCCATCGCCGCAGCGACTGACACACACACGTCAGCTCAATTCGCGCTTCTATATACTTGAAGCACACTCGCACACACCGCGACACACACTCAACCCTACGCGCATCCCAATACCCACACACACACACACACCTAGACGCGCACAATCAACGTGTGTGTTCGTATATCATTAGATTGCCTCAACGTCTATGCGTCGCTCCATCCCAAAATGGCATTATGAGCAGGTTTTCTTATGCGGCTGCTGCCTACGCGACGTATTAGTAATATTTTCTGCGACTGTCTACGTTTTTTTCTGCCTTCAATTTCTTTTGCTTTTGCTTCTTCTTCGGGAGTGGGGGGGACCCTGTTTGCGTCTGCGGGTCCAAGGTTGCCAAAAGAAACGGATGTCTGGATCGGTATGGGGGGCAAATTGATTTCATATTGGTCCTAATGGGGTGCAGTAAGTGAAGATGAGGAGGAAGATGATTGGTAAATCAAAGTAAGAGGTGGAAGGCCGATTGTGGCTTAGCTGAAGAAGCGATAATAAAGATGAGACTAGGAGAGGCAACTGGATCACATTTAAGAGGCAGATGCCACACTATCATTAATGGGAAAGGTGAGTAAAAGGAACTATATTTAATATTGATATTGTTGAATTTCAATTAAAGTGTCAATTGGAATATATAAAACATGTAGGAACAATGTGAATTTAGAAATAGAGATACGAGTTTATGAAGAAAAAAGTATCTTGACTATAGGTTTAATGTCTTTTAGAAAGTGTGAAGGTTTTCCGTTAGTGTTGCCAATCAGATTTACTGCACAAAATCCTCGAAGATCAGAGCTCAATAATTTATGCGAGAGGCACTCGAAAAGTATGCCACAGTTCTAAGCTCCAATTCAGCTGGCGATATTGTTAGATTTGAATTAAAATATACATTAGAATATTTAGGAATCCATAATATATTTCAAAATTGAAAGAACCTAAGAAGAAGAATATTTTGTTTCTTTACTACAGGTTGAACATCATTATGGAAGAGTTGAGCTATTCTAAGATGTTTGCAAACAGGTTTCCGAACACCCAAAGATTAGATCTCAATTATTCATGCGAGAGGCACTCGAAGAGTTCTATGTTACAATGAAGGCTGTACAAATGAATGATTTTCGATATTGTAATCTTTAATTGGGAGGGACGGGGTGTAAATTTCTAAATTTCTCACCTTGTGCAGCAACACCGAGGCTTTTCTTTTAGATGCCATTTTCGTGCTGGTGGTGGCACCTCCGCCAGCACCTCCGCCACCGCCACCGGTTGCCGATGCGGTACGTGTCGATGTTTTTGGTGTTTTTCTCGGATTTTTCGGAATTTTGACAAATTTTTGTTTGTCCTGCCGGGGGTAATGAAATTGACCAAAAACCAAAGAATTGAATTGACGCAAACGTTGCCAAAACTCGATGATATCAAAGTGTTGCAATGCAGTTGCAAGCACCTAAGCAGAGAAGATAATTATGATAATCCTCCGACGCACTAGACACTGTTCACAGTTGGATGCGATGCGATATCCAACAACATTCAAATTCAAATTTGTTTTGGCGCGTGTTTTCTTTGTTTTGTTTTCGTTTTCTTATCCTTTGCACACTCGCACACACACAGACACACACTTGATGTCAATTGTCAGAACTTAATTTGAATTCGCGGCGAATGCAACAAGCGAAACTCGAATCCTTTTCTGGTTATTTGGCACACTAAACGGCTAACGGTTGTTTTGAGATTTGTTTGTTGTTGTTTGTTGTCACTCAGACTGTGAGAGAGAGAGAGAGAGAGAGAGAGTTCAGAGCGCTCCACCAGAGGCGAACCAAACACGACGAAAGCCAACTGCTGACTGACCAAAACAGAGACAGACAAATGCGTTTTGCTAGCGCTAGCGACGCCAGCGACGCCGACAGCGCAGCGTCAGCAGAGCAGAGCACAGCCTGACAGCGAGAGAGCGAGAGCGAAAGCAAGAGAGTGGCGAAGGCAGACAAGGCTGGTCGGGCTGCCTGCCTGCCTGCCTGGCAACTCCACACAGAGAGAGAGAGAGAGGAATGCGAGAGCGAGAGCTGTGTGGGAGCGAGAGCGCGTGACATGCGCGCAGGCTGGCAATGACGACGCTTCGCTTTATGAATGTGGGACGCCGCCAAAAAGCACATGGAGAACGCGGAACGTGCGTGTGGAAGGCAAATGGCAAAAAGTGTGCAACACAATGTAGCAATGGGCAATGGGCGAGAGCACAACAACAACAACAACAGCAGCAACAGCAACAGCAGGCACGTCGACGTGGTCGAGTCAGTCGAGGGATATGAGTACAAAAACAGAGAAACGCCGATAACGGCTACGGCGACGCTGACGTCGGCGGCGTCAACGAACCAACGCGGCGACGAGAGCGAGGAGGAGGAGAGGAGAGAATGGGAATCAGCCGTGGCCAAAGCGGATGGCGGCGGCAGATGAGTTGACAAACAGCTGAGTGCCGAGTTTTGTGAATGGTTTGGGAGGCATTGGGCAAGCGACGTGCGGAGGGGAGGGTGGGGTGGGTAGTGTAGTGTTGGAGTGGGGTGGGTTTTTGGGTGACTGGCCGAGTGTGTGAGGTGAGGTGAGTTGAGCTGACTGCGAGAGTATGAGGTGAGTTGGAGGTGAGTGGGCAAGCCGTTTGTGCTGGGCAAGGCGGCATGACGATGGGCGTGGGGGGTGGGGGGAAATGGCAATTATTTTTGTTGCTTTTTTTGCGCGTCGCCAACAAAAATGCAGCAACAACAACAACACGACGGAGAGCAACACCAGAGGCTGAGAGCGCGATGCGGTGAGCAAGTGCGGGAGGTTGGATAAGGGGTTTAGGGGGAGGAGTGTTGAGTGTGAGTTGTTGCTGTTGTTGTTGCTTTTGTCTTTCGCCGGCATGGTGAAAAAAAGGCCGGCTGGATCGGTCGGTTCGTCGGACGGTTTGTCTGAGGGAGGGGTGGGGAGTGATGAAGGAGGTGGAGGGTGTTGGGTGGCGTTGGGCACGTCGGCGTTTCGGATATGAAAAACGCACAAAAAATAAAGCATGCTTTGCGGCGTTTGGGTTTGGGTTCGCAGCAGGGCAGAGAGTGGGCGTACAGTGGAAGGGGTGGTGGGTTGCCGGGATGGTGGGTTGGTGTTTGGTGAAGTTGGCAGACCGGAGTTGGGAGAGCTGGAAAAATAAATGAGAAAAATATACGAGCCGGCAACGCAACGTTGTTGCTGTTGTTCCTGTGTTGGCAGGGGCAACATCTGTGGACAGGACGGGGCTGCTCTTGCCCTGTGTGCGTGTCTTTGTGTGTGTGCGTTGAGTGGAGGAAGGGATGGATGGTGCGAAAGTGGACAACGTTGTTGTCGCTTGTCTGCCGTGTGCGCTGCGTAACTGTGCGGGCTTTTGGGCTGATGAGGCTGAGAGGGCCAGAGAGGGTGTTGGGGTTTGGTTGCCAGCCATGGACGGAGCGAGTACAGGACCGGGCGCGGTCTGTGGGTTGAGCAGCGTGAAGTTTTGAAAAGAATAAAAGTGGAAAAAAGCCACTGGGCAGGGGGTGAGACAAAGGGACGAAGGTGGGTTCGCTTGGGTATTTCTTTTTTTTGCATTCCTTTTGGTTTGGGTGTAAAAAGGGTCAAGAGCGCTTGACTATGGCTACCTTTACCAAAAGAAATGTTTAGTCGGGCCAGGGGAGAGTGCGAGGAAGGGGCTATGAGGGGTAGACGGTGCGTGTTTATTGAGCTCGGCCCGTCCGCCGTTCGAGCCGCCGTCGCTGTTTCCACATTTTTGAGGTTTGTCTTAGGAGAAGCGTCCGTTTCTGATCATAAAACTCGACTGATTTTTATACCCATCGTTCTTTTCTTTTTTTTTTTGCTCGTCTCGTCTTGTCCGACAAACAATAGTGATGCAATGCATGGTGAGGGGGGAGGAGAACGGGCAGAGGTAGAGCAGGCAGGGTACGGTGTGGGTGTTGTGTGTCATTGTGAGGGTATGGGTACGTCTGGGGTGGCCGTTGTCAAGCGGAATGTCGCGTCATCTTGGACCTGTTTGTCGTTTGATTTGCGTTCACGTTTTGTTCGAGATTTATGCAGAGACTGCAAAGGGAGGGGAGAAAGTACAGAAATGCGATGAAAGCAATGAAATATTAATGGCAGTAATCACAATGTTGAAGGAGCTTGCTTGAGAAACTGACTTGTCTATGTGAATCTGATGTTTAATACACAAAGGAACACTTGATAGCCTTCGATATCCATGATTACAGCTAACTGAAGTAAGCAAGTGCGCCCATAAGGGCTGAACTGAAAGACATCAAGATCACAAAGAGGTTCCTAGGCTTCCCCGAATGCCTTAATAAAATAATTTATAAAACAAGCACGAAGGCTTTTGTAGAGTGTGCTTGACTGTAATATACCCGCTACACTTCAAAGCAAAACTATTTATTCAATATATGACTTCAATTTGTAGCTAATTTTGTGTTACATACCCTCAGTGAGGGGCTTAGATATCAGAACATATTTAAAATTTCATCAATAACTTTTAAGTTAATTAACCGTTTGTAAACAAAATTTTACAAAATCATTTAACTGTTGATATTTATTTTGTTTACCAAAAATTAACTTTCTTCTATTAAAATTAGGCTTTCAATTTTTTTGTCGATTTACTGGGGCGGGAGGGAGAGTGGCATTCAAAATATTTCTTATCTGCGTGCAATAACACATATTGACACTATAGTAAATTTGGTAGCCCTAGCTCTTATAGTCTCAGAGATATACGGTTTCATACGGACGGATAGACAGACAGACAGACAAACAGACGGACAGATGGACATGACTATATCGACTGGGCTGTTGAGGTCTGCCACGTTTCCATCTACCCTATGTGTAGCGGGTCTAAAGATATCTATGATTATTTATCAACTCCTCTTTCTCTTTCCTCTATGAATATTTTTGTTATGTATTTAGAATGCAATACATGGTAACCCCTAGATAACTTTTAATATAGCAAACTTTTAGATTTTTCAAAGGCTTTATTTGCCGCAGTCGCTTAAATAGCCACCCCCACAAACTTTTCGCAGCACTCTGCGATTCATTCAACTTCCCTAAACGAAGCCGAAGTCCGCCCACTTAGCTGCCTTCCCCCTTCTAAATAAAAAAGAGAAAGAGAAAAAGAAGAGAAGACAGCAAGGCAATTCACGTTGAAACGGGTGGCGGGAAGGGAAATGCTTTCAAGCGTCGATTGGACTGTCAGTTATTCGATGATTGTCTACAGCGTTTTTCTGCTCCTTTGCATCCGCATATCCTTTCGGTGGTTTTTGTTGCTCCTGCTGCGTCACGCCAAACTGACCAAAATAGCTGTGGCATAGCCGGGGATAACCCAGCGATGTGGTTCGTTTGATAGTTCCAGCTACTCAAATTAGAAAGGAAGTGAAGAGCGGAAAGAGAGAATGAGAGAGAAGCATAGAGGGAAGTCTGAGGCACAGTCAGAAAAAATTGGAAAATCAGTTGATCGGAGCGAGTTACTCGCATCGATGTGTCAACAGCTTTCCCCTTAAAGTTAAACTGTGTCGGCACCCAAATCAGGCTAAAGATAACGTAACATTGTTTGGCATTTGTGGGCGTGCCACCTTTACCATCCCTCCTCTCCCGCTGTTCATGCACAACTCATGGCCACAGCTTGGCAGCTGATTATTATAGTTATTACTACGGCTATCACGATGTTTGCCGGGCCGTCAACAGACTCGCACAGCATTCAACATGTGCCCAGAAGCAAAATGACGTAACATGACAACAACAACAGAAACAACAGCAATAACAAGAACCACAACAACAAGGATCACAAGGACAATGACGATTATGACGATGTCCCGACCTCGCCTTCAACTTGGCAGTCAAATTGACGCGCTCGTCGCAATTTCAAGTTTAGCCAAATAAGTTTCCAACAACAATACAGACAGACACACATCTGTCTGCATGTGTGTGAGTGTGCGTGTGTGAGTGCGTGTGCGTGACGGCCAGTCGAAGTGTTTAAGTTAACTGGCCAATTGGCTAATATATAATTAAAGCTCGCTAAGTTTGCTGTGGGTCTGCCCTGATTTCTGCACTCACTGCTCACTGCTTGCTCATTATTCAGTCCAAAATTGTTGAGTGTATTCACAATTAATTTATTCACATCCTGTGCGCGTCCAAGTGGCATTTGCCATAATCAGGTTAATGAATTTGCTCACTGGTTAATGGGCCAGCCAATTGTTTGGCTAAGATAATATGATATAATGACCTTTTCACTTATGAGATGAAGGCAAAGGAGAAAGAGAAGAGTAGAAGGCCTCTTTAATTATGCGATTTGACAAACTACCATCGAACTGGTTATTGCGAAAGGATTATCAAATATCTAGGAGTGTAGCTGGAGTACGGAAATGGGTCAGGACCTTACGACTCATTGGAATACGTAGTCATTGATGCTACCTTAACTCACAAACGAGATTATTATTAGGCTTTAAATATTAAATATATGTATGTATTCGTACAATTGCTGTTCTTACAATTAAACCAAAATATTGAAATGATATTAACAGAGATGTTGACTTTATAATGAATTTGTGTCTCCCAATAAATACTGAGTTCATAGTCAACTTTTGTGTGTAAGCAAATATTGTGAAATTGTGTTTCTGCATACAATTTTCCCCTTCTCAGCTAGGGTTTCTAGGAAACGCCGTGTACTCATGGAATGTCTTATATGATCATCATCAATTAACTAAGTAGTATTTCATATAATATTTAATTATCAAGATATACTTAAAGAAGCACCAAAGCTATAGTCATGTGTGCTTGACTGTGATATAACCACCTGATCAAAACGATTTCTGCAATAAATAACTTCTACGCTTTGTGTTGCATACTTTCAAGAAGGGGCTTCGAAATCAGTAAATATTTAGAATTCCTTAAATAACATCAATTTTAACTAACCGATTGCAACCAAATTTTTAGAAATCATTTGGCTCTTCATATTTATTGTGTTTACAAAAATAAACTGTCCTGCATTAAAATTAGTTTTGTAATTCGATTTAAGGAGGTGGGCGAGGCCGTGGCGAAAATCGAAAAAAAAATTGATCTGTGTGTCATAATAACATAACATATTGACACCAAATTTGGTAGCCCTAGCTCTTATAATCTGTGAGATCTAGGTGTTTACACGTATGGACAGATAGCAAGACAGACAAATGGACAGACAGAGTACCTTCTTTTCAATATAATAAGCTAAAAAGGTTTCAAATTCATAGAATTCTTAGCATCTTCATGCCATAATAATACATATTGTCAGCACATTTGGTAGCAAGAATTTGGATCTAAGGTTTTCTGTGTTTACTGATAGACAGTCAAATATGTGTATATCTACTAGAATGTTGATGCTGATTAAGAATATTTATGTATGCTGTATGAGGTGAGAAGTGTGTATATCTACTAGAATGTTGATGCTGATTAAGAATATTTATGTAAGCTGTATGAGGTGAGAAGTAATATAGAACTGCCTGTTAAGTTACAAAGTTTCCCTACAGGTCGAGGGTTAACAAATATTATCTATTGTATTTTAAACAATTGTCACTAGGGCTGAAGAACCTTTCATACGAAACTAAACACATTGTTCCAAGTTAAAGACTTTTCTGACAGAAAACACATGCAAATATCCTTAAATTATACTCAAATACTTGCTAAAAGATAACACATACACGTACAAGAACCGACTCCAATCATTGTTTCCAATTCGTGTAGCCCATCTTACCTTACCAACAATGAAACTTTAATCTGAACTTATATATTTATGAGCACATTCATACATTATATACAAATATTTATGCTAGACTCACATATGCATCTATTAAAATTGTTATTGTAAATTTATTAATTATGAATACTAATTCACAATAATTCAGCTAACGATAATAAATCAGACTCAGAAGGGGTGGAAATTAGATGCCAGCATATTACTTTGTTCTGTTTTTCTGAGTACATCATAAGCCAGATATGTATTGTACATCAATATAACTGTACCATATATGATGATAGATATTTTATTAAATAAAACACATTGATTGCCTAATGAACTCGCACTCGCACGTAAATCTTTCGTTTCATGTTGGACATAAATTCAAGAGATTTCGCATAAAAATGCTGCAAAATTAGTTGAACGAAATCCAAAAACTATTTCATCAAAAATGCATAAATGCGAATACGCAAAGCGGGCAATAAAAACAAAATTAATGCAATATTTATAAAGCGCACAAAATGAAGCGGCGAAAAAATAGACAAAGAGGAAAATGCGAAAAGCAATGGCGATGGCGATGGCGAGTGCGAGTGCACAAAAAAATATTATATGTGTGTAAAATAAATAATGTATAAAATATTTATATAAATTGCAAAAATGCGCAGTTGCCGTGCGAAAAAAATGACTAGGAAAAAGCGCAGAAATGCGCAGTCGCCTCTATTTCGAAAATGTCAGCAGGCCACACAAACGCCCCCAACGGGTCCCTCTCCAGTCAGCCCACCCCCCTAGCAAATGAAGGCCTATATATGCAATATATTATATTATATGTTATATACCTATATACAGGTAGGAAGGGGGGGTGGGGGTCTATATAGAACTGAACATGTACAACATGTCAAGCGATTTGTGTGTTTTTTTTTGTCGTGTGACCCGCCAAACTAATGCAAAAACAAATGGTTAGTAATATGGACAAAAAAAGGGCAAATGTGACAAACCAAAGGGGGATGCATGGTTAGAGGGGGGGGATGGAGGGGCGCTTGTGGTACTGACCAGTGGGTGAATGGGTACAGTTTGGGCTGCCACAGGAAGTGCAGCAACTGCAGCAACAGCAGCAACGGCGGCAACTGCAACTGCAGCCAATTCAATTAAAAGTCTGCCACTTAAGCTTGAGGGGTGTGGGTACTGCCACGTGGGGCGGGTAGGAGGGTGCAGAGGTTTGTTACAAAAATATGCAGTGTAGCCAGAAAAACAGGTAAGTTAAACAAGTGGAAATTAGTGCATATAAACTTAAGCAAACCCTAATTCCATTTAATTTCAAGTTCAAAAATTATCCAAAAAGTTTTTTTCTGCGAAAATTTTTAAAATCATAATTAGTTTATTTTACAATTATTTACTGGTAGGTTTTTTTGCTATTCATATATTGTTAATTCTAAATTATTTTTGAAATTTCAAATCTACATTTTCGTAATTATTTCGATTGCCCTTTTCAATACGATTTTACAGCCCTGGTCAGCCCCGAGCAGCTTAACGGCAAACTAAATAGCACCCACAGACACATCCACACACACACCTACACGCAAATGCAACTACTATATGCACCCCTTGCACACTAACACAGCTGCATGTGCTGCATTTTTGTATATAGAACATTTTATTTGAATTTATTTTTCGTATTTTTTTCGCTTGCATTTTGTCTATTTTTTGCGCTTGACCAAATGCAGCCGCCTAACTGTAACTGTGTGTGTGCGTGTGTATGTGTGTTTATAATAAATAATAAAGTATAACGCACACACATACATAGACACGGCCACGCACAGGCAGTGCAATTGTTGTTGTTGCTTCGAGCGTGGCACAAAAAATTCTGTTGAATTTTGCGCACATTTTACGCCTGATCGAAATGCTGTGTGGAGAGACCCATAGAAAAAAGTCAAAGGCACCCACACGCACACCACTCTCACACGCACACATAGCACTAAAGCCCTCAAACTGTTTCGGCGCCCACTCGAAATGTGCCTACAAAACTTTTATTGTGTCCAATGTTTTTTCTGCTTTGACGCGTGCACCAAAAATTGGCAACGGTTTTCGGTTTGGGGATTGCCCTGCAGTATAGAAGAGGTGTCAGGCAGCAAAGGGGCGCCTGGGTGGTTATGCCACAGGGTGCACACGCTGGCTGGTTATGGTTATGAGCGTGTGGCATGATAGTTCGTCGTCTCCGATTGGTCGCATTTGTTTGTTTTTGCGCGGCGAGTCGCGGCGAGTTTGTTGAGGCAGGTTAAGCAGCGCCTGGCTAGGAGACTAGTGAGTAGGACCCATGGTATATAATGCGGACAGTGTACACCTCACATATGCAGCAGAGATATAGTACATATATATATAAACTTGTATTTGGTTAATCAGCTACAGTGTCGACTGGGTGCGGTTCATAATCGGACATTAGAAGGGGAGTCCGTTGTGTCATGTGTGACAGAGCCTAATGTTGTGGATATTATTCATTGGTTTTTATAATCATTAGTTATGATTAAAATTAGTTGTACGTTTTAGAAGTTGATAGACTTATTTGAGGTTACGATATCGTCGAATGGCTAGAAAAAGTTTTTGATTTAGTATGTCACACATTTTTTTTAAGATCGTTCAAGTTACTCAAAAACGACAACGTAAGGTTTCCTTCGGCATGCCAAAGGTTTTATACCCTTGCACTTTTGATCTACTCTGATCGTTCATATAATTGCATATAACATATACTAATATATACTATATAACATATACTAATAGGATATAAACCCGAAAAACTCTATTAAGTTTATTAGTTTTGTGAAATGTGTTATGAACTAAATATACATTGCAAGGCAATTACAATAGGAGCCTCCGTCATGCACACGGGCACCCGAGAACGTCGATGCTTAGGTTTTATACCCTCTGATATCTACTCATTTACAGACAGAAATAATTATATCGACACTGCTTTTAATGCTGTTTAGAATATATACACTTTGTGTTGTCTTTCTCGCCTTCTTTTGTCTTTAAGATAAATTTGTTGTGCGCACAAAGTTATAATAGCCTTTTACTGTATGAAAGCGGGTATAATTATAATTTATTTATAATTTGTAACTATAAATGATGAACATGAATGTACCACAATGTTTAATATAATATGATACTAATCTCCAATCATTCTTTCTTCAGCTCCACTATAAATTCCAGCTACCTTCTTTTATAGGAAACAAAACTATTCAGTCAAAAAGTCCATCCCTGCCCCCTTTCCAATATCTTCTTCTGTAAGTTCAACGAACTCTGAGCGCACTGACCGCAACACTAAGCCCATAATATGCCTTGGAAAAATAGCCAAGCATGTGAGGTTTCTTATTTAATTATTATAAATTCCAGCATATACCATCAGTATTCCCTGCGCCTTCATCATCATCATATTAGTTGCTTATTTGCCGATGTGTGAACTTCGTCTAATGTGCATGCTTAAGCAGCAGGAGATGAGTGAGAGATGTGTGTGTGTGTGTGTGTGTGTGTGGCCAGTCGACAGTTCTCTCGGTTTTTACTGCTGCAATTTTAATGCTGGCAAAGTATACAATCAATGACCAATCACAAGTTGCACAATTAGTCAGCGAGATGAGGCAGGGAAGGGCGCAGGGGTAGAGCTGCCTACTTAGGAGTCAAGTGTGCTTTAATAAACATATATTAAAATTGCAGTTATTCATGTAATTCTCTGTTGGCAGGCAGGAAAACATTGCCGAAAATATAATATATATATATATATACCCGAGATATATACAGATGATATATACACATCCACACAATGTGTGTGTGTCTGTTGTCGGCATAGAGAGAGAGAAAATTAAATGCATTTCACATAGGCTGCAATTATTCAGATATTTGCACAAAATTTTAAGAAAATGCAGCTGCAACAAATTTTCGGTCGCCCCCCAAAGACAGGTGCGAGCGAGAGGCAAGCAGAGTTGAGCAGAGAGCAGTGCAGATGCATGAAAATCTTAAGAAAATTGCACAAGAAGGCAGTTGCAGTGGCAGTTGCATTTGCCTCCTTCCCCCCACCTCCCCCTCAAGCTGAGGTCAGCCGACTGTGCGTATGCGTAATGTGTTGCAAGGCATCTAAAACTATGCAAAAGTTGTGCAGTGTCTCTGTGTGTGTGTGTGCCGAACTGTGCAGCCAAGCAAGTACTCAAGCTGCACCTCAAGTGTCTTACAAGGAATGGGGCACGGGGCAGAGGGCAGTGAGGGTTGGTGCACACTCTGTTTACTTGACATTAAGTGCATGGAAAACTTATTATTGCAGGCTCTGACAAGCACAAAAAACAACAACAATGCCTTGTATATATAGATATAGATGCACATACTTATATATAGATTTTTGGGCATATAATAATGGGACAACCTACGTCGTGTGTGTGTGTGTGTGTGTTAGTGCCGAACTGCAGATTTTCATTAAATTTTAAGATGCTTCAGCAGGCGACGCCAGTAAGTATGCAATGCATTTTTGCACACACGCATACATATATAGTGAGTATATGTATCGTATACGGGTATATATATCGGCAGGCCTAGTATTGGTCAAACGCCCAAGAAAACTCACACTTAGCCCACGGGGCGAACATAAATTTTGTGTATAAGGGGTGCGTCGCCAAGTCGGGAAGGGGGAGAGTGGCAAGGGGGGTTTGTGTTGAGCATGCACTTTGTAAGCACAGCAGGTTGACTGCAGTATCAAGTAGAAGGGGGGCCCAGGCTGTGTGTGCTTTTGTTTGTCTCGTCTCGGGGTTGAAGACGACTTAGCTCACCCTTTGCACTCTCCACCCCCCTCCCATTGCCCCGTCACAGCTGTTGATGCTGTGTGTCCTGCCGCTTGTCGTCTTTAATGCATTATTTTGTGTGGCAACACTCAACGGTAATAACCCGTAGATAAAGCCAGCTATGACTACGTCCCTTCCTCCCCCACTCTCGACACTTCTATGACTTAGGCATGTTCGTAGAAGTGTGTGTTCGTTGCTTTGATTAAAATTGATTGCAGCAAATAAATGGAATTAGATTTTTACATTCCATTCCTGAACTATCATTGTAAATGGAATCATGCGAGAGTTTTCTAATTACATGCAACTTGGAGGATGCTCCAAGCTGATCTCTAATGGGTTGCGAACTCTAACTTTATCTGTGGCAGCTTATCATCTGTGGGATAATGTCACTGGCAGGACAGCACCTTGCAGCATGTACCTCAAACGCCAACTTAAAGCTGCGAAATAGAGTCGAACTGGAATAAGAAGTACTGGACAAAGAAGAGAAATAAAGAGAGTGAGAGAGGGAGAGGGAGGTAGCAGGGAGCCGGACACATGGCAGAGCACCTAAAACCCATCAAATCTAATCTCCTAGCGACTGCTGATGCTCCGGCTTGGTTGCTAGGACCCATCGACCCAGCTTCTATCCTCCTTTCACAGAACGAGAATTGATGACCAGTGAGGGTTGTGCTCCTGTAGCAGGAGCTCCACGCCTGGACTGTACACGGACTGGGGTGTTGGTCATTGGCGCTGCAGCCAAAAGAAGTAATTCATCTTATTTTCTTTTTTTTTCCGCACGTTTCTTTTCGCCCGCTCAAGACGCCCACATGAGTCACAGAGCCAAGGGCTGCCAAGGATACGCCAAAAGGATAATGAAAGCAGTGGCAGAAGTTGTGCAAAAAAAACAGAGAAGAGAAAAGAGGCGAGGCGAGGCGAGGCTAGGCGAGTCAAAGCCAAAGCAAGGCAGCGCACAAAGTAGAGGGAAGTGGCACCCGGCCCCAGGATCTGAGACTCGAGACTGGAGACGCAAGCGTTGAACTTAAGTGAACTCAAACAAAAGGCGCAGGCGGCAGAGTCCTGCCCCCACAGAGCCTTTTTGGGGCGCAGCTAGAAACGAAGGGAAGGAGGAGGAGCAGAAGTCGTCACTCCCCTCCTGTGCACACAGTGGCAAGGAACAGGGAACACGGGGGGGTAGTGGCACAAGGGGTTGGATAGAGGGGAGGGGGTCCTAGCACTGTTGGCTGCCTCCAGGCATCATTACATCAAATGTCCTTCGCATTTCAGCAAAACAACAAGATGGCGCTGGCTCCAGGACGTAGCAGGCAGCCAAAGAAAAGCCCGAAAGCGAAGGCGAGTTGGGTTCGCCTTGGGTTGTGGTGAGGAAATGAGGGGTACACGAATTGGAAGGGGGGACAGCTTGGCGCCCGACAAATGTCGAAGGGTGAGGGAACAGGCAGCACAAGCAGGAGTCGGAGCCGTAGCTGGAGCCGCTGAAGCTGATGCTGAAGCCGAAGGAGAACGAGCTCATTGGCGCAAGCAATAAACGTTAAAATTTTTTCCTGCTGCTGCAGCATAATGGCCAAGGCAACCGACCACGGCAGCAGCACAGGGGGTTGGCACGGGGCGGGCTGAGGAACCCCTGCCATGAAGAAAGTCCTGCGAGCGGGCCAACGTCTGACGTGCAATAAAAGACCAAAAATCCTTTTCCATTGCGCTAAGCTTGGAAAATGTTGAGGGCAGCAGTCCCCACAACTGCCCCTGCAGTGGCCCCTCAGCAGCTAAGACTGCCTTCTGTGGCCCCCTTCTCCCTTGGACAGACCCCCCAAAGCAATCGCAAACATTTTTGGTAGCAGCCAGCAAAAGTTTTGCTAGGGCGTGAGCCAAAGCGCCGCAGTCAGCCAGAGGAGGGAGAACACGAGAGTGAGGGAGGGAGAAATGTGGGAGAGAGAGAGAGTGGTTTTGGCATAAAAATAATCGTCATAAAAGGGGTAGGTGGAGTGCTGAAAGGGTCGCTGAAATTGAGGTTATGCCTTCAAGGACTGATAAACAGATAAAGACAGATAAAATGATTAGACATTCATTGATGAGTTTCAGGCGATTGTTATTGATAAATATTTGAAAGGGTTGCAATGAGGGCAATTCACTTTTAATTATACTAAGCTTTTTATAAGGAAAGTTGTTTCCAAGTTTACAAAAGTAATGTGAAGGGGAAAGAAACTATATTACAAATTTGTTGGGCGCTAAGTTTATTTATTTTGGTTATGGGTGATGTATCAACACCTTGTAGATCTATTGCACCATCGGCTGAACTAAGAGCTCCCTATGCAGTTCAGTTATTCAAATGAAATCAAATGTTTGGCCTGGACTGGTCGTCCTTATCTGATTTTCCTGTAGAAGGTGTCATACGACACCATTGTAGCTCTTTCTTAGGCTACCTCTATCTTAGGCTACCTCTATCTTAGGCTACCTCTATCTTAGGGTACCTCTATCTTAGGGTACCTCTATCTTAGGGTACCTTTATATTAGGGTACCTCTATCTTAGGGTACCTCGATTTTAACTTCGCTTTGGAAACTTTATAGTTCTCTGCTTAGTCAGCAATTTTCCAATGTGTTGTAGGCCACAGAAGTGCCTCCTTCTCTCTCTCTCTCTGCTGTTAGCTCTGCTGGGTATTATCCGCTCTACTCCTACCCCACGGCAAGTGCCTGTCTTTGTCATAAACTCTTCACTCTGGTAGCACCATACCCCATTCCTTTTTTCCACCATATTCCTGCTCCTTTGCCACCACATACCCATCAAAACTCATTTCACGTAACGCGCATTATGTTTTCCACGGCACTTGACGTCCATCAACTGACAGTTTTGGAAAAACGCGCAAGGGGAAAGGGAAAGGGACAAGTGAACCTGCGTGTTCAGCAGGGCTTGGTCCGAGCTGTTTGCCTTTTGCGAAGGGGACTGTAGTGGGGGGTGGAGGGGTGCTGCTTTTTAGAGCGTTCACTAGTTAGTTATTAGAACTGTCCGCTTGAACTGGTCGCCGGTTCCCACATAAACCAAACGCTTTGCTTCGGGGGTTGCTTGTTGGCACATAAATTCCATTTATATTTTTATACCCTTCGACCATTGAAAATGGTCAAAAAAGGGTATACTAACTTTTTGCAAATGTATGTAACAGGCATAAGGAGGCGTGGGAGACCCCATAAAGTATATATATTCTTGCTCAGGATCACAAGCCGAGTCGATTGAGCCATGTCTGTCTGTCTGTCCGTCTGTCCGTCTGTCCGTCTGTCTGTGTGAACGCACAGATCTCAGCTATTATAAAAGCTAGAGTTACCAAACTTGGCAGGAAGACTCCTGTGTACTATAAGCAGATGAAGTTTATTTCGAATGTTAGGTGCCACGCCCACCGCCCCCACAAATCAATAATTTAATTTTTGAACTTAATTTGTAAGCGCTGTATATAAGATACAACTTTCTGACTTAAACATATACTAAGCTAAATGAAATATCTACGTAGTCCCCAAATTACAATCCAATCGAACAATAAACACAGAAGTTATTTAAGAAAGTATGAGCATAAAACCAAGTGCTTCTGTCAGCTAACAAGGGAGACGGGCGAGCGCGAAGCGCGAGCGCCATCTGTCGGGATTAATTTCAAAGCATGTGCATATGCATATGTGTATGAATTTAACAAATTAAACTACACGGGAACATAGGTCGAAGGGTATCCCACTGTCGCGTTTTACGTAACTGTTGCTCTCGTTACTTCTACGACGAACCTCTCTTCCGTCCAACCGACAGCCGCGCCCCAAGGCAGAACGCCCCTTGGGTTTGCGATGGAGAGGGGAGTATAAAAAGAGGCAGGGGGGGGGGGGCAACACATGAGCTAAGCCACAATTTGATATGTCCATTGTGTCTTATCAGGCGACATGGTTACCGCAGCGAACCCCCCAGCGAACGGGCGCAAGGGTCTAACTCAAACTAACACATGACGGAATGAGACGCCGTGGCTCTGCCAGCGACCCCAACTGCAACCCCAACTCCCCCTGGGCAGATACTCTACTACATTGGCCTTGCCCAAATAAAACCTCCAGCTATCCCAAAAAGCCGGAGAAACGCGCGCGCGCTCGTCACTCAGTCAGCGCGCCAACCCAACTCACTCTCCCTTTACCTCTCTCTCTCTCTCTCTCTCTCTTTCTCCCACTCTTTGCCTATCTGTCTCTGTCTGTCTTTCGTTCGCATGGCGAGGGCGAGCCAAGGGCTTGGGACCAGCACTGGGCCGTACCCAGGACACATCAGACGCTGCCCTGGCTCATTCGTCTAGCTTGGCACGACGCCTTTTTTTCCCTTCTTGCTGTACGCCCCACCCCCTCTTTCCTCCTTCCACTCCGACTTAGTTTCCTGTTCAACAAATGCCAAGAAAAAGTTTTTTTTTTTCGACATTCTCCCGCTCCTGCCTCCTCCCCTGCCCATTGCCATTGTCGTTCTCGGTCCTCGTTGTTGAATTTGAAACGTTGTTGCGGCAAAGAGTGGGAGATTTCATGGGGGTCCGGTCGTCGTCGCGCCACATGCCAGGCAAAGGCAAAAGGCAGAGGAAAGTGATCCGGCAAGGGCAACGGCTCCGGCTCTGGCTCTGGCTCCGGCTCCGGCTGCGACTCTAGCTATAGCTACAGCTACAGCTACAGCTCCAGCTCCGGCCACACATTTGAAGAGGGTCACATCGCAGGAGCTGCAGCAGTGACGAAAGAGGAGTAGGAGGAGGAGGAGAAGAATGAAGCATGAGGTAAGCGGGGCGTGCAAAGAAATGGGAAACTAAAATGAAAGAAATCCGCCTGACTGAAACGAGGGGAGAAGTGAGGTAAGGGGTAACTGGAGAAGGGCTTGCCGGAGGGAGGGGGAGGGGGTGTTCTGCCTTCTACTACAGCCATGTGTGCTCGCCGGGTCTCCTCCACTGCGAGGCAAGAGCGAGAGCTATGAGTTTGCCAAGGGCTTAGCCCCTTTGGCTCCTGGTTCTGGACGACGCCATGCTGCTTGTCTGCTCGTTTGTTCTTCGATTTAATGAAGGATATGCCGCATGGTTCGCCTCGCATCAGTGCTCCGACCCCGGGTCCAATCCCTTACGGTTTTTTTTTTTGCGCGCCCCTTTTTATTTTTTCTTTTCTTTACATTTCATAACTTTTTTTTCGCAGTCGCGTTACCCGAAAAGTTTACTTTTGGGTCTAAGGAAAAAAATGAAGAAGAAAAACTCACTCGACTCACCCTACTTGGGTTCAGTCCTCTTCGCTCGCTTTTCATTTCGATTTTTGGGCCTGTTACAAGGAAGGGTTCATCAAGTGCTTTGCATAATGCGAGAGATGGATGGAGGCATAGAGGACGAGACGGAGGCACACCTTGACTGAGGACAGAGTACTAAGGCAGGCTCGTAAGATGTCTGAGTTATGGGGAGAAGGGAGGAAATGGCAAGCAAGAGAGGCGGACAGAAAGTTGCATAAGTCGTTGAGTATATTCCACCCCTCCTACTCAGACCACACTCAGTCACACACAATTGTAATTCTATACTTCGCCTCATTTATATGCCCAATTGAAGGCCGACTAGGAATATGATTGCAGTTGACAACACGGATGGGCAATGAAATCGAAATCAAGAAAACAACTGTGACACCCTCGCAAAAGTAATTAGATTTCGAGGCTATTACATAAGCGCAGACGGGCAGACCAAGTTGGCTACACACACTCCTCAATGCTTTAGCAGTCTTCGGTCCCCTTGCCCCTTGCCCCTTCGCGTTTTTATTTTATATTTGGGCACGAAAATGTGTAACAAACTTGCTAAGGGCGAGAAGCAGAGAAGGTGGGGGAGGGGCAGCAGCAGACGGGCAACTGTGACGTCCTCGTCCAATACATACTCTTGCTCGTTCCATGCCTTCTCCCTCTCCCTACCCACGTCGTCGTCGTTGCCGGCAACAAATTAAATGTTGAAAATAATACAAAGATGTCCTTCCAGGCGGCGCTAACGATGCCAAGGAGTGCGCAAGGGCGAGAGCTCAGTTTACGTTTTACGTGGCGGATTATGGAACAACATCAAGTCCCGTTGAGGGCCCAAGCCGGGGGCAGCTCGCCAGGGCAGTGGGCTGGGCACCACTGTGTCGCCGTCATGGCAACCGGGCAAAGAATCTTTGAGACCGAAGACACCACAAGTTGCTGCCTCACACCACACTCCACCACACCACTCAGCCTCCCACAGCCCACCACACTTTGTTGTGATGAAGTTGAATGATGATGATGATGAGCAACGGGGTCTCTCCCTCATCCCACCTATCCCACTCCATGTCTCACTCTCTCTCTTTTTCTCTCGGGGTGTTCCTAATCAAAAATAAATTTCGCTTTTCAGTACGAAGAAAAAAAGGGCACCCAATGTCACATTTTTCGTACGGAATTTTCATTTTGGGTCTGAAAATGTGTCTGATTTGCATTTGCATTTGGCAGGGAAGGAAGGAGGGTCACCCTGCCAGGGGTGTGGGTACGCGGGTATACGGGAACGTTTGCTGAAAAGGGTTTGGCAGTGCGCGCTCTGAATTAGGATTAGACGACGACGACGACGACGATGAGAAGAGGACGCCTGCCATTCCGCCAAAGGGGTGACAAAGTGATTAAAAATTGAGGCAAGACATCGCGCTGTGCATCGGGGGTTGAGTCTGTTTCGGGATGCCTGACAGCAGCAGCAGAGTGAGGGATGGGGGCCAAGATGTGCTGAGGTTTGTGCAGGTGAAATGGTCGGAGCTAACGACTCTATAAGGGTTGAACACGCTACACCCCTCATCCCATTCTCCCCCTGTCACTCTCACTCTTTCTCTTTTCTGCTTAATTTCAGTTAATTGTGTTTTGCATTTAAGCAAAACATTCGAGTATTTGGTGGAAATAACGTTAGAAAAGCGGTGAAAATTTCCTAAAACAAGATTCGAGCTGGGGGTTGAGCGCAACTCAGGGTGGTAAGTGCCAAAAGGGTTGCATGCATCGGCGACGGATGTTTCCAAAGTTACTTTGAGTAGTTTGTGCTTGGTCATGAAACCGCGTTGAATAAAAGATAGACCGACATTTTTGGGGAGTTGGGGTAGAAGGAGTTGGAGTAGTTTCCGAAAGTGTGGGATTATTTCTCAAAAGAGTTATAAAGTGAAACGAAGGAGTTCCTGAATAGTTGCGAGCTGAAAGTGAGCTAGGCAAAGTATAATGAGTGGAGTTTTTAATGTGTGTGCGTGGATGTGTGTGTATAGGAAAAGTGGCTTTCGACAATATTGGAAAATGAAAGCTAATTAATTTGTAGAACACATATGGAATACATATGCATAAAACGTGAAGTGAATGTGAAATATTTTAATTTTACATTCAATATACATTTCATTCTTTTTAAAATGCTGTTAACCCATCTAGAAAACCCTAACCCCTAATTTTGATAAGCTCACACTCATCTATCTTTATTTCAAACTCAGTTATACTATATATGAAATTGTTATTGAATTGAAACTATTTCAAATTTCTTATCATCAGTCAGTCATCAGCCAGTTAAGCCAAAATGTCAATATATATAAAAAATTGGCTGAAGTTATGACTGCAATTTATAAAGACATCTCCAAAGCCAGAAAAGTTCTTCATACAGTAGCCCAAGGATGTGATAAAAAATGAATATATTCGAATAATGAATAGTTTATTTTATTAACCCATATTTTATTAAAATATCCCATTACTTTTCGTTTGGTATTCTTTCTTATCAATTTCAATTCAAAAATTATAAATAAAACAAGCTGGAATCGTATAGAATCCATTCTCAAATTAATATCACGTATATATATGTATATTCCAAGATAGGAAAGTGAAGCACAATATTAAATTATAATGAACGACATAATTATTAAATTTATTATATTGTAAAGAACGACAGTTTAATTGAGATCTCTGCAAAACTACAAGAGTGGCCTTATAACAAAACTTGATAAATCTATGGAATATAATAAATATTGAGTAGTTAATTTATTTAAATTCCAGTTCAACAGGCATTTTATACTTACAGTATATCATCCTTATTACCCCTACCTTGGATATGTCTTAGATCATTTAATTTTCATTCATTGTTCACAATTATTTAACCATAAAATGTGCCATTCTGCAGTGTATTTTAAAATCTTGATAGCGTCCGCATTAATAGATCGATCATAAAAATCGTGGCCATATTTAAAGTTAATTGAAAATCAAGTTAATGCGTTTAATTGAATGAGCAGGCGATTCGCATATGCCAGGCCCGGTTGGGTTGTCAGCTAAAAACCCAAACACAGGAATGCAATGAAAACATTGCGAAAATGCGAAAAAAAATAAATAAAATAATATCAATACACACCGCAAGCACACACACACACATAATTATACTCACACACTCATACACAGCGGGCAGTCGCAATGAAAGGATACGCAAGCTGGTAGGGGGACACACAGAGGGCCCCCATATGCATATTTATATGTGGAAAATTATATACAAACACAAACACAGGCACGCATGCACAAACAGAGACCCAACCCCCGCACACACACACACACTCACACACAGGCAGTGGCCACATGTGTGTATAGGTGTGCACGCATGTATAGAAAATCATAATGATGGCGATGCATCATCGTAGAACAAAGCAGACTGTGGCAGCGACACGCACACAATGTCAGGGATGCCGAATGGCCCGAAACCCTTGTCCCCAAACCTTTCCATCCCCCCAAACTGTCTTTCCCCAGACTCTTGCACTACTTTTGGGTGTATTTAAGGCAGGAGGCAGGGGGAATTGGGCTTAGTTTAGGGCTGTTCTCATCAATGACTTGGCCAGACAATCGATGTGGATGAGCTCGGAACTGAAACTAGGGTTTCGGGTCTGCTTTTGCAGCCCGCTGGCCACTGCGACACCTACACGCACATACAGATCTCTTCATCTACGGCTAAAGCCAAGGAGTTAAGTTGCGCCTTCATATCGCTTGTCCCTTATAATGATTTCACAGCAGACAAAGACAGCAATAGTTCCAAAGAGAGAGAGACAGAGAGAGAGAAAGGGACAAGCTGCTCTTAAAAATGGGCAAACACTTGGGCAGGTTGCTGGCCAGTTTCGTCTTGTTATAATTATTAGAACGGCAGGCCGAGTGTGACGCCCACGTCTTGGAGGCCTAAAAGTATGCAATGCTATCGATTTGCAGCGCACTTGTTGTCTCGTTCTGGCGCACGCTCTTCTCTTATGGCAATTTTCATTTTTCTTAAGACGCATTTTGATTAAAATTTCTGACCAACACGCAAACGCACACACATACAGACTGACACACATGCTCTTTCTCTCGCTCCTTGTTGACTTTGCATGCATGTGAGTTCTGGATGCATTTTTGGGTGTTTCAGCTCTGTGTTTTTTGGGTATCAAGAAGGGGGAAATGTCTTAAGAAATTGCATTTTCTTGTTGCAACAACTCCTGCAGAGAGCGGTCAGGGCGAGCGGTCTGTTTTATACATAAATGAGCAATTTACTTTGGCATTTGACGGCTGCTCTCTCTAGCACTTTCCACACAGTTCAGATTAATTTATTGTATATTTGCAGTATATACCATATTCCTGAGTTCATGTTTATTTATTTATGTGCCGTTTTTTGTATTTGCTGACATTTGTTGTTGTTGCTGCTGTCCGTATATGAAATTTTAATAATGCTTTATGGCTTTCTTAAATATCCATTGGAAGTTCGAGAAACCAACAGAGACAGAGATACAAATACAGAAAGAGAAAGAGAGAGTATTGACTTGCGCGGGTTGCTTGTTAAGTTAATGGAGTCAAGCAGGGAATAATGTTGCCTATTAAGATATATTCCTATGAATCCTAAATGAATATTCGAAAATGTTTAATTATTTTGCAGTTTTACATCCTTAATATTTGTTATACTCCAGGTTACTTTGAATAAGTCAGATTTTTGTCAAAATTAGTAACAAATAAAATTACCTTTGTCCTCTGTCAAAACTTATTTAAAAAATCTACCAGGTATTGGGTAAATATATTAAAATTAATAGTAAAATTAATAACAAAATATTGTATATATTAAAATTGTGAAAAATATAATTATTATGAATCATTGTAAAAAGAGAAAACTAGTTCAGTTGTAAAATGAATTTCAAAATATATTTTTTTAATGAAAGATAAAAAAACAGCTCTCAATACTCAATACTAATCATGTTTTAGTTTCTTAAAATTGTTACATGGCAGAATATGCTGCAAATTAAGAAGCTAGCATATCGCACAAGCTAAAATCTTGCCCATGATTGCAATTTATATTAATCTTAATGCGACGAATTTATTTCGTTTGCCTTGCAATTAAAACTAAACTTGAGCTTATAAAAATGTTTGATTCTGCTGTAGTCGAACTATATTTCACACACGCACACACGCAAATACTCACAAATATACGGAAGGCAGTTGACACCCGAAACAAACCCCAGTGCCGAAACTTGGAGACCGGTAAAAGAGACCTAACCTAAGCCACAACTTGCTGCTGCACTTTCTTCGCCAATATAGCTGTCTCGCTTGCACCCTTGCGTGTCGAGTTGTGCGACATGCATATGCATGTGTGTAAAGTGTCTGTGTGTGTGTGTGTGCGGGTCGGTCACTAATAAGAAATTTTCAAATTAAAGCTCTCGCTCTCGCAGCTGGCAGCTGGCTCTTTCTAGAGAAAATGCAAAAATGTGCATTAGAAAAGCCCAAGAAAAGCCCCCCAACAAGTTGAGTTGAGCTGCAACTGCAGTCATATGCCTGTATGTGTGTGAGAGAGCTGCACATGCGTCTGTCTATGTGTGTGTGAGTATGGTCAGCTTCTTAAAATGCAAGCACACACACACATACACAGCTGCAGATGGCCAAAAATTCTTGGAGTAAAAGTAATGCAAACCGAGCACATACAAAACTGCTGCTGTGCAAGTGTGTGTGGGTGTGTGTGTGTCAGCTTGTGGTTACACCCACATGCATGTATTGCTGACGTACGAGGACTCTTTGGTCAGTTTTCTTGCAAGAAAATCTAATCAACACACACAGCAGGCCAGGGCCGGGACCGAGTCGGGTGCACGTTACGTATACGCAACGTTGAACGAATGAAGTTTTGTGCATAATTCGTTTCTGCGGGGCATGGGGTAATTTCTCCCAAGGGGGTGACTCAACTCAACGCAGACTATATACAAATGTAAGTATGCGTGTGTGAGTGTTTGAGTGAGTATATATGCGTGCGTATGTGAATGCTTTTAATTTGTGCAGGACACACAAACAAACAAAAGGCCACCTTACGTGCAGAATTTTCAAGAAAATTGAACACACACACAAACACACATACATGCTAGCTCACTGTGGGTAGTCTGGGCAAATCTTGGGACAGTTTGTGGGTCTGTAAATTGTGCTTGTATCTTATCTTTTTACTTGAGAGCCCCCACCAGCCCAGCTGGAAAGGATACGTAAGATCAAAGGCTGCCCGCCTGCCTCACTGGGATAGCAGCATCCACCGAGCAACTGAGCCGAGTTTCGGCTTTACGCATGCATAATCAATGCATTTCTTCCACATATCGAAAAGAGACAGAAAGAGTAAGAGACAGAGATAGCGAGGCAGCTGACAGATATAAGGTGAGAGAGAGATAGAGTCGACTAGGGGCAGAGTAGTTGTGGGCCATGCTCTAAATTAGTTGGAAAATATAATTCAAGCTCTCGGCAAATATGTTTGCATGCTTATTGCTACGGCATAGCCCCAAACCTGGACCCAATTGATTGAATCATGAACAGGGGATTGGCAGAGCGAATTACTTTCTAGCCAGGCAACAACAACACTTTGACATTTGTCGGCAGGACAAATAATTACTCGCATATTGCAGTTTCTTTTTGTCGAACTTTTTAGCAAAAGAGGGACAGCAACAGTTGCAGTTAATCCCGCAATAAGAAGAGTCTAGTCTGAACGAACTATTTTGAAAACATAACGTTAGGTCTACGATTCTTTGACTCCCATACTCATAGAGAAATTTACCAAGAGACACTGAGAGAACAGAGAGGCACAGTTGAAGCTCAGCATGTAAAACTAAAAGTGTAGCAGGAATATATGAACTACAATATATTTAAAGCAGTTCGCTATTTTTATCGACTTTTCATTCCTAGCCCAATGCAGAGTTATAATTTCCTTATCAAGGCAACAAAGTTCTCTCACAAGTTCATAATTTTCATCAAGTATCCTATTCAAATTATATATTCCTAATTAAGTTCACACAATTCACTCTCTACTTCATAAAGTTCCCTCTCCATAATCAAAGGAAATTTCAACACTGCGAACTCTTTTCAATTCGCCGGCACCAATAAAAAGCAATTACAAAGCAATCAATCGATCTGATCTATTACAATGAATGCTGCACCGCAAAACAGTTATTGAATGCCCCAAAGACATGAGTATTGAGTGGAGTAACAAGTGCAGGGAACGTACTCTACTAGACAGCTGCATGAATGAATTCATTGCAGCCCAACGAGTACTGTACAGTACTTATTTTAGTTGTTTGACCAGACAAAAACATGCTGGATTTCCTTAGAATACCCCCATCTACCTATCTCAGCAGGGGGGGGGTACACTAGATCTACAAGGTCATTGTAAGTGAGTACAGCAACAAGTGTAATAATTAGTTAGTGAATGATTCATTTGCCGCTTTGAATGCATCCATGCAGTACCCAATCCTGTATTCGCCCCTTACATAAATGATAAATCAAAAATGCGATAGTACTTTGTCATCAGAAAGAGAAAAAAAATCGGAAGAGTACTTGAAAAACATGAAAAAGTATACAGAGAATTTGCGAGATTTTTATGTATTTTTTTTCGTCGTTTTTTGTCAGTCTGTTTTGTGCTCCAGTTTCCCCAATTGATTTCGCACAAGTCGTAAATTCCTTTGGCCACGTTCAACTTTCGCTTGTTATTTTTCAGTTTCATTTGTTGCTTTGTTTTGCGCGCGTACGTTTTGCGCTTGTTTTCCTCCTACTCCTCATCCTCCTTCACATCCTCGCTGTTCTGTTGCTGTTTTGCATTTGTTTTATTTGTGAAAAGTGTTAAAAGTAAAAGGCGAAACTCTCATAATGTTATTCAAAGCGTGTAAATGTTTGTCTCTCAGTGTGTGTGTGTGTGAGGCAATACAATGAAAGGCTGCCATAGTTGAGAACGACGCGAGTTGCTGCTTCTCTTTCTCTGCCTCTGTCTCTGCTTCTGCTTTTGCCTCTGTTTCGTGCTCTTGCGCTTGCTCTCGCCACTTCTCGTCTCGTGTTTGTTTATTTGCATTTCCGCTTGAGCTGCAGGACTCTCTGTTTGCGTGCGTGCGTGTGTGTATGTGTGTGTGCGAGACTCAACAGGTTGTTGTCTCTGCCTCGTCTGCTCTGCCTTGTTGCTTCTGCTGCTCTCGTCGTCGTCGGTGTTGTTGTTGTTGTTCTTGTCGTTGGCATTGTCATTGAGTATTTTTTGCCCGCTTTCTAGTTTGTCTTTTTTTATGCGCTCTCGTATTTGTTGCTTCCAAATACTTCTGCCTCCTGCGCACTTGCTTGCGTGTGTGTGCGTGCGTCGTCGTCATCGGCTACGTCATTATCCCCATCATCATCATCGTCATCGTCATCACTCGCCGCAACATTGTCTGCTGGCGTCTTCTTCTCTCAGCACTCTCACGACGTGCTCGACGCTCTCAGCTACGCCGACTGCGACGCTGCTGTCGACGTCGTCGTCGCTGTCGTTTTGTTTTGTTTGTGCGCCTTATTTGTTTATTTGTTTGCTTTGCCTCACGTTGCGTTTTTTTTTTTGATGGTTTGCAGTTTTGTTTTTGTTGTTCGCCTTGCTTTCTCCATTGCCCTTTCGCGTGCAACTTCTCTGCACTTTTTGCGAATTTCTTCGTTTGCTTTTTGCACTCAAAGTTTTGCTCTCTTTCTCTTCTTCCTTCTCGCGCTTGTCTCGCCACCTCTTCCACTTCCTCTTCTTCTCTTCGTCGTCTTTTTAGCTGGTTGCGATGCAAAAAATATTTTCGCCAAGGACGTTAATTGTTTTGCTTCTATTTTTTATTCAACTCGTTTGCCGTGTGTGTGTGTGTGAGAGGAAGAAGGAGAGGAAGTCTATGTGTGTGTGCCAGTGAGTGTGACTCTTGTTTGCTGTTGTTGGTTGCTGTGTGTCTTTTTGACTTTTGTTTCTGCCTTGTTTATGCTCGCTTTTTTATTGCCGCTTCAATTTGCGTGCACTTTGCGGTTCAACTTGTTGTTGTTGCTACTGTTGTTGTCGTGCGTGTCCTTGCCGTTTATTTTGATTTCTTTATGTCTCCTCTTCATCGCCAGTCTCTCTTCACTCTCTGTCATAAGTGGCGTTTAATTTATCAATTTGTGTTTGCCAAAGGAATTCATTATGTGCCCAGTTCCCTTTCGCTGTGTCACTCTTACATTTTCTCCCTCTTCCTCTTATTCGATCTCTATATGCCCCTTTCTTTTCCTCCTTTCCTCTGCGCACTCTGTTTAGCATTGTGTCTGGCTTTAATCTGTTGTTTATTTGCCATCAACGACGTTGTTATTTTTATCGCTTCGCTCTTCTCCTCTTCTTGTTCTCGTTCGTCGTTCGTTGTTTGTTGTTGCTTTGTCATCCCATTTAACGGAAGTTCAATCGGTTGCAATGAATTTTGTTACGCCTTACTCCCTTTCCTGTTTTCCATTTACCACCCCCTCTAATGTATTTGTAATTGAAGTCAATTTGGCTGTTAGTTTGTTGTACTATAAGAAAAGCAAGAGGTCAAGTAGCAACAGCTGAAAGTGCTTCTATATGCGATTAGTGCATGTATTTTTGAGTAATTTCCAATTGCACACAGTGTTGCATGCAATGACTATCCAAGTGAACATACATTGAAACATATTAGCATTTAAAACATATGAAATACAATGGAAATACTATGAAAAGAACCTTATCTCAGTATAGTACGATTCTTTCCCAATTTTGCATTAAGTTTTGAACTTTTTTTCTTTCATTTTCCTTGACATTTCATCATAATATTATACTGATTCTTCTTTTTATAACAAAATGACAAAGCTGACTGTACTAAGAAGTATCAACTTAAAAGCAAAACGCACAAACAAATGGAATTTTAAACAAAGTTTTTGGTTTGATTATCTGTCGAAATTTAAAAAAGAGATGCAGAACAATATTCATACGCCTCTCATTGGAACAATCGGTTAAACATAAGTATTTTCAAAAAAAATATACAAACAATTGGCAGTGATAAGGTAATTTATTGAAGAACAATTTACAAAAACTTTCGTTTCGATCGATTGTTCCTACTACAGATTGATTTTGTAGTTGCTAAGGTGTGTTGCAAACTTCTGACAAAATTAGTATACTCTTGGCAAAGGTGTAATGTTTGTTTGTGTCTCACACACATATAAAAAATATACACCTTCAGTTTCCTACTTGCTATAGAATACATAGGATAATTGTTTAAAAACTCAGCTTCTTAGTCTTTCTCTCTCTTCCTTGCCATAGTCTGTAGAAAATGAAAGGAAATTAATAAAATTATATACATACATTTGTAGATGTGATACTATTCAAATTTGACTTAAGAGTTTCCTATATTTTTAACTTCTGTTTTCTTATGGCACTGCATTTTGAATAGACTTCCCTTGAAAAAGCAGTTTATTCTGATTTCTTTTCAGAAACCTATCCCCATGCTCATCGCATGACAAATGAACAAACACTTAGGGCAACCCCCAGTTAAGAGCGTGATAACTTGCTTGTAAATCCCCACAGCGACCTGCTCATAGAATCGGTCGAGTAATTAAAACGCGAGTCGCTGCTGAAAAGCCAAAATAAGTAATTGCCACCTTGTTCTGCAACTTTTCGAGCTCATCGTCGTAGTCAGCAAACACTGACGAAGAATGAGGAATGCGGGGAACGAAGGATGTCCAGCCCAAGATGAAGAAAAAAACGAAGAGTAAGAAAAACGCACCAAATTGACAAATTAAAAGCAAGTGAAAATTTTACTCAAACCAGCAAAGAGTGGAAAAAATGAACGACAGATATCTGAAAGGGAAACAAAGCGGACTTACGGGCGGACGGGCAGACAATTAAGCAAAGGGATGGGGGGACAGCAAAACGAACGGAGAAAAAAACGACGTAGAAGAAAAAATACCTAGAGCAAGACAGGCTCAACAATTAGAGAGCAAAAAAAAGGGGTAACTAGAGCCGTCGATGGGACAGGAACAGGGGGCGAGGGTTCTCTAAAACTGAGATCCTTTGAAACTTTTGCGTACAATCGACGCAAGTCAGGAGCGGGTGGGGGCAGGGAGCTGGGAGGGAGGGTATATAACTTTCGGGGCGCGCAATTATGATTATGGGTGCGTCGGGTAACCCCCAAGCCCCTGTTCCCTCTGTTCCCTAACCCCCTGCTAAGCCCTCTTTAATTGTTTTTTTTTTTTTTTTGTTCTTCCATTCCCTGTTCTTCCTTTCGTCTCGTTTGAGGGATGTTGCCCAGTTGCCTGGACGGAAATTCATTAGAGCGTTCAGTAGCCAAGGGGAGGCTGAGCATGTCAAACAGTTTTCCAAGACGTTTTCTTGGCTTTTTCTTCGCAAAAATTGCAATTTTTCCCGCCAAACACCCTACCCGGACTGACGAGTCGACAATTGTCTCTGTCGGGCGTCCATTTAGGGGAGGGAGGGGCTAGGCGAGAGTGGGTGAGGGTGGAAAAAGGGCTTCGCTGTGGAGCGCAGTGCGATAAAAAATAAGGACCGCCAGCCCGGCGAGCAAACATAAAAATGCGTACTTGCCTTCAGAAGTTCTATCCTGACGGGCGACGGCGGGATGGAGGGGGGGTGTGGTTGCCACGGGGGCGTTGGGCGTGGACGGACAGGCACCTAAAACAGAAAGTAATCAACCCACACACACACACATAGATAGGAGGAGGCGAAGGACAGGCAGACAGAGCGAAACCCAGTGCAACTCCACTTTAGTCGGTCCCCACTACTCTCCCCCTTCTATCCCCTCTCTTATGCCCTTTCTTGCCGCCTTCCCGTGCCCTTTGCTAGCGCCCCTCGACTCATTTGCACAAAACACACCCACAACTTGGCAGCAGGAGGAACTTTTCTGCTTTTTTGCTTTTCCCTTCGTGTTTTTTTTCATCATTTCTGTTTTCTACGTTTTCATATTGGAGCATTGAGAGTGCCTGTGGATGGGAGAGGAGGGTAGTGTAGTGGGTCGGAGAAGGTAGTGGAACGTCGCTGGCATTGGGGTTCGTTGCGGGTATTGTTCTTGTGCCGCCATGAAAATTAATGAAGAAGTGCCCGACCCATGTTTCGACGGACCTAAAAACTCTCCCACGCACACCCCAAGCAGCACATTCCCCCCTCCCCAACAGCTCAAACTGCCCCCTTGACAGGCGTGCCCAAGCGCCGAGGATTCGTAGAAAAAGTAGTAGCACCCAAAGCTCCATTTGTTGCTGCCTTCGTTGCTCTAAGGGTGCGTGCCAACGTCGCTTCCAACAGCTCCGGCTCCTTCTACTGCTGCAGTTCGTCCAGTTTTCAGTTTCAGCTCGTGAATACCCCCAAAACCAAGTCACCATTTATTTGCCATGTCTGTTCTTGAGCATAAAAGTCAGCGACGAAGTGACCGAACTCCAAGAAAAAAATGCCCAAGCAAAGTTCTATTGAGACTCATAATGGAACATATTGTTCATGTTCTATTAAAAGGAACTTCGATTAATTGAAAGTTAAGTACAAATTAAGATGTTTTCCAGCTATAAGTGCAGGAATTGAGTGTCCCAAATTGATATCAATTGTATATCGTAATAGAAACAGATTTCCTTAAAGAGATCTAGTTTTAGCAGAGGGCTCCCAGCGAACAAGGTTCTTGTGCACCGCACGCTCTGCAAACGCTTAGCTATGGGCCTGGTTAACATTTATAGGAACTTTGTACTGAATACAGAATATACAGTATGTGGGTATGCAATTTTATACGTGCAAATCTTAATTTCCGAATGATTGCTCCTATTAAAGCTATAGCGAAAATAAGTTTATATGAAATACAACTTCAATTGGTAAAACTGAAGCCTAATATTTTGAAAAGCAATAGAGATTCAAATATCACCAACGATCCTACATAATTTTGAATATATTAAATTAAAGTCATAGTAAAGTTAAGGTGTAAAAAAACAAAACACTAGACTTGCGGCAATCACAATAAACCTCAAGAGGTTTAAGCAGATAATGAAGCTGCAAAGAACCCAGAAAGAGTCCTCACAGGGCTACTTACAGGTTACTGTAGACTAAGCGACTAAACTAGCAATATTGAGTAAAAAGCTCTAGAGATTTTGCAGGTTAGAGTTCATGACTCCGTTCGTGAGACCGGCATTGGTTATTAACTCAAGTATGTCGCTAGGCAAGCACCTTCTCGAGGTTAACGATATATGGTCGACTAGTAGAGGCTACATTATGAATTTCCATAGAATAACTTTAATGGATACGAAGCTGAAAAGCTCAGCAGGGGATACAATAAATTAAAAAGGTTTAACCCAGCTAAATAATAATAATGTTTAAAAAGTTTTGATGGCAATGTAATAAAGTAATCAAAATCGTATATAAGAATTGCGGGTAATAGACTCTTGGGATAAATTAACATGTGTACGTTTAGCAGGAGTATTGAATAGGTACCAGGATTGAATAGGTACCTAATGATATATTGCTCATTATAAAATTATAGAAACAAAATGTGATTATAGAAAATATGAAGTTTCAGATCTTTCGGCTTGAAAAATACCTTAACAATATAAATACCTTCGATTAAAACCTGATTTTAATTTGTAGATGATAATAGAAAACCTCTTAATCACATTTGTAAACCAGGCACAATCACAAGTGATCCCTTTCTCATTATCTGGCACCCCTCGTGTTCATTTCGAGTTCTATTAAAGTGAGTGTACTCGCTTAAGTGCATATTGAATACAATTTAATTTCCACTCATGAGAGAACTGCAAAAAAAGGTGCCGTAGTTGACCATTTGGAAAGGGCCCGGAGCTGGAGACAATGTCCATAAAGGAGACGGACGAAATGGCAAATGTGGCAAGGCAAAAGGCACAAAACAAAAGGCGATGTTTAAAACGAGAAGCTCAAATCGCAAACAAGCGGCACATTGGGTAAGCCAAACCCGGCGGGGTAGTCAGACCCAGCAAAACGGACACAAGTGGGTGTGCAACTGTGTATGTGAGTGTGTGCGTGGCGCTGTGTTTCGGTGTGTGTGAGTGTGTGTATGTGTGAAACTGTCCACGTTTAGAGGTGCCCGCCTGGCTTCCGTTTGGCGTTCTCTTTGTGTTTGCTGCTTTTTTTTTCGGCTGAAACACTCGTGCAACGGTCGCTAGGTGGCGCCAGACGAGACGCGACAAACCAACAGCAGTAGCAGCGGAACATGTAGCAGCGTGGACGGAGGGGGGAGGAGGGAAAGCAAACAGAGAAGTAGCAGAAGGCGTTGGGGAAACAACGGGCACGATGACGACGGCGATGGCGACGCCTTTGCTTTTAGCTTGATTGCCAAGCCTAGTTAACTGTAAAGTTTTATAACTTTGGCCAGCTCAGCACCCAGGCAACTCCCTTGCCCTTGCCACCCCCTACACACACACACACACGTACAACGATAGCAACAGCGACACCTACACCGGGGCCGGCAAGCGTTAAAATCGCTTGGTTTATTACACGCGCCAAGTGAAACCGAGCCAGCGCAGGGTTCCCTCCCTTTCTCGACAGCTTCGACGTCACTCGACCCTTTTAAAAAGTCGTCAATACTTGGATTGCCCCCTGCCAACACCCTGCCTGCCTCCCTGCACCTTTTTCCCTCCCTCTCTAGTGTGGCCTCTGGCTGAGTCGTGCAACGGCCTCTGAACTTTTGCAGGCCGAAGGACGAGACGCAGACCGAGACGTAGACCGAGGCCCAAAGACCTGCGCCGGCGTCTATCAAATTCCAATTTCGGTCCCTTTTTTTCAGTTTTTTTGTTGCTGTTGCTGTTGCTGCTGTGCTCCACTGGCATTCAAAGTTTATGGCGTCTTTTTAGCGTAAATCCTGCCTACACTGACTGGGTAAGGGTAACCTGCCCCCCAGCCCACCTGCCAACGGACCGGAACCCCTGACCGCACCCTCCCTCGCTCTAATCACGGAGACAACATCTTCAATTTTCATCCATTTTTTGCGAGAGAGTGAAAGAGATGGAAATCCAAAGGGGGAAGGGGGGACTCTGGGCCAGCAAACCCATCTAAACTGGGCTCGCAAATACCGAACCGAAAGTTTAATACGTTTTTATTTTTGTCGCTCATCATAATACGCACTGTAGCTGCTGTTGTTGTTGCTCTTGTTGTACTGTGCGAATCCATGAAAGCGCTATTTTATTTTCATTTGTTTGATTTTTATGGGAAGTCTGGAAAGTGTATTGTGGCCCTTGCGATGGCAGAACTACCCATATAAAAGTTATATTGCCCTTTACATCTATTTTAAATATACTGTGTGACTTTTGAATGGTTAAATATTTTACAAATTTGAAGAATTACTTATATTTACTCTTCATTTATTTAGAAATATTTTATAAATGGATTATTTGTTCCTTAACTATTTAGTAAGGTTTTCTGGAACTTCTTGTATTCCCTAATATATTTTATTTTATGTTTATTTCTGTTTTAATTAAATTTCCGTTTTGACACGCTCTTTTTATATACTTTTAAAGTATTATTTGACTTTAAGATTTTAAAGCTCTTTGCAAAATCAAAGAATTATTTCTATCGACTCTTTTGTATTATTTGTAATCATATTTTTTATCTTATCTTATTCGTTAAACATTTTATTATTTCTTTATTATTTGCTTATTTCAGTTCCAGCAATGTAAGCGTATTAAATTTCCGTATTGTCATACTTCGACTATTTATTTACACATACGTTTTCATATTTGCTTGTGTTATATTAGAGACCTGCATGAATGCATTCACTTTATAGGTGACAATACTGTACTACCATTAAAAATACTAACCCTACTTATTTTTACTATACATTATTTTTTGAGAACTTATTGAATGAGTGCCGTAGTTTTGGTGTTCCTACTGAAAGTGAGCGAAAGTGAGTAAAAGCTGTACTCTCTGATATGAATTATGAATTATATGAAAAAAATACAATTATATTTTATATTTTATTGAAACACGTTTCCAATAACTGTACAAATATGAAGTACACACGACGACAAATATTAGTACACCCAGTCAAAACAAGCAAAACTAAGCACAACATATAATCACTTCATTAAAAACTGTACTAAAAATGTAAACCATTTATTAATGAATGATTCATTTTCACTGTTGAATGCATTCATGCTGGTCTCTACAGTGTATTTGTTTTTTATACTTTGTTTTTTGTCGTTCACTCTCAAAGGCTTTGTGAGCAGTTGGCTTTGTTGTGATGTTCGCCAGTTCAATCATTGCCTTTTATTTGCGCCAGAAATTTTAATAAATATTTATTCTCTATATACCGAGTACACACACAGATACATACACACACGCACACACACAAGCAAATATATATGCTTTTTTTTTATATGCCATAGTTTTTGCACAGGTTTTGCAAGCAATTTTAATATGTCAACAGCAAACTGTGTTGGAAAGAAACTCAACATTCAGCGACATTCAGTAGATTAATCTGGGTTTTTCTAGGCACCTTTCCGAAGTAGCTGATATTCCAAACACTTTCTAGTAAATATATTTATAATATATTAAAATATAAATATATTTATAATATATATATGTATATTCATATGTACATTTGTTTTGTTTTATTGTCTATGGGAATTATTAAAGAGACGTAGAAAACCCGCGATAACCTTTAGAAAAGTGTAGACATTTACTTGGTATATAATCTAATGGAGTGGAGAATTCCGCAAATCAGACATATTTAGTTGCTGCCCGCTTGAGCCTCAGCTCAGTTTAATCTTGACGATTCGCGTGTGAAGAACATAATCATGAAGCATTTAAATTTAATGCAGAGCTTGATGTGGCTCTGCCTGTTGGGTCTCGAGGTAGGTCAGGTTGACCAGTCTAATATATAATACACATTAGTGGCATTATCTCTACATATTTTGTTGTTTTCTGTCTCTATCTCTACATAGCTCGGCAGCGCAACGATTGAGAATAGCAGACCCAGCGTGGAATTAACCCGACAAGCCGATCAGATCGGATTGCAGCGAGAGTTTTTGAACGAGCTGTGGAAAAGCAAGCAACCCGTGATCGTCAGCAAACCCAATGCACAGGGTCAACTGGTTCAGACCACTTACTCTCTGACTGCCGATGGTCAGCATATACTGTCGGAGGAGGGAGCAGCGGAACCCTTTGTGTTGTCCACCACTACCAGCACCACACCCGAACCACCAACAGTTGCTACGAATCCGCAAACCGATTGGGAGTACTTGCCTAGCACAAGGAACAATCGACCAAGTTTCACTTCGTTTGGCAACAATTGGCCCAACTTTGGTAGTGCATTCCCCAACAGAAGTCCCGAATGGCCACGCTTCGATTTTCCCGCTGGAGTAACACCAGAAGAGTCCACCAAAACGGAACTAGACAACCAGGGACGCACTGTGACGACGACAACAAAAACTTACAGAACACCGTTGTTTAGGGATCAGCCAGCAGTAGGAATACTTTCGAATTGGCCTAAATTTGATTTCCCAGCCGGCATTACACCCCAAGTGTTTCGAAAAACTGAGACAGACGATCAGGGACGAACTGTGACGACCACAGTGAAAACTTACAAAGGCACCGTTCCAAGCAGTTGGTCACCATCTGCTGGCAACAGCGGAACCGGATTTGGACTGAGTGACTTACCAGTGTCCTGGCAGAACAGACCGACGACCACCTTGGACCTTGGACCCAATTGGTTTGCAACGGACACCTTTGAGCCTATTCTACCATCACTACCACAGCCGCAGCCACAACCACTTCCTGTAGATAAACCGCTTCCCGTGCCACGTCCCTCCCAACGGCTTCCCCTACGCCCCACTGTACCGCCAACACGCCCCACTGTGTTACCTACGCTATTTACAGACGAGAGCGAGGCGCCATTGCCTACAGTAGCTCCTAAGAATGGCAAAGGATTGCCGCCTCTAGAGATTCCAACAACCACTCCGCTGCCTTCACTAGATGAATTCCTCAAGCAGACGACGCCAAGAACCGTGGAGACTATCAATGTGGAAGATTTACCCGTTTTTCGCAGCGCCAGCGAGTTGCCCAACGAATCCGTTGGCACCAAAGTTACCAGCTACAGAGCAACCTACACTGGCGCCGCACCACCAAAGACTTCAGATCTTCACCAACCGCTGCAGGATGCACTTGCCCGTGGTGGCATTACAGACAAGGATATACAGGATGCCCGAGCACGCGGCGAAGACTTGGTTCGCACACGAACCCTGCCCGATGGACGTACCGTTCAAACGGTTGTGCGAGTGAACAGCAGGCCCATCTACACTCCTCTGCCACTGCCGAGAGCAGCAGCTTCCCCAGAACCTTACGCCCCCGGAGCTCCTCCTGCATCGGCAACACCTTATGCCCCCAGAGCTGCTCCTGCACCTGCATCAGGACCACCACTTCCAATAAACCCTTATGTACCCCGAGCACCACCAGCTAGGGCCGAACAGCCAAGACAGCAGGACAAAACTATTGACAACTATCTCTCGCAGGTGAATCTATCGCCGGAAGATATTCAGGCCCAGAATGGGGAAGTCGTAAGAACAATTGTCGACAAGGATGGCCGCATCTTGAGCGTCAGGTTTGTACTGAGCACTGTCAAGAATGAGGAACAGGGCCAAGGTCAGGTTCAGGGCCAGACGCAGCCCACCAAATAGATGCTACAATAACTACACCATTTTATGTTTAGTATGTAATCATTTTTAATAAATAAATACAATCACTGATCGAAGCTTATCAGCGTTTGTTGTGCCCGCTGCTGAACCTAGTGGAAGGTCAGAATAATACTTTGAACGCAGAAAAATCATTGTCAATTCGAGAAGTGTGACTCAGTGTTTGTTACATTTTGTCTTTCTCCGAAAAACAAATCAAATTAATAAAGAACAAAAATCAAAAAAACAAAATAAATACGAGGGTACTCTGAAAAATTTCCAGCCTGACTATGACGGCGACCCGAACGTTAGTTAAACTGTTGTATTTAGCTTATGCATCTTTAAGTATGTTCCCGTCAAAATTTCACCCACATTGGTATTTTAGTTTTCGTGGAACAATAAGGAGATGTCAGTGCTTTTGTTAAAATGAACAAACAAGAATGCCGTACATAAAATTTTGTTTTTGAATTGGTTTTGAATTGCCTAGTCAAACAAAAACGAAGATGGCCGCTGTTTACACGTATGTGTTGACAATGTTTCACCATAAAAATCTAACTTTTTTTAAAGATCCGCAGCGGAACAGATATGATCACAGATGACAGCGGGATTCTGGCATTTTTCCCCGCATAAATTATTTTCACCAATTAATTATACAGCAGAGTTTCAAGCGGTAAATTTTAGCTCAAATAAGCCGAGAGAAATTGTCATGTAGCACACTTTCGAGTGGATTTTTAAATAAGAAAACCCGATGGTTTGTGTCTTTAATAATCACAAATTCTGGGGTCGATTTTTAATTTTATATAAATATTAAATAAAATATTAAACAAAAGCTTAGCTTAGCCACTTACCTTCGCTGCAAGAACAAGCCAAAAAACAATTAACTACAAAGCGGTTTATGTTAATCTATGCATATTATTTTTTAAAAGCATTCTAATTTATTACGGAAATACATTCATTCTCAATTGCAAACGCAATTGCAAAGAAAATATGTGAAATAATGAAAAAGCAGTACAATTTTTTTTGTTGGGCTTACTAATTTATTACAACAATTTTTGGGTTGCGCTAATAACTGAGCTGGAAAATAATAAAAAAGGGAAAAATGAATGGAGAATAATATAAAATAAAATGCAATTCAACAAAAATAATATAATATTAAAATTATTTAAATAATACAAAATAATAATACAAAAGCATTGCATTAAGCATGTTTACAGCATTATTAAAGTGAAAACATAAATTGCAGCAAGTAATTCAAGCATTAAGAGATCAAAAATCATATACTAAAAAAAATTAATAGAAATTCAATTGGAATTTCAAAGGAATAAAAAACTATTGCATAATTTTGTGCGTTGCGTGAAATGAACGCATTGGTGTGGCCGAAATGAATTGTGGTTGTAATTGTTGTTGCTGTTGTTGGGGTATATCTTGTAGTTCAGGCAGAGCTCACTAGTTGTCTCTCAATAATTCTCGATTACATTGCGATAGGAGCGTTAGATTTATAAGCCAAGCATGTCAGAGAAAAGAGAAACTAAATTAGTAATAAATTTGTTGTTGATTAAGAACAGAATTTTTAAGTAACATGTATTGCTTAATTATATAATTGTTTGTAAAAATATGTGAGAGTGTGTAAAAAAACGTGATAAAGCCGCTAACTTCGGGTACCTGAAGTTTTCTCACCCTTGCAGCAATATTATAGAGCTCAGTTTGATGATTAATCAATCATAAATCAAAATATTTTCATATGTTTGTCATGAAATAGTTACAATATTCTCTGCAAGGGTATAAATAAACATAACGGAACAGTAGAAAAAAACACAGGCCTTTAGGCGTTCAACTAATTAAAAAGCATTGCCTAAAAATACCTATAAAAAAACAGTGTCCGTTCGCAAATAACAACAAAGCAATGCAAATGAAAGTATGTAAAAACTATAAAAACATGGCATTAATATTTAAAAATTTGTTTGCATATTTATTTTGCTTGATTTTGCGTTCATTGATTGCATTGTGCTAAACACAACAATGAGGAAAAAATTTGTTTTTATGTTGTCTTTGGGTTTAGTTATTAATAAATGTTCATAAAGGGCATTCAAATTTAATAAAAACGTGTCATATTATATAGCGTGGAATAAAATTGCAAATTGAATTTTGTTTAGGGAAAAAACTTATATGCAATTGTTGTTAGCTGGCAACAAAAGCGTTTATTAATACTATAAGTTTCATAATAAACAATTGATAGAATTGATAATGCATTTGCAAAGGGAACCTTACATCTAGTAATAATAAATCATTTATGATTTCAAGTATTTTTTACGGAGATCATACTTAAATATTAAATTGGGTGTGGCTGTGAATAGTTGTTCCACAAAAATCTTATGCTACTTTGATAGATGAAAATGGTTGATAAGAGATCAATATAATATTGAGTGATGAGGTTGATAAAGAATTGCTGATCAGAGTTGCCTAGTTTTACCTAAAAATTGGTGTCTTTGAAATATCTATAGTGTCTTTTTTGTAGGATTTCTTCTTTTTTGGAAGAACATTTTTCATTGCATCCTAAAAGTGTACAATGCATATTTTCATGTCATTATTCAATGGTGGATTGCGGGAAGAACTTCAATCATATTAAAATTGTATCGTACTTTCGAGTGTATCCAAGCAATGGCTTGTAATACTCTTTCTGTCCCCTTCTTAAATAACTATAGGGTATATTTAAAGTCTTTACTCACCAAATTATCGAAGCGCAAAGCGTCCTCGTCGCTAAGTCCCATACTGCGTGTGAGCTGCAAATAAGTCGACGTAATTGGCTTCAGTTGCTCCAAATCTAGCGGCGGCAACGGCGGCATGGCGCTGTGCTCAGCTGCAGCCGTACCACGCAGCAGTAGCTGAGGAATGCGAAGATCTGTCAACGGCTTGGGTGGACTGGGCAACTCCAGCTTGAGCGGAGCGACTGCCACAGGAGTGGATGTCGAAGCGGGCTGTCCATTTCGGGAGCTGGAAAACGAAAGTTTTGTTAGATTGATGGGCGTATGTGGTTGTGGCTGTGAGCCAGAGGGCGTGGCCGACGAAGCGATCGGTGAGCGTGCACGAGTTCTGCCGCTGTCGGGTGAGCGTTTCAATTGCTGCGAAGCGGACATCGACGCAGTCGGTGAAGTTGCCTTGGGAGGCGACAACTGCTTCGACTCTAGTGGGTTATTGTTGTCAGTCGTTGTCTTGGTATTCGTTGTGCCTGTAGTTGATGCTGTGGTTATTGCTGTGCTACTAGTGGTGCTACTGGTGGTGGTGGTTGGGAAGCTGAGACTCTGCAACAGGCTGCTGCCGTAGAGGGGCGGTGCTAAGACCGGTTGGTTCAGCATCGAGCCGCCGGCATAGAAACGTCTCATGAAGTCATAATACCGCACAAGATTGTCACGCGACTTCAGCAACTGCATATCAAAGTTATGGAGCTGAGTGGGATCGGCTAGGGGATTGGCTTGGGGATTGGCTTGGGGCAAGGGAGCCAAGGTTTCAGGCGGACTAAGTGGACGTTGCAACTGAGGCTTGACTCGTATCTTGGGCACGACACTAACCGGCGTCGCTTCGCCAACTGTGACCTCGGCTGCAGCCGAGTTTGTTGAGGGACTGGGAGGCTGGGCAGCTGTAATGGTATCCAGCTGTGTGGCACTGCTGCTGCTGGCCACAGTTCCGCACGCGGCCAGTGGCGCATGTGCCTTCAGATCGGCACTTGAATGCCGGCGTCGCTTGGCCGTGGGACCCCCCTCCAGAGAGCTTTCCGTATGCGACGAATAGTTCATGTAGGTCTCCACCTCCGATGAACTCTCGTTGCCCGCCAGCTCTTGATCTTTGCAGCCAGCGGCGGGCGAGGTGGGTCGCAGATTTTTCTTGCACTCGGGGCAAATGGTCAAAAAACGAGTGACTGCCTCGCGGGGCAGAAATGCATAGGTTTCGGTGATCTGTCGAGGTGGAGAAAGGGGAAAAGCATAAATCAAACAATTGTAAAGTAAACTAGTTAGAAAGATTAAGTCGAGTTTGCTCGACTGTGATATACCCGCTACCCACGTTTAGCGTATTTTGTACATCAGTACATCTTCAAAATTATTTCGAAAATAATTTCTGTGTTACTTATTCAACCGCAACCAAATTTTTAGAAATAATTAAGGCGTTCATAGTTATTGTAGTTAGCAAAAATGAATTGTCCTCCAATAAAATTACGCTTTGAATTTTCTTTTTATCGATTTACGGGGGCGGAAAAGGGCGTGGCAAAAATTTAAAACAAACTTAATCTGCTCGCAGAATTTATTTTCGGAGATGTAGATTTCCACTTGGATGAACAGACAGACGGACATGGCTATATCGACTGGGCCATTGATACTGATTAAATATATATTGTTTGTAAGGTCTGTCACGCCACTTTCTGCCTATTATATATATTTTCGGTTGGCAAAATCTGCTATATAAACTGATATTATTTTAGTGGTTCATACGCTACACTCACAATGCGATAGGTGCGCTTCTGTCCCGCGTGCATGCCACTGCGCCCGCCTAGCTCCATGTGAACGTTGTAGATGATGTCAAAGAACTCCTCCACACAGGCGACCTTACGGTAGATGCGACGACCAAAGTCTTTGCTGGTGGAAGCGGCAAACAGATCGACGGCGCCAGGATTATCTGAGAGAACCGCTGTAGTGGGCAGTGGCTGCAGGCGCCGTCGACTGCCAGGCGCCTCCTCAAAGCCATCGGGTCGTTTGGTGGTGAAGCCTGCGGATGACAAAGCTTAGTCGAGTTAGGGGGGCCCTCGAGGGTGCTACTGCCAACTGGCACTTACCCTTTGTCTTCACCCAGAAGCGAAACTTGGAGCTATCGGGGCGACTGTGCTCCTTTCCCTCGAGTGCCTTCAGGATGCGGGCCTTCTTGCGCAACGTTATCGTTTTAGTCTTTGCCTGATCTCCATAGGTCTTCAGGGCCCATGGCTGGAACAACTCGTAGATCACTTCACGGACACTGGCCAATTTGCCAAGCGGCGCACAGCCGACGGGTTGTTCCAGTTCATCCACATCGGCATCGTAGGCAGCCTCTGCCTCCAGCTCTGGATCGCAGACTGTCACCGGAGAACTTTCCTCGCGTTCGTCTATCGCGTAAAGCTTTCGCTTTTGGCCACAACTCTCGGTGGGCACGGAGGAGAGCTCTCCTGGCTGAGCCTGATCGGGCTCGAGGCTGTGCTTACGATTGCCATTGGATTGCTCCATTGGGAAGTGAATGAACGGGATCAAAGAGAAGTAAACTCGGTTGAACAACAATTTCGATCAAGGCAAAGTCCAAACGATAAACGCGTGCATTGATTCAAGTGGGAAATTTAGATGAGGATTTTCTGGTAAATTTCTATAAGGCTTTGCTATGTTGAAATTAATTCTTCGTTCTGTGGGATTTCATGGGTTAGGCTGTGAAGTAAAGGGAGGAAACATCACTTTCGTTATTTCAGTTTCACACTTTTTCAGAAAAAACACTTTCAGAATTTATTGAAATTAATTCAAACATTTTTTCACTCAGCACATTTCACCTACATTAAATATCTCGTATTTTTTGTAGATACTTTTTACAGTTTATAACGAACACAACGAAAAAAGTTCAACGAAAATATGCAACAAAAACAAATGTTATAATTTTTTAACAATTTTAAAAATCATAAAGAAATCCCCACAATAACGAAAAACAAATGGGAAAATTTCAACACAACAGACAAAGCCTGGAATAACAAAAGTTGCGAACGCGACGCGACCGAAATGAAAGTTCAAACTCAACTGATCAACTTGGCTTTGATCGAGCATCGGCCAAGGATCGCCAAGGATGCTGAGGTCCAGTCGAAGACAGGCTGGGCCAGATGCAAACCGGTTGAGTGACCGGTCATCTTGGCTGAACTTTGCACGTCAAGTTAATGAAGGACAGACAGACATGGCCAAAGGGGTAGCTGCACAGCTTCGCATGTGAGTGTATGAGTGTGTAGACGTAGACGCACCCGGAGATAGTCATGTGCCTACCTCAATAATTGCGCAATTGTTGAGCAAGCGACCAACCCAGCGCAGGCTGCGCCACTTCTTTGTGTTTTCAAGAAATAGAACAGAAAAAGAACAAATACCAATGCTGCTCTCTCTTTCGCTCTGCCTCGCCTCTATTTCTTTTTCACTCTCTTGGGAAACTACCCCTAAGACTGCTTCGCGTATTTTACATTTTCATAGCATACTTTTCGGCGGCGAGAGTTTCTTTTAAAATGTTTTCCGCTTACTTTTTCTCGCCCACCCACATGTTGAGGCACGTTTAGTCATGCCATCGCCCCCAACCCTCCTTCCCACCATCTCGCTGACGCCTGTTGCGTCTTTTTTTGCCTTGAAGTGTGCATTGTTTGGTCTTGTTTTGTTTTACTTTTGGCTTTGACTTTGACTTTTGTTTGCTTTGCCGACGTGTCAGACGCGGCGCCACTGAAAATATGATAAGCTAAATATGTAAAGAGGGAAGGAAAGTTATGCTCCTGGGCAGATATTCATTTTTTGAGTCTATTTGCATCAATTACCAATCTAAATTAATCAACAAATGTTTTGAGCTTCGTCTCAAATTTATTCGAACATACAAAAGTATGCAACAGTTTTTTCGAAGCGCACTTGCCTGCGTGTCTCGACTGGGACTGCGTCTTAAGGGTGAGTTGCAGTTGTGCCTTTTATCTCTTTAAGGGTTAGCGACTTCTTTTGTTTTGTTCTTTTTGTATTGCTATTTGATTGCCTTCTGATTGGTCCTCAGCAGTGTCCCAGTCCTCGCACAGTGTCTGCGAACGGGGACATCCCCTCTGTATCTTGAGCTCGCTCTGTTTATGTGACTTCTGTCTGCAGCTTAGCATCTGCAGATCAAGTTCAACTTAATTGCTGGACCCTCAGCAAGGTTTCTTCTCAAAACTGGATCTTTTTACATTAGATTTACCCAATTTCTGCCGCCAAAACGAAGCCAGCATCAACGGACAGTTGTTGAAACTATTATTTGACCGGTTTTTGTAACGTTTTTTCCTAAAATATCTTTGGAAAAAACCTGACAGTTATCTGTGTAACGTTCATTTAAGATGGTAACAAATGTCCCACAGCGGTCAACAATTAGGCGGGAAATTATTAGAATAGGTCATATATCATTCTAAAGAGAAGTCGAAAGTTTCTGACAAAAATATAATTTAAAAAGTAGAGAAAGTTTGAACTTATAGAGAAGTCTAAGAGTAATAGTATAAAATAAATATCATAATTTAACAGTTGACAGTATTAATATTAAAGTATAATTTCTTCAAGTTTCCTGGTTTTTTAATATTTTTAGTTAACACCTCTTAAGCTCTATACCAACTAAGAAACAAGTTACTTCATTTAAACAATGCTTTGTCCAGTATCTCATCGAAATTGAGCTACTCTTCAATATTCCCAATATTCTTGCTAATATTCCCGTTGAATTCCTGCAAATAAGCTTCATTTTTATAATCCAAACCAAATTCGTTGACTGATTTGCCATATGCGCTGCGCACTGGCATCCATTTGCCGCACAGCAGCTCATTAGGGACATTAGGGACTGCAGCTCATCGTTTATGCATTGAAATTTGCAGTCACTTGTGAAAAAATCAATGCATGTCTGAGTAATCGATGCCGTCTAATGGAATAGCTAAGCTAATAGGGCCAACACGGCCAACACAGCGACGAAGACACAGTCGAAAGGGACAAGGCTGGCTCGCTGGCTGGCTGACTGACTGACTGGCAGGAACTGCAGCGTCTTGTGAGGAGGACAATTAGTGCAGCGAGTGGGACAACAAACAATGCGGGACCCATAGTCAGGCTCTTGGCCATTTGTTGAACTAATGTTTGGCAACAGAGTCTTGGCATTTGGTTAGCAATTAGCCAAACTGGCCAACTGGCCAAATAGCATGAATAAATCGCAGTAGGATGCTCAACTGGTTTCATCAGGACTGCAGCTCTAAGCAGCAGGACATAAACTAGTTTCTCTCCTGTACGGACGACGATTGAAACTTTCTCACGCTCCCTCAGCATCCGTGGCAGGACATGAAACTTTTATAAAAATCTGCTGAACTTTCACATCAAAATTTCAACAGATTTCAGCCCAGAAGACTCTGCAGAAGTACCATAAACCAAAGGGCCGGTTTTTCAAACTGGACACAGCATCAAGGAACGGATAACGGGCAAACGGGCGACTGCGAGACGTTGAACTTTGACACGCATCCCGGCCAAGATGCAACCCCTTTGGTCAACCAGTTTACAGTTTCCAAGTGCGTTCCGCCGCTGGTCAGTTTCAGTTTGCTCTGCTGTTGCTCATCTGCTTAGGGTGGTTTCCTAGAGATGCTGTCGCTGTCCTTTTGATTTGCAATCTTTCGTTGGCCCGCATACTCTTGGACAGCCTCCGCTCCTCTCAATGATTTTATTCTTCTCATATTTTCGGCAGATAATGTCCAGTTTGTTGTGCACTTCCCGCTCCCGCTTCCCGCCTCTCTTTCCTTTGCTCTGTGTGAAAAAAGCCCCGCACATTATTTGAATGTTTGGCTGATCTCTTGACGATTGTTGTTGTTGTTGTTAATAATGATGCTGTGCCAAAGGACACCAATAAAAAGTCTACACTTCTCGAAGCGAGTAGAATTTGCGCCTGATGGAACCAGTTTTGATTTGATGCCCTGATCGAGTCATTAATTTTGTTGATTTTTCTTTTGTTTTTCGATTGAGAAAAATCTTAAGAATTGTTGAGATTTAATTTAATACAATTTGGTTTTTTTTTCTATATTTTAAAGTATTTAAATAATAACTAAATATTAGATATACTCGTAAATGTACCATTACCTTATCTCAACAATGCTTTCCAACAGTTGCACACCTCATACGGGGCAGCGCAGGACATACTAAAATTATGTGCTCTGGCACCTTAGCTCTTAATTTACTGTTTCTGACAATAGCCAACGTTTTATTAAGTAAAGTGTAATTAATACAAACTCAATTTTATGTTAAGCAGAACAGAAAATAAATAAAAAACTTTCAGAATAGTTCCAAATATCTCTTCAATCTCTTTAATTCATTAGATTGAAAAGAAATTGGGATTTCTCCTCATTAGTGTCCATAGTTTTTATCTGATAGATACCTTTCATCCATTCAAGGCTCTTCTGTTGTCCCCCAAACCAAATGCCATTCATCTCCCCCTGGAGCAGCTAAAATAATTACAATCCAATGTCGAAACTTTATACACATTTCTTTAACTCTTTTGGCCTGCATGTCCCTTTGTTGTTGCTGTTGTTGTTGTTGTACAGTTGGTGTTGTTGCTTTGTGCTGTCTACATTTCAAATGCGTGCAATTCATTTGGCGCTTTCTGTATCAGCGATCCCTGGGGAGGGTATGAAAGAGGGCTGGCGCAGGGCGTACTGTGTCGATGCGGTGCGTGGAAGCGTTCGATAAATTTCAATTACTAACCCAATTAAAAAATGTTGTGCGCTTTTAGGCGCACCGAAATAAAAACAAGTATAAAATAAATATGCAAAAAATATTTGCAATATATATTTGTGCTGAACTTAACAACAACAGCAGCAACAGCAACAGCAGCAACAGCAACAACAATCAGGCAAGTGGAATGCAGGCAACAACAGCGGCTCAAACCATTTTTAATTTATTTTTCCGCTTTGCTGTTGCTCTTGTCGTTGTTGTTGTTGTCGCCAGCATGACACATACGCACCATTGGCCCCGCCGGCTGTCCGGGTATGTTTTTTATACCTCTACAGCGGCTGCCCTTGCCACAGACTCGCACCGACCGCCTTCTACCAGACCATCGCCCCTTCTCCATGACCAATCCCTGCCGCCCTCGCACTCCCCCTGGCACTGGCACTGCTGCTGCTGTTGTTGCTGCTGCTGCTGCTGCGGCAATCAGTGCACCTATGTATGTGCCCTGATCCCGGCCAGGACTATCGCTTCGGCCCGTTTGCTTGCACGCGTTTTCGCATTTGGGCATCTCTTTTACTTTTTGTTCATTTTTTCGACGCTGCGACAGGCCGCGTGTGCAACGGTCAAGAGTGCCTGGGCAGGAGGCAGCGAAGGGGGGGCACGCGAACGGAGCCGATGTGCGCCGGCGAGGCCAATGTGCGTTGACGTCGACGTCGACGCCGGCGCTGTTGGAGCGGTACCGTTATATATTTTTATATATTTTATTTTTCATTCGCGCACGCACACAATAAAACCCGTAAAAAACGGACACGGCCAGCGAAAAAACGAAGAAGAGGTAAATAATGTACAGCGGCCCCGGCCGCGGCAGCTGCAGCGCAGGATGCAGCCTGACAGATAGGCAGCCAATGCGTTGCATACTTTTAGGCGCGGCGACAGCTTTTTACAGCACATACGCAGCACGCGGCAGTGCGAGAGAGAGTGGGTGTGCATGCGTTTGTATGTGCGAGTGTGTGTGTGTACATGTGTGTGTTTGCATTGGGGCGTTGTCTGTTTTATTCATTTTTTGTGCGTGCAGCAACGTTGCAACAACAAAAAAAAGGATTCGCGCTGTTCTGGCACTTTTTGACAACAACAAGCACGTTAATGATAACAACAACAATAGCAACAATTTGCGCGAACTACAACAATAACAGCAAATAATTGAAACGTTGGCGTCGCTGTCGACGCCGCTGTCTCTCTCGCTGCCGACGTCCGCTGCAGAAGTCTCCATTCGCTTTGTGCGTTTTTAAATTGCAACTGAAATATGCGTTAATTTATGTTGCGTTGTTAAGCCGCACACACAAATACACTTACATGCACACACATGCATGCACAGAGTAGACCCGCACACACAGACACCAACACACACACACACACACACTTTCATGCACCCCTTTTTGTGTACAACTCTTCTCATTATTTGCCCTCTTCAATTGGTATCCCCCTCATTACCCCTACCACTTCCTGTTTCCTCACCTCTCCCCCTCCTCCCTTCCACATGCAATTTTCTCCTTGTTCGCTCCTTCTGCCCCTGCATTCGCTTATCAATTTGTTTGTTTGCCTGCTGGAATCAGCAACAAGCAAAGGAATTACAATACCCACTGCGAATCCTATGAAAACTATGAGATGTTCGTATCATCATCATCCGATTGATAATTTTTGTTAATTTGATGGCCTTTTAAATGATATCTCGCATCGCTACACGTCGCATCGCATCGGTTGACGCAATGCCGCATTGACAGCTGTTAATGAATGTATTATGCGTATTATACCAACCTGCCAGATCATTAACGAACGTGTTCGAGAATACAAAAAACGAGTCCATAAATATTTCTCTGTTTTCATCTGTAAAATGCTTTTTCATTTATTAACAAAGATTTTTATTTTGCAAGGAAAAGTAATTACTTTGCGTTGCTTATTTTGAATTTGCTGTAATAGATATAAGTTTCTAGGTGAAGTTACATTTAACACTCGAATTTACCTTATTTGTTGGTGTGACTGGAATCGAACACCTAAAACGATCACGCAAAAAACAAGCAAGCAGAAATTGCAGACAACACAGATATTATGATTTCATTTTCTTTTTCATCATGAAGCTTTCTCCTCTTCCTAAATTGAAGATAAAACGTACTTGAAATATTTTCGGGTATGATTTATCGTACTTTTCCACTAATCAATCAATATTTTAATATCATTTCTGCTCGTAACAGACGGAGCACTCTGTAGATTCAACCCAAGAGGGCAGTATAGGTCCGCAGGCACTGCAAAAAATGTAACTCGGCCGATAACATACTGTTCCAGATACGTTCGTGGTTCTACTCTGCATTGCGATGTTCCACAGATATATTTTTGCCTGCGCAGTCTACTTGCAAAAGGCTCCTTACCGGGCAGGCCTCATACGTAGACGTATAAAGCATATTCATAAGGGTTGTATACGATTGTTCAGCATTTGCCGTCTGATCTTTAATTTAACAATGCAATGTTTTGTTTGGCTCCGTACTGTAGTACGTGCTCAATATAAATAAATTACAACTGACTGCTTAAACATGTTAATTGTATATGATCAATCAAATTATGGCAAATACTATAATAGTTAAATTACCTTTACTTGACTAGAAAGTAATCGTATACCCAAAAATGGTCAAAAATGGGTGCAAATGTATGAGCCAGGGCTGCCTGTTATCCCTAAGGTTAGATTAAGATCAAAACGAGGAAAAAAGGCTACATTCGGCATGCTGAAAGTTTTATACCCTTGCAGGTTCTAATCTCTTCGATAGTTTCAATACTAGTTATATATAATTGCACAAAATTGAATGGCATTGTGTATATTCAATATAATGTCTCACTTTAATTGCCACTGCTAAGTTAAATTACTTATAAGATCAGAACTGGTCTCTATAAAAAAACCCGAATTTGGCCGATCATTCCTATTGCAGTTATATGTTATAGTGGTCCGATATTTATTAAATTTTATAGGCATATTATATATATAGAAAAAGTCCGATACAGTAAATTTGGTTGCAATATATTGACAAATAACAAAACTAGGTTGTATTGCAGGTAACAATATATCGGTCCGATCCATCTACTTCTAACTCCTCTCCAGCGTGCAACAACAAAAAGCATGTGTGCCAAGTTAAATCAAGATAGCTCCAAAACTGAGGGACAAGTTTGCGTTGCAATAGATAGACGGACAAACGGATTGACGCTCCACTGATGCACTGACGCAGAATATATATTTTTCAGAAATAATACTTGAATATTTTTGAGCGAAGGGTATCTGACTATCAGACGTACTCGACTGCAAGTTTCACTATTTGTTTTTGACAAACTTTACAAAATCAATGTATATATTTTTTAAATAGTTTTAATTTACTTTTATTTTCCTTGGTATCGCACAGCTTCTTGATTGGTGCAATCAAAATGAAATTGGCTGCTTTCATCAACATTTAATTTTTGTGAAAATTGCTTTGACTCTTAGTGCATAAATTGATTCGAGTCTGGCTCGCAACATTTCCATCTGGCATCTATTAAACACAATATTATTATAACAAGCACACAAGATACTTAACGAAATGTCTGCTTAAAAACATTTGCAAAATCCTCAAAAAGAGCAAAGTTCGTGCATTTGCATGTCTTTTTGTTTTGAGAACAAAACACACACACGCACGCACACACACACAGGCATACACACACAAACACACAGACACATACGCAGTGGCACAAAGCAAAGTCCAATTATAAAGATGCATTCATTTGACGCATCCTCAAGAAGCTGACAAAATTTCAGATGTGGTATAAATGTTACCTAAGGAATATTCGAGAGAAAGAGAAAGAGAGAGACCAAGAGAGAAAGAGAGATGGAAAAAAACGCATATAAATCCTGAACGACGTTGCATGAGCTGAGCTGGACGAGTGAGCGCCTAAATGTATGCTATATAAATGCATGCTGTGCATATTTATTAATGCAATTGTGAATCGGAAGTCTCCATGTATGCGTGAGTCTGTCTCTCTGTGTCTGTGCTCGTTTTGCATTTGGTTGAAATTAGATACAAAGACGCACAAAAGTATGTGGAAACGAGAGAGAGCCCAGCTCGGGTCAACTATTTATGGAGCCCAGGCTGCATTTGGTTTGAGTTTTCTTGAGAAAATGACCAAAATAACCCCTTGGAGCATTCAGAGGAAGCAGCTATGGCAAAGTGCAATGGCAACAACAACAACAACAAGGAAGACAACAACAGTAGTAGCAGCAGCTACAACAGCAACAACAACGACAACGACAAACACAAAAATGCAATTACTGAAATGATAACATGGCCTATGGAAGCAAAAAGGATTCGAGACGATTCCGTCTTCAGCTCGGCTGGCCCGGGCAACTCAAGATGTTGATATCCCAGTATGCATGTGTGTATGTGTGTGTGCATGTGTATTTGTGAAGTGAGGCATAAAATATATATTAATGTATACAAGAAATAAAACACGAACAGACCAAATGCAACAAATTTTGAATGCGCTTTTTGCAAATATTTTTAAAAATGCTAAACGGAAGTTTGAAATACTTATAAAATATAAATAATATAAATATATATATATTATGTTTAAAATGTATATACAAGGTTAACAATATTAAAATTATTAATATTTAGTTTGATTTAAACTCGGATAATGAAATGTAGTCAACATTTCTCCAATATTGGTTGCAGAGAATTCGAAGAGTTTTCCTATAACCCACTAAGATCGGTTGTGGTTGTGTCAGTTGTAAGTGATTAAGAGTAATTAAGCGTAAATAATTAAGCGTAGACAGAAAGTGAGGACTCTGAGTTAAAGACTCTAAAAACCTTATTGCAATCAGCACAAAAGCATTTAAGCTATTATTTTTAGAACAAAAGTCAAAAGGGAGCGCCAGAAAATTACGAGTTACTCTAGAAGCAACACAACAAATCAATTGGTTAAGCAGGGTATATCAATGTATATCATATTTTATCAGATTTACCATAAACATAAGATCATTTAAGGTATTAATGTTATTGTGCCTTTTTTGTAATTGATAAAATCCAAATATATTAAAATCTTCTTTAATCGAATAGATAAACTTCCTAAGTTATTCGATATACTCTCAGTTAGTGTATGACGAAAATGTTTTACCTGCTTACACACACACACATACAGTGAAATTGCATACGTGTTGATATATACTCTGCACAGTACGTGCATACATATATATTTCTGACTCAAGTCAAAGATTTTCTATTAAATTTTAAATAATTCAATTTTACATTTTACCAAAAACATTGCAAATGAGTAAAGTAAACTAACACACACACACACGCGCCCAAGAGGCAGCCACAGTTGCAGCTGCATTGAAATGCATTTGCATCCACACACACACATACATAACAATATAAGTGTGTAAGTGTGTGTGTGCGTAGTCGTGCGTGTTGCATCTTGTCAAAAATGTTTCATTATATTTGGTTTTGTCTTGCCTCCTGCATTGTTCACTCGAAGAAAATCTTAAGCCTACTTGCAGGCGCCACAGCCCGAGTCGCCTCGGTTCGGAGGTACCCCAAAAACTTCTGGCCCATTGTCTTTGCAGCTTTCGAAAATCTATTGCATATGCTTAGGAGGCAGACGAGAATGGGGTGAGTGAGTTGAGATGGAGAAGAATAAGGAGGTGTGGAAGAGGTTTGCTAGGCTTCTGGGCTGGTATGCTGTGTGTGTGTTTGGTCGATTTTCAAGTGATTTTTCATTGCAACGCCCGCCTGTCCAGGGAGTTTCTTCTACTTGTGCTGTTTGTATATAATTAGATGCCATGTGCCGAGTACAGTTTTCTATGTACAGTAAAACTGCCAGCAGGCCGACCCATTATGTATCCACATCAAGAGTATATAATAAGTATTGCATGCGTGTGCCTGAATACCTCTCTCTGTATGTGTGTAGCTGTTCGTATAGGCAGTAGTGTGTGTGTGTGCTGCATCTGTTTGGCTGTTGCATCTGCAACGCTCATTCGGCTTTTCGTTCATTTGCCATTAGCCAAATTATGTAATTGGTTAGTTTTTAGTTTTTTAATGCTCTCGAAGCAAATTCTTATGACAAACACTTTTCGATACCACTGTGCATATAATATACAATTTTAATGCATTCTAAATACACACTGCATTTTTGATTGCGGCCTGGCATTTTTATGTCAAATTTATATAATCGATTTTGATTTATGAAATTATACGACATTTATTCTAATTGCAACAGCAGCATTACTCAAATTTGCCTTCTCAGTTGTTAATGTTAAGTGCATCTTAGTTATATTTTTAGCTTACTGCATTAGCTGTCCATTAGACAAAAATAACTACCGATGGAACCATTGGTAGATTTCTGTTAAGAAACGTACAAGAATGAAGAACACGTTGCAAGTAAATAGGAAGATATTTTTTAATTAAAATACACTTTTTTTGTGCCTCTGATTTGACTTGCGAAGCGAAGGGATTGTTCGCCATTGCAGGGCAAACCAAATCAAATGATGTAGGCTAAACTCTTTATCTGTCGCCAAACTACTTATATTTTATAGCAACAAATATGTATTATCAATGATTAATTTCATTTTATTTTCTATTCATTATTAATTACATAATAGTGATATTTGACCGGAAATACCTTTTTTCCCTTGCCCTTCGACATGCCGTAGGCTTTATTCCCTTGCAGATTCCTATCTCCTTCGACTTTACCAGTTATATATAATGATCCAGAAGTTAATAATAAAACGTTGATTACTGTCTAACTTTAATTGAAAATTATTAATTCATGTTTTTTTTTAAATACTAGGTTTCATAGAACAGAGCACAATTCGACCTATTGTTCCTGTGGCAGTTATATGTTAGAGTGGTTTTGATGAAAATATGCAAAGTATTTAAGTAGAAAAAGTCCGATGTACGATAGTAAGTTTAGTTCCAATATCTTAAAAATTAATAAAAATCGGTAGTTTGTATGGTATTTATACGATATATTGATCCAATCCGACTCGTTTTGACTTATTTACAGTGTGCAGCAATAAAAGTAACTGTACCTAGTTTCATTAAAATAGCTTTATAACTGAGATGCTACTTTGCGTTAAAACAGATAGACGGACGGACTGATGGACACGGCTAGATGCAGTCCCCTGTTGACGTTGATTTAGAATATGTGTATGTGAGTATTTATGTTGCAAACTCCTCTCAAAAATATTATATCTTCAGCAAGGGTATAATAAAACTAACAATTGATTGAATGACTTTTATTTATTTTTCATCTTTGAAATATATATTTTTTGTGCCGTTTTTTTTTAATTTGGTAAATTTTCATAAAATAAATAAAAATATGTAATTTTTAATTTAAATGTATCTTAAAAATGTTCGTTTCTGAATTTACATAGTTGGATGTATTGATTGATAGAAACTGTAGAATTTTGAAAAACTATAAAATATATTAAATCAATTTACGCCTTTATAGTAGATAGAGTTCACTCTCCATTGCCCACGTCTGCTAATAGTCAACACACTTTAAGCCCATTGTCAACCGCAACGCATAAATTAAGTGTGCACATAAATTTCATCATAAGAAACGTCAAAGACGATGTCTGACACCACCAACAGCAACAACAACAACAAGAGCAACATCAAAAAGCAACAACAAAAGCAATGAGCATGACCCCCATGGAGGGCAACCGAGTGTGTGGAGGATCTAGTCAAATGCCAGTGTACTCGTAATTTGTGCTTATTGTGCAAGGAACTGGTCTGCCAAGTGGAGAAGCTGCAGAAGTGTATAAGGTGGCGGGCGGCATGGGGGCGTGCCAATAGCCCAAGACGACCACAAAAGAAGCGGACAGCGGGTGTGCTCAGGCCAATGACAACTACAAGAACAAGAACAAACATCCACGCAAGCACACTATTGCAAATGCACGTATGTGTGTGTGAATGTGTGTGTGCTAATATTGAGGTAGGCTCATTGACGACGACTTGGGTTTGATGGAGTGGGAGTGGGCGGGGAGTTGAGTGCGATAGGTGTTGGGGCTGGGGATATGGGGTTCATTGGGGTCGCCAGTTGCACTCATCATCAACTCAAACTCAATCAGCGGCAGCAACAACAATAACAACAACAGGAGTACCCCGTTTGCAAATGTGTGTGTGTGTGTCGCTTTTGACATTTACTTTATGTATTCCGTGTAATCAGTGGAGCTGGCCACGGCTGGAACGGGGTGAGGAATATGCGCGGCTTATGTACGCGATACGTTTGTCCGCTCGCATTGCATATACATATGTGCGTATGTATGTGAAATGCCGTTAATTATATACTTTACACTAGCCTACGTGACGTACCCACACACACACAGACACACGCGTATCCACACGGCACACACATTCGCACACGGTCTGACAGTAAGACAGGCGGCAATTTTAATGTACAACAAAAGCGCGTTACATTTTCCATTGTTGTTGTTGTTGATGTTGCTGTTGTTGTTGCTGCTGCTTTTGCCGCTGCTGGTGCAATTGTGCGTGGGTATTGCGTACATAGAATCGCATTTACATAGCGCAACAACTACAATAAATACATGCATGCACGGGGGGTCACCTATGTACCCCGTCTATGTACATAGTTTATATACATATATCTACATATGTATGTGTGTCTGTATGTACATGCTTAAACCGCTTTTGTTGTGTGCGTATACGTTTGTTTGTGTGTGTGTGTGTGTGTGTGAAAAAAGTGCATATTATTTTTTATACGCACAAAAGTATGCAATGAAAAAAGCAAACGCTGCACTGCACCGCATAGGCGCATAGATTTTCACCAGACACTGAACAGGGAACTTCCCCCCTTTTTTGGCATCATTACCAGTCATGAGAGCGTGGTCCATTTCCCCCATCTCCTTGTCTCTACCTATTGACCCTTCATCCCCTCGCCGGCGCTGCTTTGAGTATTTGCTATGCAATTTTTCGCTACATGCCACAGAAATAATAAAAAAAAAAACACACACACAAATTCGCACACACTCACACACACTTTGTATGCTCAAACGTTATCCTCGTTGTTGTCGTTGTTGTTGCCCGATTACAGTTGATTTGCATTCTTCATGCACTCGAAAGTGCTGAGTGTGTGTGCGTTTGTTGTTGTTGTGCGAGTTACAAGTGCAAAAAAATCGCAACATATTTAAACAAAATGCAAATGTCAACATTTGGCGTAGCGTTTGGTTTGGTCCGGTTATGCTTCTGATAAGATTTAGAGGAATACAAACAGCGCTGTAATTGATATGATTTATTATTAATATTTATTGATAAGCTGCGCTGATAGTATGCCAAGATAATAGGAGGGTAAGAGAAAATAAAGAACGTAGAGCATACTCATGGGAAAGTGTTTCTCTAATTTTAGATTGTTCGTCTCATTACCATTCAATCATATTCCATAAGTATTACATTCATATTTATATACATATTTTTGAAATTATTTAGAATATGATAAATCACCATTATCAATATTTTCTTATGAATCAAAAATATATTAGTTTTCTTTGGACTTCAAAACTTGAAGCGGGATTAAAATATTTTTGTTTGGGGTGTTTACTAATTGTTATTGCACATTGTTAGTTCATCTTAAAATACAAATATAAATACAACATTAGTCTCTTATAGGTACTGCTGATTTATTGCAGTTTGATGAGACAATTTATCAAATTTGGTATGACGGACTGGTATGGTTTCATCAAGTCGACTAGTGATACTTAGTGGAGTCTGCCACGATTCCTTCCGCCTGTTACATATATTGCACAAGGTTGGGTATAACAAATTATGAACAAAACAATTTTAATTTTTAATTTTAAAATATTACTAATAATCTGAAGGGTGATTAAAAAGGAATTATAAAAAAGTTATTCTGAAAAGTTCCTAGTGGGGGGTACTGTTTCTCATTATTATCAGAAAACTACAATTAAAAAACGACACTTTACCAGTGCTGCTATTTTTGACGGGAACAAGCAGAAAAGGAGCTGAACTGAAAGCCAGTATAAAACGCGCGCTCTCAAGCAGTCGCAACATTGCAGTTAAGGTGAATCCTTTTTGATCAGACTCATCCGAGCCACAAAATGGGGTCGTGTCATTGGAAACAGAAAAGTGGTGAAATCCCGTTTTTAACAGCGCTGCCCAACAGTGCGTTAACAGTAACAGATGGTTCTCGTCCGCACTAGCACTAAGCATCGAACATATTGTGTACTCAAACAACGGATTCTACTCATTTGATGCTATCACTAAGCAATGACACATAGAGACCTCAAACAGCGGTTAAAGTTGCTGCCACTGGTTTTTCGATCCAGCTGCCCCAGAGCTCGAAGTATTGAGAGTAAAGACTTCAGCTGAACGCTCGGCTGGGGCAGCTGGCTGTTCGGCTGGGGCGGCTGCGTGTTCGGCTCTGAGTAAAAACAGCGCATAGCATCAAAACTGCTTCAGTCGCACAACGACAGAGGAACGATAAGCATGCGCATACTTCTTTGCGCTGTGCGATCGTTTCCATGTGTGCGTGTATCCGTGTATTTTGTGTTTCGGCGTCGAGAGCCTGGAGACAGGCACAGTGGGCAAAAATAGTTATCTTGCGGCGAAAATGTTAATTATATTTAGTAATTACATATTTATGAAGTCTTTACTCTCAATGCTTCGAGCTCTGGGGCAGTTGGATCGAAAAACCAGTAGCCAGCAACTTTAACCGCTGTTTGAGGTCTCTATGTGTTCATTGCTTCGTGTCTTGACGCTCGCATAGACGATAATGTGAATACATATATACGGGAACTCTTCAAATAAACCGCCAATTGTAATTTTGGCATTCACCCGCACACGCTGCTCCACACTGAACGCAACTGCTCCTCACTGAACGAATCAGCTTACTTGGCTCGTTTTTACCGCAGCCCTGGTACTCTAGTACTGTGCGCGTTGCAAGTAAATTTTTGATTGGCTTGTTTTCTTAACTTTCCTTCCCATCTGTGCACGGAAAACTCAACTTGTCAGCAGCAACAATTAGCATTGCGCAACTAGCAGCTTCTTATCTGTGTACTGTGCCGCCACAGTGTGCTTGATCGCGAACATGTCCGAACGTTCCAAAGGTGACGTGTCGTCGTCGTCTGCATCTTCGTCGCGCGTCAACAACAATCGTGTGGTAAAAAACCCATTGCTGAGCGCATCAGTGACCGGGCTAAGCTATGATGACTTCCCCAATAAGCCGCTACTGCTGCCCGCAGCGCCGCCCGTGGTGCATGCACCGCCACCGCAGCCCACAACGGCCCTCATTGCTGGCATACTCAATCGCGGTAAGTGTGTCAGAGGTGTAGCGAAGGGGGTGAAACAGTCAAGCAAATTCACTTGTCACTTGTTGCTTCCCCTTCCCCTGCTGCTGTTGCTTCTTCCTCCCCTAAAGAGACTTTAACGTAAACGTAAGTTTTCTGGCACTTTATTGGGGGCAAAATTATTAGTATTTTGTTCGGGTCTCTATGTCTTTCTCTCTGTCCTACTCCATGCTGCGCGTGGAGTGTGAGCGATAGGTGGGCAGCTCCAGTGATACCTTGCGTCGTTTGCAACACCAGATTATGCACCACACCAGCAGCACAATGAGCAGCAGGAACAGTATCACGCCCAGGCAAATCGCCGCTATGGCCGCCTCTGTGAGTACAACATCCCTGACATCGATATTGATGCTACGTTGATTCCCTGCAGCATCGTAGGCAGTTATGGCCACCTTGGGTTCACAGCACGAGGCCATATAGGTGGCTTTCAATGGTTCCGATGTGCCCGCCGTGTAGTAATTGCGATAGAACAAACCATCCGCCGGCGTCGTCTGCAGACGCAGTACACCCGATTGCCAATCCTGGGCTGTAATGTCCAGTGTCCAGAAACGATCGCCACAGCTCTGTGTATCGCTAGTGACAAAGTCGCAGCGATTGCCAAACTCCCACGACAAGGTGGGACCAGTGGTGTCCTAGAAGGATCAGTTTTAATTCCAATCTTAACTTGTCTTCATCCTCTTATCGCACACTCACCTGCGCATCAATACTGGAGATTACACGCAAACTAACCGCAAAGGTGCTTGTATCTCCTCCATAGCTGGTGAAGGTGATTCTATCTGTAGTTCCTGCCGCTGTGCCCTGTGGCACCAGCACAGTCAATCGCACTGTGCTTGTCTCCCTTGCGCGCAGATAGAAACTAAAGAGGAGGAGCAGAAGGAATGAATGAAAGATCTTTTGTATTCAGCTGCCCATGCCTACTCACCTAGTGGGACTCAACTGCACTAGGAAACGCCGCTCGTCTGTCACCTGCACCGTCTGATAGACGCGCTCCGAGCGCATATTGGTCACCTCAAAAAGCAACGTAGACATTTGTCCCGCTGTCACCTGCAGTTGGGATTGCGTGCTCAACTCGATCTTGGTGCCACAGCGTTGCAACAACATTGCATTCAAGCTGGCACGCTGTGGTTCTCCTGTGGCGGCAGCAAACTGCGTCTGATTAAGATTCGTTGCCGTCCCACTTGGCTGCACTAGCTCCGCTTCCGAAAAGGTTTCCACTTCGCTCTTGGGTGATTTGTCCACATCCTCCAGCTGCTCCTTTGTGTCGGGGGGAGGAAACTTAAGCTTGGCCAGACGAGCCAACGAGACAATCTTACGTTCGCTGGGTCCATGCGTGTAGTAGCTATCGATGCGTTTGATGATATCACCTGAAAGCAGAGAAGGAAAAGATGGAACTGATTACAATTTGTAGGCCACACGTGCTTGTTGTTGTTCTCCTCGTAGAGACAACTAGATGGACGGATGGTTGGTGGGTTGGCGTCAACAATAATTCCGTTTCAGATGACGCTCCGCTCGCACTCAAGGTTGAAACGGTTATCAGGGCGCGCTCTTATCGCTGCTGCTCAGAACGCCGGTTAGCAAGACTTGTTTTTGTGTGTTATAAGCAACGCATCTCGTAATTGAAACTGAATTTGCGCTCAGTTGTGCTCGCCTGGTTGCTCAATAAGCTTCAATCGATTCTCAAAAACTTACCAAGAAAAACATCAGCTTTGCGTTCGGCGCGTATAAATACATTATATGGCTTATTCGGTGATTCCGGTATTAGTTGCAGCTTAAATATTGTCGCCTTGCGCACCTTGTTGAGCGGTACGTAGGCGTCGAGTTCATTCGAAGATTCCTCATCGTTTGTATTATTGGTAGTCGACTTCAATTTGACCAGTTTTTTTAAATTGATGTCTAAAATAAGAAAATTGCAAGTTAACAGGTGACTTTTGCCATTCACTGCGCACGCGTGCACAGCTGTTTGTCGTGCAGCGTTGCCAGACTACGCTGCATGCAAACGCTTTCAATAATATAACAATAAAAAACTGTGTATGCCGCTAAAATTAACTTGAGCACATTGTAAAATTTTATAATGCAGCTGCAAAATTGAGTCATATGATATGATATTCATACTTAATTAATGATAATTAAACAAAAGTGAGTGTGTTAACACGTTGGCAACTCTGCTACTCTGTTGTGTATAGCAGCAGCTGTGCTCTTGTTGGTGTTATATTTTGCTGTTGTTGTTGTGAGAAAGGAAAAACACTTTCTGTGAAATTGACTCGAAATAAAAAACAATTGGATTCGCCAATGTGAAAGCAAAAAAATTATTTAACAATTAACTAACGCCAAAATGCAGGTAAACTAGCGTTAAATGCCATCTCGAACACCACATGCCAATTGACTCCGCGCAGTGTAGACCAATTTATATATGTTGGGAATTCTCCGTATGTGCCTCATCAGCTCAGCAGCAGCAAAATCGCATCATTTTGGTCAGGCCACTTTTGAACTTGGCCGTGGAAGTGGCCAAATGTGCATGTGCGGCTACACTAATGTGTATGCATGTGTGTGTAATTAGCTGTCGATTGCTGAACTGCGCAATATTCGGCAATAGTTTCAAACATTTTGCCACATAAACAAAATTGTGTGTTGTGAACAGTGTGTAATTTGTTATTGTTTGTTAACAAAATTGTGCGATAACTATTGAGGCAATACATGAGGAGCTGCTTGGTCCAGTAACTTCCATTGATTTGTACAAAAAAAATAAACGGTACAATTTGTATGTGCGGGTGTGTAAGTGTGTGTGCATGTAACTGGGAATGCATAATATTCCGCTCTCTCTCTCTCTCTCTCTTGCTTACTCTCTTTTACTTGGGCAGAATGAAATAACTTCCGCAAGATAAAATTAACTTTTATCGGTAAATAGTGCAAAATAAAATTTAAAAAAAAATTAACTATGTCTACGTATATATACATTTTGCAAGATAGGCTTGTTTTTTATTAAAATCTGAATACATGTGCCATAAATTACAATTTATGGCTGGAAGAAATACCAGTTTTAATACCATAATTTGAATATCAGAAATAATTAACTTACGGGAACTGAAGTGAAAGGAAGAATCGGACTTCGATCGTGTTTTATCGGTACTACGACACCATTGTTCATGTTAAGACCTCAAGTTTTGCTACCAATTTTTCGTTAATGCTCGGAAAGGTTGCCTTTTGTTGCGATAAGTTTGAATTCGAATCTTATTAGACTCTTGACTCACAATTGCCTCTCTGTCTGGGTGCGTCTAATCTGTTTACATTATTTATAGAACAACATGAACTTTGAACAGAACTACGTGGACATATAGAATTGACTGATGATTAATGCCAGACAATCGGACTGGTTTATAGCAATTACTTATAAGCTAAATGTACTTAGTGGTTAGAAGCAGTTTGCATTTTGTGTTGAAATATAGCTGAAAGTTTTGTGAAGGATCTTTAAAGTGCAAAAAGGAATAATATTATTATATATATCAAATACTTACGCATAGTAGGACAAAACAAAGGACAACAAGTGCAAAGAAATATAGGTATAATCAAGTGCTGATAAATCACACCAAGAGGTTTTGTTATTTTCCATTGGTTTCTTTCTTTTTTTGTTGTGTTTTTATTAATATAGTAGACCCTTAAAGCTAAACATTTATTACATTAAACATAGATTTATTTGTTTGTTGTTGAAGAAATTATTTTGTACTACAAGTTAATGTTAAGTTTTTTTGAGCATTAAACTAGCGTTTTGGTTAAGGAAAGCGTAGAGGGGATGGGGCGAGGAGAGGATTCATTTTGTTTTATATATACATAAAGTAAGACTTGGTTTGGTTTTTAGGGGTGGTGGGGGGAGTAGAATGGGTTAGTTAACATAGAACTTACAGCTAAGCACATATAAATAAGTACAGTTGACTTGTGGGACATTTGACAACACTGGCTTTCAATTGGATAGAGATATATAGAAGATAGCGTGAGTTAAATTTACATATAGTATAGATAAAGTTAGCTACAAAGAGAACTTAAAACGAGTTTAGCCTAAAGCGTGGTGGTGTGTGAGCGCGCCACTTAATTGAAGATCCCTTACTGTTGTTGAGCCCGTTATGCAACACTACTACGAAGTACAACCCTGCTTTGCTTTTACTTTGCTGCTACCTCAACATCTTCGACTACTTTTGGTTAGTACTAAAGAGTGAAATAGCTAAATCTTATGTGGAGTGTCTGTGTGTGTGTAAGTGTGTGTGTAGGTATCTGTGTGTGGAATGGATTGTGGAAACTAACCACCATTGGGTGTTGCCAGTGTGGCACGTCGCATCTGCTCATCAACATGCACATGCAGGCTGGATAATGTTGTATACACAGGCAGCTCTAGTTCCTGGGAGCCCTGATATGTCTCCGAGATGAGTGTGAGCTGCAATTGGAGAAGAGAGGAAGAAGAGACGTATGCGAGATTAGCAAGCGATTATTGTTGTTGTTGTTGTTTTTGTTATTGCTTGGAATGTCTAAGTTTCCTTTCTATAAACAAATTTGCCCTTCACTTTTCTTTCCATAACCTAGTTTTCGCACAAAGATGCAACATCATCTCAGCCTCAACACAAGCAACAACAACAACGTTTCTACGTCGCTTCGTGCTCTTGAGCACCTGCCCGTAAGGTAATCCAAGCTGATGTTTGCGTCTCACTTGGTTGCTTGGGCAACACTTGTTGCTGCCTGCTGCTGCTGCTGCTGCCACTTTCAATTTCAACACTTAACCAGCTGCCGTGCCAGGCCAGGCCAGGCCGACTCCAGCAGACTTTTAATTACACTAATTACTTTGCTTTACAATGTTGTTGTTGTTTACCGTATTGCCCGCTATGTGCTGTCCATGCTCGGTGCTCACAATGTGTATGATTTCGCCGCCAGATCTTATGGCCACCTCACCCAAAATGCCTCCGACAGCTTCCTCGGTCTCATTCTCACTGGCCGCACGCTCGCCATACCACAGCATAAAGAGCTGCAATATAGTTAAGATATAACCGCATTAAATTCAATGTTAAATCTGAAGATAACACAGTTGTCTTTATATTTTTTTCTCTCTCTCTCTCTCTCTTTATCAATTTACTTACGCGTATTCGCTTCTTTAGCAGTGTTATTGCCGCATCCTGCACTAAATCAGTGTGTGGTGGTATTGTTGCTGTGGATAAAAAGATTGCACTGTCATAGGGCACCAGCTCAGCGGCTTGCATTACGCCCAAAAATGCATTGCCTCCCTCATGCTCCTTGGTACTGTTCAGACCCGCAATGAACTCGCGTGTGTTGTTAAAACTGAAAGCAGCGGGAGTGCCTAATAAACAAAGATTAAAGAGAGAAATTATATATGAATAGAATGATATTATAGATAGGTATATTATAGAGTTCTATTTTATAATTTGACGGGAAATTTCAAAATCCTGAGCTATAAAGTAATAGCCATAAGCTCAACCTACTAGCATAGTATCTGTATCATAGTATTTTGCTATCCAACTATCATTTTTCTCCAGCTTTTTATATCCTTTAGAGGTTCTAATCTCATGTACATAAGAACCTTTTCCAACTTCCCCTCCCACTACATCAATAGTAAGATATAGCAAGAGAGAGATATAGATTTCTATGTCATAATTTCCATGAAAATTTAGGGAGCCTTTACCATAAAGTACGAGCTACAAGCCTTAAATATTTAATACCGGATCTTATACCCAGTCGAATATAACATACTCTCCCTTTCTTTCACTTACTCGATCCATTTAGGGTGACAAGTACAATCTTTATATTGATATTCTTGTCCTGTAGGGCATCGATATACAGTCGTTTGGTTTGATCTAGTGATGCAGCTGATGGATCCACAATTACAGCAAGGGGCATGCGTATATAAACATCCTTAATGTAGTTGCGCAACTGATCGGCTGGGAGTAGTTCCGGCTTGACCAAATGAATTGTCTTCGTTTGTTTTCGTGGTGCTGCAGTAGTAGTTGTTGTTGTTGTAGTGCTTGTTGTTGTCATTGTTGGTGAGTTCGCAGCTGGAACTGGAGCACTAGTACCCGCAAACCAACCATTGAAACCTGCCTGAAGTGGTGATTCTGTTGTAGTTCTCCCTGTTGTTGAACCACGTCGCTCGGCGCTTTCGATCACTTCATCATCATAATAATACTCAACCGAGGTGTGCTTGAAGGGCTTCTCGGTCTTGTGAGTAGGCAACTGCTGATCCGTATGCGCCTGCGGCTGTGCCGGCTCATCGTGATAGATAATCTCCTCTTCGTGATCCGTTTGAGGTTGTGGCGTATACTGCTCCATCGTCATGGTGTCATCTTCAATGTAATCGCTTTGTGCCGATTGAGATGGTGGAAATCTTTCCGCCTTTGGCTTGCGCACATACTCAGGCACTGTAGTAGTTGCAACGGTTGGCTGCTGTGGCTCCTCCGGATGCTGCTCCTTAAGGTGATGCTGCTGCTGCTGCTGCTCCTCCTCATCGTGCATCTCATCGTAGTAATACTCTTGAGTATTATTTGCAGGTCTCTCGACTTTTGTCTCCTGTTTCTGTGTGGGTGCATCCTCCATTTCCTCAGCTGCTGTATTCTCTTCTGCACTGGCTGTAGGCAGCGATGCTTCAGTGGTCATTGCCGGTGGAGGTTTAGCTGTGGTGGCTACAACATCACCATCACCTGCTTCGAGACTATTCTGATGATGAGATCGCTCCACTTCGTCCTCCACTGCAGCCGCTTGCTGATCTGGCTCGTAGATATCTGCCGAATTGGCAGCTCCACTGCTATCTCCGCCACCATAATCATCATCCTTGGCATCCACTTGGAGCTGCAGCAATGCCAACACCAGCAGTCCAATTAAACTTGTTCGCACTATCATCTGAATTCCAATTGAAGCTTCTGCTGCTTATCACTGTCTCTCTCTCTCTTTCTGTCTCTGAGCTATCTCTCTCTCCTTCGTCTGTCTGGGTTGTATCCAAAATATCTGCAAATAACAAGAAACTGTCATAAATCAAACATCATTTTTGAAAGCTACCAATATTGGAGTAGATTGATTGATTGTCCCACTCGGCAAGTTGACGCAATTATGTGCCATTATTATTACTATCATTATTATTATTATTATGATTTATTTCTGTGTTGAAATTGCGCTCGAAATTGCCGTTATTTTCATAGTTTCGTCGCTTTCGCAATGCGCGAAAAAGTGAAATGTTTTTACAATTATTGTATTATTCTCTTATTAAAAGGTATTTTCAATAATTATAAATAATACGCGAGACAAAATCGATTTACAGTGACGCAGTCTACATTCATTTAAATGTATGTGTGTGTGTGTGTTGTCCACTTTAGTCAATTTTCGCTTGTTCTAGTTGAGGGGGCAACTAATCGATGGAGAGTGAGAAAACAATTTTAAAACATGTAAAACGCTTTAATTTGTATAAAATTAGTGCCTTAATTGAGTTGGAAATGAGGAACTTTTTACACATGCGGAGGCACAAAGAACATGTGTTCACGAACTACCTAAGTTTCGGCAGTTTATAGTACTCCGATTAGAAGAAAACTTAGTCAGGCTCTATAGAAGCATCATTACTATATGTATAGTAAATATCCTTGAGAAACAAAAGTGATCTACGTAAAATACGATCATGAGTGGAAATTGTGGAATTTGTTGAAGATGCTGAAGAACAAAGAACATCTGTTCACGAAATACCTAAGTTTTGGTAGGTTATATAATATTACTCCGATTAGAAGAATATTTAGTCAGGCTCTATAGAAGCATCATTATATAACTAAGTTATCTTCAGGAACAAAAGTGATATACGTTAAAAACGATCATAAAATATACACGTAGATAGTCTATCAAAGCGATCCACCTCTCTTTCTCTTTCTCTCTCTCTCTCCCTCTCTGTCTGTCTCTCTCTCTTTTTCACCCTCTCTTTCCCTGCTCGTTATTGAAAGCTTGATGGTGCGAAAAAAATGCGCTTACCACGCATTTCTTTCTTTCATTCGTCGTTGAAACCTGATGAACTCGCGTAAACAAACGTATTTATGAAAAGTCATGTTCATAGTCATGAGTTCAATGTAAAACATGAGATATAAACGAGCGTGAAACACACGAACAACGCCCAAAAATTATAAACAAAACATGAAAACAAAAAGAAACACAGAGATTACAACGATTTTCTTTCTTTACAACTGAAGAGCCTCTCAATAGATTCAGTAGCGCATTACAAAAATGAATATAAATGGATTGTAGAAAAATAAATAAAGACCAAAACAAATCAGAAACAAAAACTAAACAAACAAATCGACGTGATATGGTCAAGGTTTTTTTGACAGTGTCGAAAACTTGCTGCAGCTCGGGGGGGGGGGGAGACAAGAAGGCGGCGGCGCCATCGGCTTTATATGAAAGACGTTGACATTAGCAAATGATCGCAGCGTGAGACGCACAACTGCAGCAATAACAACAAAAAAAAACAACAACAACATTGATAACTTCTTTATGATGTCTATAAGGTTTATGTTTATATCTATCTATCTATGTATGTTAGGCTCCTCTCTGCAATTAAAAACTAATAACTGACTAAAACTGATGCCTGCGCTTGATTAAAGCCGGCAAGCAGTTGCTCATTTTTGTTGTTATTACTGCTATTTGATTTGCCTTCGTTATTTGCAATGTTGTTGCTGTTGTTGTCGCTCAATTTGCTCAACTTTTAACATTTAATTAGGCAAACGCAATTAGCACTTGAGATTGCGCGTCATGCGAGGCATTTGCGTCCATCTCTCTCTGGCACATTTATTACTTTATTTACTTCTATTTCGTTTATTTACATTTATTATTATTTTATGAATGCATTTTGCGTTTATTGCCGAGCATGGCGTCTTGTTTGAATAACAAATTAGTGAGGAATCAATTTGAATGATTGATTTCTTGGCTTTTCGACTCGTGATGTGTGTGTGTGTGTGTGTGTGCAACATACAACGTGGTAAACTCCTACCAACAGTGGTCATTAATTAACAATATGCAAAAAAAAGAAAATAAAACTCAAATAAAAATGTATAATAAATAAATCCAAGCTGAGCCTGAGTTGCTTCCATTATTTTTGTGTTGTTGTGTGGAAATAAATTAAATTAAAATATTCTGCGATCGTTTTTCTCGTTTTTGGCAGCTGCGCACGACGTGTATTTCTGTTTTTTTATTAATTTGAAAACTTATTTTTTTTTTACATTTTTTGAAGCAGTTGCAAGGTCAACACGCATTTTAAGAAGCCGGTTCCAAAAAGTGTGGCCGCTACTTTAAAGCAGAATTAGACAACATCATCGTGGCATAAAACATGCCCAAGAGTTACAATCGATAGCCTCCTCTGTAGTAAGAAATGAAAAGCAAATCGCGTAGTTCTGCTTTCAATTGTTGTCGATAAACTGAGACACGTACAAGAGAAACAATTTCTTCGATATCGTTCAGTTTCATTCATAACGGTTATCTTAAAGCACTAATCACGTAGTTCATGGTCTCTCGTCTATAAATAATCTGTATAAAGTGCAATGTCAGGAATACTTAACAGAGTGCAGTTAAGAAATGTTTATAGATTTCAACCCACTCGAGTTATGCAACTGTCAGCTGAATCTGAATACGTATTTGCATTTAAATATATGTACATATGTATATTTTAATCGGTACTTAAGCTAAGCATTCCAGTTCTCTCAAGCCATGAAATCCGTTTTGACAGCATGTTATACAAGCTCAAAGCACTCTGTGTCTAATCGATATTCTAGTTCGGGATGTTGAAACTCTTTTGGAATTTCCTACAATTAACGAAAGCAATTAATTTTGTATAATTACTATCATATCGTATATGATACGTATGTACGAGTATATTGTAATATATCAAGTGCACTTAAAGCTCATCAAGCACACCAGGAACCTCTTTAAATGTATTTTATTAAGAAACAGAACGTGCTTATCTCAGTATCAAGAACAGCAACATCATCAAGATCTTAACTCTGACATCAATCTCAGAGAACACTTTTGATTGCAAAATATTCTGAGATCAGTAATTTGTTTACTATTATTAATAGGCAAATTTATTATTAATTAAGAAATATATGAAAACAAAAAAACATTATACTTAAACTGGCTGCGTCAGTTCATCAATCAGAAACTGATATTTGAAATTCTATAAACAAATTAGAAAACGTGATGCCTTTTGCAATTATATGAGAGAGGGGGGGAGGTATGTGTAGAGTAGGGGGGCCTAGCTATATAGCGCGTAAGCATTTGAGAGATATGCGCTATGATTTTTTATATCACTTGCCTGAATTGTTTTTTTTATGGCTCAACAAATTAATGAAAAATAATTGCAAAAATTATAAATTCAAATTGCGTTTTTGTTCACTTCTCTTCTTTGTTATTGTTGTTGTTGTCACTTTGTTTTGTTTGTATTTGTTATACCCTGTGAGTTTGATGATGACTCGGAATCAGAATGAAGTAAAACTTGCATCATGTGTGGAGGGTTTCAAGATATTTTGAGTGTATTTTAAATATTTAAAAAGCCAATATAAATTCCCTAATTTATTATAAGGATTATTAAATTTATGGTATTTATTATGATTATAAAGGTCTTAACTGAGTACGATGAACAGTCTGAAGCTTTTTCCTTAGAGCACTCTTTCCTTATTTTCTCTTATTTCATTTGACAACGAGTTTAACTAAATTCACTACTCCCCAAATAGGGTATACGTTTGTCTATCATTTAACGCAGCTTGCACGCTGCTTTCTACCAAAGTTGACTGCGTTCGAGAAACGCAAACAACGCAAATTGCTGCGGCAATTGCAATTACAAATGCACTAAAATTGAGGCAGTTTGTATAGAGGAGAGTGAGAGAGGGAGAGGAAAGATGGAGCGATGTCTCAGACCCTTCAGTGAAACCCACGCGCCGTTGACTCTGTTGTTTGTTTTTATGTTGCTTTGACATTGAAATGGCAGCAATTTTGTTAATGATTTATTTGATTCGCTTATCGATGCCTAATTTATTTGCATTATAAACCTCTCTTGATTTATATATAGTATGTATGCATATATATTTCTTGATTTTATGGTCTCTTTTCTTTTTGTTCGTCTTTTTTACGTATACAACTTTTGGCATTTCAAAATAATTCTTAAAAGTATTTGTTGTTGTTTTTGGAAACGAATTTCTGATACCTTTTCTGATTTCTTATGCGACTTCTGGGCGTGATGTGGAACTGATCGTTTATACTATAGTTGTATAGTATGCATATATTAGCAATCAATTGCGAGTATTATAAATAATTAAGTTTTTGAAAGTGTGGATAGTTGTGGTGTGGTGTGGTGTATGTAGCTGTTGCCTGGGAACAACAAGGCGGACCTGCGGGCGGGCTGGCTGGCGGTCTGGCAAACAAATGACTTAGGCAACGAACTTGTTTTGCGGCCGGATTTTTTTTTTATTTTATTATTTATCACTCTTCAAGCATATATAGCGGCACATGTATATACTATACAGATATATAATGAATTTTAAATTGAATATGTAAAACGATTGCACTTTATTTATGCTTTTTGCGCACTTCTTTGCATTGTTTATTAACGCGACAACGACGACGGCGGGGATTATGCAAACCTCCTGCCACACCACGACAGAGACAGGCAGAGATAATAACAATAACAACAAAGTTTAATCACTTGCACTTTGTGCAGCGAGAAGAAGGAGACACGGAGAAGAAGAAGAAGCAGAAGAAAACCAAAACGACACACAAAAAATGTTCAGCGTGTTGTTGTTGTTGTGTATTGATTAACCCGTTTAAATGTTTTTCTGCTTCTTTGTTGTTTTGTTTATTTTGTCAGCACACACGTTGCCAGTTTGTTGTTGTTTTTGTTGCTTAAACTTGAGCTCTGTTCAACACTTGCGACCGCGACGACGTCTCAAATGAAACTGAAAGCAGACACACAGAAATCAAGCAACTTGCTTCACTTCGGACTTGGGCTCGCTCGATCGGCTCAACGCAGCTCAGCTCGGCTGGGCTGTAGATGCTGACGACGTCTGCGTCAGCGCGGGCAGCACAATCAGCAGCAACAACGCATACACTCAGTTGTGTGTTCGCGCTCAGTTTTTAGTTTTGGAATCTTAAGAGCGTGATGCTGATAAACTGACAACGTGCTGGCCCCCAAACTTGATTAAGCGCCATGTGGATTGACTTTTAGTATGTGAATTAATAGATATATATATATTTATATATAACGAAGCCAAGTCAGGTATAATCAATTAGAAAGTGATCAATTGTGTTCTTTGCATGCATAGAGTTCTAGAATCAAGTGTTTGCCTAATCGTTTATAAGATCTCATAAAGAATAGATCCAATTCATACTACAAACACAAAATCTAGAGTAGAGTATGCTCGACTGCGCTAGCCAGCTAATCAAGACGATTTATTAAGTATTTCACTTTTTTGTTTAGCGTATATTGTGCTGCATACTTTGCAGGACGCACCTTGAAAAGCAGTACCCCCTTTTAATTAATTTTTTAAAATAACTTCTATGTTAATTATTCGATCACAAACAAATTTGCTGGAATCATTAAAAGAGTGATAATTATTATGCTTGCAAAAAATGTCTAGCAATAAATTTACGCTTGTAATTCAATTGAGCGAGAAGAGGCGTGGCTGAATTCTAAAATAAACTTATTTTCTTGCAATAATAAGACAAACTGTCACCAAATTTGGTAGTACTAGCTCTCATAGTGTCGGAGATCTAGATGTGCCAATGCTGATTAAGAATATATATATCACGCCTCCTTTAGGCAAAAAGTTATTATGCTCTTCCGCGCTATGAGTAGCGGGTATAATAACCTGTATACACCGGGTTTACAGACGATACAGATCTTATAGCAAAGATACGTGTAAGCGAGAGATAACTGTAAAGCTAAACAGTTTTACGTTATCTGAAGCTCCTGTGAAACAGGAATGCAACTGAAGCAGGCTATAACATGTTCTGCTGATTAAGAATAATGAGGACTGTCGTCGTCTCGTCGTTGTACAACTTGTTTCAGCAACGTATGTGTGATATATGAGCATTTGCAGTACAGAATCAGATAAAGAATTGTGCATTCGCACGATCCGATTACGCTCTATATGATATATAGTGGCAATAGCCTCTGCAAGGGTATATCTACCATATGTGAATGTGGTAGATCATCAAAATTCATGCCGTATAAAATATTATATGCAGCAAGGCAAACTGAGGTCTCTCACTTTTATAATTTAGAGGGAAGTTCGACGCTACCCATAAAAATGCGCGATGCGAACCCGTCCATATAAAACTTAATGCGGAACTACTCATTTGACTAGGCAAATTCAAACTGATAACAAATTTCAATTGATTCATCGATCCAACTGCGTTCTACTATATATTGTAGTTGAGTTTAATCAAGTTTGGTTTGTGTATTGTGAGTTCTTTCTGACACATTTCTCTTTGTGGAACGTTGATTGTGCGTTGGCGTCTCAAGGTTTATTCAATGTTACCTCACCGAGTACTTAAAACTAAAGCGTTAGCAAAATACGCGCTGCAATAAGAGTCGAAACATTTTACGAGTTTATTTTTTATTCTTTTGTATTCAACGAGACATTTTGTCGGTTCCAGCAACAAAAACAAAAACTAAGAAAAGAGTTGTTGTTGTTTCTTTTGCTTAGCCTTTTTTTTTGTCGCTCGCTCTTTGAATGAACTTGTCGCTGCTTTATGACAACAAAATACAAAAACCAAATGTTTCTTCTTGTCTCATCTGCCTTTTGGCCGACAAAAATGATATGATGTCTTTGCTTTTTGTCGCTGTTGTTTCTATTGTCGTTCAGTTGTCTCTTTCCACATAAAATCGTGTGCGTTGTGACCTACGTGCGTTGAGCTTACTCTTCCTCAATCTGGTACCGATGTGGTTTTGCGAAATTTCGTTTTTTTCCTTCTCTATGACATACATTTTAAGAATAAGAACTGATATTTGACCTGCATATGGCAATTTGCTCGAAGAAATGCTGTTAAAGAAGACATTATATGAGGTCGAATCGAGATTAGATTATTTAAAATTAATAGACTATTGAGAGTTGATGGTATTAACCAATGTTTAAGGATCTGATCTTTAGCACGAAGAAGCAAGCTCTGTCCCGCAGATAGACAGACAGATGCACTATGTCAATATAGGCTCAAATCTTGATACCGAATAAGAATATATGTATATATAATTTACAGGCTATGCCCATTTCTGTCTGTTGCACATATTTCACATTTAAAATCCATGGGCTAAAACAACAAATAAAATATCACAAAGTGCCTTAAATAATACTGAACTATATAAAAATATTAAATATTATATTTGATATACAACACAGATATAGTATTAAAGGACCTTCACTTGCACTAATGTATATTATAACTGTACATATTAAATCAGGAGTGTATTCATACTCAATTATTAATATTGTTTATCATTTTCATCACTTTTTAAACGTATCCTCTGCTTTCTCTATACACCTTTACGTTTTATTTTTCCGTTTTATATGTTGTAATTATATTTATAATGAACACTTCATTGATTAAAATATTTAGCAATTCCCGTAAATTTATTTTGGGTTTCCACAAATTGATTTGAATCGAAGCTCGCGAAAAGTGCTAATCAATAAATAAATTTTGCAACTTGTTGCCAATAATCGATTTGCACTTTAGGCTCGTAAACTGGTGCAAGTCAGTACAAGTCACGATCATATGTTATACTATAGTACAATATATATATACACACATCTGTTATATCCTTACGTGGGTGAACGCGTTGACACTTGAAGACGAACTAGCGCGAGTCGAGCTACTAAAACAAAGTTGCCTAATTACACGCCCTTTTGTACTTGCAGTTACTTCAGATATATATGTGCATGTGTGTGTGTGTGTCATAAATTGTTTAAATATTTAACAATTGACTGCCAACGGACGTTTAGACAATGCGTTTCACGGTGCAAACAATACGCACCCAGTGTAACCTAGTATTAGTATTATTGATAAGATTAAGGTGTACATATATACATGAATGGTACTCTATAGGCTCGTAAGAATCTACATCGGAATTACCAGATATTTGAGTTTACCTTTGAAAATGCGTCACAAGGCCACAAACCATAAACTGGGAGTGGAACCGGGGAACTAGGGGCATCACAATTGGTCTGACCTGACATAATTAGCATATGCTGGAATTACCCCGATGACAGGGCAAGACTACGGGAACACGACTTAAGGGGCATTCAGGCCCTCAAATGAAGCATTTCATTTGAACTGGCTGCTACCTGAGTTCGTTGTCTAAGTCTTTTGCTCTACACCAGGAATATTCTGCGAGTATGTCGACTTGTTGGGCTTGTTTGGACGGGAATACACTGGAAAATTTGGAAAAAATATGACAATTTTATTACTGTGTACATTTCAAATACTCTAATGTAATATGTATGTGCTTATTGATAGGTGTGGAAGGTAATCTGAATAATAATAACATATATACGATATAATGCATTAAGAGATTGATGGCAATTTAGATGGAATACGCTTTAAGGGAAAGGGAATTTAGATAATAATAGGGAATTTAGATGAAATATAATATAAGGTATAGGGAATTAAGTTGGAATACGCTATAAAGCATTGGGAATTAAGAGACTGAATGGAAATTCAGATGGAATACGATATAAGGGAAAGGGATCTTAGATATTGATTAGAAATTTACATATTGTAGTTAGAATACGAATAATTCAGAGATTGTTAGGAAATCAAGTTGGAATATGCTATAAGGGATAGGAAATTCATGGATTGAATATCCATCATATTAGCATATGACATAAGGCATAGGAAATTTAGAGAGTATTGGGAATAACACATCAGAAAGAAAAACAACTTAACATCTACTAAAGTGATTCTAGTATATCATAATATGTCTCTTAACTTATCTCTAATATACATCTTAATAATCTCTAAAGAGTATTATAAAGTTTATATCAAGTCGAAAGGAGAACATTAGCTAAGTTGGCTCATTTTCCCCTTTTTGCCTTGTTTTTTGTTGTACTTCTGCTGTTGCTTGTTGTCTGTATATATGGAGTGGCAATAGAAAAATCGTGCGCTTTATTTATATCATCGTTTCGCCGCTGGCAGACAAAGCGTCTCGAGCAGCAGCTCAGCTTCGTCTCCTACACGCAACGTCTCCACCGGAGCACGCATTTTATTAAGATTTATTTTGATTTCATGTCGCTCCTCTTTCGATTTTTTTTATTTCGGGTATTTCGTAGCCGCAGGGTTCAATGCCAAAAATGCCAAGCTGTTTTTTTGGTTCAGTTGTTGTTGTTGTTATCTTCTCGTTTTTGGCATGCGACCTGCACGAGCCTTTTGCCAGCCCCAAAAATTGTTGGCAATCTTTTGGGTATCCTGTCGTCTCTCTCTCTCTCTCTTTCTCGCTCTCGCTCTCTTTGTCTTGTCATGTGGATCTTAATTGTTTTATTTGAGTGCCATTATGTGTGCAAGCATTGGGACAGACGGCGATATTGTCTTCTCTTCTTTTAGTTGCCCCTGTCTTGTCTTCTTTTCATTTCTTTTTTAGCCTTAAGTGCTTATGCTGCCTCACTTTGTTTGCTACTGATGATGATGATGATCGTTATGATGTCATGCCACAGCGAATTCCTCTTCATTTCTATGCTCAATTTGTGTGTGTGTGCTTTATTTCGCCGTTTCGCTTTAATATGCTCGACTCGGACTCGGGCCATATTTGAAAGACGATGTTCTACTTTTAGACGACGATTGTTGCGGTTAGACAATCGCCTGTGAATGCCTGCCTATTTGTTTTAACAATTCGTCGCAAATGCGTCACTGTCAATTGCGGCCTTTTGTAAATATTAAGCTAACAACACCAAAAAAAAAGGTAAAATTCTAAAATAAACAAAACTTGAAACTTTTGTGGTTATTCAATGGCCCCTTACAAATCATGTTCCAATACCGAAACGACCATAACTCAGTTCATAACTAATCTTTGTTTTAAGCGCCTCCAAGTTGCCCATTCTCTCCCCCACTCCCGCTAGTTGTTCTCTCTGTTTGTTTTAGTTGACTTTATGGAGTTACATTCGTTACAAGCAATTGCTGACGCAAAGAAAAAATGTCAGAGACTGATTGACTCTATGATACTCTTTACCTTTGCATAACTTTTTTGTGGGTTTCGCTATTTCAATGAAATATGAAAGATAGGTAAAAGTTAATGTAAAATTGGTATATGCCAACTTTTACGGTTAACAGAAACAATATACCCATTTGCAGTCATTTGAAAAAGGTACAGGTAAAAACAAAGTAAAAAAGTTTACAATGTCATGTGCTGTGCAATATATACATAATATAAACACACACTTAACGCATCTTCTAGGCAACAAAAAAACGGGAAAAAAACTCATTTTGCAAAACTTATTACACTAGACAAAAAGTCAAACTTCTCTGCTTATGGGGGACACAGATATTATTGTCGAACTTAACGTATACTATAGATAGTTTTTTATAGAACTGTATATTGCAACAGTAAATTTAAAACACGTCGAACTTATTAGATGTTCTTTACTTACAGTGATTATTCAAATGTGTGTATTCAATTTGAACCTAATCAGCTTAAAATGTCAGTTAGAGATAGAAAGAATTCTTTGCTAACTTTCTTAAAGATAAGGGAACTATTCTATTATCTATATATTTGCAGTGTTAGTAAAAAGCTTATAAAAACTATAAATAATTCAAAGTAAACCCGATATAAAGCTATGCGTGACTTTTTGTCTCAACTGGGTCGCGAGGCGCCTGCTCTATCGCTAGCAAAAGAGCTCGCAGCATACTATCACTATATATCAGAGTTATGCAAAGGAATTCTAAGAGCGTGCGCATAGCTGACTCGCTCTAGTGATCTCAGCTGGCAGCAGTTGGCTCGCAAATATGCCAAATGCGAGCATAAATATTTGCGAGTACAAATTGCAAATTTGGTTGAAATACTTGAACACATTGTTGGTTACATCGGGCTTCAACATGGTTTGAATACCTCGAAAGGCCTCGGCACAGTCACAGTCGCAGTCACAGTCCGAATCACGTTTCAAGATCGAGGTGAATTCTTACTCGACTCGCGGACTTATACCAAATGGCACGTTCGGCTTGACTGGCTTGGCATGGCCCCAACTGCTAGCAAAGCTCATAGCGAACCTCATCGAAGTAATATACTATGTACTATGTACTATGCTCGCACACAAATTGACTTTCTTTCACCCCACAAATCCAGCTCGAAAAGCCACAAAAGAAGCCCAACAATCTTTGCTCAAATGTCATGACATTTGTCTCAGCCTCAGCCTAATGTCAGTTTGGAGAGGTGGAGATTGCAGGCTCTTCTGTTTGGGCTGCCAATGTAACATTACTTGAGTTATTGCGAAAATAAATAAATATAAACGATTAAGAATCCTAAAGAGTATGAGCTCTCGCAGTATATATACACAAATTGTTGTCTGTATAATAATAAATATATAAATTTATATAAACGTAAAGAATATAAGGAGTTGCTCTTTATTAAGCTCATAACTTTATTCCCAGCATATTAATTGAGGCTTAGTCGTATCTTTCTTACACTGCTAGCCTTTGCAAATATAGTATATTCGCTTTATAGAAAGAACTGTCTTTAAATTGTGATTTCCTTGCAAAGGATAGTGTGGAAGAAAGTTTTCAACGAACCTTGTGGGATATGAAGTATTTATATATATTCTGAATGAAGTAAATGGCTTAACTGATAATAATGACATTTTTAGCTTACTCAAGATCAAAATCAGGATCAACAGGGGCGTCAATCTAGCCATGTCTGTCTGTTTGTCCGTCAATCCGTGTCAATGAAACTTGTATACCTTTTCTCCTTATTACCATTTCATATTTATGAATTCAATTTTGAATTAAGTTTCCTGTGTACAGTGCGCAGATCTAGTTTATTTCAATTGTTGGGTATTGCTCTCGTAATTAATATTGAAAGTCTACAAATTCACTCTAATCTGATCCAGTCTATAACATATATAATGTTATCTGTTTACTGACTAATTTTCAAGCACAGCTTTTCAAATCGTAGCTATGTATAATATATTCATTGATAGGTTATAATAAATATATCATAATATTGTTTTATTAAGATTTTATTTTGATCTTGTGCGACGTTTGCAATTTGCATACATATAACCTATAAGTTAGTTTATTTGTATAGGTTGTTAGTTTTATTTGATTTCCGGTAGAATAACAACAACATTTGATTTGCTTTTGTTGCAGAGCCCAAATCTCTAGTGACTGTTGGCCAAGCCTCGAGTATTGACGATAGCGAGACGCTTGATGAGATTAACTTGAATGCCAGCAGCAGTGACGACTCTGTGACAGCAGGAGGCAATAATTCGTATCTGAGTGCAGCGGATGCCAATGCGAATCCATTGCTAGAGCCACCACCGAGCTCCGATTCGTTGCTCAGCCAGGCGGCTTCATCGTTTGGAGCGCTACCCTCGGTGGCATCCACCGTGTTCTCGACCTTCTCAAAGCGTATCTACGGCGATTCCTCCGACGAGCAGCAGCCCCAATTGGAGATACAACCCAACTATATACAGCAGGCAGCACAAGTGCCAGTGCAAGCAGCTGCAGCTCCTTTCTACGCTGCACCACCGGCAGCCGTAGGTGAAGCTGCGCCAGAGCCACCAAAGTTGTATGCTCCCACAGAGTTACCCCCTCTAGGAGTTAATCCCGCATCGCTGCCACCTACATCGGCTGGGCAGAACTCTTATCGCATCAGCGCCAGAAAGAAGTTATATGCACCTATACCGGGACTATCCGAGCAGCAGCATCAGCAAGCATCAGCACCACAGCTACAGCCACCCACTTTGCCCTTTCAGACACCACCATATCCCACGCAGCCCAGCAGTGCAGCTTCAGCTCCAGCTCCAGCTCTAGTTGCTGCTCCTGCACCAGAGGAACGAAAAGCTGGCGGCCTTTTCTCGCTGACCAACTTTGTGCCACAAGGTGTGCTACAGAACATCTCTGGATTGGTTAACTCAGCCACCGGCAGAGCCAGCAACGAGCCAGCCCCACCTGCTGTGGGCTACGGAGCACCGAATCCGAGCTACTTTGACATAACCACTGGAACGGAGAACGCTTCAACTGCCGCTCCGCAGCCGCCAATAAACTATTTTGCCACTGCAGCAGTTCCAGCTCAGGCAACAACTTTAGCCTTTGCTCCAGCTCCAACTCCAGCCTTTGTGCCTGGTCCAGCTCCTGCTGCAGCACTTGCTCCTGTTCCAGCTCCAACCTTTGCTCCAGCTCCATTTGCTGTTCCTGCTGCAGCACACGTGCCTGTTCCAGCTTCAACTGCAGGCTTCTTTGTGCCCACAGAGGCCCCACCAAGTGTTGGTGGTTTCTTCAATCCCGTTGCGCCTCCACCAGCATCAGTGGATGGCTTCTTTACGCCTCAGACTGCAGCACTTCCTGTAGGAGCCTATCCACCAACGGCATTTGCTGCATTCTCAGCAGTCGCTCAGCCACCAACTGCTGCCACACCGCCAGCAGTAGCAGCTCCACCAGCAGTAGCTGCTCCACCAGCAGTAGCTGCTCCACCAGCAGTAGCAGCTCCACCAGCAGTTGCTCCTCTATCAGCAGCCACTCTTCCACCTGCAGCACCACAAACAGCAGTTGATAGCAGCGCTGCATTTGGAGTACCAGCAGCAGCACCTTTTGTGCCACCATCTGCTGCAGTACCACCACCACCTGCTGGACAAACATCGTATCGCCTGCAGAAGGGCACACGTCTCTACAAGAGTCCACTGACAGCGCAGGAAACTGCAGGAGTTGCCGCCACACCCTTTGGCACACTCCACACAGCTGCAGCAGCACCACCAGCTGCCATATTCAATCCCTTTGGCAGCACAGCTCCAACTGTTGCACCTCCCAGCCTGGTGCCAGCGACAGCTCCAGCTGTTGCAGCTCCTATTCAGTTGCCACCAACAACAACTGCGACACCAACTAGTACATCACTCTTTGCACCCGTGCAGGAAATAGCACAAGTAGAAGTTGCTCCAGCTCAAGTAGTGCAACTGTTTCCAACTCAACTCTTTAATCCTGTGCTTGACTCGTCTAAATCGGAGGCAGCAGCACCCCAGGAAGTTCCACTATTTGCAGCAGCACCTTCAACTGAAGCAGCTGCTCCATTATTCCCTCCGCCAACAGCAACTCAACTCTTCACACCTAGCCAGACGCAGCAGGAAACATCACAGCCCATCCAGGAGGTTACACAGCCAATCCAGGAGGTTGCACAGCCAACCCAGGAGGAGGTTACACTATTTGCAGTACCAACAACCGCTCCAGAAGTTTCCTTGTTTGCTCCTCCAAGTTCGCTAGTTGAGCAGGCACAAGACTTTCCTGGACAGCAAACTACAGCACCAGCTGCTGCATCATTCTTCACTCCTGTAGAAAAGGAGACTAACTTCAGTCAGCAGGTACCACTGTTTGCTGCAGCGCCAACTGAAGTACCCACCACCAGTTCGGAGGTGAAAGAGGTTCCGCTCTTTCCAACTGTAGCACAGGCAGAAGCTGCACCACAACAGGACATTAAGTTCTATCCATCAGAGGCAACAACTTCAACGCTCTTCACGCAGGAAACAACTAAAGCAGAAGCATCACAGGAGGTGCCACTGTATTCACCGACTGCTCCCACTGCGCCACAGCAAGAGGGGCCACTCTTTGTGCCCGTGCCCGTGCCAAGTGCTGAAGTCAGTCAAGGCGTTGCCCTCTATCCACCAGCAACAGCTGAATTGCCAACAGAGCTAAGTACAAGCTCAACTGGCGAGTCATCCACAGCCTGCAGTCTATTTGCAGCTCCCTCAGCTAGCGCGGCATTGACCACACAAACAACAACAACTTTCTTCAATCCATTTGCACAGACAATAACGACACCTCTGCCACAGGACTTGATTGCACCACCCATAGGATTTGTAGCACCGCCTGCTAGCAGCAATCAAGCAGAGGCAACTGCAGCTCTCTTTGCAGCACACACCATTGAACCTGTGCTATCAGAACAGCAACCAGCAGCAGTCGCAGCAGCAGCAACAGTAGCAACAACAGCAGCAGCAACAGCAACATCTCTACCACCACCACCACCACTAGCAGGCCAGCCCAAGGAGAGCACTTCACAGGCCAATCCGTTCCGCAGAAGCAGCGAAACCGTCGCTGTCTCCTCCTCCACTACAGCAGGTCCTTCACCCTTGTTGAGTTTCTTTACTCCTGCTGCAGCAAGCGGCGGCAACGATTACAATTTCTTTGCCGAGCCAACGCAGCAAGCAGCTGGACAATTTCCGCCATTGCCGCCTCAAGTGAATATAGCGGCTCCAGCTCCACAAGAAGAAGCCCCCATTACCTCCTCCGGCGTACTTGGCTTTGAGCAACTAATCAGCGAGCAAACTACACGGCAAAACGACCAAAATTCCAATCAAATTCCAAACGATTATCAAAATTCTGGTGTAAACTCATTTTCTGGATACTTTGACGCAGCCGAGGAGGCAACAACAACAAGAACTACAACAGCGCTGCAAGCACAATCTCAAGCGCAGCCACAGAGTCATAACTTCTTTGATAATTTCTCTGTTGGACAGGGACAGGGACAGGTACAGCAGAGACAGCAACAACAGCAGGAGGATCAGCGTATACAGAACTTCTTTAATAATCCACCGCTTCAGGATCAGCCTGCAGCACCGGGTGAACTCAAGTACGATCTTGTGCACAGCGGATTAAGAGCCAAACAGTTTGAGGAACGTTCACAGACATCTGTTTCGAATCTGGTTGAGCCACCATCGTCTGCCTGCTCGGAGTTCTCTACCATAACAACTGGAGCAGGAGCAACAGCTGCCACAACTTCAATACCAGCAGAAGTCAGCTCCAAGGGGGCACCTTCACAGCCGGAACAACTCTTGCAACTGTATCAGGGTGAGCTGCCCGAGGAGTTGCTACAGCAGCTAAGAATGGCAAATGAGAAGGGTCAGGCTGCCATTGCGCCGCCAGCGGAGACAACAGTGAGTAGACTTTAAAGACAGAGGAAGAGGAGAAAAGTCTAACACGTTCTCTATTCTAGGTCTATACGCCTGCCTTGGTGCATTGGTTCTACAAACGAAATGTGGATGGAAGGTTTCTGTGGTTACCCTTCAGTCACTACGACTCGGCGCTATTGGAGACTAGTCTGCTAACTGGTAAGGCAAATAAATGAACCTAAACCCCTAAACCCCTTAACCACTAAACCACTTGGGATGGGGATAAGGTAACCAGCAGCCAGCATCTTGATCACGTCGGACAGTCGAGCTCTTTACTGAAAAAGAATCAGCGTTATCTTTAGACTCTTTACTCCACTTTTTTGCTTGAACCCTATTCCATTTTATAGTCTAGTGTGGTGCGCTGTCAGATACACCTAACCAGGGAGACAGCAAACTAAATAGCTAAATCTAACTCCCTTTGGCTAATAGACCAACCCCTCCAGGAGGGATCTTCTGTAAGTGGAGCTCGCACTTTACCAGAGACAGCACCTCCTCCAGCAACCTCGCAATTTTCGCGACCAGGGCTCAAAATACTTGCATCCAGTGAAGGGCAAAGTCTGGTTGTACTGCTGTATCAGCTATTTATGTATGTATGATTCTCATGCGGAATGTCCACTGCACTATCTTAAGGACGGTTTATCCCGTCTGTTATAAAACGAAGGCACCAAGCACGAGGTTGTGCTTGGAATTGTCAAAGAGGAGTAGGAGGACACACCGTTGTTCCTGTGCAGATTAGAAGTTCCTTTTCCTTGTGAAACTTTATTAGAAAAGGTGAACACGTTTGTCTAGCTAAAGAGTTTACTGGAACAAAAGATCTACTCAGGTCCAGGTGCCGCAATTGATAATTAAAATAACAACCCCAAACTTGATATACAAATGTGAATATTATATGTTAAACTCTCCTCTCCCTCTCTCTTTATTTTGCAGATGAAATCGACGCCACCAGCAATGTGCCTGTCGAGGGCGGTCGCTATGATGTGAACATTAAAGAGCGCAGCAAGTCGCCTGTCTACTGGGAGGGTAAAGCTACCGAAGTGCGGCGTTGCTCGTGGTTCTATAAGGCCGTTGATTCCAAATTTGTACCATATTCCGAGGCAACAGCAGAGGCGCTGGAGCTGGAGTACAAACGTGCCACAGAAACTGGTGAATGGCAAAAGAAGATACCGTTGGGTAATGGCGAACAGGTGACCATGCATGGTCCCAATGTTATTGTGCACTTCATGCCGCCAACCAGTGCGGATTCATGGGGCACCAGTGTACAGACCACATCGCGTCCATTGGTGGTGCGCAGAGATCTCAACGATTTCAAAATCCAGCAAGGAGAATCTCAACGTGTGGATCATTTGCTCTTCATGGTGCACGGCATTGGTTCCGCCTGTGATTTGAAAATGCGCAACGTTGAGGAAGTCGGTAAGGCAATAAAGATAAACTGCCTGCATGTGCATTACTGTCATTATTATATTCTATATTATTCTACCATCTTAGTGGATGATTTTCGCAACATTGCACAGCAGCTGGTACAGTCGCACTACAAGAACTCCACGGACATGGGATTGGTGGGTCGCGTAGAGGTGCTGCCCATTGAATGGCATGGTCACTTGCACTCCGAGGAGCTTGGCATCGATGAGAAACTAAAGTCCATTACACTGGAGTCAATACCGCGTTTGAGGAACTTCACCAATGACACCTTGCTGGACGTGCTGTTTTACACCAGCCCCAAGTACTGCCAAAAGATCATGAACACGGTGGCGGATGCATTGAATGAGGTCTACCTCAAGTATCGTATGCGTCATCCAGAATTCAATGGCGGTGTTTCATTGGCTGGCCACAGTCTCGGCTCGCTCATACTCTTCGATCTGCTGTGCCATCAGGAACCGCTCAAAGAGTGTGAAGAGGAAAATAAGGTGAGATTGGTTAGAGATTGATTAACTGGATAAGGTTTTATAATATTAATTTCATACAGGAGAACCCTGATCAGTTGCCACAGAAACACGAGAGTGCAACAAAGCTGGTGCCACTGCCCAACAACGATCAAATGCTGCCCAAGCAGGTCAGCTATGCAATGGGATTGGGACCTGCTGGCACTGGACAGCCAGTCATCAATTACACTCAACTGATTTTCCATCCTAAGAAGTTCTTTGCCCTCGGCTCACCCATCGGCATGTTTGTCACAATACGTGGTATCGATAAGCTTGGTCTCGATTTCCGTCTACCCACTTGCCCGGGCTTCTATAACATATTTCATCCTTTCGATCCTGTTGCGTATCGCATTGAGGCACTCGTGAATCCAGACATGAAGGGCATACGGCCAGTATTGATACCACATCACAAGGGACGCAAGCGCATGCATCTGGAGCTGAAGGAGACAATGACACGCGTCGGTGCGGATATAAAGCAACGATTCATGGACACATTTAAGAACACACTGGATAGCGTCAGTTTCTTGTCTACAGTCACCAAAGTAAAGCGCGAGGCGGAAGAGTCCGTGGAAAAGGAAGTAAGTGTCGCATCGAACATGAAAGTATTTCATGAAACTTACAGATTTTAATAAACCATTCACAGGTGTTGCAAAAACAAAGTGAAGAGCATTCTGAGCATTCTGCGCATTCTGTGGCCACCACTGCGACGCACACGCGAGCACGTTCTGACTCGGAGTCCACAACCGCATCGGATCCGGAGTTCATCGAGCTTGATTTCCCACTGGGCAAGCTCAATGATTCGAAACGCGTCGACTATGTGCTGCAGGAGGCACCATTGGAGTTCATCAACGAATATATCTTTGCATTGAGTAGCCACGTTTGTTACTGGTGAGTAATAAATATAAATATATATTGTTAATTATGGCCTCTCTAAAGCATTGCCGTCCCTTTGAACAGGGGTTCCGAGGATACTATTCTGTTTGTAATGAAGGAAATCTACGCCGGATTGGGCATTAGCACCGACAGTCAAGTGCCACAGCAATCCATGACTATTGAAAGACCATCGTCAAGGACAAACAGTATCGGTCAGTCACTGCTGCCCATGTGAGTTGACAATCGGACACGCTCGTCTTCGTATATTTAACATCCTGTTATGACAAATATTTAGAAAAAAATTGATATTTTACTATGTTATTTGTTAGAAATATCTTTCAAAGAATTTTTAATATGTGCAAGTCTAACGTGGTTATTGGTTTTAACAAATTAAGATCGCTTTTGTCGCAAGCAAATAATCCGCAAGAACAACAACAACTGACGTCTGAGGAGCTTTGAAAAACAAATTGTGACCTAAGATTTATATACATATATGTAATACATGCGTATTATATGTACACATTTCTATATATACATACATACATTCTGCATATCTACAATACCTGTGCTGTTGTTCTTTTTGTAATGTTGCGTTTATAATGTGATTTTGTAATTTATATACGCGTATGCTAAATAAAAGTGTATGTTCTTGACAAATATTCTAAAATAAATTGAAATGCCAGCACAAAAGTTTATTTATTTGAAATACCGCCCTTCTGACCACAATCGATAAAAGAGCCACAACCGATTACTGTTTGATGTAAATTTACTATCGTTAGCAGGTTGAAACCAGTGTTGAAAAAAAACAGTGCGTACCTGTTTCAATTGTTATCGACCGACCACCACAGTATATCGCTCGAGTATTAATTCATTCATTACTTTCTATTATTTGTTGTAAATATATTTTTAAATAATGGAATTATTTGCGCATAATTCCCATCATAAATAATTCACAATACGAGATTACTATGTAAGTCAACTTGTGTGCATGTTGTTGGCAAAGGAAATCAGCAATATTGCGTATTTTCCACCTGACAAAAGAGCGCACAAGGACGGACGGACGGACAGTCCGTGATATCGTCGTCGTCGTCGACGTCTTTTTCGCTGTAATTTTCCCCCAGTGCCAAAACAGAAAATATAGAAAAGATTGTGAAGATCTGCGGCCGTTGGTGTTAAAAGGCGCAGTGCCCGCGCGAAAAATTAAAATACCTGGTTTAAGAATCAACACAACAGATGCCAAGACGATGACGAAGACGAGACTATGAAAATTCATCAGGTGAGCAGCAGCAGCAGGCGTAGTGTGCAGCAACAGCGACAACTACAGTGAATTCGCAGCGCTTCAGTGACTATAAAAAACGCCACTTGCTCGCTCGCCTGCCCAAATATATCGCACACTCACACACACAACGATGTTGAAATATAAATATATGTGTGTGTAGAATATGCAGCTGTGCCTCAATGTGTGTGCCAATGTTGCTGTCACTCTTGTTGTTGTTGCAATACCCCCAAAGCGCTTATCTGTTTGACACTCTTTCTATGTTTCAACCGGAATACATTTCTATATAATTTGCTTGTAGTTGTAACGCTAACTGGGAACTGGAAGAATACTCACTCGAATCAAACTAAACGCTCAGTCAGAAAGCACAAAAATCGCAAGATAAGAAGAACAAAAAGGGAACAACAATGAGTTGGCTACGTACGAGTCCATTGCGTCAGAGTCTGACACGAAGCAGTGGAGGCAGTTCATCTGGCAGTGGCAGTGGCAACAACAACAACTCAGTGATTCGTCAACGTCCCATAGACGCAGCAACAGACTGTGATCCGCGTGCCTGCTATGATAGCTTCTGCAAGCATTGGCAACAGGCACATGAAATCATACAACATGCACAGGGTCCGCCCACTCATGATGATGTACTCGGAGTTGTATCACATCTGGATTATATGGTCACGTTGCTGTTGGTCGAACTGCATCATTGCAATAAAGTATCGCTGCCTGCACCAGAGACAGCAGCTCCCCCGGCAGCCCCGTGTCTGGAGTATCTACTAAGTGAGAATCTGCTCGATAAGCTCTACGAATGGGCAAGCACAACGGGACGCTATGCGAACGCAGTGCGTCTGGAGCAGCTGAAGCTATACGAACTACTCGTAAGCCACTCGCGTCATCAGTTGCTTTGCCACGAGCCATTCCTGCGACCATTGCTCAAAATACTTGCATCCAGTCAAGGGGAAATCTTTCCACCTGATCTGGAGAAACGTCTGGTCATACTGCTGAATCAGTTGTGTGTGGTACTCATGCAGAATGTCCACTTGCTCGATCTGTTCTTCTTCTCTGCGCAGACGCAAGTGCAGGAGCAAATACAGAATGGCAGCCTGCAGGCACCTAGAAGTGGCACCACCACCAAGTAAGTGATGTTTTCCTTCTGTCACTTAGTCACTCCCTAACTGTCTCTTCTTCCCTCTTTAGTTTCATCATCTTCTCGCTGCTCATTCCGTATGTGCATCGCGAGGGCAGTTTGGGTCATCAGGCACGTGATGCGCTGCTGCTTTGCATGGCACTGTCGCAGAAGAACTCGAACATTGGCCACTATATAGCACAATACTCGTCCATTTGCCCACTGCTGGTCACGGGCCTGGGTGGCCTCTATTCACGCCTCCCGAATAGCATTGATATCAGTTCCATTGACTGGCATCGCATAACACCAGATGATGTCACCGAAATACCCGAGCTTACACTTTTCATGAATGCCCTGGAGTTCTGCAATGCTGTGGTGCAGGTGGCTCACGAGATGATTAAGCATCAGTTGCTTGACTTTATGTATCAGGGGTTCATTGTGCCTGTGCTGGGACCAGCGATCCTCCAGGTAAGTGTGTGTGTGTGTTATGCACCTGTGCTTTTCACGTAAAAACTTGTCTTCGATGCATTTCTTGTGGTGTTGGTTGCAAAATTGTCCCTTGTCCCCTGCTTTCTCTCTCTGTGTGTGTGCTTATCACATTTCTCTGTTTTTGCTACGTTGATACGCAAGTTGCACCCTAACATATGTCAGATATAGAGACGTATCTAAGCCTAGAGGGTACCTAAACGAAACCTTACTTTGATTAACACAAAGTTTTCCAAGAATTTTGAAATCACAATTCAGATACAACTCTGACTTGGTGACATCGCGCGCTATGAACGTAGTAGGTTTCTTATATATATAGTATCTATGTATATCTCTGTGTATGTATGTTATTATCTCCTGGTGATCCCTAAGCTAACCGAAACACCTCGCCTCGAAATCTCGAAACAAATTTTTGCGTCTCCACATCTCCACAGACACTGAAGGGCAAACATTTTCAGACGAACATCGATTCACAAATTTCGGCAATGTCGTATCTGGATCTGATATTACGCTCCATCACAGAGCCGGGATTGATGCGTGCATTCGTCAAGTTCCTGTTGGATACGGAAAAGTTTGATGGGGAGCGTATATTGGATACACTTGTGGAACGTTTGCATTCACCGGATCCTAATTTATGTATGGTTACCATGGCACTGTTTGATACACTGCTTGGACTGCACTGTGAGGATCTGATGTTGGAACTGTTGCTAAAGTATCTGCTGCCGGGCAAACATGTGCCCATTTCGCATCGCCACAAGATCAACAAAATCGATCCATATCTAAATACCACAGAGTTCTTTATGGAATTAACGCCGGATGTGATGAAACGTGCACGGGACTTGGCCAGGCCGCGTTCAGGTATACAAGAGCAGCCTACTGTGGAAGGAGGGGGTTCCCTACAGACGACCGTGTTGCCCAGCCTGCCTTCGCCGGTGATGAGCAAGACAATCGGTGCTAACTGGAACTACTATGGACACTATACGGGTGATAGCTTGTATGCCAATCTGCAGGCATATCTATTCGAGGCGCATTCAAGGATTGGGCAGTGCCAACGTGACTGCGCCAAGTGGGCGCATAATTATCGCTATCAAAAATGGCCACGTCAGGGTCAGACACGGGCAACGGCGCATGCCATTGAGCTGGCCAAGCAATTCTTGAGCGAGTTTTGTACGACAACAACAACAACAGCAGCAGCAGCAGCAGTAACAGCAGCTCCAGAGACGGGCGAGAAGCAATTGGACAGTCTGCAATCGATTGGTGAATCCAGTGGCTACGAGTCCTTCAAGTGGCGACCTGCCGATGAGGAGGCCGATGGAGGAAATGATGTGAACACGGGAGTAGCAACTGCAACGGGAACAACAACAACAACAGCAGTTGCAAGTGAAGCAGAGCTGCAGCTGAGCGAGCACAACACGAGCAGCAGCAGCAGCAGTGGACGACGCGATCCTTGGCGCATCTCGCACAACACACGCAATGAGCTTTTGTTGACCGATTTGGATTTCTCGGAGGATTTGTTTGCGCAGGGCACCGTAAGCTTAGGTGAGTTGCCTGTACAATATATTAACTGTATTATATGCTATATATAGCCATATATAACTGTGTATACCTCCCTCTAGGTCCCTTTATCACTGCCATTTGGGGCAAACTGCAAACCTTCACGAGCAACTCGCTGTATGTTAATCTCCATCTGACTGGACTCATTACACGCCTCGCCTGGTATCCACTGCCTCTAGTGCACTCGCTGCTACTGCGCTCTGACATTGCCATTACATCGGACACACCATCGTTCCATCAAGTGCTACGCATGCTCAAGCAACAAATCGATGCCGAATTGCCTGTGGCAGAGAACTCACTGGAAATCATCGATGTGGCACGTTCGTCTCTCATTGATCGTGAATTCCGTTTAGTCAATGCGCGCAAAATAAGCGAAAGTTCCCCTCATCATCATCATCATCAGCAACAGCAGCAGCAGCAGCAACAGCTCAGCTCGAGCTCCACACAGCATCAAGCTACGCAGCGATCTGCCTATGCCACGCTCTCGGCAGCAACTCCGGTGCAGGCATCGCCCAGCAGTGCCTACGATCCGTTCCGCAGAGGCGACAACAAGCGAAGGAGCATCAGCAAGTCCATTACCAGCATGTTTAGCCGCAAGTCTAATGTATCCAATGCAGCTCCAGCTACAAATGCCACAGGTAGGTTGCCTTGATTGAGTCTTTAGGATTCACTTAAATTGCACAAGTATTTCTTTTTTTTTTGTGATGAGAATACAAAAAGCAGCAGAGGATATTGGAACAAAGTCGGTTTTGGGATATAACCAAACACATCACACACACACACACACACATCTCACACAAACACATACACACAGAACATCTTACACACATATCACATCATTTTGAATTGAAGTTTGTCGGTTGCTTATACCATAGAAACTGGTCAAAAAAGAATATACTAACTGTGTAAATGTATGTAACAGGCAGAAGAACGCGTGGCAGACCCCCCCACAACGTATATATATTTTTTCTCAAGATAACTAGCCGCATCGATATTGAGCCATGTCTGGTTCTCTGTCCATCTGTACAGTGTGAACACACATATCTCAGCTTTAATAAATGCTAGAAGCACCAAATTGTGTATTAAGTTTTCTGTATACTATGTGCAGATTCAAGTTTATTTCAAATGTTGGAGTCGTTTGAACTTGACTTTTAAGCGACGTATTACAGATACAACTGTTCTACTTCTTATTGCAAATTGTTTGAAAATGGCTTGTTTCACGTTTTGCCGCCAAATAAAAAAACTATGTTAAAGATGGTATCCAAAATGAGCAGAAAAGACAAGAAAAATGTGCAGATCCAGAAGCTCAATATTTTACAATGGCAAATTTTAAGATATTTCCAAAATTTAATTTTTCTTCATAAAAAATAAACCGGCACACTTCAATTTACCCACCTACGTAGTACACTCTCACCTGCACATACAATACACATTAGAATACTCGATTACATTTATAGATTTTGTACCATGTCCTGCAGATGTCGTTGCTTATAATGAAATTGTCTCTTCTCTTTTTTATTGTTTATTTTTTTGATCGAATATGCAAATTTTCTACTACGAAAATCTTAGCTTCATCTGGCTTATCACAAATTTACGCATTCTTCACCGGTAAATATTTCTCACGCTTAAGTATAAAGAGTTCTACTACCACTACTACTACTACTACTATTAAAACTGACTACTAAGTATAATATACCACTACCTAACCACGAGGGAGATTAACTCTCTCGTTAGCTTTGTTGAAATTGTTGAGTAGTTTGTCGCCGTCCCACACCCTTCAAAATAGCTTTGTATATATATATTGCCCTAACTCTTTACCCCAGCCCACGCTCCGTTCCCGCTTAACCCGTTTATTAACCCTATAAAGCACAACTGATTGTTCAGTTTTGGCATTTTACAGGCGCCGCTTCCACGCTTCTCTCTGAGCCCAGAAGAACTCAAGAGGATCAGGCCAGGGGCAACACTTGTGAGACAAGTTTGAGCCAGACACCACGTCCGGACACGCTGCCAGTAACGAGTTCAGCCGCCGCCAGTAGCAACAACAGTTCCATGGCAGGCTCCACACAAACTCTGTCCGCAACACACTCAACGAGCACACTACATGGCGGCGATGGTAGCAGCAGCCTGCAAACTGGTGGCAACTTCAACTCGGAGCCCGTCTCACTGGACTCTGTGGCTTCGATGGGCATCATTGCAAATACCAGTGGCACTGAGAGGTCCCGAGATTTGGCCTTATGTGCTGTGCTGCTCGACGAATGGCTCAAGGAGCTATCGGCTATAGCGTTGGAGCAGAGTGTTGTGATGGTTACGGAGCAATTGCTTTGACAACGGACAACGAGGGACAGTAGTTATATCATCGGTTATTGGGTTGGATTTGTTGACATTTCTATTTATTCTTCAATGGGTTGAGTTAATTTTTATTTAAATGCAACCTTCTTCCCGTTTTTACTCTCTGTTAAATTATCCCAAGTTGTATTATTATTGTATTTTGTATTTTTTTAACCATTCGATACGAACAAATCCGCAATTTTGAACAGATTTATATTATTATTATATTAGCAAAACACACACTCGTTATTATATTTAGTTGATAAGTCTTAAAATGTAATGCAGAATCGTTGCTAGCTGACAGAAAAGTTTTAAGTGTTCAAATGTAAAAATTATTAATTAATTACAAGCAATAGGCATATACATATTATATATACATAAACCTCTTTATATATACATACATGCACGCATGTATATTGGGAGAATTAGATAAAGGCAATGAAAAAGTTTTACACCACAGCATACCATTAATAAATATATATGTATACATATGTCTATTTTTGCAATATATATTTTATGCTTTTATGTACATACATGAAATTCTAGCAAAGTTTTTTAACTAACGGTCCAATTAATTAAATCTGCACTTAAAATGAAAATGACTTTTATTCCGTTCGTCATATGAATTCAAATGTTTCGCCAAATGCAAGCAGACTCGGTCTGGCAACACTGTTATCGGCTACACACAAACATATCGATATTCACGCAGGTGTTGCAAAACACACATTCGAGTTCTGCTTCTGATTAGATTGTGAAATAATAGGAAAAACAAATTGTAGTTTTAAAGCAAACACAAACACACGTGCGATAAAAAAACACAAAAAATGCAAAAAGTATTGGGCCGATTGCAGGCTCACGTGCTGCGGCGGTCAGCAACGGCTCCATCACTTGTTGCATTGCGTCAGGAGTCCAGTGCTGCAGCTGCTGCACCAGCAACGAAATTGGCGGCCACATCGAAAGGTAATCCATCAAATTGTGAAGATAAGCAATGATAACATGCGTTATGCTAATGATGACTATCATTTTAGAGTTTCGTGAGCGCCAGGTACGTTTCAACATTAAGAATGAACAGACCGAGGGCAGGCCCCTCTATTTGGATGCACAGGCCACAACACCAATGGATCCTCGCGTACTGGACGCCATGTTGCCCTATCTGACCAACTATTATGGCAATCCGCATTCGCGCACACATGCCTACGGCTGGGAAACCGAGCAGGCAGTGGAGAACGCACGCGAACAGGTCGCCAAGCTGATTGGCGCCGATCCCAAAGAGATTATCTTCACATCCGGCGCCACAGAGTCGAATAACATTGCCGTCAAGGGTGTCGCTCGCTTCTATGGCACGAACAGGAAGCATGTGATCACCACACAGACAGAGCACAAGTGTGTGCTGGACTCGTGCCGTGCACTGGAGAACGAAGGCTACCGGGTTACCTATTTGCCGGTAAAGGCCAATGGCATCATCGACATGCAGCAACTGGAGGAAGCAATGACGCCAGACACATCGCTTGTCTCGATTATGACCGTGAACAATGAGATTGGTGTGAAGCAACCTATACAGGAGATTGGCAATCTATGCCGCTCGCGTAAAGTATTCTTCCACACGGACGCAGCTCAGGCTGTGGGCAAAATTCCACTGGATGTGAACGGCATGAACATTGACCTGATGTCCATATCGGGCCACAAGATCTATGGCCCCAAGGGCGTGGGCGCTCTGTATGTACGACGTCGTCCACGTGTACGTCTCGAACCCATTCAGAGTGGAGGCGGTCAGGAGCGTGGCTTGCGCAGCGGCACTGTGCCAGCTCCCTTGGCTGTGGGACTGGGCACAGCCGCGGAATTGGCGCTGCAGGAAATGGATTACGACAAGAAATGGGTAGACTTTCTGTCAAAACGTCTAATGGAAACCATAACCAATGCTCTGCCGCATGTGATACGCAATGGGGATCCGGAGCAAACGTATAACGGTTGCCTGAACTTGTCCTTTGCCTACGTCGAAGGTGAATCCCTGTTGATGGCCCTCAAGGATGTTGCGCTGAGCAGCGGCTCAGCCTGCACCTCTGCCTCGCTGGAGCCATCGTATGTACTGCGTGCCATTGGCACCGATGAGGATCTGGCGCATAGTTCCATACGCTTTGGCATTGGACGTTTCACTACCATCGAGGAGGTGGACTACACCGCCAACAAGTGCATCAAGCATGTGGAACGTTTGCGTGAGATGTCTCCACTCTGGGAGATGGTGCAGGAGGGCATCGATCTGAAAACCATACAATGGTCACAGCACTAGAGCTCCTCTGATCCCAGTCCCCCCCAGCAACAACTACAACAATTACAGCTATGAATAATGCAAATACAGGCGCGCAACGCAATTGAATAAAGTGTAAAATGTTTATTTAAGTATTTCGTTATTTTGTACACACACAAACCACTTAAAATTAGCATTGAGTCAAGCAGGGGCACAACGACTCCAAGGGGCAGAAGAGGGCAAGCGAATATATCATTTGCATTAGGCGGGTCAAAGTTTAGTTTGCCTTCTTCTTGCTGGCAGCGGCGGCGGCGTCGCTGCCTCCCAAGATCTTGCGACGCAGCGTAAACATGTGTAGGTAGAGCTGCGGGAAGAGGGGAATGTAGGCAAGCATCACTATCCAGAGGAAGGTGAAGTAGGAGAACGTGGCATTCCATTTGTTGGGCATCTCCACGCTCCACACACCGTGCTGCTTGGCATAGCTCTGTGCCCACCAGAAGCACAGCAGCTCTCCAGTGACACCAATCGGATAGAGGGCAATGAATGTGGTGTAGCGCAGGAAGATCACAAACTTGGGCACCACCTTGATGATGTTTAGGGCATAGAATCCATAGCGTATGATCTCAGTGATGGCCCAAGCGAACAGTGCAATGGGCAGACCGGGTGAGACTTTGCCCGTGGGTGTGGCCATCACCACGCCAACGACAACCATCATGCGGCTAAGCACTTGGAATGTGGTAACCACAGGATTCGATTTGACCAGACCGAACACGGCATTGAGTATTTCCACAAAGGCGGCATTCTGGAACACGATCACAGCGAGGCGTGTGTAATCCCACAGTGTTATCTGTGCGCGGAATGCGGGACCCTGCAGCACATAGTAGTTGACCAGCTGATAGAGGATATAACTCCAGCCGCCCACCTGCACGGCATTGTAGGCAAAGAGGTAGGCTTTGGTCAGGAACGAAGGCTCCTTGGACGACTTGTTCGATTTGGCTGCTGTCTTTGCGGACATTTTGAATTAACTAACTAACTAACTGTGTGAACTTTCACCCTGTCGCTAGGCTATTACATATGCGATTCATAAACTATAATCACTATCGCGCGACTCACAACTGATAGTCCCACTTTCACCTGGCCGAACGACACTTGTTTGTGCAGTATTATTGTATTTGTCTATACGGTCGCACCGAAACTGACACAAATATCGATACCAATATCGAATACAGCAAATCGAAGCAAAGCAGACAGTTGATTATGAGCTGTAAATTCGCTGCGATTTAACATTGTAAATAATATAAATAACAGTGTACAAAATAAATAATAATAAACAATCAACATAATATTAATTTGACGTACATACATTATGATTCATCATTATTTTGCACCAATAAATATGTATGTTTGTGTTTACTTCAAACAAGTTGGCAGCCCGGTTGGCATTGTTTGCCCGCACAACCGTCTCGCTTTATTGTAGCGCTTTACTAACCCTATTTCTATGCGTTTCTGTTCGCCTGGTTAAAACCGAACCGAAAACCGAACGTGTCTGAAAAGTCTGGCACGGTCTGTGCACATGGGTCGGACACACACCTGCCAGCACATGTGGGGCAATTCTTTCCCCAACTTCGTGCGCGGCCGAGTATGCTGATCACACAAAATGCAGGCAAAGTCAAAATTTCCCATGCTAAGCAAAATTCGGAGCTCACTACCAGACTAAATACACTGACACACACACACACGCATATACAATGCGGACATGTTTAAGGGTAAATCAATTTTATAATGCAGAGTCGAGAGTTTTGGACTGCATACTCAGCTTGTGCGCAATGGCAGTTTTGTTGTAATCAGCACGTGCCAGCAAGTGCCAAGTGGTGGGCGGAGGCCTAACAACCACGCCTACCGTACAAATTAATTTGCAAGAACAACCAGGCAGAGTTCTCCAGGCCCAGTGCCAGTGCTGGTTGCCGTTATCAACAGCAGCTGGCTTATCAACAACTGGCATCGTCCGACGACTGGTCGACCGAGGGTTGCGACGCGTCGTGGTGACGACGACGAGGGTCGATACAATTGGACTAGTTTAGACAGCGCCCACAAAAAGGCCGATTGGACAAAGCAGGAAAAACGAGACCCCGCCAAAAGTGAATTCCCTCTTTTTTACCAAGTGCACAGAAAAAATAGCTAAACGATATTTGAGCACATTCAACACTGGTGGAGAAGGTGCGGCCAAGTTGTGTGTGCGAGCGAGATGGCAGCTGTTACAGTGGCAGGGGTTTGGTTGAATTGCCATGTGACTGGTCGTTCGTGTGTATGTGTGTGCGCGCTGAGTTTGTATGTGTGTTTGTAGAGTGAGCGAACATATTAGTATGTGTGTGTGCGAGTGTGCTACTGTGTGCAGCAAATTGCAGTAGCTCAGAATGATTATTACGTGTGCACTTTAACAAAAACGAACACGCGAGTTGCAACTGAGTTGGCAACACAGTTGTTGCAAGCCAACTCAAACAGGTTGTCGCCCTTGGCCAACTGATTAAATGCAAGTATACTTAAGTATGTGTGTATGTATATGTGTATGCATGGGGAGTTACATGCCAAATTAATTAACTAAAGACTGTGGGCAACACTGATTTGCAAGCCTCCACAAATGGCACACAGATGGCGCTCGATTGTGAATTTCCCTTGTCCGATTACATTGAACAAACATTGCTGAATACGCCCCCAAATGCGCCCGGACATGCCCACAGCAATTGCCAAGCGAGAGTCAAAAAAGAAACCAATTGACATACACACACATACATACTTACGGGGCGTGTGTGTGTGTGCAAAAGCGACATGTTTGTTTGAATTTCTAACGCAAACAACAGTGCGCCAACAACAACAACAACAGCGCCCTCTCTCGGCGCACAGTCACACAAGTTGCGGCAAATTTGAGTAGTCATTTTGTTTGCTCACAGCACAGGCCAACAGAAAAGGCGCCACGAGCACAACAAAGCAGAAAACTATGACGACTGTCTATACATATGTATTTCCCTCTCTCTCTCCCTCCCTCTCTTTCTCTATTTGTAGAAATTCTCAAATTGATTGCAATGGCGCTTTTGTAATCATGGCCCCCGGCAGCGGAAGCGAGACATTGGTGTTGCCCCGGACATTTTGTTTTGTGCCCGTCATTTTGCTTATTGCACAAAACTTAGCCAGGTACGCAGCAACCGCAGCAAGCAGCAGGCTTGCCACTACTTGCCTCGGGCACATCAACAACAACAATTGCAACTATATTAACTAACAGACAAACAAAGAGCTAAAAAACATCTATTATTGTGGGCGTTCAACGTTTTCCCACATGCAAACGAACAGGGAAACAGCAGCGGCGAGTTGCGAGATCAATTCGCCCTGGTCGTCCGACAAAAGATAAAAGCCCCAGCACAGACACACTCACACACATACAGCTGTTGCATACCTAACATGTGTATGCGTGTGTGAGTGTGCGTGCGAAGAAGCTGCCAGGCAGAACCAGTTTGCGTGTCGTTGGAGCACATTGGAGCCAGTGTGACCAGCACCAGTAGCAGCAGCAGCGTGTGGTCAGTGTACGGTCAGCATTTGATGATTGCCTTGGCTTTCTTTGATTTCAGCAACCCCTTACTACACAGCGTGTACCAGGCGTAAATTGTATATTTTAATATTTACAGTGAGTATTAAAATTAATTGAGAGAGCAAAATTTAATGGGGAACAATTTCCACAAACAACACAAACATGTTAAAGGGAATTATATTAACGGTTTAGTTTATGTACATACATATATAATTATACATAATTATGTAGAAATAGTTTACCAAAGGGAATAAGTAAATAATGCCTAATATTGTGATAAATAAAATGTACTACAGAAACAGAGGTAAATCAATGTAATAGAATAGAACCCATCTTCCTTAAACTATGAAAGTAATACTAGTTTACGTTGTTGTAAACATTTCTACCCATTTCATAGGGAATATCTCTCACATTTCATAAATGGCGAGAGTGAACGTCAACGTATATTTGTATATTAATACTAATTGGAGTTTAGAAAATGATTTAATACAATGAATAAATTGTGATGAATAAAAAGTCCATTGAAATGTTTGTGTACATTACAAGGTACTATAAAAGCAGAGCTAAATCAACATAATAAAATATAACTTCCTCTCTCCACTGTATAAATAATACTAATTTCGCCTCGTCGTATACTTTTCTACCCGAAACAGTAAATGAAAATAGGAAACTTGGACAAGGTTGTCCGGCATCATAAACGCCCTTGTGCGGAAGTGAAAAGGCAGAGTGAGAGTGAGAGGGCCTTCACCATCTCGCTTATGATTTACACAGAACAATCAACGCCAAATGGGGCCATGGGGCCTCTCGCTGCTGTGTCGTGTGCGCCTGTTCCCCAAACTGGATTTTGGGGCCTGACTGACCGCACATCGAAAACGGGACGGACATGCATATTTTTCTAAAAAAAAACAAAACACTCAGCCGTCGGGGTTTTTTATTGACGCGGCGAAACGTAATCTTCGGCACGTGTTGAGTGTGGTTAGTTACCGTTAGTCGCGACTGCAATTAACGAGTAACCTTAACCTTAGCTTCCAAAAAAGCTCAAATCACAACCTGTGCTATGAGGCGCCCAAAATTCAGAGCAAGTGACGCTGGCTGCCAAAATGCGTTGTCGTTGCCACGCCCCACTGCCCGCTCTACCAAAAAAAAAAAACAGAAACAGAAAAAACCAACAACAAGCACGAGAGTTCATTTGAATTGGCCGCCACGCATCGAGTGTATCGTATGCTCCCCTCTGTCTCTGTCTCTCTCTCTCTCTCTCTCTCTCTCTATCTCTACCACACTCCAAACACACTACAAAAACTTGTTCCATAAAATTCCAATGCCAACCAAAAATGATATCAGACGTGCTCGTGTCATCGACTTGCCGAAAAAACATATTCGCAAAAATGTTGCTTTGACCCACTGCCTGACGAAAATGTTTGCGAAATATTCGCGAATCGCAAAAATCCTTGAGTTTCAAGGTGCGTCCTTCACTTGGCAATGGGAACGGCCTCAAATTACGGTCAAGGCGAATTAAGCACAGCCAAACGAGAACGAGAACGAGTCGCCGCGCTGTGTCAGCCTTGTGTGTTCTCAATGTGCGCTACACAAAACGGCGGCAGCAAGGCATATTGATAATAGAAAATAAATATATAATGTAATGTAAAAATAAATAGATATGTAGATATGTAATTTCAAGATTAATTACTTATATGCAATCATGCAATCAAAGTATGCAAGCATTTAACGATGCTACCCGCTCTGTTGCAGGTAATAGTTATCGATTTTCTCACTTTACTAACATTTAAATATCGATGCATTTCTGGTATTTTTACTATGTACACACTAATTACATATGTTTAATTGTAAATTAACATGTAGCTATCGATAGATTAAGATGTAATTATTTGGTATTCTTATTATGTACACACTAATAACATATGTTTTAGTTGTATATTAACATGTAATATCGATGCATTTTTGGTACTACATGTGTTATATATGTATGTACTATTATTTTGTATACCATATATACACACTTATTATACATATATTAGTTGTAGAGTGTTCTGCTGTCTAACGAGCTCAACTAAGTGAGCAGTGCACACACACAAACACATGTGTGTATCATTCGGGGTCGCGCGAAAAATCTGCCACTTGGTTACGACGGATACACACAAAACAACAAAAGCAGCAGCAGCAACAACAACAAAGCAACATGCCAATAAGCAAGCAGACGAGTACGCGTAAACACAAACAAACAAACAAAAACAAAAACATGAGCTGTATATTATTTCTTGTTCTTGGCACTCCGCGTGTCTATGTGTGTGCGAGAGTGTGTGTTGTTGTCATGTCGTGCGGTACAGTGCTTTCTGTCCGCCTAATGAAAATGTTGCTGTTCTTGTTTTTTGTTGCTACAATACACGTTTGTTGTACAAACAACGTGCAAACAACAAAACTCCTGTGTCAGTCGTCAACGCTTCGTCGTGAAGGTGGGTCATTGTGAAATGACAGCGCCGAACCAACTAGGCGCACAGCATCGCCAAATCAACGACATTGACGCAAGAGAGCAACGCAAGTGCAGCGTACGCCAGAGCAAGACAACTATCTGCTTCATGTGTGCGCAGCGCATGCACAAGCCTGTTGTCTTGCTCTTGCTGTCGCGTGCGCATACAATGCAGCCACTGCTTGTCCCGTTCTGGGCGCCGGTGCGCATTTTTGCGTTCGAAAGAAACAGGTCGAAGCACGCAAAAGACCCGCGGAAATGGAGATTGGCCCCAGCACACGATGCACGTGCCCGACAGTCGAACAAGCAGCCCGTTGGCAACTGCTGTGCCCCTCATACTTAGTGTCATATTTCGCACAAAAGTTCGTTCGTATTTTTCTGCTACAATTTACGATTTAGTGAGACGAGAGAGCGAACGAGCGAGTGAACGAACGGGAACCGATTGTGTGCTGTGTGTGTGCTGCGCGCAAAAGACGTTGGAATTTAAATTTGAATGTTGTCGGCGGTGTCTGTCACGTAATTTGAGACACACACAAATATGTGATAAGTCCCGGATTAGCGGCTACTTAATGCGTGCTAAGTCTGTGGCCACATTCTAATAGGATTAATTAAATTCCAGAGCCCCCAACCAAAAAGCTGACTATAAAAATGCACCAGCTCGAGGTGTCAGAGGTCAGCCCAAAAGCAGTACGTCAAGGGAGAGCATGTGCTGCCGCCACCAACTTATCATCTAGGAGTTCAGGATGTACGTCAGCACGGGTCAGGACGACTTAACGGGACCGCAATCGTTTGCCAGCTACCTGAATGACACGTCTGGCGATGCTGGTGGCGCTGTGCTGCCACTGGGTCAAGACTATCCGGCGGAATTTCAGCACATGATTCATAACCATTGGCGTGGATTTCGTTCACCTCCGATTTACCATCGTGCGGGTATCTACATCGCTTTCTGTGCCCTGATGTTCTTGAATCTCTTTGGCAATGGCCTCGTTATCTGGATATTCTCCACGTAAGTATAAATTATATACAATATATATTATATATTACGATATATCTATATTATGATTATCGTCTCTATAGTTCGAAATCCCTGCGTACACCATCGAATTTGTTGATTCTTAACTTGGCAGTCTTCGATCTGTTCATGTGCACGAATATGCCACATTATTTGATAAATGCCGCTCTGGGTTATATAGCTGGCGGAAATCTGGGCTGTGATATCTATGCCCTGAATGGTGGCATCTCTGGCATGGGCGCATCTATAACGAATGCATTTATAGCCTTCGATCGCTATAAGACCATATCGAATCCCATTGATGGTCGCCTGAGTTACGGACAGATTATTTTGTGTATTATCTTCACCTGGTTATGGGCGACACCTTTCTCTGTTTTACCTCTCACTCAGATCTGGGGACGCTATATACCAGGTATATTGAAAGTGCTTTGATTCAAACTTTCTTACTGATAATATTATTATTTTTCAGAGGGCTTCCTGACTACTTGCACCTTTGATTATCTGACCAACACCGATGAGAACCGACTCTTTGTACGCACCATTTTCGTGTGGTCCTACGTCATACCGATGACCATGATAATTGTCTCGTATTATAAGCTCTTCACCCATGTACGGACCCATGAACGAATGTTGGCTGACCAAGCAAAGAAGATGAATGTGAAATCCCTTTCGGCAAATGCCAATAACGAGGCAATGAGTGTGGAACTTAGGATCGCTAAGGCAGCATTGATTATCTATATGCTTTTTGTGCTGGCTTGGACCCCGTATTCGGTTGTCGCTCTTATCGGTTGCTTTGGCGAGCAACAGTTGATAACGCCGTTTGTCTCTATGCTTCCCATGTTGGCTTGCAAATCAGTGTCATGTCTTGATCCCTGGGTATATGCAACAAGTCATCCCAAGTATCGTCTGGAACTGGAGCGACGTCTACCTTGGTTGGGTATACGTGAACGACAATCAGGTTCCGGTTCAACGGGTGGTGGGCAGGAGAGTGTTGCCAGCGTGAGTGGAGATACCTTGGCTATGAGCGTGCAGAACTGAAGCAACTCTGACTCTTCTAATACAGTATGATCTACTATATACGCTATATCGTATGTGTGTGTCTGTACATGATATTATGTTGAAATGCAATGAACTTAAAATAGTTCCAAAAATATAAAACTAAAAAAAGTTGGCATTGAAAAACAGCATAGAACTCCCATCTATTTAAAATTTAATGCGGATTTTATTATTTGGTATTCAATAACAACAATCTATTGTCATTCAATATTAATTGTTCTAACACCTTAACTTTATGAGGTTTTAAATGCTCTTAATAGTTTAGATCTTAAGTTTTATGGATGGCAATAACTTAATTCCAATACATTTCGAATTACCTGATCATTACTTTGTCAAAAATAATACGACATTAATGGGGAATATCCGATTTTTTTATACTTTATCGATTACATACGAGTATACCTTTACTTTGTGTTAAAATAGTGAGATTTTTAAAGTTTTTTATAGTTTAGCACACAAGTTTTTAAATTTGCAAAAATTTCTGATATTTTTCCTCTAAAACAACGTAATACTAATCTATTTATAAGTCTTATAAGGTAATTTTGTCAAGAATTATAAGAATGTCGAGTTCTTCAAGGTTTTGACTTTACGAGTAAATTGATAAGATATTAAGAATTTGATTGAATCGTTAGTTGTGGGGTTAAAATAAGGGAATTTCCCGATTAATTTCCAATTTTTTCCACTTCTGAGACCTTAACTTAGTCAAAAATAAGACGATACTACGTAGTAGGGAGTGTCGAGTTCTTCAAGACTTTTAATTGAAAAGGTATTAGGAATTTGATTAAATCGTTAGTTGTGGTGATAAAATAATGGAGTTTCCGGAAATAATTTACAGAATAAACAAGACAATCGCAGAAACTAAGGTCAGAATTTGAATACCCAATCGAATGTACAAATCCAATTGAAACTTTGCTGCGTGCATTGCAATTAGTTGGACGCATTGCGAGAAGTCGCCCGCTCGGACATGGTCCACACCAGTTTTAACATGCCCAATGAGTGGACGGCGTTCGAACAACCACCACCAACCAGCACTACCAGCACCAACCTTACTTGTTCGCTTGGTCTCTCGAATAAGCAATTGAAAATTGCGCAATTCTCATTTCTCATTCGACAAAAACATCGCGACTGCGCCAGCTGAGAGCAATGTGCTTGACTGAGGGGCCCCAACAGACATGGTCCCAGACCCGGACCCGTGCCCGGGGATACGGTGCCTGCCAGACCAGGCAGAGCACAACACGAGCGAAGTTGAAAAAGTTGCGCTTCTTTGTTGCTTGCGCACATCCAACCAATCCGCGTGGCCAACAGCGGCGTTTCAATTCAGCGAATGTTCCACATGGTAACAGGTGAACAGGAAATTCAGCAGCCGTTTACAACATTTCTACACGAAGTTGAAAGCGTGATTGGCTGAGAAAGCGCAGCGAGTGCGCGATTGGTGTGCGCCTGTGTGCGTTTGTATCTGTGAGGGCAACTAGAAATAGGCACAGTGAGGGTAGAGAGGGAGACAGACCGAGTGCGAGTGCGGGCCAGCAACATTGAGAAGAGTTGCCAAATACGATACGAGCACACATACAAACACACCACAGCAGGCAACCACATATCTACACACCACCACACGTCGTTGAGTTTGACTGGGGCCAGGGCTTCTTCTTGCTCTTTAAGAAACAACAAACATTTTTACTAGGTCTACATGAGATTTAGCAGCATGCTGTCGTCGCGCAGCACGATTAGATTTTCAATGAAAACTCAATAGAAATGTTGTTAGAAACCGTCGCCACAGGTGCGAGTGAGACAAATCTAGACTACTATGTGGGATTAGAGATGTTGCTGCTGTTGCTTGTGCTGGGCTGCTGCAATCGTCGTTTGATGAGAGAGAGCTCTCCTCAGTACTTCTCCTCGTTGTGTGTGGATAATCCAATTTGTTCATTCAATTGAGACTGCGAACAAAAAAAAAAGAAAGAAATACTTCCCCATTCCGAGTGTGGCTCGATTCGTCGTTCGCCGTCTGCCTGCTTTGTTGTGCCTTTGTGGGGAAACGGACGACGACTTGTTGCATGTAATAATAATAATAACGAACGAAACGGTATCTCGTAGCTGTTTAGTGGATGATTAAACTGAATTTAATCGTTTGCGAACAGGCGCACAGCGTGCCACAGCAACATGGCACGCCTTTTTTCGAAATTAAAACGATTTGAAATTGCCTACTCCACGCCACACTCGTTGTCTCGTTTGCACTGCAGCCTGAAGAGCCAGTAGCCAATTTGCTCTTCTGTTTTGTTGTGTATTGCAGCGGGGAGTTGCTTGTGTCATGCACACATACACAACAACGGGAAGCAAAAGGGTGGCTCGGCTCACAGACTGCGTGCAAATGTATCGTATATCGTATAGCAGTTAATCACAGATTGTTTGCGCATGCCGATTGGCAACTGGGTTTGTTTTGCATGCTGCTCTTTCACTCTTGCACACATGACTTTGCACAACCGACGAGCCAGTTGCCAATTTGCTCTACTGTTGTGGTGATATTCCCCATCAGTGGGGAGTTGGTTGAGCCACGCACACATACAGATAACGAGGTGCAGAAGTGTTACAAAAGGGTCACAGAGTTCGTGCAAATGTATCGTGTATCGTATAGCAGCATATCGCAGTTTGTTTGCGCATGTCGATTGGCAACTGGGTTTGTTTTGCATGCTGCTCTTTCACTCTTGCACGCATGAATTTTGCCTGGCGACTCGACAAACAAACTCTCTCGGTCTCTGTCGCTCTCTATTCAACAAGGTGAGCGCGCGCAAATTAATCGTCTTGCTATTATTTTGGCAATCCTAATATGTAATGCCAATTGATGGGGTGGGCGCCTGTTAACCAGCAGACGCGAAGCGCGCGAAAATTTAAATTACGAAAATCGATAGGCAGCCACAAAGAAGGGTGCATGCTACGACATGTTCTGTGGCTCTGTTAGCATTTGAACGTTAAAAATTCGATTTTATAGAATGCAGCAACGCCCACAAAGGCCACAAGGCGGCGACAACAGCCCCTCTTTGGACTAATTAAATAGAGAGTGTGAGAGAGAGAGAGAGTGGAAGTGGAGAGACAGAGAAAGAACGAAAGGGAAAGAGCCAGGCAGGTCCGCCTGCTTCCCGTACTCCACATGGTTGGGTTGGGGTGGGGTAATATGGTAAAGTAACAGTGGCGGCAACGAGCTAGTTCCCTGTTGCCCACTGTAGGCTAACAGACCTGCAGCTACGCATTCTGCGCGCCTCTTAGTTATTATGTCAGATCTGCAATGCGCGACTATAAAATACGTAGCCGGCCGCGGAGAATTTATTGACTCGCCGCCCCCGGCAACGGGTGTGAGTTATAAAATTGATGGCATAAACTGTCATGAATTTATAAATATGAGTGGGCCACACTGGCGCTGGCAAGGCGGACACTGTGCTGTGCTCTTCTGGGCGCCTGTTGTTGATTTTCGCTTGTATGTTGGTAACATTGTCATTTTGAGTGTTGCCTCTCGCACGCGGCACTGCTGCTGCGCCAGTTGCTGCTACTCTGGCAACGCCGCTGTTGCCGTTCCATTCGCACCTGCTGCGGTAATGTTAAGAATCATCTCTAACACAACTAAACTAATGCACACATACTAATGTGTGTGTGTGTGCAGTCAAACGCAACCTCAACATTCTTGCTGTCTTGCGGCAATGCTGTTGGGCCACCAGATTCGATCGGTGGACGCTGTCCTCATGGTATGCGCTCTGGTAACCCTGTTGCTTCTGTCGCTCACACTAATACAAACGCACAGACATTCGCAAGCAGACAGACAGTTAGTGCTGTTAACTCGTCGTGTCATAAAAAAGCTAAACTTGGTAGCTAAAAAAAACTCATTATTAGTTAAACGATATATTATTTATTGAACTAATAATAATAATCTTAAATTGCTTCTGTCCCCACACTAAACATACACACATACACTTGAAGGCAGACAGACAGGTAGTGCTGTTAACTCATAAAAAGCTGAACTAGCCTTTGAAAAAAGTTAGACGTAGCCAGACAATATTGTTGGTAGCTAAAAAAAACTCATTATTAGTTAAACGATATATTATTTATTGAACTAATAATAATTTTAAATTTTTAAAACTTGTCAAATCTACTGCAGCTGAACTTATGTATTTTTTTTATCAGCATGCTGCTGGTACTTCATAATTATCACAGTAGTATAATACAGTATACAAAATTATTATTAAATTAGAATTTATAATTGTACATATACAATATTAATTAAGGCTACCAAATCAGTCTTTTTTCGAACATTTTTGTCCTCTTTTATTTTTGTTAAGCCTGAAAATATTTCAAAATCTTATTGTCTGGAAATCTGGCCTTAATTTTCTAGCGGGGAAATGTCTAAATTGGTAGCACTGCAGACAGTATAGACGTACATAGCACACATGCACTAACTAGTGTACCCGCATTCACTTGCCGCCGTCATGTCATACTCTCTGGCAACCCTGTTGTTTCTGTCCCCCACACACACAGACACAGGCAGACAGAGCGCAGAGAGCCATACACAAACACACATGCACATACACTTGCCGCCACACTGTTCACTCCAATGCCAAAGCATTCCAAGCATAACAATGCCGTCTGCTTTGCGCTGCTTGCCTGTTCGGGCAAGTAAGTGAAATTTCATGCAAAACCATTCTTCGGAAATTTCAAATTCCCCACATACTTTTGTGTCGCACGAGATATTTTTTGAATTGCGCGTGATCATGACGTTTGTATGAGGTTTGATATGAGGAGGAACAAACACACGAATCTCTCGGTGTTGTTGTGTTGTGGCTGCAGTAAAGTGAAATTATTTGTACGTGTGTGTATTTGTTGTACTGGGTGACTTGCATTTGTAAATTACCCAAACAATTTGTCTAAATTTACTGTTTTAATTCCCTATGTCGTATTGTGAGAAAGTGAGAGACAGAGACGAACAGTCAATGTTGGTATAGTGAACCTGCTGCAGGTTTTCGTTTCTCTTTCCCCACACAGCCACAGACAATGCAAGTGCAGTTACGCACATGTTATGTGCATGTGTGAGGCTGTGTGTAGTGACTCCTTGATTTCAAGGTGAAATGCAACTATGGAGCATTGCTTTTCAGGACCGTAGCTAGGCGTGTGCAGGGCCCATGTCTTCCAGAGCTCTTTGCTATCAAATAAAAATAAGACATTGAACCAGTAGTGAAAGCTACAGTCAAGTTAAGTTTTTTCATTTTGTGAAATGTTTTACAAACTAAATACACACTATATTTTAAAGCAACGCAATAACCCTTTAGATCCCCGAGGAGTTTGGCACAAGGGCCCCTAAGAGGCCCTCGCTACGGTCCTGTCGCATGGGCAGCGAGGGCAAGTGAGAGAGTGAGAGGGCAGCAGCTGCGTTGGGTGGAGTAGCGAGTTAGACGCACTATTGTCCTCTGCAAATCCTCATTGTAACAAGCGCCCAGAATCATTGTCTTACGCATACGTCGCCCCAGACGATGCCTGCCGTAAAACTGCATAAAGAGCGACAACAATAAAATCCGCAGCAGAAGCAGCAGCAGCCGACGCAGCAGCAGCAGAATGCAAAAAAAAGGTTGCCATAAAAAGAAGCCAGGCGAAATGTCGTCGCTGCGTCGCCCAAAAATAAATGCAAGTACACTTTGTATACATCCTCTACGCATACAAACACACACACGCATGCATACACACATACACACATGCACACATACAGCCGGCGAGAAGTTGCTTTTGAGATCGCCAACTCGTTGATTAACTCGATGACGCCCTGAGAGGGAGACGTTCATTGGCCGCACTCAAGGCAAGGCAAGGCAAGGAAGGCGATGTGCAAGAGAGCAAACTGAGAAGAGGAAGCAAAAATAAATATAACGTGAAATAAATACAAAAGAAAAAGCCTTTAATCGAATGTTACTTTTCACTTCTGCGCTCCCACATCATGTTTCAGCTTCATCTGCTCTCGTTTCGCAATCATTGCAAGGAAAGGTCATGGAACTGTTAAGCACTGTGGAAACGATAAGGCTGAAGTAGGCTGAGTATATACAATGTATATTCTTTACCTATTCTTATTTCCAATTTCGCGAATCAATAATACAAATATTTTAGGGAGGGTTAAAATGGTAAAACACGATTTTTGGAAATTTAAAAATGGTATTTCTTCAATGTTCTACTAGACAGTCGAAAAAATAAAATTTTGAAAGTTGATTAAATTTGAATGCAGAATGAATCTAGCAGAAAAACCATGTATAAAATGACTTTCCTAACCAAATCGGATAATTATTTTCTAAATTTTTAACGATTGGATTACTTTGTCTTTAATCTAGTTAAGTATCTAGGGGCTGGAGGGGTTCTTTGGGTTGTAAATCTAAACCTCTCTCTTTTTTATACAATCTTTGGTAGTATGAAACGAGAGCAACAGTCGCGCAAAACGCGACAGTGGGATACCCTTCGACCTATGTTCCCGTGTAGTTTAATTTGTTAAATTCATACACATATGCATATGCACATGCTTTGAAATTAATCCCGATAGATGGCGCTCGTGCTTCGCGCTCGCCCGTCTCCCTTGTTAGCTGACAGAAGCACTTGGTTTTATGCTCATACTTTCTTAAATAACTTCTGTGTTTATTGTTCGATTGGATTGTAATTTGGGGACTACGTAGATATTTCATTTAGATTAGTATATGTTTAAGTCAGAAAGTTGTATCTTATATACAGCGCTTACAAATTAAGTTCAAAAATTAAATTATTGATTTGTGGGGGCGGTGGGCGTGGCACCAAACATTTGAAATAAACTTCATCTGCTTATAGTACACAGGAGTCTTCCTGCCAAAATTGGTAACTCTAGCTTTTATAATAGCTGAGATCTGTGCGTTCACACAGACAGACGGACAGACGGACAGACAGACAGACATGGCCCAACCGACTCGGCTTGTGATCCTGAGCAAGAATATATATACTTTATGGGGTCTCCCACGCCTCCTTATGCCTGTTACATACATTTGCACAAAGTTAGTATACCCTTTTTTGACCATTTTCAATGGTCGAAGGGTATAAATAGATTTATACCAAAGATAATAATTATTATTATGGATTATATAATTCTATAATATTATATATTATAGAATAAAGATTACTGTAGAATAATTCAATTATATATTATATAATAATTATATAATCTTTGCTTTATAAAGGTCTCATCTTTTCTATTATAAAGTAAACACATTGCCTGAGTTTAAATAATTTATTTCATATGATACAAACATTATTGTACATACATATGCAAATATAGCTACTTTTACCAAAATCAAAATCAAAATCAAAGTAAAACAATATAGCTTAACTCCTTACATATACTATACCATATATATAGAGTGTGTATAGATCAGTAAACATTTTGTTCGTGGAATAGAGAGTATGTGCATAGTGAGTACTTTAGTCCTAGGGTGCTAGATCTGAAGGAACCTTTTGCTCCTCCATTGTGCCGTAATATATTTGAGTGAGTGAGTGTGGACTTAATTAATATTTGGTGCGGTTTAAGTGTAGATACAGAGCGTGGACCCTGATTAAGATGTCTTTATAGTCGTCGTTGTCGGCATCGTCGTGTTTAGCAGAGCAACGAAATGTTTCCACTTTCGTTACCCGCAAGAAAGGCGCGATTCAGAGGCAACACAGCGAGGGAGGTGAGCACGCCACGAAAGGTTTCAGGTCGCAGTTTGGTAATGGTGTTCAGGGCATGCGAATTGGCCAGATCCGCATAGACGCCAACACGATTGCCAGTTGTGGCATAGATAAGCGAGGAGCCAACAGTCTGCAGGAAGTGGGCGGGTTCAGGTGGAGGTCTGTAATGAAGATAAAGATGATATAGTTGAAATAAATGATATAGTGGTTGCCTACTCACTTCAGTTGATAGTGCAGTATACCATCCAGTGCGTGCCACACAGCCAGACTATGATCCAATGCAGAACTGATCAGTAGCTGATCACTGGGCGCCGTCAGCTGAAGGAGATCACACTCCATGGGTCGCCACTGGTTGAGTATGATGCCTGTGCGCGTGTCCAGCTGCACAATGCCACCGGAGGACAGGCCAGCAGCAAGCCAATTACCCGATGGTGCCACAGCCAAGCACCTTACGGTGGCATTGGGCAGTGCCGCATGACAGACGCGCCACTCGTTCACATACTGCATGCAGCGTGCATCAATAATACGCACTGTGGACTCCGCTGTGCCAGCAACAACCAACGGCGAATGCGAGGGCAAACACTTGACCACAGTCACTGCACTATGCCTGGGTGCGTCGAGTATACCCAATGGTCTGCCTATAAATGGATCCCACAGATGCACACCCGAATCACAGGAGACCACATAGCGCAGGGATTCGAGGAAGCTCAACGAGTGTATGGACTTCTTGTGCGCCGTATAGGTGAACTGGCAGGTGCTGCTCTTACGTCCATCGCCCTCGCTGCGCAGTGACCACAACTTGACGGTCTTATCCTTAGAGGCGGACACGAAACTGTTCTCGTTCTCCAGCGCATAAATGGCGCGCACCGAATTCGTGTGACCCACAAAGGATTGCAGACGTATCTGCTTGAGATTCAGCGTCTGGTTGTCCTTCTCGCTGCGTGTGGTCTCGTGGCGCCAATAGGCCAACCAATTGCCCCGCAGATGACGCGTGCTGGGCAGATGATCCAACTTATAGGCCACCATATCGAGCAGCTCCACACTGTTGCTGACCACCTGCAGTCGATTGCCAACGATCTGTGTGCCAAAACTATTCGCTGCAGTCTCTCCGCCTCCTTCTCCGTGTGCTGAGGCATCTGTCACATCCACTTGGCCACCGCCGCTCACCAGCGCCAGCGGGTTGCGCTTGACTTGCTCTGCCCCTGCAGCGGGTTGCTCATGCTCGTGGCAGAGCGTGAGCACAAACTCGAGATTCCTTAGCGTGCGCTGCATAATGGACTCGCCCAGGAAACGTAGAAATGCCAAGTAGGCAGTATGTGCCAGCTCTGGTCCAAAGACATCGCGCAACTCCTCCAGTGCCCGCTGTTGTTGTCCAGCTCCAGCTGCAGTCAGCGATAGCTGTGCCAAGTTAACTGTGAAATCATCAGCATCGGGCAAACTGAAAGCTTTGTTGAATATCAAAAAGAATGGAGCCAACAAGGATTGACACAGATGCACTGCCGTCATATCCGATCCCAGGCGTACGCTTAGTGCATAGCAAGCGTCCAGAAATTTGCGTGCCAGCAACGAACGTCCCAAGTAGCCACTGGGCATGAGCAGCGTCGTTGAGCTGAGCAATCTCAGAATGGGCAACAGTATCGCATCCAGCAATATGTGCTGCAGATGCTCCATTATGCTGGCATCCATCAGGCACGGCAACATGTACTTGACCAGCTGCAGCGAACTAATGATGGCACCTTCTAAGCTGCCAGTCATGCGCTTCGCACAGAGTCCAATCAATTCACTGATGTGCGGGAAGTACTGCAGTAGCAGGAAGTTCTCGCCGTAGAGCGCTGCAAGAGACAAACAACTATTAGAACATCTGGAATGGATAACTGTAACTGTATTCCGAACTTGTAGATCCATCGTATCATTGCAGACCTTTAAGCTTATTTTCTAGTTTAGAACCTATCGATATTATCTCGTCAAACCCTATAAGGTAGCTGCCCTTGAAATACACATCTTGTACGGCTGCATGCCTAGAATACTCTCATTAATATTTGATATCAGGGTTAATGTATTCCGCCCATGTTGATCTGTTGTCTGTAAAATCCACAAGACTAATTAATATTTGGTAAAGTAACTGTACTGCAACCTTGTAGATCTATTGTACCTCTGCTAAGATAAGAGCTTCGACCATTGAAAATGGTCAAAAAATGGTATACTAACTTTGTGCAAATGTATGTAACAGGCAGAAGGAGGCGTGGGAGACCCCATAAAAAAGTAAAGTATATATATTCTTGCTCAGGACCACAAGCCGAGTCGATTGAGCCAATTCTGTCTGTCTGTCCGTCTGTCTGTGTGAACGCACAGATCTCAGCTATTATAAAAGCTAGAGTTACCAAATTTGGCAGGAAGACTCCTGTGTACTATAAGCTGATCAAGTTTATTTCAAATATTAGGTGCCACGCCCACCGCCCCGGTAAATCAAAAATTAAATTTTTGAACTCAATTTGTAAGCGCTGTATAAATGCTACAACTTTGTGACTTTAACATATACTAAGCTGAATGAATTATCTACATATTCTCCAAATTGCAATCCGATCGGACAATAATCACAGAAGTTATTTAAGAAAGTATGAAAGCATAAAACCAAGTGCTTCTGTCAGCTAACAAGAGAGGCAAGCAATCGCGAAGCCCGAGCGCCATTTATTGGTAATGATTGTAAAGCATGTTCATATGCATATGTGTATGAATTTAACAAATTAAACTAAACGGGAACATAGATCGAAGGGTATCCCACTGTCGCGTGCTGCGCGACTGTTGCTTTTCTTACTGGTTTCAGTTCAGTTTTTGCTAAACCTAACCCGAGAAGGTGCTTACCCCTGTAATGTACGATACGATTGCAGAGGAGTGGAAGAGAAGAAAAGAGGTCTATCGATCCTTAAACAATTGCTTATACTTCTTCAACTTCGCTTTTTGTAGGACTGCCGTTAGTTCCTCTTTTTGTTCTTTGTTCTTAGAAATGCCAGCTCTACTATTGAATCCTCTTATCCTGCTTCGGTACTATGGTAACTTCCACGAGACCTTATGGATCTATTGTACGCCTGCTAAGCTTGGAGCTTGTTTTCCATTTTAGTTTTTCTTCTTTTTTCTGTCAACATTATATCGGCAAACCCTAGAAGGTGCACAATTGCAGAGAGTGAGAGATGTAAAGAGGTGTCTCAATCTTTAAAGTATTGCACACTATTCCTGGTCTGCTGTGAAGTGTCCTCAGCTCTGGGAGGATTCACAAGGGTTTCTTAAATAGTTTAATAGACTCCTTAAAGCCATATAGATTATCGCAGGCTAGAAATTATTTCATTTGCTGTGCAGACTGGCTTCCTTCCTAGATATTACTCCTGCCTTCTTATTCCTTGAATCCTCTGGCAACTTTCTTAACTACCACAAGACTCACCTGCAATGGACATGAGACACTCCAGCACACGCGCTGCACTGCGATCTCCCACGACGCGTGCATTGGCAATGCTAAAGTAGTTCAGATTGGCGGCATCCAGCGTTAGATCTCCGCCTGTTGAGCCCGCCGCCGACGCCGCCTCCACCTCGGGCAGCAAGTTCTCCTGTCCCACATAGCAGAGGGAGAGAAGCTTGAGTAGATTTCTTGTGATGTGACGCGCAGTCAAGACTGGACCTAAGCGATGTGAGAGCCACACAAGACTCTCGGCGCTCATCTCACTGATGCGATTGTTCTGCAAAGCTTTGGCCTCCGAGATGCGTGAAATGACCGATGCCTGCAGCGAGTCACAACCCGTCGCCATTGCCACTGTTGCCTCGGATTGCGTTGCAGCGGATTCTGTTGCTGATTCATTGGCCACTGCGCTGGTCACCTGACTGATTAACTCAAAGCTATCGACGCTCTTGCGTGAACCAATATCGCAATCGATGGCGCTCAATTGGAAGCTGCGTCTTATGCTGCTCGCGGGTATCTCAATGGTGGGTGAACGTGGTCCAAGTGGAGGCACTGCTGCTGCTGCTGGCAACGGCGGGGTTGTGCCTGTGCCCTGACTGCTCTGCAGAGAGATCTTATCCGGCGACAGTTTGGCACCATACATGATCTCATTGATGGCCAATTTGTCGGGCGAGCTGCCATCGGATTCACGCGCCTCCTCAGCAATTGCCGTGGAGGAGGGGCGCATGTCAAAGGAGTCTATGGATTTGTTCTCCTGATCCTCCTCAAAGGTAAACAGATCCTCAATGTCTGGCTTGGACGACTCGACATCACTGGTGGTGGTGGGGCTGGTGCAGGTGGTGGTGGTTCCTCGACAGCGAAATTGAGATTTTTACTTGTGCGTCGACTGCCAGCGCTGTGGTAATGATAACCATTGCCCTGATCCGGCTCCTTGTAACCACCAACAGCCTCCACAAGTGGCGCAATGAAATGCTGCAGGAAGCAGCGCAATCCGAAGCGCACAATCAGCCGGAGCAGAAAGATGTGATGGTAGAGCTTGACGGATTTGCGTGATTTGAAGGAGCTGCTGGACGAGAAGCGCAAATGGCTGCCATTGCTGTTGCTGCCACCTGCTGCTCCCGCTCCACCTCCAGTGTTGCCACTACTACTGCAGTTACTGCTGCTGCCTCCCGTTGAGCTGTCATCCGCAGACGAACTGCTCTCCACATCGTATAACTTGAGCAGCGGCTGCAACAGATGCTGCTGCGTCTGTGCAATGCCCAAAGCTTGTGCAATGGGATCGAAGAGATTCCAGGCAGTCAATATGGAGGTGCGATCATCCCGCAACAGATCAATGATGTGCGGCAACAGTAGCTCCACCGGTGCAAACTGCTCGTAGCCATAGGCAGCTGGCTCCAGTAGCCTCCGAACATGAGCACAGCAGGACATCACTTTGCACTCGGCAATCTTACGCTCGAAGAGCACACGCTGACGATCCAGCTCCGTGTAGCGAGCACACTCACCACTTCCGCCACTGCAATTGAGATGTGTGTGCAGCTCGAGCAGCTCAAAGTTCAACTGGAATGCGTGCAGGGACCGGACCACGGCATACACTGAGATGTAGTGACTGGGAAAGGGCAGCAAAGAATTGGCAAACATTGGCTCCAGCAGCTGTGCAGCACTGGTGGGCACTGGCAGTCCCTGCACCAGATACTTATTCCCCTCCAGTTGCAACAACAATTGCACCACATGGCGCACCGGTTTGGGCAACTCGTGTGCATGCATCTGCGCTAGCGTGCGACATGCGGCAAGGCGACACTGAAAGTTCGAAGCACTTGAGCCATTGCTGGTCAACAGTGGACGCAGTCGCTGCATGGCAAACAGCTCCACAATGAGGCAACCCAACACTTGCAGCTCCCGTTCGCGACGCTCTGCCAGTTGCTGCTGTAGACTGTGTTGACGTCGCACTGGAGCCACTAAGAGATTCTTTGACTTGGTCTGCACCACAGCATCGGCAGCATCGAAGGCAAAGAGTTGATTGGTAAACGAATGTTCCGCGGAGTTGTGCTCGAACAGTAGATCGCTGCTGATCATCTTCTCTTCAGGATTAGCTGCAGCACGCTGTTGTGGAAAGGTGCGTGCATAGAATGTCTCCAGTGTCTCCAGCTGCTGGAGCAGCAGTGCAGGATTGAAGTGCTCAGGCAGCTCAATAAAGTTGGTCACGTTGTAGAAACTGGAGTTGCTCTGCTCATCGCTGGGGCGCAGTGACATGCGCGGGGAGCTGCTCTGCTCTGTGTTGCTCTGGCACGAGGCCTGCAGGTTCTCGCTGCTCCTGGCCAGACGTCGCTTGGAGGAGCAGGAGCTGTTGCCATAGAGCTGCGCCAGTCGTGGTGCCGTCTTGTTGAACCATGGCGAGGCATAGCGACGTGGTGGATGCGCCTGTGTGAAGAGCTGCACAATGCCACGCTGACTGAGTTGGCTGTGCTGATCCACCAGGCTGAGACAGACATTCTTCGACTTGATGGCCGCCTTGCCACTTAGCTTGTAGCTGCACGAGAGAAGGAGAAGGCGTTAAACTGACTGGGGAAACCTTGTCAACTCACCCAAAGTTCAAATCGATCCAATGATGCAGACGCTCACTCACATATTGCGACTCGAGTGCCTCGCGATGTTTGCATATGAAATCCTCTGGACAACTGGCCCACGCAGGCAACTCCAGGTCGGGCAAATCTTCGTGTATGCTCTTGAAGATCATGGCATCCGTATAGAACTCTGGTATGCACTCATCTGGCGTCCATTCCTGCAGGCGCTGTATGGACACCGGATATTCGGCAGGCACCCAAATGGGACGCACATGGGCGCAGAGTATTGACTGTGGGGTGCGTCGTGCCATGTACACGAAATAGGTAATCTCAGAGAGAAAGTCGGAGACATGATGCGGCACCTGCATCTGCTGCACAGCGCTGACTGCCTCCGCTGTTGTGGCATTGTGGGTTGTGGCATGCGAGTACATGAGATCCAGATGAATGTCGCCCTTATTGAGGCGATATTTGCTCTTGGTCAGATCACGCCAATTGGCACCGTTGCGTCCACTGAAATCCGTCACCCATGGCATGATGTGATGATGTGCTGCATTCGTCAGACTCCTGCCACACGCGTTGTTCAGTATGGTCAGATAATCGAAGTTAGACAATTGACCATTGCACCACATTTCGCAATATTCGCGCAGATTGAATTGTGCCGGGTCGTAGGCCAGCTTGAGATCGATGGTACTGCTGGAGGGGAGCTGTTCCAGCGGTGAGTCTGGCAGCTCTGGACAGCTGAGGGGGGACATATCAACAACGGTGGCTGTGGGTTCACCCAGTAATAGATTGCACTGCAGGCGTGGCAGCACCTGCAGCCAGAGATTCTCGCGCAGCATCACATGCTGCAGACGCAGATCGCCCAGGAAGAGACCTTGTGCCTGCAAGTGTCGCGCCAGCTGCAGCAGCTGATAGACTATGAAGAGCGTCTTGTTGTAGCCACGTCCCAGCAGCGCTGGACTGTAGGTGATGCAATCGTAGAGGCTGCACTCGAGCGCCGGCGCCGACGGATAATGGAGGACGCAATAGTGTGTGCTGGTCTCAATGGCCACCAGGGCGGGCAGCACATTTGCATGACAATCCCCATTGAGGTCAGGCTCCTCCTCGCTCTGCTCCTGCTGCTGTTGCTGCTGGCAATGTATCACGGGGCAATTGTAAATGCGTTGAATCAACTCCCTGAGCACCACATCGTGCGGCAGTAGACCACCAGAGATGCTCTGGCTTAGTCCCACACTTGGTTTCGAATTCGTGGAACTCCTGCACTGCTTGACGTGGGCGCCCGCATATTGAGTGTATGCCGATTGCCAGAGCTGCTTGAAATTGATGTGCGCCACATTGGACACAGCCTGCGAGTAGCTAAGGGGCAACGCAGGTGCGTCATCCGAACCAATGCAGCGTGCTGGCAGTGGGTAAGCTTTGCGCTGTGGTTGCTTGCGATAGGTTTGCACCAGGATGCGTGTCCAGGGGTGCTCCAGCTGTCCCGTTGGATGGGCACGTTTGTCCAGCTGCGGCCACTGTGTGAAGGGGGAGAGTTTGCGCTGCCTCTCGAGTGTTTGCAGCCAGGCCTTATCGCATATCAGCTTGTAGAGACCCTCGTCTGACTCACATACAACATGTTGGGGATTTATACCGAGTTCCTGCCATATCGCATCGTCGCTATCAGCCATTGTTTACTTAGCCAGTCCAGTATACGCCTCCAACTAAATTAAATAAGTTGGGGCCCTTTTGGGCACGAAAACAAAACCAAGTGTGCAAAACTAGCGATGGACACGGTTTGCATTTCTATCACGCTCGACATGCAATGGTCAAAGCACACGACATAATTTACGCTAAAAATTGCAAGAAATATCATGCATAATTATTTGTTTAATTTTTAAATTTATTTACTTTTACATTTATGTACAATAAATATTTTTTATGTGCAAAACTTTTTATTTACATTAGCATTTACATCTGCACATCGCTAGTTCAAACCACACAACGGCCGTTTTGCAACACTAACAGCTGTGCAATTGTAAACTCTACACCAGCCAGAAAATACCAAAATAGAAACAGGGTGAATATTGTTATCGGCATATCGATTAAACGATAGCTCAGCCGTTAAAAAGATTTTATTTAAAATTAAACTTAAAGTTCAACTGTCTGTAAATAAAACGTCACTTTCACAAACCAACTGTTTTCTTAAGTTAAGACCAATCCATACAAATTTATTATTACCGCTTTCCGGCGCAGGTCAATGGCCAAGCAATTTGCTATTTATGTATGTTGAGTTCAAAAGGCCGGCGGCGACCTCAGCGGAGAAGAAAAAAAATGCTGTGAAAAACACTTGATTGCGGCGTCTGCGTTAGCATCGACTGAGGCTGCGGCGTCAGCTTTGGCTGCGCGGCTTGTTGACTGGTCACAGAAGCCAATGCCAAATTGTTGTTATTTTAAAGAATAGACAAAGTGAATAACAAATCGTAAGTACATATGTACATACGCTTGTGTGTGTACTTGCACAAAATTTATTTAGGTTATGTTTATGTTTTCACTTTCGTTCTATCTCTGTTCTATCAGTTTCCTTTTGTGCATCTATTTAATTATGCAAAACTCAAATGAAAGCGATAATGGAAGCAATGTTCCCTGACCAAATAACGACACAGTGTTCCGATTAGCCGACATAGAATTCTAATGGGATTATTCAAACGAACCCGATGAAATCATAATCAGTTTTAGTTTTCAAACGTCTCATTAATTATGTATGTGTGACTAAGTCGCGCGAGAAAGAGAGAGCATTAATATGAGCATTTCATTGTAAATTTCCTAGAAACATAATAAGCGAGAAACATTTACAACACTAGATGAGATTTTAAGCATTAATACATACATTCATACATACATACATAGGTACATATGTATGTTTGTATATCCAGAGAGATTAGAAAAACAATCTTTGTGTGTAATTTCAATCTTATCTCTCATTAATGTGCGTAATTATTTGTTTAGCCTTCGGCGTCGTCGGCGGAGAGGAAGCACAAGAGGCAGCATTATTACACCTGGCGGTAAGGTCAAGGAGTGTCATTTTTTGAGTGCTTCTCACGTGTCTGTGTGTGCGTGTGTGTTGAGTTAGTTTTTCCCTCTTTGTTTTTGTTTGGAGATCATTGCTGTCTCGATTATGCAGACGGAGAGAGAGAGGGAGTGAATGAGGAGAGAGAGGGAGTGAGAGAAGAGAGAGGGAGTGAGAGGAGAGAGAGGGATTGAGAGAGGAGAGAGTAGGTCAGCAGCCTAGCAAGCGAAAAGCCATTAATAAACAGACACACAGACTCGCCGACTGGAATTGGAATACCCGTTTTCCCGGCCCCCCCCACACCACCGGCTGCAGCAGCTCAGTGAATACGCTACAATTGAGATTGAGGGAAGCTTCGATCGGGTTTGCACTTCCGTTCTTATACTCGTAAATCGCCAGCTAAAAATATTATTTATAATTTTCGCGCACATGTGTCGCGACTTTGACTTTACGAGTATTAAAGGCCTGTCGCTGTCGGCGGAGTCTGGATCCGGGCTGGGTTTTTTTCCCTCTTGTTTGCATTATTATTTAACTCTACCCTCTCGTGTAAATATAAAACAAATGCAACAATTAAATGTTTAATTCAATTGACAAGCCGAACACTTTGGGGTTCTGTCTGTCTCCAGCTTTTCACACTTCCAATGAGTCGAGTGATCGGTTGAGGATGATAATACGGTTTCAGATTATACTTAGTATAGAGACACACGCCTCCAGGTGGGCTGGATCAGCTGTTAAGTTAATTTAATTTCAAGTCAATTGTTCCTTTTGTTTTCTTTATTTCGGTATCATTAATGTTGAATCGAAAGCGATACGATATCATCGAAAGTCGAGTATATATAATTAGGGCATTTAAAAGGTTTACTAAATGCAGTGAAACATCTCGGGAATTCTTGATATTTGCTTCATAAAACGGCGCTCGCGACTTCTATTGAACCATTAATGAGCTATAACTAAGATATACTCGTAGAGTCGAGGCATAAACCCGAACCGATGACACATACACTACTAATAATAAAAAAATCGTTCAAAAGATGCGAACCGAAAGCGTGCGACCTTCATAAATTGAATCACATGCTGTCAGATTTATATATACCATATGTATGGATATACATATGTATATGGAGTAATGGATAGGTATGATATCCGAAAGCATTGCAGAAATCTTATCTATGCACCAGTTAAGGCAAGCCGGAGGACCAAAGAGTACAAAAGTCAGTCAGTCAGTTAGTGTAAAATTTGCGCAATGATTATAAAGCTTGTTGTTGGCCCCGCTATAAAGATTAGACTGTATATTATTATTAGTACCGTTGTAAATGCTATATTTAAGATAGCAAAGTCGCCATCTTTACGACTTGCGTATGGAAGTAAGATAATGCCAGGCCAAGGAATATTACCCAGCGAAGAAGGAGAATAAAATAACAAATGTGGAAATGTGGAAAAATTATCGAATAACTTGTGAAAAACCCAAAATACTCGTTAACTATAGGGTAAAGATCAAAACAAGTTGGCCGATTCCGATTTCCGAGCACACAGACAGCCATACAAACCTGACAGCCTTCAATTTCGAGATCACTCAACTTAATTCTCTAGAGATTGAGCCCCGTTGTCGACGTCGCTGTCGCTGTCGACGTCGCAGCGGGCACTTGTTGCACACTCCAGCTGCGAAGTAGTTCAAGTCTCGTGACGCTATTTAATGACTAGTATATACATATGTATATATATGTATATATATGTATATATTATAGTATATATTATATACAAACGCTGCGACTAATAGTTGCGGTTAGGCTCATTTTCATAACTGCTTGTAGGGTAAGTTTGTTGGCAAGTTGGGAAATTCATGTAACTGGGGATAGAAAGCAGCACTCGAGACCCATAAGATTATCACACAGAATATAGCAGCTAAGGTGATTGTGGGAGTAGACATAAGAAATGGTTATCTTAGTTATGTTTTAAGTTAGAGAGTTTCTACTTGACATAAATACACATTTCTATAAAGAGCAACGTTACACAAAACCTTTCATAAATCGCAATCTTACTATATTACTCATTAACTTCGCGAATTGCTGAGTATAACACTGTCGGGTTATGTATTTAAACTGTCTATTTCATTATTTATGTTTACAGGGGGGTTTCTCGCGTTTGTTGATGTGCAGTTACCACATTGATTTACAGCTATTCTGAAACTGTTGTTAAATCAGCAGGTGGTTCGTGATCTCGAGAACCCGTTGAAGTTGTATAACGTTCGATGTACACAACAAAGATTAAGGGAATTTAAAATAAAAGTGCATATTCCAAAGTTGAAACCGAAAGTAATTCTTATCGGTTGTATATATACTGGACTACATATATATTTTCTTAGGAATTGTATATATGCTACAACTTGTTTACAAAGTCTTGTTTGATACGAGGGTCGTTTGATAAGTCCGTAACATTTTAAATAATTTGCCTTATTATTGAGCTCTCAAAGCTGGAGGTTATGTTTATCTGCACAAAGTCAAGAACTTTTGGCCTTGCAGCAGTCGCATCGTTCCTCAATTAAGTAAAGCACATTATTTAAAACACGCACAAGTGACACATGGAACGAGATGAGCTGCAGCTGCTGTAGGGGAGGGTCCCTGCCCTTGCCCAAAATGGAACATGGAGTACAGAACATACTGTCTCCCTTTCTCCCTCTCTCTCACTCGCTTTGTAAATGAACCATTATTTCCTGTTGTGCACAACTTCTGTCAGGCACTGTAGCATGTCAGACAACATCATATACCCTCTGCGAGAGGGGGAACTTGATTCCGAAGAATTTTCGCAAAGTGTTTGCGCGCCAATATGGAATTTCTTTAATTGACCCAAACGCAAAACATATCGCCTATTGGGTCCCCCGGTTTCAGTTTCAATTTTCAGTTACTGCTTCAGTTCCATCAATTCCAGAGAGGTCACAGTCTCCACTCTACTGATTGACCATACACCATAAATAGACAACCATTTCGTATGGCTCAATTAATTCGTATATGAATAAAATAACGCAAATAATCGAGTGCAAGTTAGATATAGGCGAAGTGTGGACCCACACACTGACTTATATATACATTGATATATAGTACAATGTGTGATATATGTATATGTATTGTATATATATATATTTATTGACATACCAGCTTGAGCCGGAAATATTTTCGGTCAGGGACACTGCGCGTCGAGTTTGAGCCGGATTTTGGACTTTACATGGAAATATACCCGATATTTGCATGCGCTTTTCATACACTCCCACAAAGAGTCGTATGTCAGTTTGATGGTTTGCACGTAATAATAATGATAGATGTGCTACGAGTATATTATGATATGTGCATGAAACTTCCTTATCGAACGTATGCATAGAGGTGCCTTTGTTCGCTTCAGATTGTAATGCAAACTGATGCAGCTGTTGCACTGTTGAAGGGTTTATTTAAGGCGATAATTAAAAGAATATTCTATATTCGGAGATAGTACAATAATTCATGATATCATCAGTAAACTAAGTAAAGAAACTTAATGAAATATTCTCGAAACTCTTAGAAATTTTGACAAAGGTTTATTTAAGGCGAAGAAATTATACATCTATGTATATATATACGTATGGATAAGTAAAGAAACTTTATAAAATATTCTTGACACTCTTATAGTTTCAGAATATATTTATCTTTTGTGTGCTAGTCAAAGGTTTATTTATATGCATAAACTCATTCATGATATCAACAGCAAAGTATAGAAACTTGATGTAATTTTCTTGGCACACTTAAAGCTTCAGAATATATCTCTTTGCCATAGTGGAAAGTGTATACAGTCTTCGTAGTACGCATTCGTATTATCCTTGTTATTATTATTTGGTATCATGCTTATTGAAATGTTGTACAAACATTTCAATTTCTCAATTACAGGCTACCATGGAGCGCGCTTGATGCTTCGTTCGGGGACTTGTGGGCCAATTAAAGAGACGACGCGAACGCCGCACAATGACAGAGATGAGCATCACGAATATACTGTCTGATCCGATCACATATCGGTGCAGATCATGCGTGGGCAATTGTGAGTGCGCTGCAATGAGATCTGATCTGATCTGAATGAGACGCGCGTATTAATTAAAGCTGTCCGCTTTTTGTTATTGTCGAATGCTGTCCTCGTATGTTAGGTTAGGACCGGCCGTAGTCGGGGGCAATACATAATGGCGCTGATGGCATTAACAATTAATCAACAAAATATATGTTTAATTCATTGCCTTTTATTATCAATTAATTTAGAGCTTCCTCTTCTTAAACTCAAATTCTATGGAATACACAATTTGAATAAACACACACATATATGTATATATATATATATATATATATATACTATATATAGTACATATATCAATACATATTTTATTAGCGGTGAGTACTTGTCGTGATTATCAGGCCTGGTCGAGGCTGGACAAAGTATGCCATTGATAATCGCGAAACTTTGACTGATAAACCTGGAATGCCAATATAATACAAGCTAGCAAAATACCATTCATGTATAGTATAACTCGAAGTGTCCCTTGTCTTAATTGCTAATCGATTTAGTCGGATGGATGTTACAACGTGAGGTTTGTTAATTAAGTTTCTCTACAATCTACAGTCAACACAATCGGCAATTACTAACAAGCTTCATTTGTATGGGTATATATGTATACAAGTATATATAGTTGTGGTCATAAATATTATAAATACTATATGTATTGTAAATATTAATTGCATTCATTATATTCTTTATAGACTGTGAACTCTTATGTATCGAAATTGAAAACACTTTTTAGGCTTTTATTCTACCAACGTGTTTGTTTGTCAATCATTTTCGCATTGTTGGCGTGATAAATTTTCCGACTTTAATGATGTTGATCTATAAAAAAATTTGATCTTTTTTGTTTTTTTGAAATATTTGCATCACGTTTCGCATATAAAAATTAACCGCTGGCAATGATCATTCATTAAGATCGTACATTTAGCCTAGGCGTGATGGAAGGATCGAGTTACAACTGTGAACAATGACTTTAGATATTATATATTCATATAATATCTACGTATACTATATATAGTATGTATAGTTCATGGTAAACTTATTAAAACCGCATGGAACCGCAAAATGCAAAAAAACGGTAACAAATGAACTAAAAACTAAAAAGATAAACTTATAACCATTTGGGTTGTTAATACACTTAATATTTATAGTCTAGAACGTAGATACATTTGTTTTCTGTACACGAACACGTACATATGTATGTATGTAAGTCGAGCACAGTTGACTCTATTAGAGTTGCCATTCACTTTAACGCTCCAACGGTTGTTCAGAACGTAGTGAGTCCCCGTTAAACCCCATAGTCCCCTCCCCAACACTTCACTTAATTACATTGCAAAAAAAACAGCAAAGAAACCGACTGTATTAGTGTTGGAAAAGTGGTTGCACGTGTGTTGCACACTCATCATAATGCGATAATATTGTACTATCAGAACCGAAGTCATTTGGCAATATGTTTAATTTGAAGCCAGTAAACTAAGGTTAGGTTTTAAAATAGAATATATTGTTTCTTTTATATAGTGAGCTCATTATCATATCTCATCCCAGATAATGTTAATCCCCCTTAAGCAGTACGCAATTATTTATCTTCATGATAATGTGTTTTATTTTTAGCTGAAACTAACTTTTATTATAATTTTCTTTTCCCACCTTAGCTTTAGCGACAATCAACTTAATTGGAACTGTTAGGAGTATATAAATTAGCTAGTATATTGCAATAGCTTGGGAATTAGTGCGCGTGTTCGGTTATCTGAATGGTTCTTAGCTATATAGTGGAAACGATATCGAAAGTTGAAATCGAAGACGAAGCGACAAAATAGTTAATACTTATTGAGGAAGCGCAACTTAATCAATTAATGCAGCCGATGAGTGGGTTTCCAAAAGTTATATAGTATATCCACACATATGTACATACATATATATATGGCGTATATATAGCACACACACGGATATAGCACACACACCGATATAGCACACTCACCGATATAGCACACACACACACTTCCAACGGCTCCTGTCGCAGCAGATGTCGTGTTTTCACGATCGTCATCAACGTCGCCGCTGACGACGCCCGCTGCGAAAACTCCAACCGCAGCGGCAGCGGCATCAGCAGAGCAGTGTCGCAGCAGCAGCAGCGTCGCGTCGCAGCAGCAGCGCTTATCTGTTCGCATATAAACTAAAGTCGGTGGAAATAATTTCTCATTTGAAATTTAACAGCCGACGAGCGCGGTGGGCAGAACAAAAGCGCGAAGATCGTGTGGTGTGAAAATCGTTAAAGGCAGAAAAATACTAAAATCGAAAAACGAAAACTAAACAAAGAGAAGAAGTAACGAACACAGACACACATAGGCACAGCGAGAATTGAAAACGAAGAAGTCCAAGAAAGCCCACGAAAGAAGCAATAGTGTGTGTGTGTGTGCACAGTGGGGACAGTGTGTGTTCCAGCATTGGCATTGCAGCATAGACGACCAGTCCCACAGTGTCTGTCGTTGCGTGCGGTTCTTTTCCACTTTCGCTCTCGCACTGGCTCTCCTCCTACTCACCTCCCCCACCTGCTTCTTCTTCATCGTTGCACTTGTTTGTCGCTTTCCCGTTGCCGTCGCCGTTGCGCATGTGCCAAAAGTGAAAAGTATCGAAAGAAACAGACGACGACAAGTGTTGAAAAGCGCGCGTGGTGAATAAGGATCAGTTTGTTGTGTGTGCGTGTCTCTGTACGTGAGTACGTCTGTTCGTGTTTCGATTAATTGAAGGCGCGCAGAAGCGTATATTGTCGCCGTGGCGAAGGAATTGGCGAATCTGTTAACGTTGCAAGAGAACAGAGCCGAGATGACACAACAACCGCAATGGGGCATAAGTTTATCAAAGTGTAAGTGCCAAATACAAATACAACAAATTATGCCTGAGTGTGTGTGTGTGCGCGAATTGAAATTCAAATTCAAATCGCATTCCGAATTCGTTGAACTCCGGCTCAACATTCTTGAAATGCTTTAATTATTGCTTAACCGACATTGACCGACCAAGAGCAACAGCAACAATAACGGCAACAGCAACAACAATCAAATGCGAAAAACTTAAGTATAAAGTGTACATAGCTTTTAAGTATGCACATGCACACACGCACATACGCACTCTGTGCGTGTGTGTGTGTAAGTGTGAGTGTCTGTCGTAAAATAAACAATGACAAAACGTTTTTTATTTCTTTGCATTTGCACTTCCGATTCAGTTTTTGTTCTGTTTTTTCCGTACATGCTTCGCTTACGGATGTTAAACTGTTCGATCTTGTTTGTTGATCAAAAATGCCAAACACGCGTCAACATAAACGTCAATAAACTTACTTTATAACATTCCTTAATTCGCCTATTTCTATGTACAGACATACATACATACATGCACAAACTATACATATATAAACATGATGACGCCGTCGTTCCGATCATAATTTGCATGAGAATTAAGAAAGGCGATGACGAACAGGTTGGGACAGGAACAGGTCGAAAACATAATAAAAATAAAGCTAGACGCATACGAAAACTCTCAAACTCTTCATGTACATAAGTGTAGGGTGCTCGTACAGTGGGCTACATTGATTTTGATGGTCGTTTGATTTCGAATAGGTTTCCTATTGGAGCTCATATAAATTCCGAGACTTGCGCCCGCCAGAGAAGATATATTTTTCTGGGTCGGGGCCAGTTTTTTATGGGATTTATCACAGCGACAAAACGTGTTCAGGTTTTCTTGACTTATTTATTTGACAAACGGGATTCTCGTCTAGCTTTTCTATATGTAAGAACAAAGAATTTTATCTGAATTTAAAAAAACAAAACGGAAGAATTTATAAAACGTGCAAAAAAAATAAAAAAAGAAAGAAAGAAAGAGAATCGAAAACAATGCCGCCCCCTTGACACATCGTAAAGTGTTTCTGCTCTGCTGCGATATCATATGAAATGGCCTATCAAATACTAAAAATAATTTCGAAAAGCCTCGTTCCAAAATGTTATTGGGAGAGTGTATTTTAATATTCTCGCGAAATGTGTGTAACAATAAGAAGTGTTCAAGTTGCTGTATGTATTTTTGTTTCAAAATCGAGAAATAAAATATCATGTTTTGCATAAAAAATATATGTATATACTACATATAGTATACAATATACTGTAGGCTTTACTGTAAGACAACGATAATTATTATTCTTGGACTAGCGGTTACTTGACCCCCTTATAGAGCCAATTCAACGACAAGCGCTTCCTTTTCATTGTTTTTGGGCAAGGTCAATGTAATAAAAGAATTCTTTTTCTCTCACATGAATTTCGTAATACTCTCTCTCCCTCCTCTCTCGATCTCTCTCTCACTCCCACTCATTTCTTTTATAAGCTTATTCGGTTGAGTATAAATAAATATCTACAAATAAAACGAAGAGGAAAATGTTGTAATGTCTCTCAAACTGGAATTCATTTTAATGTTTATTTGTCGTCGTATGCAAATATTTATATTTTTATTGACAACACAAAAAAAGAAAAACAGGCGCAAAATATTCTTGAAAGTTTTCGAGTTTCATTTTTTTTCCTGTTGTAAAAAACGTGAGTTAGGTACTTAAATATTTGCCTATTCAATGGGTCTTTTAGCACTTTTGTTGAGTGGACGCAATCCATCATCATTTGTCAGTTTCCTAATTAGCGTAGATCACATTCTGAGATTCCGATAGATAGGTCTAGGAATGTAGTTTCACTCTGCCTATCATCTCATTGATATGCATGCTGTGCGTGAACTGTGCGGGCCCCAGACATGAGACAATGTTGAAAAACTTCCGATGTTAAAATGGATCGATGTACGCATTCATACATTTCGTATCTCGCATGTCTCGTCTCGTACTTTAGCCTCGCTCTCGATAATTCGCAACACTCAATACTATGTACTGCATTATCAGGCTAAAGAAGTTGTGGAAAATTAATGTCATGTTATCATACAAAAGACGATTGCACTTTATATATATTATATGGTGGACTCCATGTACATAAAGTATGATTACACTAAGTAGTCAGTAGCGCTTAAAAAGCACAAAAGGTGATAATAAAACCAAACGAGTCAACGCGCTTATCTCGAATCTCAGAATTGTGAATAATACGCGTCGAGCTTCAAACGATAATCTTATAAGTTATAATAAAAGTCGTTCAAAGTCACAATAAAACAAAAGTTTATCCACTTGGGTTAACTAAGAAGACACTGATTCGCACTTACTACTCGCACTTAATATTAGTTAGTCATAAGTTAGTCGCAAAAAAATGTCACTTCGGTCACGTGGTTAATAATAAACAGGTTTCTTCCCGGAAATCTATTGCAATTATGTTCATTAATCGGTTATTATGGCAATTATATTGTCGTAAATTAGATCTTATCAGGGTACTAAGTAAATTGCTCGGTTTTTGCACATGCTTCACCATTGACGCCGGAGTTCTCACTATGGTAACACGACTGCATATATAATATATATCAGCTTATACCAGTTAACAGTCGATTTACTGGCTCTAATCATGACTGAAGTGAGTTATGGCCTCACTCGAGACTCGGTATGATATGATTAGCGCCACATTTACATACAGCTATACCAGGTTATAGGTGTTAGTATGCCAATTCCGATTGGGATTCCGATTCCGATTCTGATTCCGATACGATCTCGATTTAACATCCTTATCTTTGTCGTTGTCGTCGTTGCCGTTGCCGTTGGTTTATTTGCTTAGCGTGTCACCTATAAATTTCTGCCTGAAGTATTTGTTAAATATAATGACAAATATTGAGACATCATTAAATTGTCAGCTCCGTTGCAACTACGTAAATATTATTATAAGTGTTAATTTATTGATCAAATAAATTGCTCGGACGATGACGTAGATGAACTCTTTTTATTATTGTATAATGAAAATTTCTATTAGCTTGTTTTTTTTTTATTATAAAAATGCGTACGACCGAATGGAATTTTCATCATTAAATATGCGGAACTCTCGCAAATGGAAATTAGATTGGAATCAGATTAGAATTGCTATAACGAGCGAAGCGTGGATGATTATAGTTGTGAAAATTGGAATGTCATTGTTGGTATAAGTATTATATAGAGTATTTTTGGTCTAATAATATTGTCATGAATTGGTTAGCGATATAAACAAATTGTTAGCTCTTCGATTCTCGCTGAATATGGTACATTAATTCCATTGTTATGCTGCTGTCCGGGAATGTGTTAATCAACATGTTGTTGTTGATGCAATTTTTATCAGTCGTACTTCTCAATATGTATACCATATATAGAACAATATTTATCAGTCGTACTTTTCAATATGTATACCATATATAGTGTACAATATTTTCCTTCAATGAGTTGGGTCAATGTTAATCTTGTTTTTATTGCGAGAGAGTTCATTAAATAACCTTCAAAAGTTGAACTTTAATTATCGAAATTCTAAATTGAAATAACATGAAAATTAATTGGCAGTTGTTGTTGGTTTAGGGCCTCCACTTTTTGGATGGTGGCCGATTGAATAAATACCGTATAATAATTGCCAAGCAACTGGGCGGTTTATAATGCTGTTAAAATACTTAATATAGAGAAGTACTTGTACATGGATTTGAAACGTCAAACACCTTATCAGAACGATCTTCTATGGCACTTGAAGTTATCAAGACATAATTCCATTTAACGAATGCCATACCGAGTGTGTGCTATAAACGGCGCCCGCCCAAAGATTGCCCAACAATGGGAGCACACCACAGAGTCGATTAGGTAGAGGATGGGGGTGGGGCTGTGAGTTCAAAAAGCACCTATAAAGCGGGAGCCATAATTCTTGAATTGTTATATTATATGCTATCGCAAATATATACATACAATAAATCCATAAGTACGCCTAGATAGGTTGCTTTTTAATTAGGGGAATAACAGGGGTAGGCTTTAGTTCCAAACCCTGTAAAATTAGAAAAGATTTGGAGCGTTTAAGGAGTGTGATAATAAATAAAATAAGAGATGGAAGAAGTGGTTAAATTACATAACCGATTTCAATAAGTTTTCACTGTGCAACAACTTTACACAGCTTATGCTCCAAGTTAGTCAAGTATTAAAGGTTAGTGGTTAGAAGGGTATTATAACTTTGTGTCAATAGGCAAAAGGAGGCGTGGCTAACTCCACAAACTGTTAATACTCTTAATCTTAATCTACAGCCGAGTCGATATAGTCAGCTCTGTTCGAATGAAAATCTAGAACTCAGAGAATGTAAGAGCTAAAACTGCGAAGTTTATTTTACATTGTGGACACGCCCCCTTCCGCCCTGTAAATCAATAAAAAGCGAATTGCAAGCTTTATTTAAATGCAAGACAGTTCATTTTTAGATAAACACAATAACTATCAACGCTCAAATAATTTCTTAAATTTTGGTAGCCATCGAATAATTGGCCTAGAAGTTATTCAACAAATAATGTTAAGAGTTACTGATTTCCCAACCGCTCTCTAAAGTATGCAACAGAAAATAATGTCAGCTGGCTAGCGGGTATATCACAGTTGAGCACACTAGACTGTAGCTTTCTAGCATTCGTGCTTGTTTGATCTGATGATGATTTACTCACTCGGGAACAACCTCCCAATGGATGTCGTGTCAGCAACACATTAGAGGCATGAAACTTCCCCTAATATTTTATAATATATATTAGGGCTCTGTGTTCATGGAATATCTAACAGCAATCAAATGCAATTTATACTTTATCAGCGCAAATTGATTTGTCTGGCCTAATTGAATTGAGCTCGAATTCGTCGATTTATTACTTTATTCGCATGTTAAACAACGAATGCGAATTGATGTTGCTGACGTCGTTTCTTTTATGATAGAGTTGACTAATTAAACCAACCTGCTACCTTCTGCTTCTCTCTTACAGATTTCATACTGCCACAACGTGTGATATTGGCCATCATGGGTTTCCTGGCCATCCTCAATGCGTACACGATGCGCGTCTGTTTGTCGCAAGCGATCACGGTGCTTGTGATTAAAAAGAACAGCACGGAGGATGAGAATGGTGATGTGGCAATCTGTGAGGCCGATGATTTGGATTCGTCATCTTCATCGAGTAGCGGCATTTACGATTGGTCCGAGGAACTGCAGGGTCTGATTCTGTCTTCATTCTACATTGGTTATATTGTTACCCATGTACCTGGTGGACTTTTGGCTGAGAAATTCGGTGGCAAATGGACTCTGGGATTGGGCATCTTATCCACGGCAGTCTTTACAATGCTCACTCCTGTGGCCATTCAACATGGTGGCTCAGATTGGTTGATTGTCACGCGTGTATTGATGGGTCTTGGTGAGGGTACCACCTTCCCGGCATTGAGTGTTCTCCTGGCTGCCTGGGTGCCGGCCAATGAACGTGGTAAACTTGGAGCTCTGGTGTTGGGCGGCGGTCAAGTGGGCACCATTATGGGTAACCTGTTATCGGGCGTGTTTCTTGACGCCTACGATTGGCCTGTGGTCTTCTACTTCTTTGGCGGTCTGGGCGTTGTATGGTTCGTCATCTTTGTAAGTACAGATCGGATATAAAGCTACTCGATCAGTATTATATTGCAATGTGATTCATTTTTTGTAGATCTTCCTGTGCTTCAGCGATCCCAGCAGCCATCCCTTCATCAAGCCCACCGAACGCGAATATTTGATTAAGGAGATTGGTAACATTGGACGCAACGAGAACCTGCCACCCACGCCATGGAAGGCGATCCTCACCAGTCTGCCTATGTTTGCTCTTGTCTCGGCGCAAATCGGTCACGATTGGGGCTTCTATATTATGGTCACTGATCTTCCCAAGTATATGGCCGATGTGTTGCAGTTCTCGATTAAGGCCAACGGTCTCTACTCCTCCCTGCCCTATGTGATGATGTGGATTGTGTCGATCGGCACAGGTTTCGTGGCCGATTGGATGATTCGTCGCGGTGTTATGACGACGACAAACACACGTAAATTCATGACAGGATTGGCAGCCTTTGGACCTGCGATCTTCATGGTTGGCGCCTCGTATGCCGGCTGTGATCGCGTCTTGGTCGTGGTGCTCTTCACCATTTGCATGGGTCTCATGGGTGCCTACTATGCTGGCATGAAGCTCAGTCCGCTGGACATGAGTCCCAACTATGCGGGCACTCTGATGGCCATCACGAATGGTATCGGTGCCATAACGGGTGTCATAACTCCCTATCTTGTGGGTGTGATGACACCGAATGCGAACCTGCTGGAATGGCGTCTCGTCTTCTGGGTGGCATTCGGTGTGCTCTTCGTGACGGCCGTTGTCTACTGCATTTGGGCATCGGGTGAAATTCAACCGTTCAATGATCCTCCCATCGAACCGCGTAGCGTTGACTTCGAGGCCGAGGAACGTAAGCCGGAGCCAAAGTTCAAGGCCGTGCAGCAGAGCTCCTAGAGCTGAGAACAGCCGATAAGTGCCATAACCGTGTTATGCTCCTATATACATACATACATACGTACATATATATATATAGTACTTTATTGTTTTCAATTCAAATGTGAATTTGTTGCTGTCAAAGCTCAAGAAGAAATTGATTGATCAAGCAGGATCGATTGATCGTTCGTCTATTGCAATTGCTAGTTTTATAGTATACCAAAATGTTGGCCCCCTTCCCCTCCCCCTCTACTCCCATACCCAGTGCGCTGTCGAACTAAGTATATATATTATATAAATAGTAATCTATGAGTTTCCAGCTGCAGATCCTCCTCCTCTTCTACCCTTTTACCCAACAAGCGAATTTACTTATATGTATATTGTCTGTTCTGTTGTACGTAATTAGAGAATAGACTCTTTCTTCCCCTTCCCTCCTCCCCCTGCCTCGCTGCAGCAATATACTCTCTTTATTATTATTTAGTATTTAATCGAGAAACGAAATTCAGTTTTAGGCTAGTAAGAGTAATAATAATGATAATAAAAGAAAGCTAAAGATTGTTTGTACCTAATTTGTATTCCGAAATTCAGTTGAGATCTTGTATAAAATCATTTTAATTGTTGATCAATGTGTAATACATTTGTTTTTAACGCCAATGTTAAAGCATAATTGTTTTTATAATGTTAGTCAAATAAAGTGCATAACCTAATTGAAATCGTGTGTTTTTATTATTATCTATCCCAAATAGGTCATTTGGCTTGTGAAGATTTAGAGGTTAGCCAGAAAAAAAGCTATCTTTGGCGAAGGTTTTTATTGCCTTGTAGGTTGTGATCTCTTCTATACTCGTTATATGAGTATAATGGTGCAGAATTTAATAATTAACCGTTAATAATTAAAGAAAGTAATAAAAAAAGCCCAAATAGAAAGTGAGAGAAAGAGAGAGAGCAATAAAAGTTTGTTGAATCGAGTGGAAAAATTAGCTTATTCCAAATTGTCATTTGGTGTTATTAAACATATATTTATTAGAATACTGTTTTTAGAAATTGTAAATGTTGCAGGAGTACTTGCGAAAGTTTTATTGTTGTAAGTATAAGATAGCGAGAACCAGTGTAGGATAAGGGAAGAGAGAGAGTTGTTCTCTGAAAGAAAAGAAGATAAAGCTGCTTAGAATATAATGCAAATATTTATCAATTACAGAGAAAGAAGAGCATACAAGAAAGTGGATAGAAGTAAAGCGCGACTAGAGGGAAGGAAGAGTGATGGTAGGTATAGAAAAATTAGAAAGGAAGGGAGAAATGTTCGCATTAGAGATATACTGGGTAAAAGGGTAGAAACCTCTGTCTCGCTGATAGCAACAAAGAGAAAGAGAAATAAGAAAGCGAGAAGCAACAGTAGAACAAGATACAGAGAGAGTAGAAGGGCAGAGCATAGTGATATTGAAAGCAACGGTCAAGTGTGTGCTCGACTGTCATATATCCGCTACCCATCTGTGTTGCATACTTTACTTAGCTTGAAAATCTGTACCTCTGAAATGATTTCTGAAATAACTTCTATGTTTAATATTCGATCGCAGCCAAATTTTCAGGGCGTGGATAGTTATTGTGCTCATCAAAACTGTCCTGCATTAAAATTACCTTTAAAATTCGGTTTAAGCCATTTACAGGGTGGAAGGGGGCGTGGCCAAAAGCTAAAACTAGCTTGATCTGCGTGCAAATATAACACATATTCAATAGTCACCAAATTCAATAGTCAGTGAAATCGAGGCCTTTAAGCGGACGGACATAGTCAGCTAGATCGGCTCGGCTGTTGATGCTAATTAAGACGAGAGTGAAAGTTACCTTCGGCATGCCGAAGGTTCTATACTCTTGCAGGTCCTTTATATACCCTCTGCAAAGGTATATTGTGGGGTTGGACACGCCTCCTTCTACCCGTTACATACACTTTTTGGGATGTCACAAAGTTATAATACCCTTGTGGGTAGCAGGTATTAAGATAGAGATAGAAAGTTGTTACATGATGGTTACTAACCGAAACAGATCTGCAGGTGAAGCAGCGCCTGGTCCTGTGCTACTTCAGCCTGCTGGCCATCATCAATATGTACACCATGCGCCTTTGTCTGGACTACTCATTCAACCGTATTGCCGAGGACGAAAAGGTATTTCCAAAATCGAAACGTTTAAGAGGCGGTGGCAATATACAAACCAAGGACTTCAGATTCCCATCCTATTTGCGGCTGAGCGAGCAGGCACCAAAAGCGGAGTGGACAAAGTCAGTTAAGGAGCAGATTCGAACATTAAGAGTGGAATTGACTCCAAAACGAGATACCTTGCTGAGGTCTAAATGGACAAGCCAGATGGATGAACAACCTAAAACGGAAATCGTCATCGAATCCTAAGCTTACCACATCCAACACGTCTGATGTCTGGACAAAGGAGGTGCAAGTGCTGGTCACAATCGCCTTCAATGTGGGCTACATGATCACCCACATTCCTGGCGGCCGTTTGGCTGAGCGTTATGGAGGCAAATGGGTACTGGGTACATCCATATTGTCTGCCGGCTGTCTTACTGTTCTCACCCCGACAATTGTACGTTACGCTGGACCAGGTGCTCTGGTCGGTGTGCGGCTGCTCATTGGCTTCTGTGAGGGACCCACGTTTCCCTCTGTCTGTACGCTGTTATCGCAATGGGTGCCAGAAAACGAGCGTGGACTCTTGTGCAGCTTGGTGCTTGGTGGTGGTGAAATCGGCATTACCTTGATGGCGCTGGTCAATGGCCTCTCGGTGGGCGAACAGAACTGGGAGACGGCCTTCTATGTGGTTGGAGGTGGAGCAATACTCTGGTTTTTGGGATTCGTAAGTTGGCAGTTTCTCTCTTTTTTTCCAGCACCGCTTTTACTTCTTCTTCTTACTGTCTCCAGATGATTCTCTGCTACAGCAACCCAGATGACTCGCCCTTCATACACAACTCGGAGCGGCAGTATATCAAAAGGGATATGTTAATCAAAAGAGAAGATGAAACAGAAGCTGCTGAGAAGGACTGTCCCTGGAGCGGCATGATGACCAATGGCTCCACTTGGGCACTGATTGCGGCCAGCGTGCAGCATGATTGGAATCAAGAGCAGATGTCAGAAGAGCTGCAGAAGGTGTTCAGTGAGATGCAGACAAAGGGACAGACCATGTGGACGGAAGTGGAGAACAACTTGAAGTCAACAGCGCCACATCTATGCAGTTGGCTGGGCACACTAACAACGGGCAGCCTCAGTGATTATCTCGTCAAGGAAGGCATACTGACACGCACACAGACGCGTCGCCTCATGACGTGGCTGGTTTTCATCAGCGTCTCCATGTATTTGGTGCACGAAAAAGATCCCAGTGCACGTGTCTGGAGTGTCATTGCGCTTGCTGCCTATTACGCTGGCATCAAGCTCCTGCCACTGGACATGGCACCCAATTTTGCTGGCAGTCTGATGGCCATTTCGAATGGCATAGCCGTCTTGCCGAGTCTGTTTAGACCAATACTGCAGCAGCTCGAGATGAAGTATCCCATTGTGGGCACCATTCGTGCCGCCGTCTGGTTGATCTGTACTGCATATATATCTGGCGATGTGCAGTCTTACAATTGCTCCACACCACCTGCCCCACCTGCACAAGTCGTACCTTAAGTCTTAATGTACCATATACATTTTTATAGCCTAACATTAACATTTTTTAATTATTTGGTGGCTGGACATATACTGCCACCTTGTAGATTGATCGATCGATATTGTAATCTCTGCTCAGCTTGAAGCTTCTTTTCAGTGCAGTTATTCTAAGGATTTCCTTAATTTTGACTGGTCGACCTTGTCTCGTTCACTACGATAAGATTTTGTCCACTTTCTTAAAGGTTCAATGCCGAACATCGCAAGTGCTGAGGAATTTCGGCATTACTAACTATTTCTTGTTTGCTACGGTATAATCCGTAAGTAGCCCTGTAAGGATTCTTACTGGGTTTCATAGCTAGCTTCATTATGTGCTCATACCACTTGAGCTATGTATATTATTACTGGAAAAGGACAACTGTATTGCAACCTTGTAAGATTTAGAGCTTCTTTTCTATTATATATCAGTTTTTCCTAAACCTATCGACATCTCCACGTAACGCACAAAGGAGAGAATACTGAACATATGTGCTCTGAAGGTACTTGGCTTTGAGATGCACAACTCGATCTCTTAGCTCGCCGAATATGCAGAGCACAAATCTCCAATACAAGCTGAAGAAGAGAACACTAAAGAAATGTGCTCTGCTTTCTCGTCAAATCCTATAGATCTGCATATTGTACCGACCAATACTGACCATAGTGAAATCAAATGATCTGCTGCTAAGGGAATAACTACTGCAAGTTGTGTGTCATGTGTTATCATTCCTTCGATATTAGTAGAGGTATTTAACCAACTGCTTAAACCTTTTTAGGTTATAGCAGTTCAAATGTGACGTCACTATGAACTTTTATTCATCGCATCTGGTTTAAAAACGCGCCACTGTGCGTTGCCTGCGCTCTTATTTTCTATTCTTTAATAGTGTTTCTGGTTCCATCATTGCACATTCTGCTGCAGCTTTCGCTACTGTCTGATATGTTATTCCATGTTATGATATATTACGAGGTTATGTAGTATATAGTATATATGTATATGTATTAATACACAAAAATATTCTTAACAGACGCGTCAATGCTTTTCATTATCATTACGACTTTCGTGGTTAAAACTAGATGCTCAATAACTAAAACAAGGATATCCTTTTTATATGTACTATGTAAAACAGGGCCAGTTCTGGATTAATGGGTGTGGTTGCGGAAGGTGGGCTGCAGGAGTGGGGAGTGAGGGAGTGTTTAAATGCCGAGCCATCGCCCATGCGCTGTGTCTCTGTGTCGCTGGTCCTTACGTCTACATTGACGCCTAGGATAACATTCCTGATTGTGCCATTACTGAAATGGAATTCATATCGATGCCAAGCCGACGTGTTACATTGATTTGAGCCAACGCCGCATTACGCAAAGAATAGACATGCACCAGCTCGGCCTGACTCTTGGCATAGAGCAGCGCCTTCTCAAAGAGATCGACGGCATGTTGCAGCTGTGCACGTTGCACCTCCACAGTGCCGAGCGTTTCATAGGCCAGCTCGCATTTGGGATCTACTTCGATGGCGCGATTCAGCAGTGTTACAGCAGCATCAATATCGCCACGCCACTGCAGCATCATGATGGCCTGATGCACCAGCAGCGATGGATTCTTTGGTGCCAACTTCATGGCCTTCTCATAGTACTGTTGCGCCTGCGAGAATTGCTGTTGATCGGCCAACACTTGAGCCATCAGGCTGTAGCATTCAACACAATCGGGGAACTTCTCAATGGCCGACTCAAACTCCTTAATCACACGCTCCAGACGCTGTTGATCGGCGGTCATCAGGGCCAGGCGATATTCTGCATAACATTTCTGTACATACGCCACCGCATGTTGCGGTGCCAGTCGCACTGCCTTGTCGAACTCCTGCAGAGCGGCCTCAATCTGCTCCAGCAGCAGCAAGATCTGTGCACGCTGATGATACACATCGGGATTGTTGGGATTCAGTTTCTCTGCCTCCAGGAAGTCGGCCAAGCCCTTCTCACGGTCATCCGTCTGTATGAAGAGGGCGGCACGTTTGATGTACGCATAGACGCGCAGCGTTGCATCCGCATCGGCTGCAAAGCAAAGATTATAATTTATTCCAAAAGGGGATTAAGCAACTCTCTCTCTCACTCTCACTGTCTTACCATTGGCCAGAATGGCGTCCAGATCGTTCTTGCTTTCGGTAAAGGAGCCGCACAGCAGATGGAAAGTTCCGCGCATTAGCAGAGCCTCAACCTTGTACTGTGATTCCGATTCCGATGATTCGATTTCCTCTGTGCATGCTGTAATGATGTCGTCATAACGCTGCTCCTCGAATGCACGTAGGGCACGCAGGAAGCCACGTGGCGCCGTGTCTTCGCCCTCCGTTGACGGTGGCACATTCACGGACTGCAATGGATCGGCAATGAAGGAACGCATGTAGGTGCTCACGAAGCAGGCCGAGGGAACTACGGGCTCACGATCGTCCATACCCTTCTCGGCATCAAGACGACCGGTCTCTTTGAGCACACGATCCGCGAACATGATGGTGTTGTTGTTCTGGAACATTTCCAATATACATGTGGCCGTGACATCGTCGAGACAATCGACCATATCCTTGGTGGCCTCATGAGCACGTGCGCGTCTATAGTAAGCCTTGGCATAGCGTGGATTATACTCCAGTGATCGTGAACAATCCTCCTTTACTTTGTTCCACTTCTTAAGCATCTCATACGAGGCAGCGCGATTCTGATAGAAGATCGCCAAGTCGGCACGATGCTCGAGGGGACATTTATCGATGGCCTTGTCATAAAAGATAATCGCCTCATCGTATTTGCCATTGCGATAACAGTTATTGCCCTCCGTCTTGTAGTTGTTGGCCTCCTTTAGTGGCGACAATTGTTCGCCCAGTTCCGCGGACTTCTTCTTCCGTTCCAGCTCCGAATCCGGTGCTGTGCCGTCTATCGACAACGTTTGCTTTTCAAATTTTCCCTTGGTGCGCGCGTTCTCACTATCCTTGGGTTTGGTTTGCTTTTTGCCACTTTTACTGTCGTCCCGCAACTTGTTCCAGCGCAGCACATACATGCCCAGGCCAATCGCCAGTGGCGTGCTCAGTATCAGCGCCACCTGCCATTTGTTAAGTTTCACTGAACGTAGATTGAGGATTGTTGCCATATTTCCAGGACTTCTCCAAAATATGTGTGCAGCGAGTGGTGCTGCAAAAAGAGAGTTCGTTATATATTGTGTAATACTAGAGACCTTATCAACCGTCTTGGGCTGGGGCAGAGCATTAAAAAGGCGAGCAGAGTAGAGTCATCAGCGGGAGCGCTAGCGCTTAATCGCTAAAATGCCGGGGTGCCATTTGTCACCTCCGTGTTTCTCTTCCCACTTATTGATTTTCGTGTTCGTATATTTTTAATGCACTGCCCGTATTGCGTTTGTTGCGCTTGTTTTGCTACTCACATTTGTATTGTTATTTAACACTGCAATGAATTTTGCAAATATGAACTGTTATTTAATTGCTTTTTAGTGAAAAGTAAATATAAATTTAAGTTATGGAATTACAACTAGCCTGCTTAGCAAATAGAACACACTGAACACTTAACAGCTGCGCAACAGTTGAGTCCCCGAACGATTGCTGTGCACATGTGACAGCTGGTGATGGCATACAAAAACTGATTGCTATATTTGCGTATGCATAAATTAGTCATTTCTTAACAGCACTTTAACAGCTGGTTAACAGAGATCAAAGACAAAACAAATACAATCCCTGGCTTTATACCGTCAAAACTTCACTGTATACACATTTATCTACTACGTATGTGTGTCCATATGCAATCAAACTGATCCTTATAAGGAAAATATAATGTAAATTAACAGCGAACATTTGTTTTAGTGGTCGCTGGTTATATGACTGTTCCACAAAAACCCAGATAAATTAGATATTACTAAGACAAATTCGTTTTATTGTTTTATTGATTCTTTCGGTCAACTAAGTCTTAATAGCAGCGAAGCGACTTCTGTGTGATACTTTATAATTTAAATTAACAGCGAACTTGAAGCGCACTTCAAGATAACAGCACTAATGAACACATAGAGCGCGCTGTTTGAGGTCTCTATGTGTTCATTGCTTAGTGATAACAGTGAGCAGTGGACAATTTAACAGCGAATCAATTATTAACAGCGCGAATTCAAAGCAAAGTAACACCAACCAACAACAGATGGCGCTAACATTTATTGACAACACAGAAATTGCAACTAGAATTTAAATGATTCCAAGTTTTCTTATTTTACTCATTATTTTATGCATTTAAAATCTGTTTAAAATGGTTTTTAAACTTATTAATCTATTAACGTTGCTTATTTGAATTTAATTTAATTATATATCTCTTTCTATTTATTTTTTTACCCACTTTGTTATTCCATTTTCAATTCTATTAGGCCCTTTTTCTTCCACTTGAGCCTAGAAAACTTGAATCGAATTTCACAATGGGCACATTGTCAGACACAAAGCGCAAATTGAACAAATTGAAATCGATTCAATTGGCCTGAAATCACTTTCATTACTTATGCAGTTTCCAATCAATTTTCAATTCGAAGACGAAGATGAAATCAAAGGCGGAATCGGAATCGGGCTTAGGCCAACTTAGTCGGGTCGGTCGAGAAGAAATTGCGAGTCTAATCAACGCGGACCATAAATTCCAAGAGCCTTGGCTTTTCCGGCATCGCTTTTCTATCTGCCGGCGTTGCCAACTTTACTAATTAATTGTGCACTTGAGAATTTTTGAGCGGCAGCGCGCACAAAGCAAACTGAAAACTGTTAACTGTAAACTTGTCTCGCTAGGCAAAAAACTTGCCAAAGGCGAAAGAGGACGTCAGAGACAGAAAGAGAGAAAGAGAAAGGAGATGGGGTCCCCACTGCACTGTGGGAATGCAAAAGTGTTGTTGTGTGTGTGTGTGCATGTGTGTGTGTGCTAGGTACGCAACGGAAGCTAGCAAAGTTGATAAGTAAATAAACTAACAATTTTTCCTACTTAATTAACAAAATTGTTTTAATGCGCCCCAAGCCGACGTCGCCGCCAACAGAGATGCCAAGTGAGGCGTTTAGTGCAGCCAACATTGACAGACGGATGGACGGAAGGATAAAGGGACAGAGAGACAACTTGACTAAATGACTAAGCAAACAAGAAGCAACTGCAACTAAGCGGGACAAAGGCGACATTTGAATACCCTTTTTTTGGTAGATGATGTTATGTGAGTTTATATAAATGGCATTATATTTGATAAAATGAATGATATATAATTGATAATATAAATGATATTCTACTTGATAAAAGAATTATATTATAAATAATATGGATTATATGATATATACCATCCTATCTATAATATATTGTTCCTCTACGAGCTACATCCTTGTTCAGAAGGATAATACAAGTAAACTTAGCGTTGTTCCACTGGATACTCTTTATCGTACAGTTATCATACTCCTAGTAAGGGTATTACCGTGCGTTCTATGCTCCCAGACGTCGATGCAGAAGAAGAAAAAGTGACGACAACAGCAAAATGAAGAGAGAGAGCAACTCAATAATTAAACTTGTCGCCAGTAGGTGGCGCTAAGTCGTGGCTGGGGGCCCTTTGGCGTAAGTTTCTGTGAAGAACTTGCACCGTGATTATGGCATGTCTCCCTTCTTGGCATACATTTCTTCGCTACGTGAGCACAAATTACAGATTGGGTACATTTTGTATTCCCTAATTTATAGAAGGGTTTATTAAAGTAAATGTATAATTTATAAGCAATTGTGCTGGATAGATCATACAAGTAATAAGTACCTACTATAAAGTTAATAACCCTCTTGACATGCAACACACTTAACTTTGTATGTTTATTGTTGTAATTCAGTACAGGGTATTCTACTGTCGGATGCAACGTTCTCAACTGCTTGGCACAGTAACAGCAGAAAACTTTACGAAATTATAAAATAAATTTGTTTAAAACAAAATACTTTCAACTAAGCTGGAATGAAAGTGAACTTTTGGGAAAAATACCTATAGAAATATTTGAGCAGAAACTTTATAGAGTTTGGCACGTTGAAAATTTCAAATTTCAAAGTTATTTTTTGCAAAGAAACAAAAAAGAAAAAACAAATTGTCAGGAATGGTTAAAAATCTTTAAAATAACTGGCATTAAATAAAAGATTCCATTAATTCTAATATTGTAATACCATTTTCTACAATGTTTATTTATGATCCACTTTGCGGGTAATTCGATATGCCAACTGATTATCATACAAAGGGGTTTTTCGCCGGATCTGCAGGACAACACTGTAACATCAGAGAATGCCATTTATTTGGCTACATTGACAACTCTGCGCCACAATAAATTGCAACGCTGCGAAGCACTAGAGTAAAGGGGTGTAAGGGGGTCCTTGCATTGCGGCTTATGAATTGCATTACAAATTCGCATAAATTTCGCGGCAAAGTTGCGCAACAAATCGTTTGTGGGCAGCGCATTTATCATCTGGGAAGATGCGCATCCATTGCAGAAATTCAATCTGAATTGTGAGGATGGTGTGGGTGAGTGTAAGGACATTCTGCTGATGCGCTTGAATTGACTTTTAAACGATTCGCGTTGCATTATCGTCTACTGAGTCCGCCGATTTATTGGCTATTTGGAATGCTTTATGGAAATCTCTTGTACGCAGGCATAATGAAAATCGAAGTATAATGTCAGCAAAATGGCAGATGAAATTTTCAGAATATTATGAAGTATTCATGAAGTAGGGTTGGCAGCAACGCCTCACAAAAGAAAAGAATAAACTAAGATGAAAAAATGGATAGATAACAGAAGAAAACCAGTGAGAAAAGCAACAGTCGCATAGCACGCGACAGTGGGATACCTTTCGACCTACATATGTTCCAGTGTAGTTTAATTTGTTAACTTCATAAATATACGTGTATGCATATGAAATGCTTTACAATTATTACCAATAGATGGCGCTCGCACTTCGCGCTCGCCCGCCTCTCTTGTTAGCTGACAGAAGCATTTGGTTTTATGCTCATACTTTCATAAATAACTTCTGTGATTATTATCCGATCGGATTGCAATTTGGAGAATACGTAGATAATTCATTCAGCTTAGTATATGTTAAAGTTGTAGCTTTTATACAGCGCTTACAAATTGAGTTCAAAATTTAAATTTTGGCACCTAACGTTTGAAATAAACTTGATCAGCTTATAGTACACAGGAATCTTCCTGCCAAATTTGGTAACTCTAGATTTTATAATAGCTGAGATCTGTGCGTTCTCACAGACAGACGGACAGACAGATAGACATGGCTCAATCGACTCGGCTTGTAATCCTGAGCAAGAAAATATATACTTTATGAGGTCTCCGATGCCTCTTTCTGCCTGTTACATACATTTGCACATAGTATACCCTTTTTTTACCATTTTCAATGGTCGAAGGGTATAAAAAAGATAACATTTCATATATAATATGTATATGTAAATTTGTGTAATTTTTCATGCTCTACCGATAATGTTCTAATACTGCTGTAAATGTTGAAAATAGTCCAAATCGAAATATAAGTACATTAACCAATATTTCTTATCTGTCATAACCACTTTAAAATTCAAAAACTGCTTAGCGAAATTGCAAATTGTGATTGTGTGTTTGACTTCAAACAGCTGAAACGCCCCATAAAGCAGCTACTATATACTTGGTCTCTCCAATGACAACAGGCAAATAGCCTGGGAGAGGTTGCTCTGGTAATCGCTGGCTATTGCGAAAGGGCTAAACAAATATTTGCCAAGTCGCAAATGAGATCAGAGAGCTGAGAAAGAGAGAGGGGAAGGAGGGGAGAGAGAGAGAGATATACAGAGCTCGGTAAATGCCAAAGTTGTGAAGGGGAATTCCCGGTTGGAGGAAGAAGCTTGACTGGCTAGGAATGTCGTCACTGGCTGCTGTTGCCGCTGTGCTGTTGGTGTTGTCGAGGACATTTCAAAAGGACCTCAACATGACGGAAACGGAAACAACAACTTGCTCTCTCTTCTTCATCCATGCGGGTATCGTCGCCTCGACTGTGCTGCCTTTTAATGACATTTTTGCGCCCATTTGAACTTCCGTTCTTCGTCGAGTTCGTTGTCGGCGTCGTCTGTCGATTTTTGCAATAATTTACTTAAGAAAAGTCGAATGATGTTTGCCAGGAGAGCTCACTCAATCTGCCCTACCACTTTTCGCCTTCCCCTTCTCCTTAGACATTGCCCGAGCAATTTCAGCTCTGCCTTCTCGCCGGCAATTGTTTATGGCGTTTATCTTTCCGTCTGGCGATAAAATGTTGTGCGAAATCCATGAGATTTTATGCGACAATATCCAATAAATCTACTCTTGTCCCAGGCCCCAAACCAGTTAGATGCGTCTGTGTGTGTGGGGGGGAAGGTGACCTTTGCAACGGGGAGGACAACCCTTTGGCAGTTGGCATTGTTTGCATTTGCCGCCTTTGTCTGCGCCCTTTCAAAGGGTTTAATTGTGCTTTTTGTCTGCCTGTTGACATAGGTAAGGTCGTCCTTCAGTCCCTCAGCCCTCAGTCGCTCAGTCCTCAGTCTATGTGGGCATATGTTTCGCTCTGCACCAGGCCCGATTGTTGTCTAACATTGGTTTTGGCCCAGCGAACGTGTTAATTAACTTGTATAAATCAAACGACAATAGACTGAAGAGAGAGAAGTTGCCAAAAATATTGTGGATATTTAAAGTAAAGTGAAAGTCGTCTGAGTCCGGGAAGCTTCTTCACTTCTACCTAATTGGGTCGTAAAACACAGGCGATTATTACAATGTTTCGCGCAAATTTGATCTTTTATCTGAGCTAAAATTTGAAAGACTCAAAGGGAGGAAGAGGTCTTTGTGTTGTAAATGGAATATAGTAAGTAATTTGGAATACAGTAAGAAAGGATAGAACAGTTACATCGTATTGCTGCCATACAGACTATAGGCCGATACATGTTGTTTGTCGAAATATATATCTAAAATGCCTATAAAATTTCATTACAACTAGATCATTATAACATATAGCTGCCATAGGAAGAATCGGCTGAAATTATATTCTAATATTAGAAATAACTTAAGTTATCAGTGCCAATCAAAGTTAGACATAATATTCTGCACTATTTAGTATTATATAATAGTAAAGAATATTATGTTTAACCAACAATGAAAGTTAGACATAATATTCTGCACTATTTAGTGGTATAAAATAGTGCAGAATATTATGTCTAACTTTGATTGGAACTATCAGAGAATACAAGAGTCTGCACCTTCTCACTTGATTAAATCACGTTGTCATAAAGTATTTGAAAAAACAAATGCCTTAATTTACTTAAAAAAAAAAAAAAAATTATTATATTTATTAAAGGAAGAATCCAGGGTGGGGAATATTCTTAAGAATTACCAAACACTGTATTTTTGATATAGTGAAGTAGGAACAATTGTCTTTGGCAAGCCTTGCCGTTTTGAAAAACCATACCCTTCCCCGGATTTCGAAACCGGAACCGCTTAATTTACTACATTATAAAACCTTACCAAACTTTCAATAGTCTACAACTACTTTGCAATGTGTAGGACAGTTGAAACAAATCGTACAAAATTCTATTCTATTGTGATTGTCAAACTACTCGAAATTGCTTTAATATTTAGTCCAAAATGTGGTTTACATTTAGCTTAACATGGTTGCTCTTCTATCCGCAGTTGTTGCTGGGGGCGTGGCAGGAAGTACAACTAGTCAATTTAGAGTCAAGTTCTACAGCTGAAGAGGCCCAGGGCCTTGTGAATGTCTTGCAGTTGACCCAGTCAAACTTCAACAAGACCCTGCAGGCCTTCGACGTGGTCTTTGTCAACTTCTATGCCGATTGGTGTGAGTTCAGCAAACGATTGGCACCTATATTCGAGGAGACGGCAGTGCGACTGCTGGAGCATCTGCCCAAGTCAGCGAAGGTGCGCCTCGGTCGTGTGGATTGTGTGAGTGAAGTGGAATTGTCGAATGCGTGTGGCATCAACAAGTTTCCCACATTGAGGCTTTATCTTCATGGTCATCCGTTGCGTCGCGAATATCGAGGCAAACGCAGTGTGGAGGCACTGTCGGAATATGTACAGAAGCAACTGCAGCTGAGCCTTAAGCACTTCTATGGCATCGAGGAGCTGCAGATGCTCAATGTGAAGCGTCGTTCGGTGATCGCGTTCTTTGAGAATCGCAAGCATGTGGGGTTCAAGTTATTTCAGTTGCTGGCGGAACGTTATAAGAACGATTGTGATTTCTATATGCGTGTTGGGGCGAGCATAAAGAACGTTACGTATACACAGCGTATGCCTACAATTGTATATCGCCCCGACACTGCACGCACTCATGCTGTGGATGAGCTATTTACTGACGATATTGGTAATCAGTCGGTGCTAGAGGCGTGGCTGCTCAAGATGTGTGTGCCACTGGTAAGGGAGGTTGACTTCAGCAATGTGGAAGAGATCATCGAACAGCGATTGCCATTGTTGGTGCTCTTCTATCGGCCCAACGACATGGACTCTGTCAAGGATTTTAAAGCGATTGTCGAGCTGCAACTGACGAATTTCACTCAATTCAACTTTGTCATTGTGGACGGCCTCAAATTCGAGCATTCGGTAGTGCACATGGGCAGAACGAAGGCCGATTTGCCATTGATTGCCATCGATTCGCTGAAGCTCATGTTTCCCTATGACAGCTTCAAGGATATGTATATTCCCGGTCATCTGAAGATGTTTCTGGAGAATTTTATTGTGCAGCACTTGAACCAGAAGAAAGACGAGGCGAAGCAGAAAGCCAGCATTGATCGGAAACATTTGTCCACCTTCAAGCTCCTGGGACCCTCTAAGCATCGCTATACTCTGGTAGGGCATGATGAGCTCTGATTGGCAGTATTCACTGTACCTTCTGATGTTGCAGATGCCGCAGTTATTGTTGTTGTTGTTGTGTTTGTGTTGCTGCAGCTGCTGTTAATAAACTACTTTTGCTTGCCGGCAACTTAATCAGCTTCCTTTGGGGTTGTTTACACTTTTGGGAGCCAACCTAATACCACACTGTACAACAGAGCAATTGTTTGCAAATCAGTTTTCATTACAGTTATACATATGGTATGTAATGTAAAGTATTGTGTGTTATTTCTGTAAACAAACCTTACCATAATCAGTATTTTTTGCATAGTGTAGTTCAACTTTAATATTGATATGAGTTTTTCTCTGCTTATTATAGATAAGAAAATTTTATTAATTATCATTTAACTTGTCTCGTTATATTTTTTCAACAATGTTTTAATGCAAGATAGTTCATTTTTGGTAAACACAAAAACTATTAATTATTTAAATTTTGGCTGCGATTGGATAAATAATAAGAAATAATTTTAAAAAGTGCTGATTTCCAAGCCCTGCAGAGTATGCAACACAAAATACGAAAAACATAGAAGTTTTTGTATTCTGATCCCTAATGAAATAAATAAATAAATTAAGTTTAAAGATAAAACAAAAAAAAAAAGAAATCGTTCTGAGCACACTCGACTTTAGCTTTTGTACTTGTTATATTTGATACTTTCTATTCTCTTTCTCACTTTTGCAGTCTAGTGTAAGCAACCAGGTGTTGATTCTTTGTTTTATTATTTATTATAATATATTGATAATATAGCATATAAATATATTGTTATTATTATTATTTATTAATTAAATTATAAATTTGGACTTCCATTTTGTCTGCTCCAATTTTGTTGTCTAGTGTAATCAGACTGGTGTTAGCTCTGCCGGCTCATGCATTTTGTAGCGCCTTAAAAACGCTCGTTTTCGCTGCTCATCTCTCTCGTCGCCTCTCGCTCTTGTCCGCCTCTCTATGCGCTTCTCATTTTCCGGCAACATGGTAAAAACAAATTGCCTGCAACTAAACATAACGGTTAAACAGACACCTGCTCAAGGCGCTCTCAAGGCAAATCACTTGAGCTCTGCCTCTATCCTGGTCTGCCCTGGTCTGCTCTGCAATGCCTCTGCTTCTGCCTTTGCCTCTGCTCTAGCTCTGCTCGTGCGCTTATCGTGCACGGCAGCCATTTCCACTGCCTCCGCATCCGACTGCAGCGGCTGCTCCACGCCTCCTTCACTTCCCTATTCACTCTCAACATAATTTGCTGTGGTTTTGCATTTACTTTGCATCTCAAGCATGCTTGAGGCTTTGAGCTGCTGCAGCAGCACTGCCAGCATTAGCCCAGGACGCCCTCCCCCTAGGGAAGAGTCGAGCCCAGTTGCTGTTGCAGAGAGATGCAGCAGGCACTTGGCTGCTTGCAGCAGGCTGCCTTACCCACTTGACTGAGCTGCAAGCTTGTCTTGTTCTTGTGCAGCGCCTGGCACTTCCGTTTCCGGCAACAACTTCGGGTGCAGGCCCTCATTCCCCTCCCTCTTCTCTCTGTATTCCTTCCTTCCTCCCTGAACTGCGTTTGTTGGTTTTAGTTTTATGCGCTGCATTTTCACTCTGTTTGCAATCACTCCAGCGTCGTGGTCGTCCTTGCGGTGCCTGCGACCTCAAGCTGCAGTCGTGACTCCCTTTTAGGAACAGGGAGAGTGGAAAACGGGGCAGGGCAGCAGGGGGGGGGGTTGCAGTGGCAATTGCAGTTTTCAGTGCAGATTTTTTGGGCGTTGCGCGCTCTCGTGTGTTTTTTAAGCTGTTTGGCATCTGCGGAAACATATGCGCATATCTAATTTGCAATTGTTTTTCGTGGCTGCAGATTTACATACTCACGATGCAGTGAGCGAAAAATGTATAAATATTTCCACACCCCCCTTAAATTCATGCAGGAAAATTTTTGGTGTACACAATAACTATCAATGCCCAAATAAATTCTGAAAATTTGGTTGCAATCGGATAATTAACATAGAAGTTATTTAAAAATTTAAAAAATGCATTGAGTTACAAGTAGCTTCCCGCTAAGTATGCAACGCAAAATACGCTAAACGTTAAAGTTATATATATACGAAATCGTTTTTGTCAGGTGGTTAACGTGTATATCACAGTCGAGTACACCCGACTGTAGTTTTTTTATATTTTGTAAATTTATTTATTTTGTATTTTGAGTGTTGTTATTCAACATTCAATCAAATCAATTTATTTTATTTCTATTGTTTATTAAACATTATATTACTTCGGTTAGAATTTGTGTTAGAATTTGCTGAAATTTTCTATCAAAACAACAACAAACAATAATAAATAGGTCGCTCATTTAACCAATCCTATATGGTATACATTATATACTTAAACAATTTCTTGCAGTGCAGCACTCATGCATTGCAGTTTATCATGTTGGCATAAATAATTAAATTCTCGTAAGCAAATGCACACCACATTTTCTGGTAGTGCCCCTCACACACACATACGCACACACACAGACCCTACTGCACTAGACCTATCCATTCTCAACTAGCCTTATTCCCACTCTGAGCCCTACCCATAAAACCTTTCCCTCTCCCTCTCTCCCATCACTTGCCCTCCTTTTTGCCCCTTAACCCTTTGCCCCCTTCCCGTTCCAACAGTTGCACTGCCTCCTTAAAGCACGCGCTATTTGTACAACAAATTTGAGCTCATTTACACGCAAAAAGAACAGACTGGGAAAAGCGAGGAAAAGTTGGAAATGCAACTACAGCTTCGACTACGACTTGACTTTTGAGCCAAGTGGAAAACTATTTCGTTTGCTGCTTTATTTAATTAGCACTCATACACATACGTGTACACACATATACATTGTATACATATGTGTGAGAGTGTGTGTGTATGTGTAGAAACAATTTGCAAACGAAACTTTTTCACGTCATTTTAATTAAACGCATTAAATTCTTTTCACAGTTGGGTGAGGTTTCGCTGTCGAGCCGTAAATGAAATTTTCATTTTCATTAATTAGGCACACACACTACACTTATTAATTGTTGTGTGTGTGTGTGTGCTAGGTACTGTCCCTACCCGCAGTATTCCCTGCAGGCAGAGTAGGTAGATTTATCAAAAGTTGCATTTAGATTGGAAACGGGGCCCGAGCTGCATGATTGATTGTCCTGTTCCCCAGTCGTGCTCCAACTGACCTGCCTCCCCCCTCCATCCCTCTGTGCAGGCAGGCCATCCCCATGGGTAGACATAGGGGGACACGTGTCTCTGTTGACACAGGTGTCGCTTGCTTTTAATTCTAATTGGCCAGCGTTGGCAATTTCTTCAAATGAATTGTGCATTACGTGCACAAAAAGAAGAATGAGAAAGAGAGTGAAAACGATGAAAGTGAGGAATAAAAATGAAGACAAAGCTAGAGAGCAAGCTTTCTCATTCTCATTTTCATTACCATTTCCATTTATATCGTTCTCTGTTCCCTGCACTGTGATGACTTTCAGTTTACCGAGTCAACAACAATTGTCGCCATATGTCAACGTTGTCGGAACAGCAAGGAATACTTTATATATATAAAAGTATATAAGACAGACACTCCTTTAAAAGGGGAGAAGGTTTTATTTGATCGATTGTTTTGGGCGGGCAGATCAGTCTAGTGTTGATAAAGTTGAATGACTAAGGGAATTGTCAATACGTTTTAAAGGATGAGGTTGGCTGAAGTTTAAGCAGAATCGGAACAAGTTCTTTTGGTAAATTTAGTAATTTAACTCACTAATTTCTTTAAAATAACTTATTCTTATATTTTATAACAGTTCAAATACTTGACTAAACCATTTCAATTTTCCATAGAACCTGCGTCCTTTTCATGGGTGTTTTTCCATCTGAAAAGTGAGTTTTCAATTTGATTGTCTCCTTGCGCTATGCAGCCTTTGCTGTCTGCCATCGATAAATGCCATAAATTGCGCAACGTGAGTTATGATATCTGTGGAACCCACCTCTTTCACGAGACATCAACACGTTTTTTTATGGCCAAAATCTGAACGTTTGAAAGGTAATTTGTGTTGCTAACGAAGAGCAAAAAGTGTGCTGTAAATGTGGGATAAGCTTAGGGGGGAACAGAAGTAGAGAACGCTAGAGTAAAGGGAAAAGAAAGCACAAATGTAGGATGCCCTGCAAGATAAATGAGAACAAAGGCTACATTCGGTATGCCGAAGATTCTATACCTTTGCAGGTTCTTATATCCTCCGATTGTTCCAATGCTAGTTATATAATAAGGTGCAGAATTTAATGGTATCGTGTGTATTTAATATTATGTATTACTTTGATTGATAAGTTCACTTATCTTTAAAATCAAAACTGTATACACAGTAGTGAATCAAACATAAATCTGTAAAATTGTTAATAGAACTTGTTGCTTATGAATTTGTATATATTCAGAAATAATATTATAAAATTCCTCCTTATAAAAGCTCCTATCTACAAGCAGATGCAACAACAATAGAAAAATATAAAAACCAACCACATTTGCAATAAAAGAGAAAAACTTTTGTTAATTTTGCATTCGAGCAAATTATTATGGCAATCGAAACTGGCCGCAAAACAAAGGCGATTAAGTGGCCAATGAGGAAGACCCAAAGCGAATACGATTGCAATTGCGAATGCGCGTGTAAAGAGGAATGGAAATGTGTTATTGTACCAATCGGCGTTCGTTGACTTTTGAGCGACTGCCAGAGTTGAAGTTGAAGTTGGCACAGTTCGCGTCTCGTGCGGCAGACCATGCTGGAGTCCACATTGCAAGTCCTTGACGACGGCACTGGGAATCAATAAAATGCCAATTAAAATACTGTGCAGCAGCAAGTTTAAGTTGAGCATTCAATGAGCTCGTTCGCTGCCAGGGATTGTGGTCCACTTAATTGCACAGTAATCATACTTAATGTGCGCGCTGCACCTGGCGAAGCACCTGCCGAACATCAATCATAAAACTCTCGAGTAACTGGTCGAACGGAGCTGTGGCAAATGCCATGGACAGTAGCAGGAATACGTATACTTGATTTTTAGTATTATTTGGCAAGTTAACCACTTCTGAGAAAGGTTCAGTGAAAGCTCATGAAAGCTGGATGGCAGAGGGACTGATGAATTATTTAAATAATTTATTGAAGTCGAAGTTGTATAGCAATGTGTTTGATTTGTATGTACAAAGAGATTTACATATCTAAAAAGACAATAATTAATCAACTTTCTTAGAGATTAATCCTTCAAATGTTACTCAAGTTAATTGTTAAAGCATTCCATTATTTTCAGATTAATTGCTACAAGGAAAACTGTCTAAGATTTAATTAAATTATATTTTAATCATAACTGTTAATATGTTACGTTATGTATTAATCCGACAAGTCAGAATTAATTTATATATTTCGCATAACTTTCTGTTTATAAATTGTATTTCTTTTGATTATTTATCATGACTATGCTTTGTGTGCCACTTTCAACTGCTATCATTAGCTAAACTGCAGTTAGTTTGTCGCCAGTTTGCTCAAAAGTTTGTTCCATTATAGATCACGTTGCTATCGCATCAGCAACTGCATTGAAAGCTCGTCAAACTTTAAGCTTAGCGTGTGCTGAGCTCATAACTCTGCCGCGTGTCGATGTCATTTCTTCTCTAGCTCCGGCTTCAGCTCCGACAACATGGACAAAAACCAACGGAGTGACTCGAGTGTTGCTAACGAAGCTAACATGGCCTGTTGTTGAATGATAACAGGCCGCATTGAAAAACATACAGAGAAAGAGAGCAGAGCAGAGATGGAGGGGGGAACAGCTGGAGGACGGGGGGCAGCAGAACTTGCAGTGGCGGCAAGTGGGAGGAAGGGAGTGAGTTGTGGCAATTAATCTTTACAATGGCGTACAAGCGAAATGGAGTTCATAAATTCCAAGTCACGCTACACCAGCCACAAAAGGCCAAGAGAGGCGGGGAAGTGGCTGCAATGGGTGCAACGTGCAACGGCGTTGCCTGCCATCCATCGCTTGTTGTGTGTGCTTCGAGTGTGGCACAACAAACTTTAAATTAGCCTCGAGATCCGCATATCATGCGTGTGTGTGGCAAATACAAGTAGTGCCACAACACCAAGACCCTCCTCCCCGCCCCTCCTTACCTCACCACTTGCCAGGTAAGCAAACTGTAGTCTACTTAGGACCGCACACCTGACTGTGCACTGTGTGACAGACACAAGATGAGCTGTTTCAAGTGACGCCATTCGGGATGCCGTGACCGACTCGTTGCCACTTTGTGGCACACATGAATTCAATTAGGCCACAATTGGAGCAGCTACTCGAGATAACTTTCTTCTAGCAAGTTACGGAATATGAAAACAGTTGAGTTACCTGAGCTATGAATAGCAAAGTTTGTGTTACAGGTAAATAGCTGATATTGCATGGAAAGAGTGACTTATCTCTTTCCTTCCTCAGTCTGCCATAATATTCTCATATCATAAAGTTACTTTAGCAATTATACCCGTTACCTGTAGGGTAGTAGGGTATTATTGCTTTATACCAACCGAAAATATATGTAACAAGCATAAACTATATATATTCTTAATCAGCATCAATATCCGAGGTGATACTGTCTAGTCTGTCTGTCTGTCAGTCTGTCTCTCTGTCCGTCTGTTCGTCTGTCAGTCTGTCTGTCCATCAGTAAGTATATATATATATATATTTTAGAAAAAGAATGTCTAAATATTGCACGAAGATAAAGTGTAGTTTAGATTTAGCTCACGCCCTCTTCCGAGCACGTAAATCGATTAAATCGCCTTCTACGCGTAATTTTAATGCAGGACAGTTCATTTTTGGTAAACATACAAATAACTATCAACGCCCAAATGATTTCTAAAAATTTGGTTGCGATCGTATAATAAACATAGAAGATATCTAAGAAATAATTTTGAAGATGCGTCAATTTTCAAGCCCGTGCAAAGTATGCAACACAAAATACGCTTAACATAAAAGTTTGCTAGATAGCGGGTATATCAAAGTCGAGCACAGTCGACTGTAGCTTTAGTGCTTGTTTTATACAAAGATTTCTATATTTTTAAACTTTCTGCATATAAAAACCTAAACTTTTCGAAAGATTTTGCTTGGAAACAAACTTCTTTAACTTGCTTAACTTTTTTCTGATCTCCTGCTTCTGCTGCTTCACGTCTCACGACTTGATAAATGTGAATCCATATGAATAAGGCGCGACGAGTACAACAAATAAGCTGACTCGTGCTTAATGCCCTGATATATGGTATGTTATATGCATATTCAGACAGCGGCGGCGGCGGCGTCGGCAGTGCACAGTGCGTATGAGTAATACGTCGCACAGTCGAGCCAATAGATTTATGGTAAACGGCATTGCTCGAAGACATGACTCTGGACTCCACGTCCCTGCTTGCTGGTCTGTTTGCGCTTATGTCTGTATAAAAATGCATATAAATTTCGCATTTACACAATTTATTACGTACGCGTGTTGTCTTCTTCATTCTCGTTTTGAGGCCTGAAAATTAGCTCGTTTGTCTTGGCGAGAATGTTGTGCTGGTAACAGATGCTGGCTTAAAAATGCTAACGAGCTGCCAGAGATCAGGAATAACTAACGTTATATGTGTGGTCGCAATCCCTTTTGAATAAATCAACAGGCTTTTTGCTGCTAAGCCCCAACAAAGAGCACACAAAACATTAGCCCCAGAAGCAGACCCTAACCCAGTTGCAGCCCTCAGCTTCTCCCGCTGTCTGATGCTTTTCAATGGCCTGTTGAATTTATTGGGGTCCAGCCGGGGGTCGTCGTTGTGGTAGGTGTTAAAGTTGGGTCGAGGGCGGGTCAGCATTAGGGTTCCATAAAAAATTTTCAACTGATGTGCGGCCTTCTAAAATCACAACTGATAATTGGCCCTGGCAGTCGAACCGGGCAGCTGAGACCGGGGCATGAATTGAATCTAAATGCTTGATTAATCTGCGGCAAGGGCAGTTCAAGGACTCACTGCACATACATATGAATGTGGTGTGAATGGAACTGAATAAGTGATACTCCCTCAAGTTGACCTAGTGTTGCCATTCGAGTGTACTCAGAGATATCATGAGTGCCTATAGCACTCCTTGATCCAACAGAGAAGCCTGATTGAATAGTTTGCTTCTGGGGCTAATGAGGGAAAGTGTTTGAAAGGGAAAGTGAGACTTTATTTAAAATTTCATAACTTTAAAAGAAATTTAATAAATAAACAAATTAAAATGTTATAAAGGCTTCTCAAATGCAGTACTAAAACAAAGATTAAAGTACTTCAAACTCATTTAAAATTTATAAATTCAATTAAGATTTTGTTAAATGCAATCAAAATTCTCCAATACAGGCCCGTAGCGTGGGGTGTGCAGTCGACAAGGGCCCCCGACTATCAGGGGTCGCCTATTACCGAAAAAAATGGAACAAGGAGCCAAAGATATTGTATACAGAAAGCCTCAAGGTAAATTTGTTGTTCTTTTGTTTCTCTATTAACTGAGATCTTAACGTTCAAATGGACTGAAATGCCTAATAAACCCGCTTTTTATAATGAACAAGAATATATATTTCTCAAAAATTGTTGATAATTTTAGCAATATAAAGTAAAGAATAAGGTCGATGTAATAGTATTAAGTTACTTTATTTGTTTTTTGTTTTATTAACTAACCAATGTAAATATTATATTTTGAAGTAAGACAATTACAAATGGGCCTCCGAGAAGTTTTGCTCCGAGCCCTTCGATACGGCCATGTTGTAATATGTAAAATTAAATTAAGATAATTTACATTTATTATTGTTATTATTTTCAAATTTAATTTTACTCTTAGATCTGTGCAATTAAAATTCAATTATAAACTAAGTTAAACGAGCATAAACAGTCTACTTAATAATAATAATTACCCGCTTGAAATTTGGAAATTATGGATAAGAATGTTGAACTTAGCCACGAAACGCTAGAAAATATGCGTCTGCAGTGCAAACAACTGGAAGTAAGGATCACAAAACTTAATTTCAGGCAACAACAACTTTGTCGTGTTCTTTCTGTTGTTGCCCGAAAGAAAGGCATAAAAATGTCGCCGACGTCTAGGACTTTTTAAGGTCATCTGCAGCCACTTCCGGTACAACCCCCCACTCCTACCTTTCCCTTCACAGGCGCACAGCTGCCGCACGCAGCTCGTGTACATAGTTTTTAGCACATTTTTAGCATCGCGCATAGTTTACGAGTTCTTAACTCGATTTGCCGCCGGATAAAGTTTCGCATTTCTTTTTTTTTCGGTTACATTTTATTTCTTTTTTTTGCCTAGCACGGAACTTGTTAATTTTCCGCTGCAAATCTGTCAACTTTTCGCAGCGGAAAAAGAAAAATAACCACCAACACCACCAAGAAGAGGAAAAGAGAGAAAAATTCAATAACAAGTTGAGAACGGGGGTCGAAAACTTTTGCATATGACTGTGCGCACTTTTAGGCTCTTTCTCTGCCTACTCCAACTAATTAAAAGTCTAGACTTTTGTCATGTGAGTGTGTGTGTGTGTGAATGTGTGTGTTGCATGTGCTGATCTGCCTCCCATTTAACCGCAATTTCCAATTAATCAACTGCCGCGCATTACCCACAACAACAACAACAACAGTGAGAACAACGGGAGAACAAGAACAACAACAATTGAGGCCTGTACACTGCAAATGCACACGGGGCCCGGCAAATGTTATAAAGTTAATTGCCATCCATTTGACTGTCCCCCTGTCGGAAGGACCTTGGCTCACACTTTCTGCACACTCCTGTACATATTCGTAGGTATACCACATAACGGTAAACGGTGGCAGGAGGAGGGTCAACAGCACAAACGCATTCTGTATGCGAGATTTGTTCGGAGAGATAGTCTGATGTTTCTTTTTTAATTGCCCGCTGAGAAAAGAAAGGCTTTCAACTTTCTGCATAAAAAGAGGTTTTAAAAGAGAGGTATAGACTGGTGGATACCCTTTAATTTGTTGGTAGCTACAGATATTTTATATGTTATGATATGTTTTCTATTTGCTCGACAGTTGGATCTTCCGAAGATATCTACAGATTTTCTTAAGAAATTTACAGATTCTCCTGAAATGTGAAAGACTCTTTCTATTTAATTATACAAAGATTTCGCTTGAAATGAGTAAACAGGTGGATTAAAAGTTATTTACCTAGTTATATACCTAGAGATTTGCGAAATACTTTGTTTATTTTGTTGTCCCTTTCTATAAAAACCTTTTCTAAAAGTTTACAGATCCTTTGACAACGATCTATAATGAGTATCATATATTCTTCACTTCCTTTTCTAATCTGAGTAACCTCCTGCAGTTGCTCATACCATGTTCAGTTCCTTTTTGTTTGCAAGTTTGCTTTGACATGCTTTCTCTGACATGACACAGCGGCTTAATTTGCCCCTCTACCAACTTTGCCAACCGAGATTACTTAACCTCTTAACAAACACACACACACAGATACAAAGACACTGACACACACACATACTGAGATAAACTGACACATACAGCTACAGCTCGCTCGTTAAAAGTCCATTGAAAGGGCCGCAGCACTTGCGGGCAAAATAATATTGAAACTGTTAATGAAGTTAGTCCAGCAGAGGACAAGCTGCCCTCTGGCGTGTCCCGGCCAATGTCCTGGACAGATCAATGGACATTCTGAAAAACGAGCATCGATAGATACGTGTGGTATAGATACAGATACAGTTAGTGCTAGAGGTAGAGGTACAGATAGAGTTAGAGAGATACGGATACATTTGCATCAAAGTGATGGCAACTGGAAAAATGCAACAGCAGCAGCAGCAGCTCACACAAACTCGATTTGTGCACGGTAATTAAAATTTAATCATTGGACATTAGTATTCACACAAAAGCAGACACACACACACACACGGACAGACAAACAGTTACACACTCGCAGGCATTTAGGCAGACATTCAGGTTGCCATGAGTGATGCATTTCGGGGGTCGATAACGTCGCAAAGCTTAGTCGAGTGAATAGATGACCCCAGGGAGGAGATGGCAGAGAGAGAAGAAAGAGAAAGAGAGGTAGAGAGGGAGAGATAGAGAAAAGAGGAGAGGAAAGGTAAAGGAAAGCGAGCGAGGGAGAGAGAGACGTAGATGAGTTCGGGCCAAATGAGCTCACAACTCTTTGGCTCGTTTTGTGCACTTTTGTTGCATGCTTTGGGGCAAATCAAATGTGTGTGTGTGTGGCATGTAAATGCGCTGGCTGCAATAAGCATAAATATTTGACATTTGTTTGGGGGGCTTCGCCATGGCCAATCCGGATCGTTACACCCGTTTCGGTTTCGCTTGCGGCTTCTGGCTTCTGCGTTTCGCTTTCAGCTGATTTGCGGTAATGACATGCAATTAATTGGGGTTTTTAATGCGCAGAATGAACAAATTAACGGTACTCTGCAGCGCCATGCTGCATGTGCAAGTGCGTGGGTGGGTGTGAGAGAGAGACTCGGGTATTAAGTGTTGCAAAGCTTTTACAAAATTTGAAAACGATGTTGGGCTTAATTAAAACATGTTTTTAGTATAGTTATGATTTATGTGCTATAAAATTGTGAATTTTCATATCTCTAATATCGAATAAGCTTATGATTTATGGTATTCCTGACTATTATACAGGGGTTCCGCGTTCGAATCCCAGGGGAGGGCATGGTTTTTGAAAGGGCAAGGCTTTGCCAAGACAATTGTCCCTACTTCACTCATTTTGATATAGTGTTTTGTAATTGTTAAGAATATTATACAATACGACAATATTATAATGTATGGATTCTTTACTTAATAAATATAATAATTTTTTTTTTTTTTTAATTAATTTAGGTTTATTGATGACAATATGGATAATATAAATATAAAAACATAGGATCATAGGAGCATAGAAAAATAGAAACATAAAAACATATAAAAATAGAAACATATGAACATTGAATTCAAAACAAATTGAATATCAATTATCGGATTGACTATCGATGCCTGTTTGGAGTATCACTTCGATTAGCTGCGGTTGCCATGTTTTGCACAACATTAACTTGGCTTACTTATTAAACACGTGCGTCTTTGCCGTTCTCCACAGCTGTGCACACTCACGCACACATAGAAGCTTAGTCTCCTCTCCACACTCCTCTGCTACTTGTATGTCTGTCCCATAAAAGCAGCAACTCTACGTGTGCATACAAAATGGCGTTCAACTACTACTAGAGCAGAGCATAGTCCTCCTTGCCATCGTCCATGTTGGCAGCTCTACAGAGTCTACCCGGCTGACCGGTTGTTTGTGGCCTCAATAAATCAACCGGAATTAAGTCATCAATAATGGAAAGACATAAAGCAGGCAAAGCTGCGCAATACTTCGAACAGCATCGAACCGAGCATGGAAAAAAAATATAATATGTTCGAACAGGCATAAAGTGAGGCAAATGGCAATAAAGGGTAACATAGTTGGCATTGGGTTTGCTATGCAAACGGTAGAAAGAGATCATAGGACTTACGAGCAGCAATGAAAGGGCTTTTATTTAGGTTATACGGATATCTTTATGGGATATGCTTATGAAATGTATGTTGCTCGAGGAGCATCTTCCTCTTCCTCTCCCCCTTCTTCATCTTTCTTTTCCCATTAATTCCATTTTCGTTAATTATTGACACTTCTACGCCTCTAATAATATGTTATCTCCAATAAGTTACAATCAATTGTTGTTTTAAATAAACAATTGGATAACCGCTTTTTGCTGCCCGTTACGAAACCCGGATTGGCAACAATAGACGGCAACGGCAATCAAATGGGCCTTCATTAATTGTACAACCCGATTGCGAAATATGCAAATTAATGATTCTACAAATGTGGGGGTACTTCAATCAATTATAATCCCCTGCGAAATGTGAGCTCACAATTGTGCGACTCGATTAATGCAGGGTTTTTTTTTTTGATTTGTTTGTAAGATCTCTCGACATGAAGTGCCAATAATGGGAATCATCCCAACAACTACAAACGGCTCGCGAAATTTGCCTATCCATCTGCAAAGCCATCACGTTTCGCACATCAAGTCCATCAAGTCGGCGGGGCACTTAGAAGTCATTCCACATCAGATCAGATAAGGTCAGCAGTTCTCACCACACAAATATAATTAAAAAATCTTATTACACTCTCTCGCCAGCTTACTTGATTATTATTCTTGGGGCCTTGCGTGTGGAACATTATGGTTTTTTAATTAGAAAGCTGAGCGAGCAAACACCAACAACAACAACAACAACAAACAGAATATATCTCCAACTGAGCCAGCTGTGATTGACGCAATCTGAGCCCCGCCCACTGTTTGCGCCCTGGATGACTCATCATCAGCGAGTGTCCATTGTGTGGACTGTGATCAAGATAAGTTCGCATACTTTTTGTGTCTGCTTGTCTTTAATTTCAATACTCTATATTAAAACGAATTGTGTGAGCAGGTAGCTCAGACCGGTAGCTATCAAGACAAGTTTTTATATCTTTTTATTAAGTAATTGAACTTCTTAGTATTAAATTCTTAAACTTTGCACATGTGTTGTTGTATATTTGATTTGTTGATCCTCAAAATTTCATAGGAATTCAAGCAAATTTTAATGAAATATTGGGTATACCCAAGGCAAGCTAGCTGCCTTTTTGTGCATCCCCCTGAAAGACAAATTCATAAATATTTTAATTAAAATCGAGTGATTGTCGACAACATTGTTTCTAAGTAAAAAGTTGTTTCAAAGTTGCAAGTCGGGTGCCATTAACAGCGATGCGGAAACGACTCTCCGTCTGCTGTTAGGGTGCCCATGCTGCTGTGTGGTGCTGCCAGTACAACGTCATCAGAAACGCATAACATTTAAAAAGGCATCGAAGGGAAAGAAAGAATGAAACGAAACGTGGAACGAAATAGCAGCAAAACTTTTTGGCGCAAGTTCAGCGAAAGTTCTGTGCAGTTCTCTGCTGAAAAGCTGCAAAGAGAAATTTAACTAATTCCATTATGCATACAACAAGAAGATGAAGCAGAAGGCCAAGAAAACAGAAGACTTGAAAGTAAGGTTAGCCTTGACATGCCGAAGGATTTATACCCTGCACAGAAGTATGAGTACCAAGTTTCATTAAGATACATCAAAGCTGATATACTTATTTGCGTAGGAACATATGGACAGACAGGTTGATAGACAGACATACATAAGGAGATAGTTAGTACTTGTTGATGCTGATTAAAATATATTTCTACAATGTGCTTGGAGTTGCTTGAACCTATATACCCTCTGCAAGAGTATAAAAATATAGAAAACTCGGAAAATGTTAAGCAAAAATGTGAAAACTTTGCCCTTGTTGCGGCTGCCTTCGTTCAAACTTAAATTTCGCATGAAAATTCCACGTAGTGTTGATTTAAAAGGCGTGCATAATGCGAGGAGGGCATCCCAGTCTGACCTGTGGCCGGGTGTAATCCTCTGTCCCCCTCATGATTCGACAGCCCATCTCCTAATACCCCCATTAGCTGTTAGTAAACATTTGTCTGGGCCTGTTTGCCATCGGCTCAAGTCGAGTCAGTCAAAGTCATGAACGTCAAAGGGCGACCTAATCGTTGGTATGAGGCGGCTGACTCGCGAGTTGAGTGTTTGCTAATAGCCTGGCCACAGGATTGACAGAGCTTTAGTGTTGGAAAATTAACATCAAACTGAGGGGGAGTGTTTTTCATACTAATAGCACTTTCACGCCATCAATCATGTGTGTGAATTATGATTGGAAATTGATGTTGAGCATAAGTTCGAGAAGGAGTTAAGTAGCGGAACTTTAAGGTTACATTCATTAAAGTCGTACTCCTTTCTTTATTGGAAGAAGAGATTATTATTTCCCATTCAAGTATCGATTTCACCTTCGTATTTCGTTCTCTTTAGATGTGAGAACCAAACAAGTTTCTTATTTTTTCACAGAGTCCTTACCCATGACTATTCTCCTACCTGTGCTTAGTCCCACCTGCTACGCCCGAAGACAAAATCCTATTTACAGCAAAATGAAATCATTAAGCGGCGTTTACTGTCAACAAATGGCACGCAAACATTTCAAAAGCAATCACATCAAACCGTAGGAAATAATAAAAAATCATATAGGCGGAAAACCATCGAAGCACCCTCCCCAAACCCGCCGCGCAGCCTACACTCCTGAAGAATTTACCCCCAACAAGTTGTCGACTTGCCGTGCAATTAAATGCAGTTGAAAGACAAACAAAGCGTGAGCTTTGCATGCCCGCCAGGTTCGGTTCCCACTGGGGTAGCTCAATAGGAGAATGGGGGAAGGGCAAAGAAGGTTGCTGTGAGGTGCAGAGGGTGCTGCTGCCATTGTCTGCATGGCCACGATTCATTCACTCACTCAGTCAGTTCGTCAATTACATTGATTTCAAGCACCCGCGCGGTTTTGTTTGCATTTTTGCCAGTCAAGTTTTCTTTTCAGTTTATTTCCACGGCACAAACGGGGGGAAAAAACGGAAACGGAAACGTCGCCAGTGCCATTGTCAGCATTGAGAGAGCGTACTGAGAACTGAGAACACAGCGACAGCAGGCGACATAAAACAGTACGGGATGTTTTTGATTTCGCCAACTGTGGCACGTTTAATAACACAAAGTGTCTTCTTCTCCACAGCTTACCTTTCCCATCTGCGCCTTCTCTCCTTTTCGTTATTGTCTACCTTTTATTATTTGCCACAATAGTAACAACAACAAATGCCGCTGATTGACTTTGGCCGTAAACAATTTTCATTATTATTATTTCATTTCTTGTGGTTTGAGCTCCACTTTGCACCGAACTTGTTTACTTCTCTCTTATTGACTCTGACGTGATGTTTTTCCTATCACGAACTCATCGTTTTTTGTTGAGTCGTTGCTGTTGTTTTGCTGTTCACCTCTGGCATTAGATTCTGATTTTGTACAGATTTCGGCGATTTTTATGGCTCATGTTTTATGAGGCGTAAAAAGTGTCATTAGAATGCGCGGGTAAATCGATAAATAATACCAGATCTTTATGCCTGATGTATTGGCATAATTTGTGTGTCATATATAGACATATATTTATATGTGGCTGATGTGTGAATAAACTGTGAATAAACTGGGCTCTTATGTTTTAATAATAAAGTACTCTGTTTATAGTTAAGAACTGTTAAGAATCTTCTGAGTTTACTCTTTCAAATTGGGATTCAGGTGAAGATTTTTAGTATATCTTTGAGTACGTATAAAAATACAAATTTAATTATATATTTTGTACATTTTGAACACTTTACCGTAGTACATTAATCTTCAATAATACGTAATTGCATTGTACAATACAAGATAATTTCGGCGCAATTTCAGTAAAAAATGCAAACTCGTTTCGATATATAATATAAAAAACTTCAGTAGCTCCGACTGTCTGTCTTTAACTGATACCGCCGTCGAAATATATTCTTTATGTGCACTGCAATTAAATAAAGCTTAATGGAAGCTTAAATAAAATAGATTAAATTACGCTCGGACAGGAAAGACGGGAAACGTTACGCAATTAAGCGCCATACAGGTTGGGCCTATCATGGAAGCTGAGTGTAATGCCAGGGGAGTGGGAGGGGAGGAACAGACATGCAACCATTCGTATTTATGAAAAGAAAATGCAGACTATGAAAATATGAAAATCAACACAAACAGTGCAGCGGTCGCCGTCGCCAATTGCAGTTGGATATTTACTTATCGCGGCGGAGATAACAATTGACTGTGCACGTTGCACGCAGGAAAAATCCCAGTGAACTTTATTAAAATTATGAAAAGGCCGCCAACAAAATAAAACAAGAGAAGAAGAAGAAGCTTAAAAAACGAAGCTGGCGTGCAGCGAAAGCAAACGCCAAATTAAACGGGATGCAGACGGGGCAATCGGTAAAGGCGCCTGGCGCTGGCAACAAAGGGCATACAAAGGGGTGCCTGGTATGGCATATGCTGGATCAGAAGGAGGAACAGGAACAGGAATGGGAGACGTAGCTGTGGCCGGAGCAGCTGCCTCCTGTTAAGCCCTGCGCAGTGAGCAGGATGCAAAAGTGCAGTCGATTAACGGAAGCTCAGACTGCGAGTCTGCAACTCATCTGCAGTGGAGGTGGACGTAGCAAGGGAGAGCAGGAGGTAGCTACTCCATTGTGGGCGTGTCGTGACCAACGGCATATGCATTTTTATGAAATTTAATAAAGCTGCAATTAAACAATTTACTTTTGTTGCATTTGTCGCGCCGCGGCGAAATCTGAAATTAATTTCGTTGTGGTTTCTGCCACACGAGAAGCACCATAAAAACGCAAGCGAGGCGTGTGAGCACGCTGTGCAGGTGGCTCGACTAGCAGATACGCTATATATACACATTATATGGCAGAGGAGAGGCTTAGAGCAAGGTATTTCTGATGTTTCTTAGATTCCATAGGTTATTTCTATAAAGTTTTTGTGCAAATGAAATTAAATACAGTGTACGCGCTCATTATGGTTACCTCTCTTAGGCGGACTCTCCTTTTTTTTAGATGCTCGTTTGGGTTTATTTTTTTCCAAGAACCTAGCTTCTCGTTGCTTGACACTGTCATAAAAGAACGCGGACACCTTTTGAACTGTTTCAGCATCTAAGACTTTCTTCAATGGATGCACTGACGCTTTCATCAGCCGGACACGCTTGTAACCGGACGCGGACACCATTTTTAAACTTTTTTAGCAATTTAGACTCTCTTAAGCGAACGCATGTATTTAAATCTTATACATATAACGACAGCTGGACACTCTCTTAATCGAACGCGGACACTATTTATAACCTGTTTAAGTATTTAAGACTCTTTTAAGCGGACGGACATTCTTATATAACGTCAGCTGGACACTCCCTTAATCGAACGCGGACACTATTTATAACCAGTTTAAGTATTTAAGAGTCTCTTAAGCGGACGGACATTCTTATAGCTAACACTAACGTCAGCCGGACACTCTCTTAACCAAACGCAGACCCTGTTTTTTTACAGAATTTTAAAATTTCAAGACTCTTTAAAAAGTACGCACATATTTCAGTCAGTCGGACATTTTGTTAGCCAGAAACGGTCACAATTTTTTAACTGTTTTGGCATTTTAGACTCTCATAAGCGGACGTACATATTTAAAAGTGACGCTAACGTGTATGTTCTTTGTACTTCATGTATAGCCCTTGCCAAATTCAACGATTACAGGGTATTAACAATTTAATTTATGTTGTGAAGGGCAGACGAGCGTATGACGCAAAGGAGAAGCTACACACATAAATATTTTGGGAGGCAGGCCAGAGTCGTTTGGATTGGGTTGGGTTCAGTTCGGAAGCCCGCAAAGGGCGACTGCTTATTCAAATTGCAACGTTTTGATGCAAAGTCAAATCAAACTATCAAATTAAACAATTACACTGCGCAGACTGTTTTTTGTTGCGAATTCTCTCGCATATAAATCGTATCAAAATTTGAATACATTAAAAACATATTGCAAAAAACTAATTAATTTAAAAGTTTAATCGTACTGTGTTTGCTGGAAGCTTTCTATTGCTTTCACGGTGCACAAAAGCTGTTAAACAACTTGGTATAATATTATGTAACATAGTATATTTAACAATATGTTAATTACTTAATATATCTGATTTGGGATTGCAATTTTAAATTGATTTCAGTTTGGGATAAAAGATTTCTGTATTTCCATTGAATTTCGTAAATTTGAGGGAGATTCCTCCACGATTCTTTGTCTTTGTGCTCCCCTTTTGGTTGTTAATCTCTGCCAGAACTTTGCTGGGCTGTGTTCACTGGTCAGCCAAGTGCAAAGATTATCAACTGGTGGGCAATTAGCCAGCCCGGGTCCGGAGTCGGCTCAGATCGGAAGCGCTCGCACAAAGGCCAGTTCAACAGGGGGAAATGCGTGAATTTGTCAGGCTGACGCGCTGCATCATCGCCACCATCGCCCTGGCCATTATCATCGGCCTGAATTGTGGCGAGGGCAGTGGCAAAAGCTCAACGCAGACAGAGGAGCGTAGCAGGTGGACAACGGTGAGTGATGTCATCACTAGGGAACAAAGTGTTGCAGTTGAAGGTTGTCCCTCTCTCCCTCTCTCTCCCCTCTCTCACGTTCTCTTCCTGCTGCAGCTGGACTGGCTGCAACAATTGAACTACAGCCATGAGCTGCACAATGTGACCACCACCGATGGATACCAGCTGCAGTTGCAGCGCCTGCCCCAGATTGGAGCGCGTCCCGTGCTGTTGGTGCACGGCCTGCTGAGCTCCTCGCTTGGCTGGGTGTGTCTGGGTCCCGACAAGAGTCTGGGTAAGCAGTAGCGGCTAGAGGGGGGGGGGTGTGGGAGAACACTCTGCAACCATTTGGCTAACGCCAGAGCAGCCTTTCAGCTGCATCGACGCAACTACGACGTGTGGCTGGCGAATCTGCGTGGCGTGTCACCCTACGGCAGACATCACCTCGAGCTAACCGATGTCATGACTCAGTTCTGGCGCTATAGTTTTCACGAGCACGGCGCGTACGATTTGCCCGCCATAATTGACCACATTGTGGAAGTAAAGCAAGCAGAGGAGCAAGGTCAGGCAGGGGAAGGAGGGCAGGAACGAGAGCAGCAGGAGGAACAGGTGCAGAAGGAGGAGGAGCATGAGCATTCCGAGGAGCAAACGCCGACCGAGGGGCAGGAACCAAACGTAGAGCAGGGACAGCCCGAAGAGCGGGAGCAGACCGAGGAGCGGGCGCGACCAGAAAAGCAGGTGGAGATGCAGCCGGAGCAGGAAGCAACGAGGGGAGCACAAAAGGAAATGCATCAAGTTCTGCTAATTGGACACTCGCAGGTACGTAGTCAAATGGGGGGCGTGGCCTTAGTCAAATTGCTGCTGATGTTTCGCGTTTACCTCAGGCCTTTAATGCCTTCCTGGTGCTCTGTGCACTGCATCCGCGATTCAATCAACACATCCTGCTGATGCAGGCCCTGGCACCCCTCGTCCGTCTGCGTCGCAAGGTGCGTTTCGACAACACTCACGTGCGCGCGATAATGAAGTTTGTCAAGGTAATTATTCTGTATCATAGAAAAGTGAATACTTTGCGAGGGATTTCGAGGTTAATTTTCGTTAATTTGGTGAATTTGATTAGGAAACTAGGAAATGAAATTGAAATAATGTATGTACATATGAAGATCAAAACATATTAACCCATGTGCAATGTTTCTAGTAAATTCTCAGGTATACCTTAATATTTAGATTAACTGAGTAGAGGAATGTTTCATGTAATAGAAAAATAGTGTGCTAAAATCGCATGGGAGAAAATAGTTAACTCTAAGTCTCTCTTAGCTTAGTTAGAGATATTAAAAGTGTAAAACAAGTACACTATGACAGCTTTGAACCTAAAAGATTTCGATACTCAATCTTATCGTTCTCCATAAAAATTGGGAACGCATTTTATAAATGGGAAAAGTCTGCTAAATCCATAAACAATTCCTGAAATCTAAAGATCCCCAAAATGAACACAAGCTTAAGGAACTTTACTTTCTTGAGCGACTTTATTGCTTAGGTTTATTGTAGTAGTTGGCCTTGACGAATGGCATGCGGGTGATCTCTGCCTCGTAGAGCTTGTCGCGCACCTTCAGTTCCAGTCGTGTGCCAGGCTGCTTCAGCTGCTCCTGCACATAACCCATGGCAATGTTGCGTCCGGTGCTGGGGCTGGGACAGCCACTGGTCAACTGACCCACTTGTTGGCCGGCACTGAAGATGCCGACACCTGCGCGTGCTGGAGGTGGCTTGGTGCCCAGCATTTGTAGTCCCACGCGGCGACGCTGCACACCCTGTTTCAGCTGCAGCAGAATGTGCTCGGCTCCAGGGAAGTCAGCTTTGCTGCGCCGCCGCTTGGCCACCAGCCAAGCCAGCGCCGCCTCCACGGGCGTCGTCTGAGCATTGATGTCGCTGCCATAGAGACACAGACCCGCCTCCAGACGCAGTGAATCTCTTGCACCCAGACCTGCCAGCTTTAGTTGACCACCGGCTAACAGTGCTTCAGTTAGGGATTCTACTTGCGTCGAGGGCACCGAGATTTCTACACCATCCTCGCCCGTGTAGCCGCAGCGTGTGATGCGCACATTCTTAATGCCCGCCAGCTCATAGATGCCAGAGCGCATAAAGTAAAGCTGATCCAGAGATTGCGTAGGTGTCAAGAGTTTTCCCAACTCTGTGGCCACCTGTGGACCCTGCACAGCAATCAGAGATTGTTCCGAAGGCTTGAGGAACTCAATCGAGACATCTTTGCCCTGATGCTTAAAATGGGCCTGCAAAAGAAAATAAAACCATTAGAGATTTGAGATTGTATTAAAAGGGATTTGTAATTATAGGATTCCCCTCCTTCTTCTCTACTCACCACAGCTGTGCTCATGATGCCCATGTCTTGTTGCTTCATGGCCGCATTGGAGACCACATAGAGCTCCTTGTCGCTGACCTTATTCACAATCAGATCGTCCAGAATGCCGCCCTTCTCATTGGTGAACACGGTTAGGCTGCCACTACCAGTGGGCATGTCCAGAATGTCGGCAGTGCAAACAGTTTCCAGGCAGGCAGCTGCGTCCTTACCCCGCACATAGGTCTGCAGCATGTGGGACACATCGAAAATGGAACCCACACTGCGGGTGAAGAGATGCGAGGCAATGATGCTCTGGTCGGAGTACTGCACCGGCAGCGCGTAGCCACCGAAGTTCACAATCTTGCCGCCCTTTCGCACATGGAAATCGTAGAGGGCTGTACGCTCTGCCTCCGCCGAGGAGGCCTGTCGTAATCTCTGCCAACTGCAGTTGGCAGGCAGCGTCTTCAACGACTGCAGGCGGCTGCTTAGCTTGAACATCTCGAAGCGACTGAGATGCTAGACGAAATAGATCCATCCCTGGCTGATAAGTGGCATCCCGACATCGCCTGACATCGCGGAGAGCATGTGCAGCTGAGCTAGAGACAATAGTTGAGTTAGATTCAGTTTTGGGTTCAAAAATAGATGATAACCCCCCGAAGAGAGATGCTTAGGTTGTTTTGGTGATAAGCGAGAGAAGAATCAGCTGTAGATTAGTTCAAGAGAGAATTGAGTAAAGGAAGAGAGCAAGAGAAAGAATGCAGATGTTGATAGAGAGCGAAACCATGAGAGAGAGAGAGAGAGATTAAAAGAGATAGATAGATACTCAATGAGTTTGCTCGTTCTTATCAGCTGAGGCAATTGGAAAATGAAAAATCTATTGATTTTGTTTATTTTGTTTCCTAAATCGAATGTGTTGGTTGCCATGGAGAATAGTAAATAATACCTAATAGACCTAAATTAACTGTCTTTCACATCAAACAACTTCATTTGCCACAGAAACGCCAGAAAGCCAACAAGTTTGAGTTGTTTCCACCCGGTGAGCTGCGTAGAATATGCCACAAGAAGAGAGAACTCTGTGAGTATTACACCAAAACCTTGGCAGGCAGCTCCCAGAGCAATAGAAAGGTAAGTTGACTCTCGACAAAGTGATTCAAGTTATTTATCGATAAGTTCCTCTACAGTTGCTCGACATCTTTAACTACGACTACCTTCTGCAAGGTGGCTCTGCTCGAGAGTTGCAGCATTTACAGCAGATCTGGAAATCGGGAGACTTTATAGAGTTCGATTATGGACCAATTGAGAATCTGCAGTTCTATCATAGCGTCGAACCCACCGGGTATAATCTCAGTCAGATCAGTGTGCCCATCATACTGTATTTTGGGGAGACCGATGCAATTGCCACGCCCGAAGGCGTACACGATATCTATGCACATATGCTGAGCACGGTGCGCAGTGTACGGCGCATTGCATCGTCGAAATTCAATCACTTCGACTTCCTGCTCTCGTCGGAGGTGAAGACTCTGGTAAATGATAAGTTGATCGAGCTAATGGAAATGTTTCTGGCAGGCAAATTGCCATACATAATCGAATAAGGCGAGGCAGAGGGTGCTAGCTAAGTAATTGGGTTCTCCCCCTTCCCGACTGTGCCGCTCATTAAAAAAGTGTGAAGCCCAGCAAAGTATTTGCCTTTTGTGTTGTATTTGGCCTGTCCGACGGCCAAATGGCAATTATGTAATCGCTCTCTTGGTTGGGTCATAAAAAATAAAATAAAACAACAACGAAATGGTATAAAAAACCGAATGCTAAACAATACGAAAATGTGACAAACGACGCTGTCTGCCGACACTTTTACTTTCTTTTGATTGCCCACTCAAGAGACGAACGAGCGCGCACAATAAATTTGTTTGTCTCTCTTCGTCTCTTTCTCCGTGTCCGTCTTCGACTCTTTGTCTGTTTGTCTCTTTGTGTTGTCGCTGTTGACCCACAATGGTTGACAGCGTCGTGTGGCTGCTGAGCCAAAAAGGTTAATAAGCCATTTTGCTTGAAACCTGGCCAAAAACACGGCCCAAACAATGGGCCGAATTCGATAAGCCCAAAACAGCTAAAAAAGTTGACATTTTTATGCCTTCAAAAAGAAAATAAGAAGCAATCTAATTATCAATTAATTAAAATAAACAATGGGTAACCCTTCAAAATTCAAATACAAACTATACATAAAGAAATGAAACATTTTAATTTAAAAATATGGTAACCCTAAAATATAAAGCTTGTACAGAAGCTAGTGATATGTATATGAAATATATAAATATGTTTATAACGTAATCAATAATATTTTATCAAAATATTATAATAAATAAAGCACGTCAATTTAAAATATGGTATCCCTAAAATGTAAACTAGGGTTGTTAAAGAACCTAAGCTATATATGACTTTACTTTATGTGTTTATTATTGAAATATTAACACCAAGACATTTTATAATATATATAATATTCGTAAAGTTAACTCACTAGAATAGTTTTTATAGAGATTTATTACAAGACTCCTTAAAGCTGAAATACTTATAAACAGAGACCGTAAATAACCGTTATGGGTTATAAAAACATCCATTTGAAGGGATCATCCTCACTAATATAATCGTTACGGTCTCTACTTATAAAACTTAAAATTTAGATACAAGTTTCGAACTTTTATTTGTTACATTGCAAATAGTGACAGTTAAATCAAAAATACATTAAGTTGTTCTAAGCTTTACAAAAAGCCGTTCATACCATTAATGTAATAGCAGTTTATTATTCTTTTGGTTTACACAACATTTTTTATCAAAACATTACAAAATAATAGTGCTCTGCGACCCACATGGAAACTAGCACAATTACATATTGTAGATATCAGCAGACACACCCACTGAAGCTCTACTGTATGTCGTACGGGGTACCTGCAGTTCTTCATCGATTGCAATACGCAGCGCATCTTAATTTTACCAACACTCTTGCTCTCTTGCTCTGTCACTCTTTCTGTCTCTTACTCTGATTGCCACTCGTAATTAACTGTTCCAAAAACAGTTAAGCTAATAAAAGCTTGGCTTATACGACAGGCAAATACCCTCTGCACAACACCTTTATGAGACCTTTATAAGCATATGGCACTTTTATCACCTTACAGGGTATGATTTATGTCAAAACCACAACAACATTAAAAAAACGAAACAATACGCATGTTGTGATTATCTTTGTTGTTAATGTTATTGTTGTCTTTTTGTTGTCGTTGCTGTTGCGCTGATCGAAAGTTTTCGGCATTCTTTGTAAGCGCGGAAGTTGGTAACGCGTCGCCGGGCTTCAGTTTCGATTTCAGTTGAGGCCGCGACGTGCGTTGATCAGGTTGACCGAAAACCCCCTAGAGACGGTCGCCAGACAATCGAAAGCGAAACTGAAACTGAAACAAGGCAGAAATTTCACTTTGCGAGCTTATCGATTTACGTTAAGTAATAATGTCGCCCCGATTGTGGTTGGCCCTTGGGCTGTGCCTGTTCATAGCGCGGGCGCAGGCGCAGTTGATTGGCAATCTGCTGGAGAATGAGGAAGAGGACGAGGAGGAGGAAGAGGAGAGCATTGAGGACGAGAGCCCGGAGGAGAAGCTGCAACGCAAGAACATCAAGCAGGACTCGAACCTAAGTGTGGTACGAAGATTAATGAGTCGCCTCCGCTCTGCTCCTGTCCATGTCGAGTGCAACAACTTAAACATTTCATCAACAGGATAAATTAATTGCCAAATACGGCTACGAGGCGGAAGTGCATCATGTGACCACCGAGGATGGGTACATCCTCACAATGCATCGCATACGCAATCAGGGGGCGCAGCCCTTTCTGCTGCAGCACGGACTCGTTGATAGCTCGGCGGGGTATGTTGTGATGGGGCCCAATGTGAGTCTGGGTGAGTTTGTCTGCCTTGTCTTGGGGCATGTTGGAAATGATTAATGGCTATATTCTTTGTCCATTGCAGCCTACTTACTGGCCGACCATGACTATGACGTCTGGCTGGGCAATGCACGTGGCAATCGCTACTCGAGAAACCACAGCACACTCGACCCGGATGCATCCAAGTTCTGGGACTTTAGTTGGCATGAGATCGGCATGTACGATCTGCCCGCAATGATCGATTACATTCTGAAAGCGACCGAATATAAGAAACTGCAGTACGCTGGTCACTCACAGGGTTGCACTGCCTTCTTTGTCATGTGTTCCATGCGACCCTCGTACAACGAGAAGGTCCTCTCCATGCACGCCATGGCTCCGGCAGTCTATGCCAAGGAGACCGAAGATCATCCCTACATACGCGCCATAAGTTTGTACTTCAATGTGAGTAGAAGAAATCGAGAAGACCTCGAAATAGCTTAAGAAATTAGCTTAATGTAAGAAATTGTTGTTTCTCATATTTCAACACCTTCTTCTACCTTCTTTAGAGTCTCGTTGGAAGCTCCATAACTGAAATGTTTAATGGGGAATTTCGTTTTCTGTGTCGCATGACCGAAGAGACGGAAAGACTTTGCATTGAGGCTGTGTTTGGTATAGTGGGACGCAATTGGAATGAGTTCAATAGGGTAAGCACAGCCGAAGATCTCTCGAGCTTGCAGATAATACTTCATTGATTTTGCAGAAAATGTTCCCTGTTGTCTTGGGCCACTACCCAGCTGGCGTGGCGGCCAAACAGGTGAAACACTTCATACAGATCATCAAGACTGGACGATTTGCACCCTATAGCTACAGTTCAAATAAGAATATGGCCTTGTATAGGGACCATCTGCCACCACGCTATAATCTTAGCCTGGTTACTGTGCCCACCTTTGTGTACTACTCGACGAACGACTTGCTCTGTCATCCACATGACGTGGAGTCCATGTGTGATGATCTGGCCAACGTGACCGGCAAGTACCTGGTGCCCATGAAGGACTTCAATCACATGGACTTCCTGTGGGCTGTGGATGTGCGAAAATTGCTTTACAATCGGATGCTGCAGGTGCTGGGCAAGTTACCGCAGGCCAAGGATAATAATCAGAGCCAGGGCGAGGTCAAGGAGCTGCTGTTGCACGCCCGGTCACGGGGTCGATCTTTTGGCCTACATGTTGGCCCACAAGGAAGACCTTCTCCCGAATAGCTTTTGTAACTGTTATTTATAATTTATTTATTTATTTATTTGCCACTGTGCTGTAGTAGCTTTAAATATGGAATAGATATTTGCATGACGCTTGCTTGGTGTTTTTTAAATATGCACAAGCTGTGTGGGCTTCGACCGGAAACGGAAGTCAAGTGTTGTTTCTGCTGCTGTTGCCAGACAATGACTTGGCCCAGTGACTGTAGCAGATTTTCCAGCATCAGCAGCGGCAGCACATGCATTTCTAAGCAGATTTCCTTGAGCACAATTTTCTATTTTCTTATGCACATGCCATTTTCTCAACAGCAACAGCAGCTGCTGTTCCTTCTGTTGTTGTTGTGGTTGTTCACTTCTGACTGTCTTCCTCGAGCTGCTTATGCTTTCAGGCCACCATGTCTTGACATTTGCATTTCAGTTTACCCGGCCAAGCGGCCAAAACTAAGTGAAAAACTGTGTACAAGGCGTGAGAAGCGAGTTTCCATTTACCCAAAGACCAAACAACGTAAACCGTAGACCGAAACTCACTTGCAACCGAACGAACTTTAAATGAAAAAAGGAAATTTGGTTTTTCCAGCTCTTTAGGAATATTTATGGTTACCAGAACTGTGAGAGGGTTGTTCGCTGGTTTCGGTGAGATTAACTGGGGCATGCTTTAAAATACGGTAATACATAAAACATTAAAGTTCTTGAAAGTTTACTCTTCTACTATATTACTTTAATAGCTGTTAATAGCTATAGATTAATATTCTTCAAAGTTTGGGCTTCTATTCGTTTGATCTTAATAGTCATAGATTTACGTTTTTGAACATTACCTATTCTATTCATTCGATCTTAATAGCCTAGGAACGTTTAATCGATCGGCACACAGAATAAACATCATTATTCTTATCATCTGTCAGGTTATTCCCAAGTTTGTAACATTGACTCAATCAACGGGAAACTATCTCCCATGGGTATAGCCTTGATCTAATCTCAGCATAAGTATTTTCCATATTTATTTCTAGTTAATCGGCGTCAATAAAAAAAAAATAATTATTTTCGATTTAACAATATTTACATAGGTTCCTTTATATAGTTTCATGTGAAATTATCTTATTTGGTTGTGAATATATCAAATTTTATAAGTTGCTATTAATATTCATGGGTTTATCAAGAAATTCAATTGGCACATCATTAATGATTTTATCTCAAGAGTTATCAATAAATCTGGCTATCTACAGGTGTCATCATTAAAACTGTGTAATTATATAAAATTAATGTAAATACTCTGTTGCCACGAGCTGCAATGGGTATGTCGATTTGTGCGAATAGAAAATGTGTAGAAGATAGGATCAGTTATTCATCGCTGTACATATGTAAATATCATCTTATCTGAGCTTTATATAGGTGAGCTGAAATTAGTATACAGTTATATATACATATATTCTATTACCTAGTGCATTGTATCAACTCACCAAATGTCAAAAATTTTCTAAGTTATACGCAAAAATGTAAAGATTCATAATATGATCTAATATGTTCTTCCTAAGTATCGTCTAGTCTAGTGCATTTTACAGTAGATCCCCCACTTTACTACGTCTAACGTAGAATTTTTCATAGTAATTCATGGCTAATAAACGCTTAGTAATAATCGGCGTTATGCAACACAGTTACAATCTCAACGAATCGTTTCGAGTGCGAGACCCTTGGGGGTCAGTTGCATTCATAATCACCTGCAAGTCGTACTACAACCATATTTAAATCGATTTTAATTAAAACAAAACCCTCAGCACGTTTCAATTGGACAAAAATCTACTCAGCTATTTCCGATCTTAATGACGTCGATTGGGTTGGTTTATATAAACAGATGCGATGGGAACAAGAGCCATAAAACTCTGAACGAATACGAAATGCTCTCGACGTGCAGAATGTCAATTGAAATTCAAGTGGGATCTCTTTTTGGGAAATAAATTCAACTGAAATAATTCCCTAATTCGGATGTCTCATGGATATCTCCCTTTATATAATTGTGATGTATTGAATAGTTAAATTTTACTTACTCTCGACTCAATCCATGCACGTCATTATTATACCCATTACCCATAGGGTAAAAATGTGTTATAATTTTGTGCCAACTGAAAATGTATAAAACAGGCAGAAGGAGGCGTGGAAAAATATACATATTCTTAATCAGCATCAACAGTTAAGTCGATAAACTCATATTCCTCTATATGTCTGTCTGTCTTTTCCCCCTTTAGCCCCCGTAATTCAATAAATATCAAATTCCCTGCGTGATTTTAATGCAGAACAGTCCATTTTTGGTCAACACATCAACTATTAATGCCCAAATGATTTCTTAAAATTAGGTTGCAATCGACCAATTAACATAGAAGTAATTTTAGAAATAATTTCAAACACGTCGCTCCCTGCAAAGTATGCAACATACAATACACTGAACATAGAAGTGGTATATTATATTTAAGAAATCGTTTAAGTCAGGTAGGTAGCGGGTATAACACAGTCGAGCACACTCGACTTTAGCCTTCTTGCTTGTTAGTTACGATTTGGGTATTTCCCAGTTGGGTCTGATGTGAATTTCTCGCTTGTATTCTAATTTGTTTTTTGGATAGAGTATAATTCGCGAGAATCGTAGGCAATAATAAGTATAATATTTAAATGATGATAAATCTCTTATTGTTGCTTGTTGTGATCTTATTGTAGTTGATATTGTTGTTGCGGTTAATATAGTGGTTTCTTATGCACCTCTCTCTTTCTCTCCTGTGGGCTAATTATCCGACTGCTTATCCGTCTGACCCGACATCGATCCCGGTGTAGAGAACGTGACTAGCGTTTAGTATTTGCCTGATAGACGCAGCCGGGTTCCGAGTTTGTTTGATTTTGCTTTTGTTTTCGAATTTCTTTTTGCTTTTATTTTTCCCTCTGGTATTTTGTGTTTCTCACTTTGTTTGTGTTTTGTTTTTGTTGTTTTCCTTTTTTGTTTTTGACTCTGGTTTTGTTTTTTGCAAGCAGCTTCTTATAAAAGCGGAAAGTTCTCGGAGAGGCGCAGTCAGTCGGCGTCAGTCGAAAGTTCCGATGAGATTGTTTATTGTGCTAAGCGTTTGTGTGGCGCTCGCCTCGGCGGGCTATGGAGCCGGTGGAGGTGGCAGCTCTGCGGCCACTGCCTCGGCTTCGGCTAGTTCCAGTGCCGATGCCGGCGGCAAGTTCGGCGGCGGCGGCGGCGGAGATGGCGGATTCGGTGGCGGCGGCGCAGGAGGCGGTGGCCTGGGCGGCTCTGGAGGCCTTGGACTTGGACTGGGCGGAGGCCTGGGACTCGGCGGTGGTCTTGGCCTCGGAGGTGGCAAGCACGGCGGCGGCGGTCTTGGACTCGGTCTAGGCGGCGGCGGCGGCGGTGGCGGTGGACCATTTGGAGGTGGCTATGGCGGCGGTGGTGCCGGTGGCGGTGGCGGAGCTTCATCCTCGGCTGGTTCTAGTGCCGGTGCTGGTGGTCTTGGTGGCGGCAGTTACGGCGGCGGCCCCGGATTCGGAGGTGGCAGCGCTGGAGGCGGTGGCCTTGGAGGTGGTGGCGGTCATGGAGGCGGAGGTGGCGGCCATGGAGGCGGTGGTTTTGGCGGTGGCTCTGCAGGCGGCGGTGGCTTTGCAGGCGGATCAGCTAGCGGCGGCCAAGGTGGCGGCGGATACGGCGGTGGTGGCCTCGGAGGCGGCGGTGGTCATGGAGGCGGTGGATACGGCGGCGGCGGTGCGTCTGGCGGTGGTGCAGGTGGCTTCGGCGGCGGCTCTGCTGGTGGCGGCGCTGGTAGCTTTGGAGGTGGATCAGCTGGCTCTGGCGGCTATGGAGGTGGCGGCGCTGGTGGTGGTGGCTTCGGAGGCGGCGGCGGTGGCCATGGAGGCGGTGGATTCGGCGGCGGCCCTGGAGGCGGTGGATTCGGCGGCCGTCCTGGAGGCGGCTTCGGCGGTGGTCCTGGAGGCGGCGGTCATGGAGGTGGTGGTCACGGAGGCGGCGGTCATGGAGGCGGCGGCTTCGGCGGCGCATCAAGTAGCGCTGGAAGTTCGGCTGGCAGTGGCGGTCTTGGTCTAGGAGGCGGACTTGGCCTTGGTGGTGGACTTGGCGGTGGACTTGGCGGTGGACTTGGCGGTGGCGGCAAACACGGAGGCGGTGGCAAGCATGGCGGTGGTGGATACGGCGGCGGTGCAGGCGGCTTTGGAGGCGGCGGTCACGGAGGTGGCGGTCATGGAGGCGGCGGTCACGGTAGTGGTGGACACGGCGGCGGTGGTCATGGAGGCCACGGCGGCGGTGGTTTTGGAGATGGCGGCTTTGGTAAAGGTGGAGCCAGTTCCTCGGCGACAGCGACTGCCTCGGCATCCTCAGGCAGCTATGGCCGTTAGATTTAAGACACCTCTTCCCTCCTTTCCCCTGAGTAGCTTAAAAACTGTGCCCTAAACGAAAGAGTATTTCCAAGTTCCAATAAATTTTTGTAGTGAAACAAATTTATTATGGGATTGTGCAACGAGTGGAGAAACCACAAGCGGGGCAGGCTGAGCGTATTGGATGACAATAGATCTGAGCCATTAAAAATGGATATTAATTGTCGCATAAAGATGTACTCGAAGCACTTGTGCAGGTTGTATAAGGTCTGAGCCATGCAATCTATATAATTGAATTAATCTCTGAGTGCTTGATGGGTTGTTGTGCCATAAATATTGCTTAGATCAGCTATAATTTCTTGCTATTAAATATAGAGGGGAGGAAAAAACAGATGTAATCAGTCTGATGTCCACTAGACACCCTCAGGTGTGTGAATTTCTATTAAGTTCAGGCAGCCGATAGATGATGTAAAGTGCGGAATATATTCGAGAACTGAGCAATTTATTTTTCAGATTTTGATATGATACTAATTGTATACTTCATTGACAAGTGTGGCACTTAGTATTGTTCATTGCAAGTGTCTAATTTCATATGCAGGAATGTTAATTAATTTTCAGTATTAAAAGGATATAATAAATAGCTTTATACTTATACCATATATCAAGTCCGAAGGATAGACTTAATATAAAAGTCGAGTTATAAGCCTAATTTTTAGTATTTCACAGGGTATCAGTCTAAGGCCTCCTCCACTTAACTTGTTATTATTGGCGCCTATCTAGAAATTGATCAATTAACGTCAACGACGCGTCATCGGCCGCAAAACAATTTACATTACCTGGATACATTTGGTTAATTCAAGTTAATAACCAGTTCTGGGATTATCTAATTTCTTTTTACCACATCGTATAATACTTTGTAGTTTTAATTTCTTTAAGGTCAATTGTCGACTAACTTAGAAATATTTTATAACATAGCAGAATAAGTTACGAGTTGAAAGTTTTTAGTCTTCAAGCCAGTTGTCGTGTCGTGTCCTTGAGGAGGGGAAATATTTCTATACACGTGCAAACTTTTGGTTTCTTGAAATTTGCTGAAAAAGTTTACGCGAATTAATGAGGAGGATGATCGGGACGAGGGAGAGTGAGAGAGAGAGATGATAACATACTCGCTGGCATAAATCTCCGGAATGGGCCAAGATTGTCGTCTGTATGGCAAACATTTATCATTAGCTCGAGCGGCGGCAAACTTGTCACGCTGTGGCAATTTAACTATGGCAAATTGTTGCACACAAATTGAAATCTTAAGCAAACTTTTGTGCAGCCTCAAAGTGCAGTTTTATTGCTTTGACTAGGCAGAGGGGGAGCCCGAGTAGGGCTAGACGTGGGGTACTATGGTGCGGAGACAGTCAGGAGCAGCTGTTGGTCGGACAACGTCTGCTCGGCTGCAGCCATTGGCAATAAACCCAGACCAATTTGCACAAGGACAATGAACCCCTGTGGTGCACTTTGCCACATAAAGCGGAAGTGCACGCGCAGACGGGGACAAGCAGCAGCAGAAGCAGTCCAGGAGCAGTGGCAGCATCATCGACCTCAGCTGACGCCACCTCGTTGTTGTTGCCACTTTTGCTGGCGGCTTGCCACATTGTCGACTGCTGTTGCTGCCGACGTTGTTACCGCGTCGTGTTGCATGTAGCAAGTTGTCGACGCTGTTGCCATTTGTATGATTGCCCCTGTCGGACTGTGCCTCGTCCTCAGTGTCGTCGAACTGACAATATCTTCCTCTCCATTGTTTGCCGCAATTTATGCCGGGCCGTAAAATAAATGTAAATCCAGTTGCAATATTCGTTTGACTTGAATGGATAAAAAGACCTTACAAACCTAGCAGAATTGCATTAAATTTATGGAAGTAAACACAATAATAACTTAAAGTTAGTATGTAGTTAATAGATTGGGATTGGGAACTTCTTTCATGATTAGATTCTTAAGTTGAATACTTAGTATGTTTTGTTTTTAAAAAATAACCCAAAGTATGCTATATTAATTATCTAAAAATGCTTCTACATTTATGCACAATTTAATTATCATTATTGAAGAATAGTTATTTTAATTGAACTCCATTTATAGGATACTACAATATATTCCCGTGACCTTATTAATTTTATTATAGAATATTCCATTTCATATACTATAAACAGCTAACAACATCATACATAAAATACAAATCTCTTTCATATCTTAATGTCGAAAATGCCGTGAAGCTCGTTGCGAGAACAGCTTTCCCGCCAACACACACTGACTTAAAATGCCCGCTGCCTGAAAGTATGCAATTGTTTTCATGCATGCAGCAGGCAATATTAGAATTTTAATTAAAATTAAATAATTCAAAGTGTATCGCATATCGCGTATGTCGCTCTCGATTCGCCGATTTCCTGATTCCCAGCAATTTCCAGCGCTTTGTTCATTAGCATCATCGGCCGCATAATTGAAAAGTTTGTCCGGTTCGCCAAATAAACGGATAATTCAATTGGCAACGGAGGGAACGGGCCGACACCGAAACTTTCGCCATGGCCAATAACAATAAAAACGGTAGCTGATATGTATTTTCTCATATTACTCATATATGGATGATAGTATAGGTTCGCAGCTTTGCCATGACAATGCTGCGTGTGTGAGTGTGTGTGCGCTGCTGTCGCGTTTACATAATTAACAGGACGTTCATTAGTTATAGCACCATAGGCCACACACGATGACGTTTGCAGCGGTTCGTTGCGTGGCTAATGCGATAAAATGAAGCTATAAATTATTTGACTTTGATTGCTTTTAATAACCAAATATTTTCAATTAAATGCAGTTCATTTTGCAAAGCATTGAGTTCAAAAATAATGCAAATTTCGCTAGATTGCCTCAGATTTATTTAACAAAAATGTATGGCAATTGATTTATTAAAAGAATTCCGATTATTGGTATATTTATTTATTGGGTTTGAAATTCCAATTAGAAAAATTTATAAATAACTTAAAGTTTAAAGGCTTATACACTATAATCTTACTATTAACTAACATATATATGTGATTGTGCTGAATTTCAAATTCAAACAAGCTCAACTTTTTCCCATCGTTTTTTAGGTAACCCAAGCTAATGAGCTGATGATTGTATAAATCATATGTAAAACCAATAAATAAACGAAGGAATCGTATCCAAGCCACAGACCTATGTATAAAAATACCCTTGCAGGGAAGCTACATAAAGTATGTATTATAAAAATAAAAAGGGGCTTGGCTGAGCAACTAAAATTCGTTTCGATTGAATCCCTTCTCTTTTATTTGCGTATTATTAAAAATTCTTTAGAGCGTTGTAAACAGTTATGAGAATAATAATTTTAATAATTATACACACATAAACGTGCTTTATTTTTGTTTATTTTTTGTTTATTTTTGTTTTCATTTTGCATTGTTTTGAAATACGCATTTGGAGATCGAGAACATAATCATTAATCGGACTGAAAGCAAACATTAAACTGAATGTAGATCTAATAAGTCAATAAAAACCAAAACGCAAAAGTAGAGAAAAATAGCTTTGTTTTTATAAATTTACGAACCGAACAGAAGATGCAAAATAAACCAAAAATAGAAATTAATTTGGCAGAATAAATAATACCGAAAAATAAGAGAAAGAAACAGAGGGGAATAAGCCGGCAAACCGGTTGTATAAAACAATTATGTGTGCTCTACCACATCGATATATGTTTGCATAAATAAATAAATAGGTAGATAATTATATAGAAAAATAGATAGTCCGGTTAAAATCAGAGAAATTGGCACAAATTTAGGTTGGACTTTGCTTTATTTTGATTTGCATAAGTGCATTGATTATATGGTTGTTGTTATGGCGCTGGTTATGTTTGTTCGGCTTTTGAATCTTTTCCGGCGGACTTCCCCGTCAGTTTCGGTGCTAGGCTTTTGAATCTTTTCCGGCGGACTTCCCCGTCAGTTTCGGTGCTAAGTGCTTATCCAACATTGCTCCGAAAAAATCACAAATTTCAGATAGGTTACGTTTTGAAGATTTTCACAGCTTCCCTTGTGGAAAACCCCTTTGATATCACTCACATGCGATATTTAGAATAATCATAGGCAATGACGACATTCCAACTGGTCTGCGACAACTCATCGAGTACTCGATACAATACTCGAATTGGCGGTTCACGTAGACATTTGATAATTAACAATTTCTTATTAAAACATTTTTATAATCTTTTGTTGCTACTCTTCTAATTGCACATTTTAAAATCCAGTTTACATTTTTTGCATCTTAATGAGATAATTAGTCATCTCTTGACTACTTTATACTCTCGCAACTTGACAGGCGTCTCTCTCATAGAGTTCATGCACCCGGAGATTCTCTCTGAATAGACTTGACTATATTATATTTGTTTACTAGAGAGTAGATATTCAGGCACGTGTAATGGATACTACGTACTATGGATACTACGTACCAGTTGAAATTGAGTGTCGAACGAATATGAATGAAAGCGTTAGGTACAGTACTACATCTTGTAGTAGAGCGTGACACCTAAGGTCGCTGGATAAGTTAAGTTATGATGATGAATTACCATAAGCGAAAAGAATATTGATTTAGCTTTTCAAATAATACATTTATATTACAATAATATTTACAAATTGCAGTATTGTATTTATTATTTTTTCTTCTTTGATTATCTTTCTTCATTGGTGTTCTTTTCTTGTTGTCATGATCACATTTCAAGCACCTTCCTTATTCCCTAATTATCCATTTACAAATGTTTTTGCATTTTTTCTTAAAAATTATTTTTGATGTTAATTCATTTTAATTTCGTTCTCATCGGTAACGTCGTCATTGAAACCGCTTTGCTAGACAATAAGATCGGAGGGGAATAAACTCTTCAAGTTGAACTTGTCAGTTGACTAGAATATTCGAATAAACAAGATGACTCACAGGGGGCGTGAACTGCAGATGGAAAGCGAGAGGAAGAGATATATTATCTATCAACTTGTAGAGTGCCCCAAAAGTACACACTCTACTGCATAATTATGTATTATCTGAGCAAGTTGTTTTGGGAATCACCCGATCAAGTGACAGTTGAAAAAGCCGGCACGACGCATTAAGCGATCGTATTATTTAAGATGATGCCAAACCCGAAACTGATAATTAGAAATAAATGCAAACCGGTTAATGCTTAGAGATGTCGATGCCGAAGCCAGTTCGGGCTTCTATTTACGCACCTTGTATATATAGTTAGAAATTTCGGGTGTCGCTTCATCAGTTGATCCGTAACCAGCTTAGGGTGAACAGCACACTTTCGATCGATCCAAGAAATATGAAGACTCTGATTGTATTTGCACTCTTGATTGCCGTTGCGGCAGCCTTGCCGCAATTTTATGGTGGACCCGGTAGACGTCACCACCACCATGGTGGCGGCGGCTATGGTGGTGCCTTTAATCCCGGCTTCGGTGGTGGCTTTAATCCCGGCTTCGGTGGTGGCTTTAATCCCGGCTTCAATGGTGGCTTCAATCCCGGCTACGGTAGTGGCTTTAATCCCGGCTACGGTAACTTTGTAGGACCGCAAGGTGGTAACTTTGCACAACCCAATGCTGCCACCAGTTCAGCGTCAGCCTCCAGTGCATCAAGCGGCGGTGGTCCTGGCGGTGCCGCTTCCTCGTCAGCTGCCGCCTCTGCCGCTGCAGCTGGTGGTGGTGGCTATCCCCAATGGGGTTAAAGAAACCGTCTGGCTAAGTCCTGTGTTGAGATTAAAAAACAAATTATTCATAAGTTTAGTGTTAAAAGGCTGAAAAGAAAATAAACGAAGAAAGAAAATTCCAGATTGGTTAAGCATTTCTGTTTCTCTCTGTTGCTCTTCTGATGCTCCGTATGTGCAATTATTTTTTTCTCATTGCCAACCGCATAATAAAATCGTTAATTTCAGCATATAAGTGGGAACGATAATACAAATATTCTCACATGCAAACTTTCAATTTGGATGCATGACAGCTGGTATCGCGTCATTGGAAATTAAAGAGTGTGTATTGGAAAGAAACATTTGATGTTTTAGTTATATAAGATATAACTAGTTCAAGACATGTTGGCTTAAGAAATCAAATAAGTAAATAAATAAATAAATGAACAATTGTTGTTACCACTTTTAACTATAACTAACAAGCACGAAAGCTACAGTCGAGTGTGCTCGACCGTGATATACCCGCTAAAAAACCTGACCAAAAGAGTTTTTTAATATATTACTTCTATGTTTTGCGTTATCATATCCTTACCAGGAGCCTTTTTGACTTTGAGTGTTCGAATCATTTTTTGCACTTGCTCGAGCCGGATGGGTCTGAAATGTCGGTGTTCCCCAAGGAAGTGTCCTAGCACCGCTGCTGTACTCCATATTTACATCAGACATTCCAACTCCAAATGCGACAGAAATGGATATAAACAGGGAAAAGATGCTGCTAGCAATAAAAGGAGCAAGTTGGCAGTTCGGTGCAAACGTCTTATCTACCAGCAAATCATTGCACCGACTTGGAGATATGGCATTCAAATCTAGGGTATTTCAGCAGAAACTTACAGGAAAAGAATCCAGACAGTGCAGAATAAGTACTTGAGACTTATTACCGTCTGCGAATGGTACATAAGCGACAGGACACTTCACAGAGATCTCAAACTGCGTACGGTGGAGGAGCAGATCTCATTTCACTCAAGCAGATACAACGACAGATTGACCATGTACTGTAACCGACTTGCCCGACGTTTAAGGCGGACAATTCCAATAAGACGACTTAAAAAGAGACATTTCCATAGTACATTATAAACAATCATTAACAATTTAATTACACTAGAAACATACACTTAAATTATTATTAATTCACAGAAACTACACTAAACTAGTCTTAGAGAAGTAACAACCATAGATACTCATTAGGTTATAGTAACATTTGTATTCTGATCCCTAATGGAACAAATAAATAAATAAAGTTTAAAGAAAAAAAAAAAAAAAAAAAAAAAATAAGCCAAATATATATCTTAATTATACAATATAAGCCAAAAACATGTCCGGCATTCAAATTACGCTTGGAATTGGAATATTGGGGGCGGGAGAGGGTGTGCCCAAAATCTAAATTATACTTAATGTGCGTTTAAAAATAACACATTTTGACACCAAAGCCCTAGCTCTTAAAGTCTCTGAGATCTAGGTTTTCATAGAGACGGACAGACTGACAATAACTATCAACAGCCAAATAATTTCTGAAAGTTTGGTTGCGATCGAATAATTAAGATAGAAGTTATTTAAGCAGTTCTTTATGTGTACTGATTCTGAAGCCCCTCCCTGAAAGTATGCAACATAAAGTACGCAAAATATAGAACTTATATCTAAATGAATTTGCATTGGTCAGGTGCGTAGCGGGTATATATGGCTTTCGTGCTTGTTTTGTTCTATAATTCACTGCCCAGCGGCGGAAGTAGTTCATAAGAACTATAAAAATACTTGTGTGTTCACCCAAGTTTAAGCCGAGTATAATATAAGAATGTATACCGTATACATACTAAACACTCAATTAACACTTTAAGCTCGCATACAAGAATTTTCTAATATCTTAATAGATATTAATATCTGCGTTTGTTAAGTTTATAGTTCTCAGAGAGATAACAGAGAGAATCGCAAAAATTTACATACTCTTTCAGTTTTATGCCAATATAACGTTTTTTATTTTGATTTTCAGCGCAATTATCTATTCATGTGGTATAAAAAAAGGTTTTTGAATAATTTACATATCTACGCTTGTTTATGCTGCTTCTTTCAACTCATTTAAAATACACACTGCGGAGCGGGGGCACGTCCACCTGCTATCTGCTCTACCCGAGATAACACTGTGATACTGGGATGCGAAAAATAAACACAATAGATGAACTAACCGGTTTCAGTGGGGAGTGGGAGAGTACGAGGAGAGAGCACTGATCGGATTCGATGGGTTTGTTTACGACCCAACTAATTGATAATATTGATTTGCCTTGTGTGATCATTTAGCGCCACATGTTGATGTTATTGTTGTTGTCTATGTAGTTTTTTTTTTTAAATGTGATTCAAAGCAATCCATCTTAGAGTTGTTGGTGTATTTCAGACTATCACCAAACTTGTGAAAATAGCAAGCTCTTCCTCTCTTTTGACTCGCGCTCCCTCACAAACGGAAAGTCCAGGGGGTTTTTGGTCTAGAGTTGAGATGTATAAAAGCCCTCGCCTGACTTTCGGTTCGTTAAGTTTGTAAAGCCAACTTGAGGTCTAACAATGAAACTGTTCCTCGCTCTCTCCGCTTTGGTGGCTGTGGCCTCGGCTATGCCACAGTTTGGTTCCAATGCTGGCGCCAGTGCTCAGGCAACCGGTACTAGCTTCGGTGGTAGGCCCGGTGGAGGATTCGGTGGTGGACCCGGTGGAGGCTTCGGTGGTGCACCCGGTGGAGGATTTGGTGGTCGACCCGGTGGAGGATTTGGTGGATTTGGAGGTCCTGGTGGCTTCAGTAGAGGACCCGGAGGTCCTGGAAGCTTTGGTGGCAGACCTGGAGGTAATGCTGGCTTCCCTGGTATATATGGAGGTCCTAGCTTCGGTGGTAGACCCGGATTTAATCCAGGCTTCGCTGGTAGTCCCGGTGGTGCTGGAACATTCGGACCCGGCTACCGTGCACCTGTTGGATTTAATGGGGGTAGTAGTTCATCTTCAGCAACATCCAATGCTAGCGCCAGTAATAACGGTCGTGGTGGTGCCAGTGCCAGCTCCTCTGCAAGTGCAAGCTCTTCTGGTTAGGATCAAGGATCAGACGCTGAATAGAAATAGTGAATTTGTTAATAATTAAGACCTATGAATAAAATAAAATAATAAAATACCGAATAATCAAAAATTGGGCGACCTTCAAAACCAAATCAAAATTGATTCATTGAACAATATTATTTACATACGTGTACATACATACATCTAATAGTTGCTGCTCCAACTACAGATAAATGACGCTATGTCAGCCTGTCTATCGATCAGTCTGAACGTGTCATATCAACAACTTACACACTTATTACACATAATATTTTTCTGTTTTTTTACTGTATTTTATTTGTTATTACTTTGCCCTCTTTCAATTCGAATTTCCTGTTGAAAATTGTTATTGTGGTAACGGATAAAGATTGTAAAGGTTTTATATGTAAATATCCAGCTAACGGTATCTTATAGCGAGACGACTTCGAACTTGTTTATAATAAATTATTGTATATGTAAAATTTGGCTAAAAATTATTATTTTTTCCATTTCAGCATTAAGTTCCTAATTAAGTCTTCCATAAGAATCAAGAAAATGCAAATGCTAATAGTGTTGTTGGTATTAATGTTTTCGAATTCGAAATTCAAGCTATGACGTTAGATAAAGTAATCTAACCTAGAATATTTATTGTATTTCGGTCTATCGTCAAATATGTTAAATGATTAAATCTATTGCTCGCTGTCTCTTTTATCTCTTTCTATCTCACTCCCTCTCCCATGCGTTCAAAAAGGCTGGGATAGACTCGTCTATGGCTGAGTTGTATAAAAGCCACTGCAAATTGTTCGTTTAGTTTAGTTAGTAAAAGCAGCTCGAAGCTTGATAATGAAACTATTCATCGCTCTTTCCGTTTTGGTGGCTGTGGCTTCGGCTATGCCACAGTATGGTGGTGCTGGTGCGAATGCCAATGCCAACGCCAAAGCTGGGGCAGAAGGCTTCGGTGGACAAGGTAGACCAGGCTTCGGTGGGCCAGGTGGCTTCGGTGGACCAGGTGGGCCAGGTGGCTTCGGTGGACCAGGTGGGTCAGGTAGTTTCGGTGGACAAGGTGGGCCAGGAGCCTTCGGTGGACAAGGTGGACAAGGTGGACCAGGTGGACCAGGTGGCTTAGGTGGACCAGGTGGACCAGGTGGCTTCGGTGGACAAGGTGGCTACCCTGGTGGAAATAGTGGCTTCGGAGGAGCCACTTCCAATGCTGATGCCAGTGCCAGTGCCAGTGCCCTAACGGACGCGGCAATGCCAATGCAAATGCAGCTGCCAATGCTCAATCCAATTCCAATGGATTCGGTGGTGCCAGTGCGAATTCCAATGCTGTCGCCAACGCCAATAACTTTGGCAAATAAGAACAGTTATAGACAAGTCTCGACTGTATTAAGTCATATCATTTCATTGTAAATGTAAAACTTAGAACTTTTGTAAATTAAATTAAAAGTAATTAAAAACAATAAAAAAAGTTACCTTGCAGTTATTGGCAATATGTACATATGTACATTTCTCAACACTGTTCATGTGTTCGTTAACAGTTAAAATATGTTAGCTTGCTAGAGACGAATAAATTGATTGTTCCTTTGGGAGATATAGAATACAGCAACCCTAATAAATTAATTCTATATTTGGTAGAATTTTGTTTCTATGGCTACAACTATTTATAGTTGTCAGACTTAAACAGAATTTTGTATATCTGTCTAACTAAAATCATAAAATATAACAATTATTTGATGACCCTGCTCTTCTGGCAATTTACCAAAAAAAACATTACTCAATTTTTAAAGCGAACACATCTTTAAGATGTCTGCATTAGGAATTGTTTTCCACACTTTCTCTTCGGAGGGATCGAACTAACCGAATCCATTGGAGTAAACAATGCTAATGCCAGATCCTTTAAGAAGGAGGTTTTGAGGAACCAAAACAATTTGGTTAATTCGTTGGATTCGTTTAAACACTTTCAGGAATAGCAATGCAACCGAATCGCCTAACGCTGTCGGCAAATTTTAAATTGAAGATGAAACACAGATGTAACTCAACACACTCCATAGTTTCGTACTGTTTACTATATCAAAGTGACCCAAAAATATTGAATATTTTGTTAAAATTTAACATTATAAACAGTTTCAAATTAAGTCTCCAACTCCTATAGAACCGGAATTGGGCAAATGTTAATTAGTTTGCTAATATTATTATTGTTAATATAGTTTTTGAATCTGATATTCAAGCTCGGACGTTTGATAAATTAATCCAGCATAGCATTTTTATTGTATTTCAGCCTATCGTCATATATGTAATGATAAAACCTCTTGCTCACACTCTCTTTCGAACGTGCTCTCTCACTTCGACGCCCTATCGATCGGATAGGCCGAACCAACCGGGTCTAGGCCTGAATTGTATAAAAGCCGCCAACTAAAGTTCATTTGGCTAAGTTTGTAAACGCAATTGGAAGCTTCACAATGAAACTATTCATCGCTCTTTCCGTTCTGGTGGCTGTGACATCGGCTGTGCCACAGTTTGGTGGTGGTGCGAATGCTAACGCGAATGCCAATGCCAATGCTCAAGGTGGCGGCTTTGGAGGACCTGGCTTTGGTGGCTTCGGTGGAGCACCCGGATACGGTAATCGAGGTGGGGGCTTCGGTGGAGGACCCGGCTTTGGTGGAAGACCCGGTGGTTTCGGTGGACGACCCGGCTTCGGTGGAGGACCCGGCTTTGGTGGAAGACCCGGTGGCTTCGGTGGAGGTCCCGGCTTCGGTGGAGGACCTGGCTTCGGTGGAGGACCCGGCTTCGGTGGGGCACCCGGTTTCGGTGGAGGTCCTGCCTTCGGCGGAGGATCCGGTGGTGGCTTCGGTCAAGCAAGCTCTACTGCAAATTCCAATGCTGTTTCGAATGGAGGTAATGCAGCAGCATCCGCCAGTTCTTCAGCCAGTTCGAGCGCAGGAGGAGGTTTCGGAAAATAGAACACAGAACTAAAATTTGTGTATTGGTTAGGAATTAATTGATTAATAAAATATAATATAAGCAAAATTAAAAATATTTTAAATTACTATACATCAAACATTGGGATATTATATTAATATATAAAATTACATTTTTTTAAAACTTTTGTTCAATATTTGAAATAATAATAATACAAAAAAACTAGACTTCATTCTCATCAGAGGTTAAAAAGGATAGTAACTCATAACTGCCAAAGTTTATATCATGTGATACGCAGTGCTAAGGACCTTGAAGAAGATGTGATGCCACCGTTTTCATTCAAAGCTAACAACCTACCATTATTAGGTTCGATACCAATATTTGAAAACTAGTTCCCGGAAGTTGTGGCATCGAAATAGGGCGTTAAACTTTGTAAATGATTGTTGTGATAGCGAAATAAGTTTCCTGTATACAGAAAATTACAGGAAAAACCGGTGTCATAGCTAAATTGTAAAACGAAATATGCCAATCATTTGATAACAATAAGACCAAAAATATAATGAAAAGAAAAACAAAACATGTTTGAAAATATAATCATTTAAAATTGCGCTTTCCTAGAACGTGTCATTCTTCTATTAATATTCTGGTAAAAATTACATTTAGAGAATCACCTGTAGATAAGTAAAGATGTCAATTAACACCCCGTTTAGCCAGTCAGCTTTAGTGCTGAAAATATTCCTAAATATCAAACGAAGAAACATCAGCATCGAGATGATGCTAATGTATGTACACATGTTTGAATACGTGAATATTATGAAACCGGTTTGAGTGAAATCCAGCGCAAATCCAGAGATTTGCACACTTTGTCAGAAGCTTGACAGTTCGATCAGAGTGGACCGAGTGCATAATCAGGGACTTAATGCCATTTTAATTCATAATGTAAATGTTGTGTCTGCATTTGGGATTTTCGTCTTTATGTATGCTAATTGATCGATCGTCGTCTACTGTTTGATTTCTAGTTACCCTTATCGAGGGTACATTAGTTCAGAGAGCACAAAAACATGATATAATCTTCTTCAGTATAGAATATAAATTATACCTACCTAGAAAAATACTAGTTTAATGTCATATAGAAATGACTTCAATTTGATTCTAAGTACAAATTTCAAATTGAAAATCCTTTGGAAAACAATAAAATATGCGATTCAAATTGTTCAACTCGCAACAACTTATGAAAGGGTATGCAATGGTCGACTGTGCGAAAGTGAATACATTATGCCGTCTGGTTTGCGTCTGATTTCGGTAGTCTGGCGTTTAGTTTTATAAAAGCGTGATCTCGACGGAAGATTTCTAAGTTTGTTGAGTGCCGTCAGACAGCTCGTACAGCCAACAGCAGCAGCACCATGAAGTTCTTTGTCGTACTCAGTGTCGTCCTAGCCGTGGCAACAGCAGCTCCTCGGCCACAAAGCTCGAGCGCAGATGCCACAGCCAATGCACAGGCTGAAGGCCAAAATCAAGGATTAGGTGGACGTCCTGGAGGATATGGTGGACCAGGAGGTCCTGGTGGATACGGAGGATTCGGTGGATTTGGAGGTGGATTTGGTGGATTTGGTGGATTTAGTAGACAACCTTACTACGGTGGCGGAAGCGGCTTCCGTCCTGGTGGTTATGGAGGTTTCGGATTCAATGGAGGCTATGGCCCACAAGGTGGATTTACCGGAGGACCTGGTGGATATAACGGAGGTGCTGGTGGATTTAACGGAGGAAATGGTTACAGAGAGATCCCTGGCGGAAATTCTAATGCCAATGCCAATGCCAATGCCGTTGCTAACGCACAAGGTCAAGGTGGTTTCCCTGGCGGTAATTCTAATGCCAACGCCAATGCCAATGCCGTTGCGAATGCAGAAGGTCAAGGCGGATTCCCTGGCGGTTACTCTGGCGGCAATGCCAATGCCAATGCCAATGCCGTTGCAAATGCAGAAGGTCAAGGCGGATTCCCCGGCGGTTACCCTGGCGGCAATGCCAATGCCAACGCCAATTCCGTTGCAAATGCACAAGGTCAAGGCGGTTTCCGTGGTGGAAATGCCGATGCCAATGCTTCATCCAGTGCCGTTGCAAACGGATTTGGTGGAGACGCCAACGCAAGTGCCAGTTCCAGCGCAGTTGCTGAGGGAAAATAGGCCAAAAGACTTGCGATCAACGATCGTGATTTAGTTTTTCATAATAATAAATAAACCTCAAACATAAATTAAAAACAAAATTACATATAAAGTCCCTTTTTCATCTTTCTTTATTTTCAAAGAAATTTTTGTATATTAATTGTAAATTCTTTTTAAGGTCTAATGTTCATTTTGTAAGCGAGTATCTTTTTCTGAGTATATCATTATTGAAAATGAGAAAACCCAAGAACTCTGTTAACTTCCTCGAAAGTCTTGTGCTCGAAAAATGTATGTACCTTACTTTAAGTACGAGTATCATAGATAAAATCCATATGAATGTTAAATTAGATCTACGTGGCCGATGCTATAATTTCATTACTGCAGATCGCTCTTTTTCTTAGCTACTATATTTAAATAACTTTTCTTAGGTTTTGTTTACTCTTAAGTCTACTGAGCATATAAACAAACGAGGAAACAAAGAAAGATCGACGTTTCGTTAAAAACCTAATAGTTCCCAACCGGTTCGAGAGAAATCTGGTAAGAGGTTCGCCAGGGTGAACCCCCAAATGATTTGCACGCATTTCTCATATACGAATTCGACTATTTAGATTTTGCTATTGTACTATTGGCAACTGTTTATCTCTCTTTCTGTTTTCCTTCTATGCTATTATCATATGCTAATTGAAATCAGTTAGTATTATATTATTTTTTTTGTGCTATCACACTTCGTTGCGCTGCTATAAAAGGTAAACTCACAAGGCAGAGCTTAAGTCTCTCAGATATCGTCAGATAGTTCGGTCCCCTTCGGCAACAACATGAAGATCTTTGTCGCATTGTGCATCCTTTTCGCTGTAGCCTCGGCTGCTCCACGTCATTCGAATGGAGCTGGACCAGACAGACTTACTGGATTTGGTGGCGGCTCTGCCAACGCAAGTGCCGACTCCAAAGCTGTTGCCAATGGCGGCGGTAATGCCAATGCTAATGCCGGTTCTAATGCCGTTGCCAATGGGGGAGGCCGAGGTGGTGCGGCCAATGCCAACGCGAGTTCCCAAGCGATTGCCGAGTCCAACAACCGTCAGGGCGGCGCTGCTAATGCGAATGCCTCCTCGAGCGCTGTATCCAATGCGTCAGGTAATCGTGGAGGATCCGCCAATGCCTCTTCCAGTGCATCAGCGACAGCTAAGGGGAAATAAATAAATAAAATAAAATTCAATATTGATGCTTGGAGGCTTTCTCTTAAAAAATTTGTGAATTTCTTTATTACTTTGTGGATAATTTGATTATTAACTGAAGTTTTCTTATATATAGTAAAAGGCTTATATAGCAAATATATATTCGTATATGTATATCTATATATATATTGCCAATATTATTCTAAAGTAAAATAAATTAAGTCAATATCGCTTCGGAAGGGTAAATAAACAATGACACACCGAATAAAGCAGATATAGATCAACTTTGATTAGCAAAAGATTGTGAAGTCGCTGCTCCAAATCTTACAGCTCTAGAGTCTTTCGAAACAAATCAGAAATCATACTCCGCGCTTTCACATTTCGTACCCGTATGACTTCATTTCTTAATGGGGTTTAACAGTTTTCTGCAAGTCTCAAAGGATTTTTTTGGATATTATATTTCTATTTCATTGCAAAGCTATTATATAATTGATAGCGTCTGGTTAGATTGTGATGATTATGATAATCATTAGCTAATTAGTTTTCGACTCTTCCTCTTCGAACAAGTTGCATTAATATCTGCCATCAATTTTGGTTATTTTCCATACTCAATCGATTTCGAGCAAAACGTCTCATAAAAAATATAAATATCATATAATTTGCAAATCAAACTAGAACTGAGAAGAACCGAAATCGTTTTCAAGTTGGTTTTCTTGTGACGTAGAGCTGTAATCATCGGCATCTTCATCATATGTGTAAATGAATAACTGTAACCTTGCCAAATGTGCCTCGATTGTATCCCGAAAGCAACGCATGTTTGTTATTAAAATGGTATTTAAATCGAGAAGGTTTGCTTTGGACCTAAACGCGCCTATTGTTTACTAATATTGTTCGAGTATCATCTTAACTAATTATGCAAATTGCTTGAGCAAATCCAACCAGTAAATTTTGGAATCAAATATGAAAACCGGTTATGCGAAACGGGTGCTGTGCCAAAGATTCGCAATTTATTGAATTTGACTTTTTTCTGGCTACCGCACAAATTATTGTGAAGAAATAATTAAGTCTGATTTTAATCAGTTGACTGGTGGTAGTTCCAATCAGAAACCGTTGCTCGATAAGAGTTGCTCAACAGAAAATTACAATATTTTACATCCACTTTGAAAGTTTGCTATAAAAAATTTAATGCTGCGAAAAAAGATCCCAAGTTGAAGTGGACTCTCATAATGATGTGCTTATGTGTTTTTTTATATACTGTTGTTTTGAATTGAATAAAAAAGAGTGAAAAGTAAATACTTTTTTTATATTCTTTTTATTCAGCCAATCTAATATTGGCTTATAATCAAAAATGTAAACAAGGTTACTAAGTGTTGTAAATTAAATTCTTAATGTGAGGAAATTTATGAAACTTACCCAAAGTTGTTAAAGAAAAGTAAACAAATATTCATTATTATTTTATTGAAGATTGACCGTAGATGTAGTGAAGTACATCTTATTTGTAAGTATATTCCTTATCTTACTCTTAGACATCTTGTATTTGCTTTTTCCAAAGGCATTCCACTTTTGCTCAGCTTCTGCTCGTGCCTTCTTCTCTGCTCGATTTCTTAGCAAACAATCGATTAAGAATTTCACAATTGATTATGAATTTCACAATTGATCGTGCACAGCGATAAATGCAGTCTGCATTTAGGCTGCTGGCAAAAATCTCTCCAAGACGACGCCAACTAGTTTGACTTTGCGGTTTTTGTGGTTTTCTGAGTTTATGTAAATTATTATCATTAACACGACGAGCCCTCGTTTGGCAGCATTTCGTAGAGAGATAATGTGACCTATTAACATTCAGCATTTATAATAAAATGATCTTCAATATTGAACAATATTGGACTTTGCATATCTGTGCAATTTAAAGACCGAATATATATTTGAATATTTTGATATGATATCAAGCCCCAAAGTAAACAGGAACATATGTTACGTGACGAATATTTAATAACTGAAAAAAACAATAAACAAAGATGATTAGTACCAGAACTGGTTTCCAGATATGATATAACTTATATATTGTAAGATAAAAAGGCAAAGTAATTATGAAACCTCAGTAATTATGAAACCTGATGCAGTGTTTCATTTTATTCTACCAAGAACTGAGCAAAGCGATCCGGTTTCACGGTATCTGTAATAATTGCGATCTTAAGAATATTCATTGCCAGATTTATATAACAACGTTTAAAATGGTACGCGAATACTACTTAAAGCTAATTAAACATTTTACTTAAAGAAAATGATTATTTCTTTGATTGGAAGATGCTTTATTTGATTTCATACTTTGAAGATGTTTTTTGTTCAAAATGTTGTTCTGTTCACAATTTTAGAGTTAATAGTCGCCTCTATTGTGATGACCACGTCCATGTCCGCCGCCGCGACCACCACCACCATAACCACCACCAAGACTGGAGGCTTGGGCATTAGCTACGGATGACGCGCTTGCACCTCCGTTTCCTTGAGAGATGGCTTCTGCGTGTGAATCAGCGCGTGCACTACTTCCACCACCGGGACGTGGGGCTGCCTGCACTGCGGCCAGGGCGAGGATCAGGAATGCGAATAGTACAAAGAACTTCATCGTCGAAGATTGCAATGATGACTGCACGACTGTTGCGTGCTTTTATATCCGATCACCGTATCGATTCTTTCTATCGGGCGACTGGTTTCTGACATATTTATGAGGGACTTTTTTTCAACCACTTAAAATCGTTGTACATACCATGATGACGCGATTATATCGATCATTGCGTTTAGCACAATGTTTCTAATTATAAACTGGTCTTCCACTTGCATACGATGTACGATCGAAAGTCTCGGTTCTTGTGTCTCGATTAAAACCAAAGTCGACTTATAGGCGCCTTGTTTATTGTTGAATATCCATTGTAGATATTTTGGATAAGCTCATCGCAGCAAGCTCTATGAAAGCAAAAGCTTGAAGCGAGCTTAAAGTTGAAGTGAACAACTCCAGCATTCATATTCACCAGCTTTATAAACAAGCATTTCCCTCTTTCTATGTCTTCTTATTCGCTCTACCGATACAGTTTTATAAACCAAGCCATTCCCATCTGACTAATTGACGAACTATGTTCGCTATGTCCACTTAGTCAGCGGACTGGAATAGAAAAAAAACCCGCATCGTCGAAACCTTCAATCGCATTGCTCGACTCGGCCCGCATTCAATGTGCATTTTAGCGCCTGCCCCAAGTTCAAATGGAAATGAGCGAGTTGTGTTTTATTTTATGGTCAACTCTTTCGAATGGGAACGTGATAATCATTGCTAAATTGCCCCATAGTCACATCACATCCATCGACAGCCCTCTTGGGTCGTATGCCAACCACATCGATGAATGAATAAGCCACAATTCGCTTGTTGTGTCGCCAAACCAGATTTGAATGCGGCTGCGATCGAGCAAATCATGGACCAGTCTATCCGCATCACCATCCACGTGTCTGTCTCTCTTTATGTCCGTCCGTTCGGCTGTCTGTTTGCGTCTGCTCATGCCGGAACATAAAAGCCCAAAAATGTATGACGATGCCGGTTTGGAGCGCAGGTGGGCAGCACCAAATGCTCGTTGGCGGTGTGCTGGAGTGCTAAGGAGAGAGGCACCCAATGCGATCGATTGTCTAACTGCAAATTGCAACTGCACTACCCCAACATACCCTGCAATCTATTGCGGTAGGTGAAGAATAGAATTTACACAATCATCTTGCGGAAGAAGAAATGCCTACAACCTTTGTCAAATCCAAGTTCAGGTTCTTTTAGGCCACCCTGACACTTGAGAATGATATATCGATCTATGCTTGATTCTACGCTTGTTAATTACACTTTTTTTGTGAACTTTGTCAAGGGTATCATCAGGTTTACTGCCTCTTGCGATGTCAAATGAATCATGATTTATCGACTTTGGCTTTGTTAATTTTTTTTGCAATCCGTGAAATGAAATGATTTTATGGAGTTCGGGTTTCTTGTGCGGGTTTTTTGTATCCACTTTCTATCCCAAATGATCTAAACTTATCTTGGTTCTACTAAATATATGGAAACCATAAACAGTCGCATAGCAAAGAATATGAAATATTTGTCGACTTGGGCAACAAGTTGCTCGGCTTCTTTGGGCTTTTATTGGGTTTACGAAACTAGTTAGTCGCTCTTGTAGGTTTCTGAAGACCAGTAGACCTCATTCGAGCGAGTGCAAAATACCTGAACTACCGTCTTAAGTGGAGTAGACCTCGGACCGACTGGTTGCCACACCTCTGTGGCTGCCTGGCCTAACCGATTTGTATGCACATTTTATGTTCGTTTCTTTTTAGTTTCCCCTTCAAATGGCGCAGCGCATTCGGGCTGTCGACTTGGCCGCCATGGTATTATGCCATTTCTCGAGAGATAAATATTACCCAAAGTTTGTTTTTTTTTCTTTTCTTTTCACTCTACGCAATTCGTAAGACAAACACGCTGCTCGGACTATTTAAGTTCGGTAATTCATGTTTTATTTATAATTTATAAACTCATTTTGTCCAACCACACAACATTTTTGCACAATATTATTAATCTTTCTCTCTCATCATGTTTCGTCGCTCGTTTTCTCTCTGCTCTTTCTTATCCCACTTTTTGTCTTTTGGTTTATCACAATATTTTAACGCTTGATTCGCTTAGAATTTGGAAAACCTAACGCGAAATTCGATGATAAATTGATTGTTATGGCATTATTTGACCTTGACCCAAGGTTGCTTGTAATTTTTGGTAATTTGTGGTGCCAGTGTGGTGCAACCTCAAGCTCGATTCGTGCGCACCACCGAAGAATAACCATAGAGTACCTCCACGCCGTCTGGATTGAAGATGCGTTCAACACGCGGCGCACGCGTTGAAGGCACACGTGCCTGCTGGGTGGTTGGCAGTGGTGCCTCTGCTGTGGTGGTTTCCACTGGTCTGGTGGTGGTCTCTATGACTTCCAGCAGTGCCTGCTGCTTGGCTGCTGCAATTGTGGTTTCTTGTTGTGCAGGTGCCGCCACTGTAGTTGCTTCTGTGGTATTGCTGGTGGTGCTGCTGGTAGTGCTGGTGGTGCTGGTAGTGCTGGTGGTGCTGGTGCTGGTGGTTGTGTCAACCATTTGGTGAAGCTTAGGCGATTCAGTTGTGGTTACTGGCAGTGTGGTTGCTTCACTGGTGGTGGTTTGCTCTGTGGTGCTTTGCTCAGTGGTGGTTTTCTCTGTGGTGGTTTGCTCTGTGGTGGGTTGCTCTGTGGTGGGTAGCTCTGTGGTGCTTGTTGTAATCTTTTCCATCATTTTAATCGGTTTTGGCAATCCCGTTGTGGTCTCAGCGAACTCAGCGAACTCATTGGTGGTGGTAATGTCGCCAGGCACTTCAGTGGTTGTGCTGGCCAGTGGGTCAATGGCCGGCAATACTTTATCACCTGGCTTTGTAGTGTGCACCATTAACTCCGGCTGGATAGTTGACTCCACCAGAAGTGCCAAGTCAGGCAACCATGTGGTTTGCTCCATCAACATTGACTTGGTGCCGAATTCGCTTAGGTCCGACATGAATGGTCTGCTGGTGAACTGAAACGATTCCTTCATTGGCGCCAGGGTCGAGGGCAGTTCACTCTGTGGCTCAGGCTTCTCGGTGCTCGCCAGCTCGTCGCGATTGTTGTTCGCCGTTGTGAACTCATCGCCCTGTGGCAAATACGTTGTGGTCTCTACGACGCTATGGATTTTCGAATCCCCCCTTTCCAGATCTTTCTCCAAATTGATGGAGTTGAAGTTATTATTGATGGGGTTGAAGTTCTTGTCGCTGTTCTCGTTTTCTGCCTTCTCGTCTGTTGGCTCCATTGGCTCCTCATTCAAGCTGGCAATACTCTTAACAAAACCTGCCTCCTTGGGCTTTGGTGTCGTGGTCAACCACGACATTGTGGTCTTTGCAGGTGTCGCTTTTGTGGTGGCATTGCCGTCCTGTTTTGTCTTTGACGGCGTCGCTTTTTTGGTCGCATTGTATTTGTTCTGCTCCTTTATTGGTGCTTCTGTGGTTATCGCCGCGATCTCCTCGCGCAGCTTCCTTTCACGCTCTTCGCGCTCCTGTTCCAGCTGTAGCAGCACCGACTCCGGCAATGGCTCTTCCGTGGTGGTGCCCGAATGATCCGCCAGGTGTGTAAACAATTGCACACTGTCCTCGGTAGTTAGAACAATGTCCGGGTCCACCTCGACGGTCATCGTGTATGCATCGAGTTCTGCGAATGATGCAGTTGACTCCTCCTGAATCGGCAACGGCGCGTTGGTTGGGATAGGCCTTATTGTAGGTTTGGCCCACGCTGGCGAACAGCAGAACAGCAGCAGCAGCAGCAGCGGCGTCGCTGCGATCATTGGCATGCGCGGCATTTTGGCTTGGAATGCGAGGGTCGCTCTAGTAGTGAGACAACAGCTGGAAAATTCAAGTCGGAGACCGCCAAACAAGTTGCACATTCACTTTGCCCCGTTGGCCTCAGAGAGAGAGAGATAAAAAGAGAGAGGGAGAGCGAGAGATATCGAGAGAGAAACTTGCTCCTGTCTGGTCTGAAGTTCGCTCTCAATCCGCTTAACTGGTTAACGGATCGACTTGACTGGGGCTACTTGGCTGATTGGCTGCGTTTCCGCTTCGTTTGCGTTGTGACTAGTTTTGTTTGCGGCGAGGAACTAAACCGTTTGCAGTCTCGACCCGCGCTTATAAATCGCCAAAGCGTCAGGGCCCCCACACGCTCTGAAACGGTTAGACGAGGTTCCTCTCCCCCTCTTTACTCACTCTCTTTATCCCTCTCTCTCTCTCAGCCACTCTCTGTCTGCTTCTCTGGTGTCAGGTAACGCAGCTGGGTCTGCCTCTGCTTTGCCAACTGTGTTAACTGCGTCTGCCTGGAACTGAACTTGAATGCTTTACAATCGTTTAGCTTACCATCGATATTGGCCGCTCTTCGCATACTTGGCCCAGTTCGGTGCCGGGACAGGCGGGCAACATAACAAAACATCTTTTAATAGCACTTCCCGGTCAGTCAATTTCACTTTCAACGCACTCACCTGCCGCGTCGCCACCTGTAAACCTGCTTTTGGTGGCAATTAACTCTCGTTACTCACTGTATCCAGTTACCCAACGCGCTGGATTCGCGATCTTTGATTGCCAACTGATTTGGTCGAGCGTATGCTGCGTTTATCGGCTTTAATTTCACAAAGAGCTTCACGAGTGTTTGGCATTGTTTATTTTTCAAAATTAATAAATATTAATTTGTGCGTGGGGAATGTTTGTTTATTTTATGCAATAACAGTTTGTTTATATTTACAATATTGTTTATACAATACAAGGCAAGCAAATATTTCAATTATTTCAGCTAAATATTTAGAGAACTGAAATACAAAGCTCTTTTCTTTAGATAATCAACACAATCTCTTTCAAGTCTGTTGAATTCCTTCTCAAGTATCGGTTAACATTTGTATGAATTTTCGCTTCAACTAAACTAAAACCTGCCTTCGGGATGCCAAAGATTTTATTGCGCACCGGTTTTTATCTACTCTGGTTAATCTGCTTGAAAGGATATAGAATATAGTTTCTTCCACTTTAATAAAATGGAAAAAGAGTATGTCGATATATCTACTCTGGTTAATCCTTGAAAGGATATAGAATATATATAATAAAGTGAAAAAAGAATATGTCGATTACTGTCTAAGTTTGCTTGACACTAATAGGTTATTTCGAAAAGCAATGGTCTTCATAAAAATATATATAAATCCTCATTTTGGTCGATTTTTCCTATGTCCTCTGTTATAGTGATGCGAGTTTTATGAAATTGTTTATGCATATTTAATATAAAGAAAAAGTTCGTTATAGTAAATTTGTTTGCCATTTCTTGACAAACAACAAAAATTGGCCAATGGTTTGTATGGCAACTATACGATATAACTGTCTTATCCAGTGTTCCGACCTGTTTGCAGCGTGCAGCAGTGAAAAGCTTGTGTGCTAAACTTCACCAAGAAAGTTTTAAAAATGAGACAGACGGACGGACAGACTGATGGACACACGGACAGGGCTAGTTCGGTTCCTCTGTTAATGCTGATTAAAAATATAAAAATATAACAAATAGTTCCTAAAATAGAATATAACACTGTTTCATCACTCTCAGTTAATTCCAGGTGTGATATTAATGTCAAAGCTAAGCTTGTCATGTGTTAATAACTCTAACCTCATGTGTAATATATTTAACTATTACGACAGTTTGACATATCATCAAAGTAATTCGTTAGTTTTCGTAGCCTTAGCATTTTTCTATCACAACTAATCTCTATCTTTATTTCAGAGTGTGACTTGAATGTTTGCAGTATTTGCTGTTTATATTATACATTTATTTATAGCAAATAGAAAAACTATATCCGGAACTATTAAAGCCAATCGCTTTACACTTTTTCTTTATGTAAATGTCAAAATTAAATGCCCTGACTTGATTTACTGCGTTTCGCTTAGTCAGACTTATTCTGAGTAAGTCATCAATTCGAAATCGCCTTCTCTGGTTAACTTTGATTGCAGAAGCCAAAAGTCTACGTAAGATTTGAGAAGAGCAAACTTGTGTTTCCATTTCCATTCGCCAATTCAGATTCCATTTAAAGTAATTTGTAACAATTGCCAATGAAGCGACGATAATCGTTAGGCAATAAAGTGCCACGCCTGCCATCAGCCCAGGGGCGTTACATCAGTGTGGGAGGGAGAGAAAGGGAGAGAGAGAGAGAGAGAGCTGGCATAGTGCTTGGCTCGCATATTGAAAATTACATTTTGGCAAAACAAATTTGCATACGAAGTGTTTTAGCTCAATCTTGGCCTAATGATTTTCCAGGGCATAAAACTAAGGCAGAGCAATCGACAGAGTGGGGGAGAGAGAGTCAGAGAGAGACAGAGAGAGAGAGTGAGAAGCACTCCCGAAATTACTTACTTCCATCAGAATGTGGAGCACTTGAAAATGCCAATTGATGAGGCCGACGAAGCTGACTCTCGAGGGCACTTGGGCCCAAATTTGTATTTAAATTACATTTTGCTTGCTGAAATTGAAAATGTTTTCACTGCGCGTCAACTTTGATTTGGCTGCTACTTAAATGCTTCATACTCTTCACTCTCTCCACTCTCCCACTCCCTCTACACTCTACACTCTACACTCTCCACTTGCCACTTACCACTTGCTACTTAGCCGCAGCACTGCGCTCTCTCCTCGCTAATGATTTGGGCTGTGTGGCACACGCTGCGTATGATTAATATTTTGTTTGCTCTCGACGTCTGCAACTCAACGTCCGCGTCAATAAACAATTCATCATTTGCCAACAATGGCTGCCAAGTTTCGCATAAATATTTCAAATTACGCGCAAAATTTACGAAAATTTCGGAAGAACCTTCCTCCAAGGTGCCACAGCATCCTTCCGGCTTGGCCTCGCCCCTCGCCTTGCCCTGCCCTGCCTTGCCTTGCCTCTCTGCCGTCTGGCAGCTTCTTCTGTCAGCTTCAGTTTAACAAACTAATTTGCTTGCCAAAGTCCTTTGGACATTTTATAAGTCATATTTATGTTGGACGCCTGCCAAGTGGAAGTGCCATTTGTGAGTGTCCTGCCAGCTTCTCTTCGAGCTGCTCAATTTAAGTGAGTGCTTGTCCTGCCTTCCCTCCTCCGCCCTCTCCCCTTTCCCTCCCTCTGCCTACACATTTTAATGATGTTATTGAAGTCTCTCGGATGGGGGAGGGCTCACTGTACTTAGGTGTTGACTGTACGCCACCTGAACGATGACAAATTTCGTTAGTCCTGCGTGCACTCTTCATTTGGGGCCCCCGATTAGGTGCCTCTCTCTCTGCACCACCCCCTCCCTTCTCCCTTTGCCCCCTGTCGTGTCCCTTGGCAACTTTGCTCGTTAGTTCTTATCGCGGACATCGTAAAAATCAACGAGCAGCGCAAAAGTTCAACTGTTCATGGTGTATAAATCATATCGCATAATGTGCGCTAGCCACGCCCCCTACCCCACATATACGCCCACATTTCCTGCTACACTTTGTGCTTAGCTCAACAAAAAAGCAAAACACTAAATGTCGCTCAATAGTTCGCAGTTATTATTATTATTATTATTATAACGAGAGTTCTTTCTTAGTTGTTGTTGCTGTTGTTGTTGTCGCTGTTGTTGTTGTTGTTGTTGTTGAGGATAGTTTGGGCATTATTAGCCATGAGAGTGGTCAGACATTTTCTGTCGAGTTGACACTAAAACTGTTTGTCTGTGGTTCCGCTTTGGCCCAATAATATTTATGTTGTTCTGCCAGTTTCAATGGGCAACGGCGTTGGTCAGCTTTGTGGTCAGCTAATTACAGGGTGACTAGAGGAGGGGGACGGGTGCAGGGGTAGGCTGGTAATTTAGTATATTGATTTGAAATGTTTTCTTCGGCACTTTGAGGGGATTTATTGCAGTGGCATCGGCAGTTTTTTGTTATAGAGAAAAGGAAAGAAATTTATTAAATCTGATTTTCAGTAAAGTTTTCTCCTACATTTGTTGCAATTTATTGATATTACAAAATATATACAACCTTTTTTAATGCTATTAATAATAGCAAAATAAACAGAAACCTCCTTTCAATAGAAACAATATCCGATTTACCTTTCATTCACAAATGCAAACAAATCGCTTTCAAAGGACTCGAAAGGAAAGTCGCTGAAAAACAATTGGCTGACTTCCCTTTTTCTCTCTCTTCATCTCTGCCTTCCCTTCTCCTACCCTTCTGCATCATTGTTGCGCGATTGAAAAGCACTTGTGTTGCTCGTGCAGCAACAACTCGAAACTTGCAACAGTTCCTAAAATAGCAATTGAACTTGCCACTTGACAAAGTTTTCGATGCTGTAGAATCGTCATGGAAAACGAATCGCCATGGAAAAAGGAGAGTATTATTATTGTATTGAATCGCAATGCACAGTATATATTTCTAGGGAAAGGATTGGCGGGTATTGTCTTTTGTGCGTCGTTATTCAATTACCTCGCAATAAAGCATGATGAGGGGGCGGGAGTTGCCGAACTATGCATGCATTTATAAGCTTTAAGCTGCGATTAAAATGCCGCAGTTAATGAAAAGCCATTGTAATGACCGTGCATGCATCGGATTGGGGAATTTGCATTAACTGACCCCCACTGTAAGTGGCTTAAAGTTAACGAGCTTACAGCACAGGTTAAAGGTAACTAAAGTACTGTGCACCTGTGTTAATGCTGAGAAAGGACAGAGAGAGTTGATATGAGGGGAATTAGTTGTCGCTCACAAGGTGAAGAATTAAAGCTGAATTTATAAGCGGATTATCCTCCTTAGGTACTGAACTTATATTTATTTCTATTAATCATAATTCATTAACAAGTACAGTTTTCATCTCTCCCCATCTCACTATTTGCTAAGTGTGTCTGAAGATATAGGGAAATTAGGCTAAGTTTAGAAGGTTTCACATTAATGCAGTATTTATAAAGGGTGCATATTTCATTGGAACTGTTCTTATCCTTATAGTTACTAATTATATTAAATCTATAACTGCTGTCTGCCTCTGCCTGACGTTTGCTTCTTCACACCAGCATTCCCTACTGCAGTTGAATGTATAACACTAATGACAGCAGGCTAACACAGCAGTTGGCATAGAAAGGGAGCGAGAGATAAGTGAGAGGAAGTGGTGGCGGAAGGGGCAACAAAACTAAGTCAACAAGCACTGAAAGCCGAGGCAAGGACTCGCAATATGCCACGGCAAGCAGCACTAATTGACTTTAATTATTTTGTTGTACTTGATGCCTTGTTTACACAAGACACAGAGACTGGGAAATGTACGTGGAAAGAGATAGAAATAGGGGAAACAGAGAGCGAGAGAGGTAGCAAAGAGATGTGGGGGGACGGCAAGATGGCGACGTGGGCGTGGCAGTGACAAATCGAAGTCACTTGTGGCAGGCAGAACAACAGAGAGAGAATGATAAGGAGGGGGAGATGAAGAGAAAGAGTATTAAGAGAGAGAGAGATAGAGCACACAAAAGTTAGTTAAAGGCAATGTGCAAACATATGGCCCACATGTTCTCGAACGGGCTGGCAACTCTGGCAGCTGAAACTCTAATTAAACTTGAATTTGTGTCAATTGTGTTGTGCCTCAGCGCATCGTGCTACTGCGTTGGCAAGTTTACAGCTGCAGATGATATGTTGAATACTCTTTATCTCTCTCTGTTTCTCTATTAATTCTCTCTCTCTTCCTCTAAAATACTTGAGCTGCATTGAGCTTATGAGTTTTTTAAATGAATTTCGTATGATTTCTTGGTGGCATTTCTACTGTAAATATTTCATTTTAATATGGTTTATTCTGCATACATCTGGCATTATAAAGATGAACAGACTGAGCAGTAACTGCAGTACCTTCATTGCAATATATAGTTTACTATGTCAACAAAATTTGCACTGGAAAATGTTCTTCTTTCTTTTGATTGCGCAACTTTGCTCGTTTAGCCCGCAATATTACGCGATTTCGGTCAACAGCGGAAACAATTTGGGGCGCACCGACCTCGGATAGTTGTCAACAGGGACACACACACACGCACACACAGTCAATATATATTGCAGTTGCCCACAACCTGCAGTTGAAATGAGTGACTTTTTGCTCTCCTGTTTGCGTGTTTATTTAACAACAGTGCGCCAGGTAAGTTTACTTATACGTTGCTGCCGTCCAGACTGGCAAATGTCGCCCAAAGGACCACCGTTGCAGCTTAAGCTTGTCGCTGAAATGCGCAACTGTTGCAGCCAGACAGGAGGAAGAGGAGAAGAAGGAGGACGCTGCACACGGCCAAAGACGGCAGCCTGCAGTGACTGTGGCCACAGTGAACTGGATGTGCGTCCCGCTGCGATGGATAAACTTTTCGCGCTGCCTGTCGAAATGAGCTGCGTTTTAAGTTGCAATTAAGCGTCAAGCTGTTTGCTTAAATGCAACGCTGCAGTTGCTGTGGAGCCAATAGACCTGGCTGCGGTTTGCACTACGTGCTGTGTGCGTTTTTAAACGCCTGAGAACTGTGCTGCACTGAATTCCGCGCGGTTTTAAGCGCGTTAGAATTGCGTAAAAAAGTTATTGCCTACTTTTGAGCGGCAAACAAAGAGCTGTAGCTGGGTAGCACTTTGTGCATCTTAGACGCGCGTAAGAAGCTCGAACAGGCGATACGAGCGTTTTTAAGCGCGCAAGAGCTGCGTGGAAGTTTTGTTGCCTACTTTCAAGCAGCTCTTAAAATATGAGTTGGGCGAGCTGCAACACGCTGCATGTGTGACTTGAAAAAGACCATTGCCTACTTTCGGACTGTTATTTAAATATATTTATAGTGAGCTCGTTTCCCAAGACATGCACCCATTTAAGTCAACACACGATCCCATTTGTGTCCTGTATGTTAATTGAATTTATTTGATTATATTTATTAATTTAATTTAAAAGAAACCAGAAGCTTTCACCACAAAATTTATTTATCTAATGTCATGATAAATCGAGTCCTATCAATAAAAAAATAAAATCGGTAAGGCAGCAGCTATTTAATCATTACCGAAATGTTGTTTCTTTAACAAAAAAACTGTAAGTTTTGTTATTGACTGAAATCTATCTATGTATCAACGATAATTGATTTTAATGGCTCAAAAACAAGCTCAATTAATTTATGTGAAAAGAAAATAATGCATGAAAACTTAAAATACATTTATTAAAAATACATAAACATTACAGTTAGTCGTAAATTTGTACACAAATATAAATAAAACATTCTCAAAGTGGGCAGCATAGAAAGAAAATGAGAGGGGGATAGAGAGAGAGAGAGAGAGAGAGAGAGAGAGAGAGAGAGAGAGAGAGAGAGATAGATAGAGGGAGATGGGGCATTCTTGTTTTATAATGGATACTGGAATTACTTTGAGTGCGCCTTGGCAATATTAATAATTGTTGTGCTTAGATGTGCTGGGTGTGCCTGAGTTGCTGTCGATGCGTCCACGTGTGTAGGACGCTGGGATCAGAGCGTAAATTGTTAAAATGTCATCACAGTCAAATGAAATTACACAAGAGAGAACTTTCGCCCGCTGCTCAGGGCACAAGTCACGCGACTCCAACCGCATCCATGGCCGAAGTGGCGCTTGTTGTGGTGCCCTCCAACTCAACCGCATTCTCTGTCGTTGTGGCAGTGCCAGCTGCTGGTGTGGTGCTTGCTGTTGCTCCTGGTATTGCTGCTGATGTTGCTGCTTGTGTTGCTGCTGTTGCTGTAATTGTTGCAGGCGAAGGCGCAATCGTTGCTGTCATCTGCAGCTGTTCCTGCTCAAAGTGATGTGGCAAATGGACATTGGCTGGCAAGGCAAGAGGCTGCAGCGTTGCTTGCATTTGTATTTGGTTCTGCAGCTGCTGCTGTCGCTGCAACTGCATGGCCAGAAAACTGGCCAAGTTGGCAGTCAACTTGGCTCGATGGTTCTCCACACGTCTTATATTCCTCACCAGACGATTGTAGACCAACGGCTTCACATCGATAGCCCACAGAAAGTCCAGATGATTGAAACGTTCCATCGGCACCAGATACTTGTCAATCACATTCGGCAGCTCTCGGGCCAGTCGATCGACGCCCGTTGTTGAGACGAGCAAATCGTTGACCGAGTAATACAGTGCCACAGGCACCTTCACCCGCGACAGATCGTAGTCGGGTGGCGTCATGCGATTGTACTCCAGCTGGTTGCGCAAATAGCCACGATCGAATTTGCGGAAATGGCCCGACTTCATCAGCTGACCGAAGTGCTCCAGCTGCTTGATCGACGCGCCCGACGGCGTGTGGCTCAGCATGACGGGCAGCATGGTCTACGAGGAGAGGGGAGAGAGAGAGAGGGAAGGGGAGTAAATTATACAGTCCAAGCATAGCAGAAATGATGAAAACAACTTAACCATCTGTTATCTCTAATGAAAAGCTAAGAAAATTCACATAAAATGCGAAATTCGTTGTAAATCACTCGATAAACTTGTAAACACAGTCTAAGATGGGGAATTCAATTATTTATAAATGTTCAATAGTTATTGGCAATTCTGTTAACAGCTTAAGAGATTACTTAGGCGATTACGCGCTAATTTCAATTATCGTTTGTAGCTCATCAACAGATCATTTGATTTTCTTGCATTTTTCTTTGCATTCCCAATGAACTTTTTCTGCTTTCTTTGTCTGGATTTGCAGTAAGATGAAAGAAAAGTCCCTGCATGATATAATAATAATATAATACATAATATATATATACATATACTATCATATTAAATATTATCACACTACATAAAGTATTTCTACTCATACATTAAACTCAGCGCAGCACAAACTGCTGTAAATTGGCGCACGTTGCTGGTGCTAAGCACACGTTGCGTATACGCGCTGTGAACACTTGATAACACACACGCTCAGCCCGCATTTAAGCCGGACCACGCCTACCGCCCCCAGTCATAGCTGCCATTCTGTTGGGGTCACATTGGGTCAGCAACGCGCCTAATTTGCATGCATTGCCGCCCGTTTGGCGCTTCGCTTGTGTCAGTTAATTATTCTCATTTTCCCTAGTCGACTACAACAACAACAACGAGAACAGAACAACAATGAGAACAATAACAAGGGCGTCGATACAGACAGTCAATGGCATTATAGATAATAACACCATGGGCGCACACCTGGCCAACGCACCTGCCCTGCATGTTGTGCACGTAATTTAAGCATCGATGCATCCATTTTGTGGGTCATAACTTCAAATCTGCCTTGACTTGCGGTCAACTGTGTCTGCCCCTATAGCAACAACAACAACACCAATATCAAAAGCAACATGCACGGTTCCTACGTTTCCTTCGGGATTACAAAATGCAGAGCACTGTTTGCATTAAGTATTGAATTTCGATTCGGGGAACTTAGCTGAGGGTAAGTGGAAGAGTAAGTACAGGTGAGGGGAGTGAGAGTGTAAGGAGTAAATGCTGCAAGTAATCTGGCATAGAATGGAGAGTGTGGAAGAGAGGGAGAGAGAGGGAGTAAAGGAGGAAGTAAGAGGGTTAGGACTGATAGAGAATATAAGGCTGAGTGATCAACAGAGAAGGAAAAAAGTACATGGGTCAGTGTAACTAAGAGACAGAGAGAGATTGAGATAAAAAGAAAGAAAGAAAATTGATAAAAAGAGTTACTGAAAGGGAGTAAAATAGATCGAGAAAGATAAAGAGAGAAAGGGAGAGACTGTATGCCGATGGCGCATGGACACTTAAAGCAACTGCAGAAATAAATGCAGCATAAAGAGAATAAAAGTAATAGAAAAACAGAGAAAGAGATATAAAGAGAGCAATACAAAGGCAGTTGGAGGAATAAAGAGATAGATATATAGAGTAAGACTGAAAAACAAGATAGTAGAGAAGAGTTGGCACAGAAACCGCAAGCTTACTTCACTCCATTTCATTCCCTATCGCAGTAGAGCATTATCATTATCATCCCCTCCTGAATTCTTTATCTGTTCCAGCACAAGGTTTTTCTTTAGGTCTAACACACTATCCCTAAATCCAACATATACTATTTCTAAAGTAACAACAGTACCCCATTGAGCTTGATTACCTAGCGTAATATTATGGTAAGCACTTAGAAAGAAGCTCATGTGCTGCATTCGTGTACGTGTAGTCCTCAAATGTTTAGCCAAAGTTATTTATCCTTTGGGATTGGCCACCAATTGGCCAGCCAAATGAAGTGGCAACTCCATGAAGACAATCATCCGCATCCCGGCAGTTGTGCAGCACAACAGGCAACGTGTGGCAAATGCAAATCGAAGCCGCAAACATTTGCGGAAAACACGCAAAAGTGCGCCACGAGTGTTGTCCCTGCCCCTCTGTCCCTCTGCCTTCCCCTATGTTGGATTTACCTTGTTCAGCTGTTCCGAGTTGTAGCCAGCGACCAAAAACAGGATATTCGAGCAGACATCCTGCGTCATTGCGTTGTCGTGGCACACAACCTGGCTGTGGTCCACCAGGAATTTGGTGTTGGGCATGAATTCGGTGATGCGCAGCATTCGCGTGGCAGCCTGTCGACAAAAAAAAAAAACAAAGTGGAAACACAGTCAAATGGTGAGGGAAGTGCAACCAGAAAGTCCTCACTCACAGTCAGAAAGTCAAGGAACAGGACGAGGGTGCGAAAGAGCGGACTCTTCATGTCGTGTATGTAGGCGATGGGCGCCAGGGCGTGCATCGAGGTGATTTTCTGTGAATATGCAGGCTGCTCGGAGCACAGCACCCAGAAGATGGCGGTGCCCTGTGAGTGTCCGATATAGTGCAGCTGCTCGTAGCCGGTCTTGCTGAGTATATAGTCAATGTTGGCGGGCAGATCGTATTTGCCCATCTCGTGGAAGGTGAAGTCCCAGAACTCTTGGTAGTCACTGTTCAGGCTAGTGTGGTTCTTTGAGTAACGATTGCCACGTGAGTTTCCCATCCACACGTCGTAGCCCAGATCGGAGAGCATGTAACCTGGCAGAATAATAGAATGGGTTACTTTTCGGCCTGAGTTTGGGTTACTTGCACTCACCCAGTCCCGACTTGGGACCCATCAGCACCCACGTGGCGGAGGTGTCCAGAATGCCGTGCATCAACAGCACCGGTTGCGCTCCCTTCTTCGGTATGCGATGCATCTCCAGTATGTAGCCATCCTTGGTGACCACAGTGTGCGTCTCCGAGGGGTAGCCATATTTGCGAATTAGTTTCGGCTGCGAGAAGAGCAGAAAGAGAGACAGAAATTCGTTCATTAATGTGAGAAAAGTCATGGCAGTGTGAAATTGAGTTGCTGCCACGCCCCTTGCTGCCTTCTTCGTACACTTTTTGCTGAGCGCTTTGCCAATTTGCATAACTCTGTGGCTCAGGTTGCAGTGGCAGCAAGGAGCGTACAACGTGCGGCCCTTAACCACAGCAATTTGGTGGCTAATGAATTTTAATTTGTGGCCTCAACAAGTTGCAGATGCCAAGCAAAAGTCTCTGGTTAGGTAATTAGCACTACGAAGAGAAGGACTTAAGGATCAGAAGAGTACTAAATAAAAGGGAAATCAAATTGGAACGGAAGTTTGAAGCAGTTTAAGAAATAATACGAAAATAAATGAAACGACCTATTTTCGACCTATTTTCTATTTAGAAAGAAGGATTTTAGTAAATAAAAGTTAAAATAAGACAAACAAGACCTATTTTTAATATAAATTTATTCTGATTTAAATGGATAATGGGGACAACTAGATTAAACTTCAGGGACATTATCATATAGAATATGTCAAATAAAACTAGGTAAATAAGCTTTCAGAACTTATCAGTCTGATATCTTAATTGACTTTATTGCTTATTATTTGCACACTCCATAAGCAGTGCCGACAATAAGAAACACTTCCTCTTGGAATCAATTACTTTACTATATTATACACTCAACTATTTTGGCTGGCCATGCGCCAAGTGACTTCACTCTACCCTCCCCCCCTTCTGGCCCACCCAGCGCGCGTGCCATAAATAATTTCGATATGAATACAAAAGTCTAGATGGCTGATTTATCATAGTAACAAACTATAAAGCAGTGCGGTGAGGTTCGCTGGCTAAGAATTGCCGCAAGTGACGTAGGCAAGTCACGTATTACGTATACGCTGCGTATGACAGCATACAAGTAAAGCGAGCGAGTTTTCCGGCTGCGAATAATGTTTATGCATTTTATGTTTGAATGTTTCGTGATAATTTTGATAAGTTGAAACAATTGTTATACAATCGCAGTGCGGGTGCCGAAATAATTATATAGTTTCATAAAGCAATGGTCAAAAATATTTCAAACACGCGATTACACAAAGTAAACAAAGACAGAGAGAGAGAGAGAGAGGCAGGGAGAGGGAGAGAGAGGCAGCTTGAGAGAGTGAACATGCATATAAAGCACAGTTGAAGCTGTTTGGCATTTTAATTAACCTTGGCAGCGAATCGAAATAGCCACAAGAGAGGAAGAGAGGGAGAGAGGGAGAGAGAGCCACAGCAAAACACTCGCTTAATGAGTATAAACAATTGCATTGGCCAACTGACTTTGCCGGCTGGTTGGCCAACACGAGGAAGTGGTACGCTGCGTGTTGCTCCCGCTGCTGCCACTGTTGCTGCCACTTCTGCAGCTGCTGCCTGAGCCACTGAAATATTTTTCCTTTTTCATGCTCTTTCAAAATGTTTTGGGCATAAATTGGAGTTTTCTTTTTGGCAATTTCCTAGCTCTTTTGTTATGCAATTTCACCAGTGTGAGTTTCGCAAGCAACAAAGAATAAAAGGCAGGGGGGGGGGGGGCATTTCAACAGCTCTGGCCACACTGTCGGCTTTTGTTGTTGTTCGCCAAACACCAGCGAACGGCTTGACACACTTTTGGCTAAAATGGCACAGTCAATATTTGTTTAAGCCATGCGGCGCAGGCAGAGGAGGAGAAGAAGAAGGAAGAGGGGCAACAGCTGTTAAATGCAAAAATGCCACCGACTTGCAGTCGCATCTGCAGCTCTCTCACTCTTTCTATCTCCCTCTCTGCGTGTATTCCCAGCAGCTTTGCTTGACAGTGTTGTGAAATGCGCATGGGTGTTGAAATCTACGCAAATATGCGGCAATCTAAAGCGCAACGAGCTGCATTTTGCCGTGTTTCTGCCCCCTCTACCCTCCTCGCTGCTGCCTTCTTCTGCAGATAAAACGCGCAAATTGCAGCGCATTAATTTTACGACTTATATAAACAGCAAAAGCAACAGCTACATCTACGTCTGGGTGTGTTGCCACAAGTGTTGGCCATTTTTTAGCACTTTATCGCACAAAACTAGCCAATTAGCCGCGTCTCTTTTGCCATGCACAAAATATGATTTCAGCTTTTATTTAACAAATTGTCAAAGTCGCCAATTCGCCAAGCTTTCGATGCCAGTTTACAGTGTTGTAAAGGGTATTTTGATGTCAATCTGATTACGACATGTTCGCCTATCGATTTAGTATGCAAGAATTATTTGCAATTTAAAATTATTATTGATAATTAATGTGAAAAACTCATTTGAAAATCTTTTGGAAAAATCTGTTTTTAATTGTTGATTATTATTTGCTTATGCTGCGCATTATATTAGCTTGTTCAATATTTAACATTTTCACATGGCTTTGACAAACATTTCCGCTTGAATATTATTCAATAATTTCGTTTTGTTTAGCAAACAATATTTTCAGGCCGAGTCTTTGGCAAATAGAAACGTGTTTGATTAAGAATTCTGCATGTGAAAATTGTTATTATTTCGCTTCTATTTAATTGTTAGTTAGTGATAGTTGTGTTTCTCGCTCTCTCTCTCGCTCTCTCTTTGTCTCTCAGCTCCCAATTAAAATTGTTTTCTGGCTGGGCAAATAAATCAAAACTAAAACTAAAACTACAAAATGCGAGTGGAAAATATTGCACAAATGCAAATGCGAATGCGAGTGCGAATACAAATATATAAATGAATATGAATGCGAGTATTCAAATATTTACTTTTTTGACCCAATTTTGTTCATGGAAAAGTATTACAAAAAACTGTTAGTGTGGGAGGGGAGGAAGTGAATAACTGTGTGCAAAGTCAATAAATCAAGCGAGTCATAAAAGTGGCAAAAACAATAATTAAATAAAGAGAGAGGGAGATACAGTGGCTGACAAATGTAGCTGGAGGCAACCTATGTCAATCTGAAAACAGTTACATAGACTGCTCTATTTACTTGCCGGTTAAGTTTTTATTATATCCGCTACACACAACGGTAGAAGGGTATTATAAGTTTGTTCCGACTGAAAATATATCTAACAGGCAGAAGGAGGCGTTTCGAACCGCACAAAGTAATTTCTTAATCAGCATCAGCAGCCGAGATTAAGATTCTGGCTACGCCGTTTTTAAACCCAGTTAATCGATAAAAACGCATTCCAAGCGTTAATGTAATGCTGCACAGCTCAATTTTGGTTGACATAATAAACAAAAACTGCCAAATGATTTCTGTAAATTTTGTTGCGATCGGATAATTAACATAGAAGTTATTCAAGAAACAATTTTAAAGAAGTATTGATTTCCAAGCCCTGCAAATTATGCAACACAAAATACGCCTAACATAAAAGTTATAGGAATAAGAAATAGATAGCGGATATGTCACAGATGACCACAGTCGACTGTTGCTTTTCTACTTATTTCATTTAATTTTTGCTTGCGACTTTTACCGTTCCACAGACTGAGCGAAGCTTCTCATTAGCACCTCCAACATTATTTATGTCCGATCTGCGCTTCGGTCTCATCATGACCCACTAAAGTGGCTGCATGTCTGTGCCTGTGTGAAGTGGTTTGTGTCTATGCTAATTGCCAAAGGCAGTAGGGCGGCCGGTGGGGCGTGGCTGTTAGCGCTTTGTTTGCATTTCATTCGTGTTGTTGTTGTTGTAGTTGCCTTAATCTCTGTTTTTGTAATTTCAATGCAAATTTGTTCGATGTCAACGTGTTTGTTTTTGTTTTTTCTTTAATATTTTTTTATGTTTTTTATTTGTTTATGGGCGCGCTGCTCATTTGCATAAAACACTTTTGATTTCAAGCGCTGCAGCCTCAGCCCCAAACAACGATGACAAGGAAACCCAACCACTTTTGTTTTCATCCATATCGATCTCCACATCACTCGATTTGTAACTGACCTTGATATTGACTTCCCTTCTCTCTCCCTCTGCCCCTCCTCTTCCCCTTCCTTCTTCCCTTGCAACAGGCACCTCATCGACACCTCAAGCCATCAATGATCATCATTATAATTGCCCGGCAGCAGTTCGAAGCGTCTCGACGCGTTCCAAGCAACCAGTTTGCATATGCAAACTCAAATACGCATACACATGTAACACATGTATTTATGCTAGACACACACCACGGTGCATGTGATGTGATGTTTCTGGTGTTGGCGTCTCTTTGCCTGGTTTATTGGCCTGACATCAATTTAATGGCATCGAAACACAAAGGTTAATCACATTTGAACTCTTCAGCTTGAGGCTTATAAAATGTGGAACACACACACAGCGTGATGCCACTGACTGCTAAGGCAGTAGATCAAATTCGATTCACCAGTATTTTTTTTGGTTTTTAATGCAACAAGATTTTGAATTTGGGTTCTTTACAATTTTGATGTGGTTTTTGGGTATAAGGTAATTAACTTTTGAGAGGTTTATTGATGAATGCAGTGTCTACTTAAGAATACGAGTGTTGATATGTTGATAGAATAATATTAATATTTATCTAATGATTGAAATATAAAATTCAAACTTTTGCATTAGGTATATTAGACCTAAATAGGTTCAAATAAATAATAGGAGTCAGAAATTCAACTTTATCTATAACCTAATGAGAATCCAGAGTTATTATCCCACGCCGAACCCACCAGGGTCGCTCTCCATTGTAGGGGCTATGTAATAAGTTTGATGACAACAATTTACAGGTCTCGTTTGGCATGCAAAAACTATGCGGAAATCTTCAAATTCAAATTAAGCCACTGCCGCAGCCCAAAACAAAAGAAAAGAGGGAGACAGCGAAGGAGAAGGAGAGACAAAAACAAATGCCGAAAACTAAAGCAGACCTTACGAAAAAAAGCGCAAAATGCGAATGGAGAATGGAGAAGCAGAGAAAAGTATTGCAATCGCATTTCCTTATTGTCGTAGAGAGTCCGCAAGTTGCGATTGCTTTCTTTGTGTGTGACAAAAGAGAAGCAGCAAAAGAGGCAGAGGGAGAGGGGAGGAGAAAGACGCAGACTAGGGGGCCAGGGCGGGGAGACCACGTGCACGGGCGCTGCTGCTAACCCATATTTCAAAGTCAGTCAGCCAGTCGACAGGTTAGCCTAATTGCATGTTGATTACGGTGTGTGTGTGTGTGTGTGGTGTGCATTGTTGACAATTTCCAATTTGTTATTGCTGCTATTAGAGGAGGTGTCTGTGCCTCCCTCTGCCCCCAACCCGCTCAATGCGCCGCTTATGCAATTGGCAACGTGCAGAAATTGCTGAAGACTTTGCTACGCTTCGCTTTTGCTCAGCTTGTTGGCCGCATTTGAAAGCCCAGCCATGACTTTGCATAAGATTCAGTTTCAGCTTCGTTTTGGACTTCGGCTTTAGCTTCAGCTTCGTTTTCGGTTTCAGTTTTCGGTCTCTGTCTCCGTCTCTGTCTCTGTATCCGTCTCTGTCAGTTTCAGTCTCTCAGTTTTATATAGTAGTTGCCCAGGTTGACAGTGCTCGTATACCTCGTATATATCTCTGTCAGGCTTAGGACGCACGTATTATTCGCATAATGCACGTTATGTTAACACGTAACAGCACCACGCACCACGCACCCCACTCCCCCTCAGCTGCCTTAACCACCCAGCAAGCACTTTGCACTTGCCTTCTTCTATTTGGTAATTTGTTGCTGCTTTGTCGCGTTGTTAATCATTTTTTTTTTTTTTTTTGGTCTTCGAATTTTATTGGCTTTGTCAATTTTCGCCTGACTGTCATTATCGCAGCTTATTGAAATTGATGGCAACGTTAACCCCACCCCAAAAAAATAAAGGGTTATGTGGTAATCTTTACCGCTGTTTGCTCTTGTCTCTTTGCCTTTGCCTTGGCTAACTGACACCAAGCTGCCAAACAGCGGAGCCAGCTGAGAAGAGCAGCCAAATGAAACCACAGATAATTGTGTGACCAGAGTTTCCTTTGTGCATTTTCAATTTTCAGCAACATTTCGGTTGACCTTAGGGAAATCTAGGCGACAGCAACGTCTTCTGCATTCGAATTCGAGCTGTGTGAACGGAAAACCAAATGAGTCCCCAATGAATCTAATTGCAGCCACGTGAACTGGGTCGAAATAGTGTGGTTGAGTACAGGGCGCTAAGGTTGACCTTGACAGCCCACCGAAGTGATCTAAGTTGTTTGGTAATACGCATACAATGGAAGTCGTTAAAACTAGTTGAAGTTTACTGCAGTAGAATTGCTTAATTGAGGGTATCTAAGGTATGATCGACAGGTTTCCTTTGAGTGTGTATAAGGTCGCATTGTAAAGTAAGAAATTTGGTATGTGGAATAATCTTTAAGACTTATGTACCTATACCATATATTTATATAAAATATATATACCTACAGCAGTGTTCACATTGAGTTAGTATCTCTTAGACATCATCCTGCCCAATTAGGACGAAAGGCACAGCCAGCACTGATATTGTTGTAAACACAGCTGCCTATATACATATACCATCACTTAAAATATATATAACACGTATTGCTTTTATTTTGTTTATAAATATTGCTATACTCCTATTTAGAAAATTGTTTCACAACATTCCTTCAGTAATTTCATAAAAATCTCTTACTTAATTTCAAGTACTCCCACTCCAGTCTAATGTATATAAAAAGACTATCCTATATAAAACTCTACTTTGTTTATCGCCCCTTAAGCTTTTGCAAAGCTAAAACTCAACTCAAACTTCATAAAGAAATCATTCAATTCACACCCCGACTGAAGACGCCATAACAAATCTCTGTCATAACCCGCCCCCTCTCCTGCGCTCGCTAAAATTAGCGACGATGCCATAAAAACCAAAATACAAATTCGTTCAAAATACACTGATGAGCTGCACTCACGTTAGAAGGGCATAAACAAATGCGCCATAAAGGCAAAAGGTAACAAAACTTGCAACAACTGCAACACACTAGGTTGCCTCACGTGCAACGCTGTGATTAGAGCGCCATCTGGCGGGGCCTCATAAAGTTCTGGTTTCTAGAAACCCAAAATTATAAGAAACAGAAAGAAGTCAACGAACTGCAGAAAGCGAGACGAATTCGAGGTGGTGGGGGGTAACTTTCTTTCTCGCTCTGAGAAAAAAGTGTAAATTTATTTAACATGGAAAAAATTGTTGAACCAAAGTCACAAGCAGATGAAGTTTTTGGGCAAAGCAAACCGGTAACAAAGCCAGCAATGTCGGCAAAGGTACAACAAAACAACTACGACAATAATAACATTAGTAACAACAACAACAACAACAAGAAAAGCAACAACAACTGGAGTAAGTGTTACACTGTAGAAATGTCAATGCTAACAACTTTATTGCTGGGCCAAGTTAGTTGCCGCACTTACCGTTATCAGGGAGGCATCCTCGAGCACATCCGACTTGAGGTTACGCCCACCGCCCGCCAGGTTGGCATTGCTCGAGAGCAACACGCTGTTCAGCAGATTCTTGAAGCTCAGCGAGCTGTAGCTGAAGGGCGACAGGATGGTGAAGGCGTCGGCGCTGCCGCAGACCAGTAGAGCTGCCCCAAGGCAGTGCAACAGCAGCGCCGTTGGCCATGGACAGCTGGGCCACATTGCCAATAGACAGAGTGAGAGTGAGTGAGAGCAATAGAGAGAGAGAGACAGACAGGCAGACAGAGAGAGAGGTAGAGAGGGAGAGGGAAGCACACTCACAACACTCACTGAGAGCACTCACTCGACAAATTGGCAATGCAATAGTTGCCCGCACCTAAGCGTAACGATTACGTTGTCTCTCAACTCTCTTTGCCCCCCGCTGCACTTGCCACACTTGCCACACTTTTCATTCGACTATTATGCGCACAGCACTGGCCAGGATTAGCCACAGTTCGTAGCGCGTAATCCTCTCAATATCGTACTATATACGGACTATATATGCAATTCAGTTGCGCGATCGATCTACGCGCACGCGCTTCGCTTGTTTCGCTTTCGCCGCGACTTTTAGTTCACACAACCGTTTTGCTGGAGCTTTGCGACTCAACTGACGCCAAGTGGGGGCCCCGAGCTGCCCAGACAACAAACTGACTCTGTGTGTGAGCCAAGCTCGTGCTCGGGCTCGACGCCAACTTGTTGCAGCTTGATGGCAGCAGATCAACATGTCGCGTTGCTTGTGGTTCGCAGCCACGATCTGAGTTGGAATTACCAGCCAGGTGAGTTTGATGTCTGCTTAAGGTAGAAGGTTGGTATTTTGGGAATATTGGCTGTGCACAGCAAGTGACGAAATTTTAAGTAGCTATACCTGATATATTAAGATATAAATATATTGTACATATAAATATATAAATATACAATACATAAACATATGATGCGAGTTACACTATGTTAAAAGAGTTATAAATTAAGGCTTCGATTATGACTTACTTATAATCATTTAATTTTATTATAATACTTTGTTTAAACAGGGGAAGGGAATGGTGGTTCATGAATTACCTATGCAAATCATGAATGAAATAATTCTCAATTCAAGTCTTCATATCAGTCTTCAAGAAATTTAATTATTGTTATAAACATTTTAATATGTTATTATTACTATGAAAAACTCTTAGTTGTTAAGATTTATAATATTATAACGAGACTCGTGAAGTCTTGAATACAATATAAGAAGGATTTGACAAAGGTAAGTAAAGATTAAATTAAAAAAATACTTACTATTAAAATTATATTTTGTATAAGTTTAGAGCAATATTATAATAAATTGCACTGTCGTATTTACATTTTTGTCTATTAAGTTCGTTTGAATATATTATCTGTATGTCTCTATCTCTGCCTCTTTGTCTTTGGATGTCTACCTATCTGTTGTTGAATGAGTCATGTTTTTGGGTTTCCCCTCATCAAAATTGCAATGCAAGAAACGGCAACATTTTCTTTTTAAGTGAACAAATTTCGACTTTTGTCCACAGTAAACTTAAAAATGGTCATACACATACTTTTAAATATTTTCCTTAATCTACCATACTAAAAGTCAATCCGCACGTTCTTCAAGTTGAATGCATTTAATTTGACCAACTCACATTTATTTCTCTTAAAATCTTTAATACAAACAAAACTCAGTTTCGTTTTGTGCCTTAGCCCCAAAAATCAATGAAACCGTCTTTATTACTTCACTTCTTCTTCTTCTCTTTCTTTTTTTTCTTCTTCAAGGTCATTGCGTAGCCATAAAACTTCTGATCTAGAGCAGCAGATAGTTCAGTTGTTTTGGCCCAGCAATAAATAAGCTCGCTCGACAGGCACCTCCAACATGTTTGACGCCCCCTCTATATGAAGCTGACTGAACACACTCACACTCACACACACACACAAACATTGGGGGATTATCTCTGCATAGCATGCACAGATCTATTATATTATCAAGCTGTGCGTTTGTGTCTTGTGACGTTTGCTCTGGTTGCTGTCATTGTTGTTGCTGTGCGGCGCGTGCCAAGCAAGTTTTTTGCCTAAGTCTTTCGTTTTTCCCCCACTTTCCCACTCGGCTTGTGCTTCGTGCCGTTATCCGTTGAATCGTTGATTGTTTGTTGTGCTTGTTGTAGTTGTTGTTACTGTTGTTATTGCTGTTGTGCTTGTTGCTGTTGTTGTTGCCTTACTGACTTGGTTTCTGTGTTTGGCTGTTACGTTTGCCTACGCCGCTGCCAAGGTAATTGCATTCGCACAACCCGCCACCTCCACCTCTAGCCACAGCTCTACCTACCCTCGCTCCCTCCATGAGACACGCCCCACTGCACCTCAGCGCCGCCACAGGCAGTTGTTGAAATGCCCCAAAATGTCCAACTGTCTGTTTACGCAGCGACTCTTCGTCCGTCTCCCTCTTTGTCCACCTCCCTCCCTCACTGTCTGTCTGTCTCTCTGTCGATTTGCCTGCGCTTTCTGCGATTTGGGATTCAGTTGAAGTTTTCGTTGGTTACGTTGGGGTTCATTTTGAAAATGCGAGCAATATGCCGATTGTCTTCTCCCCCTCGCTGCACGCACTCCTCGTCACTTTTGCAATCGTAATCCAAATCACACTCAGGTACCCCCGAAAGATTGCGATTACATCCATTTGCTTTGATTGCCAACCATCTGAGGCTGGCGACGCTTCGTGTTCAACTGTTTCCACTAATTTTGCAATGCGTTCATAATAATTTCCCGGTTATGATCTTGCCCGGCTGCTGTTGCTGCTGGCCTTGGCCCGGCCAATTTGTCAGGGCTACGCGTGCGACAAGCGACACGAATGGATCACAGAAATTCAATCAGCATTTTTACATGGATTCTTACAGCATCATGCCACAAGGTGAGTCGCAAATTGCATAGCACCTGCCCCAGAATGGGCATTGCACAGGAATGTCACGAACACGTGCTGCTGCCGCTTCTACTACTGATGCGATTTGGGGGCCAGGAGCAGGGACAACGACGAGTCTCGATGGCTTTGGCATTAATTGACACGCCTCCACTTGCTGCAATTTGCAGCCGCCTTAATTGTCGTTGCAGCAGTTGCAATTAGCGGGACGGCAGAGTGTAAGTGACCAACACATACCCTGTAATTAGCAAGGAGCTTTAACTTATATCTACTTGTTCCGTGCCTCTTTGCACTTTATCTGATAGTCTTTTATTGTATCGTAGCGAATTATTTATTTATTGCAAATGATAATTGATCCCAGACATGAAATGTGAGTATCAACTTTGAAGAAATGCAAAATATTGTATAAGCGAAGATATGTATGGCTCTAGAGATTTGTGATCTTCTTTATATACCTTCATAATGTACACCCCTTCTCCAAGTACATCCGCCTGGTACCTGCTCCTTCAAGTACTCTTCCCAAGGAAATAACCTAGCCAGACAGCTCGTCCAGGCAGCTTCTTCAGACACCTTTCCCAGGCACTTCAAGCACTTTCTTCAGTCACCTACTTAGTAAATCTTCTTTAGATACCTTCACCAAGTACCTCCTGCTGCTACCACATACAGGAACCTTCGTCAAGTACCTTTTGCAAGTAGTTTCTATTTATACCTCCCCTAAAAGACCTTCTTGAACTACCATCCCCAAACACCTTCTTTAAGTACCTTATCTTAGTAGCTCCTATAAATAACTTCTCTAAGCACCTCCTTCAAATATCACTTGAAGAAGATACCAATCTAAAGGTACCTCTTCCTGGCACCTTTCTCCTCTTAATACAATTCCCAAAGTTCCTCCACATTGCAATACCTTCTACAGCGTATCTCGCAGTCGTGCTTAGTTTCACATTTTGCCAAGATTCTTGCAACATTTACACGGCAACTCCAGCGCTCTACAACTGCCAATAACAACAAAAGCAACGGCAACAACAACAACAACAACAACAAAAACTGCCGGTTCGGTTTCAGGTCTTTTTTTTTGGGTACAGCCAAAAAACTGTTGCAATTTAATGCCACGACTCAAGGTCAGAAGGCGCAAGCGGTTGTTGTTATTTTAGTTGTTGTTGTTGTTGCTTCTGTTGCTGTTGCTCTGCTTGTTGTTGTAACAGATTTATTGTCTGACGCTGCGCTGTGGCAACGTTTTTGGCTTTTGGCTTGGGTTTTTGTTTTTGTTTTGCTTAGCGGCGGCTTTTTTCACCAGACTCAAACGCAGCGTGACACTGAAATTGTTTGCAGGTCGAGACCTGTGAGTGGTAAGAGGGGGAAGAGAAGGGCAGTTCCAGTTCCAGTTTCAGGTTAAACACACATCAAGTGTGTGTGTGTGTGTGTGTGCACAGCATCAGTCATGACCAAGCAGATCCTCAGCTGGCCTTGTCAGGATGCAGCTTGGCAAGCTGACACACTTTCCGACTTGTTCCTCATTTGCATATTTCGCATGTGGAATGAGATGGCAGTAAATATACAATATATTATAATGATGTCAGCAAATCGAGCAGAATTTCATATAAATAATAATACTGGTCACTAGTTTATGGCTGGTGTAATAAGTATGTACTGGCTAAGGGACTACCCCTACTTACTTTACAAGCTCTTCGAAATGTATTTTATCATTTCGTGTTCTGTATTAAATGTCATCGTTTACCAGTGACTAGAGATTTGTCTACCCATGATTACAGTACTTTTTTAGGTACGGATGAATGGGCTAGAAAAAGGAGTACCCAAAATTAGAGTACTTAAGAAGGTACCCATGATTAAGTGGAATAAAAGTGTACAAAATAATGGGTGAGTGGAAAATGAACCCACAAGAATGCCCATTATAAAGGTAACCATTAAGGGGTTGGGGAATATGATAACTACCCATGTAGGGAGATAGTTTAAGTATGGCTAATCGACACCTCTAGAACGACAGGGAATGTGCAGCAAATTCAGCTTAAAGACTCAGTTGAGCAAAGATCGTCATGTAACTAACTACACCTGGTTGAGTAAGCAGCGAAGATCGTTTCGTTTTAGTACCCTGTCTGATACATTACGTCTCTGGCAACGTAATCTCTCTCTCTCCAGATTTCCCATTTCCCCAAAACACCTTTGCGGAAACACATAAAACTTGCACATTCGACCTTTTATCGCCTGTGTGGAAGTGCCCACAGGTGATAGCTGCCCTTACTCCCCCCTCTCCAGCTGCTCATCAAGTGCATCTGCCTCAGCTTGGAGGCGCTCTTAAACGTCATTTAATTGCCGCACTTGCCACATGTTGCGCCTAATGTAATCAGCGACAACTGTAGCAACAATGGGCGTGCTGCCTGCGGCTGCGTAATGCGGTAGTTTTTGTGTGTGTTTCGCACACACTCTGCGGCTTCATGACGATTGCCATGCAGCTAAGCAGCCTCCCCACTGCTGCTGCTATGCCCCATGCGGCGTATACTTAATAACGATTATGTAAAAACTTTTCTAAATTCACGCTTAGAAACTACGGGAAACATTGCTGCTCTGGCTGCCACTTGTTGTTGTTGTTATCGTTGTTGTTGCTGCACTGACTGTCATCAATATTTGGTAAGAAATTCGAGGCGCATGCCAATTTAATGCCACTTGCAGCCTCCGAAATGCCAATGAGTGGCCTCTCCCAGCTCCCCCCTCTCTTTCTCTAACTATCTCTTTCTATCACTCTCTTCTTGTCTCTGTCTATCTTGCCTCTTTCTCTGCAACAGCCTGCATTATATAATCGCATCCAGCCGAGCCGGCGCCGCATTTTTCTGTTCGTGATTCAACCGCAAATGTTTTTCCAAAAGCGAAAAAAATCTGCTAATGGTGCAGCAGGAGCAGGCGACATCGAAAGTGGTTTCCCAGCTCGCTCTCTCTCTCTCTCTGTCTCACTCTCTCTCTCGCTCTCTCTGTCTCTAACTGGGCGGGGGGTATTACGACTTCGACATGCGATTCGCGACTTGCGACTTGCAATTTGCGCCTGCTCGTGCAATTTAAATTGTCTGCGGTTAATTATGAATGCGATTAGATCATAGTGCCAAGTTGCAGATTACTTTATCGCTATAGATAAAGCAAAGATATGGCAGAGATAGTATGGAGGATTAGTATAGGCGATTTCATTAATATGGTGGGAACAAGTGAATTTAAATTAATGGAATACTCAACTTAGAAGAAAGGTCTTAGTTGGTCGTACTCTTTGGCTTAGTTTAAATAATTTTAGTAAATTTAATAAATTATAATAATTATATTTTATATTCAATAAATATTTCTATATAATATTAGAATAGTTAAAACTTTTTTAGTAAGCATTCCAGATATTCTCTGCAAGTTTCATTAGCTACTTTCTGGAGAGAGAACTCTTGAAACTACTGGACGAAAGCTTAAACTGTTATTTTTTAAGCTAATAATCTATATTTATAAACAATTATAATTAATACAGTATACCACATTTCTATATCACATAACAGTTAGTCCAGCTAGAGTATTAAAGCCGCCTTTGCCAACTTTATTCATATTTCAAGCAACATTTTTTGGCGCGACACAAACAACAGCAAAAGCAACAAAGCCGGTGGCGTTGTTTATGTATTTGGTTTTCTATGCAACAGCAACAATGACAACAACAACAACAGCAGCAGCAGCAGCAGCAGCGACAACATTGCGACTGGGGCTTGCCACAACAACACTAACAACAACAATGACAGCAACAGCAGCAAATGTTGTGTGAGATTTGTCATTCAAAAGCAGCAACAAAATGTTGGTAAATGTGTCATGGAGGCGTTTGCGTGTTGTTGGCTTAGTAACTGTTGTTGTTGTCATTGTTGTTGTGGTTGCTGCTGTGCTGCTGTTGTTGTGGTTGCTGCTGTGCTGCTGTTGCTTGTGGCACGCTCTGTTCCTGTTTACATTTGTTGCACTGTAAGCAAAACATTAAACACACTTTTCAAGTCAGTTTCGTGTATCTCTTGTTGCTGTTGTTGTTGTTGCTTCGATTCGTGCGATTGACACATATCCCAATGGTCTGTTTTTCTGCCACACTTGTTGTTGGTCCCGTTGGGCCTGTTGCCCGTTATGTTTATGTTTGTTTTTGTTATTTATTCAGCGCCAGCAAATTCTAATCAACCTCATCTTCGCCTCGCCCAACGATGACGCAGCTCAAATTTGTGGGAAGCTCGTCCCCCTCCCCTTCCCCTTCTTTCCGAGTAGGAGGTGCCTGTAATCGACGCAATGATGAATGCGATTTGCCTCATGGCAATCGTAGTGTGTGTGTGTGTGAGTGTGTGCCACAAGGTTAATGTGCCCCAATTGGGTTGCAATCCCAGCTAAGGTTGGGTGTATGATGAGATTTTAATTTTGAATACTTACACTTAAAGTATTTGGAAGTCATTGTGTTGTATTAATAACTATTAAAGAGTTTAAATAATCCAGGGAATTATTTATAATAAGTATAAATATTTACTATAATACAGCTGCATAATTAGTTCTCTTTTTTAACTAACTTATTTAAGTTTGTTTATGTTTATAAATGGAATGATGACTATATACATACTATACACATATATAAGCCCTCAGATTGTATAGATAGACTGTAAATAGAACTGTGAAATCTGCATTAGCTCTTTGTTTAACAAAGCATTCTTCAGTTATAGTCAAATCTGCTAAGGTTCTCTGTGAACTGTTAAGCAAATCGCTTTTCATCTCTTTGTTCAAGAATATATATATATATATATATATATATATATATATATATATATTCCCCTCTTACCCTGTGACAGTTAACGTGCTTAAAACTGTATACTTTATCTATTTGACCCGCTGGTCTCGCCAAGAATCTTATGGCCATAACCGAGTGAAACGACTTTCGAGCTGCTGCCGCCGAAATTGTTTCATACATTTTAATGCGCAACTCTTTAGGCACTTGGGCAGGCCAGGCACGTTCGGGTGACATACAAAATAAAGACAACAATAACACTAACAATAACAAGATATATATCTGTTAAGACGTAACAATTAAAAGGCTAAAAGCCTCTTGGCTTATTGCATAACATGCCACAAAATGCGGCACAAATGCAAAGCGATTCACACGCTTCCCAAACACAGTGCCAAACACACACCCCATGCGAATGCGAATGCCCAATATCAAATCGCATATACACAGATACAGATACAGATACAGATATAAATATGATTATACATACATATATATATATGCATACAGTATTATGGTACAAGTGCTATAAACACGTCGTGCTGCCGTGGTGAGAGTGAAAAAAGAAATGTTTATTAGACAAGTTTCTTTTGACAGCTCTGACAGCCGCAAGAGATCACATAATACGTCATAAACTGAAGTATTTGAGTAAAGTCGAACGCAAAGCAAGAAACAGAGGCTGAAATAGAAATTATTATCATTATTCGGCAGTCAGGGAAGCGTGAGGGGGGGGGGCACATTAACAGCACCACAAAAAGTTATACGAAAATTAGCTGCAAATTATGGCTGAGTGAATGTTGTGCCAAAATTATGTTAATTACTTTCACAAATGCACGCTGCAGTTGTTCTCTCTCTCTCTATCTTTCTCTCTTTCCCTCTCCCTTTGATGCAAATGAGTCTGTACTTTGGGGCAAACACTGCGCCTGGAGGATGTGTTTTGGTTGCCCACGCGGTGCATAAATTTTCTTCAGCCTGTGCGCGTCCAGCGACCATTTTGGCCCCATTGCTAAAAAGCAATTTTATTGCAGGGTCAACCAGGTGATGGAAATGGGAAATGTGTCCGCACAGTTGCATAATTAATTTGTTTGCACAGTTGTAAGCAAACTCAGAGAGTTTGTTGGCAATGCGGCGACGAGTTGTCAATGTATAAATATAGAAATACTGAAATACAGAAATTCACATTGCCCACTGGAGATGGAGCTAACTTAATGCAATTATCAGATACTTAAACATTAAATCAGTTGGAAATGAGTGACCAAAATGTTGAGCTTTGAATGGGAATTCAACATGAGAAGAGAATATATAATTTTGTAGCAGTGATTGCTTTAAAGCTCATGCAAACAGGAACTAGATTCTTGTGTTAAATAGAAATGCATTCGCTCTTTAATTTAATATGCGGGATTCGTATGAAAATTCACTGATCTATTAGTTGCAGAAAAATAGAGAAGAAGAAGCGATTTTAAAAAGACTTATATTTAAGAATCTTGAAAGATGATTGATGCTTATTTAGTAAAAGTCGTCTTTAATATATCTTCCAATGTGCTCAAGGAGTTCTTAAGCAAAAGCATTGCATTTAAATTGTATCTGATATGAAGAGTCGAAATCAGAAGAAAAAGAGTTGAAAGATTTTATTACAGATACAGTAATTATTGTAGTATATAATTCTTTATTTATAAGCTCATTATAATTAAAGTACCAAACTCTTGTGCAATGCTTTATTCATCAGCAGTAAGAATTTCAAATCTTTAACTGAAGCGCATTAAAGCAGGTAGATCAATCCTAGTTAAATGTTTAATGCTTGCTTAAAGTTGTTTTGTACACAGCACTTAATATCAGGAACATTTTGCAATATTTTTGCCTTATTCTCTCTTCGTTTCATCTTCACAAAAATATATTTTAAGCCGATTTCAATTTCAATTAACACTCACTCATTTAAATGCTATCCCTTAATCCACGCACTGAACTTTTATTAAAAAAGTACTTTTTAAATTGAACTGTGCATGCCTTTCAGTCTTCTGCCGTTCCCCCTTCCTCCCCTCCTCATGCCAGGCTACACTGATGCATGTGGCGGAAAAGGAGTCGCCTCGCCTGGCCGACAGCAGCATCCGCTCGCCATGGCTGTGCAGTCCACATCGCCTGCAATGGGTATATCATTAACTATATCATCGATAAACTGTCATTTCCCTCCTATTTATTTATTTTGCGACATTTTTCTTTGTCGCTCTCCCTCGCTCTCTCTCTCTCTCTCTCTCTCTCTCTTTCGCTCTTTCTCTTTCGCTCCTTGTGTGGCTGCTCTTTATTGTTATTGTTATTGTTGTTGCCTGTTTATACATTTCCTGGCTGTGCAGCAGCAACTGCAACAATGGCGTCAAATGTTTTACAGCAGATAAGAAGTTTAATTTATGCGAAAACATGTTTTGACCCGCCCCCGCTCCCCCGTTACCCCGTTGCCCCTTCCCTGCTCAGACAGAGACAGCCAGACGGGCAGATAAACAGATAGCTATATGGCCTGACTATATGGCGAACATATGCCAACTGTGCTGGGCGACTAGGCTGACGGGCCACGCCTACAATTTCACACGCCGCCCACCGGACGGCAGCTGCTATTGACCTTCATGGGAAGTATGCAACAATTTTTTCTTCACACTCGCGTTGAATTTGCCCATAAATTGTTGGACTCGCTTCCGTTGTGCGGTTTGTCGATGCGCTGACATTGCTGACTGTCAGTGTCGGTGTGTGTGCCAGTGTGTGTGTGTACTGTACTGCGATTTATTTATTTATTTAATGCCATGTTTTGTCTAGACTCTGCGCACTGCCTGCCAGGCTGACTGACATCGTACTGGACCGTGTGGGGTTGGTTTGAGGGCACTTCTGATATTTACCCAGCGATAATTCTGTTTTTATGGTCCTCGCATTTTCTCTTCGCATGGCGACGACGATTCCTGGACAGATTTTATGCGCTTTTCGTCTGGACTGCGGGTGCAAATGGCAAATGGCAACGAGCAACGGGCAACGGCTCCTGGCACAGCACGGGCAACGTGTTGCTGCATAAGCAGGCAAGCAATTAAAAGCAAAGAAAGCAGACACAGCACACACACACACAGATACACACACATTGCTGGCATGCAACGTTGCGGCAAGTGTCCGCCCCATTAATCGAGCCAGAGTAGAAGTGTTAGAAGTTTTAATGGCAAATGAGTGCGACGTCGTCGGATAAACATAAAAGGAATATTCTAAGCGCAGCCAACTGAATTTCAATCCTTAGCAACCTTTCGCTGGCAATATGCTTGTGCTTTGGCAACATTTCATATGATCTTGGCAACATGCGAGAAGGCTTAGCTACATTTCCATGCACAAAAGTATGCCACACATTTAATACTGCAGCTAGGGCAATTATTTACCTTTTGCAGCACAAAAGTATGCAACAGTTCTCTTTTCAGATGCGATGTTAAACGCCGTTTTTCCCCTACACGCCCCCCTGCCGACAAAAAGTCGCCTTTGAATAGGTTTTTTCATAAAAAAGTGAGATACACTGAAAAAACACAGCTAAATCTTTAGAGCCCGCTCAATGGCAACCTGAACACTTGGCAACTTGGACCTTGTCACTGCTTTTGAGGAAATAAATTGAGGACCAATTAGAACCGCATGTCACTAGCTGCTCTCGTTTTGCCTCTATCCTCAATTGAAAACCGAAAAAAACTGCTGTTAATGCGCCAACAAAGTTCTGTTAAGCAAGCAGTTAACTGTTTTAAACTGCTTACATTGCAGTACCTACGTCATGGTAGAGTTGGAAGTTAAATCGACTTTCGAATCGATTAATCGATGTTTTGCATTTTCTCCGATACATCGATTTAATTTTTGAGAATCAATTATATCGAAAATTTAAAAAAAAAAAATAGTAAATTACTACAACTAAACAAGTAAACATGTCAATTGGTTGTATAAAATTTGGTAAAGGTGTGTATGTGTATGTGCCCTCATCATGGATTTTTAAAATTTTTTTTTACAGGTAGGGCTATATTTATGATGAATTAAGTCTCGGACTCTTCTGGTTTTTTTTTTATTTTTTAATTTTTTGAACAGCTGAGACATTTCAATAACGCTTTGGCATGCAGTGCGCCAAGGCAACAATTTTAATCAAAAAGCTTAACGACATCGTTTTATTAGAAAGTGCCTGCGAAACACACATTTGTCTGTTGAACAACTATTTGAGTGGAATTCCTTTCCATTCCCCATCGTACATATGTATGTATGCAGCAAATAATTATTAATAAGCTGAAAAGTATGCAACATGTTTTGCTAGGCTGCTTTAGATTTTGCGAAGATTTTCGTTGCGAAGTCAATTTACACCAGGCGAACAGCAACAGCAGCAGCCAAAAAATAATTGAGAGTAAGTAAATCAAAAAGAGCGCAAGGAGAGTGGATTAGAAGACGCGCAATTCTGCTCTCTTTGTTTTCAACCAATCAGTACAGTTCACACTGTCTTTGCTTTGATCGAGTTTGACATGTGACACCTGCTCCCTCTCTGCGCTCGTCCTCTTTCACTCCCTCTCTCTTTTGCCTGTTCACTTAGTGCTGCCTGTCTGCTGTTTTCTCTGTTCGCCTGGTGTAATTTGTTGTGCTGCACCTCTCACTATGTGCACTTCGTTTGTCTTTCTCTGTGCTCCTCTCTTTCTTACTTCTCTCTCCTCTTGCTAAAGTACATTCCTCCTGAAATTTCTGCTCACCTGGTATTGTTCCGTGTTGAGACATCGAAAACTACTTTACTTTTTTAGTTGTACTCGTAGTAATTTAGTACTATTTTCAAATTTTCGATTTAATTGATTCTCAAAAATTAAATCGATGCATCCGAGAAAATGGAAAACATCGATTAATCGATTCAAGAATCGATTTAACTTCCAGCTCTAGGGCATGGCAACACGAAAGTAGGGAACAGTTACTCGCAAGCGAAACTAGAAAATGTAGAACAATCGTTATCGATAAATGAAATTCAAGCAGTTTCAGTATATACTGCGTATAACATTTGATGTCTGTTTATTCACTTCTCTCAAAAGACACATTTCTCGCCATACGAGTTATACAATACGTACATATATGCATTCTTATACAATACATATACATATGATACGGAATACTATGATATAAATATGTTATTTACAACGTGGTAAAAAGATATGTACTTCAAAAATAGATTGCAAAAGAATACGGCATAGCATGGGGAGCTCTGCTTTAAATCTAAAGGCAGACGTACCCCGCCAGCGAGACCCTTTCCAGCCGTTTCCTATGTAGACGCCCCTCCTCGTGTTGCTTCACCGACTTGAGATGGTTGAGCGTGATGTTGCATACCTCGCAGTAGTATGCGGCATTCAGATCGTGCAACTTACGCACATCCTGCTTGACACAGTCGGAGTACATGTAGTACCCGAGTGGATTCAGCGGAGCCAGGGAACCATTGGCATAGATGCGATACACATGGCTGCCATCGCAGGCCTCCGCCAGAGTAGCACCCGCACCCGCTGTGGAACGCTCTCGCTTGCGATGACGCACGCCCGCAATGTGAATGCTCAGCTGAGACTCCGAGGTGACAATGACGTCGCAGAGCTTGCACATCAGCCACTTGTTGTTGGTTCGCACCCAGCGCCCGGAATTGTCGTAGTATCCCTCTCCGTTCGGCTTGCTGATGTTCCGCTCGACCAAGCGATGCCGTCGCCCATAGAAATGCTGCCTGGCGTGTATCACCGAGGTCAGCTTGAGGTCGCACAGATCACAGTGCAGCCCCGCTGGCCCTGAGGTGCGTAGATGCCGCAGCATATTCTCTGACAAGTTGCCCTTGATGAAGCTGTAGCGGATCAGCCAAGAGTCGACGCGACGCAGATGCGTGCGTGACAAGTAATGATCTAAGGCATTCCGCATGGTTCGCATCACCGTGTTGCAAAGGTGGCAGCACTCCCACAGAAACATCGACTGCAGCTCGGGCGGCGCCTGCGAGTCCAGCAGGGCATCTATGCATGTGGGCGAAGTGCAGATAAAGATAAGTTAGGTTAGCAATGAAGAGCTCAAGATACATAAGAGATATTTATATTCACAAAAGGAGCTGTCCCACTGCTAGGAAGTAAAGCAAAGTTTAGGAGCTTAATCTATGGATTAAGCAAACCTCTGTAACTCACTCACTTCCACTACTCCTACTCCCCCTCAACTCACCCGTAAACATGCGTTGAAACTTCTGATGCTCGAACAGCTTCTGGTTCTCCAAACCGAGTTCATGTTTCTGGCGCTGCTGGAGCTCGCGCTGCAGATCCATGGCCTTGCTGTAGTCGTACACACGCGGCAGATGCGCGTAGATGGGCCACAAGTTGTCCATGCGGCTGAGCTGGACACATGCACTGGGCATAGGAGGTGCGTGCGGAGGCGGGTGTTCAAGGTGCTCCGTCCGCTTAATGCGAGGATCGCAGTAGGCCACTCGTTCGTGGTTTAAATACTTATAGTCAAGTGGTGCAATCGAACCACCTGAGCAACTTGGTCCACCCTGCCCAACTGGGCCACATGGACCGCAATGTCTGCTGGCAGCAGCCGGCGGGAAGATGCTGCCCTGCTGCGGCGGGGGGAAGTTATACAACATGGATTCCACTGGCTTCTGTGGGTACACGAGCTTGGAGTCGCAGTTGCTGATATTGTGGTTGCTACTGTTGCTGCTGCTGATGTTGCTGTTGTTGTTGCTGCTGTTGCTGCTGGCGTTGGTTGCATACGGATGGACAAGCCCGGCGGGCTTGCGTGGCATCCTGTAGCCATTGGGAAGCTGCAGTTGAGCCGACTTGCTTTTCATTGACGGCGGCAACGGTGCTAATTGCCGTTGTTGTTGTTGTTGCGGTTGCAGTTGTAGTTGCTGCTGCAGTTGCAGTTTCTGCTGCTGTTGTTGCTGCTGCCGTTGTTGCTGCTCTTTTTGCAGTTGATGCTGCTGTTGTTGCAGTTGCTGCTGTTGCTGGTACAGTTGCTGTTGCTGGTGTAGTTGCTGCCGCTGCTTGTGCTGTTGTTGCAGTTCCTGCTGCTGTTGCAGTTGCTGCTGCTGTTGCAGTTGCTGCTGCTGTTGCAATTGCTGCTGCTGTTGTTGCATATGATGCTTATTTTTCTTCTGCTGATGTTGTTGCACTTGCTGCTGCTGTTGCGGCAGTTGCTGCTGTGGCTGCTGCTGCTGCTGCTGCTGTTGTTGTGCTCGTAATTGCTGCTGCTGCTGCTTCTTCGTGTAGTTGCTCGGCCGGCTGGACTGCAACTTGAACCCATTGAGAGGCTGCACTGCGGCGGCCAACAACGGCTTCCTCTCGCTCTCGAACGGAGCCTGCGGCACAAGTTGTTGCCCCTCTGCGCATCCCTCCTCCTTGCTGCTCTGCTGCTGCTCCAGGCTGGGCCAGAGCACAGTGCAGTCCAGCGGACTTTTCTCCTCGTGCAGTGTGGCCATGAAGTGATCTTGGGTTATCTTCGATGCGCCACAGGCAAAGGCTGTTTGGTGGAAGGAGGAGATGGCCTCCTTGGAGGCAAGCGGGTTGTCAGGGTTGTAGCGCTGGTACACCACATGCATCGCCTCCTGCATCATCACCAGCTGTGGCGCCTCTGGTGGAGTCTGTGCAGCACCCGGCGCCCAGTTGTTGCCAGCTGCTGCTGCTGCCGTTCTGCCTGCTTCACCGTGCACCAGGCAGGGCAACTTGAGCTGCTGACTCAGCGCCTTGACCTGATCCGCATTCATCTGGCGGCGATCGCGGTCAACGCAGCTGGGTGGCAAATTCACCTGGTAGCGATAAATGGTGTCCTCCTCCAGACTGCGCAGCTCCACCAACACCGGCAGATGACCGGAGCGACTGCGCGGCTTGGGCAGCGCAGCGGCCAGTTTGCTAATGTTCTTGGCGCACTGCAGCGCGATCCGCTCGTGCACTAAAGGCGGCCGCGGACTCACCTGATACTTGTGGGCCAGCATGGTGCTCTCTTCCCGGTGCTGCCGCTGCTGTTGTTGCTGTTGTTGCTGTTGCTGCTGTTGCTGCTGCAGTTGGCCTAGATGTTGCTGCGTTTTTTTGTATCCCCTCCTCCCTTGATCGCTGTCGATGTTTGTCGCTGTTCTGCCGGCGGAGTGTTCGTGCGGCCTGGGCGACGCTTCACATAGAAAATAGAGAACTCGTTTGGTCGTCGAATCGGTATGGTTTCTATACACTTTGGGCCGCGCGAATTGGTTCGACCGCTTAACATTTAACAATACATTTGAATTTGTTGGAATTGGTGTTTAAAATGTGTGAAAAGTTTCGCCACCAATCGAAAAATACATAATGAAACACGACGCTCGATGGATATGTCAATGCCATCCGAGATTCGATTTGATTTGATTCTAAACTTGCCTGTCATCTGTCAGCTCCATTGACCTATCGATAAAAACCTCAAGAAGGGTTACCGTGTTCTCTGCTAAATGCCAGAATATTCTATCTTAATTTGTCAACTTGACGTTACTATTGGGAGTGTGTCTTCTATTTTAAACTCTTTCAAATCTATTGACTGTTCTGTTGACTCTCGTTATCATTTATTTATTGCAATCAGTTTCGTATTGTTTTGGAATTTAAGAAAGAGCTTATCATTTTTGGCATTGCGTTACTCTCACGACTCTTTCAATGTTTTCATACTCAGCAACTCTGTTGGAGTTAGGGGTATTACCTATGCATATCGTATAGATTCTTAAGCACTTATCGTATACATGCCTATTTTTCATTTACTTTTGCCCAATCTTTTTTTTGTATTTGTTTATCTCCATATTCCATATGAATTTATTTCACTTATGTGAGTTTGCGTTAGAGGTTATCTTCCAGTCGAAAACGATTTATTGTACCCATGTTAAATTATATTTTGCCCATTATTAAATTATATTTTGTCTAAGAGTTAACTTTAATAGGCTGTTTAGAATTTAGAAAACTCTGCTTTTAATATTGGTAGAGACGGAATCTCAACTACCAATGTCACTTTTACTCAATTAAGACAATCAACATCTGTACAGGAATTGAGTTTGAATACAGTTTCTACCCCAAACTTCCAAGAAGAACAGAAACATGCTAATTACATATATATGTATGTATATGTATCATTCCCTAGCCACCGTTTTTTATGCACGCTACCCAGAGGGTAGAAGGGTCCTATTACTTTATTCCAACTGTCTGTCCGTCTCAGACATCATAATAAGGCTACCAAATTTGGTGTCTATATGTGTTTTTATTGCACGTAGATAAAGTTTTTTCAGAATTTGGCTCCGACCCTTTCGGACCCCTAAAATCGATCATAATAAGGCTACCAAATTTGGTGTCTATATGTGTTTTTATTGCACGTAGATAAAGTTTTTTCAGAATTTGGCTCCGACCCTTTCGGACCCCTAAAATCGACATAAATCGAATTCCAGGCGTACTTTTAATGCAGGACAGTTAATTTTTGGTAAGTGCAATAACTATTAAGGGCCAAATGATTTCTGAAAATTCGACTGTATCTTTCGTGCTTGTTTAGAAAACAGTAGAGGGTATAAAACAGTCGACTTTGTTCTATTTGTTCATTATTTCATAACTCTGAATCATTGATAACCCGAAATAATTATAGCAAATCATCGTATTCATTGTTTTCATTGAATATTCATTGAACATGTTTATAATCTAAATGCTACGAATCACTTGTCTATCTGCCGTCACAGCCTCTACCCCCCCTCCGGCCTATCAGTCTGGCTGTCTACTTGTGGCAAAAGTGAAATAAATAAATAATCTATAAGCCAGTTCAAACTATTAGATACGCATGCTAGATGCTTCGACAAACGCTTCCACACGCTATTCTCCATAATAATGTGAGATCATTCCCAAAACTTCTTCTGTTGTTGTTACTCTGCGAATAGAATAATTAAAATCCGGAGTAATCTTGTTTGTCTGAATTCAGTCTGGAACTCTGTTGCCACATATATAAGAGCATATATAAGAGCATATATAAGAGCAGTTTAAAGAAAAAACTAAAGCTTAACCATGAAATTTCTCATCACTGTACTGGTGACCAGCGCCACAGCTATGCCTTAAGGTGCATTGGTTTCTGAAGGTAGATTCGGTAGACAAGGTATTCAGGGGGTCTGGAGGTGGACAATGGGGATACGGAGAACAAGATGGGCAGACTCAATGCAGTTTCCCTTAACCCTAATGGACAGTACCCTACGGTAATCAGGGAATCTATCTGCTTATCTAGCTCCATATTTCTTTTATTGTCGTCAATCTGTCTCTCTACTGGACTAACTAAGATATGAGAATGGTTATACTACACGTGTCTGTGTAAGGTTTTCTTAACCTAAGTACTTAGGTTAGAGGGTATCTTACAAATCCTTTATCTGTTACTATTTGATTATTTTTATTTGATAATACTTCGCCGGAGAATTGACGTTATTAGTCTGCTTACAATTTGTATACTCTGGACCCATAAAACTTTTTGAATACTCTTTTTAGCTTGAAACACTTTGTGCATTTGCGCTATTGATTTATTTCGGTGTATTTAAAACAAAAAAATATTAAAATTCTATCTTGCAATATTTGTACTAATTTTAGATTCTCATAGTAATTTAATTCTTATTTTTTTTATTAGTTGAAACGTCTAATATATTAATAAAAGCGGTATTCTGTATTATATAGAAATATATTTTCGTTATTCGGTGCAGGGTATTAATCATTCGATTTCTCTCATATAAAACCCATTTATTACTTAATAACTGTGAACCTCGTTCATGAATCATTGATAAGCCAAATTAATTTCAGCTAATCGCTAAGTTTGTTTCGTTTTGTTTTGTTTGATTTGCACTGAATATGTTTATAATCGGAATACGGAGGCTGCTCGCTTTGCTTCGAATCGATTGACAAATGTGTTTTTGTTTGTCTGACGTCTCAAACCCTACCCGCCTCTGGCCTGTCTGTCTGGCAGTCTGCTTCTGCCCCTCTCCCCTTTCCTACAACCATCCATGTGGAGCGAAAGTTAAATAGTAATCTGCGAGTCAGTTCCAAGTGTGAGAGGCGCTTCGGCATGCGCGGCTATTCTCCATAATGTTGCGAGATCGCTTCCCAAGTTTCTCTGTCTGCCCTGCGTTGTTGTTGTTCTATGTAAAATCTTTAGTTTTATTTTTAACCTCTGCGAATTGTATAATCCACATTCGGCGTAATCTTGTTTGTCCGGGTTCAGTCTGGCAATTTGGAGCTATATAAGACCCACTGCCGATCAATCGCTCAGTTCAGTACTGAAAAATAACTCAAAGCTTAACCATGAAACTTCTCATCGCTCTCGCTGTGCTGGTGACCGTCGCCGCAGCCATGCCTCAGTTTGGAGGTGGATTTGGAGGTGGACCTGGAGGTGGTGGATTCGGCGGTGGTGGTTTCGGTGGACCTGGAGGATCAGGTGGATTCGGTGGACCTGGAGGACAAGGTGGATTCGGTAGACCTGGACAAGGTGGATTCGGTGGTCAGGGCGGATTTGGTGGGCAAGGTGGCTTTGGAGGACAAGGTGGATTCGGTGGACCTGGAGGACAAGGTGGATTCGGTGGACCTGGAGGGTTCAACGGAGGAGGATTTGGCGGACAGGGTGGTTTCTCTGGTTAAAGTGAACCTTAACCATTGTGAGGACGCATCCACACCTCACGCACACAAGTACAAGGCGAATGCTTAAGGCTGCTCCTCATTGAGGCAAACCAATACCTTCAGTGAAGTGTCTTAAACCTCTGTATTTATTATTTTTTTGATTTAAAAAACATACCAAATTAAAAAGTAGGCCTATTTTCATGGCTCCTTTTCAGTAACTGATCCATGATCTACTTTCTATCTGTCGACAGAAGGAAACTGAACTGGTTTCTTTCAGAATGTTGGGTTAATTTTAATTTATTGCATACTCAGTCAAAGAATAACGAAAGTTCATCTGTCTTAAATATTAATTTACTAAAGCTGTCACCTTTCTCTCCCTCTCAGTCTTTAAATCCCCATCTCTCTAATGCTCGCATTGTCATCTTTTGTGCCACCACGTCTCGTTTAATGTCACCTAAACTTGCTGCCTTTCCGCTTAAATTGTTGACATTTAGCTCGTAGAATCTTCCCAGCTTCCCCCATGTGTCTTATAGACATTTCACTGCGCTTATCCCTGAATCTGCGTGAACCAGCGACCTTAGCACAGCATCTCCAACTGCTTAGGTCTTCCGCTGTTGCTCAATAATTTACCAGGATTTCAATTCGAGAGGCTTCCTTCAAGGCCGCCGCCTGCTACCAAGTTCAGCATTTATAACTGTCAGCCCAGGAGGGAAGTAGGAGATGGGGCAGGTGGCAGTTGGCAGGTGGCTGGCAGCTTCCCCAGGGGCCTCTTTGGTGCTGAGCAAACGGAAAGACAGCAATGAGACGAAGCTTTAAATACTTCCGACAAACTGCCGAGTGCAGGCGAGCAGATACATATGTGGCTATATGCCGCTATATCTGGCTACATGTGACTAGATGTGACTGCCGGCGGCATTAAAATAATGTTTAGCGCGTGATTTTGCGCCAGGTTTCTTCTGGCATCAATTGTCAGCGTTTAGCTGCCGGCCAGGTTTATCGAGGCGTCGTGCCAGGTATCTCTGTGTGTGTGTGGGGAGAGATGGAGACGACGTCGAGGACGACTGCCAACATCAATAACTCTAATGGGAAAAGGATAAAGATAAGCATTAAATAACGCACGTACGCAAGGCATTTGAGGCTTATGGTGGGACCCGTGACGTTGATAGCCCCCAGACCCAGAACAAGCTGAAGCCTACACATGTGTGTGCCCGTCTGTGTCCGCGTGTGTGTGTGTGTGTGTGTGAGTGAGTGTGATGTGCGTGTGGGCTTCCCAAATTGTTTGCCCCGCGGCCCTTGTGTGGGCGTGGCAGCGCGTACGTGCCAGCTGTTAAGCGCCAAGTTTCCTTCTCCATCTGCATTACCCTCCTCCTCCTCCTCCTCCTCCTCCTCCTTCATTACATTCAACTGTTTTGTTCGCAGGCTCTGCACATTTTTCACATTTTACGCTTCCGTTTCCGCTTGCGCCATTGTCGCGTCTGCCCGGGGTGGGCTACCGAATTGTGTCACACACGTGAACAATTTAAAGTCGGGACATCAACGCGAAGCTGTTGTTGTCCTTGTGGCGGTCCTTCACTTTTCGCGCCATTTCCATTGCAAACTTAATTTAAAATCGAGCCTTGCGGCATGTAAATATGCGTACAGCATATGAAATTTATGAATCCTCCCACCTCCCACATCACGCTTTTCCTTCCCCGATCATTTTCCGTAGCGCGAACATGCAAAATGTCATTTGCATTGATTTCACCAAAGAATTAAGGAGGAGAAAGCTACAGTACGGACGGCAGCTTCAGGGCAATCCAAACAAATTTGCATAAAGAAGTTGAGTATTCTGTGTTATACCTTGCGAATTACCTTATGGTATTCCATATGAGAAACGTTATGAAAACCCCTGTGAAATACCTTTCGAGTTATCTTCTGAGGCAGCCTGTAAGATGTCATATCAAGTAAGAAATCTTGTGGCACACCCTATCTGATGTCACGAAAGTTATCTTGTGAGGTACCTTGTTAAGTATCAAGAGTAATAACACGAAAAATACCTTGTGAGGTACTCTGTGAGGTACCATATCTGAAACGTTGCTAAGAATCCTGTGAAATTCCTTCTGAGATATCTTGTAAGGTACCTTTAAGGTACCTTCTGAGTTATCTTGTAAGGTACCTGTATAATATGAACTGAGAAACCTTGTGGGACTCTCTTTCTGATGCCACGTTAGTTAGCCTGTGAGGTACCCGGTAAGACATGAAGAGAAAAAACCTTATGAGAGCGCTCTATGTGATCTTCTAAATTATCTTATGAGGTACCCTGTAAGATGTATACGAGAAATGATTAAAGGTACTCCGTGTGATACCAAGTTACTTAACTTGTGAAGAACCCCGCCAGATATCAAGTGAGAAATCATATGAGACATCCTGTCCGATGCCAAGTTAGTTACCCTGTGAGGTACCCCGTGAGATATCAATTGAGAAACATTGTGAAATACCTTTTAAATATCCCTGTGAGTTAATTATCTTGTGAGGTACCCGATACAAATCTTGAAGAGTTATGGCTATCGCTTTGTGGTCGGATTTCGCTTAGGCACAACTTCAATACATAAGAAAACATGCACCGAATAAAATGAAGTTATTGCCGGTTCTTTAAAACTGAAACTACAAAAGCATTTGTTCCATAATAAATTTCATTTTTGACCCAAAAACTTATTTTTCTGTATAATGATTTGATAACTCTCATTCGTTTTATACCCTTCACCAGTTTTATTAAGTATTATATTGTGAATATTGTGTGTGTTAATGTAGTGTATATATTCTAGTTTATATATCCCTGCACCTGATAGGAAACCTGGTAGGTGGCAACATATCGATACCTTTGGCTTTGACTGATCACATCGGTATAGAGGTTCTGTCGCACATTCTTTGATATCAAGTAATCGTAGTGACTGAATCCCGATACCTTCCTTGTCGCGAGCACATTGGGCAAACGCAACCTCAACTGCTCGATGTCGTCGCCATGGGAGAGCCAATCCTCCTCGGAGTAATGAAGCCCTATCTTGCAGTGGGTCTGGGTAAGATTGTAGGACGGAGGATCGTAATGCTGGTAGTCAATACGATTGAGCAAATATCCCTTGTCGTATCGACGGAAGTTCAATCCGTTGATCAGCTGGGCGTAGTGATAGATCTGAACGGTAGAGGCGCCCTGCGAGGCATGACCTGCAACCAGCGGTGTAAGAGTCTGCAACGAAACCATTCACGGATCACGGAACGAGAAACGAATAAAACAAATTTGCAGTCACTCACCGAATTGAACTGAGACCAGCCAAAGCCGGCAAGCACAAAGTCGAAGATTGCACAGATCTTGCTGGTCGCTTCGTTGCCGCTACAGATGTGCGCACGGAACTGGTTGATCAGAGTGTTGTCTCTCGATATTTCAAAGCCACCAAGTATATTAAGCAGCACCTTAAATAGACAAAATATCATTAACTCCTTCTCTACAAAGTATCTTCCTGTCGTCACATACCGAAAACTCGCCTCTGAAAAGACTCAAGTATCGCAGCACGGGGCTCAACGAGTTCTTCATGTATACCGTCGGCGATAGGGCCTGCATAAGGATCACCTTATTGTTGTAATGCGGCAATTCGCTGCACATCACAAAGAAGGCGGTACTGCCCTGGGAGTGACCAATGTACTGCACTTGCTGCTGCTTCGTTATGGTAAGGATCTGATCAATTGAGTTGGGCAGATCATAAATGCCAATCTCGTGGAAGGAGAAACTCCAATATGCTGACGCCTTGATGTTTGGCTCCTTGTGAGTGTTAGAGTAGATGTTGCCTCGCGTGTTCAACATCCAGACGTCGAAGCCTTGTTCGTAAAGTAGGAATGCCAATCCGTTGCTTGGACCCATCTGCACCCAACTCGCTGAGCTCGACATCAGGCCGTGCACCAGCACAATCGGTTGTGCACCTGGACGAGGTATACGGTGCAGGGTGAGGATATACGAATCGGTAGTCGTTACATAGTGCGTTTCAACAGGGTAGTTGAATGACCTTATGAGTTCCACCTAGCATTTGATGCAGACATAAACAACAAGATTTGTTGCAGTTAAAGAGACGCGCTGCACTTACTGTTGTCTTCAAGGCAGCCAACTCGATTTCTTTCACCGTTGTATAACACCATTCCTTTTTGAGGATGAGTGGTCCAAATGCACCTCCAGGAACTCCTGGTGGATATAGAGGTCTGCCTGGACCAGGTGGATATGGAGGTCTGCCTGGACCTGGTGGATATAGGGTTACGCCTGGACCTGGTGGATATGTAGGTCCGACTGGACCTGGTGGATATGTAGGTCCGACTGGACCTGGTGGATATAGGGTTCCGCCTGGACCTGGTGGATATGTAGGTCCGACTGGACCTGGTGGATATAGGGTTCCGCCTGGACCTGGTGGATATGTAGGTCCGACTGGACCTGGTGCATATGGAGGTCCACCTGGACCTGGTGGATATAGGGTTGCGCCTGGACCTGGTGGATATAGGGTTCCGCCTGGACCTGGTGGATATGTAGGTCCGACTGGACCAGGTGGATATAGGGTTGCGCCTGGACCTGGTGGATATAGGGTTCCGCCTGGACCTGGTGGATATGTAGGTGCGCCTGGACCTGGTGGATATAGGGTTCCGCCTGGACCTGGTGGATATGTAGGTCTGACTGGAGGAGGTCGGACTGAGCTTGGCGGATATAGGGTTCCGCCTGGACCTGGTGGATATGGAGTTTCGTATCCACCTGGTGGACCTGGCTCAGTTGAGAATCCGCCTGGACCTGTTGGATATGGAGGACTTGGTGGTGGGGTTGGTGGACGTTTTGAAGGAGGAGGTGAAGGAGGAGGGACTACAATTTTTGGATTTGGTGGGATGACAGTATTTGGATTATTGGTTGGGTAATATGTTGGCTTCTCCGGGATTGGCGACGACGGCCATGGTGGTGGCGTTGAGATTGGGTACAGTGGACCTGGAAAATCTGGCAACTTTATGTGACAGGTCGTTTCCAGCCACTGCGCCCCTTGCTGCTGTTTCGTGATAAGCTTTTGTATATTCCATCTTTGTTTTAACAGAATGGTCCGCTTGTTGGTACAGAACAGTTCCGATACCTTACTGTCGACCGTAACTCCAATACCACAGAGGGTTAACAGAGCGATACAGTATAACGGACCCATTGCGAGGCCGCTTCTACACTCTTCGGAGTCATCTCCTGTTGACGCTTATATAGCAAGACTGTCGTAACCAGTGTGTTGCTAATGTGATTGGGTTGGAAAATCCATGAGAAATGGATTTTCAACTACCAAGCCAAATTTCACAGTGTTGTGTAACACGTAGGCGTACAAAATGAATTCAGGAGTTTTAGCTTTTAAGAGAAGTGAAACGATTCGAATGTTTCTTGTATAACTGCTAGTACTACGAGGTGTGTTCAAAAAGTATCGCGAATTTTGAATTTTCGCGGGTTACCTATAGTCGAATTACGCCTCTCACAACTAAACAAAAAATGCTATACATTTGAAACTTGGTACAGATGTTCGGGAAGAGTGTACCAACATAACAAAACAAAAATCGAAATTCGATTATACGTAACCCGCGAAAATTCAAAATTCGCGATACTTTTTGAACACACCTCGTATAACATATTCAGTCACGTAACTCTAGACGCAGCACATACACAGTCAGTCGTAAAGATTTCCATATATGTCGGTCAATCACCAATGATTGTGAGCTGACGATCTTTGATGGGATTCGATTGTATCTGTAAGTCGAAAGGATCCTTCCTATAGTAAGCAGTGCGTTTATTTTCAGTACACTATTTAGTTTAGTTAATTCTCTTGTCTCAATAAATATACATATTTCACACATAAGTTCGTTTTTTGTTTTGGTTCCTCATTGTTCTTGCTTTATCCCGGCCTAAAGATGGAAGAGATAGGTCGCTTGCCAATGGATGTTAGGTTGTCAAGGGAGAAGCTACATCAGTCGAAGCGAGTCGCTGAATTTGAACGACGCTACGAGTTGATAATGCCAATCACTGCCTCGGTGGATGAGGGCCAGTGCCGCGATGAGTTCTTGCGTAAGTTTTGTGGCGACATGCAATTCGTCGATATTAGCGACGAGGACTCTGATTCGAAGGAAGAATCTCCACGTCTAAGCAGAAAAATGACGCTGGGAAGCTTTCTGGAGAGTTCCAGGAGCATACTGCATAGATCAAAGAAAGTGGACAGGTTTACCTATTGGGAGACAGATCCACTGAACTTTAGCAAAATGACAGGTGAAACGGGTCGTTACGATGAGCTGCTCGAATCAATGAAGCTCTCCTCATTTTCCTATCTATTCTCGCGCGTCATCGAACGATTGGGCCTCATGCAAGGCATTTCGCTGAAACGCGCTGAAATGGATTTGCAAAACTTGCCACATCAAATATTCAAATGGTCTATGGAGGGATTTTTCAATCGTGTCAGACTGCCCGATCCAGTGTACCTTGACGTGTTGCTGCTCAATTATCCCGAGGAAATGCTTGACTGGGCTAAGCTGAGTGAAGACCTTAGCGAAATGGTGCGCTTCTTTAGTTACTTCGAAATGGAGATGATTACCGACAACAAAAACTACAAACAATTGCAAACAATACTATACGATCACACGCAGCTGCTTAACATAGCCGATGAAATGGACAAGACATTGCAGATGTCCGTGAAGAGATTCGATTCGATCGACTATAAAGAGCATTTGGTGTTGGCCGCCTTTGAGGATAACAAGAGACAAAATATGTTTGAACAATGCACGCAAGCCTCATCGGATGCCTTAGTTCTCCTACCTATCGAATGGCGATATGTGCGCGACAGCTACGAGGCCCTTGTCGATATGCAAACGCACAAGGACAATTTGCCGGTATTACAGCTGGAAAGGCAGATTGCTGACTTGCGACAACGAATGGACGACCATCAATTTAAAAGCTCTCAAGCGTCATACGTATACAAGATAATTATAGAGGTTTGCATCATCAACTTCGATCGTTTTCTAACCCAACCCAATGTTCGATTCATGTCCACAGAAATATCAAAAGCGTCTACAGGAATTCAAAGAGAAGCTTCAAGACGAAAGCATCTACTGGGACAATAAAATACATGTGGCAACAAGTCGCTTGGCCAAGGCCCGCAACGAGTACGAGGAGATGGAAAAGAAGATCACCTACATGCGCTTGCGTGTGCAGCAGGTCTGGGATCTGATGAGGAAAGAAGCGGAACAGTCCCGAGAGGTAAGATCACGCATTGGATGTCATGTGCCGTGTATTCACTAACAACAATTACAGTCTCCAAATAAGGGGAATACTGCGGTTGAGCTTCGACAGATACCTGACGAAGAGACTAGGAACCGAACGAAACGTAGGACAACAAAGCAGTCAACCAAGACAGCTAAGAGGGCTAAAAAAGTATAGTAACTGATTACACTTGGTAATTATATGACACTTGTAGCTGCCAGTGAGCTCTTCATAATCTGCAAGAAAATTATGAGCAGCTTTCTGGAAGCTTGCAAGTTATTATTGAAATCATTTAGATGTATTAAACATGAGAGGAAGTATAGCGAAGGAGAGACGGAGAGGAGAAACTAATGATTATCATAACCCGCTTTTGGCTTAGGTCTTCTCTACTATATAACCTTAATACAGCCACTCTTAAGGTAAACATATCGAAAAGAAACTCACTGTATATGAAAGTTGCAGTTGGTTAAGATAAAAACCTTCTGAATTTCCAATGGAAATTGCTACAAGGAAGCTAATTTTCACTTGTTCGTGCTAATTGCTGCATTGACCTATCATCTCTCTCTCTCTTTTTCTCTCTCTCTCTTTCTCTCTCTTAACATCTCCTTCCCTTCTCCCTTCCTCTCTGTCTACTGCTCTGTTTCTGCAAGTGCTTTGTGTGCGTTCTTATGCCACTTCCTTGTTTGCACAAATTCGATTATCAAAAACACGCAGACTGCCGGCGGGGCAGCAACAGGAACAGCAGGAGCAACAGGATGGCAGCAGAAAGGATAATGCGATGTCGCCGCATTAACACGCTTGCCAAGCTGCAGGCACAAGGATGGGAGGTGGGGGCAGGGGCAACTCCGCTGTCGCGTGAAACAAGCTAAGGGGAAATTGTGTTTGGCTGCTAGCCGAGGCGCCCCTTCCACCCTTCCCTATAGGTCTTCCTCCTGTTGCCGATTAAACCCTACACGGCGTTGCTCCCTTTGTTTGCCAACTTCTGCGGTGATTCGTGATTTTTTCGAGCATATCATTAGGATGCAGTGCAGCAGGCAGTCGGCAGCAGGCAGCCACGACATGCACAAATGGGATATTAAGCTCCACTGACAGCCGCGTTTATGGCGCAACCCGAAGCCAGGGACAGCTCTGGGCACATATTAAATTTCATTTCGCAGCCCCAAGTTGGAATCGGGCGCGCCTAATGAAGGTTAAGCAACTTTTAATGTCCGCCGTCTCCCTCCCTCCCTCACTCTCTGCTCCCTGACAGTGGCCATTTTGCAGACCATTAAATGTTTTGCCTGGCAATATGCCATATGTTTTGACATGGACATCTTTTGCTCCTCGTGGGGGGGGCGGGGGACATGCTCGGTTGATGCTGCAAAAACTTTTCTTATCATTTGCGAGAAAGTCATAAAGACATGCACAGTGTCAGTCTGTGTGTGTGTGTGTGGCAGTGCGTGTTATGCGATGTCAGAGAATGGTAATGATCACACACACTCACCCGCACACACACACACACACACACACACAGACATCCATACAAACAAACCTATATGAGCGAGCATATGCTGGGCTTAGCATTACAACGTCTGGAATCGCCACTAAAAGGCAATTTAGCTTGTCCAACGGAGCGGGGAAGGATTCGCTCCTGACGACGGGATAACCCCATAAATAAATGATATTTGGTTTCAATTTCATCTGGTTAAAGCAAATGGCAAATAAAGTCTGCGATAATTGCATCGATTCCAATTTGATTCCATGACTCAACCAGAGTAAACTGTTATAATATCATCAATCTGGGGAACGTGGTAACATACGAGTATATAATATGTAACTAGAGCAACAGTCGCGCAAAACGCGACAGTGGGATACCCTTCGACCTATGTTCCCGTGTAGTTTAATTTGTTAAATTCATACACATATGCATATGCACATGCTTTGAAATTAATCCCGACAGATGGCGCTCGCGCTTTGCGCTCGCCCGTCTCCCTTGTTAGCTGACAGAAGCACTTAGTTTTATGCTCATGCTTTCTTAAATAACTTCTGTGTTTATTGTTCGATTGGATTGTAATTTGGGGATTACGTAGATATTTTATTTAGCTTAGTATATGTTTAAGTCAGAAAGTTGTATCTTATATACAGCGCTTACAAATTAAGTTCAAAAATTAAATTATTGATTTGTGGGGGCGGTGGGCGTGGCACCTAACATTTGAAATAAACTTCATCTGCTTATAGTACACAGGAGTCTTCCTGCCAAGTTTGGTAACTCTAGCTTTTATAATAGCTGAGATCTGTGCGTTCACACAGACAGACGGACAGACAGACAGACATGGCTCAATCGACTCGGCTTGTGATCCTGAGCAAGAATATATATACTTTATGGGGTCTCCCACGCCTCCTTATGCCTGTTACATACATTTGCACAAAGTTAGTATACCCTTTTTTGACCATTTTCGATGGTCGAAGGGTATAAATATATAGTTACTTGTGGAATATGTTATGCCACACAAGTTGCATAATGACTTTCATATAACAGTAATACTTACCTTAGTGTAGCTAATAGAATTATAAATGATTGGAACGTGTAATTATGAATCTTCTGCATAGAATCGAATTCGCTAGGAAAGTCAAATGTCTAAATGAATATAGTTTGAATTGTATTTATAACAATGAATAGTTTACAATTTGAAGCCTTCAAAACCTTCTTTGCTCTTTGCTATATACATTCAATATATGTAAGTACTCGACTTCCTGGAAACATGATTACTATCATTGATTATACCTGAACACACGAGACTGTAGCTTTCTTATAATTTCTTCTATACATCAGTAGTCGATTTCCCATGAACATTATTATTATCATTGTTTTTATAGCTCCCCTGTGTTCTCTTTCAAAATTGTGTTACATGTGATGTTTGTCCCTCAAATCGAATTGACTTCTTCACGCTTCAGGCACACCTTAGTACCCATCTATCCCCCCTCTGACCCTCTCTCTAATTGCAAGGGGAAAGTGTGAGAACTGCATTAAAGAAGAAACGCTTCATAGCGTCGCCTACTTCGAGCTTCCGCACCCTTCGCAGTCGAGCAGAACGCTCTGATGGAATCCAACTTTAACTTGAACTTTGCCTTCGTCTTCGCCTTTTATTGTTATCAACATTTACATGTTCCCCTCTCCCCCTTCTCTGTGACTTGTGCTGTAATTTTACGCTCCATTGAGTGCGGAAATCGCCACACAATCAAATCGCTCGACTCGTTCCGAAACTGTGTCGCCTTGTAAGCTGGAAATGCTTTAAGTTTTCCAATTAAAACAAATGCAGCAAATGCTCGAAGAGATGAAGCTTGGTGCTTGGGTGAGGAATGTGTACATACATATACTATATATAGGGACTTTGTTATTTCTGCAATTTTTTAACTTGCGAAATTTATGCGTCGAAATTTTCGTAGAAGTCGTAAATTTTGGCATTACGACAAGGACGAACTCGCGACGCGACTTTCGATTGGCACTGCTCTCCCTCTCTTTTCTCTTTTTCGTTTTGCCTTTTGTTTTTCTTGGTTATTTATGCAGTTGCCTTATGCAACACTATCTGCCCGTGGTTGTTGCTGTTCTTGTTGTCCTTGTACGAGTTGCTGTTGGCTACTCGTTGCCGCCAGTGGGCACTTGTTTCCGCACGCCATTTCTTTGCCGCGGACAGCGCCATTTTCTCTCTTTGCTGTCGCGACTCCAAACACGAGAAGTCCATTTCGAAATTTATGTACACACAAATTGAAAGCGCGCAGAGAAGGAGAAATGGGTAAAAACAAGAAAAGCAGCACACAAAAAATCAACAAAAGAAAAGCAGCAAAGAAATGGAAAACTTGGCTGCATTTTTGCTCGCATTGCAGCAGTTGCGATATCACAGAACGTCGACCCAGCAGAGGGAAGTAGGCGGCGAGGAAAAACAACCAGTGAAAATGCCTTCAAGTAGCTCTCGACTTGGGCTCAGCGCATTGTGTAGAAGTCCTCGTTGGCTCTGGCAAATACGCTGTCAAAACCAGCTGTGGCCCAGCTTGATGGGGCCAAGTGTTGACCCGGGCTTAGACTGGGTCGCCAAGTGCAGCCATCAAAGTCAAATATGCGAGATAATTCCCACAGAAGTCGCATCAGTTGTTTGCGATACGGCCTTAGCTCAATGTCGATGATCAGTGGAGAGTTGAGAGTTGTTACTAGAGTTAACTTTATACAATCTTTAGGAAACCCAAACGAAATTGGCATAACTCTGGAGAGTTAATTATTTCTCTTTCTATAACCAACCGTAGAGCTGTTAATTTGCATGGCAAATCCATAAATTGTTCCCATCTTTCTCTTTCTAATTTCTTAAGCTTCAACAGCTTTAAGACCTTAAGCTTTACAGCTCATAAAAGACTCGAGATGTCCAGGTTCTATTAAGTATATTCACCATGCCTTTTACTAATTACCTAAAACTCTTCAGTTCAGTTCACCTTAAAGTACTCAGGTTGCATTTGCTTTGAACTGCAATTTAAACAAAAGTTTTCATTTAATAAACTTCCCACAGTTTCCATAATAAAGTGTTTTTCCCTTCAAAGTTTGTTGCACTTTGAACTGCAGGCGTCAAGCTTCACCTCAATTATGGGCAGTAGGAACTGAAACTGAGGCTGAACTGAACCTCAACATTGGCACTGCGATTGCTCTTGGCATAAATTAAATGGAAGCGTCCCACTTGCAAATGGGTTGTCTGCCAGCTCGTCGCCGACAGGGTGCAGGGTGCCGTGCACCCGAGCAATGACACAATGCGGACCAGGTACTCAGTAGTCGGTTGTGAGTACTATTCACTATTCACCTACAAACGGCAACAGCCTGAGGAGTCGTAGCCATCGCTGTTGCCACTGCTACAGTGGTTTATTGTTATTGTTGCAGTTGCACTTGCTGTACCAGTTGCTGTGGCAGTGTCAATGCGAGTTTACCTGAGCTGTTGCCCCTAAACCCTAAACGACTCCTACAGCTGCTAAACTGAACTGCACGTCGAACTGCCGGCAAAGCTGTGCTCCGTTTCCGACTAACTGTGGCAAAGACTCATTCATTCAACCACAATGGTTGCACTCAGCGAAGGTTGGCAACCTGATGAGCAAAATTGGATCTCTTAATATCAATCTAGCTCTGATAGAAACTGTGGTAAACATGGACTTCATCTGTGTTGTTAGTCTGATCGGTTTGCAACTTAAGGAGTGAGTTTATATACCAAGACTAAGCTAAGACATTGATAGTCAAATTTATATTAAATACATTTATAATTTATACAATTTACTAATTTTATTTAAAATTGTAATCGAATTCAAGGTCAATTTATCGTTTATTTAGATCAGGGGACATATTGCAGGCAGGTATACAGGCAGCTTAATGCCAAATATGTTGAGTTTAGCTCATACATGTGCTGAGATATAGACTTTCATACATACATAATTGCGTTATTTTCTTTTAGACAGTCTTGCCACTACCTTCTTAAACAAGTTAGTATACTACTTCCACTTCTACTACTTAGTATAATACTTCTTATACTATATATTCAGCGTAAAAGCATAATTAGTCTGTTATCTAAATTCGTTTGCTCTTTCAAGTAATTTCTCTGTGTGTATGCGGCTTTCAAGGGGTTTATACATCGCACTTTAAACTCAATTATCGCACAATGCGCAAGTTTGTCTTGTGTGTTATGCTAATTTCATTACAATAGACCCCAAGGACCGTAGCACCCTGAGTCGCTGCCAGTTAACGGTTAACTGTGGGCAGTACTCGCTACTCGATTCGAGGTTCGAGATACAGTTCCCCAGTTGCCTGTGGTCGGGGCTCTCTATGAATTATGATGGACGTTGTCATGAAAGCGCGAACAGAGTGGACAGCGGATAGTGTTGGGGAGAGGGAAGGGGCAACGCCTAACGGGACTAGTGCTGTGGTCGGGCTGGTTGGTGCGTGTTGGCCGTGTTTATCTCTGGTCAACGGTTTACTTAGCACATGGTATCAATGAGCTCGTAGGCGGTTGGCGGACGAGTTTATTGCTGGTTTGGCGTTTTTGCATGCCACGCCCATAGCACAGAGGGGAGTACCATGCGATAAATGGCTGGAAAATGGGGAAAATGAAGTGCTTAGCGCGTGCGAGCGAGACAGGCTGGGAGGGACAGATGGAGGGAAAGGATGAAGTCCCTGTAGTTGGGCATTGTGCCAGGACTTTGGTCGCGCCACTTCATTATAAACATTTCTCAATTGATTATCGTTAGTGTGCGCCAGTGTGGCGAGTGTGTGTGCGTACGTGTGTGTGTGTGTGATAATGCTATAATTATGCCTTTGCCTTTCTTGGCGTGCAGGCGCCGCAGCTGGAGTAGGAGTTGGAGTTGCGGCTTTGCCTGGCGCTTATATTTGCACGCATGTCCTATCAGTTTGTGTGTGGATGTGTGTGTGTGTGCTTGCCTGTCATGGGGTTTTACACCATGTTTATGCTCTGCGGGGGCTGAGCCACTTTTGCATGCGCCTCTCCCATTCACGCAAGTAATCCACATAAACTGCTCTTGAAATATTTCATTATCGTAATGAAAAGGACTAAAATACATTTATTTTTTGCCAGCTGGAAGCCCATTTTATTTATGTGTGTGCGTGAGTGTGTGACTGTGTGTGTGTGAGTTCGTTTAGTGTGTATGTGCGTGAACCTGTGTGTGTTATTGATAATGAAATGGTATTCGGGGTTTGCCATTCGGTCATGCCACGCCAAGGAGAACGAGCTCTTTGTTTCGCCTCGTACTCCTTTCTCTCTACCGCCCCCCTCCCCTATGCACTCCCACGCCCAGGAAGAATACTTATGTCGAAGTTTAATGGAAACCTCTTAAGTGAGTTGCCTGCTTGGAGCTCGGCAAGGAGGTAGGCAAATTAAGGATTATGCCAGAGAGACAAGCGAATTACGATATTGAAGGGGTTTAATGGGAAAAATAGGGGAGAAGAAAGAGGGAGAGAGACACAGGAAGAGAGTGATATATAGATGAAGAGCGATAAGTATTTGAAAAGAAAATTGAAACAATAACAAAATAAACGAGAGCAACAGTCCAGCGGCACGGTACAGTGGAATACCTTTCGACCCATGTTCCGATGTAGTTTAATTTCTTAAATTCATACACATTCACGTCTACATATGCACATGCTTTCAAATTATTCTCGACAGATGGCGCTCGTGCTTCGCGTTCGCTTGCCTCTTGCCTTTTTTAACTGACACGAGCACTTAGAGTTATGTTCATAGTTTTTTAAATAAATTCTGTGTTTTTTGTTCGATTGCATTAAAATTTGGTGGAATAAGGGATATTATTACAGCTAACTATATGTTAAAGTCAGAAAGTGGTATCTCTTATACAACGCTTACATAGCGACTTGGAAAATTTTAAATATTTATTTGCAGGGACGGTGGACGTGGCATCCAATATTTGAACCAAACTTGTTATGTTGACAATTCACATAAACTTTCATGCCAAATTTGGAGTCTCTAGGTTTTTTATTAGCTGAGATATTGACTCTCAAACAGATGGACAGACAGGGCTTTATTGACTCGGCTAGTGACCGCTTTGCGGGGTCTACCACGTCTCCTTCCTCACGATATATACATTTGCACAAAGTTAGTATACCCTTTCTTAATCATTTTTAATGGACGAAGGGTATAAAAAGTCCGAAGGTTTATTGCCAACTTCTGACTAAAATTAAATTAATACCCTCTGCAATGGTATAATTAATACATACATGATAATGAAAGTGTGAGATGGGGAAATATAACAAAAAGTCAAATATTTAGTGCAATGTAAATAATTGAAAATATAAATAAAAAATTAAATAAATACATTGCCAGTTGAAATTTTTGTATCATATATTATTAAGGCATTTTATATAATGTTTTGCAAAGCAATTAAATTCTGTTGCTCTGCACACTGTAAATTAATGAAAACTTAAAAAACATTTCCAATTTTTTTTGTCGAGCAAAACATTTTGAAAAATGCGCATTCCATTTGATTGAAAACAAACGCGTCCATCAACTTTGTAATTTGCACAAATCAAATCTTAATTAATTGCACATTAATTTAGCTCGTCGGTCCGGACGGTCGTTCATTAGCCACAGTTCACAGGGTCAGAAGATGGCGGAGGAGGGACGGAGGGAAAGAGGCGGTGATGAAGGGGACAGGGGTAAAGGCAAAGTATTCGCCGAAAGGCTGCTTAATTCAATTAATTTATCGCCGCAGTGTACACAAATGATATCGAATTAAATAACGATGCATCTTTCTCGCGAGCAACCTGACACTGTGCAACAAAGTTGAGGGGGCACGATATGGCAAACATATTGAAATGGACATCCCTCAATGCGTTGCACATTGCCGCATCGTGTTGCACAGTGTAAATTGGCCATTTTTTGTACAGCATGCAGTTGGACGTCTTCTCGTGTGCCATAAATTAATCAATTCCCCGCGTAATCCTTTATCACTTCTCGTTCCGTTTTATTGATGGGCCTCGCATTGGCGACCACAGGATGCCGCCGGGATGCCGTCACGAGCAGGCACAGGATCAGGAATCCATAGTTGCGGCACAGACAAAGGCATTCGCTGTCATTAAAAATCACAGATAAAGCCGATGGTATCTCCACTCTCCCCTCAAGGGGGAGGGGCGGCCAACAATACGCAAATAATGACGTAATTAATGAAAGCGCATAATTATCCCCGCTTTTCTCCCTCATCGATAATATTAACAGGCAGTCAGCACGTCAGGCAGCCCAGCGTGACTGCAGAAGAGGGAGAGAGAGAGGGAGCGAGAGAGGGAGCGAAAGAGGAAAAGCAATGGCCAACGATTTAAGCGTGTATTTCTCTTTTTTCTCTCGAATTTTTGTCGTTTGTTAAATCAACTTTGAATTGAATTAAATGTTAAAATTAATTTACTTGAATGTTATTGTTATTGTGGTATTAATTTTATTTAGTTTTTAATTTGTTGTTTGTTTGTTGCAATCAACAAATGCGAGGAAGAGCGAGAGACAGAGAGAGGGAGAGAGAGAGCTGCTTAAAGCTGACCCTGAACGGCGACGAGCTGCGACGGCTTCGCAGTGCGAGGCAAAAGTAATTACAACCAACTGCAGAATGCCCCCAAATGGGGGTGCAGGGGGCGTGGCAGTAGAAAGTGCCAGGCGGCAAGTGACATGTGGCAAGCTGCGCTACTGCCATTGAGTGAGCCTGACAGGCCGGGCAAACGCATTGTAATTGCCAATGGGCGAGTCCGAAAGCATAATAACACGACTCCAGCTCCAGCTCCAGCTCCAGTTCCAGCTCCAGTTCCAGTTCCCGCTGCATCTCCCCTCCGGCTGCATTGCCTCTGCCCGGCCAGCTGCCAAGTTGCTCCTTGTCTCTGAATCAAACGCAATATGGCTGCCCCCGCTTGTCTACTCGGAATGGACAGACAAGGGAACATGCCCAGAAAGGAAAGAGCTGAAGAGGTGAACAGGAGCAGGAGAAGCAAAAGAGAGAAACATGGGGCAGCATGGAAGGAACAACTTGAAAAGGTTAAAGTCAAGTGCCGCGCTGGGCAGACAAAGCGGCCGCGTATGGCCAAGGCAAGCGGAGTTAGTAGCAAGAAGGGGAACGGGCGTGGGGTCTCCAAACTTCAGCCAAGTCGTAAAGTTCGTCTACGCCTAGCAGTTTAAGCAGTCGAAACTTTTGGACCTCATCCAAGGTCTCAAGTTTGCAGAAAAAACACCAAAGCTGACGCTGTCTTTGCACTTGCTAATAAAAGCAGCGAAAATTCACTAAGCCGGACTAGAGATACTCTCTGAAAAGCAAAAGATAACCTTACAAAATGAAAAATAGAGAATTGTATCTGTGTCCCATCCAGAGTATGCTTATTATCATTACAGCAAATCAATTATATGTGGAAAGATCTTAGAAGAGGAAGATCATAATGAACTGTATATTTATCCATCTGAAGTATCATCATTCTTATTATTTTATATCAATTATGTATTTAGCAAGATCTAGGATGAAGCCTTTCCATTCTTTATACAGTTTTGAGGCATGCATAATTAACGTAATCTGAAATTGGATCAGAAGACAGATTGTTCGTTAGTTTTACCCTCGTTCAGTTACGTTTATAATGAGCTAGACAAAGTCTGGGAGTTGCCAAAGCTATAAACCAGGCCAGCGCCTCTATAAATTGGTCAGGTCTGGCCTGGCTGCCTCTCGCTTTTCTTGGGCTGCCTTGTGATTCCCTAAGGTTATCTTCATGTTGCCTTCTGGTTCCAGTTTAGTTTTTTTTTCTGGTTAATTTTCTAATTCCCCTTGAGCCTCCTTTCTAAGTTCTTGACTCTTGGCTCTTCTATTGGTTCCCCTTTTGTTCCCTTTGTTGCCACTTTGGGTCTTCTTGGACTGCGCTCTAGTTCCTTTCTGCTAGTTTCCCTTCTTAGTTCTCGCTTTCCATCTGGCTCCCCTGAGGTTTCCCTTTCTGTTTCCCTTTGGTTTCTGTGATTTTGCATTCAATTTTATGCGCGCGTGATTAAAAGTCACGTGCGTTGCAAAAGCAAGGAGCAAGTAGAGGAGGCAGGGGCTGGGGCAGCAGTTGCTGCAACTAATGGCCAAATGGCAGCCTAAATGCTGCGACTAAACAATGCTGATCTTAATCTGGCGACAACAGATGCTCGCTGCCTCGAACACTCCTAACGAGCTCGCCGACAAAACGAGACCCAAAGCGGGGGACTCCCCTTGCCTGGCTCAACCCCCTCGAAGCAACTGAAACAATGGCTAAAGGGCTGCCCAATTGATTGGTCTCGTTTTAATAGCCCCGCCCACTGGTCCGCTTAAGGTCTGAGCCAGTCTTTTGCTGCCAGAGCTCTTGTGCAACATTGTGTGGCAAATCGTGCTCTCCGCGCTCTGATGCCACTCTGATTGGCACCTGGTCTCCGAAGCGGCGACTAGCTAATTGTCGCGGCACGCGCCAAACGTCACAGCGAGCTCGACTCCAGACTCAGACTCAGTGCAGGATGACTGAGTGACGGCCTGATTGGCTTGTCGCGGCAACGTGGCCAAAAGGGAATTGCCCAATTTCAGCTGGCTGCCAATTTGTTAACATGTCTCGAAGTGGGTCAAAAGTGCAACGGTAAATGGCAGCGCGGGTAAGCGGTAAATGGCACAGATGATGCTGACTGAGGAAAGTGTTGAGTCATTGAGGAGTTTAATATGTTAACATAAGAATAATATGAGAGAATTTTGGAAATATATATTAAATAATATATATTGTAAAGCAACTTGAAAGGTGCTGCTTACTGAAGGCTGAATTAATAAAAGAGTTCCTAGGCTACAGCGTAAGCCTATTAATGCCTTATGCCCTAAACAAAACTGTTTAAATTTTTGCGACCCAGAAACCGATACCTTAGTCGCCGCACAACCTTTTGGACCCATCGCTGATCATTAGGTCCATTCTTTCTCAATATATAATACAAAAGACTGTTAAATAATTGATAATTATAATTATAATTTCTAAACTTATTATTAGTTTCTTCATTTCTTTAAATATCCAATTAATAATGCTAAAAAGGAAAATGTTCTGTAAAATTCCACCAACATATGCAACTTTAAGTGGGGTAAATCACTTTTGAATGGCAGTTCTTAAATTTCCGGCCAGTTCACACAGCAAATCCTAGCCCGAGGCTTAACACGTTGCCAGGCTGGCCACACCACAGCAACCAGGCCAGGCCTGGCCAGGCACAGACCCCGAGCAAGTGAGGCGTGGTTGGGCAGAGGCAATGCAGAAGGAGGAAAGCAGAGGGCAGTGGTGTCTGTTAGCGGCTGCCGTTGCCAACATGTGGTGACAGCGTTGAATTAAGTTATTTGTCAAATGTCGAATCGCTCGGCAGCTGCCCGCCCCATGGCAGCCACAGTGTGGAAGCCATGTCGTGTTGGGCCTAGTCGGGATTCAGTTAAGTCCAGGCAATGGTGGGCGACGCGCTGCTTTGCCTGCCTGTCAGGCGGCAGCAGTTGGCGCAAATAAAGGAAGCCCAAATATTTTATGCAAAAGCTGAAATCAATTTTTGCCAATCAATTGTAAAAAACGATAACACAAGCGGAATCGAAAGCGTTTTCCATGTTTGCTTGGACAACAGTCACGAAATGGGAAACCTAAGGCGAAGCACTTTGCAATGCTAAGACTGTTAGATACCCTATAGCCAGCAGGTTGATAGAGGGAAGGTGATGGGAGAAAAAGTGTAAGATTTAAGAGAAAGTGACCAATAGAGAGAGTTTACTGGAAGATTAAACTAGAAATTGATATTTCAATTAATATATTTTGTTGTTTTGAGGGAGATCGAAATAGTTAGAGCACAGTCATAGTATACATATATTATGTATATATTATAATAGTTAATAGTTAAATAGTATTTTTAATTTGTTTCGTATTTTGTTTAAAAGAATTCATGAACCCCAGTGTTCTTCGAATTTTTGTGATACGAAGTGTGTTCAAAGAGTATCGCGAATTTTGTACACACCTCGTACATTTCATAAGAATGAGTTAGTAGGCAAATGTGCAACATTCATCGACCAAATAAGGAAATGAAGTTAAATACATATATTAATAAATAAAATATAATAAATGTGACAAACAAAAACTAAACAAAAGAAAAAAAGAATTAAAACTCTATTTATGAACTAATTACGCAAACTATTTAGACAGCTCCCCTATCACCCGCTCTATCAATCTGGATAAGCAAAGCTTTATAGGGTATAGAATAGAGGTTGACTGACTGGATTTGTCAGGGAGCTGACAGCTGAACTAGATCAGGCGAGGAGGAGAGGAGTGCACACTGTACAGGCCGCAAGTGAATTAAAAATTTAATTTTTCAATCAGTTTGGCAAACAGTTTGGCCAAAGCTCCAGTGAGATTTGATTAGCCGAATTTGGCAATCGCAATCGAATTTGCACTCGCACTCGCATTTTCCATGTCTACATCCATTTCCATTTCCAAAGTGTTCCGAATGACTGACCGACTGATTGCGGCAGAGAGGCACAGATGGTTTGGCCTTTTTGGCAAATACCCCCCACCTCCCCGCTGATTAGGCACATCCAATGAACCTTGTACTTGTCGTGCTTAACAGCTCAGCTCGCAGTAGTCGCAGTGTTGAGGGACTGATAAGATCAGATCGAGCTGGCGCAACTAATTGAACCAGTTTTTGGGAGCGAGTTAACTAAGCTGCTGTCGCTGTTTTAGTTGAGTGTGCACCATGACTCAGGCAAGTCACTGGTGGAGATCGTTTGGCCTGTGCCTGCTCTGGCTGAGCCAAGGCTGGGCTGGATTTCTGGAGGACAATTACCCCGCCACTGTGCTGGAAGATGCGCATCTCACAACGGTGCGTAGTGTGTTTGGATGATTCCCAATCCAAACTTGATTCTCTCTCTTGATTGTGTAGCTGGAACTGCTGAAGAAGTACAAGTATCCCGCGGAGGAGCACCAAGTGACCACTGAGGATAACTACGTGCTGAAAATGCATCGCATTGCGAGGCCAGGTGCCAAGCCTGTGCTCCTCATGCACGGCCTGCTGGACAGCTCCTCCACGTGGATAATGATGGGACCGCACAGCGGACTCGGTTACTTTCTCTACGACGCTGGCTACGATGTCTGGATGGGCAATGCACGAGGGACACGCTACTCGAAGGGGCATGCCAAGCTGAATGCCAACACAGACAAGGCTTACTGGAGCTTCTCTTGGCACGAGATTGGCATGTACGATCTGCCGGCCATGATTGATGCAGTGCTGGCCACGACGGGCTACTCGAAGCTCAGTTACTTTGGTCACTCTCAGGGCAGCACCTCGTTCTTTGTGATGGCCTCCAGTCGACCCGAATATAATGCCAAGGTGCATGTGATGAGCGCCCTCGCTCCTGTAGCATATATGGGACACGTTAAGGTTGCTCTCCTGCCTTTGGCTCGTTCCACGCTGAAAATGTTGCCCGATCAGATCGAGATGATGCCCCACTCGGATCTTGGATTGACGCACTGCATGCGCTCTGCCTCCACGCTGCAAGTCTGCATGTACTACATGTGGGAGGCGATGGGTAAGGACCCAGCTGAGCATAATAAGGTGAGGATTCCTACAGCTAATCTTGCTTTGAACACATGCTAATCCTTCCTCCTTGCAGACCATGATGCCCGTCCTGATGGGCCAATTGCCCGCAGGCTGCAGCATTCGCCAATTCCGTCATTATATTCAACTGCAAGCATCGAATCGCTTTGCCCAGTTTGACTTTGACAAGGAGAATCAACGCATCTATGGGCGTGCCACGCCTCCGGAGTATGCGCTGGAGAAGATCACTGCGCCAATTGCCTTGTACTATGGACAGAATGATTACTTGGCTGCTGTGGAGGATGTGCAGCGACTGCGTAAGCGATTGCCGAATGTGGTGGAGGATCACTTGTATCCCTACAAGAAGTGGAACCACGTGGACTTGATCTGGGGCATCAGCGCCAGGCGTCGTGCCCAGCCACGCATGTTGATGGTGATGCAGCGCTGTGAGGCGGGCGAGGGATTGAATGGGACTGGATCAACCACGGAGCAGGGGGAGTTGGTGCCCACGCCCACCATTGCGGGAGAGGATGGGGAAGACGAGAGGGAGCAGCAGGAAGGGGAGGAAGATAAGGAGAAGGAGACAGAGAAGTAAGCAGAGAAGCAGGATGAGCTGGATGAGGTTGAAGGAAGTTTAAGATAATCGCTTATGCTGCTCTCTTCTACAGCTCACAGTCTCTCTTTCTCTCTGTGTTGCTTATCTATTGCTGTTTGTAAAACACTATGAATAAAAGACACTATTCTATTGGGTTGCCCAAAAAGAAAGTAAATGCATTTTTAATAATAATGCATTTTTAATGATAATGAACGGTTGATTTTGGTATATTTAACTTCTCTCCTATCTCACGCTCAGTTACATGACGATCCAATTCGATTAATGCTTGATTTGGTCATCATCAACTTCAATTGGCCGACCTGAACGTGGCTCATCTTTAAGTGAAAAATCTGCAGAACGGAATTTGCGAAACCAATTTTGGTACTGTCTTCCTTTTAAGGCTTCATCACCATACACATCTCGTAACTTTTTAGCAACCCGCTCCGCGGTTTTTCCTTTACGGAAATAATAAAGTAAAATATGACGAAAATGCTCCTTTGTGGGCTCCATATTAAAATTGACGCCAAACAAACAAATGTAAACAAAATTTCACGCGCTATTTTTCTAAAGCAAGCTAAAAGTAACAGCTGGTAACTGACAGAAGAAAGAATGCAATTACAGAGTCACAAGCCGTTGAAATAATTTGTCAACGCCGACTATATGAAAAACCGCAATTACTTTTTGGGCAACCCAATAGTATATTATATGAATGAAAGAATTGCCTTTTCAACATCTTTATACCCTTGCAGAGGGAGACTTGAGAGACATCTTCGACCTTATAAAGCATACATATTCTGAATCAGCATCAACACACGAATTAACTTAACGTATCAGTGCCAAACAAAGACAGTAATCGATGTATTATTATGCAGTTCTTCACTATTATATATCACAAGCGTAGGAACGATCGGTGTATACTAGAACCTACAAGCGTACAGAACCTTCGGCATGGCGAAAGTAGCCTCTGGTTCTGGTTTTGGATTAATACCAGGTGTACAAGTATGAAATGTCGTTTTTTTTTTAATCAAAAAACACGTTAAATTTTGTGGAAAAAGAAAAAATCATATATTCTAAGTATTTGCCGTCGCTAGCTACACATTTTTCCTATCTCTCGGGCAATTTGTGGATTCCTCGCCAGTAGAACTCATCGTCTTTTGCGGCGAACCATTCATCGAGCTATTTTTTCATATTTTCGTAAGCTTTTGAAGCGCTGCTCAGCGAGTGCGTGTCCAATCGAAGCGAATAGGTGGTCATCGGATGGGGCCAGGTCTGGTGAATAAGCCGCATGCGGAAGCACTTCCCAATTGAGTGTTTCCAACGTGTCGCGAACCGATCTTGCCGTATGGGATGGAGCGTTGTCATGGAGAAAAATGACCTTGTGTTGTCTTTTTTGATATTCCGGTCGTTTTCTCTCTCGCAAGCGATTGGAAACTGCTTGTTGACTTACTTCCAACTGCTCTGCGAGTTGTTTTTGCGTTTGAGCATCGTCTTTATCCAATAATGCTTGCAGTTCGGCGTCTTCGTACCTTTTTGGTGGTTTTCCGTGCTCTTTGTCGTCGACGTCAAAATCACCACTTTTGAAGCGTTAAAACCACCGTTCATACGTTTTCACAGTTGGTACTTGTTCGCCAAAGGCTTCAACAAGCATTTGTTGCGATTCCGCAGCTGTTTTCTTCAAATGAAAACAGAAAATGAACACTGTCCGCGTTTGCTCTTTATTCGGCACGAAACTCGACATGTTGACTGCACTGAGAGTACACGATAATGATGCTCGATTTGCGCAAAATTATGGTGGTTCGACAGTCAAGGTTGACACTTTACATGGTCAAAGTTTTATGACAATCGATAAATATTTACGTTTGCGAGACATGTATATGTCGAACCGACATTTCATACTTGTACACCTGGTATATCAATCCCAAGTCAATACAGACACTATTAGCATCTTTATTATTTGAAAACTTTAGCCCTGTGGACACCTTTTCTTGCCCTTTTTCACTTGGGTCACCTCATAAATTGATTACCACTTGGGATCCCCGAGGAACGATCGATGCATTGTTAAACTTTGCTCATGAATAACTCGATGAAAGTTAACCTTTTAAGCTACTTTTCCTAGTGGTATTAATATGGATATTTTATGTATAAGTAAAGTAACAGTAACTGTATCAAGTAAAGTGACGAATGGGGGCAAGGAAACTGGAAAACGTTTGGGGAATTTGCGAACTCAACGAGGCGCGAAAACATTTACTCAACACTTAGCGTCAGTTGGCAGTTCGGGATGTTACAAGTTTGAGAGTTCTGGGCGAGTTTGGGCAAGTTGTGGGCAACCCGGGGGAGTAGAGGGGGGTGTAAGAGGCCAACTAGGGGTCTGTTAGAGGGGTGCAGGGGTCTAGGAATGCAGCAGGCGACGTGCGGCGAAAGTTTTTATGATTTATGAAGCGAGCGAGCAAATGCTGAAAAGCGGCAGCTGCTTAGCTCGTTCCTCTGCCCCTTCCCCATTCTCACTGCATGTCGGACACTGCGACGGAAACGGATGTGGCCGACACTCCAGAATTGCTTAGGGGCGGTGGAGAGCAAGGGGCAGGAGGCGTGTTGTGGTGGCAGCAGCTTGATATGGATGCCAACACGGATATAAAAATTGCACTTTGATGCGTTTTCCCCCTCGGCTTAAAACACACACTGAACTCAAACAGAGCAACACACACATACACACACACAGCCAGACTCCCACACACACACACACATTGAAAGTGTGTAGACAATAAAAAACTAACAAGTGAAATGGTAAACAATGCAAAGCCAAAATAATAAAAGTTGCCTGGCGGTTTTTGCGCTGTGCTCATTAAAATTTCGCTTAGAGCAAAAGTTTTGTGCATGCACAATGAAAGCAACACACACGCACACACACTCCTCACACACACACCCCATAGCAACTCCCTGCTGCACGTTGTCGGCTTTTGCATTTGGCACACAACTTTCTAAGCAGTTTGCTGTTGTTGCTGTTCTTGTTATTGTTTCATTCGCGGGCTAAAGTTAAGTGTGTAATTTATAAAAGTGTCTGAGGCGGTGGTGGGCGTGGCAACAGCAAACGCAAATAGTCGCATATTGTCAACGACACATTTTCCGCCTGAGCCGACGACAACAGCGGCACAAACAACAATAACAACAACTGTGGTGCAACAAGAGGAATCTGCAGCACGACACACAACCCCCCAATGCGAAATTGGCACAATGAACTTTCGCTTGTGTGAAGTCTTTAGCTAATGGGCAAATTCGCACAACGGCGAGAGTTAAAACAAAACTTGTTCGCTTAATTCCAAACAAAATGAAATTCTAACCTCAAAAAGTGAAGCAAAAGAGAAAAGAAATGAAAAGAAAAGAAAGAAAACAAGTAAACGAAGGAGCTTGGTAAAAGTTAGTACAGCTGCAACTGAAGAACATATGCTATAAGCAAGCAAGTTATGTAGTCGATTACAATAAGAAAACGTCTTTGAATATTTACGATTGAGGTTAGGTATATTCAAAAATTGTCAAATAACTCTTAATGGATAAGCGACAGACATCGATAACAGACCTAATGATTTAATGATCAGTCATTTCAGTTTATTTTTGAAATTGTCTCGAATATGAATATAAATTGTTCCCCCTAATGATATTATAATAAAGCAATATGTTATAATTTCCGAGCTTTGACTTATCATAATAATACACAACAATAATAAAGTCATTAATTATCGATTTTAAATAGTAACAAATATAGAAATATGACATCATCCCATACAAAACATGGTAAACTAGGAAAGACAGTCTTAAACTAACCCAATATAATCCAAATTTCCACAAAATGCCCGAATTTCATGTTATCATTTGTCAATTATGGTAATAATCGTACATAATAATCATAAATTATAATGAACTCGATATTTATTGAGTGCTAAATTATAGTATTATCATAAGACATACTATGCAAGAGAGAGAAAGAGATGCAGTAAAACAAAAGGACTTAGCTAAATGCCATCCATTTTCATTTTGCTCTTTCCAAGCTCACTCAACTCCCCTCTCCATCAGCTTTAGCCTCTCTTCCTCTCACTCTCTCAACCTGAAATCTCCCTCCATTAAAATGAAACACATTCAAAACGTAGTTTTTAATATGCATTTTTAATATTTATTATGTTTTGTTTTTGTTTTTCATATGACTTCATGAATAAACTCGTTATGTGTCGGGTCGTGTCGTGGTGCCATGAATACGTTCTTTCAGTTTTCCGTAATGTTTTCAATTCATTATTATGCTTAATAATTATTACAATTATAAATATTAAACATGCATAGTATTGTTAATTTCGTTTAATTTGTTTTGCCATCGCTTTCTGCACTGCTCGTGAATAGACTTAAATGGAAAAGTATAAATAGAGTTTTTTTTTTAATTATAATTTAAATGTTACACATGTTAAACTAGCCAATACATATGTCTGTCTGCCTGCCTGCATAACGGCATTTGATTAATATATGTTTATAGTATGTATTTGTATTTATAATATATATATTTATAGATCATTATAAACTGCACAAAAAACACATGGATAGCCCGGTAATTACACGAAGTTAAAAATTAGTAGTAGTATGCTAATATTTACACGAAACTTAACCGATATACATACCAAGTAATGTTAATATTATATTAAATATAATATAATAAATAGTTTTATCGAATTTTATAAGCGCGAAACTCTTGGCTTTTCTTTAGTTTTTCTTTGTGGTTTGGATTGTGTACTTGCAACTTTTAGCTTGTGTGTGTATGTGTGTTCTGAATAATTTGTAATTCTTAAATCTTTTTTGCACATTTAACATCAAGAAATGCATGAAAATTGTCTTTACTTTGTCAGTGTTTTTCATATTTATGAAGCGATAACTTGTCTTAGCTAATAAAAACTTTCCATTCAGTCTTTAAACTAAAAACTTGTGGGCGTGACAGCGCCTGAAACACCCAACATGTTGGTATTTTATTTTGATTTGATACTTTTTTGCCTCGTTATGGAATCGTATGTTATTGTATAATATTATTTATAAACTTTGGCTTGCAATTAAACACGCAAAATGTGCTCGCTAGACACGCAAACACACACAGATACATACACATACATATGCAAGTTCAGAAATACACTAATTGCTAATGGATTCAGTATTTTATATATTTTTTATAATTTTTTTTTTTTAAATTGATGCATTTAAGTGTTGTTGTTATTATTACTTTATCCCCTATTAGGTTCTTTTTGGTGTTTTGCACGGTGCTTGATTTTTGGCTTTGTGTTGCAGAAAAGAAACATTTTGTCGGATTTGCCGCTGTCAGTTTTATAATAATTCCCTTTTCATTTTATTATATTTTACATGCAATTTCGTCGTTAAATGTTTTCAATTATTTTCAATAATTTTTTGATTCATGCAACGTTGTTCATTAGCTTCCCTTTCATATATGTATGTATACATACATATACATACATATATATATGGATTGATGCATATATATTCTCCTTCTTTGCAGCAGCGTTTTGAAAACTCCACATTGATTTTGCGAATACGAGAGATACGAGTAGATTGTGTAGATATGTCGCTAAACTTTGCCCGAAACTACAGTTAGAAGCATAGGTGTAAGTATAAGTGTGTGTGGTTATGTTATAAGCTATGTATATAGACACCGATAACTGTCGATAATTGCCAAGCTATATGTACAGAATTCACTACTCCCCCTTAACCCTTTTCAATCGTCTAAAAGTAATCCATTTTGGGCGCATCCAGAGCCGTGTGCATGGTCAAAGTGACGCCACGATTGATGCTCACTGCCGGATAGAAGACCCCATAGAGATCTCGGAATGCCACAGAACCCTGTGGCATCTCATTGACCAGAAAACTAAGTGTATGTCGCTCCAGATCCAACAATACGCCAATTGTGCTGCCTGTGGTGATGCCACCCTCGACACGACGCTCGTGTATGGAATTGTGCTGGAACCACGAACGTTGTCTATCGATGTACATGGCGAAGGACTTCTCATCTTTGCCTGAAATCGATAGGAGAGTTATAGAAATATAACATTAGTATAGGGAATTTATTAATAGAAGTATAACAGACCAAGTCAAACCACTGTTTATACTTCTTTCGTCTTGAGTTGGAGTAGAGTTTAGAAGAAGAGTCTTACTCCTTTCATAATATCTATATATCTTTAATTTAACTATAACTATATGTTCTCCAAATTGGGTAAAGGTCTTGTGGCCATTTTAGTAACTATGTTGGGTTCGATTATGAATATTATGTGTGTCTCTGTCTACGATATTATTCCAAGTAGCACGTCTGTTTTCAATATCACACTCTCCTCTTTTCTAACACAAAACCTTAACGTAATTCTTTTCCTCTTTATCTCCTATTTCTTATCAACTTCTCACTCTACCTCCGTATACAACTTTAGCAATATTTATATACTTATCCCCCTTTCCTTCCATTTCACACACTTTTCTACTACTTTTTCTCACTTGGGAAATTTCTTTTACCTTGTGCCATCTGTCTGTCTCTTCATAATACTTTAAACGATAGAACAACAACAACTGGGACAACTTACAGTGGGAGTCGTAAGACAACTTGGCAAAACTGCATTGTTAGTGTCATTGTCAGTCGCCTGGGGGCGCCACCTGCGTTTGCATATGAAAACTTAATTTAGAAACTTGAGCGCGAAGTGCAGCCGGCACTTTTGGGAGAATCTTTACTCAGCTGCGACACGTGTTAAACGGCGCATGAATCGTAAGTCGTGAGGGCTGTGAGTCATGAAGGTCGTGAGTCGTGAGGGGCGTGAGTAGCCTTAAAAATAATTTCAAATTGCTCGGCAAGTTTCTTTCCCGCTCTCTTCTTCTTGCATTTCTGCACTGTGAATCCGCGTGCCGCAAATAAACTTTTGTCAAGCGCGCCAAGTTTAAGTGCCGCAGTTTTAATTACTTTTGTCTCACTGCCAAGGCAAGAAGAGTCCCTATCGCCCCCGACTACCCCTCCCCCCTTTTCCAACTCCTTCTGTGATCCCAGGGCATTTTCAATCAATTTGCCATTGCATACTTTCGGGCGTCTTGCACGTCTTTGTTTGTGTTGTTTGTTGGCACCTAGCTCAAGGCTTAAGGCGTTGCCTTGCCAGGGGCAGATGTGGGTGGCGGGGGGAGGCACGTAGAGGGGAGGGGCAGACGGCATTCTGTTTCGAAACTGAAACTTCGTCGCCAGGCACGCCGGAAAGTTTTACGCACACACGCAACACAAGAAATGGCAAAAGTTTTCGGTCACGCCCACCAATCGAAATGACGTCGCCCCCGCCCCCGCCACCCCCTTCCCCAGAGTTGTCAGGCATTATATTGGCTGGCAAAAGTTTCGCCTTGCTCCCGATCCCGATCCTGGTCCTGGTCTGGCACTCACTTACTTATTAGCTGGCAAGTTTTGCGCATACGATTGGCGTTTTGTCAACGCTAGGTGGCGCTGTAGAAATCTATTTGTTGTGCCGATTTTCAGCTGCAGTCGCTTCCCCTTCCCCTTCCCCTAAACAATTTCTTTTATTTTTGTGCAAAGTTTTGTGAAAGCTTTCCAAGTGGTTTCCTTATCCCCCAAGTGGGGAAAGAGTTCTCACAGCATTGTTAATTGAATTTCAAATGCCCATGGTAACCCATTGAGAACTAGGAAACCCCCCACCCCTACCCACTTCACTCCCTACTTACCCAACATTTTGTTGCGCGCCACATCGATGCGGGCCACACCGAATGCCGGATCCGTGTCTGCCGTGTAGTTGTCAATGGTGAACTCCCAGTAGTGGACGCCGCGCGAGAAGCCCACCGAGCCGAGGGCCACACGATGCTCCCATCCCTCCACAGAGACGGTGGCATTATTTTTGCTGAAGATTAAACCCGACCCGGCACCGCCGCTCAGTACGGGATCAAACGTGAACCAGGCCACTGCAACAGAAGAAGAAGAGGAGGGGGAATTAGTAGAGGAACAACAATAACAAGTAATGGAAAATGAGTGAAAATTGAAGTAGCCAGCAGCAAAAACCGAAAGAGACAGAGACAACAAAAAGTGAACATAGTCTCCAAGGTGCCAGTTGAGAGGGTAAAGAGTGAGAGCGGGGTAGAGAGAGGGAAGGGGGGGGGAATGCAGGCAAAAGAGTATTGCACACTGGTTCGTGTATGAGCAAGAAATGGACTGCAACTGTTTAAAAATGAATGCAACCCAGTTGCCATTTTCACATTTGGCAAACTTGCCATGGAAATAAGATTTTATGATGCTGAAAAACTGAAATGCATTTAAATATTCTTAGAAATGTGTGTTGTGAATAACACTTCGTGTACTTATATATATATGGTTTGATGGAGATATCAAATTAGATAGTACTAGGGAATCAGAGAAGCGGAATGTAATCAGTCTAAGCTCTTCACAGTACTGAAATGATGAGCAAAGCCATCAGTTAATTATTAGAATCATTTAAATACACTTTAAATGTGTGTCTTTAATAACACTATATTACTTTGATGAGCAAATGGGTGCTGAAAATAATACTAATTTATTCTCATGAGGCAACTGAATGAGATAGGAAGAGCGAAAGCAGATACTTCCTAGTAGTTTAATTTAAATATTCTATAATGTATATAAATGATCTGTAAAATGTGTGCTGTAAATAACACTATATACCATAGGGAGAGGGAACGCAGCTAATTCCTATTTTATTTATATACACAAATATTTAAATATTAGTGATGTAAACGACAATTCACACATAGTTCTGATGAGGCAATGGAATAAAATGGGAAGAACGCAATCAAATAATTTAATTTTCAATTTAGTGTTAGTACTAATAAGTTTCTTTAAAACTAATGCACCGATGTTAGAAAAGAACTGCAGCAGGATGCTGCACTTTCTACCATTCTGACAGCACTTGTACCACTGTGCAATGTGTTAGCTGGCAATTTTCTCTATTGTCAAAGCTCAAGTGGCCTCGACCAGTGGCCAGCAACGAGTGGAGGAAGTGGGAGCATCGAGCAGGGGCCCTCTAGTTGCATTCCACTGTACTCGGGTCCATTGCAATGCCAATGTCCGATAGTTTATGCTGTTATGCGCCGCAAAGTATGCCACGAGCAGCGCCCGAGTCGAGTACTTTATTAAATTTACTTTTATTGTTGTGGTGCATTAAGTGGCCAAAGAGAGTCGAGTCGAGTCGAGTCGGTTGGGGAATGCGGCTAAAGGCAACTAAGCCAACTAGAGGATAAGTCTGAGAGCATGATGTGGCACACTGGTGATGATGATGATGACGCTGCGGCTGCTCTGCACCAGCATCAAGTGAAGCTCTTTTATTGGCCACGGCTAGGCAAGGCAAGCTAAGGCAATTGTGCGGCCAAAAGCAGCCACAAAGCAGCCAAGTAGCCCTGGCTAGAAGTTCATTGTTTATGTCCGAATATGACTTTGCGATAATGCCAAGCGATTTATCGAAAACAAATAAGGCTCCGCCTGGTCCAGACTTGAGTTAAGACTGGCCTTAATGCCAAGTACTTTGGCAGCTTGGTCATGCAACAGGCAAAGGGTCAATTAATCCTTGACGCTTAACGGCAATAAAAGCTGCTATAAGATGTCTATAAATAAGTAGGAAATTGAGAGAGAGCCTTGCGTAATTGAAGCTATTTACTTGTTGTGTGCTACGTGCAAGTGGTTAATTTTAGTGCCTTGTTGTCAAGTTACTTTGCCTGTATTGCGAAGTAGAACTGAGTTGTGTGGAATTTCTGAATATTTTCTTGTGCAGTTGATATGCACAGCGGGTAATACCAAATTAAATTAAGTTAGTCCTATCCATAGCAGAGATCGGACATTCTAAACTAAGCAAATTCTTTTATTGATTGAATTGTTACTCTCTCTGTGCATTTGTTATATATTGATAATAAGCAAAATTGCCTGAATTTTGAATCAGACTTGTGGCAAGCAAAATTTATTTATTTTCCCTTGTGTATTTTACTAAAAGTAAACTTAATGAATTTAGCCCTACACACTTCTGACAGTTAAACCCTATTAAGAGCTTTAATTCTCTTAATTATTGACTGAATTGTGCCTCCCACTTGGTAGCACGTATTTTAATTTGTCTTAAGCCAATATTATCAGATAAATTATGGACTCCAATGACTTCCTCTTTCCCGTCTAAGCGACTCCAACTCTTCCACCACTATCTCCCTAATTTGTTTATTCTCAAGTCCGGCCCCATTCCTCCCCCGCCAGTTACTCAGTCAGTCCAATCCATTAGCAATTTAGTGGCAAGCCGCACATGAAGCGTTACGTGTCATTAACTGTTACCCGCACTCGCTTTACTCTTTTCCACTTTACCTCTCTTCCCCTAAACCCTTTACCCCCTACACAGTACCCTTATACTCCTCCTTACTCGTTAACCGGAGAACGTTACCCGTTAATTACTTAGGCGTGCGCGGCGCAATGTAAACACTTTATAAAATAACAATTTGCCCCCGAGTTGCCTGCGCTGTCTCAAGCTGTCGCTCCCTGCAGCAATAATCAATTAAAAGTCGCAAATTAACGTGCAGCAACTAATAAAACGTCAGGGATAGAACAGGACACGGCCAGAACTGCGCTGGCTGTGGCAATTTTATAAATTAAATAACTCGAAGCTTCAGTTTCATTTGCCACGGGAAAAGAAGTAACAAGGAGAAAGGGGTGGTCTGCTCTGCGGGGGAAGGGAGACTTTGTCAGGTGGCGCATGCATCAATCAAGTGAGAATTGGATTGCGAATGGAGCTGCCTTCGGCCAGTTGGCCAGAGGCGCTAAAGGGGTCAATGGCTGTTTGACATGCAAAGCACGACAGGAAGGAGACTACGGGGGGTGGTTGGGGGAGTTAACGTCACGGGTTCGACCGAAAAGGATTAAATTATAAAACAGTTGGTAAAAGTAGCTCAAAACAGAACCGACACTGGCCAGGAAACAGCTCAGGATACGCCAGGAATGAGAGACGCAGAGAGAGAGAGAGAGTGGGAGAGAACGAGAGGAGGGAGTCTAATTGAAAAAGCTAGTACGAATCGGGTATACCCGAAAGGGGGATAGGGATAGGGGCAACTCACCTTCGGCCGTTTGCAATCCAATCAGCTCGGAGTATTCGCCCTCGCCGGCGTTGTTGAATGCCTTCACGCGGGCGTTGTACATCGAGTTGAAGTGCAGCCCGTCGACGGTGCAAATGGTCTCCTTGCCGCAGTAGACCTCCTGCAATCGTAAGTATTAGTATTTAAAGATATTCATTCACTCATTCACACCCGTTCAACTCCGTCGGTACTCACTCGAAATTCACCGCCGCTGCCATCGTCCAGTTCCAGCACGTAGCCATCGACGAAGGAATGATTCGGCGGCTGCCACGCGACAGTCACTGAGTTGTTTTCCGCTGAGCAATCTGCCGGCAGTATGGTGGGCGTCATGGGTGCTGTAGGGGCGGGTGGGCGAGGCAAATTAATGCAAATTTAAATTATATCATAACTCGTTGTAGGTTAGTGGGTGTGTGCTTGTAGGTGTGTGTGTCTGTGTTAGTAGAAAAACTAAACTTTAAAGTTTACGGAAAGAGAAAGAAGTTAAGGAAAACAACCAACGGAAAATGTAGGAAAACTAAGGACTTCCCAGTGAAAATTGTGTGCTACCTTTACCTTTTATAAGTGAAACTAAAACTTAAACTAAATTTAGTCAAAACAAAGTTGAGCTGCAGAAAACAGTGGAGAAACTTTGAAAACGTAACTCATCCTATCCTTTAACTTGCATTTTAAGTTAAACAGATAATGATAATGATGATGCTTATAAATACAAATGCTTTTTTTAGTGTTGTAAAATGGTAAAGCAACTTTAAGGGACAGCATCAGAGAACAGAAAGTAAACTCCAGCTTTTCTTAAAATGTAATTTACAGCAAAACAATTAGTGATAAATGATAAATACGCCTTATTAAGTGTTGTAAAACGTTCACGAAAACAAAAAGTAGCCCAACCCAACCTCAAATTTGAATTGAACGTTAAACAGATAATGATATATGATAAATACGCTTAATTAAGTGTTGTGAAACGCTTCCGAAAACAGAAAGTAGCTCATCCTAACCTTAAATTAAAATTTAAAATCAAGCAGACAATGATGGATGACAAATACGCATTTTTAAGTGTTGTAAAACGTTAAAGAAACTTAAGTTAAATGATTTAACAGCAACTAAATGCGTTCTTAGTTTCCATTTCGACCCAATTCCGTAAAAAGCACTCAATCAAATTGTTTTCCGTACTAAAGCAGAAAGTGTTGTCATAAAGTGCAATATTTAGGATGAAAATAAAGCTGATTGAATGTTAAATGAGTGCGACAGCAAAAGGCGATGGGCAAGGGGAGTGGCACTTAAGTGTCGCCAGCAGAAACCATAGAAAATCTGTCCCTTGGTTTGGCCCAAGCCGAGAAGCTTTATATTCATACATTATAGACTAATTGCGCCACGCCTCGCAGCAGCGAAAGGAGCATAAAACGTAAGGGCTGACAATAAAAATTTATGACACGAATAACGGGAATAACACAGCAATGTGAGTGATCCCTCCTCCCCGAAGTGTGCCACAAAATGGGGCATTAAAACCGGCGATGACAGCGAAGCCGTTGACATCGAATTAAAAAGGCGCCAAGCTGTCAAATGTCAGAGAACGGCAGGTAGAAAGTTTGCTCTCGTTGGGAAATTTATTAGAAAAGCGCGAGCGGAAGTGAAAAGGATATGGCCAAGCCAAAAGGGATAAACCTCAGAGCCAGGCCCGGGGCGGGTCAGTCAGTCAAACGCAAAAATGTCGCAAAAATAAAAACATCAAAAAAATGAAAGCTAAAGCGTAAAATAATGAAGACGAGCGAGAGGGAGGAGACAGAAGGAGGGAGGGAGCATCAAATAAAACCACCGAGAAAAGGCGAAAATAATAAAAAAATATAAAAATAAATGTGCGTAAAAAAATTTATGTCATTTGAGGCTCTGAAGCCCCCCTTTCTCTGACAGTTTGCGTGCGGAAGTGGAAATATTTTGACAGCATTTTTATACCCTCGTCGAGGGGTTGATGATGCAATGCAAAAGGGGTTTCTTTTTTGCGGTATACTTGTTACTTATTTTGGAATTTATTCAGGAATTAAAAATGTGCTTTAAATCGGAAAATGAAAACATGAATCATTCTACAATATATAGGGTATTTAATATTCGTCTATGATGTTGTTGCAGTTGGCATTTTCTGCTTGTTGTCGAAATGAAAATGTGAAAATTATTATGCGTAGGCGCGTACACCGAAACAAAAGCAAAAGCCATGAAAAAACAAAATGGCCGACAATGGAAAATTGCAATGAGTTTATATGAGTATGCGTATGTTGTGTGTGTGTACATATGTGCGTGTGTGTGTGTGTGTGATAGCCATAGCACCAAGGAAGAAGTTTTGAATTGTGTTTTTTGTATTTCGATTAAAACAACGCAAGAGGAAAATATGTGATAAATTTGATGATGAAAATTATTTCTTGTGAAACAAAAAAAAAAGCAGTTAAGAATTTTGTTTGGTTTTGCTGTTGATGTTGTTGTTGTTGGGGGTTGCATTTTAGTTGCTCACCTGCCGGACATCTTTCCTCCTCATCTTTGACTGCTAACATATTGTGTATCGATATTTTTTGTATTTTTTACAATATATATTTTTGGCATTTTATGAGAGCAAGCAGCACACACAATAAAGGCAGCGCGAGATAAAAGAGAAGCACAAAAAGTTAGACATTTATATAGCACACATATGATAATATATAGTATGTGTATATCGTATATGGCATAGGGTATATATATTAAATGGTATATGGTTTATTTTGATTAATATTATTGCTTGAGTTGCACTCATAAATCCTAAACAATTCGAAATGAGAAAAGTTTCAAGTTTCAACACTTTCATTTGAATTGCTTTCTGCTGTTATTTTTGGTTTAAGGTGTGTGTGTGTGTGTGTGTGTGTGAGTGTATAACTGTGTGTGGGCCCCTTTCTTCAATGGAAATTTGTCAGGCACGAAATGGAACTGCGATTCGTTTCGCTTCACACTTTGCACTTTGTCCCGGTGCTCAACACTTTTCTATAAATAGAGTGAAGTCGGGGGAACTCCCCACGTTAGAGAAGGGGTTTCCTCTCCTGGGAAAACCTCCATGCAACCTCCTCTGCTTAACTATCTCAACTATTTTTATATGATTCTCCAGAGCGCACTTCTCTCCGGCACTTATGAGACCCTCAACACTTTGGTGCAGTGAGTGTGGAGAGAGTGAGAGTGGGGAGTGTATTAAGGTGTGGAGAAATGCTATTTACAAGTATTGTGTGTGTGTGTGAAATTAGTGACAATATTTACGATACGATCTGGTTAAGCAACATAATATTATGGGACTTTAAGTACAGCTATAAATGCTAAGAGGGTTGCACACCCTTTCCAGTTTTAATGGAAAGTATTGAAAGCTGACGAGAGCTAATACGCCAAGTTTATGAAGCGTTAACTTCGTGTTTGATTGAGAATGAGATCTAATTGAAATATAATAAAAGTTTCTGTCAAATGGAATACAATCTTGTCAAATATAGAAAGATATATAGACAAAACATTAAGGTTTCTAGAGAGAGTCTTCCATATGTAACTGAACTAACTACAGCTCTCTTTCATGGGTTTATTTCTTGTTAGCAACTCGGTTTAGTTAGAACAACTTTCAAAGTACACTTAACAATCTTAAGTTCTAGTCAAGTTTTACGCACCTTTCATTTGTATGAAATTCAAATTGTCAATGGCCCTGGCCAGGGCTGCATCGTCGAGGGTCAAGTCGACAATGGGCGAGACACGGGGCGCAGCATTGGTAACCTCCTGGTGCCAAGTCATGTCCGTATTGGCAACGCGATTGATCAACATGGAGCCAACCTAAAGAAAGTAGAAAGAGAGACTAGTGAGTACCCTATACTGCCAGCAGATACCCTGTAATATGTATACCTGCAGAAAGGCGGCGCTGTCAGTCTCTTTCAATGCTTCAATGCAGAACTGAATCAAACCCGTTGTCTGTTGCAATTTTCCCGTGCAGTTCGATTGTTGATCCTGTGAGTAACGAAAGGAGGAGAAAACTGTTTGACAACTGGTTGACTTAAGCTGTGGGATGATTGTACACACCTTAAGTATTCTGATTTTGGTATCCTTGTCATTGCGAATGGCCTCCAGCAGATATTCGCGACGGTCGTGAATCGCCTGGATAAGCGCCTCGCACTGGGCGTGCACCAGACGCTCGAATTCAATGCAGGATTCCTGTGTGCCAGAGTAAACAATTAAAATGCATATAAAGTATGTCGTATATATAGATATATTTGTATATATATCTATAGTATATGTCTGTGCTGTGCTTTCTTTCTTACCGTTACTTTGTCGCTCATGCCTTTGAGCCGCTGTATGAATTCGGTCGTGGAACGTGCCTTCTCCGACAATTGTTGCAGATTGTGCGAGAGTTCCGTCTGCGAAGAGAAGCCAAGAGGAAAATAAAACATGAAATCCAGATAAAGCCATGACATCAGTGGCGCAAAAAAGAATTACACTATATGCCACCATATCGTATAGTAGTGGCACGAGTCGTAAAATTTTACGGCTTTTTTATGAAGTGCCGGCAAATGCGGCGGACTTTAGTCACGCCTGCGGCAATGGCAGCGCTTCCTACTCTCCTCTGCTCTCCTTCCCCCTTGCGTTTTCATAGTTTTTCTCACTCGTGTCAAAGTCAAGGACTGTGCAAAGAAACCGAATGAATTACATGGCCGCGGGACAAAAACACAATTTCAATTCCAATTCAGATTCCAATTCGGATTCCGTTTCTCCGTTTCCAATTTTAACTTTAATCTGCAAAAATGCATTGGGGAAAGTCCCTGCCTCATTTTGTTTGTGTGTTGAATTTTCAGGCAGGCACCGCAACAAGGGGAAAACAACGTTGTCGTTGCGGTGCAGCCGTCGCGACAACAATTGCACTTGACATTGACATGCGACAAATTTCGCAACAATTAAATTGCGCATACGCCGCGTCAACCCGCCTCAGCTTAACAAATTTCAATTCATTAGCATTAAAACTGTGACGGCAGCAGAGACGGCGTCGCCTCTTCCCGTTTCCTGTTGCTAGATCTGGCACTGGCCTCGGACTCTGCCTCGGTAATGAGGCGTGTCGCCTGCCAGCCTGTTTTATCCTGTTCTTGCTTCGTGTTGCCCTGCGGGCCACTTGGCATTGAAACGTGCGTCCGTCCCACAATTATTTCTGTTTCCTGCCACACACAACCTGAACCCGAACACATTGTCCAGCTGCTCAAGTGTCTGCCAGACGGGGTAGTAACATCCACAGCAACAATAGAAACAGCAGCAACAACAACAACACGGACTACAGCGACAGTGCTCCCCTTTTAATGTCCGCCCGAGGCATTTACATGCTTTTCACTTTTCTACCCAAACAACTCAATGAATGCCAGTTGCCCCCAGACCGTCCCTCTCCCACTTCTCTCTCATCTCTGGCTGGCTGTGTCAGACATGGCGTATACTCATTACCTTATTTGTAGCATCTTGTTTGTTGATTATTTTATTCTATTTGCCATTCGTCGCTTCTCTATTTGCCTTTTTCTCTGCCTGCCCCCAATTAAAGTTGCCAACGTAAACAAGGAGGCGTGGCAAATTTTAAGGTTAACAATTTGCAGTTAACTTTTTTAGAGTAAGCAAAAGGTAGCGTGGAGTTTATGTATGTATATACAATAAATTGGCAGGAGATGAGCACTTGGCACATAATGGAATTTGTGATAAGGGGTGGATTGGAATTAATAGCAAATTTTGGCAATTTTTAAATAATCTGCAGATTGAAAATTGAATAATATGATATTCCTGATGCAAATGAACTTAATTTTAAGAAGGTTATCACATATCGTATATAATACAAGTTAACGAACGAATTTATGTATCTTCGCAAGGAGAACACATTAAAAACCTGTAAATTTTTGGCTTTCTAAGATGACAAAGCCACATCTTTCAAGCGATGAAAGCAAAAACAAAATAAACTTTAAATTGCAAACTGTTTCTTTTTGTCAAAGTTCAGCAGTAAACTTCATGAATTTAATCTGCAAGAGAGTCAATTCAATTTCAATTTCAATTGCAGCACAATATTTGCATTCCATTAGCAATTTGAAATTCTCTTTAACCTCTGCAAAATACAGAGAAACAATTACTTAAAGCCATAATCCGGCTATTTAGCCATAGAAAAGCCAACTGCCAGCAAAGAAGATGGAAAAGTGTGTTTAAATAATAAATGCATTTTTCATGCTTTTATAATTTCGACAGAAAAACAAAACACTGACAAGATGTGGAAGCAATTTTCAGGAACCCAATTACAAGCAAATATTCCGTAGACAGGCGTCTCTCATTAGGCAGCTTGGAAAACATGTTTCCTCCTTTTCCCTCTCTCTCTCTCTTACCCCTACCCCGCTTGGAACAAGGCAGCTTATGGCGATTACATTCATTAACTGAATACCCCATTGCCAGTTTCATTTCCCAATTCCAGACAGGGCTGAAAAGTCGGCAATAGAAAAGCTGCAGCTAGTAAGAAGGGGGTGGAGCAAGTGGGGGTATGCCCTGGGGGGTGGTGGTGCAGTGGCAGCCACATTGAATCTGGCTAAGTGCTGGCCAAGAATGCGCATCGCGCGCGCAGCAAAACTGTTGAAATTTAATCCCTCAAGGGTTGCTTCAACGCGCCATGCACAAAAGCTGAGAGTGGATGGAAGGTGGCGGGAAAGCGGGCTGGGGGCGTGATTTTAAATATGAAGTGGAAGCTGAAAGCGGCACTCGGACGTCGGCTAATGCCGAGCGTCTGGTTTGCATTGATAAGCTGACGCAACAGCCCCGAGTTGACTGCCTGTCCCTTCCTCCCTTGCCTAGAAGACCTTTTGAAATATTTTTAGTACGCCTCACTTTGCATTCAACTCCCCCTTTGTCTGCTCTCTCTCTCTCTCTCTCTCTCTCTCTCTCCTTCTCTCTCTCTCTTTCTCTGTTGCTCTGACGCATCATCATAAAAATGTGAGTATCAAGTGCGCAGTCCGAATGCCTCCACTTGGCCATGGCTTTTATCAGACAGTAAAAATAATATGACATATTTATGCGACGCAGACTGCGACTGAGACGCGACGCCACGCGGCGACACTGAAGACATTCAAAGTTGCCACGCATGCAAATCATGTGTGGCGACTCTGTAAATAATAAAGAAGCCTTGCCAGGGCCAGGTACACGTATAAACCCTTCTCTCCCGCCCTCCTGCCACACTCCCGAAGTGCCTCTGACTTCCTTGGCATAACTGACAACCTTGTGACACATGTGACAGTGCCAGAAACAGAGGGTGTGAGAGAGAGAGAGAGAGAGAGGGAGGTGGACTGCAGAGAGAGGTAAGTAAAGAGGAAGAGGGAGAGACATAAATTATTGAGTTGTTAACCTGGCAAAAGCCAACCACAACAACAACAACAGCAACAAACAATTGCCGTCATCTTAATGCACTTAATACCATCGCCTCATGAGCAATGGCAATGGGAAGCACTCCCGACGAGCTTAAAGAGACATTTATGGAAATAAAACCAACATGAGCAAATAAATATCAAAGTGCACTGAGTGGAAGTAATAGTGATCATATTATAAATGCTATATTACTAATTTAGTAAAGACTGAGTTAGTTTCCCTTGAGTAATGATAACTGGGAACAGTTTGGGAACAGTTTGGGTAAGGTTAGAAATGGAATTGGAGTTGAGGAAGAAGTGTACATAATGAATATAATATGTATGGTACAGAAGGGGCTTTAAGAGTCCATTTTCTGATAGGGTATTCTGAATTGGTTTCAGCACCATTATGGAAGATTGAGAGATGGAGAGTTAACAGACAATATAAAGAAGTTAGTTAGCTACAAGTTCGGTGTGGTTCAATTTAAATATCATATTTATAGTTTCTTCGCGAAGGTACATTAAAATTTTATCATACACATATTCCTATTCCTCTAATTTTTTTTGATTCTTCCACAAACTTCATAAAGAAGTTAGCTATATGTTGAGTATGATTCAATATACACATTCATATATATTATTAACAGTAGGAACAGTATTGAATAACAAAAAATGTATTATATTATATTAACATACTCATTATTAGTATTCCTTTTATATTATACATTTCTATCACCTGTTATCTATATATATTTATCTGCTTTCTCTCTCCTCCTTCCATTCTCGATTGTCATTATATTTCTTTATAAAGTTTTTCAATCTGCTACACAAGTTTTAGCCATAAAACAGACTTTTAGTGACTATATGTGCTGCACAGCCATAAAATACATGGCTAACCAAGCGCCTTGACAACTGTAAACAGCTTCTGCTTACTTGAGCAACCAGAGAGAGGAGGCTGCTCCTGCTGCTGCTGTTGCAGCCAAAATGCAAATATGCAGCCCGTAGTGTCACATGACAGCGCACAATTTGTAGGCAGCAACATGGCCGGAAAAGAGCAGCAGCAACAACAAGAAGAGCAACAGCAACAACGCTATAGGCGCAGGCAACAAGGAACAGAGCAGGAGCTGAGCAGAGCAGAGCAGGCAACAAGCAGGCGATAAGTTGCCTGTTCACAGATAAAAATCGCAGACTTAGCGGCGACATTGTTGTCGTGCAGCAACAGCAAGAGTTGCCTGGCGCCAGCAACAGTTGCTGCTGTGTGTTGCTGCTACTGTTCTATGCGATTATCAGCATAATATTCCCCATAATTTAGTGAGTTACTTAACCTCTCTCTTCTCTGCCCTCTCTCTTTCCCTGCCACCCTTCGATGTCGTGCCGCGTCTGTGGCTCATTAGGTGCGTGTTTGTTGGCTAGAAAGTTTGGCGTGATAAAGCCAACACAGGCCATGAGCATCTTGGCTAACGACAACGCAAATGCACAAACAATTAGCCCGCTTGCGCAATGGGCCCCCAACTGGAGAGAGATCATAAATATCATCGCAGCTGAATGTGATGAATATGAATATGAAATATAACTAGCTGAATTGTATGTTAGCTTGTTTGCGGCATGTTGCACAGACGTGACAACGACTTTTACGACCACGATGGGCAGGTGGTCCCCCTCCCCCTAACCACGACCCCTTCTCCTCTGACTGTTTGAATTATAACGCATTTAAGCCATAAAGCCGCTGATATATGAGCCGACTTTAAGTAGCGCGCGCATTTGCGGCCAGTTGTTAGCCATAAAGCGGCATATAGCTGTAGCTATAGCTAGATATATACTCCGGCTATAACTGGAGGTGTTAAGCTGCTGCTGCGCGCGCACAAACATAAATATTATTTACAACAATTTCGTGCTACATGCAACACGTGGCCAGCAATTGAGTTGTAGTTTCAGTTTCAGCTCGAAATGAAGTTGTTCTTCGAATTGTTGTTGTTGCTCTTGTAACGTGATTTGTTGTTGTTTTTGTGGCTGTTGTTGCTGTTGTTGTTGTTGCTGTTGCTGATGCTTGTTGTAGTTAGGCAAGCATTGTGCGAGGCCGCCTCTAAATGGCCAAAAGATTCGGCGTTGCCATTAAGCGGAGATGGCGTGCAGCTGTTTTGCAGTAGGGTGACTCACTGTGCGACAGCTGAAATTGTTAATTAAATGCCATAACGTGAATTTCATAATGCATTGGCAATAAATCAAGCCGGAAGCGAGCAAGTGAGTTATGAAACTGGAGAACAACTGCTGCTTGCATGTGTAATGTAACAGTATTTTAAATATACCTAATAAATAAATGTAATATGAGTTACTCAAGTGTGCTTTATAATTACAAATAACATTACAGTAGTTATCGAATAGAAATTTGTGTATCTAATAATTTTATATAATATCTTTAATATTATAACAAATTGGGAACACTAAAAAAGTGAAAGAATATACTCAAATTCAGTAAAATGTAAAAAAAATAAAATAAAATTTGTATATTCGTAATTAATAGAGAATGCTTATGAAATGCATTCTAATTTAGTTTAAATGAGTCTTTCTATTTTAAATATCCACTGCTGAGAGAAAGCTGATAAACTTGATATATATTTAGCTATATTTTCCAATATTGATGTGACAAATTTAAAAGTAGAATACAACTGATAAATAAAAAGTTATTAAAGACTGAAGAAATACTATGTACAGATATTTGAATATAATACGAACTTATTTTAAATCAATGTGACAACAATTACAATATACAATATTCAACTGCAATATTAATACAACTTTAATATAAAAAGTTATACATTTGAATGAAATGAATGAAAAATACTATATCTGTATATAATACAACAGTATTATAAGTCAATATAACATAACACATAAACATATAAATTATAAAATATTATAATATGGCATTATCCTATACAATATTCCAATACAACAAGAGTTGCTCCATACAATATTTCTTCCCTTTTTTTTTCTCACTACTTGTAGTGACACACCCTAATGCAGCATTCGCACTAAATCAAACTATGCACACACCGTTGCAACGGATCCACAACGTGGCTCGCCAAGCGCCAGCGCCAGTCGCAAGCTGCCTCCACCCCCTTTCCATCTACCTCTCCTCTCTGTCCATTCCCCTCCTGCCATCCCCGCGTCTCTCTGCCCACCACAAACGTGTCAGGTAGCAAGCATGTCTGGCGGCCTGGGCTCATCGGCGGGCTTCATTCACATCTTGTAGCTCACCTGGGCTCACCTGGGGCATGAGTAATGCGAGGCGCGTCGCCTGTGACAACTGCAGCCGCTTTTTAAAGACGATAAAAAGCTTAAAATATAACTTACATTCTGACAAGATATGAATTTTAAACGGATTCTCTTCGCGCAGACTGCGATGATTTATGTGGCATGGAATGAAGATGGAAGAGGAGAAGGAGATACTTGTCGATGGTTTTTTAAATTGGATTATGCCATCTAGTCTGTCTAGCTGCGCGACGCCCTCTCTCCCTTCTCTTTATACATAGTATACACTGCATATTCCTCGAGTGATTTGCATGTTGTGCAGGAGGCAACTTTGCCGGGCCAGTCGCGAAGTTCAATTAATTAGCAACTTGGCAAATATCAGACGAAAGATCTGGCGGGATCTCGACTCTATCGACGAGTTGTTGTTGTAGCTCAAGTAAACAAAGCAGGCACAGAAAGAGAAGAGAAAGGGAGAACGGGGAGAGGGGGCAGGGACAGAGGGCAGGGGCGACTAACCGCAGACGAGCAAACAAATAAACAGACAGACAGACAGCAAAGTCAGTCGATTGATTGGAGCCAAACTAGGGGGATGAAAATGCGCAACGAGACAGTGTCGAAAGAGGTCGGGGAGGTGTGGGAGGGGTAAGGGAAAGTCCCCCGTTGGTTAGTTCGTCTGTGTCATAGACACAGAGAAAACCGCAGAATCTAATTTAGAGAGAGCATGTGGAGCATGTGGCACAGGCAAAACGAGGGACAACAGACCGAACAACTGTTATAAAATAATAATAATAATCATGGAGTGGAAAGAGTAAGTGAAGATGAGGAAGCAGCAGCAGAAGAAGCCGCAGCCAAAGCCGAAGCTGAAGTGGAAATGCGCAACAATCAAAATATTTTCATGACAAATTTAAAATAACAGAACCATGAAGTGGAACACGTTGCAGTCGTGTCCGACAAATGGTCGAAAATAAAACGAAACAGGGCAACAAGAACTTGAAGCACGAAAGAACGGCAACTATCATGGAGGAGTTAGTCGAAGGTTGAATACCCTAGAACTTAATACGATACCATGAAAAGTCATAACATGGTAAGTCTTTTGATATGTCTTGAATCTGTGGAGTTGTTTTAATCAGAAAGAGTTGAGATACCTTAAGAAAGAGTTTTTCAAAGTTCAACTGTGTTTTCAAGTGTGTTTAGGTTGTCTTCTTGATTTAGTATTAAGATTAGAAATAAATATTGTAGTTGAATTCAGTAAGTGCTTTGTGTGTATTAGACCTATTTAAGAGTTTCTTAACCTATTCTACTTCTGTTCCTACAGATGTCGACTTGGAAAACCGCAACCAAAGAGGAATCAACGTCAATCTTCAATTCAAACCTATTCTACTGATCCCTTAAAAATAAAACCTATTCTATGACCTGCCACGCCGTCTCTGTAATGCGTTACACATTGCGCAAATAACTTGGAATACCCTTTAGAAGAGCGTAACAAGTAGAAAGGAGAACAGTTGTAAGAAATTGAATTGGATGGGGGAGGAAAACTGGTAACAAGTTTGCGGCGTGCGATGAAGCGCAATGAGCCATCCCAGTGGACATGGGAACCACAAGCAGCAAAGGGGAAGGAGATGGCATTGAAGTGGGAGAGGAAGAAGGGGGAACGGCTTTATATATGATGCGAAACGAAAGTGTAAGGCACGAAGTAAGTTTGCGTGTTGTCTGGGCGAGGAGGGAGAGTGTCTGGAGCGTGGGGGAAGGGCAGGAGGCGGAGACTACTTAACTGTATCTTGACTCATATATGCTCTCAAGAAGTTGTGCGACCCCAAGCACGACACGTGGCCGCATTTACAATTCATTATAAACGTCTCGCCAGTAAAGCCAACATCAATGTATCAATCCGAGGACTTTCGCTGACCAAAACCGAAGTCGAGGCCAATTCTGAGTTTGTTGTCAACCCCAACAGGGAGTTGCCTTTGTCTGGTGCATAACGGAAACTTGTGCTGCATGCAACACGCGTCGCAGTGTGTAAGCCACTTAATCTTAACGTCGGCCAGAAGAAAGGCCAAACAGCTCAGACGAGTAAATGCATTGTGAGATGAGGCAGAGGGGGTAACGAGTGGACGTCAAGGGGTTAAGCTTGGCACATCGTGAGCTGCCTCATCATTATTTGCGCATAAATTAGGATTAAGGCTGAGGCAGCTACACAAACACAGACGATGCACAGTCAGCAGACACTTCCCGAGAAATCATAACCAGGCTGCTTGTTTCGCTCTCTCTCTCTCTCTCTCCTCTCTCGCTCAATTTTGACCTTATTTGGCACATTGAATGGAATGTGCCCTGGCCATATAAGGAGGCGCTGCAATTGTTGAGAAATTGGCCTCAATGCAGCAACGAGAGCAAATTGACTGCAAGGGTTCTGCAATATCATTAGCCCAAAATGGCAAGTCTAAAGTTAGAAGACAAGCTTGAAACTCTAGAGAGTTGCAGTTTCAATATATCGTAGCATAAACTTGTATAATGTTTCATTCCAATTCCAATATAGGACGTTCATGGTTTCCCTATGGCTAATGCTGAATATTGTAGTATAAACTTCATGTTGGTTCCCTTCCAATTCGCATGATATTTCCAGTTTCCCTCTGATATTTTCCATTTAATACTTTAACGACCGCTATAAACTGCAACATTATCATCTTTTTCTTCTTCTCTTTTTATTTCCCCATCAAATCTCGCGTCACTTTTAGTGATCATTTAAGCTAATTTATTAAAGAACTTCAAAGAGCGTGTCTTGCATATTCCCAGTCCAAGCGACATTCGCAATTCGCAACCCTCTTTGGTATTTTATTTCTCCCCCACTCCCCCTCGTTCAACTTGCCGCATTAGTGTCACATTTTGCAAGCAACTAATGCGACAAATTGCTGTTCAAAATGCTCGAAAATATCTGCATAAAGTGGCAAAAAGTTATGCGTACTCCCCGAGAGATATTTCACATTCCACATTCGCATTTGTTCCGCTGACATTTCCTGTCAAATTACTGACATTTAGTGTCATAAAAATGCGCAAATTGTTGGACAGCTGCTGCACAGCAATCTTGTAAGGGGACAAAATGATACAAGACAAACATCAGCGTGAGGGTGCCCAACCAACGACAGATGGTATAAGCAGAAACAACTTTGATAACAAGACAATGAAATAGTTTTTGATGCTACTTCGAAAGCATTTACCCAATTAGTGTCAGGAGTACTTCCTTAAAATATCATCTCCAAGTACCTCCAAATAACTTCTCAAAGTACCTTCCCCTGGTACTTCCTTCAATAAATTATATCGAAAATCATTTATCTAATTAGTGCAAGTAGAACCTCTGCGTGTCACCTTCTCTAAATATCTTCTCCATACCATATTTGTATATTTCTGTAACTCTTATATTATAAAATATATTATATACCATACATTTTAAAGTCACCTGCTTACACTAAGTCCTTAGTGCAATAGGAATACATTTTATACATTTTGGGCAAGCTTTCTTTAGAACATTTCAATGCTTATAATTTATAAGTTATAAATATAGAAAAAAAAATAAATAAATCTCAATTATTTTGATTAGAATATGTAAGTTTCCAATGTGAATTTAATGCCAAATGTTTTACGCAAACTTTAAAATTTTGCAAACTTTTTGGGGTAAGTTTTATACATAAATATATATAAAACTATCTCAATTACTAATTAAAAAAAATACGAAATACTAAAAATTTAGAATTCTGTACAAACTTTTTAGTTTTGTTTTAGCTTCTGTTGCATATTTTCCTATCAACATTTCGAATATGCCGTCAACTCCAAATGGCCCTGACAACTCATTCGTCTTTTATCTGCGCGTGACATGCGAACCACAACACGAATTGACTTCCCAGGCAGCATTTTTATGCGAATATTTCTAATCTTTAAAATATGCATAAAAACAAAAACCAAAACAAAAGGAGAAAATAATATGGTAGATATATTTTTGGGTTATCAAAGCGAAAACGAACGAACACAAAAATGAACTGAAACCTCGACGCAAACCGAAACGAACAAAAAAAGGAGAAGGAAAACAAAAGTTTCGAGCTGCCTCTCAGTGACAGTTGCAAACATTTGGGTTTTTCGGCTATGGTTTTGAGTTTGGTTCGCTTTTCGGGATATTTGAATTATTTTTATTTTGATTGTCAGAGGGACAACAACAAACAGCGACAACAATGGGTAGCAGAACACAGCGCACTGCAAACCGGTTTCCATTTGTTTGTTATTGTTGCTGTTGCTGCTGCTGCTGCCGTTGCTGCTGCTGGTGCTGTTGTTGTCATGCGCATTGTTGTTGTTGCGGTAGTCCTCTGTTAAACATGTTTGACACGGACTCTCATGGGGTACCCCCTCTGCCCTGATACTCCCCTTCTCTCTCTCTCTCACTCTTCTTCTCACACTCGTCTGCCCTTCTATAGTCGCATGTTTATAAATAAGTTTGGCTCGTCGCGACCCGCAGAATTCTCATCCGCACACAACACTAACACCCTGCAGACCTCTTCTCCCTTCTCTCACTCCCTCTTCATCTCTCTCTCACTCTCTGAATGACGAGACGAGCCACTGGGCTGGCAGTGACAAGCCGCATACTCAGCGCAGTCGGTCCTGAGCCCAAAGGCAAACAAACAAAAACAACAGCAACGCTGACAGCCTGACAAGGAGGAGGATCATAAAGTAGGAGTAGGAGAGCAGGCAGAGGGGACGGGACAGGGTTGCGGTAGAGTTGCCTGCCCTCTTGTGGCACTTGATGCATTTTAATAATTTAATTTGTATAAATTTACCCAATATGTCAGCAGCTCATCAATCCCAAAACCCCAAACCGAATCGGGCCAATGCTAATTAGCCAACATTTCCTCATTCCACGCACTTTCTTGCTGCTTCTTCTTCATTCTTCTTATTCTTGGCATTAAAAAGTGAATATTTACAGCATTTTCTGCGATTTCTTCGCCTTGCTTTATCGGGCCATAACTTGCCTGCTCGCATTTAGCGCTAAATGGTCTACAAAGTGCCCCCGCTGAAGCTGGACAGCATCGAATGCGGTTTTAAGTGTTATTGGAGAGCGTCCCATTTCGCTGTAAACGGGTTAAGTGCTGCCTCGTACTAGCCCCCACTCCCCCACTCTCTTCTTCAACTTCTTGCTGCAATCGCAGCTCACTTTGAATCACTTGTTTTGCATTCCTCGCTCGTAAACCGAGTCAACATGTTAATTGATCTCTGATGTGCCAGCCGACAATCAAATGAGTTATGTGACAATATTGCAGTCAGGAAGTTATGAAATGGAAGGCAGAGATTAAGGAAAGGCCTAGTCATATTGGGAGGTTGCGAAGAACCTTGGAAACTTGTGATACAGTTGGAAAGGTTGTAGTTACAAAGTGCTTAAGTTAATCTTTTATAGTTTAGCATTAGAGATATTCATCTCTGGTTTACAAAGATTAAAGTATCAGTTTCAGTTTGGTATTTTCCCCCATTTACTCATTTATAACACCTTCAACTTCCTGTGAATCACACCACAGTGACTGCCAATTTGTGATGCACACTCAGTCCATTAAAAACACCCAACTGTAAACTGTGATTCAGCAGGGCAAACCTTAACCGAAACCGCATGACAAACTTTACAGCTTTTCCAATTCTTCGACTTTGCTGGCAATTCCATTGAAATCGATGCAAAATATTTGCGTAGCAAATGATTTTCACACTTTTCACAATTGAGAACTGTGAAGTTAAAGCTGCAAAAGTATTTGTGTTACAACAAAAACAACAACAACAACAACAAGAATAACTTGTTGCCTCCTCTTTGTTGTCTCCCTCGTGTGGCACTTGAACAAATTCGTTGCTGTTCACTGGAAATACGTGAAATTTTCACTGCCACTCGAACACATTTTGTTGTCGAGTGTACACTGAGCTGCCAAACAGCAGCAGCAGCAGTAGCAGTAGCAGCGGCAGCTCTCTTTGCAATCGGAGCCGTGCTAAGCGGCCACTTGACATTTTCCCAAATTAGTTGCGCCTCGATTTTCACTGAGTTTGTCGACTGAGTGTGTGGGCGAGTGAGTGCGGGTGTGAGTGCATGAGAGAGAGAGGAGAGAGTAGACAGCTGTATTGTGAACACGACGTGGTTAGTACAGTGTAGATTGGTAGCGCAGTGTGGATTGAGTGATGTATCAATTTTACTATCTGAACTCGCAATGTCAAGCACGCGATTAGTTGGAGAGGATAACGGATACGGAAGAGATAGGAAAGAGGGAGAAAATGACAGGAATAGTGGGAGGAAGGAAGTATAATATGGGAGATGAGAGGTGAGACATGTGAGGTGTAGGTAGGAGGTGAGAGGTACCAAATAGAGGGTACCATAAAGAAGCTCCCAGAAATGAGCTTCCAATAAGAAGGTACTAGAAAAAAGGTACCATATGAAATTACCACAAGGTTCAAGAAGGAAGCTACCAGGAAGAAGGTACCACAAAGAACGTCCCAGAACGAAGGCCCCAGAAAGAAGGTACCATTAAGAAGGTACCAGTAGGAAGGTACCATTAAGAAGGTACCAGTAAGAAGGTAGCAGCAAGAAGGTAACATTAAAAAGGTACCAGTAAGAAGGTACCAGAATTAAGGTACCAGAAAGAAGTTGCCCAATTGAAGGCCACACAAAGAAGATTCAGAAAGAAGATACCACGAAGAAGATCTTACAAGGAAGATCCCACAAAGAAGCTACCAGATAGAAGAAAGAAGGTAACAGATGGAAGTTGAGTAAATTATTAAGACATCTTAGGTGCGAAGGCTTTAAAGTGTTTGGACTCTCTTTTAGTAATAAAGCTATCAACAGTACCTTGCACTACATTAAGTAGCATCTCGTGGTATCTCATCCTCCACCCATAAGATTTTTATGCTAGCTTACAAGACCCTAAAACCTTAAGCAGCCAACTATGAAAGCTACTTGAGCCAATATTATGCACCGTAATAAGAATCCCCCACACTCTGTTTGTCAACATTCTTATAGCTACTGCTCTCGCACACATGTGCTACATATGCAAATCTAGTTTACCTAACTACTTCACTCACTGTGAATTCACTTTTAGTACCCTTCACTGAGGTCTTTGACACTCACTTTGCAAGGACAGTCGTCGAGATTTGAGACGAACCTGCAGCAAATGCAACAACGCAAGAAGAACAACAAGAACAAGTAAACAAAAGACGCGAACTGAGCTGCAGATGACAATGATAATGATGATGGGGGGAGGACAAGCGTCTTGTGGGTTGATTTTCCATGATGCCACATCATAAATTAAAAAGTAGCGCAAATTAAAAGCAACTTTGCCACAGCCAAGGCAACATGTTCAACTTACACACGTGCTCTGCAGACTCGTAGCAGGTGTGGGAGGAGTCTAGGGAAACGACACCAGCTGCCCGGGCTGTGATGGCATGCCAAAGTCGAAGCGAGTCGGAGTCGACTCGAGGATACAGCACACTTTTCGGTCGATGCAGCGAAGTAAACACTTTTAATTGCATTTAAATACGACATTTATTTGCATGTAAAATTAACGCGCATGCAAATTACTTTGTGCCGCAGCAGGCGGCATAAATATCGCCAGGGAGCTCGCCAGGTGGTGGCACTGGGCGTGGGCAGAGACGCTCGGGGAGCAACTGGAAGCTGTAGCTGAAATGAGGCGTGACAGACAAGCGCAACCGCTCTATGCATGATGTCTGCACAGTGGGCGTTGGCAAGGGGAAGAGAGGAAGTGCGAAGGAGGAAACTGCCGCGACTTGATGTTTTCATTGCGGTTGTGTGGGCCTTGTGGGCTAGTAAACTTTATAGATATGATTAACTGGGAAATACCCTAAATTGAGTAATCGAGTGCAATCTGTTAATGACAATCAGTTTTTATTGAATTTAAGTAAAAGCTTAACTATCGGTTATATAGAAAAATATGAAGAATGAAAAAGACAACTTGATAAAGTTTTAATTTGTATAGAAAATAATCCTAACTCTACTTTGTCCGTCTTAAGTTTCTAATAACATATTGAATTAAAGTTTTAAATCTTTTCTTTTGAAAACTTTCCCATAGACATCTTCTCTCTTACTTTTCTTTCCTTTCCACAGCTTCCCTTTCCTTTTATTTTATGTCTTAAACCCTTTGAATACCCCTCGCTCTCATTATCTCAGCACGGCATACCCAGTGTGCATAATTCATTGCCATGGGCAGAAAACAAACACAACATACAACATTTTGTGCGGTTCTGTGGTTTCTGCTCTTCTGTTTTTGGCGCCCGCTGGAAAAGTTGCCGTCTCTTGTGGCTTTCTGCTATTTTTGGGATCGTTTTTTGTTTTCTTTCACATTTTGGCTACACAGAATTTCTGCTCCAGTCTTTAAAGACGTGACATTGAATTCGTTTTGGCAGCGTGAGAAAGATGAACCGATTGCCGTAGATGGATATAACCAGGCCAAAGTGTTGGGTGACAAATGTGCAGCAATTGGTTAATGGTAACAAGGCCTCGAGGCTGCCAGCCGTGAGATCTCGTTTACGTGGGCAACAGCCAGAGATGAAGATGCAATCTGATACGTATAATGTAATGAAGACAGTAATACTTGAAGAAATAATGGAGTGAACTTTACTTATTATACATTTTAGAAGGTGAAGCAAAAGGCAGTTGAGTATATCTTCAATAACATTTTTAATGATGAGATTTAGTGAGCTAGATTTAGTGAGCTAGATGAGAAATAGTGAGCTAGGAAATACATTTAATTATCTGTATGCCAAATCTGTTAATAAAAATAAGTTAATTATGCGCCTGTAGTTTGTATAATTTAACCTTAAACTTCCTTCACTCTCTCTACTTTTCTTCCGGCTTATTCTGTCCATCAACGAGACAGAAGTGGGCCAACAAAGAGACGTCTGTATGTACTGCATGTGTACATGTATTTTCATGTACGAGTATTTCGGGCATGTTTGAGATGTGTTGCCTGGCAGGGTAATTAATTGAAATTTGCAATGCGCTCAAATGGCAGCAGACAGTTGCTTGGCAATTATATAATAATTATAGCCTGATCTGACAATGAGTGACAGCTGTCTGAAAGCAAACATTCCTGCGTTGCCTGCGGCCAAATGTTGCACTACCTTCCACTCCCCCTTCGCCATCTCTCTTCCTTACGCCCCTCATTGTTTGTCTTTCTGCTATTGTTGTAGTTGCAGTTGTTGGCAAAATTTTAATTAAAACTTTCACACGCAACAGAGAAATGAGAAAAAGAAGCCGGCAAATCAGTTGGCAGAAATATAAACCACAATGAACAATGTGATGGTGGGTGGAGGGGAGGGTGAGGGGAAACAGCTGATGAAACTGTCAAGATGCATGCCCCATTCGAGGCGACGCGACGCGATGCAACGACCCCCTATGGTTGCTTAAGTTTGCCTGAGATTCGATCTGAGCTGCAGGCGAACATGTTGAGGCGCCTGCAGGCTGTGGCAACTGTGCCTGGTTGCATGTTGCACCTCTTGTTGCACGCTGTGCGAGGTGATGTGGCACGTGACCCGATCCATACCCTATTTGGGCAACAATGGGATTTGCGCTGGCCTCATGTGCAGATTTATGGCCGGCAAATCGATTGGATTATGAAACACAAAAGGGGAAAGGTGATGGCAGAGGAGATGGCAGAGGTAGAGGGAGAGTATAAAGTAGAGGGGAGTGAGCAGCTCTTGTTTGTGGGAAACCTAAGCTAGATCTTTGTGTAGCCTGGCAAGATCTAAATTCAAAGTGGAAAATTTAATTAAAATGAACGAAATTTAAAGCCAGCCAGACAAGACGATATAATAAAATTTCCTTGTATTTTAGTTGCGGAATTCGTCAATAACATATTCATTTGTGAATCAATTGGTATGAAATTCAGAAGCCTACTAGGAAATACATTAACATTTATAAATCTAAAATCTTTTTATGATAGTCTCGAAAAGAAACTAGTTATGCGCGAAGGTAGAAGCAGAGCTAGAGTGGAGAGTTGAATTTGTGGCAAAGGTGTGCGAGATCTTTCGTGCAGCCAGGATCAAACTTTAGAGTTGATAAAGCACCTCATAAAATAACCACAACTTAAACTGGCAGTCAAAGTTAGTCAAGAGTAACCTAATTTGAAAGTCAGCTACCCTCTATTGCAACTTCCGACAACTTGGACAACTAAACTAATTGTCCACCTAAAGGTACATCAGGTATATGTCACCCAGCAATATTTCACAATTAAATGAAACATTAAAACACTCATTTCCATATTCAAATGTCAGCATAAATACCTCAAGTTATGTTTGTGCAAGCCAAAGTGAAATGTTTCAAAATATTTCGAAAAGAAAATTAAATTTATTTTCCCGGCGCCAGCGTCAAATAAATTCAACTAATTGAAAAATTTTTCACTGCCACGAACAATTTCCCGGCGTATGTCAGGCCTCATTAGGCATTTCATAACAAGCAGGCAGTAAAAATACCTACCTAGACTAAAAACTAAAATTTTTGTGTAGGTACTGCGTACGGTAGAAACAACCCTCGCTGTGGTAGAGGGGGAGAGAGAGAGAGAGAGAGAGGGAGAGTGCGACGTAATCGAAGTGTTAATGAGACACGCTCGCCTTGAAGAATTATGAGGAAACTCAAATCCTGTCTGGGGAGCAAGGGAGGAAGGGAGTGGCAGTGGTCACAGGGGGAAGGGGGAGGGCGTTGAAAAATGTGCGCCAGACGTTTTGTCATCAGCAACCCCTCGACGCACACACATCAGACACACTCCTCGCTCGGCACATCTGGGAATCGGCTACGTGTGCATTACAGAACGGGATAATGTGCAGCAACAGCAGCAGCAGCCGCTTTGGCGACGCGTGCGCTGCAGCAGCAGCAGCAACTCGGGAGCTGTTCATGCTGCTTATCCTGATCCTGGCCACGACAGATGTTTACCAAATTGATTAGAGAATTGAGCGGCAAGCTGCTGAGCAATTCCATTGAATCGAATGATGCATTGAGCGATTCCAATAAGAATCGACAATGCTGCGAGGGTTGGAGGTTGGCAAGGGGAGGACTGGGAGAGGGATGACAGCGGACAGGAAAAGTGCACTTTGGCACAGCTAACGAGACGAAAAGATTAAGAAGATTAGCAAGAGATGCTGCCCAGCAGCGTAATTTATAGTTATTAAACATAATTTTTATGAGCTGTCCGAAATGGCAAAGCACGTAGGGCAAGGGGGATTGAGGAGGGAGGAGATCGCTTAAGACTCTCGCTGGGTGTTCCACATAAACAAGGCAATTGTGGTTAGTGTGTGGTCATAAACAACAGCTGTCGGTAGGGTAGAGAAAGCCAGAGAGAGAAAAAGAGAAGGAGAGCGACAAAGAAAGGAAAGAGTCACAAGTGCAGGAAACAGATGCAGAGGCAGTTAGAGACTTGTATATGATGAAGCTCGAATACTCTAAAGTAGAGTGTCTAATTGCCCATAGTCAAGTCTTTAAACTACAGAGAATCCTTCATGCCATTGTCAAAGAATTTCGGATATGTAAGATATACTACGAACAGACTCCTCCTCCTAAACAGCAGCTCTCTAATGAATCAAACTGCATTATAATATACTAAAAAACAGACTGCACTCAAGAAAAAACTTCCGCACATGAATCAAACTCAATAAGATTCCCTTGAAAGTGTCTTTGCCTCGATATGTCACACTATTTGTGACAAAAGTAGAATTCCTTTTTGTGCATCACGAAGTAAACACATTGTAAACGGAAGCAAAGAAAAAGGGAGAAAGAAAGGGAAATAACGAGAGAAGAGAGAGAGAGACGCCCATAAAAAGCTGGCGACGTTGAGGTGGCAAATAAAATGACAAATGTGTCTAGCCGGGTCGCAAGAAGCCAACCCAATCCCGACCAAGCACATAAGGTAGGGTAGGGTACATCCGTATTTCAGCTTATATTCCATATTCCGATGCGCTTCTTTTCAACATAAGGCAACGCTTGAGATAACGGCAGAAAGTTGCAGGCAATGGATTTTCACATTTCAATGAATTGTTTTGCACAAGTTTTTCCAACAACAACAACAACCAGATGCATATGCGACACGTACACACAGTCTGTACCACCTCCCCCTCCCTCTACTATTCCCTGCCCCTCTTTCTGTATTGTCTGTTTGAAGAGTTGTTTCCTTGGCTCTGTTTTCCTGTCGCTTTTCTCTGTGTGATAAGGCGCACGTGTGTTTAAGTACCTCCTCTCCTTCTCTGTCTCCTATTCTATTCCACTGTCTCTGGATTTTCCATTTCCCCCCACCTTCCCAGCTCTCGGCCTGTTGTTATTAAAAACGAATTATGAATTATGTGTTTTTCATAATTTTTTTGTGGTCTATTGTCGTGGCGCAGCGTGCGACGCGGAGATTATTTTTATTCCATGTGTTTTTCCGCAGTTCTTTGAAAATCCCAAACACAAAGATAAGGCACAGTTGTCGGGGATTATGCGGGAACAAAGGCGATCTGAAGGTAGCAACGGTATGCCAACAGGAATTAAGCAAGTTGGGGAGTGGCGAACCCAAACTCAAAAGAGTTGAACGCAATGAAATAGGAGCAGGAAGTGAATGGAATAAAGGCAGAGTTAAGGGAGCTAATAAGTAGATCAAACAAGCTAATTTACCTCACCTTGAAGTACTGTCTGAAACCATGATGAATAAGAAAGTAACAGAACAATTTGAAATGCAAACAGAGACTAACAACAAGCCCTGCATGGAGTTGGGTAATGTAGGACTAGACTTTTAATTTGAAATTAACTTGATTCACAGTTCTTTCTTATCTGCACCAATACTCGTTGATATGCTAGATAGGTAGCTATGCTATTAGTTATAGGCCTTTAACTTGCTAAGCTCTTTTCACTCTCAACTCTTTTCACTCTCAACTCTTTTCCCACACTTGCCATTCTGTTTGCCGTTGATCAACTTGAGCTCGATTGTGTTTATCGACTCCTTATCAAATCCACTTCCCCTAACATACTAAAGCAATTCCAATCTTCCCCATTCGAAGAGGAACAAAAGACATTAAAGTGATTTAATGGCCGATAAACTTGGCACAAACTGCGCACAATATGCTGACCTCAAAAACTACGCACAACAATAGAACACACACACACACACTCACACAGGCCAACCACATACAATTACGGATGCATTGTTCACTTTATCCCTTTCTCTCTCACTCTCTCGCTGGCTGGCTCGCACTCATTACGCGTGCAAAAGAAGGCGAGAAAAATGGAACTACAAATTGACATTCAAGTGTTTTTTACACTCCACAAAGGAAGGCTATGGCAAGGGGCAGAAAGACGGTACCGCAGAGGGGCTTAAGCTGTGGTTAGTGCAATTAGGCAACGGTGACAATGACACAAAAGCGCGACAAAGCGTCAAAATTGCAGGGTAGCGTTGTCAGCAGCTGCCAAACGGCGCACAGGAAGTGCGAGAGCTTTTAACAAGCGTCCTTTGTTCTAGGTACCTATGCCATGACAAAAGACTCTATAGCGTACGATAGTTGCCACTCTTTCCATGCGAAACCAAACAGAAATCAATGGAAATCGCATTGAAAACTGACCAGAAATGTTTACAATATTTGCATATTTGGCCAGACGGCAAAAGGGAAAAACGGCTAGAAAAACAGCTAGAAAAAACAACTGAAAATGTTGGGAAAAATAGAAGCATGAGTGGAGGCGGACTACAACTTTGATTGATGAACATGTGCAGCAAATTTTGCCGCCTCTTTTTCGGGCCGCATGAATTTTTAGTTCCCTCGACAAGAAAAAAGAAAATAAACGAGTCATTTTGGTTGACATTTTTTCATAGAGCGAAAAAGGGTTAAAACAAACGACGAGCCTGAATTTTGATTACTTTCAACTCTGGCCAATATGCTGTGTGTCTCTCTCTCTCTCTGTGTTAGTGTGTGTGTGTTGGCCATTTCAAATAGTTGCAACGTTTAGTTGATTAATAGCCAAAAGCACCGTTGGGAATGGGGTTGAACACAGCTTTCGGTTTAAGCCAACTGCGAAGGCTTTTAGCAATTTAACGCAGAGCTTAACAGCTCCAACCGAGAGAGAGAGAGCCCGACGAGGGATTTCATTGTGGGAGGATTTTGAGGGTTTGTCATCGTTGTTTGTTTACCCATGTCGGGGTGTGTGTGCGAGTGTGTGTGTGAGAGTGTAAATATTGGCATTGCAGGTGCGGAGAGGTCAAAGTGTCTGGGGCACTTACGATACGCATCGGGCAGAAAGGCCAAAGACCAGACAGACACGTCGTCGGTCCTCCTGATCTGCCTGCCCAAAAAGGGTTAAAGAGGGTCCTTGCCATAACATACCTGCAAAGAGAAAAGATGGGATACCATGTAAATAAATTGCGTTTAAAGACCAAGTCAAATGCGGATAATTAAGCAAAAAGCATATGAGAAAATGGGCAAAAGGTGATGAAAGAAAGGTAGATATAGATAAACCTCTGTCGTCACATCCCTAGCCATAAATCTTTTACAATGGAGGTTCACTTTAATATAACATTGGAACATATATGTCATATGGCAGTACATTGGATTAAAGAGTTATGTCGTTTCTCACTTGACTTCTTAATTAACATAATTAAAATTCCTTTGGCTTTCAACCATCACAGCTTTGTCAAAAGTTTATACGATTTTTTGTAAGAAATGTTATCAACATAATTTCTTCATAAAGTTATTAAACATGTAAATCTTAACTTACTGTTCTAAATCGTTAAAACAATACAAAATAAATATATAAAAATCTGTTACCAAGTTAAATTGCAATTTCAAAAATACAACGAATTTTTAAAGGTTCATCGAAAGTACCTTTCCACCCGCCTAGTTTATTATATATACCATCATTAATTATAGCTTTCCCCCAAATTATTTACTCACAACTTCTAAACACTTCACCCACTAATCAAATCTCAGTCGCCAAGCTCAGTTTTCGCCTTTGATTGCTGCATAAATTGTTGAATCTTTTCAATTCCAGCACCCTCTTTCCCCTGTTCCCCTAGACACTGTCATCGTCATTTCAATTAAGTTTCTGCTCCAACTGCCTCAGAGTCATCTGCATATCTCACACTCTGCGCATCACTTTGAGTATTATTAAAAAGCCCTACCCACCCACAAACTGTTGACAGTAGCCAAAAGTTCATTAAACCCAATGGGTGCCCGCATCTGCAGCCACACCCCATGCCCTGGCAGAACTTGTATCCCGATGCCGAGATCCCGAGTGCAGCTTCCATGTTAATCGCAGAACTATGCCAGAAATCACGTAACCTTCCATTAATCAACGAGGCAAGTCATAAAAAAATTAAACGAAATAGTCATCCCGGTCTGCTTGGTCTGCTCTGTCTGCATTATTAACTACCATTTCCGCACTTGGCTGCACTTTGAGGCGTGTTGGGTGTCCCCGCCTCCCTCCCCGGCACCACTACTCTTGCCTGCCCTGTCGAATGGTAAATGCAACATTAGTCAAAATCTCGGAGAGCGCGCGTCGTGATAAGCCAAAACGGCATGCTGCACTTTGTCTTGAGGCCATTTCGTTTAATTATTTTGACAGACACTCGAAGATAGTCGGGAAAACTCAAATGATTTTTCATATTTTGCTAAGGAGATTTAAAAGTGCCTGCAGTAGGGGAGAGGGAAAGATAAGGGGAACCTCTCACAGAGGCGCTTTAATGTGTGACAAGGCGTGGCGCGTGTGGCAGCCGCGTGGTGGCCCGTCAGGCGGCCACAAAGTGACATTATAAGCACCACAAAATCGTCGAGTGTTGACGACTGACGGCACGATTGCAAGCAGTTAGTGATGTGTGCGTGACACGAGCTATGTGAGTTATCGATGCACTTTAGTATCATTTAAATAAAATTAAATAGTTTACAATCCACAATGTGCTAGAAGTATTAAGTCTTTCGATAGCCATTAATATCATTTTGAATGCATCAAGCTACGAGGGTCGTTTGATAAGTCCGTGACTTTTTGTATTTGCCGCGCACCTGCTCTAAATACAACACTGCTCCTGTCAGCAGTTATCGATTAACAGCTGACTGTAAAATTTTGAGAAAGCTGCGTTTTTTGGGTTGGTTTTATAGGCATTGAAAGCAGACGATCTCGTGAATTTTAACGAAAATGGAAAAAAGTGAATTTCGTGTGCTAATTAAGCATTATTTTTTGCGTAAAAAATCCATCACCGAAACCAAGGAAAGACTTGATAAATATTATGGGGACTCTGCACCATCAATTTCAATGGTTAAGAAATGGTTTACTGAGTTCCGTTGTGGTCGTACCAGTACAAGTGATGCCGAACGTTCAGGTCGCCCAAAAGAGGTCGTCATGCCAGAAATCGTCGACAAAATCCATGGAATGATATTGGATGATCGGAGAATGAAAGTGCGTGAGGTAGCTGAGGCTGTAGGCATCTCAACTGAACGGGTACATCACATTTTACATGAATATTTGGACATGAAAAAGCTTTCCGCGCGATGGGTGCCGCGATTGCTCACACACGACCATAAGCGCAACCGTGTGACCATTTCAAAGGAGTGTTTGGCGATGTTCAACCGCAATCCAAACGAATTTTTGCGCCGTTTCGTTACCGTAGACGAAACATGGATCCACCACACCACACCAGAGACCAAAGAACAATCAAGACAGTGGGTTTCTCCGGGTGAACGTGCACCAAAGAAGGCCAAGGTGGGTCTGTCGGCCAACAAGGTCATGGCCACAGTTTTTTGGGATGCACAAGGTATCATTCACATCGATTACCTTGAAAAGGGTAAAACGATCACCGGCGAATATTATTCAGAGCTTTTGGACAGATTCGATATTGATTTGAAGCAGAAACGACCGCATTTGGCGAAAAAAAGTGCTGTTCCATCAGGACAATGCACGGGTGCACACGTGTGTAGTCAGCATGGCAAAATTTCATAAATTGGGCTACGAACTGCTACCCCATCCAGCATATTCTCCAGATTTAGCCCCCTGTGACTTATTTTTGTTTCCAAACATGAAGAAATGGCTCGGCGGTAAGAGATTCGGGTCAAATGAAGAGGTCATCACAGAAACAAACGACTATTTTGAGGGCCTTGAGAAAACCTATTATTTGGAAGGAATAAAAAATTGGAAAAACGCTGGACTAAATGTATAGAGCTAAAAGGAGATTATGTTGAGAAATAAAACGCTTCTTTGACGAAAAAAATATATTTTATTCAAAAAGTCACGGACTTATCAAACGACCCTCGTATATTCAGTCAATAAATATTTTCGTGCAACGCACATCTTCAGCTAACATCTGCTGCGATATTTAATGAGTTACTTCTTAAAGGTATCATATTATTTTCAATTATAAGAATCGTATGATTACTCCTCCCTAATCTGATGTAACGCACATCTCTAGTTTACAATGTGGCACGTGCATTCAATCATTACTTCTGTTGACTTCTCCCCGCTCTCGTGTCACGAGCACATCTCCCGCTAACGAGGTGGCGGACTTAAGAGATTGGTGGCGTCTGCATTCGAAAATTGAAGTGCTAGTCAAGCAGCGCCAAAGCCAATTTGGTCGTCCCGCATGCTGTCTGACTGTCTGCCTCCTCTCTCCCTGCCTTCCCCTTCTCCGATCAGCACTCGATTCCCTCTTTCGTATCACGCGTAATCAAGAGAAATTAGTTTTGGACGTGCTCGATTGGGTCGCCACCAATGCCGCGTTGCGCGTCTTGTCTGGCTGCGCTTCTTGGCTAATTTTTGAAAAATTGTTCCTCAAAGTGGCAGCATCTTTAAAAGTTCTTCAGCTCAATGAGAGAGAGAGAGAGGGAGAGCGAGAAAGAAGGAGATATTCTTCCAAGTGCTTTGCTTGGTCAATTGTTGCGTTGTTGTATGCTGTGTGTGATTAATGCCTCTGATTTTTGGCTGTTGATTTTCCGAGTGCATTTTGACATTTGATGAATTGCATTGCCAGCTAGCCCCGCCCCCACAACCTGCGCCCACCGCCACCTTCTACTGCTGTCAGCCTTGGCTCCATTTCTCCATCTGTTTCACTTTGCTTTGCGCCATTATAATGAGGTTTCAATAACTTCATTTGTCTCTGTCGCTGCCATATTTGCCTTCTTTCTTCTTCCCCCTCTCAGGTTGAGGTTGGTAGAAAGTTTTTCTAGTTCTGCATAGAGAGAAACAAATTGCAACATCTGCCAACTGCCAAACCGAATACAAGTAGAAGGAGATAGAGAAAGAGAGAGTAGAAAGAGAGAATGAAGAAAAATATGCAGAAATTTCAGCGTTGTGAAAATGGAATAAATTGAAATAGTATCGGATATATTTAAGATTGCAATCTGAGTCGAAATGTCCACAATTTCTCAATTATATTTTCGCATTTTTAATTGTTTGCTCTCTTCTTTCTGCGTGTCTCCAGTTCTTTGGTTGACATTTTTAATGTGGTTTCAATAATGGATAGATTGGTTACCGATTAGTGTTTAAGCATATTTAATTCATATATTATTTGAATATAGGTATATATTCTTTTTAATCCAATATTCTTTGATTTTACATGTTGGATAAAGTATACTTTTTAATTTTTCTCATGCTATAAAGATTTAAAGCAAGTACCTATATAGTGCTATGAATGCCTCTTCAATTATTTAGGAGCCTTCATTGACTTATAAACTGTATGCAGCGTTGCAAAAATATTTCTCTCATGCTATAAGTTTTATAGGAAGCACCTTTATAGTGATCTTAATCCATCTACAATTATTTAAAACCCTTCAACGACTTGCAAACTATATTCAGCGTTCAAGTTTAAAGTTTTATAGCAAGCACCTATATAATAATCTAAATACTCTTAATGCATTTACAATTATTTAAGTCTTCAATGACTAACAAACTGTAAGCAGCGTGGCAAAAGTATTTCTCGCATGCTATAAAGTTTTATAGCAAGTACCTATATAGTGCTATGTTTTAATTATTTAGAAGCCTTCAATGATTTGCAAACCTTATGCAGCGTTGCAAAATGACAAGTGGGCACAGAACAAATTGTTATGCCTTGTTAGGCGCCCACATCCTTCACATGCACAAAGAGCACACTCACTCCCTCCCCCTCTCTCTCTTCCACACACATACACACAAGCTTGTCCTTGTGCCAAGCACTTGACATTATAAATGGCAACACATTTTGTCTACAACGGAAACGGATATTAGTTGCAGCCAGCAGCAGCAACGGCACAACAGCAACAACAAAGTGGAACACGTCGATATGTGGACAGAGGACAGTTTCGAGTTATTGTTGTTGTTGTTGTTGAGAGAGAAGTTTGTCATTCGCCGGATATGCACGCTGGCAACACCAACGCGCCATATTGCAATTTGGCAACGCCATGTCCGACAGAGGGCGCCACATGGCATGGCGCGCGCACTTTAATGGCGCATTGATAAACGATCCGCACACTGCCTTCCCCCCCTCCTTCAGAAATTGCGATAGCTTGAAAAGCAATAAGACAACACTGTGCCGGACCAGACTGACAAATGTAGCTGCATTTGGTTTATAAGGCGATGATAAAAGAGAGTGCGAGAGAGAAAGAAAGAGATAAGAGAGGGGAGTAACAAGGAGCGCTAGCAAGTCCGAGTGGGAGACATGCTGACAGGCCAAGCCGCCTCGGCAGCTGCACTTAATTCTACCCGAAACTGAACTGGCAAACGACCAACAGAGGGCGCCAGTTACTTTTGGCCGGCCTGCCAAAATGGCAACATCATTAAGGAAATTATTTTATTGGGCGTAATGTTTTTATGGCCGGGCGACCCCCGACCCAAAATGGACAACAATGAGACAGACACAGACACAGACACAGACAGAGAGACACAGAGAGAAAATGGGCCATTAAAGCAATTCGAGCGCAAAATATATTTACGCACATTTATGTTGACAATTTAAACAATAAAAAAAGTGCTCACACAATGGGCCACCCTACGCAGTAATTTGCATAAACAAAAAACGACCTCAAAATGCAAATGACGATCGTTTCGTTGCTGCTGTTATCCCTAAAATGTTCCTGCTCCTAATTGACATTTTGACTGGTGGCAACAACAGCAACTAAGTGGAATATCAACTGCCCCGACCCTTCCCTTCCCCAGCCTCTCTTCTCTTCCCTCTCTCTTGCTGCCAAATCAATTGATTGCCACGGGCGGCTGCACGCAGCAGCTTCTCTAATTTGTGTTTAGTAGCATGTGGCATGTTTGTCAATTACTTGCCACAACTGTTCTAGCATCACCCCCACCTCTCTACCCCACCCATTAGCCAAAATGTTTGCCTATAATTTTGCTGCGGCACACAGTGCGTATGTGTATTATTTCCTGTTGCTCCTGCTCGGCAACATGCTACGTGCCTCCAGTTGGTCCAATTTTTCGTTACTCTTGCAACTACGTGTGCGACATTTTCGAATAGCCACTGTAATTATATTGATTACGAACACAAAAGCACTGAAGTTATCCCTAGTTCTCCCACTGTCCTCCCTCTTCCGATCCCCTTCCCCCACTAAGAAGGAAATTAATTTTTATCTGACGCGACTCAGCATCGAATTGGCTGCAACGACGGCGGCGTCCAGTTTCGTTTTGTGTCTGGCATTTTAAGTGAGCCAATTGACAGAGGAAATGAGCTAGAGAGAGACACAGAGAGAGAGAGAGAGACGCTTCTTCTTTGTTTTAGCAGTGACTAAGTGAAAGGCGCTCTGCATATGAAAACAGTTAGCAGCAAAGCGGAAGTAGATGCAGACCCAAAAAGGACGCAAAGTTCTGGCGTGAATTAAAGCAGAAAGCACACGAAAGCTTTAATTAAAAGCTGGGAACTGTCAAATATTTTAGAAATAGTTCTGCTTTAAATTGGAAGGAAGTTAGATCTAATTAAATAGATCTTACAAATGGGTAAACAGAACTGAATTTAACAGAACTGAATTAAAGCTAAAAGACTTGAACATGAAGTTATCTGCTTAAATTTATCATAAGAAAAGAAGCTAAAAGCTTTGTTTTATATCTAAAAGTCATTCAACTCTTTAACTCTCTTTAGGTTAAATCATTATAAAAATCACTGTGAATCACAGATTGAATACTGCAAGATTGGAATATGAGTTATCTGCCTAAATAGGTCGTACAAATAGGTTTATTCATGAATTAAAAAGCTGGCCTTAAATCACATGAAAGTAACAACAAAAGTTTAAGCCTTCAAAAGCTGCAACTGAAGATTTCTCCAATCTCCTCTCCTTGTTATCTTTTAACTTCAGCGCGAGACTTAGCTCAACTCCAATTAAAATACTAACTTTCTCAGAATTTCTTGTGCAGTTCCGCATAATTCTCTTTTAATAGGCACGTGTGCTCGAGCCTAACTTTGAATAATTTTAAATTTCTTATACATCAATATAAAACTCTAGAAACAATTGACAATCCCACCAGTTCTTTCTGCTTTCTCCCACCTGAACCTACTACAGACAACATCAAAACTTATTCCTGAGCTGCTGTAAATTCTCTGTTAAATCCCATTTATCTAGTTGAAGGAACGACAAAGGCGACTCGTCAATAGGCTTGGAAAGGCAATGAGGTAAGGATTGGAGGTAGGTTAGGGGGTGGGGGTAGCTTGGCTAATAAATTTTCCAGAACATTATTTACAAACTTAAGCGACGTGATGCGATTTTTTAATATCAATATTTGATGTGGGGCGACCGCCTGCCAAGAAGTCAAGCCTCCCTCCTTATCCTCCTGCCCCTCCCCCCATCAAAACAGTCAAAGGAAAAGTAACAAAAGTATCAAATAAGCAGAAAATAAATGTCGAACGATTTTCAGTTAAGAACTCTCGATCCCTAAGCCAATTTGGCCAATGACTCCGTCTCTTTCTCCTTCTCTCTGTGTGTGCGTAGGCTGACTGCCCGTTTGGGAGGCGTGGCAGCAGGCCTTGACGCTGTGACAACAGCACACGCTGCCGGCATTTCAAATGAAGAATGACTCGGCTTGACTCGAGTCGCGTCGCATCGCATCGCATCGCGTCGACTTGAGTTGACTTTGATGCCGCCGAATCAAAGTCGTGACAAAGGGGCCCGCCTAAAATGTGGATACAGCCAGGGGAAGCAACGACAACACTGCATAGACGTGGCACATGTGGCGCTTGGTTTTTTCTCCCCTCTGCCTCGCTTTTCCAACCTTCACTGTCGCCGTCTGTTTGTCATCAGAAAAGTGTCGCGCGGGTTCGTTTTGTATTTTCCTCCATTGCGCGTTGCGTTTGCCTCGCACGTTTCCATTGATTCGTTCATTCATTCGCCCATTCATTCACTCATTCCTTCATTCATTCATTTCTTCACTCATTCATTCGCTCCCTCAGTCGTCAGTTCTCTTTGCGTTTGCGCCTTCAGTTCCGCTTTGGCTTAGACTTTGCCTTTTCCTCTGCTCTTCCTGGCTCGATTTTTATTTCATTTTCATTTCCATTTCGATGAAGGCGACATGCGGCCGAACTTTAGGTCATTTATCAAATTTTCAAAGTCACATTTGGCGTTGTCACGCTTGTGTATTGTTCCCTGCTCCACACACACAGACTCTCCCGATTCCCCAAGGAAAGAACGTATCGAAAAGGCTTCTTAGGGCTACGCAGCACGTCGCTTTGGCCCCGTGATGGGGCTGACTTCTTTCCACATTGCGTGTACATTTCAATAAAAAAAGGGAATAACAAAAAATTGAGACGTAATGCTCGAAGAAAGAGCAAAAAGAAAATTCTTAAGGAAGTCGGCGCCGGATTGGGGACGCATAATGAGTTGTAATTTTGGGCAAAAGGTTAAGCGAAGGTAGGAGCTGGAGGAACTCTCTCTCTCTCTCGAAGTGAAATGAATGCGGAAATGGTGTTCGATAAACATTAGATTAGAAAACATTGTTTCACTGTTGAAGGGAGCCTTGTCAAGTTGAAGAAGAAGCAGGGACATTTATAGGAGAAGATGTGAAAATATTTAAAGAAAGGAGAGGAATGTATTTGCAATATGTGAGTAGTGGTAGTTCTAATAGTAGTAGAAGTAGTAGTAGTAGTAGAAGTAGTAGTGGTTGTAGTAGTAGTACAAGTAGTAGTAGTAGTAGTAGTAGTAGTAGTAGTAGTAGTAGTAGTAGTAGTAGTAGTAGTAGTAGTAGTAGTAGTAGTAGTACAAGTAGTAGTAATAGTAGTAGTACAAGTAGTAGTAATAGTAGTAGTAGTAGTAGTAGAAGTAGTAGTAGTAGTAAAAGTAGTAGTAGTACAAGTAGTAGTATTAGTAGTAGTACAAGTAGTAGTAATAGTAGTAGTACAAGTAGTAGTAGTAGTAGTAGTAGTACAAGTAGTAGTAGTAGTAGTAGTAGTACAAGTAGTATTAGTAGTAGTAGTAGTAGTACAAGTAGTATTAGTAGTAGTAGAAGTAGTACACGTTTAATATTGTGGGATCGTGGAACACAATATAAGAATTAGATGTATACCACAATATAAGAAGACTAGTTATATTAGATGTACATACACCACAATATAAGAAGAATAGTAGTAGTAGTAATAGCACTACACAGTGCCTCAATAACAGTAGACGACATAAGTAAACCTTATTACCAGTTATTGCTCTGTTTACCAATGCTTTTCTATATCTCCTCTCATCCTCAATCTTAACTTTACCCCACACTAAGCCCACAGACTCCATGGGGTAATCTGGCAGTAAATAGGCCATAATTCTGTCCTCTTCCCATGCCCGCCCCCTTGCCGCTTGTGCTCTTTCAGAAGTGCACATGCCTCTGCATAAATTGTAATCACCCAAAGAGCATCCTCGATGGCGCCACAATGAATAATGGAGCCCGGCAATGGGCGACTTTATCACCTGTGCGCAAACATTTGCATAAAAAGCGCAAAGCAACTAAGAAGAGGAGGCAGAGGGAGACAGAAAACGAGAAAATAATAATAAGGAATATGCATGAAATTAAGCTACACTGTGCGAAAAGGGAAGTGGCGGCGGCAACATTAAAAAACAAAGTACGGCAATAATTTTTAATTTATTGCAGAATTTTCATAAAAATGACAACAACAGAGATGAGAGAGGGGTAGGAAAAGGAAGAGAGAAGTGGGACGACGGGTAGAGGTAGACGTAGACATAGAGAGAGAAAGAGAGAAAGAGAGAGAGAGAAGGACAGAGGGCACCTTATACAAATTATGTTCGCGTGTCGCCTGCGTGGCATTTTTATGAGCTTCTATTCCTCGCTGTCACGCATAAATGACACGCGTTAATTACCTGAGCAGAAAGAGAGAGAGAAAGAGGATAACAGGAGACAAAGCGACGGGATGTCCGCGCAGATGGACATAATATTGTAATTAGTTGACAAGTCACGTAATTGTTTTGCGCTAATTTTTACACGCATTTTCTGCCTCTCCTTCTCCTGTTTCCCGTGCTCTTCTTTGTTTTACTCTCATTTCAGGCCGACTTATGATTTATAAGCGTTATGTGCCCCAGGGGCAAAGCTCTACCTGGCCAGCAGGTGGCAGAGAGAGAGAGAGAGCGGCAGGAGGAGTGGGGAATCAATTAGGTAAACAAGTCTTTAGATTGATAGCAGACAAATTAAATGCCTGAAAGAATAATTGTCTAATAAATCTTAGAGAATTTGTTATATATTTTTGCAAGGCTCTGAACAGCAACTCTGTTAAGTGAACAGCAGTATATGCTGCTGTTAAAGTATGTTAACAGTAAGGGCTGTTACTGAAAGTTGTATTAAAGTGAAGTGCTTGGAAATTGACTGCATAATTCCAGCTAAATAATTTAAATTACTCAGTATAACTAACATATTTATATATATATGTATATATTGTACTAAATATCTTTCTTTCTACAATATTATATATCTCTCTGTCATATATATCTATTTAATATATGTCAACACACCCCTTTTACTTAGTCTCATCAATCAAAGTGCAGCTCCATTAAAACTTCTACTCAGCTATCGCTGTCTCTTTCTATGTCACCCCTTCTTTCTCTCCCTCTCACTTTATGTCAGCTCAATAAAAGTGCAAACAGAGCATTGCTCTTTGAATGTGGCACATACACACAGACAGATCATAACTGAGGGATATACTGCATGGTAATAAAAAAATTCTACTGCACTCAGGCCCTCGAAAACGCTGAGCGAGTTCTATTTGCCTTACTCGCGAATACAATCCCTCACTCACTCAGCCAGTCAGTCAGTCAGCGAGATTGTCCGTCTGTCTGTCTGTCCGTCTGTCTGTCTGTCCGTCTGTCAGTCTGCCCTGCAGTCAAAGGCAAACCGCGCTGCCCGCTGGAGTCTTGTGTCAATATTGACGCACAAAATCCTTTTAATTTTCCAAAAATATTCACATTTTTGGGCAGAGCAAGCGCAGTACACGCGTTGCCAACTAATGAAAAGCTCTGCAAATAGCTGTAGGAGAGGTTGAATGCGAAAGAGAGGGATTTAGACGCAAAGAGAGAGGGAGAAGGAATGTACCTTGTCTAGGGCTTGAGCAAAGTCTAAGCCTCTAAACTGATTAAGTTTTGATTGCAATTTGCAATTCGATTTTCGTAGTCGGTAAACTTTGCAGTCTCCCCTCGCTGCGCTCGTCTCGCCAACATTTTAATAATGTCGGATCATTAATATTTCAATAATACCGTCTGGCTCTGGCAGTCTATTTAAAGCATAGCCGTCTTGGCTTTCCCCTTCTCCCTCTCATAGTGCCTTGTTGCATAATTGACTTTGTCGCTTGCTTTGACTCTGGATTCGTCTCTCTCTATTCCACTCCCTCTCTCCCTTTTGTTCTCTGGCTATTCGCTATTATTTCTCATTTTTCTATATTTATACTGGCTTTTTATGAACATGCGAATGTCCTTTATGCCCGCATATCCCGTCAGTGCAGTCGGGCCCGAGCCAGGCATGATTTATTATGCGGCTTTTGCGTCGCTTTCTTTTCTTCTTTTCTATTAGCCACGTTCCATGCGGCTTTCTCTCATCTCTCTCTCTCTCCCTCATTTCCCCCTTCTCGCTGTGGTTTTTCCGTCTACTTTTGCGGTCCTAAACGCTTAACTTGTCCTTTTCAATTTCGCTGCTGCTGTTGCTGCTCCTGCTGCGTTTTCCCTCACAAGTTTCCCCTTAACATTTTCCACTATATTTTCACATTGCTGCTGCCTTTCCGCCCTTTTCTTCCGCTCTTCTTCTTCACTTCAGCCGCGTCATAAATATTTGTTGTTATCCTTGTAGTGATTTGATGTTTGTGCGCTTTTATTTATTGTAAATATTATTATTTCTTCTTGTGCTTTTCATTATTAAGTAGAAGGAGACGCAGCAAAGCGAACGAGCTGCGCGTTCTTGTCTTCCGTCGTGGTTTCCGGCTTTGTTCTTCATCACTTTTTATGCACATCTCTTCCACTCTCATGGCAAATATTGACAATCATAAATAATTCAATATATCTTCTAACAAAGAGAGGGACTTATGAATAAATCTAATTGTTTATCTTGGCGGTTTTTCTCTTTGTTTGCAGCAGTTTTTTAATAATTTCACTGAAAGGATATGCAAGCTTTATCGAAGTTTAAATATATCGTAGAAGTCTTTATGTAGCTTTAAGATTGAGAGATGAAGCATTATTGCACTTGAATATAGTTCCAATTTGAGGTATTTATACTAGGAGTCTAAAATACAACGAGCTGTGTGTGGGATAATTCAGACAAGTTTGCTGTAGAACATTTTATTAAAATTATCTGTTAAATTCTGCTAATAATTGTTCTTGTTGTAGAATATTCAAAATTCAAATAATCTAAATTTTTCTAACCTCTGTCATTTTTATATATCTTAATTTTTTGACAAGTTTTTTTTAATTTTGCTCGCAAATTTCTAAATATTTTCTTTAAACTTAAACGTTTGTTTTCAGTTCACATTTCCCTTCCACAAACAATTTTGTTGCACACAACCGCAAAAACCACAAAAGGGCAACCACAGAATTTGTAGGCAATATGTGCATAAACTGTAGCAACAGCAACAACAACAAGCAACAGTTGCAACTACAACGGAAAGTGCAACACGAGTGCAAACAATGAAATACAAATTATCGCACCTCAATGTAAATATAATTAAATGGCGCCGACACAAGCAAGGAGAGAGGAGAAAGAAGTGGGCAGAGAGAGAGAGAGAAGATACACTGCAAGAGTAGCCAATAAATCAGGTACATAATGAATAACTGATAAGCAAGAATAATGAAGGCAAGCACAACAAATAAACAAGCAAAACAGCTGCAAAACTTTATCAAAAACAGAAACCAATATAAAAAAAAGAGAACAACAAAAATAGTCAAAAAGTGCTTGAAAAAAGGGCACTCAAAAAACTGCAGTAACTGCAAAAACCACATGGAAAATGTGGGGAGAGGAGAAAGCGGCAGGGAAAAGCGGTAAAATTCTGAAATTGAATATGCAATTGTAAAAGATTTGTTTTTATTGCCCGTGGTTGCTGCTGCTGCTGCTGCTGTTCGACTGCAAACGCATTTGGGCCCATTAATTAAATGGCCAACAGGGCGTATGAGTGTCGTGGAGATAGCGAGACACAGAAAGAGAGAGTGCAAGCGCACAGCGGGTGTGAAAAAGACAAACAATCGCAAGCGGGCGCGCGTTTTTTCGCGCTTCAATTAAATTTAATTGCATTTTGAAGGGTCATAAATCTCAAACTGCCGCGCACAGCGCCACCAGCAACAACAAGAACTACGCACCACACACAATACAACACTCTGCCCTTTCCCCTTCCTCTTTCCGTCCTCTCTGAAGCGCAACGAATTGCAATATGCAAAGCGAGTGAGAGCTCGACCCCGCATTGATTAATGGGGTTAAACGCACTGAAAACCCCCAAAATGAACCACAACAAAAAATGAAAATGAAAAGAAAACATAGGAAAGAAAACTCTAGAAAAGCGAAATCAATCATGCAACAAATTACAATGCAGCAACCGAAAAAGGGGAAAACAAATTTGGGGTATTCGATTACAAATTACAAAGATCACAAGGCACATATCATAATGTATCGAATACCCGATTAGCTGTCAGAGAATTTTCATTCATTGAGCAACATCATCAACATAATCTTCATCATCATTATCTTCATCTTCATCCACTTGGGGTGTTAATTTATTTATGGCAGAGGCGCGTCAAAATATTGAAGATGCTTTTGGCTACGCATACAATTCGCACACACACACACACACTGGCACATGTGACCAGAAGATTTTAAAAAGCAATAATGTTGGAAAATTTAAGGCGGGGGGGACATCCAATGTTGCTGTGGAAAAACTTTGGGCAATTCATTTTAATTATTCACGCGAAGGCTTTGTTAGATTTCACACTTGCTACCCATATCAACTGAGGCATAACAACAACAACAATAACAACAACAACTAGAGGAGTACCAACAACAATTGCAAGGGATCTGCTGCTGCTGTGGCTAGGTAAGGCTGTTGGGGTAGAAGAAAAGCGCTTTCCACTTGATTTATAGCCTCGCCCTGGCAGGCGACGCATTATGCGATAAGAACATCGAATTGTAATTTATTGCTTCGACTTTGGGTTTAATTTCGACATTTTTTTTTAGATTGAAATTAATTTAAAGTGCGACGAATGAGAGAAAACTTTAGCTGGAAGCAAGACAAGCCAAGGTGGCAACAGCAGCAGAAGAGGAAATAAATTGGGAAAGAATATCATATGGAAGCAGGCATTGATAGTTGAGTTAGTTATCATAATGTTATCATATCGTACATAATGTGCCTACAATAGAGTTTAAACAGTCTTAATTCGAGAAAAACAAACTTTAATTAGACATGTTAGTATTTGTCTCTGAAGCTCACGAAGCAGAAAGTTGTAATTGTGATACTTTACCACATAAGTGGGTGGTGGGCGTGGCAGTACAAATTTTTATGAATTGTTTTTAATCTCCAGTATACAGAAGTCTTCTTGTCAAATTTGTTGTTGCTAGCTGGTACAGTCACTGAGTTAAACGTGTTCATACAGACGAAAATAATTTAATCTTTGAGTATTTTGAAAAATATGCTGATTTATAAAAGCTTTGCAAACAGCAGTAGAGATTAACAAATACGCCATTTCCAAACCAATAATTTACAGCATTTCTTAAGTATATATTGCACGTGTAACTAAGTTATTTTACCATAAACTTAGGCGGTAGGCGTGGCATTTCAAATTTATATGTATATTTATTGGCGTACAGTATACAAAATGCTTTCTGTTAAATTTAGTGTTTTTATCTTTGATAGTTACTGAGTTAAACGTGTTCATACAGACAGAAATGCCGGTATTGATGCTTGGAGTATTTTGAAAAATATGCTGATACAACAAAGGTTTGTAAGCAACAGAACAGGTCAACAAATATGTCATTCCTAATGTCTGTTTTTTAATTATCTATTGACCGTGTATACCCTCCGTATACCCTGTAATTCAGCTGAAAATGCACATTCTACTGCCAAAACATATGTGCAGTCATTCAATGCCAGCCTGCCTTGACCTATCATAAATACACTTTAACATATCATCATATGATATCATATGGCCTTTCTCCTCCCTCTCGCTCTTCCTATTCCTCTCCCTCTCTCTCTCCCTTTCCCTCTGCTGCTGCTCATTTCTTGGGCACTTGTGAAATGCAATGCTCGACTCGACTCCTCTGTTGACTCGCATCTGCTCAATTGCATAAGGGAATCGAATAACTGAACAATAAGCGAGAACATATTGCAATTGCTACTGTCAATAATGTTCAGAATACTCTCATGCTGCATATACGATGCCATATCAGCAGCGATATATCAATAGAGAGTTCTCATTTCCACACATTAAAATTGCTGCAGCTTGGGCTCATAAATCTCACAGAGAAGGAGAGAGAGAGAGCTAGAGAGTGAGAGAGAGAGAGGGAAATGGAAAGAGAAGCCAGCTCAAACAAATGGCAAAATGTTTTTGGCAAACTGCAATTTACTGCAGCACATTGATGCAGTTTGTCTCCCTCCCTTCTCCATCTCTCCTCATCGATATTTGCATATTTTTCCACTCAAAAGGCAATTGAAATGGAAATGTGCAACAACAACAACAACAGCAGCAAGGAGCAAAGCTTATACAATACGTACTTGGATTATTTATAGAGCGAGTTGGATAAATGTAAATAACAAAAGGAAAGGAAAAGGTCTCTTCGGTTCATGATTGTGCAGATTTTTCTAATGTTTGCGAAATCAGCAGCAGCACCAAAACTGGCCCGAACTTATCTCAGTGCAACGTGCAACTTGCCACAAATCGGTGGCATGTGGCAAGACTGAGGTGTGTCCACTTATAAGAGACGCACGCATGACTTGGCAACTTGCCACACACTCCCACACACGCACACACACACACACTCAGCTATTGTGTCCGAGATAGTCGGGGAAAATGTCATTAAAATTGCTCTTCATAAATCACACAGAAGGCCAAAAAGAAACATGTTGCACACGCGGCAAAGCTGCAGCAACTACTCCAGGCAGCTTGCCCCTCTGCCCTGCAGAGGCAGAGGCAGCAGCCCGAGCATAACCTCATTTTACGCTCCATGAGGCCACGATGCTGCCAGCTACAACAGCAAGTCGTGGTGCACAAACTATTGCGTCGTCTAGAGCTGCGTTTGCATTCACAGCCCGTCGATTTTGAGGTTTTGTTCCCAGGCAGCTCCTGCCCCTGCCCCCGCACCTTCCTCTTTCCACTCTTTGCAGTGCACGCTTCGTGTCGAGCTGAAGTGAGGTTTGATTGGGATCGGAACTCGAGAGTGCGTTATGATTTCTGAACAGACTGCAGAGTGAAGTAGAGAGAGCGAGCAGGGAGGGAGAGCAAGGGGACAGGGAGACTCAGCGAGACAGAGGTGAACAAATGTGAATGTTAGTGACGCAAGCCTGAGCCGATTTTGGGGCATAAATTGTTTGATGTCTATAGCAAAACAGGCTGCGACTTATGTGCAAGAGAAGGAGTAAGGGAAAGAGGTGGAGAAGTGACGCAGCATTAGTAGTCAGAAAAAGATAGAAGGGCATCAGCAACTGCACAAGGTATAGGGGCTGAAGGTGCTAGTATAAACAAGAAGTGGAGTATGAGGAACTCTAAGTAAAGCAAGAAGTAGTAGCATGTTATGAAATAAGAAGCAGGAAGGGAAGGAAGACAGTATAAGGACTAGACTGTACTGTAAAATTGATAAATGAAGAGCAGAAGTTGGTGAGAAAAAAACAGTTACAGATTATAAGTAAAGCTGTAGTTGCAGTAGTTAGTAAGCTGTGCTCTGCTAAGCTCTTCTTTGTGTGGGCACCAAGTAAACAGTAGACAGACCAACGAAAGGACTGACGAACGGACAGACAGACATGACACAGTAACTGTTCTGGTGATGCTGATTGAGAATTTATAATATATACTTTAAGGGTTCGGAGATACCTTCTAAGATGCGTTGCAAACTCCTGATCAATATTAAGGATATTAAAATTTAGAAATAATAAGGATAATACCCTTGAACATGTTACATGTTACATGTTACATATTATTGTAATATACATATAGATAAGTGCCTTAGATATCGATAACCCGAACAACAGCACTGCTGACATGGGAATATGTAATAAGCAACCTTTGAGATTTCAATTGCAGAACGAATCAAGTTTAATAATTCATAATTCATATCAATCTAATACATTTGTGCGACTGAGTTCTATACGTTTGTACTCATTCAATTAAACCAAGTTGGCTTGCATGGCAGTTCATTTAATTCACATTGAACCTTAGCCATTCAAACTGATATGTCTATCATGTATCTCTACAAAAATATGCTTTCATTTCACTTTGCTGTCTAGGAATACATATGTATACAATACATATGTATACAAAAATAATATAGCCATCATTAATGGTTATAGTACCTATACCTTTACATAAATAGGTATGGTACTTCTACCTTACCTATTTATGGTACCTACATTATTACAATACATGGACATTATACCTATATAATTATAAGGATTATATATGTTTATATAGGTACATAGGTACTTAATATACTTATACCTGCCCTCATTACTGCCACAAATTCTCTGCTTAAACCCTGTTTAAGTAAACTCAGATATGGCACTTAAGCTACCTTTAAATATCTTTTTTTAAGAACCATAAAGCGAAGCTGTTGGCAAAGCGTTATACGGCTTCGCAGCAGCGCTTTACGGCAGAAACAAACCGCATAAAACTATCCGTAAAATCGCATACACTTGCCAACATGAAAACGTGCAGGAGAAGAGTAGAGAGAGGCGCGTAGGGACGGGGTAAGAGAGGCGGGGGGCAGCATATCAAAAATGCATCACTCGAAGCGCATTTGCCACACCTTGCCTCCCTCTCCCTCTGCCTTTCCCTGGCAGCACATGTGCTCTACTTCCTTTCTGCTCTTCTTCTTTTTGCCACTTTTATTAACATGAACATTTTCCGAAATTCTCCCTCTCCATCCAACCTGCCCCCGAAAATGTGCCAGAAACGTGCCGCCTTGGCAAGAGCTTAAATCAAAGTTAAACAAATTGAAATTTCAGAGAAAATTTGCTGGAAAATGCTGCGGGAGTTTGCTGCTCACTTGAAAGGAACTTTAAATGGTCAACTCGCGCCAGAGCGGATGTTTAGAAATGGAGAGGGAGGAAGAGGGGAGAGTTGAGGGAAATGCATCAATCTGTGCCGAGTGAAAAGCGAATGAAGTTGGGGCAACAACAAACAAAACATTTGGCGACGCCGTCGTTCGATTTGGCCAAATGGCATGTGTGCAAATTGTCTAATGGGGCAGGCAGCGTGCAGCACAAGAGGCAACAGATTCCCAAACCCCCCACCGTTCCCTTCATCTACCTCCTCCCTACTGCAGCCCAGCTGAGGCACTATCTTATTCATGAAGTGCAAATTGGCAAAAACGTAAGCAAAGAAAATGCTGCAAAAGAAACGAGTGCGCGAGGCAAGAGTGGAGAGAGAAGGGAAAGAACAGACGGACTGAGGAAGAAGAGAGTAGGGACTGAGGAAGAAGAGAGTGTGTAGGGAGTATGGAGTAAGGCAATGAGAAGTGTCGACTCCAAAGATTTGTGTGGCAAGCAGGCGAGGCGAGGAGAGGCGAGGCAAGGCGAGCGTTGCTTGGTGTGAAACATGCGGAAATAACAGGAATTTAAGTGAATTTAGTGAAAGAACACATCAGCAACAAATCAGCTGAAGACAGAGAGAGAGAGGAAGAGAGAGAAAGAAAAGTAGGAGAAGCAGATAGAATGAGACCAGGCAGACCTTCACTTAGTTTGGGGTTAATGTTTGCACAGCGCTTTGGGATGTTGCTACAGTTGTAATCCTCCACCAGCCACCCCCCTCTGAATCAGCTCCCCTCTCTCCAGACCTACCTTACACTAGTCCACTGTGTCTTCGTTTTCGTGTTTTGGCAGGAAATGGCAAATATAAATCGAGTCACAGAACCGCAGCAGCTGCAAAGAGTCTTTGACATTGGTGGACATGGCAAGGAAGGGAGGGAAGGAGGGAGAAAGAAGCAGGCATCACAGGGGATTCCATGCTGCATTGAACTTTGTTATTCAATAGTGACAGCACTGCAGATTATACAGAGTGGAAGTGAGAGGAGCAGAGGGGGACAGTGACAAATCGCCAACTGATTAGAACACAGTCGAAGTTATGAAAAGCTATTAGCAAAGATTAAAACCAGTAAGAAAAGCAACAGTCGCGCAGCACACGACTGTGGGATACCCTTCGACCAATGTTCCCATGTAGTTTAATTTCTTAAATTCATACACATATACATATGCACATGCTTTACAATTATTCCCGACAGATGGCGCTGGCGCTTGGCGCTCGTCCGCCTCTTTTGTTAGCTGCCAGAAGCATTTTAATTTATGCTCATAATTTCTTAAATAACTTCTGTGATTATTGTCCGATCGGATTGCAATTTGGAGAATAAGTAGATATCACTATCAGCTTAGTATATGTTAAGGTTAGAAAGTTTATTCTTTTATACAGCACTTACAAATTGAGTTAAAAAATTAAATTTTTGATTTACGGGGGCGGTGGGCGTGGCACCTAACATTTGAAATAAACTTGATCAGCTTATAGTACACAGGAGTCTTCCTGCCAAATTTGGTAACTCTAGCTTTTATACTAGCTGAGATCTGTGCGTTCACACAGACAGACGGACGGACAGATAGGCATGGCTCAATGGGCTCGGTTTGTGATCCTGAGCAAGAATATATATACTTTATGGGGTCTCCGACACCTCCTTCTGCCTGTTGCACAAAGTTAGTATACCCTTTTTTGACCATTGGTTCAATGGTCGAAGGGTATAAACAAGAGGCACAACGATTTATGTACGTTAAGGCGTAAGGGATTAGGGAATCTCATGGAGTGAGGGTGTAAGATGTCAGAGAACTGAGTATATTACCCATAACAGCCAAGTACGTTGATAGTTCTCTGCACTTAAAGGCAAACCTTTGAGTAACCCTGCATCATTTACAGAGAAAGTCTATCATCTCTGAATATATTCCCAATAAACTTTGCCTGTATTTTCCTACAATTTTTCTAAATTTTCGCAGCATTTTCCTGCAATTTTCCATGCACTTTCCACAATTTCTACTGACTAATCTTTCTCTATGTTTAAAGTGAGTTGCATGCCTGTTGTGGCTGCTTACTCCCGCTTCCAAAGCTGTTGCGCATCAACTTGTGCCGCATTGCAACTGCAACAGCATGTTGCATGCCACACACAATCAATGCTGCGCTTGGCCGCGACTTCATTAACTGTTTGCAATGCGAACATGGCCGAAAGCAACGCGATTAAAATGCAATCGAGGCCGCCACCGTTGAGAGGATGCAAGGATGCGCGGCCAAAGCAACGCAGAATGTGAACAGTAATGCCAACGGATTGGCAATTGGGAAAGCCAGATGCGAGAGGGAGAGAGGAGAGTGGAAGAAGCGTATACCTCTCTCTCTCTCTCTCCCCCGATCTCTGTTGGCCATCAGTCAAATGGAGGCACCAAACATTCAAATTGTCCTGCGGAATGACGCACAAATGAGTTGCTGCCTACATTCGAGGATGGCATTTCTCCCTCTCTCTTCACTCCCTCTCCTTCCCCGTCATCAAGCTGTTATCTTTGCTTTCATTTGTACAATAAACGCATAATTATGCACAATAATTACATTAGCAAATACTGCAGCAGTTGAGCGAACGAAGCGACCGCAATTATGCACATAATTCTCTGTAATTGCAGCTGCAAAACTGCCAGAAGCCTCTACAAAATGAGGGGTACGTGGAAGTGTTAGAGGGGAAAAGTGTATAGCGAAGAGGGTGAGAAAGCGGCGTCTTAAGTTATTTAATTAAAGGCGTTAACTTGGCTAATGAATGAGGCCCACAAATGGGCACATCGAAGTGCACAAGTTGAGGCAGCTGTGAGTGTATTCAGTCCCGCCAGAGTGAGTGAGTGAGTGGTGCCTGCTCCTTCAGCTGCATTTGCCGGATAAGTGAATAACATTCAAGTAAACAAACAGGAACGAACAAGCAAGCAAGCAAGCAAGCAGCAACAACAACAACTACAACTTCAAGGGGCAACAACAGCAGCAAAGCAACAAAACTGATGCACTGCGCTGAAATCAACAATAAAACGATAAGGATACAACTGAAAATAAGAAAGGAAAATGAGAAGGAGCGAGAATGAAGAAGACTGACTACCCTAGAATAACTATGAGAGTGTAAAAGGAATAAATTATATATGTATGTATAAGGTAACATATATACGAGATACACTTGAACTTTACTATTATTATTACTATTACATACTATCGAAGTTGGGGAAACTCTTTAGTTAATTTTCTATCAGTATTCTGCCGTAGATTGGAGTACAATTCTTTAAATTTAGTAAATACTTTCATTTTGTAAGTAGAAAACTGCATAAATTACATACTAGTTCTATTTATATTTTAGTATGATTATGATTCAACATTACTTTTAATGTCCCATCAAATCTGTTTACATATTTTCTAATAGATTTCTATATTTATTCTTTGAAAAAGAATACATGAAAGAACTTAATGGAACAACTTCAAATTAAATAAGATCTTTAATCAATTTCGATTGTGAACCATTAAAAATGTATAAATAATTTTCAACTTTTATAGTGTTCTATCATCAGGGCCGTAGCGACGGTCTCGGGGTCCCTTGTCAAAAATTTCTTGGGTCTCTATATCAATATAATAGCAGTATTCAGTATTAATTTAGCCACTTCCGTCCTTTGAACCGATATCGACTATTACAGAAACTAAGGCCACTAAATTTGACCTAAAGCTTTCAGCAAGGAGCCCTTGGTAAGCTGGGGCCCTGATGCACTGCACACCTTGCACATACTTCGCATACGGGCCTGTCTACTTCTTATTATACTATATTCATAATTCTTTACTCAGTTAAATTTGCCAACATTGATTATAAATTTCCTTCTTTACTTACTAGCAAAGCAAACCTTATTGTTTCCACACTCTTTCCAGGGTAAGTCGAAGAAATCAGAAATCAAAGCAAAGCTCAACGAACGTGGCGTTGTTCATTGTTGTTGTTGTGTGGATAGAATTGCTGTTGTTCTTTTTTTCGATGTTTGTGTGTGTGTGCATAGTGTGTGTTATTGTGTTTGCCGTGCGCTGTGCATGAAGTCTGATGCATTTGATAAGCGGCACGTACCGCACGCCAAAAAGTATGCTACACAATTTTCCATTGCCCGGTTAAGCTAAGCATAGAGAAAGAGGGAGACAGGGGCAAGTAGAAAGAGGGAATAGAAGGGAAGCGCTGCCTGTTGGAAGCGATGCCGAGACTACTTTATTATCTCCACTCACACACACACACACTCGACAGATATATAATGCATTTGTTTGCCACTCGAGAACACAACAAAATGGCGGCTATTGGTTACGTACCTGCAATGAAAGAGATAGAAGAGAGGGAGAGAGAGAAAAATAGAAAAACATTAGTTGAAAATCTTTACAAGGCACAGGGAAAAGCTGCTGCTGCATTAGAATTTAAGATAAGTTGGGAAGAAGAGAATAGAGGGGGAGTGCAGAGTGGGAGGGAGGTAAGTAAAGGAGTTGCCTCATTGGTATTGCGTTTCCATTTGCAACACAAGTGCGTTAGTGTGTGTGTGTATGTGTGTGCGTTCGCTCAACTTGTTTACCAAACTTTATTACAACTTGGCAAACACAGTCGTCGTCGCCTTTGTAGTCGATTCTCTCAGTCGCAGCCGGATCGGAGTTGGGGCTCTGTTGCTGCAGTAGCTGCTGCTCCGTCAGCTAACTGATTGCAGTTACAATCAGTTTACCAGGTGAGCTGCCTGCCTGCCTGCTGTGTATTGCAGGCACAAACATGATACAATTTCCATTGTACTACATTGTGTATTGTGTAACTGAAACACGGCAAAGTCAAACTGCTGCAGCAAGGGGGAGGCAGTTAGGTTTGGAGAGGGAAAAAACTCTATTCGAAAGTTGATAAACTAAAAGCCATACTAAGTAGGCAGTAACTTAACTTAATGTTAAAGACTCTGTCTAACAGCTGTTGCAAGTTGAAAATGTCATAACAAATGAGGAGTTGCGAAACGCAGTTATAACTCAGCAGAACTTGACTGAAACTTATTTTATAATGAATAACAGTGAAAAACATTTAAATTAATTGTGTAAAATATGTTTTTAATTTGAATATTACATTTAAATAAGAAATTTTAAAACGTAAAACCGACTTCCATTTTCATAAGTATTAATTTCCTAATAAATTGCATACAGACAAGAAGAGGGTGTTGTAATTAATGTAGAACAGTTGGTTCCTAATGCAATTGGCTATAACTTAGTTGAACTTGGATATAATGCAATCATATTTGGTGGAGTACTAAAGAAAGGTATAGAAATGCATTATATATTGTATGTTTTCATATTTAAAATATTTAAAACATAATAAGACCTATAACCTATAATATTACCTAATGAGTATCTCAAGTAATTGATTCTCCAAGACTATTTCTAAGATACTGAGCTATTGATATATTAATCAATGTTTTGGGCCTTAAAAACCTAATAAAAGACAGTACAGAATGTCGCTACAATTATGGGTATATAATTATTATATATATAATTAATGTACTATAAGTAAAAACTCTGGACTGAAATCGCATATGGATCTAAGGCAAGCTGGAGCACCAGTTTGTTATCCTGCAAGAACTGACCCAAGTGAACACATCATGGAACACGGCATAACATGGAAGGAAGTACAAAAAAAAGCAAAAACTATAAAAATGTGAAGGAAACAACTTAACAGAAAATTCAACATTCGCCAATGTCAAAGCTTGCAATGAATTTTGATATTTTACTCAACATGACTTTAAAATTTTAGGTAACCCTCATTTAAGGTACCCCAATGTGCTGTGTCAAATCATTATCTAACCCGAAAACTTGTTGAACCATGAAAAATCAATAGATCGAAAGATGTCATAAGTGATTTCCGCTACCGGTTGTCGATTCATTTCACTCAAGTGTGAAATAATTTGTGAAAATATTTACACACACTCAGGGTGTGACGAGGAAAATCCATGGGAAAAAAAGGATGAAAATTGAAAATGAAAAATGAAAAATTTGAAGAGCTAATGGCCAAGCCATGTTACAGGTCTACCACGCTACCCCCGCCCCCCTCGCTGCCCCCTAGGGCTGTTCTCCTCATGGCGCAGGCCGTTCTACTTGAATAGGTCGCAGCACGAAATACTTGTGGTCGTATTTTTTAGACACCCACACACACACTGGCACAAAATGGCGTACATCAGTGTCAGCTTAGGGCTAGAAGGCTTTGCCAAATCACATAGAGATCACACCCACACACACTCAGACACACACTGAGGCACACCCACGCGCACATTCAGTCTCGAGGGCAGCTGCTAAGAAGGCGCATAAATTCCAGACGCTGCCGAGCTGGTGATTTGTGTTACTTCATGCCGCTCTCCATGCTCCTCTCCTCTTCATGCCCTTCTCCTTGCTCCTCTCCATACTCCACTCCACACTCCTCTCCATACTCTTCTTCCTACTCCACTTTCTAGACCACATCAAACATCGTCGAAGTCGAAGCTGAAGCTGTAGCTGTAGCTGGAGTTGGATTCAGCAGTCGAGGTGTGGCCCTAAGCACACTTGAAGTATGGGTAAAGGTTAAGGAAAAGGATTTGCCGTCGCATCGTCAGCGAGACATGGCGAGAATTTCACACACACACACACACACACGCACTTGACGCCTCGGAAAAATATGAAAAGTCGCCTGCCAAGTCGTTTTCCTGCACATTGAGTGGGGTGTGTGCCGAACTGAGCTGAGCTGAGCTCTAAGCTTGTGGTCGATGCGGTTCTGAGTGGGCTATGACAGCTGCCTGCCCCACGCAGCTTGCCCCATGCTGCCTGCCTCACATGCTACCTCCTGCTGTTACCGCTTCCCCCTCTTCCTCATTTTTCTGCGGTTTCTCATTTCTGACAGCCACGTGTAATGCAATTATATATTGAGGCAGGTATTTTTATTTTATGTCGCAAAGTTTTTCACTTTCTCCTGCTCTACGCATATTTTGCACTTTATGGAATTGCTAGAAATACTCCCTCCTCCCCTCCTCATCCCCTCTTGCTATTTGAGCAACCTGCAGACAGCTGTGCGAACTTTGCTATTGATTACCAAACAACTTTTTGGGCATGTGAAAGTGCAAGAGAAGCGCGCACAATCAGCAAATTAAAAGTGTGAGGGACGGAGAAGCGGGAGGTGCTGTTAAGGATACTGCCAACTGGTATCAATTATCATAAGTGTTGCCCAAGAGGGAAATCTATTAAGTAAATGCCAGACGAAGGCTGCCAGCAAAGTTGGCCAAGATTGAGCGTGAAATTTTGCAGCAACTGAGAAAGTTTTCGCGGCAAGAAATCAAAGAGATGAGAATGATGATGTAAAGTAAAGCAATGCAGGGGAATTTAAGCCTTGAACACTAATAAAGAGAGTGTAGAAAAGATGAAATACATACATATATATACAAGTATAAGGATACTTAGACAGTAATAAGGCTTGCAGTCTATCTTCGCTCTAGTTGAATACCTTGACAAACCTTCCACTTACTAAGATAATTCTGTAGACATTTTCTTTACACACTTTCAGCTAATTAATGCCATGTTATCTCGCCCCTTTTAGACAGCTTATTTATCTAAATAGAAATCGCCCATGATTAATCCTTGCATTAATCTCTGCCCAATCCAAAAAGGCTGCTCTAAAATTCCATTTTCTGCAATTGTCTCCGCGCAGCACAAGATGTAGCGCACTTATCAGCAAGCACACACACACATGTAGACTGTCACACACTCTTCTACAGACAGACAGATACTCACAAACACACGCACACACAGTCATACACTTCGGTAATCCCCAGGCCCCGCAGCAACAGGCAGCCAAGATAATTGCCAAAGTTTATTAACGTATACAAATTAGAGAGAGGGAAGAGCAGTAGAAGGGACAGTAGAAAGGGCAGTAGAAGGGGCTGTAGAAGAGGCAGAAGAAGAGACACAAGGAAAGTCCTAGAGGCAAGGGGCAGGGGCATCATCGAGCAGCCAATGCAGCAAAAAAGGAGTTGCGAATTGCGCGCCAATGAATATGAAATGAAGTCGACTCTGGCAGCAGTAGGCGGGGATCTGTCTGGCCTGCAGCCCCTCACCCCCCCCCCCCACTCCACAGCTACCTTCATGCCCCAAGCTATGCCAGGCGTCATAAACAACAATTTATGTGCTTTAATGAAAATTGGTCGTGAGGAGGCTCGTTTCGGTTCGTTTTAGAGACAGCGCAAATAAATTAACTAGCCAGCCAGAAGAGGGGAAGAAGAAAGCAGGGAAGGCGGGGAAGGGAGGCATGCAAATGGGGCTGGCTTTGGACAATGTTAACACCTGCACGGGGCGCTAGCTGGACAACCCTCAGAGTACACATTTTATGCGACTCCTGGGACCACAAAAAAAATAAACAAAATACCCTGTAAATATTTTCAAGAGTTCATAAATTTTTGTCGGCGACACGTGAAATTTGTCAGTGAGGCGCGCGGCGCATTTTATGCAAATTGTGTCGAAATTGAAGCGAAAGCGATGTGGGGGACCATTAAGTAGGGGGCAGGGGCAGGGGCAGTGGCAGGCACCATGGGCAACATAACAAAAACGCATATGGAAATTTTATGCAAATTTTCATTGTAGCTGCAATTTGTAACAAATTTCAACGTGAAATTGTTTGAAAAGCGCACGCACACAAGCACACACACACGAACATGGAGAGACAGACATCTTTGGCTGCGGGCCCGACAAAACATAGCATACTTTTTTGGGGGTAGCAAACGAAGCAAATTTAATTTGCTGTGCGGCATAAAATCAAATTGCATAAATGTCAATCTCATTGCGGGCAGGGAGAGAGACAGAAAGAGAGCGCGAGACAGAGGCAGAAATAGAGGGTGGGGGGGAGTAAAGAGTAACATAGTAAAGTGCCGTCTAATAGACAAAATGCCCGCCAGCCTCGCAGTGCGTTTAAAGTGTTTTTCTTCGCATTTTTACAGCGGCAACTTTTGAACTCAATTTGCTGTGCCAATTTGCCGTAAGCACTTTAAAAACGCCAGCCACAAAGCAGACTCAAAGAGAGAGAGGGCAGACACACACAGATATAACGAGAGAGAGAGCAAGTTTCTAAAACTGCAGCTGAGAAAATATTTTGATTACTTTTGCACATTGGCAACACTTCAAAGCGCGCTCGAGCATATTTTCAAAATAAATATTATTGTTGTAAAGTTGTCGGCGAATTTGTCGCAAATGATAAGGACAGCTAGCAGTGCAGAGAGGAAAAGGAGGTGGGGAGGAAGGGGGATGGCAGCAAGACATTGACAATGACACTGCGCTGTCGTCAGTTTCCTTGGCATCTTCCTTGTCATCGTTTCCTGCTGCTGCCTCCTTCAGTCAAGTACGGAAGTGCAGCGTCGCCCCAACAACGACGATGCTCGCCTGTTGCAGACACATTTCGATGTAGAAAACTGGCCAAAAAATGGCCAGAGTTTTGGCTTTGAATAATGCGACGCTGGCTGCGCCTAAAAGCTGGCTATAAACAGCAGCAGCAGCTGCTGTACTCCTCATAATCAACAATGCCAGAGCAAGCAGAACATTCATTTTGCACACATAAAACTTGGCCAAAATGTTAGCTGTCCTTCCCCTCCCTACCCCTCACTCACCAAGCTGCCCCTTCAGCCTCTTCTCCCCCTCTTTCTCCCACTTCTACTTCCTCTGCTCGTTGCCATTGCGCGCTGTCTGCACTTAATGGAAAATGTCAGTTTGCCTGCAGCGTCAAACGTTTTATTGAAGTTTCCACTGAAGCAACCAAGCCTCCTCCATCTCCCTCTCTCTCTCTCCTACGCTCTCTCTCACTCACTCCTCTCTCACTGCTACCTTTTGCTTTCATATCCTTTTTCTTGTGGCCAGCTACGCCCGTTAAATGTAACGAACCGGAAGCGCTAAAAGTGAAGCAGCAGCAGCCGTAAATGGCCAAGGCAGACAAGCCCCAAAGTAGCCCAAGGGAGACAGAGAGGAAGAGGCAGCAAGAATGAAAGAGATGGCAAAGTACTTCTTGCTGATTTCTTGCAAGTGTAGAAATCTGATGATCTGCTGAGCTTGATGGGTGCTTGAAATATTATAGATTCTTTAAAGTGACACCCCAACCGGAAAGGAGCTTGGCCGAAATCGAAAATAAACTTGATCTTCTCCGCAGGGATAAAAGAGAACTTATAGTAATATAAAATCCCAGTACAGTATAGTTTTTTTTTTTTTTTTTTTTTTTTTTTAATATATTTAGTAAGTTTAAGTACAGTATAGTACTATATACCCCCTCTTCAATAGTAATAAACACACTTCTAGTTCTGCTAAGCAAGCTTTGCCAAGTTCATAGAACTCACTTGGGAATATTCAACATTCCTCTCATTCATTTTTACTACATTCGTAGACAGCAAAACAACAAATTTCATACAACTGAATTGTTAAACAGCAAAAATTGAAAATATTTCTTGTACAATTTCAAATTTGGAATATCCGTAATGAGTATCAAAATTAAAGAGAAGAAAACGACTGTAAAAACCACGGCAAAAGGCACAAACACTCCGCTGGAGGAATCGGCAAGCAGAAGGATGACCGGACAGAAGAAGCTATACAGCAGCATGTTTGAGGTGTTTGGCCGTGTGCAGGGTGAGTGGTGTGGGATCGAAGTGGAATCGATATATATATATTGGAAGTTATTTGAATTTTCTTCTCGCTTGCAGGCGTCTATTTTCGTAAAGTAGGTTTGGCTTTATTTCTAAGATATTTTAGAGGTTTTTCAGCTTATTTCTGCCACCTAGCACACTCAACTCAAGGCCAAGCAGCTGGGCGTAAACGGTTGGTGCATGAACACACAGGATGGCACTGTCAAGGGCATCATTGAGGGGCCACAGGATACGCTCTCCGAAATGTAAGCACTCTTCTGGAATCACATATGCCACGTTAAATATGTAACTCGCTTCGCTCTCGCAGGCAACTCTGGCTGCAGCACAAGGGAAGTCCTCACAGTCGCATCGATAAGGCAATCTTCACACCAAACGAACCGATTCCAGCTCTAAATTTCAGTTCGTTCACCATTAAGCGTTAATTTTTGTATTTCATATTTCATTTCTTATACCGCTTTTGTATTTTTTTATATTATAATTTTACTAAACTGGGCTAAACTAAGTCTGCTGTCATGTTTCTCTTTGACCACAAGTTGTCCAATGGGGAAATTGGTTGTACAATTGCTCGGGGCACGCCTTCAACAACTCCCCCTTGTCCAATTAAGCCGAAAGTCGACAAATTTAGTTTTCTAATATTTTTTGTTTCTGATATTTTCGCTAAATTTGACAATTGTCACAGCGATTTCAATTTATTTTCACGCAGCCATCAACAAATATTTTTTGACTTTCAAAAGTTTTGCCAATTTAGCGACAAATATTGTTCAACCTCGCTCTCTCTCTCTCGCTTCTCCACTTCCCTGTGTCGACCTTAGTGAAAGAGAAGCAACACAAATTTGCATAAATAAATAAAAGTTACACACAGCGAGTTCGAAACGGTAACAGCAGTTGCCGCTCGACGACGGCAATTAAAAACGGCCGTGCACCATTTGGTGCCACTCGTATTTGTTTTCCCCATTTTTCCCTGACGGTGACTTTAGTTGTTTTTCCTAGTCCCTCCCCTACCCTGCATTGTTATTGTTGTTTTGCTGTCTGGCAAACTGGCACTTTATTATAAACTGTTAAAACCGCAGAAAATGCAACAAAAACGCAATGTAAAAACGGTTTTAGAGGGCAAAGGATGTTGCTCATGTTGCACAATCGGCTTTTAGGGGAAATTTGCTGAAATATTTATAGAAAACTGTGCAGGGTTTTTATGGTATATGGCATAGATTGGCATTATGCGGGATTTTGTGTAGTTCAACTAGGATTTGTGGGGTTGTAACACGCGCAGAAGTGACAGAATTGTAGAGAAGTAAAAGTGCATTTAGATCATTTCAGGAATACATTCATTTCTGAATGTATATTGACTAAGCAGATATTCCTTTCGAGAATGCGCCCTTAGCACTTATAAACAAACTTCACACTCAACCTCTAAACCTTTTCAAAGCAAACTGCAATTAATTCTCCGAAAAACATTTATTGCCATAAAAGGAGAAGAAATTAGAATCGATAAGCATAAAGCAAATTACGCTATCGATTGCACATTCATCTCCGAGTAAACCAACCAAGTTTATCAACTGCATCCGACGACATCGAACACAAATTGCTGGGCGGGGAATATCTTGTGAGGTCAGGGAGATCTGTAAGATCTAAGGCTGCAACGGCAATCGCTGAGATGACATTGCCGACATTTGCTGCCTCTTCTGCTGTCGAAGATACTCCATCAGCCCTTTGTGTTCTTGCTGCCGACTTTGCCATAATTTGGCAGCCGCGTTCTTAAGAGGTCCAGCATCACCACGTGTTATCTGCTGTTTTAGCAGCTGCCTGTAGAGCAACATCTTGCGACGCTTCTCTTCAGAGCTGGCACTCGCGCTGAATTGAAGTGGAGGATCCGTTTGGGAGTTGCAAGGAACTTTATCCTTCGATGAGGTCAGTTGATCCCTTTTAGTTCTAGGCTTTTGATTTAGTTGAGATCTGCTAGGAACACTATCTTTAGATAATCTTAGGTGATCGATTTTAATGTTAGAGACTGTGCTGAATTGAAGTGGAACATCCGTTTGGGTTCTAGAAGGTGCATTCTCTACAGACGATTGCAAGTGATCCCTTTTAGTGGCAGAGCTCAAACACGATTGGGTTCTGGAGGGATTGGGTTCTATAACTGAGCTCGATTCATCCATTGAACTGGATTGCAGACCACAATTTGATTGGCATCTGCTATGAGCGTTATCTATAGTCAAGTCCAGATATGCTTGAGATCTACAGGGAAGATTATCTAAAGATGAGCTCAAGAGATCCTTTTCAATGATGGAGCTTGAGCTGGGTTGAAGGCAGGCACTTTTACTGGATTGCAGGCCAAGATTTGTTTGGGATCTGCAAGGAACATAACCCTATGGAGATGATCTTAAGTGATCTCAAGCAATGCTTACTCAATTATGTCAGCCATTTTGGGGACCTCGTCAAAAGTTATTTCAAATTTTTGCTTAGTTTAGTTTACCTTGTTGTAAATTTAGAATTTGAATGAGAAGCAGTGAAAAACTTCTTGAGCAAATCGAGAAATATCTCTGACAAGTAGCGCAAGGCTAACCAGAGATCGATTTACGCTAGTTAATACCAAAAGCACAAGCCAATTTTCCTGGCAATTTTCCGCATACAAAAACAAAAATGAAGTCATTAAATTTTCTCTTTCTTATTTTGCATTTCGAATTCAGAACAAGCAAAAGCGTCAAACGACAAAGTGGCACGCGAGGAGATAAAAAGCAGCCGACAGACGTAGCAGGAGAAGGAGTTGGAGGACAGAGAAAGGCGAGTGGCAACGAGGGAGAGAGACGCACGATAACGGATTCCGTTGCGCCGATAATCAATTCCGTTTCCGCTCAATGCTGGAATTGTTTTCGTGTTGTGTTTGTTGTTGTTGCCGCTTCGTGCGTGACCCAAAATATGCATAAAGTTTTTCGAAAAATACATAAAATTATTGTAATCATATTGTGGCACGCGGTAAACAACTGGGATTAGCTGGGTGTATGGGTGTATGGGCGTGGCATGCTAGGTAACACCCTCGCGTGCCTCGTTGTTGCATGTGGCAACACACTGCCCCATTAGCCGCTGATAACGAGTTCATTGACGAGTTCATTGGCACATTGATGCCACATTGATTATCGGCAAACACCCGAAAAGCGCTTCGACTGTGGCACGCACTGGGACAGCGAGCTAATTGAGCCAAAACAGTTGGCAACTAGTGAAGGCATGTGACTGAATACTGCAAGATCTTTTATATTTCTACCTAGAACTTCTTCTTTAGTTTGAGTTTGATAGATATTATGGAGTATTCTGACATCTACTGAACACTTTAGATATTGTTGAATACTTAAAAAACAAAGGATTTCAATAGTTCAACACTGCTGTAGTTAAAGCTTCATCCTGCAAGACTTCACACTCAAATCTTCAATTTTTTTTTTGTGTTTTATCCTTTTATTCTCTTCGATTTTGGAACTTCCATTTGCAGTGGATTTCAGGATTGCCAGGCAATCTCGTCTGGCAAAAGCAGAGGGAATAGAAAGCCTGCGGCTGCCATGCAGCAGCTTATTAAGAATGCGAAGCGTGTTCGCTGCGCCACATGCCACACGACGAGCAAATCCCCAAGCCGAGAGCGACGCATGCAAAGTCCCGCAAAACTTGTACAGCCTTTGCCCGCAGACTCCTTCTGCGCGTTGTCTAGACGCAACTTCATGCCAAAAAATGCAATCGAAAATATATAAAAAAACGAGAGCAGCAGTCGCGCAAAACACGACAGTGGGATACCCTTCGACCTATGTTCCCGTGTAGTTTAATTTGTTAAATTCATACACATATGTATGCATATGCACATGCTTTGAAATTAATCCCGACAGATGGCGCTCACGCTTCGCTCTCGCCCGCCTCCCTTGCTAGCTGACAGAAGCACTTGGTTTTATGATCATACTTTCTTAAATAACTTCTGTGTTTATTGTTCGATTGGATTGTAATTTGGGGACTACGTAGATATTTCATTCAGCTTAGTATATGTGAAAGTCAGAAAGTTGTATCTTTTATATAACGCTTACAAATTAATTTTAAAAATTAAATTATTGATTTGTGGGGGAGGTGGGCGTGGCACCTAACATTTGAAATAAACTTGATCTGCTTATAGTACACAGGAGTCTTCCTGCCAAATTTGGTAACTCTAGCTTTTATAATAGCTGAGATCTGTGCGTTCACACAGACAGACAGACGGACGGACAGACAGACAGACAGACAGACAGACAGATAGACAGACAGACAGACATGGCTCAATCGACTCGGCTTGTGATCCTGAGCAAGAATATATACTTTATGGGGTCTCCCACGCCTCCTTCCGCCTGTTACATACATTTGCACAAAGTTAGTATACCCTTTTTTGACCATTTACAATGGTCGAAGGGTATAATAAATTGAACTTGCAACACAAGCTGTTGCAAGCTGCAGCAAACATTTTGTATAGAAAACTTTGCCTCTCTTTTAAGGCGCGTTTCAGAAGAATGAATCGAAATTTCATCGCTAATTTGCCACGCATGCAACAAGCTGCACGTTTTGGCACCATGCCACGCCCACCCCCGACAGTTCCGCCCTGCAGTTTGCATGTTTGACCGCCATGTTGCGTGCCAATTTGATAAATGTCGCATTTGATTAGCTTCTTCCGCCCCCCCTCCTCCCCTTTCCATCGGCTTCTCCCTTTGCATGCGGCAATTGAGAAATTTTCACAACGCAAACTTTGTGCAAAGTTTGCATAATGAACGAAAGGCTACCCCTTCCAAAATGTTGAAATCTTGTTTTGTTTAGCATTTTATAGCAGTTTATAGCAGCAGTTTATGGCATACCTAAAGGCGCGCACACGGAATGCGCCCCGACAAAACTTTAGCTTGTTATGCGACTAACGGCAAATACTTTTCGAATTTCATTTGCCCCCGCTTTGATTTGTTGCAGTTAAAAGAGGAACAGTGGGAGGGAAAGGGGTAGGGGTAGGGGTAGGTTGGTAGTGCGCGTGACCCCAAATGCCGAAGGGCAAGTGGCAAAAGTTTGCGGCTTTGAAGATAGGCTCCGCGCTTAGGCCGCACGTTAAATATGCCACTTGCATGCCACATGCCAGCGACTTTGACTTGAGCTTTACTGCTGTTTATGAGCTTGGACCTCAAAAGGATTAAAATCCTTTGATATCTGGCATGTTAATTGCAAGCACAACAAATATTTTAGCATTCCCTTTCAAGTTTCAAGAGGGGCAAGAGCAAATAGATAATCTCAAGTGGAATTCAAGTTGAAGATCTGCAATTCAAATATTTAGATTTAGTTTCAACAGACTTATTATGATTAGGCACTCAGTCATCATACTAAGGTATAAAACTTCACAGTTATGCTCAGTATATTATCAGCGGATGTCTTCAACTTCCTTTTCTTAACAATTGATAAAAAAGCATTCAGGGCAAAGTTCTAGGCCAAAGAAGATTAACTTACGGAGCTGTTAGAAAAGGACTAAGCATATTTTTGACAAAGTTCCTAAGGTGTTACAGCAAGAAGATCACAGTTAAACTTATTGTATAATAAGAATATCATATGATATATTTAAAACACATGCCATTTATTATATCATTATAGTTTATATGCTCTTTTAATATTGAAAACTGTGATCTACTTCAAAAAGATTAATTACTGATTAAAATAAAGTAAAGTTGTATAAGTTCTAATAAAGAAATTCTTTACAACAATAAATTAGCCAAAGTTAGAGATTTGCTAGTCAAACAAAGTAGATTAACCAGGCAAAATTGCTCAAAAGAATTTCCAGTTGCGCAACTTGAAGTTGAAGAATTGCTGAGAAATACCTTCCAGCAATAGTTCGTTAGCTGAACCCAAGAAACTTCTCTTTCTCTAACCAACACATTTGCATTCGGAAACGAATTAAAACTCAAGCTGAACTTTAAACAAACGAAAAAGGAGGCCACATGCAGCCCCCTCCCTGAAGAACAATAGCAAACTTGCACAAGCGAAATTAGCCCGGAAAAACTGAATTATTTATGCGCATTTTTAGCGCATAGCTCTGTCTCTCTCTCTCTCTCTCTCTTGGTGGCACTCTACACTCTGGCCAGTGTCTCATTAATATTAAGAGGATGGTAGCTGGACCAAGAGTGCCCAATCCACTTGTCCTTTTCATTTTAATGAGCAGGTACAGTTGCCACTACTACAAAAAGGTATGCAACAGTTTTCCCCATTTTCCAAGCTGCAATTTGTGCCACTTCTGTTTTGGGGCACTGCCAAGTGACCCAAATACCTGCTGTGCCTGCCTGCCTCCGCCCCCACGCTATCTGTATAGAGTATTTCATTGTTTTGGTATGATAATTTATGGCCCAATGAGACAGGGGCAGGGGCCGAAGGAGGGAAAAGACAACGCGAAACAAGCACACAAAGCGGAACTCAGCGAAGTGAGCAAAGCTCCACTTTATCAATGCAGCTTTTGTTGTCTCTCTCTCTCTCTGCTTAAAATTTAAATTTCGTACAACTTTAGATTGCCCTAAAATCGATCGATATCGATGGTGAATTTAAATGAGCATTGGAATTTTTATTGAATTTTTCACTTTCCACTTTAATTTGTTGCCATTTCCCAGCAGGAATTTCTATTCCAATTTCAGTTCAAAGAGAAGTGTGAAGAAGTGGAAATGTTCGAGCAGATTAGCGGAATAATTTGAGAGGAATAAAGACATTTGTGTCTTCTTAACTGGGACATTTGTTAGTTCTATATGTAGGAATACACATACATTTCCCTGTAAGGATTCCTTATTGTATAATATATATTACTTAATAGATTTCTCCTGTTACAGTTGTTGGAAATAGATTTCTCTTTGAAAGTTTGCCTTTATGTTGCATAGATCATTTCATACTTACACTTTAATAGGTTAAATAAAGCAGACTATACTGAACTGCATCAGCAAGTCATTAGTTTTCGCTTTCAAGTACTTTCAATACAGATATATTTATGTTGATTATTCTAATAATTTATTCACATTTGCCCTTGCCACATTTCTCTTACACCTCATGCTACAGTCTCTCTTTAAAGTCTGCTGTTGAAGCTCTATCATCATCATTATCAGCTCGAGGACTACCGCTGTGCATCAGACCTAATCCAATCCTGTTAAAGCTGCCAAAAATCCACGACAAGCCTCAACGCGTCGCGTCGAGAAGGGAGAGAGAAGTGCGCAACAACCAAACACAAAGGGGCACAGACAGACAAAGCTACAGGCCTAAGCTACTACCCTGCCACCATCTGGCCCGCCTTCTGTAACAAAGCAAAACGGTAAATAAAGCGGAGAACGTCACTGACAGCGGGTGAGGCGATGAATGAAAATCAAAGCAAATCAATGCAAAGCTTTTGTCCATCGAAGTCGCTTACTTCCCTATTACTTCAACGCGATGCGATGAAAATTGAAAATTTACTTTGACAATTTTCGTAGCCTTTTGCCGACAATGAAATATGTCAATTTCAATTATGCCAGGCGATAGACCACGCCCCTCGCTACACCCCCCGCAGGCAATTGAAACGTCACAGAGAATACATTTCGTTTTAGGGCGAACATTTTTGGGATCCCAAAAATCTATTTCGACAGTTCGACAAATGTGTCAATTTTATATATACAAATCTGCATCGATTACGCTATTTTTGAAATTGCGCTCTGGTACTGGGCGTCTCTTTATAGACAGAGCCGAGGGAACTGGGCCAGCGAGACCGACACTCAATGTCAAGCTAAGGTAATTACAGTTGTTTCAGGGGTTCGGCGATTGTCGACAGTTGTGCGGCCCGAGGCGCAGAATATGGAAATATTTGAATTGATATTGAATCAGGTTAAAAGGCGGAGAAGGGCTAATAATGATGGAAAAAAGGATGGGATGCGATTGACTTCGATAAAACTTAAGCGGCAATTTAAGATTTACAATTCGTTGGTTAGGTTGGGGAGGGAATGTTTATTTCTTAGCGGTGTTGTGCTTCTTTAATGATTACATCGATTACATCTTGTAGTATTAGAGCACATCATATTCTATACTAATTTACCATATTGTATCATGCTATATCATATATGATATAATATCGATTTCTTATTTAAATTTTTTGTAGTAAAAGACACAATTGATAAACTATGTTCCCTTTGTTCCTTTCCTTTCAACAAGAAGACTCTTTATAGTTCCCTTACTTTCATTTAATTTCCCATTATATTCTATTTTATATCTTAATCATTTAGGTGTTACTTCATATCTCATTGTAATATATACTTAAGAGCCATTTCATTCACACAATATCGACAACAATCGATCTCTCTGTTTCTCCCACTATCACATCTTTCTATTCTTTCTTCCAACTTTACACTAAGAGCACTATGAACTCAGTTCCAACCCAATCCATTTGCATAACTTAGTAAGTCAAGCCGAGTACAATAGCTGCATGAGAAACTATTGCAGCAGGGAACAGGCGTGATTTCCCAGAAATGCCATTAAAGAGTCATAAGACTGTCTACCCGGCCTAAGTCGTGGTAGTGGTAGTAGTAGTAGGCTTAATGCACAGGAAGTGCAATGTCTGGGTAGGCAATGCATAATGCTTGGACTGGTCATTTAGCTAGGCTCCTAGTTGGGTAAGTGACGGACAAACAGATGTGTCTGTCCAGCCAGGCTGTCGGGCTGATTGATTTGCAACTGGCAACTGGTAACTGGCAACTTGCAACTTGAAATTGAACTTGAAAAGTGCAAGGCAGAGACGACACGACAACACTCGACACCCAGCACTAAAAAGAGAGAGAGATGGGGGGGGAGGGACTAGGAAAAATGTCATGTCGAAGACTCTTGGCTCCTCCGCTTGTCGTCGATATGATCTGTGCGTCTGCCAGAAGGAGGAGGAGAAGGAGGTTTGCCATGTCTGTGGGCGACACTTTGATGTGAAATTGATGATGATTGAGAGTTGCATTGGGGCAAGGCACACACAGAGCGACACAGAGACATTACCCTGACATCATACCCGACACATACCCAGCACATTATGCAACGTTATGTTGTAGCTGGCATACAAATTAAACAATTAAATGGAGGACAAGCCAAGGCGGGTAGCAACTCTCTGAGGTTGCCCCTACTACACAATATATCTAGATATATGTGTCAAGTCTACTTTGGTGGCATCGTAAATTTCATTCTTAGTCAGCCGCAGCTGTTGATAGTCCTCAACTTCATCGTCATCTTCATCATCTTCCCCCATCATCATCATCATCATCATCATCGTCATTCTCGTTACGATTGCGAATGCTCATTGCATTTTTATCACTTACGCGAAATTGGTTTTTATGTGTCGGGGAGTCTCATGTGCGCCTATTAAATTAAAACGTTGCGCCTCGACTCAACTCGACTAGACTCGGCTTCAATTTTCACATATATCGCAACTAGCGCAAGTGAACCTCAGCGCTAGAACACTTGAAGGGACTGAGAGACAATCTCCTCCATCTCCATCCCCATCCCAACCCAGGGCAGTTAAATAAAATGCCCAGTCGCCCGTTTAAGCGATGACAATCAAGCAAATAGCCTCAGTGATACTCGTATATATCGTATATACCCAAGTTCCAGGCGAGCCTCCTCTTGCTACTTATAATGAAAGACAGCAGCAGCAGAAGCAGCAGGAGGAACTGCGAGCGAGGTGCGAGTGCGAGTACTTTGACGCCAGTCTGCCTTCCTCTTCCTCCCTCTCTCCCACCCTCCCTTTCGCACTCCCACTTGCACTTCCTACATTGTTTATTGATTTATTGGCGCAGACAATGACCAGAAACTTGGCAACTTGACAGCCACTGAGCGAGACAGTCGGAACAATCTGGCAGCAGGCTGATTGCAATGAATGGGTCAGCTGTACTGCGTTGAGTGGGCTCAAATACTTAAGATCATATGAATATACATAAATTCATAAAGGGTGCAGACTTACGCAAGCAAGTGGGCCAGACAATGAGTTTACTAAGTTGACAATAATTACCTGTAATTAGAAGAAAAGATGATTTATTTATTTATTTATTATATGTTGAGTGTGGCCTTAAACGATACACGAGTCGATTAACGATATACCTATCGATAAGAGTGTTTTACAACACTGAATAATTCACTATTCTTTGAGAAATCCGAGAGAACAGATCAAAATGTGCAAAAAAGACATTTACAATTTAAAGAAAACAAGACAGTTAATAAAGTATTGTCCCCACAAAAATATTCTCTTTTAAATATAAAACTCTAAAATTGTAATTATTTTCTTGTATGTTCTCTCTTTACAGTACCACCTGACTGTTGTCTATTTTAAGTGTATAATAACAATACAAACATGCACAACAATTTGGCAGATTTGTATCCCTTTTAAACTGCACTTTCAAATGCATCCTCAAAAGTTGCCGACTCTCCCTTTCTTACCACAAGCTCAGCCACAGTGACACCTGTTCCAGCTGCTGCTCTGTATGCGCTTTGGACTATAACCAAATGATATACTATTAATTCGGACTGCCTATCTATGGCCAGTGGCAGCCCGAGAGAAGCAAACAAATCCGACCAAGAGCAAGACCGATAGACAGACAGGCCGACAGACCGAACAAACCAACAAAACCACCGACCAAACCAACAGGCAACATCTACTGCCTCTTTCTCTCACTCCCGCCCACTCTCCCTCTCACTCTGCCAATGAAAAATCTGTCAAGCTCAGCAAACTGACAAGTTAATGCCAGAGTCGAGTCGAGTCGAGTCGGGGATTCAGTTCAGCAAGGTACTGTGCAGGCAATGACTTTGAAAAAACACCCAAGGCAGGCTGGGCGGGAGCAGTACGTATCAGAGAGGCTGACCAGAAAGAGAGAGAGAGAGAGGAGTGAGAGAGTTCAGGCAGCTTCGACTGGTCTCTGTGGTAAAATTTAATTTAACATGCGATTCAAATGCGACAAATTCTTACACCCAATGGCAGAGCACGAGAGAGAGAGAGGAGGGTACTGAAGAGGGGAAGATTGCTCGTGTCCAGGCAAAAACCAAATTGAGAACCACAATATACACAGAACACGTTGCCTGGACACAAAAGGCTGAACGAGAACGCATAACTTCGGCTCAAGCCCTTAATTATATTGAGTGTATGAAATCCTTTAGCCACACAATGCGCAGCACACACACAAAAACACACACACACACCCACACACACAGGGCAACAGGAAGTGAAAGTGGCCCTGGCTAAAGTTACCTCCTTTCTCTTTTCCTCTCGACTCTTCTCTTTGATTCGTTCGTGTCCTTGAACAACGCATAATCCAAGCAATTTGCAATTTTTGGTAATTTAACTTGACAAAACTTTTTAATGGCCAATGCCAGGCGGCACTTCGAGGGTTGACAATGCCACTGATACAGAGCACCCCCTGATCCCTCTTAATCCCCCCCTCGTCATTCCCACTGCCAACTTGGGCAATAGACGCCATTTGTGGCGGCTTTCAATTGGATTCGCAACTGTTGCAACATTCGCATTGAAGTTGAAACCCTTCTCGCTGTCCCGTCATAAAACCATAATTTTTGATTGTTATGTACTTTAAGCGGATTTCGGCGTAGTTAGGCAAGGGGGCAGCGACAGGAATTGGTTTTTTTTATAGGAATATATTCTATTCCTTCTCCGTTTCCCATGCAAATACGCATTGCATGTTTTTAATTTTATAGCTCGACTTGTTGTTTGTCTATTTTGTTTTGTGATTTATTTATTTTTCTTCCTACGTCCCTCTTTGTATTTGTCCCTTTTCCTACATAGCTCCCTTGCTATACCGCCTTCTCTCTCTCTCTCTTAGCCATTAGCTGCGCTTAAGGCGTTAATGTGGTTTGCTCACTGCGAAAGAGTTGGCAATTTCCGAGTCGCATAATTCGATTTTAATCCACTTTCGCCTGACAAATTTTAGCCTTTTGGCATTGTTTACTGAAACAGTATCCCTGTTAATGTGCAACGTATTATACAAAATCTAGAATTCTGATTGGGGTAGTACGTGGATGCAGTTTGAACAGCGGGAATCATAAATAATCTGCTGGGAAAATTTTAATTTAAAGCAAATCAGATTCATTAAAATGAAAATGATATAAAATTTACATAGCATATAACTTCTTGTACAGTTGGATAAACCATTTAGCAGGCAGCTCATATTTCTACAGAATAAATACGTAATCAACCCACAGAGTCTGCGTGGCAATCACGACGATTAATCATCGTTTTAACAGATCCATCAGAAAAGTTACTCAAATTCTCAACACAAACTTAAAGAACTTTTCCTCACTTCCCCCTCTCCCACTACCCTACCAAGTTGTACAATATTTATAGCTCTAATTACAGGCAACACAACAGTTTGCGTTGACAACAGAGAGAGAGAGTGAGAAATATAACAGAAGTCGCGCCTCGCACTGGGAATATCATGAAGAATACTGCCAGAAAAAAACCTAAGTACATAATATTCCCAGACCATAAGCCACAATTTTCGGCATAAGGCTAAAAGTCAAGGCCCCGTGCAACATTTGAACTGTCAAAAATGACAAATAGCCCGTCGAGGATTTCATTTTAAATGCAACCTCTGCGTCGCGCTCTTGCAATGCAGTCGAAAATGAAGTAAAAGTGCGCAGCGCAAAACTTTGTCCGGGGGAAAACCCTCCACCTCCCCCCCAGCTGGGAAAAACGCCGACCGATGCAGAGGTAGTCCATGGCAACAACCACCGAAAATCTTTGGCCAACGGAAGTGGAGGGACACCTTGCCCATGGGATGAGAGGGATGAGTTTGGGTTGGCTACGGATTCGGATTCAGATGCGAATTTGGGTTGGGTTTTGGTTGGATGCTGTCAGAGGGGTGCAAGTCGCGTCAAGGGGGTGCACTCACTCAGTTGGCGGCCTTTTATGTTTGTACGGGAAATTAGGATTGCACAAAAAGAAGCCAAAAGGATTTTCAAAGCTGGACGGGGCAATGCTTCGTCTGACGTATTTATAAATTAATCGTGTAGTCGGCGCAGTCAGACGTTTTATTGCAATTTCAAAAATGTCTATCGATGTTGCCGGGGACAACGCACACGTGCATTACAGAGTGATGAGGGGGAGAGCAGGGGGAAGGTAAAGGGATATTGTAGAGAACTGTAGATATTCGCTTATTAAAAATATTCATTTGTTCATTGTCTTTACCTAATGTACGTGGATTTATTTACGACTCGCTGAGGCAGATAATTAAATTTTCTGATTTTCACTTTACAGTTATTTTTTTCGAGTTTCATGAACATTGAACACACATGTCAACGGGTGTATGCGAGTGTCTGTACTGTAATTGGAGTTCCGCAATGTTGCATTTTAGTCACAACTCTTGTTGATTTGAAATGTTGATGCCTCTTATGGTCTTTTTCTGGATTGTTTATGGAGTTGCTTATATGCTGTATTTGCTCTTTTCTTGTGCGATATACGTCAAAAGTTATCGATAGTATTGTAATTAATCTCTGTGTACAAGATTCTATTAATAACACGCCAGGAAAAACTCTTGTTACTCGTATAACTTGAATTTTAATAAATGTCTGGCATACAAAAATTGAGATGGGAGAAGGGCGATAACAAATAAATCAACAATTAGAGAATTAAGAGAGGTATTCCCTTATTAATATTATTTTTTAAATTTCCTACAAATTTAATTATAAAATCTTCCTTCTTTTTCATTTATACACATAATTATATTTCACTTATCGATAGTATCGATAACACCTTTGCTTTAGATATGCGCTCATTATACCATAGTATATTATCATTACGTATCACATTATTCCTCATTATCTCTATTCATTTCGAGTTTTTTTCCAAGACTTTTATCTACTTTTCTCATTTCCGACATTAACTTAATTATCGATTATTTTATTTTGCGCTTTTTCACATTTTTTCAGAGCATTTCATTAACATTTGCTTCCCTCTATCGGTTAAAGCTGTTGGCACCTCTGGCTTAGCAGCTTAGTGGCGCCTCTCTATGCGCTTCTCACTGCAGCTGTCGTTTGTGTGTCTGTGCGTGGCATGTGGCATGCGGTACATGTGGCATGTGTAATTGCAAATCCAATTAATTAACGAACTAGTCACTGCAAATGTGCTACTAACTGAGACATAAATAGCACACGACTAGACGCGACCATACACAGCTCAGATACTCTGAGTTTTAGATATGTATCTTCCCCTCCCTCTCGCTCTTTCCCAGCCTGTCTTTGACTGCCTTTTACGGCGCACTGTCTGCGTGTGTGTTCCAGAATCTAAAGTGGTTTGTGGTCGCAGAGAGCAAGCAAGAGAGGGGATTAAATAGGAGATATAAGACCAGGGAGAGGGAGATGAAGAGAGTCTTGAAGTAGCATCTGGGACGCCTCAAGTGTGTCTCAGGTTGACAAATGTACAACAATTAAGTGAAAAGTTCTGATGCTGCTCCCGCTGCCTCTGATGATGATGATGATGACGACGAGGTTGTCAAGGAAATTGAAAAGTGAAACCTGCAGAACGTCAAAAACTTCTACGCGGATTTATGTCGCGCAAGTTTTACTTGGAAAACTAACCCAAAAGAGACCCCAGCAGCAGCAGCAGTAAAAACCGACATCAACATCAATTTCACTTTAATGTTTCCGTCCTGCTGGTGTGCACACCACACCACACACACACACCAAGCACACTCGTTGAGGGAAAAAAGCTGAAGAAGAGAAATTATGCTAATAAATCGCAGCGACACGTGTCGTTGTACTCTCCTGCCTAATGGACATGCGCCACGAAATATGCATCGAATATTCTTGTTATTCACCTCCTCTCCCAGTACTCTGCCCTCCTGCACTCCTGCTGCGGATTTTGAACACGGCACCCTGCACTGCCTGCACGTGGTGTTTACACATCATTTACATAAAACGAGCGGCAACGTTTTCGCAATTTCTTTAGAGAGTGAAAAAAAAGAACAAGTTGAAAGTGCAGAACGGATGGCAGAAACCTGCCCAACAAAGTTGTTAATTATACTTGACTGGACGACAAACCTCCCCCGACCGCCCTCTCATCCGATGCTTTGCCCAGTCAAGCGCTGATAATAAAGTGACCCCAGTGGGGGAGAGAGAGAGGGCGAGTGCAGGCTATAAGAAACTGCTCGGGGACCTGCCCGTTTATGACGTGTCCGCGAGAAGAAACCATTAATCAGAGCCTCGCTTAGACCCCGTCTCCAATTCGAAATACTTTTCTTCTCGCTTTCCCCTTCTTCCTGCCCCTCCCCTTAAGTATTTGCCATTGTTTGTTGCAGGTCGCGTGCGTCGCATTAGGCAAGAGAACTGGCAAACGATTTGCAGATAAAACGTTGAGGAACCACACGAAAAAACGAACGAATATTGCCTAATTGCAGTAATTAATGGGTATAGTTTACATTTATGTTGAGCATTAATTGATACTTGGAGCGGAGGCAGAGAATAAAGTGATTAATAGTAACCGCAACATTATAATCGTGTGTTATTTTAAATGTTTCGAATATACATGAATGGATAATGATAAAGGAGGAAAAGGTTTCAAGGTTTTTTTGAGAAATTCGTGAATTTAAAAAGTTTAGCTCGATTTATACAAAACTTGAACTTCTTTTCCCATAATATTATAATAATAAAACCAGATATAAGAAGGAAAACTTAAGAACTTTTAAAGATTGACTAGAAATTTCTTGAATTTGTTCGCTTCATATATTTTCAAATCCAGATCTTCCTTTCTTCCAACATAATTTTCTATTATGTAGATTAACTAGAAATAGTGAATTTAAAGCTCTTAACTTGATTTATACTAAACTTCAGCTTCCGGAAATTAATTAAGTTCAACGCAATGTCAATAGTCGCACTTCTACTTAACCTCAGTTCAGCCACAAATAACTGCTAAATAATAACTAAAGCCATCAATATTTAGTGTGCAAATTAATAAAGAACAAATTAAATAAACCCAGCTACTAGTGCAGACTTCACATCCAAGAAGAACAAGAAGAAGAAGGTAAATAAGAAAAACAAATCGATTACTATGCGAGTGCGAAGCAAGCATTAAACTAATTGCAAACATTTCACAATTTGATTGCACACATTCCCGAAATGTCAGTGCAAATAGTCCCCTCTCACTCGACACTCTCTTTTCCTCTCTCTGTAATAATTATGAACAGAAGCCACGCACACACAGACAGATAGAGAGAGACCGATTGGCATTTAACCTGGCCACAAAAACATATGGAAAATCAAAAGCGGCTAAAAGCGAAAGCAAATCGCTTGAAGCGTTGCTAGTCAAACCACCTGTACAGTAGCAACAACTTCCCCTTCCTCACTCTTTTTTCCCCACCTCCTGCACAGTAAACTTTGCGAATGGGTTGCTCAGTACAAAGAGCAATCAACCACCCCCGAGCAAATTTCATACGAAATTAAATTAGAATTTTCGGCTGTTTGTTTGTGTATTTGTGTGTGTGGCAGGCTGCCTCTGTCTGTCTATGCGTTTGTCTCTTCGTCTGTCTGCCTGTATCTCTGACTGGCTGCCTGTGCGTTTGTCTGCCTGATTTTGAATGGATGGCAAAAGGAAATTGCAGCACGCACGCAAATGAAATGCCCCCAACAACACGAAAAATACAAACTAGGAATGTTTTCGTTTGCAGAAGTCGACTCTGCGATACCCTGTACTGCAACTGAAGTAAGATGCAGAAATAATTTATATCATGTTAAATAATAGAAGAATTCTTTCGATATTTAAAAGAGTTAGTTTTCCATTATAAATAAATAACAAATCATATTTCCTATCGTTAATCATCTAAATTAATTAATATTATATTTCACAAGTTTTTCTGTCTTTTTGGTATCTGAATTTAAGTTGTCTATAATGTAGACAGAATAAAAAAGACAGAAGTACATAATATCATGGCATAATTCAGATACCTGAAAACAGTTCAATTTCCATCAAAAATACAATAAGTAATCATATAAAATATTCTTCATCATCTAAATAAAATACAAAATACTTTTTCTGTCTCTGATGCCTGAAGTTTTTTTTATTTTTTGTTCATTGTGTTTTTTCAGATCAGCTATACAATCTTATTTGTAATTACCCAATAAATTTAATTAAATATATTATAAATAAAAATGAATTATTTTGTTTTTCTGTCTTTGTTCTCTAAAGATTTGTTAACTGAAATGTAAAAAAAATATATAATTTTAAATCTGCTGCAGCAACAAAAATTTCATATAATCCCTTCTAAAAACACCTATAAATTTGTACCGTTCAACAGTGCTCAGCTGCCCACTTGTTGATTGGAGGGTATATAAAATATTGATAATACACGCAGCCCATTCAACATGGAATTCAAAAATGGACAGCTATGAAGAAGAAGAGTTCCTCTGTCTGCCACAGAAATGAACAAATGACCGCAGGCCAAACAGATTTCCACTCACTGAATACGTGAGTATGTGCGTGAGCATGTGAGTGCGAGTGTGAGTGCGAGTATGAGTGCCAGCATGAGTCCTTGTGCTACAAATGCCTACACAAATGAGCGCATTTCAATTAAAATTTCCGTTTTAATCACCTTTGCTCAACCGGAGAGAATGCCAGAGATGAGTCGAGTGTGATATGCCGTTTTTTAATGATATTTATGATGTTGCCTTATTTATTTGTACCCAGCTCTTTCTTCTATCCGTTGATAATGAAATTTAAACCATCCGCAATGATTGTCATGTCACTCTCGGTGCTTTGGGCCTGAAAATCATCGTTGCACCAGACATACTCCATCTGCACAGGAATCCTCAGAGATACCAGCGATGTGGAAGCGCTGCTCAGTTCCCCACGCAGCGTACGGTTAACAGAGCTACTACCATCATCGTTGTAATCTCTGTACTCAAACGAGTCAAATACCAATTCTTCACTGGTTTGAGTCTTTTGATACACCACCAGAGCCATAGTACTATCAGTGCTACTACTATCACCTTGGCCCACTGCGCTCAGAGGCGTCTCGCTACCGTCGCGATTGCTCTCGCTAATCTCGCTGCTCACAGCGTTGCTAGTGCTGTCCACCAATTCCGAAGGCAACTCTGGAATCGTATACACCGAGGTCGTCGATGCTTTCAGCTGCTTATCCTTAACTGGCTCTGGCACAGCAGGTGTATTCTCCAACAATGTCGGCGTAGGCGGAGTTACAGAGTTGCTTCGCCAGTTGGTTGTGCCGCCAGCCTTAAAACGCTCGGCATAACATTGTTGTTGATGAAGAACTTGTTCTTGAAGTTGTGACCCTACATAAGATGGCTCCATAATTCCAGGCCTGGAAACCAAAAGCTCTTTCAGATTTATAAAGCTAACGCGCATCTCCTCAAGCTGGTCGATGGAGAAGGTCGACCACATGGGTAAATTGGGTACAGACAACGCCGCAATCAGGAAATCCAGGTCTCTTTCCATACTGAGACTGGAGTATTCCCGGCAACAAATGAATAGAATTTTGTTGGAGATACGTGCCCGAACTATTTAGAATTTAATACGTATAATAATAATTTATGACAGTCGAAACTACACGTTTTTTTTTGTTTTGATAACAATGGAAAGAATTTGAAAAGTAGACGTATTATATTATTAATATGAAAGCAAACTTGCTAAATAAGTTTTATACTTCAAGGAAATGTAAAACAAAGTTCGAGCTTTAACTTTCGTGATGGTTGATGGTTTTTAAGTTTATCAGGATTTTTTCTAGATTTCAATAGGTTACATTTTAATAGGTTAGATTTAAATAGGTTGGATATGAATAAGCATGTATCATATTTACAAGGTATACAATAGTCTAAAGTGCTGAGCTACAGTGGCCTTTGCTTGAAATGATTATTTATTTCATCTCTTTCCATCTCCCTCTGTGCCTATCGAACAGACCATTAAGTAAAGTCACCAATCTAAAGAACAAATTGAACATTTTCAGTTAACAGAAGGACAAAATGTTTTACATAGAGTCCATCCCAGACACAGGGACAGGGACAGGGACAGAGACAGGACTTTCAAGTGTTTTGTCAAGCACAACAGAGAGCAAAGTGAGCAAAAGTGAACTATTCGACAACAGAAGCAGTAAGATGAAGATGCAGATGAAGAAGAAGAAGAAGCAGCTTGGTTAGAGCTAACTTTCAGTCTATATATACCAACTAGAGAGAGTTTCTAAAATAATACAATTTTCCCGTAAATTTACTAAAAGATGCCGCAAAATTGCGAAGGGAAACGTAAATGTCCAAAAACCGTCGCATACAAATGCAAATGTCCTGCACACACGGATAGACGTGACCGTCGTTTGTTGCTCAAACAGCAGCAGCAAGAGAGTGAGTGTGTGAGGAAGTGTGTGTGTGTGTGCGTGAGTATGTGAGAGTGTGTGTGTGTGAGGCATTAGTTGCCTGTATGCCTGAGCTCTTGTCGTCAGTTAACAAGCAGACAAACAGACCAAGCAGACAAACAGACAGCGCGACAGACAACGTCAAGGATATGTTGGCATAGCACACACGCACACTTGCACACACAAACACACAAGCATACCTATGAGTGTGTTTGTTTATTTGTTTACTTTTTGCCATTTGGCTGTGCGCAAGTTTTCTTCTAGCTTTCTTACATGTCCCTTCCCCAGACAGCCTCCCTCTCGCTCTCTCTCACACACTATCTTCCTCTCTTTTCCTATCTCTCTCTCTGTCGTGCCTTGCCTTTTTCTTGTGTGTCTGCCATGAATATTTTCATATTTGCAGCTGCCTCTGCCTTACGACTTTATCCTGGCAATTGTGCAGGCAGAAGAAAACTTCGACTTTGCCTTTTGCCGTTGAGGACGCATGTGTCGAGCCTTGTTATTTAATAGGCTTTTGTGACTTGCTCGGCTCCCTCTCGAGTGGCTGACGCGTCGCCCCTGCCCACCGTCTGCCTGCTGCTTGGTCACATCTTCCTCCTGGCTCCACTTTCTCCTGCTTCAGCAATGCTTGCCTTGTCTGCACTCAGCCTGCTCTGCTTCCCCTGCTCGCCCTTCTGGTCTATCTCTCTCTCTCTCTCTCTCTCTCTCTTCTACACATCTCCCTCTCTTTCCATTTCTCTCTGCCTTTATTGGTAATGCGTTTAGATTATTAAACATATTTTGTCCAAACAACTTTTGAGCTGCTGCAAGAGTTTTCCCAACTCGCCATCAGCTGCCACTTCAATCCCCACTTCAGCTACGACTTTTGCTTTCCCTTTGCCATTTGCCATTTCAGTTTGCCATCTGCGTACTGCCTCTTTAAGCAATTAAAGCGTCTCTCCATTGCAGTATCGTAAAAGTAACTTGTGCTCTTAAAGTGTTCAATAAAAACGCACAGAGGAATCGACAAAGTAAGTAGGTCAGACCATTAAAATTGCCACTAAACACACACACACACACACTCCCACATACAACAAACACTGCCACACACCCACACACTCGTCTCGTATTTATGTTTGGAATGGGAAGAATCCTAATGCACTTGGAGAAAAGCGTTTCCCTAAGGCACAGCAAAGAAATGCTGAGGAAGATGAAGAATTATTATAAAGAAACCTCAGTAAAACATTTGAAGTTAATCTATTAAAAGTATAAATAAAATAAATTACATATTAAGTCATACTACAGCTAGGTTAAAACTGAAAATATTTATAGTTTATAGATATATCGAACAATTTACATAGTTTATTTTAAAAGGAAGTAAAATAAATAAACAAAAGAAAACCATTTTTATAGCACAACAAAATGTGTTTATAATTATGCGTAATTTTCTACAAATTGCCTGTAGAAATTGCAGTTTCTACACGTGAAATTTCTAATCTTTCTCCACAATATACACTAATATTTTTTTTAGTGTGCTCTTCCTGTCGTTGTTTAATCGTTAGCGGAATGTTTTGTTGCCTTTGCTTGTAGTTAAAGTTTGCGTTGACATTACAAGAGGTTCGAGGTAACGCATACGCATACACGCACACACACATACAAACACACACAAACACAGATACACACCCACACATGAAGTCATAACAACAGAGGGCGCCACCTGCGCCACTGCGACTCGCTTGCTTTGGGGCCGATCCCCTGCGGTTCGTCGAACAACGCAAAAGTTGCCTGCTAAATGCTTTCTGATTGTTATTTTTCGTGTTTTCCTGCAGCTTTTCTCGATGTTGCCACATCCAAATTACAATTATTACATGCCACTGCCTCAGCCCCAGCCAGAGTTCCCCTGTAGCTACTTTTGCAGTTGTTTTTCCTTGCCCAAACTGTAACTTTGCGCATGAAGTTGCAAGGGAAGGTTAAGGAAAAGGAAAGAAGGGGGAGACGTATAGAGCCATCTTGGAGAAGTTGGAAGTTTCTGCTTTCTGCTTTCGCTGGAAATGCAAAACCTGGTAATGTGGGCGTGTTTAACATAAACTTAAGCTGTTCGTAATGACTTTGTAGCGCTTTTCGGGCCTGTCGACTTCTTCTTCCCCGTTAAAGCCTTTTGCGGTCTTTCGGCCAAGTGTAATGAAAAAACTTTGCAACAAATTTAAACGATGGTCAAGCAAAGTGTTAAATAAAGAAAGGAAGAATGAAAATGAGTAAAAGTTTGATTAAAAATGGTAGAGAGTTAACAAGGATTAATAGCAACAGGAAAACCCCAAAAAATGGCATAAAAACTTTATAGGATGATTAAAAATATTAAGAAATTTGCTGTGTTAAACTGAAACTGGTGCCAGAGATGTCTAGAAAACGGAGAAATTGTAGCGCTAAGGTAGAACACAGAAACAGTTCCAGAGATCTGAGGAAACTTAAGGAATCTGAGAGCTAAGGTAAAACTGAAGCTGATCTTTGGATTTAGAGATCCGAGTCCAACTCCACAGCTAAACCTGAACGAAGAGCTAAGCTTTAAATTGAACAGTTCCAAAGTTCTCAGTAAAACTAAAGAATCTTTGTGTTCAGTAACTCTTCAAAATGGGGTTTGAGAAACAATTTTTCATATTATTATTAAGACACGTTTCACAGCATATTGTACACTAAAACTTCCATTCATATTTGCTATGCTTTCCCTTCTTTCTTTTCTATTCCATCTTGATGTTCTCATTGTATATTCTCTTCCATCTTTCCCAACCTTCTCGCTCCTCTTTCAATCAAGGAAGCAACACCTTACAAATGCCGATAATAAAGACACTAAGCACAATTAACCTGACGACAGCAAATCATTCCGTTATACGATATTTCTCTGTCACGTAAATCACGCTACTTTTTATGCGAATATCCGTCCACCTTTTGCCCAACTCTGTGCACCTCTTTTTATCAGCCTCTTCTCACCTTTCGACCCAAATTTCTGGTGTTCATTAATGATAACAGTGGGAGAGAAGAGCCAAAGCGTATCATTAACTGAAGAAAAAGGAAAGAATTGTGAAGAAAAATGAGGAGAATATCTTTTGCCGGATAAGCAGCTCATTACTCAAATGCAGGTCGAGAGGAGGCGCCCAAACAACAACAAAAAAAGGAAAAGTGTCAGGTCAAAAATGCCAAGTAAAGGACAGTGTGTGTGTGCGTGTGTGTTGACTGTGATTTACAGCAGGGGAAAGAGGGGCAATGCTGCGTAAAAGAAATCGCTGGGCTCAGCAAATGCCCGACTGACAATAAAACATAATAATAATTTGTTATAAAAAGCAAAGCGCAACGAGATAAACAAAATAAATGACAAAAGCATGTCAGCACAAAGCACAAGAAGGAGAATGAAAGAGAAAGAGAGAGAAAGAGAGAAAAGGAGATGTATAAACTGAGCAGGCAGTGAAAAACAACGCAAACTAAAAGACAATTTTGGGTTACCCTCTCTGCCTTTGTGCCTCGTCTTCTTTGTGCAACCCTCAGCAGTTTTTCTTTGCCTTCTTCCCTCCTCCTTCTTCGCTTTTTGTTTGCTTTCCTTCTCCTACTAGAGACATTTGCATAAATTATCATTTGTTTAACAAGAAAAAAGAACACTGAGGCGACCGCATTGAGAGAGAGATACCTTGAAATGGAAATGGAATCAACGCTGGCTGCTGTACCTCTCTCACTCCCCCCTCTCTCTATCTTTCTCTCTGTCTGCCTGCTGGTAAATTGGTAATAAAAGTAAAATGCATAAAATAACATAAAACAAGAATTTATGTGCGCGCTGCCGCAAACATCAAGCGCCAACAACAAATATCAAGCAAATTGCAATAAAATGCAAATTCAAAATGGTGAAAACGGAAATGGGAATGCGCCTTAAAGTTGGCTATGGCTAGGGAAGCTTTCTTCTTCTGTCGTTGAAGTTTCCTTTCTTTTTTTTTATTTTATGCTTAATTTTGTTCAAGTTTTCGAATCGAATAAAACAACGAGACACACACACACACGGAAAAAAAGGGGCATGCCACAGGCTGTTTATTTTGAAAGCAGGGGTGTCCCTGTCTACCCCCTACCCCTCGGTCCACCCACATCCCACTCCCCTTTGTCTCTTTGTGCTGCGGTTGTTGTGCTTGTTTCATGCCGTTTCCAAGCAGCTGAGCAGCAGCTGCAGAGCGCACAAACATTTCCTTACATTTTAATACACTTTTACTGCCACGCCCACGAACACACAGCCCCCAACTCTGCCCGCCCCTCTCCACCGCTCTCCACAACAGCAAAAAGCAACAGCCATCGGGCAGGTGGAAGTTTTTCTTTCCTTTTCCCTCGTTGCTTGGCAAGCATAAAGAAAAAAGAAAAAACTTTTTCTGCACAATGAATTTTTGCGCATTTTCCACCTGTATGAGCCGGTCCGGTCCTGCCCCCTGCCACAATTGCCTCCTCTTCCTGCAGGAAATCGATTCGTTGTGCTTGTCGGTTGCCTGACTGTGAAAAATTTCCATTTTCCATTCTATTTTTCCCTCTTGTAGTTGCAGCAAAAGTCACCGCGCTCGGCTAACTATGCAAATAGCAGGCAAATACCTTGGCTTATGGCTTGGCAAATTACGGGAAGAATAGGAGTGGGCAGAGTACTGACAGAGTAACCAGGACTACCTACTCTATTAGCAGAAATTAAAAATTAAAAAAGTGAAAAAAAGGCGAAACACAAATCTGAGCTAATTAAAGTCAACAGCAAAATCATTTGCATTGCAAATGTCAAATGGCATAATAAGTATGCATTGCTCCCTTTATAGCAGTGTATTAGTGTGTGTGTGTGTGGGTGGGGTGTGTGTGTGTGCTTTGTATGGCTGGGTTAGGCAAACAAAGAGCGCAAGTCAATAAAGCCAGGCACGGAGGGAATTGACAGGGAGAGAAAGAGAACTCTTTCATAGTTCATCTCGTTCCGCATCGTTCCCTGAAATTTTATGCTTAATTTATAGGAATTTTTTGAAGATTTTTATGGCACTTTATCTCAACTGGAATTGAAGAGGAATTTTCAAAAATATCTTAAAACCTCAAGAGAAAAATGTTATCAAAGAAATTTTGCTGCAAACACAAAAGATTTCACACATTAAACTAAGGCAGTTCAGTTCAGTTTGATATTTGTAGAGAAATAAAGGGTAGCTGCGTTATTTAAAGTTATCATTATAAACATAAGACATTATAGATATATAAAATTAGATAAGATATATATATATAACAATATACATAAAGATTTATATTCAATAGCCAAGTTTCATTCTCATATAAAAGTAGACAAGCAAAGTCAAGTTACTTTACTGTCATTCTATATTTTCACCAACCAATCTACCTCTTTTACAGGGTATCAAAAAGAGCAATGCCCGCATTTAAAAGAAACCCCAAACTCGCAGTTAAATTTGATGTGGGTAATTATTGGCAGGCTCCTATGCAAAAAAGGGTTCAGGCAACGCTGAGATTTATGTACGATACAGACAAGTTTCTCACACTGCTTCTCATTTTGTCTGCCTCTTTGTCACTCCCTGCCCCTCATGGCAAGCATAGAATTTCAATTAAAAATTAGCACTTGGTCGTTAATATAAAATATTACTAATTAGATTGTAAGACGAGTGTGCGAGGTGGCAGGAGCAAGGGCAGAAGAGGGGAGAGGCAGAGAACAGAAGCATAACAGACGAGACTTGGCAGACTTTCTCCTTCTCGCATTGATTTTAACACGGTCATGAATATTAAATTACCGTTACCCACATACACACGAATGCACACACACCAGCATAGACATACACACACACACACCAGCATACACATACACATACTAAGCAGATATAGCGATGCTGAGGCGTCTTTTTGCCTCTCGGTATTATTTGCTCTGGTCGAGGCAAAAGTTTGTCTGTCATAAATTAAAATCCCTACGCCCATTCAACACGCCCACCAAGGTCCACAGGCAACAGCCAGCTTCACACCCCAACCACAGTGCGGTCCTGCCCCTTCCCCTCCCACTACTACTCCCACTCCCCGCCTGCCACTCAGAATGTTGACGGTAATTAACTTTTAGGCATTTCCTATGCATATTTATAGGGAGCGAGAGCCGGAAAATGCTGTGCGCTGCTTTTGTTGCTAGCATAATATTAACACATACAGTAGGGAAGGAGGGAGAGGGGGGCAGCAGCAGAGGGGAGACGTGGAAAGAGTGTTCTTGTACTGCAACATGCCCCGCAACACTCTAACAGATGATGCGTACAAGGCCACGTAGCAGACTCGCTTTTTTCTAGCTTTTTTCACGCAATTTTCTTGCTAGTGGGCGTTAGGCGTAGGCGTGGCAGTACTTTTTACAATTCTCAAGCATTTTCCTGTCTATTTTCGAACTCATTTTCACTGCCAGCTGCTCTTGTCATAAATAAATAATGAATTAATCATCAGTTTAGCCACGAATTTTTTTTAAGAGTTTTCCAAGAGGTTTTTTCAATTGTGCATTGAACTGAAAAATGTTCCACAGTAGAAATTCTCTCTCTGCTATTTTTTTCATGTGCTTTATATAGTACAAATGCGTTCAGTCATAAATTATTAATGATATATTAAAAGCTCATTTTTCTGCGAATTTTTTTTGTTGCTTATTTTGACGGCTTGTCAGAAACAGGTTGAAGCCAGTTGAAAGGCGCAGGCAAAGCAATTAGGAAGTGCTTGCCAGGGTGCCCCCTTCGCAAAAAAGGTATTTTTCGTGTTGAATAGAAATGTGAGGGCAGAGAAATGTGATGTTTTTGTGTGGGCTGAGATTGTGAGAAATGGGAAAATTAATAAGGCAATGGGGAAAGGAAGAAAAAAATCACAAAAAATATACTTCGAAATTAAAGAGTGCAAAGAAATTAACAGAATATAAAAGCTAATGAATCGGTATTGCAGTCTTATAGAGCATATATGTATACTACTTTACAATGCTATATATCTAATATTTATTAAACTATAAGATAATTATTTTTTGTCAATGAATAAAGTTGGTGGTTATTTTAAGTAGACAACTTTCAGTTGTACTGCACCATCAACACCTGCCAACACCATCATTTGTTTGCATATATTATATTTATTTATTATATATATATACATATATAATGTTTCAAGTAATATGAATAATTTATAATAGTAATTGATTTAATTCTCTTCAAGCTGCTCTTGCAGCACAGTTGCAATTTCACTGTGCTAACTTGTTGTTATTTACGACTCGTCGCAACTTTAACCCAATTATTTTGCCATATTACTTGCACTCAAAATTCAATTTGCTTTCCCCCCTTTAGGCAAATGTATCTATCAATTACCTTAGTGAGCGAACCAAACCAAATGAAATGCTTCGCTTCTAGTTTGAAATTTAATTGGAAAACATGGCAGAGGAAGGAACAAACACACAATATTGGCATAAAACTACACTTAAAACTCAATCAAGTGAGTCTAACAATATTAAGAGAGGCAGAGGAGAGAGAAGGGCAGTAAGGCAGGCAGCAAATGGGGGGTAACTGGTTACGCATACGCCATGTGGTACGTTGAAATAAAGAATGCAATCAATTTGTCAACGTCTCTTTGCTTGCTACTGTTGTCCTTGTTCTTCTTGTTGTTGTTGCTGTTGCTGTTTTTACAAACGTTACAGCCACACGTATGTTCACCCTTTCCCCTCCCCGCTTCCCTCTCTGTCCCTATGTCTGTCTATCTGTCTGTCTGCCCGCTCGTCTCGTCGCTGTCATCACATACGTATGCCGGCAATTTATGCTGTCGTCTGCCTCGCAGTCGCCAGTTGCAGCAATGTAGTAAATAAATTTAAAAGCGCCAAGTGGGCGTGGCAACAGCAGAGGCAAAGAGGCAACGGCCTCAAGCAATTTGCCGTGTCGAGGTGACTCGCTCGTTGATGATGACATTCAAATTTACTGTGACACTAGTAAATTCAATTAAAATGCTGTGCACTGCTTGGCAGCGCAGAGCAAGAAGGGTGTGTGGGCACACTCGGCGTATGCGTAACCACATTACTTTTTGGCCTAGAATCTGAGAAGCTTGTGTAGCTTAAATCAATTCACTCGGCACAGTCGGCACTTAAGTGCAGGCAGGCAGGCAGGCACAGACAGCAGCCTAATGACTCTAAGGCCAAGCCACAACAAAGCAGGCAGAGTGTGTGTGTGTGTGTGTGTGCTTGAGCCTTTTGTATGCACTGTGCGAGGGCCGCAAAAATTAAATCCTTAATCACATAACGCAGAAGTAAAAGACAAAGAGAGAGAGAGAGAAGAACAAGAAGCACAGGCACAAGTTGCGCACGTGTCGTGTTGCTGTTCTTGGGTTTATGATATTATTGCACTTGTCACACACACACACACACAGCCAGAAGGGGGCAACGCCATAAAGTATGCAAAGTTTTATGACAGCGCAAATGAAAACAGCAAACGGCAAAGCGTAGACAAGACAGAGAAAGAGATGGATAAGGAGTGAGAGGAGGGAGGGGGATGCAGCCCGCAGTGCAGGTATGTTTGTGCACAAAGACGCATGCCAATGCACATCACCCCTGCCCGCACCACACCCCCTCTGACTGTGGGAAAATATGTCAGTTGAGGCTCGAGACATGGCTCACATGGCGTATGCGTAATATTTGTGTACGACTTGCCCTGCCAACTGGAATCAAATTTGCACATATGCACAAGGGCAAAAATGCATTGAAATGTTAGACCAGAGAGTTCCACGGCATGCAGCCACACACACAGACAGACACACACACAATATACACACATACATACAAGACAGCAATGCGAGGCGGTGATAAGCAACCCTTAACGAGCTACGACGAGCGTGTCGTCTGAGGCTGCCCGTGTCGCCACCTTCTCCCTGATACCACCTCCCTCCTCTCAGCTTCCTCCTCTCACCTTCCCCCCCTCACCCAGTTTCCCTCTTGCAGTCATCGTTATTGCTTTTGGGAATATGAACGGCATGTGGCACTCGCTTTTCCTTTTCGTGCCGTGTTCCCCACCCCACCCTACCCTGCCTCGCAATGGCTCGTCGACAAGTTGCCTCAGCTTGGTTTTATACATTTTAATTTGAAAGAGCATCTCCTCTTAGTCAGAAGGCGACTACAGCTGCAGGCTCAGGATCAGCCGCAACGTGGTGACTGACTCAATGTTTGTTTTGGCTTGGGCGCCCCATCTATTTTTTATAAGCAGACGCAATTGTTTCGAAAATGAAAGGTTAAATGTTAAATGTGACTTTGAAAACAATGGAAATCCAACCCTCACCATCTCTCTCTCTCTCTCTATCTCTCCTCCCCTCTCTGGGACTTCAACAAGCAGGAAATGTTGTCATTGTGCAACTTCTGCCCGGCGAGAGATCATCGCAGCATCCCAACATGACACAACGTCGTTGTCAATGAACTTTCTGTGCAAGCTGCAAGTTGCGAGTTTTGAGAATAGATGAGAGAGTGCATTTGGGCATAGAATATGCAAAGAGAGGAGGGAAGCAAGGCTGTTTCTGATAAACAACGTCGGAAATTGACTGCCAAAGAAGACAAGGAAGCACAGAAGTTAAGGCAGTATCTTTTATCAGGCAAACCACAAGTAAATTTAAAATAATTGAAGATTTATACGATGAAATTCTATTACAACACATAAATTTGTGCATATCCCAATGATTTTATAAGCTTGAGTTTCTAAACTTGGTTTGTAGACTACTTGTTCCTTTCTAATATCAAATATCTCCCGAAAACCATCTTTTTTAGGTTACTACACATAAATTTGTGCATATCCCAAAGATTATCAAAGCTTGAATTACTAAACTACGTGTGTAGATTACTCGTTTCCCTATATAATCAAATACATCACGAAAATCTAACTATATTCTCAAAATCTTAACATTTTAACTTAAATGTTGTGCATATCCCAAAGATTATCAAAGCTTGAGTTACTAAACTAGGTGTATAGATTACATGTACCTTTATTAGCTCAAATACAATCCGAAAATCAAGCTCTATTCTCAAAATCCTTACTCCAAGCTCAACTGCTCCTCCATTTCAAACTAACTTCAATAAAAAACCACATTTATTGTAATCTCTTTGCCAATTCCCTTCTTCTATTTAGAAATTGCACTACAACAACCTCTCCACTCTCAAGCTTTGCCAACAAATTATGAAGTTCTTCTTTCCCCTCTTTCTCTCTTTGCCCCTCCCTCCCTTTTCTGTAGCTTACCACATTCTGTCGACATCAATTGCAATTTCATGTACTCAACAATTTCGAACTTTGCCATAAATTTCAATTGGCTTTTGGCAGAGCTCAAAAATGCATATTAAAATAGTTGCGCAGTGGAACGCAGTGGAAGGTAGAGCAGCACACAGGCTTTGCCCCTCAGAATCCTGAATCCTTATGGGCTATGCTGTCATTTACCTGCATTACTTTTATGGCATTCTCATAGTTTGGGCTATTTTTCATATAAATTTTGATTGTCGTTCCATTATTATGAGTAGAATGAAGACCAGCACAGGCCACAAAGCATGCCTGAATGCTGAGCACACGCACACACATTTCTCTCTTGGAAACTGAGAAAAATCCAGCAGTAGGAACATTAGGGGTGGTCCTGGGCATGAAATTGGGTCAAGTAAACAATAAAAATCATCAAGACAATGTCGAGACTTGATGAGCAGCAGCAGAAGAGAAGACAACGACAAGACCACGCGGCAGATAACATCAAGAAACGAGAAGATGAAGAGAGAAGGGGAGAGTAGGCTGGGCTGGCAAGGGGTAGGAGCAACCCCTAATGGCATAATCTTTACTAATTTAGCGCTCATTAATTTCCAGCGGGTCCCTTTTTTCTGCCATGTTGTGCGATAAGACAGAACGTAATTGAATTAAAAGTGGACAAGGCACGAGGACAACAGAAAAAATCTCCCGGTACAATCATAAACATTAACATGGCGGCTCAGCGTGTGTTCACAATGCTCTCCTCCTCCCACACCTTTCTCCCTCTCTCCTATTGAGAATTGCCTTTGTTTGTGTCTTTAATTAAAATTGCATAATCAAGGAAGCTCACAGCCTCGTCCTAATCAGCATGTCATTTGTGTAATTTGTAGTTATGGCCCGAAACTTAGTCAAGTCTCGGTGTGCCTCTCTATCTATCTATCTCCCTCTCTCTCTAGTTTTATTGTAATTAGTTGGCCACACTGAGTGCTTCATGTCGTCTCCTAATGTCTGCCACATCAGCAGAAAGTTGGTGTAGCACTTCAGCCTTTGGTTTTGCCGCATCCTGTCGAACGCTGACGCGGCACTTTTTAATTGAATTGAAATGCCACGCGGCAACTGTTAGACTCCTTTCCCCCTCTCTATCTCTCTCTCTGTCTCTCACCCCTTACTACCCACTACAGTTAAACTTAAATCATGTTAGTTATTCGCCTTAATTTACATTCAAATTCGCCCAAGCTACACTAAAAAGTTCCTGCAATTTGTTTGGCTAAGCAAAAGTTACGTGTACTGAGGGAGTCAGCAAAATGAGGCTGGTAGCTGCGTACTACGCTTAAGAATTGCTAAGCCACCAAGAACCAGACAACCAGAAGTTACTACTTGTGGTAGGCCACAGAAATCCGCAATCTTGAGAGTGAAAGGAGCAACAGAAAAGTTTTTACATAAAGAAAACTTGGCCACAAATATTTGTTATCAGATCTGAAGGCGGGCAGAGAGAGGCCACAAAAACCACAGTGAAAACAGTTTAATTATGGTGGCTATAACTCTTTGGAAATAAAACTGTTTCCTTCTACACATTATATGTCATAATAAGCTTAGTAGAAGGTACTTAGGAGACTTTGCACAGTTAAATATATGAATAAAAATAAATATTTATTGTTTGTTCTCTATCTGGCATCCCTGAAACCATCTGCAAATTACTTATATCATTTACCTTTAAGTAAAGGTATATAATAACCTATATTAAATATAAAACATATATTTACAATTTCAATTTCATTATATTCCTTTCTCTAGCTCTTCCTTCACCATCTAACGTTTACTTTTTCTTCTTTTATTCTGCCCATTTCAAAATTTGCTATATCCAAAAGCTTCTCGATTGCCAAAACTTTTACACATTTCCCTGGTCAGTTGATGTGCCAAAGATAAGCCATAAGTAGCCAGACGATAAACAGTCAAGAAAAACGATCAAAAACACGATTCAGACGAGGAAAAGCAAAATAATTTAATAAAGAAAATGTCCTCAAAGTCAGGCGCGACCCAGTGACCTTTTTTTGTTGTCCCTCCTCGTCATAAATAAAAAATGTTACTACATTTTGGCACATTACACAATAAAAAGAAAGAAAGGAAAGCAAGGAAAAGGAAAGTGAGAACAAGAAAAGAGGAAAAGAACAACAGACAAAATGGGAAGTGGAAAGGAAAGAGAGGGCGGCTTTTCGACTACTTGGCAAGGGCCTGGTCAGCGGCTGATAAAAGCTGTGAAAAACTGCGAAAAACTGTTAAAACGTTTCAGCTAAGGGAGGGAGAGAAACACAGAGAAAGAGCAGGAGAAAGAGAGGACGGTAGAGGAAGGGCACATGAAAAATGTCATACGAAACGGGAATTGTAATCAATTCTGGCTGCAAACGTTTATGGCCAAGTCCGACCCTGACTTTGCCCCACACAGGACTCGCTTAATTAGTTCGGGAGAGGGAGTGTGGTAGGGAGGAAAGGCATTACTCAAAAGGGTAGACGATTAATCTAAATTATTTCGTTAGCCAAGCAAACAAAATTAAAATAAATGTTGACCGACAGCAGCAGCAGAGGAGGCTAAAAAGTTAACAAATTAAAAATTGTTTGACTTGGCTAACGAGAGGAAGAGGGGAGAGGGAGACGGAGAAAGGTCGAAAGACTTCGACACAGGTGTCGCCCGAGTACAACAAGGGTTCAAGGGGTCAACCCCGAATCAATGGCTTCATTAAGTGCACAAGCTTGTAGCCGCTGACAGTTTGGGTTCATCCGTGTCTGGCCAAAAAATTTGACACTTATTTTAGCCGTGGCAGGAAAAACGTAATGCAAAACACAGAGGAAGTGGGCAGGCAGCGGCAGGTGGGGTTTAGCTGCCATAAAAATACCCTGTAAGTGGCATACATGTGGTTCCTTCTTTATAGAGTGAAATTTAATATTTACTTGAATCCCTTCAATTCCCTTCATTCATGGATTCTAAACTGAATCATTTCATGAATCCAAAGTTGATATGCTAAGTTCATACTTGTATCTTTTTAAAGCAAATACCACCCTACAGCCGTAAACTACAGGGTATGGTGTAAAAATGGCGCTCAGATAAAATTATATATATTCATATCTCAGCGCGAAGGGCACGTCACAATATTTATCAACAATTCCCTGCGGGCGTTTATTGATTAAAAAATTTTACAAGTCGCCGACGAAAGAGGCGCAGGAGAAAGAGAGAAGAGGGAGAGAGAAGGACAGAATAGGGGGAGACAGTTGTAAAAAAGAAGAGGGGAAAAGCAGGAGATAGACACAGAGAAGTTCCGCAGAGTGCGGTCCCCACAGTGGAACCGAGGTCATACACTTGTTGACAGCCTCTCGCCGAAGGGCAACAATTTCAGTTACAGAGGTCGCCATTTTGTGACCAAAAAAAGCCAACAACAACAAGGTGAAAAGTTGCTGGAAATGAGAGTTTTTGTTTTCCCATTTTAAGCTGCTTTCCTGCGCGCCAGAATTTAATTAATAAATATTAATTTCTCTGCTTATTTTTTGCTGGATTGTGGATTACAATTTTTACTTGCTTACTCTGCGGACACGTGCTGAAAATCTGATTATGAAAAATTCTCGGAGAGTGCTTTGATTCGCATTTGCAAACACGGCAGAGACTCGTGGAGGAGGAGAGAAGGAGGGAGGGATTCGAGGGGAGAGGTAGGAAATGCCTGCGGGAAAATGGACTTACGTGTATACAATCAAAGGAAGAAAGGCAGGACATGACGCAGTTTACATACCTGAAAAAGATGAGATACGATTTAATTAATTAGCTGCAGGAAACGTTATTATGGTTATGATATTTAAATATATTTTAAAGTTGGCACTTGAGAGAAATTTTTAAGAAAATTTATACTGATCTATTGATGCATTAATGTTAAATAATATAATAATTTTGTGATATATAATGGTGCAGAAGATTATGTCCAACTTTTATGCAATGATAAATTAAGTTATTTATAAATTTAAAACTAGTTATTCATACAAAAAACCTTCAACCCGGCCGATTGTTCCTATGGCAGCTATATGTTATAGTGGTCCGATTTTGATGAAATTTTATATACAAATTTAATTTATAGATAAAGTCCGTTGTAGTAAATTTAGTTGCCTTATTTTTGACAAAAATTGGCCGATAGTTTGTTTGGCAGGTATACGATATATCAGTTCGATCCGGCGCGTTCTAACTTATATACAGCGCGGAGTAATAAAAAGCATGTATGCCAAGTTTCAAAATGATAGCTCCAAAACGGGAGGCTAGCTTGCGTTTCAATAGACGGAAAGACAGACAGACAAACGGAGAGACAGACAAACTGACGGATGGACAGACATACAGACATGGCAAGGTCGACTCTCCTCTGCAAGGGTATAAAATGTTTTTACTTATAACAACTGAGCCCTTAAGATATTCATCTAATCTTATCGAAATTAATTTCTTAACAATCAAAATATCTTTATCTATATTATATTATTACAATCTTATCAAAGTTGAACAGACTTTATATTGATTGGAAAAGTTTCTAATAGGATTGGTTATATATGTTTATATTCTATAAATCCTACATAAAATAATTAAAGTAGGGTTTGCTCTATTAAAAACATTTAATATTTCCACCACTTCAATCATTGAGTCCCACAAATTTACTTAACACAATCTGCAGCTGCATCAATAGCACCCAAGTACACTCACCTGTCTGCCCCACCCCTCCCTCCTGTCATCGTTTACACGTCACCCAGTAGCTATTAACATATTGCTGGCAATCCAGCGACCCTGCTTCAAAATTCTCGGCCATATCAAACTGCAATTACATGCAGCACGTAGATCGTAAAAATGCAGCTTGACGAAGTGTTCTGTCTCAGCACCCTTCCACTGATTGACTGACAGACAGACAGACAGACAGACCGAGCGACAGATAGACAGACCCACTGACAGACCGCCTGACAGATGTTTATCGGCAACAAGCATTTTATTGCATTTCAACAGAAATCACACTATAAAATTGATAAAGCGTCGGGCGACATGCTACGGTTCGCTTCGGTTCGCTGTCGATGGGTGAGTTAAGGCTTCATGCGATGTCACATGCAGCAGACCTCGACCTCGACGAGCCCCATCAGTGGAAAAGTATAACAAACAAGTTGGGGCTCGATAAGAATCACGTAAAGAAATATTCATTAAAATTTTAACGATTTGAAATTGTTTTTGAATTTTTATGAGCGCGCTCAGGTCTTTCAAATTAGCTCATATCATATCATCTGATAAGTCTCAGAGGCAATCGATAATCAATGCAGGGCACGTAAGAAGGCGGGAGAATAGAGCAGGAGGTGAGTGGAGCAGAGGGAGAAGGGTTAACCATATGAAAGTATGCGGTATGAAAGCGTATGGGAGACGAAGCTCTCATGGTTGTCCATCAAAGTGTCAATCGATGGGCGACAGGACATGCCACTGCCACGCCCCTGCCCCTGCCTCTGTACCTTCACTCCACCTGAGGCGCACAATTGCCTGTCTAAAGGCTGAAGTACTTGTAGTGTTATTTGTCGCTCAACTTGAACAACAGCAACAGAACACGGCCACAACAACTAAGTGACAACTTCATGAACTATTCAAACCTCCACCCTACTGCTGGTCAAGCACCTGCGACTGCCGAGAGAGCTGCTCTTGGTTTAGTGCAGGTCCTCCTCCTGCTCGTCCTAACGCCTCATCCTCTCGCCGTGTGCCGTGTGGTCAGCGCTCGAAGTGCTTTGGCTTTGAGTCCCTGTTGTTGTTCTTCTCCCCGAGGCGTCGCTCTTGCGGCTTGTCATCTGTCAGCGCTTTGTTGACAATCTCCGGACATGAGGTTGACCGGACTGAGTGTACAGCAGTAGCGTCGGGACAGACCAGGCCAGGTCGGGCCAGACCAAACCACGTCATGTCGTAGTCTGCGTCGGGTTACTCCTCGCTCGTTGAAAGGGAAACGTTAATAATTGAACGCACCAATTTGGTATGCAATAACAATTTGATTTATTCAGATATAATGCACGACAGCAACAACAATCTGATTGGAGCCTTTAGCGCTGATTGAAAGCCATTTCCGATTGAGGAAAATAAGGGGAAGGAGATGCAGACAAACCCCGTATTTATGGTAAATAATAACAGCACTTTGCTGCCTAATTACTTTGTTCGTATGAAAGCGCACTGCGTAACTAACATGGGATAGAGCTTATTATAATAATAGTTGGGAAATCAAAGAGATACATATGTTAAGTTATGTTGAATATGAATATAATCTATTTCATATTTGCATGCACTTTAAAGGATATAATATAAATAAATATGTATTTCCATTGATAAAGAGCTTAAGAGATATTCAGATTTCTTGGTTTACTAAAAGACAATAGGTTAAAATTCGAATATTTTAAAGATCTTGTGAATTACGAAGGAAGTTGAAAGTTTGAGAATAGTTTAAGAACTTTAAGAAACATTCCGTTTTTATAAGACAAAAGGCATATCCATCATGAGATTAGTATGTAAAGCTTATAAATTACAGAGTTGCTTTTAAAATGCAGAATTCTGTCATGCATAAAATTAGCTATAAATTAGACTCTATTCATATCAGAAATGCCCAATCAATGTTTTTGTCATCTGCACTAAAAATAAGCTATACAAAAAAGGAGCTTAATAATTCCATAGACCATTCAGAATGGTCGCAAATTACCCGAACATATTCACAAACCATTCAAAAAGCATTCACGAATATATGCGAATGCAGCATGCAATGGAATTCAATTAGAGGCTTAAGCGTGCAACGTCGTGCACATTATAAACGCATTCAGACATAAAGTCTGTCTGGCTTTGCTGTCGGCATGGAAATCAAAAAACATTAACAAATTTACAACTGATTTAACAATAAATTTTCCCCAACACGTTTCTTTTTTTCTCTTCTTTTCTCTCTTCGCACTGTTCGCATTGCGAATTAATGGAAATAATTTTCAAACAATTTGCATGTGCAAAATCAAATTGTTTTAATTATGCGTATAAATAAAGTGCGTAAAATCAACTTTACGCAATATGTGGAAGGGAGAGTAGCGGAGGCGGGAGTGGGCGTGGCCATTGGCAAACGTTAAGCGGAAGTTTTTAATTTACATGAATATGCAAATTTCCCAACTAAATGAACTGAATGGAAACTCGGGCAGAGGGAAAGCCCGCACATGATAAATAATGCAGTAAACTTTAATGAAAATTCAATGGAAAATTCAACTGGAAGGAAAAACTGTTAATGAAATTTACGCGTACTTATCGACGCCTTCTTGAAATGTGTTTAATGACTTTTTTCGGGGGCTCTGGCATTTAATTTGAGGGCAAGAGGAACTCGCATGAGGGTTGCAGCATGGGGACGGGAGTGGTGCCTAGAGAGGGTGGCAGATTTTTATGACTCTTAAACGTTTGACGCGCGCGCTCTGCTCATTGCGCTTTCATGTGCGTAAGGGGGCATTAAAAAGCGAGAAAAAAACTTCCTTTTTTTTGTTTTGTTCATTTTTTAATTAGCCACCACATGGAAAGAGTCGAACAACCCCCACCACGACTGTGGTCGAGCGGAGTTAACCAGCAGCCAGCATGTCACATGTGGCGACAACAACAACAACGACAACAACAGCAGCAGCAGCAGCAACAACGTGGCACGAGTCAGCAACACGGCAGCTGTCGCAGTTGTAAGGTGTCTGCAGCGCACAGTTTTTATATTTAAACACCCTGTAGAAGGTGAAAAGTGTAGGGAGTATTTAGAGAAGACATAAGGAGCTGAGATATATTCAAAGAATAGTTTAATCGAGTAGAAAGTGAAAAGTGTAAAGAAAATTCCAGAATTCCATAGAGCTATGCACAGAATTCTTTCGACTGGTTTCTTGTATATTATGCTTGATTTTAATTGTTTCAACTTTATAAAAATACCCTGCAAATTTAATAACAATCGCACTATAAGCTTCGTAGTTATTCAAGTTTTATGCTCTGCTGACTATAGGGTAGTTCCCAGTTGATGCACAAATAAACTTCAATTCTGTTACATTTTTATTACGTTTTATTTTTGCGTATAAACACGCATATTCCCATAACGTAACAAGGGGAGTGGCACAACGTTTTTTAATGTCCTGCACAGCGCCAACTGTCGTCGGGTTGGTTGAAGACATAAATTTCTGTTTCTTTGACTTCGCGATTATTGTAGAGATATCTATCGCTGAATAAAGCAAGCAAACCGCCTCAAGGCAACAAGTGTCTAATGAGCAAGTGTTTATCGAGAGTTTGAATTGTCAAAAGACTTTATAAAGATAAAAACTGTAATGACTAAACCTATTCTAAGAGATCCTACGATTTCACAGTACAACTTAATAGTTTATTTAGTATTTAATTTCATACGGAAAACATAGTTATATTTATACCCATTAGTAATTAGACTTAATTACACTTATGATAAATGAGTAAATGCAATGTTCTAATTGCATTTTAAGTCAATTAAGCCTGTGAACGAGCATTCGCTCCGAACTAGCAATCGCATCAATCAGTAAATGGCAGGCAAGAAGAAGTAGAAAAAGAAAGAAATCGGAAAGCCAAACATGCTGAAAACGGTAAACAGAATGAACGACTGACAATCGACAAGTCAGACAAGAAATGTAGACACAAGAACATGGGTAAACGAGTGCGTAGACAACCGAAGAAACATGGTAGACATATTGAGAAACCCTTCCCGATTGGAGCTGATAAGGCAGTGTGGGTATAGGTGGGTGGGTGGCTGTAGATGCCTGATAATTGGCCTCGCTTGATAACACTTAAATTGCGAAAAGCTCAAGCGGTAAATATCAAAGTCAAGTGCTTGACTCCTGCATAGTTTTTGAGTATGATGGTACCCTGTAAAGGTAGAGTGATTTGATAGTACAGAATCATAATAAGTGTACCTCAAATTATGTTTTATTTATGTATATTTGATGTAATAAATGTTAACAGGGTACCTTCTTTGCAGCAACCTTTCTGACTTCTATTTGATTTATATTACTTTCTGGTTTTTCTGACGTGCTCATTAATTGTGCAAACATTCTGCAAATAGTTTAACATGTCGCGACAATAAAGTGGAAACATATTGCCCACTCAACATAGCGTGTAAATAACACACAAAGTTAACAACAACAACAACAACAGCAATAAAGAAAAATAACTGAATAGTAACAAATGCATTTTGCATTTAATTTATGCAAATTCTGTGCGAACTGAACTAAATGATTTGGAATACCGAAAGGGAATAAAAAACACTCGTAAATAAATAAATTCCACTTAAAGCGGGCAATTTGCAGAACGTTTAGTTTGTATTACTCTGATAATTATACCCTGTAAATACCAGAGTGAATGGGTATGTTATAAAGCAAAATAAAGATATAAGAGATGTATATATATTACATATATTTTACATATATATACATATATATATATAATATATTGTAGGTTCTGTATTAAGAAGCACTTTAGTAAAGAGCGACACTCCTTTCCAGAGTATCTCACGGCAGAGTATCTCACGGCACAAACTTGTCGATTTTTCTATTTATTTATTGCTAATTTAAATGGCAAATAAATAAACAATACTCCTATCGCGCAAAGTGTTGGCATTGTGCGGTGTTTGGTACTCTATAAACCCCACTATAACACATTGAACAGTTGCGACAAACGACACCTGACACGCTCTGTTCCATTCAATAATGCTGGCATTAGGTAAATAAATCATGTGATTGCATTAGATACATACATATAGCACTAGCAACTTATACGGGGTTATAAATTAGAAAACAATATTTGCATTAAATGCTGAAATTCCACATACAAAAATCATCCATTGAAAATTAGCTTGATATTTTGATATGAAAACAAAATGCAATTTATCAAAATTAAAACAACATGAAAATATGTAATTAATATCAGATTATTGTTGACCCAAAACAGGCAATTATGAAAATATATATCTATTAACAAATACAATAAGCTTACTTTGAGTTAACTATACTGTGAGTTACTTTGCTTAAATCCCTGCCTACTCATAACTCAAATTTTAATGTTTAGTTAGAGCTGAAATTTTGATAAATAGTTAACTGGTAAAGAAATAAGTTGACCGAGCGTCATATATAGTTGTTATAAGATCAGTAATGCCCTACATGATGTCTTTAATCTGTTGTATTTATATTCATTACTGAAATCTAATTAAAAGTTATGTTTACATAACATGAGCAGAAATTTTGATAAATAGTTAACTGGTAAAGAAATAAGTTGACCGAGCGTCATATATAGTTGTTATAAGATCAGTAATGCCCTACATGATGTCTTTAATCTGTTGTATTTATATTCATTACTGAAATCTAATTAAAAGTTATGTTTACATAACATGAGCACAGGAAATAATAAAAAGCTCTAATCAGCTATTTTTAATAACCCTTTAAAGATGAGGAAACTAATTAAAAAATATTTTTAAAAGTTAGAATATTTCAAAATAAATTGCACAATGATCTATAGGAATATGTTTAGTTTGTTTTAAAGAAACCACGATGTCAAATTGTATTTTCCATTAGTATAAAAAACCAGCAAGCAACTAATAAAAGTACCGGCAAAGAAATTTAAATGAAATACTGAGAGCAAAGTTAAGTAAATTCTGAACGCGTAAATTTCAATGCTGTCAATAAAGGCGACAAGAATAATATTTGAAAAGAGACAGAAAGAGAGGGAAAGAGAATCACTGTGATTTCTCTCAACAAAGTACACGACAAATGCATTTTCCTCTTTCCGAGGAGACAATTCAACAACAAAATGTATAAAAACAATAAAAACAGTTTGAAAATTTTTCACACAGCGGACACAAGTAGCAATAAAACTTTAATAACTTTGTGGTCCCCGGGGTTCACTGGGGAGGTCAGCGGCAGCAGCAGCAGCCACAGCAGCCCACATAAAAACGAAAAATAAATGTCGTAAAATTCTCAACACAAATCAAAACAGAGACAAAAATCGAGGAAAATTATAAACTAAAACGCAGACAGCAAACAAAAATGGGCAATCGATGATGAGGGCAGGCCGAAAAACTAATTAAATAAAATCAATAAATGGCAGACGGACTAGGGGCTGCTATAGGTCGTTGTGTGTGTTTGTGTGTGCGGGGGTCAACCCACACAATTAAAACTTTAGTTGACAAACAAATACGCAACTTTTGGCAATCGAAATTTCCCGCCAACTTTGGAATCACTTGGATTATGAGGCAGGAACGGGCACGGGGACGGGGTCCTTGGCGCCTCCGGCAAAAGTAATTATATCACAAAACATTTATAATTTTCCACTGTTTCACAGTGTGCGGTGCAAAAAACCTTGACAATTGCCTTGGAACATGCAAAACGCGCATAAATTACAGCAAACAGAAAAGCAGGAAAAGTGAGGAAAAAACATTTTCCGAGCCGGACAACAGAAAATGTAATTTTGCATTCAGCTTCAACGCAAAAGCCTCGGCAAAGCGTAATTCGCAGATAAGCATGCGAAAAGTTACCAACAATAACAACAACAGCGAGAACAACAATTTGCCACGCCCACCACAACGCCCACCCGCAGAGCATTTGACATTTATGGTGGAAATAATTAGAAGCTTTCTTGCTGGCAGCGAGCACAGCGTGAAGCGTGAAAGTGAATGCAGAGTGAAAATGATAATGGAAATTACGGATGGGCATACAAAGTGTGGAAAATGAACTGCGGATAGTGCAGACTAGAGAGAGACAGAGACAGAGAGAGACAGAGACAGAGAGGGAGAGAGAGAGAGAGAAGAGTTTATTATATGCAGGAAACTCTGTTAAAGGCAGAAGATAAGGCTATCTGCAATAACTGAGAGAGAAAGGGCGCTGTCAGTGAAAAGTGAAAGTGTCAAGCTGATTAAAACTTTTAATTACTTAGTGAAACTCAGTATTTAAACTCTAGATCTATTTACAGAATGTCTATAATATTATAGGCTGCTCAAATTTGATGAATATTCTAGACAATTTTCTTTGCTTAATCAAAGTTTTGAATAGACAGACATTTCATTACAGAAATTTAAACATTTCAAAATCTTTATTGCTACACTTTCCAATATACAATATAGCCAAGCCACTGTCTGATATTCAACCCCTATCCAGACTTTCTAAACATACTAAAATAACCTTCCTTACAGTCTTTCCTGCGGTACACATTGATTGCCCATTTCTTTTTGCCTTTTTGCCATAATTTCCCATTAAACTTTTCCTACTTCACCATCACTAACAGTTAGAGCTGAGTACTAGGCCAGAATTCGAATGTATTTGCCCATAATTCAGCGATAACTCAGCACCTGCTTGGAAGGTACTTCCGTTCAGCTTGCTAAGAAGAACTTCCGTCTAGGGTTGGGGGCAACACTTGGGCTAATTACGGCCCAATTACAGTGTGTATTCACTTTTATGTGGCAGCAGGTCCCAATATAATTACGCAGAAAAATGAATTACATAATTAATAAACAAATTCGGCGCAGTGCTAATTAACTAACTAGAAGAAGAGTGAACTGGGAGTGAAAGAGGAAAGAGAGAGAAAGAGAGAAAGAACAAGAAACTGGGGAACCAAAATGGGAATTAAAGCAGCAAAGGCCCCCAAAGTCAATGCCCAAAATGAAAGGCGCTTGAAAACACACCCAACAGGCACACACACTTATAAACACGCACACACTCCAGCACACACACAGACACTTTAATACACACATAACACGAGAGGATAACGCATGTAAGCAAATGGCAAATGGAGGAAGGCAGAAAGCATATCGACTTAATTGCTGACAGCGTAGCATTAGTCGGCACTGAGAATGGGGAAAGCAAGGAGAGAAAGACAGAGTGAGAGGGAGATGGGGAAGAGGGGGAGAAAGACAGAGAGTAGCAGAGGGGTAGGAGTAAGTGTGGACGAAAGCCAGCACTGGAGTTGGAGCAAAAATATGAGAGTGGTTGCTGCAGAGTTTGGCTGTGTTTGTGGATCAACACACAAAACAGCAGCGTGAAGTAGCTAGTTGAAGCTTAAACTGGTAGACGGCTTAGATACCCTAGATAAACAAGAATATACCTACTATAAACATAATACACATACCATAAACAAACATACACTTACTAAATTATTTTAAAATTCGTTGCATACTTATATGCTAAATTAAATATTGAATGTATTAAAGGCTTGAAAAATGAAGAAAACATTATAAATATATGTATAAAATACTCTAAAAATACTCTACAATTTTCAATTATTGTGTATCAAACCGCCTACAATATACCCTGTTGCCAGCTCATTTCCAGCAGAGCAACAAAGCAATAAAACGAAAATTAAACAAAAGGCGGCAAACAAAAATTGCGTCACAATGAAAGAATCCTGTGCAAATAGCACGACAAAACAGCACAAAGAAGAAGTAGGGGTACTACATATAAATATATATATAAATATATATAAGGCAGTAGTTGTATTCATGAGTGCGTGGGTGTTTTGTGTGTGTGTGTGTTTCGCCTGCCTAATTCAAATAAAATTGCTCGCCTGTTGGTTTGTGAGCTGAAATTATTTTGTCACAAATAATAAACTAGGCACAACCTTAAACCCAAACCCAACCCCCATAAACGAGACCCAACCCTACCCCGTGAACGAGCCCCGCCCCAAGGAACCTGACATAACACTATAATTTACCTGCCTTTCACATTTTTGTTGCTTTGTCGCTTTAAGAGTTTTCCCCAGTGCATCATTTACAGGCATTTTTCAGCGTGGAAATTCATTTGTTCTTCTTTCCCCAAGTTACAGTTGAGAGGGCAGCACAGCTAAGTGGCAGTTTAGGCTGCCAAAATATCTAGACATATGCATTATCCTAGCTGGCGACACGTGATAAAGGGAGGAAGAGAGAGAGAGAGAGGGAGGGAGGGAGTTTCTCTATAATGACTGGACCCCAAAACAACTGACCAGTCACTACCCCCTTGGAGCATTTCCTGTAAGTTCTTATTCCCTGGGGTCTCGTTCTCTTCGTCCCACTACTTCTTTCTCGCCCTGACATTGATGCATGCTCGTAAACAGTTTAATTGGCACGCATGCCTCGTAATCTGCCTGGTACTCGATGCAGTCCAGAGATAAGGTAATGGTAATTGATAAACCCATGACATAAGCCTCAGAAACAGAGACAGCGAAATGAAGACCTCAAGCGGAGCATACGTTTTTGATGGCAAAAGAACTCTGTATAATGTTAATGAAGGTATAACATGAAGCATAACAGTGGGAGAAAGCATTAACAGCAGCAATAACATAAGCCGTAACAATAACAGTAGCAATAACAGCTGAAGAAATGTTGTTATGAACATTTAATATGTTACAGAAATTTATAAAGGTTAAGCTTAGAAAAACATGTGTAACTCGTTTTGTTTCAACAGAAAACAGATGTCTTATTGGTTTTACTATGTATTTAACCTTTACAGCACTCCCTAGCAAAAATATCAACAACCTTTCCTTTTCATATCCTACAATAGGCCTCGGAAATTGCTTATCTAAAATATTCCAGTAAAAACACTCTCAAAAAATTAGATTTCAGATAACAGAAACCTTTCCTAGATTTTAATAAGCCAAGTTAAAATGTTGAACATTAATTCAGTGCTATATAATATAGTTTTTACCAACTTTAAGCTGAAACTTTAACCACACTGAACCAAAAAGAAAACCTCGTAAATAACTCCAGACCGCACACCGTTCTACCAAAAAGTAGAGTCGAAAAATCGACACTATTTAGCTGCCGGATACGTATCAAAACTATTTATTGTTTAGAAATGCCAACATGAACATTGCTCCAGGGTTGAGGAACGAGAATGGGAACACAGACGGAGAAAATGCGACCATGTTAAATGGAACAAATTCAATGAAATCGTGCGACAGGGCGCAGGGCAGGGTAGGGTAGAGCACTGAGCACAGTACACAAATGGGGTGGGTATCGGTGGGTACTGGGACAACGTGTAGCGCGAGAAGGTGGGCCAGATGCGGGGCCTGAGTCCCGCCATACCGGGCGGGGTGGGTAATAACACAAAACATGTTGCAAAATGTTCGAGAAATGTTCGAGGACTAAAAACTGCACTTTGATGGCGTCATAAATCGAGCACAAAAATGAGAACACAGCCAGCATTGCAAGCATAACGAGAGGGTAGTGCAGAGGGAGAGAGGTAGGGCTGTTGGAGGGCGCTGGGTGCTGCTGGCAAGGATAACAGGGCAAGCTTGACAAGCATAATAAACTCAAAATTAATGATTCGTTCGCAAGAAATGCGAGCGACAAGTGGGAAAGAACGCGATGACAGCGAACGATGAAGGTGTCGCGCGAGAGGTGTGCAGTACCGGGGCTACCTACCTGTGGCTAACAGGTAGCACGCTGCCAAGGTATAGCTATCACTAACGCGTCTATCTCTCTCCCAGAGGTTTAGGTGTGAAAAATGGCACAAGGCAAAACAGCAAAAAAAAATAAACGAAATGAAAAACGAAAACAAAAAGCAAACGTTGATGCAAAGAGAGAGAGAATTGGTAGAGAGCAGAGTGCGGACTAATGAGTCTTGGCCTGGCTCTGATTCAGTCCCTCCCCCGCCTTCTACCGATGACTTATCTTATCAACACTTTCGTTGTCACCTTTGCGTTTTTGCGCTGCGGGTCGGGCCCGAAAGTTGATTGAGGAATGCGTTGTTCGATTGCGTGTGTGTCATCCGACAGATAGAGAGAGAGAGAGGGGGCACGAGCAACAACACCTTGACAAGGTACGAGCTGCTGCTGCAGCTGCCAATCTTGCCTCAGCTGCCTGCTCGGGTCAGAGATCTGCGCCGAGATTCTTTATTGTTGCAAATGAAATTTGACTTTGTTGAGCAAAATAAAAGAAAGAATCCCAAACGGATCAGCTGCTCTGAGTCACAAGGAGAGCCGGAAATATAGGGGGTGATTAATGCAGTCCATAGCCATCATCATCTTGACTGCATCTGCCAGAGAGTTGGCATTAGTAATAAACTATTGTGAACTATGCTCTATAACACTCTGCTTTACCTGGCCTGTTATCACTATGAGGTGAGTTCTTTTTTCGAGCTATGACGTAGTGGAGTAGGTGATAGACTCTTGAGTAACTATTAAAAAAAGTCTTGTTTAATTAAGATAAAGTTTTCTGTGGAATAAGTGACTTGCTAAAGTTGTTGTGTGTATACTTTATCAAGGCATATTATATATCATATTGAATTTTGCAGTTTGAAACATTGTATTCTTTATTAAAAGATTAAAGATGTTACCAGAAACAAAAGCAAAACCACTTAGAAAGTCAACTCTTTTGCAGAGAGTTTGCACTATCTGAACCTCCCACTCTCTCTGTCTTATTTCCCTCTGGAGATTTGGTGTCTTTACAGAATTCCAGCTCGTATTGTTTATGACAAACAGTGCAACCGTTCTGCTTGACTTCAGTTATTATAGCCCGACTTTACTGTAGGTGCGAATCACTTTTCACTTTCATTGCCATGGCAAAGAATTCGCTATTCATGGCTCTGTCGCTACCTGCAGAGCTCACTTGACCTGTCTCACTTCCCTCTCACTCTATCTATCTCTGTCTTGTTCCTTTGTCTACCATTTGGCATTGCAATTTGTCACTTTTTGCTGTCCATTTCGTGTCGTTGTCTCGCAAATAGAACGCGACACTTGAAACTTGCGCCATATTAAAATTGTTTGTCGCTGACATTTCAGAGATTCGTCGAGGAAGTACTAAGACAGGCAGAGGCAGAGAGAGACAGTGAGACGACTGTGACTGGAATTTGGTAATTGCGCACCTATTGCAGGTGAGAAGGTAGTCGAAATTAAATTCCTGCTCTCCCAGGACCTCCACCTTGACTTTAAGAAGGGGTTCCTCCAGCTCGAAACACAAACCCAACTCAAAAACTTATCGCTAAATTAGCGTGCCAAAGTTCTTAGATTGCGACACTTGGCAACCCAAACAAACAAGTCCAAAATAGACACCATCCAGAAAGGGCGAGAAAAAGGGGCAAAAGGAGGCGTGGCGGGGTAGTTGAGCTTGGCATTACATGAAAAATGCTCAAAGAAAAACAATTTTGCATGAAAAATGTGCGCGGTGGCGCTCAGACAGAGACGACGGACCAAACGAAGGGCCATAAATTTTCCAAGGCAGACAAGAAAAGGAAAAGAAAGTCGTAGCGAGAGAAAAGCGGGGAGAGTGAGAAGTGAGGAGCGAGGAGCACAAGCGTGGCTTGTGTGTTGGGCAAAGGATGTTGGCCAGGATGTGGTCAGGATGCGGTGCTCCTTTCCTTGGTTTCCAAGTATTTATTTTGCCTAAGCTCTTGCGAGCAATAAAATCGAATAATCACAATAGGAGAGTGAGTGAGAGTTCCCCTTGGGGACTCATTGGGAGCCTTTGTGTGTGCACGATATACTTGTGTATAGGCAAATTTAAGACGGAACCTAATTACAGATGAGTAAAGTAATGGGATTTGCTTAGTTCCCCACACAGTTGAAGTTGAAGGAGAATTGAAAACATATTGAAAGAGCTTTTAATTCAATCACAATTCCATACTGAGTTCGTTAACACTTTCCCATATCAAGTTTAGACTTATCTTTGATATATTTACCTTATAAACAAACTTCGCTTTATACAAATCAAGTTCACTCTATACACCTCAGGAATCTAGTTCAATATTTGTTTGTAATTCCGCATATTTGTTTGTAGAAACTTAACATATTTCTCAGATATCTGAGATGGTGTTAGACAACTAATGAAGGTCTCACCACATAACAGTTATGCTACACAGATAGAGGCAGTAGTTTAGATAAGGTCATAAGGCAGTGCATAATGACTGGAATATGATGAAACTTTTATACCATACTCATTTGGCTTATGTAAAAGAGGACCTTCTATCATGGATATGACTGTACTCCACTTTTGAAAGTTATACCAAATTTCTCTATTGAAAGGAGTATGATGCAACTTTTGAAACAATTTCAACTAGTGAACGTGTTTTAAAAGACGGTCAATTAAGTTTTCAATACTTATTTGACATATGAGAGGACCCTCCATTATAAATAGAACTGTACTCGACTTATTTGTGATGTTATCCACAAGAAACTAATTATATTCTCACTTCCGTTTCACATAATGAGCTAACTACATTTAATCAACCGAAGCATTTACCTACTATACTTCTTTAACCATACCTCGAACACCCTTTTAAGCACTACCAACATAACTGGGAGCTACTGTGGGTAACTAACTTACCTTTTCTGCCTAGCAAACATAACATAACTAGCAACTTATCTGGGTAACTAACTCACCTTTTGTGCCTTGCAAGTGACATTGATGGACTGCACGTCGTGGGCCTGGTGTCGCTGCTCGCCAATGCACTGGCCGCAGGCTGGAATCTTGCAGCTGAGGCAGTACTGCGAGAGGGTTTCCTCATGCTCGCCGCAGACGGACTCACGTTGCTGGGCAGCGCCACGCGGCTTGACCAGTGTATGCTTGGCCAGTGGCCCGCGGGCGGGATGACAGAGCTCGCGGCACTGATCGCAGTAGCGAATCTCGCATTGCTCGCAGACTAGCGAGGCGACCTTCGGATCTGTTTCGCACATTTGGCAACGCAACGCTTCGCGGGCACAGAAGCGATCCACAATGGCCTCCATGGTGCGATAGGTGGGCAGATTGCGTACACCTCCGTCGTCGAAGAAGACAAGCTTGCGGCAAAGGGGACAGGTGAGGCAATAGGCAGCACCAGGTGGTGCCACCACAGTGCCAGCCTGCAGCAGGCCATGCAATCCCTGTGGGCCTCCAGTGGTGCCCGCATATGACACCGGACGCGATGTATTCGAACAGCAGACGACACCAGAGTCGGCCTCACTGAAGATGCTCACCTTGTCGGACTGATCCTGGTCCGAGGTGACACTCTCGCTGCCCGTTGCCGAGCTGGCTGTGCTGGCTGCCGAGCTGTGCGAGCTGTGACGTGTGCCCGGTCCGGCACCGTTGGCGACGCCGTTAGCTCCTGTCACTGGCGGTGCATGCATGGCGCCTGCAGAGCCACTGGCTCCATTGACACCCACCACACTTCCTCCGCCTGCATTGCCACCGGGCCCAGTGGCTGATAAAGCAGCACCAGGTGTGTACGGGGTCTGTATATCCAGGGCACAGCCCAGGCAGAGGGCATGGAAGCAGGGCAGCAGCACGGGATTCGCGTACAGCTGCTTGCAGGTGGGACAGCGTAGTTCGTCCTCCATTATATATACCTCGTGATAACTGTTCTCTATCTTTTGATAACTTTAGTACTCAGTAGTTGCAAGCAACTGTTAATCTAATCAGTGATTTCCTCCTGCTTCGTCTTCCTCCTTATAAACTTGGTCGTTGCACGCACATTTTGTTGCACATTTGCCAAACAATTCTTGTTCACACTCTTTCTCTCTCTGATTGCCGTTATTGTGTTACCGTTACTTTCTCTCGGCTCTTATCACACTGCACTGTGCTTGTTGTTTCATGCGTTTTCTTGTCAACAATTGCACAAACTGCTGTTTTCATTCACTTTTTGTATTTTACGTTATTTTTATAACGGTAAAAACACGCGTTTTAATTTCACGTTTTACGTTTTATTTCTTCGTATTCGATTCGTTCGCTTCGTTCACTTTGTTCAAAAAACTCCCGCACAACACGTTCGCTCGCCGCGCAGGTTCGTCAAAGACTGAATTGTTCGGCCGCTGTTAAGTGCGTACTCAGCGCTAGACTGTTAGTTAACAGTTGCAACGCACAACGAAACTTAACGAAACAACTGCAGCGCAACAACAGTGCACTTAACAGTTTCACTGGCAGTTTGCCATTTGAAATTTCTTATCAGCACAAGCCAATTGATGGGAAATGTCTGCGGGTAATTTAGTTGATAAGCAGCTAGTAAACGGGTGTACTAGAAATATAGATTACTTCTATATAGATATATATAGACAGATACAACTATCTATATGCACAGCGCACTGCAAAAAAATAATAACATGGGAACTAAAGAAATTACTGTATCCATGAGTTAACCCTAATTATTTACATATAAAAATAAAGAAAATGTTAAATTAAATTTAATAGTAATGCATATTTGGGCAGGCATAAATAAATATTTAACAAAGTTAAGGTTCAATTACAATAATGATCATTTGTATTTTAGCTATATTAATATGAAAAAAATATTAAAACAAAATATAGTTAATTTAAAAAGCAATATTCATTACTGATTTCCATGTGTTTAAAATAAATTGTCAAAACAATTCCTGGAATTCTTCGCCCCAAACAAAAATCCACGCACACTGTTAAGCTTAACAGTATTTTGTTAAATGACGCTCGACGACTGCAACATGTTCGAGTTCGATGGCGTTTGCGCGCGCGCCTAAAAATATTTACAGCACGATGTTGTTGCGCGTCTGTTTTGTTGTTGTTGTTGCTGCTGTAGTTCACACAAATTAGAAATTACGTTGAAATTTGAAATTCGATCATAGCGAAGAGGAAATGTTAACGCTGCATTTTGTAGGGCACAAGCCAACGGCAACTACAACAGAAAATCACCTGAGCTAGATAAGCAGCAAAAGGGCTGCACACACACACACTCACACACACTTACGCGCTGATAACAAACAGAAACAAGTCAATCGACAACTGATATCGATATGCGTGCTAAGCAAACAACAACAACGAATGCAGTCAAGTCAATCAGGTAACACGACAACAGGTAAAACTGATAAGCGACGCGCCATATGGCAGCGGCAGAGGCGCAGATCAACTGAAACAACAACAGTGACAGTAACAACTAAAAACATGTTCGATGTTGTTTGCCAATGACTGGAGGTTTATTTAGACATCGAATCAGGCATTGAACGTGCTTACTCCTCCCTCTCCTCCTCATCATGCCTTGGTCACTTACCAATTGAGCTCCTCTGACGTCCAGACACCCTGTGACCCCCTTCGTGCCCCCCGTGCTGGACACCTTCACCGGTTAAGCCGCAGCAAAAAGGTAAACAGAAAACAATTCGAGGCGAGTTGCTCCAATTGCGACAACAATAATAAAGACAACAACAACAACAGATATGATATGAAGCTAATAGAAGTGCAGTTGGGGTTTAGTCAACTCCGGTTTACCCTGTAAATTATAGAAGATTCTAAAGTGTTGATTATAATTGTGTTGATTCTTCATGTATACAGCTTGTAGATGAGTGTGGTATAAACCCTGTAAACCAGTAGAGTATTGAACCATTAAAGGTTGTAGACGACTGTGGTATACCCTGTAAACCATTAGTATTATACGCTGTAAACCAGATTTTGCTCACTTTTGTATACCCTGTAAAGTCCCTACATTATTCTGCATTTTGAATAATTCTCTCATTATGCTAAAATATTTTCCTTGACTCACTTTCGCATATATGTAGTTACGCATGCACTGTATACCCCTTCACCTAATTATGGAGGGTATAGCAATGTTTACAACAACAACAACAACAACTAGGGAAACGTGCCTAATCCGTTTCCACTTAATAAGCCACGTTCTGGAATTAGGTTCACGCTAAGTGTGAAATGGTCTCGCCATCCCTCTCCCTTCCGCCTCACTATACTCTGCCCATATCCCCCTTCTCTACCCTCGCTTTCTTCTTCCCTATCTCCTTCTATACCACGTGTAATGTCGGCCAAGTGAACCTGGTTTCCATGTCTGTTTTTATTTTCAAACACTCCGCACACCTCTCTTTCTCTCTCTCTTTCGCCCACTTGAACTCTCACAATATGTCCTACTCCCTCTCTCTGTGACTCTCTCTGCTCTCTCTCTCTCTCTCCTGCTCCCTCTCTCTCTTTTACCACCTCACACTGCCTATGCAAATATTGACATGCATCGGATTCGTATGCGTAATTTGCCTCAATTTATTGTCGAGCAAATGTTTGCTCTGTTTTCTCTCTCCCTCCCTTCCTGCTTCTCCACCTTTCTCTCTCCCATCACCTTCTCACTTCGCGTCCTTCCCCCTGTCACGCTGCCTGTAATAAATCACCTAGTCGAGGCGCCTAATTGCTTGTATTTGTCTTTGTATTGATTTCCATGCATTTTTTTATAAGCTGAAGGTAGAGAAAATAATAATAGTTTGTTATATGCGACGCATAACTACCCTGCAAACTGTACATATTTGTGTGAAGGAAATTATTTTATAAATCCTGAACATAATATTAGTAATATGTGAGTCTAAAATAATCTTAAATTAGTAGCCTTAAATTTCTACATTTTACTTATTTTTTATAAGAACGAACATATTTTATATCTTAATTTGAAGAGGGATGAAGTTCTGTAAAGCGCAGTAAGTACCCTATAAATTGTTAATATCTTTATTTCAGCTTAGCATTTGTCCTTTCTTATATCTATTACTGCCACCTCATTAATTCATAATGTTAATATTAATATAATCCTTCATAATTCAAGTCTTCATAGCAAAATCCTTAAAATTCTGCAGAAAGCCCAGTAAAAATGGCCCCTAAGTTGCTTTAATCTTATATTTCATATTTCATTCTATGCTATACTCTTTTATCCCCTTTATCTAGTTAATTTCCGAATAAAAGCTAAAGAAAACCTCACAAGCTCATTTAGCTTAAAAAACTGACCGTTTATTCTTTACTGTTTACCAAAGACAACCGCAAATAGAATGCCATAAAAACCAGTTGCCCCCTACCGAATCCCCTCTGTAATTTCTCAACTCTTAAATAGACTTCCTGTTTATAGTTCACAACGAACAGTCGTGGGTTGAGGGAGGGGGTTAAGGGGGCTTAACCGCAGCGCATAATTCACGGAGAATAGTTGGAAAATATTTAAAAACTTTTGGCACATTTACTGGCAAAAAGCGCCAGTTTTCGCACCCTTGCTCCATCAACTAGCCCCTTCTCTCTCTTTCACTGTCTTTTCACCCCTGCTACCTTCTCTGCTGTGCCGCTTTAAGACCATATATCATGTCGGTGTAACCAGCTTCCATGGCCAAGGACATTCACAATATGCGCGCATGCATAAAAACGCAATAATAACAGCCAAAATTCACACACACACAAATACACTCACACACACACTCCCAGGCTACATGACAGAAATACTTTGCACACGGCGGGTGCGAAATTTTTTCCCCTTTTTCCTTTGGCTTTGCAATGCCATAAAAAAACGTGCAACATTTTTTCCTTTTTTCTCTGGCTTAATAGGTGCTTGTGTGCGTGTGTATGTGTGTGCCTTATGTGTGTGTGTGTGTATGTACTTTTGTGTGTGTGTGTGCGTGCGACATGAAGCCCTGTTTCCACTTTTCTTTCATGCGTTCTGCGGCTGCAGCAGACGCGACGCAGCAGCGACGTCCGCAAAATACGCCAACAAAAGCATGAGAACTGAACTATAATAAGACGCTGAGGGTATGCACGACTAGGTGGATACCCTGTAAATATTTACAACTAGAATTTACAGTATAAACTAAGCAATAAAATTCAAGTTGAACCTTAAAACATTTAGATCACATGGTATGCCCGACTACAATTATTTTTAACAGAAATACGTACAACTTACTTAGTGTTCCACATCTGCCTGCAACATAGTTAGACTATAAAAGGGCATGTACGATTAGATAGATACCCTGTAAATATTAAAAGTGTATTATTATTCATAAAAAATAGCAGCAGAAACTCAATAAACACAGCAACTATAGGTTTAGCGCCAGACGAGCATACCCTATTTATACAATTTACAGGGTATACATCAAAATGGTATTACTCTGAACATTTTTTACAGCCACTAAACTAAAGTTCCACCAAACACGCCGCTTATATTTGTTTTTAGTTTAGCATACCCTCACTAGATTATTTACAGGGTATCAAAAACAGTGTTGTCTCAAAAGGGGCAACAATATGTAAAAAGTTTAACCGAAAAATGCAAAATGGAGTTGCCTTGTTTTTCCCCCAATGGGAGTGGACAAAGGGGGAGGGGGCGTGGCAGGGACAGGCACAGCGCAATGTGCAGGATTGTATAATGGAAACACTGCCACTTGCCCCGCGGGGGCAGACCGACAGACAGGCAGACAGTTGTTGCTCCGCTGCCGAAGCTGGCAGGATAACATCGCCCAATGAGATTAGGAAGGACATTCGCGCATTTAACACACACACACAGAGAGAGAGGGAGTGTAAGGGTAGGTGGAGGGAGTGTAAGGGGAGAGTAGGGTAGCTGGTAGGATATCCTGCTAGCCTGTTATGTCGAGTACAACCACAGGCGGTCCTGAACTGGACAGGACACTGTGGGTGGGCAGGGGGAGTGCGTTATGCCACTGCTAATATTGAAGGGGGTAAAAGGAGAAGGATGATGAGTGGGAGCAGGGGAAGGAGGAGAAAGTGCTGCCTAAGTTTTGGCGCCTGTTGTCATTCCAGCAGGAAGTTGCAACAGTTTGAGGCACTGTAATTGCTTTTTTGTTAGTCGCTGCACCCGAGTCGAGCCGAGCCGAGTCGCGCTCGTTCATTGGGGTGTTCCAGTGAAATTTTTAATTAGATTTTTTGATTTTCTCTTTTTTTGTAATTTTGCTAAAGTTGTTTTGTCTTCTTTTTTTGGTTTGGCAAACAATGCCCCGAGGTTTATTTTGTGTTTGTGGCAAATGACACTCGCCTTAAATTGGCAATGTTTTTTATTTTTTTTTTTTGGGGATTTTCCTAACGAGTTGAAACGGTTGCCCAACGGAAGTTATGGGGCGTGACAAATTGCCATAGCGCGGTGTGTCTAGTCGGGCGAAGCTACCAGACAATTCAGGAGTTAATTCTGCTTGTATTAGGGTATTAGGGAGTAGGAGAGATAAGCCTTGCAGGACATGTGTAAGTGCAAAAGTTTCAGAGATGAGAAAACTGCGCAAGAAAGGGAAATGACCTGCGGTTGAGAGTGAATGAGATAAGAGATGGTTGCGATTTTATTTTTTACTACAGTTTTGAAGTTGAGAAATAGTAAAGTTTTCTAAATACGATGATAACAGACTCTAATCTACATAATAAAAACGATAGCAAATTTAAAAATCCTTAGAAGATACAAAGTACGATCGATAGATATAATTAGAATTACAATTAGAAACATATGAAACATATTTATTTGTGGTACTCTCAAAATTGTAGTATATCAAGTATACATATATCCTATAACAAAAGATTTGTGCACTTTATATAATGAAATGTTTATAAACTCTTAAGTATTTCAAACAAAAAAAGAGTTAACATATTTGCCGTAAGATTCCTTTTTTTCTAATACGAGTATGTAGAGTTTGAAAGCTCTTCATTCGTATTCGTCAAATTCAAAACTGAAATCTGCCACAATTTTTATACCCAATTCTCTTCTGCACTTTCCTTAAATACTGTCTACATTTTAATAAGCATAACTTTACCTAAGTTTTAACTTAATATCTTTCTACACTCAACAGTTATCTAACTTTAGACTAGACTTGCAATTACTTGTAATTACTTCAAATGAATTAGATCTGCCTGCAGTTAATTTGCTGCATATTCAGAGTCCTCTGTTAATGCAATGCTAAAGCAAACATAATTAAAGAGCACCCCTTGCAAAGTGTACTATAAATTCTCAGCTGTCTGTAGGATATTGAAAATGTGCCGAGTGATAGAGAGAGAAGTAGAGAGAGGGAGAGAGCGGGAGAGAGCACAAGCCGAAGAGCATCAATTATAAATGCACCTGATAAATTATTTGCAAGTATTAACTCGGCTTTCAGGCACATCAACGGCAGCCGCAAGAAACAACCCACTAGGACAGGTAAGACACACACACATACACACACACTTGCAACACATTTGCAGTTTGTATTTATAGCAAATAATTTTCATTTTCTTAGTCAAGCGAGTTGGGCATAAGAACTATTTGTAAGTTACTTGGAAACTTGCAGATGCCCTATAATGAAAGAGGGTATATATGGTAAACAGAGTGAATATACATGGAATATTGATTTTATCTTATTTACAGCATAGTTTAATCAACTTTAGATTGGTCTAACATACAGACAGGGTATTTCTTAGTGTGTTCCTCTGCCTTAAAACTCTCTTCACTTCTTTCTTTCGTATTGGCATGCTTTGTTTTCATTTCACAGTTTTTTTATACCAACATTGTGTGTGTATGTGTGTGTGAGTGTTGGTGCTAAGCACTTCCGCTTGGCTGCTCTCCTGACATGCATTCCACTCTGCCAGCTGTCGTGCCCCCAACATGATAGGCAGCACCATCCCTCGCCCTTGCCCCAAACACTTTTTCAACTGCAGCTTCCTTGCACCTTTTGGCTTCTGACAGCTTGCCCTACTGCCCTCTCTCTCACTCTCTCCCTCCCTGTTCGCATAGCAAAAACTTGGTTTGATTTTTCATTAAGTTTCCCCCAACTTCTTTTTGTATCGTTAGTGAAAATTATTTTCAATTAGCAAGCAACAACAATGTGGAGGGTGGCAGGTTTCGCAAATTTTCCTTTGTTTCTTCTACGGTTTACATATTGAGCATTTTTACTGTGTTCTTAAGTCATTAATCAATAGTTTTTGAGTGGGTTGCATTACAGATTAAAACTGAACGGAAATTGAGGCGGTTCCGCAGAGAAAGGAGCAATTCTGCCGAGTTTTTTTACACAAAAATAAGGGATTTAAATTGAGAGAACTCTTTCGACATGAACTTTAGCTTTGTTTGTTTAGTTAAGTTACATTCCCAGTAAATATTCCGAATACTTATAAGAAAAACCTCCAACCTCACTTTTTAGTACAATTCGGTAACTGGGATCCCTCAACATTTTCAAAACGTGCTTCTTTAGTTGAATTCCTTATCATCCAAATATTGGAAAACAAAAGAGCTACAATCTCAGAGGTCTAAGGTCGCATTTAAAAAATATTAAGAATCAAGTGCACAAAATATTTGCAATATAAACTGCATACTAGATTGTTCATCTAAATTGTATATCATTTAAATAATCTAAATACCTTCCTGACCCTTCTCAAACCGCAAAACAAAACACGCTCAGAAAAGCTTCCCAGACACAAACTCCAACAAATTATTCTGCACTCGTTGGGCAACCGACGTAATTAAATGTTATGAGGTCTGGCCATAAGAGATCCAGAGTATTTGGTTGCATCCTGTTGTTGTTCTTGTTGTTTCCTACTGTTGATGTTATTGCAGGGGACCAACCGAAGAACAAACAAAACACAAACAGAACACGCGCCACACGCACCGTGGGTCGGGGAGCGGCGCAGCAAGCCAAACCGGTTGCAATTATGAAATTTTAGACGAATTTCGATGTACTCAAGCCGCATACGAAACTCTGTGAAGTCAGCCAGCTGTTGCACTCACCTCCCCTTTAAAAAGCAGGCCCTTCAGACCGCACTGCCCCTCCTGCCATTTCATAGTTTTCTTTAGTCCGCAAATGATGCCCGAATATGGTTTTGGACACTGGATAAGGGACTAAGGGAAAATGAGACAGGACTCTTGCCTGGTGCATAATATGGGCATATGAAATGTATGACTAGGACTGGGGAACTGTTAACTGGGGACTCTACATTGTGAGGGTGTTCGCCATGCGAGCTTTAATTAAATCTCCAGCACTTCAAATGGCGCTTTTTGATTATGAAATCAGATACGGAATGGTGGAGAAATATGAAATATGTGCAGGGAGTTTGCGAAAATATAATTAAGATTAGTATTGAATAGACTTCTGTTTGTCTAAAAAAAAAAATATTGTTTAACAGTATTTAACTTGCATTCACATTCCTTAAATTGAACTAATTTATTCATTTGTTTGGAATTTTCTATAGAGGGAGAAAGAGAGCATTCTTCATTTTGTTTGTTGTAAGTTTACAATTAGTTAAAAAATAAATTATATTGTCAGAAGAATTTATTTATTTTGTATTCGTATATATTTAATTAAAATACTTTCTCAGTCTCAATATTAATTCATTTCAAACAATTCAGTAAAAACATTTGAACGAAAAAAATGAGAAAACTCTTCAAAAATGCAAACAATTTTTATGCGTTATTAATTTTTATACTTTTTTTTATCTCAAACTGCATTCTTGGCAGTATTAACCGTAGTTTGCAATATTTACTACCAATATTTGCTTTCCATTACACTTGAAGTTCAACTAACTTTTATTCAAATTGAGTGAGTGCTTGAAATTCGTGTTCTACACACAAACTACACAATTCTGACTGAAAGTTATGAACAAGTTGATTATTTCCAAGTTATCAGTTAATCAACAGTTTATTTGCTCAACAATATTCTATACTTTTTCCTCACTTTGTGTTTTTTCAAATATTTCATATTTCTGACTCCCGAAAGTATGCAATAAAAACGTAGTATAAGCCCCCATTGTTGTTCGCTGATATGTGAAAATTGCTGTAGTTGTAGTTGGCTCGCAAGCAAACAAAGAGAAAACAATGTGGAATGCAGAAAACTTGGAAGCAGTCCCTTCTTCCCGTTCCCCTGTCAACCTCGGCTAACTCTCCCCCCCAACAAACACTCTAGCTCTAGCTCTCATTCAAATGCAAATCCGAAAGCAAATCTTGAAATGACTTCGATTGGTTTGGTTTGCCTGGTTTCTGGTCGGAAAGCGGCTTTTGTTTTGGCCATCAAATCCTGGTTAGTCGCCCGGGTGTCGCCTTTATCACTTGCGCAGCAGCACAGGATGCAGAGCTTGGGGCAGATTGGGGCAACATGTAAATGCCTCAAACAATGCCGAGGCCGCCCCAAGCAATTTCAACGAATTTATTTCACAGCACACAGAATCGAGCAAAGTTCTCCAAAAAGTTGTGGTGCAAACTTGACAGGAGGCAAGTGAGATTAGAGGGCAGGGCAGGCTGGAACAACACTCGATTTCCGCTTGGTCAAGTGACATGATTGATGTCTCGTTGGCCTAGCTAAGACCACAACAAGCAACAGCAGACGAGGCACGTGCAACTAGCACAAGCAATAACATCTGCAGCAGGCGCAGCCAACTGACATCAAGTAGCCGACACGTTGCCTCTGTAAGAGATTACACCACGCTGCCAAACGAAAGCTCACACTCTACTGATTACAATATTCAATTTTCTAAAGATACTTTGTGGAATATGATTGTCTGATTTGATATATAATATATTGTTAGTATTCAGATTTCTCTAAATAGAATCAATCTTACTATTCTCTGTCTCTCTCTCTCTCTCTCTGTCTCTTTCCATATTACTTTCCCTGCAAAAATTGTTGCACAAAAACAATTACAGATTGCTTGCAACATGCTCACAATGAACTACGTTGTTTGCCATTGTTACCCAAATTGCAGACTGCAAATGATTAAGTTTTCCTTTATAAAATGACACTTTTATATTCTTGTGGTCACACACATTCATACAATGTCGCTGTCTCCCTCTTACTGATATTTTTTGGCAGCTCTGGCAATTTTTGGTGCGGAAATTCGACATTCTTTTAGGCCATTTCCTCACACACACACAGAATTGCCACGCCCGACTGTCATTGTCAGCAGGCAGAGAGAGCATTTAAATAAAATGTACTTGCAATAAATTTTCCGCACATCCATTGAGAGTATATCTCTCTCACTTCAATTCTATCACTCTCTCTCTCTGTCTCTTGCTCTCTCTCTCTTCTTTCTCTGTAGTGATTTAAATATTTAATCTGATTTTCCATTTGGTTGCCTTCTCGCCTGCCATAGAATATTACAATAATTTGACCAAAACTCACTCGCACACACACGCATGTGCTTGTATTATTGATATATATCGTATGTGTGTGTCTGTGTGCTTTAAGTGGCTCACAAGGCACTTGGCCTGCACTTGTATTTCTGCCATTTTAATTGCACTGCCAGCACTTGCAACACTTGCCACAGAACTAAAATTGTACAGATTATAACAATGTTGCATTATGGCAAAACGAAATCGGCAAGCTGCTTCGCAAAAGCAAACCAAGCAATACATGAATATTTCAATAAATATGCAGACACCTTGCAGAAATCCGAGAAGAGCTGCTCAAATTTGAAAAATTAAATTTAGTGTAGTATTATTAAATCTAGTGAGAAAAACTGCAGTCGGGTGTGCTCCACTTTGATATACCCATTAACCATCTAACCAAAAGGGTTTCTTATATGTATGACTTGTATGTTTAGCGAATTTTGTATTGCATACTTTGCAGCGCTGGGAAATTAATACCTCTTAAAAATTATTTCTTAAATAACTTTTATATTAATTATCAGAAGTATTCAGAAATCATATGAATGTTGATAATCATTGTGTTTATCAAAAATGAACTGTGCTGCATTAAAATTACGCTAAGAATTCGTTTTATATCGAATTGCCCTATGGATAGCGGGTATAATAATACTCGTATCATATTTACTTTTAATATTGTAAACATAAGTTAGTATAATATTATTAGTATTTTATAGGTGCTATTCAAAGACTTAATTTGGCATACGCGTAGATTACAATAAGCTGTTAGTATCCCACAAATTTCATTTTTTCTTGACTGTTAACACTGAACATATTCAAGATACTTTCTTCCTCTATCTTACTCTCTCTCTATCCATCTACCTTTTCTCTCTCTTCCTCCCATCCTGCTTTGGTCTTTAACTAGCTGACAAACTTGAAGAATACCCCAATCCCTTGTTCTTAAAATCTAAGCTCATCCGTAATCATCTAAACTGAACTCTAGACTTATCATTCTATCAACCTATCTACCATTGCTTTACACCTGCATTATTCTCTACTAAAGTTCTCCCTTGTCCACCTGCTCCATAACCCTAAAGATACTCTTATAAAGCAACTCAGTTGCATTGATTGCCGCCACAAAGTCCATGTGATTGAATTTCTTGTAGGCCAAGAGCTCGTCACATTGTACCACATTGGGAAGCTGACGTCGCAAATGCTGAGCATCCCTTGCCGAGGTCACCATATCGTTCTGACCATAGTACAAGGCCACCTTGCAGTTGATATTGGACAATTTATAGTCTGGCGCCTTGGCCGTACCATAACGCCTGACATTCTCCCGCGGATCATCATAGTTGAACTTGGTAAATCTTCCATTGAGCAACAGCTGAATATAATGGGCAAATGATTTGGTCGATGAACCTGCCGGGTAGTGGCCCAAGTAGAGCGGAAGGAGGGTACTGTTTGCCTGTGGCATATCGAAGCCAAACGCCAACATCATGACATAGCTGCATGTGTTCCTAAAGGCAAAGCTACAAATCTGAAAGAGCAGACGACGCCAGACCTCGCGCTCTGGAGGAAACTCGTAGATACCCAACACCTTCATCAGGTTCTACAATAATAAAATAAACATAAATATATCGATATACCTTAATACTTCTATTGTCCAGTACTTACCACAACGGTTGTTGCATACGGCCTGACCAGAGCAGCCAATGGGGAAATATTTATGAAAAATGCCGCTGGGGCAAGAGCCTGCAACAGTTTAACCTTCTTCATGTACTCGGGTCTCTCCGCGCCCAGCACAAATGAGACTGTAGTACCTTGCGAGTGACCTATGTAGTGTATCTGCTCGAATCCCTTACTATGCGCCAGCACATAGTCAATGCTGGCCGTCAGATCATATACTCCGATCTCATGGAACGAAAAGTCCCAGAACTGACGCATTATAGGATGATATTTTCGATGCTTTCGTGAATAACGATTGCCTCTCACATTGAGTAACCAAATATCGTAGCCACGATCGCTGAGTAGATAACCCAGGCCGCAACAAGGTCCTGTTAGTATCCACGTGGCCGAACTGTCCTCCAGGCCGTGTACCATCAACACAGGCTGAGCCCCCGGCTTGGGTATGCGATGCGCTTTGAGCACAAAACCATCTTTGGTTTCGATCTTGTGCTCCTCCGCCGGATAGCCATACTTCCTTAGCAGACCAGGCTAACAAAAAATGTAGTCAACACAATAAATATAATGTATCTGTAACTCTACTTTCTTCTCAACTTACGACTGTCAAGTGCGCGTCTTCGATGATGCTCGGATGGACCTTGATTATATCTGATAGCACGAGATTTGCATGCAGGCACAACACGATCAGATAGACGGAAATGTGACGCCGCTCAAACATGTTGTTATCGCAATGACAGTATTCTTTATACTACAAGTAGTATTAATATTTGCCGGTTGGATGCATCAATCCGTTACTTGACACACTAAACCGCAGATCGTAAATATATAAGTAAAGTGTATAAAGTTAAGTGATAATTGGGCTGTCGCAAGTTGAAGTTCAATGGAAAAGGAAAACTAGTTTGCAAATTTTTGAAACAAGTAGGAAAATGTAGGCAAACGAGTTTTAACGATGTACTACCCTGTACAGAAGGCTACAACTACGAGTTATAAAGTTTAAAAAAAGACAAAAATTTAAAAAAACGATACAAATTTTGTATGATCTGAATAAACCTATGTTGACAAACTTACAGGGTATTAAGAGTGTTTGTAATGCCACTTTAGTATACAAATTAAATATTATTAAATTTCAAATGCATTGATTTTGTTTTCACGGCTTAGGTTTTTAATTGATCTGTCAGACAACATTCTATGTTACTAAATTATCATGAAATGAGCTGTTAAGTATTTGGTTAGATTTTTTTATTATAGTTCACTATGATATTTTAAAGATATTCAACTCAAAGCACGTATACGTCACAGAAATATTGATGCCTCTCAAATTGTAATTACCTGCTAAGTATATACTCTAGTTTGATTATGTTTATCTATCAAATACTGATCTTAGACTTTATTAATGCCAGTCAACTATTTTCTATTTTAGCTAAAGTTTCACATAACTAATTCGATTCGAACTGTTCTCGGCGCGCTTTCCATTCCCACTGATCTGTTAACATGGAGAGGCCACTTGACTTGATCTAAGTTTACAATTGATCTGGCAACTGGCTTATTAGCCGAGCTATCCCAATGCCAGTTGGAGAGCACACGCGAGTGCATTTCGTATGATAAACGAATACATAGTACAGTGCAAGCTCGATATGAATTATAATATAAAGTTGTTGTTCTACTCTTAATTATTTGTCAAACGAGTTGGCATTCACATGGAATAATTTCATTGAATTGACACCCAAGTTAGCTAGATCTGCGAGTAGCTCGAAAAATCAATGTGTAAAATCTTTCAAAAATAATTAGAAAACTAAACTGTTTAATGGGTATACTCTGTGATATTTATTGCTTTTAATAACTCCCGAAACCTTATAACTTGTACATATTTGATATATATGTTATGTAAAGTATAGGTATGTCGTAAATAAACTGCACTTAAAGTCCAGTTTCTTCTTCAACCTTGGACATGAGCTCCAACATACCGTTCCAGAGTAATTCCTGGGCATCAATGCCCCAAATAAGGTCCACATGATTGAAATTAAGATTATCGAGCAAACGATTTACTAAAACCACATTGGGTAATTGCTTAATCAAGTGCTCAACATCTTTGGGTTTGGCCAACCAATCGTTTTTGCTATAATGCAACGCGACCTTTGCCTTGACATTGCCAAATTTGTAATTCGGCGGACTTCTGCTTTTATATTTCAACAGATTCTTCACGAGGCCATAGTCGAATTGCTGGAAAATGTCTGAGTTTCTTATTTGGGCAAAATGTGTTAGCTGTTTGCTAGACGCTCCGGCGGGTACATGACCCACAATCACAGGCAACATGGTTTCATTGAGCTGTTCCCTGTTGAATCCCACAAAGAGGAACATCAAATTTGTGCAAAATCTAGTTGCGATTTTTCCCTCGTTGCAAACAATCTGAGCAAACCTGTCAGTCAGACCACTGCTTAGTATGAATTCATGTTCCGGTACGAATTCATTCACAACCTGTAGACAAGTTAAATATTAAAAATAAATTAACAATTAATATGTATTAAACGAGACAATGATAGCGAACTTACTCCTGTAAGCTTATAGGCATCAGCTAATGCTACAAACGGGGGACTTGTAGAGTGCTTCAAATACGCAACTGGAGCCAGAGCCTGCATTAGTATAATCTTCTCCATATATTCAGGATGTTCACTTCCTAATATCCAGAATGATGTGGTACCCTGTGAGTGTCCAATGTAGTGCAGCTTTTCGACACCAGTTTGTTCGAGTGTGAAGTCAATAAACGCTGGTAGATCATAGACACCCATTTCGTGGAATGAGAAATCCCAAAATTCGGAAACAAACGGAGCGTGATCTCTCGAATAGACGTTCCCCCTCACATTGCCCATCCACACATCGTAGCCCTGCTCGTACAGTAAATATCCTGAGGGAATTAGAAGTATATATGAGTAAGTGATGTTAGCACAGATCCCAACATGCTCCACCTAGTCCTTTCTTGGGGCCCATAAACACCCACGTAGCAGAGCTGTCGAACAGGCCGTGAACCAGTAACACAGGTGTAGCTCCTGGCCTTGCAATACGATGCATTGTCAGTATATAACCATCTTTAGTCGTAACCGTATAATTCTCCGCAGGATAACCGTACTTGGCAATTAATCCGTACTTGAGAGAAATGAAAGTAAAGGAGATGATGTTTCATTCCATTTTCTACTTTTAACTTACAGTATTGAGCTGAGCATCTTCCGCAACATTAGGATCCTCATCGAATATAGCAGTGTGAGTGGATTGTAGACCGAGCCAGAATAACAGGCCAAATAACAAAGACATATTGTTATTAGGTCTAAGAATAATATTCACTTTCACAAACTATTTTTTAGCTCCGATCTTCTTTAAGGTGTCTGCCACAGTGAGCGTATATTGCATTCTAACGCCTTTTATAACACTCATTGATACTATTCAAAATTATTCGCAAGCACGATCTATTTAGAATAGGCACTTAACAGCGTTTCAAAAGGTCACCTAAGGGATTTTATAGCTTCCTGAAGCTACACGATTCTAACATATAAAATGAGATCGCTTAAGTACTTGGAGAAAGTAAAATGAAGTGTGACAAACTGGCTATTTACATAATTACACAACCTGACTATTTATATACTTACACAACCTGAAATTTATTATCAGTTTTTTAGCTCTGAAACAAGCTATTTAAATTTAACATATTTCTTTCGTTTTACAACACTAGCAATCTGATGATCTGATGTGTAAAAGTAACCAGCTGGATATTGATGGGATGCAAGATTTGGGGATCATACATCATTACTCTCTAATGCAGTCAAAATTGATGTCAAATCAAATCATCAAATTTTTATTTTTGATTACAAAGTGTTGACGTTATAATCCATCAGATTTCAGGATTTATTGGACTTTATTATAACATACTCCGAATGAAGATAGTTTGTTAGCTACGACCGATAAGAGGCAGAAACAGGGACTGTTTCAGATGATTAAACAGACTGAATAAAACATTGAAATGTTAATGCGATTTAATTTATTTCATGTTACATTTTGTAATCGCTGATAAAACTTAAATAGTTCCAAAAAATTGTAATCTTTATTTCATATTTTCAGAAGCCCCTAATAAGTTATTTTCATGAGTTCTCATATTACTAAGCATTTCGTTCCATAAGATTTTTTGTGCGTCAATAGCCCAAACAAAGTCGATATGATTAAAGTTTTTTAAATGTCTCGCCACAACATTGGGAAGTGCCTGACTAAGGGTTTCCACATCGCCGGGTTGTGCTAACCAGTCGTTTTGACCACAATACAAAGCTATCTTGGCCTTCACCTTCTCTAGCTTGTATTCAGGGGGTTTATTACTTCCATACTTGATTGCATTCTGATAAAGATCATAGTCAAATTGGCGAAATGATCCCGACTCGTAAAGCTGGCCAAAGTGCAATATTTGTTTGGTTGAGGCGCCTGCGGGCACATGTCCACTGATCACTGGCAACATGGTCACATTTAGCTGTTCCCTATCAAATCCTGTGAATAGAAATAGCGCATTCTCACAAATAAGCCTGGTGTATGAAGGTGCTCCTGCACCACAAAGCATCTGAATGATCGAATCGAATAACTGAGTTCTGGGTAGAAACTCATGTGCACCGATTAGCTTAAATAAGACGATAGAGATGCAATATATATGAGTTTAATAGATAAATTCAAAATTTAGTTTTAATGACTTACCCCACCCGCGATAGAGAGCACCCCTGCTGCTTTCAGAGCAACACTCCTGGAATGCTCAAAGTAAGCCATGGGACCTAGTGCCTGCATTAGAATTATCTTCTCCATATACTGAGGTCTCTCACTGCCCATAACCAAGAAAGCTGTAGCACCCTGACCATGTCCAATGTAGTGAATTTGCTCGTAGCCGGTTATGTCGTATATGTAATCAATGAAAGTTGGCAGATCATACAGACCCATTTCGTGAAATGAAAAGTCCCAGTAATCACTATGATTGGTGCTGTGATTTCTGGAATAGACATTCCCTCTCACATTTCCCATCCACACATCGTAGCCCTGTTCGTAGAGCAAGTAACCTAAGGATTTTATAAATGTTAAGTAACACATTTTAGAGATCTTCATTAGAGATCGTCACATATTAACCTAGTGACTTATTGGGACCCATCATCACCCACGTAGCAGAGCTATCGAACAAGTCGTGAACTAGAAGTACAGGTGTTGCACCAGATCTTGCAATACGATGTAGGGATAACTCATAACCATCAACTGTCACTACCGAATGAATCTCAGCGGGATAACAATATTTATCTATTAAACTGAACTGTGGGAAGAAAGTTATTAGCGTTCATGTCAATTAATAGTATATGAATCGAACTCAAAGACTTACAGTATCAAGTCGCACATCTTCTAGGATGCTGGTATTTTGAACAATATGCGCAAAGCCAGAATGCAGCCAGAACAAATTTAATATCCCAAATATAGGAAACATTTTGTAAGTTTGGTTTCAGTATAGAACCTTTTACAGCAGGTAATTTTTTGAAAATAGTTTAAGATAGAATTATTTTCAGTTATACTGGAGACGAAATGAACAAAATGCAGTTCCAACTTCTATTTATACAAGTTTTGTAAAATATTCTGTATTATGCTCAGGCACGCTTCACGCCAAACAGACGCAGTCAAAGCTTATCCGTATTTATAAATAATTTTGTGTTCTCTGTGAATATTACAATTTCCTGACGTAATGAACATTTTAAGAATATTCTAAAATCTTAAAACTGTCTGGAACTAGAACTCTTTAACGATAGTGTAATGGAACTTAGCTTTTTATAACCTTGCAGAGAGTATAATAATTTTGACCAGAAGTTTGTAACGCACCTTAGCACACAGCTCTGAATCAGCATCAACTCAACAGAAGAATCGAAATAGCCCTGTCCGTGTATTCATCTGTCCGTGTGTCCGTCTGTCTGTAAGTCGGAATGAGCGCAATCTGATTGATATATCGTATAGCTGCTATACAAACTATCGACGAATTTTTGTAATTTGTGAAGATTGCAACCAAATTTACTTCGGCATGCCGAAGGTAGCTTTAGTTCTCGTTTGCAGATGAAATAGATCAGTTTCAGGAAACCTTTTATAATGAAAACGTCACCCTTCAATTTTTAAAACCCATTCTTTTGGATACTTATATGTTTAAGGTATCACATGGACTTGATTTTATTATGCTACCCTCACACAGAGTTAATAAATAGATCAGGTATTTGTACATTAAAGGCCAATGGATTCCCCCATCTCATTGTGCTCATACTGTAAGATTAAACAACTAAAGCTTTATATAGATGTTATTCCGTTAGGTTATCGGTTAGACTGGCATTATCATGTCCCCTCATATTTTTGAGCAAGCGATCCCAGAGCAGCTGCTTTGCATCGACGCCCCAAATGAAGTCCAGATGATTGAATTCTGGATAATCCACAAGATATTTTTCAACAACATTAGGCAAATTTTGATAAAGAGTTGCCACATCGTCGGGCTGTGCCAACCAATCGTTTTCACCATAATACAAATAAACCTTGGCCTTCACATTCTCCAGATCGTATTCCGGAGGAGTAATGCTATTGTAACGCCAGTGATTTCTCAACCAACCATAGTCGAATTGACGGAATGCACCGGATCTGCGTACTTGGGCGAAATGCTGCATCTGCTTGGTGGAAGCGCCAGCGGGATCATGTCCCACAATAACGGGAAACATGGTCTCATTTAACTGCGACTTATCAAATCCTGTGGTCAGGAAGATCACATTCGAGCAGATCTCTTTGGTGATTGTGGTCTCATCGCAAATCAGCTGATTGAACATCACAATGAACTCGTTTTGCGGCAAGAACTCGTGCACGCCGATTAGTTTGAGAATAAACTAAAAGAGTAGAGGTAAGGTAAGATAAAGATACACTCAGGTTAAGTCCAATAAAATAACTTACGCTCACCGATGAATGAAACTCGGCCAGGAAATTCACCACAGGACTCTTGCAATGACTCAAGAAGGCTACTGGTGCCAGCGCCTGCATTGCGATGATCTTCTTCATGTACTCGGGTCGTTCACTGCCCATAATCCAGAAGACAACGGTACCCTGAGAGTGACCAATGTAGTGCAATTGCGGATAGCCCGTTTTGTTGAGCACATAGTCAATTGTGCTCGGTATATCGTGCACGCCCATCTCATGGAATGTAAAGTCCCAGAACTTGGCGTGATTATGTGTGTACTTGATGTGCTTGCGAGAGTAAGTATTACCCCGCACATTGGCCATCCACACGTCGTAGCCCTGCTCGTATAGTAGGTATGCTGTGGAAGGTTTCGTATATTAGATTATAATTCAATGGTATATTTTCATTCTCAGTACTTACCCAGTCCCTTGTTGGGACCCATCATCACCCAAGTGGCTGAGCTGTCGAGGAGTCCGTGCACTAACAGCACAGGCGTTGCACCAGGTCGCGCTATGCGATGTAGGGTTAAGACATAACCATCATCAGTCTTGACCGTATGATTTTCTGCCGGATAGCCGTATTTGTGTATGAGTTGATACTGTAAAGGGTAGAAGGGAAGACATTTAGTAGACTTCGATTTAGAAATATTTATAAATCTATCTTGGATACAATACAAGTTTACAGCACTCTTGATTATGAGACTAATGAGCCTTGATGAAGTCATGCCTAACATATTATTTAATTACGACACGAGCTAACATCATTATATAAAAAATATAAGCCCTCAGTAAAATGCATTTTAGAAACTATTAAAATTTACTGTATTTGTCACGTGTTTTGTATTTCAACAGGGCGTAGCTGCAATTTCCCCTGGGCGACAAAGAAGAAATCCACTTTAAAGTGACTGATTGAGGTGCTAAGCTTGAGCTGTTTTAGATATACGATTTGTCTAGTCTAGCAAAACCAATCAACTACCTATGCAGACAGACAAACAAAACTTGCGCTAACTGCAAGTGGGTTGTGTTGTTTTGTTTACTTACCGTGCTCAGATGCGAATCCTCCTTTATATTGGGATCCACATCGGTCTCGATGCGGATATTACTGCCGACGGGTATTTGGCGACCCAACCAAGCGGGTGGCTTGAAGTTCACATTGAACAGACTCGTGTCTCCGAATATGAACGACAAATCTGCCGAGCACTGCGACAGACACAGGGTAATGATGATGAAGAGCAGTTGCTGCCGTTGCAGAGTTGATGACATTGTTCCTGAATTGATATATATATATATAGAGTATATATTTAATTTGTCTGCGGGTTCAGTAAGCTGCGATCGCTGTGAGTTGCAAACAGAGACTGTTCCATGCGTTGATTGGACAGCGAGAATGAAACTTTGTTGTGTGAAATGAAACTGTAATACATATGCGATTTAGCTGATTACGGCGTGTTCGCATGCACAGTGCAACCAGTGCTATTTGTTTGGGTTCAAATTAAAGTATTTAATGATTCCTGCTACATATTTACTAGTTAATTGTTAAGTACGCTGTAAAGCTTTTTTTTATTGTGAATAGCAACCACTGTGCGCGGTTCGTGTATAATACTTTCAGTTCAATTGAATCATCACAACACAAAAAAAATACCTAATGAATATTGGTCAAGTGTGCACATTGATAACCCCCGTGCGAGATGATGATAAGGAACGAGTCCGGCTTTAGAATATGCGGATTCTTCAGCTACCGAAATAGACTTGACTTGACTCTGACTTTGATGTGGCTTACGCACGCGACTTCTAGGCAGCAGCAATAGGTTTATCTGCAGCCGTTCGGACCTAGATGTAAATCGCGACTGCGTCATTGCCCGTGGGGCCCCTGACAACTTTCGAACATAAACAATCCGGCGTGCCGTTGCTGTTGTTGTTGTTGTCATGTTGCCAAGCCAATTGTGAATAGAAAAAATAAATAATAGTCTCTGGAACACCAAAACCTACCCACACCTCGTAGAGCAGCACTAGTATTAGTTGAAGATTTACGAAAAAAAAATTGCTTGATGTCAGTGCGATGCGTTGCGCCGACAATTTGTGACTGAAGTCACAGCTTGTCTCTGCGTTTTGAGTTAGGTTTGAGTTTAAGGTTTGTTTTCATCTTTTTTCAGTTTTTTTTTTTTTTTTTTTTTCTTTGGGACCGCCTTGAATTGAACTTTGTCGGGGCAGTAAATATTAATTACAAGTTTCCGATGTTTTCTCAGCCGACACGAATATCAAAAACTCGTCTATGCCGTAGCCACTAATGATGCGGCTTGGAGGTGTATTCATTTCGGGCGATTAGACTGGGCTTTGTATTGTATTGAACAGGTATTTGCATATATCTTGTTATTATATTGTGTACCTATACCATGTCATAGTTGTGACGTCGCCCTCACAGCGACTGGTTTTCATTTGCCTGACCCAATAATCGTCGTTTATGTTGTGGCCTCTTCGTCGTTGGGTTCATTTGTTCATCGATAAGACGCTGTTTGTATTTGGATTATATTTATTGTCCAAATGCAAAGTCCGAGCTTAACATAATTATTTGGTGCCCACACAAGTGACAAGGAAAGGAAGGCAAAGGTAGTGTTAACATGACTTTATATATACCCAATAGCACTCATAAATATACAGTATAACTTCATAATTTATGATAAAGTACAATATAAGCAGCAATTACAAATTCAAACACATATCATGTTATTATTGTTGTTAGTCTATATCTCAGTGAATATAAATCCAACGTTACTTCAATTTTTCAAACAACAGGTTTTTAATATTATGCATCGATATGCAAAATCTTTTTGAAGTCCAAACTAAAATAATTGAGCTAAAGGCAAATTAGTAAGTTAACTTAACCTAAAAGAATAAATATTGAGCAAAATTGTTTATTAGCTGTGTCATTTCTGGGTATACAGCAGTCGACATGGTATATTTCCTACAGGACTCATAAATATTCAGAATAGGGCAGAGCACAATCGGGAATTTTATTTAATCTTATTATTGGTTTTAGTCTATCAAAAATAAGTCTGTATCTCAGTTAATATAAAACCTGTATTACTTAAATTTTGTATACAATATTCATATAATATTATGCATCTATAAACAAAATCTTTTTGAAATCCAAAGTAAAAAACTGAATTAAAGGCAAATTAGTTATTTAACCTAATGAAAATGAATCAATATCAAGTAAAACATTGTGTCTGCTGTATCATTTCGCACAAGCTTACTGGGTAGACAGCCGTCGACTATGCGTCACATCATTTAAGCATCTGTAACGATAAAAGAGAACTTGGAATAATCTTAATTACAATATATGTGCACTGTGCTGGTCAGTAAATACATGAACCGATGGTGTACAAATAGCTTATGATTAATTGTGAATCACTCTCGAGTGTTTTAAGTTAACTACGTATGCGAAACAATTCACTAATCTCTATTGGAAGTGCAAATCATTTGAATTACGCACAAGTTCAATGTTTCGATTGTGTGCTGGTTGTTTTTGTATTATTTGCCGACCAAAGTGCAATTAAATGTGACCACAATGTTTATGGGCGATTATTGTTTTTCAATTTATCACACACAATTCGATGCCGACAAATTGTGGCCGAGGCCGGAACTGATAACGGGTTCGGTAGCAGGTCAAGAGTGTGCTCCACACACACACAAACAGTTATTATTAGAAATATTCTATTTGCAGGGCCATACTAATACAAAACAATTGTAATAATATTCGCTCAAAATATTTGAATATGCGAGAGAGAGACGGAGAGGTGTAGCGAGAAGGGAGTGCACCTACTCGAAAACTGAGTGTTGAATAGCTGCTTATCGCAGTATGCAGCCCAGCTGAGTGTTATTCAATTATGAATTGTAGCTTATTTTGCATTTATGCAGCACACATACACACACAGACGAATGCTCACACAGATACTCTGCCTGCATAATGCAAATATGACAAGACAATGTGCAGTTCATTAGCTCACACATTTATGCATGTTGTTGCTGTTGCTATTGAATTCTGATAGCAGTTGAACATGCAATGTCAATCGATTCATTACAAGATCACAAAACCCGTTTCCCATTAGCAATATCTATAGCAACATGTTGCCAAGCTCATTGAGCGCGTGTTGCTAGTGAATTTATTATACCCTTGCAGAAGGTATATTCATTTTGGCTAGGGGTTTGCAACGCACCCCAAGAGACATCTCCTATATATTCTGAATCAGCATCACCAGGGCAGTTGATCTAGCTACATATGTCTGTCTGTCTCTCCGTCCATCCGTATGTCCGTTTAGAAATAACTCAACTTATCAGGGCCAATCAAAGTGAGACATAATATTGAATATACACAATTCAATTCAATTATGCACTATTAAAAATCACTAGCATAGGATCGATCGTAGGAGATAAGAGCCTGCGAGGGTATAAGAAATTCGGCATGCCGAAGGTAGCATTTCGTTCTCGTTGATTATTTGTTTATATGACAACAAGATACGAAGTAAATAATAGTAAATAAATACCTAAAAATTAAATAAATTATTTCTAGCATGCCAAACAAACCTTAACGTTGTTTAATCAATATACACATTAGTAGAAGCTCAAATAAAAATGTTAGCAAAGTTTGTATAGCTACACTTAAATGTGATATACAGTAGTAAAGTTCAGTTTGACATTAACAAAACGTTTTCAATGCAGACTTTAACTGTCAGCAAAAATCGAATATTTTCCCAACTGAAAACTCTAGCGATTTTCTCATTATTTACAATGCGGTTGCGAGAATATTCCCAAAATGAAAACGAAGCGAAAACCAAAGCTTTGCCCCAGTTGCCCCAATGTGAATGTGATGCGTTCAGAGAATTCACTTGATGTCAGAACATTTTGCATTTTTAATTTCACTGTGGGGATTGACAGTTGCATGCACCGCAAGCCGCAAACAATTGTTTGTCAAATAGACGCAGAATAGTCATCATACCCCTTCTCCTCCTCCTGACCCCCACACCCTTCACCAACCCTTCTCTAAACGTCCGCCCAACTGACAATACTTATGAGAAATTGACTTAGTTACAAAGTTTCTGTTTTTGTTGACAGCAAAGAGTGGTAACAGTGGAAAAGAGAGAGAGAGAGAGATGGGGGGCTTGAGGGAAAGAGACCGAGTGAGGGATCAGCAAAGAGTTGATGGAATTCTCTGATATTTGCATTGCGAAAATATCCTGGGAACTTTTGTTTGTCAATGAAAGTTTTCCAAATAGACTTTGAGTTGACCTAGTTGAATATAAACAAGTCCGATTCGATTTAGTTTTCAAAGTATTTGATTTTTAGAAAAGTTGCCTGACTACTTACTCATCTTTCTAAGAAATTGAACTGTAACACTTAGAAAACTTGAGAAACAAGCGAAATTTGAAGGTGACAATATGATCTGATGGCTGTATATTCCTAAGTTGATTAAGCATTTTGATAGATTCAGGGAAGTAGTGACGGTCTCGCGAGTCCTTGTGAAAAACCGTGGGGGCCCCTTTTATATTGTAATAATCTTGCTTGAACATATAACATGTAGGTAGGAGAGAACCCCTGGCCGTCGGGGGCCCTTGTGCAACGCACATGGATGGGTTATAGATTGATTGGAGTATCAATTTAAAATGACATATTTAAGAAAACCTTTATAAATTCTTTTATTTTAAAACTTTTAACTTATGAAGTCTAATATAAATATGATACATATACCATTATCAGTTCGGGATTTTATCGCATACATAACGAGCTATCCATTTTATCAAAACATGCCACAGCTGTCAGATAATCGCATTAACCCTTCTGCTTCAGGAAGGGGGCGTGGCAACATCTGCGCCTCTTTACACAAATAATTAACTGTCAACGACAGAAGCCGAAAAATGCAGAATTTGACGCCGTCCTCATTCCCCTACCTACCTCTTCCACGTGGCGCACCTCGAGTCCTCGAAGCGATCACAGTAATCATAACAACAACAACAATTGTTAATACAATCCCTACAAACTCACATACACACACAGTGGGTACTAGGCAATTTTTGCCAAAAGTGAAAAATGAAAAATATAAATAACAAAAAAAGAGAGAATGCTCGACGCGCGGGGAAACTGTAAAAAATGTGCGAGAAAAATGATTTTTGCACGCCTCGTCGACGTTGACAGGCCCATGATGGAAGGGTGCACAGAGAGGAGGCAGCAGGGAGTGACTCCCGAACAGAGGGCGACGGTATGACGACTCCAGCTGGCAGTGTCATTAACTCGACAAACCGCTTGACGGCGTCGCAATGCGAGTTATGCGTATAAGTGGAGCGGAAGTGCACAGCAAGGGAGACAGACGGAAAGAGAGAACGAGAGAGCGAGAGGAAGAGAGAGAGAGAGAGAGAAGGGAAGAGAGAGCTGGGAACAGGAGCAACGACTCAAAGTAAAAAATGTTAAGGCATTCGTTATGTCAACAAGCAACAATAACAAAGAGCGAGATGGCATGAGTCGGCAAGAGCAAGAAAAAGAGAGAGAAGGAGAAAGACAGGCAGAATGGGAATCGTGTTACGCGCATTACATCGCTCATAGCGAGAGTTTACGTTTGTGTTTTGTAATTGCAGGAGCCATGAGTCGTCTAAAGGCCAAGTTGGTGCACGCAACACTACCCTGTAGTCCTGCGAACTCTTGAGACGTATTACAATTGCATCAAAACGATCAGGAATAAATATTTTTAGAGTAGGAGTTTATCCAGTTTATTGTACTCTCAACATATATACAAATACACAGGGTATTTACTTGTCTATTCTACAGTTGTTGAGCTTCGTTTTTTTAACATTTTGCGAAAAGAAACGTTGTAGTAAAATATTTTGAAGATTGATGTGCAATATATGTATTTACAGGGTATCTTCTCGTCTATCGTATACTTAGCCCGATCCATTGTTGATCAGACAGCACCCTACGTAAAGTAAACCCGTTTAGGCTTTCTACGCTTTATCTAATAATCACGCATGCAGGGTAGCTACCTAGTCAGTAACCTTCATTTCGTTTCACACACAGCTTTGTTTTTAATGAAGTGCAGGCCCCTCTGTTCGGCATCCTCATAGAAAACTGCAGCCAAGCGACAAATGTTTCGTTTTCTTGTGGGCAACACTCGGCAATAGGGGCGTGGCAAAAGTATGAGTAGGGGGGCGTATGGTGTAGTCTGCTCTCTAACCTATTGTGCTTTGTGGCACGTTTCGCCTTTAGCACGTACTCCCTCTCTCTCTCCCTCTCTCTTTCTTCTCTCTAGAGTATACAAATTTGTTGCTTGGCTGATTTTCAAGTGGCAAATGCGTTAATTGGGCATTAAATGTTACTGCGATATTTTCGTTTTTTTCTCCAGTTTCCGATTTTATGTTTGTTCTTTAATTTACGCTTCGTTTTTGTCGTTGTTGGGCAATTTGAGTTGTCAGCTGCAGTGTCATAAAATATTTAATTATTTAAACAATTTCCGGGGTTTGTTGAATATTTTAGAGATTGTTATTGATTTAATATAATATAAGAATAGAATATAATATAATATAATACTAAAGATTTCCTGAGTTAGTTGAATATTTTAGAGATTGTTATTGATTTAATATAACAATAAAATATTATATAATATAATACTAACATAACTAGTTTCTTTTTTTTTTAAATGTATGGTATCTTTATCATATTTACCCGTGATACATTTATAGCAGATATACAATAATATTATATATTATATTTTAATAAAAATATTAATATTTACTTACAGATAATATAATATAATACTGAATGTATTTATTATAGTATAATTTAAAACTATCTGTATTTATTATAATATAATGATAATATAATATAATAAATATTCTCCTTTTATTTTCTCAAAATCTTAACTTGCTTATCTACTATATATTTTTTACAGTGTAGCCTAAATAAGCCATCCAATGTCAAGGTAAATCAAGCGATTTAATATCTTCAGCTGAATATCTTGTCGTACAAGCAGAGCGACAAGGAGGTCTGATTAGCCGAGGACTTTAAGCAAGCATATCTAACCCTTTTATAAGACCCTCGATCCACACAAACACACCCACCTCGTGGCACAGAAATCAATGTGCAAAGCCAGTCAGCAAAGGTAACTGATAAATTGCTTAAAAGTGGAAAGGGTAAGCAGTGCCAGATGGAAAGAGAGGGAGGTGAGAAATGCTAAGGGAAAGAGGTGCCTGCATTCCCACGGGCCAACAGCGAAAAGAAAATGGCAAAATATGCGCGTCGCTTCCGGAGATTCGCAGTGTGTCAATGTGGCAACTTTTGCCCCGCTTTGGCTTGCTAAACACTCAGGAAACACACACACACACACTGAGAGACAGCCGTATTGGGGTATCAATTTCAAGAGATTTATGCGCGCAGCAAAAGGCTATAAAATATTTATTGTTTCATGTTGCATGGCCAATGATAAGCAGACGATAAGACCGAAGCCCAAAGCCAAGAAGGAGAAGCTGAATCCAGAGTGGAAGTCGAAGGCAAAGCAAAAGTCGAAAGCGAAGCAACAGCTGAGTGTAACCCAGCAGGATACGTTGCTGTAATACGATACCAGTGCCATGGAAGGATACGCAGGGGGACGGGTCATGAAATATTACCTTTAAATAAGAATTTATTCTCGCAGCGTACATTGGAAATTTAAATAGAAATTCGCGGTAAGTCGCTCCTTTTGCTGCTCTGTATATCTCTGACTTTTTCTCTTCGTCTCTCTCACCTTCTCTCACTCTCTCCCTCTCTCTCTCTTTGTCTATCTCCCTTACGAGCAACAGCTGCCACAGTTCTGAATTCAAATTAGGAAAGTGCATAATTAAATAGCTGACATTGCTTTGCTTGAAATAGGAATTCACATCAACGAACTGTTCAAGAATATATATATTAGAATGTAAACTACATAAAAATACTTTAAACTTAAATACTTTATTTCAAATTCAACTTTTAATAAACTTATGAATTTATGAATTCATATTCAACAAATATGCTTCATGAAAATCCCTATTAATCTTAAAAAGAATCAAGAATATATATAAAATAACTAAACATATTAATAAAATAATATAAAACTAGTCGTTAAATAGTACATTTTACTATACTAAATTTGGTCAATAACCATCCTTTCCCTTTACCTTTTACCCTATAATACATATCTAGAACTGGAATTTCCTTCTATATACGTAACATATTTATCGTACTTTCTCCAGTTGCAACTGAATTATTCATGCCAAGAAGGAATGTCTAATCGAAATGCACGCCGCTTTGCTGTACTTAGCGCACATTCCACCATCTGACGTTCGTATATCATATCAGACATAATACCTGTGCATACCTTCACTCCTTGACTCCACCTGGCGCCCCGCGGTGTCTGTGCTGCGCAATCAGCTAATAAATTCAGCGAGCTGCTGATGCGGAGCCCGAAAGTGATTATTGATTTAATTACACATCAAAGTGATGGCAAATGAAAACAAAGACAATGACGTAGGTGAAAGGCGGTGAGAGAGGAGATACCCAGGTAGGGAATGAGACCTCGACGAAGACGCGTCTACTGACTGACGTCAAAGTAATAAAATGCTAATGAATTAATTTTCGCAAGGAACTTTGCAATAAAGTGACTGCTTCTCGGAGCTGATAGTCCTCGCACTCCACACCTCTGTCTGTCATAGTGGCATCAGACAAGGTAGTCCTGAACTGCATTAACTTTAATGAAGTCTTATTAAATTTTAGCATGCAAATTAATGTGTCATAATAACTTTAAATGATGCGATGCATCAAAGACAATTTTCATACGCAGAAAAAGACACTTTTTGAATAATTAAGAATCCATATAGAGTTGTAAGTTATTTTAATCGAAAATCTTCTGAACATATCATACGAATTAAGTAAGAAAATAAATGATAAGTTGACTAAATGGTCCCTTTTAATTCAAATTGAAATTATTTAGAATGGATTTTTAAACCGATCCTTAACTTAGTTGAAAAAAAGTTAATGAAATGTAACATTCTTTATAATTAACATTTAAATACAATACAATATAAATAAAAAGCTTCCTCACGGAAGTTGACTATTATATCAGGAAGTTATGAAGAAACTTGAAAAATATAATTTATTTTCATAAGTATTGACAAACCTAACAAAGCTTAAACCTTATTTTAATTTTTTAAGGAAAGTGTTGAAAACTATGAAAACTTATAAGCTCATTACATGTCGTAACCATAATAAAAATGACATAACAGATAAAGTTCACAAATCAATCAGTAATATCGAATACTTACCTTATTCATACTCAAGCCTAATTCGAATTCAACCTAATTCTAACCTATTTCCAAGTCTACGAATTGCACTGACCTTAAATCTTTATCTGTCTTAACATCCTATTTTTTCGTAAGTTCCAAATGAAAACATTTGGCAGCTTTAAATATAGTTACACTTATATAGGGTAGATGGAAATCCTCATGCTAGTGAAGGGAAAGCAATTTCCTGTCCAGTTTCGATTTGTTTGCGGTTGCTGCGCGTATCTGTATCTGTTGGATACATCGAGAGAGCGTTGGCTAATGCTAATGAAATGCACGCACCACTCGAGGGTTAGGCAAACAATCAGCTGGGAAGTGCCACGGGGGGTGGAGGGGGTGGTGTTTCAGTTGGTACAATGACACAGAGAGCTCGTAAAAAATCCTCAGAAGCGATAAAAATCAAAGAGCCTCGAAAAGAGCCAACAAAACAACAGACGAATTCGCCCTTCCGCTGACCGCAAATCAAACAGTTTTTTTCGCCAGATTTATGCGGCAATATTTGGCTTTGAAATCGTGTGGTGTACCGTGCCCCCACAGGCTTCCTTCCTCCTTCCCCTGCCCCACGCACTGTCTGGGACAACCTGTGGCATTTTCATTGCGTTGCGTAAACTTTTCCATTCTATTTACATTTTGCGCTTCAACGCACTTTTTATCTTTAGTTTGTGGGCGGGAGGTTTGAGGGAGGTTGGCCATCTAAATTTTAAATTGAAAATTGATTTTTGCCAATGTTGTTTCCGTTTTTGTTCTGCTTTTTGTTCACTTTCGTTGTTTGATTTTCTCTCTCTCTTTGCTCAAATTTTTTGCGATTGAGTTGGCCGCGTTGGCCGAGGGGCAGATTGAAGAACGATTTGAGTGGCAAATGGATAAGGAAGGGAAGCCAGTGAATGGGTAGCGGATGGGTAAGGTTAGAAATATTGGCATTTGGTCTTGTCATAAGTGCGCCTGGATGAGCTAAGGCTTCTCGTCCTCCCCGGACGATACAAAAATGTTCATGCGGCAGCCTTCTTGGCGCATTTGCCATACAAATGACGCAATCTCATACGATTTTCCAGTTATGAAAAGCAAACGAAAGCTATAATAATATATATGTATGTATATGATGGGTGAGTTGGTTATAAAAAATGAGATAATGAACTTACTGCGCAGTTGCTTTACATTTTAAAAGATTTTACTTTAAGATAAAACTGAATTTGGCTAAGGATACAATTTATTTCAATAATGAAACTGGCTAAAAATGGGAACTACGCCAATTCAATTGTTGATTGTTTTTCAAGTTCCGTTCTCCCCAATCATTATGTGCATTATAATTATTAATATATATTCAAAGGGGATCTTTTAACCTTCTATTATGCTTATGCTATTTTGCTGTATCTTAGTATTGCTTTTCTTATTTTACAGACAGACTTACTATAGTAAAGATTCCGAATTTCTCCAAATGTCAGCTTGGAATTCGCATTGTAAAAAACTTTTCAAATTTCTTTATTTTATCATTAACAGTATATCTCATATAATACCCAATATTTCTTTCTTATTCAATTATAAAAAATTTTATTTTTTCATATTTATATTTTTTGTATATCTCTTAATATTTCTTTCTATAGACATTGGAATCTATGTTACACCAGAACTTTACAGCTCAAGAACTTTTGTGCTAATTCTCCAACCTTATCGAATTTTAGAAACCCTCGTCACAGTCTTGACTGTCCTACGCAGAATTGACTGTACTAGAAGAAAACTTCAAACTATGTTTTGACTAATTTACTTGATATATTCTCCGATTTCTTCACACTCGACTCTATTCAAATGCAATTCTCTGCAATAACACGAACAAACCCCATGAAATTTGGTATAAAGGCCCTTCTAAATTGAACGGTGTTTTTATATTTTGTTAAATTTTCTCTCATTCCTTTGCCTCTAAAGGTATTTCATTCTTAAAGTGACTTCATCGATTTTTCGGGAACTCCCGCCTCCCATTACCAGACAGAATCGTTATCATAATTTGCTGTAACAGTTAGCGAGTAAATTTGAAATAATATCTGGCCAAATAAACTGGGGGAGTGTGGGCCTTTGCACGGGGGTTCCCCATTGAAGAAACCCGGTCATAAGCCTATCAAAACGTTTTTATTGGATTCGTGCACGCGCCAAGCCAAGCCCGTTCCCTCCCCCCTCCGCCTGACTGGAGAGCCGGTAAGGGATTGGCAACGCAGTTACCAGCTAAGAACGTGGCGGGAAGCTCAGACCAAAAGTCGACGACAGTTTCGCGTGTGTTTGCACTTTTCCGGTCGTTTTTCTTGCTTTACGGGGAGTTGGGAGAGCTCTTTAAGGGTTGCTTGACTTCCTTGGCGCGCCTCGCTGGAGCTTTTGGGCCAAAAAAAATGTTTAGAAATTGATAATGGCGACAAATCATACGCGCGTACCTTGGAACCTTGTGAGCTAAGCCGGCAACGCGACTGCACTTTGGGGGTGACTGGCGAGTCTCCCCCCTGAGTTATTTGTCGTCTTGCAACAATTTGCCGGGCTGCTAATAAAATTTGATAAGCCAAAGTGGAGCGCCAGACGCCACCAGGTTCCCCATCCTCCACAATCTGCCCCCCTTTTCCTGGCTCGATCTTGCACATAAAATGTTAGTCCGCTGCACGCAAATTGGGGATAAATTTAATGCCACAGCCAACACAGGCTGGTAATGTGTGGGGAGTGACAGTGCTACCCAGTGCCACGCCCCCTCCCCCTCCTCTCCTTTTCTACTTCTTCCTCTCAATTGGAAAGTTAATTTGTGCCTGGGGCATGCATAAAAATGCGGCCAGTGCCGTCGGGGGAATCTGCGTCTGCTGCGTCTCCTTTCCGCTAGCTGCGTTGATTAGCCATAAAATCTTTCTGATTCGCCGTTGTCCAACGCGGCAAATACCCTGTAAACATGTGTGAAAGGAAAGTATGTCAGTATATGTGGTGCAAGGATGCAGGTTTTCCAATTTAAGTAAGTTTTTTTTTAATACTCATTGCTAGAAACACGCAGTTCTCTGTTATTACCTAGTGTTGGTAATAGCAGAGAACTGCGTGTTTCATCATCAAATTTGGTATACAGATTTAACAAAACAACTTAAAAATAACGTTATTCAAAATTCAGATTTCATCAACTTTTAGGGTAACTTTTTAACTGATAATAAAAAACACATAGATCGCAGCTAATACAAAAACTATTGATATGATATATATTTTGTATACAGATTCACCTAAACAAAAGTCTAAAATAACTTCTTTCAAAAATGCTATTCTCTAAATATAAAGTACAGTTTTTAATTCTCGCACTCAAAAAACCTGTAGATCTTAGCTAATAGCACTAAGGCTATCATCATTAAATTTTACACAGGGGCTCATTAATATCAAACTAGAATGAAGTTTTTTTGAAATTCATAATATTCTTTATAATTTCTGTAAAATAACTTAAAGTAAAAGCTTACAGGGTATAGTATGGTTGAGCTTGCTCCACTTACGTCCGATGCTTTTTCGCATTTTTATTTTGTTACTCTCTTCGGCTCTCTTTGATTTATTCGATGTGTTTTGATTTGCGCCATTTCATTCTATTCTATTTGATGCGCCCCCGTCTGTACCTCCCCCTCCTTCGTTTCCCCTTGTTCCCTTCTGTGTTGTCCATTTGGTGCATGCGAAATGCATTTTTGATGACAGTTAATGGAGTTTTTACTGCCTTTGAAGCGCGCTTTATGGTGGCCAGACCAGAACACCCCACACTCTTACAAGTCACTCCCCTTCCCCCCACTCACTCCCACTCCCACTCCCAGCTGACTTGGCATCTTTTTGTTTTACATGGTACGGGGGCAGAGAAGGGCTGGGGAGAGGTCTGTGTTCTGCAAATGATTGTTGGGGGTTGGCTTATTTTATTAAAGTCAGTCAGACACTTGTCGGGTGGGTAGAAAGATATCTTCTTTTTTTTGGTGGGTGGTCCCAACTCAACTCTATAAAAAGAAAACTCCATGCTATTTGCTTTTTATTTTTATAGCTATTAATAAACGAAATTTATATATATTATGCAGTCATACAAAATTATAAAATGAAACTAAACGAGCTGAGGATTAAAGACAATATGAGGCCCTGAATTGGGTACTAAAGATGTCTGCCGAAGTTGAAGTTGAGTACGTCGAGATTTGAAGTGTGCTATTAAAATAAACCGGAAATGGTCGAGGAGAGTAAACTGCATTATAAGATACCCTATAAAATTAAAATCAGTAGCAGGTCGTTAAGGATATGTTAACATACAAAATCTATTTCAAAATAGAAAAGAGACCTTTTAAAATCACAGCACAATACTTTCAAGTTTATTCCAAAGCAATCATTAAGTTATATTGTACAATAAAACTGGAAACACTCTGATGAGTAAGTGGACCCCAATAGTTGCACTAATAGAAACTTTCAACTGCGTCAACAAATATCAACTTTCCCTTCAACCCAAAACTCTCAAGTACTTCATTTTCGAAGTTCGAACTACAAATTTGTTAAGGAAAACCTCGAGTTCGACCCTCTTTAGCTGTACCGGACTGTGTCATGCACTGTGTGTTGCAGCCTTTTAGGCGCACATTGAGAAAATGAGCTGCAAATCAGCAGAGCAAATGTAAAATCAAGTCAAATATTTGCCGACATAAGCACACACACACACACATATACTCACACACATACCCGCAGTCAGTGGGAACTGGCAATGTCACGGCCAGGACAAGGCTTAGACAAACAGGCGCACAAGCCACACATACCATCAAACACACACACTCACAAACACTCTGCATGGCAAACAAAAAGGGAAGCCAAAAGGAAGAGGAGCAAGGGGAGGTGTGGGGAAGGGTAGCTGGCTCAGGAAGCTTCACAGACGCAGGCAGGACACTTAAATGCTGCTGAAAATTGGATTTGTGCCCGGCAAGCCCGCTACACTTCCCCCTTCTTCTCCTCTACCACACTCCCACTCCTGCTTTCCCTTTCGCTCACATGCCGATAAACATTTTTATAGTTAGGCTCTCGTGCCGTTTGCCGGCTTGCCACAAGTCATGCCTCATCCTTGCCCCACAACGTATTCCCCAGCTGCACATTACGCTTGTGCCTAGCAGGGCAAGGGGCGGGGCAAACCAAGAGACAGTCTCTGTTTATGCTTATTTAAAAAAGTGGCATCGCTTCCAAGTTTTGATTTGATAAAGCTGAGGCAAATGCCAAGAAACGATAGCACTTTTATTCTGCATGCGTGTAGGGTATCGCAAAGTGGGTCAGGAGGGGGTGTTCGCGGGGGTGCTTAGGTGTCAGTTGCGCACTGATAAAAACTCACTCTCTCTCTCCCTCTCTGGGGCTCATCTCCGGCATTTATGCAAGTCACATACGCAGCCAGCTTTTAATAATAAAAACAACGAGCGAATGTTATATGAAAACAAAGTAAGCAATGTAGGGGAGAGGGGCGGAGGGTGTGGCAGTTGGATTGTGCGTGTAAATGTCTTTATGAAAGAAAGTAAAACGAGCCGAGTAGCCAAGAAAGAGCCCAAGGAAAAGTCCTTTTCGCAGCTGCTTTCAATGCAGCCGCAAAGTATGCTAAAACATTTGATTAAACGCGGTCCTTATCAGAGAATTCCCTCCCGACGCGTGCTCTCAAGCCAAAATGAAAAGTAATCAGAGAGAAAGAAAGGAGAAAGGGGTCTGCTTATTAACCAAAATAACAAACCCTTCTTGCCCCCTCCAACATGTTTTCTTTTCCACTCAACAGGAAAAAACACTCAGCAAAAAACATAAAATTCCTGCGACTTTTAATGGATTTTTAAACATTATTATCATTGTCATTAAATTCGTTTTTATTCGTGCTTTTTTCTCAGTCAAATTTGGTTAATGGATAGTGAAATTAGGTAACTGTTTCAACAAAAACTAACTTAATGAATGGAATGAAATATATAAATTGATGTAACTACAAAAACTTAACCTAATACAGAGCAAAAAGAAGCTGTGTGAACATAAATTAAGGTTAAAGGCAACAGACACGAAGTTTTGGCAACTCTCAAGGACGCACAATGGTGAAGAAGGCCTTCAGCTGCTGGTGGGCACAGCAGGTGGGTCCACACACGATGACATCCAAATAGATCTCATGCTCGCGACTGTATGTAAGATTCTTGATGTTTGTAAACTTGGGCTGTGTTACGCGCTTCAGCAGATCTTGTGCCTCCAGGGCATAGCACAGTTTACCGCATTGGCACTTAGGTGTCTCTGAGATGAGATCGATGAGCAGGGCAGGCAATGTATCCGATGAATAGGGCACTTTGTGCTGGGAAACAACGCGTGCTGCCTGCAGCCAAAGAGGTGTGGCAGTATAAGCAGCAGGTGTGCGTTGCACCAACGACTGGGCGGCATCCACATTGAAACCCTTGAAGCAATTGCCCCACACATCCAGCAAATCAATGTGTAGATCTTCGAAAGCAGCTGGCAGGGATTCCAATACGTTGCTGGACAAATGCAGCGTGCGCAGCTGCTGCATGCGGCGTATGGCGAATGGCAGGTGGCGTAGTTTATTGTGATTCAGATTGAGCATGACCAGACGCTCGTACTTGACCAACTGCGAGGGGAAGTAGCTGAGTCCATTGGCAGACAAGTCCAGTTCACACAGCGTTTGACTTAGCTTGCTGCCACGCAGCCAGCACCAGTCATTGACCTCACCCAACATGTTGCCACCCAAGTGCAACGAGGTCAACGCCAGGCGCCCCAACTCGTTGGGAATCTATAAGAAAAACTACATGAAAATATGTGGAAAACCTATGCAAAGATCATAAGCTACAGCACCTTTGTCAGCTTGTTACCGCTCACGTCCAGTGTAGTCAGATTGCGCAACGTGCAGATCTCGAAACTGAGTTTCATCAGTTGAATATTGTTGATTGTCAGAGATTTGAGGGTGCGTGGAAAACCTTTGATGGGATATTCACTGCGTTTGTTTATGGTCATGCGCTGCTGCGGCTGTGACTTCTGTGGTATGGCCGTTGCAGATGCAATGTTCAGTCTTAGATTTACGGCATCCTTACCCTCCATGCCCAGCTTGAGGGTCTGCAGGAAACCCTTCAGCTGTATGGGATCACACTTGATGAGTAGATTCTCTGCCGGCTGCTTAAAGCCTATGGTCACCTTGCCATCCAGCACAAACTTGGTGTGCACACAGTGTATGTTGTCACGCACCTTGTAGCGCGTGCCCGCCTTCACCTGGGGAGTAAACAATACCATTTCCAGCTCCTTCTTCGTATTGCCATTGGCGTCCCGCGCGTTTTGCTTGTAGCCAATTGCGAGGGTCGATTTAACAGCCCGTGGTGTGCGATTCGCTTGTGTTGTGCGATTCTGCACTTGCACCTCGCACAATATTTTCATTGCGAGGCTGTTTAAAACTCAAAATTTAATATTTAATCTATATTGGATGTTCCTCTTGCGCAAAGTTGTTTACAGTTCTGGAATTTGAATAGCGTTGCCATCTAATTGAATGAACAGCTGTTCCATAATCGCAGCAATCGATAGTTTGGTGTGTTAACATTTGGCGCGCAAAAAAAGTTAAAATTGAAATGGGTGAATCAACAGCAAAATTGTTAATTAATCAACAATTTTTAAATTGGAATAATATATGTAGGCAATACCAAAAATAAATTATTTCAAAAAATCAGTTATAGTTCACAAATATGCACTCAAAGAACTAGTTCAACAAAAGCTCAGCAGCTGCAGTTTAAAAGCTTCGAGGACTAACAACCGGAGCCAGCGTAGTTATAAAACAAAACAAAGCAACGCAGTAAATTGTTAAATTTTTATAAACATTTAAAAGTCACGGGTGTGACCACACATCACTTGAAACGCAAGAAAATGCTATTTCGTAAAGTTGCGCGATTTCGCCGACAATTTCTGCCTTTTTATGTATTCAATGGCTTCATGTGACAACACAACGAGCCGCGTTATCAACGCTTGCGCTATAACAATTACAACAACAATCAACAACAAAGGTGGGAGCCTACTGTAAGTAAATAATGTTTCGTTTATAAAATAGAATTGCATAAATGCAAAAGTCAATAATTGAAAGCCATAAGTTATGTTGCAGCTTTCAAAAGCTACTAAAGCTTTACTTTAGCGCGCAGATTTGAAATATTTAAATAAATATTATTAATTAACAGCACAATACCTTATTGGACAACAATGTGAACAACAACGTGATCATAAACATTGAAAACTGCGCTCTCTACAGCAGCAATGCAAGTATAAAAAAATTAAATAATTGTACATTTAATATGTAACTATCTGGCAACATTTACTGCTCTCAACAGTTGCGTACCAGCTCGATCGATCATCAGTCGCAACATTATCGGCAATCGTTGGCGCTCGACTATCGATCACAACAGCAACGCAATCGGCAGCGACGCGACCGATTTTTAGTCGTATTTCGTTATTTTTGCGCGACAGTCGCATTCGTTTTGGCTGTCGCCTGCGTCATCTACACACTCCATACAATGGGTTGGTTTTTTGCCGTTCTCGTCGCGCTCTTCGCACTGCTGCTGACAAGGTCTTGGCGCTGGTTCTACATCGCGGGAGCAACAGCCAATCGGGATTTAACGTGAGTCGGGACAGACAGATATATAGGCAGACTTGTTTACAGACATATAGAGACTAGACTGGAGGTGGACCACATCTTGTTGATTAGTTTACAATAACCACAAGTGGTGTGCATTTCAATACAATTTATAATTTCTTTTGTGTGCCTATTGACGACCTCTCCATAGTCCCTTCCCACTTCCCTTTCCTACACCCCCTCTCCCTCCAAAAAACCACAAGAGATCAGTGTATACTTTGCCCCATTGTACACAGCACATAACAAGCTGAAGAAAAAAAGCAAACGGGAAAAAAAAGCTCCATAGAAAACTCGTTTTTGCTGTCTATTTGGGTCGAGCATCAACGCGATGTAGTATACAGTTTTTGAAGAAAATCACTAACTAAAGAGAGTCAACAGTTTTCTCTTCTTTCACTCACATATTTTCCTTCTTTAACAGACTCAACATATGGCAGTGAATGTGTCATACAATTGAGCGTATCTCACTTACGCATATTTATCACTATTATTGTTGTTGCTCTGTAACAAACTATTTTTATATAGTTTTATTGCCAGTCATTGACTTGTTCAGGTTCAAGGTCGCCGCCGAACGATGCCACTAGGTGGTGGCCCAAAGCAAAACAAAACAAACTACCAAAAAAAAATCGAAATCAGTTTCACTTTTGTCCGCCATGGCGCGATTCCAATCCACAATGCGATAATGCGTGAAGAGACCCTCCGACGCATACTAATTTGTTGTCTCTCTCGAGCTAACACTCGCGGTCTCTCTCTCACTCTGTGTTAGGCGGAAGAAGCATTGCTGGGTGGTGGGAATGGGGGAGGTGAGTTGAGGTGAGGTTAGAGGTTTCAAGTCTTTAGCACAGTTAGTGACGTCGTTCGTCATCGTTTTCGATCGCCAAGGCACGAACTGTTCTTGAAAACGTCGTCAAGCGCAGAGCTCATATATATCTATAACTACTACCGCTATGGGGCTTCATTATTTACTATACTTTGTCTGCTCTTCGTATTTGAATTCAATTAAAATTGCGGAAGTAGCACTTTTTGTGGCTTAGCGTGTTCCCCACAATATAAATTCCAATTAAGAGTACCTAAATGAACTATGGAAATTTCCAACTGACACATATGTATTTCAAAAAATAATTGAAAGTAGTAAAATAAAGTAATCGTAAAGTTATTATATACTCAACAATATCTTGAGTATTTAATATTTTAAGTGAACTCTATCTAATCAGTTAGATATACAGGCCTACATGAGTATATAGTTAACTATTTGATATCTACATCCTATAGGGCTGAAAATACCTTATTATGCCATTGCACATTGCCTCTTCGACCCACTTAAAATAGAGTATAAATAGTTTATCAGCAATTAAGTCTAAGATTAGATGGGATTAGGTGGATTATCATATAAGTGTGTGAAGTAAAGTGCGTAAAAATTCATAAACAGTATCATAAATAAAGCTGAAGTACAGCTCAATTCATTCAGCTGAAAGGGCTTACGGTTATTATAGCAGTACATAAAGATCAATGATATGTATATGTTATTTACCTTAGTAATTTGCCTTGAGGTTTTTTAGTTCAAAAAATTGCGCAAAGTTGTCGAAAATACGTATTTAATGACTTTCGTAGATGCACACAATACATACGAACATAAACCGAAATCGAGTAAGATCGTGTTCCAAGCCACAAGGTCAGCTTGTTTTTGGTTTGTACGAACAAGATTCTTAAGATCTTGACAACCTTGTCGCAGTGAAATCGGGCTTGCAAGCCGCAAAGTGCAAAAGTTAATGCACCGATTGGCAAACAAGTAATATATACTCGTAGTAATATAATATATGTATACACACACTATTTTCACATACAATAGATAGATAGATAATACGTGTACTAAACCTGTCAATCGAGCCAAGTTTATATACTCTTGAAATTTGCACCATATACTATATACTCGTACACTAGGTACTCTTTCTAGTACGCCAATTTCTAATTTATCGCTTTAAACACTTACGATAGTGACATCGTTTGCGGGTCTCCAAGTGTTTCGGAATCTAATTACAGAGGCTAAATAAAGCTCAAGTATGTCGCCATAGCATGGTATAATCCAATACAATCGCTTAAGCCGGCAATCTTATCAACTATGCTACATATACTTTCCCGTTGGGTGCAAAGTACCCCCTGATCAGTCCTAAGTGAATCGCGTGTGGTTCCTTGATATATGTACTTATGTAGGTATTTCTGCTGATGTCGTTTACTGCAGTACTTGAAATACGGTTACTGCCATAAATTATGTGCATTGAGTGTATTAGCACCAGATATCGTCCATAAAAATACATATTCATTAGCTTTCTCTGCACTTTCCAATCTTTGCATTGCCACACGAATTGTGCGTGAAAAACTTCTTTACATTGTTTTCTTCTTTTATTTAAATATGATCTTAAAAATTGTATTTCTAGTCGTGTGATGGTCACGCAATGCGTTCGTATAAATTATCTTTAGTTTGTTCTTTATCAAAGTCTCTCAAACTAAAGTCTCGAGAATTTTATTTATATTATGCATGAGTTATTGTATGCTGAAAATTTTATTTCATTATCCGTCATTATCAAACATCTTTTAAGACTTTCCGGTTTCTACCCAAGATTAGATTTAAGGTACAAAAACCTTTAATATCAATGAAACAACCAACTCGTTTTGGTAACCAGTTTTTCTGTTCGGTTCTAAGCACGAAGTATGATAATTTTCAGTAATACTTTAAATTTACCACAAACATTTATCAGTTTTAAAGTTTTATGTTCATAAACTTCCGAATTGAGCCCCAAACTTGTCAAACATGCCAAACAGGAATACGATCTAAAGTAACTAACTGAAACTTTAAAACAACAAACTACTATCGTTGTTTAAGGTTTAAAGTTGTTCAAACATTGCAAAAGGATAAACATTTAAAATATATGTATACCTATCTTTGTATACTTAGGCAACCTATTGCATGTATGTATATCTAGGCAACCTATTTCATTAGAAGATATTTTTCCCATGTCCATAAAATTGCAGTTTGACCCTTTTAGCTATTAACTGCTAATTTATTTTTAGCCTTATCTGTGACACGTCTATTTTAGTTTTATTTTGGGTTTTCACACGCAACTCCAGCTGATCGATCGATTGATAACCGAAACATGTGTGTGTGCCTGTGAAGCTTATCAATAATCTTGTTTGTATATTCTCTCTTTTCTCCACAGTGCACTATGGGCCTATATTAAACTTTTGCGCTACACAAAACGCCACGAACGTTTAAATTACACCGTTGCGGAAGTGTTTGAACGGAATGTGGAGGCTCATCCCGATAAGGTTGCTGTGGTCAGTGAGACGCAGCGTTGGACATTCCGACAGGTGAACGAGCATGCAAATCGTGTGGCAAATGTACTGCAAGCACAGGGCTACCAGAAGGGCGATGTCGTAGCGCTCCTGCTCGAGAATCGTGCGGAATATGTCGCCACGTGGTTGGGTCTCTCCAAAATTGGAATCATTACGCCTTTGATCAATACAAATCTACGTGGACCGTCGCTGTTGCACAGCATCACTGTGGCCCATTGTAATGCACTCATCTATGGCGAGGATTTCACTGAGGCTGTGGCAGATATAACCAAAGATTTGCCCAGCACTCTGACACTTTTCCAGTACAACAACGAGAACAACAACAGTCAGTCGGATGGCGTCAAGCAGGCCAAGAATCTGAATACACTGCTATCTGCGGCAAGCGATGCGAAACCTGGCAAAACCAATGTGGCGCACCACGACAAGCTTGTCTACATCTACACATCGGGCACCACGGGATTGCCCAAGGCAGCTGTCATCTCTCACTCACGGTAGGAAGTATAAGCCTTATACAAGTATACTATGTATATTTATGGACTAAAACTATTTCCATTGATTGACTTATAAATACTTGTTCTTATACCCTTCGACTAAATCATTCTCCTGCTTTCAGTTACTTGTTCATTGCCGCCGGCATTCACTACACCATGGGCTTCAAAGATGATGATATATTCTATACACCATTGCCGCTGTACCACACCGCTGGTGGCATCATGTGCATGGGTCAGTCGGTGCTCTTTGGCTCTACTGTCTCTATTCGCAAGAAGTTCTCGGCCTCCAATTATTTTGCTGATTGTGCCAAGTTTAATGCCACCGTAAGTTGTTCTAGATTGTCTTCGAGACCTTCCGCTTTGGTTTTATTAACATTTTGTAATTCTCTGTATAGGTTGGTCAATACATTGGTGAAATGGCGCGTTATATACTGGCCACCAAGCCCTCGCAATACGATCGTGCACATCGTGTGCGTTTGGTCTTTGGCAACGGGCTGCGTCCGCAGATTTGGCCACAGTTTGTGGAACGTTTCAATATTGCTAAAGTGGGTGAATTCTATGGCGCCACGGAGGGCAATGCGAACATTATGAATCATGACAATACAGTGGGTGCCATTGGCTTTGTCTCACGCATATTGCCCAAGATCTATCCGATTTCGATTATACGCGCTGATCCCGACACTGGAGAGCCTATACGCAACAAGGATGGTCTGTGCCAGCTCTGTGAACCCAACGAGCCTGGCGTCTTCATTGGCAAGATTGTAAAGGGAAATCCGTCGCGGGAGTTCCTCGGCTATGTCGATGCTAAGGCATCGGAAAAGAAGATTGTCAAGGATGTGTTCAAGCATGGCGATATGGCATTCCTCTCCGGCGATCTGTTGGTGGCCGATGAAAAGGGCTATTTGTACTTTAAGGATCGCACGGGTGATACATTCCGTTGGAAGGGTGAGAACGTGTCGACCAGTGAGGTGGAGGCACAGGTTAGCAATGTGGCTGGCTACAAGGATACTGTGGTGTATGGTGTGACTATACCACATACCGAAGGTCGTGCTGGCATGGCAGCAATCTATGATCCTCTGAGTGAACTGGACTTGGAAGCATTTGCCGTAAATCTTGCCAAAGTGTTGCCTGCCTATGCACGTCCACAAATCTTGCGATTGCTCACCAAGGTGGATCTGACAGGCACTTTTAAGCTACGCAAAGTGGATCTGCAAAAGGAGGGCTATGATCCGAGTGTGATCAAGGATCAACTCTACTATCAGACATCCAAGGGACGCTACGAGCGACTTACGCCTACCGCCTACGAGCAGGTGCAACGCAATGAGATTCGTTTTTAATAATGCCACGCCCTCACTCCCCCCACTTTCCCCTTTTATGCTGTTAATTAATTTGTAAGCAAAGAGAGAACTTCAAGTCGCGCACACACACATACACACGAGTCGATTATTGGCACCTTTTAGTATATATACTTAGCATATAGTTAGATCGTGCATTTCTCTGTCTATTGTTTTAGTCAAGGCATTTTATATAGTTTTGTATCAGCCCCAAAACATTGTCAAGTGCATTATGTAAATTGCGTAGGAATGTGTGTGTGTATTTTATTGTTAGTCAATTGGAGCATTCATTTTTAATACTATCGTTTCAATCTGTACATATCCAGCAAGTTCTATTTCGGTTTCAGTCATTCCTACTCTATTCCAGCGAAAATCTATTCCAATAAAGTTCTTCATTAATTATTTTTATTGAAATCATCATCGAATTGAATTCTAAGACAATGTGAATGCGACAACAGCTGCATGCAAATTGCCACTGGGTACTTGACAACACGTAATCGGCGTGGACGTGTTTGTGCTTGGAGACCGCATATAAGTCGGTTTCCCCTGCGATTGTATAAGTGCACGCTGCATGCTGAACTTGAACCCTCAATGAACATGCAATAGGCCTCAATGATAGGTGATTTTGCAAGTTACTCGGCTAAACATTGAATACTGAGCAATATCTCTGCTGAAAAAAGTATCTAAAGTTTATAAAACTTACCATTAAGTTAGGATAGTTTAAATAGAAATTGTATTGGCTCTACGTTCGTATTGTAATTTGGAATATAGTATCCAAAGTTATCTCTCTATATGTATTTTAAAAACTGTTTAATGACTTTATACTATATTCATTAGACCCCTGTGAACACCTTTGTCTTTACAGTTAGTCATCATTCTTTTGTTTATCTCCACATTAAAATATTTCACACATTTTTGGTAAAGAAACTTTGTTTTACTGGCGAGTTAAAAACAATTAAGCAAACATACAGACATATGTGACTAATCATAACTGACATGTGTTTTGAGAACAATAGAGAATTTTCCAGTGCCGTATCGACTGTCTCGGGGCCTTGTACAAAACAATTGCCTTGCTATAAAATATAGTACTTTCATTTTTCATTTCATTTTTCCGTCTGCACGGACCTCCTGGAAGTTCGGCGCCCTAGTGCACCACACACCCTTCGCTACGCGCCTGGAAATTTCATGGGGTTACAATAGTCTAGAGATAGCACAGCATGGAAAAGCAGGCACTGTAAACTGTGACCTACATACGAGCATTTTTAATGGATCAATTAAACACGCTGAGCACCTACTATCAATTAACCTTTCAGCTCTTAAAACTACCGAAAATAAAAAAGTTTCGTGTATGACCAAAATTTATAGACTGTATGTTATAATAGGTTTTTCACGAACTTTTCTTGAAGAGTTCATTATAAAACCTTTTTAATTAACGCAGAGTTTCCGCTAGAGAAACCAATCATATTATTTTTAATATCCAGTCAATGAAAGATCTTTATTTGTTCCCAAATATCTTGGTTCACTTGAAAACTTCCCAATTGAAACTCAAATCCCATCGAACAATTTGTAAATAACAAACAAGGTTTATTTTCATAAGTTTCATTGATCAAAATTAACAGATTCAATTGCTGCAAAACTGTCTTTGTTGTTTGGTTGGCCAAAAAATAAAAAACAAAATATATTATATTATAATATATAATAAACTTCAGTGCGTTTCAAGCTTAAATAAGTAGGCAGGCCTGGCTGGCCTACCTTCTTCTGCTGCTTCTCAATTCTCAAAAGAAGGAACACATAATTAGACTAAAACATACATAAGTACATCTGTATATAGCATATATAATTATAGAGAGAAAGAGAGAGGGAAATGGAGTGTGGAATATTGGGAATATTTGTGCGTTATCAAAACAAAGAATCGTTAGAATTTTGTAGCCCCAATATGCCTAGCATAAAACTAAACGATGATTAAGATACAATTAAGTCTTTTTTAAGAATCACAAAAATCAACACGAACACCCCCTTGTCGAGGGAGGGCAGCTTGAATCGTCGATGATCCCATGGGGATCACAGCTTGCACAGGCAGAAAAGCAACGGTATAAAGGCCCCGATGGCAATGAAAACCGGCATTAATATAGATGAATCATCCATCGAATAGGGATTTGGCTGACGTGGCCCACTTCGCAGACGCTTCGAGCTTTGCTCGGGTTTATGTTGTTGTTGCTGCTGTTGTTGCTGTTGGCGATGCTGCTGCTGCACGTGATCTGCGTTCTCTTCCTGCTGCTGCTGTTGCTTGGGCTGCTGCTGCTGCTGCTGCTCGCTCTCGTCCATATCATAGTCATCTTCCTCTTCCTCGTCTTCATCGTCATAGCCCCGTTGCGACTGCTTATCGTTATAGCCCACCACACGCTCCTGGTTCTGATCACGTGCACGTGCCCCTCTAGGTTTGTCCTCATCCTCGGGTTCGGCACGTCGATCGCTTGCCTCGGTGTTGTGGAGACGTGGCAGTTGCGATACATCGCCCTTGAGCAAGGCAAATGCATTGATCTTTGGATTATCCAGGGCACCCTTGATGAAGTCCAGTCGTAGGTAGCCATTGCGCACATCCGAAGTCTCGACATCCCCATCAGCCTCGTATTGCAGTCGCCCGTTAACAATCTTGAAGTAGACAATCTCGTCGTGCGCCGAGCCACGTCCCACCTGGTTGTAGATGTCCAACTGCTTGACCACTGTGTGCTTGCGATTCAACAGTACATCGAACACTTTGCGATTGGGTGCATCGAAGTAAACCTCACAGAATTTCATAATCAACGCATAGTCACCATCGCCATCGGCTGGAAAATCATAGCCAAATGTTGTGGTATGATAACGTTCCGTGCGGTACAGCACCTCATCCTGCTCCTGCACGCGACCAATCATCAGCAGATGCTTGCCATAGTCCGAGGAGATGCCTACCGTCAAAGGATCCGCCTCATAGTGTATGCCATGTTGATCGGTGTGATCATCTCCGCCAGCATTCACAGCATATACCACTTTCAAAGGGTCGGCAAGTGCCAACGGTGACGACGAGAGGAGGCAACAAATCAACAACGCCAGCATCGTCAACCAACCCGGTCGCAATTTGTTTACATCGGCGGCTCTGCTGCATGCAACGTTACACATGTTAATTGTGGTTCTTCTAGTTGATGCTGTTCTCGTTATTCTTGTTGTTGTTGTACTGGATAGCGTTTAATTTTTATTTGGCTTTTAGGCAAACACGTGGCAGCAATTCGAGTTGAGCTGCCTACTTTGCGCTGACCATTAGTTTATCCATTAAACGAACAATATTTTATTCTAATTGAGTGCTGCCACAGTGTTTGCACAAAAATACCAAAGAACCAATCAAAAGTTATCGATAGCAGGGTTGCAGCACTGCGTAAAGTGCGCACATATTTGAAAGCATGACAATGGTAACAGCTTCGTATAATTATCTAGGGCGCACCCCCCACCCACCCATTTAATTGAACACTGAAATAATAAATGTTCAATGTCGAATTTCAGAAAGGAGGCAATATTTTGTTTTCTTGTTGTTTTTTAAACCTGATGCTATTATTTTGTCTTAGTTCTTTAAAAAAAGAGATGGATTGCGCACAATTGAGAATGGAAAGAAGCTTTCTTGGGGAAAGGAATTTACTGAAATTTTATCCAGCCGGTAGGTGTCTAATTTTATATAAAGAAGAATATTAACTTCATTTACTGATCAGTTTTTTTTTTCATTTGTTTTTAATTTCGATACATTGCCCGCAGATATCGCTATCGATATGAAGTTAACTGCGCCAAATTGACCAGCGCATGTTTTTCGTTGTCAACACTGCACGCAGCAATAGCTGCGTCTTACAACACTTCAAAAAGCAGCTACACGTGCGGTTTGTGATTTTATATGAAATTACTTTCATAAAATAAGTTGTTATTACTTGAAATTAATAGATTTTAAAGTGCACACGAGCAGCTGATATTGCTGCACAAGGCCCCAAAACTGGGACAGCAATGAATTTCGACGACGAAGACAAACTGAAGCTGCAGCATTTGGCTGGCGGCAACATAGTAAAACATGCGCCCGTTTTTTCCGCACAGGGAAGGTTAGTAACAGAAAACTAAATAAAATGCGTAATATGATTTATTATTAATGAAACATATGGTTCAATTCAATGCAGATTCATCTTTGTGCGCTGTGGCTTCAACGTGCAGGTGTTTGTCACCAGCACCGGAGAGCTGACACGTGAGCTACGCGATGCAACGGAACCGTTGATCGGCTTGCAGCTGGACATCAAGGATCCCGAGCTGTTGATGGGCTGCACCTCAAAAGGAAAAGTGCTGCGCTGGCACTGGAGGACGGGTGTGCTGCAAAAGGCAGTCTCTTTGAAGCTGAAAGATAGTTATTCGAAAATCGTGACTTTCAATCTGTTAGATCTATTCAAAGAGGGCGACACCGCATGCGCTTTTGTGACCGTGAGGTCACGGAAAGTTTTACATAAGGTAGATTGGTTTGTGTACAACACCAGCACAGGAGAAAGAGTGGACATCAATTGTAACCTTCAATTAAAGTGAGTAGACTTCCAATTTAGAACGTATCCCTATGCTAATCCCTTAACTTTATCAATTTCTAGAAGTCTCCCACCTTACGTAGATGCGAGCAAGGGTGCCTTCAAGTTCTTAATTATCTCACAAGGTGTATATGTTCACTTTGTAAACTATGAAAACTGGAACCACTGGCGCTACAAACAAGCACACAAATCGAACGTAACTTGCGTGAAAGTCAGTCCATGCGAGCAATCGGCTGCTTCTGCCGATCAGAAGGGTCGCATCATTATTTGGCGACGGATTGAAAATAAGAACACTGTCCTTACCACAGAGCATCATTGGCATAGCACGCCCGTATCGAGTCTGGCCTTCTCACCGTCCGGTCTTAGTTTCTACAGTTCTGGTGCTGAGGCTGTGCTTGTCAAATGGTCACTTACAGATCTAAGTGATCGCGAATTTCTGCCTCGCATGTCCAGCCCCATCCGGCACATAGTGATCAGCGATGGCAACGAGCATGTGTTGGTCTGCACCGAGGAGAACGCCATGCAATTTATAGCACCCGAAAAGATGAAGGTTACCGCAACGTTGCAACATTTCACATACGCCCTCCCAGACAATACGGGCACTGATCTGTTCCCCATTGGACTCTGCCTTAATCCACGCACAAATTCAATGGTGCTCAATGGACGTGTTGGCAATTTGCAGTTCTTCTCGTCGTACACCAAGAGCTTGCTCTACAATGTGAGTAGATTGGGGATTCTGTCGAATACATTGCCTTATTCTGTTGCTCTGCTTTTATAGTTACGCATTGTCCAAGAAAATGTGGTGACTGGAGAGCGCAATAAAATTCTTTACAAGACTCGCGTGACACGTGCTGCCTTCAACATCGATTGGATGGCAACGGGAGAGGTGTATAATGATCATCAGAACTTTCCGGAGCTGCGTTTGAAATTCTGGCAATATCATGAGAAGATGCAGACGTAAGTGACAAGTGGGTCTGCCTGTCTATTCCTTTACTATATATTTGCTTTCCCTCCTGCAGCTACAAACTAAACACAATCATTGAACTGCCGCACGAAGTTGATTTCCAGGCCATCGCATTTTCCAATCAGTTTAAGGTTGACAATTTGCGTTGTGCCAGCGGTGGCAAGGATAATGTGATCAAGCTGTGGACACTGTCCGATTCGGAGAACATCTACAGACGCGGCAGCATGTGGATCTGCTCGGCTCAGGCGAGTTATAAGCAAGAGACGTTGGGTTCCTTATGCTTCTCACAGGATGGTTCATTGTTGGCCGCTGGCTTTGGTCGCACTCTTGTGCTCTACGATGCACGATCGCTGGGACTGTTGCATGCCCTGAGCACCGCTGCTGGCTTTGATGGTGTTGTGTCCAAGGCGCAGCTACGTATAGCACAAACAGCTGTAAATGGCACACGCACAGAGGTCTCGCAACAACGTCAGCAACTCTGGAGTCTGTTACAGACGCTGCTCGACAGCAACGATACAAAGCTTATAGAGCAGGCACGTCAATTGATGACAAGTACGCCAAACAATCAAACCAATGGACCCAGGCAGGCACACAAGGATCCTAGCAAGGAGGCTGTCTACAAGCACATTATGCAAATGTCCGAGTTGGGACTGCATCAGAAGCTGCAATTGTTGCGACGCTTTGGTATCGAGTGCAGCGTACATGATGCGTACCAAAATCGACTCGATGAACATCTGAAACGTTTTCTGGTCGATTACAATGCGGGACATCAGCGTGTCATGACATTGAAGATGCGTTTGCGACGTCTGCATCGGAGTCAACGCTTTAAGGCGAAACTGCGTGTGCGAAGTCTAAAGAAGCGGAGGACAACCTATGAGCAGATGGTGGCACATGAGTTGCTGCCACTGTTTAGTGTACTCAATTTGGATAAGGTGACGAAGCCAGCGCGTGAGGGCAAACGTTGGGCATCGAAGATAGCACAACCCGATGCATCGCTTGCGCCTATTCAGAGTTTTGCGCAAATTTCACATGTGCAATTTGGAGCCGGTGCACAGGCGCATCTGGTAACGGTTTGCACCGAGACGCGTGTGCTCATTTGGAACCTGATGACCCTACGTCTGCAGGCGGGTCTCAAGCTCTCCGTGGAGCATTTGGCCTTTGATCCGCACACTAATCTTATAGCTGCCGTCACGCGTAACAATGAATGTGAGTGGCTTTTTTTCATTTGACAGGTTCTCTTATAATTCCCTCCCTTTCACTTTACAGTACACGTCTTCCAGCCAAATGTACCGTTGCCTGTGTATCAGCGCTGCAAATTACCCAAGCTAAATGGACTTGTCTGGCTGCCACGTCGTCAGCCCAAGAACAGTTCGATCAATGTGGATTGGCAGGCACAGAGCACGCTGCATATGCTCACAGACAAAAGAAAGATTGTCTATCTGGCGGTGCCGGGACAGAGTACAGTAGACGATACGCCGGCGCCCATTTCATTTGCTCAGCCCCCCATTGAGGATCAGCGGGTGCAATACGCCACCTTTGGCACCTTCATGACCAATCAGAGAACGGAGAACAAAGAAGTGGCACAGCGCAGTGGTCCACTCATTGTGGGTCGTGGTGCGCATAATGCAGTCAATGCGGTAAGTTTTACTTTAGAGAGGGAAAGATGGGAAAGTTTTTGGGAATGTTTATGCAACTGTTGAGGTCTGTTTGGAATTTGTAGAATGAAGATTTGTTATTTATTTTTATTGTTGCTTCGAATCTAAAGCTTTATCACACAGGAACCTGAAGAAATCCATCAAGATTTTATTTTAAATATTTTGCTGCATTGCATTTTGGGATTTCTTTGAATCCCAAGCTCAATATATTTTGGTTCATTGTTTTTCCTGTCAAATTTGCAAATAACAATGAAGAGTTTTCTCTAAATATGTTGTTTATTTGTTGTCTTTTTTTGGTATTTACTGAAACTAAAGATTCATCTATCAGCCTCAAAATGAACTGTACAAATCGATCAAAGTCTTTCTCAAAACGTTTTATTTTATTGGGGTTTCTTTTACGCCAAGTTTTATTTAAAAAAAACTGAAAAACCGATAAAGATCATCCCCAAAACATTTTATTTCAACATTTTCCTTATTGTTTTCGAAAATCAAAGCAACTTTAAAAAACCTAAAAAGATCTTCCTCGAAACACTTTGTTTATTTTTTTGTTTTTATTTGGAAAATAATTACAAATACATTAACATATAATGCTCTATGTATATGTGTGTTAGTCTGTAGTAAGGTTTAGATATATTTAAAACTATTTAACAGTATGTCAATTGGTGAAAAATGTATGAAAATCTTTTAGCGTAGTAAAAGCTTGGCAGTCTTTTTGAAACTAATTGAAATTGCACTCATTTCAAAACGAATTCATTCTCAAAATAGGTTTTCTAAATGTTTTCAAGTTTATAAAACTTAACATTTTACTAGATCAAATGGAGAATAATCTCGTAGTGTCTTTGGTTTCTCTTTGTTTTTCTTTTTATTATTGAAACCTTACATGCTATGAAGTACAAGTAGTTAGGCGTAAGATAAGGTTAGATTATAAATATATGTATGTGTATATGGGCGATTTATATATAATTTTTGGTTTAGCTTGTCGTTTTTTGGTTTTTAGCTTATTCTTTTTTTTTTTGTTTTGTTGGTCTTGTTATAAATCCTGTTGAAATTTGATTTTTAATTGTAGTTCTAATTCGTTTTGTTGCTCAGTCATGTGCGCTTGTTGTTCTTGTTGTTGTTGTTGCTGTTGTTGTTGTAGCTGTAGCTGACTCGTCTGGTCGCCTGATTGTCCCCAAGTCTATTTCTTTCGCTTACGAATCAGCACATCCCCAAGACGTGGCGCCGTCGGAACACGCAAATGTCGACAACGTCGCATCATGAGCACATCGTGCTTAAAGTAACGCAAACAATGCCATTGGGGCACCTTGGGCATCAGTTGTTGGTGCTGTTAATCGAGGAGAGGGCAACAAAAGAAAGACATTATAGCAAATTATAAGGCGCATTTTTTGTGGAGGGAAGTGTGTGAATTTCTTAGTTAGAACATTAAATAGTATCAAATATTAAATATTATTATATAATCAAACTCTCGAGAGCAAGCATTACAAATTCTGTATATATAACATTATAACAGACTCATTCTTATTTTCTTGGTATCTACCAGTTATAGATTGAGCCGCATTTATTGGGCAGAGAAAAAGAACTTTGGTAGAATAAAGAGTTATACCAAGTATAAGACATTATTAAACCCCTTACTAACTTACTCCTGTAGACTGACATTAAGTAAGCTGTAGTTATTTCATTATAACTGACTTATTCTTATGCATTTGGTATCTGCCAGTTATAGATCTTTACCTTAAACAGTTTAGACTGTTCATTTCTCATATCTTTCTCTTTAGTTCCCCCTTTTGTGTGATATGTCGCGCAATTTCTACCTCAATTTGAATAATTTCAATTAGTTTAAATAACGCTATTCTCTTAAAGAGTCAAAGGCGCTGACGATTGTTGTGGATTGTGTTTTATTTCTGGATATGCCTTTCAATTGCCTGGGAAACTGTGACTATTTCGACCAAACTGTGCCTAGCAACGCACTTGGCATAGGTCTAACTATATCTCTGACGAAAAATAGACCTGATCTATTTCTAGTCTATCCATATCTTTATATATTGTTTTCCGTTTTGACCCCTTTTTAAAGATCAATTACTAAAAATTAATCGCTTTGTTTATTTTCGTTTGTCTATTTCGAGTACTTCTTGTGAAATGTGATAAGGAAAGTCGCTCCCTGTAGTTGATATTATATAAGGCGAAGGCAAGTGGAATAATTCAGATCATTTAGACAGTTAAGGTCTATAAATAGCCTTACTGATTAACAGCCGCCCAAGTCGTGTTCACGGTCTTATTATATTGTTTATTATTTTGTCTCAATTAGAAAGTAATCTTTTAATTAACTGTAAGTGCACTTTGTTGCAAGTGAAAGAGAGAGAGAGACAAAGAGAAAGAGAGTGAAAATCAGTGCAGGAATTCATGTAAAATGTCATTGTGCCAAATAAATTGGCTGAACTCGTAAAATTCTTGCACTTCCTACTCCACACACATACTCCCCATACTTGCTCCCCACACTCCTTTGTGTACTCACCTCATTCACAATTGGCACGGGTCCAGCTTGCGCCCAGGCAAACAGTGCAAGGCAAAGCAGCGAAATGACAGCAACAAAGTTCGGCCACATTTCGCAGGTTTTTATTTTCTATTTTACTTTACTTTTTATGCACTTTTTCTTTTGCTCTGCTCCTTAAGAATTTTCCTTCAATTCTTTTATATTATATTTTTTATTGTCGGTTTTTTCTTGTTTATTTCCGTAATCTTTTTGCGGCACGCGCTTTCGATTTCCTGCTCTCTTTCTCTGCTGCTGCTTCCGCAGTTGTTGTTAGTACAAAGTACAACGGCGAAATGTTGAACCTCTGCTGCCGCTCAATGCAATTTATATGCGGCAAAGTGCCGACGCGGCGCCGGCGTTAGCGACGGCAGTAGCAGCAGCTTCGTGCGTGTCGCGCTCTCATAATTCTAATATACGAAGCTTGGCTCGTAAACTTCGGTTTGTTATTGTTACTTGCAGAGCGCCACTCTCTCTCTGTCTCTCTCTCTTGCTCTCTCGTTGCATTTACTGCAACACACCCACTCCAATTCGAGCGTGCTCTCTCGTGATTGTCGTCGACTGCGACGCGTTTCCCTCTCTCCCCTCTCTCTGCATCGGCCTCTCTTTGTTATTCAATTAGTTTTGTTTATGCGTAAGCTCGTTACATATTTCTCTTTTGAGCTTATTATGATGTTCGACTGATTAGAGTCATTTATTGAGGTAACTTTATGCTGTGCGACAAAGAGAGTTGTCACTTATACTGGGTGTGTGTGTGTGTGCGCGATTGTAATTTCCCCTGGGGTCAATGAGTGCAAGCGAGCTAGCGTGCGTGCGTGGGTTGAGCCATTGTAATAATTATAATTTGAGTGCCACTTGTCGCTGTTCATTGGCTTAATCATATTACATTTTGAGTTTACAGGGTATATATATATATATATATATATATATTATATATCTTAATATGCATGATATCAGATATATATATTTGCTAATTTACGATTGAGCCTTCTCCAGTTTACGTTGGTTTCCTTCTGCTTTAAGTGATGATGATGAGTGAGTGAAATTCTGGGAAGCTGCTGTCTGCTTCCTGTTGAGACATTTCTCTCTTAATTAATTGTTAAGCAGAAATGAGTGATGAGTGTCGAATATAAGAGCACAATTTCGTCACATGTCACAGTAAGAGACGCATGCGCGAAGGTCGTCGCAGAACAACAAGAACAACAACAAAAAGAACATGTGATTAGGAATTTGAACTTGAGCCACAATCTCCCCAAAAATAAACGTCGAAAAATGAAAACTAACACAATTCTCTCCCTAACTGAACTGAACACCTGCATGAATGCACTCAAAAGGGCAAATATAAATCATTCATTAGAAAATGCGTTCATTTTATTCATTGTGTACAGTTTCTATTGAATTTTGTATAGTTAAAAATGAGTACAGTATTTTTACATAATACTGTATAGTACAAAATTAGTGTATTCATGCAGGTCTCAGTCAAGGTCAATGCCAATTAACGATTACCAAAATTCTCGATTTCTCTCGATTACAGTTGGTCAATTTGTCCGCCCACACGATGCCTGCGATGAGTTTGATTTGCGGCGAATTCATAAAATCGCTGCTGACACCCGCCGAAACTTCGCTGCGGCATAATGAATCCAATTCACGGCTGAGCAATGGGAAAGCGAATGGCATTGCCAATGGAATCTTGTTGCCAGGCGAAGAAGATGACGAAGAGGAGGAGGAGGACGACGACGACGAAGGGGAGCAGCAAGAACAGACGGAACAGAATGGAACCAGCAGAGGGGAACATGCTGCGTCCACTCTTGAGGTGCGCAAGGCATTGCTTGAGCAGAACACGGCGCTGGAGCGGCACAGCCAGACGGGAGAGGAGCAACGGTCTCTTGATGCGCGATTACAACGTGTGGCGAAGCTTCAAGTGCAACTGAACTTTTAAAACTAGACTTATTATCAGACCAGATAGTTCACTTAACTAGAATTATCACACACACACACACACACAGACATAGAGGCAGACAGACAGATAGACACACGGAGAGATGACGGAGGACCTGGAACAGTTGAGCTAATTAGTTACATGCGTAGTTGTTGTAACAAATTTGATGATTTTTTGTATAAAAAATGCGACCCCATAATGCGTAACAAATCTATAAAATATAAACAAAGCAGTTATTTTTACAAATCAACAGTGTGTTTTATAAACTAGAAGGAACTCAAGTTGGGCAACTTACAGTGTTCAGCTGTTGAAAAATGTTTGGAATACTCGTATGTAATATATGGTAAAACATAATATACATATAAATAATGCAAACTATAACCTACATAAGAAAAATAAATTATATAAAAAATGTAACTTATATAAGAAATATAACTTATATGAGAAATATACCTTATTCAGCTGAGAAAACAAATGGTTTCGGTTGTCTAGCACAATTTTGATCATATATCACAAAACTCTAAATTTATTTAGACTGAAAATATACTTTCTAACTATATAAAAACTTCCATGTTATGAAGAAAGTCAAAAATTCTGTTGATATTATAAATTTAATAACTTTCTAATGATGCATAAAGTTTCCAGATCATTTTAAATGTTTTCTATTAAAAACCAAGCTTAAGTTTTTAGATAAATGATAAAAGTTGATGATATTTTCTAACTGTTTGAAAGTTTTCGATGTGAACTTTTTAATATTTGTGATAAACCAAACTTAAAATTTCTTATGAGTTAATAGGATTGTAAAACGTAAAATAATTCTTTCTTTCATATTTGAAGTACATATTATAAGAGTAACTTAGGCAACAGAAATACGATTTTTTTGCTGAAATTGCAGACATTAAATCTTTCAACTATATAAAAAATCTCTTTAGAATATAAGAACCATTCGTTCATCAGCCCACTTTTAACATTCGTTTTTTTACAATGAAATTTGAAATAGCTTTGAAAAGGGAGTCTCTATTTGAAATACTTTACTTTTGTTTGCTCATTCTTGATAATGTCGCAATATTTTCGTATTCCAGACAATTCCAGATCAAAATTCTTATCTTAAAAAACCTTCAATTTCTTTAGCTTAAATTAGTGACTGTAGCTTTATTGTTAACAGATCTATTATATATATATACAAAACGTAACAAGTGAATATGGAAAATCAAATCGATTTAGAAATATTTGCGACGTGGAATGAGACCCGCATGCGAGAGAACATTGTAGATTTCCATGCGTGGAATCTTCTCAGCCTGTCGATCGAGCACCTGAGAAGAAACTAGGAGTTAAGGAGGAAAGAAATCATTGATGGAACGTAGACTTACCACCTGCTCGCCAGGGCCAAACCAACTGGAACGGGCCAAGGCAAGACTGACACGCGGAGACTTGTAGAAAGGATTCTGAAAGTGCTGGGGCAGAGTCTGTTCCCAGGCAGCGTTCTCCAGCACGGCAATGTGTTGTAAGCTGCGCTGTGGACGGGCCTCCGTTGAAAGAATCATGATCAGCAGCACAACCAAACACGGCGGGTACCTTATAAAGAAGATGAAGAAGAAAGAAAGAAGAAGAGAAGAAGCAACCTTAGTAAAAGGAGATCACGCCGAGATCTGTGAGGCATTTCACCTGCCTGGCGCCTTGGCCAGTTGCTATTATTATTATGATCATTACGTAATTGTGTGGCGTGCATATGATATTACAAGTTTCCGCCTGTCACGCATATACACGCATGTACCCCTCTCTATAGACCCCCCTCTCTGGGGCAGGCTGCACACACTGGAACACGCCTAAAAACCTAAATGACCGCTTTTCACCACACACACACGCACACACAGACACACGCACACTCTGGCGGGCAAGCAACAACTAGTTAACCAAGTCAGCTGAGTTGGCCAACAGTTGCTGCTCTTATGTCGTTTATATGGATATATTTATATCGGTCTAGTTGCCCCGACGTCGTCATGTGACCAGGCAAAACGTCTGTCATTTCCTACATGTCGCGTGCTGCGTCGCTTGCTCGCATTGGTGCGTAAAACTAACAAGTAACAAGTAAAACAATAAAAGAAAACAGAAAAACCCAAGTAGCCGACTTGAAATGGTCGACTCCAAAAGAAAAACTATCCCTGATCTTTGCTTTTAATTGGATAACCGGCAGCATACGCAGCTCTGTCCGTCCGTCCGTCTCTCTGTCTATCCGCCTGGTCTCTCCCTCTTTCTCTCTCTGTCTGTCTATCAGTCTACAGGTCTCTCTGTCTGTCCGTCTCTCTGTTTGTCTGCTAGTACCTCTGTCTGCCTGGTCTCTCTCTCTGTGTCTGTCCGTCTCTCTATATGTCTGAACGTATCTCTATCTGCCTGGTCTCTCTGTCTGTCTCTCTACACGTCTCTCTGTCTGTCCATCGCACTGTCTGTCCGGTCTCTCTGTCTGTCTCTCTACACGTCTCTCTGTCTGTCCATCGCACTGTCTGTCCGTCTCTCTGTCTGCTTGCCTGGTGTCTCCATCTGCCCATCTCTCTTTCTGCCCGTCTGATTATCACTTTGCCCTTCTCTCTCTCTCTTTATCTACCCATCTACCCGTCTCTCTCTCTCCATCTACCCGTCTCTCTTTCTGTATCTCTGTCTGTCCGATCTCTCAGTCTGTCTACCCAGTCTCTCAGTCCGTCCGGTATCCCTCTCTATCTACCCTCTGTCTCTCTGTCTGCCCGTCTGGATGCACCACAATGATGATGTAAGTTGTGGACTTGATATTGCCACTTGTCGGCAATTGCATTCACCATGTGCGCTGTTTGCCCTTCTTTTGCCGAATCATGCAGTAAAAGGCAAAACGAAAAGGAAGCAAATTGTATAATTGTCGGGTAGGTGTGGCTGCCTTGTCATGTAGGAGGCTTATTTACATCGCATACAAAATTGTGATAAAAGATAAAGAAATAAGTGAAAATTTCAAATAAGTAGTTTGGCAAAGAAGCTCTGCAAATATTATACGAAATATGAGAGTTTATTGAAGAGATGCTGATTAAATGTTAAGTAAATATAAAAGATTGAATCGTAAGTGCAATGAGAATGATAATTATAATGAGATTTATAATGAGAATGCAAAACATTCATGATGAAATATGAAATACTTATTAATGTAATACTTATTAATGTAGAAAACCTTAGATATTTGATTGATGATCATAAAATAAACTTTATATGCGCAGAGAATATTGGAATCTTCTTCTGTCTCTAGCTCTTATAATAGCTGAGATCTCTAGTAAGACGGACATACGGGGAGACAAACGGACATGGCTCAAGTGATCCTCGGCTAGTTATCCTGAGTAAGACAATATATATGGGATATAATAGGATCTGCCACGCCTCCTTCTGCCTGTTACATACATTTGCACAAGGTCAGTATACCCTGTTTTGAACATTTTCAATGCTCGAAGGGTATAAAAATGTTTTGAAATTCTTTAAAAACTTTCTGTGTGCTGAAACATTATCGAAATTATTCATTTGAAAGATCTGGAACTCTTTAAAAAAATATAAAAAAAATAAAAATAGAAAAATATAAATACAATAAAAATAAAAAAACTATCTAATCATATGCAATATATATAGTCGTCCCCATATCGTCTATTGCTTACAAAATAATATTAAATTTGTTTTATAACTTGTGCTATAAATGTGCCATAAACAATGGGTAGTTAACTGTTGCTCTACCTAAATCGCTCTTCTTCAGGCCTCACATCCTCAGCGGGCTTAACCTTGTAGCGTCACAGTCTGCACAACTTTACGAGCACTTGGCAAGCGAAACTTGTAATAAGGCATGACTGTGTGCGACTGTGACTGAAATCAAGGTCTGCAGGTGACCAACGACCTTTCACTCCCCGACTGACCCCAGCAGACCAGATAGAGTAGCAGCAGTGCAATCTTTGGCCCAAGCGGATCCAGTTTTTTTTCCAGCTGCGAGTTATTTCCTCATTGTGCGCATGTAAAGTGTGTGTAAACAACAACAACAACAACTGAAACTGGGACAGACTTGTAGAACAACAATGCGTCAATCTTTGCCAATTAACCACATGACCCAAATTTGCAGACAGAGACTGCAAACTGCAGCGAGACGAGCGAGAGACGCCAATTGGATTCCATTGACCCAATCAAAGCCAAACAACACGCACATTGCCTCTGCCTCCACCTCCCTCGAGGAGAGTGAGAGTGCGAATCCGAATCTGAATACGCATTGGAATCGGAATCTCTCCAGCCCAGTACGTGTTCACATCCACGTTCCCCACGTACGACACACACATAAAAGATGCCTCGAAAACCAGAAAAGAAAAATAAAAAAATAACACAAAAATTCCAAAACACTCATCTTGGAGGCGACGACGCCGTCAGCGGGGGGGCGCCACAAGTTGCCAAGTCGCCAGTTGCATAATGCCACCACTAGGAGGAGAAGTGCCTTGCCAGCGCGATGATAATGATGATAGTAATACATTGGGTAAATAGTCTTGTGAATGGGCAGCGAATACACATCTCAGATCGCAGATCGTAGAGAGAAGGCGAGGCGATGGTGCTTTAGGGGCAGAGAATTCTGAGGAAAGTCAAAGAGGGGGGGTTGCGTTTATTCAGTTATATTTCCGCACACTACTACTACTTGTATTGTAGAGCTAAGTGATCATACAAGGCGTCTAATCTATTCAACTGTTTTCTCCAGTGTGCTGAACTTTCTTCAAAGGATAATCGTGAAGCTATTCTAGTTTATTAATACGAAGATACTAGTAGAGCTGTTCTAGTTTGTGGCCAATATATTATCTTTCTTGCTTATGATCAGTTTCTACTGTATCTATAATCCTTTCAAAAACTTTATTCTAATCTTTACTCAAGTATACAATACATTTAATTACAGCTTCGTTTAATCTACAGTCTTATCTGATGTCCAAGTTTTTCTAGCTTTCTTTATTTCTAACATAGATAACTGATAAGTTTTTTTAATTTATAGTAATTCTTTGTATTTTAAATCATCCTTGTTTCTTCATGAAAATCGATACATACCTAATTGTAATTGACTACATTATTATCACGCAATGATATAGTTACCCATTTAATCTCTTTCTTATATAGTATGCATAATGATATCACGAATAATTGCCCAAAAATAAAAAAATTCACCTTGTGGTTGTCGCATTGCTTATATGGTTAATATTCGTATTCAGTTCTTGTATGCGGCACCTCTTTCCATACCTATGAAATTACTCTCCATGCGTAACTGAGCAACCATTGTGTGTTTTCTATTTGTTCATAATTATTCATAAGTTCACGCAATTTAATTGAAAACGTGCAATAAATCTTACAAGCGTTTTATCCAAGGCATATCGAATTTGAGATACCCTAGCAGAGAAAGAAATTAAAATTGAGTGCAATGGCTAAGAAAGATACTAAAGATCATCTTAACTACGCTGCACTCTCACTTACAGCTTGTACTCTCACTTTGCACTTGTACCATGGTACAATAACTAGAGCTCCCAGTGGCTTAGTGAAATTTGCGCTGTTGTTTTTATTAATTTATTGCTCTTTTCTTGTTGTTGTTGTTATTGCAGTTGCGGAAAACGTGACCGTTAAATTGAATTATTTGCCCTGAGCTACTGTCAAATTTTATAGTTTAGGCAGTGTTAGTCTTGTTGTTGTTGTTGTTTTGTGTGGTTGTTGCGGTCGTCATCGTTGGGTCAAATGTTGTTTATGGTTATTTACAGAGTGCGTTGTCGCTTGCGCGATGTTTTTGTTGTACTTTTTGCGCCAGCTTATTTGTTTTGGCGGACAAACCGCAAATATTTTGCATTTTATTGAATGTTTGCAAACACAGTTTTGTGACTTGCTGTGCGAATGGTAAAGCAACAAATAACATACGTGAACACATCGAGTGAGTATGTGAAGTATTTTGAGTGTGGGAGGAATGCAAGGTTAGTTTTATGGTAGCTTTAAGTCGCAACTGAAACCGATGACTGAAGATGACTTTGATTGATGTGAGTTACACAAAGGTTCAGAAAATTTCAAAGAAAATATTTTGGAATCTCTTATATATAGAATGCTTTTCTTAACTCAGGATCTCACAGAATCTCTTCCAGAAAAATAAATAAAAATTCAAATTAAAGAAAAACTTAAACTAAAACCGAAGATGACTGTGATTGATGTTAAGGACAGAAAAAAAAAACAATAAAATAATAACTTATATTCAAAAAACTATCAATTTCACAAGACAATCCTTAATGGAAAGCGCCTTTCCAAGTTGGGATCTCACAAATTTTAACACAGTTAACTCACATATTTGATTTGTTTATGGTATATGGAAAATTGAACGCGATTGTTTTGTTACTTCACGTCGTTGTTTCTGCTGTGTAATCGTGTCATGCACTGGAACCGTTATATTTAAAGATCTCTTGACGTCGGTTTAAGCGTCAACAAGTTGTTGAAGTGAACGCGGTCCGTTGCCAACTGAATGCTTCGTTTTTGGCCAACGACGAGTGCAGCTCGGACGAGGCTTGAAAGTTTTCAAATTCCAAAAACAAAAAAAAAAACCAAAACAAAACTTAACGAAGCATCCGAAAGCTAAAACCAAACGCAGCTGGGCAATCGGAGGAAGATTTACAACTTAGTTTTGCATTTGTTCGGATTGTTTCCTGATCAAATTTTAAATGGGAATGGTGAATAAATAAATCTTTAACAATCTATGCAAATATTTTATTATACGACAATTAAAATGCTGTAATCGTATCTTTAAGGAACCCCAATTTCAAGTGATTATAATATCTATACCCCAAGGTGATAATGAACTAAGACTGCAGAACATAGTTATCGATAAAGTCCTGCAGCATGTCTAGAATGCGATTCCTGTAGAGTTCGTCTGTGTTGAAGGCTTTCATGCAGATCTCTATACGTTTGTTGCTGAAGAAATCATTGAAGCCATCAGCTGAACTGGTCAACTGTTGAGTGTAGGCAGAAGGCAACATAGCCAGATGACAAAAGACTAAGCTCTCCACTAGACCGAATATGCGATACTCTTCCACAGACTCGTAATACTCTGTCTCCGTCATAAAGTTGGCAATATCCAAGTCGGCACGTTTAAGATACTCCGTCATCATGCGATAATATTCAGCCAAAAGTTCATCGAGATGAGCTAGACGGAACTGGCTCCGTGTGGGTATAGTTAGCATGGTGAGTAGATCCATGGCTGGCGGACCATAACGTGCCAGCTGGAAGTCCACGAAGCGACACTGCAGGGGCGTATCGCCATACTTACTGTACTGGAAGAGAATGTTATTGGCCCACAGATCACCATGCAGAATGGTATTCAGTCGGGTCTTCGAGGGCTTTACCAGTTCAAAGACACAAGACATGCGCTGGGTAAAGTTGGCCAAGATAAAGTCCAATTGACTTTGATATTTGGGCAATGTTTTGATGAACTCTTTGTACACTTCACAAGTCTGTTTGAAGTATACGATACGAAGATGTTCTGCTGGCACATCGCTTGGGTATTCATTCTCTTTCAGTGGTAATCTCGGCTTATTGCCCTGGTCTCTTATGATGGATCCCGCATGGTAGGCAGCCAGAGTTTTGAGAGCACAATGTAGTTGCCTGTAGCCAAGTTGACCATCCCGGCCGGCACCCATGCGATAACCCTGATCAATAAGATTCTCAAAGATCAACAGATTCTTATCCGCGTAGTAGCACTTGGGGGCAACCTCAGCGCAAGCGGCCTCCAGCTCGGGCAGCACATGGCGATAGACTGCGATCTCCTTCTGAAAGACTCCAAAGTCCTCTAGATATTCCATGCGAGAAGCATTTTCCTGTGGTGCAGATTTGCAGAAGAAGCGCAGATGCTTCACCTCTTCAGAGTCTTTTGGCCACTTTAGGGTAATCTGTAGATAGAAGTGACTGCCCAAGTAACCAGCGGGTGCATCCGAAGTGGGCTGCAACTTGTAGCTGACTATCTCGAAGCTTTCATTCTGCTCGTTCTTCTGCAGATAACTCTGACAGACACTCTGAATCTCGCTGTGACTTAACTCCAATGCGGTTGCCATCTGGATAAGAACTGTTTGGTCCACTCGTAGACTCTATTGTTTTATAGACACCTTCCTCTGTGTGCGAACTACGCAAATGATAAGTCGACGTGAGACTGCTGTAAACTACTGCTCTGATAAGCGCATCTCAGTATCATCATCATCCAATAATGAGATTAGACCCTAACTTGTTCCATAGTTGTTGCCCGAACGGGAACACCCTTGCCCCTTATTGAGATCTCCATCTTAGGTCAAGACTTTAGTAGTTCCTGTTTTCATATTTCATGATATATTTATCAACAAAGCAACATTTCTTTGCGGACAGCACACTCAAAGTGTTCCACATTTCATAAGCACTCTTTGGTAGAGTGGAGATAACGTCCAAACACGATCATTTGCTGTGGCTGTGACCGCTTTGCTTTATTCCACAGGTTGTTGGCTAAGGTAAACATAATTAAAAAGTTCTGAATATGTAAATAATTCTAGTATATCAAACATTCTCATAGGGATTATAAAGACGTGTTCCTCTCTGGGACCATGAATTGGTTCCCTCAATTGAAGACGTGCGCAAGATCCCCTGTTGTGTGTTGGCAAACATAACTAAAGCCAGAGATAACATATGTATATAGATATTAATATATTATATTTGCTTTAGTTACCCTAGGCAATTTTAGACAAATTTGTGAATAATTTTGGACTCTTAACGTGCGTAAAAAAAGAAACAGAGCATGTCAACTTCGGTGCTACCAAGTTAGATGGTTTCCCACTACATTTATCGTGTTAGCATTAAGTCTCTCTATGCAAACAGCACATAGCATCAACTGTTGACCATAGCAGGCAGAGTTTGTCAGTTATAGACTAAAAAGTGACCAAGTAATTCTCAACATGTTGAGTCTCAATAAGTGTCTCAACATGTGTCTCAACATGTTGGGTAGCAATATGTGCTTCAACTGTTCAGTCTCAACATGGAACATGTTCGATGCAACACTGTGTACCTCAACAGTTAAATCTCAACACGTTGAGTCTCAACAACACGAGCAACGCATACGCGAGCTTCGAGCAACCATGTAAGAGAAGCAAAATGTAGTTTCAAATACAGTGAAGGTTAAAAACAAATCATAATTTAATTGGAATATTAAATTATATTTGAAGCCGACATGTTTTTTATAATTGGTTAAATGGTAAGTTATGGGGTTTCCTAATAGTTCCCTTAATATAGCACAAAAATTCAATCATTTTATAAAAAACAAACAACATTTTCTAATTATTAACTAAAGTAAAAACTAAGATTGCAACACATAGTTATCAATAAAGGCTTCTAGCATGTCCAGAATACGATTCCTGTAGAGCTCGTCCGCCTTGAACGCCTTCATGCAGATCTCGATGCGTTTCCGACTGAAAAAATCATTAAAACCATCAGCAGAACTGGTCAACTCTTGGGTAAATGCAGGAGGCAAGATAACAAGGTGGCAGAAGAGCAAACTCTCGATGAGACCGACAATGCGATACTCTTCGACAGAATCATAATACTCTGCCTCCGTCATAAAGTTGGCAATATTTAAGTCGGCACGTTTCAAGAACTCCGTCATAAAGCGATAATAGTCCGCCAAGAGCTCATCATAGTGGGCGGTACGGAACTGGCTTGTTGTGGGTATAGTGAGAACTGTGACTACATCCATGGCTGGGGGAGCATAACGCGCCAACTGGAAGTCCACAAAGCGACACTGAATCGGCGTCTCGCCATATTTACCGTACTGGAAGAGTATATTATTGGACCACAGATCTCCATGCAGTGTGGCGTTCAGGCGGGTCTTTGAGGTCTTGGCCAGCTCGAAGACAACAGACATACGCTTGGTAAAGTTCTCCAATATATAGTCCAACTGTGCCTGATATTTGGGCAATGTTTTGATGAACTCTTTGTACACTTCACAGGCCTGATTGAAGTTTACCATGCGCATGTGATCGGCAGGTACATCGCAGGGATATGAGTTCTCCTCCAGAGGTAACCTTGGGGTGTTTGGATGGCGATGATCCCGTATTATGGAGCCAGCGTGCAAGGCAGCCAGTGTTTTGAGACTGCAATGCAGCTGCTCATAATTTAAAAGACCATCTCGTCCAGAACCCATGCGATAGTTTTGATCGATGAGGTTCTCAAAGATCAACAAATTCTTATCCGCGTAGTAGCACTTGGGGGCTATCTCGGCGCAGGCGGCCTCCAGCTCGGGCAGCACATGGCGATAGACAGCGATCTCCTTTTGAAAGACGCCAAAATCTTCAAGATATTCCATATGCGAGGCATTGCCTTGTGGTGCAGATTTGCAGAAGAAGCGCAGCTGCTTCACTTCTTCCGAGTTTGCAGGTACCTTTAGAGAAACCTGCAGATAGAAGTGACTGCCCAAGTATCCGGCTGGCGCATCCGAAGTGGGCTGCAACTTGTAGCTGACTATCTCAAAGCTTTCATTCTGCTCGTTCTTCTTCAGATAACTTTGACACAGACCTTGGATCTCGCTGTTAGTGAGTTCTAGTGCTGTTGCCATCTTGATTACAAATGATTCCTTCAAACCATGTGGGTCTGTGGTTTTATACTTTTCTTCCGTTGTGATATACGCAAATGCTGGCGCGAGAGTGCTATAAACTAGTACCCTGATAAGCGCAGCAGCCTCATCCCAGAGATTAGGATTGCATTAGCCTTCCGTAAACTTATTGTATATAAAGATTTGCTGGGCAAAGACGAAACACCCTTTCTTCTGGTATTTTTAATGATATAAGATGAGAGTCTAAACTGTATAGAACTTAAGCTTAAAGTTCATATTCTATAATTTATTCAATTTCCATTTCAACATCTCGAATTTCAACTCTCCAAAGTGTTCCTCATATTGTATGACGTTTTCTTTAGGGTATAATGAACTCTTAATATTCCATTGTCTGCCGGCTCTAAAGATAAGGTATAGCGCGACAGTGACCGTTTGCCTCAGTCGCGGTACGATAAAGCGTATTTAATCCATCGAGTAAAAATTTAGTAAATCCACATTAAAATATAATTTTCACAGACGCTAAAAGGTGTCAGATAAGCAAATGGAAATTTCAAATTCATCCAGATTTATTTACAATCATTTTTTTTAACAAAATGTTCATAATTAAATAGTATGATTATTTTTTTATATTTGATAATATTATATTATAAATGAACCAAACTATTCGAAACAAAGTTATCGACTACCTATTAAGAAAATGTCTCAAACTCCTCTCCATATTCCTTTACGCAAATTTGAAGACAAAAAACAAGACGAAATAAAAACAAATATCATCTGACACCGTAGGTAACTGAGGTACTTACACTATTAAAATAATTAATATATATATATAACATTATCACAAGGATTAACACGACGATTGTCGTCAACTAACTCAGACGCGGTCTTATCATTGTGCGAGGGAATGGTTCATATATCTCAGGCGTGGGCGCGGTCTTCTGTTGACTTGGAGCAAATACAACTAATGCATCAAATAATAAAACTAAACACCTGTGTACCTTTGTATATACGGTGTCATACACCCGCAGTTAATCTCTAAACTAATATGGGAGATCTGAGTTACTGAATTTCGTGTCTGTCGCTGTCTGGGAAAAAGCAGCTGACACTCAATTCTGTTGAGATGGTGAAAGTGATTTGGAATATTGTAATGTAATAATAATACAATCAGTCAGTTGCTGGCAGGACCTCAAGGATAACGGCACAAAATGCGCATAGGAAAAAGCATTGAGGAATATCTGAAGAATTCTACTCTACATGGGGCACGGTTCATAGTCGATGAGAATGCCAGCTGGTTGGAGCGCATATTTTGGGTTATTTGTCTGGCAGCATCGTGGTATGCCTCCTGGCTGCTCATCAAAGCATCCCTAGGTAGGTGGTACTTTAAATAACAGTTTATAAATCTATAAACAACTAATATATAATTAATATTATTAATATAATCCTTCTACAATTCATTCCCAGCCGCCTTTGAGAACAATGCAATTAGTTTTGTGGTGGAGAGTTCCTATCGGGATTGGGATACCAATTTTCCAGCAATTATTGTGTGCGAATCGAAGAATATGGATCGCATACAAGAAGTGGCAGAACAGTAGGTAACACTCAATAATTTGCACACACACAATATAAATCAGGCTCTTAATTTCAGACTCTGGGGAGCTGATCATGACTTCACATTGGAGGAGGTGCTCAGCGAGATTGCCTTCTTCCGTGGCGAGTCCTATCACACGGTGCATGAGTGTGGCAGCGAAGACTCCACAGCTTCCTGTTTCTACTCGAACTTCTCGTACTATGCTAAGCTGGTGAGGAGCAGCTGCGTTGACTCCATACGTAGCTGCGAGTGGAATAACAAACCCTTCGATTGTTGCAAATATTTTCAACGCATGGAAACGGAGCTGGGCATCTGCTATGCCATCAATTCGATGCAGGCAGGGTTAGTGAAGAGAAATGATTAAAAATACTATAAAAAAGTATTCATTGATCTATTTCATGTGGCAGCAAAAATCAGGGTCCCAAACTCAATATGTACTCCAATCGCAATACAGGACCAGGTTCTCTAAAAATGGAACTACATACAGAAGCAACGGTAAGGAAGAAACAAGAATTTGTTGTAGTGTGAAAAGAGTAGTGATGAAAACACATTTAAATCATATGTATTATTATGTATGTGTATGATTCCAATGTATCAACAACACTATAAAAACATCTTTTCGAAATTAACGAGTAGCCCAGAACAAATCTTAAAGTTCATCACAAAAACTGTACTGAAAGTGTCGCTCTAAGCTCAGTAAAACTACAATAGATCTTATAGCTTATGGTATCCCTCTATCAAATAATATAGTATAGCTATTAATATCAGCCTGTTATACTGCACTTGTAGGTTTTCATACTAGGAAATGAGGAGGTGCCCACCTTGGTAACACCCAAAACAGACTTTCTAGTAGTGGGACCTTATATATCATTTGTGTAAGTCTCTCCTTCACTCAAGATCTTCATTTTCTAAAGTATTAATCGATTTCTAATGCACAGTCGTTATGTATCCAAACGAGATATTGAAAACGATGAGGCCATAAGGGAAACGAGCGTGCAGCAGCGAAATTGTCGCTTTCCCGATGAGAATATTCTGGATGTACATCGATATTATAGCTACAGTGCCTGCACGGTGCAATGCCGCAAGGACAGACAAATGGAACTATGCAACTGTTCAAGTCATTTATCACCCAACTCACCCGATTGGCAGCTCTGCAACATGGACGGTCTGGAGTGTTTGAATCGCAACTATGAAGATCTTTCCGTGATTATTGCCAAGTGGTCACGACGTCGCGGACGTAAAGGACTTGTCTGTGATTGTTTGCCCTCCTGCACCGAGGTGGACATAACTACAGTGCACGACAGCAAGGATAATATCTACGGACAACGGGCTCCAGTTTCGAAAATTGAAGTTGGCCTCATTGAGTTGCCCACTGAGCGTTACAAGCGCAATCTGGTGAGAGGTAAATTGGATTTGGTGGGTAAGTCGAGCACAGTAATGTTTTTTGAGAATGTTTTCTGTTATTAAATGGTTCTCTTCAGTGTCTATAGGCGGCACAACTGGTCTGTTTGTGGGCGCCAGCTTGCTCAGTTTTGTGGAGATCATATATTATATGACCATACGTCCCTATTCCAGTTTTATCTACGAGAAACGGCGACAGTTGCGTTTGCAACAGCTGAAAAGGAACCAGGAATGATCTTCTTCAAGATTTATACAATATATAACCAATATATACATAATCCCAGCACTTCTATATTCTGCACGTTTAAAAATTAATCAAAAGCTTCTCAGAGACTCTGCAACTTAGTAAACTATAAGAAAGTTTTCATTTTATGGTTATAAAAATATAAAAATTGCACCAAAATAATCTAGATGAAAGTTTAAAATAGTGAGTTACGCAAAGTTATGCAACGTATAAGCAAAGAGCTCTTAAGTCGAACGGAATGCTTAAACATTTTAAGGAACTTTCGCAACACAAAAGAGGAAGTGGTAAATTTAGTGGATTATCAATTGAGAAGAGATGAAACTGCCGTAGGGTTTGCTGGCGACTATTACGAACTCACTTTAAACTATTGCAGCGTAAGTTAGAGAAAGAGATGTTGATTTACATTTAAAAATCATTCCATTCACTTTAATTTCTTTCTTCACCTCATCTTCTTCAATTCTATTGCATACTTTCAGGCTGCTTCGAAAGCTTTACAAACGCAGAGCTTTTTTGTCAAGGCTCTGCCGCAGCTGAGCAATGATCTTCAAATGGCTGCATTATTTCGTAAGGAGCACTGTCTCTATGATACCTTGCTAGATGAACTGCAAAAGTATTGTAAATTATTCCAGACAATTCAAATTTATAACATTATCATTCTAGTTTCAACAATTTCGTAGCTAAAATCAAATGGAATCCAAATTGTTATTACACACGCGACGATCTAATTGTGCTGGAAAACCTTAAGTTGTGTGGATATTGTGGCATTAAAGAAACACTGTTGAAAGAGCAGCAACTGCAGCAACTGCTACGCACTGTGGCAGCCTTACATGCAGCTAGTTTGATCTGCGAACAACTAAGGGGAATCAATATTGGATGCGAATTTGGTCATTGTCTGCAAGAGTTTATAGTTGGACCTAACTTGCGCTGGTTCACAACGGGTCTCTTGACTATTCAAGCTGTACTGCGAAGTCTGCCACAATATCAGACCCCCAGGCATCTTAGGTTTATAGACGCAAAGCTAATTGGAATCATGGATCGAGTTTATGAACAGGTTGCATCTTCTACCAAGTACCGCAACTGTTTATGTCATCGTGATTTGTGGGCTGGCAATTTGTTCTTTCCCACAATACCTCAGGATGCAGCAATTCTTGTGGATTATCAGGCCTGCCGCTATACACCTCCAGCCATAGACTTGTGCTTCGTTCTATATATGAATCTAACTCCAATCGATCGACGCCGTGTGGAAATGAAGTGCATTGAGTTTTATTATTCTTGCTTGAAAACGGATCTGGAGGAGTTTGGTCTGCAAGCAAAGGAACTTGTGCCCAAGACAGAACTGCTGCAGTCCTACCAAGAGTTTCGACTCTTTGGTGTAATCTATAGCACTGTAGCCGCCACCACGACAAAGGTGCCACCCTCCTTCGTGACGGACGAATTTAAATTTGTCGATCGCAGTAGAATTATATTGGATTATATGCAGAAGAATGCGAAGTTCCGCAAGGCTATGGAAGACTACTGCGTGGAGGTCTTGGAAATTGTCATGACACTTGAATGATATATGCAGATACATTGCAAGAGTATACTAAACATATAAAATGTCTAAAGATGTACTATACTATCATATGGAAAGGGTATTCGCATCAGTAGTACAACTGAAGAGCGTTCTTAATTAACGTAGACCTTTATGTAATGCCAGAATGTGTGTCGGCAAACACTTGTATTTATATGTATCTAATCGTATCGCGCTATATTCTGCATATGCGAACGCCAATCGGTTGAAAGGCGACGATAACAGAACCGAACGTCTCAGAGAGACTCGGGGACTGAGTAAACTATGAAAATGTTTTTATTTTCGTTCAGTATAATCGTGTTGCGCGGCGCTCACACACGGCAAAATTAACGTGTGGAAAAGTTCTTAAAGAAAATAGAGAAAGAGAGAGGGAGAGACAGAGAGTGAAGAAGAGCACCATATAACGTAATGCAACGTATAAGTAATGCGCTATTGAGTCGCGGGGAATGTTCTACCATTTTGAAGAAGTTTCTAAACGTCAAAGATGATTTTGTTAAGCTTGTGGATTATCAATTGGAAAGGGATAATAGCGCAGTCGGTTATCTCGGCGATTACTATGCTCTGACTTTAAGCTATTGCACCGTAAGTTCTCAATATTGTCGCATTGACTTTCGCTTGAACTTGTCCTAGGCATATCGCGACAATCGGATCGTTTGTAAAACTATAATTATTAATGGATTAAATGGGATCTACGAATGTAAATACGCTTCTTATTTGCACATTGTATGTGTTATCTGGCTCTGAATGCGCTTTATTTTTCCCAGTTTGTAACAATTAGTGAACAATCAAGCTTTCTTTAATGAATAGAGTAAATACAATACTTTTAACTATTGAAGTGAGTATAGTATACTCAGTAAATATTGAAACTGTTGTTTGGCAGTTTATTACCTAGTGACCTTAATTTAAAGTATATCTGTTTTCACTAGTTTGGTTTGTTGTGTTCCGTTTGAGTTGTATTTATACTCTATAAACGCTCTGTTCTCGATGACGAAACGGAGCTAATGAGTCAGTGTTCGTGAGAGCATGTAAACTAAATTAAAAATATCATATGTAAACATGTCCGATTATAGCATTTACATTTATAACGTTTCATGCAAATTTGCACGTATCATCAAAAGTCAAAAATGTTTGCAGTGTAAAGAAAGCGCTTTAAAAACAAAGTAGAATATGATTTAATTAATGTTAAAATATAACGAATTAAGCACTTTTTCGTTGTATATTGATTTAAAACAAAACTTTACTTAATGAATTATAAAATTAAATAAATTTATGCATTCCTTAAGCTGAACTTGACAAAATTGATTGAAATTGAATAAAAGTGTTGCATCTTTTCAGGCTGCCTCAAAAAATACCGTGACGCAGCAGTTTTTTGTCAAGGCGCTGCCCCAGCAGAGCGATGAACTGGAGAAAGAGGCGATTTTCAGTAAAGAGGCGTGGCTATACGAAACATTGCTAGGCGAATTGCAAAAGTATTGTATGTCAGTCTAATTATTAATTTTTTGATTGTACTAATTTCATATAATTGCCAGCTCAAATCAAATGGAGTCCAGTATGTTATTACACTCGCTCCGATTTGTGTGTGTTGGAAAATATCAAACTCAGTGGATATTGTGGAGCCCAGACGACGTTACTAAATGAGGAACAACTTCATCAACTCCTACGCACTCTGGCTGCCTTTCATGCGGCCAGCCTGGTCTACGAACAGCGCAAGGGAATCGATATTGGCCGTGAATTTGGTCATCGCTTATTCGAGATTACAGTTGCACCTAACATCGCTTGGTTCACGACGGGTCTCTCGGCTATACAGACCGTGCTACGCAGTCTATCCCAATACCAGACACCCAAGCATCTTGAGTTTATAGACACCAAGCTTACTGGGATCATGGAACGGGTTTACCAACATGTTTCTACATCCACCAAGTATCGAAATGTTTTATGTCATCGTGACTTATGGGCTGGCAATATTTTCTTTCCCCCACAACCTGAAGATGGTTTACTTCTTATAGATTTTCAGACCTGTCGCTTTGCTCCACCTGCCATTGACTTGTGTTTCAGTCTCTATTTGAACCTGACAACCAGCGATCGACAACGTCTGGAAATTAAGTATATCGATTTTTATTATGATAGATTAAAGAAGGATTTAGAGTACTTTGATCTGCAAGCAGAGAAACTAATATCAAAGGTCGAATTAATGAAGTCTTACAAAGGAGTTCCGGCTGTTTGGAGTTGTCTATAGTGCCTATTGTCGTCACAATCGTTAAGGTGCCACCTTCTTTCGTCACGAATGAATATAAATATATAGATCGCAGTAAAATCATATTGCAATATATGCAAGAGAATGCTGAATTTAGAGAGGCCATGGAGAGCTGTTGTGTGGAACTTATGGACATTGCTATGGTCGACTTATAGCACACAGTCACGTTTCTCTCTCCCATTCCCATGCTACTGTTCGCTGAGCACATTTGTTCAGAAAGAGAGATAGAGAGAGAGAGAGAGAGAGTGGTAGAGAAAGCGATAAGTTTCAGCAAATATATATGTAATGAATATTTTGTATAATTCGAATATCAGTTCTTGTATACTCTATCGAATGAAATGTTGATTATATTTTCATCTTCGCATGAAAACGAATCTATTCCGATAAGCTTATCATTGCTTTATCAGTAAATTATACTTAATCACAAATTTACAATATTATTGTAAATATTATATGAAGACATATGCCCCCCTTTTGAAAGAGTATCTTCAAGTAAGCTCTTAAGTATAGACTCTACAAGGAAAGAAACAGTCTTATGCCATCTGTCATACTTTGCGGACACGAGTCACGATCTGCGATAACGACATGAGTAACGACGACTATAAGCCTATATTGTCACGAGCCAATCGCTTGGAACTCTTTACACGTCAGGAATGTGAAACGATACTCAAGGCTGTGCTGGAGGATCAGAGCCAGAGGGGCAGCCTGACGGAATTTAAAGTTGTGCCAGCTATAGAAAACATTGGATTTCTAGGAGAATATTATCATCTTATATTGGACTATCAATTGGAAGCTGAGACTGAGCAACACACAACTCGACTCTTTGTCAAGTCCCTCAAATACGAAAATGATAACAATGTCTACGATTCATATTTGTCCATTCAAATGAAGGAGGCCAAGCTGTATAGCCTGTTGCTCAATGAGTTGAAACAGTTCTGTAAGTACAATCAATTTGAAATGAAGTGAATAATGAAGTGAATAATGAAGTGAATAATGAATTTATTCTCAAACAGCTAATCAGGTTTGGTGCGCCAAGTGTTACTACACGCGCGACGATTTGTTTGTAATGCAAAATATCGAGGACTTGGGTTATGCACCTCTGCCCGCGGACACGGGTTTCCTAAGTGAAGAACAACTGCGACCAATGCTGAAGGCGCTGGCTACACTGCACGCCAGCAGCGTGGCCTATGAGCAACGTCATCGTGTCACTATTGGAGTGAAGTTTCGCAAATGGATGCTAGAAAAGTCCATTGATCCCGATGTCGATTGGTGGACCACGGGCATTAAGGTAAGTTCAAAGTTCATATTTCCTATTCATAATTTTCCTATATCCTCTTTCACATTCACTTCTCCTTTTGCACAGGCTGTGCTCGCAGTGACGGCAACTCATCCACGCGTGCGTAACAATGCCGCAGCACAGGATTATATTGCGAATGAGCTGCCACGCTATGTGGATCGGGTGTATTATATGGCAAATTCATCGCCTGTCCATCGCAATGTGTTCCTGCATCGTGATGCCTGGGGCGGCAACGTGTTCTATCATCGAGAACGCGCTGCAGATGTGGGTTGTATCCTGGTTGACTTTCAGTTGTGTCGCTATGCACCACCTGCATTGGACTTTCTCATGGCAAGCTACATGAATCTGGAGCCTAAGCAGCGCAGGCTGTTGCTACCACGCCTGACATCCGCTTACCATGAATATCTGTTGCACGAACTAAAGGCAATGGGCATCGATGCAGACCGGGAGCAGTTGAGTCGTTCTGACTTTGACAAATCTCTCGATGACTTTGCCCTCTTTGGAGCCATCTATAATTGCATTGCGGCTACCATATTGCGACTACCCGAGAACTATTTGAAGAAAGTGAAGGATGAGCAACCAGCAGAGTATCATCGTTTCTGCAATGTCGATCGCACCAAAGTGCTGAGCAGCTTAATGCAGCAACACGAAGACTTCAGTCGATACATTTACGATTGTGTTGAGGATTTATTGGAACTGACCTACTATAAACAAGCAGCTTTATAAAGTAAAACGTGGATTTCGGTTATTATATATTTACGAATGAGTCAAGGATTTATTGGAGCTGATATACAAACAGTAAACAATCTAAATGATCATCATTTACTCTTATCTTCAATTCCGTCAATGTTCGTGATGTGTTTACCTGGTAACAAAAGTTTCTTATCAGCATTGAAACATTCATCTTGGAGAGAGATTGTCTTATCGCTAAGATTACTAAATTGTATTAATTCCAGCTGAGATTGTCACGGCATATCTCCCGCAAATAAAAGGGTACACTGAAAAAATAGAGAGTGTAAATAAATATATTAATAGAATAATATTTATGCACTGAGGGTATATTGATTTGGGACAGGAGTTTGCAACGCACCTGAAGAGATTCCGACTCCATTAAGTAAGAATAATAATAAGAATATTAAGAATATATATTATTCTGAATCTAAACTTACTATCGGCAGATTTTTGTTATTTGCCAAGATATTTTATACTTATATTATACACAATACTATTCAATTCTGCACCATTATATATATCTACGATCAACGATGGGAGGAGATAAAAGTCTGCAAGGGTATAAAACTCTTACCTTCCTCATTTCTGTTTATTTATTCCAGTGTAAATACGCCATACAATGAATATATTCAAATAATTTCGACACACACAAATGTTGTTAAACACCCTGCAATTTTTTCTCTCTGTATAGAGATGCAGTGGGTTCATCTAGGACTAGTATCTATGAGCCTGCAATCTCAGACATCAGTACAGATCAGACGTTAAAAGTGAAATCATGAGTCTGCTCAGTCCAGAAGAGTGTCGTCTGATAGCGCTACATACACTTCAGTTAAAGAAAGATGAAGAAGAGACGTTGCTTATATTGGACAGTCAACTTAATGCCGGTTCAAATGAACTTATGGGATTTATGGGGGAGTACTACAAGCTGCATTTACAAGTAAAACACTCTGGAATCGCAAGTCAACAACATTTGCAATACTTTGTAAAGAGTTTACCCTATAAGAATCCACCCCAGAGAGCCGAATGTGAACGCAAGGGAATCTTTCGCAAGGAGACAACTATCTATACGGAAATATTACCCAATCTGCAGAAATATTGTAGGTTTGCCTGAAGGAATATTGATGATAGAAAGCTCAAACTCTCCACTTATTATTCTAGCAAATCGGAAGCTCTTTCCAGAGTGTTACTATAGTCGCAACGATGTCATTGTGCTAGAGGATCTTACACAGAACTTTAGACATATGAAATCGGGGGAGGTTTATACGCTCGAGCATTATAAATCGGTACTGGATAACTTGGCGTCGCTTCATGCGGCTGGCATTGCGTGGGAAGAGAACGAAGGACTTAATATAGGAGAACGTTATAATGATGTGTTAATCGAGTTACTGCTGAGCACACAGAATGAATGGTTTACCACGGGCTTAAAGGTGAGCTTAACCCTCAAATCGTATATAGAATATTTAACTATAGAAATTACCCAAATAGGGCATTGTTTTTCTAGCCTCACGTCATCCAAAATATCAAACAGAGACGGCACAAAAGTTTATCAAGGAGCAGCTCTTTCAACTGCTGCAGCAAACTGAGAAATTGGTAGAGCCCAGCAGTACTATAAGGAATGTGTTCTGTCATCGAGATACTTGGGATCGTAATATATTCTTTGGCTTTGCCAATGAAGATCAAAGTATACCCAGAAGCTGTTGTTTTGTCGACTTTCAGTTGGCCAAATATTGTTCTCCATTGCTGGACGTACTCTTTCTTCTCTATATTGTTCCCTCGGCAAGCCAGAGACATCAGATTTACGATCAGTGCCTACAGCATTATTATAATTGTCTACAAGCTGAGTTCCTTCGCTTGGGATTAACTACGGATCTCATGAGTTGGGAGATCTTTTTGCAAGAGAGCCAACGCATTCGTTTCGCGGCTCTTACTATGATGGCATTAACTGAACCTCAAACCAAATTGTCACCAGAAATATTGAATAGATTACGCTCTGAAGAAGCCCGAGAAGTTAGACTATTATCTCAATTGCGATCGCACTGAGCTCTATGTGAGAGTTATGAAATTGCAGCCGGGCTACGAAGAGACGATAATGGCGCCCCTTGAAGAACTTCTAGATTACCTCATGGATAATCAGAAGATCGTTTTATAAAATATTATCAAAATGGAAAGCATTCTAACTTCAATTAAATTTGCATTGTTTATTATCGAAACTAGAACTAACAATAAATAGATTTGTTTATGTTGTAGATACAAACTAACTAGAAATGGTGGCGCACATAAAGAGTTATATAATACTCGCTTAAAGCCGGATTCCTCCTCGTTGTATATAGTATATGGTTAGTATATTGAAAAGCCTAGCTACGTTTAAAAAGGCATCGCCGTCTAATCAGTCCAGCAATCCTCGTCGGCATCATCTTCATCGTAATCGCGTACATTGAAATCCTCATGGAATAGATCTTCGCCCTCCTCTTCGGAGGACTCTGACTGTCATCTAAGCCCGCTAACACGCTGTGGCAAACTAATCAGCGCCTTGGGCGGACGTGGCATTCGTATGCTGGTCGAGGCGGCAGCGCCAGCAGCCGATGTGGATGACGAGGAGCCTGTCGTCTTGCCCGACACACTGGGAATCAGTTGGGCATTCAATATGGTTGTGTGCTCAAAGCAATTGCAACAATATTTATCACATCGCAGCAATAGAATGAGTCCACCCAGCAGCCAGACGAGTACGCCGGGCCACGAGTGCACGGCACAGGCGGAGAAGAGCACCACGCTGAGCAGCAGGCAGAGGCCGCAGAGCACGGGGCTCACATTGATGACGCTGCCCGTGTACTGCGGTATAATGCCCATCATCAGGGCCACGATGAGCACGCCAATGGCGCCAGTGAACGCAGCAGGTGCCCAGTGCAGCACCAGACCAGCCACGCACAGCGCAATGCCCAATCCGATGACGATAATGGAGAATATTGTCACACGCCATGAGCTAACAGTGGGAACACGCACACTGCGCTCCAAGGGACCAGCCGTGGTGACCTAAAGAAGGACGTAGATTTGTTGAGATTTACAGCAATTGAGCAGGGATTTCTATCGACTTTTACCTTTATCTTTTGCCGATATTCATCGACTATGGCATCGATATCCGTTGAGGTATCCGAGTCGCTTTTGTCAAACTTGTCGGGGTACTCAAAGTCAGAAGCCTGCAAGGAAAGTAATAAAGAAAGTGGGGTGGAAGAGTATTATAACTTTGTGCCAACCGAATATGTATGAAACAGGCAGCAGGAGGCGTGGCAGACACCACAAACTATACATGTATACGAGGTGTGTTCAAAAAGTATCGCGAATTTTGAATTTTCGCGGGTTACGTATAATCGAATTTCGATTTTTTTTGTTTTGTTACGTTGGTACACTTTTCCCGGACATCTGAACCAAGTTTCAAGTATATATTTTTTGTTTGGTTGTGAGAGGCGTAAAGGTTATAAGTGTTTTGCGTGCTCGCCAATTTTTGCTTTTTTCGGTCTTGACTCACATGTGCTCTTCCATTGGGACAATTGAGGTTTGGTTCCGATATCATAACCATATACCCATAATTCGTCACCAGTTATGACCCTTTTGAGGAAATCTGGGTCATTCAAAAGAAAATTCAAAATTCGCGATACTTTTTGCACACACCTCGTATTCTTAATCTGCATTAACAGCCGAGGCAAACACACTCGACTGTAGCTTTCTTTATCATCTCTTCTCTCTCTCTCCTTCTGTCTCTGTCTTCTCTCTCTCTCTCACTCACCGGTGGCTCTCCATCGGACAATATGGTGGACTCCACATCCCGTCCCTCGCGCTGTGGACAAGGCGACGTTGGTTCGCCCAGCAACAGCCACTCCTTCTCCAGCTCTGGCTTATTGCGTTGCTTGTTCTTTGGCTTCTTCTTGGCGCCACTGTGCTTGGGCAAACTGATATTCCAGAGACTGCGTTTGAGGCGACTGGAATTGCTGGTGCCGGCGCTGCTGCTGCTGTTGCTGTTGCTGCTGCTCTTGGCAATGGGCGCCGTGGAGAGGCGACTGTAGGACAATGAGGACTCGCTGCTGCTGGGCTGCATAAATTTAGGTCTGTAGGGAATGTAAAGCAGATAGAAGGCACGCAAGAAGACGGAACTAATATGACTGGCTGCCAAAGTGTAGCTCAGATGTTGCAAGGGGCAGGCAAAGGCCAACATGCAACACAAGCTGCCGGCGAGGAACACAGCCAGCACAGGATTGCCACTGTCGGAGCTCTCGTAGCTTATTTGCTTGGACAATATGCGCCACTCTGAGGTGGCCAGACGCACCACCAAGCCGTAGAGCTCGGGAAAGATTTCCAGAAACGCTGCCGAGCTGGTCAAGAGGATCATACACGCGGAGGCTGGCACCAGCTTGTGGAAGCCACTCTCGTCCAGTATGTTGAAGAGCGGCACAGCCACGTAGTCCTCACGGGATCTGCTCGCAAGAGACTTCTTATTTGCATGATATAATTTGAGGATTCAAAAGGGTTACCTACTTGAAATGCACCACAGTGGACAGACAGATGGCCGTGAGCAGCAGCGATATGCTGACCAGGGCTATGACCAGTATAGCTGTGACTCTCCCGCTGCGATACTGCTGGGGCCAAACACTGGGATAGGCGTAGGTAAGTAGTGCACTGGATAGAAAGAACTGTGAAGAGAGACAGAGCAGAGGAAGAGAATGAGCGAAAATAGCTTATATAGTTAGATAACTGTGAAGATAACAAATATTGTAGAATATCTCCAGATTTGCTGGGATAAGATACAGAAATATCTGAAGAAAGGAAAGAATAATCTATTAATAATATAGAGAGATAGAGAAATATCTGAACCAAGGAAATAATAATCATCTCCATTACGTTGTATTTGCCGATCTGTTAATTGACAATAACTCCACAGAAATGCAGACGTGCTAGAGCACCCTAAAGACGATTGCTGATTAGCAATCGAAATCGCAAAGAAGAAACCAAAATTGAGTTTATTATTTTTCTACTACTAACCTTGAGCTGCAATGATGATAAATCTTCTATTTATCATTTTTACTCTAGTATCTTTTTCTATCTCTCAATTTTCTGTTGTCTAGCACTATTTTATTGTATTTAAAAGGAAAAATCCTTTATTGTTCTGATGTCATTATAAGAAATAGCAGATGTGCATCAACAAGAGACAGCTTAAAGAAGATATATTTACATTTTCTATTAGCTTTATAAATGGAAGAACAGTTCTTGTGTTTCAGTTTCAACTATCAGTTACTTCTTCATTGCATGGTTCCGATATAATTAGTTATACCTGAACCTATGTATTTTCCTTTAGGGTTTTTTATACTCTTAGCAAGTGTTATCCAGGATTACGTACAAGGTAAGAGACTAAGAGAGCATACTTGCAACCAAGTTCGAATAACTAGAATACTATTATTGTGTGGGATAAAGCTTTATATTTAGAATATATATTTAGAAGATAAATATCGATAGATAAAAGTGAGACATATTGTTAAAGACAACTATGTTAAGTAGTATATTATTAATATACAACCCTGTTTAGTCTCAAGCTTCCTTGCTTTTTTCAAAGTTACCAGTTCTATATACAAATTGTTTGCTACTCTACCAACCCATAATATTCTTGCTGGGGCATTATCCCCACTTTGTCGATGCATAATAAACAAAAGTGAAAAACAGCTGCAAAAGTTCCGTAATGTTTTTGGTTCTGCTAGACGTCATATACATCAGCACCGGAGAAGGTTTACAGCACTGAAAGAAACTTTGACTTGACGTGTCATAATCAAAAGCTTATATCCTGCGGCGGCTTCAATTGCCGCAAGTCACGCAGCAATGCGAGGCAAAAATCGATGGAAAAACTACAGGGAAAGAAACTATGAGCACAGTGCACTGACCCAATAAAGAGAACACTTGCAGAGCATTTAGAGAGAGAGAGAGGGTGGGAGAGGGAGGTAAGTGGGGTAGATTAGGGTAGCAACTGGATCCACTTACGCTGCTAATGCCATTTGGCTGAAAGAAATTCTCCGACCAGGCCAGGAAATTGCCACGCCACCAGCCGACAGCGCTGAGAATTGCATTCAGTCCAAACATGCCGAGTGTCATGAGCAAACTGAAGGCCTTCGAGTGCTAAGAACGAGTTAAGAAAGTTAGGGTATCTCGATTGTCAATATATATTATATGTGGACTCACCTCTAGACCCAGCATGAACATGCCCGTGACCAAAAAGACAACGGCAACGCCAAGCACATCGGGCCACGGCTCGTTGGCAGGTGCATTGCGGCCTAAAAGTATGCAACAGAAATTGTACAACTCATTTACAGGGCCGGCCCATGCTATTAGTCATACCCAGTATAAGTATACGCGCCAGTCCGCCAGTCATGGCATCCAGACAGGCGCTCAGTGTGCGTGCCAGTGCTGCACAGGCACACATGGCAGCCAGTGCATCCATCCAGGTGGCCAGAAAGAGGCAGCCAAAATCGAATTTGTTGGTCGCCCGCACATAGGGCATCTGTAGGCTGCGGAGGCTCGACTTGCAGCGCGCTAAAGACAGGGAATACATACAGTAAGTCTAGGGTAGTCCTGGTATTCTGGTGCTGCACTCACCTGCCATGGCGCCGTAGACCGTGGCCAGCAGCGTGGCAAAGAGCAGGCCCGGTGCGGCTGCCTCATTGTAGGCAATCAGGTAGGCAAGGACGGTGGTGCCCAGCGCCAGACGAGCGCCGCTCCCGCTGCACAGCGCATCCAGCAAGCTGCAGCAAGAGTTAAGCCACAGAAATTAATTAAAGAAAGCCGAGTCAAGCAAACGTAATTAAAACTTAATTTGCAATTCGACAGACAGTTTTACTTTTTGCGGTTTTGTCACCTAGAACAAACAGTGGGGAAGGAGGGAGAGAAAGGAAGGTAGGCAGGCAGAGGAAGGTAGATGAAAGAACAGACAGACAGGGAAACAGACAGAGGGACAGAGAGAGTTATGTAGATGGACAGACTGGGGCACAGATGGAAGGGAAGACAGGCAGACGGAGGGACAGACAGAGAGACAAAAAGACATAGAGGCAGGCACACAGTCAGAAGCACACACAGGGTGATCGGGTGATAGATAGAAGGGTAGACAAAGGGACAGGCAGGGAGAAGGGATGTACAGCCTGGGAGATAGACATGCAAAAGGGCAGACAGTTGCCCAAGCAGCTGTAACTTTTTGGCGCCAAGCTGACGAGTTGACCAATGTGGGCAACTTGTGGGTTGTGGTTGGGTTACAGTTTGGGGCATCTCTGTTTGCATGACTCATCTGACATTGTATGTGTGTGTCTTTGTGTCCTGCTTTGGTATCCCATTACGGCATTTCAATGGAAATTTTATGCTGCCAGGCCAATTTGCTGTTAATCGTAATTCGTATGCACAATTCCCCCCTAATTACATGAATAGCCCAACGTAATTGCATGACAGGGACTGGGAAAGTTGGTCAAACAAACTGAAATAATTACACTTTCCCTTGTAGAACACCCCCTTGCTCTTCTTCATTAAGAATTTATCTGCGTTTCGCTTTACATTTTACTGCGAGTTGAGGCTATTTTTAGGTCGCAGCTAGACAGGCGAATAGTGTGCAAATATCACTCATCTATTCGCTATCGTGTGCATGAGTGTCAGGCAGTCTCTTCCTCCTTCCTCCTACCCCTTCTCCTCTGTTGTTTTGTTTGCTTTACTCATTCAATTTGACAAAGTGCGTGACCAGAGTCAATGAATTTTCATAATCTATTGAGTTCGTAATTGCAATTATATTAATTGCACTATATATAGCTAGATATATGTATCTATATAGAGAATACAAATAAGCTTCATTATTAAATTGCGAAGGAACTGAAAGCGACATGAAAAAGTTAACGAAAAATATGAAATTTATTTTGATTAGACAATTATTATTATACAATAATTATATTGAGCCAAAAGTACACTAAGAAAATTCATGGTAAACTCTTTTCAAAGTAATTTATTCAAATGAAAATAAACTAATATTAAACAGATCTCAAGTTAATACAGATTAGTAAATTATTTATCTCCATTTAAGTAACAAATGTTCTCCCCAAAGAATGCCAAATAACTTCAACTCTTTCAGTGTCCCCTCAACCATTGCACATTACACATACGCACTGTGGACCGAGCGACACAAATTTGTAACGCAAACAAAAGTCAAAGGGAAGAAAAACAAAAGGAAGAAGAAGAAGCAAAAACAACGAGGTAGACGACTGAGCAGCGCCAGTCAGTGTGACGCCGACATAAACATGGAAATGAAGCAGAGGAAGGAGGAAAAGAAGAACAAAACAAGCAGAGATAGTCAGAGACACGTAGGGAGGGGACAGGAGGTGATAGAGGGGGTGCAGGCAAAACCCACACAGGGCAATCAAAAATCAATTTATTGATTACACACGACTCGAGTGGATAAATCACAATATCAAAACGTCAGCCAACGATGTGTGTGTGTGTGTGTCTATCGGGACATGGATGACATGGCAATCGGTCTGGGTGGGTCGGGTCTGTGTATCTGGCTGTGGGCTCAGTGGGGTTGGCCTACCTGGCGCTCGACATGCTGCTGCCTGCGACTGAGTTACGTTTGTTGGCTTCCTGCCAGCGCAAAGCTCTCAAGTGTTCAGTTTCTAGCAGCAATTCACATTTATCTGTAAAGTCTCTTTATATAGTACTTATATGTTTGCTATATAGTATTAAGATCTTTATTAAATCGCTTGCGATTCACTTGATGTGTCACTTGTGGCCTGGCATTGCCATTAATTAGCCAGCCAGTCGACGTGGCACGCGTTAACGCCTTGCTACAGTGGGCCAAATACCACAATCAACTGACAAATTGTCGTAACTATTCACTGCCCGCCTCGCCTCGCCTCGCCTCGCCTCGCCTCGCCTTTTCTGGCCTCGACGCACTTGGCCAACCACTCACACGTAATCCGCGCGAGATTCTCGCACTAACCCGATAAACAATGTGCACCCGTCGTCACGCTGCACTCTCGCAAATTGGCCGCAATTGACTGAATGCTCATTTGAAGCTTTCCCACATTTTGTGGCAATGTGAAAGCTTTCCACAAGCTTCCTCTCGATCCTGCGCACTGAGGATTGTTTACGTTTGCGTTTACAGTTGGTTTCACATCTGTTTGCGCTTTGCCCTTCTGCTCTTTGATGACCAATTAGTCAGTTGACTGAGAGGGGTCGGAGGGGTGGAGGGGGCTATGGGAAAGGTGTTACGGTGTAGGGTGTAAGTGGTACTAAACAAGAGGTATAACTATGGGTTGCTTCGTTACCTTTATGTTGCTCAAGTGTCTCTTCTTTTGGATCGCTAGCGCGCTTTTTGTTGGGGAAACTCAAAAAATTCTCAAGCTCAACTCTCAATTTAATTTCAGAGATCAGTTACAAAAACCTGTATACGACTATGTTAGATTAACTTTACTGGTTGTTCTGATTAAGAATATGTGTGAGGGTCATTCCCGTTTGCAGCGACACGTGTAGCACATCGTGACAAAATGTAAAACACAATTGAAGGTTATAATAAAAATTGTTTTAAAATTAGAATTACATTTTATAGAAACTTTAACGAGTGCTGCAATTAAAAGGCACTTTAATTAAGTATAAATCTAATTTGGCTGAAAACATAAAGTGAAAATATAATGCGGAACGCGCCAGAGATAAATGTGTAAAAGATTTGAAGTCAGAACTCGTTGCTCACTCTTATAGTCTCTCAATACTTGAATGGAAAGGTTGTTTGAGAATTGAGTATCGTTTTGATAAATAGAACTTTTAAATTTGCATAGACCGACCATAAAATAAAGTAATGCAAAATAGTTTGAAAGTGAATCTATTGAAGATCTGTTAAAATTCACAACAAACACGATTCACAAAATGTTCTTCCACATTAATTGCCAAATATTTTCCGTTTCTTATCACAAACGAGTAGAATAAACATTGGAACAGTTCACTTAAGAGATACTATATCATCTGGCGCTATTTCGCAGTTCAATGTCAGACGTGAATAATAAAGGAGAATAGAAGTTCATGCGCTGTGTGAAAATGACACCCACATGGAATGTTAAAATTCTAGATAAACAAACAAAAAGATTGTGCTAATTCGGACTAACGTCAAGGCATAAATTTAGAACTCCACAGACGGTACTGGGAAATGTGAAGTTTTATTAATGATTTGGGCATCGATAAAGAGAATGGTGTATAAACTGGTTTATCAGGCTGGACGAGAGTGAAACAAGTTCCCGACAGACGCATACCAGACGAGCATAATGAACATTGTCTCCAGCAGATCACTACAATAACGACATTATGTATTATTTATTTATCAAAAAAAAAATATATATATAAGCAAGCAAGCTACAGTGGAGTGTGCTCGACTGTGATATATTCGCTACCCAACTGACTAAAACAATTTCTGAAATATAGAACTTCTATTTTAAGCATTTTTGTTGCATACATTGCAGGGAACGGCTTGGAAATCAGTACCTCATTAAATTATTTCTTAAATAAATTCAGTGTTAATTATGCGATTGCAATAAAATTTTCGGAAATCGGATGATTATTAACGAAGCTATGATGTTTGTAAGTTCGAAAATGGACATGGTAAACACCAAAATTAAGGGTATTTTTTTCGATATTTTCCACAATTTCCATCGTAATCACTTTTTGGAGGACTTTTCATACTACATACTTTTGACTATCTTTATCAATTAAAGTAGAAATATCAAAATTGATTGAAATAATGATACATTTATTCACATCAAATGTGGTAGCTCTAGCTATTAAAGTCTCCAAGATACCAACGGACAGCCAGTTGACACAAAGTTATAATACCCTTCTACCCTATGGGTAGCGGGTGTAAGACCATCTATTTGGGAAAAATTCACAGAGTCTGAACTATTTTTGACATGATCTTACTTGAGCTTTGGTTTTTGTTTTCGCTTGAAGCTGCGGTCATTTAACACTCGTCGAAGCGACGACTCCAGCACTCGACCTTCCCCTTTTGGTTATTATGAGTTTTGTTTTTGTCTATTTACCGGCAAGATATATGTGGGTAATATATCTGTTTATAGCTCGGGCTTTGGGCACACATGTGTTAATGCCGCACAGCCTCAGCTGTCTGCTTGGCCTTTTTACTTATGATTTGCCTGCTAATTTAATTAAAAACTCATTTAATGAGCTAACTCTCGAGTGGAGGTTATTAAAGTGAACTTTACGTAGAGTTTGGACCAAAATAAATGTATAAATAGGTGCTCGGGGCATTTCTTCAAAGCTAGCTGACATCATAAGCGAACAGCAATTGCAGGTAATGTGCATATACCCAGTAAAAAGGTAGTCCTAATGAAATGTAAGTTAGCTACAGTCATTTGAAAGAGAGACCAATTAAGATGAAATTCGGTATTCATATTTAGCTAGAAAAACGCTAGGTTTATGTCTAGAAAGAGTGCAAAAAGCAACCGCAGATAAGCGGATGTCTAAACACATAATGCTATATAGCTCTGCTCTACAGCGTAACTTCTAGTCGAGCCCACTGCTCATATTTACATAATCATCTTACACACCCCTTAAGCATTTAGATCTCTATCGATATGTTACAATATTCCCTTGTAAATTTGCATATATTTTTCAAAAGATACATGGAAAAGTTTTCAAAACCTGTTCAGATTCTCTTTTTCTATTGCTATCTCCTTCTTATTAGCAGGTTTTGTCTTCTGGCTATTTGATTTGTTTTTAATTTTTAGTGAGTGTCAAAAAGCATCGAGCTTGTAAGTGGTAATTGAGAAGGCCTTAAAGAAAGGCCGTGAATAATATTCAATGTCATGTGTGATGAAAGAGTTGAGGTTTTATTTGATTCGAATTTGGAACTGGAAAGAGTTTGTCGGTACTGGTTGGAGATATATTCATCAAATTTGAGACTGGAAATCTGAAATCTAAACGTCAGTAAGATCAATCAAGCTATAATTAAACCCCCGCATAATAAAATATTCGGAGAATATGAGAAATAAACAAACCTGAATAATGATTTACCGATTGTCAACATAAATAATTTTCGAAACATTCTCAATTATTTGTGGCTACCTGAAACGCAATTCGAAAACGAGTTTCATTTCGAAAAGCTCACGGAATTTAATTGCTTCTTAGATCCCGGTACTCTTCGCTTGAGATAAGAGTTAGAAATATCGTGAATTAAAATATAATTAACACTTCGGAACATATTTGGAATGTGTATTCTGCAAATACAATAGTACCACGCGCAGATCCAGAAACATTTCCTGCTGACGACCTTGAAGATTTCATCAATAAGCACATATTATGTTTTATGAGTTCGACAATAATTTGTGAGCTTATAATTATTGTCATACCTAATGTTGTAGAAATAATGATGAAAAATGCGCTGTTCTAATCAAATGGGCCATCAATAAAGCAAAAGACAAGGGAGATTGAGTTGGCGAAGCTAAGATACGCTAACTGGATCCATTACCCAACCGATACATGATATAAAGATGATAATGTAAAGATGATATTTAAATAAAGAATGTTGATTTCGATTCCGAATCAATTTGATAAGTTAAAAGTTGGGATATATATTATTTATAATATACCATAACTCATTACCAATCAATATAACCTTCTGGCAAGGGTATATGCCTATAAGCCATAACAATATATTTAAAATAAACCAAACTGAAGCCTCAACATGAGGTCTCTAAGTCATCGTCCACTTGGCATCATGGCGCACATGGTAGAAAACACGTTCTATGGAGACTCAGCCGGAAGTTCGCAAGCTCCTCATTTCGCAAACGAGAATTCTTAACGCTTCGAGATGCCGAACACGCATACACGTACAAATCTGGTTATTATTGTTCTGTTCGTGTGAGGAAGTAAAATAGGTTAAAGTTCGGCTTTGGTTGTTTAGCTGTTGGCGCCGCAGCGCGAATCTTTGACAAATGGCCACAATCGACAAATTGCGTTAATTTCGATAAGTAGTTCTAGCGGGTTTTTTATTTCGCTGCGCACCAAGGTCGGGCATTTACTTTGTTCGATAGAGTTGTGTTGTGGATACCCAATAGGCTTAAAATTGATCGAATTGATCTTATCACGTTCTCTATGTCGACATTTTTCTTAGGTATTTAAAGATGCAAATGCAAAACAGAGGGTATTTGCTAGTCGAGAACATTATTTCTTTTCCTTTTTTTACTTCTCGGATTAACATATTTTTAGCGCGCGGTCAACAGGGCACGAGGTTAAATTGTTTATGCAATATTTAGGAGAAGGAAATAATTTCGGCAGAGAATGTTGTTATTTTGCAGCTAATTAGGCGGAAATTATTAATAATATTTTATAAAAATACGTCAATTAAATATTAAACTTTAAAATTTCAAATAAACAAATTAAGTCGAGTTGAATTTTTGCAATAACTGGCAACGCTGCCAAACAGCTGATCAGCCGGCCTTGCACTCGCGCTTACACTCTCTCTCTTTCCTGTAAATCCTGCTTGCCAAAACAACCACCAAAAACGAGCGCAAATCACAGCTGATTTGCGTGCCCTCTCTCTCGTTTGCTCTCTTCATGCAGTTCTTATTGGCAGCGCGTGCGTTGAAAATGTCACTCTCTCTCTCACGCATTTTGATGACAAACGAAGTGTGGAAGCAGTAAAATAAAGTAAATCCAATGCAAATAGCAACGAAGTGAATTTTAAAAAGTATTGCACAAAATAAAACAAAGTAAAATTAGCATATCTGCACACATTAATCGCAATCGATAAAAATGACGATAATTAGCTTTCCCACGCGCGTGTTGCCAATTGAATTTTCAACTCAAAACGGGCACTTAAAGTATTGCTGTGTGTGTGTGTATTCGTGTGTGTGTGTAAACATTGTGAAATTTGCCGTTTAAAGTGCCGTTAAATGCCAATGTGTAAATAGAGTGCATATTATTACATGCATATAAGTTCGACATTTAGAAGTGCCTACAAGAGTCTTCAAAAAACTCGAGTGGAGTCTGCACGTCTGCAATTTAATGCAATTCACGATGTGCGCCCAACTTCATGTCCTCCCCTTCGGCACCCCCTTGGCATCGGCGCTTGCCACATTTTGCAACCTCATCTTGCAGCTGACCACACTGTGTAGCACTGGTGCTGTTGGGGAATGGCCTTAAATGTTTTTTATACGTTTTTTGACCCAAAGCTCGATCGACTGACTCTCTTTGATTCTCGTTTCAAATGCAAAAAACAAAAACGCGATAAAAAACGCACGTAAACAAAACGCACACTAAAAGATCAAGTCCAATACGCGATATTTTCATGCCTATGAAATGTGACGAAATCGACAAGAATTGATAAAAATAAAAAACAGGCAAAAAAATAAAAAATCACCACTGTAATTTGCATAACGAGTTTGCACTCGTTCAATTACTGCATGTGAAAACGAGAAAGAATATTTGCAGAGTGCCGAAATGCAAATACCCTTGAAGTTCATCTTAAACTTCAGCAATATTATGCTAAAATTGATTATAAATAATGTCTTTGTTTCGTCATAGTTTTGGTATTTTTTGAAGCATGATTAAGAATAATTATAATGAGCTGTAGGCTATTATATATCTTTGTTTTTGTTAGTCTACAGAGTATCTGAGTAGCAATATCAACATGCACACAAAAAACTCGGGATTGACTGGGAAAAAGGGGATAAAAGAGACTAAAAAAGGAACAACAAAATAACATAAATGACGTGAGTGTGTGCATAATAATTTACTTTCGTTTAGCATCCGTTTTGGTACGCGTGATTCACAAACATAAATCAGAGAATCAGACTTAAAGGAAAGCGAACAAGTGGGGGATGCCAATTAAATACTTTGTATATGAGTTGGGAAAGCAAAGACACAGATAAGCCTAATAAACCATAACTTATGAACTATACAGTAACTGTTGAGTAAGTAGAGCTGATGGAACGAAGACATACCCTTGAATAAAAACCAATTATGATGTAATGCAGTTGTATACTATATAGAGAACATATTGAACAAGGAAGAAACGTTTATTAGGGTGTAATAACTATAGAATACCTTGTGGAATTAAAAAAAAAGCACTTAAAGTTGATAAATCAATGTAATCTATAATAATCCGTTAACAATAATCCCTTTCAAGTAAAATACGACTAGGGAAAGATCTAATACTGAAATCACTAGTATTAAGTTGAAATATTTAACAAAAAATAAAAATTTTCATAACATAAACTCGACCATGGGAAAACTTACCACAAGAAAGAATAAAAATATGATAAAGGGTCTGTCGGACCTACTTTATAATATTTTCTACACAAACAGCAGTCATAAAACTATGTTGAAAAGTGAAAAAAGATATGTATATCTCGGGTTTATTTGCATAGGTAATGGCCCAATTACTGATAAAAGAGATTGCGAAAGAAAGATAATATAATATATAACATGGTGCAGACAACTTGCAGACACTGCGTGCCCGCAACTCATTAGCATCTCTTGAGGCGCTTGACAAAACAAAAGGGCTTTTGAGTAATAAGTTTATAATTAGCTAATGATCATTCATTATGATGTCTGCGCTAAAAGTTATTATAGACACTCTCAACTTCACTTATCATAAATGCAGAAAAGCAATTTATGTTCAAGTGCATTTAATGAGCTTGCATAAGCCAAAAGCCTTTAGGGCTTCCTTCTAATGCTGCTATGAAAGCTTTCAGAAAGCAATTTAGTAACAACAGCAACAACAACACAGAAAGCTTTTCATTAGATTACAGCAAAAGAGTTAAGAGTGAAGCGATAAAAGAACGCAAGCTCGCATTGCGTCGTGTGAAACTTGAAGAAAAACAACAACAAAAAACAGCTGAAACGGCGCCGAAGCTTAAGCTGTTGCCGCGTGACGTCACACAAGCTAAGCTTCGGCGACGACAGTGACGGCGCTTCGTCGCTCAGCCGGCAGCGACGTCGACGTCAACGCTGGCGATATCCAATAGCGCCCCAAAATAAGAAGTCGAATTTCATTCCTTTCGTTCAAATTCGTTTGCTACGCTCACGAGAGCGGACGTGCAGCGCGGAAAATCAGAGACAAAATAAAAAAAGAAACGCAAAAAAACATAAAGCATAATAAAGGCAACACAAAACACACGAAAACGAACAAAAAAAGAAGTAGAAAAAAAAACTAAGTAAGATTTCGTTAACTCGCCGTTGTTGTTATTATTATTACTGTTATTGTAATTGTTGCTCGCCTGTGTTTCGTTATTATAAAGCCAAACAAATTGCCCGGCTAACAAAAAAGTGACGAAAGAGCATTCAATGTGACCAGATTACAAATAAAATAAATAAATAGAAAATCATATTTAATTTCAATTCAATTCTAAACAGAAAATCAAGTGCAAAATAATCGTGTAAAATTCCCTTTAAAATGGTGAACAACAACAACAACAATAACAATAATCAGCAGATAGATGAGAAACCGATCTCAAACGGACATGCGCCTTTTAAATGGTAATGGCAGCACAGTGGGCGTGGCAGCGTCCCCACCTGCAGCCGATATCACTTGGCGTCAAAGCCTTTGGAATAGTTGGGATGCCTTTGCGGACGTCATGTGGTTCATCATCTGCAGCATTGGCTTTATACTTCAGGTAAGATTCCAAGAAAGATTCGTGGTAGATTTATATGAGCTCATGTCTGGAGTGGTTCAATGTCATGGTTTGTGTGTTTTTGGTAGTCTTTTCTTTATTGTTTTATCGCGCCAAAAGCCCTCGAGAGGTTTTTTATTCATGTCAACAGATTTAAATTGTTTGATCTTTGTTTGGTCTTATCTTCCTTGTTGAATTAACAATATTGTGTGATCTTTTGAGAAGTTAAATAAAGACGGATAGTTACTTAAATACTAAAATTCTTATAGAAGAAGAATATATATTATTTGAGACAGTTGTTAGAGTGTAAAGCACTTTATTAAGTTAAACTGCATTAAAGTAACATTGTGTTTATCGGATTGAGTGATTATTTAACTAATAATTATTTAACTACGAGTATTAGAGAAAAGAGCCCACTGACTGTGGCGCAATGAAGAAATGAGAGGTAGGAAACCGATATATAAGAATAGAGAGAAGGAAACTATCAAGGCGGTTGAGGGCAATGACAGATTGCCGTTTAAGGAGGGTGGTTGAGTCTTTTTAATCTTTAAAAGTCAATCCATTGCGACTCGCTGCTCATAACCTTAAATAAAATATGGACAATCCATCCCATCATGCCCCAATATATAAATAACTAGAGTATATTAGATATATCTATTATCCTCATCTTTCTGAGCAAACCTGAGAAATATATCTTTCATTTCTGACAAGGTCTTTGCCATTATGTTATGCATAGCGGAAGATCATAATTGTTAGCGTTATAAATTGGGTTGCTTACTACATTACAAGGTTGTTGAAGTAAATTAGCTTTATAGCCCAAAGAAAATAACTAAAAAATTAGACACACATTAATTTTCATATAAAAAATGTTATCTGTTTATTTATTCATTTAAGGAAATTATTATAATATTTAATTTCCTTCAAGCTACTTCCATGACAATAGAACCATATAGAATAACTTCTATATCTATTTTTTTTATATATATTTGAATATAACCAAGTTATAATTACTTCCCAAAAACTCTCACACTTTGACCTATAAACACTGAACCCTCTTAAAGTAAACAGTGCAATTTATAATCTAAAGTGTTTACATGATAAATGAATTGAATTAAAACAAGTTTCATTTTTTTTACCTTATCCTTGTGCTGTCATATTCGCGTACTGCCCTCTGGGTCTGCCTGTCACTGCAACTGTTGGCGGCTTATCTGTCCAACTCTGTCAGCTTTATCTACCTTTTTATGGCTGTCAACACAAATGACACGCGCACGATCAGTTCGCATTAAATCTGCAAGGGAGTTTGAGTAACTACCGATATAAAGCTAACTTGTTGCTCGATTAATTTGTTAATTTAAAGACAGTTTTGGAGATGAGTTCAACTTGTATATAGACTGAGAAGAGACACACTTTACATATACTGCACACTAAAGAACTAGAATGAACGAGGCTACACAATCTCCGCACAATTAATACGAAATTTCCCCACAGAAAGAATATAGAAGCAAATTCTTAGCACAGTATTATACACTGTAAATATTTGTCTAAATCTTAATTTACTCTTTACCGCAATCAAACTACTTCAACTTGTTTGGTACTATAAAATATTTGCATTATTAAATCGCATTTAAAATCGCATTAGATAAATAAACAATCAAAGTCAAAGTTCAATTTGCTTCATCTATCAATAGTATTCAAGACACGTAGAGCTTGTCTATTTATCTCCCTAGCAATTCTATTGGATTTAATTAAAACTCATAGCTAGAGAAACCGAATCCATTGTGTAAATTGAGAGAGATTACACAGCTGAGATTGACGGGGCACTAAACGTTTTGCTGCCTTATCGCGATCTGCTGCCACAAAGGGCCACAAAGCGCAATTGAAATTTAACGCTTGTTAACAAAGAATTTCGTATATTAGGCGAGGGAATTTTTCTCTGTTTTCCCCTCCCTTTTTTTTGTAACTTGCTGCGGCTTTATAAACATATTTCACTTGGATTACATAAGCGAAAAATATGTTTAAAGTTTTTGTCTGTTGCCTTTTGTTGTTGGGCCACATAATTATTATATATTTTCTCTTCGGCAAATTATAACCTTTTCGACGGCGTTGCGTTGTCTGTCTGTGTGTTGAGATATGATCATTATATGGCATGTATATCATGTATATTGCTGGTATCTTATTATGCATGAGTGCCAGCCAATTGACGAGGTAACTCTGCTTTACTAACAAAGATGATACAAGCAAGTGAGGGAGGGAGGGCTAGAGGAGTGCGAGAAGGCAGAGGGGTGCATAAAAATGTTGACATTTGCATGCTGAATGCAACATCAACGAGTCATGAAGTGATTCAAGCGAATTTGCATGTAGAAGGAAAGACAGAGAGAGAAGGAGAGACGAGCGATGATTTTTTGTTGTAGTTGTTGCTGCGGCTGTAAGTAATTGTTGTTATTGTTGCAATTGCATATTGATTGATTGTGCTAATAATGGGCTTTGCTTGGCTGCCTGGCCGATATTAGCCTGGTTTATGTCGCTGCATTTCTGATGACTGAAACAAAACAAAACAAAAGACTTAGGCAACAAACGCGGCTTGCATGTAGTAGGTGTGTGTGTGTGCGCAGGTGCAGCTGTCTCGCTCTCCCTCCCTCCCTCTATCTATGTGTTGTTGCTTCTGGAACGGCCTCGCAGGCATTTCACATGCGCTTTTGGGCAGCTTGTCAGACATTATTCCCAACCGCAGCCAAGCCGCTCCCGCTGCCGCTGCAGCGTTACTGCTGGCGTCCTCAGCTGGCGTCGCTGCTGCTGCGTTTTGGCTTGTTGACCCAGTTCAACTTTTGCATTTTGCCGGCTTTGAAGCCTGTTTTTATTAGCTTGGCTAGTTGTGGGTTCGGCTCGGCACGTTGCCACAGCAACAGCAGCAACAACAACAGCAACAGCAACAAACATTTTTCGCGGGCATATTAAGGCGTCTGTATGCGTGTGTAACGGTACAAAGGAGAAGCAGACGAAATAAAAGAAGTAAACGCAATTGAAATCGAAAGTGTTAGCCAAATAACAATAACAACAACAATAGGGTCGTATAACCGCAGCTTCATAGAGACTACCTCAATGTGTGTGTGGATGTGTGGTGTGTGTGTGTAAGGTTGTGTCTTGCCTATGCGTAGGTTAGACAAAGCGCAGGCTCGCGTACCCGCAAACGGCCTTGGCTCACTTGGGTTAGGGGAGTGTGCACATCTGTCTGGGGCTGTAAACGATGACGTAATCTTGGCTTGTACGCTCATCTATCTCTATTTACATCTCATTTGTCTATTGATCAAGTAAATATTATTTATGTCTTGATTTTGCTCGTAAATGATCTACAGGTAGATAATCAAAACATGTTCAGTAATATGATCTGCTCGTAACTGATCTATAGGTGGATAATCAAAACTTGTTCAGTTATATCTTCGATAGTTCTCTCGTTTCATTAATATTCAAAAACTGCCACCAAATAAAATGCAATCCTTGTATACAATCGATAAAAGTTACAAAGTTTTAGATACAAGTTAAAATACCTTCAAGTTTTCAGATCCTTGCAAAATTTGTTTATTCTTTCTTCTTTTGCATAGACATAAACTTTAAATAATCCCAGTAGACAGTTCCAAATTCTAGAGTATTAAATTATAGATAGTTTTCATAGTGTACTTACTCATTTCATATATCAAAAGAAACCCCATCAACCACTTGCAACTTGCCTGAAAATTCTCAAAATGATTACTCTGAAAATTAGCAAAACATCATTAACATAATGCACAATCTTAGTGCAAACCATAATTAGGGGGTATATATTTTGTGGTCTGGCAACAATTGGCAATCTGCACATAGAACATAATTGGACAGACGCTGGCGCTGAATGGCGTTCATTGTGCCGAATACACTGCACAAAAATTACCAGTTAGTTTGGTTAGGTGTTAACTTTTCGCATGGCAATAAATGAAAATGGATTTTGAAGGCCGCGCAACAGCGACCACCCGCTGTCAGGCAGCAGCAGCAACAAAGACAACTGCATCGGGTAATACTTTCAAGTGTAGCCAGTGACGCTTCAATTGCAACGCCGATCGCAGCACGACAGTGACGGCATCCAAGTTGAATTGGAGGTGGGGAAGAGGAGGGCAGGTAAACCTGTTTTCAAATGAAACGAATTATTCGACTATTTTATGTCATCAATCTACGAAATAAATCTGCAGCTATTTAATTATTGTAATTAAGTGTTATCTCGCCTGCAAATGCAATTAATATAAAGCATAACAAAGTGTGTTCATAGTGAAAAGATCATGCTAATTAACTGATCTTTATCTTTAGCTATTTTAACGAACGTTTTCAGCTACCCTCATTTGATCTTTAATTTGATTTTTAAGGTATATCTAACTCTCTTGTCTCTACTTCTAATTCAAACTCTTCTACCTACCCTCGCTATCCACCGTTTGCATTAGTTGTATTTTGTTATGGGATTCCATTTCAGGTTTATGCGCTGCTGCTGCTGTTGTTGTTTTTGCAACTGTGGCAAGTGTCGAATTTCAGCTGTGCACCCCCCTGTCTGTCTGTTCCCCTCTCTACCCCTCTTCCTCCCTCTCTGTCTGTCTTTTGTATTTTATTGTATTTGTTTATTTATTTTATGCAGACAAGTATTTGTTGAAGAAGGTCACAATTGAGCCGTGAGTGTGAATGGTTGCCACAACAGCTACAACAAATGCGCAAGCAAGTTCGTGCCTTAAGTCTTTTGTTTGGCGCTGCAACTCAATGAGAAACGCTCAATTGATCGCTTAACGACAACGACGACGAGCCAATTACAGCTGCAGCTGTGTGCGATTTGAGTCTCGAGTGCATTTTTCCTGCTGCTGCTGTTGTTGTTGTTGTTGTTGTTGTTGTTGTTGTTGTTGTTGTTGTTGTTGTTGTTGTTGTTGTTGTTGTTGTTGTTGTTGCTCAAGAGTTGCCGCTGTCTGCTGCTGGTGCTGCTGCTGCTGTTGCCGGTGGTTTCACTTTCAGCTTTGCTTAGAATCAACTTTGCCGGAGTTGTTTAGATTTTGCATTTTCGCAATTCTGCCGGGCAAACGTGTTTTCTATTCGACGTGCCCAGGCACAGCAGCAACAGCAGCCGCAGCAACGACAACAACAACAGTCACTACAGCAACAACAACAAGAAGAGAAACAAATATTTGATGCTGGAATAGAAGTTAGCATCGCCATCAATATCTATATACATTTCAATAGTTTGCTTTGTCTGCGATTTGGCGGAATTTTTGTTTTCTTTGAATTTGCATAATTGCGCAAGCTGTTTCTCCCCCTTCCCCCCCTTGTCTGTCCACCTCTTGCCTGTCTGGGTTGTGATTGTGCAATGGAAGAATTCATAAACACGTATGATTTACAGTTGGAAAGATGGGCAAATCTTGATGAAGAGATTTGTTTGTTTAGATCGTGAAGAATCTCGCTAATGAGCAGCATAATGAGATAGAGTGGAAGTTGTTAAGAGTGTTGTTTGCTGTAGGATGGATATAGATACATAGCCATAGATAGAGTATCTAATGCAGAGCTGTCTTGTCTTACACCTACAATAGACGTGGATAGGACACGTGTTCTGATGGCACTGGAGTAGAACCTCTAAGGAGGCAGAAGATTAGGCAGACCAAATGCTACCTGTAGAAGATCTATTCTTCAAGGGCTGTCACTACAGAAAACAGGGTTCAATGGTCTCCATTAGAGGCCCTAAGTTGCCAAGTGGAACAAAGAAATAAAAAAGATGCATATTTAGTCCAAACAAAAAGCTGTCATCTAAAATATGAAGTCACAATGAAATCAAGATTCGATTAACATAGATTAAAGTTTGTAAGTTTACAAACTTTGCATAACATTAAACATTTTTCCTCATGGTTTGCAACCTTGAAAAAGTTTTCCAAACACACCCTGATCTGTCTCAATCACAATCGAATCCGATTGACAGACAAACAAGCACTAGACTTGGTACTTTTCCGTCTTACAAAGGTCAATGCATTCACCTTGGCCATCAGACACACAATCTAACAACAATTCAAGAAACAATCCAACAACAACAGCAACAACAACTGTCCAAGCATAAACCAGCCCAATAAACCCTTCAAGTTCGATGCTGACTAAGCAGGTTTATACAGTCGTCTTACAAAAGTGAAAAATTTTTATTATACTACTGTGATTTCTACTTCTTCTTCTCCTTCTGCTTGAAATGACTGAGCATATCTGAGTTTATGTTGTTGTATTATTTATGTTTCTATTGCCAATATTTACATATGCCAAGTCATGATTTGACTTTATTAGCCACAGAACTCACAGAACAAGAAACGATTTGAGGGGGGATTGGTCTCTTTGCATTGACTTCCGTGACTGAACGTGAAGATTTATACAGTCTTGAGGTTTTTGTCTATTTTATTTTTTTTGCATAAACTTCGCATGAATAAAGTTAGGGTTTTTTCGGTTCGTGTAAAGTGTTGGGGAGTAATAAAAATAACACTATCCTACACTACGATATCTCATGTCATAAATCGTGAAATTATTATCGTGTTGTACATAAATTATAATTACGCATTTCCTGTGCTGTTGTTGTTGCACGAACTACATGTTCAATTATGTGACAAAATGTCTGTCAACGAGGTAACAAGTGAAAGAGGCGACCCATCCCCATCATCATCATCATCATTATTATCATCTGTGTGATTGTGATCGTGATCGTCTACGTCAGACACCAGCAACATGTTACCTTTAATGAAATTTCGTATTATTTATGACTTCTTTTTCATTTTTCGGGAGAGCCAAATTGGCAGAGGCAACAAGTGAGTTTGCTACAGTGGGGTGTACGTGACTGGGAGATACTGTAGGGAGTGTTTGAGAGTAGTACGTAAGTTGCATGAACTAAAATTTGATAAGATATGGTAATGGTACTTGAAATAGATGAGGGATTTCTCATTTAAGTCAACATCTTTAATTCCCAACCTTGCATGACTAGAAAGTACTTCAAGACATCTTGGAAAATAGTTCTTAGAAATAGTAATAGTAAAGAAAAGCTAAAAATACATGAGCAAACTGTTGTTAACCTTCTTTTAACTTAAGATCATAAAAATATCAATCTTAAATCTTAAGAAACTTAAGTTTTGGCAACTTAACTCGTTTAGAAGACTCGTAAGTTGCAACAAGTATAAAGAAACTTAAGTTTTGGCAATTCTAGAAAATACCTTAATGAATACCATAGAGTAGTTCCTATATTGCATAAAATACAAATGAAAGGGGAAATGGAAAAATGCATAAGGAAGTTCAGTTTATCTCTGTTAACAGAAGTTTGGTAAGTTATCAATATTATTTATGAAGAATCTTAAGTTTTGTCAACCTTGCAAGGCTTAAAGGTACCTCCAGATATATTAAAGAGTTGTTCTTCAGTGAAGGGAAATCAAAATGAAAATGTAAAGAAAAAAACACATAAAACTAAAGTTTTTTTTCTTTTTTAAATCTTAAATCTCAAGAACATTTAGATTTCTCAATTCTTTTTACATTTAACTTGAGGTCCAAAAAGTATCAGTCTCATATCAAAAGAACCTTGCCTTCTTATGTCTTCGCACTGCATACAGGGTATGTTGTTGCGCCACATACATTGTTAATGTCAAAATAATTGGACACGCTTGCCAGACTGTGCTCCCCTTTAGTTAAAGCAGGAGCAGCAGCAACCCCTGCGCAGAGTCGAGGGGAGCTTAACCCATGCTGGCCACTCTGCACGCTGTCGTCGCGTGTGGCACGAACAACACAAAAACAACTACAAAATTTATGAGCCTTCGTTGGGAGGCAAGTGCTACTGTGCTTGTTGTTGCTCTTGTTTCCGAAAATGTTTAAAAAATGTTATGTTAATGTCGCACACGTTGCTCGCTAGTGTTTGTTGGTCTTTTGTTATCTTTATGCGACAATGCAAGGCGTGCAAGCCATAAATTTTGACAGCTTATTAATACTAAATCAACAAAGTGAATGGATGTGAAAGACTTGAAATATTTCAAGTGTTTGCCCGCAGAGGCGTCCGATTCGGAGTCTATTAACACGCTACTGCCAAACTACAAGACTATTCGCATTGTCTCTCTCTCTCTCTCCCTCTCTCTCACTTTTGCTGTTTACTTCCCCCATTTGTGTTATTTGCATTGAGGCTTTTGTAAAAGACAAATTTACATAAGCCTACACACTGCGGGTACTATCAATATTGGCACTGTCGGATGGATGGCAGCGCACTTATTTTTGGGGCGGAAAGCGAGTGTAGAATGAATGGTCCGAAAAACAAAAGACTTAGGCAACGAACGCTGTGACATTTGACATCTCTGCGGGCTACATTGAAGGTTGTTGGCAATTCAAATTGATTACACGCGCCATGTGGTATGTTGCGGTTTCGGTTTACTTGCGATTTCGAAATTTTGAATACATTTTTCATTAGATCTCTGGAACTACAAAATCTATAGATACCAAATTTGTTACTACGCTTCATGGGACCATATAGACAAGGGAAATTTTCTACATTTTGGTATATCTTTAAAATTAAATCATTTTGAACATCTTTTTATGCAGATCTCTACTACTAAACGCGTTATAGCTACTAAATTTGGTACTACGTTTTCTTAGACCTTTAAAAATGGGCATGTTTTTGAAATTGTAGTATTTCTTTAAAAATGAATCATTTTTAACATATTTTTACACAGATCTCTTAAGTTACTGCAGCTATAGTCACTAAATTTGGTACTACGCTTCTATAGACCTTTTAAAGTATACATATCTTTCAAATTATGTTGTATCTTTAAAATGTATACATTTTAAACAAATATTCCCTGAGATCTCTGGAACTACACGAGTTATAAGCAGCAAATGTATTGCTTTGCTTCTTTAGACCATATAGAGTTGTTATATCATTCAAAAATTATGCACATGTTGTGTTAATTTATGGAAACACTAATTTCTTAGCGCTACCATCTGCTTATTGAATTTAAACACTAATTAATTTAACTCTTCGACACTATAACATATAATTATCAACACCTTTTGCTTGTCTGCTCATTGCAGGACCTCTATTATATTGCCTTCGGCTATCCTGAGAAGGAACTCAACACGGATATTGCATTAATTACCGGCGGCGGCAATGGACTGGGTCGTCTGCTTGCCGAGAGACTGGGCAAGATGGGCACCAAAGTCATCATCTGGGACATCAACAAAAAGGGTAAGAAAGGAAACTAGTTACGAGAGGGGAGAGAGAGAGAGAGAGATGACTTGAGCAATAAATACTAAAATCTATAATTTTGTGAACCTTTCAGGCATTGCGGAGACCGTTGAGATAGTGCAGGAGGCGGGCGGCTATTGCAAGGGTTATGTGGTGGATATATCGAAGAAGGAGGAGGTCTACAAAGCGGCCGATGTCATCAGAGCTGAAGTCGGTGATGTGAGTATGAAGGGGGGAGAGTGAGGGAAAGGGCGCGACAATTGAAGCATAAAACTCAGGTAATTGCAGGCAGACAAAACACAGTCGCGCCACGCACTTGTGCCACATAATTGTTTGTTGAGGGGCGTTTAATGACAGCAGCAGAAGAACCCTTACCCACTGTCAGAACACATGTAGGCCCAACACTCTCTCACTCTCTCTCTCTCTGTCTTCTGGCCACGCCCTCGAGCAACACATTTATGCATATTTATGTCATAAATTTAACTTTGAGCCGGGAAACTTATTTTCGTATGCATGAGAGCGCCTCATTCAAGCGTCAACCTTGAGAAATGCGTGCATATTACGAAAGAGAGAGAGAGAGAGAGAGATGGAGATGAAGAAGACTGGTCTTCAAACAGGTTGCCACTTGCGTTGCAACTGGTAATTAATCACGATGTGGAGCAGCTACTGCAGCAGCGCATTCAAATTAATCGCATGCGGCACGAGCGCGGTAGGAGCAGCAGAGGCGCCGCGCCCTTTATGGTGTGGGGAAAGGGGAAGCCAAACATTAAAAGCGCATAAAAATCACAGCAACTAATTGCCCCGCATAGCCCTCAGTTTAAGCCAAGGCAGCAGCATCGTTGCAACTGTCGCGTTCACATTGCAACATCTGTGTCACGGCATTCATTATCAACTCCCGGCAAATGCAACTGTGAATGACTGTGAATGATCTGAAACTGCAGAGAGTGCTAATCACATTAGCAGCGTTTCGCCAAAAGTGTTTTGAAACAATCGTTGAGGTAAAGCTTTTATAGACGCCGCGATAACATGTTCACTTTGTTAATTGTTGAGCTAAACTTTTGTTTGAGTTTTCAATTAGATCTTTCAGTAATGAAGGTTCTTGTGGTTCAAGTTTTAAAATAATTGACAAATGTTTGACTAAATACACGTAAATATTAATATATGCCAAGTGATGACTTAATAGAGAAGGAATTTTGAAAGATTAATATGAAAGACTCGTATATATATTACTAAATTATACTAAAACAAGAACGAAAACTTTAGTCGAGTGTGCTCTACTGTTGGACAGTGAGAACAAAGTTATAATACCCTTGTACCCTATGACTATCGGGTATAAACACATGCGCGTAATTGTAGCTCAGTATATCTATTGTCATTATATGATTTCTGCTTTTATTTGGGAGTTCAAGTTAGTTCAGTTCACTGTACTATGCCTAATTACAGTCCAAAGTGCCACTATAATTATTAAAAAACAAAATGATCTACTGGGCTGGCTTATGGTATACTCGTATTCATTCTACAATGTTCGTCGGTTAATTGTTCCAAAGTTAAATTCAACTGGCTTTTAATATGCCATCATTAGGTGGGGTTCACTTGTTTTTCTACGCTTCGCTAGCGCCCAATTTACAAATCAAATATTAACGCTCTGACAAGTTTAACAAAAGGAACAACCATTATGAATATCATTAGCCGGAGATACAATGTTTAAATTGAAGAGAGAACTTCGAGCAGCTAGAAGCAAAACAAAAGGAGAGAAAGATGATGCTCAAAAAACGAAATACAGCAGATGTTCGACAGGAAAGCAATGTACAGATATTAAAGCAGCAAAAACTTAAATGAGCTGTAATAACTCTTAAGTGTGTTCGCAGAATTTAATAATGACACGACTCGAAGGAACTGACAAAAACTGAAAGAGAGAAAATTGACAAAAATAAAGAACTACGTAAATGAGCAGTGTAAGAAGTGGGTTTTTGGATTATGTTGCTTATTTGTTTACCCTGTAATCTAGTAAATCTATGATTAGTATAATAAATGAAATACGCTACACATATAAGTTATATATTTAAGAAATCGTTTTGGTCAGGTGAACATCACAGTCAAGCACACTCGACTGTAGCTTTCGTGATTGTTCATAAGGGTTTTTCCAAAAAGAGTTCTATGGAATGAAGTAATGAGAATAGTAATACAAAATATATCCTAGATATATGTATGGTAGATATCGTAGTAGCCTTTCCCCTTACTAAACCTCTACTTATACCTGAGTATACTCCTCATTTCTTCTTGAGAGATAGAGTATACACAAACAGTAGCAGCGAGTAAAATGATGTTATAAGCGCTTAGTAAGTCATGCGTTATGCAGATGACGCGTTGCTACAGTTGTTGTGGTTGTTGTTGTAGTTGTCGTGGTCGTTGGTTGTCGTCTGGTTATTACTTTTAATATTTTTAATAGCCTCCTCCCAGTGCCTTTTTTTTGTACTCTTATTTTTGTTTTAATGCACGCCTCGTTAAATGTTTTTTTTCTGTTTTGTTTTTCACTTTTTTGCTCGCTATTTGAAATCGCGCATACGCAACGTATGACCCGCCTTGAGACGCCGACCCGTGCCTGGGCCGCGTCCACCTATTCAGCGCACTTGAACTCAACGTGGCCTGATTTTGTTGTACTTACGACTTGACTTGACTTGCTATGATAGCTTCATCATGTTGTTGCTCTTTTTATTTTTAATTGCTGAAATCATATTTCTTATTCCACAAGCATTTTTACATACATCATTCGCAATTAGACCTTGACATGTTACAGTTACGGGGCTTAGCCTATTTTACGCATCTTAATTCCGATTACATTGAGGGGGATTTCATTTGCCACACAGAGAGAGTGTTGTAAGCGAAAGATAAAAGTGATGTGGAGAAATGAATTGGAATGATGGCAAGACATATATAGCATTGAATATATTAAATTATATATGAGAATATGAGAGTGAAAGAAGTGAAATGTTTAGATTTATTGAGGGTACAAGTAATGAGACTATTTATTGTCTTATCGATGGTAAGAAAATATACCTGGGGATATTTGTATAAGATAATATAAGAAATGAAAGAAGAGATATCTCTAGATTAGAATACTCATATATGTAGATTTGCAGAGGATATATGAACTTAAAGAAGAAATATCTTACAGAAGGAGCATACATAAGATAGCTAAAGATATACAAGAGACTCTGTAAAAATTAAAGAAATGATTCATTTAGATTTGTTAAAATAATAAAGACAACAGAAGAACGATGACATATCATTACTTTCCTAAAGCAAGAAACAAAATCAAAGAAGAAATATTCTTAGATTAGTATCAGTAACTCACTGAAAAAGGTTTTATAATATATGTACAGATACCTTAAGATTTACGGAGATTAAATAAGAACTATTTTCTTTAGCGGTCGTTTATAAAGCAATTCAAACATATATTACTATTATTTGGTTAAGGTAAATATGTTATGGCCCTATAGATCTATTGTACCAGCTGCTGAGCTTACTCCATTATTATGCCTGGACTGCTTGATCTTACCTTGTTCCTTATGTTACTCCCCACATATTTAGTATCTTAAACTTTCAAATTAGACCGTCTACCTTATAAAATTGCAATAAAGAACTTCCCAAATGAATCAACGCCCAAACATTAACAAAATTTACGGAGTTTCGCAACGTTTTACAACGAGTCGAGAACATTTATCTTGTATCTTTGTGGCACACAAATTGCGCAACTTCCTCGCAAAACTAACTGTAAAGTTAATTAATAAAAAACACAAGATCTTGTGTGTGTATGCTAAACAGAAACTTGTATTTAACTCTCCTTCTCTCTGTCTCTCTCTTTCTTGTACAGGTGACACTGCTAATAAACAACGCTGGCGTTGTGTCTGGTCTGCATCTGTTGGATACTCCGGACCATCTGATCGAGCGCTCGTTCAATGTGAATGTTATGGCACACTTTTGGGTATGTTGAATAAACACACACACACACACACACACACTGTAATAACACGTTGTCATTGCTAACAGACCGCAAAAGCGTTTCTGCCCAAAATGATCGAGAAAGAACGAGGACACATCGCGACGATCGCCTCGCTGGCTGGCCATGTGGGCATTAGCAAATTGGTCGATTATTGTGCCAGTAAATTTGCAGCGGTTAGTACTACTACTATAACTGTGTAACAGTAACACACATTGTCAGCTTAATGTATCTGCATGTTATGCTTAAAAACGATTTACAAACTTGTTCTCTTCTTCACCTCCTCGTTCATTCACATAATTATAGGTTGGCTTCGATGAGGCGCTGCGTCTGGAGTTGGAAGTCCTTGGACACACGAATATACAAACAACCTGCATCTGCCCGTTCTTTATTCAGGCAACGGGCATGTTTGATGATGTGAATGCCAGGTGAGTTGGAGGATAATACTATAAATATATATACATATATACAGAAATACTGACAGTTCTTATTGTTGTTCGTACAGATGGGTGCCCACACTGAATCCCAACGATGTGGCTGATCGTGTCATTTCGGCCATTAGGAAGAACGAGAAGCTTGCGGTTATTCCTGGTTTCCTTAAGGCTCTGCTCTCCTTTAAATGGTATGTACTGTCGTGTGGGAATACCCCTAATGATACCACATTCTGCAGTGCAGACTTTGAAAAGGGATCGAGAAGTGTAGCGAGATTTGTTTAGATGAGTGTAATTAGTTTAAATATATAGGGAATATATCTTAATTGAGTTAGGATTAAACGCTTCTTATTCATTCAATTCAATTAAATATTATTAGTGAAAGGAAAACATTAATATATTTATTTATTTAGTGTAATTTGCCTGTCAAACTGGTTAATCACTTATTCATTTAATTTTTACTGATTTTTAATGTTTTTTGGGTGCACCATTTACTCGTCTGGGTGTGCAATATATTTGATATTATTGTTATACTTTTATTATTAAGGTGTCGTTAACATTTAATGAGTTTAAACAACTCGTCTGACTCAGGCACTTTTGATAAAGGCATACATTTAATAATATTACTTGAAATAAGTTTCTGGAAGTGTAGAGTCAGCAATTGAAAGATGGGTAAAATTACATTTAAATAGTACTATACTTATGATATTTTCATATATAAATACTTTAGCACTGATTTCTTTGTTAAATTTAACTTATTTGACCTATTTACTTGGGTATTTAATTTTCTTCCTGAGGTTTCCTCAATATGGTTCAAACTTGTATGTATATATGGTAAATCAGAATATAGTTTTGCAAGGTTGTCAATTTTGTTAAAAACTTTTAAAGATTATAAAGTTTTTAAACAAATTATAAAGACATAAATTGTCAATAGTTTACAAAAGGACCCCACTAAAATTGATGATAACAACGCAGGAATACCCTTATCTAGATATCTTTTTATAAATACCTTTTCATGTAGTTAACTAGTCATCTTTCCTTCACATTCTACCCAAATCTCAGTTGAAAGATTCACAAATTAATGTTTAGTGTCTTTTGAAAAGCTACCCCAGCAATGTTCTGCCCTCCCTCTTCTGCCATCCCCGTTCTATGTGACGAAACTATAACAATGAGTAGCCCACTTCTGCCATTCAGATGCAGAATGACTATTCAAACTGTGAATTATTATCCATTTGTAAATCCCAGCTACCCCCTCTGCCCATCAACTTAGTGGGCCCCTGCCTAATGGTCTAGCTTTAATGTGTTTCACTTTAATAATGCATAACATTTACCTTTACCATCGCCATTGGCTTTACCTTTTACCATTTCCTTGTCTGTGTTCGTTTTTCCTCTTCTTGTTGCTCATTCCACGCTTTTATATATTTTCAGGACCTTCCCCTGGGGTTGTGTGGGCGGTCTGCTACGTCGCCTTGTGCCTGATGCCTCGCCGCATGGTCTGCCCAGCACCGCGACAACAAGCTGCAGCAGCAACAACAACAACAACAACAACATTAGCAAGAATAACATAATTTCGTCCACCAGCGCCGCGGACATGGCCGCCCTCGATGCGCAGCTGAGCAGCGCCAGCAGTGTTGCCCTGCCATCCAAATCACCCTCAATGCTCATCCAGCGGACCCCCTCGTTGGGCGAGAGGGTGCTCTAAGAGGCAGAGACAGAGATGGGAGATGGCGTCTGCCTGCCTTGTTGTTTTTGCATTTTACGAGTTATGTGTGTGTAATTGAATTTGTGTTTTTGGCATTTTTTGTATACCCCTGCCCCCTGCCCACCCCCCTTCCACTCGCCTTAGCCGCACTCTCTTTGGCAAGCGACCATTTTACTAATTCTAAGCTACGAGTCTAGTGATATTACATTTAGTTATGACGGAGGTCCTGCGCGGCCTCGCGGTAGAGCGAATGCAATTAGTTCTTTAAATGCTGATTCGTATTTTTGTACAAAAAGCAAGAAAGAGAAAGAGAGAGAGAGAGTAAGAACGCGTGCACTACCTTTAAGTGGGTTTGTAATCTTTAAAACTATTTTTATTAAAAAAACACTTTTTTTTATATTTCGTTCGGGCATAATTTTAAGCTTAGGCCGCGTGATTGCTTCAATCGTAGATAGATAATAAAACAGAACTCTTAAACAGATATTTTTCTTAATACACATTTTCTAACTTAATGCTAAGAAAACTTAAATCACTTAATCCATTAAGGAAACAAACAATTTGTCAAAATTTTAGTCTAAATACCATTTATGTGCATCGATTATTTAGTTAATACGAACATTTTAGATATGTATAATTTATCAAAGGTAATTTACGATACTTTTTGAAAAATATTGAACAAAAAAACAAGTATAAATATTCAAAATGTGTTTTCAATGGGAAAAATATGAAAATGGGAGATGGAATGAGATATCAAAACATTAATGCAATATATCTAAAAAATATAAGATATTTTTGCGATATATCATATGCAAGAAATATTTGATATTTTTTTGATTTTTCAATGATGTATGAAATATTTATAGATATATTAAGTGTTTCATGGATATATGAAATATTATTAGATATTTTTAAGATTTAAGAAACTTCTTGAATATTTTAAAGATATCTGAAATATTGTTGGGATTTTAAAGAAAATACTAATTGTTATTTTGGATATCTAATAGATATTTTAAATATTTCATGGATATATAAAATATCATTTGAATATTTAAAGTTTTATGAGAAAGGGATATTTAAGAGATTAGTGAAGTATTCTTGTATATTTTAAAGATTTGGAAAATATTGTTGGGATTTTTGAAAAACATAAGAAATATTCTTGTATATTTAAAAGATATATGAAACATTTTAGAATATTTTAAAGAAGCATGGTAATATTTAGATGATTTATGAAATATTCTATGGATATTTCATTATTAAATAAAAGCTCTATAAAATTACCTTACAAATATTTCGAAAATACATAAAACATTTTTATAAAAACATGATATTGGGTAAGTAAAATTCATAAAAACTATTTAATAGAATAGTTAAACTTCAGTTGCAGATCCATTAAAGATCACCTAGAGCTATGTAGACTTAAAGCTTATCTAACTTTAGTGACATTTGGCAATGATGTGGGCTAAAGCTTTGGTACGACTAATACTATACGACGAATACTTATAGAATACACTTCGATGGGAACAAATACAAACTGAGCGCTCAACTGGCAAAGGGATTCTCGTCATACTTGACACTCAGCGCCTTGGGCACCTCGTAGCGATTGATGGGGTCGCGATAGATGGGATTCTCCTGTCGCACACTGTTCCGTTGTTCCGACTCAAAGCGCGCATACTCCCGGGCATCCTTCATGCGTAGACACCACCAGAAGAGCAGAATTAAAGCCATGCCCAGAAGTACAGTGATCAGTGAGATGAACCCAAAGATGGCAACATAATTCGCGGGCTCACAGTCCACAGCTTGAATGGCCAGATAGTTGGCATGATCGATGACCTGATAGCCAAAGTAATTATCACATGGAATGCCATGTTTATTCACAATGCGCACCAGGCAAACCACCTCAGCCTCTAGTTCTGGCACAAAGTCGTAGGTGAAACGTTCATGATACTCAGCACTGGAACAGATCTCCGAGAGATTTCCGCACGGCTCCATGCCCTGTTTCTGTTCGATAAGGCAGGCGACACAAGGCTCATAGAACTGACACAGTTTGTTATCCTTCTCCGCATCGATCTCACAGAAGTTACCCAGATATGGTTCCTCGCAACTGCACGAATTACAATCGCAACTGCCGCGTTTAGAGCAAATTTCCCCCGTGGGTCCAATGCAACCGTCCAGGGACTCTTTGCAATTGCAGCCTGTGCCAGACCAGCCCTTCTTGCAGATACACTGACCACAGAAGCATTCCGCACGCTCTGGATTACAATCGTAGCACTCCAAGCACTCACAGTACTTGCCAGTGTGTCCCGCATCACAGAGGCAGGTGCCACAATCGCATTCACCATGATATGAGCAAATCTGTTCGGACAACGTAGGTTGCTCTGCATTGTCCAAGGGGCGGCGACAGTTGCGCAACAGAGACTCATTTGTTGTGGCATTTGTTGCAGCTATGGGACAATTACAGTATGTGCCTGTCCAGCCCTCATCACAGATGCAGTTGCCGCAGTTGAGATAACCCTTATTATCGCATTGAAAGCGTCCGTACTCATCATTTGGGTCGGCTTCTTCCACACACGGACACGGACGCTGCAGCTCCACATCGATGTCCATGTGCTCGCTCAGCGAAGCCTCTTCCACGCGTATCTTGTGGCTCTACGAAATAAGAAAAGGGATTGGTTTGGGAATAGAACTGTGCCTAGTTTACAGCTAGTCTACTCACCAGTGCACCATTCTTGGGATAATCCGTGAGTGTTACATCCACAAAGAACTCAATCTCTTTGCCCAGCTGCACATTGTTGCAGTAGTTGCGCTTGCGTAGACTTGGAAATTGTCCAGCGCAGTCTGTGTAGTACTCCAGCTTGATAAAGTCGGGACTATTGTCTCCAAACTGTGTGCGATTTACAAAGCTCTCGTAACTGTAGAAAGGGGAAAGTTAGTAGCCATATAACAGGGGGGTTAACGAGGTAAGGTAACCTTCCTCTCCCTCCCTTCGCTAGACTCACCTCTTCTTGATCAGTTCCAATATATTCGAAGAGTCTGCGCTGAGTATCTCCACATTGCTGATCTCCTGCATGAGGTTACTCATCTCCTTGTAGGTGCCAAAGACCTGTTCTGTCACAGCAAAGATAACATTGATCTTGCGTCGCACAAGTTCTCGATAGATCTCCTCCAGCGAGGGATAATCATAGACCAATGATCCAGTATACTCTCCTGCCTTGTTCAGATGACAACGCTTATCGTTGCGCTGTGTAATCCCGGCCAGCAATCCATCGCCAGCAAAGTGCATAAACCCATCAGTGACTAGGATAACCACCTTACGTGCCTGCTCCTTCCAGCCAATCTTCTTGGGACACACCATCACCTGCATCAAGGCATCCAGACCACCTTCAAGATTATCCAAATTCCCCGTGATTTTGCTACCCGCCACCGCTGCTGTAAATGCATCAATATCATCTGTCAGCGCCAACTGGTGTCGATACCCGTAAGTGGGTTCACATTTCTCTCTCTCTGCGGCACAAGGATTCTCTCTTAGTTGGGGCATTATCATTGGCATTGCTGGTTTATCCGCAAATGAACCGAATCCTAGGCGATAATTATCCGTCAGATTATGCAGTGTTTGTGTCAACTCTGCACCTAATTTCTCCAGCGTCTGCTTGTCATCGCGCATCGTCCATGTAAGATCCATCAGCACGTACAGGTCGAGGGGATTGTTGCGTGCCGCTCGATAGCTCAGCTTGATGCGTTGCGTGTGGCCTGCCAAAACGATGAGTTAAAGGGGGGAGGGTGAGGGGTAGCAATGGGGTTTACTACTTGGCCGTAAAGTCAAGGGTTAAGTGCGCCATTTACGAGCTGTTTTATGAGCTGCCATAGAATCGGAAAAGCTGCCAACTGCCAGTTGTAATTCAGCGCATTGTCTGCTCTACATTCCACAGAATACACCACACCAAACACCCCCCCACACACCCCACACCACAGTGGGGAGTACTGCACCCTATCACAACCTATTACACCACCTTCAATTCAGTACTCTCCCCACCACACTCCTTCTTGCATTTCCTCCCTCTCTCTCTCTCTGCTACTTAACCCTTGATTACCCTTCCCAGCCAAGTTCGCACCCCTTTTTAAATGCTCTTCACCCTGTTTAATCCTTCAGTCTGCAATTTCCCATCAAAATTGCAACTTGCCTTTGTTGCCATCTCTTTTTAATGACTACCAATTGAATGATCCTTCAGTCGCATTGTGAGTTGCCTACGTAATCGCTCCCAACTCGGCAATGTGCAGCTTGTCTGACCTGCCCCAACTAATGATGGGTTGCCCCCACAAGCCTCCGTTGTTAATTATCTCTCTTGTCTTGCTACGAATATAATATAAGTTCCTCAGTGAGGTGAGACCCTCTCTGACTTCTGGGTTAAAGCTATGTGACTGTTTGTCTTATATGTTTATGGTTGTCAGATAGAGTCATTTTTTGCTAGTAATCTTGCACCTTTGTTAAACAATCTGTCGACTGCTGCTGCTGTGCAAGAATACATATACCATAAAAATACTTACATACCTTTAGAATACTGGATCAACTATTTAAAGTTAACGGACGCTGCTTTTAAGAAACTGAGAAAACCTTCTTATCCATTGTTTATCTGCTTGGTATTTTAAGATTATGGTAAGTTTTCTAAGCAGTCTTCTAAATATTCACCCTTTTCAATACAAAATCTCTCTTTTCCTATTCTTATAACAGTCTTTTAACTGTATTGATGCTGTTCTAATTTTCTATTTATGTTATAAAGTCTACAATTGAAAATAAGAAGGTCCTCATAGACTTAGCTACTTCATTATAACGTTTTACTTAGATCCTGCGCTAATTCGTCTCCATTCTACCAAGTTTTCTTCTTTTCTATATAGTATTATATAAATACAACTTCGATAGTCTTCAACCGAATTTAAGAACGTCCTATTAGACTTTGAGCAACTACGACCTTATTATATCAAGTTTTTCTTAGATCTTTTACCAATTTGTCTTCATTCTACGTATTTTTTGCTCAATACTATTTTTGCTAAATACTATTTAAGTATGCATATAAGCAATACAGTCTTTAATTGAAATTGAGAAGGTGCTGTTACTTCATTTGTGAACTTCATTTTGTGAATTATTTCTCGGACCCTTTTACAATACGTCTCCATTTTATCTACGTTACCACATTTCTACACACAATTTGTGTGTATAAAATCAACTTACTAGTCTTCAATTAAAATAAAGAAGGTCCTATAAGATTTTCGACCTAATTATATTAAGTTTTTCCCAGATCTTCAACCAATTCAACTCCATTCTATCCAGTTTTACTCATTTTCTTCTAAATATTCAATATATTATATTTGTATACCAATTGGACTACATTAATTCTACCCATTTGTGCGCAGTACCCTCTACATTCCCTAGCAATGCTATACCACCATGCCAGCCCTTATAATTTCCGATTATCAGCTCGATAAAGCGTTCGAGATTAATTAGAATGTTCTACTTAACCACCGAGGTAAGCTCTGAGGTTCAATGAACGCTGAAGATTCCCACGCCTCAACCAAGTTGTAAGCACTGCGACATAGTACTAATTGTAGATAAGGCACTACACAAACACACGCGCTCTTTCTCTTTCTCCCTCTCTCACTCTCCGCAGTGTGTTAAATAAAGTGTGACAAATCAGCAGAGCAAACAAAACGGTGACACAATTCCAACACAGTCCCAAAAAAGGGTGCACACTCTCTCTCTCCCACTCACTCATTCTGCTAACATATGTACGAACATGAAGAGTGGGGTGAGTATGGTAAGAGTGGAGGAAGTGAGAGAAAGAGCGCGTACTTAGATAAGATTACACACACACACACCTTTGACCAGCTTGAGGAATACGCGCTGCGGCTGCACTTGCACCGCCTGCTCGTCCCGTGTCTGATAATCCTTGAGCGGACGCTGCTGCAACAGCTCCAGCTGCGGTTGATTCTCATATATGTGCGCCTCACTGCAGTTAAATCTGAGTAGCGTCTCACGTGAGAGGCACCGAGAGCGCACCTCATAGGCCTGCAAACAGAGAAAAAGAGACAGAGAAATTAACAGACAGAGTGAGAACTCCCTCTCTCTCTCTCTTTACTCACCTTGTCCGTGCACCAGGCGCAGCTGAGATGCGTATTCAGGCAGCGATCGCACTGATCAATTGAGTGCATGCATTGCTCATCTGCAGAGAGAGGGAGTGAAAGACATGGAGGGAGACAGAGTGCTTATATAACAGTGTCTACATACCTATTGTTATGCTCCGCGTCAGGTTCAATAGGCCAAGCAGCAGCAGCAACAATAACAACAACGATGACGATGGCGATAAGAGGCCGCTAAATGCCGGCATTTTTCTAGTATTTTTATCACGTTCCCTTTTCGTTCTCTCTCGCTCTCACTACCTGTGTTGTTATGTGCAATTTCCCAATGTTTTTTAATGACCTGCGGGGAGAACTTGTCGGCGACAAAACCAAACGACAACTAATCATTTTTTCACATACTCAAAAAAGTCGCGCATTTGTTAATATTTTTATGTGTGCGATTGTGTGTGTGTGTGTTTGAGTATGTGTGTGTTGCTGTTTGTGGGTTATCTTATCGTATAATAATAATACGTAGTATAGAAACGATAGTTAGTGTGGAGGGAGTGTAAGAGAGAGAAAGAGATGGAGCTAGACAGGGGGAGAGATCAATCAAATTGCTTGGCTGTGATGATGAATCGACAATAATATGAAAACATGTCACTTGTACACACTATATAAGTTGCCATAAAGCATTGTTGTTTCTCATTCTCATTCAATATTTTAAAATGTATTTAAATTCTACCTTTGCATACGTTTTTCTAAGCAATTCCCGTTATTTTCCAAATATACTAGTCAGCTTTTGTCCGTTAAACAAACGTATTCAAATACACGCAGGGCAGACCTCAAATATTTTATAAATATTTATATCACACTTAATGGCACATTAATTACATGGCAAAAATATTTGCTCTCTTATATTTAATTCATTTTGAATTTATTTAATAATTTGTTTTCAGTTTAATTTTTAAATGTACAAAAATGCACTAGCTCAAATTGTCTGCTTTGCGCTCTCTCTGTGCAACCATGCGCAACTGGTATTTTTGTCCATTTAAAATACCACAACGAACACAATATGGTCACACGCAAAGAGAGCGCTCAACTGTTAAGCCTAACAGCCGCTCAGAGAACACAACAGCGTTGAGTTAGCCGTAAAATGGCTAAATTGTTTAAAACTCTAATAAAATGAAATAAAACACAAAATAAATTAAGTTTGCTTACATTTTATTTAAATTATTAAATAGCAATGTTGATACTGTGCTTAGTTATATTAATTTAAACATATTTTCCATATAAAATTAAACACTTAGCTGCACAGTTCTATGGCTAGAATTTTATTCCTAACAGCTGTTAAGAGCTGCCCATTTTGAGTTTAACAGCAGCAATAACATATACTTAACAGTCTGGAATTGACGGCGATTTCGAACGGTTGTGTGCGCGCGTGTACCGGCCGCTTTATTGAAATTTTGTTGTGTTTTTGCGGAAAATCGAATAAAAAAATTTCCAAATGTTTATCAAATGAGCATCGAATCGTCGTTTGCAACAATTACTCCTTAAGAGTGTGTGCAAAGTGTGTGAGTGTGGGTGTATTAAAATAATATCAATCGTAAGCTGTAAATTACGGTGAGTGTCTCCTTAGAGAGCAAAAAGAGCACAAAAAAAATTTACGCGGCGACTGGCGACGGTGTTTTATATTGTGGCAAAAAGGTGAAAAAGTCATTAATAAAAGTATGTGAAGAATAGCACTGCAAGGTGTAGAATATATAGTACATAATATCAACAACAATAAAATACAACAAATACAAAATACAACTCAACAAGGAGGCGAAATCGGAGACGGCAACGGCGACTGCGACTGAGACGCGCTCACAGCGAAAAAGGAATTTTTTTTGTGTACTACAGCGAAGTTGTTGCTACCGCCGACGCCGCTGCCGCCGACGCTGCTGGTTATTGTTGTTGTTCGCTTTGCTAGGCTGAGGAGACTTGCTGCTGGCAGCGCAGCTAGCGTCGGCATTGCTTTGTTTATTGTTGTATGTGTGTGAGAGTGAGTGAGTGTGTGTGCGTGTGTGTGTATTGTATTGTTGCTGTGTATTGTGTGTGGAATTGGGTAAAAACCAAAACGAAAGAAAGAAAGTAAATTGCCCATTTTCCATTTTCCATTTGCTGTGGCTCAATTGCAAAAAGTGAAAAGTTTAATTTACTAAATAAGCGGCTGCGTCGCAGTCGACGCCAACGACGTCACCCACACACAGACAGACAGAGGGCACTTGGAACAGGCAGCGACACGCACAGCGGAGGAAGAGGAGGAGGAGTAGGAGACGGAGAGAGGAAGAGCAAGAAGCGGCAAAGTGTTATTCCTGTTGTCGTTTTGCGTATTGTTGTTGTCTGTGTCTATTTTTTGCAATTTCTGCCTGCACACGCTCATTCGTGTTGGATTATTGGATTATACTCCGCCGCCGTCGCCGACAGCAGCAGCAGCAGCGACGCCACTAACGGCACATTGGACATACACAGGCACGCACAGAGCACGCAGAGTGTGAGAGCGTGTGAGGGAGAGAGCGAGACGGCGACGCGTCGGATTATTGTCCTGTCCAAAGGAACCTGCTTTCAACGTCGGGCCAACTATATCACACTTCTCTTCACACTCCCCACACGAAACAACAGGAAGAGAGACAGAGAGAGAGAGAAGGCACAACAACTAAAAAAGGTAAGTGAAAGAGAAAGAAAACTCAACGAAAACAACAAAAATACATGTGTAATTACTGCAATTGTGGCTCATAGGGTTTTCCCGGGGTATTTCCCACCCACGCTCAATTGGCAATGCCGTATAGCTGTAAAAGTTAATTCCCTTTTTCATATGACACCATATTCTTTGCATTGTCGGGATTAGAAGGCGATTGAAGACAGAAAGAGAGAGAGCAAACAAATCGACAAGGTTTATCGATAAGAAAGGAATGTGTAGAAATGCACAGCAGATCGGAGTTCAATGAAGCGTAATGAATGGAAGAATTTGTAAGCTGCTGCAGAAGCTGTAGCTCGTCTTCGGTAGCTTTATGAGTCGTAATTATTTAACAGAAGCTTTCTTTGTTCTTTTTCTACTTAGTCTGTGGTCAGTTAAGTTGTGAAACTTTTTATATGGTATGTTCTTTTTTATTTGGAACTATGGGGGGGGTGCATTTGGAACTGTTGGTATATATAGAAGAATATAAAAAGAAAATATATTGAAATAGAAGATAGATTGAAGAACTTGAAAGATTGGGTGATTGTTAAAGTAAAAGATTTGAAGTAAAAGATGTGAAAAGAATATATACATATATGCATGTACTTAGTTATTAAATTTGATATCTTAACTTCATGATTGGCAGAGTCCTAAAGCAAATTCACTTTGATATCTAAACTTGAAGATAGAGGGATACATAGAGCACTATATAATTATAAAAAATGCAACGTCGATATCTTAACTTGATGATTATTAACTTTGCTATCTTTACTTAAAGATCGATAAAGCAAAAGCAATTTCAAAGATCTTTCAATATACACAGAAATCATCATCAAATAAATCGACATTTCCTTATCAACTGCATTAATTTCTTTCAAATGCAGATCTTGAATGAAAGATACGCAGAATCAGATTAATCTTAACTTTAGTCAGCTTGGCAACTTCAACTTTTCCCTCCATCTCTTTCTGCTCGCATAATTTGCGCATTACAGTTTTAAAATTGTTGATTAGTTGTCTCTTTAACGAGTTTTCATCGAGTATTTGTTGCACATAATATCATTTGAGAGCGTGCCTGAATTATCCCCAACTTCAACAAACTGACTGACAATTTATTCTAATGTTCGACTCGATTCCTCGATGCCACGATGCCGAATCCGAATCCGATTTTTATCGGTTGCACATAAATTTTTGTGTGGTTCGCTCGCGTAAAAAAAAGAAGAAAAAAATTTCTGTGGCAACTTTGGGTGATTTATTGCCTGTCGATTGTCGTCGTCGTCGGGATCCGCGCAGCCAATAGGCCTGCCCCGCCTTCCTCTCTGCCGCCTCTCTCTCTCTCTCCTGGACGAGACTAATGTACGCGTCGCCGTCGCACAGATGCCGCGGATTAGATAAAAACGACGGCGGCGCTCTCAATTTATGCGTGTTGCGCCCCAGAGTTGCCACAGTTGCCAATTGGCAATTGCAGTTCGGGGGAGGAGAGTTGCAAATGTGTGTGAGAGAGAGAGAGGTGCAGGAGAAGGTGCTCAAACTTGTCGCGCCCACTAAATCTTTGCCATGTACATGCGTTGCCTCGTTGTCCGTCTCGGCTCCGTTCCTGGCGGTACCAGTTCCAGTCTATCATTTGAAATCATGTTCAGGCGATAAGAAATTATATTGCCGCGTCCATAATTTACGTGATTTGCATGCCAAAGAAAGGAAGAGAAGCATGAGGAAGGCGACTTGTCCAGTTTCTTTCACCTCTATAAGGCGAGAGAGAGCAACAATTTTTGACATTTATTGTTTTTAATAGTCATGGGGGGTGTGGACTGTAGGCTGGGTTGGGGTATGTGTGTCTTGTAGTTGTTGCCGCCCCTTGAGGCGATAAAAATCAAAGAGCGCAGGTAAAAAAGAAAAATGTCGAAAGGAAAAATCAACTTTGAAATTAGCTGAGTGTAGAACATAAAGCTGCCCCGGCGTCATAAAGTGAAAAGTGTCATAAAAATTAGTCAAGAAATCACGCTGCCCGCTCTGCTCTGCTCTTCTCTCTACTCTCTACCCCTCTCCCCATGCTTTTTGTCGCTCGTTTATTCGGTTGTTTGTTCTGACACATTTGTATGCTAATGTTGTGGCTGGTAGAGCTGAAACTGTTTGGAGGTGCAGCAGGCGCTTCCGGCGGCAAAAGCGCTTAGAACCTCAAGTCAAGTTGTCTCTCGACTTGTCTCTCTCGCTCGATGGGGATCTATCAGTTTGATGAGGGTCAGCGGCAAAGGTCGATGGCATTTTCGTGGATTATAAGGCATGGATACAGCATATTTAAGTAAATAAAGCACCTTAAAGCAGTTGACGGCGGCTGAGGGTATCACAAAATTGAAATACAATATATATATAGATATAATATGGAATTCCATTTGGATTAGGATATCAACATAAATTTTGGACTTACGGCAACGTAAACAAAGCTACAGCTAGTAGAGCTGCTATAATTAGTACTGGAATTATAAAAGACTTATCAGAATTTTGGGCTTAACATAGCACAAGCTGCAATGAAAGTTCTTTTTATCATAATAATCGAAAATCAACAAGAGACCTTTACTTTCTAGATCTTAAACTATGCCGACTCTTTATAATTTATGTGTGTCTCCTTTATTGACTTAGCTCTCAGGTCATAACCCGTCGTGAACTATTAAAATAGTTCCTGGCCAGGTTCGAGCTATAAAAACCGCCATAAAAGTCATATTCAATATGAGCAGAGGCAGAGACAGAAAACGATCCGACAAGATCTACAACTTCTTGAGTTTTTCGTAAATGTTTCCCCTTTTCGAATGATGAAAAACAATTTGAAGCATTTTAGCTCTATAAATAGTTGAGACTTCTTATCGACTTCCTGCCCAAAGAAGAAGTGCATACAATGTCTTGAGCATATCGCAGACATATCACAGGCCCAAAACAAACAACGACCCTCGATTGGTTTCACTTTCTCTGCTTCTGGCTACTTATCTGTCTGTCTATCTATCGGCTTTGACTAATAACAAAGATATCAGAGGGCAGCGGAGGACAACCTTGAACTCGCCACGGGGGCATGTCTCATTTCCGGCCACAAAAGGAATTCACAATACGCCACCAAAGTCAATAAATACGCCAAAAAATTATCACCAGCTCGTTAGCACAGCAAGAAAGAAAGAAGCATAGAAAATGAGAGCAAGAGAGAACTAGAAAGACAACAAATAAGTGTAAGAAAGAACTAAATCCAAACAAAAGCAAAAACTATTCGAAAAGAAAGAAAGAAAGTCGGAACAATTTCATTCAACGTTGATGGACACTTAACGTCCCTACGACCCTCTGACACTCTCCCTACCTGCTCGACCAGTTCTCTCTTAATCTAACACTGCCTCTACTTGTCTCCCTCTCTCTCTATCGCTGTCTCTTTGTGCTGGACATTTCCCAGCAATTATGCGCTGCGACCAAACAAAAGTCATTAAATTGCGGAAATCGGGTCAACCCAGCGACAAACCCAACTGAAACTCAGCCAAAAAGAGCTGACCAGAGTAAAAACAGAAACCAAACAGTAGCAAACACACCAAAAAAGAGAAGCAGATAAAGAAAAACTCAGCACAAACTAAATAGCAAAGCGAGAAGAAATGTGGACAGCGAAAATTACAACTAAATTGTGAATTTATTTACATTTAATTGCGTTTAAATTACAAAACAAAGCGTCGAAAAAATGTGACTTTAATGTTTGTCCTCCTCCCTGAATGGACATCTCTTTCACTCCCTCTCTCTCTATCACTCTCTCCCTGTCCCTTCGTCTTTGGGTTGTTGTCTTATTATTATCACGATGGCGGCTTTTGTTTTGATGATGATGATGATGATGATGATGCCCTATTCTCAGCGCTTTGATATAATGATAATGAGCACGTTGATAATGATGATGAGATGATATGACTCATTAACCTCAACGCATGACCCAGGCAAATTAGAACTGTGTGTGTGTGTATAGAAGAAGAAGAAGCTGAAAAAAAAAAGAAAAACACTCGAGCCAAGTTTAAGTCGGGCGTGCAACACTCTAGAACAAGGCAAAGGTTTCACAAAGCAAATAGGATGATATTAAATATATTATGGTATATAAAACTCTCAAATGTATCTGCAAACTCTAGAAACTCTTTAATTTGCCTTTTGCTTGTAAATTGTAAATATTTTTTATTTATTTTACATTAAAAATATTGATCGTACTTGTACAAATACGCATAGCACCCACACATATGTTTAATTGCGAATATGCACAATTATTTTCACTTAATTTGGCTTGGTAAATATAAAGAACGTAATTGATGAAGTTCAAACAAGAAGGTAAACTACTCTCAAAGGACAATTTACATGTGGACACTGCTTATGTCAACAAATTAACGACTATGTTAAGTTTACAGTGTACGTTAAAGGCATCTTAACAGCTGTTGATTGACAGCGGGTTGCGAAATTTACAGAAAATGTGCTTTTCTTACCACCTTGGCCAATTTAGACTAGATTTATACTTCAAAATTTATTTTGCAGTCTGCAAAGTTAACTGATTAAAAAGAATGTTAACAGCATATGTTAAGAGCAGCTCAACAGCTGTACATTAACATTGACTTCATTAAACTTACAGATACAGCTATTTTCTTTTATTCTTGAATAATATAGACAACTTTTATAGCTAAAACTGAATCTGCAGAATGAACTTGAGCTAAAGCAACTTTTTAAGAAGAATGTTCAGTTTACAAAGCATGTTGATGGCAGTTCAACAGCTGTACATTAACATCGGACATGGAAAATAATAGTCCATCAAGCTGTTGCCTCCTTCAGCTTCAACTACAGCGAAGTGTCTGCCTTGTTGTACAGTGTAATTTGTCGTCAGTGCATATGGAAGACGAAGACGCACACACACACACTAATAAGAGTGCGGAGTATCTTTGAGGCCGTGTTTTATTGCTGTTTTGTTTGCCTGTTGAGTTTTTTCATTTTTGTTTTGTATTTTTTTTCTTGTGGTTTTCGCTGACTCAGCACGGGGAGTTGGGGCGTGTTAGAAGTGATACGTGAATCCTAAGCACTTAGCTGACATATTTGCTGCACATAAAAATTTCTTTGTAAAACTTAATGGACTAGATAAAGTTTTTGAGTCGTTCAAGAAGATAAAGAGACCAGCCCAAAATGAAGTAATCCTCAGTTTGTAAAATGCGCATAGAATTTAAATGAGGTGCACAGAAACTTTTGCGCTCCCAATGGATGATTCAAAATTGCCTTGCCAATGTTTTCGCAATTGGCAATTCGCATTTGGTTTCATTTCATTTCGTTTCGTTTCATTTCGTTTGCCTTCTTCTTTTCATTTGTTTTCTTTTCATTGTTGCAATTTGAACACACCTTGAAAAATGTGTCGTGTCGTGGGCTTTTGTCATATTACTTTCGCAGAAGACGACGACGATGGCGATGGGTTTGCTGTAATCCGAGGCGTCTCCGTTTCCCACGTTCAGTTTACCGCACTCATACTTCACTCCACTCCCTCTCTACTTCTTCTTATTCTTGGGTCATTTGCAACTTTTATCAGCTTTTGTTGCAATATTGCACAATTGCAACTCGGCATCGAAATCGGCCCAATTAATGCGGCTTTTGTATAGAGCGAAACCGAAAGCGGATGCGTGTGCAACTGTTTAACCGGCTTCTCTTCCCTACCTCCCTACCCTCCCTTACCCAATCCTTTGTTTTCCTTTCGTTCATCGCTCTTTGGGGGCCAAATTTCATGAAATTTCAACTGTTTATTCGTAATTGCATCTTAAACGGTTCTGCAGCTGCCCCGACGGGCAACTGGCAACTTGCAACTGCAACTGCTGCGGCTTCATTGCGCTGCATGTGTTGTTTATGTGTTGTTGCACTTTGTTGTTGTTACTCATTTGTTTACGCTGAAAAACATAAACTAAACAAGCGCCGCTGCTGGTGGGAAAAAGAGGAAGAGAAAACAAAAACAGTAGAGAAACCAAACAGTTCAATCTGTTGAAAGTTTTATAGCTTCGATTTAAAAGAAGTTGTGGAACTGAGGTGATGAAGAGTGCAGAGCGGGGGAGGTGAGGGAACTTATGTGGAAGGAACATGTGAAGAATAAATCTCACAATGTTTTTTAAATTGAAGGTCAAGTGAAGTCGGAATGGATCTAATAGAAAGCAATAATTATAAAAAAAGTTCTGACAGTACGACAGTTGTATCTGATTAATCGGTCTCTGTTAAAAATTTAATAAATACCTAAAATAGTTTATCCATAAGCGATTTAATTATTTATTATTTTCACCACGGAATTGAGTAAATCAACTTCACCAATGTACCATATATCAAATACGTAGATACATTTTTCATTTCGAAGTAGCCCTCAGTTTTATTTCACTTGAAATTTATTGCTAAAACAGTTGGACTCTATGTTGAGAATGTATCCCAACTTTCAATAAACAATTTCTATTTATAACATAGAACAATGTTTTCCCACAAAGGGTATTCAAGTGTAAACACATTCGTAACTGAAACGAAATTGGGATACTGTTTAAGTTAACCCCTCGTCTCTTCTCTCTCTCCATCTCTCCCTATTATAATCAAATAAAAATATATTCAATCAAATTAGGAATATACATTTTTAGCTTCAGCTGTCAAATACTTGAGCTGGAAAATTGTCTCCCCCTCTCCCTCTTTTTACCTGGTTACACAGTTCTTGTTGTTGTTGTTATATATCTGTGAATGATGTCGACTATGATAGCCAACATTTTGCTGCATTTAACACACACACACATGCACACATATTGAGGAATTATTGTACTTGCAACATGTACTGCAGCTTTTCCATTTTCCACTTTTGGCACCACATAAATAATGCGCTTTAATTACTGCGGCTTCGCAAAGACAGACACGAATTAAAGGAAAATACGCGGAGATGGTGGTGATGATGATGATGAGGGCAGGGAGTGAAAGAATTGCGCAAAAAATTGGCTGAAAATGACAGGATACTCTGTAAGGGACAAAGTCGTTGAGTTATAATATGTAGCTATAATTGTATTTATACGTATGGATAAAGAAAGAACTTTATATGATGTATGTATAAAAGGAAGATATTGTACCATATTATTTTATCACTTATATATTATTAAAGTAATCGCAAGAAAAATGAACATAATTCTAGGAATCGATTAAACAACATATTATAATTTTACATTTACTACGTGGTATCACAAAGGCCGACTACCCTAGCACTCGCTTTGGTGCCAAAAATGCGCGCATTAACTGTAAATATGCAAGTAAATCGTGTTAAAAAGAACTTATCATTTGCATTATGGTCTCAACTACCAGTCCTCCCTCCCCCCGTTCTTACTTGCCATATTTTTTCCGGCTGATTCCCTTTACTTCTCCCTCCGCCCCTGTGGCTATTAATATTTAATTGCTGCAGCCTTAATTATTGATCAATTGGCAAAGCCAGCGGACACGCAAGTAGCAGATCCCAATTATAAGTGAAAACTTGGGGGGAAAACTGTTGAGGGGGGCAAGAGGGTTGAACTGTTGGGGAAAAACTGCGGGCAGCGTATGGAAAATGGGGTAAAAAATAAAAAAAGAAGGAAGCAATTTCCGAGTGAAGCCAGCAAATTACATGCCAAAAACACAAGACAGAAACGTAGTGCAGGCATAGAGAATAAGAGAGAGAGTGAGAGAGGGATAGATAGAGAGCAAAACTGAAACTAAATTAAGCGCCTTTGACACTGCTAAATGCAGTTTGGAAAAACACGAAAAAATACCAGTAAAAAATGTAGAAGAAATAAAAGAAAAATGCCAAATGAAAATTGCGAGAAAAATACGAATTGAAAGAAAGTGAAAATGCAGTTGGAGAGAGCAAAGCGTGAGCATCGTTTTATTTTAGTTTATCACATTGAGAATTGAGTTTGCTTAGGTTGAGGATGAGGAAAGTGCACGGATAGAGATGCATCAATTGAAAAGGAATAGACAGGGAGTAGAGTAGAAGAAGGAGAAGTAGAAGTAGAAGCAGAAGCAGAAGAAGATGGCAAACGTTGACAGGCGTAAAAGGCGCCCCAAGTGAGTTGGGCTAAGGATGCCGGAACGTGAAGGAAGGCAAGGGAAGAGAAGGAACAGGAGAGGGAAATGTCACATAGCGAAACAGAACGAGACACATGTGTGCTAGTGTGCGTGTGTGTGTGAAATCCTTTAAAAAGGCAATTTCGGGTAGCACTTAAATGCAGACACACAGAGACGCACACACACACATAGATACAGAGGGCAGGCGCCTGCGCAGGGCGGCGGTTGAATGCGATTGAAAGTGCCAGAAGCAGGCAAACGGCGTAGAAGGCATCGCCGCTGTTCCTGTACACGCATAACTAGTTGTCTTGTAGAAGGAGAGCGGAAAGGAGGGGGTGGGGGAGGACAGCTCAGCTTGGCATGTGGCATGTGGCATAACTTGCCAATAAACTACGTTGCCGGAGAAGGAAGCCAATGCAGGATGTCGCGCCTGAAACGCATAAAATTGTGTCACAATAATTTTGCACGCCTCACAGGATGCAGTGGGGGATGATGCAGTGCCTGGCGCTGCTGCTGCTACTGTTGAATGTGGCATGCAGCATGCGGCATTGCATAATTGCAATTAACACGCCGCAGACGAAGCAACTCAGACGCTGATGCAGTTCCAGTTGCAGCCGAGGCGGATGCGCCACTAGAAGGAACAGTTACTTAGTGCCAGGATAGCTTCCTTCCCAGCAAGTAGGCGTGGCGTGTGAAAAGGCTGCCTGACTGTGCGTGTGCGTTTGTGTGTGTGTGTGTGCACTCAAGTGTTTGCGAGTACAAAATGCCACAAAAGGCGCATTCAAAAATTTCACATGAATTCCAACACATAAGAAGTAGCAATAACAATAGCAACAACAACAATAACATAATCGAAGTAGTTCAGCAAAGAAAGCGGGCAAAAAAGGGCAGACAGATATTGAGAGAGGGAAAGGAAGAAAGGCGAGGGGTAACTGAAACTGAACAACACAAAATCAACGCCAACTGACAACACAAAGAACACTTTGGCTGCAGCGCATTTGCCTCTTCCTCTGCCTCTGTTATGCCTGTGTGTCTGTGTGGAAAATGGAAAATGTTTGTCCCTTTTTTTTGTAATTTTGCTAAAAATTGTTGAGTGTTGCCAACACAGTAAAGATTGGCTATGTGCAACAAGCAGAAGAGCAAGGAAAATTTAAATGAAAATGCGCAATGAAACTGGCTTATTGAAAGAGTGCAAGAAGAAACGATAAACAGGATAATAGAAGCTGCCGTTCAGTGTGCCTGATTCTGATAATCCTTGCGCAATAATAAGACATATTCTTTCCAAATTTTATAGCCCTAGCGCTTTCAGTCTCTGATATCTAGGTGTACATACAGACAGACATGATATATCGACTCGGTAAGTGTTTTTGTGGAGTCATAGATGCCTTCCATAAAGGGACTACAATAAATGATATATGTAGCTGGCTTCGGTTCAGTTAAATTTAAGGATTTGCTTGTGGAAAAAATTACATTTCATTAGCTTGCCTAAAATTTGAAGTGCAGTTAATGATTTATGTGTTTAAAGGTCCTTACTTGCAATGCTGCTCATTAATTTTTAAATTTCTGGCATTTTAAGGGTGTTCAAAGCTACGTTCACGTTGGCTTTGCTCAAAAACAAGTAACAATTTGATAGTGAGAAGCATATGTTATACATTATAGTATTGTTATATCATTTACTCCCTCTATCTCCCTCTACTCGTACTCACCTCATTAATTTCTGCCCTGAAAATCAGTTGAAATTTCCATGCAATTTAATCGCGCTTTGCCAGTTGTAAGTTGCGACTTGAGTGCGACCTTTATCCCCATTAGTAGGAACTGTCAATCGTATTGATATGTGGAATGTATACACTGTACCACACACGGGCACACATACACACAAGCACGCTCGGAGACGCGTCGCCTTACATTGTACAATTTGCTCGATAACACGACAGGCAAATCAGGCAAGCCAAGCCAACTAGGGTGCTACAAGTCTTTGCCTACTTCCTCCCCTGTCCCTCTCCATGCCACTAAGCAACCCCTGCGCGTGCGTGTGAAACGTGTCCGGGACCGCTTGTAGCAAGTCGCTTTGCTGGTGGCAAAAACACAAAAGCGGCAAAAACTGCACAACCAAAAAAAAAGAAAAAAATGCCGAAGTGAAGAAGAAAAAAAGTAAGAATATTATATTTGTATAATGGCACATGAACACGAAATGAGCAACTCGAGAGGAGCCAGACAAGGAGAGAGGGAGAGCGAGAGGGAGAGAGAGAGAGACAAAGAGCGAGTTCTCTGCATAAATGGGGGAACCATCAGAGAAGTGTGGTGCGGGAAGGGGGGTAGCTAGTGCTTTCAACGTGTGATATATTTTATTTTTATTGATTATTCGCTATACGTCGCCGCCTTTTGCAACATGTACAAATTTCCCATAATAATTTTAGTTTCTAGCTGCAAAAAACTGCAGCTTGTGTTGAGGCACCTTCCATACTCCTTGTTTTAGTTGTTGTTGCTGTTGGTGTTGTTAGCGCCTGGCTAAGGATATAACATGCTATGGACACTTTAATCATGCTCATATTTTATGCATATGTGGGTGGAGTAGCAGACCAAACACAAGTAGTAGAGCAGGCAGAGATGTAGGATATACAAGCGTGTAGGGTATATTGAGTTGCATGAGAAAATTGCATAAGAAACAATAGATGGTAGAGGGGAATAAAAAATAAATAAACTAAATCAATAATAAATACGTAAAAAACAAATAAAACTAAATCAATAATAAATACGTAAAAAACAAATAAAATAAAAAAGAAAATATATAATATATGTTGACTTTATTGAAATTAACTTAAAACTCTTTAAAACACATTAGCTTTATCATATTGTTGCAGAAAGTATGTGTAGTTATCAAAGTAGCCGGACACGTGACAAGGGGCAAATGTATTCTTTAAAGATTTCAGCGAATTAGCAAGGACACCAGTCACGGTGTTTATTCGGCATATTCTTGTTACTCCTTTGGAATATAGAATACCGAAGGATGCCTTAGGTTTTGTAGGACAGCATTATAAAATTAATGCCACTTTAACTTAAGAGTATCTTGCAGTTATGCAAACACATCATACAGAACTGTCGTGGCCAATTGTTTCAAGTTGTTACTGATATACTGCAACGCTGCGTTTCTCATAATGACAGCTACAACAACAACAACAACAACAGGCACAACAGCAACCAACTAGGGACAACAACAACGACAACAGTAGCCACCATAACAAGCACAGTTACATCAACAACAGCAGACAGAGATAGCAATAGCAATAGGGACAACAACGGCAACAGCGACAAGTTGGTTTTTTGTTGTTGTTGTTGCTGTTGCTGTTCCCATTTGTTGTTGCTGCAATTTTCATAATAAACCAAAAGCAGGCGGCGGCAACTTGTGTGTGTGAGTCTGCTACAATAATAACAAACACCTTGACCCAAATGCGCGTTGGCAACGACAAAGCTACAAAAGTTAGCACCACAAACAGACACCCTCTTACCCCCCTCCTACTTCACAACCACCCACGCACCTTGCAGCTCCTCTTCGCACACACACAGTCCTCATTTATCTTACGGTTACTCTTTATTTTTAATTTGTCTAAACATTTTTTCCATTGCTTGGCAACAAATGCAAGAACAACAACAGCTACGACAGCAAGTAGAACAAGAGCAACAGCAACATCATGTTGCCAGGACAGATAGAGAGAGATAGACAAAAAAGGCTTTGTTTGCATTTTCTTCATCTTCTCGTTTCTTCTCTGCATAAACACGAGCAAAGCGTTCCTTGTCCCCAAAAAAGAAAACCAAACCAAATTCAAAAAAAAGGAGAAGAAAATAAAAAAATGCATACGCAAATTTATACACAAAACAAGTGAAAACAACAACAACAACAGCAGCAGCAACAACAACAGATACACAGTTATAGACATGAAGATACATAGAAATCTACCTCACTCTGTCTCCCTTCCCTACCTCCCTCCCTCTCTCGCTGTCTTCCATCTCGTTCTCGATGTTTGTGTCTATGGAAATTTTTCATATATTTTATGCACTGTCGTTTGCTTACTGCCACATGCAAAAAACTTTAACCCCCTTCCCTGTCTTTACCACAAAATGCATTCTCGTGGAGAGCAATATATATAGTTTTTGGGGTCCTTCTCTCTCTCGTTAGACGCTTGTCAAAACGTGGGAAATACGTATGAACGTATTTAGAAGTCAGGTAAACCTAAGAGCAAAACAGACTCAAAACATAAATCTGCATTTTCAAGTAACAACAGATTGGGGGAGAGTAGGGGTTATGCGTATTCTATATGTATTGAGATCCCTTGAGATGAAAGCTGTTCGTGAAGTGGAATTTGTTATTTACAAAAAGAACGGGGTTAGGGATAGGAATAGAAAAGGGGATTCCTATCCCCTACTCCTGTAGGGACAGAGATAGGAGTAGGGATAGGGATACGGAAAGGAGTAGGAATAGGGATAAGGTAAGGGATAGGGAAAGACATAGAGATTGGGATCGAAAAAGGAATATGAATGGGAAAATAAAATCTTATGGTTTTTTAAAATATTTATCTCAACAATGTATTAATAGAAAGATATACTTAGTAACTTGAAAAACAGGAATTACCTTAAAAAAAGAAGCCAAACAGAAGAAGAATAATAACTATATAGGGATCTATAATTTCAGAAGGGGGAAAAAGATCTAACTAGGTCGCTGTACATCATCCGAACAACAAATAATAGTACTGTTATAGTTATTTCAAGATATTCGTGATAGTAAACAACAATATTAGTTTATTTTGATAACTTTGGCGATCAGAGAGTTCCTTCACTAAAGTAATTTGTTTAATTTAATAAAAGTTCTTTTTATTTAATATGAAAGTTCTGAAATAATTCTAAATTTTAACAAACCCTAATTATTTCTATATTTTTTTGTGTCATAAATAACACAAAATATAAAATGTTCTGTATCTTGTTGCCATAAACAATGCGCTAGGAGCATGTGAGTTAGTTTTATTTTCATTTTATATATTTTTCATTATTTATTTTTCGGTTGGTTTTTGTCCGCATTCTGTTCTGGCTGCTGCATTTGTGCGGCACCCGAAACTGGAGCTCTAACTAGATTTGCTCAGCTGCATTTTATGGGAATTCCTTTTGGTGCCTCGCTCTGACATGCTGCCCCTCCCCCTCTCCATCTCCCTCTCTCTCTCTCTCTTTTTCACGCTGTGTGCTGCTGCGTCTGCTTGGCATATTTTACGCATATTTCGCTGGCCGGACGAGGCAAGGCTCGGCCGAGAAAACTCTTTGTAAGTTTTTAATTAAAGCGAAAGTGTCGAAAAGGCATGCGAGGGGGAGTGAAAGAGGAATGGGAAATGGGAGACACGAGCACAGATAGATAGGCAGACAGCGAGTGCAGCATAGGCGCTGCTGTCCGCCTAAGGGGGGTTTGGCAGTGCTGCCCCTTTGCAAATTGTTGCAGTTTAAGTTTCAATTCATACCGTTTTTTTTTTGTTTTCATTCTTCCATCCTCTTCTGGCTTTCCCGATAACTTGGCAATTTTCGGTTGAATGCTCGTTTGCTTCATCGCCTGCTAACTAGAAAAGTTTCCAAAGTGCAGCCCAAAAAAAAAAGAGAAGATAGTAAGAAACTCGAAGGACACACAAGAAATTTGGACATTAATCAAGTTATCAATATGTTCAATTTATTTAGTCATCAAGTTCGAAGAACGAACGAAGAAAAGAGGGTCAACAATCTCTCTGATTGACCCTCGAAAACGGAACTGAGATTATTGCAAAGATTAAAGCGGAACGAGAGAAAACTGATTGATTAATAGTTAAATCTATGTGATGAATGTGATTATTATGCATAGATTCATGGATTATAAAAGGAAATGAAATTTTTAAATTCATTTCGCAGCATATTTCTACAGTTTTCTATGTTAATTATATTGCTGTAATGTACGTGGTATGCGACAGTCGTGTTAGCTCATTTCTCCATACGAAACAGCGCTGCTAATTTGCATGTTTCATTATTATTTCGAAATCTTTCCAAGTTTTGACATTTATTCATTAATCTTTCACATCCAATAGAAGTAAGAGAATAATATTATAATCTAATCCATTAAGCTCGCTCAAGAACTACCAAATCTTCTGTCTGCTAAACCGAAATGGAACCCGGCAATTTGTACTACAATAACGACGCTGCCCACGCGACAAATTCGGTTGCTAAACCTGAACAAAAAACGTAGCTAAATTAAAAACTTGTCATTTCGATTAGCTTCTCGGAGATATTTCGTCTTCTTGTTTTCGGGGGAAACAGGTTTCCTTACCCACTGTACATTAGTGAGAATTATGGGCGGCTCTAAAAGTTACCTTCGTCTGTTGCTGTTGGCTTTAAATCACAAAAAGGGAACGCACCGTTCGGAGGACCCTTCAAGGCAGTGCAGCAACAATAACAACAAAAAAGGGTCGTGACGACAGTTGCCAAAGGATGCGAGAGAGCGAGAGAGAAAAAACAAAAGGCAACTGAAATGAAAGAACAGCAAAGAAAAAAGGGGCAATTAATAATAATTAATGTTTTTATCTTTTTTGTTCAACGCGCTTGTGAGTTTGCTCTGTGTTCGTTCTGTTGTTGTATGTATATTTATTTTCTTTCTCTCTTCTTCCTTTTTCTCTCATTTATTCGTTTGTTTCACAATTTGTTGTTGTTGTTGTTGTGGTCCTGGCAGGAAACTGACCAACATCAAAACCCGAAACTGAATACCGAATGCCAAACACGACTGCAGGTTTCGCCTGTGTGTATACCCTGTGTGCGCTTAGATTTGAGGTATATATACCTTAAATACATGAAGGCAAATACTTTGAAATTAATGTAAAAGAACTGAGACTGACAACTCTTTAATATTGCTGAGTATCTTTTAGTCGAACATATGCTGCTGCCTGCACTCGCATAATTTTTCTTCTTTTTGCCATTGTCGTTGTCGTGTATTTTATTACATTTTGTAGCCTGACTTAATTGATAATTGGTATTTTTTTTTGTGTGTTCATTTCTTTCATTTTCTTCTTTGCCTGTTTGGCAGTGTGTATTTAAATATTTCAACATAATTTCATTTCGATTCGAGTTGTTATTGTTGCCCGACTGACTTTAAGAGCAATAAAAGAGACGCGCACACACAAAGGCAGCGCACCAACAAAATAATTGTTGAAAAAGAATCTGCAGAAAACGCTGAAAAGATACAAAAACGCCGAGAAAACCAAGCACAACAACAAGCAATAAAAAACCGCAGCGGCAGTTGCAAAAAAAAAAAAACAAACAAAATACCGAAAAACCAGAAAGAAAGGTTGTCTTTGGCACGGCGAAGGTTTTATACTCTTGCAGGCTCTTATATCCTCTGATTATTTCTATGCTAGTCATATTTAATGGTGTTTAATATTAAGTCTCAGTTTGCTTGGCACTGTTAAGTTATTTCTGAAAACCAAACTGTTCTTCATATCATACTGTTCTTTATACAGACAGACAGATAGGCAGACACGGGTAGATCAACTTCCCGGATTATGCTGATTTCTTCAGAATATATACTATATACTTACTGGGCTCTGGAGACGTAAGGTGTGTACTTCTGCACAAAATTAATATACCCACTGCAAGTGTATAAATACCATAAAAAACCGAAATTGTTTTTGGTATGCTGTGTGTGTGGAGGAAAGTGTTGCGAAGAGGCGTTCTAGCGTTAAAAAACAAAAAATTATTGTGGCCGTCGCCAAATCGACAGTCGCGGGTTGAGTCTGAAAATGTATCTTAAAGTTCTCTTTTAGTTGTTGTTGCTGCTCTGGTAGTTGTTGTTATTGCTGCTGCTGTCCAGGTCCGAGCTCGCCTCACAGCCAGCAGCGCATGTTGTATCTGCGTGTGTGTATCTTTGTATCTCTCACGTGTGTCTGTAGAGCTACAGTTTGTATCTCATGATGTTGCTGTTGTTGTTGCTAGTTGCTAGTGTTATTGCCTTTGTACAACATTTAAATGTTTAGCTGCCGTTTTGGCTTCATTTCCAGTTTGGCTTTGGCTTTGGCGTTTGTTTTTTTCAGCCTTTTCTTTCTTTCTTTTTGGTTTTTGTGGCGTTTCGTAGGCGTCAGTTTTATTTCAAGCGAATTAAGCTAATTTAAAAGCGATTCGAAATTAACTTTAATGTGCGGCAAAGTCCATGTCGATATGCAGCGAGGGTTGCTCCACACGCTCTTGCCAGAGTCGTGGGTGTAGCTTGGCGTATTTTTAAGTGGCTTCCGTTAGTTGGGGACCACTATGTGTGTGTGTATGTGCCCATTGAAATTGTTGTGGCTTAACTCTGACCCAATTGAAGTCGTCGTCGTCGTTGTCGTTCTAGAAATAGAAAAAAAAGTATCTATGAAGGAGCGTCGAAGTGCAGTAGCAGTAAAATGCACATGTAGAGATGGTTCGATTCACCTACAATCTACAGCTATGTGTGTGTGTGTGTATCTAAATTGTAGGTAGCACAGGCATGTATCTTAATGAAGGCAATTTGCTTGTCGAGTTTAGGCAAGTTAGTTTACCGAAAATTGGCATATGGCCAGTAGCAACAAAAGCGCCACACACACACCCATATACACTCACGTACACATACACATCGATTGCTGAGGCAGGACATGGGCAGCGAGCAAGCGAACGAGCTACGTCTGCACTCTGGGGGGCAATGTTGAATGGGAAATACACGTCGACGTCTTCGTTGTACCCAGTCAACCAACTGACTTGCCTTGTTGTCCTGTCCTGCCTGCCCCCGCCCTCCCCACTGCACTCCCTATCCTTTCTCCAGCCCCTTCTCTTAGCCCCTCTGCCTCTTATCGTCCTTCAACGAAAGAAGAGTTATGCAAGAGTTTGTGCAACATAGCTGCAGATACACGTACATTTTCGGCATTATGAAGTGTGTGTGTGCGTGGGTGTGTGTATCTATTAGTTAGCAGTTGGCTAGAGATATTGCCAACTATATAAAGGAGCGGCAAACGATGGATTATAAATGATTTAGTTGGGGTAGCAGCAGCTTTTGAAAGCCAAGTGAAATTTTCCAAAGGAATGTTGCTTTAGAGTTGTGCTAAAACTGGCATAAGTCTAGGGAATATGCCATATATACTGTATACACTGCCATGTCAAGTAAACCAAATAGGAACGAGGTTAAGCAAATAAAATATATTATTATATTAAATAAAATACTGTATAAAATACTAAACAAATAGGAAATATAAACAGAACAGTCAAAGAATAAATTTCCTTTTATAATCACACATTTTCTTGTATATTAGATAAGAAAGAAAATGCACCTATATCTACACCTCTATTTATTCCAATAATTCTCCAATTTTGGAATATTTTTCCAAGAACTAAAGAAAAAGTTTTCATAGTTTACTTAAAAAAAGGGGAAAAAGTAAAAAGAAATTCTTGTTTATTATGTTAAAAATTCTGCAGAGTAAAAAGTAATTTCCTGTAGCTGCAATCGACATTTGCATCGCCAACGTCCTTCATCAGTATGTCAAAAACTGTACTCAGTACACTCTCTCTCTCTCTTTATTCTAGTGTAGCACAACATTTATCGAGCACTGTGCCAGGGCGGGGTGGCAGCCTCAAAATGCCAAAACGAATTTTGCTAAAATTGCAAAATTTAATAATCTAATAAGGCAAATTTTAACAAACTATTTAATGGCAAAAATGTTTGGGTTGCCAACACCAACGACGGCGACGACGACGAAGTGCAAGCAGAGATGTAGCGAAGGGGCAGGGTGGGGCAAGGAGGCAGTTGCCACCGCTGTAGCCGCAGCCGGAGCCGTCGTGTCTAAAAATAGCCGCCGGCAAAAACGTTTAGCTCAAACTGTGTCTTGCAAGCAAGGGAGGGTCGGTAGTGGAGGGGGGAACGGGTAAGCAAGGGGGCAAGCTGGGGTGGCAGGTGGAGGGGCAAAGTGTGGCAAGTGAAGTGTAGCCAAGCAGCAGTAGCAGCAGCAGCAGCGGCAGCCGCCGCGTTTAATGTCTGTGAAATTGAAAAATTTACTCTTTAATATGCGAACGCGGCAACGAGTTGTCGCTCGCTCACTGCGCTACCCCTTCTCCCTGCCTACCCCTGATGCTTATGCTTCCCTGCCTCTTTCCTTCCTCTTCTTCTGCCTCCCTCTCTGCCATGCTCAGCCGGAAAGACGTTGACGTCGAACATGCTGACAGTCCAAGCAGTGCGTCCACTCTCTGGCAAATGATGTGGAAGCTGCTGTCCATATTGCTGCTGTTGCTGTTGCTGCCTGCCCCAAGTGCAGTTAGAGCAATTTCACAACTCACTAACAATCATTAATGCGTCGAGCGTTGAGCGTCAAACGGCACTTGGTCTGCTGCTGCCTCTCAGAAGTTTGGCGCACAATTTCAAGGAAGTCCAGAGGCCAAGTCAAGCACACAGAGGCAGCAGCTAATAAGCAGCTCCACCAGCTTCCAACTGCCAACTACCAACTCCAACTCCTTCTTCAACTGCGACTGCTGCAAGCCTAAATCATAAACTGCCGGCTCGATGGCTGCTTTATGAAATGGAAAATGCGCCACAAATGAAAAACAACGCTAAATAAAAGCTGCCTCTAGCAGCAAATGCTGAATGAGTGAGGGGAAAGAAAGAAGTGGGAGTCAGTCAGGCAGAGAGCTATGTGTGTGTGTGTATTGTGGTGTGCTGTGTGGCGGGTTAAAATGAGAAACACGCAGTTTTGCCTATGGCCAAATTTGAAAAACCCAATCGTAACGTTGGCTAAATCGATATTTAAATAGAGCCAAAACAGCCAGAACGAAATTTGTTAGCTAAGTGAGAGAGGAAATTACACACAGCACACAGACACATTCACAGCACATACACTCGCAAACATTACCATTATCTGTCATAAAAATGCGCTATATTTTCGTTTTTATTTTGCATAGTATATTACCCCCAAAAATACTAAAAAATACTAGCATATGCAATGAATTTTTTGTACATTAAATACCCCGACATGAGCTGATTGAGAGCTTTTTGTGATTGTGCCGAGATTAGAGAGCTCGCTCTGTGTGTATGATTTTTAAACGTCATTAGGCTAAAGGGTTTTTGTGTAGCCTAAAAGGCTAAAGTAAATGCAATTTTTGCGAGGATTATAACTAGACAAGATTAGCGTAATATTTTTGACAGTAAGTGGGCAATTTTTATATTTGTTTGATGAACTGAATGGGGTTTAATTGGGATCTGCGCTATTTTTGATGTGTGTTTTAGTTCTTTATGATATATAATAAGTAGCAAATAAAGCAACATTTGAAGAGATGTTGAGAAGAGAATTAAATATACAACGACATATCTTACAAATATATATATATATATAATATATATTCTTGTTCATCATGAAAAGTTAGCATAATGTTAGTTAGCAACTGAATTACTTCTACTTGTTGTTCAGAAGAGAACACAAAGTCTATGCTACTTTAGCCTCTTGATACTCTGAAAACGTTCTTTATTTTTGTAGTAGTTCAAGTGCAACCAGGTGTATCTGAAGTACATGAGCTATGACCTTAGCTGTATATAGTACTATATGCATAACCACACATACAAACACACACGCGTATGTATGAGCACATTTTGCCTATGTATGTCGGCTCAGTTTAACGATGTTTAAGAGCCTCAAATGGTTCTTGTTCCTTTTGGCCTGGCTGAAAAATCTTTGTCTCAGTCGAGGGGAAATAGATGGGTGGGAAGGAGGCGGTGGAAAACTCCCTTTATGCGGATGTAAGTATGCATATATGACTGCGTTGTTAACTTTTATTGGCGAGCTTTAAAGCAAATTTGTCTTGGTCGTTGCCGAGTTTGCTGATGTTGTTGCTGCTGTTGTTGTTGCCTTGGCCTCATCATCTTCCATTGTTGGCGCAGCTTTTGTTGCTGACGCTGCTGCTGCTGATGCTGCAGCAAAGGCAAAGATTTATGACGCCGCGTACACGGCGCATTCAAAAATTGTTAAAAACAATTAGAATATTTTAGCAAAACGAACGATGACGACGACGACGGCGACTATAAAAGTTATGCGAGATGCGGGTTACAGCCAAAACCAACGAGTTGGGCCTGTGCTTGAGGCTTGGGGCCCGGTTCGCGTTCGCATTCGGGTTCGGGTTTTGGGGCCTTAGACAGCTGTAAAAATTATGCGCCAAATGACTTTGACAGCAGTCGTTGTTGTTGGTCGTCGTTGTCGGCAAAAAGTTGTGCTGTTTCTGCGAGTTGAACAACGGTCTGTGTGTGAGTGTGAGTGTGTCTCTTTTATGGTCATAACTAAGTACTTATACGACTTATAATTTGGAATCTTTATGAGCCCTAAAGGGGACTGTCTTTGTCTCTGTTTTGCTCTCTCTCATCAGCGAGTTTACTAATGTTAGGATCTAGTAAATATGTCTTGGTATATAATATATCGTATGTATATCTAAAGCTACTGCTAGTTTCAATTATATTTCAATGAGAAAATATTCGCGGAATTCCGCTTGATTTATACTTAATTTTATTAGCATTCTCGCACTTAACTCACCGATTTAGTCAGCTTGATAGGGTTCCCTCCATGAATGCTAGTAGAAACTTTCGCCCCAAAGGGGCCTTACATCATTCATCTATCTGAGATCTATGTAGTGTCTATCTGCATGTTCGCAATTGTTTGTGCACAGTAAGAACTTCGTTTCAAGTCTTTGCCATAACTTAGCACTTATCAACGCTTCAGATACTGGCCAAACAACTTGTAGATACTTATCCGCTGCTTAAGCACAGCTGCTGCTGCCGGTGCCGGTGCCACCTTAGCTTAGCTTAGCGACTTCAATGTGGATTCTTTCTCAATTCGGTTCATTGGCCAACATGCAACAAATGCCCCAAACGCAGAGGCATCAGCATAGATTTTACTTCATGCCTCGACTACTTTATATCATTTTAATAATGTAGCTACGAGGTATGTGTCTATGCGCACATACACACACACTCACACCTGTATCTGCAGCTTCTCGTTCGGCAGCAGTTCAAATAGTTTGCACTCAATTTCAATATTTTATACACACACAAAAAAAATAAGTCCCAAACGGAGATGGAAAATGTAAAAAAATCAAGTAACAAAAGGTATTGTCGACAGTGCTCGACTGTAATATACTCAGGCCTTAAAGCAGTTAAATTAATTGTTAAAATATTTTTATGTTTATTTTTCAGTTAACATTTAAATAATGTGAATTGTTGAACACAGCAGAAATGAATGAATTAGCCTTAAAAGTGCGCTACCATTTAAATATTTTCAAATATCATAAGTATTATGTGATTTTTCAATTGAAGGAAGTGTGGTTAAATTCTTAAACTAGCATTTCTTGGTTGCAATAGAAGACATATTATTACCAAATTTGATAGCTCTAGCAGTTACAGTCTCCGAGATTAAAGCGTTCATACAGACACAAATGGCTATATTGACTGCAATGTTAATGCTGACCTAGAAAATATTTAGTTTGTCAGGTTGAAGATGCCTTCTTCTGGTACTTCCGTTGACGCAAAGTCATCATACCCTTCTACCCACTAACAATAGGGCATAAAAATGAAATATAAAATGTTCGTGCAGCTGCAAAAGACTTGGCAAGAGTCTTGGCTAGCTCTCTATAAGCCAAGCCAAGCCCGGCAGACAATGTAACTCATAGATACATATGTTTTATATATTGCTTATTATGTATTACCGCGTGTTTGTGTCCGCCTGTCAGTCTGTCCCACCGTCGTCTCTCTCTGTACTTTTTCGGCCCCTCCGGGAGAGAGAGAGACACTCAGACACGAAGTTGTAAGTTACCTTTGAGACTCTGCTCGAGTCTCGACTCGCTCACTCGCCTGGTAACTAATATGAATAACTAATAAATCACATTCGGACGGTGATTTATGTGACAGGTGCGTATTGCGATTTGAAATTGGCAACAGTTTCGGTTTCGCTTGGGGTTTCTGTTTCGGTTCCTAGAGATAGAGAGAGAGACGAGGAGTGAAGTGGATAATATCTACTTATGACGCGTACGAAAATTCACCATGCTAATGTTTTTCTATTTTTGTTTTGGGGGTATATTCAAATTTGGCTTTAAACTTGTCAAATTAGTGTGGAATAATGTCGTTGTTAGCGTTTATTTGTCACAGATCTTTGGCTTCTAAAAAAAGAAACAAAGTGGCAGCGAGACTTTTGTGGGCTTTGAAGCAGTTGAATTGTGTGGGAAATAAAACTTGAAATAACTATATTTATAATGTATCTTACAATTATATAAGAATGGAATATGATGATTAAATTATTATTTTTTATCTTTCTTTCTAGGTAAGAAACGACCTATTTGTAGGATGTAAATAAACCACATATTTGTTTAAGGTAAATAAACGACCTATTTTTATGGTTTGAGCCTTTTTAGCGACTGGAGGTCAAAATTTGATTTTGATTTCGCATTATGGCTTATTTTTTTTCATTTATTATTATTTTTATTTAATAATTATGCCTTGAAACGTTTAAATTTAATTTAAAAACTGTTGAATTTTCTCTTTTCTTTATAAAACTTTAAATTTGTCGAGCTTACGGCTTTTACAATTGATATGTCGAAGTTTTTTCATATTTTGCACATATTTATTTTATATATTTAAAAAATGCTTCACCTGAATTGAAATTATTTATGCGCTACATTAAAACTGCTAAATTATTTAACTTAATTTGCAAGCACGTTATCTGACGCTCTTTCATGCATGTGAAGCTTAAAAATAATTTTAATTAAAGCTGCAAACAGAACGAAAAAAAAGATGCTAAAATACAGTTGACGAAATCATGTCAAACGACCTTCGGCTGTCAGAGGTTGTCACTGTCTCTCACTCACTCTCGTCACTTGTGCGATTAAATTCGGTTAAAATGATGACAGGATAATGACATCAACTAAGGATGCAAATGAATATGCAACTTTAACGTGGTTCAATACAAGTTCGAATTGTTTTTTATATAGTAGTAACTTTACTAATACGCAAGCAAGTTAGTTCATCGTATCTATCAAATCGTTCTGGCTTTCATTTCTTGTTAATTCTTCCCAAGAGTTTGTCAAATTACTATTGGAGCTACATACATACGTACGTGATGAACGACTGAACTGGCGTCCTTGGACTCCATTCGAGTCCAACTAATGCGCTCAATTACGCATTTCTTTGGAAACTTTGTTAATTTGTTGAACTATAACAATGGGCACAGTTGCCCCTACCTCTCCCTTCCCCTCCCTCTGTCAGTTCACTCTCCTTTGTTTGACTGTCCCAACTGTCTATTGAGCACACGGCAACACCCCCACAGCGTTATTAGCCTGCATCAGGCACACGCAGAGAGAGACAGACAGTTGGACAAACAAGAGAGACAGAGAGGGAAAGATAGAAGGAGAGAGATAGGGAGATATATTTGAAATGTTGGCTTTATCTGCCATCGCCAGAACGTAGACCAGACCGTGGCAGACACAGTGCTCATTATGTAACCTCTCATAATTCTTTCATTAATGAAATTCCCACACGCCGACGACGACGACGTTTGTTGGACGTTTCCACACATTATGTAAATCTTTACACAGCACGCAGTCCACCCATTTTCCATTTTCTTGTTGTTGTTGTTACTGCATTTGCTGTTGTTGTTCCTTGACTCTCTTGGCCCTTATTTTACCATCCTTGTCAACTAATTTCAGGGTTGCGCTGCGCTGCGCTGTCATGTTTTTAAAGCCTGTTTTAATTTGAAAAAAAATGCCAGAAAGAGTTAAAAGATGAGGGAAATAAAAGTGTGAGAGAGAGAGAGAGAGAGAGAGACAGGGCGAGAGCAGAGCATACAAAACTCTGGCTTTTACTTTCCTCGCTTGTGCTGCATGTTTCTTAAATGTTGGCCAAAAACAAAGAAGCAAAGACAAAGTAAAAAAAAAAAAACTACCTGTTTCAAAACCCACACACACAGCAGAGGCAGCCTCAGCACACCGGCGGGGCCAACATACATTCCTGCTCCCCTTCCTTTCTGCTGCTGCTCCCCGAGCGACAACAACAACAACAATGTTGTTGTCTTTTTGACTCGACTCGGCTTCCTCCTGTGCCTTTCTGGCTGCTTTTAAATACCCTTTACCTTGGCCATATTAATGCGGCTCCCACTGTTACTTATGCATTGTTGTTGTTGTGCTGTTGTTACTGCTGCTGTGTTGTTTGCTGTTGTTGTAGCTGCTGCTGCTGCTGCCGTTGCTGTGTTGCTGTTGTGTACTTCACATGTAGTTTGGTTGTCATTTGGCAGCGCCCGCTGTTTAGTGTCCAACATGAGGGGCCGTTGGTGTCAGGCGTCGACGACGACGACGACGATGAGGTTCTTGGGGATCTCAGTCTGCTCTTGTGCAAGCTGTGTGGTAGAAGTCGGGGGCATGTGCAGAGAGACGGGGCAGTCCCTACTGCTGCCTACAGTCGAAGTTGAAGCTGTGCTCGCTTTGTATTGGAATTTTGCACTGATGCTGCTGCTGTTGTTGGTAGCCCCAGCGACAGTTGTTGAAATTAAATGCTCACATGTGGGTTTTGTTTTCTTGTCTCCACACACGCACACACACATACGTAGGAAAGGTGAATCAAGAAAGACAAAGAGACAAGCAGCAGGAAGATCCTAAAAAGGCTGCCCAAAAACAGCACAGTAGCAGCAGGAGAAGTAACTACAATAATAACTAGAACAACTACAACAACAGCAACTAGAACAATAACAACTACAACAATGTGTGCCCTAGCAAACATATAAAAAGATGATTTCGTTTTGTTGTGGACAGCAATAAAGTTGTATATGTATTGGCAGAACAGGAATATAAATACATATATACATGTATGTGAATGCACATTATACATTTATTGATCTAGAGAGGGCCGAACCGGGAATAAATGTATTGTAGATTTATGTCTGTACAATAAATTGATATTAGAGCGTAAATTAAACAAAGGGAACTGCAAAATTTGGAGGAAAGTAAAGCAAATGTGCTGAGTCAATTAAAATACGGCATACATAACTGAAAAAATTCAGAATTATTTAAAATATATATAAAATATTAACTCTATATTAAATATACAATTTATTTTATTCGATTTACGATGACAGAAGTGGCTAAATTCTTATATACGCCTTACTTGTGTGCAATAATATGACATATTGTCATTAAATTTGATAGACCTTATAGTCTCTTTTAGAGCTGTGAGTAAAGTCCTCAGCTTTACTAGCTCATATTTTGAGCTTAAACTCTGCATTTATGTATTTCTTTAGTCGTTTCTTTATTCAAAACATGTCCAAATATCATAGGTGTCATATTTATATTGCAGTTCTATTTGTTTCCAACCATAATTGATCATTTTTTGTGCAGAAAGTGTTTCATTTCTTACCTTGTCACCTGCTGCCATAAATGTTGTTGTTCCTTTTTTAATTTCCTTGCCATCAATCTTGCAACGAGTCTGTTGATGGCTTTACTTTTGGGTCAACCCTCGCATTTATTATTGAAGTGTTCAGTGTCTTCTTCTTTTTTTTCTCCTTTTTCCTTTGGACTGCAAATCAAAATGAACTTTTTGTATGCCGGAGATGCTTGCACACACTCGACTCCACACACAGCAACAACAGCCACAACAGTTGAAGGCACTTCATTTGCCCGCTGAATACTCCCTTCATCTCTTCCTCTTTCATCATGGACTCCACTTGAGCCACAGCTCAGTTCCGCTTGGGGCTTGGATTTTTCTTGCATTTATGGCTGCATTTACTTTTTAATTTCGATTGTTGTTGCTATTGTTGTTGTTGCTGCTGCTGTTGTTGCACTCCTTTTTCGATTTTCAAGTGGAGTCAATTTCTTATGTCATGACAAGATACACAACGAATACCAAAACGAATACGAATACGAATGCGAATGTGCCTAAAAGTCAAACTCGGCGCGCAGCGAACGACAATCAAAAATGCCAGACGAAGTAGGGTAAGATGAGGGGTAGGCGGGCAACGGGGTACCTTAATACCTCCTCGCCCATTTTGTGATTTCGAATTTTTTTTTCGGGTCTTTTGTTTCAACAACAGCAGCAGCAGCATCTGTCGTTGCCTCCCTCTCTCCCTCTGCCATCCTTTATCGCTATCCCTCTCGATGTGCCTGCTTAAATATCTTTACTTATTTTTGGACATACTTGATTGAAGTATTTATGAGATTTCAGGCATTTGTGTAATTTCGCTTTGAGCTTTAAGTTTCTGCGGCTCCCTTAAATAAGAAGAAGAACAACAAGCTACAAAGGAACACTGTTATATACCCGATACGGTATCAGAAATAATGTGTATGTTAGAATTCAAAAATTAAGGTTATTTCTTAAGAAATACTTAAGCAATTCGTTCGTTTCGATTTTAAGGGGCGTAAAGAGGCGTGGTCAAACTCTGAAACATGTTTTACTTGCGTGCAATAATAAGACATATTGTCACTAAATTTGATAGCTATATGTCCTATAATCTCTAAGATCTAGTTGCTTATACAGACCGAAATGGCTACTAATTCTGATCAAAAATATATATTAACCTTGTGGTGTTTGCCTTTTAAATACAGCTTCAATTGTCAAAAAGTTATAACACCCTTCTATCAAATTATTATCGGGTATAATAAGAAGCTAAAGACAGCACGAAAAAATGTAAAAAGAGTTAAATTTAAATGTAGACAAGGCAGCTACAGCAGCCGAAAACACACGCAGACACACACACGGCTGACAAAGAAATATATACATATAGCATATATTTACATATACACACGCACACATGCACAGGCTTGGATGGTGTGTCCCAGCCATGTTTGTCAGATGAAAAGATATGTCTTTACATGTTTTAATTTTCTTGGAAATTGTTGTTCAACTTGAGTCGGGAGAGAAAGAGACACCAAAGCCCAAATCCAAGTGCCGGCTGTCTTGTCTGACTGTGTCTGGGAGCCTTGTCTACTATGGAGAAGGAGTCCCCTTCTCCCTCCCTCTCCTACTCTCTCTCTCTCTCTCTTTCTTGGTGTGCTTCGCTTTTAAGTGAAATGTTAAACCTTTTGACAGCGGTGTAGTTTCTTATTTAATTTATTTTATTTGCGGTATTTACTCGTCGGTTTTGCCTCGGCTTCGTATTCAATTTTTGGCCTTTTTGTTTAGCTGTTTTTGTTGTGATTGTTGTTGTTGTTGGTGGTGGTGTCTGAGTATTTTAATGTCATTCAATTGACATGGTTCAGGCTCAACTGTCTCTGCCTCTGCGTTGCTCTCAATTCGAGCTCTATATACCTCTCTTTCTTCATCTTCTCTCTCCTTCTTCTACTACTGTTTTTTTATGTTAGCCGTAATTAAAGTTGACAAAATAAGACCAGTTTGGTTAGCATTTTAAATGCAACTGTTTGAGGAATTAAAGATGCTACAAAGTCTTTAAAACATTTCATTGGAATTTCCCATTTTGAAATTCCTATAGAAACTGTGGAGAAACTACTTTAATTGCGCTTAAGTTCTACAGCAAGCATTGCTATAAATTCTTTCGTAATAGTTTGTCATTTATAATATTTCTCTAATCTTCTTTCTTACAATCTTAAGAACAGTTTTGCCCTAGAAAATGTGATACATATAGCTAATTTATAATATGGCATAGTTCGCGCACAACGTGGAGTGGCATTCTTACTTCTCTTGTATCTGTATCTCTCTTGCGTTCTCCCTTAACAATTAACTATATTGAATGTAATACTTATGAAAAACTTTAACCTATCAAATCATTCAACTAAGGCGAAACATTCATTCTTTTGCTGTCGCTCTCACACTTCTCTTCCTCATCCCCTCTTGTGCACTGTCTGCCTAACCATTTATCTTGTCTCGTGGAGTTTTTCAACTATTTAAACTTTAGATTACGACAATTTCTCCATTTCTCTCCCTCTCTCTTTCTCGTAACTCAAAACTCGCTGGGGAGCCACCATTTGCAACAACAACAGCAACAACAACCATACTAAACAGACAGTCATCTAGAAAATTACAAATACTTTTGCCATTGCTGAGGCTGCTGCTGCTGTTGTTGTTGTTGTTGTAAGTTGTGGTGTTGCTGCTGTTGTTGGACAGCATAGAATTCCAATCAATGCCGTTGCTGCTTCTGCAGAAGTTTCTTCTACGTTAGCGTCATTTCTCAAGCTCGAAAAAGACGACGCAAGTTTTTGGATTATTAATTACATCAGCAACAGCAGCAGCAGCACAGATTTATCTGCGTGTGTATGTGTGTGTGTGTGTGAATCGAAATCGAATGCCGTGAAAAAGTAACCCGCACACACCCACAAAAAGAGCCGCAAGCCGAAACGAGCTGAAAAAGTAGCTGAAATATCCTGCTGTCTCTGTGAAGGGAGAAGCTCTCTCTGCCCAATCTTACTCTCCCTTTCTCTTCCTCTCTCTCTCTCTCTGCTGTCTCCACCTTGTGTGACAATTTTGACTTTTATAAATATTTTGACTTGTTTTTTGTGCTCTTCTGCTGGTGCTGCTGCTGCTGCTGCCTTGGCTGCTGTGACAAAACATCATTCAACGTGTGCAATGATTGATGATGCAACTCAAAGGCAACTTGTACTCAATTTTCAGTTTATGCCCCGCTGTGGCACACACATACACACAGATAGAACAGATACACTCACATAACTCTGGCTGTCTCCCTCCATGACAAAATGTCACAAATATTCTACAAGCAATTTGTTTAAATATCGCATAAAAAGGCAAACGAAGCACGGACCAAGGCGGCCCATGGGGCCAGGCATAGGCAGTGGCAGTGGAGGCACAGCCAAGGCAGATTGCGTGCACACGGGAGAAGAAACAAAAAAAAAGAGTTGAGCCAGGGACTGGCAGTGGGGAAGCTGCCACAAAAGGCGCGCGCAGCCGTGCGGCAATTAATATGTGAGCAAGCTGCAACATTGGCCATTACCATGTGCCTTCAACTTGAACACAAAATAGTTAACTAAAAGGCCGAGTCAACAGAGAGAGTGAGACAGAGACAGAAGGAGGGAGAGAGACAGGCTACACAGCTAGGCTGCACAACAACAACAGCTGCTGCTGCTGTTGCAACATGATGTGCAATTACAAGGCGCACTGTGCAACAGCAACATAAGTGCAATCGCTGCCTTGGCCCCGCCTGGCAACACGTAATGGGCTAGGGGGGAGGGGATATATAAAGCAAACGAGAAGAAAAGAAGTATAAAGAAAATATTGCATCTTCTCAAGCATTTAATCTTCTTTGCGCCTTTTTTAACCTTTTATTATTATGCCTTCAACGTGCAAACGTTTTGCTACGCTTTTGCCGGGCAACCTCTTGCCTCCCCCCCCCCCCTCCCCTTCTCTCTCCTCTGTACCTTCCTGCAGCTTAGCTGCGCAGCAAACCCAACCCAATGTGCCTTCATTCCTTTTGCTCCATTCCCATTGCCCGTTGCCAGTCATTCATGCTGCCTCGTGCGCTGTTTGCTCCTTCCGTTTGGGCGCATTTACTCACACGCCATGTCCCCACGTAACCTGCCTCGCCTGCCCCTGCCCCTCACCCTTTGTCAACCGGTTGCTGCTGCGGCCCCTCCCTCTGCATCAGCAGCAGCTAAGACGAATTGCAGCTTCTGGCTTTGTTGCAACCAAAGCTTTTGTTGCTAATAATTTCACTTCTCTCCCGCTCACCATTCCTCTCTCTTTGTCTACTGCTCTCTTGCAATTAGAATGCGTGTTAAGTGCAGATACAATGCGAGAGCGAGAAGGAGAGCGTGTGCAAAGAGCAAAAGATACATTTGTGCAAAAGATACTTAAGAAACTTTCGGCTACACTGCGCTACACCCTGCACCTCTGCATTCTCACTCGAGGCAGGCAAATGAGTTGCTCCATAAATTTCAACACAATCAAATTTAATTAATTTTTTTCTCCCCCATTTTCTCTTCTAACCCTTCGCACAACCCTCGCAACACATACACATTGTTTCGCTTTTCAACAGGGTTCCGGTTTTTGGGTTCTTAAGCCGCTGATTGGAATGTTTTTTGTGTCTGTTTGTTCGCCCTCCCTTCTCCTCTCTCTCTCTCTCTCCCTCTCTCTATATCAATATAAAGCCGATTTCACGCTCTTATGTAGGTGGTTGAAACTAGATTCTAAGGGTGGGCAGGGGTTCTTTCTACAATATAAGTAACAAAGGGTCTCGAACGTGAGGATTTTCAAATAGATAGAGGTCGCTGGTAATTTCATTGGGTTTTTGGTTCTTCGACTGCATTTGAAGAGCTTACGCGGTTTATAGCGGCAATTTGCTTAAGTGAAATTTGCATTAATCCCCCTTCCTATAAATGTACTATAATTGTGCAGCTATGCAGAAATAAATTAGAATCCCAGAGATAACAAACAGAGCCAAGTAGAGGAATAAGTTTGGTTGAAATCAGCTGCAAATGAAAGCTGTCAGGTGATTAAGAATCCTTCAAATTGACAATGAGGTGAACTGGAAATATTGCAGAGGAACTAATCCAATATGAGATTAATGAGGTCTTTATGTAAAGCTGAAATTGAGGTTAGAAAAATTCATTAACTGTCTGTCACTTTTGGATGATACTAAACTGCAAATCCAAGAGAGTTAAGAAATTAAATAATACTAAACTACATGACAAAAAAAGCTAAGTATTTAAATGCTGCAACCCCATGAATGCTATTTATTTAAATATTACTACACTTTCTTATTATTAGTATTTAAAAAATACTACATTTTAAAGCTAAAGAACGCGAAACATTTAAATAATACTAAATTGCAAACTTCGTTAACCAAAGTCTTTAAATAATACTAAACTTGCAAGCTAAATACTATTGCATGAGCTTTTTAAAAGCTCACAAATACAAGCGCAATGTGGCGGCAATAACATTTTATTGCCGTCAAGTAATGCAGTAAATGCACACACACACACAGAGAGACAGAGAGGGACACAGCGGGTTCCTGGGCGCGCTTTCTAAAATGCCCAAGCAAAGTATCTGACACTCGGCGCAAGCAACTGTATCTTATAAATACGATTACCTGGCTAACACTTTCAAGTGCAGCGCACACGGACGCAGCTTGCTGCGAGCTGCAGAATGTGCATTGCACGTTATAATTTCACGAAATATTTTCATGAAAAAGCATCTACTGAAAAATGCATTAAGTGCAGCAGCGGCAGCAACAACAATAAGGAAGCAGCAGCAGCAGCAGTGGCAGCAGCTTGCAGCATGCAACACGGCGATGTATGCTTAAAAACAAAACTGGCTTCAGCTTTATGGCAGTGGCAAACAAACAAACACACACACACACATACATACAGTTGCACATAAAAGAGCGCCAAGCCAAGCAAACTTCTTCTTCTTCTTGCATCTTTTGGTGGCAGATTCTTTGTAGCAACTTTTCTTTTTTATGTGTCCGAACTGCAGTAAAGACCAAGGAGCGAAGCAAAGTGAGGCAAGGTGAGTGTGCAACTGTGCAACAGCAACTGCAACTGTGACTGTGCAACGACGACAGCGGCGACTGCGACTGCGCCTTAATTCTGTCCACGATGGGGCAGAGCAGAGTTTGGCGCATATAACATACAAAGAACATATAGAAAAATGCACTAAATCTCTGATATCTCCGAAAATGTTCGCTGTGCATCTGTGAGATACACACACACAGAGACAGACACAGATACATGGGCAGACATGGAGCATGCCATGGCAAATATTAGAGCTATGTTCTTGTTCCTGCTGCCAGTTGCAACAGTTGCTCAGAGTTTGCCCAGTTGCTCGCGACTCCTTGAGGCTAAAAGATTTCATGATTTGCACTTTTATGGAAATAATTTTTCGCATTCGTTTTACAGGCAGCACATTTTCGCTGCGTGTATATGTATGTGTGTGTGTGTGCAAGACAGCAATTAAAAATATTTAATTATCATGGAAAAAAGTTGTCGGGTAACATGCACAACATTTCTCACATGACCAGAGCGAGAAAGAAGGAGGGAGAAGAGGAGAGTGCACGGAGTACCCCGAAAACAGCGTTCGACTTGTGTATTTGGAGGCTGCCAAACATTTCCTGTTGTTCAGAGCCCAGAGCCTCCTCCTCTTCTATGTAGATAGATCGTCGTTTGCTCTCCAGGTTCTTCTTTCCTGGGAAACGATTTGGCAGCGTGGAACTTAACACGTTCAGTTACGCTTTGATCGAAACCGACCCAAAATACTCAGCGAGTTCTTAAGTAATTTTCATCTTCTTTTTTTTTCATTTTCATATATTGTTTTTTAATGAACTGTCTTCGATAATAAAGTAAATAATTTATTGCTTATTTATGGCTAAAGCGTGTGTGTGGTTGTATCGTGTGCGATAAGGCTGTATAAAATGAATATGGTTATGGTTATGGTATAACACACATTACAGCCGCAGCAGCAGCTGAAAATGTTTCTATGAATGGATCGTTATAGCTTGGAAAAGAAAATCACTTTAGCACAAGAATGTGACAAACTTTGAACAGGTTGTGTGGGAGAAGTAAGAGAGAGAGAGAGAGTGAGGGAGAAGGAGCGAAGACAACCTGAAAAGCTCTTGGGCTTTTTAAGCATTCAATATCGTTAGGATTGCTGCACTCAGCTGCTCGTAAAGTGATTTGAGATTAGATTGAATACATTAACAGGAAATTATGAGAGATTTTCAGAGAGGGAAGTGAGTCACAGGAAAGAAGAAAATCGTTTGATGAGAGGTATTAAAGTAAATGGAAAATAGTAAGGAAGAACCATCTAGATAAAGAAACAGTTAATAATTATTATGCATGTAAAATGATGTATCTTAAGAATTCAAAACTATTTCAAAGTGGTGTGCTATAGGAAATATTATTTTAGATATAAAATCATGTATTTTATTAATTTGTTACCTATTTCAAAGTTGCCTCATATGCTTAATGAGCTCCTCTGTATCTAGCAGTAGCAGTAATCGATCAGGTTATTCAATATTGTAATGAAATCTTTAGCTACAACAATAATAAATCTATTCCAAAGTGAGTTAGTTAGTTGTAGGAACAGAATCTTAAGCATTTTCCGGATACTCCGAATAAAATTTAAAGATATACATAATTGCTGTATCGATAAAATGATTACAAACCTGGAAATTCTAGTCCCATTTTAAAGTAACTTTATATAGAAAAATAGCTCTACACTTCAGCTATAAGGTGCAGTAATGAAATATATTAATTCATTATGAAATTCGCAATTATTGTTGCTACAACAATAATAAACCAATTCTAAGAATAGACCTATTTCAATAAACCTATTCCATATTAATAAAAAATAGAAACCAACTTATTACTTTTGCCATAAGTTGCAGTAACAAAAACCTATAAATTACTGCAAATTTATAATAAAAATCTCATGAAACCGTTTGCGCAATTACAAAAAACAACTCATTTCTCATCAATTACACTTGCCACCATATACGAGGGTCGTTTGATAAGTCCGTGACTTTTTGAATAAAATATATTTTTTTCGTCAAAGAAGCGTTTTATTTCTCAACATAATCTCCTTTTAGCTCTATACATTTAGTCCAGCGTTTTTCCAATTTTTTTATTCCTTCCAAATAATAGGTTTTCTCAAGGCCCTCAAAATAGTCGTTTGTTTCTGTGATGACCTCTTCATTTGACCCGAATCTCTTACCGCCGAGCCATTTCTTCATGTTTGGAAACAAAAAATAGTCACAGGGGGCTAAATCTGGAGAATATGCTGGATGGGGTAGCAGTTCGTAGCCCAATTTATGAAATTTTGCCATGCTGACTACACACGTGTGCACCCGTGCATTGTCCTGATGGAACAGCACTTTTTTTTCGCCAAATGCGGTCGTTTCTGCTTCAAATCAATATCGAATCTGTCCAAAAGCTCTGAATAATATTCGCCGGTGATCGTTTTACCCTTTTCAAGGTAATCGATGTGAATGATACCTTGTGCATCCCAAAAAACTGTGGCCATGACCTTGTTGGCCGACAGACCCACCTTGGCCTTCTTTGGTGCACGTTCACCCGGAGAAACCCACTGTCTTGATTGTTCTTTGGTCTCTGGTGTGGTGTGGTGGATCCATGTTTCGTCTACGGTAACGAAACGGCGCAAAAATTCGTTTGGATTGCGGTTGAACATCGCCAAACACTCCTTTGAAATGGTCACACGGTTGCGCTTATGGTCGTGTGTGAGCAATCGCGGCACCCATCGCGCGGAAAGCTTTTTCATGTCCAAATATTCATGTAAAATGTGATGTACCCGTTCAGTTGAGATGCCTACAGCCTCAGCTACCTCACGCACTTTCATTCTCCGATCATCCAATATCATTCCATGGATTTTGTCGACGATTTCTGGCATGACGACCTCTTTTGGGCGACCTGAACGTTCGGCATCACTTGTACTGGTACGACCACAACGGAACTCAGTAAACCATTTCTTAACCATTGAAATTGATGGTGCAGAGTCCCCATAATATTTATCAAGTCTTTCCTTGGTTTCGGTGATGGATTTTTTACGCAAAAAATAATGCTTAATTAGCACACGAAATTCACTTTTTTCCATTTTCGTTAAAATTCACGAGATCGTCTGCTTTCAATGCCTATAAAACGCAAACCAAAAAACGCAGCTTTTCAAAATTTTACAGTCAGCTGTTAATCGATAACTGCTGACAGGAGCAGTGTTGTATTTAGAGCAGGTGCGCGGCAAATACAAAAAGTCACGGACTTATCAAACGACCCTCGTACTGAGTGAAGTATCCCGTTCTTCTTTCAATGGAATTACGAAATTACCTCGTATAATAACTGCAATTAGCCAAAGGAATGAGGTCTTCACATTGCAGTTCCTTTATGAGGAGTGCGTAAACTAATTAAGCACGAGGATTGTCTCCATGTTGAATGAATGTGAATTGCGAATGGCGAATGGGAGTGTGAGTGCATTCATTGCTGACGTAACTCTTTCAATCCAGTAAACCCCACCTCCCTTAGTCACACCTGGAAATGTCACTGCCAGATGCCTGAGCTAAGTTGAGTGTTTTACTGGCTGGCCAAAGAAATACCAAGATCTTAGCGCCCTATTCTTCCTCTTCTTCCACTTCCACTCTTTGCTGCAATTGCACTGACTCTGTGGCCATTCAGCCATGCAGTAAGTTAAGTGCAATTTGTAATTGTGTCAGTGCTGTGTCAGGACGCGCTGCTCTTCCAATTTAATTAGCCATTAAAACGTGTGTGACGTCACATGCCAAGGCGACGCCAACTACGTGACGGCAGCTACTCCACCCCTCCCCACCCCCCTCAATCACTGTCCCTCATTCTCCCCCACGCTGTCTCTCTATAAAGGCATTCCAGGTAAGCCAGTTTAATAGGGTCTATGTAGTATAGACAGGCACCTTATCAGCCATACATATCTTTTGGCTCTAATTCAGCTGAATGCACTTTTATTTGCTGTTCGAATGTTTGTCTGTCTCCCTCTCTCTCTGTTTGTTTGCTTCTCCTTGTCTGTTGATTGGTCTTAACTAATTAAGTTTTTCTCTCTTTCTTTCTATTTGCAGATGTAAGTACACTCCACACAGAAGTTTACTCAAAGGATCCTCATCCGTATGTATTCATTGTAAAAATATCTCTGTTCATATTGATTAATATGTGAATAAGAAGTGAATGTCAGTCAGTCTAAAAAGTTCATATCGCATTCATTTCCTTCGCTGCTTTCATTTATTTGAAAACCCTCGCAGCAATTTTTGTGTATGTGTTTCTCAACATAATTTGATGTTGTGTCAATATAAAAAGCAGAAAAACAAGCTTTAATATTTATTTTGCGTGTGCAAACAACATTTTTAAAGTAATTTGAAGCAAATATTTTTGAAGTTTTGTTACTTATTTACTGTATACTCGAATTCCTTTGCATTTCTTGATTTGATTTGATCATTTGATTTGCAAAAGGCATGTCACTTTGTTTATGGTCTTAATTCTATATTGAATTTGCATTCCTACTGCATTTTCTAATTTAGAAATTTACTTTATTTTAGTTTGAACACTTGAGTTGTTGATTTTAATAGTTTTATTAACTTAGAATCAGTACAGAACTGGTAAGATAGCTACAGTCGAGTGTTATTGACTACCCACCTGACCAAAACGAATTCTGTTGCATACTTTTGGGAACTGTTTGGAGATCAATAACTCTTAAAATTATTTCTTTTATAACTTCTATGTTAATTATCCAAACGCAACCAAATTCTCTGAAATCATTCGTACGTTGATAGTTATTATGTTTACCAAAATTGAGGTGTCCTGCATTAAAATAAAGCTTGGAAATCGGCTGTTATCGATTTTCGAAGAGGGCCTGGCTTCAATTTAGACCTTTTTTTGGTAGTCCTAGCCCATATAGTCTCTGAGATCTAGACTTTTATACGGACAACAACAAATTATTGAATATTTTCAAACCCCTTATCTAATTCTTAACAAGTCAAACTTGCATAATTCCCAACTAGAAAGTTAACTGTGTCAACTGAAATTTGTCTCTTTCGAATCTTAAAAGAACTCTTAAGATTGTGCGGTCTCTCAATTAGACAAACTCAAAGTGTTTCCGTTGCGTCGTTCATTGCAGCACGATTTGTTCCAGTTTTCAACGGGAAGAGCCTAATGGTGCGGAGCGGGGCAGGGCGGGACACGAGAGTGAGACGCGTGAATAGCGCACGGATATATCCATAACTCATGCGATGCACTCATCTTTTCCCATTTGCCGTTAATGGCAATAATTGCTGTGCGCATTTAATTGACTGATTGCTAGACGCAAGTAGAGGCTGCGGCCGCACGCAGGCGAGAAACGCAGGTGTTGTCAATCGATCCCAGAGCACCAGTCCACACACACACACATGCAGAGAGATATTTGCTGCGCTCTAAATCACACAAATTTAATTAAAATCGCATCCATAGGGGAGAGAGAGAGAGAGAGAGAAAGGGGGAAAGAGGCTCAATCGAGAGTCATATATCGATTTCTTTGATTTATTTTGTGCACTCGTTTGCCAAAGCCCCACTAAACAACGACAGCTCCATTATGACTATGAATACACTCACTTTTTGGCACTCACTGGCACTCGAACTGGCACTCACTGATTCGTTGATTTATAGATGAGCAAAGAATCGAAAGCATATCTAGTATATTTATTTTAATAGAACCAAAACTCGATCTGGGGGAGCTTGATATATTATTAACAAATAGAGGAGGCAGCACTCTATAGCTAGAGTGAGATGGAGAGAAGGGGAGAAAGAGAGAGAGAGAGAGGATGAATGCAGTGCAATCATAATAAATGTTCATTGAAACCTTTTAAAATCGCACAAAATGCGGCGCACCTCAATGAAGGCAGCAACCCGACAATAAATTTCAACGCCGCCACGATCCGAGGGACATGCTGGACTATAAGTTGAAGAGTGTGGCAGGCGTAGCGGGCTGGAAGTGGAGGATGTTGTCTGTAGCCTGCACACAGGCACATAAACATTAATAAACTTGTTGCAATCCAAAAGATAATTAGCCGCAGTCTAGGCTGCAACAACTTGTACCACACCCACACACACACACGCAGAGACCCCTACACACAGACACCCTCACATACAGTTACCCTACCATACACACACACACACACACAGATACCACCATCACACAGTATTGCGCTCTCTCACACTGCAGAGGCTGAGCAACAATTTGCTATTTAGTATAAAGTTTCATTATAAAACCACTACGGGTAGACAGACCTGTATCTTACAGATACCAAGATACTCACACACAGACATACTCACACAGTTGCCGCCTGCCTGCTGTCGATCATAATTTAACATAAAAATGATTTGATTACTATAATTTCTTTTGTGTTTTGGTATCACCTGGTAAGCTCATTTACTACAACGGCAACGCCGCCTATTACTCACACCGGTCTCGGGTCTTGGGTCCGCACTGTCGTGGCCGCACTGCCATCGGACTGCGCTGGTGCTGCCCCCTGCGCGTCAAGTTGACTTGAATCGGCTCGCCTCGATGTGGAAGACTCCCAAAGACCGCACCGCATGCAGCGTGTGTCGTTTTGTACGAAATACACAGAAAAGATGTACAATAACTGCGGGAAGGCTGACGCTGTTGGGTCCAGTTACCCCATCTCCCCCGTTCTCCTCGTCTACTTTGCCAGGTTCCCATTCCAAGCGCACGAAAACTTGCAGCGCCCCAGAGTCAAAGTCGAGCTGACAAAACCCGTCTTGGTGAGGCAACAGCAGCAGCGTGGCCGACGACGAGGCCGAGGCCGAGGCAATAATAACGTTGAGACCAAAGAGAGTATATATTCTTCTTGGGGTACTGTAAAAATATCTTGTTTCATGTGTGCGCTGGACGTTAATAGCAGCGGCAGCGGCAGTGGCATCAGCTTCAATCCTTACCCAGTTCCTTATTGCGTTTCTGTCTCATCGTGCCTGCATCTTCAGCCTGAGCGCCGGCAATGCTGTCGGTCTTTCAGTCTTTCTCCCTCGTCTGTCCCATCGAGTCCAGTCCAGGTCTCTTTGGCCAGGTTTCTGCGTTACAGTCAGTTCTGGCAGTCAACCTTAGCTGCATTTCATCATTCATGCACATTATTTGAGCCTGAGACTGAGCCTACTGTGTGTGTGAGTATGTGTGTGTTGGGGAATACACTAGCTAAGTGGGTCCTTTGGCTGTCTGTTTTAGTAAGGCAACATTAACTTTTATTGGTAAACACAATTACTTTAAACGCCCAAATGATTCCTAAAAATTTGATTGCGATCGGATAATTAACATAGAAGATATTTAAGAAATAATTTTAATAAGGTTTCCCCACAAAGTATGCACCACAAAATATAGAAATAATATCACAGTCGAGCACACTTGACTGTAGCTTTCGTGCTTGTTTGATCTATTTTTAAAGGGAATTATTATTGATTAACTTTTCAAGGCATGTCAAACAATTCTACATCATTTTTAGCTCTACAAATTCCATTACAGCTCAACATCCCATTACTGCTTCCTCTATAGAGCATACAACCGTTTGTCTATCAAAATTTCCTTTCACACTCGGCCTGTTTCATTTTCAGGTCTCCTCCTCTCTGTGTGTGTTTGTTGTACGGCATGTCCTGCTTGCGTATCGCATTGGTCGAGGCTTAGAAACAGATTGAGTTACATTGCTGTGGATTATTATCAACTGCATTATCTGCTCTTCTCTTCTGCTCTTCTGCTCTTTTCTGCTTCTTCTTTGTCTGCTTCGCCTGGTGTCTTCCTTAGCTGGCGTTGATGGCGGCACAAAAAAAGAAGAAAAAGCCAAATAAAATTTCGTTACGCTGACTCCGTTTTGGAGTCACCGAGTCCAAGACGAAGTTGGGACTGGACTTGAAAGGTTTCTGCGTTTTAATGATAGCCCGCTCTGTCTCTTTCCCCTCTCTGTCTTACTTACTGTCTACCCTCTATGTGTATCTCTTTCCTTTTTGGGATTTACGGCTTTTCGGCTGGCATAATTCCATCACTGAGCATGCATCACATCAGTTGGGTCTCTCAAATTATGAGTTGAGCTGAGTCGGGCATATTTACCAATTGGCATCGCTCCAAAAATGTATCTCCAAGGTTCCCTCTTCGTCGACGTTCGTGTTGTCGTTGTCTTTATACATGAGGCCATAAAGCAAAAGTGAAGTAGGTGTCGTCGTTAAGTTTGATGTGGCACATTAAACTAGACGCGGCTAGAAGAAGCTTCTCTACCTGCCTGACCCCCGCTGGGGACGCTTTATGGTTGCAGAGCATAAATAGAGGAAGCTACCATAAAGCGCAGAAGACCTAGCTGAAATTTCAAGCTAAAGCTAAAAAACAGTCAAAAAACAAATTTTTATTTTTTATTGATTTCACGTTTTTTTTTGGCAAACTGAAAGAGCCAAGGTAAAGCAGACCGTTCATTCCCTACAACTTCATTCACAACGGAACTATATGTATGTATATATATATTTATATATGTGATTTATGTGACTTATGTGCTACCACTGAAGAGTTTTCCATGCCTAAACAATATATTTATGAATTTATGAGGACGATGAATTAATAGACTTCTCTTATTGATTTATTGATAAGCTACGCAAATTGAACTTAAGTATCTATTGAGTTGTCACAGCTCAAAGAGTTCACTCTTATATGGAGGATATATTTGGCTATAAAGAAACTGCCAGAGCTTTGTGCTGAAAATTGGCCAAGACTATAAAGCTTTTCACGATATATTTTCTTTAATGTACTGCGACGATGAGGAAAATCCCTCGAATATTGCTAGAGAACATAAATTTTCAAAAGACTTTAGCTGTCGCTGGTTTTGCTCCTCTCTCTCTCTCTCTCTCTCTTGTTCTCTCTCTCCCTCCCTCCGTCTCTCTCCCCCTCGTTCTTGCACTACTTCTTAATTTAATTTGCAGCGTTTTCTCTTGAATTTCTTTGGTTAGATTTCTGCACTTCGTCTCTGTTGTGTTGGCAGCCAGAAAAATTTAGTGGCTTCCTGACGCCAAATGCCATTAAACTAAAATCTATTGGCTGCAGTCCCTGAAGTTACCATTCGACCCCATAAACGAGGGGACCCTAAATCCAAATGTGGGTCACATGCAGCCAGACAAAAGTTTTAAATCATATTTAAAGCGCAGCAGAGAGAGAGAGAGAGAGGGAGGGAGAGGGTGAGAGAATCCATTGAGACTTGAGCAGCAGCCGAAAAAATAAAAGGGGAGCATTGCAAAGACCCACAGGCCGCTGTTGTGGGAGTTGTAGTTGTTGTTGTGGGATTTTGTTGTTGTTGCTGTTGTTGGAGGCAAAGAAAAACCACAGAAAACACTTGAGTATTGCAGCAAGGCAGCAATACAGCAACGTTCCAGGAAACTATAAAAGACAATAGACGGGGCAATATGCCAGCTCAGGTTTTTGTGGTTATTGGGGGGAGGGAACGAGGAGAGGGAGCAAGGGGCTGACAGGGGCAGGGTCTGCTTTGAGACCAAGTGGCACAGAAGCCCTACACATGGCGCTGCTTGCCACTGCTGCTGCTGCTGCTGGCGTGGGCCTAAGTCAACAACAAAAACGTCTTTTATTATGTGCCAGGGGTGTGAGCAAATGTGAGGTGTGTATGTGTGTGTGTGTGTGTGCAAAGAAAGAAAAACCTTTCGAATGCTTTCTTTATAAATATCGGACAAGGAATCTGAAGTTTAGACGCTCAGCTTTGCTCTGTGTGTGCTCACGCATTAATATACTCCAGCAGAAGACTGTGTGTGTATGTGTATAGTGAATATAGATGTGAGTGAAACTAGTTTATGACAGCACACATAGTGGTGGGAGGGGAGGAAAAGGGGCTAAATAATGTTGTTTATGTGCACAGGCAAAACCGTAAATATGACACACAGCCCAAGCTAACCAAAGGACACGACAGAGCAGCAGGAGAAAAAGACACAGAGTAGGGGATAAAACGGAACAGGATGAAGTAACATCAGCAGCAGCAGAAGTGGCAACCCTGGTCTGCAGTTCGATTCGGACAAGTGCAAAGTAGCCAGTCCATGCCACCAGCAACCACTTGCCACAATTGCAATGTGCTTCATGCAATGCTCCCATTGTGGTGTCGTCTCTGGCTCTGGTCAAGTCTTTCTGCCTGCGGCTGCTGCATTGCCTGCCTGCCTGCCCATGTTCATCCTCAGGTCTCTCTGGCATTGCCCATGACACTCACCTGGGCAACGTGCAATGCGCAGCTTGCAACGCAATCGTCGTTCTTCCCATGAGAGAGAGAGATGGAAAGAGCTTTGTGCTTATTTGGTTACTTTATGCCTTTTGCCATGGGTTGTCTCTGTCTCTCTCCCCCCGCCCCACCTGCCTGCCTGTCTGATAATAAAGATGACAAAATATCTAGAAAAAATCATAAACTTTGTGTGTATGTTTGGAAAAATAATATCGCGCAGATATAAAGTACCATTTATGTCGTGCTTATATCTTCTTTCCCCAAGTCGTGAGCAGACGAAGAAGACCTTCTTCTTGCTTGCGCACTGCAGCAGCAACACAGCAGCAGCCGCAGATGCGAGTCCAACTTGCAGATGGCAGCTGAAGAAGGAGATGGAGCAGGAGGCAGGGGAAAGAAGAGGAGCAGGAAGAGGGGGAGAAGTTAGTGGCCATGCGCCATTCGCAGCGTTGCGGCAGCGGTTGAGTTAAGTTTAGGTGAGGCGAGGCGAGTCGAGTCAAGTCGAATTGAGTTGGTTGCTTGCTGCGTAGCTGCTGCTGCGCACTGTGGTGCAAATATGAATTTGAAAAGTTCGCTAGGCAAAAGAAGAATAGGTCAATAAGAAACAATTGGTCGAAATTCAGGTTTTTGTATAACTCAACTTCTCTACATATTAGGGTTAAACAACAAACTTTTAGTGTTTATACCCGTGCAGAGTGTATATTAATTATGGCCAGAAGCTTGTAACGCACCTTAGTAGACATCTCTGACAAATAGTATAAAGTATATATTCTGTATCGGTATGAACAGCGAAGTCGAGTTAGCATTGTCCGTCTACAGCTTAATATGACTCCACAGCTAAATATGTCCAGCGATTAGAGCTATTATAGCTGTCAATGATCAATGTTATTTAATTGTGCAATTAACAAATCAAACATCTGTATTAAGAGTTTTAAATTAAAGAAGATCTAGAAAGCAAATCGTTTCAAACTTGAACCATTTACACTCACTATAATATGAAATGCATATTATAGATTCCATATTTCACTTCCTGTCTTGAATAACTTGATTTTGCATAGCTTTGTCTTGCATCTTTGCCCCACTGTGCCCGCACCACACTGCAGCACTTCGTCTTCACATGACGGCGACGGCGGCCAATTGTCCAATAGCAGCGCCAAACGACGAAGAAGACGACGACGACGACGAAGTCACCATGAGCCACATCGTTGCCGTTGTCATCTAGGGGCACCTAGAGGTAGAAGGAGTAGAAGAGGGTGAGAGGGTGGAGGGCCAGACATTGCGTTGAATCGTCTATTGAAGCCTTCGCTTTGCTTGGCTTGGGCCAGACTTGTCTTTGGCCATGGAGGACGCAAGTTGTGCTTTGGCTGAGGTTGCCTGGTTGCCTGGTGTGGTGTATATGCTTTCATTACGAGCTTAATTCCCGTCACAATCAGTTGTTGGCATCGTTTATGCCGCATTGCCTCACACACACACGCCAACCGGAGAGAGAGAGAGAGAGAGAGAGATTGCGGAGAACTAGTTGCCTCTGCTGCTATGGCAGCTTCTTCAGCAACGTCTTTGCAACTTATCGCACAGCAACACCAACACACACGCACACACACACACTCACAGTGCCAGAGAATTTGCATGTGGATCTCTTTGGTGCGTTGTGTTGTTGTACGTTCGGTTTCAGGGCGCCGCCTTCAACCCACTTCCCACTTGCCTCAGCATCAGCCTCAGCCTGCTGTACGTGCATGTAATTTATGCGTTTAGATAACACTTTGCTAATTTTGAATGGCATAAATTTTTTTCGCTCTCCAACACTGGCACAGCTGTGTAACTATGTGTGCGTGTGTGTGTGTGTGCGTTGTCTTTGGGGTTTTTGGTTTCGTCTCTTTTGCATGGACAGTGTGCCGTGTGCTTATGATGATGTATTGATTGTTCGAGGTGTCAGATTTGTTTTTTTCGTCGTCGTCTCTGCTGCCAATATTGCTGGGTATATCCCACAGTGCTGCTGCTGCAGCTCCAGCTGCGTTGTCTTGCACTTTTTTGCGTAATTAAAGAAAATATTTGAGATATGCCAAGATAATAGTGCTGGAATGTTGTTGGATTAATTAATTGAAAATGAGTAGTGGACCAGACAACGACGACGAGGACGGCGACGACGAAGAAGAAGAAGTTGGCTTATTTGGCCCGCGCTGTGTCTCGCATGGGGCGCAGTTTGGTTTGGTTCATGTCGCCCGTTTGCTTATCAGCAGCAACGTTGGCTTTTTATGGCCAACAGGCAGCAACAGCAGCAGCCACAGCCACATGAGGCGACTGCGACAGACTGACTGGGACTGGGGACTGGCAGACTAAGACTGCAGGACTGAGATCGGACTCTCTGCGGAGACTCTGCGGACTCGGGCATTGTGATTAATAAGGATTTTCAAGTCGTTAGCTGTGCGAACGCTCGTCGCGTTTTTTGTGTTTTTTTCTTATGTAGCGCACACGAAGAGAGGAAGTTGGGGATTGGGGATTGGCAACTGTGGACTGAGGCAGGCAAATTACCGATTTCAACAATGTCGCTCAAGTGGCTTAACTTAAACTTTGACAAAGGCGGAGCAGCAAAAAAGAAGAGGAGGCAACAGCAGCAGCAACAACAACAAAGAGAAAAGAATGAAACTCTTGAAAGGCAGTTGCGAAAATGTTGATGCTTGAATAATGATGTGATAACCGTAGGCATAAACTGGCCAACAACTGACTGGACTGAACTGAACTGGTCGGGACTGGACTGGACTAGAACTTGGACTGGACTTCTGCTAGATACAATTACAGCAGCAGCTGCACTTCTTTCCCTTCCCCCCCGCCCCCCATTGCCGCTTCCTCTCGAAAAAACTTGGGTTTGCTTAAAGTTTTCAAATTATTCTAAGTAGGGCAACAAGGAACGAGGCTGCGGCATTAGATTAGTCTTGGGAAACGGCTCCTTGTGCTGTAGCCGTGTAGCCGGGATTAGACTTGAATTAAATTCGAATTAAATTTGCGCTTTAAGCGCGCCAGAGTGAACTGATACGTAAGCAAAGTCAATTGAAATTACACGAGAGAGAAGGGAAGAAAAACCCCCGTCGGGGAGAAGCGAATAAAAACCCCCCTCAAAAAAGGGAAAACTCATTGCCTGGCGAAGTATGAAAATTGAAATTATTTTCAAATCGTTTGCGAAATCAAATTAGCAACAGCACCCAAAACACTTGAGAGAAAACATCATTAGAATATGCAAAACGTGCACATTAATCGTATTATAAACAACATCATCATCTTCATCTTCTTTATCGAATGAACATCAAGTGTTTTTGTCAATTAAAAATCGAAAAACTCTTGTGGATCTATTCAATTAGCATTGGGAAAACGAAAAAAGTAATTGAAAAAAGAAACTTCCTTACTAATATTATGGATAAGACAAACGCTTAAATTAAGCTAATGAAGAGAACTCTTGGATTACCTTGACTGACTTATAGCAAGTTTCCTCAACTGAACTGAACATAACCTATAAGCGGTACACTTTGCTAATTAGAAGAACCAACATAACAAGTAATAAAACATACAAGAACATGGCTAGAAAAACAAACTTATGACAGCTTAAAAGTGGAAAAGAACTGAGAAAAAACCGAGAAATAACAGTAGAACGAAGCTTAACTACTCTTGTAGAACTGTCGGAAAGTATTTGGAATATTGAATGTGGAAAAAAGAGAAAAGAAGAGAAGTTAATGGAGAATATTCAACAAGTTTCATAGAGTTAAATGAATATTTCGAATAGTTATATGTATATATTGCTTTGGTGTGCATATAGTGATATAAATGTAAAAATATTCAACAAGTCATCATTATTTGAGATAAATGATTATTTTGAATACAAATTGTTTGGGATTTCCTTTCGGAACAAGAATATATATGTATGTATATAAGATAATTATATATGTATCTTTAATATTTTAGAGTTAACTCACGCTCCATATTCCATACACTTCGAATACAAAATCGATGAGTCTTTTTTATTGGAACAAGAAAAAGTATAGTTTATACATAGTATAGTAGATTATATAATATTGCAAGCATGAAGCTTATAGATAGACATTAAATAAAAAACTATCTTCTGGAACTAGAATTATATATTCTTTTGCAGATGTTATTGTAACATATTCTTTCACAAAGTCAAGATACTTTTAGATAACATTCAAAAAACTGCACAATCGTGTTGTGGCCAAAGCTTTTTTCCACTTTTTCTCAGAGCCCGCTTGGAGATGGGGAGCCCACATTTTGTTAATCATATGCGGTACTAAAACTCAATCAAAATTTCATTGCCTCCGCGTGCACAACTTACAACGAAATGAACTTTAAACGCAATGCGCAACGGGAGAAATGTTTCTTGACCAAGACGGAGTGAGGGAGAAAGCACTGCCCGAAAGAAAGAAAGAGATAGAGAGAGAGCAGCAAGAACAGTTATGCATGTGTGGGGAGTGTTGTAGGCCGAGATCACGTTTGTCTTAATTACATATCAAATATATCGCCCAAGCCCGATTGATCCCAGGCTAACTTGGTCGGTCTCCTCCATAAAACGAAGCAACATAAATTTGAGTTATAAAAACGCATGTTATGCTGCACTTAATTAGCGAGAAGCGACCTCAAGACGGCACAGACGAGCGAGAGACACATTCTCAGACCGTCATAAATACCCAGGAGTCGAGTCACAGATACAGATACAGATACATTTCGAAATACATTTGCGCTGTAGTGTTGTTGCTCCCTTGACTATAATTCACACGATTTGACGCTGCTCGTGCGTCGTGCCCTGCTGCAAATGTCAACGAGGAACTCACAGTGGAACACACTCCTCGTACCAAAATTAAATGGTGTGAATGAAATTTTATGCCGAATCATGCGTGGCAAATGATGAAGATGCCACAAAGGAAGGACAGCAGAGTGAGTGAGGGGGGATACGCTTAGTTGAAGTCATATTGCGAGCCTCATTTCATTTGTTTATGTTGCGCAGCAGTCGGTACCGTCTGCCCCTGGCCAGTTGTCATTAGGAGTTGTGCCAAGTCCCGCTGTTTCTTAGTATAATAAAGATGCGCACGCAAATCGGGCACAAAATTGAGTGAGAAAACTATTTGAGAATTTTCGACGAGTGTCGCCAAAGTACTGCCAAAAAAGAGGGGGGAGATAGAGGAAGGGGAACGAAGAAGGAAGGCGTACCCCCATCCATCCAACACTTTCACCCAGGCAACGACTTCTAAATGAAGTGGCAGACGTTGGCGACACTTGAAGTTCTTTTCGAGTAATTTCATCTTGTGTTTTGATGTTGCCTGCCTGCCTGGGAAAATGTTTCCCTCTCTCTCTCTCTGTTTCTCTGTTCTCTGGCCTTTTTCTGAAGTGCATTTTAGACAAGTTTATTTTTTGAAGAATCGCTGAAGAGCTTGGCCTGCCTTGTTCTCGAGTGCGAGCGCGTTGTCAAGTGTTGTGTGAATAACTAATGAAGTTGCTTACGGAATGAATTCCATTCGAATTTGTAAAAGATATTGGGCTAACAATTGACATAGGGATGAGCTGGGTTAAGCATAGGTTATAGAAAATGGAATATTTATAATGCGAACTTAGATCAAATAATACCAGAAGATATCACGTTCACATTGATGAAATATAGACAAAAAGTGAAGTAAACTCAAATAATTCACGTTTCCATTCAATGATAATATATAATTTATAACAGATATCATGCTACAGCTGAAGATGATCAATAAACAATGAACAAAGGCGAAAAGTTAGATCAAATAACCTGTAAAGAAAAGTAAGAAAGGGAAACCGATCTGCGCAATTCCCCATAAAGAATGAAGTTCTCTTGTTCTCAAGTACTCGAAACAATGCTCCAAGTTGGATTCATTAGAAGCGGAAAACCACTCACATTTCCTTACTTTACTTTCCCCTCTCTTCATCTATCTCTCTCACTCCTGCTACTGTTCTAAGCGGCCCTTAAGAACTATAACGAACCGCACATTGGACGACAATTAAGTGATTCATTAAAAATGACAGAGCATGAATTGAATCCAGAGTTTCGGTTCGGTTTCTGTTCTGTTCAGTTCTGTTTTGGGTTAGAGAGTTGGCGTTGAAGTTGGAACAGTTGGAAGTTTCAATAGAATCGCCCAGTATGGTGGTTGCAATAAAAGAGGAAGCCGTCGTCTCATTGCTGTCGTCTCTTCTGACAGCCACGGCAAATGCGTACCACAAGGCTTTGCTGTCCAATGAAAGTAGTAGTGGTAGTACTTCCCATACCAATGCCTCCGTGCCCCATGTCCATGTCGCAAGTCCGTGCCGGTTCCGTTTGGCGTGTACGTGCACAAGTATTTTGAAAAACTCATTTAAATCGGACACTGGCGTCGTCGTTTGTCGACCCGTTGCCACTTGAGGACGACGATGCCTCTAAATAATAATAAAAAGCAGAGCGAATACAAGAAAGAAAGTTTTACTTCGATGTGCCGAAGGTTTAATACACTTTAAATGGTTGGATAAACTGTTCACTAATGTGATATGTCGTATACTATTTTTGATTGCTTGAAAACTATGAGATATAGTTATCTGATTATAATGAAATTTAAAAGTCGAATAAAGAAGAGCTTAAACATCAAACGGAATGAGTTAAATTGCAATATCTCAAGACACCATATAGTTTTTCGTACAAATACGGCTGTAAAATCTTCATAATTGAATCGATTTTAATGAAATTAATGCAAACACATTCGATATATAGAAATGCCAAAGATTTATTAAGTTTGATTATGATATCTTTCCTAAGAAACGTTCAAGAACAACAGACAACGGAAGTTTAACTTGCTTGCTAACACTAAAGCAGTATATTTACTTATATACCCTAAGGTGTCTAAGTTGTCTTCTTTTATACATTACAAAGATCTCTACCAAACTAATATTCTCACTGTAAGGGTATAAAAAGATGGAGAAGGGAAAAACTAGTGAGAATCGAGCGCAAATGGGCATGCAAACGACAAACGACGACGGCGATGCTGAAGCTGACGCTGACATTTGATGCCAAATTTTCAAGTGGATCGAGGACGAGGATGAGCCGACGGCATAACGAAGGTGAGAGAGGGGAGAGGAGAGGAGAGTAGCCGGGGCAGGAGCAGCCCAAACACTTGAGGAATTGCCGCCGCCATCGTTTAGGAGATGATGGCATGAGATACTCGACTGACTGACTGCAGACATTCGCAGAGTCGTAAATATGAGGCACACAAACAAAAGGCAAGCGCGACCAGAGAAAGACCCCAAAACTGCCAAACAGCTAGAGAGACAGAGAGAACGAGAGAGAAAGAGAGAGACAGCGGGACAGCCAGACGACCTAGACTGTGTGGCGTGGACTAAAACTGAACTGGGAGAGTGAGTCAAAAAGTGAAGCTGGCGAGGACGTGAGCACATTTGGACACGGGCAACGACTACGAGGACGATGACGACGACTACGACGACGACTCCATAGTCGCCACATTAGTATACGGAAGAAGCAGATTGCAAAAGAGACAGAGAAAGAGACAAAAAAAAGTAAGAAAACCAATCTCAACAGACGATGACAGCGAGCAGAGAGTGAAGACATGCAACAGAAGGAGACAGGGAGAGAGAGATGGAGTGATGAAGATATGTAGCCACAGTATGTTCAAGGGGGCCGTAAACTGGCGACTATGAAGATATATTAGGCAAATAGATGGATGAATGGAATGGAAGAGCCTGACAAAAAAAAAGAAACAGAATCATTTTTAGCAAAAAACTTTTCACTTTTCAGTCCAGCAATGCAAATGAAGTTTGACAGCTCGGCCACAGCAGATAATCATAAAAAAGCATAAGAGCAAAGAAATGTTATCAGTGTCCTCACTCCCCTCCCCCGCGATGATGATGACGAACATTAGATGCGAGTTTTGAGGGAGTATTAAGAGTGAGAGAAGGCTACCTGTGTACAGGTATGAGAAGGTTTCATATTACACGCACATAAGAAGTGAAGGAAGAAGGGGAAGGAACAGGCAGAGGAGAAAAGGAAGAAGAGGGTGAAGATGCAGGAAAAGGGAGAAGGGGAGAAAGGAAAAAATAAACAGACAGAATTTATTACAATAGACGGCAAGGCATAAAAGATGCGAAATATGCGATGGACAACGCACTGTGCACCGTCTCTGCATGTGTGTGCGTGTGGTGTGTGTATCTACACCACAGTGGTGCAAAAAAGTATACGTATGCCGTAGTCTAGTTGTGGAGAATTGTAGAAATACGTAGAAAGCCGATGCCGCTAGCTCAGCCAGCCGCATAAATAGTCTCCGGGGAGTTGTTACGTGTGAATGTTTGCAGCGGGAATGTGCCAAGTGAGGAGGCAGTAAGAGGGGGAGGAGTCTGAGAGGGGGGGGGGCAAGTAGAACCCTCCGGTTGTAGATGCTACAAAATATGCGCGCGTATTTGGCTGCGTTTCGGTTCGGTTCGGTTGAGTTTGCTTGAGTTTGCCCTGAGGGAGGGTTCTATATATGTGTGTGTGTGTGTGCTCTCGTCTCGTGCTGGTTACATTTTGCACCTAGAGCGTGTAGCCAGGGGCGGAGGCGTAGTAGGAGGGAGGAGGACGCGGCGTAGGGGGCGCCACCCAGGCAGCTGTTTATGAAATACTTCTCGTACTTGCGCATGTACAGCAACATGTATTTATGTATGAAGCGAATGAAAACATAAACAACAACAACAACAGCAGGAGAAGCGTGGCACTTGTTGTTGCTATTGTTGTTGCAGTTGTAACAAAAGGCATGCAAGGAAATATGCAGGGAAAACGAACGAACGAAACGAAAACGCAACGCACAGTGCGCAACAATTTATGGGCAACATTTAAAAAATACATGCTGAATTGTTTGCGGCAGCATAAAAAGTAGCCAACGCCAGAGAGAGAGAGAGAGAGACACGCAGAGAGAGAGCGGTAGTGAAAGATGGAGAGAGAGGGGCGAGTGAGACAGTGGCAGAGGGATGCACAGTTGAGCGGTTTGCCAGTTGCATTGGTCGCTGCGGTCGCGCAGCGTCTGAATTTCTTTGCATAAATTGCAACATTTTGTTGCAGTCGTTGTTGTTGTTGCAAGCAGTACATTGCGAGTGGCAAGTTGAAGCTGCGTTTAGCCAATTTGTCATAGGTGAAGCTGCCACTGCTGCCGTTGTCAGTTGTTGTTGCCAACCATTGCTGCAATCGCATATTGAGATACAATTGTATCTGCAGCTTGTTTTGAGTGAAATTGAGCGTGGATTTGTGAAAAGAACAACTGCATAACAAGTGTTGTGATGGGGCAAGCTCATGTTATACAGATATACTCAATTACATGCGCAATAAATGTGATATAATCAAGGTGGGATCATCTTATAACTTATAGTTATGTTATTTTATAGTTTTATGATGAGAAAGAAATATATTAAGGCTAACCACTTTATAAAACAATTAGAAAAGGCAATAATTATTTCAAATTTTATTAAAAATCATATTGATAAATTGATAGAATGGAATAGATTATGTAGAATGAATAAAACATATAAAATATAATCGAATGGAGTCCAATATAATCAAAATGAATCAAATAAAATTAAAAAGCATTGAATGCAATCCAATAAAATTAAATGAATTCAAATAGAATCGAATGAAATCGAATATAATCGCATATTATCAAAAACAATCGAATTTAATCGAATACAATCAAACTGAATCGAATAAAATCAAGCTGAATCAAACAGAATTGAATAGATTCAACTAGAATCGAATATAATTAAATAGAATAAAATAGAATCGCAATGAATCAAATAAAATCAAATTAAATCAAATAAAATCGAATATAATTCGATTAAATCAAATGGATTCAAATGGAATAGACTAAAAAATTATGAATAGAATAATATGCTTGACCAAAAAGTTAAAATTGTATTATGTAAAGCTTCTTGAAATTAATTCGCAATTTCGAATTAATAACATCTGATAATATTATCGAAATGCTGTTCAATTTGAGAAATATGATGATAATATTCTGAATATCATATAAAGAAACACTGTGCCTACACTCTCTCTCTACCCTTCTCTATTCTCTGCACTTATCATAAAGACTGTCACGAAAAAAGCGTTTCAATCTCAAAAAGCAAACCTTGAACAAAAAGAAAACGAAGAAGATGCAGATGAAGAGCCGAAGCTGAGGTCAAGACATAACCTTAGCAAAGTCTATTGGGGGAAATGGAAATGCGAAAACAATGAAATGGGAAATGCATTCGCAGTGCAGAGTTTAAACGTGCTGCTAAATGCTCTCACTGTCTCCCTCTCTCTGTCTCTCTCTATCTCTTTCACACTCTATGTGTGTGCAAGCGCTGTCAAGTTTGAAGTGCACACGCCCCAACAATTTTCAGCACAAACTGAACTGAACTAAACTCATTCTATCTCGCTATCTCTCTATCTCTTTCTCACACACTGGGGAAACACAAATCTGCCAGTCTGAGATTACCCTGTAGCCCCAAAATGCATTTACGCCAACTCAAGTGATGCAAATCTAATACGGGGAGTACTTCTAGAGAGAGAGGGATAGAGAGAGAGAGAGGGCTGCAAAAATATAAACCTCTCAAGTGCAAAAACCATTCAAAAACTAAGCTAAATTTATTTAAGGAACAAACACACACACAGACAGCAGACACCCTGTAGTTGTTGTTGCTGTTGTTGCTATGCACATTTCACTTAACTGAAATAAAAACTGAAAAGAAAAGCCAACGCAAATGCGAGCAAAGCCCAACCAAAATACGCCAGAGCCGATGCTGCCTGCAATGCACACTGCAGACTGCAATGGCTAGAAAAAAGCTAGAAATAAAAAAAGGAAAGAGCATGAGGCAAATAGAATGAAGAAACCAGGAGGCAATAGTGCTACCAACAAATGTCGTCAGCAAAAAACTGGAAGAGGAGAGAGGGTGGGGAAGTAGAAGCTTGTCGGTGGCTTTGGCAATCGGGAGTCGAGTCAAGAGTCGCGAGACTCGCCACGTTGTGTGGCAGGAATAAAATACACGTGGCAGGCAGCAGAAACAGCAAAGAGGCTAAAAACGAAACTCGAGTCGAAACTCTTGGGGAAAATTCTCGCAGTGCCAGGGCAAGTTGTGTGTGCGACTGTGTGTGTGACGTGTGTGTGCGCATGCAAGGTGCTCGTATAATGCGTTGTGCGTGTTAAAAGATAGTTTTTCCCGGCTCAAAAGCGCTGCCAGAGCCCAGTCGGGCGAGTCTCAGTAGCAACAACAACAACACAGCGACAGGTAGTTTTACACATTGAAAAATCCCAAACACCATGACATGATGTTCTTGTTGTTGTTGTTGCTGCAGAGGGTTGAGAGTGGAATTCGGCAGCCACGTTCCTGTGTATGTGTGTGAGTGTGTGCCCTGTGTGTGTGTGAGGCACACTAATGGGTCTAGGGATCAAGGCGAACGCGAGACAAATGCAAACAGACTTGGGCCCCGTAACGTTTTTTTACCACTTAGTACACTGAACAAAATAGAAAAACAGCCTTCGCTTTAAGTGTAGCAAAACATTTCAGTGGAGCTTTTTATAAAGTAAATAAAAGTGGTTGGGTCTAATTGAGTTTTAGCAAAACGGTTTTTATAGGGAAATTCCTAAGAAATGCTTTATGATAAATAGGTTGCTTGGTTTCGGCTTTAGATAACCAAGTTTAATGAATATTCTTTTAATTATTATTATTATACAAGATAAATATTATTATTATTATACAATACAAAATTGTTATCTAACGTATAAATTAATCATTTAAACTCTAGTATTCCGTCTTATTTCGTGGAGTTCTATAAGAATAAAAAATAATTTTTTCACAACTTTATCTGACTTTCGCTCAGTGCATTGAACGGAAAACTGCACTTATACACGTTTCTGCTGCTGTTGTTGCTGCTGCTACTACGTATATTTCAATTGTTAAACAAACGTTTTCGGTGGCAACCCTGCAATGTCTAGACCCTATCGAGCAACAACAGCAACAAGAACGACAACAACGACGAGAACAACAAAAAGGAAAAGTTCGTTTTTATGCGCGTGCTTCTCACATCTCTCAGCACACACTTTTCCAGCACCTCGTTCCCCCCACTCCACTCCCCTTCTGCTTGTACTGCTGCCCCTTTCGGGGCTGTTGTTATGTTCCGCTCCTAGACAAATATTATTGTTCCCAACATGCCGTTATTGCATATTTGCCTTAAATATTTTTGAAATGCTGCTTCGAAGTGTGAATGAAATTAATGCGAGCGGGTAACGAAAACAGAAGGGAGAGTAAAGAGAAAAAAAATGAATATGAAAATGGGTAAAAATTCATGTAGGAAAATGCGTTTGTCGCCGCCGCCGTCTCAGCCTTTTTCCCCATATCATTTTCAATGTTTTCGTTTTGTTTTATTTTCCACTTTTCACACACAGATGCAGATACACACAGAAAAGTAGAATGGGAGAGAGAGGAAAAGAGAGAGAAATGTTCCTAAACGTTATTAAATGCAGGCAAATGCCTCTCTCCCTCTACAACCATTTGCATTAGTTGTGCTCTCACTGTGTATGTGTGTGTAAAGGACGCTATAAGAGCTGTTGGAATTATTTTTGAGTGCTTATTTATTTTTTGGCGTTGCCTACAACTGGGACAAGCTGGTAGCACCCAGTTGCACCGTGGTGTAAGGGATGATAAATATACAAAATATTTAAAAAGCAGTATCTGGGTATCGCAGCAATTTATGCTATACATGTCTAATTAGCTGTTTAAGTAAACAAGTTAAACTGAAAAATAAAGCAGAAAATTGTAAAACTTTTCAAACTGTAGAGCAGTAAAAAATAAAGGATTTTTTAATAACTTATAAATAATTTTGCATTATTTGTTCCTATCTTATCACGAGTGTTTTTAATCATTTTTTATTGCCTTTTACTCATTCAAATAACTATTTGACATAGATTTCATGGAAACAAAATTTATATTATCCAGAACTTATAGCGCAGATCAAAACTGTAATTTTCAATTTTATCTAGTAGCCTAATAGTTTTTATTTCCAACTATAAAATACTTTTCCTTTTTTTAACGATATCTTGACATATTTTTAAAAAGCTTTAACAACATCATAAATTTCTAGAAAACTTAAGAAATTCTATGCATAAAAAAACACGCACAACAAATTTACCGATAATTTGTCGTCTGATTTAATAGTTTCGCTTCGCTGCACACAACTGTTTGCCCAAGTTCTCAGCTAATTTATGACCTCCCCCATCCCACACTCGATAAGTCTATAAACAGGCTGCAGCAGCAGACACCTGTCTACTGCATGCATCAGCAGAGAGCGAGAGCTATGGGCTACTTATCGACTAATGCCTATGGTCGCGTTTTCAACACCTGCTCGCAGCTGTGCGCACCACTGTGCGCGGGGCCGCTGCTGCTGTTGCTGCTGGCCTAATGCTAAGTAGCTTTAATGTTGCGGCAGGGCAGTCAAGAAAGAGGGGCGTCGAGAGATGGGGAAAGAGGCGTGGTCTGTGTGCTGGTCGTATTATTTTTATTTTAACACAAAATGCCGCCTTAAATGCGACTAATTAATGAGGATTTAGTGAAAACTAACAGTTGTACGCGAACGTTAAAAATGGAAATGAAAATGTATATGAAAAAGGAAAATGTGGAAAGGCGCATTGCACAATTCTGGTTTTTTTTTTCCGAGCTCTTGTATGTACTGTTTTTGTTATTTTAGCTGCCTTTGAAGTATTAGCATATAAATAGTATTTTAAATATTTCACACACACACACACACACACTCCTACATAATTCGGGGTTATTTCATTAGGTCGCGTGTGTTGGCGGCGGGTTAAAGAGCTCCAGGACGCGACGCCTGTGTAAACAGGAAATGAGCCTAGGCACACACGCACACCAACACACACGCGCCGGCACAAACAAATGTAATCAATGAAATTTTATGTGCAACAGCAACGCGCTACTCTGACTGAGGTTCTGCTTTGCGTTATACTTAGAACCGATTTGGGTTGCCCTTGTTGTTTTTATACCCGCTACTTCTATGGGTAGAAGGGTATGATAACTTTGTGGCAACCCAAAATTTATGTTACAGGCAGTAGTAGGCGTGGCAGACCAAACAAACCATATATATAAACAGCAGAGTTGATATATGTCCGTCTGTCTGTCCGTCCGTTTGAAAACCTAGATCTCAGAGACTATAATAGCTAGTGCTACAGAATTTGGTAACAAGTAGTATTATTATTGCACGCATATCAAGTTAGTTTTACATTTTAGCCATATCTTTTTCTGCCCCATAAAATATTAAAAACCAAATTCCAAGCGTAATTTTAATACATAACATTTCGTTTTCGATAAACATAATAAATATCAACGAAACGAAATGACTTCTGAAAATTTGGTTGGGATCGGATCATTAACAAAGAAGTTATTAAAGAAATAATTTAAAAGAGGACGATCCCTGCAAAGTATGCAACACAAAATCGTGTTATTCAGCTGGATAGCGGGTATACCACAGTCAAGAATACTCGACAGTCGTTTCGTGCTTGTTGTTGCTGTTGTTGGCGTGTTGCTTTTTATTTACAGTCGCGTTTTATGCCTTTATAACTTTATTTGGCCACCGCAAACAGTTGCCTCAAACCAGCGTTCTCAGATACAAATTACAATTGCGGCGCGCTAAGGAAATTAAAAAAGGATTTCACTGAGCTGCGTTCCTTTCTCTCTGACCTTGTAGGCCTGCCCACTCATCGTATTATATATTTGTATATATTGTATTGTACTTTGCTTTACTCTACACCATTTTGGAGATACCCCAAACTAATGCAAGAATATCTCTCTGTTTTTCAGACTTTCCTCTGTCGTCCTCTTGTTCGTTCGTGCGTCCATTTCGGCTAATTGCTTTGTGCTTTTTTGCTGTTTCTGTGTTAAGCATATAAGCAAAGCATAATAAAAACAAGGTATGTATTCATTATAATATTCGTATTCTATTTACGTTTAGCTTGGGATTTATTTTTCCTTCTAGAATGGGATCTCTTTAATTATTTAGGATTTAGTCCAGGAGGGGGGGATAGCCTTTTGAACTAAGCTTGTACATGAGCGGTAAACAAATCACTTATTGTACATCAAATTGTGCAGACAGAGAGAGAGAGAGGGAGCGGAACGAAAGACAGCACGCAATTTGGCTGGCAAAAGTAATTTGAATTCGAAGCTTGGAAATGCAATTAATTTGTCTTTAAATAAACTACACAAACACACACAAAGATGCGAAAGTCTTCTGCTAACTGATTAGTAGTTTCGTCTTGGCAGACTAAGTGGAATATATATGTTAACTGTAGTTGTTGTTGCTGTGCTCAGGGGTATTTTCAGCAGCAGGCAGTTGAGTTTATCCAATTTATATTGTCTTTGCAATTCATTCATTATTAGCCTTCTTAAATATGAAGCTAATTAGATACAGAAGTTCAATTAAACTGCTGAAAATTCCATAAAATCAAAGCCTAATCATTACTAAGTATTGAAGTCTTTACACCCAGATAACTTAAGGTATATTCAGGCAGAACTTCGTATCGATTTCGTTACCGATTCTGCAGTGCTTTGATTTATCGATTTGCCTGAAAATCAAAGCAGCTCTAGGAAATACAGACAGAGAAAGAGAGACAGAGAGAAGGTACTCGCACTTGCATTACAATTGCAACAATTCACATGTTCAATCTTGAACTTTTACTGCGCCCTTATCTTGGCCTGAACTAAACTGCCAACTAAACAACCATAAAAACCACTGCCAACTTGCACAGCCAAAAAAAAAGAGAAAAAATAAAAGAGAAAAATCCCCCAAAATAAAAAAGGAATCAAAAAAGAGCAAACAACTTTCGAGCACTCAAAGCATCACAAATCACTTTAAACAGTCAGGACAAACTCGGAGTCGAAACTTTTCGAGTGTGTGTGTGTGTGGCAGACCCAACTCTCGCACCTGGCACGCCCACTTAGTAGCTTAGCCGTAGCTATTAAATCTCAGCACTTGTTTTCCGCAAAGCACTCGCATTGGCTCGACGCCTGCAAATCGCTGAGATACTCGTATCTATAGCTTCCTATATCCATCTAACTGTAAGATATACAATCACTTAAATCGCTGAGCGGCTAATCCGCTGACTGGGTTTATCATACTTCAAAGGAGAAGCTGACAGACAAGGCAGAGGCAGACAGCGAGACGTAGAGACAAGACAGACAGACCGAGAGACAAGACAGACAAGGCTGTAGGTAGTCTGGGGACCTTCTTGGAGCGGATTTTGGGACACCCCCGTGGCAAAATTTGCGGCACTCGCATTTCAAATGCCAAATATCATTTTACACAGGCAGACAAATCAATAAACCTCAACATATATTGAGTAGAAGAAGCAGGCAGGAGTTACAGTTGAAAGGCAGACAGTGTTGTCGCCCCATACAACACCATCACCATCGTCGTCGTCAGCCTAGAAGGCATATCAAATTTTTTACATTCTCTCTCTGTGTGTGTGTTTTTTTTCGATTCGTGATTGTGATTGACGTCTTTTTGCAGTTTCCGTCGGAACGCCCGCGGGGCGGAGTTCAACTTCGAGATTGGGGAAGTTCTTTAGCGGCATTTTGTGTGGTATTCCCTTCCTCTTCTCTCGTTTCTCGTCATTCTCTCTCTGTTTGCTTCTCTTTTCTCTCACTGATTTGCTTTTACTTTCGATTTGGCTTTTGTATTTTTGGCATTTGTGCTGATTAGCCCGGTCGACTGCATTGGGTTTGCTGGGTTGTGGATGGGTTTTGTTTGGATTGGAAGTTCTGTAGTGTGGTGAGTGAGAAAGAAGGAGGTGGAAGGGGGGGAAGACCTTGGGGTGGCTTGTGGCAACGCAAAAGAAATCAAATGTTGTCGTCCTTGCCGGCATAGTCTAATCTCTGGAGCATGCTAATAAACCAAGGGCCCAAGGTGGGAGTTGGGGTAGTGGGAGTTAGGTTACCATGGACTCTAGCTGCCTCTGTCTTTCCCCATCTCTCTCTTTCTATATAGTATATCCGAGTAATTTCATGCAAATAACGTATTATGCGACTGGGGGAGGCGACTGTACGTGCTGTGGGTATAGAAAACGGCCTCCGACAATGCCTCAGACAATAATCATAACAACGACAATGAGCAGGCTGTCCAGGATGGAGGGCACTTTGTGGGTGGAGTACGGTGTAATATTTGTCAATAGCCGGGCAACAATTGACAAAGGCACAGAGAGTAAGAGAGAGAGAAAAGAGAAAGAAAAAACGAATATAAAGGGGAATTACTTCCAAAGGGAAATAAGTATGTACGCGTGTGCGAGCAACACATAAATAAATAACAAAATAAATATAAAGAACTAAGTGAAAATGTAGCTGGGAAAATCAAGAATCAAACCGGGAGTGGAGAGAGGAGGATGGAGATGGGTTTATTGGCGTAATCGGAAATGCAGCTGTTTGTGAAGCTTGTTCTTTTCAGCTCCTTGATAAAGGGTAGTTAAGATCTGATTAAGATAGGGCCGCTCTTTTCGTCTCTCTCAAATCTGGCTCTTGCTTAAGTGATTAGCAATAAAGTAAACAGAAGATAGAATAAAAGGCTGATTTCAATGCCTTGATAAGCCAAGAGATTATTGTTAATTATACATCAGATTCTGTTTGCTGACGGGGGGATGCAGTCATGAAACTTGAGTATTATAATCATCTGATAGGAATAAAGTGAATAAACACATTTTATATCAGTGCAGTTTGATGTTCGATTTAAGCACAATAGATGAGAAGAAAGAAGTAGCCAGGGAATATTTGTAGTATATTTTACTAGAAGCTAAGTAAAAATAGCTTGTTTAGTATATTTTACTAATTATATGTTATAAAAGCTTTAATTTCATTACTATCTTCTGTTTTGGCATTTATATTGTTGAATCGATTAATTGATATTGTTTTATTTCATTACTATCGTTTTGAATCAGGCTGATGAATGTTGAATTGTGTCGCATCACCCATTATCCAATCCATCACTGCATTATCCAATGCAGAATTGTTTTTGATGGGAATAACAGACTCCTCATTGCACGCCTTCATCATGGTGCACAATAAGTCCTTGCCATTATCAAATTCATCGCGCAATTGAGTTCCTAATCCTCCCTCTGGTACTTTCACGTCTTCACGAAGGTCTCCAGTTTCATTCATCAGAGTCAAAAAGCTATCGTCACTTATTGCTAAAAGCTGAAAGTCCTCTCATTTTACGTGAGGTACATCCATATTGTGTGTAGAAGGACAGATATCCTCATAACAATTGTAGATCTTCATAAATTGTAAAGAAATAAACTGAATATGTACACTCCTAGTACCACAGTTTGGTATGACTAAACAAGCATAGATGTCTGAATTATTGTCTTCATTATAAATCACTGCATTCCCCTACTTAAGAACTTAAGCTAATCTTTGGCATTCAGCTCTTAGAAAATCCTTCGCCCTCGTTGATTTTGTATTGTGTCTTCTTCTTCATTCAATTCTCTCTCTCTCTGTGATTTGCTTGACTGCGTCTACTTTACCGCCTGCAATGAGCCTCGGCTTAAATCAGCTGGTTAGTTAGCAATGCTTTTAGTGCTTATGCCACGCCCACACAACGCCTTTACACTTTAAACACCCCTCCCCCACTGTCACTACTTAGTCCGGACAGCAGCGCCACGTATCATTCGCACTCTCACGTCACACACTGCACATGACTCCCACTGCAAGTGAGGGTTGAGTATGTGTCAGTACAGTGTGTGTGTGTGGTGTGCAGTGTGTGTGTGTGTATGCAGTGAGTGTGTGTGTGTTATCTGCAGAGCGCCACGCTTGCAGCTAAACAATGAAGAACTAATCCGCAGAGCATACAAAAGAATAGCTATAAAACTTGTGGGCAGTCCGCAAAAGGGGGGAGGAAAATGAGTTGGCCGAGGAGGAGGGACGGGAAGGGAAGGGAAGGGAGTTAGGTCAGGGCAGCATAAGGCCACTTTATGGCTGGCCTTTGCAACAATTGTGCAGCGTTGCATTCAATCAACAAACTTTTTAAAGCGCAGTTACAAAACTGCAACAACAACAACTGACAAAGTACGTGCAACTTGGCGAAAGACATCAGCAGCAGCAGCAAACAGCAGTAGCAGCAGCGTTTAATTATGACAATCAATAGTCGTATACAAACACACACACACTCTCCCTCTCTCTCTCCCCCCTCTTCTCACTATCTCTCTCGCTCTCTTATTGCACTATATGTGCCCGCTCATTGCTCATCCTTTGCCAACTAGTGCAAATAAAACTTGATTAAATTCCATTGGCGTAGTCCAATTTCAGCCATAGCTGACCAGGCGAGCAAGGCAGAGCGAGAAAGGAAATGATAGAGAGAGACAGCAGTGAGCAAGGGGAGGCAGAGACAGCAGTGAGCAGGGGGACGAGGCAGGTTAGATATTGGTTAGGCAACACCGCCTAGATTCCGGTTGCATATTACAACAATTAAACATAACCTAATTAAAAGACGCTCACGGGGAAGGTATGCACTGTGCCAAAAAGGCCTGATAATCAGATATTTATTGACTTAATATGCATACTTACTACAATATAAGCAATTCACAGTAGTTACTTAGCAGATTAGCATAGAAATATCTTAGTTGAAATATAGAATCAGCTCAATTATATTATATAAACATATTCAATTATAGACCAATGCGAAGTGCTGAAATGCCAGAGCACATATAATATTTACGTTGATCCCTGCGAGAAACTAAATAAATTAATTCAATCTGGCCATGAATTCCTAAGAAACACTGATCTAATAATGGAGGCAGAAGCTTAGCAGGGGTACAAAAGTTCATATAGGTCGCAGTGCACATAACCCTCTTTAATAATATTAATATACAGTGAAGTCTGTAGATTATTAGATCTTTCCCTAAGTTACGTATCCATATGCATTTAAAACTTTTGATTCATAATTATTTCTTAATTAATCAGAAAATCAATTATAGATAAATGCAAATATTTTATTACATCAGACCAATAGGTCTGCCAGGTAAATTTCAAGAAAAACTGTCATATATAGTATTATAGACACCATTTAATCTTATATCTATATAACATATTGCAGATAACATGCATTTTTTCGATAAGTTTTTGATCCAAAATATCTCTACCTCTAGCTACAGCTTGTTTCTGCTAGTGTAGTCTGCTTGCTGCTGTTGTCACTAGTCTTGCATTATGCACTCGCTTCGCTGGTGTTTATAATTGCCAAGGATTGCAACTAGAGTTGCCAACATTGCCACAGTCTGTGCCTCAGCTGCAGCCTCGATTGTGCGCTCTGTTTGCCTGTGCCTTCAATTAACATGTGCGTCGCGCACTTTCTTTGACCATGCCCCACACACACACGCACACACATACAGCTGCAGAATGGGCGCAGTCAGTAGTGTATTTGCACAGCATTATTATTAGTGTACCAGTCTCTGCCTCAACTGCCTCCACCCTCTCTCTCTCTCTCACTCACTCTTTGTCTGCCTTGTAGTGCCAGCAATCAAACACACACTCAAAGATTAATCCTGACACTCACTTGCAAACTAATTACATGGCTCTTAGGTCAGCAGAGCCGTCGGCAAACTGCGTTGCAAATTCCCCCCTCTCACTCTCTCCATACCTCTCTCTCTCCTTATGCCCTGCAGGCAGGCAAACCAAATGAGCTCCACTCAAACGAACGTTGGCCATAATCAGGTTGCCTACCCCGCCCTGACTTCGCACTCTCTCTCTCTCTCTCTGCTGCATGTAAACATCAATTGAATGCAACATTTGATTGGCAATAATTGAAAATAGTTGTTGTACATTAAGAGTGCCGAAAGCGGGAGGGGCGAAGGAAAAGGGAGGCAGGTCAGCTCCTTTTGTATTGACTGTTGTCATGGCTGCCTTTGTCTACATAGCTGCCTGTCTCCCTCTCTGTGTGTGTGCTTGAGTGTGTATTTTATTAAATTCACACCCACCCGAACAGCATCAACCGTCGCCAGCGTCATCATCATCATCATCATCTTCTCCTCCATCGTCGCCATCAGCATCTTGTACGCGCTTGACCAACGCCAGGCGGGCAACAATGCCATTCACAACAACAACAACAACAACAACAACTGACAATAAATGTGTAATGATAGCCACTACAAATGCCCTGCCACACTCCCCTGCCCCCGCTTCCCCCTCACTCCCTTCCAGTTACATGCAATTTCATTTAACTGCTGCGAAAACAAATGAAACGCAAGCAGAGGCGTAGCAAGGAGGGAGGGAGGTATAAAGCTGCCGACTTTGGTTCTCAGGCTGCTGCAAATTGCTTATGCGTATTGCTGCTGCTCACACGCAGCTATCCCAGTGGACACAGTGGAACGTCCCCTGCTCTCTTTTATTTGCATTACTGAGCGGAGCTGATCTACCCACCCCTCCCCCTCCGGTCATTTGTTTATTTCATCTTTTGTAAACTGTCATTACTTTGTCATGGTCAATCCGTTGTTGTAACCCAAGCAGAGAGTCTCAGCAGCGTCTCAGCTTCGAACTCAATCCTGGCATAATTGGACTGGCGAAATGCTTAACGCCGTCGACACTACTCCCAAGTGGAGGCAGCTCAGTTAGCGCCCACTAGACGACGCTTTTCACATTGTCTCCTCCGTGTGTCCCTTTTTCATTTCTGTTTCTGCCGGTTTAAAAATGATAAATTGACAGCTCTTATCGGGCATTATGTTTTGGTTCAACTCAAGAGAGAGAAAGAAAGAATGAAAGAAAGCAAGAAGGAAATAAATATTATAATCTTTGTGATAACGGTCACAATTCTTTTCTCTCTCTTCCGTCTTCTACCCTGCAGAGCTGTGTTTACTTTCAATTAGTCTGTTTTCAAGGCGGGTTCAGCGAAAGGCTACGCAATTTGTTTCTTCTGCTTGACAATATTTTGATATGTGATAAGAAAATTGCCTGCGCGATGATGAGATGAGTGTCGACTTGTGCGTATATAATATTCAAAAGGTCTTTTTTAAGATTCTTATGAAAATTGGGTGCCGCCTTGGGCAATCAGCAGTTATAACTTTCTTGAAATTCAAGTGATTCCGATTTGAAATTACATTTTGTAAACTATCTATCAACTGTAGTTACTTATTCTAAATTGACATTATCGATTTGAAAACTTTAATTGATTAAATAAGGTAAAATTAGAAAAAAAATAAATTAATTTCTGAAACATATTAAAAATATCGGAAATTTACAATATTAAATTTTTTAGTATTGCCAAATACAGGGGTTCCGGGTTCGAATCCCGAGGGAGGGCATGGCTTTTCAAACGGCATGGGTTTGCCAAGACAATTGTTCCTACTTCACTCTCCAACCTGTTATGTTAAGATACAATATTATGATGTATAGATTCTTCACTTAATAAATATAATAATTTAAAAAATATAATAATGTAAAAAGTACTGCCAAAGCTTTTTTTGATTTCATAATTCTGAGAAAAAAAATGTAAACAATGTAAACTTAATTTTAACATTTCGCAACAATGTAAACTTTATTTTAACGTTTTTACAACAATGTAATCTTCATTTATACCTTTTTGCAACAGTTTAAACTTCATTTATAATCCTAAAATGTTGCTACAACTTAAAATGAGTAAGTTATTAAACTCTAAAAAATATATTAAGTTGAATTGTGAGGTTTCATGAATATCCGCACAAATTTTAAAATAAGTTTTAGTCTCACCCCTTTAGTTTAATTTCATTAAGTTCAAACACGCAATTTATAATTGCCCCACTGAGCGGCAAATGAATTGTATATAAGCGTAAATATTTACAATAGAAGTTATGTAATTAGGGCAAATAATCCATGGAGAATTATAGAATTTCAATGATATTATAGAATGATATTTTGATTTTTTATACCCTTCGACCATTGAAAATGGTCAAAAAAGGGTATACTAACTTTGTGCAAATGTATGTAACAGGCATAAGGAGGCGTGGGAGACCCCATAAAGTATATATATTCTTGCTCAGGATCACAAGCCGAGTCGATTGAGCCATGTCTGTCTGTCTGTCCGTCTGTCCGTCTGTCCGTCTGTCCGTCTGTCTGTGTGAACGCACAGATCTCAGCTATTATAAAAGCTAGAGTTACCAAACTTGGCAGGAAGACTCCTGTGTACTATAAGCAGATGAAGTTTATTTCAAATGTTAGGTGCCACGCCCACCGCCCCCACAAATCAATAATTTAATTTTTGAACTTAATTTGTAAGCGCTTTATATAAGATACAACTTTCTGACTTAAACATATAATAAGCTAAATGAAATATCTACGTAGTCCCCAAATTACAATCCAATCGAACAATAAACACAGAAGTTATTTAAGAAAGTATGAGCATAAAACCAAGTGCTTCTGTCAGCTAACAAGGGAGACGGGCGAGCGCGAAGCGCGAGCGCCATCTGTCGGGATTAATTTCAAAGCATGTGCATGCATATGTGTATGAATTTAACAAATTAAACTACCCGGGAACATAGGTCGAAGGGTATCCCACTGTCGCGTTTTGCGCGACTGTTGCTCTCGTTTTGATTTTCATTTCGATGCAGAACAGAAAAGAAAAAACGTTGAAATTCCTATTGGAATTCCATTTTAATCTCTGGGTAATTTCAAATAAACTCTGCACCGCAATTTCGAGTGGGTACACAGACACAGGTGAATAACTTTGGTATGGTTGGTATGTAGGGGAGGAGAGTTGGGGGAGGGGGTTATACACACACAGAGAGTCGATTGCTGCATCAATATTAATCCGCAAATCATTCAAACAAAATTTCATTATAATCAATTGGCCACATTCAGGTTGAGGCTGTGGGGCACACATCATAAATTCAAGAGTTAAACACATAATTAAAAGCACTTCAAATGCAACGTCAAAGCAACTGCAGCAAAAAAAAAAACCTGCAAAATATCTGTATCTGCTGTAGCTGTGATTGTATCTGTATCTATAGCGGGATATGTTGTATCTATGCGTCGCGTTGTTGCTGTTGCATATTGTGGCTATTAATCGCATTACTTATTAAATCAATTAAAAACTTTTTCAAGCGCATAAATAACAGCTCTAGGAAAGTAAGGAGAATAGAGAGGAAGGAAGGGGAAAAAGGGGAAAGAGACAGAGATGCAGATAGACTGAGCGTATAATCTTTTATTATGTTTGTAATGCATTTTGTTGTCTGCCCTCACTTGATGCAACATTGCATTGCAATTGCTTTAGCTGTTGCTATTCTTGTTACTGTTGTTGCTGCTGCTGTTGTTGTTGCTGTTGTAGAATTTGATGTAATTATTCACGCTGCAATTATGCGAATCATGGCAAACTTTTGCGCTGCTTTTGGCTTTATGTTTGCCTGTCATTCATACGTATTATCCTTGGCTGTCGTTGTTGCTACTGTTTATAATCTGCAATGGAAACACGAGCAAAAACACAGGCAACACTCACACACACATACAGTTGCAAACGAGCGCATTATTATGTGAAATCATATCAAAGGATTGCCATGAACAACATCAACAAACTCACATTGCATAATGTCATGAACGGGGAGAGTGAGAGAGGGCAGGAAGGGAAGAGGGGAGTCGCATCATCGTGTCGACTGTTTTCCACAGTCCTTCCCTGTGCACCGTGTCCTCGCTGTATCTGCATTTTGTATCATGGTAGCTGCAAGATGCATCTGTTGTGCCGTAATTTTATACTTTTACACACAGCACATGCCCCGTGTCTCTCTCTCCCCCCTCTTACCTCATATTGTCAGTTGTATCTATGAGCTAGCAATGTATGTATCTGCATTGCCCTTTGGTTCATCATCCTTAGTGCAATTGAAATTAAAAACTGTGGATGAGAGAGTGAGAGAAACATTTTCATGTGTTGTGTGACACAACGAAGTAGGAAGGAAGCGTGTACACTTTGCCAGAGGGCAACTAAGCATGATATATGATATGGCATGACTGTGTCTGGGTTATAGTAATGATCAATATTGAGTTATAACTGGCTGAGTATAAGTTACCTAGAATAGCTAAGGAGATTTGAAATTATTTCTAAATTTATAATGTTTTCGATTTGTTACCTTATTTCTGATATCTTTTCATGTCTACAGCTAAGTAGGATAAATGATAGAAGAGTCTGCACTATAGCATAGTGTTGAATGAACTATTTAAAGCTTTACATTACAGATTCAAGAATTTAACTTCAAAACCTTTTTAAATTTGTTCATAATTCTATATCTAATACGTCTTTATAAGTACTTTCCTAGTATTTATCATAATTAATTTCCCCCTCAAAGTCGCTGTATGATTTTGCTCAACTTTAGCTACTTTATTAATGTATCTTTTGTCTGTATAATTGAGCGCACGCACCAAAAGATACTTTGGAAATACTTTAAAGATTAAATGCTAAATATTTTTTCCAAGAAATTGGTAAATACTTTTTAAGAAGCGTTACGAACTTGTGCACCCAGAAAATAATAATTCCCCTGTAGTAGAGTGTAGCGCATAATGAAATGAATCAAAAGGCAGCGACACACAGAAAGACAGACAGAGGGAGATGGGCAGAACTCTGGTGGCGCTGTCTGCATCTCAAGTTCTCTCTCTTCCTCTCTCTCTCTCTTTCTGTCTTTATCTATCTGTCGCTGTCTCTAACATTGTCGCTCGTCGATGAGTTGAGGGGAAGCGTTTAATTAAAAACATTTTGTATACACTTTTGCTTCCTTTTAGACGGATGCTGCTCCTGTTGTTGTTGCTGCTGTTATTTTTGCTGTTATTGTAGCTGTTGGTGTTGTTGTAGCTGCTGCTGCTGCTGTGTATTATTGCTATGCCGTTTGCAATTGCTCTGCCTTTGCTGTGCTTGTTAATGATATCACCAAATTGTTGTAGCTCTGCTTGTTGTTGCTATAGCTCTTGTTGTTGTTGCTACTGTTGTTGTTGCTATTGCTGCTGCTGTTGCTGTTGTTATTTCTGTTTTTGACTGTTCGCTTGTCAGTTTGTCAGTCTGTTGCGCTGCGCTGCTTGTTCGTTGCTGTGTTAATGATATTTAATGATGATGCTGCTGCTGCCGTTGCTCTATGGCTATGACTGCTGCTGCCACGCCCCGTGCAGCCCCCTTGCAACAACTGCCATTTGCTGCACATGCAGCACATGGAAAATTTGTTTGTCCATGGCGGGCAACGGCGTTTGATTTTGGCCTGCCCCTGCCTGGCCTGGCCCAGCAAGGCCCGACCTGGACTGGACTGGACTGGCTTTTAATATGCACACGAAATCTCAAATCTCTGTCATGCAACCCTCTCTTTCTCTATCTCTCTCCTCTTGTCTGGCATCTAGGTACACCACGGAAAACTCATATGTTGGCCAGCAACAACAACAGCAGCAACAACAACAGCAGCAGCAGGCGCCAGTTATATTGCGATGGCTTTTCGGTCCAATGGCCCCGCAGGCCACAATCATTATCAGTTTTTGGTTTACGCTTGTTGCTGCTCGTCATTGGCTGTGAAGAAGGGTTCTACACATTGATACAACAACAACAGTGGCAAAGACAAACACACAGATACACAGCGACACACACACGCGTGCAGATACACTGTGCATTATGAGCGGGAGAATTTTCGTGAGACTCTTCACTGGTTTAATGGTTTGCTTCACTTGTTGCTTATGAAAGGCTCTAATTGGTGTTGGCACACCGAGATGAGGCTAATCAAAAGGGTTCGTTAGACAAAAAGACCAATGCGCAAGTGGGCGTGGTCGATTTGTAGGAGCAGTAAATTGAATGATTTGCAGAGTTATGGCAGGAAATTATGCTTGAAGAACTCATAAAGTTTGGTAAATTGTTTGACATTTAGTTAGAGGATTTAGATGAGGTTAGGAATAAGAAATACAGAAAGATAGTATTAAGATGTATGGTATATATTCCTTAGGATTACATTCTTTCAGAAGAAGAAGAATTAGATCTATTTTAAAAAGATATTCGCCTTGTATGCATAGTATAGTTATCTATCTATTTCCTTCTTTATGTGATATACTTGTCTTTCTATTACCTTTATTATATGAAGCTCTGATAATAGTAGATAAATCTATAGCTAAAAAACTATTCTATTATCTATGTCTTCTACCTAGATATGCCATACTTCCTTTCGTATTCAACTCCTTTTATGTTCCATTGCCTTCCACCTTAGACAATCTCATGTTACCTGTATCTAATTGCTCTCAATCTACGCTCACAATTTCCATGCTTCTCCCTGTTCCTCTTCAGCCTCACAAACTTTGCTTTTAATTACAAAACTCAGCGCCAGCCAAGCAAATTCTGCCCACACACAAATCTCGCAGTCACTCACAGACAACCCCAAGAAATTTGCGCGTTTTCAATCTCTGTCAGAAAAAAAACATTTGACAAGATTCGGCAAACTAATTTATGCATTTACCCGCAGCCAAGTCGTGTGAGTATCTATGAGATACTTGGAGAGTAGCTATGAGATACTCTGGCTGGCTTAGTGCGCAGTCTATTGCTTTTCGCTTAGTGTATCGAATGCTGTGCACCACTGGCTTTCTCCCACACTCTACCTCCCTCTCAGTCCCTCTCTCTCTCTCTCTCTCTGTGGCTATTGCCATCTCTGTCTGTCTGCATTGCCCGGCCAAAGTTTATTTAATATGCGTGCGGCATCAAAGATGCTGATGATTATTTCGGCAGGGGCGGCGCGGTCTGACAGACACGCCCACAATCCATGCATACAAAAATAACAAATATTGATTTGACGACGTGTGGCGCAAGAGAGGAGGGGACAAGCAGGGCGGAGGAGGAGGAGGGAGAGAGGTTTGTCAACGCTGTTGCCTTCCTTTTTGGCGAATGCTTTTAATCATTTTGGCTGCAGCTTGACGTGTCTACATGTATGCAAAAAGGCTGTCACACAAGTCAGGCCGAAACCTCCCGCCGCTTTGCCTCCCAACTCCGCGACAGTGTCTACACTGTGAAAAGAGTCAAGAAACTTTTGCATATTTAACGAGTTTATCCATTGTCGAAAGAATTAGAATTTCTAAATATACTTCGAGCGAATTGACACAAGAAAAGTTGCAAACTTGTCAACTTTGGGTTAACTTTGCGTTGCTGAAAGAGTTTTAGCTAAGAGAAAAGTGTCGGTACTTTATTTATATTTATGTAAAAAATGCTTAAGACAATTGAAGGATTCTTTAAAGTGATTCTGATAGCTTATTTATATTTACTTAATTATTTATATGTTTCTTGGAAAGGATAAGAACCTGCTAGATTGGATAGTCAATCCTTCAATTATTCTTTACAATATCATTATTACTTTCACACTTTATTTATTTCTTATGGAGATAGATTATCCGTAAGGGAATTTAAGATTCTCTCAGAACTTCTTTTGTGTTCTTCGTTATGTTCGTAGAATCTTTCTGAAAAAGAAGAGTAATTGAAGTATTCTTATATTATATTATTGAAATCCACTCTAGTTTTCTAGTGTTCTTCATATTTTATTCAAATATTGTTGAGAAACCAAGAAAACTTGTCTAGAATGAACTGATATATCTAATACTGTATTCTCCTTAAAGCAAAAAAAATATTCCTTAAGGCATTAAATTGTTCATATGTCATTCATTATATAATTTAAAGTTAAGTTACTCTGTCTATATTCCCTAAGTTCCTAGCACCATCATAGTTTACTTTAACTATAATTTCTCTCAGTGAACTTTGCCGTTTATTAATTTCGTTTTGTTTGCCAACTCACTCGCGCTGGACAACTTTTTTCCACACTTTTTTGTTGTTGTTATTGGCCAAAAGCCGCCGCCAGACAACCGCTAAATGTGGTGTGCACTCTCGCTGTATGCCGTGCTACCCCTTCCTCCTTCCCGCACACACACGCAATGTGCTGTAAGTGCATTATTATGCTGATTATCATTATCAACCTGGAGCCAGACAACGAAGCCTGGGCAAGCTCTCATCTCTCAACTCATCTCTCTATTCACTATAGTTGATTCTATTGTATAATTCATAGTTTCCCCCTCCACCTGCGTACGCACCCCCTGCTGTCTATCAATAGTCTGAGCGGCTTTGGCACGCTTGATAGGCTCCATTAGACCCACGCATCCCCAGTCTCGCTTACCTCCCTCCACCAAACTCACTCCACAGTCTCCTTCACTGTTTTTCGGGCTGTTGTTGCTGCGTAATAAAGCGCAGTCTGTGCACAATTGAAATTTATAATTAGTAGCCAGGCACAGACATGCACAGACACGCACAGAGATGCACAGACATGTTTGTATCTACTATGCCACAAGCAAACACACACACACACACACATACAGACAGTTGCACGTATGGAATATGATTAATACTTCCGAAGTTATTTGTTATTAGATTACACATATCCGCAGCCCTCGTCAGCAGGAGTAATAAAGCGCTGCCACATCCTCCCCCCTGCCTTCCCTCCTGCCATTCTCTTTATCACTCTGTCTGGGGGCAGTTCTCGGGTTTGGGCTTTCTCTATTCTCTATTCTCTGCTCTCTGTTCTCGGCTGTGCATTGTGCGTTTCCATTGTTTGGCAGTTCGCATTGTTTCCCCAAAACTGAAACTGCGCTCTGGCTTCGACTCTGATAACAATTTTCGTTGGCCGATGCTGAACTTCAAATTGAAAACTTTAATTAGAATTATTCTTGTTGTTGTTGCTGTTGTTGTCTGGCTGCGTCTGCATTGTCAATGCGCCGCTAAAGTGCGCCACTTGAATGAACTCTGAGCTCACCTTTGCCCCCACCCCCCACTCCCCATCAAGGCAGCCTCGAGACGGTGCCCGAGTTGGGGTTATATACCGAAAGTTGACGCAAAACTTTGCCTCAGGAACTTGACGCGTGTTCAACATACTTGAGCGCCTCTGTTAGAGTGTGGCTGGATGGTGCAAAAGGGGCAAGGGGGGCGGGCGACACGCGGCTGGTGGCAAGTGCAGTTTTAATAAGTTAAAAGTTTTGCCTTGGAAAATCAGTTAGCCGCTTAGTTTCTCTCTCTCTCTCTCTATCGTTTCTTTCCTCATTCTTTTGCCAAAGTTCAGGAATGTCTGGCCATGCTACCCGCTCCATTCCCTCCCGTCCACTGCCTGCCCCTGAAATCGATAGACAACGAATCGCTTTTATCAATCATTCAATTTAGCCACTGTAGCCAAACTATTTCCTGCTTAATTGTCAATTAGTGGGCACAATTTGTGAAATTCTGTTTTCCAATCGGCCGCAACGAATTCGATATATAAAGTATAGTATACACACACCGATCTGGGCTCCCTAACAATTCTAATTAGAGTCCAATCAATTTATTTATTGAAAATTGTTATAAAGAACAATACAAAAATTCGTTTTCGCCTTCTCTCGCACAAAAACTCATTAATTAGTTTAGGCCGCAAATTAGTGGAACAAATGTGGATGAGGAATATGAGAAATATGCGAATAAGCAAATGGTATAGGGTTTCTCAATTACGCCATAATATGCTCACAAGATCAATATATTATAGAGTATTTCAGTGTCGAATTTACTAGAATTTAGAATAATTTTTATTTCCCTTTTTAGGCCTTTCAGTTATGAAAAATGGTTTGCAATCTAATTTATAATATAATAATAATATGGTTAGTAATTTGATTTGCATAGTTGTTGTTGCTGTTGTTGTTGTTAGTGTTGCTGTTGGGTTTGCCAAATTATAGTTTTGGGGTTTCTGTTGGACCGTGTGATTTTTGTGGCCGCAAAAATTGATTTTCCAAAGTGAACAAAATTAAATGCCCCATAAAACGGACATTTATCTTGAGCTTGCATGAATACATAATGAGTTTAAAGATGAGTTGAATGGCGAATTTAAATATATATATTGAGAGAACTACACTTTAGTTAGTGCTGTGAGTAAAATTCATTGAAACTGACTCTAAATAAAGTAGAAATAATTTAAATGTTAGAAAACTATACTTAGTAATTCGTTATGATGGCGAGATAATGTAGTGTAACTGACTATAAATAAAGGATAAATGAATGTTATTAAAGTTCTGTTATTAAGAAGACCAAGCGGAAAGACTACAGTAACTTCTGTCAGGTTATAGCAAACATCAACTATGAGGCAAGGTTACATAGGACTAAGACTAAAAGTCTACCTGATGCTAAGCTGTCATTAAAGAATACTAATAGGAAGTACAATATGAGTAACAAAGAGAACAACTCAACCTTCAATATCATAAACACTTTCCAGTCAGCACATCGGCTCAAAAATCACAGATATGGAAGGTTGAACACGAGCAAATCTCAGTGATAACTCAGAGTTAATTGACATGGACAATCAGCACTGATTAACCACCATTCTCCGGCTCTTGACAAGATACACAGCAGGAACAGCACATTAGCCTGTCAAGGCTTCATAGTTGCTCTTCATTTCCAAAGCTGCAAAGAAACGAACATTCTCAAAAGAGGAAACTTACTTCAACTGTTCCTAAGTATGAAAAAGAGACAAATAATTTATTCACAATTTCAAATAATTTTCATTTCCCGCTGTCAATTATTTTCCAAATTCTGCTGCATTGCGTATAATCCCAGAGCTTTTGTGATATATCGATAAATGTGTCACAGATCAATTGCCATAGACAATTGCAACACACTCACACACACACACACACACACAATGAAAAAGTATCTTTATGTGATGTCTCTGAGGGTAAGGCGAGGCTCTTTAGCATCGATCATTTATCAATATCAATGTGCCACACAGCCTGCTAACTGGATGGGCCATTCGTTTTGCCCTCGTGCCACACACAGACACCAATACACACACACCAACACACACACAGAGAGAACGCGTTGAGTACTTAAGCCCTGAGCGCATTTCGATTGGACCGCACATAAATTGGAAAGCGTTGAAATCGGAGCATTGCCGCATTGCCATATTGTTCTAATTGCTGTCATTTGTTAGCCCCCCTCTCGACAGCCCCGCCCTTTCTGCTCTACGCCCCTGGGACTAGCGTACAAAATAAACTGAAATGCGTGTCGTTATTTTGAAATCAGCTGGCACATTTAAGGGCCCTAATTGATATTAAATAATAACACAACAACAGGCACAGCACACACCCAAATACAACACCTACCACACACACACACATACACATACAGAGACAGACTGGCAGACAACCTGTTACGCAAAATGAATTCAGCGCAACACTCAGAAAAAAAGAAATACATGTATAAATATTTTTTTAATAAATGCAAAGCCATAAATAAACTGACGCCCAGGTACAAAATGGAACAGAGAGGGAGAGAGAGAGAGGCAGCGCAACACGCAAATTAATAAAGAACCCTCTGAAAGAAACTCGAAACAAGCAAAAGCTTTTCTCTGCCCTCCCTGAAGTCGCAAACAAAACGAAAAATCTTTTGTAATATCTAAAATTTCTCAAACGTTTATCATGCCATTTGTTTTGTATTGTTTCGTCTCTTTCTCCCTCTACAGTTTTTGCCACATATTTTATATATTATTTACGCATATTACAGCCGCCCATGGGGCACTGTGACTAATTAAGCAATTTCTGAGCCAATCTCAACATATTCCGTCTCCTGCTCCTCCTCCTGCGTTTCGCATCTACAATTTTTGGCTTCCACTTTAATTATTTATGGCTTTACTGATTATTTATTTTTTTCCTTTTTCTTTTTCTTGTTTTTGTTCGGCCTTTTGTTGTTAATTTATATTTTTTTCTTTATTTTTATTGCCATACAAACTTTAATTTTATTGCCTGCTTTAGTCTGTAATCTCTGCAGGAGAAGCTAAATATATTCTGGGCACTAACCTGCTTGATGTAGATTGGCTTTGTATTGAGGTTTGTAGTGGAAGTAATAATAAGACAAGGTTTTTATTAATTTGCTTATATATGAAAACCTAAATTATTCGCGAAGTACTTGGGTAACTTATATATTTTACAGAGTTTTTAATTTTTTCAATCTTCCAAAACATTGTCAAAATTAAAGTTGCACTTAATATGCTTAGTCAACCTCTTCTAGGACCTTTATGAATTGTGTTTATTAAGCCCTAGGAATGTTTTCATACAAACATTTCTTACCGAACTTACTTATAGTTGCTTTCCAGCTCTACTTATACAATCCATTGTACAGTGCCGAGCAGTTCTACTTGTGCCCATTAATAGTTCGTCTCAGATTTATTTAAATATTTCCTCACTCTACTTTATAGAGTATACGAACTGCTACCAATACCCAAGTATATATAGTTCTTGTGCTTGCTTACATTTTATTATCTTTTCATGATGTTTAGTGCTTCATTAAGCAATTCGAACAGTCTTCGACTTTTGTTTTAAGACCTTATCTCTCTCTTTGCCTGTGTGTGTGAACTGTGTGTGCCTTCACTTTGCAGTTCATTTCTGTTCTGAGAGTTCTTTCTTATTCTCTGTCTCTTTCCTTTTCATAAGCGCGTAATTTACTTAAGCTGCTTTTGGCTTAATATGCGCATTTTAATAGATTTGTTCCACTATCGTCAAGGCAATAAATTATAAAATTCCTTCAAGTTTTAACCTTCTCCCTACTCTGACTGCTCCCTTACCTAGCTCTGTGTCTACCTATGCGGCTTTGCACTTGCCTGCCTGCACAGTCCACCTCTCTCTCTCTGTCTGTCTTTCTCTGCCTCTCTGTCCGTTCGTTACTCCGTCTGAAAGCTTTTGAAAGCGGCTGAGTGCCTCTAAGATGCAACTAATGATAACGACAGAGTTGGAGCTGGAGCTGGAGCTGCTGCCTGCAGTTGCAGCATTTGGGGGCAGCAGCGGCTCGATTAAGCTGCTTACCTGTGGGGCGTAGCTTTTTGGGTGTAACTGCCGCATCAGCGACCTCCACACACACCAACACACACACACACACACACACCTAGCACTGACAGCTCAATGGGCAATGCCTGCTCTCCCTCTCTCCATCTAAGGTGGGGAACACGCTCCACTCAACTCTTCGTGTGGGTTGAGTTTGTTTTGTGTTGATTTACAGTTGGCTCCATTCATAATTATCAGCTGCATGGAGTAGGGAAGCAGGGGGAGAAGGTGCAGTCGCGGCTGCGTTGCGCTTTTTCACGCTTTGGCGGCTCATTAAAAGCGTCGCATCGTTTCGGAGTGTGGCACGCCTTAACGCTTTGCCAGTGGGCGGGTATGCATCTGCCTCTGCGTGTGTGTGTGTATGTATGTGTGTGCACTGTACAGTTATAAATTATGTTTGGCTATGCACAAGATTGATAGCTCTCCATAGGCCTCAAAGTAAGCAGCACGGATCGAGGAGGCCAGAGGCCGAGGCCGTGGCTGATGTGCAATGTGCAAACGGTGTTAGTTGCGCTTTGTGCCGCGCTCTTCCCCCATTATACCTACCCCACTGTGTGTCATCATCTACTACGCCGTGTGCTGTGTCTTGTGACCCAGTTAGGACCTTTAATTAGCATATGCAGCCAGACAGAGAGGGAGGGCAAGGGAGAACTGTGTTTGCCTAGGTGAACCTGCATTCTTGCTAATTTCTGTGCGGCAAATACGCGTGTACTGTCAACCTATCTAGCTGTTCATCTCCCTGCTCCACTCTCCTCTCCCTGTCCTACTCTCCTCTCTCTATCTGTCTATCTTCCCTTTCATAGCGCATTTCTTAGCACCGCGCGTAAGAGAGAGAGAGAATTTCAAATTCGCGGTTAATATTTCAAATGCATGCGTTACTGCCAAAGAAGACAGAGAGAAGAAGAGCGAGAGAAGGGAAGAGAGAGGGGAAGAGCTGGGCGAGGTCAGCCAGCAAACAGAATGGGAAATGCATCTCTAAAGGTGGCCTTACCGTTATGAAGTTGCTCTGCCATGTGCCGTACCAGATTTCCTGGAATTCGTGTAGTATTTGACGGGCAAGTATTCTTTATAAAAGACAGCCATGAATATTGAACAAACATCTAGATGTAGATTGTCTGCTATTTGAAGAAAGATTTAATTGAATTCGAAATGAAATAATAAAGAGAAATATAATAGAAATAAATGAAAAGCATAAGAAATATCAAATAATAATTGAGAAAAAATACTGTGAAGTTTAATCTGTAAGAAATAATATTGAAATAAATGACACAAAGTGCAATGATATAGAAAGAATTTGCATCCGAAGTCATACTTACAAATTTCTTGACAACATTTCTGTTACGTAGTGTAAAATCAATTAAATAAAAAGAGAATAAGCTACAGAATATATATACACTATATATAATACAAGTCTTATATACCACTAAGATCTTTCAGTTACCAACAAAGTTCCACTCCATTAGTAACATTTCTTTAGCTCTCATTCATTTCATCTTGTTATTTATTCACTTGAATTAAATAAATCGCTGCAAATGTGTGCGTATTTAACAGATCAGCATCAGCTGTTCATATATTTAGCAAAGCAACACCTTCCTCCTTTTTTCTCATTTTCATTACTAAGTAATTTTCACGCTGTGTTTTCTTTCCTTCGTTCCACACTCCTTGCTCTCTCTCTCGCTTGGCATTCCTCGCATGCATTTACCGCTTTGCCCTAATCCCGAGCAATCCATCAACTCTCAGGCTACAAGGCAAATCCAATTCGCTTCAGCTCTTTGCTGCCGGCGACCACACAGAGCAGAGCACAATGGCCCCAGGTCATGCAACACCCGAGACCAGCTGAGAAAGAGGGTTAGGGACGAGGAGTGTGAGAGAGACCGATTCGAAGCACTTCAATTTCGTGTAATCTCTTTAAATGTGAAACAACACACAAAATACAACAATGAAGAGCAGTAGAAGGAGTGCAATGCAGTGAGCTGAGCGTGATTGACGCGACAGATACTCTGTAAATAGATGCATGCAAGTACAAGTTGTGTGCTCTGATTGTAAGGGATTAGTTCCAGTATCTAGAATCGTGTATTGACAATAACAAGAGGGGAATATGTTATATCTAAAACTAAATCGTTTGATTTATTTAGGGTATGATTTTCAAATTTATCTGTAAGTTTCTCTCTTTCACTCTATATTTACATTATATTTCTGTATAGTTACAAAGATGTATATAGTGGATAGTTAGATGAACTCTTTCCAATCAACTCTGTTAGGAATAGATTCTTTCTATCCCTATATTAATTTATGCATATGTTCATTATATGCTTAAATATCATAAAGAGATATAGTGTGTCTCTATATATATTGTGTAAACTGCTATCAATCTTTAGCCTTTTAATATCCATGTATGCACAATCTTTCTTATTTATTTCCATCTTTTTTCGCTGCAACATACTTGCCCGTGCCCTAGCCACATCTACAGGGTATACAACATACTCGTAGATCGTTTGTAGAGTATGTCAAACGCTGCACTTCAATTGAAGCTTAAAAGTTCAGACAAACACACAAAAATTCTTGGAGAGAAAATAAGAAACTTAAATGAGTTTCAATTTCACGAGTGTTGTTTGTGCGCGTGCTTCTCAACTGTCATTTGACAGTACAGTTAAAAATTGTATAAATAAATCTATTAGATGCTGAGTTTGTCTGTTGTTACTGTTCGTGTTCCTTCAGTTGTTGTTGTTGTTGTTGTTGTTGCTGATGTAGTTGTTGTTGTTGCTATTGCAATGTCACAGTCGAATACACTTTATTTGATTTCATTACGAACATTTTTCAGCTTTTGTTGACATAGCACGCGCAGGCAAGAGCGAGACAGAGACAAAGAGAGAGAGAGAGGAAGAGAGAGAGAGAGAGAGAAAGGGAAGTGTGTGCAGTGAGTGGGCGGGGACGATGCGCTCCTTTTTATTACATTTCATACACGTCTCTGTGTGTATATGGGTGTACATGTGTGTGTGCGTGTGTATACAATCAAACATTGATGTCAGAATTTAATATGCTGTATAAATCGTTTTGAGCCATTGACACATTCATGCGTTCGTTTCATATTCGTAGAAACAGCTACAGACATACGGATACAGCTACAGTTACATGCACACACACATACATATACATATATCCATGCAGTGGGAGTAATAAACAAGTAAAGGAAGTGCTGTTAAATATAATTATTGACTCAGCGATACCCTATATCATTTTAAAGCTTATCTTTAAGCGGGCTGGCATGTTGTCTACTGATGTGAAATTTGGAATGTGTTCAGATATTTAACTTCCTTACTATATGTTGATTTATTGCTGATAGATAGGTTGAATGAACTACTTTTCTTTCATTAATTTAAAAAAGCTTTCCTGTATTTAAAGTATTATAAAGTATAATTTTCATAGTAAGCGTATATGGAACGAGTATTACTTTTCATATCAGCTTTATGCTCATTCCGAACATAATGAAACTTGGAATATATTTACCTTCAAAATACTCTTAATTCTTTAGACGCAAAAGCTTCGTTACTTTATTTCATGAGTTCCTCTGTAATACATACTTAAAAATAATAAGAACCTCTACTTCTTTATTATATATTCATCTAATGTTGATAGTAAAAGTTTAAATTGATATATTTGTATTTGTTTCATTTAAAACAACTTATAATAATGCAAATATTAAATATATCATATACTGAATGAATATCATTTCCCTCTTTTCTTACCGTAAGTGATCTTCCAGTATACCAAACATTATTAATTTGGATATTGTCCTTTAAAATACTGTCTACTCTTCAGATATAAAAATATCTTACTATATTGAAAAAGTTACCACTGTAATTCATACTTTGCTATAATAAAAACCTCTTCAATTTTTGCAAACTCGCATCCTTCAAGTTTCTGCTACCCTTGCAGCTCATAATTAAGAGGTATAAAAAAGCAGCGTAGAGTCGTGACATGGTCGTAACTCTCTGTTTCTATATGGGGAAAAAATGTTTATATTTACACGCATCTCATACACACACACAGATACATACACATACAGAGAAACAAGTTCTTATTTCTTTGTTTTGTAGCACATATAAAAAATGTTCGCTCTTATTGCTTTTCGAAGCTTTTCCATTGGTTCACATTTCATTTATTTTCACTTGCAGCCAACTCAACTGTGCGTTGCTGCGATGAGTGTGTGTGCATGTGTATCTGTGTGTGCACTTCACAACTTAATACACTTTATTATTGAAAATATTTTTTATTACCAAGTGGGCTGTGTGTGAAGCTCTTTCCCAGAATTTGTTGGCCCTGACACGCGGCGCATAGTTTACCCCACAGTTGGTACGGCTTGCTGTTGTTGTTGTTGTGCATTGATTTGCTGCACTCGTTCCATGAAATACAAATACCGAGTAGAGAACCCAAACTCAAACTCTCAACTCAGTATCGAGCCCTGCTCTCATCCCAATCTCTTCATACTATACTCGTACATCGTATATACACAATTTATACTGAGTATTTTATTTTTTACCGCTCACATTTTGATATTCATGTTGCATGTAGCTGACTTTTGAAGTTTTTGGCAAGTGGAAATTGTTTTTGATTTCTTTCTTTTCTCTTCTTATTTTTTTTTCATACTGTATTTTGTTTTGGTTTCGCATTCGTTTCGTTAGTCGGCAAGGGGCGCCTTACATTGTTTATTTTAATTTACATTTACATTTTACAGGCGCACAAAACTTTTTTTCCTACTGATTATTACGCAATGGGCCTGTAGGGTTTTTATTCCGTTTGTATACCCTGTGAGAATTTGAATTGAAAGAATTTCAAGTGATACAGAAAGGTTTGAAGGGATATATTGGGGATGGAAGTGGGGTTTCTTTGGTATTTCTTAGAGATATTATTAGAGATATTCTTTTCTCTGGTTATTATTATGTCCAGCACATTGTACTTCTATCATACTTCAAACTTCATCAATATGCTGACAATCTTTGTAGAGATGTTTATCATATGAAATAAAATAAAATATTCTCTAGTTGCTTTGCAGATATTATTTGCTCTCATTTTATTATTATATTAATACTTATATTATATATTCATTGGTTACAGTCTTTCCCTAGATATATCTTAGATATTATATAGCATACTAGTAACACTTACTATTCTTAGTTACAGATCATCACTTAGTCCATCAGTTGGTCCTTTTGCTTTGTTTTATTTTTGAGTTTTATGCAAATGCCGTTGAGCTTCTTTAATGAACTACTTTTGTGTGGCTGCCTCTCGATTCAAATCAATTTGCCTTATGCCACGCCCACTCTGTCTGCCTTGCCTCTGTTCCCATGCGCATAATTTATGTGCCACGCTTCTCTCGCTGGCTCATTTGCCAAAAGTTTCTAAATATACAGACATATATATATTTAGTATATAGTCTGGTATTATATATGTAAAATACTTCGTATTTGAGATTCACTTGATTCGTGGGTTCAGTGCGCGTCAGTTTGATAAATGATATCAATTTCTTATGAACTCTCTCCCTTCCCTTCCACTTGCCTTCCTCCTTTTCCCCCTCTGAACATTAGTAGTATATTCTCTATAGGCATCACAAGTTTGTTTTCGCAAAGTGTTGTGTTTGTTGTTCTCTCTCTCTCTCTCTCTCTCTCTTTCTGTATCTCTCTCTCTCTCTATCTCTTGGTTGTTGCTGCTCATCAACTGTCTTCATTTTTGCCAATTTGACACTTTTAACGGCTGCGCACTTGATATTCAAATTTAAATTCAAACTCAACTCGAATGCTTCCTTTCCTGCCCCTACCCCCGCCTTGACAGTTGAGCATATGAATTTTTAATGTGGCATGTGGCAAGCTTTTAGAGCAGGCCCCACACACAGAGAGAAAGAGCTTCATACACTCTCATATGGTTACACCTATCAATATGCTAAGCGTTCCTGGTTGTGTCGAGTGTCGCTCTGTCTCTCTCCCCCTCTCTCCCTCTCTCACTCTCTATGTGTGTGTGCATGTGTGTGTGGCTTAATGGCGTTGCTAAGTAGAGAGTGTACCGCAACAGATGCAGGTTATTTTAAGTTACTAATTTGCATATGCATACGTTAAAGTAAGACGATCTGATTACTTTATCTTTTGATTCTTAAAAGGGGATTTTCACTTTGGCAAAAGAGCTGACTAAGTAGAATGAAAGGTAGTAGGAGTTAATGACAGCAGATTTTTACAAAATGCAAATCCTTTAATTTATAGTGACTTTGTAACTTTCGTTTTTAGCTGAACCCATTCATACTCATAATGAATATAGAATGTTGCCATTTCAACTTTTACCAGTAGTGGTTACATTGATATTATGCAAAGAACTCATTAGAATATACTTAAAATAATAAAATATGCTATATCTGAAATGAAAATAACTAAAGAGAGCTGAACATCATATTCATCAGTGAAGTAACGACTCAACTTGTACATGAGTACATGAGTAAATTTACTTCACATTCTAAACTACTTGCGAGCAGATTCACGCGGGTTTATCATCGATCCTGTCTTTGCCGCAACGACCTTCCGACCCATCGCTGTTCATTAGGTGTTACATATTGTACATAGTTGTGATGAAACATCTTTAAACGTATCATTGTTTCAACAGTTTAATAGCCAGTTCAACACGCAAACAGTGTTTAATAAAATTCCAGAAAGAACTTTACCATTACATTGATATTTAGTTACAAACCTTAGTTAAAGTTGAAACTGTCTCCGATTTTATCTTTAGTCTTTAAGAAATACAAACAGAATTTTAGAATTAAAATCAGCCTATCTCAGGAATTGTTATAGCTAGTTGGCTTAGCTGCGCAACTACATAACTTTTATCATATCAAGCTCTCGTAATTCTTACTTTTCAACCTTAGTTATACCTGAAACTGTCTTAGTTTTAGTTTTTCTCAGCCTTCAATAAGCATATAGAAAGCATTTCCCTATTAAAAACATCCTATCTCTTGAAATACTATAGCCCTTTCGATAAGCTACACTTCATATTCCCCTTGCTTCTAAAGTATTACAAGATTATTATAATTGCCTGATATTGTAATTGCATTTGTTGTATTTAGAGTACTCTCAGTTTCTGGAATCTTTACGTAGATTTCGTGGCTAATCAGGTCTAGCCCCATTTGGCTGATAACTTTTCTAGCCACTGTCACATAAACTTACATTTCTAACGAGCCAAAAAACAGAGAGACAGAGAAGAAAAAAAAAACACGCAAACAGAATCGAAATGAGGGAAACAGACAGATGCAGAGTCTGAGGCAGTGGCAGTGGCAGAGTCTGACTTTGTTGGGCAAACCACTTGGCTTACAGGGCCCGGGGGCTATTAGCCCAGAAAAACATACATAAAGAGCTGCAACACATTAGCGCAGAGGGACGGAGACAGAGACTGCGACACAGACCCACCAAGTAGCCAGACAAACGACAACCAAAAAATAAAAAGAGACCCCAAAAATTGCCGCCAGCCAAAACAGTTCCCAGACTGGAGAGCAAGTTAGGCAAAGAGAGGGGGGGAGAAGTGGTAGAAAAACTTTCGGACACTAATCTATAATGCTGTCAGCCATTAAACAACTGAAAAACCAAATTTGTAACTCATTAAAAAACGAGAAATGAACGAAACGAAACGAAACGAAACTAACTAGAAGGAGAGAGGGAGGAAGTGAAAGAATGAGTGACTGATAAATGCCACTTGGACGGCGCTGCTGCTGCTGCTCTGCGCTTGTCTCATTTGGGACTGCCAAATAATATTTAATTATAAACAAATAAACGCAAAAGAGTCTACACAGAGCAGACCCAACAATGACCCCAGGCAGGGTCCTCAACTCGTCTATCTTTGTATCTGTTTCTGTTTCAGTTTCAGTTTCGGACTCGTAAAAGGTGCAGAGTGATTAATTATATGTCAGGGAATTAAATCAAATATTTGAGAGTTGTCACAGACACACACACAGATTGACGCACACACACACACACACAGAGACAAAGGCACACACAGTTGGTTCGAAATGGTCTTGGGTTTGTCTTTCTCTCTCCCTCTTCGGGGCTTATCTGTCTATAAGAAATCACGAAATGCAAATAAAAATGACTTAAAAATGCCATAATAATTTTCTAGCGTGCATGAAAAATTGAAAAAACCCGAACGAGAAGAAACAGAGATAACAAATTCTCAAAGAAAGCAGGCAGCAAAGAGTGGAAGAGAGAGATGGAGAGGGGGGAACAGTCAGGCAGTCAGGCAGGCTGGCAGGCAGTCAGACAATCGGGGACAAAGAAACATTAGCATATATCAATGCCAAATGCAAATAAATCATCAATAACATTTTTTCTCCACTTATGCACCACTTACAGATACTTAACCGAGCCAAGACAAAGACGACAACAAGCAGAGAAAGAGAGAGAGGGAGGGAGAAGGAGCAGGAGCAGGCACAGGAGAGTGGAAGAGAGATACATGCTGCAGCTGCTTGCAACAAAGGAGGCCCCAGGAGCGTTCCTTCATCTCTCTGTCTCGTCATATGCATCAAGACGGCGGCGCCTTTTGCATAAATTGACGCGAGGCGGATAAGCCAAGGCAGCAGCGCGGAAGCAGCTAAACACAGCAAGGAGAAGGGGAAACGAGTGGAAAGGAGTGGAAAATTGAAGAGAAAAAGCCGAAATGGAAAGGCAAACATAAAGCAATTTTATGCGTTTTTAAAATGCGTCAATTGACTGAAACAACAAAAGCGCGTGAGGAGAAGGAAGAAGAAAAAGGCAACACAAGTTGAAGGAGTAGCAAGCAGAGGCAGCAAGGAGAAGGGACAAGGGACAGGGGAAAGGAAATTCAAGTGAACCGCATGTGAGCACGTTTTGCCAGCGCAAAGGGAACCACACACACAAATCAAATACAGCCAGCCGTATAAGCGTATCGAAAAAGGAACCGCAGGACACCAGCGACGACGACGAGGACGAGGACGAGGACAACAACGTGGCTGATAAGACGCTGAAGTGTAGAAGATGGAGAGGGGAAGAAGGCGCAGACGAAGCGCAAGCAAAACGCTTGATGGTTTGTTGACGACCAACAAAAAGTTGTTGAGCGTGTAAACATTGGCAGCATAAAAAGGAAAAGGAAAAGGAAGAAGCCAGAGAGGCGCAGGATGGTGGAGAGAGTGCCGGCAAGGGGTGCCCCCAAGTGCCGCATTTATAAATGCGCGCTACAGTTACAAATTGTAGCCACAGCTGTGCGTGGTGTGTGTGGGTGTGTGTATACTGTGTGTGTGTGCGAGTCACATGTGCTGTAAACCATTTATAAATGTAACAAAAAGCAGACACTGCCAGCCAGTTGGGCGCAAGTGCAATGCATAATAAATATAAACAAAGATACAACAAGGAGCTAAGCGAACAACAGCAACAACAAGGAATAACAACAACAACAGCAACAGCAGGAATCTCAACAATAACAACAACAACAACAAGAGCCAGTCACTCCAGTCCACTCCCCTCATCCAAAATCACTCGATAATTTAAAGCAATCTACGAATTACAATTCTTATCTGTAAGATACAATTTAAAAAGCCGTCGCAAAGCAAACGTAACTGACAGCCAGTCAATGCAAGTGCATACACATACAAACACACTCATATATATACTATATATATCTGTGATTTGCATTAGGGTGTGTCGCGAGTGTTTAATGACAAGCAGCGCGTGCAATGCATGAGAAAACAGTTGAATTGAACGTGCCAAATGTGCAATATCTGTAAGATACTTTTCAGCTAGGAGACAGTTTAAGTGTTAAGTTATATACACTCAGATACATTTGTATCTCGAGCATAGCAATGCGAAAGCATCAATCAAGCGCAGTATTTGTAAGATACTTTTTGCAATCGATTTGCCCAAATTGAAAGTGTGTCAACAAAACGCCAAACAGCCATAAACCGCCGAAAAAACAAGCCGAAAATCAATGTAGGCATTTACTAAATCTTCTTTCCCTCTCCCTATTGTAGAACATTCACAATTGGCGCCAACAGAGCCGCCCGGTGGAGGGACAACAAATGGAACATGTTGATGCCGCTGCTGGAACACAACAACAAGCACATTGCGAAAATACCAAATTGCAAAATGAGGTCGTCGCTTAGAGGGTCCTCTCTGCTGCTGCTGCTCCTATTGCAGCTGCTGCTCTGCGGACTGCTTGGACAGCGGGCAGCAGTGCTGGCAGATACAGCGACTGCAACAGCGGCCACAGCGCTAAGTGGAGGCGCTGCTGGTGGAGCTGGAGGAGGAGGGGGAGGAGCGCCGGGCGCACTGAATGCCAATCTCACGGATCTGGGCAGTCCCGGTGTGTATAATTCGACAAATGGTTTAATGCTAATTACATGTTGAGAGCGAAAGAGGGAGAGAGAGAGAACGACGACGACGTCGCCATTTTGGCAATTATATGTGACCCTTGTGTGCGTGTATGTGTGTGTGTGCGTTTATTTTCTTGTGCGCATTTCCGTTTCCGGCTTCCGCAAAAAACTATTAGCCACTTTTAGCTAAATAACCACGCCCCACCGCCCACACAGCGCTTATATACTTAACACACACACATACACACGCACACACACAATGCCACAACACACACTAAGCATCAATTAACCCAATTTTCAGAATCCATTTTCACCTGACTCGGGGTGTTGCTCTCTGAGCTTTAGCTTTACCTCCACTATTTTCCTACAGCTACACATTTCTTTTATGTTTTCTTTTATTCTCCACACTCTGTATATGTGTGTGTGTGTGTGTGAGTGCTAAAGCCTAACCTTTTGCGCTTTAGCCACAAAAATAGTTTTTAGCACTCGTTTTTCGAATACACACTGTGCTAACAGCAAAGGTATTTGGATATCCTATATATACTTACAATATATTTTAAATTCCTATATATACTGTATAGGAAATCCAGCTAGAGTAGATAGATTACATTTCTTAATTGAAACTTAAAAGAATTTGCACGTGAAACTTAAGAAAATCAACAATGAATGTTTTATTAGCTTGAGTGTTTCTTATATAACACTCTTAGCTTTATAGCTACAGTGCTGGAATTTTATAGTGGCTTACTAGAATATATAATCATACTGTACACCAAATTTCATGATATCAGAACTGCAGCTTATATGAAAGATACCTTCCAGCTTAGTGTTTCCTGTATAACACGTTTAGATTTGTAGATACAGTGCTGAAATTTTGTAGTGGTTAACTAGAGTTTATAATTACACTGTACACCAATTTTATAACAATGGATCTAAAGCTTATAGCAGAGATAGCTCTTTGAAGAAAATAGAGGAAGAGCATATAGCATAAATAACTGACTAAATAACTGGCTGAGCTATATTTAATATTGAGTTTCTTTCTGCTTTTCACTGAGTAACTACTCGTCGACTACGCTGAGTATATTTTGTCCTTGCCTCACCGCCTCTCGAGTGTCGGCGGCGTCGTCGTCGTTGGGGTCGTTCGCCAAGTTCAACTTAAAATCTCCAACAAACCCATACATACATAATTTGGCTCGCCTCCTTCCGGCAGCTTCTTCTTTCCTACTTTCTTCTGTCTCCTTCACAGACGCTGCTCGACTGTTTTGTTGTAGTTTGGTTTTGGTTTTGGATTTGGAACTGGACAGGAACTGGATTGGATTTTAGATGAGGCAGCAGAGATTGCAGCAGCACCAGCAGCAATAATAATTATAATAATAAATCTATTGATTTTCATTTTGCAGCGCACTGAATAATTCACATAAATTTTACAATTAACATTTTTGCAGGCAACAAATTTCTCATTTGTTTTCATATTTTAATATGTTAACACAAATTTCATATGACATTATTCTTTCCAGCTCATTGGAGCCTCATTACGAATTGATGTGAATCGTAATCAACGGCAGTAAACAACAATTTTCAAATGAATTTCACAGTTTTTCACACATTTTCTGATTTGCATTTAATCATAAATAATTAACAATTTACAACACCCCCTTTCCCCACAGGTTTTAGCATTCTTCTATTAATCAAATTATACAAACATTAAACATTTTTTTGTTGCTTAAAGTTTGCCATAGTTTTTAGTATGTCATGCGGGTGACATCAAGCCTGGACAGCAGCTGGCTGCATGAATAGACATCTATGGATAGCAGATGACAGTTTGATTGATTTGCCAGCCAGCAGTTTGTCGCTGCTCGAGCAGCTGCTGAAGATGCTGAAGATGTGACTTTGGAGTATCCACAATATCATTGAAGTGGTGAGTTTTATTGCCAGCGATCTCTTGTAGCAATTTCGTTATGCGGCATTTAACACATTTGTTGTTTATATAGCTGGCAACATCTTTTCGGCATTATACGGGTCTGCACTGAAGGCGAATTCTGTAATAAGTTAAAGCACCGATCGCCCACTCGTGAAATACTTCGGGCCCTGGGCTCACTAAATTGCATTAGCATCAAATGAGTAAAATCCGCTGTTTCACTAAGGAAGTTCAGCTGTGACATTCAATTTGGAGATGACCCTGGAAGATACTAGACAGTAATCATAATAATGAGCCACATATTGTATAAAATAAAGAATCTACAATAGTATTTTATTAACAGTAGTTTTGTGGCACTTACACACATATTATTCTAAGATATTATAATAAGCTAGCAACCTTATTAGATGAAGATCAAAACATAACGATGTGGCAACATTAATTGTAATCGATATTCATATTATAACTTGATGGAAAAAGATTGTATAAATACAATAACAATTGTTATACCTGAATCAACTTTAATCCATTATCTTTATACCTTATAAACGACATCGAATATACCTAACTTATTATCACAGTTATTAACACAGTTAACAAACGTTATCAACGCCAATAAAACATATCATATTTATTACAAGCTATAAATTCAATAAATATAAAACTCTGTAATTAAGTAATGCCTGAATAAATCAATTGTATCATAAAAGAAGGAAACGAAGCGTTAATTTTTTATGTCGCGGAGTGGGAACTCAAGGAAGTGCCAAGCTTACGGAATTTCTACAATTCTCATTTAAGAGTTACTGTGTGTGTGTGTGTGATGTCGAAGTTTTTCTTCACATTTTTCCATGGCGTGCCTTACAATTTTAATGTTACGCTTCACTCATCAAGCTAGAGCACAAGCAGAAGAGGGTGGAGGAGGAGAAGGAGGAGAGCGAGAGGGAGGGAACAGGGGACAGGAAGTCTTCGGCAGGCAAATGCATCTATAAAGATAACGCTCGGCCTACGTGAATGCAGTTGAAAACGTGTTTGCAAGCAGCACAGACTCTTTTTAGCTTTTTTTTCTGGCTTGTTTTCTGGCCAGAGATAGTCGTATTTTATGCGTTCGCTGCATCTAGATAGCCAAAGCGAGCATAGAGAGAGGGAGAGGAGTGGAAGAGAGGCTGATCAATTGAAGGCAAAGTGTTGATAAGCTGCAGAGAGCCAGAGATAAAGTCAATCAATCAGTTTGGGACAGCGTCTTTTCAAATTGACTTAATTATCTTAAATTGAAGACTAAAAATAGCCAAGCTTAACAACAAAATAAACGCAAATCGGTAATCAAATGGGCCGCACAAACAGCTAGAAAAGGTTAAGCATATTTGGGGCTAGTCGAACACGACTTTCAATGGCTTTTATTAGTATATTATACGATACTTATGTTAATACGAAAAGTATTTGCTGAATGGCAAACGGGTTTTATGACACAGATGTTTTTGATTGCGTTAAGAGCATTTCATGGAATTTATTGTTAAATTAGCTTGAAAATTGTCTGATCAATTTTCTAAGCGAAAACTTGTCAAATTCCGCAAACTGCAAATACTACAAGCAACAAAGTTTTTCCTTGGTCGTCCTTTCAAACTGCCCAACAACAACAATAACAGGAGGAAACTTGCAGGCAAACAAATCGCTCTGGCCATAAGAAGTTGTTCAAATATTTATTTACTTTTTCCGAACTTGTTGTTTCCTTAGCTGAACAGAATTTCTACCTTGCTTCTTTTCTTTTTTTGTTGTTCAAATCCTTGGGGAAAACTTGGGCCGCCACTTTTTGCACCTGCCACAGGCTGCAGTTGTTGTTGTTGCTGTTGTTGTTGCCGATGCTGCAGAACTAATAACAAATCTTTTCATTAGTTACGTTAGACAAGTTAGTTAAAAAGTGCACTTTTGGCAAACAAATGGCAGTCTGCACAGGTAACAAGAGAACAAGAGGGAGTGAGGTAGAAAGGTAGAAGCAGAGTAAAAAAGTGTCTAAGCCAATATAACCAGCAGAGGAACAAAGCAAAGCAGACGCAGTTAGAAACTGACTGCAAGAGTTGCCTGAAAGTTGCCTCAACGCTAAACATAATGAAAACATAACATTTAGTTAGCATTCGTATTTATACAAGGCCAACTCACTGCAAGTCTCAGTCTATCTCTGCCAGAGAGAGGGAGAGAAAGAGAGAGATAGAAAGGGAGTTCCTGCCCCAAGTCAGGCTGGGCCAGTCCAGTGAGCAACTTTCCATTAATAACTCAAAAATGTTTTGGCTTATAAAAGTTGAGCGCACCTTTTAAGGCTTCGTCCGGGCTGGAGTGGGGGCGGGGCAAGGTGTTCGGTATACAGTGCTCAGTGTACGATGTACGGATTGTGTCGGTAAGTGTCTTTCAAAGTTTTCTTTAGCTGGTTTTTCTTTCTTTTCATAGCGTTGTTGTGCAAAACAAATCAAAGGAGTTGCAAACTTGCTTTGCCATTCTATAGGTCTGATGAGCCAGCTCTCTTGGTTAGAGCAAGCCAGGAGGGCGGGTACAATGACTCTCAGAGCAAGAACAACAACAACAGCAACACCAACAACAAGGACAAGCCGTGACAATGGCAATTAAAGCAACAACGTTGGCAACTGGCAAACTTTGTCCATAAAATAAAAGAGAAAAAAAGAAAAAGAAAATACAACTCTCGCCAAATGGGTAAAAACTCTCGTAATAAACGAAAATTATGATGATTTTCTATTTGGCATCGCGTTCTACAAAATCATTTTCAAAGCTCTGGCGCGAAAACAAAGCACCCATAAAAGCAACTTGACAAAGGGGAGACCCCAAACGAAGTGGAGAGAGAGAGAGAGTGACCGAGCAGATTAAGCCGGAAAAGCAGTGTAAAGCGAAATGAAATGACAGGAAAATATATATTAAATGATAATAACAATGTTTGCGGACAAAGTACGTTTAGTGAAATTATTTACAGCTGGCTTAGCTCTGTCTGTCTACACACAAAGTGTCTGCAGACATGACAATTAGCGAAGAAATGAAATTGACGCCAACAAAAATATTCATGCAACACGATACGTACAGACATATTTCTTTTCACTTTAGAAAGGTTTGACGATAGGATAGTGTAAAGAAAGATTAAAAGGAATCGACGAAAACATTCATTAATTAATATTTGTATAGATGAAAAAGAAATATTATATTATCAACTTCAAATCTTTCTTCAACATTCGCATATAGCAACCCATGACATCAAAGTGACAAGTCTACGAATATATTAAGTAAGCAACCATTTCTTCCTAGGTAAATTCAGAATTAGCTTTAGAAAATGGCAGACGAAACTGTTGATGCCAAGTCTGAGAAGAAAGAAAGCTTCATTATAAGTTTTCTCAATCAAACAAAAAAGATTCAATATGATACGATAAGGGAATCAAGAAGAGCAATCAATAATTTTATACTCTACATAATATATTTGATTCTCACTCTTGTGGGTAAGCGGCCCTTAAAGTGATCTTTGCATATAAGTTTAAAAAGTTCTTACAGTTACTCAACGAAGCAATCAAGATGTGCAATTCTTCTATAATGATGCAATACAACGTAGTTTAGCAAACGAATTCAATAAGATCTACAATCAAGATAATTATTGGAATTTCCTTAAGTTTAGTTTTCTTCCACTTCTTCAGCTTAGTGACTTTCAGCCTTCTGATCCGGCCTCAGTCTATAAGGATGTTAATGAAACATGGGAATTTGATGAGATATACGGTAACGTCTTCAATCGAACATTATTGCATGGAAATGTGTTTCTTGGACCGCCAAGATTGAGACAAATACGTGTACCTCAAAGATCGTGTGATCGAGTATCAATATTCAGTCGAAATCAACTCGAATGTTTTGGAATTTATAAATGGTATAACGAAGATAAAACAGATCATCAGGGTTATAAATGGTTAAGTTTATCTGAGGACAAATCTCTGCCAATCTGGGGTAGAATTGAGATCTATCTAGGAGCTGGATATGTGATTAGTTTAAGCCACAGTAATGAAGAAAATCTTGAGTTGATCAATCGATTGATCGCACAAAAATGGTTGGATCATCGCACAGTACTCGTGACACTGGAATTCAGTTTATACCATGTGAATACGCGACTCTTTCATACTGCCAAGTAAGTAAGTCCTTCTACTGACTAGGATAGTAAAACTTAAGACAATTATTCGTATAGATTTATAGCTGAGCAGACATTTAGCGGGGCTTACGTGCCATCAATTCAATTACAATCCATTAGACGCGAGTCATTTCTTACAGAAAGTTCTCTTGTGATCTCTACCATCATAATGTATTACATTCTCATCCTTATTATCACTGCCAGGGAGATAAACTGTATCAGTAAAATGGGTTTCTGTACTTATTTTACTTACGTGATTAATGTAATAGATTTTATGGCATGTACAGTGAGTCATAATGTGCTCCGTTTTTTAAGGACTTCCTAATTTACCCTTCACAGTTTTCTATTTTAATGCTAATATTGAATGTTGCCCTTCAGTTTTGTGTGACTAAGATAGTGAAGCAAATGAAAACCAGTGATCAGTATATTAATCTGGACGTACTTCATTTTATTGATATTATATCGAAGAATATTTCCGGATTTGTCATGTTTCTAGCCTGCATTCGTTTTCTCTGTTTTTATGTCTTCAATCGCACCTTGGTAATCTTTTGGACTGTCTTGCAAAAGGTATATAATTATATAATCTATTGCCATCATTCATGAATAAAGATCTCTTTCTAGAGTAAAGATGAAGTTGTGGGCTTTCTCTTGTTGTTCTTTCCCCTCGTCATGGCATACGCTAGTTGTGGTCATGTGCTTTTTGGTGGATACGATGAGCAATTCAGAAATGCATTTACTTCAGTAATTACCATGATACGCTGGACAGTGGGTGACTTTCACACCAAAGAAGCATCTCGAAACAATGGCATAACTATGCAGATCTATTTCCTTTCGTTTATCATTCTCGTCTACATATTTCTGTTGCTCTCCTTAAAAGCAATTATCATCAACACATTTTTAAAGGTCAACAAGGTCGTTGAACGGCGTCCCTACCGACTTATAGATACCATCTATTTGTATTTAAGAGATTTAAATGATTGGCTCTATTGGTTGTTTTCGCGCAAGCATAAAGTAAGACCATATTTGGACATCGATGCGAGGCAAGAACTACAGACAGACGATCTACTACTACAGGAGGAAGCAGTAACAGCTGACAAGTTAAAGTGAGAAACAAAATATCGTACAAAGATCGTATCAATGTAAATTCCTCATACATTTTTGATCTGCAGAGATGCGCCTTTACTAACACAGGATGAATATCTTCCCAAGCGATTGGAGCGGTGGGTTAAGAGATACTTTAGTTAACTTAACTCACTTCCTTTCCTAACTACTTGATTCCCACTTGACTCTATATCCTAACCCTCTTTGTAGTGCAAGAAAGCTTGTCGATGTTCTTGAAGAGGTTACCCCACCGTTGCTTGGACGACTTCACGCATTCTACAACATGTTGAATAGAAAGCGAGGCCAGCTTGAGAGGAACTTAAATGCCTCAAGGCAACGAAGAAATTTGTCTATCTGAATGATCAAAGGATGAATGATCAAGTGCTGAATGATCAAAGTTCCAAACCAAACATAAAAGATCTAGCAAGCTTATTATGATCTATATATATACATATAGGTGCAGACATATTTGTTTTTCTTTTAGATTGTATTGACCAAGTTTTAAATAGAACTCACTTATAAGGACCTTCTAAAGATACTAGACAAGAAAGTGATTTTGTTGTCAACATCTTTCCATAAAGTGAAGTCATTAATAGCATAAACTATCTGGATTATAATGAAATAACTCCTCGGTAATATGTTTAAGGGGCGTTCGTAAATGCTTCCCTTTCATTAATAGTTCGCACAGAAGTTGCCGTAATTTCATTTCTGGAAATTGTCAACTTCTTGGCCCGCGGCAGCTCATTATGCCTTCATGTAATTTCTATTTACCCGTAATAATGCTTAGGCTCCGCTGCAAAAGAAATACGCAAATAGGAAAGAAGAAGCGACAAGGAGAAGAAGAGAGGGAAAAGGAATTGCCGTACAAACTGAAATATGAAAGCGCAAATAATGTTTAAACAATTTGTTGTCATTGCGTTTCATTAAATGTCCATTCACCCCACACTCCCCTCGTCCAGTTGTCCTGTTGCGCTTCTGTGCCTTTCCGATTGGCGAAGCGCTTCCTTCTGGACTTGACTGACTTTGGTAGCTGTCGTTATAATTTGCAAAGCTCTGCACAAAAACCAACTAGGAAAAGAAAGAGACAGGGAGAAGAGCAGGAGCAATAGAGAGAAAAAATTAGTAATAAAATGAAAAGCAAAGTGAAATGGCCGCAGGACTCAAGTGCAGGAGAGAAAACAACAACTTGTTGCGCCACGGATCCATGGATTTCTGTGGAAGACAAGGATGAGGTGCAGGAGGAGGAACTGCCTGCCCGTTGCCAGGGATGCTTGTGATTTCCTGTGAGACAGCGACTGGCAACTGGCGACTGGCGACTGACGCTTCCTGTAGCATCCACATCCACAACGCGAAATTATTATTGCCACTGCCTTCCTTTCGGCGAGGGTATTGCAATTATTTAGCAATGGAATTTGATATACATTTACAAAGTATATATTCCTATTCACATCGGGAAGCTTAACTGAGCAACAAATGCGCGTATTTTAGTCATTTCTCATTGGAACTAGGTAAAAGTTTGTTAACTTATAGTTAATATATTTATATGTTTATTAGAGCTAAATCAGCGTAATCTTTTACTATATATAAGAGAACAAATAAGACTTATAAATGCGCATATCCCAGTTATTTCTTAATAGAACTTAATGAAGTTTGGTAACTTTATAAATAAAATATAGATTTGTATAATGAAACAAAGAAAACTTTATCATGTATAAAGGTGTATAAGTTATAGCTTAAAATGCCCATATCTCTTTTTATTTCAATAGAACCTGATGAAATTTGGTTTCTATATACAAAAATAAAGAAAACTTAATATTGTATATAGGTTATAGCTTAAAATGCACAGATCCCAGTTATTTCTTAATGGACCTTAATGAAATTTGGTAGACTTATGGATAACATTAAGATTTGTATACTGAAAGAAAAAATTATATCTGAGCTCATGCTACTGCATTATTCCATTAAAATATGAAATATCGCTCATGTCCTGTTTATCCCAGAGTATTCCTAGTTCGACATGCCGCAGAAGACAGCGCGTATCTTTGCTGTAGTCTTTTTGTTTGTTGCTCTGTAAAAATTATTATTATTTTTTTGTGCTAGAAGTCGTCGTCGTTGCTGCCGTTGAGGCAAGTGGCAAGTGGCAGAGCGTCCGTCGTCGTCGTCGTCGTCGTGCCACTTGAATGACTCATTAAAAGTGATTTCATTTTTAAAAACATTTTTCTCTCGCTGCGGTTGCTGACGGCATCGTCGGGGCTTAGCGCCTTATCAGCCGTCTGAGCCGGTGTCCTGCTGTCCCTTCTCCTTCTCTTTCGCTTCCATCTCCTCCTCCCCCGCTGCCTGCTTGCCTGCTGTGTTCTACTCTACTATTTCTCTTCATTTCTCTTCTCGTTGCTGTCTCTTATTTAATTTACTTGGAGTTTGCTTTTTTAATTCGCTTAGCTACTTTTGGCTCCGCTTTCTGGCTGCCTCCGTATCGCTTCCTTTGTGCGTAAATCCTTCACAGCGCCAGGGACATTTGCCTGCCAGATAAGCGTGCTGAGTCACTCGCAGTCGTAGCTGGCGAATGATGTTGTTCTTGTTCTTGTTTTTGTTCTTGTTGCTGCTCGTCCAGCTGCCTAAACGACTTGACAGTTACTTTACGTAATAGGATACAAAATTGCATTGCTCCAGTTGTAGTTGCAGGCAGGCAGGCAGGCCCTAACCCTCTCCCTGCTGCAAGGGGCACTTGAATCTCGCTTGTTTGCCTTTTGTCAGCTTTTTTACCTAATTCCCCAGATTAGCTGCATTATGCGCCACGCTGGGCGTATAATAACAACCATCATCATAGGCCTAGCTCGGCATACGGATCTCTCTGTGTTGTTGTTGTCGTTCTCCTTGTTACTGTTGTTGTTGTTGTTGTTGGTGTTGTTGCTGCTGCTGATGTCGTTGCTGTTGCATATGTGAGTGCCCACTTGAGCAGCAACAGCAACAGCTGCAGTTGTGATTCCGTTGACAACGAAATGGACACGATACAGTTGCCCTTTCGCCAGTGCACTGCACTCACTCACACATGCACGCACACACGCACACACAGAGACATGTCGCTCACTTACACTCAGCGAAATGCTCTTTATAACTACTTAAGAACCCCATTGAATAGATTGATTATATCGTTCTACGATTTATGAGAATTTAAAGTATACAAAAGAAATAAAATAAAATAAGTGACAATAATAATATATAATGAATAACAATTTAAATCAGTGATAAAGAAAAAAATCATTAACAATAATACAATAAAAGTATATACATATATATATTTATCTATTTTTTTTTAATATTATTATTATTATTATTATATTATTATAATTATTATTATTATTATTTTTGCAACTAATTTGTTAACTATAAAAACTGTTTAACTGATCTTGAATATGTTCAACAAGTCTTAAGATATCATAAGTATTTTTAGGGTTTTTCAATAATTTTAGAGTTACCATAATAGATAGGTTACCATACTTCAATAAGGTTTTTCTACAGCAGAATATTTATTTCGTTAAGCAAGTTTAAAATTCTCCTCAACAATGCCAAACTAAAGTGAGTGATAACCCTAAAATGTTATATATCAACTAACTGCATCGTCATCCGTCGACCGATCGACTGCAGTCGCTGGCAATTTATGGATTGCGCTCTAAAGCGTGACACACTGCGTGACAAACTTCCCAATTGGCAAATTCTCGCAGAGAGAGAGACAGCAAGGGAGAGAGAGGGAGATAGATAGATAATATTGATGGCATGCATATAAAATGTGTCCGGTCTCATTAGGAGAGGCCCAGCCTGTCGTTAACTTTTTCTCAGTGCACACACACACATGGACACACACACACACACAGATACACACTCACACACACACAGGCACACTCGATTAGCTACTCGCTGCAGTGGGCGTTTGCCAGTGGCCAATAAATTTCTATTTAGCCAGATGGAAGAATGAGAGGGAAGTGAGAAGGAGACGGGGTATGGATTGGGGGAGGTGGGAGGTGTAGAGGGGTGCAACTGGAAACTGGGACTAACTAACGGCTACTGTCAGGCCGCGAGCTGGCGAAGTGGCTTCACTGGTGGCGAGCTCCAATGAAGCGGCACGTGGAAATGCTTATAATTGCATCCGCGACTCCCGCCGGAGCCGAGCTGCGCCTGCTTGTGGCACGGGGCACATGCAGCAATAATTTTGACGGTTGATTGATCAAAGCAGCAGCCGGTCCTCGTTCATTCATTCATTCATTGTTGTTGTTGTTGTTGTTGCTTTTTATTGGTAAGCAAGCCAGGCGGAGCGCGGCTTATTTACTTTGCTGCTCACTTTGCCAGCTACTTTACATGCCCGCGTCGAGGGTTGTTACAAGATACAGATACATATGTATCTACTATCTACTGCCTGCAACAACAGCTGACTTGTCCCCTCCTCAATTGTCCACTCTCTCCTTGCTGTCTGCCAGTTTGTCTGCTCTCTCAGCTGCAATAAATCATATAATAATTTTAAATCGCCTTTGAGCCAACTTAAATTGCAGCCGGAAGCCAAAGCCAAAGCCGACACCAAAGTCGCGGGAGTTGCCAGCATTGCAGCCAAACAGTTTATCAATAGTTTCAGTTAAAGTTTCCCTCTTTCAAAGACTTTTCATGGCGTATTTAAAGCAACTTATTTTAGTAAAGATCCGAGAGAGAGAAAGTACACATTTAATTCGAATACTTCGCTTTATAATCGCAAATAATTATTTTTAAATGTGTTGAGGGCGTGACATTCTAAATAATAAACAACCTTTATTTGCATGGGATACATAGGTACCTTTATTCCAAATTGGATGTCTATGGCTCTTATAGTTTCGTAGATCAGTGCGTTTACACAGACATAGTGACAGACTGTTTAGCTATATTGACTTCCCTGTTGGTGCTAATTAACAATATATACTATATACTTTATGGGTTCGAATATGTCTGCGAAAAACAGGCGACTTTGTGATCGTTTTCCATATTTTCAATCATTACAATTAATATATAACATTACAACATTTTATATATATGTTACTTATTCTATATTATACATTTGCAAATGCTGTGATTGTGACTATATGTATGCGCTTTATGGTTAGCATAACATAACATTCCTCAAGTTAGGTGACAAACACACTTATTTCTTCAAAGAACAACCAAGAAAACTACAGTCGAGTGAGTGACCGAAACGTAATAACTTCAATATTTTACTTCCGTAACGTGTAGGTAGAGGAGAATTTACTCAAGAAGAAAAAAAAAAGAAGTAAAATGTTTTGCGTATTTTGTATTGCATACTTTCTGGGTGGGGCTTCATAATCAGTACTTATTTAAAATTTCTTTAAAAACTTTTATCTTTATTTTCCGATTGCAACCAAATTTTCAGAAATCATTTAGCTGTTCATATTTATAGTGTTCACCAAAAATAAACAGTCTGGCATTAAAATTACGTTTGCAATTCGGCTTTAAAAGATTTATGAGCGCGTAAAAGGAGCGTGGGCAAAATCTAAAATTAATTTGATCTGCGTGTAATAATAACACATAATAATACCAAATTTGGAAGCTCAAGCTATTATAATCTCTGAGTTCAAGGCTTTCAGACAGACGGATAGATAGACAGACAGACGGACAGACAGGGACATGGCTATATCGACTCAGCTGTTGATGCTGATTAAGAATACAAGTATATGTATATAGCTTGGGTCTAACATGCCCCCTTGTTATATACATTCTCTCATTATATGTTATATGTCTACCTTATGGGTATCGGGTATAAAAATTACCCAAAATGAATTTCATATTTAGTTGAAGTCCCTCTCATTCTCATTTCAGCACCTGTAGCAGCTGTACAAACTGAAAAGAAAGTGATAGTTAAAGCGATAGTTAAAAGTTGATTTACAATGAGTTTCCGGTCTGAAATGTTGTATACAAAGGGTTTTAAAAGGTAGAGCTTAGTTATACGGACAGATGCCAAAAAAGCATCAGCTAACCTGGCAGGATATCATTTCACTTTCTTTCCCTCGCCTCTCTCGCTTTCCCTCTTTGGATACTCGTTGCATATATCATGCTGTGCACTTGTAAGTAATCGAATCTCGCTCTCTGTGAAAACATGGCAGCTGCAACTCGCAGCAGATGACAGTCGCCAGTACTCCCGCCCTCTTCCCCCCCCCCTCCCCTTGGGCAAGTTCGTGCCGAGAAATGTTTTGCAAATTTGAAACAATGTCGCACACAAATCAATCTGAATATGCAGCTAAGCTCCATAAAAACTGCCACGTTTCTCTCTCTTCCCCTCTCCCTCTAGCACTCTGCAACTATCGCTTGCTCTGTTTGTTTGTTTGCGTACCTGTGATCTACCTTTTATGAATGGAGTAGCAGGAGAAGGAAGGAGGAAGAGGTGCAGCACTTGTTCCGGGTCACCCGCATGGAAGAAGAAAACGAATTGTGGCCAATTGCAAACAAGTTGCAGCAGCTGGAGAAGGTAGAGGGTTAGGGGCAGAGGACAGAGGAAGGGGGCGTAAAAACAATGCCACAAGGCGCTGAGTGTGCACGTATAGTACGTACGTGTATCTGCTGGATACACAAACAAGCAACACAAACGTTGAGGCACGGATTTGGGCTTAGGCAAATGCTGCTAATAAAACAATTATGCAATGCAGCAACAACAACAAAGGCAACAACAGCAACAGCAACAACAGCAAAGAAGTTCAATGCGAGGCAGTGCCAACTCATCTTCATCATCATCAGCCGCCGCCTAGTCATGCCTTGCGCCCTCCTACAGCGCCAGCACCCGCCCCCACTGCTTCTCCTTCTCCTCCTCCTGCTGTTCCTCCTCCTGTTCCTGCTGCCGCTGCTGCACGTCATCAACATTGTTGCAGTTGTAGCTTTTGTGTGCCATTGTCTGCCCGGCGGCCTGTAACTGTAACTATGCGAAAACTAGGCGCAACTATAGACTCATGTGTGTGTGCATGTGTGTGTGTGAGTGTGCGTGTGTGTATGTGCTGCATGGCAAAGTATGCCAAACAATGGCGCCTCCAATGCCAGGCCACAAAAGCCGCTTCGCGGCCTGGCTGCAGCTCCACCCTTTAAGCCCCTACACCGCTCCGCTCACCTACCCCACTCCTCACCCCACGTAATGCATGCGAAATGAAATGCAGGCGTTTCATAGCCATCAGCTTTTGGGCTGCAGCATAAGTTACAATTCGGACAGCAACCGACAGTGTCGAGAAAGATGCCCAGACAATGGCGTGGAAACAAAGCAAAAGAAAAAACCCGCGCCTAGCATAGAAATGATCTAGCTAGGTGCTGCGCAAGCATGCGCGACTAGCCAATACCCTGGCTTTGTATGTATGTGTATGTGCATGTGCATGTGCATTTGTATTCCACTCACTTAATAGATCTTATGTTCCTTCAGAAACGATCTAACTAACCTAAGAAAAAACGACCTAACTAACCTAAATAGAAACACCTAACTAACCTATGAAGAAACGATTTAAGTAACCTATGAAGAAACAACCTAACTATCCTAAATAGTAATAACCTAACTATCCCAAGTAGAAACGACCTATCTAACCTAAGTAGAAACGACCTAACTAACCTAAGAATGTATGTATGTATATAGACACGAACTAACCTGATTAGAAACGACCTATTGGGGTTTTCATACGAAGTATCATATAATTAAATAAACCTATGTGATAATATTATAATTTAATATATTTCTACCAAGCCTATCATATTTACTCTATCTATTTACACACCTTGAACACATAAGGTGTTATCTTCAACAAAAAATTAAGAAAGAAAGGAATATTTAGGAGTTAAAATGATACCATATGCCATACAGTTCTACCTATGTACTTCTAGCTAGTTCAATCTTTAATATAAAGAGAGAACTATGATAATTGAAGAATATCCAATAAGCCACAATGTCCCACCTTGCCTAGTCTATTCTCTCTACTCACTAGTTACAGTCTTTCTAAACCCCTTACCTTTTCAGCCTACGGGGTATCATAATGTTCGCTGCGCCCAGCAAACGTCCACTCATACGTCCACCCGTTCGTCCATCCGACCATCCGTCTGTCCGTCTGTCTGTCTGTTCGTCCATCTGTCTGTCTGTTTCTCTGTGCATTTGTCGGTCCATCGTCCGTCGTCGCATGTATCTTTTAGATAATCTTCATTTCTCGTTTGCGGCTAATGGCCTCGCACTGGCACTGGCACTGGCCAGGGCACTCAAGGATATCGTCGTACTCTGCACTGTGCTGTTGCCATTGCCGTTGCTTTATGACCATTGGGGTACGCAGCACTCACTATCTTTTTACTCTGGGCTTCTCTTAAATGGGACACGTTGCGGTTTCCCTCTGCGTTGATGACTAAGTGAGCCGTGAGGCCGGGACGGGCAGCAGAGCATCGCAGCGCAGGCTGAGCCAAGCCAAGCCAAGCCAAGCCAGTTTCAGTGCATTCGGTACTTGCCTTTTTTTGCGGTTTCACATGCTCACACACACACTCATACAGAGAGAGAGAACGCACACACGTGCATATTTAGAGATACTCAAAATGAGATACAAAGATACATTTGGACTTCCTACCATTTTAGCTGCGCTCTGTTTGATGGGCGGCACACACGACGATGAGCAACAGGACGGACAACCCTTCAGAGAACCTTCTCATTCTCATTCTCAGTCTCGCAGTTTCGCAGTCCGATTCCAGGCCAAGCCGAGAGACGCTTCCTGGGCCGGGTTCAACAGTGTTCTTGATGACGCTGAAAATGTGTGCCAGCAGGCCGGCCGAGATTTATACACACTCGCCTCTTTCTCCTCTCTCCCCCTCTCGCTCATTCGCGCTGGCAAAATGTGCATTGAAATTTGAGATATTTGCCTTGATATTACTACAAAAGGCTGGGCCCAAGGAGCGGCTCCAACCCAACCATCATCTTCACAGTTAAACGCATCTTCCACACACACAACGAGTTCGAGTTCGTCTTGACGTTTCGTTTCGGGTTTTGTCGCGTGGGCGTCGCTTAAGATTGGCTTTTATTTTCGCATGCCACAAGATGTTTGGCGACGACACCGCCAGCGACAACGCCAACGACAACCAGAACGACAACCCAAGAAAGAGACAGCGACAGAGACAGAGACAACATTGAAATGTGGCTCCAAGCGGGCTTCATAATTTTTTGGCTGAATTGACTTTGGCTGTGGCAGAAAGTTTGTAGACAGGGCTAAAGCTAAACACGGGTAGCTCAACCCAAACTTTTATGTGGGCTTCAGATATCGCACGTTTTGCCCAGAGATGCTTTTGTATTTCCCACGAATTTTGTTGCTCGCTTTGTGCTCCAAAAAGGCGAACCGATTGTGCCCAGTGTGGCCTTTGATTTGAGGGTGCTTTTGGAAATCTATTCAGAATATGATAATAAGAAAATTTCAGAATCTTTAAGTTTTCATACTTGGAAATGTCTTTAAAGTCTTTTCATTAGAGAAAAGGGTACTCCTACAGAGACGACATAAGTAACCTTGATAGAAACGACCTAACTAAACTTAGTAGAAACGACCTAATTAACATCAGAAGAAATGACCTAACTAACCTATTGAGACACGACCTAACTATCCAAAGTAGACACAACCTAACTTACCTTACTATGAACTAACTAACAAACTAACCTTTGTGTAGGGAAATGACCTAACCGAATTAGCAACAACCTTTCGGATATTTCATACGATGTACATATGGTATTATAAGATAAATCTATTTGATAATTTATTTAATTGATCAACTAATAAAATAAATAAATATAAGGAAACTGAAATATTAAGATAAAAATAAAATTTATTTGGGATATTCTTCATTAACTTGTGTCATCCAAAAATAATATTGAAATTAAGTTCTTATTAATTTAATCTTCTTAAAGTACTAAGTAGAGCTTGAATCAGCTTAGCAAAAATAATATAGGAAATATGAAAATATGTAAGGAACAAAGACTGTATTTAATAAATATATTTAAAATTAGTTGATTGCATTTTATGTATGATTAATAATAAAATTTCAATAATGTCAATCCGACACTTTTCAAACTTAAACCCTGTAATTCACTGCACACACACAACTAATAAACCATATTTTGTTAAATTATTTTATGATTCCCAGTTAAGTATTTATAAATCAAATAAAGCTGACATTTATTCAATATCATGACTGTTGTCATATTCAGGAGGGACAGAGAGAGAGAAAGAGAGAGAGAGAGAGAGCGATAACGAGAGAGAAAAAGTCAGCTCAACTTGTATTATTCAGAGTTTCCATTCTGGAAATTCAATTGTATTCGCTCTGCTCATTGTCGGCGGCTCTCGCATTAAAAAAATATATATTTAATTAAAATTAAAACGTACAACTGCCGCGAATTAAATAAACAATTTTTAATTGAGCCCGACAAAAAGTTTAAGCAAACAAACCAAAAATGCAAATTGTATGTGAATTATATATCCACATGGATATGGTACATATACTGCGAGCTCTGCTATATAGTCGAATGCACTCACTATACATATTAAATATGGCCCAACTTTTGTGTTGTGTGCCAATAAACCAATTACAACAACAATTAACAAAGAAAAACGTCAACAATTGGTTGTGTTATGATGCACTGGGAATTCCCTGACAAAGGAGAATTGAAAGTATATATAGTATATATATATTATTATTGAACTAAAGCATATTTAAAGTCGTAAACAAGATCTTCTCTTGAAGAATGAAGAAACAGATGGGAAAATATATTATATTATTATTGAGCATACTTTAAAATACTTTATACTCTTTAATGTGCGCAACAGTTTCCATTAAAGCACTTCAGCATACGAGTATAAGTAAGAGGTAATTCAACACTTTCAACTCTTTCGTGCGCTTTACATTTCGTGACAAACTAATAATACCCTGTACCATACACTCCATGCTGGCGCAGAAAAACAATGATAATAACTGTGTGTGACACATGGCAAGGAAATGCAATTAAAAAATATGGCTTTTAATTGGCCCTCGCTGTGGCCCACACACACACAGACACACAGACTCAGACACACACACAAACACCCTTAAGGCCACCTGCCGTGACATTAATTCGAGTTAGCTTGCACGCAGTGAATGCGTATGCATGAAATGCGAGAAGTGGTTGGGAATTCCATGCAGGCATGTAGCGAAAGTTTCGCCAATTGTAATTTGAGACAGAGTTGTTTATCATAAAAACCCAATGAGCAAAGAAACTGCAAGACAACTCTGTCATTGTCACATCGAGTGGGTGCCACAATGGCGCCACTTAAATCAAAACTCCGAAAAGCTGAAATTGATAATCTCTGCACTCGTTGGCCATAATGTAGCACATATGTATTATAGGCCAGACTATATACTTGTATTGTTTTACCAAAGGGTTCGGCAATAATTTGTGAGCAGATGCAGCAGGAAATTGCAAGTCTGCAGTTATAAAAGGAAGGGGGAAATTGGGCGAGAATTGCCAAAGGAAATTAGCTGGAAATATTTAAAGGGAAATTATTGATTATAATCTTAGCGGGCGTTTAAAATCGTGTAATAAAAACAACCCTTGTAGACGCTATGCACATTTCATGATATGGCAAAAAAAGTTTCATTTATTTTTTATTGAAGTTCAACTTGAACAATTTACAGTTCAAGTAAGTCGAGAGTGTCTTTCGTTTGGGAGAGTGTCTTGGTCTAGAGGGAAGGAGTTTTACTAAAATTGGGAATATTTTGAGTTGGAAACTTGTTTGTACTTGAATTTTTATAAATTCGAATAACAAATGAAAGAAATAAATATAAAATTAACATTCTTGTATGGGTTAGTATGGAAAAAATTTATAAAAATAGATTTTGTGTAAATCATAAAACAGTGATAATTAAATATAGAGACAAGACCTTATAAAAAGTATCTAAACAAATGAAAATTGAAGATACAATTTAAGGGGAAAATAATTTTGCATTTGGTGAAACATTTCTGAGGTCAACTTCACTACTAGTTTTGACTAGCTTAACAAATTTAAAAGTTTTAACAAAGTTTCAATTTAGAATCAATTTAGAAGTAAAACTAGAGTAATTACTGATTTTCTAGATAAATTTCGTTTGATTTTTTGCAATATTAAGAGGTGCAAGGAAGTAATTCCAAAGCAATTTTAAAACAAACATAGAAACTCTCTAAAAATGTTAAGTAAATTCTTAAACATTTAAAATTCATAACAAAATATTATTCTAAAGACAACTCTGATTATTTTTGACCAAGTTATGAGTTAGAAATATCCCAATCATACTCGTATAAGGCACAAGACTAACGGTTACTTCCAATGCAAACTGCTCAATTAAGGGAGAGCACAAGAATTTCTATTAACCAATTCCAGTTTTCAGACTCCGAGCTACTTCCCCTCGCCCACTCTCTCTCCCTCTCCCTCTCTCTCTCTCTCTATCTCTCTGTCTCCCTCTCTCTCTCTCTCCCTTTTCCTCTCCCCCTCTCTCTCTCTCTCTTGCTGTCATTCTCTCGCAGTCTGCCCCCAAAAAGATATAAGAACCTCCAGCCTGCAGCCTCGCCAAGCCTTTTAGAAGCTGCCTTTGCCACTTCGGCCGCTTCGCTTTTCTTCTTTGTTTACACTGTTGTTGTTGTGGCTGTTGTTGTTGCTGCTGCTATTGCTGCTGCCATTTGCCATTGACCCTTTTGGCCTCTTTCCCACACATCCCGCTGGCCATATGCACAATCACTCCCAACGTGGCCCCAAGAGCAGTCGACACAAAAAAATGCTGGAAAACCCGCGCCAACCATTACCCTAACATTACATACAGCTGCCACCCTCTTGCTGCCTTGCCCCCACCCCGCTGTAGCCGTCCTTCATTTGGCATGCAAATGCGCAGATCGAACTGATAACATCAGGCCAAAATGTGAGACGCGACAGGGAGTGAGGGGGGAAGGCAGGCAAGGGGGGCATTACTAGTTGGGGTAGGGTGCATAGTTTTTTGTTTTTGGTGTGCAAATAACAATGCCGCCAACAAGCGAGAAAGCCTAGCCAGAAAACAGACAACGGCAGCAGCAGCAACAGCAGCAGCAGCAACAAAGTGCCAGACAAACTTTGCAGAACGCAGATAGTTTCGCAAATTAAATTGCGCGAACGGGGCGGGGGGGACAGAATGAGGTCATCATCATGACGACAGCAACAGCAACAACAACAGCAACAACAATTGCTGTACGTACTATAAAAGCCAATAGGCCAAAAAAGTGCCAACGCGAAGCCGTCAAAAACAGCAGCAACAGCGACGCGGCGTCGACAGCGGCAGCGGCAGCAACTGTTTGTTGCAATAACAACTGCCATCATCCCATGATGTGGCAACTGCAACACTTTCGCTAACAAGCTGCCGCAACCAGGCGCTGCCAAGCCACGTGTTGTTGCTGCTCCTGCCACTGCCGCTAAATGTGGCCCGAGGTCGCGCACAGCTCTAACTGCAACTTTGACTTCAGCTGCGACGTGCAACCTACAACCTGCAACCTGCGACCGGCACGACCCGTGCAACGTGCAACGTGCGTGCATAAAACATCAGCGGCAAACCCGAAATCCTGGTGGGGCACAGGGAGCACAGCGAAGGCGGTGGCACGCATAAAGTTCAGTTATAAAAATGTTAACAACGCTGTCAACGACATGTCGACAAGCGCGACGTGCAACAACAACAACAACAACACTGATCACTGGGCCAAGTAATAAAGTCTCAAGTTAGTTGCCACTGATGGGATGATGGCAACTCTGGCAGCATCAACTATGCAGAAAGAGAGACTCACACACAGACATGAACATACATTTTCTATGCTCCTCTCTGTCTCTCCCTTTCCCTCCCTTCCGCACACGCTGCGTATAAAACTCGCATTTTTATGGCAAGTTTTTGAAAATGAATTTTTGATCAACTGCAGCAAAGTTCAAACGCAGCAACACACACCCTACTCCTCCACACACACACACTCCTACAGTGCTACCACACATGTGCGGCTCCTTGCAACGTGCAGCGCAAAAAGGCGCCACAAGCCACTTAAACTTGGACACCGCCCGCTCTTAAATAGCCAAAGAGAAAACTTCGCAATGAAAACTAAGAAAACATTTTCCGCCCAAAACATTCCACTGAGAGAGAAGTGAGAGAGAGAGAGGGAGATAGAGAGAGAGAAAGACAGCTACTAAGGCAACTAAGTGCCAATTGCAACTCGTATATCGTCTTGAAAGTCTTGTGAACTTCTAGGAACGAAAAAACTGTCAGGAAAACTGCAGGGAAAACTCAATTTAGCTGCTAAATTTATATTTTTCAGACATCAATTTTCATTATAATAAATTTATAAGAACTCAACTAAATTTCTGATAAGTAAACAATTCTAAGCGTGCTTGTTTCTTAAAAATATATGCATTAGTTGTTATTATAATATTTATATGAATTTTATACACATATATAAAATGAAAAATATATATTTAATTATCCGATTTATATGAAATTATGTGTATTCCCAAAAAGCATCAAAATATTTCTAATTTCTCAGTTTGTTGATGATATTCCTGTGTATAAAAGAGCTATGCACATTAGAATATTATTAAAAATGTATAACATACTCGTATTATACAGCTGTAAAACAAGATATAACATTCTTACTTGCCTAACTTGCAAGTTTTATAAAGCTATACCCCATCATAAAAGTGCAATAGACCTTAAAGAATTAATACATATTTTTAATAAAGAAGAAACCTTTTTAGAATATTTATAAATCAGTAATCTTTCTTCTATATCTTCATGCCTTATTAAAAAAAAACATTCAATTTACGTGTCAAAATTATTGGTTAGCACAAAACTCAGACAGAAACCATTTAATATGACTTTGTCACGTCATATCTCTGGCAACATGTCTGTGTCTGTTTACTATATTTAAACCAGGGCAGCGTTTATTAAATATGTATTTGAAAAGTTGAACAGCACAGCAAACTTTTAACTTGCAGCAATTAGTTGCATATCAAGGAAATCAAAATGGGGCAATGGGTCTCTGTGCTTTCAGCTTAGGTTGGTGCGTGGTGGCGTACAGAATAAAAAGTTTTGCAAGTTTTAAATACAAATGACCCATTGACCATATTCTCTATAGTATTTGTATGTACTATACACCTCAACTTTAATGGTAGTTATTAAGTTCTGTAGATTACTTATACTTCTGAAATTTGATATTTGTATTACAAAATGGATTCTCCAAATTTTTTGACATATTCTAGTATATCTCACAATGTTCACTACGTATCTTTACCTTAATGTGAGTTATTAAATTTTGAACTATTTATTTGTATTGCACTACGTGCATTAGAAAGTTCTTAACATTTTTCTAAAAATCTGAATATAAATCTGAAATTGTCTATATATTAACTTTAATATCAATTATTACGATCTGTAGTCAAACTATACTTCTATTTATTTTCTATTTTTATTACACAAAGGTTGCTCTAATGTTCTTAACAGTTTCTTATACCTAAATCTAAACATATTCTCTCTATATCTCAACTTTAATGTATTATATTTCACTCTGTTGTTGAGCAATGTTTGTGAATTTTAGTATACATATTTCGATATCAATTCTCTAACATTCTTCAAATTTTCATAAAGAACTGAGCAGAAATGTCCATATAATCCATATAATTTTCTGCATTTATTCTTGGAACATTGTAATTATTTTAATCGAAATGAAACATGTCTGAAACCTTTTCCCGCCCACTCTCCAACCGCTCCTTCATCATTCTGTAAACATTTATAATCACACTTAATCCCGTTTATAGGGTCACTTTTATGGCTAATTCTTCACTTTTCGGCTCTTTAGCAAGTCAATGGTCATTAAACGGAAAGTACTTACGTCAGCTGCCGTTCCCAAACCCTCGAATCGAACTCCCTTGGACTCTTCCCAGGACTCCATTGTGAGTGTAATTCGTCCTTTTGCCTGCAAATAGATGTGAGTTGATATCAATCAATTCTCGAAATATGTATTCCATTTGATTGCCACGAATATATTCTTCATTGCCACACACATGAACACTTACAGACCCACACATGAACACACACACACACACACATAGAGAGACACTTTTGTACACACATGCGCCCATTTAGCGAGAAGCCACTGTCAGCTCGACCCCAAAAACCGAGAGGGCCCATTATCAAAGCAAAAGGCGTTCGCCCGAGCCACACCTCGAACTCATTTGATGCTCCTCGCTGCTTGCGGTGGTTACTCTTCGCATTTGCCCTGCGGCTGCCATATGCCTCCCCCTCTTCTACCCCTGCGGTTTTGGCAGTGGCAGCAGCAGCAGCAGCTTCCTTTGTGCCCCATCGTCGTCAAGTTGGCTTTCTATTACACTTACACATGACACACACGCACACAGCCAGACAATTGTCGCCCCGCAGTGACCCCAAGAGGGAGTGTAGAAAAAAATGTCTAAGAGCAGCAGAGGAGGGTAGAGGGCAGGCGGGGGTTGCTGGGGCAAAAACCGAAACGTTGTAAATTCATAAAATTTGCTGTTTGATGCGTTTTCAAGTAAATTGAGTTCCAACCCTCGAACGAAGTGAAATGAAATAAAAACCGCATGCAGAGTGAGAGAGAGAAAGAGAAAGGTAGAGGGAGTGCAGAGGCAGAAGACAACCCCAAGAAGCAATGAAGATGATGAAGAAGAAGAAGCAGCAGACGAGACGAAACGAGACGCGCTGGCGACGCATGCCGCATGTTAAATGTCATTTTTATAGCGCTTTGATTATATTTTCTATTATCGAGGACATTTTGACAACCACACACACACACAACCCTCCTCTGCTGCCCCTCCACACGCAGCAGAGCTTAACAGTTAAGCCAGTCAAAGAGAGAGAGGGAGAGATGTAGAGAAGGGAAAAGAAATCAGAAATCAAATTAAATTAAATAACATAATCATAATAATATGTAATAATAAATGCTAAATTATGTGGCTGAGGCCAACGCGGCGTATGCATAATTTACCCTCATCTCTGTCTCTCTCACAGTGTGTGCGTGTGTGTGTGCGTATGTGCCACTGCTGCAATGTAATCGCATTGAGTGATGCGATAGACACACAAACATATCAAATTTTTGCATAACAAATTCGTAGCCTGAAATATTAAAATGCATTTGCCGCAAACGAGACAAACAGCAGCAACAATAACAACAACAACAGCAGCAACAGCAGCAACAACAACAACAACTGCTGCTGCTACTGCTGCAATAAATACTAAAATTCATGTTTAAATTTCCACAGAATGAGAAACGGAAAATATTTGCATTTCCGAACAGTTATTGAGACATTGAGCACTTGCCACAGATTTCCCATTGTAGTTCAGGCCCCACAGCCTGCCTTAATTATGAGTGGGAGAGAAAGAGAGGGAAGCAGAGCTAGAGAGAGAGACACGCATAGTTGCAACTACAAAGGCTTATCATGTTGCAGCTTCAGTTCAAATTTGCACTGCATGTGTGTGTGTGATTTTTGTGTCAATTCCCCCAGGCCATTTGCCTAGCTGGCCCTGGCAGCTTAATCTAAAAACATAATAAAATAAGTATCAGATTGTTTGTCAGACATCGAGGAAGTCTGCCGTAAGTCATGACTTTGGAATATCTAATGCTCTTCCAGCTTAGGAAGTACTTGAAATCTTGAGATTAGCTGCAGATATGATATTAAATGAGATGGAATTATATAATGAGATATTTATTATGTTATATGATACAATATAGTTTCGTAGTACTTCTACAAGGTTTAAATGCATAATATATGGAATAAAAGTAAAGAGATATGCGCTTTATATATATTATCAACACGCAAATGTCTTTTCAAGCTAGTAAGTTCTCTTTATAGCACAGTAAATTGAAAGGAATCTTAAGACTAAATTAATCACATAATAGTTCTAGACTCTATATTCTCTGATTGTATGCAAAGTGAATATCGCTATTGACAAAATTCCTACAACATAAGAAGTTTTCTTAAAGTTCCTTGATAATTCCAAAAATTCTTATCAAAATTTAAGATTTTCTATATTTCTCTGACTTTTTTTGTATTTTGTATTTAAAAATGTTTATACAATTCTTGAGACCTCAATAAAGTTATAGGCACCTTAAGAAAATTGAATACACAAATTAAATAGTGAAGGAATTGAGGAATATGCTGAGAATGCATATATTTAAAATCAGTTTCTAAAGTGAATTAGTTACCTTAAGGTTTCAAAATGAATAAGTAGAGCTCATAGAACAGTTCTCTCAACTTATAAGTAAACATTCCTTAATGTCACATACGTGTACACATGTACGATATAATGATAAAATGCAGAGTATTCTAAGTAAATTTCTATAAAAATGTCAAACAATCTTCCTATAGTTGTAGTCTTTATACAGTTGTACCTTCATCACATATCATATGTATAATGATAGTATTATAAACTAATTTCTATGTTAAGTTTTAGAAAACTTCTTATAGCTCAAGCCACAACAACTTCTTTATCTTGCGTGTCTCAAAACGACTAAGTAATTCAAAGTACATATCTCTCTTGCCTTCGCTATCTGCTCCTTCACACCCAGGCAAAGTAAAATTATTGACAAAGTGGAAAAGACAAATCTGGCTGAATTTCATAGTGTTTGCTTTGAGACACTTGAACCATAAATATCACATAAATACAAAAACTAATAAACTTATTTTTCGAGAGGGAGAGAGAGAGGAGTTTGCACTTCACGCACGAGTAAAACGATCGAAAGGTGACTCCTTTACACAAATCTGACTTGCCACACTTGGTATATATATATATGAATAATCTACCATACATGTAGCATGGCTTTATACCATATTGTATGTAGAACAATACATCAATTTTCTTTAGCATGTTTACAGATTGTTGAGCAAAACCCAAGCAAAGAAATCAGCGTATTTTTTGTATATCGAAAAAGAGAGAGAGAGAGAGAGAAAGAAGGGTAGCCTGCGGTAGAGCTCAAAATAATCCGCTTGGCGCTTTTGGCGCTTAAATGCAAACAAATGTAGTTTTATGTAAATACTAATAGATGATTATGTAGTTGAACAAACAGCAACAACAAGAACAACCAGGAATGGGAACTACAACGAGGGCAACCGGAATCGGTCACAGCGAGAGTTACATGTGGACAAAGTGCACTCAACCAAAAGGCAAAGCTCGTTTGTATTTGTTGCTGTTGCCTCGAGGTCATTATATATCGAGAACAGCAGTTGCCAAAATGTTCCCAAAAGCTTTGTGCGACAAGTTAAGAGTGGATGAGGAAGAAGAGAGAGACAAGCAAGGGAATAGAGAGGGGAAGTATGACTGGGAGGAATTTGTAGCCCCTTTAGGGTTGTGGGTGCAGTCAATAGGGCGGGCACTTGCATTACATGCTTCAATTACAACAGCAACTGCAACAGCAACAACAGCAGAGGCAGCAGTGCCAGCAATTGTAACGACAATGGACAGCAGCATTGGGTATTGTCGCATTGTGGAAACAAAACAGACAAAAAAGTCAACAAAAATATATATTCTATATGCCTGTAAGTGTGTGTGTGACTGTGTGTGTGTGTGTATGAGTGGCTGGGTGAAATTGTTGAGCATGCAAATAAGGGATATAAGGATACCCTGCAGCGGAGGAAAATTATGTTATACGATTACAGCGTGCTGAGATTTTGATGAAATTTAGGCAACGTAGGTATACAGAACTCTTTAAGGAAAGTAGGTATGGAATTGGGTTAAGATATTTGCATGAATAAATGAAAGAACGTATAACAACTAAGAGGATTATAATGTAGAGATAATAAGTATTTATGTAGATAGTTGCATTGATGGATAGAAACATAGATGTTTAGATAGATAGATAGATAAATATATATAGATTGATAAATAGACAAATAGATAGAAATATGGATAAATATAAAGGTTAATGGATAAATTGATAAATAAAGATAATAAAATAAGATTAATGGATAGAAAATTATATATATGTATAAATAGATAGATATCTCTAAGTATGGTAAAATAGATAGGTCAATTTAAAGATAGACAAATATATATTTAAGTAGAGATAGATAATAACATAAGATAGATAAATGGATAAATACATATATGAATAGATAAATAAATGGATAGATAAATAAATTAATAAGTATATCAAAAAACTCATTTATAAATATATATGTATAGATAAATATATAGATAGGTAGGAAGATTTTCAAATAAATATATTCATATAAAAACATACATAATACATAATGATAGATAGATGGATTAAAGATAAAGAAAGACACCTAAATTCATAGAAAGGTAGATGAATAAACAGACAGTCATGTAAATGTACAGAAAGATACATAGTTAGATAAATCAAGAGAATTTTGTGCAATGCTTAGCAAGCTAAGTGAACATGCTTTACCAACATTTAAAAACTAATAAGGAACTTTCCCTTAATGAAACAAAAAAAACGCTACAAAAATTCGTACTTTTATTTATTAAAGAATTTAATTGCCATACACATATTTCTCATATACTCAAATTGTATGCAAACAATTTGCGCTATTTGCAGATGCAGCAGGAATTCCAAATTGATCAAAAAGAATTTCGTAAAATTCATTTCATAAAATTATCGCAAATATTTTATAAATTTAAAGTAAATATTAAAATTGATCAACGAGCATCGTTGACATCGTCGAAATAGTCAATAGTTGGCATACTTAACCCCTCTCCCTCTGCCTTTCCCATTCCCCTTCTCCTACTGTGCTGGCAATCATCCCCTTTCGCTTGAATGCCAATCACAGGGTATGACAAAAAAATGTAAAAAGCTGGCAAAGAACATGAAAATAAATGTCATTGACTAAATGACAAATATCTTGACAATTTTTTGTTATCGTTGTTGTTGCTGTTGTTGTTGTTGTTGCACACACACAGAGGGAGAATTTATAGATATGCATATCTGGCTGTATTGTGTGTGCATGTGGCTGACTGACTGTTTGGCCGTATCTTTCCCCTTTCTCTCCATCTCACTCTTTGTCTGCTGGTTTGTGAACAAACAAGCTTGTAAAACAATCCATAAAGGCAAATAAAAAAGCGGGAGAGACAAAAGCAAAAATGTTTCAATATTTTTGCAAACGTTTGTAAGTCTCCCTCTCTGTCTGTGTGTGTGTGCTTAGATGTGTATGTGATTAGAAGTGCTTCTGTGTGTGTGTAAGTGTCGGTATAGTTGTCAAATTAGTGACAAACACAAAACGTTGTGGGCGTAGGGCGTAGAGCATCAACGCAGCATCAAATCAACAGTGGCGTGTTCAGCAAGAGGTTGTGCCGGCAGCGGGGACGTGTGAAGCAAGGCGGGAGGAAAACATTTTGAATGCATTTCAAAAATACACACAAAAGCTTTTGCCAGCTGTCAAAGACAAAATTATACATGCGACCAAAAACCAAAGGCGAACAGAACGAACGCTCAAAAGCAGACGAAAGGACTGTTGACTAAACAACAACAACAACAATAACACTAAGCACAACAGCAACAACAAATCGAAGCACAACAACAAGTCAGCGCAGCAACCACAATAGCCAAAAGGGTTTTCTTTTTGTTGTTTGTCTGTCATTGACAGGTGGATTGACCCACAGATAAATGTGAGCGCATAAAAGTAGGCAACATTTCTTTTTGTGCAATATAAATTTCAATTTTGAACAGGCAAAACCATCAAAATAGTTTGGTAATCCATGACAGATTTAGAGATTTAAATGTAGCAAAAAATATACATATATATATGCAAATTAAATAGTATAATCTCAGCTGATTGAATAGCGATTTTGATAGTTAAAGAGAGAGTGGGATATAAAGAAAGTGCCATGTGGAGATGTATAAAAAGACATACTTTATAGTATATAAATTGATATAGAAACTGCAAGGGAACGCTAAAATTGGAGAAAAGAGGGAGAAGAGAGAAAGCGATAGGTTAGTAAAGGTTAACTTATAATTCTGGTGGAAGGTGGAACAGAGTGTAATTTACAAACACTTTAGAATATGCACAATTATATATTAAATATGATATAAACCAATTTGTAGATTCTCTACTTACTTTTTTATTTATTTAATTATTTTTTTGTCTACATGCAATAAAAATTAAATTTCGTAAACTAACCTTACCTAATTATATAAAAATGAATAACTGATTACGGCACATATACTCTATATAATATAGCTAATTCCAGCTTAATCCAGATATAACAAAAAGCACATGCGGTTCCCCTATTTGTTATATCAAGTTAACTAGCTTATGGTAATGTTAAATGCAGCACTCTATTAATGAAGGCGTCTAAAAATATCACGCACCATTATAATCAATCATAGGCGCAGCTAAGGGGAACAGGGGAGCTGAAGAATGGGCAGGGGGTGGGGGTCAGGTCAATTACTGAGCCAGTGAGTATGACGTGGTTATGCAAATAATTATAGCATACTCGCAAGCGCTTAGCCAGGCCTAAAAACAACAAATGAGGGCCGAGGAGGCGGGGAAGCGGGGCAGGCGTGGCCAAGTGGCTTTGTTGAAGTTCAAAGTTCACGCGGCAGCAGTAAAATTCTTCACGCCCCTCAGACAAATCAGAGATAAACACATAAACCGAAACAAATACGACAAACGAAATGCGATTAGAATAGATGGATAGAAAAAGCAGAAGGGAGGAGGAACAGCAGCAGCGACGGCAGTGACAGTCAAAGGTCAAAGTGCAGCTACGTTTACGATTACCAGTCGCATTTGTTATTCATTCGATGTAGACACAAAACATGCAAACTACACTTCACACTCATCACATACAAGCACACACACGCAGACAGACATACCCGACAATCACACACTCGCACACATAAAGAAGACTCTCCTCCCCAGCCCTTAAAACAATAATAAATATAATGGCTCGTCGAACAAATATAAATTGACACATCGATAAAGTTTCAGGGCGTACCGCATAATGAAGACATCGTTCATCATCATCATCCTCCTCTGATAATGACGTCGTCGTCGTTCTCGTTCTTATCAGCTGCAGGAAATGCTATTTCAATATCATATGTGTGTGCCTGTGTATGTATGTGTGGGTGTGTGTGTAAGGTTAACTTGGTCAGTTTGTAATTTCTTCGCTGCGACCTTTTTGTGGCCTTCGAATCTGTTTTTTTGTTCGAAAATGTTTCTTGTCAATTGATTTGACAGTTTTCCACTTAAACATTTTCCATTTCCCATTTCAATATTAATTACACAGCTCGAAAATGGCTATGAAAATATCATTTTGGAATTTATTTTACGACAATCGTGAACATTACATCGCCACTAATGATGTCGTTTAGCTAACTAGCTGAAATCTTTATTGCAAGCAAGCTCTGTAAAATTTATTTAAAAACGAGAGCAACAGTCGCGCAAAACGCGACAGTGGGATACCCTTCGACCTGAAATGTTCCCGTGTAAAGTTTAATTTGTTAAATTCATACATCATAGTGTGCTTAAGATGCACATGCTTTGAAATTAATCCCGACAGATGGCGCTCGCGCTTCGCGCTCAAGCCCGTCTAAAAACCCTTGTTAAGCTGAACCAGAATCACTTGGTTTTATGCTCTATACTTTCTTAAATAACTTCTGTGTTTATTGCTTCGATTGGGATTGTAAATTTGACTAAATTTTTTGACCATTTTTTTCAATGGTCTAAAGGGTATAAAGAAAAACGTTTACATTGAATTGAACCTTTATCAAATACTGATGGGGCTAAAATGTCAGCATCATCCTATTCATAATAAAGTGTATTTTAACCTTATCAGTTCTAAATTGCAATTTAAATGGATATGTTGATGATGTAGTGCTTAAAAAAGAAAATGCCTTAAGATTAAAATTGAACTGAGATATGTGATTAATTCGGAGTAAGATTCTGAAAAGAGCTGAAATAGTGATTAAATGAAAATCATCTATTATACATAAAATACAAATCTATCTATACATAAATTTATATATTATTATAATGATTACGTCGATAACAAAAGTAATACACCACGAAAATTTCAAGTCTTTAGCATTAAAATTAAAGTTGATGCCGAAGAAAAAGAACTTTTTCCCACTGTGCATTCTATAAGATAAATTTAGGTAAGATTGGAATTTGAATACAACCAAATTGAGGTTAAATTGGAATGATTATGTTTTAATATAGACGTTGCTACACTTATAGAGTCGTTCGCGAAGAAAACGAATGCAAGACACATCATTATTATGTATATAAATATGCAGTTTACTATTTTAACATATAATCGAATCAAGTTTTTCCTAGCATTACTTTTATATACTGCAATCAATCTTTATATAAATATAGTCTGGCAACTATATAAATATGGCATTCTTTAAGTGAAGTTATCTCTGCCAGACTGTTATCGACGCTAAGCAAACTTACATTCCACTCAACGAAAATAAGTAAGATGTATAAACAAGTGTGATAACTCAACTACAACGATCGTATGTATAAGAAAAGGGAAAGTGACACAAGGCACTCTGTATTGATGGCAAACAAACATGACGGATAAGGGAAATACCATCAATATACAAGTTAATTTACGACTGAATTCCTCAACAAATACTGAACAGATTACACAGAGATATATCAGATAGAGATATTTATATTCTACTACCTCAACAAATCTCATAATGAATGTCACTTAATAAAGTTCACTTTTTTTCTGTTGAATATTTCAACCGCAGTTGAATAATTGCTCAACTTTGATTACCAATTCCATGGCAGGAATGTTTCCAAGCCTTCTTCTCCTCTTACTCCTCTCCCTCTCACTGCTCCCACTCCTCCTTTTCCTCGTCTGCATTGTGAGTTCATTTTCCATTTGAAAAGCAGACAAAAAATGGCCCAAAATGGTCTTCGATTGCCAGCTGAATTGCACTCGCAGGAGGCGCCTCCTCCTATCCCTCCCTACACCTTCTACACTTCTCCAGCTTTATAGTTCATGCCTTACCTGACCACGAGCTCAACCTCCGGAGCACAAACAATGCCACGTTTCTGACACCGAAGTCAGTTTCGTCTCCATTGCCGATTACCAACTTTGCCATTGCAGTTGAGGTTTGCCAGGGGCCAGCTAGAGAGGGGGAGGGAGTCGTACCGGCAGCTACTGCTCCATAGACAATATTAATGATGCACAATTGTCAAGAACTTTCACTTGGGCCCGGGCCACTTGAGTAGCCCCAGCACTAGGCATTGCCTCCGGTTGCGACTGCATTGACCCACTGTGCAGGGGCAGATCAACCGCAATGACACGCGTCGTTGGAGTAGTCGCTCCCCCACCCCCCTCTCTCTCTCTGCGCCACATAATTATTGCCATTAGAGTGCGTCTCAATCAGAGAGAGAGAAGGAAAGACTGGGGGAGCGAGAGAATTACCATTAAAAAAGACAAAAACGATGATTGAGTGTGCGTATTTTGGGTTTCAATGCAGCCGCAAGCAATGAGACCAGGTGATGCAGAGGGGGCAGAAGTTTGGAAAACGGCTTTCACCACAAAGATGCTGCCCCACACCCCTCTTTTCCCTCTCGAGAACGTCAAGAACAAACGATAATGCACTTCAAGAGGTTGCGGCAACGGCTCATTGTGTCTGGCTGAGCCACGTGCCCCCTCGCCCCCACCACTGCTATTCTCATAGCATCCCCTCTTGAGCGCTTCCCGTTTGTTTGAGCCCCCATTTGCACTCTGCCTGCGCTGTCGTTCAAACTAGACTAAGTTCCAATTATTTGTGCGGTCGATGTTCAGTGGGCGATGCGAGCTGCAATGACAATCAAGAGAGAAAGAGAGAGAGTGGGCAAGAGAGGGGAGAGAGTGGGTGAGAGCGCTTTAAAGCGCTGTTAAAACCCAACGCCTCCCAGTGGTGGTGGTGGTGGGCGTGTATGGCGTCGACGGCAGTTGTTGTTTGCAGGAAATGGCTTTTTTGCTACTATGTGCGACGAAGGGTATTTTCCACTGCCCCGCGCCGCTTATTATACCCTGTAAATGTGAGAGAAGTCGAGTATTTCATTTTATGATGTTTGCGCCTTGGCAAACTTCGATAATGCATATTAACTTCATTGTTATCGGTCCCCCGCCACTTTCGATAAATCACTAATCAAATCGATCAATAAGTGTTAAGTAATTTAGAAGTACTGTTAAAAGGCAAAATAAGGCACTAAATAACATATTAAATAAAAGTGGTAATAAATAATGTGCATATAATCTACAAAACTGTTATAACAGCAATAAAATGCCTTTGCCAATTTACAGCACATCTGCAAGTCGCGCATTTAACATACTGCATTGTTTTACCTCTGCTTTTTTCCCTGTATTTTATTTTCTTCTTCTTTTTTATACTTTGTGGAGTGCTCCATTTTGTTGTTCCCATTGTTGTAGTTGTTGTTGTTGCGGTTTTGACTTATGTGCGCGCTTAATTGTTGTTAAGAAGTGAAAATCAACAGCAGCAACAACAACAACGAAAACAGCAGCAACAAAAGGGAAAATAAATCCAGCAAAAGCCGCCGCTGTCAAGTGGTGGGCGGCAGCGGCAGAGGAAGTGGGAGTGGGTCGAGAGAGAGAGGAAGAAGGTAGAGGGGGTAGAAGGAGAGTGGGGGCATGACTGTGCGGTCGATTAATGTGACTACCGTCTTGACTTAATTTCATTTTCGTTGCATGCATGCCCGGATTCGGGTTCGGACTCGGGGAACGGGTCGGGCACGGACTTGGGACTGTGTGCAGCTAGACTCGAAAACGTCGACCTACACAGCGAAAGAAGCGCACAAGCAAAGCGTGAGAGCGTCGGAGAGAGGATGGTAGAGAGGGGCAGTGGCAGGGGAAGCTGCCCGCAGTGGAATGGTTGATGCAGTGAGCGCAACTGAGCCGCAATCATTTGGCCGTTTTTGCATATTTTCGTGCAGTTTTGCAGTTTGATGGTTTCTCGCTGCCGGCGACAACCGGAGAGTCTGCAGTGTGAGCACAGTGTGACGAAATGAAGAATACAGTGAATACAAAATTATAATTATTATTTCTTTTTTTGTGCTGCCTTCATGTTAATATTTTAATATTAATTGATAATAAGATTCTGTTAGATTCTGTTACACCCTCTTTTAATCATAACCTTAATCTTAAGTAAATTAAAATTATATAATAGATTTGAAATATTATTTTCTACTCAATTATGCACTATTTTCATTTTATATCTTCACCTCAATCCACCCCCACCTCCTTCTCGACCCTACAATTGCTACTCAACACTCTTTTAAACTGAATTTTCCAAAACATTTGTCACACTGTGCATTCCTTGCCGCCTTTCTTATGGCGCGTCGCCGCTGCTGTTGTTGGTATCATCAACGCCTACGAGAGCATGCCAAAAAAAAAGAGTGAAAAATGCATAGGCAAAAAAAGAAGAAAAAGAAGAAGAGGAAGACAGCAAACAAACGCAGGCACCGCATGGCGAAAGCGAAAAGAAGCCAGCGTACTATGCACGAAGACCGCGGTAGCGCGAGAAAGAGAGAGAGAAGGTGAGGTGGCAGCGCTGACTTGTAGTTCACAGTTGGTAGTTATGCGCCGCTTAGTCACAGCTGTGGCGCTGACAAGCAAAGCGCCGCAGTTGCACTCTCTTCACTCTCTCCCTCACACTCTCTCTTTCTCTCTTCCTTCCACTTGGCATATGCATGCTCATGCACATGAAGCAGCAGCAGCAACAACAACGACAATGGGGCGCCGCCATAGAAAACTGACGCGCATATTTCTTAATCTTTTTCTTGCACCGTCTTGCTTCCTCCTCCTGCTTCTTCCTCCTTCTGCGTCTTTGCCTTCATCTTCTGTGTGCATATCCATCATGCCTGGCAAGCGACCTATGCTCCCTGTTCTCCCTTGGCCCCGCTCGCTCTCTGCCCTCGCCCTCTGCTACTGCATTCATGTGCATGCCACGCGCCGCTGCGTCGTCGTCAACGTCGTCGTCGTCGTGGCAGCGTCGTCGTCTTTTCTACCCGCTGCACAACTCTATTTGGCATCTTTCATGTTGTTGTTGCTGCCTTCGCCGTCGTCGTCGTCGTCGCTGCCTTCGTCACTGCTGCTGCCTCTGCTGTAGTCGCTGCCGACGCTGAGCTCCACTTGATCTTTGACCCAATTTGTATTGCATTGTTTGAATGGGAATGCAAAATCTCCAGCTTTTCCCTCACTCCTCCGCGTCTCCTTCGTCCCCTCTTCTGCTGCTGCTGCTCCAGCGAGTGCAGTTTAATTTTCTGCTTTGTCGTCGCCATTCGCCCGTTCGTCGCTTCAATTTGATTTGATTTAATCCCGCACACAAAAAAAATACGCACACACATACACACAAGCTTACACACTTGCAATTTTTTCGCCTGCCATTTTGTTTTTGAGCTGGCCACAAGAGAATTGCAGCTGAACAGCAGCAGCGCAGCAACAGCAGTGGAGCAGAGCGAAGGGTTTTGCAAATTGCATGTGTTTGTTCTCTTCTCCTCCCTCTCCCGCTCTGATTCGCTCTGTGCTATTGTTGCTTTTACTGTTGCTACTGCTGCTGCTTCTGCTTTTGTTATTGTTGTTGTTGTTGTTTACATTTGCGCGCGCTGCTTTAATTAAGCGCATTAATGTCGCAAACTTATGAGAAAAAGAAACTATGCCCAGAGAACAACGAAGGGCAGAGCCAGAGATCGCACAGTGGGCACAGGCCATAACTTTAAGCGCTTTGTTGATCTTTAGTTTTAAGCGCTTGCCCCTGATTTTTTCCACTGCACTGCACTTCGAGGGTAGCGGGACTTTTGTGGGGAATTGGAATATTGCTTATAGTTTCGTTTTTTATTTGGTAATACTTTTATTTGAATTATTTTATTAAGCTGTAAGAGCAACTACTAAAATTGTGCAGTTGGTTGCTATTTATGTATGTCCCATTGGTTAACATACCTATGTTACATACCCACCCACTTAACACCCTATTAACAGCTCATTTGCTTAGAATTTTTAGTAAATCTGTTAAAACATCATGAGTGAGGGGAGGCAGCGCACATCTTAACAGACCTTCTTAAATACAAATGCAGATTACGCCACTTAACAATGGTGTTGATAATTCAGTTAAAACTTCATGATAAAGGGCACATGTAGTTTACATTACTATGTTGATCACTTCACTTAACAAATTCTAAGTTACTTTTATTATATCTGTTAAAATATTCCAAAGGGTATTCGCTCTTCGTTTAGGTCCCTCACGCTGCTCTTTTGATTGGCAATGCAAATTTACGCCAATTGGCCGCGCTGCCGTTGACAACTCTCTGCAGCTCAACTGCTCATCTGCTGCTCTCGCTCTGTCGCCACCGTTGCTGCTCCCCCTCCCCCCTGCTCCTTCCTTGGTGTTTGTGTATTGACAATGTTGTCAGCCTCGCGTAAGCTGCCTTTATTATTACGCTTTGCCTGCAGCAGGCCGAACACACACGCACACACACATTCACTGACACATACACAATGAGCTGTCGTAAGATGAAATCAAAAGCGGTTGCTTATATGAAGTTATTCTCCCCGCTTTAATATACGCAAAAGCACACACAGAACATGCTGATTAATGCTTACACACACTCATGTGCTGGAATATTTGTCAATACACACATACACACACACGTGCATAAGCAAATGCAACTGTGTTAACATTTCTATGCGACGTTGGTGCCAAACACCTTCATTGTCGTCGTTTTGGCGACGTCTCCCTCTCTCTTCATCTCTTCCACGCCTTCCACACGCTCTCTTCGTACTCTCTTGTTGTTCTTGTTGCTCGTCAGGTGCGTTGCGGGCCGCCGAGTTTGTGAAATTTATGTTATTTGCGGTGGCCGTTTGCATAATTTGCGTGTTTGTATAAATGCATGTTATAGTCTCTGTATGTATGCGTGCCTCTCCCCCGCTCTCTTACTTTCTCTCTCTCTCTCTGTTTGGGAGGCCCTCTGGCGTTGATATTCCATTTTCATTTGCACGAAAATTTAAAACTATGTTTGCACTTCTGTTTGCACTACATGCGAAAAACGACACAAAATAAGCCAGAGAAACAACAGAACAACAGAACAGAAAACACAACATAACATAGCACAAAACAAAACAAATTCGCTGAGCAAACTTTGAAAGCAACATTTTCGTATCTCACTCTCTTTCTATCTCTCTCTCTTTTTAGTCGGCACAGTCAAGCAATGAGAGCTGCAATTAAGATGAAAGTGCGGATAATCACAGAGCAAAAGTTCCTGAAGAATGAACAACCGAAAGCAAAATTAATTTCAGAGAAATGCAAAGATATTATAACAACAAGATTTTCATCAACCTTTGACTAAACAATTGGGATTAAATTGAAGATGAATAACATCCAAATGAAAATTGCAAATCAAACAGTTATTTCCATTTCTTATAATGAATACATTTCTGTTTTATATTGTTTATTCCTGAAAAAAGAATTATTGTTTTGAAATAAACATAATTTTTAATAATTAGAATTGTATTGGACCTTTTCTTAAGCTTAAATCTATTTCAAAATAAATTGTAAAATTGATTTAAATAAGGAATAAAGGATACCTGATCTTCATACAAAATCGTCTATTTCGGTCGATTATTCCTTTGTTAGCCTTATATTATAGTTGTCCAATTTCAATGGAATTTTATATAAATAATATATACTATATATATTCATGGTTAAATTATAGACTAAACTGAAGATATTTGACAGTGATACAAAACACGATACGTGCGTCAGCTGTTTAAACCAGTGTTGCCAAATAGATAATAGCTAAAAATTCATCCTTTATAAAATTTCGGTGTAGTAAATTTGGTAAATTTGCAATATCTTGTCAAATAGCAAATTTCGTACGATAGTTTGTATGACAGGTATAGGATATATACGTCCGATTCGGCTTGTTCCGATGCTGTAATAAGAAGCAGGTATGCCAAGTTTCATGAAGATAGCTCTAAAACTGAAGCACTAGTTTGCGTTGTAACAGACGGACACAGAAACATACAGACGGACGAATAGACGGACAGACAGAAATAGCTAGATCGACTGCTCTGCTGATGCTGATTCAGAATATATATACTTTTTATAAATTTAAGCTGCTTTGCAAAATCCAAATATACCCTCTTGAAGGATAAAGCTGCTTTGCAAAATCCAAATATACCCTCTTGAAGGATAAATATAATAAATTCAGCAACCTATTGAAGCTTTCCTTAAGTAAACTTGAGCTTTAATCGATTTTCACATGCTCTAATTCTTAAGTTCTTCAAATTGATTTTGCAATTCATACACATTTTCGTTTTATATTGTTCATGTTAAGTAAAGTTGAAATGTATTGCAAGTTTGCTTAAGTAAACTAGAGCTGAAGCTCAATCAATATTGGCAAGCTCAAATTCTTCTCTTCTTAAGGCGAGGTCAACTATATCATATTAAGTTATTTAAAAGATTATAGTGAATCACAAATGTTGCCCATAAGCCACAGCAAATCAACTAGATAGGAACGTGCTGTAAAAATGCACACAGACACACAAACTTAATGAATATTCCCCCGTCTGTGTTTGTGTAAAAATCGAGAGTTTTCGCAAAAATAATGCAAATATTATGTGCCATGCGATAAATCAGAAAGGATTTGCAAGAGAGCAAACAGAAAGAAAAAAAAAACAGACATCAGTAAACTCATCTGATTATTATGCCCATTTCGCTTGTTTTTCCTGACCCCCCCCGCCCCCATCACTGAGTAAATAATATGGAAAAGCGACTCGCTTAAAGCATAATGCAAACTGTATGTGTGTGAAAAGCAGTCGCAAAACCGCATTAATTAAAGCTCCACACGGATTAAAGTTGCAAATGTTCGAGAAAAAAATGTTGAAACAGCAACATAAACGTACAGAAACTATTTGCGGGTGCTGTTGAAAAATATTTTTGCATTTTTGGAGACTTGAAAACCGAGTTTATCTATGCATAATTTGACCTAACGAAATGGAGCGAACATATTTGGTTGGAAATTCTCAAATTCTCAATGTAGACGCGCAAAATATTTTCGCTAATTGGGTCAGAGAGGGCTGGGAATTTAGGAATAGGTTTGGTGAGGTAGGCGGTGGGATAAGGATCCCAGTCAGTTCCGCTCAATTGATACATTTCAGTTGCAGTTGCAGTTGTTGTTGTTATTGTTTTTGCAACGCTTTGTCATATTGGTTAATTAAATTATTTAGGTTATGTGTGCGTGACAACAACAACGAGAACAACAAAAAAAGAAACGTGTCTAAACTATATATTGTTACGTATATGTTTTAATTAGCATTTTCTGCGGCTGCCATTTGCAATTTGTGCATAATGCAACAATTCCAATTAGCGTTTGTCCGCCTAAAATTTCAATTACATTTTCCGCAGCAAATCGAGCTGGCAACAAAAAAATTAAATAAAATAAAAAGAGAGAGAGAAAGCGAAAAATATCAAACTAAGCTTGAAATTATTATGTGAACACGCACCAGGGATGGCAGATCAGCGTTTTTACGAACAGATCTGTTATTTTACTATTTCTCTTAGTCCGAAAAAAACTCGATATTTGTTCTGTTATATTTGTTCATTTATATACCAAATAGTTATCCATGTTTATCGATTTGATTCAATTGTAAATTATACAAATTAATACGATATGAACAAGAACAAGATTGAGTATTAAATGTATAATAAATCAATTTTGCATATGTACATTAACATTTTCATATGTGTAAAGAGTTACTTGACTCACTGTATGTGTATTAATTGTATTATATTGTTGTTATTATTTTTATCATCCTCACTTACTATTTCATATTATTACTTATTATTATTAACATATTTATTTATTATAATTATTTTTAATTTATTTATTTGCAATTTGATCCCTTTTTGTTTACATTACTCGCAGCCCTGGCACACACACTAAACACACGTTGCATACATTTCAGCGCCAGTGTGCGTGCTCTGCCGCATGCGTGTGAGTGAGTATGTGTGTTTGTGCAAAGCTTCTAAATTCTAGCATATCATTTGTTGCTCATTTAAATACCGTAATTAAGTGATAGCATGGTATCTATTTATGTGCTAGATTGCGCTCCTTCCCCCACTCTCCCTCCCCCTCTCTCTATATTTGCTGTTGTTGGGCCTAAAAGCCCTCGCGTGCACACACGCCTCGCTTAGCCCGACCAGGGCAGCCCAGGCCAGGCCAGGCCGACCGGGGCCACCGGATTTAAGCGCAAACAGTTGCTTATTTTGAAATTTTATTTAGAGCTAATTGTTTCCTGCTGCGCCATACACCCCTCCTTCCACCCCTCTCCATCCTTCTCCTACTCTGCCACCAGCAGAGAGGTCAGCTACAATAATAGCAGCAGCAACAACAACAATAACAGCAACAGCTAACCGCAGCCAGCTCACACCACAGCAACCCTCGCGCTCACACACACACACACATAACCACTCACGTTCTCTCCTTCACACACACACACATGTGTGTGGGCAACCTTTTGAAAAGCTTGACCGAAAAGCTACTTGCAGGCAGAGCAGCAATACAGGACGCCCGTCGTCCGCACTTCGATTGTTTGTTTATTTGCTTGTTTGCCTTTGCCTGTTCACACCGCGTAGCAGCGACGCCAGCTGCGACGTTGGCGTTAACGTGGCAACAGTAAGCGCAGGTGGGAAGCTGAGGTTGTCGTGTGTGCGGCAAAAGTAGCTAGGCTCATACATACACACACAGACACATACATACAATATACATATGTATATGCATGTATGCAGGATAATCGATAACAGAGGTGAAACGATATTAGGACTATGTTATGTTAAATTTAGCATGTTAATTAAACGTATTACGTAGGTACACATGTATTTATGACACTGTTATCGATATGAAAATTTGAATGTATGAATATTTGAATGAGGGGATAAATATTTAGAAGTCATCCTAGTTGAGTGCATGAATAAGTTCGTATATATTCAAATAAATTTCAATTTCGCATGTTAATTAAACGTAACACGTTTTACGTAAGTGTATTGTGCAGTTATCGATAAGAAAAGGAGAAGTATTTGCATAGGTTTGCATGGAGAAAGCATAGATTAATGCATGAATAATTTAGTGAATACTCAACGGGTATTCATTCTTGGCATATCAGTTAATTCTCAGCTTGCTCTATCTAAATTGCCATGCACTGTTTCCCTTATTCCCATTCCACTGCAGTTCTCTCTCCACACACACACACATAAACCGTTAACCTTGCCAAACGACCGCTGCAAGCAGCTCTGCAGCTGCAGCTAATGAAACGTGCAGCTAACTTTACTCCTTCCCCTCCACCACTCTCTCTCTCGTCCACTCGTTCTCGAACCGCAGCAAGACGTGTTTAAATTTAGTTTTTGTTAATTTTCGTTTGTTTGCATTCCGCTGTGGCTCTTGTAGTTGTTGTTGTTGTCGTTGTTATCAGCAGCCGGCAGTGATAAGCAAAGCAAAGTGAAGCGAAGCCGAGTCAAAGCTGCTGCTGTTGTTGTTGTTGCGGTCGCCCGTTCAATTTGTAACGAAACATATGTTTGCCTTAAGTGACAGCCGCACTCACGCTGCGTTGTATCGCTTGTCTTCCTGTCTCCCTTTCCCTCTTCTCCCTGTTCACCCATCTCTCACGGTTCTCCTTTCTTCTTCTTCTACTGATAAACCTCTGTCGTTGACTCAGCGTCGTCGCCTCGACCCTGGTCCGTCCGGTCAATGTCCGTTTGGTCCGCCCCACTTTATCGCCAGGCTCTCTCCCTCTCTCTCTCTCTCTGTCTGTGTGCACTATTTACCTTATTATTCCCACACACGCTGTGCACACACATGCATATTGACAATTTCGTATTATTTTTCCTTCTTTTCTCTCTCGTATTTACATTACATTTTTGAAGGTCCCCTTTTGTGGTTAATTAAACCCTCTGCGGTCGCTTATTTTATGTAAATAGGAGACCAAAACAAAAAAAAATAGCCACACAAAGATTATTACCAGCTGCATGCAGTTCTCTCTCCCTCTCCGGCTGTCTGCTGGTTGTGTGTGGTCCATTTTGTCAACTAATTTTTGTTTGCCTAGAGATTTATTTCGGAATTAGACAAGGAAGGAATGTCTGCTAAGATTAAAAATAAACAAATGTGTTTACTTTTGGTTATTATTTTTAATTTAATTTATATTCAAATTTTAACTGGCAGAATACAAAACTTAATTCTTCTTGCGCGGATCTGGCAGCACTCTGTCTCTTAACATTGCAGTATATTTTTAATACTAAGTTCCCTGTTAATTTAAATTATCTATTATTTGAGCTGTTAACTGACATACTACAAAAGCTGCTTTGAAAACTGGCTGTTAAAATGTAACAAATATTTATACATTTTAAATATTTATTTACAATTCTAATTTATTATCAAAAATATCTGCTGTTAACATTTAAAATGGCAACTTTTACCGCAACTATCGCCAGCTGTTAATTTACAGCCGTGCGCAATGCTAACATTCTGTAAGAAGCAAAACATCTGTTCGGTCGGCTTTTGTTGGAGTGAGGTTTTTGGGAGAGAGAAATAGACGGAGACGACAAAAGAAAGAACGGCAGAACAAATCGCTCCCGCGCGACTACAGAAGCAAACGGACAATCGAAGAAATAATTCCCGGCTTAGTTTATAATCAGTTGGTACAAAGTGTGAACAGAATACGGAAAAATGCAGCAAAGCCGGCAAACGCGTAGGTGCAACAACAACATGAGATGCTCTCTGCTGTTGCTTCCTCCTCTGTTGTTGTTGTTTGTCCCCTGCATAGGTGAGTAATTTAAGAGAGAATTAAGAATTTCTAATGCGTTGCAGAAGATGCGAAGCACGTAGAAAGCCTTAAGAGTTGAATGAACTTGTTGCTGTAACACACGCACCCTGTAAGCAACAGCAAAAACAACAACAACAAGCGCATGTCAGCTGATTTAGCAGCGACGTCGACTGCGACGCCAGCAGAGACAGTGACTTGTTGATAACCTTTTGAGTTCTAGGCGCGCACATTTTTGAGCTGAGCTGAGCTGAGATAGGAGAAAGTTGTCGAGTTGCCAATGACGTGTACCGTTCTTATTCTTATTCTCCTCCCTACCACTCTCTTTCTCTTTCTCTGTTTAGCTTTTGCCTCATTAATTCCCCACGGCACACAACAGTTCTATGAGCTGCAGAGCAATGTGGCCTTGGACAGGCTCAATGCAGCCACCACGAATGAGGTGAATTACAATTTTGTGACCACACTCAGGGTGAATTCAGTGTGGAGCAAAGATGACGATCAGCTGCTGGAAGTGTTTTTCAGCGAGAATCGTGTGGGTACAGTGGGCAAAGAGCGTGTAATTGACACACTACCCGATCGACCCTTCTACATATCACTGGTCAAAGGTCAACCCCATCAAGTGATCGCACACACATCACGAGATCAATCGCTGCTTAATCTGGAACGCGGCATAGCCTCCTTGCTGCAACTACGTCTCGGCGCGGCCAATGGCGGCCCAGAGAATGAACTGGACATTTCAGGACATTGTCGAGTGCGCTACAATGTGAAATCATCCACACGCGTGGAGAAAATCAAAACAGATTGTGCTCTCTGGGATCTGCGTGTCAGTTATCATCCTGAACAAGCCTTGAGCGTGGCGCAGCACTCCCAGGAGCAGGTGGACTATGAACTCTCTGCAGATGGACAATTGCTGCGTGCTGTGTCCACGGAAAGGCATCGTTTGACCCTTGCAGCAAAGCCTGATGCAGGCAGCTTGGTGCGTGCCACACTCCAGTTGCAACATTTGGGACAGGGGGAGACACAGGTACCACAGCTGGAACAATCCACATTGCAGGCAGCCATCGACAGTCTGCTCGAATGGTATCGCGTCTTCGGACTCGAGGCTGATGTTGATGGTGCCATCAGCGAGCTAAAGGAACAAACGGTAAGCTGAGCGAAGGCTTAAGTATAGAATGATCACAATAAGGTGTTTAAAGGGCAGATATAGGGAAAGATTTGTATAGCTTTTGCTAAAATCGAGGCCATATACATGTTATAGGGTTTATTCATTTAATCTGAGTTAAGTTTTAAAGACCGCTTAATGCCAAATCAGTTTAGAAGCTTTAAAAAAACTTCTGTAGGTTCATTACCTAGTCCAGAGATAAGGCCCAGAAACACAGACAGCTAAATAAAGACCTCAAGCGGGGCATACGTTTATGTTAAGGTATAACATGAAGCATAACAGTGGGAGAAGGCATTAACGGCAGCAATAACATAAGCCTTAACAATAACAGTAGCATTACAGCTGTAGAAATGCTGAACGCTTGATGCCAAATCAATTGTGGAAGCTTTATATAAACTTTTATAGGCTCATTACAAGTTTTAATTGCTTAAGCACTGCCTTGCATAGTTTTACTTTATTATATTTGCAGATTTCTAAAGATCGTGTAGTATGGAATAGAATAAAATACAATGAACTGCACTGTAGTCAAGTAATTCTTATTGGCTAACATTAGATACTTTAATGTATATACTTATCTATAGATCTCACTTACTATAGCAACTAGAGGTAACAAAATTCACGACAATACTCTTAAAACAAAAAAAACACTTCAATTTACTTTAAATATTCCTATTTGTGACAAAGTTGCAGCTAGAAACATCTTTAAATGTACTTTAAAAAATATTATTTAGGAGAAAATCTGCCATAAGCATTTTCATTATCTATTTAAAACAAGATCATTCTATAAATTTAACCTACCAAGCCCTTCTACCGTTCTACAATATTCTAATCATTTCCCTTTCCCCACAGCTCCAAGAGGAATTCACGAAGAGCGCCAAGAGATTGAATCCAAAGCATGTTGGTCGTCAGCAGCAGGCATTGGCTTTCGTCAAGCTGATTCCACTGGCGCGTCTCACCAAGCAGGAACAGTTCACAGAGTTGCTGGAAGCACAAACTGATCTAGCATCAGCTTTGGTAGATCTACTTGGCGCTGTGCAAACTTTTGATGCACATAACGCAACATTCGCCCATTTCTATAAGGGAGCAGATACAGCACAGGAATCCCTTGAATTGCTGGAGAAGTATCTGCAATCTCTTGCTGTGGCAACGCATCCGGATCGCACAATTGTAGAGCATCTCTATGGCTGGTTACAGCAGGCGGGTAATCAAGTGAAGAAGCTAACAAAGCTGAGGGATAGCATCATTCAGACTCTGGCCACACTTAGTCGACAAAGTGGATTCGATGTCAGCGATACATTGGGGCAGCAGATAAGGGAATATCTGCTTGAGGGATTGACGAAACCCAAAGAAGCTAACGTGTACATACGCGCCCTGCAAAACCTACGTGATCCGTTGACCATTGATGCCTTGCTAGAGCAGGCAAATCAGTCGGATGATGCCACCTTGTCTGTGGCTGCTCTTCAGGCTCTTAAATCCTTCCCAGCACAAAGCTACGCGGAGTCACATCGTCAGCAATTCGAGAGTATTTTCTATCAGCGACGCAAACGCTTCGATAGCTCTGCACGCACCTTGGCACTGGATGTGCTGCTGTCAATGCGACCCCGTGCTGAGCAGTTGGGTGAACTACTTGACTATCTTGCCTCCACGGATCGACAGTTTGAGATTAAGACCTACGTACTGCAGAAGCTGCGCATGCTCGCCGGCATTTGCCCGCGTTTCCGCAACATCTTCATAACGGAACTGCAGCAGCGCAGCCATGTCAACAACTACAACGTGCTGGGACAGAGAGGTGGGTGTTCCTAACCATATTATCTATCGCTGAGCATATTAATCAATCTTTCTGCCTTTAGGTCTGACCACCGTGTTAACCCGCCAGCTCTCGCAGTCGCCGGCGTTCAATGAGACGCTGCTGAGCACGCAGGAAGTGTATCAGGGCATCTTGAAGCGTGGATCGGTTGAGTTCCTGCTGCACGCTGGACGTGATGAGGCAAGCAGCTTCAAACTGGGCATCTTCACGGCGGGATTGGGTTCTCTGGTAGGTGATGGCGACGAGGCTGATGGCAACGATGCAATTCCCGCTGATGATGAGCTACAAACGGAGGAGACTGTCACCGCTGGCATGGAGATTAGTGTGCAGGGTGCACAGTTGCGTCCATTGATCTTTTTCACTGGCCAAACGGAGCTGATGGGTCATGTCTGGGGTGGTAGTGCATCGGAGTCGACGCCAGCGTATCAGGCCACCACACTGGCCCAAGATCATGAGCATTATATTATCCTAGCATCGGGTGCGACGCTACATTGGCGTGTCCTGGGCGCACGCAGTGTTGATTTGAATGGCAAAGTTGGTTTCAGTCTGTGGAACCGCAATGCCCAAACCGAGATACAACAAAAGTAGGTTAACAATTGAGATTAATGGGTATATACAATATGATCTCTATACGATTCCTGCCTCTTCCTTTCTTAGCACTGGCAGCGCTGTAGTTGGCCACATCGCTGTGGGCTTTACCTATTCCAAATTGGTGCAGGAATTTGAGCTCACGCACGAGCCCAAGTTAAGTCTGGAGGCGGATCTGGATTTCTATAACGGCATTAAGCTCTGCATGAAACTGCAACGTCCTGAGCAGTTGCTGACGTAAGGAAATCCCCCAAATATATCTATATTATTCAATTGATTAATTATTATTCATTGTCCCTTACAGACACTCAAATGTGCGCTCTGTTTATCTGCAATCTGTGCCCAAACCTTATGTAAAACATTTGCGCTCCACGCACAAACACAAATCAGCTGGCAGCACTTTTGCCCTCAATCAGAAGAATAACGATATGTGTAACTTGATATTCTCATGAACAACATGTTATTATTATGTATGTACTGCTATAAAAAATGCTCAGAGATTAAGACAAAGTAGTTCCAAACATTTACATATCTAAAAGATAAATAAACAATGGAAATTCAAACTTCACGCGCTATTCTTATTTTGTTTTTTAAGCGGCTAACATTTCGATAACCCGATTTATATCGCAGCATTGAAGCGCATGACAGAGTTCTGTTAGCTCTTTCACATGTGTTCATTGCTTAGTGGCTCTATTTTAATTACGTCGGTAATTCATCTAATCAGCTGTTCTGCAAAGCTGTTAACACTGCCCGTTAAACTGTTAACTAAGCGGTGCTAAGCCGCGCAGCTCGCACAGTGGGCCAAAGGTCGATCTAAAACACGTTTGCTCGCCCCTTGCTCCCACTGTGCGTCTGTTTCGCAGGGATCGCAACTTCGACGAGATGTTGCCAAAAATGCACTTCCGTAGTTTTAGAAATATGTTCTAAGGACAATGTATATCATCAGGATAAAAAAGCATTAAAGCCAAATGGAAGAGTTTAAAGTAAATTTTAAAAATATGAATACCAAAAATATGTCATATGTATTATAATATTAAAATTAATATTTAATATTGAAAAATGAGTGTAATTCTATCACATGCAGAGCGCCTTACGTCTTCAAACGTCTTCGTTGATTTGCAATCGTCGACTGTTTGAAGCGACTGTAAACTGCATTCGCCAATTCGCTTTGTGGCTTTTTGCAAGTGTGTTGGAGTGGGCAGCTTACAGACACACGTACACATAGGCAACTGCGGCGAGCGCATCAATGATAAAGCAAACGAGAGCAAAGGCCCCGCCAAAGGCAACGGAAAGAACTAAAGTAAAGGAGAAGGAGGAGAAAAAAAATACAAATTGCGCTGCGCTGACGTCGACGTCGACTGCGGCTGTGGAGAGTGGAGCCATTATTACTTATCTGTATGCTTTTTCGGGGGAGTGGGGAGTAAACGCGCAAGTAACGCGACGCGCACACACACACACAGACACAGACACCAGCCTCGCCTCGCCTCGTACACAGACACACTTCGACAGCGACGCAAACAGAGCGCGCAAAGAGCGCGTACGTGGGGGAGAGAGCTGGGGGAAGAAGGACGGCGCGCAATGAGTGTGTACCGAGACGCTCGCGTCGATTGTACAGCGATTGTAATGTAAAATCGACGCTCTGCTCTGCTCTGAGAGCCTGTTGACATTCAGTACATTTTGTTACTTTTGTGCACGCAGCCAGAGCTGACGAAGATGATGACGCAGCAAAGAGCAGGAGTTGCCAACACAATGAAGAGAGTGGAAGAGCGGAGTGTCCTCACAGCATTACATGGAAGATACAGTGTACGTGTAATGGGCTCCACAAAGGAGGCGTCATGTGGCTGCTGTGTAAAGTGTAAAGCCTCATCCAGCACCACATCCACATCCACGTAATCTCTTTCTCCTTCTCGATGTCGTCGTCGTAATGGCAATGGCAGCCCTGGGGCAATTGTGGCTCGCATGGTGCATGGTTGTGTTACATTGGGAAAAGGAGCCCAGAATTCGCAGCCCCGTTGCACATTGGCACATAACCAAACGCAAAAAAAACAATAAATATGCATATATCTCTGTATATATGTGTGTGTGAGAGAGTGGGGCGGTGCAGGTGCGCCTTGTCAGCAGGCTGGGCATATGCAGTTAGAGCAGAGCGAGCAGTATCGTCAGTGTGTGTGCACATCTCTCTCATGGGGGCAACGACGTCGACGTCAGTGTGCTCAGTTTGCTGCACGCCGTTGTCAATGCCTTCGTCTCTTTCGATGTGTGTGTGTGTGATGGGGAGCGAGAAGCGAGAGATGCTGTTGTTGCAAAAAAATGCATTGCAATATCCCCTCTCCCCCTGCCCTTCCACAACTGCAGACAGTGCACTCTGCTTGCGTGTGTGTGAGTGAGTATGCACAATGTGCAGGCAATGTAGCACAATATGCACTCACTGCACATTGTACAGTGACGACAATTTAAATTGTTAAACTTAATTTTAGATTTAATTACTTTGCCTTAAAAGAAATTCAATTACAAATGAATTTTTATATGATTGAACATAATAATTATAATAAAAAAATCTTTTTTATAGAAGGTTTTACTTGGTTCATATATTTATTTCATCTCTAATTTTTAATTTGTTTTTTACAAATAGATATAAATTTTTTCATTTTTTTATTGATCAGTCGACTGACCATATTTTTTAGTAAAAATATTCAATTTTATTAGATTAATAGTTGGAAATAAATTGAAGATAAATAAAGTAAGTTATTAAAAACAAATACAATAAGTTCATTTCATTTTACAACCAAAAATATATATTAATATGTAAGCACTTACATTTCTACCGGTCTTGAAAATTTTTTTGTGTGTCGACAAATGCATTGAAGCCACTGTGCTAGCATTGACGGTTCAATTGCATTGCGTTTTTTGTGCTCTCTGCTAGACCCCGTTACTCTCTCACTCTTTCGTTCGCTGCAGTGTACACACACACACAGCCACAGACAGTGACTCGTCACTGCCCACAGCAATAACAGCAACAACAACTCATGTGCATTGAGAAGGGGAACCCGTTGGAGGGGCCGCCTTTAGGAAATAAAAAGAAACAAATTGGAATTGTGTGCGTTCGCATGTGTGTGTGTGCGCTTCTCTCTTTCTCACCCGTTCTCTCGTGTGTGCACTTTTGTTACAAATGTCGGAGCTGCTGTTGCCTGCGTGCTGCGCCTCTGTTACAAAATATTGGCGAAGAAAAATCATACAACGTTTTTTTAAAACTTTTTTCAACCATTTTTCATCGGTACGCGTGCGCCGGTGTGTGCTTGTGTGTAACGGTGAGTGCAGTGTGTGTGTCTGTGATCCGTTGACTCTTTTGCAGGCCGGGTCCAAACCCCTGCAGTGCTTCTAGGCGCTGCAACAACTATGGCCAACTATTTTCTGTTTTTTTTTTTGTTTCGGGGAAAGCGTAGACAGGATTTTTCTTTCAACAGAGAGGTAGCGTGTGAGAGTGGGGGACAGACAGAGAGTGGAGTTTACACTAGCAATAGACGCAGCTGTTGCAGCTGCTGCTGCCGCCTTTGCTTAGTTTGTCGTCGCTCTATTTTGTCTGCGCTCTCGGCTCCAGCTGAGTAGTTGGCCATCTAATAGAAAACCAAAAGAGTTTTCCAAGCAGTCAAACTAGGCTCCTCCATAGGCGTAGACTTCCCCCCACCCGATTCCCCCACACACTGCCTGGTGCCAGAGATGCACTTTTCAAATGTGCACTACGGGAGGCGCACACAATTTTCCACGCAAACACAACGGAGGAGCTGCATCACACACACACATACATACACACAGAAAGACACACTCATGCAGTGTGAGAGTGAGTGAGCGAGAGGGTGAGGCGGAGATAGCGCTCATAGAAGAAATTGCAACGATGTCGTAATTGCAGTTCAAGAGAGCGGAGGGAACGATTGCAAGAGAGTGAGGGATGAGAACAAGTGCAAGGGAGTGTAGGGAAGGGCACGGGACAGGGGTGGTGGGGAAGAAGCGACTGCACTGGGCGGTGCTCATAAGTTGGTATTTTTAGTAAGTACCCCGTCTGTACTGTGTACAAATACTTTGCCCACTGTGTATTCTCACTGTACTTGTGTAACAACAAGTGCAGTGAAGGCAATGCGGCAACAGGCAAAGGCGTTTGAAAAGACTCCAACCAGAAATTCGCTTCCCTATTGGGGTAATTGTTAATAAAAAGTTATAAAACTTTGATTGTTTTTCATAATAAGTTAATTGTACGATTGTTTACTTAATAATTCATTTATTATTCTACTGTACTCAATATAAAATTACTTTTATTATTCTGTACTCAATCATTAATTAATTGTACTATTTTGTACACAATAATAATATAATTTTAATGTTCTGTACTCCAAAATTCCTGCATCAAATGTTGCCACTCTTCCTTTGATCTATCTATACTCCCATAATAACATTTCTCTTAATTAATGTTCTCTTTAATCAAATTCACCATACCAAGATTCCAATGGAATATATGTACCTTAGTCCAAAGTCATTTCAAGTGCACAACAATAACAGCACGCTGTTTACAATAACTGCAGCTTTGTTCACATGCATTTGTGCACACATTGTTTCGCGCGTGTGTGTGTGTGTACACACTGCACAAAAAAAAAACAAAGCAAAGAGAATGCGATTGAGGCACAGAGTGCAATGCACTGAACTCCGAGTACATTGGCCCCAAAAGCAAGGCACACCAACGCACACAGCACACACACGTAGACGCACACATACACTTATACAGGGAAGCAGCTCGCATGGTCACACTTTAGTCGTGTCGTCGCTCACAAGCAAACGGATAGCAGATAACATACACACACACAGACACGCTCGGCACATACAATACTTGTTCCTCGCAGCCACTCAGAGCAAGAGCACAAGTCTGTGACCTTCTCGACACATGCCATCTCGCTTGCACAACAGTCTCGGCTATTGCACGTTACGTATCAGGCAGCTTTCGTCGTATGCTGTGCGCCTATTGAATTAACATCGCATGACGCAAAGTTCGCGGAACGTATGTACATTTTTCACATTTAACGGCAACAGCCAGGCCTCTTTCTCTCTATCTCTTTCTCTCTCACTCTGTACCTACAGGGTAGGGGTTCGAGGTTTAGCGTTTGAATTTTTGGTGTTAACATAGAAAATCGTTAGAAACGAACGCTGGAGCTACCAAGTTTTCATAGAAATAGCAAAAGACCAAGCCACAATTTCCACCAGGTTGAAGCTGGAGTTGCAGTTGGATGAGGATAGGGGGAAGCGGGTGGGATTCGGTCTGCAGCTGAAGCTGGGCTACAGTTTTAGTTCCACTCAAACGCCATAACATTTGCAAAAGAGAGAGTGAGTGTGAGCGGGGGCATGGTGAGTGTTTGCGTGGTGAGTAGGGGGCGGTGTGGTGAGGGGGTGGTGACAACTGCTGTAAAATTAACATAACAAAAGCGCATACAACTTTTTTCCCATTTCACGAAATTTAATTTGAAATTTTATGGCGCAATCGCTTTTTGTAATTCTTGCAGACTGTTAGAGCGAGATAGCTAGACAAGGCCGGAGAGAGTATTTCTTGAAGCCTGTTCGTTTATATTTTAAACATACAAACGCAACAATGTGTGCCAGTGTGCGCTGCTACTTCGTATATTTGTGTATGTGTGTGTGTTTGGCCATAAATAAAATAATATTATTCGCGCTGCATAAGCCCCGCTCTGGTTTAATTTGGCGTGCGCAGATGTCAGCGGGGCACGCCTTCTAAAATTATAATTTATTATTATTATATTTCGTTTGCTTAATTACACCAGGAAAACAGAAGTTGCACAGCGACCGAATGACACATCACACACACATTTACACGTACTCACCACACGCAGCAGTAGCAGCGCAGCGCACTAGACACAATGGCAGCGCCGCCAATTGGTCTCACCCTAACCACCACCTGTCGGCAGCGCTGCCTTCGTCGCAGTCGTCGCTGTGATTGAGCAAAAAATCGAAAAAGATGGCTACTAACAGCGCGGGCTAACAGAAAGCATAGCAAAGCGGCCGTGTGTGGGGAGCAAAGCAGCGCACAGTGTACACAAACAACACACACAGTGTGTAAAAAGCGCAGTGCGGAGTGTGTACCGCCATGTACCGCAGCAATTGGGGAACTCATAAAACGAAGGGGGCCGAAGTTGGGCGCTTCTCCACTAAAGGGGCACACGACGAGGCGCCAAAGACCTTCTCAAGGCTACACACACACAAACACATAGGGGGTTCCAATGGGGGCTACACATTTTTAGTCACTATCGAACCGGGGGCAACCCGGCACAGCGCGCGCACACACGCCGACATGGGGAAGTCTTGACTACTGTAGCAGGCGCACATAACCTAACAAAAGTCGTTGTGGCGGGGGGAACACACAAGTGCGCGACTGCGATTGCTGCGACTGTGACTACGCGTTGCCCCTCCCAGCAGTGCGCCGCTGATATCTCTTATTATCGCTGACTCGCTCACTCTACAGCACTCTCTTTCTCTCTCTATCTCCCTCTCTCTCCCTTTATCTTTGTTTGTGTATTTCTATCTTCCGTTTTGTATGTTCATTGCACTTGTTTCGTTTTGTGTGAACTTTGATGGGGCACACAGTGGCGCAGTCTGCACATTCTATGCCTTTATGTGGTGTTTAAAAATAATATATAATATTAAACTATATAGAATATATATGTATGTTTTAAGTCGTTAATTTATTGAGCTTAATGCAAAATTAAGACAATCTTTCTTCACGATAGTGGGGAACATGCTAATAAATTATTTTCCCTTATTGAAAAATCTTTACTTCTTATTTAATATCCTTGTAAAATACGTTCGATAAGACACTAAATAAAATTTGTATTTTCTACACATACTAAACTACTATAAGGTTCTCTAAAACTTTAAGAAAAATATTTATTCATTTATTTATTTTTTATAAATTGAAAGTTGACTAAGATCAGTCGACTGAGTATGATGATCTAAGAAAATTCTTTAAGAATTTGTACTTCTTTTTTCAAATACTTTTTTAATTTTGATTGTTTTTTTCATTTATTTATATTTATTTTTATTTATTTTGTTTCTTTTGTAAAATTTTAATATTTTTACTTTTCCAATTTGCAAATCCTTTAAAAATCTTGTTGATTTAATGCAAAACAAATATTGATATTGTTAACTTTCAAGCTAATAATCTATTTAAGTCCGTAACTTCATAAAATACATTCATAAAATTACTTTTATTATACCCTTGCAATGAGTATATTAATTCAATTATAACAAGTAGTTAACGTATCTTTTACTTTATATGTCATTTGTAAATGTATAAATAATTTTATCAAAAGGTTTTACGCACTTATCTTTTACCAAATAAATCGACAATTCCATTATTATTACCCAAACCCCTTAAAAATGAGAATAATTCATATAAGAAGTTTCCCCTACGCACCCTACTGCCCCACGCCGCTGCTCAAATCTTTCATTGAACACGCAGAATGCATTGCCGAATTCTTCCCCAACAACGCAGTCTCTAATCGCACAGGTGATTGCTCTCTCTCTCACACACACACACATACACCTATAGAGTGAGCCCCCTTTGAAAATGGGGCAGCGTCGCCGTTAAGTTTTTGCAATGTACAAAAAGGGGTACGCGGGGAACTTTGTACGTTGCTCAGAACGTTCACTTGGGGGCCAAAGGACACTTTCATTTCGTGCCAAACGAGAGAGTAAACAATTTTTAGTGAAATTTTCGAATAGGCGAACAGCAAATTTGTAGGGCGTGCGCTGTTCCCAACCTCGACGTCGACGTCGGCGCCGACATCGACGACGATGATGATACCTCGGCACGGCACGGCAGAGTACGCCGTGTGCCCGCCCCATTTACGTTTTGTTCATGCGCGCGCTTGTCGTTCTATATGATGACGGGAGCAGCAGGCAGCAGCAGCAGGCAGCGCCACAAGCACAGCCACTTAGATGATAAAAAAAAAACAACAACAACACAACACAAATCGCAGCACACTCAAATCGCAACACACACAGACAGGCGAAACACACGCGCGCACTAATACACGTAAAACGCAGGGGGACGAAACACACGCACAAACAAGGTAGTTTGCACGAGGCGGGGGTGGGGGTCAACCGTGTTTGCCGCCTCGTTCTGGTTCTGCTACTCGTTCTTGCTACTCTCTCGTTCTCTCTCTCTCTCTCGCTCGCACACACGGTCATGACTTTGAAACACATTTGACGGAGGAAGCAGAACAACAACAAAAGCAAAGGCAGCATGTCGTGATCACATTTGCAAACAGGAAGAGAGGAGAGCAGTAAGAGACGTGCGTAGTAAGAGAGGGGCAACAAGGGAGAGGGCCAGCAGGAGAGGGGCAGTGTTGTCGGAACAAACATTTGAGTGAGTTCTCGCTGTGCCTAATTAGCATTCGCAGGTTACCGAAAAGGCAGGCACATACACACACACACGCACATAAGTACAAGCACATATACAGACAGAAGAGCAAACGCCAATAAGAGAGCACTTCATACTGTGCGCTCTCTCGCTCCTTGGCCAAAACATAAACAACAACAACCACTAACTACTCAAACAACAGACTCAACATCTAATTCACCTCAAAATGTTAAAGAGGTAAATGAACTTCCCCCCACCACACATGGCAGCGCCGAGCACGTACGTCTGTGGCCTATGTGTGTGTGTGTGAGCTTATTTCACTGCCAAGGTAGCCGCACACAAACGCAAAAACAAAACAAACAGTCACAGCTCGCCTGCCTGCTCTCTGTGTCTGTCTCTCGCAGGCAACTTGCTGCCCACTTCTGCGTCACTGTTACCGTTAAAACTTAAACTTAAAACAGTTCAAACATTTTTTACAACACCCAATCGAAAGCAAAATTGACGCAACGTACTCGGCTGCCCCTTTGAATGTTGGGGCAACAACACTCGCACACACCAGCACTTAACATGACTTGAGTGACTCGCAAGTATTCATGGATATAATCATATCTTTGACCATTCACTTGTGTTCGACTTCTACTTTACACTAGCGGCACAAAAAGAGAGTTGGCAACTCGAGCCAAGCTCAATGGCAGCCATATTGAGAGCCAGTGTTGCCTGATTGAGCACAGAAGGAAGTGGTGAATAGGCGCCTCCGCTGTTGCTCATTGGAGTGCACGATGTGATTCGATTATGGCATATGGGGTACTCAATAAGGCAACATTCACAATGGCAGCAGCAACAGTTCGATAAGGCACATTTGAATATTTCTGCATCAATGTGCAGACACTCATGCATATTCATGCATATTCGATTTCGGCTCGAAATGAATTCAATTTCCAATTGGAACAGGGTCACTGAGCAACTTGAATTGGGAATGGCGGCGGCAACACAGTGTGCACTGAAGCAGGGTACGGCGCGAGTACACGAGCGAGCGAGTGAGTGAATAGTGTGAATGCGTTATATTCGTAGCGGTTTTGTGAATTTTTCAACAGGCGCACAGCATTGCCAGACAGATGAAAATGCGCATTTGATTCACTCGTTTCATGTGTGTCGACTGTGAATGGCAGCCACCGGCCAAAACAATTGTGAGTGCTAGAGCGGGATAAACATACATACACAGAGCACACTCTGTTCTTCTCTTCGTTGTCGCTGGAGGCGCGCCATGCAAATGTAGCTCTCTTGCGCTCTCTGAGCGCCTGCTAACTGTTTTAGTTAAAGAGCAATCCATTTTGTTTTGCGAAAAGGAAAAGGAGTAGACAACCTTGCGCCGCAGTCGACGTCAACGTTGCGGTCGCATCAGTCGTATGTGTGTTTATGTGTGTACGCAAAAAGGTAGCAGATAGTATTGCCAGCAGCAATGACTCTTTGTGTTGTTGTTATTGTTGCTGCTTCGATTTCTTTCGCACTGATAAGGCGATTTTGCAGTACTTTTGATTTGATTTTCAATACGTTAATTATAATACTGTGTCTTCTGTTTTCTTTGTCTTTTCTTTTTTTCTTTCGTTGTTTTTTCTTTCAATTAAAATAGTGCGACGCCGTCAGCGCAGTTCGTCTTAAGCTTTAAGCGCATCAAAATTTAGACTTTGTTCAAAGTTTCGAAAGCTAAATAAATAAATTCATTAACATTTCGTCACGTACAACGAAGCTTTAATTGCTGCCCCAAGTACTAAGAACAACCGAGTGTAATCAAATTAATATTTGAAATAATTATAATAAATATATGTGAATATTTGTTGTTGTTGTTTTTTGCAACTTTTGTGCTCTTTGTAGAGTCGCTTTTTAAGCTCGTTCACTCTGAGAACTTTTTGTTTCGCTTTGTCAGAGCTTGTTGTGTGTGTGTTTTGAGACCTGGCTTGCTGTTGTTGCTGCTATTCTCGCTGCTAGCGTCGACGTCATCTCCATAGTACATATAGGGCCTCGCAGTTTTTTTGGCTTTTGTGATAAAACTTTCAATCCGTCAAGCACAGAAAAGCATTAAAAGTGCTTTTCGCAAAATGCGTGATGGAGGAGGGGGATGGGAGAGGAAAAGGTGCTGGGTGGGATGATGTGTGCTTTTCTTAGTTTATTAAGTTAACTTATGCAGGTATTAACAGGTTAACTGAATTAATAAAGAAAAATGTATAGAAACTATGGAAAACTTGATAATTTTTAAGGTTTACAGTACTTTATCAAACCATCCTATAATATCACAGTAATCTAACATTGTTAGATGTTTTAATATTGTATCTAAGTTGTCTAATGCTATAAGTAAAATAAAAGCATATAATATCACATGTCAATATGCATTGCCAATAAAAATATCATATTAAATATGGAATATTTCTGCTTATGATTATTACTATGTACTATATAGTACACCGTGCTTATATGCCTTTTAACTTTCTCAAATTTTGAGAAATGTAAGTTGTTCACAATATCAATTATTAATTATCAGTAAAGTATAGTATTATCAAAATAAAGCTTTAATATGACATATCAATATACTTAGAAAACTGTAAAAAGTGAATAAAAAGTATAATATTAACAATTCCATAATATGCCATATATGTAAATATGCCTTATAAGTACTCTTTCAAAGAAAGTTTAAGTTAGTTAGAAAACAATATCATGTCATTCTACCCTTCATAAGGTGTATTATTAACAAAACGTTCGCATAGTATGCACAATAACAATATATTATAATGTTAAAAATAAACCTTATTAAAATTTTTACTTTTTAAACTGCGAAGATCGTTCTTTCCAACAAGTTTCGCAATTTATAATGTGTGTATTGTATAATATCGAATCTTTATAATATCAGTTCCTTATAAACGCTTTTTCTTACTTAAGAACTTTGCTTTTGTTTAAAGTTCTTAGTGGAAATGAGCTTGAATGCGATAACGATAGCTGAGTAAACTTTTACTGACACAAAGAAGACGTTGTTGTCATAGTTCTTGCAGCTTACAGAACAAGTTTCAGTTCAGAACTTAAATAATATATAGCTTGAACGCTGTTCGAATGCTTCCGCTGCATGTGAAGTGGGGACGAAGAAACATAAGAAGGGAGCAGGGCAGCGCCTCTCTCCCTCTCAAGAAGACTGCGGCACAAGTTATTATAGGTGCGATTCAGTTTCTTTTTCAGCTTTAGCCACACAATAAAAGCACTCTCGTGCCTCGTCGCTGAACTTGACAGATTTAACTTTTTTCAAGTTTCGGAAAACCAAAGTTTCGCTGCTTGCAGCGCTGCCAGCGTCAGCGCAAGTTTGGGCACACGTTAATTTCTGTTTGGAAGCTACACAGATTTTGAAAGTTCTTGTACTGGGAGCTAAAAATCGACAAAGGCTTTAGCAGGGCGATATCTGGCGTGTGTTTTGAAACAGCTGAGCGAGGGTAGTCGCCAGGGCGGAGGCGGGGCAAAGCGATCCGCCATTCGAGCCAGTGTAAGCGTTTATTTTGGCGAGAGCTTAAACAGCTTTTGACACACACACGCAGAAACACACTCAATATAATTATTATAACAATGCGACATCGCGTACGAATCCGTTTCATTTCGAATTTTGTAAAATAAAATAAAAACATTAAAAACAACAAATTTTAAAGCATTTTTTCGGCGACTTTCTTCTTCTCGTTCGACGCTCTTCGTCGTTGAATTCATCGGCAGCAGCGACTTCGTTGTGTCTACAAATTTAGCAGACGGCGATGACGATGACGACGTCGCTCCTCTGCCGACGAAATTGCACAACGCGCATTCGGTGTAGAATTATTGTAATCCCCACCAGGCTGACAAAATCGTGCAGCACGTCGCCGTCGACGTCGCTCTCTGCACTTTGCAGTGCTTTCTGTGTGCGTGCAAGCGAGACAACTAGCTGGCATGGCATGGCAGTGTTACTATTGCTATCCCTGTCGCTCGCTGTGCCGGCAATGCCAAATGATTTTAGTGCAGAAAACACTTTGGGCCTGCTGCTTTTGCTGTGCGCCTCATGAAAAATTCACAAAAAGCCAAAATAGCGCGAACGGAACACGTACAAATCGAAAATCGGACGTTCACAACGTCCCTCGGTCGTTCACGCCGTCCAGTTATGCCGCCTAATTTGAATTTGCAATTGGAAAACGGCACTGTGGCTGCACGGCAACACTGGCAGTTGCAGTGCTCGAATTGTTTTCTATTTTTAGCAGTTTTTACATTGGCAACATTTGCAAAACAGTTGCAGGCAAGTTGCAGTCGCAAAAGTCGTTTTCCAGTTGTAAAGTGAAAGGTAAAAATGTTTTTAATTATTTGAAAAATCCATAAACCCATTAAGTAACTTAGAAACTATAAATTGCATTGTTTGTCGATATATTTCTATATTTAAACTGCATTATTCTGCTGCAGCAATTACATAACAAGCTATGGCGCTACCCGAAGGATTATCCAGCAAAATGAAGACTTTTCAGGTGAGTTAAAACAGTTTTCTACTACATAAGACTCTCTTTTACATACCTACTACCTTTTCCTTGCAGGCTGTCAACGATCTGCCCGTTTTTCTGAAGGGCGGACCCGCTGATAAGGCACTCTTTGGCATTACAGTAGGTCTGTGCGGACTTGGCCTGGTGAGCATCGTGCACATGATCTACACAATGGGCTTCACCAAAAAGAAGGCATAAGAATATCTATTGAAATAGTTTAAAATACTAGTTAATTGTGTTTATTGCAAATAAACGTAATTGGAAAAGTTGAAATGATTTTTGAATTTGCGCGCCTTAATGTGAAATTAATGCAGCCGCCCTGTGCGCCAGTGTTGCCACACAGTTGCATTGTACTGCGGAACAGCTGATTGGCTTGTGCACGTAGCAGGGTGAATGGTTGAACGCACACAAAGCGAACTTTAGGCAAGAAAAACACATTAAAATACACAAGAAATAAAAACACATAAAGCAATGGAGCCAAATGATGAAGTTGTTGAGCGACAGAAACTTGTGCCAAACGATGTGGAGACCGAGGAGGAGGCGAAGTCTGCGCAAACACCTGCCACGCCCGTTGCAGTGCCAAAGATCAATGTAAAGTACACGCCCAGTTCTCTCTGCGCCCACCTCCAACTACTGCTAACTATTGTTAATATATTTCTGTATACTGCAGATCAAGGGCATATCCAGTGGCGAAACCACACGTAGCCGCAACTCTGCATCCTGTTCCATTGAGCGCACCATCTCCGAGAAGGGTCAGGCCCCGAGCCAGGGCGGACAGGGACGAGAAACAACGGCAAAGACAACACTGCAGTATGTGAACGAACGTCGACCACGCCCACACGCCCAGGGCAGCAATGCATCCACAACTGCTGGCGGAGCTGGCGATGAACGTTTCGAGTTCAAGACGCGTCCACGTAAATTGCTAAAAGGTATATTCAATGGGAGGTCAATGTTTAATTATTTCTCTGTGAACGTGCCGCGTTTCAAGGATATTTTCCACTGTTCAGCGGCAGCAGCGTCAGCAGGGGCAGCGTCGCGTATGACGCACTTTTGGCCATATGTTTGTCACACACACACCCGCATTTGCCATAAAGTTGTTATAATTTAAATAATTGAAACTATAAGCCATCCGACAGGCTGGCGCCCGCCATGCCACGCCCATAACTGTACCCGGTGAGCCCGTGGGATTTTTGACGTTTGTCATGCGGCTCTCTCTCTCTGCCCGTCTATAGCGACAGTTGCGATTTGTTTTCCCAAGTGGTTTGTTTAATTTTGTGCGCAGCTCGATTTATTATTGTTATTATATGTAATTATTAATTTGAATTATGCTATGAGGTACTTATAATAGCATAAATTAAGGTATATAGTGGATTCTAAATGTATTCTTGCACGAAAGATCCCACAGTTTAGTGAAAAGTTGTCATAGTTAATGAGGGATATCAATTTGGAATTGTAATTGTTGGTTTACATGAGTTTACTATGAGATTGAAACACTTGTGATTAGCTTGCATTATATAGGGACTAATAGGGTACTTATACTAATTATATTTAGTGTATTCTATATTGGATTGTATTGTATTATTTATTTATTATTTAGTGCATTGTATTCATTGGAAAATATTCCACAGTTGTGTCAAGAGTTTGTCATAGTTAAAAGAGTATAGAAATAGACAAATTTTTTATAGGAGAAAAATTAAGACCTGTTTGTTTAAATAGGAGGAATATAAACTTGGAAAATATAGTATATTTGTATAGTAGTATATAGTATATCAGTCATGAAAATTGCACATTTTTTGTGAGTAAATTAGTCTCTCTATCTTTAACTTTACTTCAACTTCGGTTTTTTATTATCAGAGTAAATTTGGTTTTATTTGTAGAATAAATTAGTTTCTTTTTATGAACTTTACGTTGCCTCAATTTATACATATTATTTTATTTATAGAGTATAGAATTTTCTGTTCCTCATTATATTCTAATTAATACTTAAAGTTTCTGCTAAATGTAAAGCTAACTTAGTTGGAGCGCCTTAAACTTTATTTCTAGCGTGAATTTGTTTTATTTTAAGTTATCCTTTAGCATTACTTTCCTTTAATTTATTTTTTTACTTTTAATTTCCTCTTATTATCTTTGATTTTATTCTTTATTTTCATGATTTAACCCACTGTTATACCCATTCAACTTGATACGCACAGAGGAGCCCAGTGAGCACAGCTTGAATAGCATAACCCTAGTGAGCAGCGAGTGGCTCTCGCCAGATCCCATCAACAGCAACAACAACAACAACGAAAGCACAAAATCGAACAACAACAACAATAATAATAATAACAATAGCAACAACAATAACAAAAGCACAACAAACACGCCGCTCTCACAGCGCCGCAAGCCGCAACTGGTAATGCCACTGCCACCGCCCCTGAATCTGCCTCCTGCTGCTGCTGCTGGCATGGCCAATGCGAGCGTTCATAGCGATAAGTTTGACGATCGTCCAATTAAACATCATTCCTTTGTCTCCGAAGTGCCCGATGTGAAGCATATGGAACGTGCGCTGCTCGGCCTGCTCGACGACTTCCACTCCGGCAAGCTGAAGGCGTTTGGTAAGTGAGAGAGAGAGCAGAGAGCAGAGAAGATAATCCAAACTATATATATATGTTTCTTCTCCCTCGTACAGGCTCTGGCTGCACCATGGATCAAATGACCAAGATACGCGAGCAGCAGGAGAGCCTGGCCAAATTGCATTTTGAACTGGCCGCCGCGGAGGAGGATTCACTGGAGCATGGCAACGAGTTCAATACGAGTCGAGCGCAAGAGAATATGCTACAATTGATGCAGCGCCTGGAACAGCTATCCATTTCAATTGAACAGCTGCAGACAAGTCACACGGGTCTCTGAGATATGGCCAAACTGCAGGCGACACCCTGCGATCGTCTGCTATTGCTCTGATTGGACTCTGTTGGACTTGCCGACTTGTGTACATAATTAAGGCATATATAGAAATTAGGTATAAGCATTTTATAAGCTTCCAAAACCAACCGCATCGATCGACTATATACCATACCCACTATACTATACATCTATAGGGTATATATATTGTATCTAGTTAAGCCGAATTGTGAATTGATTAAGATGAATTGATTAGCGATTTGTTAGCCAAGTTTTAAGTACACATACATGCGTAATGTATTTGTATTTGTCTTTGTAATCTAGCATACATTATGTATTATAGTTAACACACACACACACACACACACTTTGACAGTGCCAATAAGAACTACAGTAGGCACCTACACTAACTACACTAGATCTAGACTACCTTATCCCGCCTGAGCTGGGAAAAGGTTTTCCACTGACAAGCTTGATGAATCCAACAACACTGAGAACTGTTCAATTATTCAATAATTATTCGTTTTGTTACTTGTAGTTACTTTTTGCAATATAAATCGATTAAAAGTTAGCACTTTTATACAACTGAAGTATGCATTTAAACATTAGGAAATGAGTTTTTATAATATCTGTGCGGGTTTGTACATATTTGGGCAAATATATGCTGTAAGGTGAAGCAGTGTGCATATGTATGTATATATGAATGAATGAATGAATCCATATGAATGAAGTATATATTTTCTTATATTTACAGGTTCTATTATAAAATAAATAGTAAAATTAACTTATCTTACCGAGGAATTACCACGAAATTATTATAGTAGTTTTGTCTTATATGTATGTGTATATGGTTTTCCTATTCCCAATCCCAAACTATATATATTTGTTGTAAATGATTTATAGTACAGCTGGGGAAACATCGATGTTTTATATTGAAAACCTCAACAAGCATCGATGTTCCAGCTCCAGCTCTAGTTCAGAATATCCCTGTAAACTTGAAGGAATCTATCTAAATATAATGTAGATGATTAAAATATAACTGCAAGTCTGAAGAAATCTGCCTATATAAAGCATATGAAGCTATACCTTTTTATTGTAATGGTTTTTGTAGCCTTGCATGTTCCAATACAGTCAAGATCTTAAAATACATATGTAGCGAATTATTTCTTAGTGTTTAATATTTACTATAAACCTATTCTATAATTAGTATAGCAAGTTGGAGATAAAGCCATATTAGTATTTTATCATGCTACTACACTTAGCAAGCTTGAGGATTGCAGAGATAACTATAGATCTAATAGTTTAAAATTGTAGGAAATAGGAAATATAGATCTAATATAGATTACAGGCATACCTTTCGATTTAATAGCTATATTTGTAATTCTCAAATGAAACTAGGTAGCAACTAAGCTAGCATCAATATCAATCCTATTAATCCTTAAGGTATCTTGGTATTTTTGTTTCTTGCGGAATCTTGCGGAATTAACGCATCAATATCAATCTGAAATACTGGATATCCTAGTAATCCTTAATATATCATGGTCTATCAGTTACAACTAAACCCTATCCCTATTTGTTTCTTATTGATTTCCGCATTAATATCAATCAGAAATTCGAATGCAACGATAAGTTCTGTTACTCTCATACAATCTCCAAGTAATCCTTTAGTTATCTTGCTATGTCAGTAACAACTGAAGCTATTCCTACATGTTTCTCATTTCTTTTCGGAATCCCGTATCAATAACAATCAGAAATTCAATTATAACGATAAAAATTCGTCTTTGTCCGGCTTTGGCGGCCTTTAAAAAAATGCCCATTTCTTTTAGAATTCCGCTTTGCATGCACACGACGTGCGAATGGATGTGGATGTCGCAGTGGATGTCGCACTGGATGTGGATGTGGATACGTATGTATGTGGGGTTATGGTAATCTCATGAGAAGTTGTGCCCAACCTTCTCTCTGGGCAAGTGCAGCGCGTATATAGGAAATTTGTTTGTTGTGCCTTAATTTGTGCATTTGTATTCAGTTGGTGTGCGTTGTTGCTCCATCTCCTCCCCCTGTCTCTGCTCGTGTCCGATCGTCCAGCTTGACTGTCATCAACTTCGTCATTGTCGTTGGCGTTGGCGTCGCTGTGGTTCTTCTTGTTGTTGTTATTGTTGTTGTTCTCGTATTGTTCTTGTGGAGTTGTATTTTGTTTTGTGATCGGTAAAAGTAATTTGTGGCGAGTTCTTCTTTCTTTTCATGTTCTGTTTAAATCCGGGTTTCAAATAACAAGAATACATGCACTGAGAGAAATTTGTTGCTTGAAAGTGGAAATAAATATACCATATAAATATATTTATATCGAAATTAATTTGGTATGTTATGATTTGTTGGGGATTCATCTGGATTAAAGGAATGTGGAATTGCTGAAATTATTTTATATTTTCTTGCAGATCTGTGCTTTTGTTGTTAAATTTGTAATATAGTTAGCTATGTATGTGTTTTGTATAGTTAGTGTAATTTTCAAATTACTAACAGCTTAATTTTTGTCCTACTTCCACTTTAATTTATGCAGTTCCTTAATTTTAGGCAAGCTATAGCTTCGAAATTTACCACAAAGCCTGCTTTTTATCTTATGCATTCAATGTATTTTGCTAAATTGCAATTCTTTCTTCTTTTTGTACTTTAATTAATCGCAGTCCTCTTTATAAAGTGTAGTTAAGGCTATTAAATTTGGAATATAGTAAGCTATGTATTTTATACTGATGGCTTTCTTTTTACATTTAAAATAGTAAATCTTTAACCCCAAATTTATTACATTTTACAAGTACATTTTATTTAGCTGATCTCTACTGTCAGGAAAGTTATAAATATAAATTTGGCATATAGTTTGCTATATACCTAATGCAGTCAGTGTTCTTTTCAATAATAAAATCTCTCAACTTTTTCTTTAAGTTTATTACAGATCTCTGCTAATGTAAAAACTATAGCTATGCAATTATGTACTTAGCAAGTCCTATATCTTATATATATAATGGTCTTTTCAAATACCAGATACTTTCCGTTTTTTCTTTAAAAATCAACAACCTGCTGTGTTCTTTCTTGCAGTGCATGCTGTCACTTGTTGCCGCTGCCTTTCCTTTCTCAGTTGCGGTCAGAAAACTCAGTTGGTGCCCTAACTACGGTTTCAGTTTCGGCTTAAACCTCAAACCGATGCGGCATTGGGACTCGGGATTGTTGCCAGCTCAAGCTGGAGAGTTGGGGGCGCGCTGGATTGGGATTGGGCTTCGGCTTCGTCTTCGGGTTTGGGTTCTGGTTTGGGTTTGGGGTTCTGCTGCTGCTTAGTTAGCGGTTTGCTGCATTCCAACCTTGTGTCGAACATCATTTGCGTCAAATGAAGAAATAAACGCTTTGGCCGGCGCATCCGCTGTATTGCATACAAAATGCATGGTACGCGCTACCTGGCGGGGCACGCACACACACACATACATATAAACAGACACATACAGAGATACTCGCGACACCCACTCCAACTGCAGTGGCACTTCCATTGTCCGGCGTTCCATCACGCACGCAAGGGTCGCGATCGGGAATGGGAATTTCCGAGCCAAGCCCTAGAAAATGCAACAAGTGCCTGTGCCTGGGGATACCTAGTGAGTGAGGCAGGAGGGAGCAGGGAAGAGGGCCAGGAGAGTTCATCGAATCGAGTGTGTTATGTAAAATGCAAGAAGTCATTAAATATGTGAGCCGCATATCAAATTTCGTTGGAAACGGGCGAGCACCTTTTGGGCTTTGGTCACATGAGAATTTGATGAACTGCCAGCGACAATGTCGTCGTCGTCGTCGTCGTTGCGTCGTCGTCGATACCTGTCTGCGGATCACTTGTTGTTGCCCCCAGTGTACACAGTGGCCTCTTCTCTTGGCCAATTGCCAGTTGCCATTTGATATGCCCGCCACTTGATCAATTTGAACCCTGCCCTGTCCGTGCCCTGCCCTGCCTTGTCCTCTTCAGCTGGCGTTTCAGCAACACTTGCTCTGTGTCAGTCTCTCTCTGTCTCCCTCTCTCTCCATCTGCTCCTGTCTTCAATTAAGTGTGCTTCTTTCCTCCTCCCCTTCTTCATCGCTTAATCCTTTTTGGTATCCGCCCACCCAACACGGCGCAGCTCAGACACAAAGCGACAGCGCCGGGCTCTGACGACGGCTCTGGCTCTTGGCGGAAATTACGTTCCTGATGACAGCGCAAAAAGCGGAAGAGCACGCAGATCTCTGTGAGGCTGCTGGCGACCCAGTGGGACACGGCTTACAGTGGCAGACGTAGAAGACAGAAGTGGAAATATAATAAGTGAAAACTGTGCTGGAATCAGAATTGCAAACGGATTTGGAAATATAAATGGAAACTAAAATAAAGTTGTAGCTGAGTTGGAATCGTAACTATAGCAGTACCATATATAACTGCAAACAAAGATAAAATTTGTAGCCAAAATAGAGAACAAACTGCAAGTTGGAATCAGAAACGGAACTAGAATAGGCATTTTTTCAGTTATGTTATTAGTAATGAAAGGAGAACAGGAAGTAGCACTTGAATGCGTAGAAAATAAATGCTAGAATCAGTGAGAGAACTAGAAACGGCAGCGTTATTGGAACCAGTGTGCAAACAACTGGGAACTTCACGTAAAAACGGAATCAAAACTGCATAAAGCGCTTAAAATAGAATGAAATCTGCACTGAAATCTAAATAAAACCTTTTATCAGTGCTACTATAAACAAAAACTGAAGCAATACTTGAATGAGATACAGTTCTAAGACTAGAACGATACCAGCACTGCCATCTAAATGAAACCATTACTTGAACCAGAAACGGAACCGATAGTCAAATTAGAACTGAATAAAGCTGTAACCGAAATGGAACAAGAAGTTTAACCGTCTTCCTTTTTAGCTTTCATTTACAAAACTAAAATTAAACTAAATAGAATCGAACACATAATAAGCACCAACGTCCAAGCCTAAACTAGGTAAACTAAATAAGTAATTAGTAGTAGAGCACAAGAACTGGAACCAGTAGTTCAAACCTTCTTTCTGCCTTAACATTTTCCCCTGCAAAACTAATGAATTTGCATGCTTTTCAAGCTGAATTCGCACACTCGCAGCACACATTGTTCGCCTCCAACTGGGCTAGCTGAGTGTGCACACCCTTTTGGCAAACCAGCCAACCCTCCCCCTTCATTACACGCCCCCACCCCCTCTCTACGCCGTGGCTGTGCTATCCCGTAACAGGAAGTGCGACAAAATTCAAAACGTACTCTGCAGTCGGGCATCCTGCTGCCTCTGCTGCTGTTGCTGCCACTGCGGAAGCAGGCTGTAAGGCAGGGGGGAGGGCTTGCACAAAGGTGCCGCAACGCGGGAGTGGTGGGGGCGTGGCCAGGTGCAGCTGCTGACTGACAGACAGTCGTTGCTTTCAACTGGGCTGGCATGAATGGCGAGCCAGCTAGCGCACACGGCAAAGTTGACGCTGCTGCGGAAGCGATGCTCGGTGGGAGGTTGGAGCTGGGTAGCTGCCACATAGCGCCGTGCACTGAGCAATGTTATCCCCCACAGACACACACACACACGCACACACAGAGAGAGAGGGCGACGTACTTTATTTCCTGTAAATGTCCTCGAAAATATGAACATTATATCCCGGAAACGGAAGCTGCAGCATTTGCAAGGAAGCGACAGGCAGGCAGGCAAAGGGGGGCGTGGCAAGGCAAACTGGAACTGGGCAGGACATTTGGGCTGCAGGAACTGCCGCAGGGCGCAAAGGCAAAGGCAGCGCAGCGCTGATTAAAGTGGGTAAACAGAACTGAAGCCGTTGCTCGACAGGACTCCTGACTACAACAACAACAACAACAACTGGTACAACTCTGACGTCTTTACATCCTGCAGGAAGTTGCCGAGCAGGCCAAGTGGGCGGGGCCTGCCCTGCACCATCGAGGAAATGACGGAAGCTGCCTCGGCTCCGGTTGCTATGCCAGGAAATCATCGTCGTGGACGTAAATTAAATTCCATGCAAAGTTAATTTTCAATACGCCAAGCAACCCCCTCCCCTCCTCCCTCCACCTCTCTCTTTCAATCGCCCTCTCTCTCTCTTGTTATCCTTGCACTATTTCCGCATCTTGGAAGCAAAAACATTTATGACGATATGAGCAAAACTTTATAACGGAAAGTCTTACGGCAAAAGAGGGCAAAGTGAAAGGAAGAGGAGTGCAGGATGTGCAGGAAGCGAAGGAAGAGAGGAAGTGAGGCAGAGAGAAAGGGCTGCCATTTCCCTGACGGGTTAAGAAAATGCTTTAGCAGATGCTTTAGATATTTATGACTGAGCCAGAAAGAAGTCTTGTCGAAGCAAAGGAATGTGTGGCAGAGACTTGAGCTCATAAGGTTTTTCATTATTTGAGCAGTTCATCAAGTTTTGAGGTTGTTTTAAACTATATTGCATACTTATTGGGGGACAAAGCAGAAGGTCTTAGCCAAAGCAGGTTTAAATTGTATTTGAGTTAGAAAACTATTGATGAAGTAAAACTGGTTACTATTGCATCCATAATATGACAAATATTTCATTATTAAATCGAACTAATTCTCTTTCTCTAACACATTAAAGGATTGTAAGGAGAAATTTAAACTCAAATGAGTCTTTACGACTTGAAGAGTTCACGAGGTCTTTGGAAACATACAAAAACTACTTTACATAGTCAATTTCGATAAAGTTAACGTAATGCGTGTTAAAATTGAGTTTGAGTAGAGATATTATTAAAGTATTTAGTTGATTATGTTCAGTAATTATATGAGTTAGTTCTTTCTTACTTTCTCTTTATCATCAAAGGAAATTTAGCAGGAAGCGGAATTTAAAAGAGTTTCCTTTACTTCAGGAGATTTTTAAGTCTTTGGGAGTATTTGGAACTGTTCTTAAATTTGATACATACGAGAATTATATTTATTTCTTTTAGAGTTATATTTATTTGCTGCCTTTTCTGAATATGCGTACTTCAAGAAAATGTAAATAATTGAAATTGTCCAATTGGGTTTTAAGCAATTTTGTAGAACAAAGAAGTAAATAAGTTAAGAACTACATGAACTAGTTTTTAAAAAAATCGTGATACAATTAAGTTTAAGCTAGGATATTGTTTGAATATTTTTATATTTAACTAGTTGCACTAGAAAAAGAAGCAAGCTTAAAGTTTCCGATTGGTTTCTTATCACTTTTAATCAGTGCTAATTCCCAAATATGAAGAATACTTCAAAAACTATACGAACTAGTTCCTTTTCCCTCTCTCTCTCTTTTATTTCACTAACTCTACGCAACTGAATGTTCCTTGAGCGTAGCTTAGCTCCAGCAATGCTCATTCTCATATGTAATTACATGAGATCCCAAAAGGTTTTCGTGTAATTTAGCTCCCCCGTCCCCCGTCTTCCCCCCTTAACTTCAACTGTTTCATGCGGTCATTAAGATTAATGTGAATGCGTCTACAGAAATTCTTTGGGCGCGAAGACGCAACTCGAGTGCGAGTACGTTAGTTGTGTGTATGCATGTGTATTTATATGTGTGTGGTGTATGTATGTGTGTCTGTATGTGTATCTGTCTCTCTCTGTGTCTGCGTGTGTGTGTAATTTGGCCCAATCTTTTGGCTTCAACATTCAATGCGGCTTCGTAGAACGCAACTTCAATCAGAACCGTTGGAAATGGTTGGATCGGGCAAAGTACCGCTAGACAGTAGACCATAAACAGTGCCGTCTAGTGCTCATCATCATCAGCCACAGCATCGTCCTCCTCTCTCTCTCTCATATTGGCAAATGGCAAAACAATAAACGAATCTCCCGCCCGGACCTGAAGTCCGCGAGATTACGTGAAAGGTGAAAGTTGCGTCGTCGTCGTCTCTGCGTTGAGAACCGCAAAACATGCGAACCAAAAGCAGGAAACACTGCAACAGAGAGCAGTGCAGGGAAGAGTGAGGGGAAGGGAGGGAGAGAGGGAGCCTGCAGGTCAGTCAATTGGTGAGAAATCAAAGCGAAGCGAACCGAACCGGACTCCACCTGTCATCGGTCGAACCTCATCGGCATCGGCACGCTGCACTGAGATTTCCGTATGCGAAATCTGGAATACTGGCACAGTAGCTGCTCTGACCGTCCCCCCTTTCACACTCCCGCTCCCCATCCTTGCTCTTGTACTGCCTCTGCAGCTCCTCTGCCACTCCCCATTTGGTGCATGCCGCCTTTTATGGCGCATGCGCGAACGTTACCATCGTTCGACCCACTGTCCAAGTCGCTGACTACAGTCAGGGGCGTAGAACCGCAGGGGTGACATTGTATATGATTACCTTGATAAAAGGAAATTAATCTTTTAGTTATTATATATAATTTATGTATTAAATATAGTAACAAATTGATTATTTTATTAAATTAATAATATTTTTTAACCATCTGATTTGTTGTTTGGAAATACAATATTTATAACCAGTAAGAAAAATGCGATTGTGGGATACCCTTCGACCTATGTTCCGTTATAGTTTAATTTTTTAAATACATACACATTTCGTAAAATTAAATAATTATTCACGACAGATGGCGCTAGAATTCGCATGCCTCTCTTGTTAGCTGACACAAGCACTTGGTGCTAAGCTCATACTATTTTGAATAATTTCTGTGTTTATTGTCCGATCAAATTACTACGTAGATATTTCATTCAGCTTAGTATATGTTAAGGCCATAAAGTTGTATCTTTTATACAGCGCTTACAAATTGAGTTCAAAAATTAAATAATTGATTTGCTGGGGCGGTGGGCGTGGCACCTAACATTTGAAATAAACTTGATCAGCGTATAGTATACAGAAGTCTTCCTGCCAAATTTGGTAACTCTAGCTTTTATAATAGCTGAGATCAGTGACAGACAGATAGACAGACGTTCACAAAGACAGACAGACAGATAGACAGACATACAAACAAACAGACAGACAAAGCTCAATCGACTCGGCTAGTGATCCTATGCAAGAGTATATATACTTTGTTGGGTTTGCCACGCCTCCTTCTGCCTGTTACATACATTCAATGGTTGAAGGGTATAAAAATAACAAATATACTACATTACTATTTAAACTAAATTATCATAATATAAATATGCCAAGTATTATTTGGTATTATATGTTTAGTATTATTACAGTATTCTGTTAATGTTTTATCTTTACAGCTCTGTAACATCCCCCTGTTAACTACGTCACTGGCAACAGGTTGGCAAGCACGAGACAAGCGCCAGTTGAGCGGGTAAGCAGCAGGTAATGCTGAGGGGAGGCAGTGAGGTTCCTGTGGGGAGGTAACCACTACGACGCGCTTGCAGTAGCAGTAGCAACAGCAGAAGCAGCAGCAACAGCAGCAACTGCAGCAACAGCAGCAGCTCACAGCGCATTGTGCATTACCGCATTGCAAACCTGAATTCTTCTGGTCTTCTTTCTCAGCGCGCTTTTCTTCGCTCGCTCTTTTTTTTGGCATTACAATTCCGGATGCTGTGGCCTCGCTCCCTCTCTACCTCTCTTTCTTTTCTTTTCCTACTCCTCTTTCTCTCTCTTTTAATAGATTATGAATGTAAGTCAGTGGGTGTCGGCGAAGTTGTTTTAGCTGCTGCTGTTGCTGTTGCCGTTGCTGGTGTCGATGTCTTTGGCTTTGTCTCCATCTCTCCATCTTTCCATCTTTAACTTTGTCTTCGTCTGCGTCTACATCTTGCTCTGCCTTCGGTTTCGGGTAGCCAAAGTCGTCGGCTTCGTCGTCGTCGTCTGGCGCGTCATTAGACGGTAGCGTGTTTGTAACACTTTTTGAGCCCCCAACTTCCCCCGGCAGAGAGAGGGAGGTCTGTGGGGTAGCCGGCGACTGGGTCTTGCCACTCTCTCGAGGCTGTCTGCAGTGTGTGTGTGTGTGTGTGCGTGTGTGTTTGTGAATGTTTGTTGTGCGCTCGAGGAAGTTATATAATCAGCCTCGATCAATTTATAACTGTTATGAGCGACTCGCTTGAAAGTTAATAACCAAAAGCTTCGGCCTCGGATTATGCATGTCTCCCTCTCGCTCTCTCACTCACTCCCTCTCACTGTCCCTCCCTCATGCTCTGGTCTGCCTCGTTGTGTGGGCGACTGATCGTGTAACTGATCCGTTCGAGTGCATATGGTGTCTCAGGTGAGAGCCTTTAATGCTTCCTCATTAATTTATTGAACGGTATTTTTGGGGATTGAACACCGGATAGGATTAAGAGAGAGAGGGAGAGAGAGAGGGAGGCAGGTAAGGGCAGAGGGGACTAGAGTTCATGATCTCTGTGAGAAAATAAGCGAGCATAAATCTGTTGAGAATTTGAAAGAGTTGTAACAATTTGTTTAAGCAAATTGAAGGAGGACGGATTTAAAAGTGATCGTGAGCGTATTGGCAAGTGTCGTATGAACGATCAGTTCAGGCAAACAACCCTTTGGGGATAATAAGATCAGTCAAAATGAAATGACATCTACTCAACCAAACAATCTTGGCAACTTTTGAATATGAGATCAGTTTTTGACGGTTGTAAGATCAGTAAGGATTAGGTACTTTTTCTGTGGAGCAACTGATTGTCATGCTCTTGTGCTTTCAATAACACTACAAGGTTAAGTAAAAATGAAAAAGAGGTACTTTAATTCAAATGAAAGTGGGGTAGACAAAAATCAGTTAAGAAGAAGTTCCACTAAAGATCAGTTTGGGGACCAGTAAGACTATTAAGTTTAGCTGTGAATAAAGTAATCTTTGTGTGGAAAAGCGAATATTGTAGACGATCTCTGTTCTCCAGGTTAGATCAGCTTCCATTCGATCTTCTAACAATTTTAGGGTAGAAATTGGTGTAGAAAGATGAGTTAAGAAGATGTTCTACTACAGATCTGTGAGGAGATCAATAAGACAAATAAGTATAGCTGCAAATCAAGTCTTCTCTGTGTGGAAAAGCGAATATTATAGACGATCTCTGTTCTCCAGTTTAGATCAGCTTCCGTTCGATCTTCTAACAACTTAATTATTAGTTCAGTCCAACATAAGTGTGAATACGTAATGCCAGCAAAAAGGATCTACATCTGTTGTGTGAATTTTCTACTCAAAAGCAGACACCGATAAAGGAAAACACAGATGGAGTGAACAATATGTCGAGTTGTAGTCGTAAAAAGTCGAGTTTTATATGCGTTTTTCATGGCATTTCCTTTGTCACTTGACTAACGCTGAGGACGAGGATAACTTCCTTTCAACGCTCTGCTGGAAACACTTAAGAAGCAGTGTGCACTGCTGTTGCCCATTTCCCAGGCCCAAAAGACGAACCTGCCACCTTGTCCCGCTCCCTCTTCTAGTCTACCGTCTTCCCGTCTTCCTTCCCTCAAGTCGCGTCCCATGGCGTAATTAATTACACAGCATTTTCATTTTCAAGTGCGCCATAGCACAGTCGACTCACTTGTCCTTTTCCCGTTACCCTCTCTCTCTGTCTCTCCCTCTCTTTCCCTCTCTTCTCCCTCTGTCTCCCTCTCTCTGTCTATTTCTACGCTTCAAAACGTTCAATCTTCGGGCTCGTCATCTTTTATCTGGCTGTTGTTCTGGTTTTAAACGTTTTCCAGGAAAAGCAGCAGCCAATGGCAAAGATCGACAGCAAGAGACGAAGACAAAGATCGAGACCCGAAGAGAGAGAGAGAGAGAGAGGGAAGAGGAGGCAGCTTGAGATGGCGAGATCTGCTTGTCGTAGAGCCTTCAGAGCGGATGTGGCGCACATTTTCCAAGCTATGCAGCTATTGCATGTCTGTGTGTGTGTCTGTGTGTGTCGATCTACGACTTAACCTCGAGCGATCCTCTCCCTCTCTCCTGCTCTTTTTCCCTCTGCTGCACGACCTGCCTGCTCGTTGATATTTAATTGATAAAATTTCACATTCCACACGTTGCAAGAAGCCAAAGCAGAGACACGCCGCACCGCATTGCACACGAGGGACGCACACTTTGTTTATCCTGCCCTTGAGTAGCGAGCAGGGATCGACAGTCTGCACAGTGGAATGGAAAGTATATATCTATATATAAATTCATATACATATATAAATGATTTAGGATACGAAAATATTTTAAAATGGAATAACAATAAAACATAAATTTAAATAAGTGTTTAATAGATTCCAAACTGAGAATATTGTACAAGTAATCATATTCAAATTATATAAATTCAATTAGCAAATATTTAAATATGGAAATTAATAGAAACTTAAAATTATTTCATTATTTAAATTTCCTTTTTCGAGTGAAGTTCACTTTAAATAAGTTGTAGAAATAATCAAAATTTGAAAATGAGTAAGACAATTTATAAGCAACGTTTAAGAAATAATTTTAAAGAGTTACTGATTTCCAAGCCGCTCCCTGCAAAGTATGCAACACATAGAGGTTCTATATTTAAGAAATCGAGCACACTCGTGGTTGTTAATTATAAATTTAAGCATAGATTCCTAATACATTTGTAATGTCAATTAATGAAGAAATAATTTGTTAACCTTTTTTATAATATTTATAAATCAAAAATAAATAAAATTCTCACCAAATTTGAAAAATGTTCAATAAATTGTTGTCAAATTAAAACTTATATCTTTTTGTTTTTAAGATATAGTTTATATTTATTTATTAAATTCTAAACGGCAAACAAACTTTATAACTTAATTGATCAGTAAAAGATTACTTGACTTCTTCTGCAACAAATTCATTAAACAAATGCATTATTATCAAACAGAATTCAACAATTTGCTCTACTGTTTACTTGCCACATAATGAATCTCAGTTGCACAACGCGCACATACACACATACACACTTGCAGCATGTAATACGAAACCTTTCACCGGCATTTTAATGTTCTCCTGTTTCCCCTTGCCAGCTCGTCTACCCTCCCTTCTCACTACATTCTTTCCCCCCACTCCGCAGCCACAACTGTCGCCTGTGGCATGCAACCTGCTCGCACTTGCTCGGCTCGACAACGATCGGTGGTCGGCACGGCTGATCTACCAACAACGATCGATCGCCTTTGCAACCCCTAAGTGCAGGCGGTTTTGTCGGTTCCGCTTCGCTGCGTCTTCGTTGTTTCTCTTTCCTCTTTCCTCGTTCTCGTTTTTCGGGCGCTAAATTAGAACACGAAGAAATCTGAAATTCTGCTCGGTCCCAGAGGCACGATATAATCCCCGAACGATCGATTTGTAGGCGATGTTCGATCGCTTCTCCAGGTTGTTGCTGTTGTTGCCTTTTGTTTGTCGCTTGAGTGCGCCCTTCACGGGCATCGCTCTGGTTTCCCACGGTTTCTTCTTTCCTTTCGTCTCGACTGCACATTGTTGTACAATCGTATCCTGCACACACACACACGCACACACATACGGAACACACCTCAAGCTGATCCCGAGCTGAACTGTCAAAAAGATCCTTTTGGCGGCAAAAATCGTACAATTAGTTATTGTTGCAGTGTGCGGGGGAGGAGAAGGAGGGGGAAGTATGTGCAACAATTAGTGTAACCAGGATCTGCACTTAATATCCTCGAACCGATTTCAATCTAATTGCATTTCATGCTGCAATAGGCGTTGATAATGCAAACTGGAATATCATTTCATTTATTCATTCTCTCCTCTCTCTGCCTTTCCCATTCTCCTTCTTCCTACTCTTCCTCTCTATCTCTCTCTCTGTGTTGCGGAGGCGGGCTGCATTGTGTTCTGCTTGAAATTTCATCGGCTTCTGGGCTGATCCACAGACTAATTCCCTTGCCAGCCCCTCCGAATGAGTTGAAGATAATTATGAAATAATTTACTTCGAGTATTTTTCTATTCTTCTTCTTGTAATTATCTTTTCTGCATGTAATTTATACATAATTATTAATATTATTGAAACAGTTTGGGAACGTAATGAGAGTGCGAGTAAGTTGTTCATGTGTGTAAATGTATATGAGTGTAAATGTGTATGCGTTGGTCTGTAATGTTAATTAGCATAAGAGTAATTAAGCTGTTCTGATCTGTAATGTCAATTAGCATAAGAGTAAATCAGCTGTTCTGGTAAAGCATAATGTACTGTTAAATAACATAATTAAGTTACTTGTCATGGAATGTCAAAAAGAAAAAAAAGTGCACAAAGCACAAGCTCATTAAATAATAAATACAGTATGTAACAAACACTACACATATGTATGTATGTACATAACATTAACATGTACATATGAGTAAAAAGTTACATGACTCACTGTATATATAATTAAATAAACAAATACAGTTTGCTATTAACAATTATAATTATAAAAGATTTTCTTGCACATTCTGTAATTATTTCTATAATAACCATATGTATAATAATTAAATATGTATATGTTTGCAACATTCCTGGAAGTAATTGATTCTAGTTGCTGATCCCTTAAAAAGAGGAACACTTGAAGAACTTCTACATTATTTAAGTTACTGCAGATCTAATTCCTTTTGAAGTTACCAAAGACCTTCTTCTTTTAACAAGTTACTCAGCATCTTCTTCTATTTTCGTAGTTTTTAATTAAATTTTACAAATTATTCGATATCTTTTAAGTGCATTCTCTGGATAAGATTTCTCTGGACTTGGCAACAAGTCTTTATCTCTATTTGTGTATCTCTCTCTCTGTCTTTCCCACTCGATTGCAATTCTATCGATCGCCACTCCAGACAAACTGGGAACTCAAGTGCCTTGTACTATTAAGACCTGCCATCATCTTTCCCCACCTCACCCCTTCCACTTCCTCTCTCTGTCGCCCCTCACTGTGCCACGCATTTTAGTGCTAATAATTTGCGCGATTGGCAAATGACCAAAAAGTGTAGAGGCGTCTGGAAGACTTCCGCATCGGGATACTCTCGCCACTTTCGCCGGGGCCGGGCGACACTATTAATAGCGCCTCGACTCGTACAGTGTACTGTGTGTGTGTATATATATAGGGCAGGGGATTCGCAGGGCGTACTACGAAGCGAAATCGGTTTGTGTCTGGCATGTTTGCATACCCATTGTGAGTGTTTAAAAGAGGGTATATTGCAATTATGGCAAATGTGATTAGTTTTTCTGTGTTGAGAACTAAAGGGTGATTTTTTGGCAACACTAGTTTAAACAGTTTGGTCTATAATTTAACCATGAACGAACAATGCTTGCAAATTATTCAATGAGAGTTGAGTCGGTCAACATTTTATTTCACGTTCGGCACCAGTCAATTGGACGCCTAGATCGTGCGATGTAACGACTTTACACAACTTTCTTGTAGGGATATATGTTAAATCCAATGTCCGCTTCAATTGAAGCATTGGAGGACAACATTTTAAGCATTTAAAGGTGAGATAAGCGAATGGAACCATTTAGAGCGAATTTACGGTCAACATTTGTATGAAATAATCTTCAAATATTAAATTATATGAACCTTACTATCGATTCAAATAAAGATATCATTCATTTATCTGCATTGTATGTGTTTTTTTTTAACTTTTCTTTACCTTTAAAAAAATCAACCTTCACAAGAGCGAGTGTTGCCGACTCTAGAGTGGTCATATCTGGTCACACTCCAAGTAAAACAAACAAAAGTTAGTTACATTATAAAGATTTGTCACATTTGGTGTCCAATAAGAAGCTGATCTATGCACAGCAATCAGAGAGTTATGCAGCAAACAAAGAGACAAAAGTTTTCGACAACCTTTTGCAGGGTATCTAGCAGTCAGTGGGCTCAGTATGTAAGCAGCTTTCTCTGTTCTCTGGACATTGTATGGGTTAGAATCTATTTTAATGCATTATCTGCACTTGGGCATCGAACTTGCGACGGGCCGTGCCACATGCCACCAGCGCAACAGATTGACGGCGGCAGGTTGCAACTTGCACGTTGCACGGCGCAAAAATACGCGCCAAGCGAAATTCTTAAGAAACTCAGCGCTGTTGTTGTTGTTGATACTGCTGCGTCATCTGCCACCTACGACCTACAACGGCCACGCCCACACGAGCTCAAGTGACGCCCACACTGCGCTGAAATTGTTGCTGATCGCAGCGAAAAATATGTTGATTGGCTCAATTGGACGACTATTTGAACTCTGAACTGGCGACAATCCTTCTCACTGCGCACTCTCTCTCCCTCTCTTTGCTCTCTTTGCTTGTGACTACGCACCATGACAACTACAACTACTAATTTGGGGCAAAGAGAGTTAACGACAGAGAGAGGGAGGGAAGGTGAGTGAGGGCAAACGACGTCGTTGCGATCGCCGTCGCTTTTATGGGCATTTGACTTCAAATGTCAACGATGTTTAGGGAAACTGGTTAACGAACTTACAACAACAACAAACTGAAATAAAATCGAAACAACAACAACGACGACGTCAAGCGGATGCAGCAGCGCAGCGCAACTGAGCGCATCTTTTGACTCTTTACGGTAACCTGTCGTCGCCCTCCCTCTCTCGATCCCCTCTCTCTGTTACTCCTTTACTACGCTCTCAGTGTTGCCGTCGTTAATTTATGTAGGAAAGCACAAAAAAAAGAGTTGCCAAGACTCGCCAAGCGGAAATGTCGCGCTGCACCTCGTCGAGTTGACTGGGTAATTAAAGATTGCTCGACTGGTTTCTCAGACTCATAAATTTCCCTAGCATAGACATCCGTTTATAGTCCAATAATAATAATAATAATAATAATATAAACTGAGCAGTTATCGTAATCGAAACGCATCTTCTACTACCATTGGATCATCGATAAGCGATTGTCTCAACTGATTAACAAGTCAATCGACGGTGCCTACGCGCGTCACCCACACGGCAAAATAAACAGATCGTGAAACATTTTACGAGTTTCCAATCTAAACAAAATCAAATTAACATATTGTACATATCTCTATGCATATACAAAGCCTGCGCTATATAAATAGCTTAGTTTAACTTTCGTTTATTAATTTGTTGCAAATCATTTTTCGCCTATTCTTGCCTTATCTCCCCACATCGATCACCTGCTGAAAATGTACCAAAAATAATCTTGAAATCAGTTTGGTTTTATAACCTCACATAAAATAGAAAGAAATATACCAAGTATAATAAAAGGAAATAAATAAACAGCGTGCAAATATTCGGAAGAAATATTATGTGCAAGAGAATAAGAATAGCACAATAAAATAATAAATTATAATTTTTCTTAATATGCTGCTCTGCACAAGAGAGAGAGAGAGCGAAAGCGAACGACAGAGATTGTATGTTAACTACGCTCTCTTGTCTTATGCACTCTTAAGACTTGCTCTCTCCCACACTCAATATTTCTCTCGCGCGGTGCTACTGCGCATGCTCTCTCTCGTGCTGCGGTCGCTGTCTCAGTTATCGTCGTCTGCTTTGTTTATTTCTTACTCGCATGTTTTCGGTCAAAACGTAAGAAACTTTCGTGGTGAGCGGACGTGTGTCGCTGCGGAAAGAAAGAAAGAAAAGAAAAACTAGTTGAAAATTTGTTGTACAATTATTACAATAATAAATACCGAATTGTAATTGTGCAAAAATATTGTTTAAATAATTTTAAAAAATACTCGCGCGCTCTCCTCCTTAACATAAACAAAACAAAACAGCAACAACAACAACAATTTACGAGCGCAAATCAAATCATAACAGAACAGAGAAAGAAGCAGCAGCATCTGTAAAGCCGACGCGGAGAAGAGAAGAAGAAGCAACAATCAAAGCATAGAGAATAGCTAAATAACTGTGTGTTGTGGTCGTTCTCAAAATACCAACGAAATAAACAAAAATTAAGGCGAACGGAGCGCAACGAAAACACACGAAAAGAAAAAAGAGAAATACAACAACAAGAAGCACAAGTACAAGTAGTGTGTAAGCAAACGCGTCGATGTGTGTGTGTGCGGAAAAAGGAAGCAGATATTATTATTATTTCTCTTCTGTTGTGTGTTTTCTACTTGTAACGTAAAGTGAAACGTGGGTGAAAAGGGCTGAAAGCTAAACAAGAAACAAGAACAACACAACACAAGTGCATCGTGTGTGTTGTGCCGCGCATCTGTGTGGGTGTGTATGTGTGAGTGAGTGAGTGCAGGAACAGACGGAAGTACTTTAAGCTCTTCCTCCTCCATTCTCCTTTGGCGCTGACATTCGCTTGCAATGGCAAATAAGAGAAATCACACAAAACAAATTTAAAGCAAAACGGAACACGCCAACAACAACAACGACGCGGTCAGCGAGCACAGGATTAACAAACCAACAACAAAAAACATCTTAACGACCGGTCCCCGTCGCTGCCCGCCCCTTTCAAAGTCCACTCCACAATGGCCACTTGACGCGTCGCAGTAGCAGCGGACAACGCGTCGTCGTAACAGAGAACCAGGAAATCAGTAGCAGCAGCAGCAACAGCAACAAAGTGCATGCATTACGTTGCGTGACGGTACACGCTACGCTTGTTACGTTACGTAGTAGTAGTGCTGCAGTTGTAGTTAAAGCGCTGAGCAAGAAACACAATAATCATAGCCACAACAACAACAACAGAATCGAAACAACGTCGCGTATTCTGGATCTGGACAATATATCCGCTTCCGCGTTGCTCGCGCTGTCGCGCTAAAAAGCTTAAAGCTTAAAGAACGACAAACAGACAACGAGTATTACAACAACAGCAACGACGAACTACGTCACGGCGCACAGTGGAGCAGAAGCAGACAGGTAAGCAGCAAAAACAAAATACAAACAAATCGATTTAAATTATTTGTTTAAATTTTTTTAACTTTGGGGAAAAAAAGAAAGAAATATTTTCTTCTTTTGACTTTGCATTGTTTCCTTTATTATATATTTTTTGTTTTGATTACGAAGCTGCTTAAAAATATAATACATTTTCACAAAAGACAGATTTTTTAAATTATTTTGCATTCAATTTTCTGTTTTCATTACAAAGCTAATGGATAATATAATATGAGAAATATTCTTTCTTCTTCTGACTTTGTATTCTTTTTAGCACATTTCATCTGATTTAATTACAAATCTGCTGAACATGTTATTTCATTTTGTCATTACTGACCTTCTCGAGCAGCTTTGTATGTTTCTCTTCATATCGCACTTAATACAAAACCTAAATCTGTTAACTACACACAGATACAGATACAGACGCACACACGTTTAAGAAAGTTGATAAATGTTAACGTTTATCTTTGGGAATCATCGTATACGGTGAGGTACAATTCGTGGTTTTATTGTTTCTGTCATGTTCTGACATTCTGTACTAAAAATGTACAACGTTTTCCTACTTTTTGTTGTTTCTCTTGAGTTTATCAAAGTTAAGTTGAGATGTAGATGAGGTCAACAAATTATAATACCCTAGACCAAAAGATAAAAACCACTTTACAGCATTAGGGCTTATCCATATCTCTCTTTCTCACTTGTGTGTGTGTCTATTTCTGGATTGAGGAAAGCTCAAGTGAGTAATAAATCTAAAAAGTGACAAAAAAGATTTATAAATAAACTTGAAACACATTCAGAGAATATTTTCAGCTTGTTTTTTGCATGTAGCATGGTAAACGAAAGAAATAATGATAAATTGAAATGTTTGAAATCAATTAAGTTTTATGCTGATAATATCAATGCATAACCTAGAAAATCTTTGTAGAATTTGTGTAAAACTTGAAGCCTAACTGTTTTTTTTTTTTTGTTGTTGCCCGTTGCATCATCATGAGGGAGTGGGGGCGTCTACCATCTCTAGCCCGCCCCGCTCCTCTTGACTGGTACTGTTAATTACAAATTACCCATCCGTACAAAATGTGTTGAACTGTATCGAAGGCAATCACTCGAGACTTGAGACTGGAGACTTGAGTCGAATCGGTCTTCTTCTCTTCTCTTTCTTTCTTTCTTTTTGGTGTGGTCTGTGCTCTGGTCTGGGGCTTGGTTCGACGAGTCTCTTGTTGCATGCACTTTTTCTATGGAAGTGAAACAAAAGCGGAGCGCGTTAAGCTCCAATTGGGTTGCCCGTTGCTGTTGCTGCTTCTGCTGCTGCTGTTCAAGCGCACGTCAGCGAAATCTTATCGCGCAGTGAGCAAAAAAAAAGAAAAAAAAATACGCCAGAATTGTGTTTATTTGTTCGCCTGTTGCCGCTGTTGACGTTGACGTTGACGTCGCAGTCGCAGTCAGCGTCGACGTTTTAGTTGTCGCCGCAACTGAAACGAATCGGCTAACAGTTCCTGCTTCTGGTTTAGCAACACACACACACAGACATGCAGGCACACACAGACAGAGAGAAACAGCAAATGCTAAAAGCACTCTGGGTGGCGTAAGGAAACCATCGGCAGCACACCTGATCAAGCTGATCGCTCCATCTCCCTCGGACGCCCACTGTGCCTCCCTTTACGTAGAGAGAGCAGAGATTTCCGTCGATAAATTTGATTTTATTATAGTATATACACACACTGCACAGACACACACACATCTACACACAATTTTAAATATTTATTTAACATGTTCGGGGGCTCTTCAATTAGCGAAATCCGAAACAAATCGTAGAAATATGTCGACACACACACACACACACAGACATCTTTCCAACTGAAGTTGCGATTTGTATGCATAGAGACAGAGAGGAGAGGGTGAGAAACAGAGAGAGAGCCGTTAACTTTCCTGGTTCTGTCTGTCTGTTTGTCAGTGCGTCGTCTGTGGGGCCAGCGTAAATACAATAAATTAAATTCACTTCCGCATTGCTCCACAAACGACGTAACGGGTGAGTGTGTGGCAACGTCAACGTAAGAGACGTGCGCGTCGTAAGAGCAAAGAGAGCATATAATATGTATGAGTACAGCAGCAAATATCGTAAGAGAGCGAAGGCGACGATCTGTCGGGTCAGCAGCATGGGCAATTGGGGAAACTCACACACACTCATGCACATAGACATATTTTTATGTCTCAGGGAGGGAACAACAGCAGCAGGTAAAAGGAGGCAAAGTCAGCAGCCGCCTAATGTAAGAAAGAGCAAGAACATGTAAAGTAGCAAAGCAATGTATATTACATTGTTGTTGTCGATCCAAGTATGAAGGGCTTAAGGCGCTCTCTCTCGGTCTTGCTCTCTTTGGCGCTTGACTCTCTGCACTGTCTTCTGCTATGCACAATTTATTGCACTCTTTGAGTCACAGATTCGTGCAAAGTGCATTGAGAATGATTTGTATTTGCTGCGCTGCTGGCGTCGCTGTCGTCGTCGCAGTTGTAGTTGCTGCTACTTTTGCTTAAGCTGTTGTTGCTATTGCTGTTGTTGTTGTTGCTGTTGCTTTTGCTGCTGTGTTTCTGCTGACGCCGATGACTTTTAGTTGTTTAAACTTGCATGCGGAAGTAGCGCACATAGCGCAATTGCAATTGCCAGCATTGTTTGTTGTTGTTGCTGCTTGCGTTTCTTTGCTGCGTGTTGTTATCGTCGTTTGTGTATCGATGTGTGTCTGTGTGTGTGTGCTATATTGATGTTTTGCAATGCACACACGCGTATTGTGTGAACATCATGCGCTATAACACACGCTCCCCACCTTCCCTTGCTCTGTCTGTGTCTCAAAGCCCGCATCGCATCGCGTCTTGGCATTATTGCAGCCATTTGTGCAGCAACAACAACTGCAACAACGACCCATTTTATAGTGCACAAAAATCACACACTAACCTGAATTTGCCATAAATGTTTAGCGGCCTCTCACAGCAGCAGCCAGCCTCCCCTTATGTTGCGATGTCTTCAATTCACCGAAGAAAGCAAGGCGAGTTTGCCTGTGTGTGTGTGTTGCTGTGGTAACGGGGCAAGCCTTAATCGCCTATCGCCTGTTATCTTTCATCTTGCTCTTACCTGATCGTGCGAAACTCTTTCAGTCCGCACCTTCTGCTGGCATAACTCTGCCCCCCTCCCCCTCATTAAATAGGCAATTGGCGTATAATAAAGACAACGATATAAGCCCAGCAATACAACGCACGTCTTATCTTATCCCTATCTATATACATATCTCACTCAGTGTAGAGTAATTCTAGCAAATTTCGATGATAAAATCATTACATGCCATAATAGTTGCGTATTATCGCAACTATCTATCGATATTATTTTATTTGTATATGACAAGTCTGGTATTTAAGCGCTGTATAGTGAGTATATGATAGTCGAGCACACCTACACCCATGCCCATTGCTACTTCCGCTACGCTTATAACTCTGATTCTATTTTGTCCATTAAGCACCTTATATAGTGTAGTAGGCTGGCAGAGGGTCACACTGTTAAGCCTATGTAAAGTAACATTAAGAGAGAGAGGCATTCTGTGTTAGCGTGTCGAATAAAGAGGAAGTACTGCAACGTCGTGTATGAATTAATTTAGTGCGTAATCAGTTTCAACTTATTACACAGTGACATCACTTACAATACCCTGTTTTTTGTTGCTGTTGCTCATTGTTGCATTATAACATCTTGATATGCCTAGCAAAACCGCAAATACATTTCCCAGGCAGCAGCAGCGACGTTGACTGAGACAGAGACTGAGGCCGGCTCTGGGCACTGTTGCTATGTTCGAAGGCAGGCAGAAAAAAAGTAACCTGTTGTGTGAATTATGTTACGACGAACGTAACGTGTTTCAAAATATAGGAAGTCTTGCTTGACTTATACCGCCGACACAACAACAACTACAACAATAACAACAAACAGCAACAACAACAGCAACAACAAACAGCGAGAAACTGCAACAACGGCAACAAACTTAAATGGCTTTTGGGGCTCAGCTTTAACGGTGTCTACAACTCCACGCTGTTGTTGTTGTTGTCTATTATCTAACTGCGCGCGCCAAAGAGAAAGAAAGAAACAAGCAAAGAAACTGGCAACAACAACAGTAGCAACAAAAGAGCAACAAAAATGCGCCACATTTGCCATTTTCTTGTGGCACATTTTCAGTTTTCCTTTTGGCAAGCTTAGCTGTTGTTGTCATTGTTGTTGTGGCACACATACGAAGGAGTTGCAGCGATCTCTATAGGGAAGTAAGAGAAGCACATAGCAAGAGGGGGTAAAGAGAGAGAGGAGGGTCGAGGAGTGTAAGCTGGCTAGGCCGAAGTGGAGTAGAGTAATGTTTGTTGTTTTTTGTTGTTGTTGTTGTCGATGCAACACAATTAGGTAATTTTCTTTCTTCTATACCCAATTGAACTGGACAAGCGACGGTGGGTGGATTGCAAGAGGAAATGGAGAGAGAGAGGGGGAGAAGTGGAGGCAGGGTAGCAGGTATATGCCGGCTTGTATTGCAGTTTTGGGTGAGGCAAGGTAGCGTCGTCGTTGCAATGTTGCGTGGTTGAACGTAACATTTTTTTTTTCAATGTATCTTGGTTGGTGCGAAGGGGAGGGGAGTGGAGTGTAGAGAGAGACATGTCGTAATGCGCATAAAGGAAGTTGACTTGGCTTGCATACATAGTTGTGTAAAGTGCAGCAAGAGAGAGAGAGGGAGAAAGGGAGAGAGAGAGTGAAAAAGGGCAAAGATATCTCTTTCTGATAAATCGAAGTAACTATTGAAGTAGTATATATGTATATTCTTATGCAGACTGTACTATATAACGTGTAATTGAAGTTTAGAGCGACTTAAATAGACCGATTTCAATAGTTTGTGATCAGTAATATGATCTTAAGCACTCAATTGCATTATTTCTGTTTGAAAAGAACGAGAATATATATTCTTATAATAAATAGTCTGTTGTGCTTTGCTCTATAAATTATAACTGATAAAGGAACACCACTCTTAATCTATTGAATGAGAATATATATATATTTAAATGCAATAAAATCGATCTATATTCAATATACAATATAGGGAAATATATTAAATCATTTGCAATAGATTGATGGTCTTAAGATGTAATTATTGAGCCATGAATTATGTTTGAAAAGAACGAGAACAAATATATTTATGCTATATATATGCTATATATAGTCTGCTGTATTTTACTCTATAACTCATAACTGACACTGACAGACTCAGACTTCAATAGACTCATTTTCAATAGTTAGCAGGCTACCCACCTGGTATTATCTCTGTATTGAAAAGAACTCTCTATCTATATATCTCCCTCTTACTTGCTATCTTTCTCTTTATCTGCAAATTGCTTGAGCACATCTCATGCTGTGCGTGTCAAGCAGGAAGTGTACACAATTGTCTTGTTCTTTATCAAAGTCGAGTAACTGTTAAAATGCCATACAGCCTAATGCTGAGCTATAGACACTACTCACTCCACTCTTCAACAGGTAGTTGAACGAACTGGACCCGAACTGCAGCAAAACTGTGGGAGGTCTTGGTCTTAATTGTTCTACTCGAGAGTACTGCGACCTCGAAACCGCCCATGCACACGCCCACGCCTGTACGCCCCTTTTCGAAATAGGGGAAACGGTTTTTGAGCAGTTTTTCGTGGAAATCGCACGGCGCACAGCGGAAGCAAGGAAGCAAGGCAACACTCAAAAGAGACAATGGGCAAAAGTGGAAACAAGGAAACAAGAAAAAAGAAAAGAAAAGATTAAAGCTAAGCCAGAGACGGGGCCCTGAGTGTAGGGACCACTTGATGCGCTCTGGGCGGTCCTCAAGGAACAGTTTACAATGGTAATAAATGCCTACACCAATACACAGATACACGTATAAATGTATGTGTCTGTGTGTACGTGTGTGTGAAGTATTTTTGGCACTGGCAAATCGTTCATAAATCAATTTGATTTCACCGCTTGATAACATTTGATAAGGAAATGCGTTGCCCACCTATCGATATGTGCGTATGTGCGCAGATGTCTGTGTATGTATTGGTGTGTGTATGTGTGCCTCAGTTCCTATCGTAATCGCGGCAAATGTTCCGATAACGCCGAGTCAAGTGGAAGAGCAGCAAAATTCCCAGCCACAAAACACGGAACGAAATTTTGTTGACACCCACAAGAAGAAGCAAGAGAATGAAGGGGGAAACGTAGCTGATAGTAAAGGTAGATGGATGCACAGGGTAGGGGGCAGCTTGGCCAATAGGTAAACTGGTCATGGAAGTGGCTGGCGGGGGGGTAGAAAGGGCCAAACTAGAGAGAGCAACAACCGGAAATGACGCGCATTGCTGACTGCGCCTGTTTTGACTGCCTGCCTGCATGTGTGTGTATGTTTATTTGTGTGTGTATGTGTGTGTGAAGCACGAGAGTCTCTAAAAAGATATGAACTTTTTAATCACAATCAATTTTGACGTTGTTCTTGCATTTGTTGTTGGCCTTTCATATACCCTTGCACTTGTTACCAGTTTGTTCTATATCTGAACTTCTCTTTATGACTTTTGTATTGTTTTTAAGACTTGAATCTAGCGTACTATGGAATTTGCTATTGATTACAATTTAAATGAGAGTATTATTGATAGTATTAATTAGAAAACTAGCTCCAATATTACAACAATATTAATATTATAAACGCTGTTTTATTACTTTATATGTATTATTCACTTTTATTTAGCGTACTATCGATTATTGCATAAATACAAGTAGTATCGGTAGTATTATACAGCTAGCTATACCTAGTATTGGTATTCTTTTTCATTATCTCCATAATTCCTTTCCTTTTGATCCAAGATCCATATTGATATACGAGGGTCGTTTGATAAGTCCGTGACTTTTTGAATAAAATATATTTTTTTCGTCAAAGAAGCGTTTTATTTCTCAACATAATCTCCTTTTAGCTCTATACATTTAGTCCAGCGTTTTTCCAATTTTTTTATTCCTTCCAAATAATAGGTTTTCTCAAGGCCCTCAAAATAGTCGTTTGTTTCCGTGATGACCTCTTCATTTGACCCGAATCTCTTACCGCCGAGCCATTTCTTCATGTTTGGAAACAAAAAATAGTCACAGGGGGCTAAATCTGGAGAATATGCTGGATGGGGTAGCAGTTCGTAGCCCAATTTATGAAATTTTGCCATGCTGACTACACACGTGTGCACCCGTGCATTGTCCTGATGGAACAGCACTTTTTTTCGCCAAATGCGGTCGTTTCTGCTTCAAATCAATATCGAATCTGTCCAAAAGCTCTGAATAATATTCGCCGGTGATCGTTTTACCCTTTTCAAGGTAATCGATGTGAATGATACCTTGTGCATCCCAAAAAACTGTGGCCATGACCTTGTTGGCCGACAGACCCACCTTGGCCTTCTTTGGTGCACGTTCACCCGGAGAAACCCACTGTCTTGATTGTTCTTTGGTCTCTGGTGTGGTGTGGTGGATCCATGTTTCGTCTACGGTAACGAAACGGCGCAAAAATTCGTTTGGATTGCGGTTGAACATCGCCAAACACTCCTTTGAAATGGTCACACGGTTGCGCTTATGGTCGTGTGTGAGCAATCGCGGCACCCATCGCGCGGAAAGCTTTTTCATGTCCAAATATTCATGTAAAATGTGATGTACCCGTTCAGTTGAGATGCCTACAGCCTCAGCTACCTCACGCACTTTCATTCTCCGATCATCCAATATCATTCCATGGATTTTGTCGACGATTTCTGGCATGACGACCTCTTTTGGGCGACCTGAACGTTCGGCATCACTTGTACTGGTACGACCACAACGGAACTCAGTAAACCATTTCTTAACCATTGAAATTGATGGTGCAGAGTCCCCATAATATTTATCAAGTCTTTCCTTGGTTTCGGTGATGGATTTTTTACGCAAAAAATAATGCTTAATTAGCACACGAAATTCACTTTTTTCCATTTTCGTTAAAATTCACGAGATCGTCTGCTTTCAATGCCTATAAAACGCAAACCAAAAAACGCAGCTTTCTCAAAATTTTACAGTCAGCTGTTAATCGATAACTGCTGACAGGAGCAGTGTTGTATTTAGAGCAGGTGCGCGGCAAATACAAAAAGTCACGGACTTATCAAACGACCCTCGTATATAAATGTATTTCTGTTAATGCTCTCAACTGAACTCATATCTCACAAATGACACAGCAAAACCGATAGACACTCTCTCTCTAGGGTATCGCGTACATACAAGACCAAACCAAATAAAAACAACAACAAGCAACAAAAAATAAACTCGTTCAATTCCTTTAATCATATCGCAATTTCCACAAGTGGAAATATTATTTTTGTTGCCTGTTCAATTATAGAACCGTATATGTATGTATCATATCACAATAATACTCGATTCAGATGTGGAAATACACCTACAGAACTGTAGGAACTGTAAACATGTATGTACATGTATGTATATTCCCCACAACAGAGGAAGCCATTAGAAATGTGTACAATCGAAGCAAAAGTAATGCACGTAATCTTGATAAGAACATATAGTAGACATATATATATATAGTACATATACATACATCTCTGTGTATTTATATTATGTGTTTTAAATTTCAAATGCTTCTATTGTGTCAGGGACAAAATTGAACAGAGAAGGACGTTGATTGCCTCATAAGAACCCCCAATAAAAAGATCATTACTTGTTTTTTATAGCGACTAGAAATACTAAATTAATACATTTTTGTTTTTAGTGCGAAGCGAGATAAGAGCAAATAATTTAAATAGACAATTTAAACAAAAATACTTGATAGAAATGCAATGGGGAATATTAAAGTATCATTTAATATAAAGAAACTTGAGTTTTCAAAGAAGTAAAGCAGCTTTTAAGATGTCTATGTACTATGTGAGCTTTTAATTCTGGTTCAATATAAAAAAAATAAAATAAATAAATAAAATAAAATCATATTAAAAAAACAACAAAAACTAAAAGAAGAAAGGAAGCAGGAACAAATTATTAGTTTTTATATTTATTTATGTTTTATTTATATAATATTGGTACATATCTTCAAGAAGGAATATTATATCAAGTATATATCAAATATATATCATGTCATAGATCTATTCATTTGCAATCAATAACGTTGAAACTTGAGCACAGGCAAGGCAATAAATATATTTAACTATATTTAATTATACCATATTAGTGTATAATTATAATGGTTCCATGTGTTTGCCTTATAAGCAACTGTCGCTAAACTATCTCGCTTTCTCTCTCTCTCTCTGTCACTTGCTTTCTCTCTACGTTGTCTACGTCATATGCGGATGCATTGCTCGATTGCAGCAGCAGCTGCTGCGTTGCTACGTGGTCTTCCTACGCTGTGACTGTTTCTAGGGAGCAACCACGCTCCCTCGCCCCCGGCAACCTCTCTACTGCCCAAGCCTGCATTGATCATTGTTCATTGCACTTTCAACCAGTTGTTGTTGTTGTTTTCGATTTATTTGTAGCATTTCCACATTGCGAGAATTTGTTGATAGCAGCAATAAGTAAAAAGGCGTCTATCGCAAGAGGAAAGGAGAGACAGGGAGGAAGAGGGAAACAGATAGGCAGAGAGGAACAAGGAAAGAGGGAGGGCAGGGCTAGCGCGGGTTCATAATAATAATTAACAGTTAAAGACGAGTGCACAATTGTGCATAATAATAATAATAAACACACTCACACACACAGCTTGATAAGGGCGAGGAAGAGTGAGGGAGGAAGGGAGAAAGAAAAGTGTGAAGAGGAAGGGAGAGGGACTACTAAGAGAACTTGTAGATAGACAATACAAGTGGCGCTTTGAGCTGCGACTCTTGTCTTTGCAATAACAACAGCAACAACACTTGCAACACTTGCCACGAACGTGGTAAACAACAATGAGCTGTGGCGACTAATGAGATATGTTTGTATTATATGCATACGGAACATATATACGCCTATTCATATCACTTGAGTCACTCGAGTCATGCTAACTATACCTAATAGAGTCATCTCTCTGCTCATCCGCATCCTACTTAAGATTGCCGCATTGCCGCGGGCCACGTGTCTCTCTCTCTCTCATTTACCATTTGCTAATTACGGAATTTGGACAAGGCGCAGCTGGGCAGGCATGGGAGCAGGGCAGGCGAGGGCAGCAAGGCGTGGCAGGTCTTTCTTGTGGCGTCATCAGAGCATCTTCAACAGCAGAAGCTGCGCCCAACTTCTCCTTCTCCTTCTACACTCAAGCAGCATCTTTGCTACGTGATGTTCGTGTCAATTTTGTGTTGTTTGTTTTTAATGCTGTTTGCTTTACTTGGAAATTATAATAATATAATCTCTGAGAGTGTTGCGTACCCCTACTCCTCCTCCTCCCCCTCCTCTCTGCTTGCCATCTCTGCTCCTCACTGAGCTGAACGTTTCCCCATCCGTGCCTTGCTCGTTTGTCTCAGCTTCTTGGCAATTGCCCCGCGGGTTCTATTGAGGTTCTCGTTGCTGTTGTTGTGGTCGCATTGTTGTTGTTTATCATATGACACTTGAAAAGGGAGGGGGAAGGGGAATTGTGGCGACATTATTCGCCTGAATTCCATGACAAATGCCATCAAAATGTTGAGCCAGCTGAAAATATAAGTAACGAATTGGCAAATTTAGATGACTACGACGCTGCCATTTACTTCCTACAATTGCAATACAATAAGTAATAGAAGAAGAAGTAGGAGGAGAAGGAAGAGGAGGAGAAAAAGTCGCGACCTGGGGAACTTGAGCCGTTGCTATAAATGATGATTCAGCCAACGTTACGATAAGAGGGAAATTCCCTTGAATAACAAAAGAAAGAAAATTGAATATAAGGCATATGATCTAGCATTATTTAACTTGATCTTAAGTAAGAATTTGTGAAAATTATAATTGTTTATCAGCCAGGATCTTTGACATCCTATGAAGTAGAATCAGCTGAGATCAAGTAAACTAATGATCTTGGATTGTAAATTTCATCTGATCTTATTATCTGCTTTGCTACTTCTTAGGCAGCAGGATGCTGTTGAGGTCAAGTAAACTGATTAGAATCGATATATTGTTGTATATTTCATATGATCTTCGATCTCATCTTTTTTGCTAATTATCTTTGATTAACTAGTATCATTTTCACTGAAGATCACTTCTTAGGAAGCAGGATCTGTTGAGCTCAGGTAAACTGATTAGAATCGATCTATCTTTGTATATATCTTATGATCTACGATCTCATATAAGATTTGTTACTAATTATCTTTGATTAACTAGCATAATAATAAGAATTAACTCAAGATAAGATTCCTATGAACTACCATCAGCTCAGCTCAGACTCATTTACTTTGAAGATCAGTTGATGTAGATAACTTAGATTATGTTGAGATTATTACAAGAAATTTCTAAATCAATTTTAATTGATATAATCTTTGTTGATCTCGTGTCGATCTCTTGTAAGACAAAAGACAAGACATAAAAGAAGGCAAATCTAATCTATCTACCTGTATATCAGTTGTAGTAGCTGTCTACTCCCCCATCCCCCTCTTTCCCCTCTCCTACTTCATTTCCGAGCTATGGAATTGCTGCTTGTAATGATCGTGTCCGCATTTAATCAATAATTTGTGTCTGTATTTCGTATCGCATGTCAAGACACAATGCTCGTAATTTGCTTCCCATCGATTGTTTGAACTTCTATAGTATATATAGTAGTACTATATCTTTGTCTATATGAAGGGGTATGTGTGTGTGGAAACATGTGTACACATATTTCCTCTGATGTATTTTTAGTGCGATTTTGCAACGCGTTTGCTGGCTGGCAATTTCCTGGCACATGATTTGCTTCTATAACAATTTACTTGCTTTCCCCTCTCTCTCTCACTCTCTCTGTTCTTCTTGTTAGTAAGAAAGAGACAAGCAGCAAGTTTACTCATTTCGTTGTGTTTATTTTGTATATTATTCTTTTTTATTATTGTTTTTTGTTTTGTGTACTTCCTTTCGCATTATCTGAGGAAGTGAGTCGATCCAATTACTTTTTGGAACACGTATGTGGCGAACATATGTCGTACACACACAAAGTATGTATGTATGTGTGTGTGTGTGTGTGTATATTGACTGAACAATTTGTGCTAATCGCCGCACAACCTGCTTCTGCCTGCCTGCAACACCGAGCAAGTTTCTGCTCTCTACGCAAGAAGAATCGTCTTCTGCTTGTTCCACTCGCAATTCCAGCAGCAAAAAAGGGGGCGGGCCGTGCCCGCATGACTTGATTGTGATTATAGACAAAGTCTCTCAACTTGTAGTCACAGTCTGTGCCTCTCTCTCCCTCTTTCTGTCTCTCATGCCGGGCTTTTTGAACATCCGCTTCCGCATTTATTAAGTGTCTTTTCAAAACGTTCCACGGCACATTCGCTTAGAACGTTTTTACAATTCAGGTTTTTGCAGCTAACAACGACGACGACGATGACTGCGCGGCAACATTGTTTAAGTTTCTCACTAAATACCCTGTAAATAATGTATGGAATGGGGTATGTGTGAGTCTGATATAAAGTTTAGTATATGTATAACAGTTAGAGCTGGAGAAACAATATTAAACATTGATATTTCATGTGGAAGAACCCCAGTAATCATTGTTGTTTCTGCAGCTCTATTAACAGCTAGTACTTGCTTCAATTTGATAGCTATAGCTTTGCTCTAATGACATAAATATATCTTATTTAAAGAGATACTTAAACTAGTCTACAACTTGCAGTAGAATTGTTTTAAACACTTAGGAGAGATTTCACATATATAAAGACAATCTTTGGCATCATTGAGAGATGGTTGATCTTCTTAGATTCCATGGTAGCTAATTATGTTCTTTCTATTGTTTCTATGAGATTGAGAGATCATAGTCTCCTATATTCTGTTCAATCACAAAGACAATCTTGCGTTGGTATCATTGAGAGATGGTTGATCTTCTTAGATTCCATGATATCTGATTATTTTCTCTATTGTTTAATAATAGACCTTATATATTCTCTATAGTCTCCTATATTCTGTTCAATCATTTGCAGAGTTCTTATATTTACAGAGCATCTTTGAAGGCGACTCTTCTGTCAGTCTTAGCTTCTTTTTTTTGCATTGCTCTCCGTAATTAAGATGCGAGGCGCGATCGTCGTCGTCGTCGTCGTTGCCGTTGTCGACAAAACGAGCAGCGATCAGATCATGCTAAAGTTCTGTTGCGATCTGTGGCTAGGTAGATCGCTAAGCAAAAGGCGGCTTAGCGGAAGGAAGGGGGTGCAAAGGAAGAGGAAACGGGGGCTGACTCCATGCATGCCTAGATTCAAGCAATGTGCTTGATTACCAGCGCAAATACTAACTACCGGTTTAGATACAGACCAGATATACATACACACACATCAATACATATACACACACACATACATACATGCATAGATAGGACTGTGTTCGGCACGGATTGTATTGCTCTCTGGCTTGATACGTTGGGGGTTTTGGTCTTGGTTGGGTTGTTCATTCGTTGGTTCGGTTTGTTCGCTTTGGATGGTCACATCCGTGCCGGAGACGCTGATCTAATTGCCCATTTGTGGTGCAGGAAGCTCAACTTGCTTGTCTAGATCCAATAGAGAGAGAGTCGAGTGGAGTGGAGTGAGGTGGAGGATCGGGAGCAGGTTAACAGGAAGTCAAAGTCGATTCGCTTCTCACATACAAGTCAAGACATGTTTTGTTGTTATAGACAAACATGCACTGTGTATCTGTATCTGTCTGTGTCTGTGTGTGTTTGTGTGTGTGTGTGTGTCTCTGTCTCTGTGTGTATCTATGAGGTCTCTCTGTTCTTATCTTATCTTAGGCATATTTGTTATAAACTTACTGGCAAAGACTCGAGCACAAATCGTAAACATTTCGTAATACACTCATGAACATTATATAGTGGGAAGTGCACAACGGAACATGTTGTAGTAGTAACTATCTGTAGTTGTAGATGTAGCTCTAGCTGTATCTGTAGCTCTAGCTGTATCTGTTGCTGTTACTGTATATGTATCTGTATCTACTGTTGTCGTTTTGGGCTTGTCTATATCTTGTCTGTGCTATCAAGGCGACTGCCAGCGACAAGGCGTAATCCTAGTTTACAAAAGAACAGAACCCGAGGGTATTTCATATGCCCCCACCTAGGTGAGCTTATCAATCAAATCTCTGTTTAATTCACCGGGGTTCAGGGGCGTTTTAAAGCATAAACATAAAATGAAATAAGTTGAAAATGAGCTCGCACTTTGATATGGAAATACCCTCAAAACATATGTGGATTAACAGGAATATATAGAATAAACTTCTATGGTTAGCTCGTTTCGCTCGGTGTATTTGTCATAACTCTGCTTTCGGTTGCCTTTTGATGCTCTCTGACCCAACTTAATTGCAGTTTGCGGTCTTCAAACACGGAAACTGTTGAAGCAACTGGAACCAAGTCAATTGACCCCGAACCCTGAAGCCAACACACACCATGACGTGCAGCGAGTTCATTTATTAAGTTAGACTAGGCTCGAGAGATGGGGCAGGGAGGTAGGAGAGAGACACAGAGAACAAGTGCAATTGTAGCAAGTGCGCAGAAAATGGCAAAAGTTGAAACAAACAGTTGCGACTAATTGAATGTAATGGGCACAAATGATGTTGCTGCTGCTCCTGCTGTTGTTGTTCTGCCTGCCACATTTTGTTGCACATACGCTTGGCAACAACAATAATTTGTGAACTCTTCTTCTACTACTCAGTCTCTTCAGCGTTTGATGAACTCATCGGCATGAAGAATATGATTACTGTCCCGTGGAGTAGGTAGTTGCTATAGTTGGCTACCGTTGATCATGATGATGATAATGATGATCGTTATTCACGATCATGTTCATGATCATGATGATGATGCTGTGCTTTTATTGTTCCTACTGCCTAATCATGATGAACATAAAAGAAACAACAGCTTCGGTTTGCATATTAAAATACCAAAAGGTTATCGAACGTTTGATATCATTAAGCATTTGTATTCAGCTTTCTGTTGTCTCTTCTATCTCCAGTTCGTATCATTAGAGGCAGAAAGAAGTAAAGAGTGAGCGGAATAGATAGAGAGACCCAAGCCCCCGCACATTATAGAGAAGCAGAAGAAGAAAAAAACCTTAAAAAGAAATATGCGCAAGGCATAAAAGATGAACAATGAGGCAGCAGAAAGCTAAAGAGCGCTCTAAATGAACTTGGTAGCTCTCTTCCCTCCTGCCTATCTCTCTCTCTGTTTCTCAACATATGTTTCCCCCAAAAAAAACAACACAACTCTTCTCGACATTTAGGTAAAAATAATGTACATCATTATGATTTCTTTGGATTATGGAACATTTTTGGGGATTTTGTAGATCTTGTCGCGTGATCAAACAACTAATAACTGACTAAAGTGTGAGGCCCCCCTTAAGAACATGTTTGATCATTAGATTGTAGATGAAGAGAGTGAGATGCCCCAACCTTCGTAGAAATGCCCCCAAGGGAGGGGGCAACGTTCGTTGTTTTGGATCAGGTTTGCCGCCTTTCTTTCTGCTTCCTCCTACTCCTCCTGCTTCTCGCCTTCTACTGCGTGCGTAACGATGATTGATTTGCTTGCTTAAGAGCGTCGTTCGCTACATGGATGATCGTTCTGTCTGTCGGTCTGTCTGTCTGTCCGTCCATCTGTCTGTGCTTTGGGCTTTCGTGTGCTCCACAAAAAAGTGCCTACGGCGCTTAAAGCAAACAGCATAAGAAGAACAAGAAGCAGCAGCAAACCCCAAAGTGACGATCTAGACACAAAATTGTATCGTAGACGTTTTGGGGGGCTGCCTTTGTGTGTGTGTTGTTGTCGCGTTTGCGCGAAGAAGAACCCGGAATTGGCGTCTTTTTTTCTCTCTCTCTTTGTGTGTTGGTTTTTGGTTTATACGCGATCACCAATAGCACATACGCTCACGCGCTTGTTATGCACGATCAGCTCAATGTCTAGGGGGTGGGGAGGGACATTGTGGTGTGGGGGGGAGTGAGCTGGGTCAGAGCAGAGCGGGTTTTCAAGGGGGAGTTAGCTTGGCTCGGGCTCAGCTTGGGTTCTACGTGTCTGTTGTGTGTTTCTTTTCTGCTTTTTGTTTAAATATATGTTGCTGCTTATGTATGTATATATGTGTGTGTGTGCCTTGTTGTATCTGTGAGCAGTTATAAAGCAAAGCAGGTCGTTGACTTGGTTTTGAATTTTTGTGCTTATTAATTGAGTATTTGATATGCCTGAATATGGCAAACGATCTAACCGAGAGTTGGTTCGCATACCATACACATATGTATATACTACTTATGTTTCTGTATGCATGTATGCATGTGTGTGTTTACAATATATACCATATATAATTTATCGCACAGCATTCTTTTCTCCCTCTATACACGTGCACAACACACGATCATTGATCCTCGTTGTTCCGTATAAAATTTCATGGGGTCCTAGGCTACTACTAGTACCACGGCGCACTCATAAGGGTTGTTTGGCGTGCTCTGAAGAGAGAGCACTTCAGATAAAAAGAAGACCTCATAAAAGAGATCAAATGTCAAACACACACACAGGCAGGCAGGCACCACATGCATTCCTCTTTTGTATAATGGATTCTTCTTCTTCCAGTTTCAGTTCCAGTCTCCTGTGTGTTGTTGTGTTTGCCTTCTTTTTCTTCTCCAACTCCAAGTTGTCTTTTTTTCCAAGAAATCCTACGAAAGATGTAAGTGCATCCGCAGGTACGCATTTCCTTATTCCCATCCGCTTCGTATCGCTCGGTGTGGTGCCTCCTTCTTCTCCTTCTCCTACTCCATCTCCATCTTGTGCTCATCCTCGACCTATCGACGAGTCTACCTGCTCGAGGCACCATCATCATTAACAGCAACATCAGCAACAGCATCTCACTCTCTCTCTTTCACTCGCACTTACTGCTTGCATGCAGCTGGCCGTTAATCTTAATGCGCCGTGGCGGCTGTCGCTTCTGCCTTTTTATGTTATCAGATTTTTCTTATTTTCTCATCGTTCTACTGCGCAGCAGCCGCAACACTTGATGCACAGTCAGTGCCAGTAGGGGGAGGGGGAGCAGGGTAGAGGGCCCCAGGGAGGATGCGCCTACGGAAATTACTCATTAACTCTCCTTCGACGCGATGTTGTTGCACTTTATGCTGAGAGTGCACTGTAGATTGCATGCTGTGTCTCTAGCATAGCGATAGATCAAATATCTTTCAAGTGTCTGCAGGAAGAAAGCAAATTGACAGAGATCGAAAGGTTTTTAACAAACCAATTAGCTGAGACAACGTATAACTTACTCAAATTGGCATTGATATCGCCTATGCAAAGAAAAGCTAAGTATGCTTTAAATAACTTAAATTGTATAGAGTTGTAATACAAATAAAGCTAAGTCTTAAGAAAGCAGCCAGATTTTACGTGAAAAAGGCTAAGTTGGTAACACTGTAGTGCACTACTCAATTACTCAACTGCTTAGAACTAAATCAAAGTTCGAAGTTCATTTGATTTGCCACTGGTTCATCAAACGAACAGTTTTCGATTAACCTCCTAAATACCTTCCTCACATTCCGAACTTCATTGTTCGCCCTCTTGCGTTTATTTGATTTTGAGATAATTCAATAATCGATTAGTTATCGAAAGCCCTGCACCACAATCTGCCTCGCACACACATATATACATATGTACATACACAGGACGCGCCTGCATTCCTTTGCACGTTTGCCATTTCCGATCCCACGCCAAAAAGGCGGAAATCTCTGCACTGGCGAAAATTCTTTCCTCACACACACATGCATACACAAATACGCAACAGTGTTGTCTGCGCTCTCTCTCTGCGCCTCTCTTTTACTGCAGTTTGTACCTTTTTCTTATTTGTTGCTGGCATTTTTCTAAACTGATCGTTTTATAATTTTCGTTTGTAATTTCCGTTGAAACCGGTTCACCATCATCCGCATACCTAACTACCTGTGCCTGCCTGCTCCTTCTCCCTCTCTCTCTTCCTCTCTGCAAGTCTCTCTTTTGCTCCAAGTCGCCGCGCCTCCGTGCGGAGTGTCTCGCTGAGATTTAGAATACACAGACACACACATATGTATGTTCTTATGGGGATTGTTGATATGCATGTGTGTGTGTATTTGTATTCTTATTCTTCTCTCATTGCGTGCATCTTCTGCTTCTGCCTTCTTTCACTTTGTTGCCGTGTTGCTTTGTTGTTGTTGTTGTTGTACGATGGAACATTCATTTGTCATTTTACTACGTGCCACCGACTGGTTGAATGTTTATTTGTTTGTTGTACGCGCTCATCATTTTGTGATGATTGTTGTTGTTGCTGCTGCTGCGCGAACATGTGTGTGGAGAGTGTGGAGTCAAATATAAATACATACATATGTATGTACATATGTATATATGAATTTATTTTAGTCAAATTAAACCATATGTTGTTGCGCCAACCAAAATAACACGTAGGATCGTCTATATGTAAACACACACACACACACATGTATATCTTTCTATGTATGTGTAAATGTGTGTGCCTTCATAATCAGCAGAGTAGGGGAGGGAGGGTAGAGGCAGCACCTCTTAAACAAAACAAATAGACCCCCTCAAAGTAAAAGACATGTACACAATAAAATATGCATACATGTGCAAGCGTATGTGTAGTATATCCCACAGTGATCATCATCATCTTCATCATCATCATCATCATCACTATCTCTGTCTTCTTCTACTTCTTGCTCAACAACAACAGCAACACACGAGAGCAAGCAATATTTATTGTTCACGTTCTCTCACGTTTCTCTTAACCTTCCCCCACCGTCTACATCTTGCCATCTCGCTTGCACACACACGTTTGAACTGAACTTTAAGTAAATTTCTTTGCTCACTTGTTGTTGTGAACGCGCTTCCCGGAGAATGAGGAAGTTTCTGCTCAGCTATGTGTGTGTGTGTGTTTGTGAGAGAGAGCGAACGAGATGAGATAAATTTTAATGTGAGAGCACACACACACATGTCTATGCATGTGTGTCTGTGTATTTGCGTGCTTGCTTGCTGCATGTGTAAGTGCGACTGGGACTGGGCAATGTCTGATCACTGCCAATATACAGGGTGCTGCTGCTTCTTCAAATTGGCTTGTTGCTCTCTTTACCCACTGGCGGATTTATTAGTCGTCGTCTTCGTGATCGTCATCATCGATTGCTGTTGTTGTTGCTTGGCGCTTTTTTGTCGTTGCCCCAACGTCTTTCTCCACATCTCGTTGTTGTTGGTTTCGAAACGGGTTTTGTGTGTGGAATGTGCACTTCCGTTTGCTGTTGCCGTCAGCGTCGTCTGCTGCTGCTGCAGCAGCCAAGCAGGCAAGCCCAGGTCTGAGTGGGCAAATGGGTACGGCTTTCAAGTTTCGTAAAGCTGCTGCTACCTTGTCCCTTCCCCAGACACACACATACACGCCCCCATCTCCACTTGCCAAGCGGCATCAATACATTCGTTTATGTGGAAATCTTACAGCAAAGATATGTATATTTGTATGTGTGTGTGTTTCTGCTCCATGTGTTGTCGATTTGTATATGTACATATATGCATATAGTATGTATTTATTTGCTGTCGGTGTTTGCTTTGTACACATCCGGAATAGTAGCGTTAGCAGACGCCGACACCAACACCGACGCACACACATTTATGGTAATTACCATATTGAGTAATTTACAATTAAAAAGCAGCAATATATCGATGTGTATCGATTTGTCATCGGGAATCGGAACACGAAACAGAAGGAATATAAATCATTCTGTGTGAATGTTCTTTTGCCCGATCACACACTATACCTTGGCGCGGGGGTGTTTGTGAGCGCAGAAGAGTGAACCTGTGAGAGAGCGCAGCAATTGAGAGAGGCGAGAGCGAATGCAGCCACTGAGAGCGTAAGCATATTGATGCTGACTCACACACATGTGTTCACTCACTCACTTGCTCTCCCGCTCTCGAATGCGTCGGTGCTCCTCGCTGCCTGCGGAGAATATATTTGTTTATGAAGAAATCTGATTTGCTTGGAATGCGAATGTCTGTCTGAGGCAGTGTGAGTGTATGTGTGTGTATATGTTTATTTATATGTGTGGCGGAAGTGTGACGATTGATGTGCACATCCTTTTGCTATTTTTCAACATTCCTTAACCTACTCTCTCTCTCTCTCTTGTGTATTTGCAGATTACTAAATCTCGTGGCGTTGCATGTCCAAAATGAAAATGCTTCCAGTACAGCTATCACTGAATCCGCTCAATCCCAGCATCTGGAGCGATGTCATCTGGCGTTGCCCGCCGCCCCCTTCAAGCCAATTGGCCGAACTGAAGACACAATTACCACCATCATTGCCATCGGATCCGCGTCTCTGGAGTCGCGACGATGTGCTCGTCTTTTTGCGCTTCTGTGTGCGTGAATTCGATTTGCCCAAACTTGATTTTGATCTCTTCCAAATGAACGGCAAGGCACTATGCCTGCTCACACGTGCCGACTTCGGCCATCGGTGTCCCGGCGCCGGGGATGTGCTGCACAATGTACTCCAGATGCTGATCATCGAATCACACATGATGCAATGGCATCTGCCCAACAGCCCCGTCACGCCCACCGGTCGCTATCCCCTGTCGCCACACAGTCACCCGCCCACGCCCACCTGGCCACCATTGAATGCTCCCCCGGATAGCAGCAGTAATCCCTTCCATAGCAGCAGCGCCTCTGCAGCAGCCGCACATATGGCAGCGCATCATTTCATGGCTCCCAATTCCGTTACACTCAGCCCGCCGCCCTCGGTCGATTCCCAGGCCAGCAGTCCGCCCCAGCAGCAGCAGCAACAACAACAGCAGCAACAGCAGCAGCAGCAACAACAATCGACGCCCTATCAAAATGGCGCCAGCATTGCTTCCGCTGTGGCAGCCGCTGCCGCTGCTGCTGCCGCGTCCGCCGTCGCATCCACATCATCATCAACGTCCTCGTCGACGGCGACAACAAGTGCTGCTGCCGCCGCTGCAGCTGCCAACAGTGGCTCGTCCAGTGGCAGCAGCAGCTCAGGCAGCGTGCAGCCCATGAAGGGCATCAGCAGTGCCAGCAGCAATCACTCGGATTCCGATGAGGAATATTCCGAGTCTGCCACATCCAATGGCAACAGCAGCAGCAACAACAAGGCAGCGACGCTTTCATACAGCAGCAGCGCTGGCAGCCCACCTGGCACGCCCATTCACAAGGACATGAAGCCCAATTGGACGCAACAGTTGACCAACAGTTTTGTCACTTCATGGTCACAGCAACAGCAGCAGCAACAACAACAGCAGCAGCAACAGCAGCAGCAGCAACAACAGTCGCAACAGCAGCAGCAGAAACTGACTCTGGAGAATGCCGCGGCTGCGCTGGTTGTGGCACCTGGCAGTGGCTCCATTTCGGCGCCCACAACGCCCAGTTATATGTACAAAGCGAAGCGTGAATTCTTTCCAGAGAACTCGGAGCCAAATACAAGTGAGTAGAACAGAATGTGAAAAAGAAATGTAAAAGAAAACAAGTGTGAATTGCATGAAAAAGTCAAGTAAATGCGCAGTGGAAACACTAGCAGTGGAAACTCTGGCATTGATAACACTTGCAGTGGGAACACCCGAAGTGGGAACACTTGCAGTGGAAACATTTGAAATGGGAACATCTGAAGTGGAAACACCAGCAGTGGAAACAGTTTCAATGGGAACACTTGCAGTGAGAACACCTGAAGCGGAAACACTTGTTCATGGCGCTACTTGCAGTGTATTAATACTTGCAGTGGGAACAGTGTCAATGGGAACATTTGCAGTGGGTACACTTGAAGTGGAAACACTTGTTCATGGCGGTTGTTCCGATAAATGCACAAACAGCATACAAATAAATGTTTAAATATAAATAAATAATAATAAAAATAAATTAATAAATATAATACAGTAAATAAATCATATTAAATAACTGTGATTAATTAAACAATTAGATTAATTAATACATTCAACTTATTGATCGATAATAAGCTGAACAACATGTGCAGTGGCAACACTGTGCACTTGCTTTCAAAATCTGCCGTGTAAAAACTTGTTTTCTGCCTCAACTGAACGAAACTTCACGGCGTAAATATCGATAAATACAGTGCCGATTTTTGCAATTGCAGTGTGTGAATTGTTTTGAATCGTAAAAACAAACATAAAGTAAAATAACGAAGAAAATAAAGAAAAATAAATAGTTCATTAATAATTAAAATAAATGAAATAAATTGAATTAAATGAAATAAAATAAGAACAAATTAATTAATAAATTCTCTCTCTCGTTCTCTCCTACAGATGGCCGCCTGCTGTGGGACTTTCTGCAGCAGCTGCTGAACGATCGCAATCAGAAATATAGCGACCTGATTGCCTGGAAGTGTCGCGACACTGGCGTCTTCAAGATTGTCGATCCCGCTGGGCTGGCCAAGCTGTGGGGCATACAGAAGAATCATTTGTCAATGAACTATGACAAAATGTCGCGTGCCCTGCGTTACTATTATCGCGTCAACATCCTGCGCAAGGTGCAGGGCGAGCGTCATTGCTATCAGTTTCTGCGCAATCCCACGGAGCTGAAGAACATTAAGAATATATCGTTGCTGCGACAATCGACGCCAGCCAATGGTAATGGCAACACAACAGCCGCCAGTCAGGCTCCCAGTAGTCCCAGCAATTGGAGCACGTCAGCACAGCAGCAGCAACATCAGCAGCAGCAACACCAACAGCAGCAGCAACATCAACAACACCAGCAGCAACAACAACAACAGTTGCAACAATCGCCACCGCGTCCCGCCTCTCGCAATGGTCCGCCCATGAATCTGCCCACAGCTGCAGCAGTTGCCGCCGCTGCTGCTGCTGCTGCGTATGGCCCCCAACCGCCATCGCCGCTCTTCATGCACGCCTTCCACTATCTGTCCGCCAATGCAGCAGCCGCAGCAGCAGCAGCGCCGCCACCAAACTCACCAGCAGCTGTTTGCCTGACACCAGGTGCGGCCACTAGCGGAGGAGTCCCTGATAAATTTCAATTTCATCCATTGAAAATGGAGAATGGCAGTGGGTCGGACAGCGCTGGCGAGGATCTGAAGCCCACGGATCTGAGTGTGAGCAGCAAAACGGCAGTGAACGAGGATTGTTATCCGTAAGTTGCTCAAGATGAAACATCCATAAGGCATCCATATGCTAATCCTCGGACCTCTTTGCAGGCTCATACGCAATGCCGATGGCCTGACCACCATCAAGCTGATACGCTACAATGAACCGACGACGATATCGCCCAAACAGGAGTCGCAGGATTCGAATGGGGCTGGTTCACCCAAGCCCATGGATGCAGTCGATCAACAGCAACAACAACAGCAACCACAGCCTGTGCCCATGGATAGTGAGTGCAGCGGGGGCGGGGAAGAGGCCTCCTCATTTAGGCATATGCAGCAGTAGATGCTGAACTGTTGCTGCACTTGATTCTTTACTGATCCTCAGCCAGTTGCTTACCACACCAACACACACACACACAAATGTAATGACAATCAGCCGCTGCACACTTTACCTGAGCAACAATTGCAGCTGCCAAAGGAGGGACCAGCAACAATAACAAGTAAACACAGACACACACATACACACACAACCAACACACATACCTTCACCTTCAGCTGCCTTTTTGTATATATCACACACACACAGCTAAACAATTAAGCATTGCATGTCATTTAAGCAGGCAGCATTAATTATTAATTAAATATATATATATTTTATACATTTAATATATTATTAAATACACACATACATGTAATTTGTTTATATTTTAAGTAGTTTATTTGAGCGGCGCAGCGCAGCCTTCAACGATTTACAGAGTTATGTGCCAACTTTCTACATTATAATTATAAATATTAAACTAATCTTAAGTTTTAATCACCCCCCACCCACACATAAACAAACACACACAAGTACACATGTTTACATACATATATACATATGTAATTAGATTGTAAGTGTTGTCACCCTTGAGCTTTACAATGTTGCCTCAACAATGGTTTCAAAATTGTTAGAAAAATCGTCGAGATATATAGAGAGAGATATACAAGAGATATACAAAGTAAAATGAAAAACAAGAAATATATATATTAATAAATAATTGAAATAATTGAGAAATTGTTGGTAATTAAAATTGTTAATTGATTGAATGATAAATGTGTGTATACACTGTGCATACAAATGTGTAAACACTGCAAACAAAATTGATACATGTTTTCTCTTTCATATAAAATATTCTGTTTAGCCATTTTAAATTCATTTCATTCAAATTAATTGTGATAATTAAGAAACATAAACAAGCAAATTAAAGGAGAAGAAAATGAAAAACTGCAACAGTTTTTCGCCAACGTTCTTCGCAAATGCAATTTCATTATGAATATACAGACAGTCAAGTAATACTTTACTCAAATGGACATGTTAATGGACATGTAAAGCATTACTTGACAGACAGACTGTATTAGAAAACCTAACCTAACCACAAATTGGCTTCCATTTATAAAACACACACACATATATATTATTTATGTACTGTATTTAGTTAGTAATTGCTCTTTGTAAGGAGCAAGCAGCAAAAGGTGTTCATATTTAAGCAAACATTTCCCCGATAAACCTGATGATAAATCCAATAAAAACAGTCTATTATGTACATTTTCAAGGCACTTTATTGTCAGAGTTAGAGTATACATATGCATATATAAGTGTAGTTGATGATTATGCTGGGTAAGAAGTGAATACAATGTGTAATTATTAAATTAGCGCATATCGCACATTAAGTAAACTTTGCAGATCTATATAATATATATGAATATAAATATATTATTTTGATTGTTTTTTTATATCTTACGCTTAAGTTTAAACACCGCCAATAGCTAATAATTAGCCACTTTAGTGTCTCCACAATACCTGTTCTTCCATTGAAAACCTTATCAATCGATAATACAATATAAATGAAGTATAAACGAAATTTGAGAAATGATGAAAATTTATATATATGCAATTAATAAATGAAATCAAAACTGATATTTCACTTCTTGTTGTTGTTTTTCTTGATTCGTTAAATATTTAAAATTGCAAATCACGATTTTCAAGGAATTCACGTATCATGTCTTGGCAAGATCGGAGCAAGGCCTTGTTGCGTTTGTCCTTAATTTTCTTGGCCTTCACAATGCCTCCAACACGGTTGTTGTTCACTGGAGTTGAACGAGCGATTGGCAACACTGGACGAAATGGAATAGCTTGAATAGCATGACTCGCTGGAGATGCTGGATTCACTGAGAATTGTGAGTGCACTGAGACTTCTGAATGCACTGAGATGTCTGATATCATGGAGTCGTCTGAAATCACTGGTACGGCTGCAATCTCTACAAATGCAGCAGCTGGGCTTGGTGGCCGTTGGTTTGTTGGTTCAGGACTTGGTGGCCTTTGGCTTGTTGGTTCAGGGCTTGGTGGCTTTTGGTTGATTGGCTTAGGGCTCGGCGGAGCATCGACGGTAGGCTCTAGCAAATGTGCTGGAATGGAGCGCTTTTTTAGCGGAACTGGAGCCCTGGGGGTAGCGGTAACAGCAGTGGCAGTAGCAGCAGCGGCGGAGGTGGCAGCGGCGGCGGTGGCAGCGGCAGCGGCAGCAGCAGTGGCAGCAGCAGCGGCATTGGCGGCGGCATCGGCTGACGTTGAAGGAACATCGTCAGGATTAACTGCAACTATTATCGGGGGTTCTTCTTGTGTTTCTGCTGGTGGTGTTGGTGGAAGTCCTTGTGTTAGCGGCACTGCTTGTGGCTCTGGTGGGGATGTTGGTGGTACTTCTTCTGGTGGTGGTGTTGGCGGAACTCCTTGTGGTGTTGGTGGCGGTGGTCGCGGAGATGCTGGAGGTGTCTTTCGCCTACCGGCACAAGGTGCGGCTGGACGTTGTTCTGGATAGCGTAGCATAATTAAGGCGGCAGCGACTTCCAACTCTTGAATACTATGGCCAGTATTCACTGTTGGTTCCATCTCGGATTCTTTTGATTCTTGTGCTCGTTGGGAACGAAGAGATGTTCGGGAACGTGTCTTCATGTTGCTCACTGATGCTCAACTGATGATCCTGAGAGAAAGGCTCTCAGGTTTTATAGAAGCTCAAGGAGTTACCTGCTGTCGGACTTCGTCGCTCGTCTACCTACCAATTGGTGCTTAATCCTACGCGAGAATCGCGGGTTAATCCGCGCCAGCTGCAGCTGTCGCGGGCAGGCGCAATAAAACCCTCCCACCCTCGCACAACTGTCGCGATCCTTTCGCAATATGCTGGCACACACTTTTATGACACCAATTTTCCAGAACTTGAATTTCAAATCGTTTTATTGCGAAAATGTTTGCGCGTGGTCATAAAGTCAAGCGCTGCAAACGAACAAATTTTCACTTGCACCACTTTGTGCGGTACTTCAGGATAAAAGAAAGATCATCTAAGGATCAATTTACAAAATGACGCCTGACAATGCGTTAAAGTACTCGTAAAGTAATTTCTATTTCTAAGCTGCTTATGATGCTTAAGATTGTACTAGAAAATCATTTTAATTTGTAACAGAAACTTTGAAGAAATGATTTCGATTTTGATTTAACGAATCAAATGCGATTCTAATCTGATTTACAGATAGATAAATTGAAATATAAAGTGTTTAATTAATTAGACATACGATTTAATCAGTTTCTCATGTGACCATCTACATAAAATTGGGTTTATTGGTTCTTAAGGCCGTTATAACTTAACAATTGTCTTCATCTTCATCAATCAACAGGTATCTACTCCAAATTAATAATATAAACACTAAATTTCTGTTGCATGGCGCCTTTGTTGGTGGTTAGGGTTTCATAACATATACATACATATAAATAAATAGATGATGCACATACATATATGTATCTATATGTATATAGATGAGAATCGCATAAATGTAACCCCAATTTGCTTGTTGGCTTGGAACGTTGTCGTTGGGCGGAGGGGTGCAGGCAGGAGCGCATGCATTCATTCATTATGCTCTCGATAGATATAGCTCGTATTATCCTCCACATTCCCTGGCACACTACGCATGAATTTCAAACAACTTAGCGACCTCATTGAGATCCGCATAATCAGCATTTTGATTGATTATCGTGCGTGCCAGACCGATGCGATTGAACAGATTCCACAGTAGTATGCCCACTATTTTGTCGTTCTTCAGATAAAATATAACACCCTTGCCATAGTTGGCCGAATCTTCAATCTTGCACTCTTCCCGCTCGCCACCCTCAGTCTTCTTTATCGTGATCTCTTTATCATCCTTTGGATCGGAGCTTGATTCGGCATAACTGTCACTGCGTTTCGGATCCGGGCTGGCCAAGGCAAATACTCCAACCGTGGGCAGTGAGGAGTCTACCATGCCAATACCTTCGTAGCCAATCTCTGGCCCCAAATCCGACCAGAACATACTCTGATGCGCATAAGGTTTGTCTATGAAAAATGAAATAAAATCAGTTAAGTGTATTCACGGAAATAATTCCTTGATTGTGACTTACTCGCTCCGGTCATGTTCTCGCCAGCAAGACGTCCAGAGACAACAGAATGATCGTGATGTTCCACTCGTCTGCGTCCCAGCAGTGGATCATAGAAACAGGAGGCATCGCCAGCCGCATACAGATTGTGTCGTGCCTCCAGTTCTGCATTCACAACAAAGCCGCCAAGACTGCGATCCACTTCCAGTTTGGAGACACCCGCCAATGCAGTGTTGGGTGTGCAGCCGACGCAGACAACAACAATGTCGGACAACAATGTCATGCCATTGTTCAGATCGAGCTTCAATTGAGAGTCATCACGTGATACGGTCTTGATGCTGGCCTCGGGTATAACACAGACTCCTTGTTTCTCCATTTTCTGTGTGGTCCAATGACTGAGGTACTCTGGCAGCACCTTGGACATGTTGGCCTTCTCCGGATAGACCTGGTACACCTGACCGCCATTGTTTTGCTTGGAGTAATGCGCCAGCGAACAGGCAAGCTCGCTGCCAATGAATCCATTGCCAACAATGGTTATCGAACGCCTCTCCTGTGCATAGCGTTTCAATCTATCAAAGTCCTCGGGTGTACGATACACCATTACCTTCTCCCTTACACTCGGAGGCGAGTCGCGGAACACGGACAGATTCTTGGGGGTGCAACCTGTGGCAATTAAGCACTGATCGTAACTGATCTGATGGCCGTCGTTCAGTGTCACAACTTTATTTTGTGCATCCACTTTCTTCACTGTGAATCCTTGAGCAACGGCTATGCCACCGTTTTCACTCTCCGTCAGTTTCTCCGGATCCACAAAGAACTCTTCAGGCTCGAAGTACAAGCTGAAATACACAAATCAATATAGGGGGAGCCAATTAAAAGAGTCTCATGCATGCCTTACCTGCGCTCTGAGCCTGTCCATTGCTTGAAGCGATAATCCTTAATGGGATCCTCGTTCGAATTGGGTGTGTACCACAGCTCCTTGGAGAGTGGAGGCCGCATATATGGTTTACGGAACTCATTGCTTACCATCAGCACCTTGGCCTTGGCGTCATTCGATTTGATGGCACGAAACGCGGAGAAGGCTGCGGTGCCGCCACCAATTATCAAATACGGCGCATGCGTTGGCAACAGCGCGGAGCTGCTGGGTGCTGCAAGAGGGGGGTCAAAGAGGTAATTAAAATAAGGAGCAATGTGGGGCACTAAACTATGCCACAATCAGGTTCGTTATCTAGGCATAAAATTACAAATCACTCTCTGGTAGCTGACATGGCAAGTAATTATCTATATTTTTGGCAAATGAGTGGCATAATTTCGTATTATCTGACATATCAATTAGTTATCTGAGTGCTCAGGTCAGTAGTGACCATCTTGTGCACAACTTCTCCTTCTCCCTAGTGTAAATGCTTTCTACAAACTACAGTACTGTGAGTCAAGTAACTCTTTACACATATGTACATGTAAATGTTATGTGTAAAGTGTTTCTTAACATACTGTATGCATTTAGTTCATCAAATATTTGACGAAATGAAGTAACCTAATCTTATTCCTTATTGAATTTAGATTATCTAGATCTATCTTATTATAATCTACATTTCAATTGATAATATTGCCAATGTATTCCATCTCATTATGCTTGGTAATGATTATAAATGATACTGATTACCCAAAAACTTATGTATGATGCAGAAGGAGACGTGGCAGATCCCACAAAGTACCCGTCTAACTACTGGCCTCTTTTTCGTAAAGATCAGACTTACATGTTAACACTCCCGACATTTTAGCAAGCTTCAAATTTTTGTCAGCTGCTTCTTTCATGGGATCCTTCTTATTACGTCCTAGAAGCCAAGCAATCTGACGAGAATAAAATGCTTAGATTCGATACTTTGGTAACTTGGATTAAATGAGAATTGAACTTACAAGTCCACCCGCTAGCAGGGCTGCTAACATGCCACCCAGCATCATCATCTTTAACCTTTTTAATTTTTCTTCCGACTTCTTCTTTAGGCATTCGATTCTGTCGTATTCGTCGCCACCGCCGCCGCCTTTACCTTTACCCCCACCAGGAGGACAAGGTGGGGGGCAACTACTCTTTTCCTGCGCTTGACGCTTCAAGCGCATGAATTCCGCGCAGGGATCATCTTTGGATATGTTCTTATTGCATTGCGAAGACTTGAGCACGTCCTGGGCATTGGAGTATGACCTGGAGTCTCCAAGGCGCTGCAATGAGGCAAGTAGCATATATAATGTGAATAATTTAATGTAATGTAGAATGCATGACGAAATAGAAGGGGTGGAGTGGGGGGCAGGACTGGGTTTATGATTCAATATACCACTTGGGAGTATGGGTCTTGGATGGAACTTGAGCTGCCCCGCAGAAAGCTAGACTGTTTGGCTGTTTGGGGACTATCGAGCTCATCATCTTCTTGGAGTATTAATTCCGTTGATTGGGGAATTGTCACGCAGGAATTCGGATAAGTTTTTGATTGTAATTTAGTTCGCGCTTCAAGAGTGCGTTTCTTTACCATTTGAAATAAACTGCTGTGTGCTGGTCGGCTAAATACTGTAATTAAAGAAACATTGACATTAATAATAATGAATGAAGCAAAACATTACAATGTCATGCCGGGTACATGCCGCACATAACCTCACATGCGGCCCCCTCCTCCCATCGCAGCAAGTGGAACTTACCATTGACAAAGGGCGCCAGTGACTGTTCTAGAGGTATGGTGGCTCGTCTGTGGGCTAGAACATAGGCCTGTCTGCAGAATCTGTGATAATAACATCTAACACTCCAAATGCTCATAATACCGATTTAAATAGTGTGGGGCAGGCAACAACAACAATATTTTTGAAAATCTATTAGATTTCTTGTGTAACAATAGTAGTAACGTGTGTGTATATATATATTTGCTGTTAGGGTGAAAAACGCCGTGTTCTCTTGTTAATGTGATTTATATCTCACAGTGAATATGATTCGAGCATGAGCACACACATATTTTAAATGCGAAATCAAAAGACTTAAAAATTTACATCACAATACACTCACAAAAAGTGCACCGTACTGCCTGTGCTGACATTTAACAACACTAAACACGCTATTGTGAACACGTGAACACAAAAAAACAAGTAGGGCAACTCTAAACATTCAATTTTGTATTGTTTATTTTCCTTTCTTTTTATCGGAATATAATGTTAATAGTTGTTTATGAATTTGTTATCGACTAAGAAAAAAAAGCAATTTTCCAACACAATGTCAGAAACTTGCACGACTACTAGAAACTTTTAAACTTAAAGCTCTCTTATATTACAAGCTTAAGCTCAACAAATTAAGTTCAAAAATATTTTTGTTTGCAAGTTAATTAACATCAAATTGTTTATAATTTTAGTAATACAAAAGTAAATTTAATAAAGTTTTTAAGGGCAACACTGGCCCCAACTCTAATTTAAGCCAGGGCTGCATCAAATTCAAATCTCAATTGGCGCTTTCGTTAATGTGTGTGATGAATTAATACAGTTAAATATATTTTGTGCAAACAAAAATACATAAAGTTAAACTTTTCCATATTCTATATGTAAGTTATTTTTCAGCTTCATTCATGCCTGCTTCTGGGCCGCTGCAGCCCCGCTGACAGGGGGCTTGATGCCCATCAGATGACACAGTTCGTTGCGGAGTGGACGCACCTCGACCAGCGGCAGAGTCCAATCCCGTTCGGATAATAATGCAAGAATATCATCCATATTATCTTCGGGTATTTCGGTGCAATCTCCGTGCAGGGCCAAGGCTTCATAGAGCTTGTTGGCCGCCGTCTTGCGCACATGAACATGCTGCAGACCAAGGAATATTGACATCTTGGAGAGTATACGCTTGCTGAGACGCGGCACCTGCACCAGCTGGCAGAAGGTACTGATACTGGTGGCTGTCTTGTACAATTTCTTATAACCCTTGACCTCCAGATTGAGCAGTCGATAGACATCCTCGGCAAAAGGATTCGCCTCATCATGCAGTACCGCATCGATGGTGCCCGAACCGATCAATATATCCAGGAAACTCAGCATGGGATACGTGACGCGTTCATTCAAGAGATTCCCCTCAAAGTTCTGCACAATCTCAGCGCAAAGGCGTGGCACCATCTCAGCGTGCAATCGCAAGAATTGGAATAAGGCCGCCGAGGAATACTTGATCTAAGCGATAAATCGAGCATTAGAATGAGAAGTTAACAATTGAAGGTTGCACCTACCAGAGATTCAGTTAGTTGTCCAATGCTGGCACTCAGGCCGAGCAGCACACGCTTGGAATAGTCCGGGAGTGCGAGGAGTTCGCAGAATAAGGGGAATGTATGATCTGCGAAGAGCCACAGTACAGACTTCTCATCGCTGGGAAAGATCTCGAGCAGCTGCGCATGGCAACGTATGTGCGGAATGGTGGGCTGGGCATGGATGAGCTGACAGCAGAGACGTCCAGCCAAGCCGCGTGTGCGATCGATTTTCTCCACTGATTGCTGCATGAAGCGCACCACAGTTTGATGCACCTGCTGTGGCGTCAACAGATCCTTGGGACACTGAGTGAGGATATCATGCAGAGCCGTCATGGCTGCCTCACGCACCCAGGCGCCAATGTCGCCACGATTATCCAACGTATACTCATCCAGTGCCATCAACAGACAATCCATAACCTTATTAAAGTATCGCCTCTCGCCAAAGGAGATTTCGCCAGTGTATCCAACGGTCTTCACTACCTTGCTCAGGGCGCGAACACTCTGCATGCGTGCCTCACTCCAGCTGAAGGTCAGCACGTTCTCATCGCGATCCTCAGGGACGATGCCAAGTGGTGGCAATGCGTGCCTAACAAGATTATCGAGCACTGCATCCAAATGGGAACGCTGCACGTAAGCTGGCAGCACTCCCAAGGCAGCTATAAAGCCCATGCGCATGTGCTCCTCCAGATCATTGTCGGCTCCCTTCAGATACCCTCTGATAACTTGTTCGTTCTCCACATGGCGCTCGTCGATGCAATAATAGGCGCGACTAAGTTCGGCAAAAGCCTCCACAGCTACATCTCTTATGGCGCTTGTCTTGCTCACTAGGCACATGTCGATGACTTGTTGCCAACTGGCTGTGAGTGAAAATAAATTGAGGATATTAATTTCCAAGTTGAGTTCAATATTGGGGCACTGGTACTTACCCAGGCACTGTGGAGTCACTGGCATCTTGGCCACGCTGCAGTTACGAATGAAGTTTGCTGTGCACGACTTCATCAGTTCGCCGCTCATGCCGCGATAGAAATTGCGCTCCAGAAAGCTTCCAATCAGTTCGTTCAGCTCGGCAACACGTTGATTAGATAGATACGAGGTATTGCAATCTCCAAGCTCCTCCAGTTGACGCAGCGCCAATGTAATCTCGCCCAGAGCCAGCACACAGCCGTGGCGTGCATTCACATCGATGGTTTCCGTCTTGGCCAGCAACTGCGGCATTACCACAGCTGCCATATACTCTGGGGCACGTGTGGTGAACTTATTGAGCGCCTTGGCTGTGAGCTCACGTATGGGCAGGTCCCAGTGACTCACCTTGCGCTGCACCAGATGATCGATCAGCGTTTGGCGGTATTCTTCGTACTGTGCTATATAGTCACTGATATTCAAGTAGGAGTTCTGTCGTATGCCAACGGAGTAGAAGTCCGTTGTGGTTGAGATCTCAATGCCGTAGGGAAAGTTGCCGAGACGTCCAACACTCTCCTGGAATGCAGCCGAGGCAGCTCGTCGGCAGTTCACCTCGCGATCAAAGACGGCCACAGTGAGTAGACCCGAAGAGATTTGCTGCACAAAGGGCTTGAGGTCATCGGGATTGTAGGCACGTGCAAAGGCCCAGCACATGTAGCAGGCAGCGTCACGTATGTGCTGTCCCACAGACATGTAGCCCTTCATCTCGTCGTAGAAGAGAGCCTGCATTAGCAGCGGCACCAGCTCCCCCAGGCGATAGGGCAAGAGGAGGCCGCGCTTGGCCAGCTCGGCAATAGCCAAGCAGCCGCCATGCCATGCCTCATGTGGCTCCAGTGGATTAAGTATGTCAATCACTGAACCAATCACCTCGTCTGCCAACTCTTTGGGCAGTCGATTGGTCACACGACCTAATCCCTTGGCGGCACTCCAGCGCACATCGTTGCCCCCACTGCGCAGAGCTTGCAGCAACTCCTCGATGACCTCTTCAATGGCATCAGGTACTTGAATCTCATCACCCGAACCGCCCTCATCAGCGGCATCGGCAACGGCAGCTTCTGGCGTGGAATTTCCAGCTGCGCTAGTCTGATTTCCCAAGTTGCTGGCAAGCGAGCGAGTACCTGTGAAAAGGGTAAAGGATTAAAGAGTATTTATTATGCATAATCCTGGCTACTCACCTCGCTTGTAACGCCAGCTGGCAATGCGCGGCTTAAGCTGCACTAATCCAAGGCGCTGCACTATTTTCACATAATACTTGTACTTGAGAAAGTCATTAACATCCTTATACTGACAGGCGACGATCCATTGCAGCAGCTTGTCTGCATAGGGCAGCAGATCCTCGCGCTTGCCGTGCTTCAGTATGGCGGCAACTGCAGCAAGCTGACCGAACATAACCTGCTGTGTATCCGCCTGATGCTGCTCGATAATCCAGTCGAGAAAGCGCTCCAAGTACAAATCTTTGATATCCGCACGCACAAAGTACTTGGCCGACAGATAGGCGGCCATGCTGCTGCAGGTGTCGTTGGTGGAGGCGTAAAGCTTGCACAGCTCGAAGATGCGTTCCATTTTACTTATGCCTGTAGAAGAGTATTGGGCATGGACATGATTGGTGGCAACGCAGTTGTTAACAGGCACCGCTGTCTCATAGGCATCGAGGCGTGACATATGAAAGGGATTGAGCACTAGTATGGACATCCAGAGCAAGAGCATGTAACGTGTCTCCCAGTTGCTGAACTCCTTGGGATCCTGTTGGTCCAGCAACTGAAGCACAAACTCTAGGTCGCTCAGCTCGTGGGGCATAAACTTGACGAGGACCTTGTAGGTGCGCACCTTACTAATGATGTACAGATACTTGAAGGCGGCATCTCGTTCGCCTGCTGGTATTGTGGGTTCACGGATTTTGGTCAAGAGTCGCGTGAGCAGCAGCTCCAGATGGGGATCTAGCAGATGGGGCTGCTCTTGGTAATGTGACAATACTTCTGTGTATTGCTCAAACTCACGCTCAAAGGCGCTGGCTTGAATCGGTTTCATTGTTTCAATCATTTGCAGCACCTGCTCCAGTTCGGAAAAGTGCTCTAGCGTATTCGCTGGCAAGTCTTCGTCCTTGACATCCTCGCTGTACTGCATCTTTACGCTTTTGTGATTTTATTAAGGAATTTCCAAACAGCCGGCGCAACGGCAAACTTAAAATCGTTGAATGTCTTTTTTTCTCTCTTTCTGTCGCACTCTCTGTTTTCTGTGTTCCGTTGCCAAACTGTTCCCAAACATATGATTCACAGTTTTGAGTAACTTAAACAGCTGATTTCAGTAAGGGCTGGGACTGCTTTGATTCAGAATTATCGATAATACGAATCGGTAATGTGTTTGGCTTTGCCCAGCTGCTTAATGCAATTCAGCATCCCTGTAGAAGTCTTGCAATTTGTTTACACGCTACAACATATTTTTTCTGAACGCGCACGGATTTCGTATCCTAGGTGCTGCCTAATTTAAACCGAAAGCCTTCAAAATGAAATTGGATAACTTCCGTTTGATCGCGGAAGTTGAACAGCGGCGTGCTCTTTGGGATTCATTTATGACCATGAGTGCCCGCAAAGATATTGGCGCAAAGCAATGGAAAGAAGTATCAGACATTATGCAGCTGGATGGTAATTTTAATACTACATTTATACAATATTATATTTCAATTTGTTTTCAATACATTTGTTACTTTTTTCATATAGTGAATGTATGCAAAAAGCGTTTTAAAGGATTACGCGACAATTATCGTGCAGAGATTCGAAAAATTCAACAAGGACGCACAGGGGGCTCGAACTGGCCCTATTTCCAGGCACTGGAGTTTCTACGAAACATCTGCGATCCGGATAATGTGGTTCCGTTTTCTCCAAAACCCTTCGACATAGAAAGTCATTGTGTGGACAATAATGAACAGAACAGATTGGATGATCTTATAATCGATGTAGATAATGATGATTCATTCGATTTCGAGATTATGGGTGATATATTTAAACGCGAATCTTCAGAGACCCAAGGACACGATTCCGGCTCGGAAATGTTGATTAAAAAACATAGCTCCGATCATTCTATTTCGAATCTATCGATGCCAATAAACAGATCTGACGTGGAGTCCTCACCCAGACTGTTGTCGCCAATACTGCCCAAAGCACCGCCTGCAAAGCGCTCAAAACGTCGAAAAACATCATCCTCCACCGACGGGCCATATCAGAATGGACATTCATCCAATCATCATGCACCGGACGTAGCTCTCAAAGATGATCCAGACTATAATTTTCTAGTTAGCCTGCTGCCACATGTTAGAACCTTGTCGAGTATGAGTAACATGAAATTTCGCACCGAGGTCAGTCGAATACTAATGGACCTGAATCAACAGGACACGCTTCCTAATGCCCAGCGGCAACCTGAGAATGCGAGCGCGCCATCACTGCCTAAACTTACACCAGCACCAACCTCTAACAGTCACAGCCAACATCACCAACCCGTAGAGGTTAAATATACGGCGCATAATGACGAATACGCGGCGCATAGCTGTATAATTGAGTGCGATGTTAAGATAGAAAATGAGGCCCTGTTTTAAGGGGATCGGTCAAACAGAACTTAGATGTACATATATATGGATTAGTTTTACATTTAACTAATACAAATAGATATAACAAACCAATGGCTACATCCAAAATAGTTATACGTTTTATACATATTTCATTACCATCCCTGGAAACACATCGAATTACAAATATGTACATTCTCTATCATACATTGTTATCTTATTTTGAAACCTTTATTTGTGGGTATCTTTAAATTCTTTCATACATACATTAAATTACCTTTTATTGATGCATTGAAAGAAATCAATTATTAAAATAAAACCAAAAAACATAAAAATTCAATAAGGCATTATTTTCTGGTTTGTATAAAAATTGTCATTGTACATTTTATTTCTAAAACAAAAATTTTCGTAATTTAAAATCACTCGCGCGTGAATGACAATTATCGTTGCTTCGCTGCGAATGGCAAATGAGTCAGCTGTTGACAGTTCCAAGCCCAAGTGCATGGGAACAATTCGATTGTGAATTATCTAGCTTGATAAATTAGCATTATTCATTGTTCCGTCCAATTGTGAAGTTGCTAGCGGACTCTAGATAGACCAATATGGGAGACAGTTCTGATGAGGAATATCTGGGTGTCGATTGGATACCGTACAGTGAACGTTCCGAGTGGTCTGATGTGACACCGTTGCCACAGGACGATGGCCCCAATCCAGTCGTGGCAATTGCCTACAGTCCCAGATGTAAATGCTAAGAGACCTGAGAATAAATAGTTAATTTGATGAGTATTACGTTTTTAGTTCGTGAGGTGTTCGACTATATGCGCGCCATTATAGCCAAGGGCGAGAAGTCGCAGCGTGCCTTGGAGCTGACCACAGAAGCACTTCGCCTAAACCCGGCCAACTATACAGTGTGGCAATATAGGCGCGATATATTGCGGGCAGTCGACGCCGACTTACAGGAGGAATTGGACTATCTGGATGAAGTCATCGGGCAGAACGCAAAGAACTATCAGGTTTGGCATCACAGGCGCGTCATTGTCGAAATGATGAATTGCGCCCAATGGGAACTGGAGTTGACACAGAACGCTCTGGACAACGATGGCAATGCGAAGAACTATCACGCCTGGCAGCATCGCCAATGGGCCATACGAACCTTCAAGTGAGAGCTACTTCGAAATTGGAGATGGAGACTTTTATATTTACTATATATATGTATTCACTTGCAGCTTGTACGATGATGAGCTGGAGTTTGTGGATCGTCTAATACGTGAAGATCAGCGGAACAATTCAGCCTGGAATCAGCGCTTCTTTGTGCTGAAACACTTGGGTTTCACACCTGAGGTTATTCGCCGGGAACTCGAGTACGCAATGAGCCGCATACGCGTAATTAAGAACAACGAAAGCGCTTGGAATTACCTGATCGGGGTGTTGCGACAAAGCGAAAGTGGAGAACTCAACAGTTATCCAGAGGTAGCGGCGTTTGGCGAAGAACTCTACACGGCCGGCAATCGTTCGCCATATCTGTTGTCATTCCTGATTGACTTGTACCAGGAGCAGGCACTGCAGACCGATAAACAATTGGCCGAAAAGGTCTACACACTGTGCGAGGACATGGCCAGTAAGCACGATTTGATCCGGCGAAAGTATTGGATATATGTGGCTGATCACTTGAAATCCCAGTTGAGTAAGTCATCGGAAACGGAGCCATAAGCCGATTTGATCTGTTCGTTTAGCTATTAACTTTGTACGTACCGCTGACTTTTCACTATAAGTACGAAAATACATACCATATTATAACGTATAAGAATGAATTTATTATGCGAGTTCCAGATTTCTCATCAACTATCAATCGTATGAAGATATTTACATTGATATTTAGCACAGATAAAGAACTTAATTCATGGTATAAATAGTATAGTTCTAGAGATAAATATTTATTTGTTTGTAAAGTTTGAGCCCTAAAAGTGTGTTCGTTGTACATTGAGTTTGGACTGTTAAATGTTCCTTGAAGTTAACAGCGAAGTTAAAGCTGAAGCTTACAATTTCCATCTCTTAATAGAGCCTGTTAAATGTTGCTTGAAGTTAGCAGTTAGAAGTTAAAGCCGAAGCGATGGAACCTGTTAATCTTGGGCTTCTTTCATCTTTTAACAGAGCCACTGCTACTGTGGCAATTTGACCTTAACTAATGCTTATCTTCTGCATAATAAATGCTTAATGTCCCTCTAAACATATATATAGAAATACATACTTGCCCCCTTTCCCCCGTTCTGTAAATGTCATCTAATTTATGTCACAACAAAGGTCTGTGTCGTGTGTCTCCCATGTTGTTTACCCAGCGCAGGTTGTGTGTGTTTGTACACGTTCTATGCATTAACAATCAACAGATAAACTTATCTTATCTTAGTTATTGCAGTGGGATAAAAACTAGAGAGGTTTCTGCTGTTGTCTCAATATTGGTATTTATTTAAATTTGCTTCATTTTCAGTTTTGTTTTGTTCGAGTACATACAATATAGCAGTTGTTGTAATATATAACGTGTTATTTCTTTCTTTATTTTCTTTTGTTTAGGCAATTCTTGCTTGCGTTTCTTACGTTTCTTCATTTTGTTTTCATTTGTTAATTTGATTTTCTTGCGTATATTTTGAGTTTTTTTCATAATGGAATAGAATTTTCAATTGGCAAAGGCAAATATGATTTATACGGCATCATTTCGTAGTGAGAATATTTCACAGAACTGTCTTGAATTATCAATAACTGATAATAGTTGTAGATTTGTTTATTTTGGAAATTCAAAACAATTCTGCGCGCCACTTTAAAGATATTCACCTTTGCATAGTAAGTAGGTACTTAAAATAAAGCAGAAGACATCTTTGGCGTGTTTTTGTTTAGTTCGGCTAAAAAATTTTATTATTTTCTTGCTGTTGTTAGTTTTGTTTCTTTTTGTTTTGTAATGTAGGAGCAAAAAATCATTGAGTACTCTTTTTGCGTATAGTTTAATAAAATTTCGTAATAATAAAATATATATTTTTTTTTTTTTTGTGTTTTTGTTGTGTTTTGTTTTTTTTCTTTCGTTTCTTGGGTATATATAAATTTGAAAAAGCCTAAAAATCCAAATGTAGTTAGTATAATCAAATCATTATTTCGCTTGGGCCATGCTTTATATTCAATATTTGTTGGAAAAAAACGATGGAATTGGAAAACGTTTTAGTTTATTTGAAATATATCTAGTACGCTAGTGGGGGGCGGGGGCGGAGGAGGAGGGTTATACATATACATAGTAAATAGATGGTTCGCATGGCCCGGATCGTAGAATATTTGGTACCAAAACCATTTGTGATTTTCAAAAATTGATTTACCTGTTCTGAGTTTGCGTGGAGCCAGAGAGAAGTTGTTGTAGTTGTTCTTGTTGCTTCTGTGTGTGTTAACAATTTGATATATATAGAGTATATGTATATATATAATATAGTTTACAATATAAATTTATACGCTCCACATTTGTGTGTTCGCACTGAGCCGTGTTTCATTACAATTGTTCTTGTTGGATTTCATGTTTTGTAAAAGCATTTTTAGCAAAAAATTAAAAAGTTTCTTTGTTCACATCTAAAATCTGACTGACCTTCGTAGACAGCGTGTTGTTGTTCCTTGACTATTATTGTTAAGTTCATATTTTACGTAGATCTCATCATTATTTTCTTATCGACTTTTGTTCTCTGTTTCTTCATCTTCTTCAAATATATAAAATAAATCATTTCTCGCTGCGCTTTGTTTGTGAGGAAGCTTCATATACCATCTATAAATATACTCCTACATAGATACATGTAAATACTATGTAAATGTTTCTCCTTCTCCTTATCCTTTTCAATTTCAATTTCATTTATATAATTGTTAAAAAATTAACGCCACTTGTGCCTTGCTAAATTTTGTTTTCTTTTTTTTTTTTTTGTATTTCGTTTTTTGTTGTAAGTATAATCGATTCTCGGATCCGATGAGTACCCCTAATGGTGCCTAGGTCTAGGTGCGTACGTCTTTACATAGATACACATACACATCTGTATGTATGTATATATAGTATAGTATGTATGCATGTATAGCGCTCCGAATTCAATCTGTAACTCTCTGGGGTGCGACTCTTGGAGCCACACCCACCTACTTATCCTCCCCGATGCCCTCATCAGTTGTTGTCTTACGCTCTCTAGCCTCTTCGTTGCTGATATCACATTTTTCAGCCAACATATCCTCGATGCCCTCGTCATCCACCTGGCTCTGACTCTCGCCGGGTAGATGCTTGCGCTGCGGCACTACAACTACAACACACTCGCCCTGAGGTAGTGGCGGAAACTTGGCATAGGATGTGTTACTTATGGTGCCCACTGTGCTATCCTCATAGCAATCGGGTGTCATGCGGACGCGGCAAGTCTCGTATGCCTTCACATAGCCCAGTTTCGTATACAAATTTCTGGATGCATCGTTATGCGGACGTATCACAACGAAGGGCGTATAGCCGCGCTCAAAGACAAGCTCAGTCAACGCCTTGGCCAGACGAATGCCATAGCTAAAATAGAGGGAAAATCTATATAGTCTCACCCTCTCACTCTCTGTCTCTGTATTCATACTCACCCCATGCGTCGATAATCTGGACGTGTTTGCATCGAAAACATAGCGCCGTAATATGAATGGACCATCCATGCGGCCAGTTCGTTGGTATCCTTGCGGAAGATACCCAAACCTGGAAGAACACGCACGAGTATATCGAATAGTTTGACGCATTCGATTTCATTGGCCGGATATAGATCGTGTATGCCCTGGACATTGTCAAGGGTCAGCAGACGCATCTCCGCATCCTCGGGCAGCGGCTCCAGCTCCAGTTCCGTGTTGAGCTTTTCACACACATAGATATCACCACTGAGTCGCTCCATAAGCCCAATTTTAGAATAGAAATCATCCAGGCGATTCATAATTGCGATGTGCGTAAAGTTCAGGTACAATGGCTTCTGCCAATCTATAAGTACATCTTCGGTGCGCATCAAATCGACATGTTCGATTTGTGCGGATGGACAAAATATGCCAAATGTTTGGTATATATTGTTGTGGGGCTAAAATAAAAGATAATCTATATTAGAGGTATACTTTTTATATGGAGAACGTGAACATACCGTAAGCGTGCATCCTGGAAAATGTAATATAATCGGTTTTTCGGGCCAATCTTTAGCAACATAAAACTTGAAATCCCAAATATGATCATTCAGGTACGTTTTAATGGTTTGATGAAACTGCAAAAGGGGAATACATATTATTTAACAATCAATTAAAGCCTGCTCCAAAAAGTATGCTATACAGTGCAGTTCCGCTCCTTTTGTGACTGTCCTTATGCCGATCTTTCGCTATCGATTACATTTCAGCGCTGCCAGATTTAGTTTCGTCTTATTCTCAATCTAAGTGCCACCAGCTGATTACAATATTATCCATGCATTATTCATGCACATTTAACAGTACGGTACATAACATAACATATGTATATGATTACAGATGCTTACGAATATTAAAGTTGATATTAATGTTAACTAACATAATTATTGCTCTCTGTGCCTTTCCTTATATTTAAGGAACACTGTTCCACACTTTCCTCACATTATGATGATATTTAATCAAGGTTTTTATGGTTTCACTCGTAAACTTGCTCAGCCCGTGTTTCATATTTACCGTTAGCAAGGTCTTAGTCATTCTGTTATGGAATTACCTTCAAATTAGTAAACGCTTTTATGGCACTAAATTGTTTGCCCAACTTCAGGCTCGCCCAGCCAAATATTTCGGCATAAAAATCGAAACTTTAAGCAACACCAACTGCAGAATACGACTGAGACTCCAATGTCGGCCCAGTTCTTGATGGTTCTGGTGCCAAGCCGAATAGTTTACCGGCTGAGTCCGCCCCCTTTTGGGGTTGGGAGGGAGTGCATGAAGAGAACAAAGCAAGGGAATGTGCAGAGCACAAAGCGAACTTGAACACGTGATGAAAAGGCGAGCCGAAATGCCGCGAGAGAGGGGCGGGGGCGTGGCATTAAAAATTGAAGTGAAACGGGCGTAAACAGTAAAAACAGGTCAACAACAGCGATGGGTTTCGAGCAGATTGGGACTGAGATTGCATGACTCGCATAGAGTCCGGGGCAGGGGGAGAGAGAGTAATTGTTCACCTGTTAAATTACCTGAGAATGGGGGCGTGGCTGTTGTGCACATTATACTACAGTGACTAGTGCTAACTATAGTAAGTATACATATAAATATATTTACAGACTGTTCAGTTAATTGTTAATATTGCACATACCTTTAATGATTCCGGCAGATAGCGTTCTAAAGTTACCAAAATTTCTGGAAGCTCTGATTCATGCACCAAACGAAAGTGTCTACCTTCAGGAATGATTTCCATTTCTGCAAACAAGAGTGAGAGAGAGAGTGTGAGAGTTAGTGAGAGTGAATGTCACATTAAATGCAAATCCGTTTCTGTCTGGCATTATTTATGCCTCGGATACGTCCAAACACATTTAACAGTCTCGAATGTTGTCCAAATGCAATGGCTTTCTTTTATTTTCGGATTCCCTTAAACCCTACCCGCCTGCTGCGCTTGTTCCTCTTCCCCCTTCCCCTGCCACTTCTCGGAAACGCGTCACGTTTTGGCCTCAGTCAAGGCCAAAGAAATTTCTCAAGAGCGAAGAGAGAGAGAAGAGGAGAAATATGCGAAAAAAAGCCAAAAGCCGATGACAGTCGCAATTTTGATGCCGTTGATGATGCTGTCATTTTGGCTAATACCAATACTAATACTATATATCCGGGGGGAATGGAGAAGAGGGACTTGCCCTCTCGAACTGCTTTCAATTACGTATCTCAGGACATCCGTTGCCAAGCTAATTTGGTGGATTGCGAACCGCGACAAACCCCGACCGAACCGGACATACACATGTGACGAGGCATTTCCTCAACAATCAAAACAAATTCTGATCGATCGGGCAACCAATTAAATTTAACAACACTTTATGTAATCAAATTAGCAAGACAGAGATGGAGAATGAATGGAACTTGTAAGGCAGAGAGATGGAGAATGAATGAAACTTGTTAAGGGAACTTAAAGTGAACGCACAAATCAATTGGGCTATAAATGTTTTTTAAATTTCAGTTACGATACCCTCAGTTTCTCTCAGTTTACATAAAATCGATAGACATTTAATAGGCGCAAATTAGAAGCAAATTTTGTGGATGAGTAAGTGAAAATAAATATTTGACATGCAAGAAAACTCTCTTCAACTTCTCAGTTACCAGTGACAGAGGAAAAGAGCATCTCCATCTTGTTTACACATTTTTATACCCTTGGACTATTGAAAATGATTAAAAACAAGGGTAGACTAACTTTGTGTAAATGTATATAACAGACAGAAGAAGCAGGCGTGGCAGACCCTCAAATCAAAGTGTGATTTTTTAGCTATTATCTTTTTGGCAACACTGGTTTTAACAGCTGACGCACGTTTCGTATTTTATATCACTATCCAACATCTTCACTTTGGTCTATAATTTAAATATATATGTTATGTTCTTATACTCGCATTTCTATGCGTTGTAAACGCTTGAGACAAGAACTTTCGCATAAATATTTCTGTATAACATAGGTATATTTAATCAATAATTTGCTTTTATTTTCAAATTCTGACTATATCTATATTTCCTTTAAATTTCAATCCGATCGGAGAATAAACACATCACTTATTCAAGCCACCTTCCGAGCATCGCAGTCTGCGCTTGTCTGACTACTTGACTGGTTGATTGCTTGAGTGCTGTAGTGATTGATGATATGATTGATGCAGTGGGTTACTACTGAGACTATTTATTACAGCTATTTGTGTTGATTCCAACTAGTTGACCTCGCCCACTCGCCGCGCACACAACGGGGGCGTAAGTATGAAATAACAAATGCCTTCTTGGCTGGGGCGTTTGGAATTAGTATGGGTATTAGTGTGCGTGTTAGTCATGTTCTCGAATCCTGATGGCTTGTGCTCTGCTCTCGAGAAACACAGGGGATGCACTGCAAGAAATGGGTAAAAAAGGAACTAGCTTTATACCATATATGTATATGGGAATTTTTGCTTCTTCAAGGTCGTCTGCATCTACATATTGTACATTTTCTCCCAGTGCACGTACTGACCCGTGTCAGTGTGTGTGTGCTGCTCTTTGTATGTGTGCAGCAGGCCAGACACTGACACTGACTGGACAAGATGTGTCTGCGTATTTGCACGTCCGGCTCAGACACGTCAACTAGTAAAAAGGAAAACGGATCTCCAGACGGATTTGCAATACAAAATCAATATAAAGCGTTTCTAAACTGATGTCAGGCAGTGTACAGGTAACCAGAGAGTAGGGCTGCAAGGACAGCAGCGAGGGGAACGAGTATAGCAAACATCTGTTCACATTGCCGCCTACTAGCTTTTGTTTTGCTTACTTAGCCGATAAAAATACCGTTGACATTTCACAGCAGCACCGCCCCCACAGTGTCGCTAGGGAAGACGAGGAGACGAGAATTAAAGAATGAGCAAGGAGTAATAATGGCAACGGGAACGAGTGGAAGAGCAAGAGATATCTTGCCAGACAGAGCGCGATTGCCCATTGCGATGTCGATTCGACTCGTATAGATTGTCAATCCCGTAACCAATGCCATTAACCTTCCCCATCCCATTCCCTATTCCCATCCCGGTGTCCTGCAGTGCGCCGCGTCGCACTTGCCAGCCAATTAATTCTTGTTTTGGCCCAATTATTGCATTGCATTGCTTATGATGCGATCAATAGGATACCCTACACACAATGCAGTATATAAATTTGAAGGGGAATTGTTAAGGGGGATCATCAAATAACTGGGAAATTTTGTTCGTGGTTTTAACTGCAGTTTTATTATAATTATATAGTTATCTGAATTAGATCGACATATAGTTATATTATTTAACAAAATCTGTAACTTTGGCCCAACAGTTTACGGATTTCTTTATGTTGAATTACTTTACTTATTGTAGGTTTGTAGGATATTTAACAGTCTAGTTATATATATACTTTTAAAATATAATAAACAATAAATCCGAATAGATGAGAGTATTACCCCCGTTGTTAAGATAATCTCAAACTATTTACAGCGCGGAGATACCCTTGATAAACTGTGGAGTGAAAACTTTAATTATTAATTACGCTCTTTTCAATTTTATCATTTTTGTGTTCCATTAGCTCTCTTAAAACGATAGTGATACTCTCCCGCTCCTTTTGAGTTAACAGAATCCTATCGATAGGGTATCAACTAAGGTCACACTTAACAATATAAGACATAATAGAGTATAACTAAACAAAACATAAAAAAGAAAAATTTATAATTGACATGCACATGTGCCCAGCACGCGCGGAATGCGAGACGAGTTTTCAATATTTTTAGCAGTGTATAATTAAAAAGATATGCTGAAAAAATCGTTGATGATCCATTTGTAAATAGGAATATAAATATATATATATATATACTATATATGCGAATAGTGAAAGCACTTACAAAATTATTAAATCCGTTGACCTTGTATGAATTTGTTGCTGTACTATAGTTGCTGCTGCGGTTGTTGTTATTTTTGGTGTTGTTGCTGCTGCGGTTTGGCCAATCCCAAATAGCAATCCTTGCGTGCCTTGTGTTAATTATTCTTTAGTTTTATCGCCGCAAATGATATTTTAATTTGTATATAAATTTTTAATTTATTAAATAAATTGTTGTTAGGTGTTTTATATTTTTGTTTTAGTAATTTTTTGTAGAATTTTTTTCTTTTAGTTTTGGAAAAAACGTGCAGTATGAAAATAAGTTATATTATATTTTATTATTATTTTATATGCGAATCACAGATGCTCTTTATTTATTTATTTAATTGTTGAGTGCGTTTTATTTGTTGTTGTTGCTGAGTAATTAGTATTTACTTATTTTCTGTTAGTTGGTTAGGCCCCTTTAAATGGAGGACGTGTGTTGACGGCAGGCGACTCTTCTATCGAGTGCTCACTGTGACTGCGAGTGAGTGAAGAAGTGTGAATTGAAGAAGTTCGCAAGGTATTCGATACTTTTGTTGTTGGTTCTCTTTTATTGTTTTTGTTGCCCCCGTTGCACCGCTCCTCCACAGACAGGCCTAACCTAACCAGCTAGTTGTTTTTGTGTGTGTTGTTGTCTGTGCTTCTTCTTCTTCTTGTTCGTCTTCGTCTTCTGTTTGCCTTGTGTATCGTCAGCAGATACAACAACAGGCGTGTGCTAGTCCAGCATGGCGGCTGAGGACGAACCGTAGATGGAGATGGCAATTGTGTTGGCTTCTCCCTTTCGTTCTTCCTTCCAATACTGTTAACAGTGCTGCTGTTAACGCTGTCTGTTGTGTTGTTCGCTTAGCGATGAGTCGATCGTTCGTACGATTTGTCGATTATTTGCCTTGGGTGTCTGTCTCTGGGCTTCTTTGCCTCTCGTTTTCACTTGTTTTCGCTGCAATTTATGTATTTTCACGAAAATTGATTTTCCGCCTTGTTGCCGCCTGGCCTGATTATAGTTCTCTAGCTTTTGGCTTGTGCTCTGTGCGATATCCTTGTGCGGCGCCTGCTTTTGGCTTCAGTTATTTCGGTTAGTGCTTCGCCAGCTCAGCCCCAAGGACGCGGCACTTGGACACACACAGACACACGCACATACACACAGAAACACAGAGAGACACCGACACCAACGCGTCAGAAATTGAATTCATCTAATTTTATTGTGTGCTTTCGTTTATTCTCCTTGTGGTCTCTGCCCCGGCTCCGTCTCGGTTATGGCAATCTGTCTTCTTGCTTGTTGTAGTTGTTGTTTGGTTGCCCTTTTTGCAATGCGTTCCAATTCGTTGTAGTTGTTGTTGCTGCTGCTTTGACTGCGCCTGTTTTGGAGATTGTTTGGAAATTCGCAGAACCGAACTAAGCTGACTGACTGACGACAACGAACTGATTCTGAATCCAAGGAGCAGAACCAGATGTTGCCACAAGTTTCTATATTTACATACATATACGTGCGTGTGTGTGTGTTGCGAATCGAACTTGCAACGTGGCAACGTCGTCGTCGCAGTCACCGTCGTGTTGCCGACACTTTCGTTGTTGTTGCTGTTTTTTTTCTCTCGTCTGCGTTCTCGTCCTCGTCTCGTGTTTGCTGGCGATTTGTTTTTATACCCTTGCTAAGGTTCTCTTGATTTGCTTGGTGGATTTGTTACGCAGGCGACTGTTTATTTATTATTCCTATTCTTATTTATGATTTTACCATTGTTGCATAGTTTTGCCAATTCAACGAACTCGGGACATTACGGGACAACAACGAATTCGATTAGAATTTAATGCAGGTTTGATCGATTTTCGCTGCATACTTTTGTGCTGTTAATAATTTCTGCTTGTATCACTAAGCATCGAACATGTTCGATAATAGCAGCTATTAACAGATTTTGTTTGCATTTTATTGGTGTATTCATGTCAAGTGTAGCTTATATTAATGTGTTTTATCATGACAAATAATTAGCGTATTAAATTATTAAATGTAAAAACAAACGTTTAATTTATAATTGATACCGACTCTGGAAATGTATTAAATGTTCGTTGTGGCCTGGCTCACTACTAATGCATGTTACCAGCACATTTAAATGCCGCCTGCAATTGTATTTGTATTTTAGCGCGCTCACATGTTGCCCGTTGTCGCGTCGCAGCTGCTCTCGTTCGCAAACTCTCTCAGCAAAGAGGGAGAGATGGAGAGAGCGCACGAACGAGCACACGAGAGAGAGCGCTCGCATGTTCGGCAATGTTGCTGCATGCAAGAACACACACACATACAGAGACCGCAAGCAAAAAGAGATGTCAGAGATGCCCGCCAACTCTAACCCCCGTCTGACTCCTTTACGTGGGTTAGGGAGTTTCGCTTTTTGCTTTCACGCTGCTTAGCGCAACTGTACAATCTGAACAGAAACAGCAACAGCAACAACAACACGAGTAACGGCGGCGGTTTTGCATGCGTTTTCAAAACACATTTGGCAAAATGGCCACGGCGTCAGCGCAATACGTATACGCCACGTTGTGCACGTGTGTTGCCGGCAACAGAGAGAGACAAAGAGAGAGAGGGAGGGAGAGAGAGTGGTGCCCTTCTACCTTTCCCTTCATACAAGCTACTCTTACCAGCACTTCTCACTCTCTTTCTCCTTCTCTCTCTCTCTCTGTGTCACTTTCTCTTAGTCATTTGTTTTGTTTATGTCGCACAGCTGTGCGTGCAGCCCAAAATCATTTTAATAGACTTTTAGCTTTTGACTGACCAACCCTGAGGCAGAAGAATCAGCGATGGCAGAATAGAAGGCAGAAGGATGGGGAGACTGGGTGCTCATGGGCTCAAGGTCGCGTGCGTGGATTGACATTTTTATTGGCGTCAAGTGGCGACATTCAAAACTATTTCAGTTACTTTCCCCACTTCACAGTCACAGTCACAGTTACACACAGTCATATGGTCACAGTAGAAGTAATTAAAATAGACAGAGCGACGCGGCAAAAGAGGCGGCAGCACTGGGTATTGCATTGAAGTTGCTGTGTGGCACAACAAATACGCTAAGTAAGTTACCCCCCAAACCCACACCTTGCCCACACAACATGCATCGTGAATCACGCAAGCCGTGCAGCACGCAAAATAATATACAACACCAACAACAAGAGGAAGAACCAGACGAATGCTAAAGTTGACGGCGCCTGACTGTAAGATACCCTTCGCCCTGTTTTGAAAAACTCTTAAAAATACAGTGTGGTGAACAAGAGTTCTGGTAGACGCTCTATAGAATCAAATGCAATGGATGCTTAACATTTATTTTGATTAAATGTAAAAGGTTTAAAAAGTTACGGAGCGGCACCTGTTGCGTGATTGACAGTTAGCGATCGTAAGAGAAGGATTTAACGATTATTAATAGGATATCGATAAATTCAACAGATTAGTATCTATTGAAAGAAAAAATTCGTAAGACAAGGGTTTCTGCCGCGAATTGCTTTCTCACTCTAACAAACAAGCAAAGTTAGTATTACCTCTTTTGAACATTTTCAATGTTTGAAGGGTATAAAAAGTGACGCCAGCTGCTGCCAACAACAACAACAAGAATTTCACAACAATTTTCTTCTGACAGTTCGCACCACGCGTGTTGCTGATCGCTGAGTGTGTGTGTGCGTGTGTGTGAGTGTGTGTGGTTGTTATAACAGATACGCGAATCGTTATTCGATGCGCTCATTTCCAAGGAAACTTCAGTAATAAAAGAAAAACTAAACACATTTTCACTGACAAGTGGCGATGGAGAGGGGCGTGGAGGAGGGTGTTCTCTTTATCAGGTATTTGGCATTTGCGTACTGTCCTTCTGTTTGTGGCTATGACGACTTTAAAATGGGCCGATTTGCGGCATTATTTGCTTATTAAGCCCCTTGCCTTGCCAAAAGAATAGCCTCTGCCATTCTTTGCTTCCTCCTTCCCTCCTTGCTTCTACCACGAGCGACGCCAGTGTCAGTGTTGACAAACGGCTATGGGGTACAGTCAAGGCCGCGCCAGAGTGCCGGCATGGAGTCGCTTGGCCTTTAATTAGCTTTTAGTCCACAAACAGTTTGCTGCTGTTGCCTTTGCCGCAACTGGATTACTCATACGTAACGTTCTGTGCAGGCAAACGGAAGAGGTCCGCTCGCATTGTTTCAACTGGGCTCCTGCTCCTGCTCCGTCCATACTGCCATTGTATGGTCAAACGTGCATGACTGCCCTGGCACGTGTTTTAGCCGGCAAACCGTATGTGGCATAGGGTATATGGACTATGGTAGGTCCCCGTTAATGTCAGGGTCAAGCCAGTCAGTCAGGCAGGGCCACTTTGCATGCATGTATCGGCTATTTTGTTTAATTTCTATATTATATGACTACATATGCATAAATCAAAGCGAGGAAAACAACAACAACTGCATGTACAGTCTTACGTGTTTATTGTCTAGCTGCCATTTTTATTTATTTAAAAACAATTGACAACGGACAACAGCTGCATACATTGGGGACACTGTGGCACATATACAGATACATCTGCTGCTCGCACATGCCACCAACAAAAAAAATGGCGCTGACCTTGACTTGCCAGTTGGCAATTAGAGTTATTTTCATTTGCAGTTCGGACATGTTTATTTAATGACGCATTCGGCAGTTAGTCCCTTGCCAGCAAAGTCATGAATAAAGTATTTGTGCATTAGACATTGATGCTGAGAAGATGGCGCTTATCTGAATTTTTCTTTTAAGGGTTGCCATTGCAAATTACAAGCTGATTGGGCGCGCAAATTTTAATTTGAATAAAATAAAACAAAAAATGTGGTGTAATTTAACCCATTTAATTATATTAACTTTACGAACTTCATTATTGAATTTCAAATTCAAATATAGCAAAAAGTGTGACCTTATGCCCACAAAACGCAAAATTTAGGCTTCTGCCCGTTATCGCCAGCAGAGGGAAATATCGATAGAGCCACACAAATTTGTGCACGATACTATCGTGCATTGAATTTAAATGTCACGTTTTCAATGAAATCGATAAAAACAGCTGTGTTTGTTATGGTTCTGCTACAGCTATGTTATTAATTGTTAGAACACACATAAGGAATTGCAAAATTTAAATTGCTACTACAACAGTAAAATATTAAACTAACAAAGTATTTCTAAAAACTCAATTCCTATTGAAATATACAAATGGTTTCCTTCACTTCTTATTGCAGCAACGACGATAAGCGAGCACGCAATTTGTGCTCACTGTTAACATATTCGGGCGAACTGTTAAGTTTCAGTCTATTTTGAGAAACCAAATTGAATGGACGTGATTGTCGCTCTGATTACTGAATTCGCCGAAAGAAGCACAAAAATATTTATCAAGTTTACGTGTAGTGTGGGATTTTAAAAAAAGCAAGCTAAAAATAAAAACAAAGTGCAATTAAATTATAACAGTGTTAAATTAACCCCATGCGCAGTGCTCACTTTTGGTTATTGATAAGAAAGTCGTGTGATTTCTTGATAATAGTTGCATAACCCTTGACCATTGTAAGCGCCAAAAAATACTAAGAACAAAAACAACAACAACATCGGAAAGAGCATATGTACATAACTTGCTTATGCAAAACTAAAGCGAAAAAAGGCGCAGAGAGCGAATATAAAAAATTCCACTGCGGTGCTGCGGCCGTTGCCGCTGGGTGCGCTCCCCGCCCCCTGCTGCCAAGATACCTGGCTGAGCAATAAATTCAAGTGCCCGTTAATTATCCAATTCATTTTTCATTTAAATCCGGCCGAAAAAAATAAAAACAAACAGAGAAAGAGACAGAGCGCAGTTTTATTATGTCCCAAAATCGTGAAACTCTGATACATTTGATTGCCGGCGGGTAAGTGTTAACATATTTGTTGTTTTTGTTTTTACTTTATCTGCTGAGCTCCTTTACGAGGTCTCTCGCTCTCGCTCTAAAACTGGTTTCAGTTGGAATTGAACGTCGCAATTGCGATTTGTGTTCCCCAACAAGAAAAACAAAAACAATTAGACAATTGACCTGCAGCAATCGGGAAAGTTGGCAATGGCGCCAAAAAGAAAAGGAAAAATAAGAAATAGAAGGAAAAGCTGACAAACAACAACAACCCACACACAAAAATTGCATACACACAGACAAACACACACACACATGCATATGCAGGCACACACATGCATAGCGATCATCTACACTTCACGTGTTCGTGTTCCGTATATTTTGGGCCCAACTGGTGGTGCGTCCCACGCTGCGCAAAAATAATTCGAGATAAACGTCACGCAAAAACGTTCGTCAATTAAAACCGGCGCCAGCAGACGGTGAAACATCAAGAATACTAACAAAAAGTCTAAATCAAAACAAAGAAGAACAAGAGGCGAAGGAAGATAAGATAGCAATGTTTGCATTGACACACCGAACAACGGGATGCCCTTCACATGAACTTTTATCACAATCACATCTGCCTTGCACATCTGTTGCCAATAAAAAACTAAAAAAATAAAACAGCAACAAAACTAATTTAACACGTATAGAACATAGATATTATTTGTGGCTTACATATCATCAGATAAGTCAGGGATAAAGGGCCTGCACTGTGTGGTTGATAAATGAGGGAGATAGAGAGAGAATGAAAGAAATAGAGTGTGTGAGGGGGTAGTGGGGTGAGTTAACCCCACACAAATCATGTTCCTACTCGGCAACAATAATAACGAGGTTCAATTGTATTGTTATTGTATGGTATGCGGTTCTATTTATAGACGTGTATCTTAATTATTTTTTTCTTTCTGTATTTATCGCACACTCTACTCAGCATGCAAGGTATATCGGCTGTTTTAGTTACCGCGAATCCAGTTGGAAATGTCTTCCCTAACCGGCATGCACTTTGTTTTTGTTTATATAGCTGAAATTCAATGCCGAAGCATATGTAAAATAAATGGGTTGATATAAGTCGAGCCTCTAAATATTGCAAAACATGACACACCTATGAAAACAATAGCAGTAACGTGTGGATTTCTAGTATTTTCGAAAAAAATGGAAATGCGTCTTATGTTTTAGAACGATCGTACTAGGCCAGCAAATTAGTTTCATCGATAATTATCGACATGCCAAATTAGAATCAACTAAAATATTAATTGCAGAAAATACTAAAATGCTATTCGCCGGCCGGCCGGCTTCATGTTAATTTAATGTACAGTACGAGTATGTGTGTTTTCTGCGGCTTTTCATGCGTTCACTGTAAACAGCTTTAAACAACAACAAGCAAGCAAAACAGACTCACGTTGCATGCAATGTTGTTGCCTCCCTCCCGTTCATTCGTCTTGTAACTTGAGCCACCTGAGCTGATTATCCAACTGTGCGTCTGCTAAGTCGGAACTAGAGATACATACTTGTATTTCTATCTACATACATACATATATTCTTGAGTATTTTCTGCGGTATCTCGTGTTTACCCACGTTACTATCGCTAGAAAAACAACCTTGCAGTTACCCACACAGCGTGATAGACATACACCTAGTGAAAGAGAGGAAGAGTGGGGAGGAGAGGCGATAACAAGCCCTCACACAACTGGACGTTGTTTATCGATAAAAATAAACTAAAACGACAACAAACAGTGACATGCATCCCCCGATGTTAGTTTTCAAGATTGTGAAATTGCACCACACAAATTGCCAATTGTACTTAGAGAATCTGCCCTATCTGTACCAGGCTCATTAATGAGGCACACCGTCTATTGTCACGCATTGCACAGATTCATTTATATTGTTGGCATTATACTATAGTACTCTATTTCTATTTTTATCTAACTTGGCACTATAATCTTGTTGATTATACCATTTCATTTAATAGTTTAAGGGTATATATTTTGGCAGATACTAATTAAAGAGCATCTTAAATGATAGAGACTCTGTTATTAACAATTAGCAGTATTAATGTTATTAAACATGATTGTGTGGGTAACTGCTCGAGCAGGTGTACAACTTTTGTTATTGTTGTTGTTGCAAAACTTTTGCTTTTATTCGATGAAATCAACAAATCAACAGAGAAAAATGCGACTTGGCCGGCGCAATGTTTTGATTTTTGTTTTGGTCTTGTCGCGCCGTTGCAGAAGTGTGGCGGAGGGTGGTAGGGGGAAATAAACTCTTTCTGGCACATTGACTCATTTGAAGGCGACCGCAAGCAAACACAACAGCGGCAACAACAACAAAAGCATTCCTAATGAGGTGTATTGATAGAGCTTGAGAAAGAGAGAGTGTGAGGTGGGGGAAGGCAATAAAGAGTGCAGTTCGAACATTGACGTGGGACACGGACAAGAAAACAAACAACAATGCCACACGTTATATAAGATTAAGTAGATCTGACTTATTTTTAGACCTGCATGGGATGCTCAGTGTGTGTGTGCGAGTAGGGGGATTAAGTGCATAACTCATGGGACAAATAGGTTGACATCATTTGTTTTCCTTATTTATGTCTCGCCCAGCACAATTTATTCTAATATTTTGTTAATAATAAACTGGATTTGCTTATTTAATTATATATATTTATTATTTAATTGTGCTTGTGCTTCGTGCACTTCTTTTCTTTTTGACATTCCATGAGTAAGTGGAAAAGTAACCTAATTATGCTAATTTACTCTTATGCTAATTAACATTACAGATCAGAACAGCTGATTTACTCTTATGCTAAATAACATTAGAGATCAAGACATACACATTTATTCAAACAGTATTTTTTCGAAACAATAAAATTTTAATTTCCTCATTTGGAAATCGTTTGCATGCCTTAAGGCACGTAGACAACATTTATGATAATCTTAAGTCTCTTTGTACCTCTCTTTATTTTACGTTTATTTAAAACTGACTCGAAATATATTGAAAATACAGGATTAATCCATTTATGGATGCTTTACAAATGATCATTGCTCAATGGGATAATGAAGCAATTTCAAAATTCTTAATTGTTGACTATTTCAAATAAATTGTGTCAAAAATGATGTCAAGGGCACACGTTTTAGAACCTAGTCATCTATAAAATATATATTCTTATACATATACATATGTACTATGTATAGATTCACCTACATATTCATTTGGCATATTAAATAAACAAGTTCCGAGTGTGTTTTGGGGGGCAGAAGAAGACAATTTTATTTACAAATCGAATACATATAGTATTATTGTTTATTATTATAAACAAAGAAGGTCGCGTGCCAAGTTCATTGAATAAGGAAAACATTTGTGGTTCATATAGTGGACAAACGTAGTTCGATCAGTTTCTAATCTTATTGCATTCCACACTCAAACTTTGACCTATAAAAGCATGCAAAACTTTCCATCGATTTCGTAATCTGTCTAACTTGAAGAAAGAAACTAAAGAAAGAATCGCAATGATAAGAAAACAACGAAATTTCTGCGAGACGTCAAAAAATGAAACGCGCTGCTGATAAGAAGCGAAGCCCCACCTAAAGACGACGCATTTATCAAAATGTTTCTCAAATTCAACGGGAGTAAAAGTCGTGGTGCTACTGCAGGCTGACTATGAATCAGAATGAAATATATCTACGATCACAATGAAGTATCTACGAGTTATATACGCAATCTTTTCTCTCCCCCTGCCGGCACCTTCGAGTGACACCTGCGGCTTCTTGCTCGCTGTCTGTCAAATTTTCTTATCTGGCGCGTGTGGCGTATTATACGATGCGATTCAGTCAAAAAACAGCTAAATCGACCATTAACCGGTTAAAAATAAGCTAAAGCTGTGCAGCAGTGGACAGCGGCTAAGGTCGTTGAGTTCGCGATATAGATACAAAAACAACGCGTAGATACAGATACACTTTGTCGTTGTACTTTCGCAAGGTACAAGCAAATACAAATGTCCGCATTCGAATGCGAATGCAAATGACCAGGGATGGTGGAAACTTTGGATATACTCGTATATATCAAATATCAAATAAATTCTGAAGCGCGCAACTATTGCCTTGCCTTGCCTTGCTTATCATATTAAATCAATATATTTTGGCTCGTATTTCACTCTTTATATACTATAGATCATATAGAACACATCACACATCAGGCAGCTATGTTTGCCCATCTGTCTGGCGCTTTAGCACACGCTGGAACCGGTCGAGTAACAGTTCCCGATATGTTAATGATGAAATCTAATAAAAGAGTGCGCTCTTGTTAATGCCATAATTCAATTTGTACATTAATTGAGATCGTTGTGCTACAATTCCATTCAGCAGGCAGTTGAGGTCAAAGAAATCCTCCTATGTTAGGATGATGCTGAATCATTCACGTAGATCTCAAGTTCATATATGGCGTGTTCTTTTTCGGCTTCTTACCAGTTTCCTGTCAATTATGTCACAGAAATAAACCAGATTTTAATCATATATACATTCTATTCTCTAACATACTTCTCTGACTTATAGACTATATATATAAAAACCTATAGTATAATACCTAGTACAAGTCAAATCTTGCTGCTGTTGATAAGCTAACACATGGCTTTGTCCGGCTACGGCAATTCATTCCCGACTTTGGGTTATCTCCCCCTGGATAGGTCAACATGAAGTCAGTTGAAACCGGTTTGCAGTTGGCCCCGCTGCAATCTGGAATAGATTTGTGAAATTGTTTACTAGTTTTGCGACGCCAATCGATGACATTTCAAAATCAAAACCATCTATAAAGGGGAGACGTTCTTAATGAGCGCTCTCTACAGACACATTTCAAGAACCTTTTAGATTAGTAAAACATACTTACGCTATTTCAATATTTTTGCTGGCTGTCTTTCTTTCTTATGTGTTTTTCACAATAGTTTGAAATTGATATACAAGTAAATAGCAAACATATGTTTCAAAGTTCAAGGTTTTGAACCTGCAGGTTTATTGATACCTTAAAGCTTTTCATAAAAACGGCATTGTATCTCTTTCTTGTCTACAATTCCTTTCCTATCATACATATTCATAGGCACTCGATTGAAGTAAACATACACGTAGTTAAGTATTCATTTCTTATTGCGCATTTCGGAAGATTTACGTGTCTATTTTCCCTTTCTTTCTTTGTTATTGTGTTTGCCATCGATCAAACTTCTTGTTTTCTTTCCCCCTTTCTTGATTTATTAATTTGGCAAACGTATTATTGTGTTCTTACGTAAGAAGACATATCATAATATGAAAACAAATTAAATAAAAACTTTGAGATATAACGATAATAAAGTATTCCTTAAATATATCACGTTTCGCTGTTGCCGGGCGGCAATTTACAAGTTTTAATCAATTTGCAAATTGAGTCACGAGCTGGATTCCTGCACTGTAAAGCTATATACATTATATATGTATGTAGGCAGATAAGAATGTTTCTCTTTATCACAAGTTCTTTTCATAATATTTACAAATGTTGTGTGAAGCATTTCATTAGGCAAGGTCTGGGATAATTAGATATAGAGATTGCATTTAAAGCAAACATGCGACTTGTGATATTTCGGCATTAAATTATAAAATTACACTTATGTAAATGGTGTAAGGAAGCATACAAAATACTCTGCAGATAGTATAAAAGACAGATGCAGCTATGCAAATGTTTCAATGCAAATCAATCAGCAATTATTTCCATTCATCTTAAATGTTTAGCATGTTCATGTGTAAACAATAACTTAAATTGGGGAACAAAAATATTTGCAACAAATTCTAAAGCAACAAAAATACAAATTGCAAAAGGAAATGGAAATGAAAACAACGAAATGAAAAAAACTTGAGTACATATATAAATATTGATCTTTATGGTCGTTTGTCAATTTGGGGTTCTCTTTCTCCCTCCACAAATTTTTAAGTAGAAGCTGCCATGTCAAGCACACTTTTGAGCGAAAGCACTTTGTAGTACTATATAGAGGAGGAGGTTGTATATATATTCATTTAATTATTTTTAGAACGTGTGTCAAATTTTGTAAATGTTTTCGTTGTGGTTCATTGCAGATCTGCGGGCACTGTCGGTGCGGTGGTAACATGCCCCCTGGAGGTGGTGAAGACGCGTCTACAGAGCTCAACGGCATTTCAGGCGCCGTCACAGCGAATTGTTGAGCCACCTGGAGCAACTGGTGGACCCGCAAATAATGGCGGCGCCTCCGAGCTGCTGAGGCCGGAACAACGACGTAAGCTAAGCACAACGATATTACGTAACAGATCACAGCCACAGGTGATTGGGGGTGTGCGTAGGGTAGTACCAAATTTTATTTATTTTCTCTTACAACTTATAATCGATCATGATCATCAATATATACAATATATATATATTTATATATTATCATATCAAGCTAAAGTTCAAGCAACAAGAATAATAACAAACAATAACAATAATACTTCATGACCATCGCTTTATATCGATCATAATGTTTAACGTATAATATCTAAAGGTCTTTCCTGTTTTTTTATCTTACAGATAATGGCTATATCACATTGCGGCATCTCATCGACAACCCCGAAATCCATGAGCATTATTCAATGTCTGCGGTAAGTTGAAAGAGCCTAAGGAACTATCGATAGTTTGCGTATACTATCGAACACATTGTTAGGGGTCGTTCTCACTCTTTCTCTTGCATTGCACGCTGTACTGTTCTTCCAGTTCAAAACTAAACTGGTTCAGCTTGGAACATTTCAATACAATCGGAATTAAAATAAATGTATTATTTCAATTGTTGCGTTATATACCATAATATAATTTGCTATATATATTACGCTCTCTCTTCATTCAGATACATTGTACAAAATGAGGGTCCCCGCGCTCTTTTCAAAGGACTTGGTCCCAATTTGGTGGGCGTGGCACCCTCACGTGCCATTTACTTTTGCACCTATTCGCAAACCAAGAACACACTCAACAGTTTGGGGTAAGTGTGAAATGAATCTTCAGTCTCCGATCTATGACTTCTCACGACCTTCTTCTTGGTCTCTTCTTGTAGCTTTGTTGAGCGTGATTCGCCGCTGGTTCACATAATGAGCGCTGCTAGCGCTGGATTTGTCTCATCCACGGCCACGAATCCCATTTGGTTTGTGAAGACGCGAATGCAGCTGGACTACAATTCCAAAGTGCAGATGACGGTGCGACAATGCATTGAGCGGGTGTATGCCCAAGGTGGACTGGCAGCCTTCTATAAAGGCATTACGGCCAGTTATTTCGGCATCTGCGAGACAATGGTCCATTTTGTTATCTACGAGTTTATTAAATCCAAACTGGTAAGTTAAGCGGGTGGGTCAATCAACAGTAAGTTTGTATTAATCAACTATTGTATTTCGCAGTTGGAGCAGCGCAATCAACGGCATACGGACACAAAGGGTTCCCGCGACTTCTTAGAGTTCATGATGGCTGGCGCCGTATCTAAGACAATTGCCTCCTGCATTGCGTATCCACACGAGGTGGCACGAACGCGTCTGCGTGAAGAGGGAAACAAGTATAATTCATTTTGGCAGACGTTGCATACCGTGTGGAAGGAGGAGGGTCGTGCTGGACTGTATAGGTGGGTTTGCTAGTGAGGGATTTACACAATCAATGCACAAGGGGGTCATAAGTTGGGGTTTCCCATTCATTAAACAGTTTAAGATAGACAAGAGGATTCCCAGTTGACATCTAACATGTACTGGGAATGTACGCAAACAAACAAACAACAATTTCAGAGACTCCTCTGCATTATAAAAATTCATAGCTATTTTGATAGCATTCATTAATTTAAAATTCTCACATAGCGGATATACTTTTTCGCATATGCGAATTCTTTGCTTGTCGCGCTAATTTGTTATCATAATGAAGCACCCACGATTTCGTCTTGCGTCTATATTTAAAGTATTATATAGGAAGAATCTTTTGCGACGCATTTTGCTTCTATTTGCATAAGCTTCAACTAATTCCATCATCACGACAAATATTTTGCTCTTTTTTGATAGTTATAATATAAACTTATAACTTTAAATATAGTTATTATAAAGTTACATCTGTTAACGTCTATTTTATTGTATAATTTATCTATTTTTACAGAGGCTTGGCTACTCAACTGGTGCGACAGATACCCAACACGGCAATCATGATGGCCACCTACGAAGCGGTTGTTTATGTTTTAACGCGACGTTTCAACAACAAATCGAACGAGTTTTATGATTTTTAAACTACTCCCTCCCTTCCACAAATCTTAATGGACTAGTTAACAGCGAGAAACCCAATCTGTGCATATGTAGAGAAGCGACTGTTGCAACTTAACTTGTAATCTGTAATCGTAACTTGTACACTAGAATCAAAAAAAAAAAGAAAAATTAGTGGTTTTTTTCTAGACGATTTAACCAACGAGCGCAAATTTCGTTAATTTAGACCGTAAGGCAACGAACTCGAGAGACTTTGCGACGTTAAACGTTGAACGCACGAATTATGTTCTATAATATGTTCTAATTATATATAATGTCAAAGCCAAAAAGAAAACAAAAACAATTGCAAATTGCAAACAGCTTAAAGGAAAATGACAAAACTGAGAGAAAAACCAAACTGAAAGTTATATCTATCTGAAAACGTTATCAAAATTTGAACAACAAAGGCTAATTAGTTAAAAAAAAATTACAAGTTAAACGTATTTTGATATTGATTCTCTTGTATATAGAAACTTAATATTGTATGTATGTACTTCTAAATATTTATGCTGTAAATTGTAATTGAGATTAAGGACAAAAGAATGGCAAGAGAAAGTGCGCTCGGAATTCATATGTTTTGTATATAGTATATAGAGAGGTTTCTTTATGATTTCATTTGCCTTTGCTTTCTTAGTTTGTAAGCATAATTCGTAGTAATTTAGCCGCAGTCATTAGGCGCGCAAAAAATATAACGCCATATACATATAATTACTATTGTACACACATGTAATTACATACAAATAATTAGAAATATCGGTATGCACCACGCAGCGTATACGTAACTGTTGTGTTAAGTTTTCTCAAATGCGATATACATATATATATTTTAGTTACCATTAATCTATTATTATTCTACGATACGTTGCTGTTGATTTAGTGCATTAACTAGTTGTTTAATGTAACGCCACTATAATTTATAGTGCCTTTAATCGTATTAAATTGATAACGAGCAAAGAACGAAAGAAAAGTACTGTGAATATTTGATAACAATCTAATTGAATGGTGAAATCAATAAATACAATTTTTGTTTAAAAATAATTACGGTTTATAACTCCATTAGACAAGGGTGTCGCATGTGCGTGATATTTCTCTGCTTATCTTATCTCAAACATGTCTACAGATTTTAGCACAGAGTCCAACATTTTAGTGGCCATTAAACTGTGGTGATAATTATAACTTTGTGTATGTGTGGGTTTTTTTTTAATAGGGAAATATTATATTTTTAATTGTATTTCATAATTTGAATATGTTAGCTAACTCATGGTCAAATTAGCATTATTAATTCATTATTATTTTTGTAATATTAATTTTCAAATCAGCTGCGTGCATCGTACGTCAAATCGCAACGTGCATGGGCCACACACTGCGATAAATATACATATGCGAATATCGACCAACTTCGATAAATGTACACATGCGAACATCGATTTCTTGTTATCGTTCTGAATCGCAACACTAACAAAAACAATATTCGTAAAAAATTATTCAAACTGCAATTTAATGAATAAAATGAACTAGTTAATAGTTAAATTACATGGAGTCTCCGACAATAGGCATGGAGCAAATGCTCAGCTAAACGTTTCCCAATAACAATCACCCTACATTAAATTTATTGACTGTCTTCAGTTTCTCGCGCTGCCACTGCTGTGTTATAGAAAATAAACTCAGGTAATCTAATATATAAGAGTTAAACAGACTGGTAAATTGTAGAAAATGAAGCACATAAATATTGCTTGATTACCATATCATGTCGCAAATTCTTATCAATTTAATTCAAAACATTATTTAAATAAATTGATAAGCAAAGATAACGCAAATACCTGAAATATTTGGAGTCTAAAGTATTTGTCTCTTGCAGAACGTAGAACGTGATGGGCTGCATTACAAGCACCAATAAGCTGCATGAGCTAAGGCAGGAGAATGTGTTCCGGGTGCGTGTGGCACATCTGCAGCCCAGTGGGCCAGAGGCGCCCATCATACGTAGCGGTTTCCTCGAGCTAACACCGCGGGAGTTGATCTTTCTGACGCCAGGATACGAGCCTATTGTGTGGGCTCTGCAGCATCTGCGACGCTATGGACTCAATGGGGATCTGTTCTCCTTCGAGGCGGGACGACGTTGCATGTCCGGCCCGGGCATCTACACGTTTCGCATCCACAACGCGGATCAGCTTTATCCGATGTTTCAGCGCTATATCAATGCCGTCAACACAGATGCCTTTGCGCAGGGCGAAAGGGAGAGGGAGCGTGTCAATTCCACGCACTCAGTATCTGTGCTGATGGGACGCGGGGATGTGCAGCCGCATAGTAACAACTATCTGGAACCAGCTCCTCTCATGGCACGTGGCAGTGCACAGGTGCAGGTGCAACAGCTGCCAAATGAATCAGTTGCCACTGATTCGCCAGACTCCTTGCCCAATCTGCAGTTGAATGCCACAGACACGGGTCCAGGCTCCGGCACGCTGCAGTCGCCCATTACGCCGGGCGCCTATATCAATACCAATGCCAATCTGTACTTCGATCAACCGCTGCAGCGCCTGCTGCAGGAGCAGAACAGCCGGGGAACCACCTCTGATTCGACACCCACATCAAGCCACAGTGCGTTTAGCACCATGCGACGGCAACAGCAACAACAGGGGCAGGGGCAGGATATACCGCCGCAGGAATCGGCGCCAGCGTTGAATGATTCAGTGCGTCTATATGCAAATGTTGACACGCCACGAGATCGTTTGCACTTTGATCTGACACCCACTGAACGTTGCTATGAGAACATCAATCGTCTGGATCTGCCACTGCTGCCACGCGATGCCTCGCAGCAGTCTGTGGCATCTGCAAGCGCATCCTCAACGCAGCAGCAACAGCCCCTTACACCCACCAGCTTATCGGGCGTCAACTATATAGTGCTCGATCTCGACCAGCCACGCAGTCCAGCGCAGTGTTCTCCCAAAGCCATTACCAACAGTAGCTTCGGCAGCGGTCTCTCACTGACAACGACGGCAACGACAGCGGCGGGGCCCGTAACTCCAGAGGATAACGCAATGAATCGAAGCCTCAATGCGAATGGTGGAGGAGGAGGAGGAGTAGGAGGTGCAACGCAGACAACAGGCAGCACACCCACTGCAGATATAGTGGCCACCCAGGGTTACTCCACCATTGACTTCATACGCACCTACGCGTTGAATAAATCCTCAACAGCTCAGCCCCATGACAGCGACTCGGGCTGCCAGCATCGTGATCATCATCATCATCATCATCATGATCATCACGGCGGGCACGAGGATTGCGAGCTGCGCAGCGTGTCGCGGCACAGCAAGTGCGTGCGCAAGGCCTACTCGATAAGTGAATAGTAGCGGCGACGCAGTTATTGGGGAAGAAGATATAAAAACGTCCTCGATAACCAACTCGGCCAACTTACCGAAGAGAAAGATTGCAGCTAACGTTCGTCCACGACGCCCTCAGCGAGTGAAAGCGGTAGCGAGTAACGCTTGTGTCAAGGGCGAATGGAAGAGAAGGTTTTTACGAAGAAAGAACCCAAGTGATTTTAGTTGCAGCAGATACTCTTTAACAAAGGCACTGATAAGTAACAAGTGAAGGACTCTAACTAGATTTGAAAATGATTATGGCAAGGATACGAAGTGGAAAAGGATTAACAGGTTAACAATCCAATGGGTAAGGAATTGTAGACTTGTAGAATGCAGAATGGGCGAGTAATTAAATACTTGTGAAGCTTAACAGTAACGAGTGAAACCAAAAAGGAGACGTAAGAAATCAATATAAATTGATAACAGGTTTAACAAGCCAGACGTGTCGACCCGTAGAAAAAAGTGGTGAGTAAGGATGAGATAAAGAACACATCAGGAATATTGAAAGCAACGAGTGCACTAATCCAACTAGTAAAACTACAAAGCAAAAAGTACAATTAAACAAGGAGTAAACATTGCAAGCTAAAGAAAACAACGAGTGCATGAATCGAACGAGTGTAAATTTCCGTTCCTTACGTACAATGAAGAATGAGCGAGTTAGCAGTTGAGCAACGAGTGAAACAAACGAAATGGTTATGAGATTGACACAATAACGAGTGAATGAAGTGAAAAACGAGATGCCAGCACAACGAATTTACCATACAAAGACGGGTACCAGCTGCAGTTGCTCGTTATATATTTTATATTACACATATACAACGGGTGAATTCAGATAGATCGAATACACTCGCAAACAAACGAGTGCGCACCCAAAGCTTAAACAATACACACACAAATTGTAACCAGGTTGTTTCAACGTATTTGTACTTATTATTTATGGTGCACCAATACATGCACACATACTACATGCATAAGTATTTTTACACACACACACATATACTTACTGGGCTGTTTAGTGCTAGTCGTTTTTGGAGCTTTGTGCAAACTAAATATTAAACAAAAAAAGGCTTTTAGATTGTATAATACACAATATACATCACATATACTTATATAGAGAATATACTCGCTAGATCATAAGTTTATTTATTTAGTGTACTTAAATAAGAATAGGTTTGTTGTTGAATATTACGAAAGTTGCCAAAGACTTTTAAACTTAATATGTTAGCAGCTTTTAAGAGCCGCCCGCTGTAATTATCGTATAATTTTTTGTATTGCTTTTTATTGTTATAAAAAGAAAGTTGTTGTGAATACCGAAAAGCATACAAAAATATATACGTAACTCGCTTATGGTTATAACAAATTCAATGCTTAAGTATCTATAGATTGCCAATGTATTCATAATACGAATTAAGTAACACAATATTTGTATTACTATTGTTAGTGTCTAAGACAAAAACATGTGCAATAAAAGTTGAATGAAATTATTTATTTGGAGTCTTAATATGTTTATAATTTTGTCTAATAGTCATTTCATATTCAAAATTCAACGTTTTTCTAGTTTTATCTGCGGTCATCGAGTTCGCTATCGATAACATGCTGTGTTGTGGCTCCACCAGTGTGTCCAAATATCGAATTAGCATAATAAATGCTATTGCATTGGCGCCATTTCTCAAAATTGAGATTGGTGCTCTTTACTCTCATACTAAATCATATTTGAAACGTTTCATTGAATTATTGAATTATTCAAATATTAATTTTATTAGGAGTAAATGTAAAATAAAATAAAATAACCGAAATGTTTTTTGTATTTTCAAATCAGAACGATTAATTGCAACGATAACTCAAGGATATATTTCATTAGTGCAGTGTGTACAATTGTTCCAATAGAGCGATTATTATAGTCAATATTATCACAATGAAGAGCTGCAAGTTAAATCAATTCTCAAATCGATTAATCGATGTTTTTCATTTTCTCCGATGCATCGATTTAATTTTTGAGAATCAATTAAATCGAAAATTTGATAATAGTACTAAATTACTACAACTAAACAAGTAAACATGTCTAGTGGTGGTATAAAATTTGGTAAAGGTTGAATATATGCCCTAATCACGAACTTTTTAAAATTTTGTTTATAGATAGATCTATATTTATGATGAATTTAGGTGATACAATTATGTCTCGGACTCTTCTAGTTTTTTTATTTTTTAGTTTTTTAGCAGCTGAGACATTTCAATAACGCCTTGGCATGCCGTGCGCCAAAGCAACAATTTTAATCAAAGAGCTTAACGACATCATTTCATTAGAAAGCGCCTGCGAATCATCGAAAACTACTATGTCTCAACACGGAACAATACCAGGTGCGCAGAAACTTCAGGAGGAATGTAGTTAAGCAAGAGGAGAGAGATGTAAGGAAGAGAGGAGCACAGAAAAAGACAAACGAAGTGCACATATTGAGAGAGGGCAAACGAAGGCAGCCTCGCTTGTTTTGTTGGGTGCAGCACAACAAATTACACCAGGCGAACAGAGAAAACAGCAGACAGGCAGCACTAAGTGAACAAACGAAAGAGAGAGGGAGTGAGAGAGGCCGAGCGCAGAGAGGGTGCAGGTGTCACGTGTCAAACTCGATCAAAGCAAAGACAGTGTGAACTGTACTGATTGGTTGAAAACAAAGAGAGCAGAATTGCGCGTCTTCTAATCCACTCTCCTTGCGCTCTCTTTGATTTACTTACTCTCAATTATTTTTTGCCTGCTGCTGTTGCTGTTCGCCTGGTGTAAATTGACTTCGCAACGAAAATCTTTGCAAAATCTCAAGCAGCCTAGCAAAACATGTTGCATTCTTTTCGGCTTCTTCATAATTATTTGCTGCATACATATGTACGATGGGGAATGGAAAAGGAATTCCTCTCAAATAGTTGTTCAACAGACAAATGTGTGTTTCGCAGGCACTTTCTAATAAAACGATGTCGTTAAGCTTTTTGATTAAAATTGCTGCCTTGGCACACGACAAGCCAATGTCTCAGCTCCTAAAAAATTAAAAAATAAAAAAACTTGAAGACTCCGAGACTTAATTCTTTCACTTAAATTAATCATAAATATAGCCCTACCTGTAAAAAAATTTTAAAAAATCCGTGATGAGGGCACATATTCAACCTTTACCAAATTTTATACCACCACTAGACATGTTTACTTGTTTAGTTGTGGTAATTTAGTACTATTTTAAAATTTTCGATTTAATTGATTCTCAAAAATTAAATCGATGCATCGGAGAAAAACATCGATTAATCGATTCAAGAATCGATTAAGCTTCCAGATCTACTACTCTGCGTATTTACCGTTTTAAATTGAAGTACCATTGTGCTTGAGAAAGTGACAAGCAAAGTTTATCAAGTAGCAAACAACATTATGTATTAAATAATCATAAAAAACAGATGCTGATAAGAATTTACAGATTATCAACGCAAAAGTAACTTCCCTGCAGCACAGCAGTTAAGGAAAATTACAGTGAGAGAGGGAGAGAAAAAAGAGTGAGAGCAAATGGTTTGCTTATTGTTTTTATTGTGCACTATCTTTAAATAGAACGATATTTTCCACAGCCTCCCACTTGGCGTCGTCACGCTTATTATTAATAGCAGTTTCCATTGTGCTCTTGACACTGCCAGTTGTAATGAACGGAGGTTTCAGTGTTCTATTATTGTCGATCTTGGCATTGCTACATCAAGAGCTGAGCTCTGTTCAATGTACGGATCTCTTGACGCGCATTGTGCCTCAGACATCGCCCGATGTGCAGGAGGAAGCAGTCCGAGCACTTATAGAACGCGTTGTAGGCAAACGATCTGCGAGACTATTTGATGTGGAAGTTAACAAGGTGTTGACTCCAAGGAGCTATGAGGTAGGATTGCGTTTTATGAATAGGGATAAGTGAATAACGATAATATTTCTGTTTGTTTCCTGCAGTTCCATCTGCAGGACAATGGAAAACTGCAAATAAGTGGCTGGGATGGAGTCTCTGTTGCCAAAGGGTTTCATCATTATTTGAAATATGTGCTGCACAAAGACTTGGATTGGTACAAAACCCACATTGAACTACCCAACAACATTAAGTTACCTAATGTGACGCACCATTCAATTTCGGCCAGTTCTATTATCTATTATCAAAACGTTTGCACCTGGAGCTATAGTTTTGTGTGGTGGGATCTACAGCAATGGCAACATCACATCGACTGGATGGCAATGATGGGCATCAATTTGGCATTGGCGCCCAATCAGGAGGCCATCTGGGAGGATGTGTATACGCAACTGGGACTTAGCGCCAAGGAGATCGATGCTCACTTCGCTGGTCCCGCATTTCAGGCCTGGCAGCGCATGGGCAATATACGAGGCTGGGCTGGACCTCTGCCTCCTGCACATAGGCGTCTGCAGCAGGCGCTGCAGGAGCACTTGGTGCAAGCACAGCGTGATCTCGGCATCAGTGTAGCTCTGCCAGCATTTGCTGGTCATGTACCTGTGGCAATGAGACGCGTCTTTCCCGATGCAAAATATTCTCCTGCTGAACGCTGGAATGAGTTTCCCGATACCTTCTGCTGCAGTCTGTTTGTGGAGCCCAGCGATGAACTATTCCAGCAGATAGGAGCAATGTTCCTTCGTCGCGTACAACAAGTCTATGGCTCGAATCATATCTACTTCTGTGATCCCTTCAACGAGATCAAACCACGCATTGCCGAACCGGAATATATGCGCGCCACGGCAGAGGCAATTTATCGCTCAATGCAGGTAGTGGACAAGGATGCTGTGTGGCTGCTGCAGGGTTGGATGTTCATTGAAATCGACTATTGGCAGGATAATCTAATAGAGGCGTTTCTCACGGCTGTACCGCGTGGACGTATTTTGGTGTTGGATCTGCAGAGCGAACAATTCCCGCAGTATCAACGCACCTTCTCGTACTATGGGCAGCCCTTTGTGTGGTGCATGTTGAACAACTTCGGTGGCACCTTGGGCATGTTTGGCTCCGCACAGTTGATTAGCTCGGGCATTAAGGGAGCTCGATCCATGCGCAACAGCAGCATGGTGGGCGTGGGTCTGACACCCGAAGGCATCGGCCAGAACTATGCGATATTTTCGCTAACCCTCGAACAGGGCTGGAGTCAGAGTACAGTGGAAACAACTAAATGGTTTGATCATTTCGCATTAACTCGCTATGGTGTCAATCAATCGGATCTTGTCCAGGCCTGGCAGCTCTTACGCACCAGTGTTTACTCCTTCCACAAGCTCCAGCGCATGCGTGGCAAATATGTAATCAATCGCAGACCGAGTCTGAATTTAAATCCCTGGATTTGGTATAATGCAACGATGGTTAAGGAGGCCTGGCAACTGTTGCTGGGGGCCAAGGGTATTGTGCCACTGGAGGATGATAGAAATGCCATATATGAACACGATCTGGTGGATATAACACGTCAGTTCCTGCAGCAAAGCATTGATGAACTTTATGTGAATCTTCAATCTGCGTATCGCAAGAAACAGTTGCAGCGATTTCAATATTTGGCAGGCAAGATGCAGCAAATGATGGACGACATGGAACGCATACTGGCAAGTGGTAATCACTTCCTTCTCGGCACTTGGTTGGAGGATGCCAAGCGGATGGCACCCAGTCAAGAGGATCGATCCCTATACGAGTTCAATGCACGCAATCAACTGACAGCCTGGGGACCCACGGGTCAGATATTAGATTATGCCTCAAAACAATGGTCGGGATTGGTCAAGGACTTTTACAAACCACGTTGGGTGCTCTTCCATGATGCCGTCACCTTGGCACTGCAAGAGAATCGAACATTTAACGCAACCGCTTTCAAGCAACGCGTTGCCAATGAGATTGAGTTGCCCTTTAGTAATCAAACTAAATCTTATCTCACCACACCTGTGGGCAACACATGGCTAATCTCACAAGATATTTATATAAAATGGAACAATCTACTAAAAGATTCCAAATACCTGCATTATAATCGATTACATATTGAGGAATTTAACTAGGTTATCTACAGTTTACATATAGTATGGTATATCTATGCTGTTGTATAACATAAAGTGTAACAAGTTATTCAACAAGGTCTTCTTTGTTCAGTTCTTCCTGGTTAAACTCACAAGATATCTGGTTAAACTCACAAGATATCTAGTTAAACTCACAAGATATCTATATCTATTCTGCAGCATAATCGCTTACATACATAGCTATTAAAAAATATTATTTATAAATCGTATCAAGTTTTTTATCCCTATCTAAATTAGCAGAGACCATAATGATTATTTCAAGCATTCCTTCATTCTTCTGTATTGATAGTAATAAAATTAAATCATCATTTTGCATTTTATTTATAAAAATAAAAATAATTATAATTGTTTAGTGTTTTTCTTTAAATATATATATATATATAAATATAAAAAATATTTATTACTTTCATAATTAAAATAAAAATAAGCAAAACACATTACAATTTCTGAAAAATTAGGAAATATTTAATTGGATATTGTGTGTTGTTGTAGATCTATATCTACCTGCCTTATTAATCATTATTTAGAGTCGGTCCCTGCTAAACACACGTCATACATACATCATAGTTAGGAATATATAGTACTATAACTTCTTTTGTGTTTTTTAATTGATTTTTATTTAAATTAATGTACAAACTAATTTAATTGTAAAAATTTAAACATCTTCATCAATCATACGAATTTCTACGGTTGTTCTCTTTTCTTTTTGCATGTGTGTGAGTGTGTATATCTGTGTATGTGTGTGTCTGTGGTACAGTTCGTTTAACGCACGTTACATACACATGTACACATTATTTTCATTTGTATTTGTATTGAGTGTTGTGTTTACATAGAATTATTCATTTAATTTCATGATGTGTTGTTGTTGTGTGTGTGTTGGCAAACTACAATTAAGTTTACTTGTTTTTATTTATATATATATATATTTAGTTCTTTTTTGTTTGGATGTGTGTGTGTGTGTGTGGAAAGTCATATGATAGAGAAGGATTGTGGGATAGGAGGAGGGGTGTTGTTGTTGTTTCGCTCGTGTTTTTCTTTTTCATTCATACAAGATATTTCTACAATTCTATTCTCATTTTAAAATTTCAAACAAACATTATCATTAATTTGTAGTGTATAAAGTTGCATCCTTCAGCGACGACAAATGATTTACAGCTAAGTAAGGAGGGGGGTGTGTAGTTTGGTTGTTGTTGCTGATTTGTGTGTGTGTGTGTACTGTAGGCGGCAAATATGTTAAATCATATTAAGCTGCCGCTTCATCACTCTCATCCTGTGCTGCAGTGTGTGTGTGTGTTTTGTATATATATATATAACTTTTATACTCATATGCATTCAATCAAACAAACATTTATACGTTTTTCTCATTAGTAAGAGAAATGCACTCATTCATCAATCATCATCTCAAGCATCATCAATCATCAGTTTAGCAGCATTCTTAAGCTTCAACTAACATTCAATCATCTTCATCAAATACATCGACATCATATTCTATTCATCCTGCATGTCCTCGGGCAACTCGTGTGGATTCAACATGCCTGGAATATTACGTTGCATTTGACGCTTGTTGGCCTGCTCCTCAGCCAATGCTGCCTCGCGTTCCTCCAGATACAAGTCGGAGTCATCCTCACCAGTCGCCTCCTGTAACAAATCCATACATATAAATTATAATGTGTTTAATTAAGATTTCAAAAATTAATTATAATATCCTTTGCTCTTTCAACGGTTTAAGTGTTGCTCTATCAACCAAATAATTATCGGCCTACCGCCAATTTCGATAAGTCATTGATCAAGTCAAACAATAAGTGTTGAGTAACGCACAACTATCGACTATGACGCTTATTAACATATCGTTTTCAATGATTTAAAAATAAAATAAATATATGTATATAACAAAATAAATAAATATAAATAATAAAATATATAAATATAATTAAATAAATAATATAATATATAAAAACACAATTTATTTAGGGTTTTCTTTTACTCACGCGTATCTGAATGAGAAAATCTCTCAAATGCTCCTTAAATGCTTGTACATTCTCGTCCAGATTGAAGAGGCCAGTGACGAAGACTTTGATCTGATTATCTGATAAATGATTAAATGCCGATTTTAGCAATGAAGCCACATACTCCTGTATGAATATCATATTGTCTGGTATGGGACCCAGGTCCACCGTTATCTTTCGATTCTCCACCAGTGAGAACATATAGGCCAATATGATGGCATGATTGGGCAGCCCAGCCGTATGCGATGTGTCAGTAACCACTGAGAATATTTGCATAAGAATATCTGTGAAATATGTCTGATAGAAACTCTGTGCAGCATTCGGATGTTGTTCAAGATTTTGCAGCATCTAAAAGAGGAAGAAAAGTAGCTTAGAAAAGAAGAAGGAGAATAAGCATAAGAAGGTGCCACCTACCTTATATAGTATATTCAAACCCATATCGGCCACATTGCGCATGGTGTGCTTGAAGGCCCAGACAACAGAGTCAAATACCAGCTTGAACTGTGCCGGCGGTATGTTGAGGAACGCCTTGAAGCAGTGCGCATTAACCGCCTGCAGCAGCTCATAGAAACTGAAGCGATGCTGCGGAAAATCTTCGAAATTCTTGTTAATCATGTCCAGCGTGCACTCGAAGACAGCATCAAATATTTTTGGTACTTCATTCGTTATATGCTGGCGCAGTTTATTCACTATTGTTGCCATCGCGTTCAGTACTTTGGGCTCACGTGCCGATGGTACCTTACACCGCTACAAAAAAAAAATATATAAAAAAAAGATTTAACAAGAGCGAACTCTATATAAAACGTGCTGCTGACTTGTAGATCTATTGTATCTATTAATCAATTCTAAATTCATAATTTGTCTTGAGATCTAGCTTATCATACAGACACTGTCACGCCACGTTCTACATACTTTCACAAACTAACACCATGGGTAGTGGGTATATATATACCCATTCAAAGATTTCCCAGTCCCTTACCTGATAGTCCATCAAGATGGCGTCTAATAAAGGCGGTATAAAGTTATCCATCACTAACTGATTGTCATTGGAGCGTGATACCCACTCGGATATCAAATTGAGGGTCTCCTTTTTCACAACGTGCATTGATTTAATCAGCGGTTGATTGTTCACATTGACACCATTCACTTCGATGGCCTGAATGATGTTCTCCGACGTGATCTTGTATACATTCAGCATATCCAAATAGATGCGTCCCAACTGTATAACATATGCATGCCCAAGGGCCTTACAGGCAGCCACATTTGTTTTTAATATGCTCCCGAGTTGCTTAACTGCTGTCATGTTTTTCAGAAAGTCCACATTCTTCGATGCACGCGATATAATGTCGTCCCACACCTGATTCGGCAGCAGCATATAGCGTTCAATTAGCGCATCCTGCTGCATCTGATCGACTTGGGCCGAAATCATATAGCCCACAGCCTCATAGAATGTGTGCACCTGCAAGAAAACATGGCAACATGATTAGATAATGATTATATGGGAATATTTCTGACTACACTCACCTGTTGCGGCTGCAGATCACATATAATGCTGCTCATTGTGCTCAGTATCTCGTCGATGAAAGTGCATGCCTCATTCGGTTGTATTGTGACAAAATAGCGACGACATTTGATTGCGATCTTGATGAACGTGTCACATGCCATGTCCTGCACACCGTCGTGCGTTTCATGCATAAATTCAAACAATTTATTCACCACCGTCTTTAGGAATTTCCAATGAGCGCGCAAAAATCGTGGATACTGCCCGACCACATACATTATATTTGATGCAATGATCGCCTTATTGTCCTTGCCCTTCTTTTGCTCACACAGTCCAAGCAGATCCTTGATGACAGTGACCAGAAAACGTTTCTCATCCTCCTCACAGAAAGCACCTACAACATGATTAAAGATAATCAGTTAATGACAAAGTAAATATATCAAAAATTGAGCATAAATAGAAGAATAAATGAATATCAAAATATATATGACTAATTGAAGATGTTTAGGTTATATAATAGCTATGAAAACTCACCCGATATGGAGCCAATGGCCCAACAAAGAGTGTTGAGGTTTTTCCAGGAGAACTCGGTGCCATTGACTTGATTCAAGAGTTTAAGGGTCATGATGCGATCGGTGTCCATACAATCCAAATGAGTGAGGAATACTAGAGTCTCTCGCATGTTTTTATACAAGTTTATTGAATTGGTATCCTTCATGAATTCACGTACAACCTCGCCGTTCTCATTCTCCACCACGAGCACCTCTTCGGGCTTCGCCATACGGGAAATCATAATGAAGCGCACCTTGGACAAGATGGCAGCGTAGAATCGTCGCCGTGGATAAACCTGCTGTCGCTTGGAGGACTCAAGTGTTGGATGAAAGAATTCTGTATTGTACAGATTCTCAACAAGGCTATTCCAGTACTCCAGACAGATCTTGAAGACCTCCACATCCTCCACTTCACTGATCATTACCAAATACATGAGCGCTTGATTCAGATAATCCACATACTTGGCATCCTCGACTAGCTTGCCATGCTCCTTGAGGAACGTGCAGAGAAACATGGCCAAATTGAGGACCAACTCCTGTTCAGTATCGGTACCGCATTGATACACATGATTCATATTCATGTTCTGACCAATTATCTGATCTAGCTGCACCATCGTATCCTTAAATAATGTTGCAAAGTTCTCGTTGTAATTGGGCGCCGTTAGGCCGGCAATTTCAGACAGGCACTTAAGGGTAACATTGCGAAACATGGGAACCGATAGAAACTTAAAGATCAGCGTCTCAATCAGCGTCGTTTCGAATATATAACCCAATGGTATCCAGTTCAAGAAACGGAGAAGAGTCTCAAGAGTGACCTGTATCAGCGCCGCATTCAGAGAGTGCTCCAAAACGAACTTGCAGAGTGTAAAGATTTGCGAGAATTCCGAACACATTGTATCCTTCAGATGCTTCGCCTTTGTTTGAGTTATCTGACCCTGCGAGAAGTCGAATACTTCCTCACTCAGATTCTTCAAGATAACCATATTGTTCATGCACAAACTTTCATTCGTCTTTGACGCGCCAACGATGTCAGCAATGAATGTCTCCCAGTTTCGCGGCCATTCACGTTTTAGGATCTGCACCAGAATCATATTGAGCTTATTTAAATACACTTTGTTTTGCTCCATAATAACGGGATCCGAGGATGTTTTAATGATAAGGCTGACGACATATTTCTTAATTCCCTCGCACTGGTTGCGTGGCAGCACCTTCCAGCGTGTCTTGATCACCTCCTCGAGAATTTGAAGCGCATAGAACTTGGTCTGCTGATTCTGTGAATATTCGAGTATGCTGTCCACCCGCGTCCAAGCCTCTGGATGCTCTTTCAGTGTGGTGAGTATATCCTGCGCGAGACGCAATTGCTCACCCTGGGATGAGTAGAGTGCCTCAACGATCTTATCGAGAAGATTAATGTCTAGCTTCTGATTGAAATCGAGCAATTTGCTCGCCTCATCGGAGCTCAACATCGCCATCGCCTTGTAATAAAAGCAGCGTTCGCGTCTGCGTCGCTCAGCAGAAGCAGCACCAGCACCACCAGAAGCAGCAGCTGTGTCCGCGTTAATTTTGATTGCTTTTTAGCTCCTCCTTCGGCTAAAACGAGGCTGATCAGATCGGTCGTCGGTTGAAGGCGATTTGCCAAGTAGCTCTGTCCAGATATTGGAATTATTTCGGTAGCTCGTTGTCGGTGGCAGCTGTTGACTGTGTCTATAGAGAAGAATCGAAAATATCGAAATTATATTTATCGGCATAAAGGCAACCATATTTATTGTACATACGTATGTTTTTCTTATTTTCTACGCACAAATACAATCGCACCAGTGTTTGTGGCGCGCTTACACTTTTTCGCACAAACGCACGCAGACACAGACATATTAGAGATGAGCAATATTTGCGTACCTGTTACTCATCCCAAAACATCTCAAATGTGACAACTTATTTTATTTTGAAAATTTCACAGCATTTACTGTACTTATTTTGACATATTAATACTGAATGCGACCAGATACTCAACATATACGAATAGTTAAATCACGATCTGGTGTATTGCAGTTCGGCACCGCAACACAAAAAAAAAAACTTGCTCATCTCTAACGTACACACACATGCACACATATGCCGCTTACACATGCAAAATAAAATCCAAAGCAGCGCAACGCATTGCGAGATGAGACTGCGACGGCATTTCATAAATCCCGTAATGTGCTCATGATGTTTGGGATGTTGTTCAACACATTTATAGTTACATTTAATTGATGTTTAGCGCCCACATTTACTTGAATTTTATGTTTTTTTCCGCACTTACCCAAGTTTTTTAGAAAAAGCGTTGCAACCTATGATTCCCAAGAAGCAGCGTGTAAGACGAAGAGCGCAAAACCAGTGAAAAGACTACTACAACGTTTTGTATGCAGACAGTCAAATTTTGGAATTGCAATTTTCGCGTCACAACAAATATGTTTTTGGCAAATGTACTTTAGCACATGTACACTGTTCACTTATTTGCAATTTGGTTAACAACGGTTGACGTTGTGACCAATTTGTATGTTTTAAACAAACTTTTTCGCAGTACTTTTCTTCTCCTTCTGTGGTGAAAACCAGGGATGGATCACGAGCGTCATGCGCGGTGCCGGAATCCAGGAAAATGTATATTAATGTAAACAACAAATCATAAACAATATGCAAATAATACATACAAATCATTTAATGATGCTGGGTATTATTTTATAAAACAAGATTTAATTGCTGCACTAACTTTCTACCGGCACAGTATACAAAACACAGTGTCTCCATATCGCACAAAAATATTCAGCCCTAGACCAAACGAGGCTTGCATTCGCATTTGTCGGTTATCGCTGTGCCAGCCAGTGTGAACGTATTTTCCAAAGCAGCTTAGAGTTTAGCGCGCATATTAATCTCGTGCTTCTTTCGTGAGTTGGCTATTGCAAAATAAATTTTAAAAATGTTATTCTTTATTTACACAATTGCAGATGCTTACATTAAATAATATGCAATTTAATTTTATGGAAATGAATAGTAATATAAACATAATACAATATATATATATATTTTATAATTTAAATGTTCGTGTTGGTTTAGTTCAAAACACTCTCCTCTCTAATTGTGGTCCAAATCATAAACGGCGAATAGCATCAGTTGAAAACAAGAAAAAAAACATTAAGTTCGATGTCCATTTACTTACATTGTTTAACAACAAATGGCGGCTTACCTATATTCACTCGTAAAAAGGGCGAATGTGATAATGTGAGTACTTCAATCAATATATTGTATTTTAATTGTGTTTATCACCTGTTGCTTTTTCCTCCCACATTTTAGTTGCCGTTCTCGACAGTGGCATCGCTTAATGGATTCCACATGTTCTTCAAATCTCTCGACATCCAATTACAAACCACAAATACTGAGGAATGGACTTATATATGGCGTGACTTTCACAATGTAATTACCTTCATTGTATGTGGACGTTCCATGGGGGAATATCAACTCCAAACGCTAGCTGAGATGGCTTTTGGAGCGATTGCCCTCTTTATAAGTCGTGATGAGCTGGCACATCCCGCACTTCTGGATCGTCTAAAGAAAGATGCTAAAAAGTATGTGCCAATAGTGGACGCTTCTCTGGAAGCATCCAGTGCGGGCACAACTCTTCTGGGCTACACCGATTGTCTGCTAGCCACGGAAAACGCTTCTCTGTTGCAACGATTAAATGAATTTAGTGGAAATTGTGGCTCCCTCTTCTGTTGCCTTGTTGTAGGTCAGCGTATTTCAGTGGCCACCGAAGGCTGGTGGGATCTGGACACCCTCGACAGGGAGTTGCTGCTGTTCCTCTTGAATTCTTCTAGTGTTCTACAACTTGATGTGCCTGTCTATCTACCCTGCAAGAGTCCAAATATTGCCTTTCGTTTCGTTACCATGCCAGTTGCAGCTAACAGTGTCCTCTGTGTGCTTTGTGGTGCCGAGCCTGCCTTCCGAGAGCTCCATGTGAGTGCCATGAATGCATATCGCAATGAGGGCAATCAGTTGGCCAATGTAGAACGTTGTGTGCCTCGTAGTCTGCCCGAGTACCTGGACATCGATGCCCATGTGCTGGCCATCATTCTGATCAATACAGAGACTCGTAAGAGTGTTTTTACCCGTAATCTGCATCAGTCCTCGAGTGCCAAGCGCATCGTTGTTGGCGACTTGCAACGCTTGGATATGTTGAAGAAGTTTTTCGATCAAACTCTGGAAACTATGCATGAATTAAAGATGAACAAAGGCGACACCAGCAGCGACTTGGATGCGACCACATCCAATTCATCCACAATGCTTGATCAGTACAGTTGCTCGGACTACCATAAGTGCTATGCACATGCAGATGAGCTTAATAATGTTATTTTTCTACTCTTTGTGGCCGCAGTGCCCACACATGCAATGAAGTGAGTCTATATGGAGAGTTACGATGTTAATGATCTATTAACTCTATATGTCTTGTCTTTCCAGATTTCTTGCTAAGCAGATCCATGCTAGCCTTTTGCAGGAGAAGTCTGTCTGTTGGTGAACTAGAGATTACTAGATCACCACCAATTCTATAAGACTGATGATAATACCGTTTTTAAAGTATTTATTAGTTTAAATTTAATGTTAAGCCTTTATTTTAGCTATTTCTACCATTTCCTCTACCTATTTTTTGGGAAGAAGTTTAATTTTTAATATGAATTGACGAGATCGAAACATTAGCGATCTTCTAAAAAAGGGTTTATGGTTGCTATTGCTTCTTGTACTTATAATAAATATATCAAACATACTTTTATCTCATTATTTAATTTCATGTATATGAATATATTATTTTGATGCTCATTTTATTAAGGAACTTGTTGACCAGTTTCAAAAAATTAAAATATGACATAACAAACATCAATACATGTTTATTATAACAAGTTTATTTTATGTTTATTTACAACAATTTCAAGTGTATGCGGAACAATTTTGATCATAATTTACGTAACTGTGTTTGTAAACAACTTAAGGGCGCTATTTATATAGAGTCTTTGCAGTTATAAAGCCAATAGTAATAAATATTAATTATAGATTCAGATAGCAATGTTAATTTCGACATTACCATCAAAGTCACGCCCCTGGTCAAGACTCTTAGCTAGGCCCAAATGTGTCGGTCTGCCTCGTGCTAACGAATAGGGCAACACAAATGGCAATGAGAAATTTGATTGCTATTACTTTACTATCTCATTCAAGGGGGAACACAACAGTTTGGGAATCAGAACTGGTTACACATATATTTTCAATTTAGCAATTTCTCTAAACACACCTCACATTGCATTAAAAGTAAATCCGAAACTCATTGGATGTTCTATTAAAATGATAAGCACGTTTTGCTAATAAAACTAATAAACCATAATAGAAAATTAAATGTTCAATCTTGTTTAAAATTATCAGTGCGCATTCATTGCGCTGCGAGTGCAGATCGTAGTCAGATCGAACCGGATTGAATCTTCAAAATTAATAATCAATTTCTAATAATTTAGAAGCAAGGACATACTTTGCGAAAGTAGCTTGGAAGTTTGTAAGCTGTTTTAAGTACATTAAAAGAAAAGGATAATTTCAAAAGTGATCGATAGACCGATCTTCAAAATGCTGTTTCTACACGCCCAAGAGGGGCATACAGCGGAGGAACAATTTAAAATAAATCAATTACGTCAATTGGTGGAGAGTGAGTGAAGTACAAGAACAGTCAGTGTGAATTATTATTAAGAATTATCTTATCCAAATTACAGAATCTGATGCGCTAGAAGTGGGTACAGATGATATATTTCTGACCAAGTTCCTCTACTACACAAACTGGGATACTTTTAAGGCATATCAAGCTATGCACGCCTACTATGATTTCAAGCTGAAACATCCCCTCTGGATGGCACATCATACCGTGGAGTATTATGAAAAAGTATTTTATGCAACCCAATGTCGTTTCATAATGCCGCAGACCGATAAGAATGGACGTGTCCTGGTTGTCTTTAAGACGGTGGATGCGTTTCAGCAATTTCCCGACTATTTGCAGCATTTAATTGAAATGGATGATCTCATCTTTGAATCGCTATTAATGTTACCGCGAGTGCAGCAGAATGGCATAACGGTTATTTGTGATCTACAGGGGTAAGTATAAGCTTTGAGTTATTTATATTATGTTTGGAATATTTCAAGATTAATTTATTTATTAATTCTGTTGCTCAAAATTCTTATTTGTTTTCAATAGTTCAATAGCTTTATTTCCATGTTAAATTATCGTTCTCTTAATGCGTCATTCATGCTGCAATTCCTTTATTTTTCAGCACTACACGCAATTTTTTGCGTCAGTTCTCTCCAACATTTATGAAGATCGTTAACGAAAAAAATGGAATTTTGCCCTTTACCCAGCGCATTGTGCACATCGTTCAGCGCGGATTTCTCATGCATGTAACCTCATCTCTGTTTCTGCCTTTCATGAACAAGGAATTCAAAGAGCGTGTAAGTTATTTATTATTATTTTTATTTATCTATCTATTTCAATCAAGTAAAACTTGTAGATTTTCACCCACGATGGTAAGCACTTAAGTAAACTACGTGAAATGGTTGGCTTTGACAGTTTACCAGCGGAATATGGTGGTCCTGCTTCAAATGTGCTCGATACAAACTTGCTGTTAGACCACCTGAGCCAAAATTCGGAATACTTGGAAAAACTGCAGCAGTATAAAAAGCGATTAACATAAATAAAAATAACAAAATGATGTAATTATGTGAATAAAGTTCTTAAATAAAACACACGATATTTTTGTTTTTATGATGAAATCATTTAAAATAAATATGGCTGACGACGCAATGTAAGTGCACCACAATTCAAATGAAATATCGATATTTCTCTAAATGTTTGTAATATATATTGTACAAGAAGTTGTCTCGAATCGATATAGTGCAATCGTTGCGTAGTATCGATAACATTGCGTTGTGAAATTGCGCCGGCAAAAGTTAGTTATAGCTTATTGTCTTATTTCAACACTTTACCCAAATGGCATCCAATACGGTAATAATAATAGAAAAAATATAGATGTATCCTAAAGATAAAATGTTTCTTTACATAGGAATCCCTAATTATTGTGCTTGATGTGCGCAGCAGCTCCTCTGAAGAATTCAAATTGAAATCTGTGAAATGCGCCTCGGAGATACTAAAAGACAAGGTAATAAATAGTAGTATTAACAAAGGATTATCACATATTGTAAGTGTGTAAACTTTCAATAGATTGTCGGTGGCAAGAAGGATCACGTTTCCTTTGTGCTTGTGGGCTGTGAACGCAGCGAAAAGAACTTCGAGAATGTGGTGCAATATGCTGACAGTGTTGAGCTGTGCACCTGGAATCTGTTACTTAGGTTCTTTACCTTTATCGATGAGAAGCCGTCTGACAAGGGTAATTGGCTGGACGGAGTCGTTGCAGCAATGAATTTGCAGGAAAATGCTCTGGCGTAAGTTTTGTAACGTAAACTTAACTTATTACTCAATCTGTTTGTTGTTTCAGTCTTAAGTGCGCAAGGCAGAGAATTCTTTTACTATTCGACTTCAATTTCAAAGAACAAAATTACGATGACTACGACAGCATCACCAACAGTTTGCTTGAGCACAACATAGAACTGATTGTGGGGTATGCAAATCTGTCAATTCATAGCTCTATATCTAATTAATCTCTCAATTTCCCCTTCATCAGCACTCACAACATTGCCTACACAGACAATCCCATGACCAGTTTGCCACAGGCTATTTTCCGGACATGTCGTAAGGCGTCCCCTGCCGAGCTGGAGAACCAAAAGCATGTCCTGCAGTTGGTCAGCAATTGCAACGCGACCCTTTGCAACTTTAAAGAAGCACTCGCAACTGTCTTTAAGGTTTTAAATCGACGTCCCTGGGCGTGGAACGCCAAGCTGCACATTGGTTCTGTGATTACCATCAGCTTGCAAGGTGTAATAGCCATGAAAAATGAAAGCCATCTCAAACTAAAGAAGATCTGGGGCGAGGATGAGGAGGACGTGAAACGCGAAGAGCGTTTCTTTATCAAAGGCACCGAGATAACTCCCATGCCTGAAGATCTCATCGATGGTTACATGCTGGGCGGCACTCCGGTTCCATATGATGAGACACTTGTTGAACTGCCAGCTCCGCATCCGCCAGGATTGCACTTCATTGGATTCGTCAAGCGGAAGAACATCTCCGATGCGTACTTCTGTGGCGACTCCCTTTACATGCTAGTGCATCAGAAAAAGAACGATACGTCAGCAAAGAAGCTGGATGCATTGGTTAGGGCGTTGATACTGCAGCAGAGCGTTGTTCTTTGTTGGAAGATATATAGCGCCGAGTTCAATACCCCTCGCCTTGTGGTGCTGGTGCCGCAGGAGTCGACAGAGACACGCCCGGCTACATTGTACATGCTGGAAATGTCATATCATGCTCAGCATCAGTTCTGGGATTTCCCAGCTCTGCGCACAGAGAAGACAGTGTGCAGCAAGGATCAGTTACAGGCCGTCGATAATCTCATTGATTCCATGGACCTGGAATGCACCTTGAAAGACACACAGCAACCGCGAAAGCAACGACAAAATGATCTCTTGCCCTTCGATGAGCTGCCCAGCATTTTCGAACTGAATGTTATGGATGTGCTGGAGCGTAGAGCTCTAAAAGTAAAAGAGAACGATGATGAGATGTTCAAGCAAATGGTGAAGGATAGAAATCTTGTCGATAAATTTTGGCGAGTGCCAGAACCCATCGAAGAGAAGTCCAAGCAAGCGGCGGCTGCACTCAAGAAACTATTTCCATTGGAAATTAGTCATGCCTGGCTAGAGAAACTAAAGGCCAAGGAACTTGAGGAGAACGCTCCACCGCCTGCTATTAAACAGGAGAAGCCTACGGAAACTGAAATTGTCGAAGGCATCAGTGTTGACTGTATTAGCCTAACAACACCTGCCGAGGATTACAAACAATTGTTGAAGCAGCTGCACCTCATCAAAGACTCCACCGAACGTGATGTTAAATTTGAATCACTATCAGCTCAAGTGCGAGTTGTTTTCATTACTCTGTTGGAGCGTAACAAACTGGATATGGCGCAGCTGCAGGAAATGCTCTCCCTGTACCGCAACAGTTGCCTCGAGTTCAGCTGCTTCGATGAGTACAATCAGTTTGCGGAGCAATTAAAAGACAAGGCAACTGAAAGAAATTTACAAGAGTTTTGGTCAAATGTTGTGGTACAACAGCAGCTTGGTCCACTAATTTTGGGCAAGCCCACGGTCGAAGATGAGCAGAGCCTAAAGTCGTTCTATAACGTTTTTGATATGGAACAAGATGCCTAAATTAAGGAGCCGTTCTAAATCAATCGATGTTATTAAGAAGAACTAATGTAAATATCTATAAATACATATATAACTATACTATATAAAATGTTAATCTCCCTCTGTCTTATTTGTATTCTTCTTCATTATTAAATCCAATATTATGAAAATTAAAATCAATATAATGATAATGATAATAAGCTATTAATTTGAACCATATCGAAGGAAACTAATGAATCATTGCAATTGTTAATGTAATTCAAAGACACTCTTTATGTTATGTTTCAATATACATTTATATATACTTGGTTTTTAATGGATTTCAAAATACATTTACAACGCACGTTTAATGTAATTGGCAAAGGAGTTAATAATTATTAGTTGAATCCTTTTTTTAATATAAATTGTTCGTTGATGCATTACAAAAAGTAAAGGGAATTAAAGAACAAAAACTAATGACTTATTGTGACAAAAGACTAAGGAACAATTTAGTTAGGTTATCCTAATTAAAGTACACTTGACAATTTACGAAATGTTGATGATTCAAATTAATGTATTCTTCTTTTCGAATGCGACTCATGTATGTGTGTGTGAATGAAAAACATTGAATACGTTATAATTTTGTTGTTTAACGAGAAGCAAAACGGGTTTGGCATGGCCTTATCTTGAGCACAAGACAGGAGCAGCAAGCGCAAGGGGAGTACATGCAATAACTAAAGTTAAAAATCGTCCTGTGTCGTTGGGGGATTCCTTTAGTCAATGTTCAGCGAGGACATCAGCTCCTCCACACTAGCGGAAATATAGGGAGAAGCAAAAGATTAATTTCAGTGTAATTGGTAAAGTTTTGTTTATCAAGAATATATTTTACACTTGCACGCACGTAATGTCTAGATCCTGAAAGGCCACTCCCAGCCAGGCGACAACGAGGCAATAGTGCTGGAACAGCTGCAGCAGCAGTTCGCCCTCGTCTAGCATCTCTAGACGCTCAATACGCTGACGTTCTGACGAGGAGATGCTGTCGTACACTTGCACCATATCCCAGGCACGTGCCCCACTCCAACCGCAGTCCTTGAAGCGATTGGTTTGCGTCTCTAGCGACAGACAGGACTCCACGCCGGCCAGACTGCAGCCACGACTGCGTAGATTATTGAGCATCACCTCGCCAAATCGATCGTTCATATTGACCTGCAATTGGAATAGGTTAGTCGAATGATGCATTAAAGATATCTGATGCAGACTTCACCTGTTCATAGTTAACGAAGACGGCGGCTTGAAACTTCTGCGCTATCCACTTGAGCAGATTCCGGCAATTTTGTGCCTCAATATAGACAAGCACGCACTCTGCCAGAAAGATGGTGGGCAGCGTAAAGTCCACTTCCGCTTGCTGCAACTTGTTGTCCACCTCATCCAGGTTACGTAAGTCGACACCCATCAAATGATAGTTGGGCCCATGCAAATCTGTTGGACTTAGTCGCACCTCGCCATCCTCATCATGGATCTTGGCCAGCAACGCTTTGTTCCGCTTGATTGTATAGCATTTGCGCGCGGTCACCGTCGGGAAATCCAATTCAATAAAATTCTTCACCTGATGCTCTGTGTCTCGCAGACGGAAGAACAGTGTATCGAAGCCACAACCCAAGTTGATGATCTGACAGTTTCCCCCCGTTTTCTGCAATGTACAATGGTCATGGTCAATTTGCTTTGAAGTGCAAGGCCAAAGCTGGGGCGTGACGTGCGTAACTGCGGCACATGCGCTTCAGCTTCAGCCAGGCTCGGGTCCATGCAACAGGATATATGATTTCAATACAATTTCAATGCCAAAGTTCGAGATGCCACTTGACCTTAATTTCGCAACAAGGCCAGACAGAGAGGGGCACGTGAAGTGTAGCTATTCAGATGCTCAAGGCTCATATATTTTAACTGGTATTGAAGAAACTTCTGTTTTAGAAAACTATCTTCTATAAAATATAGGATATCACACCTACATTTTGTAGAGCTTAGGGATTCTAATGCTTATTGTGCCTTGGTTGATATTATTTGTGTTCTCTCTCGAGGGTATCTCCGCATATCATACCCAATGTTGCAGGCCATGACGCGCATGTCCTTTGCCACATCTATTGCAGTTTGTTGCAACCTTCAGAAGCAACTACAACAACGAACTAACCTTCAAAAACTTCTCCACACACATCTCAACGCCCTTGACGCGTGCAAAGTAACCACGATTTATCTCTGGTGCCTTCCTCTCCTGGTTGCGCACAAAGTATCCAATATAATCATCCTTCCAGTAACCAAGACGCACAGCGCCCCGTTTGCAGTCACTGGCATCGTCATTGGTGGCAATGACTGCCTCATCGCATGGATGAAACTTGTGTGTGCTGGTGTTATTATGTGCAACTCCTCCGCCTGTCGATGGAGGCTCCATGACGCGGCTGCTGAACTGCTGATCCTTTCCTGCAACAATCTCTTATTGCTTTGAAGATAAAACTGCTTTCAAGAATATCTTAAACTCGTTGTTAGTCGAACGCACTCGTTGCACTTGCTTAAAGAGCTCTTTAAATGGTTTTTCTTCGTTTATTTATGTTTTTCCAATCAACTGTTTCTGCAGCCAGTGTAATTTTGCAACTGAGTATTTAAAGCAGTCTGTAAACAGCTGCAGGCATCGATAACATTAGTCAGTGTTGATAAATTTCACTATCATTTCGGCTGATTGCTATCGATAAATTGTATTCATTTTATATCGAAAAACAAAAATACCGCCAGTATTTGAATACGATTTGAAATTAATTGATTTTACTTTTCAAATATATTACTAATTGCTTAAATGGGTTAAATTTTCATTAGTAAACAAGAATCATATATATATATACACCGTTGTATGTAATTACATACATATTTATTTAACCATATATTATAGTAATTATTAATGTGTAAACAACGCGTGCCACAATTGAATTCAACTTAACTCCATCATCATCCAAGTGCTCTAATTGGTTCCCGCATCTCATAGACATCGGAAGTGACCGCACTTATAATTAAAATTACCAGCAACGCCCAGAGCCAGCGCTTTATTCTTCAACTCAATGAGATGGGGTCAAAATGTGAACTGGCTTTAATTGTTGCTGCGCTTTGCCGTTTGCCACGTACAGGAATGAATCACAAATCAACCGATTCGAGACTGAATAAACTACTTGATGAACGCTTCTTCTTGATGGAGCAAATTATGTAAAGTGCGACTTTTTGTCATGCAAAATATCTCATTACGTTGACAATTGATTCTTACTGAATCATAAGAAGTTTCCGCACAGTACCGCGGCCCTTAATTAGGTTAATACTTGGGGACTGGACCTCTTGACTTTACGGGTGATAAGCGGCAATTGTTTTTTATGCTATCCCATGTCAAGGGCGCGAACCAAATGTTATTGTCGACTGTTAACAGAATTTTTATTAAAATAAGACTACTTACCTTTTAATAGACAAAATTGGGTTTAATCATTGATAATAATAAAGAGAAAAATGTAAATAAAAAACCTATAAAAAATATATCTACATATGTATATTACTTATATTATTTCATTTAAATCTTACCTAACGAATTAATATAAATAGTTAAACTCGAAACTGTTTTTTTAATATCAATAATAAAATAGCATGTTGGTATAAATTAAATAATATATTTTAACTAATTTATTAATTTCGAACCAACTACGAATAAGGAACATCAATTTAAAAATCATTTATTTATTTATTGCATAGTAAATTGGACTAAACTTTAGTTCTAAACAATATGTAAAGTTGTCGTAGTGCACTCATCTTAACCTCTGCCCTGGGTTAAACTGGCCAACCACTCTCAATAGAAGACACTGACACTCTCTGCACCCACACTTGCGCGCTCTCTCGCGCCACTACTGGCTCCCTGAGTGTGTGAGTGTTTCTGTGTTGTAGCAAATTGGTTGAGGCTTCGGCAATCGGTTTCAGTTTGGTTGTAACGTTCGCAAGCGTCGGTTGTGTGAGACGGAAAGCTGCGCGCGCGTCGCTCACGTACAAAAATTCACTCAGGTGTGTGTGTGAGTCAAATTCATCTGTTGTTGGTAACAAGAGCGTCGTCGTTGTTACTCACCCAATCCAGTTAAAGTGTGTGCGTGTGTGAGTAACTATCTGTGTGTATGTGTGTGTTAACAAAGCCAAAAGTAACCTTCAACTGTATTAGTGTATTGCGTGTGTGAGTGTGTGTTGGTGGTGCCGTCTCCGACTCTGGCTCTCTACCTGCCTGAGAGACCTGGCTCAAAACACACAAAAACGGTCATTTCGTTACGTTTTCTTCAAATTGTGAGTGCAACTTTTCAGTTATTTTTCAGGGCGTTGGCGCGCCAAGAAAGTTTTTTGTTGTTGTTGTTCGTGATTAATAACGATCAAATAATACGAAAAATAACCTCTTAGATTAGATAGTGCTAAAAGGTCAATAGAGTGAGAGAGAAAGAGAAGAAAAATAAGAATAAACGCAACAAGTTGGCGCAGCAGCAGCGACGTCATCATTTGTCCCATAACTGTAAAGCAAGTGAGATTTAAGAAGCAACAACAACACAGCACAGTGGGCCAATAATGAGATCCAAACTAACACACATGCACAGACACTCACGCACACAGACAACCAGCAACCTGCAAACGCTTCACTTTCAACGTTATCGTTGCGTTTTATTGTTGTTTGTTTTGTGATTGCGAAAATACAAAAACAACAAAGTGCCTGAGCAATGTACTATGTGATTCACCAACAACAACAACAACAACAAGTTGAATAAAAACGTGTAACGCGATATGAAATTTCCCGCAAGTATTTTTTGGCCAAGCGACGATTGCCAAACACGATCCACGTTCCACTAGGGGAGGGTGACAACACTGACAGGGACAAGGGACGGGGACACGGGCGATGCTTTGTGCAGGCGTTTGCATTTCCTTTTTGTTGCCTTTTTAACACGAATAAGCAAAAACAGAAGTAGCAATAAGCAGAAGAATGAGAAGAAGAAGAGCAGGGGCGGGGGAGGGACAGAGCGGGGGGCAGAATGAGTTTAACGCCGTAACCTGACGCCGACGTCGTCGTCGCTGAGACGCTGCGTTGGTGGATGCAGGTTAATGCACTTTATTTGCATGTTGCAACAACGACAACAACAACTAATACAGTGGCATGAACAACAACAACTGCAACTGTCTGAGTGAGTCCTTGTGCTAGTTCAGATGACGTTGTCGTTGACGTCGGCATAGGCCACTTGCAACATGAACATGCCGCCGCTTTGTACTCAAATGCCAAAATTGTACCTGCAATTTTTTTTACTCATTGGCTCTTCTCAGTTGTTGTTGTTGGCAGTACTGTCAAAGTGTGAGAGCCAAATAAAAACACTTTTAGCGGGAAGAAATGGGGATAAGAGCCAAAACTTTATTGTTAAATTGAAACTAAAATAAACAAATTAAAATGTAGTTCTCGTTTTTAAAGTCAGGTTTAAAAAAATATTGTTAAATAATCAATAGACTTATGATCTTTCCGTTTTAAGTGATAAATTTAACATGTAAAGCATGATTTTGTATCTATTATCTTTTTGGAAACACTGGTTTAAACAGCTGATGCACGTTTCGTGTGTTGTATTACTGTCAAATATCTTCAGTTTGGTCTATAATTTTACCATGAACGAACAACAAATTATTAAATATTATTATAGCGACTCCCTTTTGACGGAAAAAAGTCCGTACTTGCAATTGCCAATTGGTGGTGTGTGGCAGCTGTACTCACTTTTTGCATTTTTTGAGGGATAACCGGAAATATTGTTAACCCTACCAACCGATTAGTGCAACGAGTAACTTGCATAGTATATGTACATACGTATGTACATATGTACCATAACATATGTATGTTTGTATACTCAAGACTGTAAATGCGATAGATATGCCAGCACGTACAGTGAGTCAAGTCACTCTTTACACATACAGTATGTCAAAAAAAAAACACTTTACATATATGTACATGTGAATGTTATGTACATATGTGTAAAGAGTTACTTGACTAACTGTATGTACATTACATAAATATGTGCATTTGAGTAAAGAGTTACTTGACTATCTGTATGTATTTATAGCATGAATCGGCCCAAAAAAAGTGAATATGTACCATATGTTCTGCCTGTTTCATACATTAAAACAAACTTCATACATAATTTTTAAATCTTTTTCAATAGTCAAAACGGTATATCTAGGTAAATAATAAAGGTTATTAGAAAATCTTTGAAAGTTACAACATTACTTATTTTATTATTTTGACTCCCATAGTGAAGCTTCTCACCTTATACGTTTCTCCCAAAAGATTAATAAGAAATGCAGTGTTTACGTAAGGAATTTTCATATGAAACTATAAACAAAGAAACCAAAAAAAGAATAAATTTAAATAAAATAAATGCATTATAATGTTAATGCCATTTATTATGCCCAGGAGTAATTAAAAAGAAACAGCATAAGTACTACAGACAGTGCCTTGATTATAATAAAGACTTAAAACCTTATGCAGGTTTCGTAAGTTTCAAAGAACTCCATGGCGCTGCACGATAATCACAATAACAAATTGTTGTTTTTGTTTGGACGCACACACACACGTTAATGGCAAAAACAAATCTCGGGCGCTGAGTAAGAGTGACCAAACTGGTTTGCCATCTAAGCTATGCTCAGGTCTGAATCGTAAGAGACTAAACCGCGAGACCTCTAAACCCGTTTCCACCATTTCCATAACTCTGTAAATGCGCTAAAAATAAGTTACAGCATTGACGCGCCGACGCCGACGCCGACTAGCGCGAATGTGTAATTTCAAATCCAGAGCATGCGAGGATGGGAGGGAGTTGCTCCGGTGCAGGCATTACGACTGTGATTATCCCCCATTGTCTGAGGCGGAGGCGACGCTGTCGCAGCTAATTGGTTAATTGTCCGGCGAGTGCACAAAAAAGGGAAAGGTCGTGTCATCGCATCGCATTAAGTTCATTCGAATTTGCGAGCTGAGCATAGTTTTAAAATACTTCCAGATGGCGTGAAAGAATAAATTAACTTCATTCATGAACCTAAAGAATTGAATGATTTACTATAAAATTGTTTAAATCTTTTACTAATTTGTTAGTGTTCTGTTATATTTGTCGAGCCGCCGACAATATGCAGGGAATGCTTTAAACAGGGATGATGATGTTTTATTATATAGGAAAATAATACAGTTTGCAAGGCATTACAAGACTTTAACCTCAAATCTAGTCCCAAGTTTATATACCGCAGTTTCCCTTCCCTCACTCTTGGATATCGCAGGACGAAGCGATCTGAAAGAATAAACCAATATGTAGCAATATGAAACAATTTCGAATTAATAATATACATTTTATATAAATTATATAATTTATTATTACTTTTCTTTTGCAGCCGAAAATGTCACAAAAATTTAAATACCGCGACAAATTAAAGCCCCTTCGAGGTGTTTTAATGCTATGTGTGCTTCTTCAGGTCATTCCTCAACACACTGAAGCACAGACTCGGGATCCGCGCTTCTATTCACGACCCGGCGTCGACTATCAATGGCCCAATCCTGGAGATCCAGATTATAGGTGAGCATCAAAAACTTATACCATACTATTTATCTGTACCTATCATCGATCTCTTGAAGAACTTATACGTTCAACGATCGGCGCTATGGACACTATCAACCCAATGGATATGGCGCAAATTATCCTGGTCGGAATCCACCTGGACAGTATCCACAGGGAATGCCAAATGAGGATCGCTTTCGTTTTGATCCCGTAAGTAAATATTTAAGTGCTATTTCTACTAGAATTCGTTGTGTATATTTATCGAATCGAATTAATCAATTGACGCCGAGTTTAATCAATTAAAATGACACTAGAGTTGACCCCAAAACGGACTGAGACTGCAACATAAACGCCAACAATGATCGAGCATTGAGAACGAACGATCCCACATATGATCTCTTTGGTATCCGAAGCAATAATCTTAATTAAGTTTTCATGCGTTCCGTAATCAATTACACATGTTTTCCATTCGTCTGCAACAACAACAAATTGTGTAGACAAGATAATATCAAAGGGGTGTAGAACATTTTATTAGCTAATTTACGGTAATGTTTGAATATAACTAATATGAAGAAATTGGAGTGCTGATCATATATGGTTGATAACATACTATAAATCAAAGATAGTAAAGATAAAGCTTATAAATATGTTGACCGATTACTTTAAAAACTATTCTAAAATCTCTTCTTTTCTCTCTTGCCTTTAGAACGATCCCAATGCACGCACACCCTTCCCTGGAGTCTTAGCCGGTTGGCGTGAGGATTTGCAGGGTAAGCAACGACGAGATTCGTTAACCCTCGAGCGAGATGTGTTCGTGACAACCAACTATGGACAGGTGCAAGGCTTCAAGGTGTATATGTACGATAATCCCGATCCAAAATCCTTCTATCGCCCCTATCATTCGACCGTGGATCGTGTCATGGGTGAATGTTCGGCATTTTTGGGTATACCATACGCTTTGCCACCCACTTTCGAGGGTCGCTTTAAGCCGCCGCGTCCACATCGCGGCTGGCAACTGCTGCAAGCCGTGGACTTTGGTCCAGCCTGCCCGCAGCCAGTGCGTTACACCGGTGCCACCAAAGGTATAATGGACATGGACGAGGATTGTCTATATCTCAATGTATATTCACCCAAGGTGAGTTCGATTTATAGCAAGTAGACTAGAGTTAGTGGTCTTTATGCTCAACGCTGTGTAGTTTACTTTAACTAAAGTTAAATCTCATATTAGAGGCATCTATAGGTATGTTTGTTTACAATAGAAATCTGCATAGTTTGCAATCATTGTCAAAACGATTGTGGTACTTGAAACATAGAGAAGAACAGGAAAAGTTTGTTCTTCACTTAGAAATCTGCTTAGTCTAGAATAATTGTCACAAAGAACAGAATAGAGCCGCACTTTTGTTCTTTTCACACATACATTGAACTATGAAAATTGTTTTGGTTGAGCAGCCCATGACTCTGACCCAGATTTAACAGCAAGTTTAACGATACTTCTGATTAAACATTCGCTTCTCTCTGTTTACAAAATGTCTCACATTTTTCTATAAGCTTCAATTGTTCTGAAATAGAAATTATGATGCTGAATATTAAGTAAACAATTCAATAGCTTCCGATTTTGAATGCTTTAATTGGCATAATATAAATATAACATATTCCATGTATTGTAAAAAGAACTAAAGTAGTTGACTCATTTACTAAATAAACGAGTAAAAAGACAATGCATCACCATATGATGCATCATTTCTGTACTTATTATGAAAATGTTCCCAATCAAAATGCGTTACACTTGTAATTGCGATATGCTGCTGCACCTCTTAGCTAAGTACTAATCTACTACCCACTCTATAATCCCTATTCTATATATTTTATAGACTGGCGCTGGCGTGGCTCAAAAGTATCCGGTTATGGTTTACCTGCACGGCGGTGAATTTGTGCGTGGTGCTTCAAATCTATTCAAAGGCCACATGCTGGCCTCCTTTTACGACGTGGTGGTGGTAACCCTGAACTACCGACTGGGTGCACTGGGTTTTCTATCCACTGCTGATGACAACTCTCCAGGCAATTATGGTATACTAGATCAGGCGATGGCCCTGAGATGGGTTTACGATAACATTGAATTCTTCAATGGTGATCGCGAATCGATCACTTTGTTTGGTCCTGGAGCTGGCGCAGCTTCGGCCGGACTGTTGATGGTGGCGCCACAGACAAAGAATATAGTGAAGCGGGTTATTGCACAATCTGGATCGGCACTGGCGGATTGGGCGCTCATTCAGGACAAGTACAAGGCAATGAATACGAGTCGTGTGCTTGGTCAGGTACTGGGATGCTCAATAGATTCATCGTGGAAGCTCGTTAATTGTCTGCGCACGGGACGTAGCTTCTATGAGCTCGGGAACGCTGAGTTCCCTGCCCAGGTGGGTAGCTTCCCATGGGGACCGGTGCTGGATCACAACTTTACGCTGCCCGGCGACGATTGGTACGAGGGCTGGCGGGAGAAGGATTGGCGCTTCCTCACCCAGACACCTGAAACTCTGATCCGTGCAGGGAAGTTCAATCGCAATATTCAGTATATGACTGGAGTAACCACACAGGAGGCAGCCTTCTTTGTGGCACAAAACCAATCCCTGGCTCCGTACTACGAACTCGATACGCGTTTCTTTGAACAAAAGATCAGAGAGCATGTCTTCCGCTACAATTACACGTTGAATCCCAATGGGGTCTACGAGGCCATCAAGTATATGTACACCTATTGGCCAGATCCAAATAACAACACCATTATAAGGGATCAGTACATTAATATGCTGAGTGATCTCTACTATCGTGCGCCAGTAGATCAAATGGTCAAGCTGATGCTGGAGCAGAAGATCCCAGTTTATATGTATGTGCTTAACACCACAGTGGAGGCACTGAATCTACCTCAGTGGCGGAAGTATCCGCACGATACGGAGCACTATTTCCTCACTGGTGCTCCCTTTATGGACACCGAGTTCTTTCCCAAGAAGGATCATCTGCAGCGCAATATGTGGACGGATAACGATCGCAACATGAGTCACTTCTTCATGCAGACCTATTCGAACTTTGCAAGATACGGGTGAGTACCACCCACAGTGCCCACAGTTTTTAATCTTCTTGTGATATTAATGTCTTCTCCCTTTTCTCAGCAATCCAACGCCGCAGCAGGTGCTGGGCATGCACTTCCAGCGCGCGTATCAAGGAGAGATTCGCTACTTGAACATTAACACCACTTTCAACTCTTCCATCTTGCTTAATTATCGGCAAACTGAGTGCGCCTTCTGGACACAATATCTGCCCACAGTTGTGGGCGTGCTAGTGCCCACATATCCACCCACAACGGAGTATTGGTGGGAACCCAAGGAGCCACTGCAGATTGCCTTCTGGAGCATGTCCGTGGCCTGTTTCTTCTTGATTGTCCTCGTCGTCATCTGCTGCATCATGTGGCGCAATGCCAAGCGGTGAGTAGACTCAAATTTATCAACTCTAGATGAAATGATTACCTCTGTTCTGCTTGCAGACAATCGGATCGCTTCTATGATGAGGATGTCTTCATCCATGGCGATGGCATGGAGCCGGAGCAGGAGCAACGCGGCGTGGACAACTCGCACATGGTGACCAATCATCATGCGATGCGCTCCCGTGACAATATCTACGAGTATCGCGACTCTCCGTCGACCAAGACGCTGGCCAGCAAAGTGCACACAGATACCACATCGCTGCGCTCGCCCAGCTCGCTGGCCATGACCCAAAAGTCGGGCAGTCAGGCCTCAATCAAGTCTGGCATCTCGCTGAAGGAGACCAACGGCAGCCTCATCAAATCGGAGCGAGCAACAACGCCGCGCTCGCAGCCTAATGGTCTGACTTCGGCCAAGGCAGCACCCGTTGAGGAGAAGCGTCTGCTGCAGCCCATCTCCAGCACGCCAGTGCCACAGCTGCAGGCGGAGCCCACAAATCGTGCCGCTGCAGCAGCACAACAATCTAAGCCCGCCAGTGTGGCCAGTGGCAGCAGTCGCAGCACAACTCCTGTGCCCTCAACGAGAACAACAACAACTACAGCAACACTGTCCTCACAGCCCGCAGCTGTGCAACAGCAACTGCCAGCTGCACAGCCACGACGCACACAACTGGTAGAGGGCGTGCCACAAACCTCTGTCTAAGTAACCGCTCTCTAAGCGCGAGATGCGTTTAGAGAGTGATTGGAACAACCTTAAAATGAACAACAACAGAGTGAACAAATCAGCACTAATCGACAATAAGATTGGGTAAAGTAGAGACTAGAATATATGTATAATATATAAATATATTAATTTTTAATACATGTTTTCTTTCTTTCACAGTTGCAACTTTTTGTCTGGCTTCTATAGTTAAGTTCCCTTTTCAATTGCGCAACATAGTTAGATTTAAGATTTGTCTTATTTATTATTTACAAAGATCTTCTTTATGTTTTAGCCATTATTATGTATAGCTTAAATCGTGTTCTCTTCAGTTCAGTTAGATTTGTTAAGTTCGATAACCCAACGAATACGAAACCATATCAATGACATTCTCTAGCATAGTTTGTGCGGTCCTGGGGGCTGTGTCAAGTGTAAATAAAACAAACATGTACGATAAATAATTAAGATAAATGTTGTAAATTAATATAAGAAATATGCACCGTTCAATTAACAGTATGAACACATTTTAAAATATACCAATTTAGCATGTATACTCACAATACTTCAATACTAATAAAACAATTAATGTAAAAGCTAATCGAAATATTCAAAGTATTAGCAATAAATTGCTATATATATATACATATATTCCCACGACATCTAGCTAGAATATAAGTTCATGAAATTTCTGTCAATGTCCAAGCACAAGTGCCTTTTGTTTTAGCCTAGTTTTAAGCCTATAATCATCATATATCATATACCGATTAAGTGCCTTTATATATAGTATATAGCATGTATTTATATGTATGTCTTATGTGTCGCATATATAGAAATCAACGACCATACAACGATCAGTGTGAACCGTCCAATAATTTTTATGTTTTCATATTAAACACGCATTAACTGTTTTATTTATATGTAGGTATATATATATCATATATATTATATATTTATTATTGTTTATATGTGTGAGAAAACATAAGAAATACTTTAACATTAGCAGTAAAACATTATGATATTTATGTTTATGTTTAGTTATTAGTTTCTTTTCTTTTATCCACATCCAATAAAATTAATGCAAAGTTCTCATTTGTGAAATGTCCTGCACAATGTCTTGTATCCTATCATTGCTAGCTCATAAACAGTTTCACATTTATTTCTTATAGATAAAGGTTCGTCTTATAGATAGAGTGAGGCAGCAAACACAATGTCGCGCTTCAACAGGCGTATGCCCTCGGAGAACTTGTTCTCCAGGTCTGTGTTTCCAATGGTCTTGGAAGCCTGGCACAGTTGACGCAGCAGCTCCTCAAGTCGCCGCATGCAGCGAATGATGGAGCCCTCAAAGATGTCGGTCATCTTGCAGACGCTGAGAAAACTGGACCCCTTGCACCAGGCCAGCACTACGTCCATAAGGAAGGGTTTGAACTTGTCCACATAGTTATCCTCATCCAATTGCAGTTTACACTCGCTAGACACCTTGGCAATGCGACGTGCCAGACTCTGCAGCGACCGCAATGGACCCGACAATTCTGTGGCACTCTTCGGGGCCTCTGTGGACTTCTCGTCACAGACAAAGCAGGAGAGCAGTGCCACAGCTTGTGGTGCCGATAGATCATTGAAGACTCCATTGAATATCAGTTCAGTGATGAGCAATTCATCCGCAGAGCTCAGTTCACAGGCAACGCGACCCTTGAATTCAATGACATCGCCGGGCTTGCAGTATCCCATGCGACGCAGGACACGCTTGCGGAACTTCAGCTCATCCATCTGCAGCAGACTGCGTGCTGCCTTTAGTTCGGCCTTCAGACTCTCCACCTCCTTCAGCAACTGCAACTTGTCCTGGTATCGCTTGTGGATGCGCTCCAGCTCCGGTGACTTGTGCAGCGGATGCTCTTCGAGCAGCTTCTCGAACTGTGCAATGGTGTCCACCACCTTCTTGAACTCCGCATCCTTGATGTTCATATCGTCAATGGGATGCAGCACAGGGGGGCCAAGTGGGAATCGTTTCTTGGCCTCTTGAATGGTCTTGAGCACAGCTCGACGATTATCTGAGGTGCGCAGATCGTTGGGAAAGTAAACGCGTATCGAACTGATTTGGGTGATCAGTGTATTGGCCACGGGGACAACCTCCATGCAGCCACGTGCATTGGGTGGACACGGCTCTGTGTCGCCAGTCTTGGCTGCCTCCTCGCTTACATGCAGCAGCACATCGACAACAACTCCTGGGTCGCTCTTTAGCGGATTCTTGCGACTCTGATCCTGTTTCTTGAAATTCAAAACGATTCCCCAGTCATACTCCTGCTTCCCCGCCGACACTTTCACCAGCCGTCCAGGCTGCAGGAAGGGAACCAGATATTGTGGCTTCGTTATCCACTCACGGAACTTCTTGCCATTGATCTCAAGTTGCTCTCGTATGTGATGATAGGAGGCAATGTTGTGTTCATCCTTGAAGCTGATCTTATCCAGCTGCTGCTGCTTTTGCTGCACCTGATCGTGCAGACCAGGCAGCGCTGCCTGATTTTGAAACTGATAGAAACTGCGCTCCAACATGTACTCGGGATTAATTTCCTCGACACGCAACAGATTCAGCACCATGTTATAGGTTAAGTGGAAGGCAGAGTTCAATGTGTCAGCCTTACCCTGGACAATCTCGCGGCCCACCACGGGCGACACCTTCTCGTCAATCATCAGAATGACAATACCCTTGTCGTCCAGGCCACGACGACCGGCACGTCCAGCCATTTGAATGTACTCGCCCGAACTGATCCAACGGAAATCCTTTCCATCGAATTTACGCGGCGCCGTAAAGAGAACCGTACGCGCCGGCATGTTCAGTCCCATGGCAAAGGTCTCGGTGGCAAAGAGTGCCTTGATCAGACCCTCGCCAAACAGAATCTCGATGGTCTCCTTGAGAATGGGCAGCAGGCCACCATGATGGATGCCAATGCCACGTCGCAGCAGTGGCAACACATTCTCCACCTGCGGCAGACGACGATCCTCCTCGGACAAAACGTCCATGGCATTGTGAAAGACCTCATCCACCAGCTTCTTCTCATCGACGGTATTGAAGTCGAGCTTGGCCATTTGCATGGCATATATTTCGCAATCCTTCTTGCTGAACGAGAAGATGATGACGGGCGCAAAGCTGCGTTCCATGATCATCTTGACAATCTTGAAGATGTTCGTTTGCCCCGCATTGTGACCCTTGACGCCACCCTTGCGTCCCTTCTGATCCCCCTTGGCGGCTTCACCTGATGGCAATAAAGAAAGGAAAAATGATTAATATATATAATAGTTAAGGCAGGAGATTGAGATAGCTCACCTGCATTTGCCAGCACTGCCATGGCTGTGGTGAAGTTATCCTCCTTAAACTGTCCCTTCTCGTCGACAATCAAATGAATGCCATCGCCGCCTGCTGGGAAGATATAATGCTGCAAGGGTGTGGGCCGATAATCAGTGTAGACCACATGGCAGGGCTGCTTGTGCAGATGGCAGACCCACTCGGCAAACTGGCGTGCATTGGGAATGGTGGCGGAGAGGAACACATAGCGCACATTATCTGGCAGCAAGATGAGTGTCTCCTCCCAGACGACACCACGTTCCTTATCGCGCATATAGTGAATCTCGTCAAAGATTACCCAACCCACTTCACGCATTACTTCGCTGCCACGGTAGAGCATGTTCCTGAGAATCTCTGTGGTCATTATCAGGCACGATGCAGAGGGATTGATGGTCACATCTCCAGTGACCAGACCCACGTCCTGGAATTCATCAGTGAACTCACGAAACTTTTGATTAGACAGCGCCTTAATGGGCGTGGTGTAGATGACACGCTGTTTGGCATGCAGAGACTTGGCTATGGCATATTCTGCCACCACAGTCTTGCCAGCGGATGTGTGTGCAGAGACCAGCACGCTCTGTGAGTTGTCAATGCAGAGTATCGCCTGCTTCTGGAAGGGATCCAGCACAAAGGGATATTCCTTTGCCGGCACACCCGTAAATGGCTGCAGTGGTATATACTCCTGATCGGGATGCGCAGCCACTTCGTGTGTACAGGACTCTGGGGAGACTAGTTGATGTGTGATGATGCGCACACGCAGCGCCTCCAACTCGGCATTTTTATCGTCTTCATCATCTTTGAACACCTCCGGATCTGATTTAATTTCATCTTCATCTTCTTTGATAGCGACATCAGCACGCGCCCGCTTTGTCGACTCTGTATGTTCCTCCTCCTCCTCCTCTGCCTCCCCTTGCGTTTCCTTCTTTATACTATCCTTTGGTTCCTTCTTTGCATCCGTAGCTTGCCGTTTGCCAGACTTCTTTTTGTTGTCTCCACCTTCCTCTGTTTCTTGTTTCGGTTTTTGCGCAGGAAGTGACATCGGTGGCTGCAGACTCTCCGGCGGCACCTCATTAAAGCAATCAAATAACTCGTCGATGTCCATTGTTGCTGTTTATTGTTAATATTAACTAATACGTTTATTCACTTTATACAAAAAACGCACGCCGCGTTGAAAACATGTGAAACAACCAGGGCTGGAGCAACAAGCTAAGTAACATTTTCCTGTTATGTTATTTAACAGCAGCAATTTCACAGGGTGCCACACTGCCTCTTTTAAGAACAAAACAGCACTAAGCATCGATGCTTAGTGAAAACAAATTCGTTTTCGCTTTGCCAACTGTTTCAAATTATAAAAATCAATTATATATGTATGTGGCGGTTATTTTTATAACAAAATACAATTTTTCAATCAGTTTAATATAATTAGCCCGTGAACAAATAATATTTTACGCAATATTCCTTGAATAATCTAGTTATTAAAATATAAAATATCATATTTTAGGTTGCATCCCCTTAAATTCGCTTAATATTAACATAAATATGCTACGCGGTATCCCTGGTATCAATATCGATAAATTGGTATTTACCAAATGCCGATAACGATTGGCTAGACACCTGGCAGACATCGTCAAACAAATCAGTTCAGCGGCAGCATTCGCGAAAAAACAAAGCCAACGCTAAAATTTGTGATTATCAATAAAAAAATGGACACGGATGAAGTGAAACGCGGTCGCGGACGTGGACGCGGCTCTCGGGCGCGTGGTCGAGGACGAGGTCGCGGACGTGGACGTGGAAAGAAAGTTGATGAGAGTGCATTGGAAACATATGAAACTGTTTGCAGTGCAACAAACACTGTGGCATCAAACAATGGAGGAGCAATAGAAGACAGTCCCAGCAGCATGGAGCGCTCAGAGGACGTGGTAATGCAAGAGATGGACAAAGAAAACGACATAGAGATGGCAATAGTGCAAGCAGACGAACAAGCGACTCCCATAGACAACATGACGCCGCCACAGACTTTGCTGCCATTGCTGCCACAGCAAGTTGCGCCGCCAGTGTTGCCACAGACAAGTATGTACCTGGAATTATATTCTACCTGAGACAGTGTCGTTTATAACCCCTTTTTCTGTTCTTCCTACCTTTAGTTGACATGGAAGCGGACATTTCACAGTTAGAGGCACCTACGTTCACCACATTGTCTCGTGGGCCGCCCGAGCCGATGTTGCGCTTGAAGTGGAACCATAAAGTCAGTTTAATTGGCGAGAAGGTCCTTAATCCAATGATACACTGCTGCGACCAGTGCGACAAGCCCATACTTGTCTACGGCCGCATGATTCCCTGCAAACATGTCTTCTGCCTCAAATGTGCCCGCGCCGAGCCGATTAAGAGTTGTCCGCGCTGCAGTGACAAGGTGTTGCGCGTGGAGCAGTCCGGGCTGGGAACTGTCTTCATGTGCACGCATGGGGGCAGTCGCTATGGCAGCACAGGATGCCGACGCACGTATCTATCACAGCGTGATCTGCAGGCGCACATCAATCACAGACATGTGGCACCGCCCCCGCTTGGCACACCCACATCTGTTGAGCCAAAGGTGACACGCGAGGAATTGAGCGGCCTGGAGTTGCACAAGCAGCGCAAGGCGAGTAGTTGCTATGGCTCCTAACTATGCTCCTCTGTCTAATGCTTGCTCTTGCAGCTCTCCGAGTCCTCCGCCGCTGCCGCCTCCTCCGCTGCTGCTGCTGCTGCTGCTGCAGCAGCGGTTTCCCTACTGCAGCAACGGTCTGTGCTGCGGGGTATGGTCGGTGGCATTGGCTCTATACCTCCACCGGGAACATCTGATCGATCCGTGTTCCACACACACACACACTCATCCCTAACGCAGGCCAACCTGGCTCGGATCAACAATGCCAATGCCCAGGATTGCCATCAGGGCAAGGCATCGCTAAACCAGACCCTTAGGAAGGGCATCCCACACAAGTCGGAGTCGGTCGCTGATGCTTCGTACTACAGCAGCGTCCTAGCCTCCTTTGGCAGCGCCGGTGGTAACGCAGGTCCCAGCACAGACGGCACGCCAGTTGGTTCGAGTGGAACAGCGGGCGGTGCTGGTGTCGGAGTAATTGCTGGAGCTGTGGGCAATCCCAGTCAACTGTCCAGCGGATATGAGACGGGCAATGCGACGAGCGGCACAGGCAACAATTGGCAGCAAACGCAATACTATAGATAAACGCAGGAACACGTTGCACTCTCTTGATGCAAGTCTCATTTTATTCATTTTGTACAAATAAACAAGTTGTATGCAGAAAATCATGTTTTAATTATTTAAATAGCAAGTGAACGGGCGATACCCATAAATATCGATAGCCATGACGATAATTCACAAGAAATTCCCGAAATAAAAGTCAGGTAACAAATATTTGACTAATAATCTTCTTAAATTCCACGAAATGCGTATTCTCAAAACTACCTGGCCCAACAAATAAAACATACCAGGTGCACAAGTATGAAATGTCGGTTCGAACATATACATGTCTCGCAAACGTAAATATTTATCGATTGTCATAAAACTTTGACCGTGTAAAGTGTCCGCGCAAATCGAGTCCTTCATTATTGTGTACTCTCAGTGCAGTCAACATGTCGAGTTTCGTGCCGAATAAAGAGCAAACGCGGACAGTGTTAATTTTCTGTTTTCATTTGAAGAAAACAGCTGCGGAATCGCACCGAATGCTTGTTGAAGCCTTTGGCGAACAAGTACCAACTGTGAAAACGTGTGAACGGTGGTTTCAACGCTTCAAAAGTGGTGATTTTGACGTCGACGACAAAGAGCACGGAAAACCACCAAAAAGGTACGAAGACGCCGAACTGCAAGCATTATTGGATGAAGACGATGCTCAAACGCAAAAACAACTCGCAGAGCAGTTGAGAAGTAAGTCAACAAGCAGTTTCCAATCGCTTGCGAGAGATGGGAAAGATTCAGAAGGTCGGTAGATGGGTGCCACATGAGTTGAACGAGAGGCAGATGGAAATTTTGCTTTCACGATACAAAAGGAAGTCGTTTTTGCATCGTATCGTTACTGGCGATGAAAAATGGATCTTTTTTGTTAATCCTAAACGTAAAAAATCGACTGCTCGACCGAATCGCTTTGGCAAGAAGACGATGCTCTGTGTTTGGTGGGATCAGAGCGGAATATCAAAAAAGACAACACACGGTAATTTTTCTCCATGACAACGCTCCATCACATACGGAAAGAGCGGTTCGCGACACGTTGGAAACACTCAATTGGGAAGTGCTCCCGCATGCGGCTTACTCACCAGATCTGGCCCCATCCGATTACCACCTATTCGCTTCGATGGGACACGCACTCGCTGAGCAGCGCTTCGATTCTTACGAAAATGTGAAAAAATGGCTCGACGAATGGTTCGCCGCAAAAGACGATGAGTTCTACTGGCGTGGAATCCACAAATTGCCCGAGAGATGGGAAAAATGTGTAGCTAGCGACGGCAAATACTTTGAATAAATGATTTTTTCTTTTTCCACAAAATTTAACGTGTTTTTTTTATTTAAAAAAAACGACATTTCATACTTGTCTCAAAATGAATGTAAGATACCATAAAATTGAAGAAAACACTTTTCTGAGCAGCGTACCAGACGTGGGCGCTCATTTTAAATGACCCGCTAATGAGTAGCTATCGATATTCGCTGTCGTAGCGATAACGTAAATCGCAAACAATAATCACCATTAGTTTATAAAAATAAATAAACCGGCTTTGACACTAGTTTATAAAAAGTTATCCACTTTTTTGACTAGCGTACTAGACATAGGCATTTATTCCAAAAGTTCCGCTAATGAGAAGCTATCGATATCGCGGTGTCATAACGATAAATTCTGAAAGCAGCACTCGGCAAGAGCCACAGAACAAAATGAATTGTAAACAATTCTAATAATATTGAACTCGCAAGTTGTACGAACAATTGTTTAACCAAATTAACATGAGCACAATGGAATTCCAACTTTGAGTGAGCGAGAGATGACGCGAACGCAGTCATACGTAAATATAAGCAGCGACTATAATTGAGTGCGAGTCAAAAGTGAAAGTTACTGGCAGTTGAGCACTTACCAAAAAATATGCATAAGATTTTACTGATCAGTGGTAAACGAAAGTCTGGAAAGGATTTTATATCTGAAAGATTGCTAAATCGGTAAGTGGCAATAAAGATATCCAGATTTCAATAATAAATACACATTGGCGACGCAACAGGTTTGGCAATCGGGCAATAATCGTGCGCATCTCGGAGCCTATTAAGAAGGAATGGGCGCGAAAACTGCAACTAGATATCAAGGCGATGCTCAGCGATGGACCGTACAAGGAACAATATCGACGTGACATGATCATCTGGAGCGACGAGGTGCGTCGCAAGGAATATGGCTTTTTCTGTCGCGCAGCCATGGAGCAAGCAAAAGCAGCTGCGGCGCAAGTGGAGTATGTGATAGTCAGCGATATAAGGCGTAAGAACGATATACGTTGGTTTCGCGAGACCTATGGACCCGATATGGTAACAACACTGCGCCTCACCTCTTGCCCCGCGACGCGTCAAGCGCGGGGCTGGCAATTTACGACGGGCGTGGATGATGTGCCTTCAGAGTGTGACTTGGATGACGCCACCTTTGACCATGTGCTCGAGAACGACACGCCAGACGAGAGTGGGGAACAAATTGTAGACAGACTGTTGCAGATATTAAAGCTTAACTAAGTCATTTTTTACATAATACAAATGTTTTTCAAATATATTTTTCGAGTATACTTAAAAACTGACGATGAAACATGTGAATTATTGGTGGGATGTGAACATATGTGTATTTATGATAAAAGGCAATGACTCTACTAAGTGCTTAGTATGGAACGGGGCTGTTTTCGCCCGTGTTGGCCATGAGCAGTCGCAGGCTGGGCACATTGATGCGCTCGCTGGGATTGAGCTGATCATCAAAGCTCTGCAGTGGCAGCGGCGTCTTCCTTAGGTCCTTCTCCATCGATCGCGAACGTAGATGGATGCGATTCTTGTTGACACTCCCGAGGGGAGTACGGGGTGTACGTGATGTGCGCTGCTGCTGCTGTGCCACCGTTGCATTTGGGGTAGCCTTTGGTGTGCTAGTAACTCCCTCTGTGATGGAATCCACATAGATTTGCGGTTTATTCGCCCGTGCTGGCTTGCGGGGCGCAACTCGTCGCTTGTTACCCAGACGCACACGCTCCAAATGTTTGTTAGCTGGCCGTGATTGCGATTGCGCCTGCGGTGGCTCATCGAACATCAACTCGCTGGAGGCGCTCACAAAGGAGGCCATGCTGCTGCTCTCGTTACTGAGATTGAGGGTGAGAGTCTCTAGTATGTGCTCCAGCATTTGTGTTTCTTTAGCTTCGGCATCATCATCATCGCAGAAAATTATGGGCGTACGTTCCACACCCAAGCTAGGTGAACGGGGATCACACTCGATTTGGGATTCAAGCACAGTTGGAGCTGCTGGTGGTGGAGTTGCATGCAACATTATGTCGCAGGGCATTGTCTCCTCCTCATCATATATAAACGACTCCATCTCCATTGAACTATTTGTAGTGGCCACTTCGGGCTGAGGCTGCTGATCAGCAGCAGGATCAGCTGTGGCAGGTGCACGCGTCTCCACAAACAGATCAGAGAACGTATCATCCATGTTTAAGGTACGATCAATAGCTTCATCGAGCAGCAGAGGAGTGCGATTCAACTGAGGCGAGCGGGGATCGTTTAAAGCGAATCCCTTCAACAAGCGCTTGCGTAACTGCGCAAAAGGATTTTCACTTCCACCAGCCCCTGACTCTGCCACAATTTGCTGCTGGAGCACAACCTCCTCCTCCTTTTGAGGTGTAGGCATCAAAAACTAGATGGCAACACATCAGTTGAACTGTTTTACATATATTTTATTCTCAACTTACGTTCATGGGTGTGCGGCAGCCATTTGGTGAGCGTGGATCCATTAACTGTTTGTCGTCCCGGTTGGGGGTCGAGGACATTTCGATCGCGGTATTTCGCGCAGATTGGCTTGTAATGCGCAGTTTATTTAATGTTGGTGTGTCTGGCAGATAACTACCTTCCATTTTAGTTGCTTTGGCACCCATGCTATAATATATAGTTTAGAGACCAATGACTTCTTTTAGTAAAATAAAATTGATGCGTACGTTCAAAATAAAAATGCGGGAGACGTTTACTGGCGTCGATAAATATATCGATTTTGAAATATATAACTTTGCTAAAGTATGGCAGCACTCTAAAATATAACTTAACAGAGACTGCTAAGATTTATCGAATTACATTGTAGTGATGAACAGAACTAAATCGATATCATGTTTCTCGATTGAACAAACAGTTTGCACGAATGGATTAAGAAAAAAAAACAAAAAGTATGAAGTAGAGTGCCTTTTTAATTATTTCGAACTACGAAAAACTCGAAACCTAATCTCAGTATTAGTGAAAAGAAATGAGCGCGTGTGTGCAAAGCATGTAAAAATATTTTGTCAGCGGCGAAAGGTTGAATACCTATATTAAATAGAACAAAATGTAAGTTTATTGGAGTTGGTAAACCCCATATCATCACAAATTGCTCAATGAAAATGCTTGACTTTCGGTAATTAAACATCAAGTTAAATTATTTTGGCCATTTTTACGCAGTAGACAAAATACTCTCAAGTATTAAAATAAGTGTGTATGTGTGTGTGGGCCCCTGCAAAAGGCAAAAGGCGCACCGCAAGCAGCAGTAAATTATGTGTATGTACATATGTATTTGTCGGTTTTTTTTTCATACGCCATCTCCTTTACACACACACTACTGTGTTAACCATGTGTAGCTCACAGCGGAGAGTTTGAGGTAGCGTGTGTAAAGAAAACTAGTTTGTGGCGTTGCCAACTACTTGGGCTATGCAGCCACATTTTGTCTTCCATTAATGTAGGTTAGTGCGCAGCAGCAAGCGTCACCAACATTATTGTTGCAATGCTTTTATTTGCATGTTATTGTTTTTGATTTTTTTTAAATAGCATATTTCGTGCTCAAAGCCGGCAACTAAAAAGTAAACAATTTAGTCATACAGTTGGCAACGCGTTCGCTAACCGAGCGTATTTGTAGACTTTCTCTCTTGCTCCAAATATACATACATACACACGCTTGTACATGTATTTTGTTTATACATATGCAATGTAGTTGTGTGTGCGCGCATGTGTATACAGTGTGTGACTGTATTAACTGAAAACAACGAAATTTCATTCATTGCTCATTTCCGAGTAAAAACTACGAGCTGTGTGTAGTTCGGCCGCCATTGCAATTACGATGCAAGTTGCACACACACACACACGTACGTACGCCCATGCACAGTTGTTTGTATGCATATATATTATACGAATGTATCTATGAATTAATACAAATACTGATTTAATTGTGCAATATGAGTATTTGTATATGTATGTATATGCTTATTGTTTTTATATGGGGTCAAACGACAGCGGAAATAGTTAAGCCAGTATCAAGTCATCGTATTTAGCTGCAGGGTGTGCCTCCGCAGCCTGCGCGTGTCAGGTGTAAAGGCGACGACAACGACGCGACAGCAACGTAAAAGTCTCCACGCGACGAGAAGATACTTGGACATTCCAGAATTCCACATAGTATAGACGACGGCAGCCAGGCAAGGCAAGCGTTGTTTGATTGCCGTTGCCGTCATTGGCCGCGTTTTTTCACACATTCCACGCGCTGTCTCACACACATACACACACACAGAGGGAGAGAGACGCGCATGTACATACAAACACTTGTACGGCGACTATTGATTTCAATCAACTTTGTCTGATCTCTCTCTTCTCTCTCAGACAGAGCTGCTCTCTTGTTTTCTCTCTGGCTGCCTCTCTCTTTCTCTCTTGTGCCCATTTGTCAATTAAGCAGCACGTCCGCTGTTGGTTCATCAACAATTTGCCGACGTCGTGTATACATACGTATATACATGCATACATAAGTACGACTGTGTATGCATGTATGTGTTTGTAAATTCAATTTCCTGTTTATAGTAGGTATGCTACCCATCCTCCGCTGTCTTCCGTCCCGTCCCTATCGCTAATTCCTCCTCAGGTCTTTTTCTTGGCTTGCCACCACCATCGCCGTAGAGCGTCGCGTCGCGCAGCTTGCTGTAGTCTGTTTTTTCTCACTCCCTAGTCTGATCCCTCATCGGTAGCAGCCGTAGCAGCAGCAGCAGGCACCGCCGGTGCGCTGTGTACAGTACGTGCCACTTCCTTTACATTCAGAAAAATAAAAATCGTTTACACACGTACGCACACAGCCATACGCACTCACACAAACACAAAAAGAGAGAGTGAGTAAGAGAGAGATAGAGACTGACAGACAGACAGCGGGCGGGGAGCATTCATTTGGCGTCTGCGCCGTGATGGTTGTTCTTGTTGTTGTTGGTTTTTTTTATTATTTCTGTGTAGTTTTTCGTGTTGTTCTTGTACAGTTGCAAAGACAGAAACACACATATTGTACATTGGTGTGTGTGTGTACGGAAAAAACGAGTTTACTGCTTTGACCGATATGGCAACGCCGCCGCCATCCTCCCTAACTCCCCTTGTTTGCTTATTAGAAAGAGGCAAAATGCCGCTGTGCGTCTGTCGTCGACGCTGTTGTTGTTGCTGTCTTTACGTAAGAAGGCCGTCGAACTCTACACTGAGAGAGCGACATGCAAATAATGCGAAAAGAGGGAGAGAGATAAAGAGAGAGCATAAGTGTTAGACTCATGTATGTGTGAGTGTTCATCTAATGATTACCGTTACAATTTGCATTGGCTGTCTAGTCGGACAGCGTCTCGCGACCCAGACTAGACGACCCAGCCCCAATCTTAAATTGGCAACATTTTTTTCTTATTCATTTTCACATGACCTTTTATCGTCATCGCCAAACGAGCGAGACGAGACGCTGTGCTTGATTTTGATTGTTTGTATGTATGTGTGAGGCGCTTAATAAGTTGGCAGCTTTGTTTATTGATTTTTGTGTAGTTGTAGTTTCTGTAAATTGATGTTGCCACTAGGTTTAGTTCTGTTCTGTTGTTGGAGTTGCGTGCGTTCATTTGTTGTTGTCTCTGGTTCAATGTCCTACACAGACAACACAAGTGCAACAAGAAGAAGAATTTAAGAAGGGAACGAAAAGACAAAATGTAGAATAGGTATTTTTATTTAAATTAGTATTCGTGGTATTGTTGCGGCAATGCTAACCAACACTGTTTTTTTTTATCGTTAGAAACTAATTACAATAAGTACGATCACTATCGAATCAGCCACAATTAGAATTTAAATCATCAATCCGATAATATTATATTAATCGCACACTTCTTTAAGGCGCTACCTAACACAGAAAACATTGCGTCAGGCTGCATTTGGCGTCGTTGTCATTCTGCCCCACATGACGTCAATTGTCTTGGTTTTTTTTTTCGTATTTTGGAATGGTGTCGTCGGCCCACTTCTATCAGCATTCCAGTCCAGTACCAGGTTTCAAGCAACCGGAAGCAAGAATTTGTAGAGCATATATGGTATAGAGAGTAGGTTGTGCTATAGTCAGTTGATGATGTAGGCGTTAATTGCGAATATCAATAGCAACTATCTGGCAACTCTAGCATCATCCTTGGCGCGCGTTTCTTTTTTGGCGCGCACAACAACAAAATAAGATAAAAGAGACCGAAGAGACAGACCCGAACGGACCCGACCCATTGCAATGCCTCGAGGAATGTTGTTTATGTGCGCGCCTGCGCATCGACCAGATTTCCATGAATTCGCCAAAAACAACAAACTGCAAGCAGCATCAGTGAAAAAGAAGAACTAGTCGTCGTCCAAGTCTGGACCTCATTCTGTTCGTTCCGTTCCATGTTGGCCTGCGCCTGCCTACCTGCCTGTGCTTATGGTTGTGTGTTACCTCCGCGCTCCGTCGCTTCTTGTTTGTGTGCTTTTTGCTCCACCAAACTTGATGCGAAGGCGCTGGTGGCGGCGGTGTGTCAACATGTTGATCCTACTATAGCGTGCGAAACATTCTGGCAACACCAATACAAACAACAACAACCAACTAAAGCCTCTGCCGCATGTGTGTGCGTGCGTAGTAGTATTGTTGTTGTTGTTATTTATGTTATTTTTCAGAATTTTTGCCTTGTCTGTGTGTCACTAACACACTCGCGCAGCACAAAGCAGCAGCGCGGCGTTGTTGTCGGCGTCGGCGTTTGTCTGCTATTGCTACTGCTACATTGGTCTGGTCTGGTCTCTTATTCAAGCAGTCTGGCCACTCTCCGCTCTGCTCTCTTGCTCTTTCGCTTTACGCTTTCGTTTGCTACGTTTTGTGCAGTCCGCAGTTGTCTTTTACAGTGTTTGCGATGCGGTCGTGTTTTCTCTCTGATGCTGCCGCTGTCGGCGGCGTCGGCGTCATGCCAAGTGATTTTGTTATTTCTGTCGTATTAGCTTAATTTTTTGGTAATCAATGAAAACTACAAAATAATACATACACACATTTTGGAATGCCGTGGAATATTTCGTGATATATATGAGTACACATATACAAACATATAAACGTATATATACATAATTTACTCTGGTGGTGTTACTGCGTCTCTATCAATTGCTGAAAATGCTATTTTTAGGCCAGTATTAATTCAACAATACGACGTTTTCTAATATTTAAATGAAATAGAGAGGGGGGAGGAGTACCCCCTTGAAATATGTGATGAACATATGTATTATTATTTGTCATAATCTCTACTCGTTTTACTTTTGCCCGCGCCCCAATCGCGCTTGGGCCAAATTCTTAGAATTCTTGACAACATTCCCGCGCACACACACACATGCAGACATATACACATACATAGATTGTGAGTTGCTAAAAGGAAAAAAATGTATGTACTCTCTCGACGACGGAACGGAGTGTAGACATAAACACACACAACCGTATGCACTTGAACTCTCACGCATGCAAACCGAAAAAAAACTCGCACACACACAGCGAGAGAGAGAGAGATACATATATATATACATGTACGGCATCCAACACACCTCGAAAATTGGTTGTTGTCGCCACTAAGTGGAGACACTTGCTATCTCTTTTGCGCTCACATCGCAAAACAAAAACTAGTAGGACTTGTTTTATGCGCTTTATTTTTACGCAAAAAAAAACCGGTAACATTTACGAAAGCCAAATGTGTTGTGTGTGTGTGTGTTAGCTTGGATGCGACTGTGTTTTATGTCTCGGGTGTTGTTGTTGTCGGTGTCTCTCGTTGAACCATAGTTTTCACACACTCAGCTTTTCTTACAGTTTTCTAAACACACACACATGCACGCACGCATATACATGCATGCATACATACGAACACACACAGACGAGCAACATACATAACGAGCAACGAACTCGTGCAGCAGCGACGCCCAAGAATGAAAGAGCACAAGGCAACATGAAAATTACAGCAACAAGAAACAACACAGCAGCATAAAAACACTGAAAGAGAGACAGAGTGAGAGCGACAGGGAGAGCGAAAGCTGAAAGAGCGGTGCAGTAGCAGTTAAACGGCAACGACCCGAGCAGAGCAGAAGCCGTCGCAGCAGCAGAAGCAGCAGTATTATTAGCGGGTGTTTTTGTTGTCTCTCTCTCTTCCTCTCTCTTGCTCTTGCACGCGGTGCCAATTGTCATGTATGTATGCACATATACATATGTATATATATATATTTATGTTGTTTACTTGGTGTTGTGTTGTTTCTGTTTATGTCTTGCAGTCAAGTAATTCGTACATTTCTACATTATTACCTTGCCAGCGTTGCCACCTGGCGTGACCAAAGCGATCATCGAACTTGTTATTACCGTGTTGTTGTTGTTGTTGCCTGACTGATATTAGTGATAGGCGCAAGAACAACAAAATGCACTGTTGCCGCCGCCGCTGCTGTTGCTGATCTTGACCTACGCTCTCGCGCAAGTTCAATCGCAATTCACAATGGTTATTCAACTTTTATTTCTACTTCCTCCTCCCCTCCTCATCCTCATCCGGCATAGTGTTGCCCATTTAGATTTAATTTGTATAACGGAAATTTTAATAATCGCGCCGCTTCTCGCTGTGCATGCGAACGAATCAGGGGAATAATGCGGAATTGGTGAATTTCTTTGCGCTGCTTTCTTAATTGCAATCGTTCTTGTTCTTGTTGTTTGTTAACATTATACTTGATGTGTTTTTGTCTACTTTGATTTATTTTCTATTTTCTTTGTTATCACAATCACAAAAATTGGCGACAAATTGACGGGACGCGTTTATGCTCTCACCATGTGTGGAGAGTGCAATGCGCGCGCCAAGTGACACACGCACACACAGACACAGACACGTACAAGTACAAGAACAACGTATGCAAATTGTTTATTATTGTTAAATGTCGGTGTCAGCGTACGCCAATCACTATTATCATATTTAATGCAGTGCACTCTCGCTATAGCGAACGAATGCTTATATGTTTATACTTTTGTTTACTGGATTTGTAAAGTTCTCAGTACTTCGTTTTGTCAATGTGATTATCCATAAATTTTAACTAATCAGTTTACATACAGTGACTTTACATACAAGTAACTATTTACACATATGTACATGTTAAAGTGTTTCTTCACATACTGTACATGTTTATTATGATCTTGTTTTACTGTAGTTAACTTTCTGTCTGTGTGTGTGAGTGTGTAATTGTATTTCATTATCAGCTTTTAGCGTACGAAAATTTTAATTCAGTTTGCGAATTAAAATGGTAACAAAAACAAATACACTTTCAAGGTTCCATTCAGAGAATTTTTTGTGTGCTATCAGCAGCAACTACGGCGCGTCGGCGGCGTTCATCATCATTAGCAATAACAACAACATCCATCCTCATCATCATCATCATCCTGTGCTGCGTATCGTAATTGCCATTAACATAATTAACAACAACATGTCGTCGCTGCTTCTTTTTATTTATTTTCTTTCTTTATATTTATTATTTATTTGTTATAAGAAGAAAAATGAAGAAAGATATACAAAAGGGAACCGTGAGAAACAGAGAAAAATAAGAAGAGGCACATACTGAGTGATGCACAGGGAGGGAGAGAGATAGAGAGAGGGCGACTGAAAGAGAAAGAGAATTGTGTCATTCTTCAAAGTGGTTGTGAAATGTTTGCCTTTTTATGCCTATTCATATCACAGCCAGCTTTGAGGAGCGACGCGATGCTCAAGACGAATGCATTAAAGAAGAAGAGATAAAAAATGATAAAGGCAACAACAATAAAATAAATAAAAAAAAAGCCAAACGAAGAAGAAACCGCACACAAATTGTCAACTAAATACTGCATTTGTTGTTGTTGTTTGTTCCCTCATTCACCCCCATTAAACATTAAGCAAAATTAAATCATTGTTCGCTGTGTGTACCCCCTTGAACATGCTCCTCTCCTCATCATCTGTCTTCCCTGCTCCCTCCTTCATCAAATATTATTGGCACATTCATGCTGCGCTCACAAAGTGGTTGTGAAATGAATATTTAAAAGCTTTGCACGCATATCACAGCCAGCTTTGATGAGCTTAGCGTAATGTTACGTACATCAAACGATCGATAATCAGTCAATCAATCAATCAAATCAAGCATTAATCCCTCCTCTACCAGCACAAAAAGATAAAATAATATAATAAATCAAAGAAAGTATTGTGGAATCAGAAGATTAATGAAGACATAATTAAATATACTATTGAATCAGTTGGGGTATTTATTTAGTGCAAGTACAGTGCAGTTTACCATTTTGTAAGTCATAAGACAGAATGTAGCTTGAGTTAAGGCTCTGTTAATACTGTTGTTGAAATAAAATAATTCATTCATCTGATAATAACTGTCGAAGGAAGTACTACTCAAATAGAGATGTTACTGAAATGTAGTTCTCAAATGAAGATGGATATGTTACTGAAATGTAGTTTTCTCAAATGGAGATGTTACTTCCTGTTACGTCCCATATATGCACTCATAAAAACCAATCATAACAATAATAATAATATAATAACTATAGGACCATCAAAGAACACACATCAAATATATTTGATGTTGCTTATCTAAGCCTCATCAAGTGGTTGTGATATGGATACCCGACGCATATCACAGCCAGCTTTGATGAGCTAGGATAATCAACGGAAAACAACAATGAAAACAAATAAGAAAACAAAAACAAACTATAAATTGCAGTGAAATTGGTGTATGAGAAATGTGAAGTAAAATTTACAACGATGCAATTGAAAACTAAAATCGGATTATCTAAATTATCTCATGTCATTTATCTATTTATTTATTTAGCTTGATTATTCTAGAGAAAGATTGTTAGCTGCATTTGAATTTAGCATATTTCGTTAGCATTTAATGCTAGTTTACTAATGCCTTTGTGTCTTCTTCACAGATACGCCGTCTACGTTCCACAATACGTTCCACACACACAAACACACACACAGTTATAGATACAGTGTATTCCAAAGAGCCTTCTTGACGACGCCTCGCTGATAAAAACTCTTCTATTTTGTGATAGTATTATTGTTTTCCCGTGTTTTTAAAGTAGATTTTTAAGAACTAAACCAAAAAAAGAAAAGTTTTCAAACCAAAAAACGAAACTGCAAAACAGAATGCATTCCACAACAACAACAAGCACAACAAGAACAAGCTGCAGGGTATTCGATAGATATAGAATGGGCATTATGCTGCTACTGCTGCTGGTGAGCTTCCTGGGCTGCCCGGTGATAATTGAGGCATGCTCCAGTCGAACGGTGCCCAAGCCACGTCCATCGATCTCCTCATCCATGTCCTCTGGCACAGCGCTGCCTCCCACACAGGCACCTCCTATCGCAACAACAACAACAATGCGTACGACAACAACAACAACTGCCAGGCCAAATATTACATTCCCCACATACAAATGCCCTGAGAATTTTGATGCCTGGTATTGTCTGAATGATGCCCATTGCTTTGCTGTGAAGATTGCCGAGCAGCCCGTGTATAGCTGTGAATGCGCCATTGGATTTATGGGCCAGAGATGCGAGTATAAGGAAATCGATGGCTCGTATCTGCCGAAGCGACCACGTCCTATGTTGGAGAAGGCAAGCATTGCCAGTGGAGCCATGTGTGCTCTCGTGCTGATGCTCTTCGTCTGCCTCGCCTTCTATTTGCACTTTGAGCAACGTGCTGCAAAGAAGGCATATGAATTAGAGCGCGAGTACCAGGAGCATTACGACGCAGGGGAGGAGGAAGAGGAGCAGGAGCAATGCGACTGTTGTCGCTCACAGTGCTGTGCTGGCGGGGATCAGCCGTTGGTTATGGAACAACGACGCAAGTTGCCCTATTATATGCGACTGGAGCATGCTCTCATGTCGTTCGCCATCAGGCGCAGCACAAAGCTATAGAGATTTCATATATATATACAAATTATATAGTACTATATATCTATCCCCCTTGTGCTTGTGCATGCTACGAATTTCAATTGTGCTTTAGTCATAGTCTTGTGTCTTACTGATCCAATGTCCTATTTACATGTTAAGTGTCGCCTTCGAGATTCAATGAGATTTATATATATACAATCTCAGTCCGTGCTACTCGCTCTCTATTATGAATTGAATATGTATTTTTATACCTAAAATATTTATTTTACATTTTATCTGACGACGATATCACAGTCAAACCACACAACGAACGAAAAAGAAAAACACGCCAAGTATTATTTATCGCACTAGATATTTATGGAATGTATTAAAGAATTTATTTTTAAAATACACACTGCACCTGCATACTATTTATGTAAAAGGTATATACCCAAATCTGTTGTTTTACTGGCTATTAAGTGTTTAATTTACTTTGGGAAACGAAGATTATGAACATCCCAAAGAGAGGATTCTTTAACTCGCTGTCTCTCAGCAATGGGAACTGGGTCCTGCTGGAACTCAGCCTTAACTTCTGCATTAGACCATGCCTGGATTGGTGTAATGAGTTTTTCGTTCAGCAGTGCTGCCAATTTAGCTTTTTCTGGTCAAGTTGCGTTGAGCTGGCTTGTGCTTGTCGGCATAAAAGAATGATAGCATACTTTTGCGCGGAAAATAAATTAAATGCATGAGAAGAATGAAAGTGAATATTAGAGCTGGAAGTTAAATCGAATCGATTAATCGATGTTTTTCATTTTCTCCGATGCATCGATTTAATTTTTGAGAATCAATTAAATCAAAAATTTGAAAATAGTACTAAATTACTGCAACTAAACAAGTAAACCTGTCTACTGGTGGTATAAAATATGGTAAAGGTTAAATATGTGCCCTCATCACGGATTTTTTTAAATTTTATTACAGGGCTATATTTATGATGAATTTAGCTGAAAGAATTAAGTCTTGGGACTCTTCTATAATAGTTTTTTTAATTTTTTTAATTTTTTAACAGCTGAGACATTTTAATAACGCTTTGGCATGCCGTGCGCCAAGGCAACAATTTTAATCAAAAAGCTTAACGACATGGTTTCATTAGAAAGTGCCTGCGAAACACACATTTATCTGTTGAACAACTATTTGAGTGGAATTCCTTTTCTATTCCCCTTCGTACATATGTATGCGGCAAATAATTAATAAGAAGCCGAAAAGTATGCAACATGTTTTGCTAGGCTGCTTGAGATTTTGCAAAGATTTTCGTTGCGAAGTCAATTTACACCAGGCGAACAGCAACAGCAGCAGGCATAAAATAATTGAGAGTAAGTAAATCAAAGAGCGCAAGCAGAGTGGATTAGAACACGCGTAATTCTGCTCTCTTTGTTTTCAACCAATCAGTACAGTTCACACTGTCTTTGCTTTGATCGAGTTTGACACATGACACCTGCGCCCTCTCTGCGCTCGTCCTCTCTCACTCCCTTTCTCTTTCGTCTGTTCACTTAGTGCTGCCTGTCTGTTGTTTTCTCTGTTCGCCTGGTGTAATTTGTTGTGCTGCACCCAACAAAACAAGCGAGGCTGCCTTTGTTTGTCCTCTCTCACTATGTGCACTTTGTTTGTCTTTCTCTGTGCTCCTCTCTTCCTTACTGCTCTCTCCACTTTCTAAACTACATTCCTCCTGAAATTTCTGCGCTCTTGGTATTCTTCCGTGTTGGGACATAGTAGTTTTCGATGTCTCATGTAACAGATGTCGATGCAATTTATACCGGTTTTATTTCGTTCAGTTTAGAAATATGTGGCCGAACGTGCTAGATTTTGAGAATTGCCGATATTTCCAAACAACTTAGCCATACTTTTTACCTGGACCGAATCGGAAAAGCGGTTTAAATGTCCCGTAAATGTTTGTCGTGCTTAGAAACTTTGGTAAAAGCTAGATTTGACGCCAAAAAGGCTGAGTTGCAAACACTCCTAGATAGGTCACACCTCAGAAAAAGCCAAGCATTACAATCAGGATAACACTAGACATGAATCCACACAGGAAAAGACCTTGGGAAAGAACAGCTCGTCAAGAACTAATGCAAATGAGTACAATGTGGGACACTGTTAAACACACATCCCATAACAGAGTTGTTTTTCTAAGTTAACAGAATTCGTTAATCCTAAAAGTTTGTCTGGATATATACATAATTATTTTAAATAGCTCTGGCAGCATACGTACCCTCTATAAATAGAAAATTGCGGTTAACTGTTGAATCTTTGTGGATTTAAATGACTTTGAACTCTTAGGTTAATTTGCACAGCTTATCAAGATAATAAAGAAATAATCGCAAGTGCGATACAGATTATATGTTAACATATAAATGGTTTACTGTATATATTGTATGTTAGTATATTTGCGGTCATATTAAGTAAGAAAATCTTGCTGATAAATGGGGCAAGCGTACCCAAGTACGAGTGCCATGCGTATTCCCTGATTAGTTAACGTTAATCGCAAGAATGAATGGCCAATGAATTGCAATTTGTACAGATAATATAAAGATAACAATTTTAATTGTTTATTCATTCATTTATTATTTGGTAAACTTGTTTCTAGAAATCTTCTGCTTGTTTCTACAATATATTATCTAATATTTAGCTGCCTATTGTGAAAATTGGGTTTCAAATTTATACCTTCGTTTAATGTTAGTATTTCGTTAATAGAATAAATAGTTTAGTTACGAAATTAAAGAAATTAGATTTTATAAGTTTAATTATAGATCCGATATCTATAATACAACGGAGCTTAATATCATTCATTACAATATTAACGATCGGATTTCTTCATCGTTGTCCGAGGCAGTTTGATAAACATTTTCAAACGTCAGCATTTTTGATTAGACACTGGAACTACGTGTATGCCGAATTCGGAGAACTTGAAGAAGCTTGACTTGTTTGATAATTTGTTAGAATTTTTAAATTCTTTATATAGTCGATCAATCTTTTGGTCATTATTGTTATATTATTATTATTCATTAGCATGACTATAATTTTTGTTTTGGTTAGTTGAACTTGACGCTTGGTTATAATTTGGGATGTAATCATAACTTCTAGTATTTTTTTGTTTTATAATTATTTTTAATTTGACTATTTTGCAATTACGGATGATCGGATTATCCGCTATCATAACAAATGATTGTTAAATGATTTGCTTTTATTAGCTTACAGTTGTTATGTCGAATCTAGCTGATTGCATATAGAGTCAATTTTACTTACAATTACATCTTAAACAGTATTATGCATATGTGGTTATTGAATGTATTATTTTCTAAATGTAACTTATTCGTTATTAAAACACATTTCACTTCGAGGTCTTCCATGAAATATTGAATGATGTACTGTAGAACCGCTTCAATAGTTCCTCAAATGGAGTCAGCGTCTGGAATTCAGAAATAGGGGCTTCTTTCTTCATTTCGATTGCACTAAATAGTACATATATGTGCTTGCCGGGCATCAGACAGAAGCTGCACTTGTTGTTGTGCCATTATAAGGTTTTTAAAAGTTAAAAGTTCACGGATTAAGTTATTAAATTAAATATAATTTTTATTTCAACAAAAACTTATGATAAGTACAAGTGACAACAATAATTGTAAGTGTGTATCAAGTGGTGCACTATGGTACTTATTCTACTATATAAAAGAAAAGCTATAGCTAATTCGATCACTTCACTTTAGTACATATCATTAAGTGTAGACTGTATAATTACCTTAACGGCAACAAGTCTAGCAATCGTTCCACTGTCCTATAAATCTAACTGACAAATAAAGTACACAACGCATTACACGTTGTTCGTGTCCAGTGCTTATCTATAGGTTCAATAACATTCTACGGGAATTACTCGGTTTGCAGTTGTAAACGGGGGAAATTCCGGTTGTTCGCGCTTGTCGAGTCGAGTTGTATAGTATTTGCGGTTTTCACATTGTAAATGAGTACAACAGGCCTTGGATAAGATAAGTTAACTGATTCACTCATCCATAATCAATCGGGGGAAGTTCAAAGTTAGCACTGCCTCGATATGGCCTTAACTTTATGATAGAACGCCTTGAGTGGACCATAGCTGGTCAGCACCAGCGATATCAGAGTCAGCACTTTCATCAAGATCTGAAAGTCTGTCTCGGTGCGACTCTTGAAGTAGCCCGTCTGGTAGCCGTAGTACTGCGTGACCAGGGCAATGACAAAGCATGCGAATCCCAAAAAGTTGTGGAATGTCTTGTTCAACAGCGGCGTTATCACTCTCTTCACCCGCGCCGAGCAGAGCGCAGCCAAGCCGGAGCTCATTGCCAACAGGCAGAGAATGAAGGCAGTGATGCCTGAGGGAATGAAAGAAGAAGAAAACCAGATTATTAACCAGGTGCTCTGGCTAATTTTAGCACACTGCTGACTCACCCAGTCTGCCGTGTATCGACTGCAGCAGGAAACCTTTCTGGATCATCTTGATCAACGCGCCAGCAGCACCGCAAGTACCACCGAGAGTGAGGACTATCCAGTGTATGGTGGTCTTGGTACTGCGCTTGTAACTGTTGGTCAGCACATTGCCACCATAGTGCACCATGACGCCCTCCGCCATGAAGAACGAGAACTAAATCAGAATATATTATACACAGATGAGATTGGGGGATATATGGTATATATATATGCGATCAGGCACTTACACCAATGGTAACCAGCCAGGCGTGCAAGCTGGTGCCCTGCAGGCCCGTTCGCAGCGTGATATATGATATGTAGATGGTAATGAAGCCAATGCACATCTGATTCAGCACATTGAGAAAGTATTCTACTCGTTCCAGCCGCTCCTGGGAGTCCCCGTGCAGTTTATTGTGCGACATTCTCGTGTAGCGATTCGGATTTGCAGATTCGTTGATCAAAACAAATGACGGCAAGCGCGAGGCACGTGTATTTGGGGAGGTACCGAGAGTGACACTTGTTGTGGAGCTCGTCGTGCTGCCGTAGTCGACAACGGGCTGCTTACTACTGATCACTGCCTGGAGATGTTCCGTCATTGTGGCCAAATTCGTTCGACGGAATTCACTCGTCAAGTTGTTCCCTCGTTATCAGCTTGAGCGAATAATGTTTTTTTCGTGTCAAATATATTAGTTGCAGCAACAACAACAACAACTGGAGACTGATAATTGCGTATACTAACTACAACTATACAATACTGTACTACAAATTGGCCTATCTTGAAGGCGAATGCCGGTTTATGGCTTAAGCGCGACAAAAATACCCATTGACTTGCTCGGCTGTCGCGAATTATTCAACTAATCAAATCTTTGTTCATTTTCCAGTGATAAATCTACAACTACTAAGTCAGTACATATATACATACTATATGGATGATAAAGCAAAATAGCATGCAAGGCACAAGCCACAAGAACCATAAAAACCATAATTCAGTTTCATATTTATGGCACCCAATATCAATTTCCTCTGGGGAAGCTGTTCAAATACTTGGCAACAACAACAAACCCACTTACATACATATGAACTACATAAATATGTACATCTGTTCGCAAATAACATTTGAATTAAAACCGCAGGCGTACTCTTTTGTCAAGTTCGCTGTTGCAATCGCTTAATCGCTATACATACATACATACACACAGTCAAGTCACACTACTCAAATGCACATGTTAATGTTATGTACATTTGTGTAAAGCGTTACTTGACTGACTGTACATGCATGCTTAATATGTTTACAATTATTGTACAATTCTCAGTAAAATTATAGAAAACATTAATATGATTTATTGTCATTAATTTATAATATTAACAGCTGTAACTTAATTGCCTACATACAAAATAGATTTAAATTAAATAATGCACTTTGCAATGTACAATTTTGCTTGCAAATGTACCATTTTGACATAAGACATTGCCAATTCATAAAATAATAGTTTGGGTACAAATGCAACTATCGATGCCCAGCTTTAGCGATAACAACAAATAGCTTTCGGCTTTCTATCGATGTGCAGCTTGGAAATGCAAACAGTTACTAAGTCAAGGCGTTTAATTTATACAGTTGTTATTTGTATCATAAAATTATTATTATTAACATATATGTTTGTACATTGCCAAAATAACAAAATTCACTCGTATATAAATTTAGAGTTTGTCCACTGTCGTTTTTAGCTTTGTAAACTTAGTTAAATAATTAATTAATTGTTTATTCGTTACACTTTGCGATAGAAATTCGACATTAATCGATGTGCATTATCCGTGATCAACACTGGTTTTCAAAAGATAATGCACTAGTTTTTTACATTTATGTATTGCATTAAGTTTATTTGACCTAAATTGCTTCTAGTAGAAATAAACTTTAAACTAATAGGAACTAAAATCACAAAACACTTGCACTAACTTGCGAAGCCCTTAAATTTCTGGTACAAGGACTTGAAGGGGGCAATGCAAGTTAGAACCATCGCAATCATGGTGAACACTTGCATGAGGACAACAAAATCCTGTCCCTGTCCACGGAATATTCCTGTTTGCGTATAGCCATAAAACTGTGCCAGCATTGCGGTCACAAATGTGCCAAGGCTGAGGATAATGTGGAACGTTTTGTTGCTCAACGGTGACACGCACTTGGACATGAAACGGGCGAGGGCCGCAGTTAAGCCACTTAAAAGTGAAATGAGGCACAGTATGAAGGCCGCGAATCCCAGTCTCGAATGGGTGGTCACATTAATTAGCCAATCGTCGCGTATCAGCTGCACCAGGCAACCGGCCACACCCATGCCGCCGCCAATTATTTCGAGCACCACATGAATGGCGGTTTTCTGCTTCCGACTGTAGCGCAGAGTCAGCCAGTTGCCGTCGTAGAAGCACATCATGCCTTCGGCCATAACGAACACAAAGCCGAAGGATGCCAGCCAAATGTGCAGCCGTATACCGGTCAATCCTACGCGCAGGCAATTCCAACAGATCCAAATGGTTATAAAACCAATGCAGAACTGGTTGAGGGCATTCAAAGCTGCCTCAATGTGCTGCAGTACAGTGGTCGATTTTCCCTTTTCTGTTGTCATTTTGGGCAATTTTTTTTATCACTTTCAAATTAGGTGAATTCTTTTTTTTATTAGGAAAAAACTTGTCTTATTTATTTGGTGTATCCTTGCAACAGCTTTGATCCTTGTCACTCAATGATTTATTTAGTTCACTGGCTGTTCTATCCGAAGTCGTACTTCTCCCACGCATGAGGAACAGACAACTAATTTGAGCTGACTTTATATGCACAGGGTCATGTTTCTATTGACTAGAATTACCCATAGAAATGTACGAATGTTAGATAGCTGAAGCTTCGTCTGTGCGGCTATCAGTAACGCTGTGCTTTGCCATATAATGCAAAAGGATTAAACTACAGTGAATTATCAAAATAACAAACAGGAAAATTTCGTTTTCTTTGCAAAATATATGTATAAAATTGAGATTAGTAACAAGTTCCAATGTTTTCCCTGCTTAACCTATTATTAATTAAATAATAGATTGATATATAAAAAAAGAATTTAATATGTATAATATTGTAGCTTTAAATTATTTATGAAACTCAATACGCTTTCTATATTCATTGTAAAGTTAATCTTTTAAACCTTTTAATCTTCAGGGTTTTTATTAAATTATTTTAGAATTTTATCTCAGTTTAGACATAAATAAGTACATATTTAAAATTTCATAGAAAGGGAAGTAGACCTTAGTTTTTTTAAATCTATTGATATTTGATATTTGATTTTCAAATCAGCGTCTGCAGTTGACTTAAACGGGCATTACCTGTACACAATGAATCGCCAAAAGGTTTGCAGACGAAAGTTGTTATCACAGACGATTACAAACGTTTTTAAACCTTTGAAAATCAAATTTAATAAATCGATTTCTGATTTATCATCAATTGCAGCAGCTCTCAATTTGCTCTCAAGCTTAAGATTACAAATACAGAATATATATATATATATATATATAGTATGTACGACACAATTTTTGTGTGTGATCCAACGCACGTTAGCCACCGTGACAAACGGTAAATTTTGTTAATGCAAGGCTTAGATAATAGCTTATACATTTTATAAACACATGTTATATATGCATATGACTCGGCAGATTCGATCAAATCGACATTAATTGGGCACTTATAAGTATAGTACTTATTTGGTTGAATTAGTCAAATAAATATATTGATAACTTAATATTTATTTTTGGATCACGTATATGTCTGTATGTTTGAGTGACTTTCAGTTGTTATCTCTATGAAAAATCGCACGTACTGTGATAATTTATAGACCCGACATCGCCAAGAAATATGTACGTACATATATTATTAAATGTGTAGTACTACATGCATTATGATAAGAGTGTGTGGATCGAGTGTGTATTTTATTTTAAGTATAATATTTCCACTCATCATACTGTCCCTCTGGTCAATGAAAACTTTTCCTTTCTGTTCTTTCTTTTGTAATTTTCGGAAAGGTATTGCACACTTATCATATAAGACAGTCAGTACGTGATGGGATTAAATGTCTTTCGTAGCCTTTGGCAATTGTAAGAAATGTGTACAAGCGTATAAAGAGCAGATATTGATATTGATTGATGGGCATGTACATACATATTTACTACACAGACATACAGTCATTGGCAGAATGATAGTCATTTTCATTTAAATTAATCATTATTATTTTATTATTATTGATAATTTAATGAGAATGAGTATATTATCAATCTTGCAAGCCTCTTGTTACTAACTTGTCTTGAAAAAACGTAACCAACCCATTACCCAACACTTGACAAAGAGTGTTTAACAACACACTGCACATTGCATCCTCGCTTGCATCCAGGAGTTAGAGGTGGAAATAAATCGATGTTCACTGAATCGATTTATTTTCAAAAATTCAAGGAAAATATCGATGCGAGAATCAATTTAATCAAAATTGGAAGATTTGAAAAACAATCGATCAAGAATATAGAAATACTCAGAGAATTACATTATAATCACAACAGTTTTTATTTTGATTCGATTTGAGTATGGAGTAAATTACATATTTAAGACTTTAGGCTCTGTTTAGCAGTCGCCGCCTTGGCAGATATCGGCCAACTTGGAGTCGATCTCATAGTACTCGGTGGCCTTCTTGTTCGTGTCGTAGTAGTCGTAGAGTACAATGGGAGAGGGCTTCTGATTGGCGACAGCATGCGTCCTGAGCGCCTCGATGGGCAGGCACTTGTTAACGCCCCTGGGCAGACTCTCGAAGTAGATGACCACAACGGAGTCGTCGTTTTTGGTTTCGACCAGCTGCAAAGAATCGAAAGAGAGAGAGAGAAAGTTAGACTCCACATAGAGGTATAAACACAGTAGGGTGCATTGTATTTACCCTGACTCCTTCGATTGCCTGAATATCCTTGAAGCTCTCCTCTTCGGCAGTGTAGCCAGAAGGCAGTGACACCTCCAGAATGGCCATGTTGGATGCCTTGGCCTTGCCTTCCTCAACGTACTCCACGCAAACGGCCAGCACAAGCTTAGTAGCCTGAGCTGACTTTTCTACCTTAATGCTGAAGCTGGGCTTGGGATCCTTTTCGACAATGTTGTACTGGTAGCTTATCTGCACCAGAGCCGCTCCAGTGCCCTTGGCTTCGTAGGAGAGCGACTTGGTGCCCTGGGGGAACTCGACAGTTTGAAGCAACAGATCGTTGTCCTCGTTCACGCTGAGCTTTTCAGTCTTCTCGCGCGATCCCGTGTTGGAGATGCTTACATCCCACTTGGCCGGCTCGTAGCCAGACTTCTTAGCGAACTGAATGAGTGCTTGCAGACCGCTAACGGTATCCTGGGTGGAGGCAAATCCTCCGAAGCTATTACGCTGTGCAACCAACCAACGTATCGAGTTGAGCACAGTCTGAGGTGTCTCCTGTTCGGTTTCCAGCAGGCTGAGCAGTGCGTACGATGTGATCTCGATGTCATGACTCCAGATCCAGCACCACCAACGAGCACATTTTCCTCCACGTAGCTTCTCTATATCATCGCTCCACCAGGTGCGATCATCCTCGGTCTTTGCGAGTGCCTTCAGTTCTGCGACATGTTTGGCGGCATCTGCAGCCTTTGCCTTCTGGAGGGCATAGGTTGCAATGGCCCGTGGCAGCAATTCGTCGGATTCCTTCTCATTGTTGTTGGCACTCAGATAGGCCACCGCCTTATCGATCACTGCCTGATTGGGAGTCTTCTGCTCAAGCAGTGCAAGCACCGCATTTGCTGTCAGGGTCAAACCAGAGCGGGTCGAGCCATAGAAGTATTCGCCGGCCTCAATGAAGCTGCCATTTTCCGCCTGACGGGTAAGCAGAAACTCGTATCCATCGGCCAGTTGCTTCTCGTTGACCTCAATCAGGTCACTGATCTGGCTGAAGGTGCGCAGCACGTACGCTGTCAGCCAGGTGGAGCCATTGCGTTCTGGATCCTCTTCGCGCCACTTGCCGGGTCCGAAGGAGCTGTAGCTGCCGTCGTCGTGGCGATAGCTGAACATGTGCTGGTAGCCCTGCTCCAGGTTGCGCTTGATGCGATGCTCCAGCTCGGGCGTGAGCTTCTTGATGCTCTTCAGGTAATCGTAGACAAGGTAGTTCGGTACCAGCTTGGACATTGTCTGTTCACCGCATCCGCTGGGCAAGTGAAGCAGGCGTTCCAGATTCTTGATAACCGGTCCCAACAGATCACCGACCAAGCCGAATTCCACGTGCTGCGAGTCGGGCACAATGTCCTCGGGTAGTTCCAACTCGAAGGTGTCCTTGTGCTCGGCCACATCCTTCAGATTGACAAAGAATGCGCGGTTCCTGTACTCCGTCACGCCCTCGGGCACCACCTTCAGTGTCTTGTGCACAGCATCGCCGGCAATTGGCGAAATGGCCGTAAACTGGAGCAGGATATTGCCAATGATCTTGGGGCGAATGAGGAAGGAGGCACCTGCAGCTGAGTTGGCACCGACACGTATCTTCTGGCTACGCTTCTGGTCGGCAAGCACCTCATTGGACACATCCACAAACTCATACTCGTTGTCCTCATTGTCCAGCGAAACCTCCACATCGAGTTGCTTGGGCAAATAGTTGAATACCAGGGCGGGCACAGCGATAACCTCGCCACGCTTTACCGAGTATGGCAGACGGATCGACACAAAGAAGGGCTGGAAGGTCTTAATCTTAAGTTGTTCATCAGTTACGGCCAGACCCTTCTCGGGATTCAGAGCAAAGGCTGTCAGCACCCAACTGGTAATAGTGTCCGGAATATTCTTCACAAATTTGTAAATCTCTGCGCCAGTGTCCTCAATGTCATCGAACAGCCAAGTCTCAACAAAGTTCTTGCGCACCACAGGTGCGGCTGCAGCTGGGGGTGCTGCTGCGAACGTGGAGCCCATCTTATTACTTTCCAGTGTTCCAGCCGCTCCAAATGCTGCTGTTGTCGAGTCAAACTGAGCGACAGCCGTCTTGCGGTGAACGCCAGCACCTGAGAAGGCCTCTGTGGGAGAAAATTGGAAAGGAAATGTTTATTTTAAGTAAGGATAAACCAAAGAATAAGGATAGTTGTATACTTAAAGAAAGACTAAGAAAAACTCGTTACTCGCTACATCTTTGAACTAAAGGAAGGAGTGAAAGTGCTTGTTAGTTTAAGCTACTCGCTAACAACAAAAGAACTAACGACACTCGTTATAATTGTGAACTAAGTCAGGAGTAAATGAACTCGTTACTCATTAACTACATGATAAATCAGTTAATTAAAGGAAGGAGTTAGTTAGGAATAAAAAGAATAGTTGTATACTTAAAGAAAGAATCTAACCACTCGTTACTCGCTACATCTTTGAACTAAATGAATAATTGTAAATGCTCGTTAGTTAAAGCTACTCGCTGACTACTAAAGAACTAACGAGATTCGTTATAATTGTGAACTAAATAAGGAGTAAATGAACTCGTTACTCATTAACTACTTGCTATATCTGTTAACTAAAGGAAGGAGTAAAGTGCTCGTCAGTTTAACCTACTTGCTATAACTGTGTATTTGAGAAAGCAGAAAAAAGCTAAAAATCAAAAAGGGCCCCCTTCTGTGTAGCTTTATCTTCAGTTCTAACCGTTCGATGTGATTCAAGTGCTCGTCCGCCCTGACTAAGCCACCCCCCTAAACACCGTGTTCACCCTGCACTTCTTACTTATTTTCAGCTTACGTGGGAAATAGACTGGAGCCGTGCGGTTATAGAAGAAGTTAGCATTGGTCATGGTCACGACACCACTGCGCTCTCCGGGGAAATACGAGTAGCCGCCTTGCCAGGGTGTGTGTGTGTCATAACGTCCCAGACGCCAATTGAACGAGTTCTTATCCAGATCATTGTTGGAACTCAGCAATAGAACGCTCTGATCAACAGCAGTGAGGGCGACAAAGGAGTGAGGTGCCGTTTTGATCTCTAGCGTAACTTCCTCTCCTGGCTTGACTTCTTCGGGTGCTGTGATAGCCAGCTGGTTCTGTAGCTCCACATCGACATGGAAGGTGTCCTCAGCGTAACGGAATTCGCCCGTCTCATCTACATAGTAGACATAGATGCGACCATGTGGGGCGTAGAGGAACGTTGGCTTCAGTGTAATGTTGTGCACATTCTGCGGTTCACTCAGCTCCACGCGTTCCGTGTGCTGCAGGTTGCCGCGTCCGATGATGTTGTACACAAAGTAGGAGAGTGGACGACTGGAGTTCAATGTGACCTTGTACTCCTCTCCGATCTTGAGGCTGTAATACGCACGTTATTAATCTTTGCCTGCAGGAGTAAGCATTAACCAAACAAACCTCCACTTATCCTTGGGCCGTTGCACTTCCAACTTGAACCATTCCTTTTCCTTTTCCTCCTCAGGCGTGTCGATCTTCTTGGGTTCCCTGTATGGGTATGTGGTGTATAGTTCGCGCTTCTCATCCTCGTACTCGAGCTCGATGCTGTAGTAGCGCGTGCAGTTCTCGATCTCTGGCAGATCGGGCAGGTTAACCTTGAATACAGCCAGACTGGACCCGTTGAGGCGGCTCTCGAAGGTCAGCTCCTTTTTTTCAATCTTCGGCAGCTCCGACTCATCGCCGTAGTTAGAATGGCGAATACCCTCAGTGAACTTGACCTGCGATAATGTGCAGAATGAGTTAATAATTGAGAAGTGTCTCTGTCTACCTCACGCTCTTACCTTCACTGGGGTCTTGGTGTCCTTGAGAACTGTGCCATCGACGAGTGTGATTTTAAAAATGATTTCGTTCTCCTTGTCGACGAAGAAGGAATAACATTTGCTGTAGTCGGTGCAGCTCATCTCGTAGCGATAGGGATACAGCTGGACACCAGATGTCTCGTTAAGCTGTACACCAGTGAACTCCTCCTCGACGGTAGCCAGTATCTGGGCGTACCACGAAGAAGTCTTGTGAGGCAGGAAGTTGGCGAACTCCGCCACATTGAGGTCAATCTTAGCCTTGCCATTAACCATGTCCGCAGTCCGTATTACGGCATGTCCCGGCGTGTCTATACGCACTGTCTTGCCATCCACATTGCTCCAGGTTGCCGACTCGTCTGTGTGCAGGTTGATCACAACTTTGCCATTGACAGGTTTGCCGTAGGTGTAGCTAAAAGATCACTTAGAGGATTAGTAACGATCGAGCATTCCCTAATCGAGTTTACTCACTTTGCCTTGACCACAATCTGCATGTCACCATCGCGGACAGAAACGTGCTGTGTGGCGTCCAATTGGATGGAGTATTTGGGCAGCACGTACTTCTCCACATCGAAGTAGACACGCTCATCCGAGAAGCGCTCACCGTTCTGGGCAATGAGACTCCACGAGCCGAGATTGGCAAACTCGGAGACCACAAACTTGCCAGTGTAGACACCGGTGCGTGTTTCAAGGTGCTTCAATTCCTTAATGCGATTACGCTTGGGGTCCTCGAAGTAGACAACAACCTCATCCTCAGGCGTCGAGGGCTTTAGGTTCTCATCCAGAAAGAGCACACGATAATTGATCGTGTCGCCGGGCTTGTACTTGCCCTTGTCTGTTTGGATTTTCACATAGGTCTTGAACTCCGCCCAGGTAAGCGCGGTGGAGTTTTTGAACTCCAGCCCCGACACACCCTCAGCTGTGAGGTTATAGTCTCCCGACTTCAGGGGTGGCAGACTGAACCTGATCTGCTTGACCTCATCAGCCTGAGGTAGCTCCACAGTTTGACTCTCATTGTAGGAGGGTCCTGTGATGCCGATCTTCAGCGTGACAGGCTCCTTCGTGTGGTGCACTGAGACAGACACATCATAGTCGCGATGCGAGTGAATAGTTCCCGGTGCAACGATGGTGTATTGGCTGTGGGGGAAGACAGCGAAAGAAATGTTGATTAATATGTAAATAAAACAATCTGTTTCTTATTCTATATGCACATTATAATTTGCTATAACTCGCACTTATTATTGCTTAAAGAACTGTCTAAAATCTTTATAATATCTGCTCATCCTCAACTCAATATAGCTTTAACTTAAGCAATTTTCTTTCAGTGTATTCACAATCAGCATAGGTCACCTACTGTCCATAGACTAGGTCACCTCCAATGTTGTTTTGGCTTTTATTTTTGTTTTTATTTCTTATTTTCGTCTTTATGCTGCGTATTTCCCAATTCAGAGCAAGAGCAGATAGGTACAGTTGGGCAATCTAAACACACACAGACACACACATAGTGCGTATTTGATGATCTTTGTGTTCTTTTGTATTCTTCTATCGCTGTGCTTTATCAATTCAGTTTTATTTCGAATTCTGTTGTTTCCAAGTAGAAATCGTTGAATGTTTTTATTTGGTTATAGGAATAAAATCCCAGATCCTATTCGTTGCCCGTATCAAATGTCAACGACCCAGTTGACCGTCGATTATTTATTTGATTACGGATAATGCTCAGGTATTATTATTATTTGAGATAGTGCTATGGAGCTCAAGGTATTTGCAAGTCGAGTATTAACTTATATTCATCTTCTTTTTGAAAAAGTTGTTAATTTGCACTCAATTAACGGTGTATGATATTCTTGTGTTAACAAATATTAATGTAGCAGTGTTAAAAAGCACTGCAATTCATCGATTAATCGGCATTATACTATATGTCGCATCGATAAGATATATTTCTTCTGGTTAACAGCATGCAACGGACAGAATAATAACTTCTTTTAATTTTATAGTAAATCTCAATATATAAATAAGGCCTACAGAACTACCCTGCACACTTGGAGCCAGATCTTGAGATCAGATACAGCCGGTTATGTAACTCGAACTGAATTGCAAATGAGGTATATAATATACAAATATATATAATATATATTGCTCGAACGATACAGACGACACACAAGGTTGTTTGGGGGATTGGCTGTTTTAATTTATTTCCAGTTTTGATATTTGTTTTTTATATTTTGCTTGATTTTTGGGTAATAATCTTCATTGTTTATTTCACCGTTAATTAATATGGAATATTTATCACGAGGCAATCTTGATAGATTAATGTGCGGCTAATTGCCATTGACAATGAAAAATAATATTGCGAAACTTGTTTTCAAGTACTGTGCATAAAAATAAACCCATAATATGCAAATGTATACTATATATAGTGTGGAGAGTGTATCCATAAAGCTAAGGTACTCAAAAAGCAATAATGCCTTAACTGAAATAACTCACTGGGGTTTTTCTTTATGCCTTTGCAAATCGGCTTAGCTTACTCAAAAGGAACTGCTAAATGGCAGAACAAATGAATTACTCATCACGTGTGAAATACAGTTCGCCATCGCTGGCAGGAACAGCGTATTCGATTGGGAAGAGAATTGTCGGTAAAATAATTGATAGGGTACAGTACCTATTATTATAGTCCGTAATTAGTAAATATAGCCTGTTGTTTGTCGAACTGGGATTTCCATTAAGCTAATTGAGTTGAGTTTTAACTAATACTAGAAAATTACTTGATAAAGATCGCATTAGTTTGCCTTGACAATTGCAGCAAATACAAAACAAAACTAATTCGGGATTCTACACCAAAACTAAAAGCTATTTGTGGAGTTACAGATAGCACAGAGTATGGCGCATGGGGACAGACAAGTAGTATATGTATGTATGTAGTAGGTATGTGTTCCGATTTGCACTTACCCCTCTTTGGCTTCGGCTTGGACTGGTTCCGCCATTTGGAGCAGGCCCAACGCGGCACAAGCGATGACAGCAAAAGCGCCTACACGACGCATTTTATAGTTGATTCGTTGTTTTAGGTTAGAAAATTAGACAAATATATACACAATAATTAATATATATGCAGGGTTGTATGTCTAGTTATCGACTAAGTCTATACTAAAGCCCAGTTTCGAGCTCGGACACGACTGTTTGAATGATTTCAAAAAGGCCGCGGATGGCACAACCGTCCGTTTTCTGAGTTGAGCCGCGACTGGTTGGGCAGCTCTCATACTGGATTAGTTATATATTGCTCATCATGTGTGAGTGCATATGCGTGTCTGTGTATGTGTGTGTGTGTGTCCATTTGTTTATCTGTATGTGCGAAGCATCAACAAATCCCCCATACACACTCCATACACAAACAATGTGAACAAACAATAAAAAGAATAACATAAAAAAAACACTCAATAAATAAACACTGAGATTTAAGTTTGTTAAATGAATTTTATATAAAATATGACAAAGTGCCGGCTGCGTCGATCGGCAAATGTATTTGCAACTAGTTATTAATCAGCTTAAGTTGGAGCCACATAGGTGCCACATACGTGTGGGCAGCCAATCAATCACTCATTTCACATATTATAGGTACACATATATATGACTCTATATATTATGTCGCTGCATGGCGATAAGACTCTAATCTATACGTGAAATTAGGTAAAGCGACTATTCCTATACTTTCAATATAATATTTACATATTTTACTGGAACATATACATCAGTGTTGCCAATTTAGCCTTTTTCCGTATAGATCTGTCCGGATTTCAACAGCGTCATCCGGAAACAATAGAAAACAGCCCCTATCAGGACAACTGTCCTTTTTTTTAGTTTGTCCTTTTTCTATCCTTTATTGATTCTGATTAAATAGTTACAAAATCATCCAAATCGGTATAAATTTATAATCGATATGAGCATTTATTCATCCCTGTTGAAATGGCGTATAATTGATATATCGATATATCGCGTTACTTTTCGTGAACATTTTGTGATATAAAAATGCCAAAAGAAGTTTATAAACAAAAGTTTCGAGACGCATGGCTAAAACAGCCGGATCTGCAGCAGTGGATTTGTCGGGATGGGAAAGATCCCGATAAGGCATATCGCAAATGAAGTATAAATCCCAAAACTGATCAGATCAGTGCGCACATTTTGCCCGTTTTCATGTTTGAGCTATTTCTATAATTTTTTGACAGTTGAGCACCGAAAAAATATTAAATTAACGTATAAATGGTTGAAAAATAATCTGTCCTTTTTTTGTACATTTTTTTTTATTTTTGTCCTCTTTCTGTCCTTTTTTTTAGCTCATCTAGCCTTTTTCTGAGCCAAGCTGTTGGCAACACTGATATACATATGCATGTATTTATGTACATATGTGTACGTGGGTACACACATTTTAGGTACATATTAAATGCACTTTTACTCATGTTTTATCTCTGTTATTCCGTCCCAAATTCTTATTAACAGACAAACGCATGAGGTAAGTTTTAATTTAGTAATGACATCATTTAAAAATATGGAAATACCCATATTTTAATTTTAATAATTTTTCTTTGATTGTCCGTATGTTTTTTGTTTATAGATGTTGCTTGGTTCATAGGAATTGTACCATATTTTTTCAAAAACATTTCTTAAAAAATAATTCAATTATCTTGACTTTAAAATTGTCGTAAATATACTACAAAAAAAATTACTGTGAAATTGTACACGTATTGGGAGCATAGGTTAATTGTTGTTTTGAAATACGAAAGTGATAACGTGAATAATGGGACTACTCATATAATGGGAGTTAACTGCTCGCAGACACTATGACGATTGCATTTGTTGTTTGTTTGCATTTCACAAGTATTGCAAATACAAAGAATCTGAAAATGGTTTCATTTGCCACATGCAGCATATACAGTATATACAGTCTCTGTATATTATTTACAAATATCTGATTTTGCATTTGTTGGAAAGGGTGTGCTAGATCTAGATAGTGGATAGACACGCATGGCTATGAACAACACGAGTCAAAAATAACGATGTCATCTGTATTAAATCCAAAAACGACATATTTCCCATTTATAAATTTGACGTCGCAGGTTCCTTAATTGCGGGTTTGTCCCGATACATTTTTCACGTTCGTTTTTAGCACTCTACCTGATTGTCGAATGTTTAGCGTAAATTTAAGATTTTATTTAATTTGTTTATAGATTGTGTGTCCGAATTAATGACGTCACATTTGTCACGTACACATATTAGCATTAGCATGCATCGGGGAAGAGTATTAATTAGTATGATTGACGTACTTTTTGGGTCTCACTTGACTTGTTGACTCGGGGGGAATTCCTGAGTCGATTTTCCCAGAACGATTTGTTTAAATATATTTTTAGTTAATTTATTTGTTTGTTTTTAGTTGGTGTTGTTGTGGTTTAGTTTCCTCTCTTAATGTTTCTTAGAGCTTTCACCACAATTTTTTGATCAGGAATAAACAACGGAACCAACAGTCTATATGAAAGACAGCTGGTTACTGAAATTTTCTCTGCAAGTTCTCTCTGTTTATTGTGGTTTGCGTGCGCTAGCTGAGTGCGCTCGTCTCTCTTTATCTCAGGTGACGTCACTTTTTGGAGAGTTTTCTGTATGAGTAAACAACTATCTATGTATGTAGTCTGTGTCTTTTTCATTTCGCATTGCTACGAAAGAGGCCTTTAGCGCCGCTTTTACTGGCTGTGTAAATCCCCTTTGTATTGATGAATATCAATTAGGGGTTATCAACAAGTCGTGTGTGTGCAAACATACATAGAAGATTGATAATGTATTTGTTTCAGTATGGTAACAGTGCTCTAGCAAATATAGATAAGTTAAGTCAGTCGACTTACCGCAAAGCGTCAACAATAAAATACTCTTTCCAATTGTTGCCAACACAAAATTGAAATCGTTTTGACTAGACTAATAATTTGGAAATATTGAATGGTAAAATAAAACCTGAATAAATATTTTATACCCGTACTGTAACGAATTTAAGTATGTCTTCGATAAGTTACAAATGTTATCGATAATTCGATCAAATTAACCGGCTGAGCGCGTTAGACTTGGTATTGTTGGTTGGAATTGCGATCACTTGCAAAACAAATAATAAACTTTAAATGGGATTAATAATTCATTACACAGACGAATTAATTATACATTAAATTAAGTAATATTTACCGATCTAGCGCACTGTAATAGTCGGTTAGGCCGCACACTAGTTGCTTTCATCGCTTGTTTGCGCATTTATCGGTCATTTGCTTTTGACTAGAATTTCGTAACAATTGCATGCGATAGTGCGTGATTCACGGCGGCACAATTAAAGTGGACCAAAATTATCGTGTTCAATGTAGAAGAGAAAAAGTCCCGTGGATAAATTAAACAAACCGGTTCGCAATTCGCCAAAAATGAAAAGTTAATAACAAAGAATGTTGTGTGCTTGTTTTTGATATCTGTGTGTGTGTGTGTGTCCGTGTAAGTTGTATCCGCATAATGTCAAACAGCGCCACCTGTGACCGCTGCCGCCTTTTACTCCACCAAGGTAAAGCACGTGAAAGAGTCGCGCTGAATCACGCTCCAGTTGCTTTGAAAGTGATTTTTTCCAATTCCGATTTTTGCAAAACGAGAATTCACGCAAAGATTAAGTCGTAACAGCTCGGTTGTCTCGCTTGAGTGTATCAAACGTTTTGTGGCACTCGAGGCGAGCGGTTCGACTTTTACGACGGCGGCAACTTATCTGCATAACGTGCGCGCCTCACGTCGCAGATAAAAAGTTCTACGGGTAAAACCAAAGACAACTAGAGTACAATATAAGCAACAACATCGAAAGATCTACCATGGAAATGGAAACGAGCAATTTACAAGGTTGCAGCTCGGAGGGATTACATGATGTCTGCGAGAGCACAGAACTTCTGGATCATGTGGCAATGGCGTTAAAGGAAGCAGGAGTTAATGCCAGTGATCCTCTGTCCTCCGCTGCAACAAATGTCTCCTCGGCGGGCTTCTACTTTGGCTTTTGTGCCCTTATATCGCATATACTGCTGGCAGGGATCACAGCAGCCGTGGTTCATAAGTGTGTGTCCCTGAAGATGGTACACACTGCAGGACATGCCTTTTACTGCACAGTGGGTGTAAGTTAGCTATATTTCTAGCAAAATTCCGACTCTGTCTCAATTGAGAATGTTCCCCTCTTGCAGTTTGTTTTCCTGCTTGGCGAGGCACTGCTGGTGCGGAACAGCAGCATTCTGCAGTCGTGGTTTAACCTGCAAGTGCTTCACACTTGCCTCATTTTGTTGGCCTTTCTCGTTGGGGTTGGCGGTGTTGCCATCAAAACGTTGCAGAAGAGAGAGCGCAAGCGCGAGGATCCTAACGCGACCGTAAAACATTTTCGTAGTAATCACGGCTTTCCTGGTGAGTACACGTCCAACTATTCGTCAGTTTATACATTTACAAACTAAGTGTTATCGATAGTTATCGTTTTATAAATGCGCAATTTAAACGAGTGTTCAGAGAAGTAAATTATTTAATAATGCTTTACTAATTTTCTGAAGTATTAGACCTTAACTTTATAATAGTTTAAAATTAACGAAGGATGAAGAGAACTAAGACAACAAACTACGGCATAAGCTTAGGGTTTTTATCATTTTCTAAATCGCTACAGCTTATTTACATACTCACCCTCTATTTATGTTCTCTTAGGTATCATTGGCTGTGTTTTGTTGCTTTGCACCATTCTCACCGACCTGCCGCTCTATTACACGACAAGCAAATCGCTAGAGCTCATTCAACGTTTTCTGGCGCTCAGCAGTTTTCTGGCTCTGATGATCTCGCAGATGTTCAGCTACAATACGGGATTCGCCCGACGCCAATGGAAGGCACACCACGTGCGATTGTTTAAGCTATTTACATTTATTGTTATTGTCACAACAATGAACTATGAATTTAGAAAATTTGTTAGAGAAGTTGTCACGTTAACAGCTCGCCAGCTGACTGATTAACATCATCTATACATATATCCCTTAGAAGTCCTATAGATAAATAACAATAATTCCCAATGCAAATATCTGAAAACAAGCTCAGCGATTACTTAAGAAGAACGTTTGTGAGAGTTTTCCCAAGGTTTTATATTTAAAAGTTGATCCTAACTTAAAATATCTTTGAGATATTCTCTTTAATTTGAATTGAAGCTGTCCTGATAATTCTTTCTATAAATGAATAGATGGTATATAGTTAATTGCAACGTCATAACCACAAGATAGAACAATATGTGAAGTTAAGAAGTTACTTCAATAGTCTTAAGATCAAGAATATTGTTGAGAAATAGAAAGAAACCATAGTATTCCAATCTATACAGCCAAAAAAATTAAACAAACTAATGTTTAAGCATATTGGTGATTTATTTTTGTGATTAATACATGATACATTGGATAACATAGTTTTGATTATTTGCAACATACATAGATAAACATACATACATATATTATTTATTGATTATTTTCATATATCGCTCGACTTTTAAAAAAAAGGAAACATATCACCACAAGTGGATTACAAATGATAACGGGTACTATATATTGAAATGAAGTAGTTTATAAATAGAAGAGAGCAGAAATCAATTCCGTCCACTCTGTGATGTGTGCATAATATCCAAGGCGGCAGGAATGTTGCCCTCCACCGACTCGAGCAGCTGCGTTAGCCAGGCCCCCTCATTGCTGAATCCCATGGCCATCATAGCATGTACAGCCGAATTGATCTGTTCATCTTCAGGGGAATGTATTGCATAAGATCATTATGTATATATAACACATTTATTGTAGTACTTACTCGTATGATAGATAGGCACTGCGCGTTTTTCTTCTGGTGCAGCAGGACGAGCCGTTGTGGTGGAGGTCGATGTGCTGTTGGTGGTCACTGGAGTAGTTGAGGTCGAGGTGCTCACAGTATCCACTTGCGAGGTTTGCGTATGGGCCGTGGTGGAGCTCTGCTCGCGTTGCTGCTCTTCGTTAACGTGCTGGCGCAGCATCTCACTAAGTTGGCCAAAGGTTGATGGCGGAACTGCAGCAGTTTCTGGGACCGAGCTGGCGCCGTTCAAATTGATCAATGCATCTGAGCTCGATACATTGGCAATCGGCGAAGCAGTGTTGTCAATCATTTGCCAATCCTGATCCAAGCTCTCCGATCTACGACGCTCCTCGGGTGCTGCAAGTGGCTCAACGACGGGAGGTGTCTGGTCGCCAGAGATGCTACTCTTAACCGATTCTGGCTGCGATACAACAGTTTCAGGTTTCGTCTCGGGTTTTTGTGGTGCCACAGTGGAAGTTTCGGGCTTTTGTGGTGCCACAGTGGAAGTTTCGGGCTTCTGTGGTGCCTCAGTGGCAGTCTCAGGCTTGCTGGAGACTGTTGACGACGCATTAGAAGTCATTGAGTTTCCAACAGTGCCAAAGGCAGCTCCCTCGTTGGGATCAATCATTTTGGCAAACATTTCACTGAAGTTGTTCAAAATCTCGATGCCAGCACGCATGTACTCGGGATTGACCATCTGGGCGAGGTTCTCCAGACTAATAACTGGCGTCGTTGGTGTAGGGGCAGCACTTGTTTGCTCCTTGGTGCGTGGAGCAGCCACTGGCTCCTCAGCATTTCCAGTAACTGTAACAGGCTCCTTCTCCTTAGGTGCTTCTGTGCTTTGTGCCCCTGTTTCGGTTTTTTTAAGCGACTCCTCTGCGGGAGCAGTTGGAGCAAGTGCTTCTGCGGTCTCTGTGGCTGCTGCTGCTGCTGCAGTGGGTGCTGCATCAGCCTCCGGCAAATGCATCATCATTTCGACAAATTGAGAAAGTACTCCTTGACCTTGACGACGTGCATGTCGACGCTCGCGGCGACCCTCCTTGTGCGAATCACAAGGGGCAGCCGCAGCAGGGGTAGCTCCAGTTGTAGGAGTAGTCTGTGTCGATGCTGCTGTAGCTTCTGCGAAAGGACATTGACCGCTGCGGAAGCGACGGCCACTGCGGCGATGATGATGATGCGACCCAGTAGTGCCGGGACCACTTAGCCAGGCATCGATGATGCTCGGTCCGTTATTGGTGGGCATGCGGACCATCAAATGATCCGGATGCTTGTGCAAAGCCTCGCAGCCCTGGCACAGATCATAGTTGGGACACTGAACGCATTTGTAGCGGAAGCCAACAATCGGATGCGTTTCACAGCTATCGCATTGAACTCCGTCGTGTATGATGAAGTTGCTGGCCTCCTTTTCAGGCGAAGAATCAGCAGCATCGCCAGTACCGGGCTCCTGCTTGGCATCCTGCTTCTCTGTACAAATAGTTGCGATTTGCATGTGCATGTTCTGTGCGCACTTGGTCAGGAAAATGTCATAGTCATTCTGATTGACTATTTCGATCTCATCGGCATCGGCGTCTGCAAACAGAGAGAGAGAGGTGAGTCGCTTTATAAATAGTTGAACTACAGGTTTCTATTGTTGTGAAATAGATTCTTAGCACTCTAAAATATATTGCCTAGTCAGCAATTTTGACTAACCAAATAAACCAAGGAATGAATGTACATAATTGGTTCAGGTTGTTTCATCAGACACGTACATTAATACATATGTACATACGTACATAATATGAATGATTCGTTTGCCATTTTGAATGCATTCATGCAAAACTCTAGTACATATATACGTTTGTACCTAAATAACTTTAAAACTTGTTTATAGTTTAATCAAGTTTTACTACATTTTATATTGAAATTTAATGAATATTTTACATGAAAATGCTGTGTACAAAATTAATTAGGTTAAAATTTAAAGTTATATCACATTTGTACTAATATATGTACACAAGTAGTAGCAAAAATGGGTACAGATAACAGAACATCAAGTTGGATGACAAATGCATGTTCACATATATGCAAACATACATTCAATGTACATTTAGTATGTACAATACACACACATCGAAGTGAGTCATCCGATCGGTGCTTTTACGCTCATTTGGTGTTATTATTATTATTATTATCATTTGTTATCAATACAGATAGGGACAGTAGTGAATCAAAATGGGCAACACAGTTGTACAATTATTTAGGAACCTTTTGGGAATGTATGTATGTAATTTTATATGTACACAATATGTGCATAGTATGTACAATATGTGCAGTATGTGCTTTATGTGCAATACTGTCTACAATATGTGGATAGTGTGTACAAAGTGGCGATAATGTACTTCGCACTTTGCATGTGTATGCAGTTTGGTACATGCATCAGCCTCACACATTCACATACCTTCATGCAACTGTCACACACGCATACAAGTGCACTCAATTGATTTCGCAATTTGATGTACATATGTATGTATATATTGTAAATACATATATATGTACAAATGCATGTACCTCACTTGGCCTACTTACCAATCCAATATGTCCTTGTTTCGGATTGAGGCAACAGGCGCTCCTGGAATAGGTACATCTCAATTTCACGACGCAAAATGGACAAGTTGCTCGATGGCATCCTTAAATATGCATTCATCTTCTTCGTTGCACCAGCTGCAGCGCCATGGTAGGTGATTTTTAGCAATCGGTCAGCCATTTTAAAATGTTTTGTTTTAATGTTATGTTGATAACGTTGTCTGCGCTAGCTTGTTTTAAAATCTTTGCGTTTTAGTTTGTTTTTCGTTTCACAAATGTGTATCGTGGTGTCTTTTGTTGAAATTGCGACGTTTCTCTGCCTTGTTCTTGTTTGTATTGATAGCTGGCAAAGGTTGCAGCTTCGGCTTTTATACCTGCGTCGGGCCCATTAGCCGAACGATGGTCACGAAGATTCGGGAATGTTCTCACTGCACAAAATTATTGCAAATCACTCTCGAATAGCACTCCCGACTATTTATACGTGGTTTTAAAATGAAATGTAATGCCAAAGCTGGTCTCAATTCAAGTTGAGCGATAGCAACATGCTATTCATCGCAACTATTTTGAAATCACAAGTGACAATCACATTTAAAAAGTAACTGTTATCTATCACAGTCAACAAGATGTAATATAAAAAAAAATAGTAATCAATAATAAATAAACTTTAATTTTAATCTAAATAATATTATATGTAATAATTTAAAAATAAGTAATAAAAAAACTTACGAATAAATATGTTTAATATATTTGTATTTTGTAGATATTTAAAACAGCTAATAGAAGTCACTGTGACTACAATCGCAAATAAGTTATCGAAATAATCTAGTGCTGTTTACCTGCACAAACAGTGTTGGCTAATTATAACATGGTGTAGTTGCCCTGAAAAGCGCAAAATTCAAATTTTCCCAAAGGGATAATTTGCTTTATTTATTTAAATTAGCATTACAATTTAAGTTATTTTATAATTATTTTGATATTGTAACGGATCAGGCTTGAGCGCGTCGTAGCATTTGCAATATTTGTAGCATGTGCGACTTTGTGCTGCAATTAAAATGTACTTTAATAGGTTATTAAGAAATTTAATTGGTTGACGTACCGCGGAGAGCTTACGACCTCTTCACTTGCCCTTTGTCGGCTCTCAATATCCTTTTTTGGAGATGGAATATTTACTACGTGTGCCGTAGCCGAGTCCGTTGCAATGTTCTCTGTAACCATATGATAGTTCTGGCCAGCCTCAGGAGCCAGCTGCTTCTTTGGCAGTGCATTAGCTAGAGATATAACATATTCTACAGATTCATTTCAAGTTTAGTAGATGTAAATGCTCCGTACTCAGATACTCCTCAGCCAGTAGATCCATCCAGGAGACATCATCGTAGGCAGGCAAACCAATCAGAAAACCATCGAGTCGCAATTTCAAATTCTCTTGGCCTTTTTGCCGTTGATCGTAGTGCACCTCCTCCACCTGATAGCCATAGTCGCCATAATCGTTGTACAACAGTTCTAGCAAATCACCTGCACTGCTCCGAACCTTGGCAGGCTTTGCAAACACACCCATCGCTAGGCAGTGCAGCAAGACGAAGACAAACAAACGATTCGTAAATTTACACATTACTATATTTCTTGTTGAGCGGACAGGACCGTTGCCTTCTGACAGCAGACGATGAATGAGAGATGCAGCTCGAATCTGGCAACAAGATGAGCCTGGCCACGACAGAGACCAAGAGAGCCAAAGAATAACAAAAACCCGATTGCACCGCGATAGTTCAATGTGCAGTTCAATGGCCCAAAGACTTCCGCATTGTGATGCGATGCGATGATGGTGAGAACCTTTCCTGCGGCGCTGGCATTGACCGCAGCCGCAGTTTGAGCGAATCACTGCAACTCGACTATGCGCAGCTCTAATGCTTCCTTGCGGCTACCATTTCAGTTAATGCACAGTATAATATTCCTAGTTCTTATAAAGAAGTCAGGTCCATAAACTTAGTACTTCATTTGTTTTAAAGATAAATTAACAATTACACAATTTTTAGAAGGAATGTGCCTGTAGAAATCCGGCTGTAACTCGATAAAAATAGATATATGTATATAAATATATTTATATTGATATCTTATTATAATCGGTCAATTGACTCGCATCGGAAGTTTAATTATTTATGTAAACTAACCTAACCCAATAACCTAAATTCGCAGAGAAGTTGAGAGACAGAAAAAAACGTAAGTCATTGGTGAAACGTTCTAATTGTTTGGCTTGTAATGGGGCGGGGGACGGGTCGGGGTGTTGCGAGTTTGTTTATTGTAAGTGTTAACAGCGCTCGAATTGTGGGACTAGTCAGTCGTCTGTGTGTGCTCAGGTGGCGTTAGTCGATGGTCAGGTTCAATGACCAATTGCCAGCGATCGCCAGCTCAGAATGCGCCTGTGTTTGACTGGCCAATTCCCACAGGAAGATGCTGTCTTGAGTATCTGAAACTAGAAATTGCACTAAAGTTTTTATTTTAGATTTTTTTAAGTGTTTTACAAACTGGTTTGCAATTGAAACCACTTTGGCGGGGCCAAAAATAGACGTTTAAGGGGATTGACAGATCTGTTTCTAAGTCAGTATTATTGACAGATTGTTTTGTTTTTTTTTTGTTTCTTAAAATATCCTTTTTTTTCCATATAACTTTTAAACACAAATCAAATACATGAACAATATTTTAATACACTTTGTATATATTTTATTTTACTTTATTACTTGGCTCCAAGTTTGCGATTAAAAAAAGCTAGTTTGGCTAGAGAAGTGGCCAGTTTGGCAACACTGTTGATGTACATATGTTGCAAATTATGGGGCTGGCCTTACAAAGTGAGTGCACTTGTTGTTGTTGTTGCTGCTATTACTTGTTGTGATTATTATTGTTGATTTGTTGTTGCCGTTGGGCCCCTTGATGTCAGTTAGTTGGCATTTGAGTTCGGCTTATCCTTCGGCGCATCATTACCGTTGTTTTTCCTTCCGCTATTTTTACGTTGCCCCCACCCCCGATAAAACATTGGCATCACTTGAATTAATGACTTAGATACGCGATACTTTTTATGGTTATCGCACGTGCATCCGTTATTAGATATTTCGTAATATCGTTCACAATAGTGACGGAGAAGGAGCCTTGTGGTGAAAAGAGAGGAATGATATGCACCTCAGTGTTATCAAGTGTTTAATTATTTATTGATTGTTGAGAAACAGTTGAGCTTAATTCTAAGTGTTGCAAAGTGCAATTTAATTTAAAAATTTGCATAGTTCGTTGTTAATTATAAAGTTTAACCTAGTAATGTGTGTGCACGCATGCGGTTAGCAGTCTCAATGGGGTCTCAGTCTCGCTCAGTAGCCTTCGACCTGGCGGCATGCACCATAGCTGTCCCGACGCTGGCCGGGCGCACAGCGGGCCAAGCCGTCGCGCAACAGTGTCTTGGAGTCGCCAAGGCCGTCGCCGAGCAGCTCGAAGTTGAGCAGATCCGTTTCGACCAGGTGCTTGGGCTGGATGGGAGTCGGCTCGTCATCCAGCTGCCAGAGGCGTGGCTGCGCCTCGTTCACAATGTAGGCGGGCACATCGATAGGCGGATAAAGGGCGTTCGCATGCGTGCCACGCGCGATGTCCGGACGGAATATGGGCGCACTAATGGCACGCCCATTCGAGCTGGACACACTGTCGGTGGCCAGACGATTGGTCTCCAGGAAGCTATCGCCCTGCAGCGAACGGGAATTGCGATAGTATTGCGATGCTCCCAAGGGATTGAAGCCCTCGAGCAGATTGTTGCCAACAGAGCTGCTGCTGCTACTGGTGCTGCCATCCCTGCTGGCAACTGGTGGCAGCGCCTGTATAAGCTCCGGTTCCGCCTCCAGGTGATACGGCTTAATTAGCTGCGGCATGGGCAGCAGCTGCGGAGGCAGCACATCCACTTGCTGGCGATGCAAACGCTGTTGTTGCTGTTGCTCCTCCCCCAGCGCAGAGATGTCCACATGGTATGGAGTGCGTCCCTCAATGAATTCCGGCAAAGACATTCCCAATCCCGACTGCGGCAATTGTTGCAGCTGATGCTGTTGCTGCTGCTGATGTTGTTGCTGGCGCTGATAGAATGATTTCAGGGCAGAAGTGTGGAGGTGCTTCCGTTTGCTAAGACCATTGCCAGCGCCATTGCTACTCGACTTGGAGCCAGTGCCGCGCAGCGTGGGCTTAGTCAGTAGATCCAGCAAGCCAAGACCCTCCTGTGGACCTGGCGGAATGAGCACAATCATAAAGTTCTCCAGATCGGCACGTATATTATATTGTCCCTCCTGGCGCTGATCATATGTAACGATACGGCGACGCTGTCCCTCCTCCAGTGGCTCCAGAGTGGGCGGCAAAGGCGGCTGCAGCAAGGCAGATTCCTCCTGCTGTGCAGGTGCCAGGGCTGGAAACTCTTCCTCCTTTAGGGAAACTGTAGTCGATGTGGGACTCGCAGTCGCAGTGGAACTTGTCGCCTCTGTCGACGCAGTCTGCGCTGTTGAGGCTCCACTGAGTAGCAGCACCAGCAGCGGCAGCGTGAAAGTCTGCAGCAGCATCGCTTCTTTTGCCTTTTTTTAGCTTTTTTATTCGTTGCCTTATTTAAGTTATGTTCCGCTAGATCTGTTCTTTGTTCTTTGCACTCGCGCTTCTGCTTCGCAACTGATTCCAAGTTAGCATCGCCAGACTTAACATCAATGTCGACGTCAACGTTGACTGCGACGTCGGCGCATGCGCAACTTTCATATTCTGCTGCGTCGCTGTTGCGTCGCTGCTTTAGTTGCTTTCTTTCTGCATTGCGCGCGCATAATTCTCATTCTTGTTTCTTGTTTGTTGTTATCGTTGTTGTTGTTTTTGTTGATCTGTTTGGTTTTGCTTTTATTTATTCCATTTTTTCATTTTGTTATTTTTGTTGTTGTGCTTCGTCGTGCCCATTTCGCATGCGTGACTTGCGTACGAGCGTCGACGTCGCAGAGCTACTTCAGTTGTTGTCGTTGTTTTTGTTGTTGGACCCGTTAGGCGTGTGTGAGGGAGGGTTCTCAGAGATCGCACAGTGGGAACGTGAATTAGATTTTCACACCAATTAGGCAATGAGGAAGCGCTTTCATGTCCAGCTAATCGCTCGAGCACGTACTCAAATTGATCGACGGCATGGACAATGGGATGAACAGCAAGTCGTGGCTACCCTATTAGGTGCTATATATGTAGTATACTTGCTCATTCATACATGTATGTATATGCGTATTAGCTTTAACATATTAGCTGAATATTAAATAAATTATATTAGATACATTGATTGATTAGAAGGTTCGAAACAAACGTAAGACGCAGATCATGTACAGTGGTCACTCACAGCCTGACACACTTTTACTATGGAATATTCCAGGAACACATTAAAACATGTAAGAAAGCTACAGCTGAGTCTTCTTTCGATATCTACCTATTCGCACATTAAATAACTTCGTTGTTTATCATCCCTTAAATACAAATGTTTTAAGTTAAATTTGATGGTGATTAATATCGAAAAACTGAACATTCTAGCTTTAAAAAAATTAAACGTACCATTCTATTTTTTTAAATTTACGGGTGCTGAAAGGGCGTGACCAATATAAAGATATATTATATAGATATATTCTAGATATGTATGTAAATACGAGTATGTGGTGAGATGTGTTGAATAAATACTGTTTACCAATTAAGATGATTATTCATATTATTATTAATTATTAAAAATTAAATATGTTCAACAAAATAAAGTAATTCACAAAACAAATTTAATTAGATACGAGAGCAACAGTCGAGCAGCACGCGACAGTGGGAGATACCCTTCGAACTATGTTCCGGTGTAGTTGAATTTGTTAAATTCATACATACATGTGCACATGCAAATTATTCTCGACAGATAGCGCTGCACTTCTCGCTCGCCTACCTCCCTTGTTAGTTGATACAAACCGTTGGTGTTATGCTCATACTTTCTTGAATAACTTCTGTGTTTATTGGGCCATCAAATTGAAATTTGAAGGATGCGTTGATATTTTAATGAGCTTAATATATGCCGAAGTAGGAATTAAGTAGGATTATTGATTTGCGGGGGCGGTTCGCATGGCACCTAATATTTGAAATAAACTTGATCAGCGTACAGCAACCTTCCTGCCAAATTTACATTTGCACATTTTCAATTGTCGAAGGGAAGTATAATTAATTGAAGTACACTTTGGTTTAGCTTGTAACGCACGCAGGGTATTTGCTAGTCGTTGCTACTCAACTGTTAGTTATAATTTAGTTTACGTGAATCAAAGTTTTTCTCTCATGACCGTTCACTTTTGAAATGCATTAAAATTGTTGCTAAATGTGTTGTTGACCGATCTGTAATCGCGATAAACATGGGGATCAGCTGACCCATTAAAACCCATTTGAAACAATTTTGTGAGTCCATTGAAAATATAATTTATTCCTTCAAATTTGTTTGCCTTTTGTCTTACACTGTTTCAAGGATGGGGAAGCGACTTTTATAGCGACATTTAATACACAATAACATAATAAAGCGTGCCCCAAACACATGCCGATGTGAGTGAATGCGTGTGTATGTAAAAGTAAGTAGTTTACGCGTCTCATTTAAATAATATTTATAATAATAATAAGAGGTCTTAACGGTTGTCTTATTGAACTTGATATCTTCTCACAAATTAAGCACATTCAGAGTAGCTAAGATTGTTGCTAGAGAGAGTTAAACGACACATTAGAATAAATACATATACAGTAGTAGAACACTAACATTTAAATACACTTAAGAGTAATTAGCATGATTATTGGTTACAGTTAAAGGAAGCAAGCGTCGATTATACAAACGACAGAATCAAGTCTTAAACTAAAAGCTAACCACAATTACAAAGTTGTAAATTTCGAATCGAAACCGAATGTGATGTGGGTGTGTGTGTGTCTATAAAATTTGGATGGATATAGAAGATATGGCATTCATTTGGAATTTGTCATTTGTCATGTGTGTATTCGATAGGGCATTCTGTTTGAATTAAGTAATCATTAAAAGATTCGACTAATTAAGAATTGAATACTATGGCTTAAGAGAACTCTCTCTCTCTCTCTTTCCCTTCTTTATATCTCGGATCCATCTCATCATATTTATATGTCTATTGTAGCTCGCGCCTTTGCTACCTGAGCTGAGCTGAGTTGGATTAAGGTAAATACGCGTTAAATACACATCGACATAGCCTCCACTACATCAAATAATAATCTATGCTACAGCCTAATCCTGTTTGAGTGTTGAGGTTGATAACGGCTTATCCTCCGGCTGCTTATTCAAGTACTCTCCCAGTGTCTTCCTTTTCTCCTCATCCGGCACCCTCTTGTGGACCGTGAAGCAGACACGATTGAAGTGTTCACACATTTGATTCACCACACTGGCGCCGTAGTGCCAATGCGTCAGGGTGGTCACAATCAGCAGGGCGTAGAGCAAGGGTCGTTCCAGCGAGGGCAGCCACACACTGAGTAGCACAGACATCACATACATCGGCGTCTGCCAGTGCCAGGCTTCACTGCGCGTGCTCGACATCTGTGAGACAATCAGGCGACACTGCAAGCATACAGAAATGAAATGGGGTATTTATATGTTTTCATTTATATGTTTAAATACACTATGTTTAAAGACACTATCTATATAGAACAAAACGATAGACAATCGGCTGACGACAATATCCTGGGTATCCCTTAAACAATCATTGACCGCCGTTGGCAAATGTATATCGAACAAATGAATTGTTCAATGATGATGATTTGCAAGGTATTGCAAGAATAACCTTAAATCTAGTCGGCGGTTCCCCTTCCCTAACTCTTGGATAACGCCAGACGAACTGATCTGACGCATACAATAAAATACTAATTCTAAATACTAAAAGTCCTCTATCGGTGACAAATTAACTATCAATAGCCAACTTATCAGTTTAGAGAGACTATTTAAATGGTATTATTACATATGCATCAGGGATTCGCACTGCAAACTGTCTAATAAAAGGAATAAGTTTTATTAGACAGTTTGGAATAAGTTTTATTAGACAGTTTGCAGTGCGAATCCCTGATGCATATGTAATAATACCATTTAAATAGTCTCTCTTTCTTTTTATTGAGAATTTAGTTAATCGAAATTAAATTGTATTGCATTGCTTGTATATTTTGTGATTTGTAAGATGATCCTAGTTAATGTTTCGCTCTAACCCAACAACAATTTAACTAAAAGCCTTTGCAGGCCAAAATGGTCTTGATCAATTCATCCCCTTCGCGTGGGAATATGAATATGCCGCGGTCATGTTTCAAATAGCGATAGGCACGATGCTGATACCATCCGTAGACTTGATTCTCAGTTATCGGCTGTTGCGTCTTATGTTTGGGCACATAAGGCTTTCTCATGCCGTCCTCGTCCTCCTCATCTTCGTCATCGTCTTCCTCTTCTTTCTTTTCGAACTTCTTGCGCATGCGTGCAATCTCTTCATCAGTACAATTGTAATACGGCCAATCGTGGCGGGCATAGAATTTTAGTGTCAACGGGGACTCAGCATCAGTAACGGTTATTAGCTTCTCGCCTCCATTCTCATCATTATTATCACCCGCCAAATCCTTGGCGCACCTTCGCCCCCCACAGCAATATGGCGGCATTATTAATATATCTATCTATTTGTATTTGTTTATTTTTAAATATTTACTACAATGTTCTGGGTCGACACGAATGTGATATGTGACAACAATTACTAGCTTTGTTTGTTTGTGTATTTTCAATTGATATCTTGACATGCTTTGTATACACAATCGAAACGAGAGCAACAGTCGAGCAGCACGCGACAGTGGGATACCCTTCGACCTACATGTACATGCTTCTAGCCAGAAGGCGCTCGCGCTTAACGCTCGTACTTTCTTGAATAACTTCTGTGTTTATTCTCCGATCAAATTGATAGATATTATAATGAGCTTAATATACATATGTGAAAGTAGAAAAGTTGTATCTCCTATACGCCGCTTACAAATCGACTTTAAAAAGGGTATAAAAAGTCTCTTAATTCTCTGTCTAATTGTTGGTTATTATTTTTAGTGCTGTCACGAAATGACGAAAATAATTATAAATACTTATATAATTCCCGAGAATATTTATGAATGTTTGTTGTGAATTTTCCACGAGTAGAAACACAATCAGGTGTAATAAATAAGCACAAACCTATTTCCTTATATTGTTAATGAATACTTTGGCTTTGCTCGTATATTATTTAACTAATTTACTGTTTAAGACCTTTTTGCTGTTATTCAATCGAAATTTGGCAATATAATATATATGCACACTTTTTCATTGGAATAACGATTAGGGATTTCCCAAGAAATTGAGTGTTAAATTTGCGTTGTTATCAGCGATTTGTTATTGCTACCATTGTTAAGTTGTATTGCGTATACTATGACAATCTCAAATACTTAAAAGTGTTATCTAAATACTTAAAAGTGTTAGTCACGACCACGCCATGTCATATCTAAGGTGAATCATGGGCTTATGCCCGATAAGCACAACTAATGGGGGCAGGTAGAAAACAGGTGGGGTGCGTATCGCGTGTTTGATCATTTACAGTAGAAAATGGAAACGACGTCAGCTTAATTAATCAAAATACATATATCATCTGCCTAATTTAAACTCTAGTAACCTTCCCCAACATGCGTGTAACTATAATTAGAGTGACTTACGCTAGACTCTTGTCTATATATATATAGTTTAATTAACTGTGATATGGGGAAACTTACGCTGACGTTGGAGAAGATGGTGCCACTTAGCATGAACATTGCGCGGGGATCGGTTTCCATAATATCATTGGGTGATATGAAGGGCCACAGCAACAAGATCACAAAGTATGCGGCAAAAGGCCAAAATGGACGCATTGCTTCCGACCAGGGCAATAAGCGGCCGGTGCGATATTTATAGGAACTGCAATTAATATAAAATAGTATAAGGAATACTCAATTGATTCGATTCATCATTGCACTCACTTATAAACATTGACAATGACAAGGGGCACATTGGCCATAGCGCTGATGTGGAGCACTGCCTCCATGACATTGCCGAGAGGTAGAGTGCCCCAACGGCCCAAAGGCAATTCGAACTTCCAGCGCTCAAAGCCCATCCACCAGGTGACCAAATACATGGCTGTGCTGCCCCACATGCTGAGATCATAGCCCCAGGGTAAATACAATATGCCCGTATTGTATTTCTCCCAGTGCGAGACAAAGAAATTAAAGTAGACCGTCAGACAGACATAATACATGCGCATCGGCCGCACCGAGTAGACTCTACTGCGTCCAAATATGCTGTACAGGCACGTTGGTATCAGCATAGCCGTGTACGAGTCCAGACCATGATCGAACAGCTCGCCCAGTGGACCGGACAGACCAATGCGACGCGCCTGTTTGCCATCAATGCCGTCCAGAGTGTAAGCTACGAATATATTGAATGCGGTGCAAAGCCAAACCCATCTCGGTATGGGTGCTGTATGCTCCTCCCCCGAACTGGCCTCGAAATTCCAGTCGTAGTAAGAGAGGAGCACCAGATTCATCACACCAAATAGGAAGCCCAGAAAGGTCATAAGGTTCGGCGCAAACCAACGCGGGAAGAACTAAGGCAAAAAACATTATCATTAATTATTAATCCCATATACTGTATCGTATTACTCACCTCGACGAGCCAATTCCAGAATGGATGCATTACATATTGACTGAGTGGCGAGGTGTCTATGGCGCTGTACTGCAAGTGTAATGTTTATAAGCAAATACATTAGTTTAATATGTATAATTAAGTGAAATATACACCCCACATCCTGTTCTAGTTCTATGTTTGTATATATATATATTGAACCCAGATAAGTAAATTATACATTAATAGAGGCTCGACAATTAAAATTGTTTCTTATCAGCTTACATACTCTCTGGGTAGACTCAACAAATAGTGGCGACGACTTTATTCAACTTTATAAAACCGAACAAAACTTGATTCAGTTTAATGGAACAGTGCACAGTGAGGAAATCAGATTAACGAACCAAAACCAAAACAACAAAATTGTGGTTAGTCCGTTTAACTGAGCTTAAACATTTTTTTATTTTGCAGACATGTTAGTTAACTATATGTTTGTGTACCTATGTACTTGTGTACTATATACCTATGGTATATACCTAATTGTATGTACATGGGTATAATTGCAATGCAGACACGTTAGTTAACTATATGTTGTTGTAAGCTATACATGGGTACAATTGCATAGTATTTACCTTGTAATTGTCAAAGCCATTGATTTGTACCCTCGTCAGGTATTTATAGTCAAACATTTTTCGAATTCGCTGCATTTTCCGATTTTAGCACGTGTTACGTTGATTATTATTGTACGTACAGCCTCTTATACTATGTACACGTACGTATGTATGTATGTATGTAGGTATATCCTGTACATACAAACATACACATACGCCAAGTAAGGTTGCCTAAGTGGGGGAAACCACTCGACGGCGCCGTATCGATATTGTTGTTGGTGCTTGGTGGTGCGACAATTGACTGAAAGCAGCGGCAGCGGCAGCAGCTTTTAACTTAATTGCCAATTTTCAGCATACTTTTAACTGGTTTTGCATACAACAACAACTCCCGTAGACGAACAGCACTTCAACGCGACTAAGTAAACGATAATTTAAAGAGCGTGCACACAACTCGCGACTACTTTTTTTATGCAAAAAAACTTTTACCTAGCCGGCTGATTTTTCACGCCACACACACACACCCGCACGCACTCTCTTCAACACTGGCGCCCGCTTTAAATATTGTACTCAGCTGGTTTGGGGGTTGTTTTGCAACACACACTCAATTAGCTCATCAATGGCTTAATTTAGATGGATTCCAAGTAATATTATTTGTTTATTTTTAGATATTCAATTATTCACTAGTTATATTATAAAGAACATGATTGTGTATGTGTTTAAAAATGTAATTAAATGTGTCAGTTTAGGTTGCCACTTAGTGCAATAGTGCTGCCACATCGGCAAAAAAGAATTCTCACTGTTGCAAAACTCGAGCGTGCAGTGTTTTACAACACAGGTGGATAAACAAGGTAGTTGCTTTTGCGGCATAATCAAAATTTAAACTCGATTAATCTTGGAGGGGCTTTATTATTGTAGGACGTTTCGAAAATCGTGTTAAATATAGTTAACAAATCACATTGCGTACAAACTTATATACTCTTAAAAATGTGTAACAAAATATAATGCATAAGTTAACCAAGTTGAGTAACAAAATGTGTCTAAAAGGAATTAGGTGTAACAAAAAATTGATTTAATTAACGCTAAAGTCTGCTCGATCGCATCATGACTAATGTGTTGCACTACTATAAGTACGATGGATATAACTTCCTGTTATGCCTTAAGGTATTTTATCTTTAGTTTGATTTCTTTAAATTCCGTTTACGTATATTGCCTGGACAACCGCCGGCACTAAGGAGATGCAGCTTCCAGCCGCCATCTAAAGGCAGATGCACATCGTCGTGGCACAGTGGACAGCGAGCGGCGCCCGTTTTGAGTTCTGATTAAATATAATTACTTAAAATTGATTCGAAGTAACAAAACGTATTTCATACCACGACAAAAGTCCTCCATTTGATGCAGCTCATAGAGTTGCTTGTGCACAGACTCCGTACAACGGGTGCAGACCACGTAGTTATCCTTGGCATCGCACTCCGCTTAAGTGGAACATAGACAATGATATATATCTTTATATATAATTTAGGTATATAAGACCTACTCGTCAAATGATAATTGAGGGCGGCTACCTCCAGCACTTGACTGCATTGTGGGCACTTGGTGAGAAAGGGACAGGTCTTCCAATAGTGACGATCCAATTGACTTGCATCGTTACCGGTGCAGCTCCAGCCGCAGAAGGGACAATTTCTGATAAGGAATATACAATTTATATGCAATTCATTTTATGCTGCCCACTGTACCTACATTTTGGGAGTTGTATCCTCGGTGGACTCGGAGTTGGAGACGGAACCCTTGCGTGAGTTTGAGCTCGAAGCCGATAGCATGGAACGCTTTAGTTGCTCGTTGTACTGCTGCTTCCCGTTACAGCTGACATAACCGTTGTCCGTTCCAGTTTTGTTTCTTTAGCAGACGAGCAGATGCATCCGAACTGGTTGTGGGCTGCAGAAAATCCGTATCATTTCCCGCATATTTATTGGCCTCTAGCAACTCCTGCTTGCGTTCCAAGTCAAGTTTATCAAACTCCGTGAAGAGTTGACGGTAGAGCAAATTGCGACGCGTGATATCATCATCGGGGGGCAGTTGTTTGCGCACCAGGCGAGGATTAACCTTGTAGACAAGCAGCAGAATACGTTCTGCGACCTTCCTCACCGGCTCTGCTGGATGATGTATGCCAGAACAGCCGCAATCGGACAATGCACGGCATGTTAGCCCACTGTGCTTGTCCGTGCTGATGCCCTGTGTGTGTACCAATTGTTCCAGCATTTGAAGGCGACTCATGGCAAGACGTTGATGCGTTCCAGATCCTACACTACGAGAAAGTGCTGGTGCAACCAAATGCTGTTCCACAACCTGTGGGCACGCGGCTATGCTCAGTATTGTGTGCTGTGCCAGCGTGTGAAGTCGCGCCGATGGATCACCTGACTTGGCCAACAGTTCTGGCAGTAGACGATCCACGCATCGTGCTACCTCATTGGGAGATACACGTCCAGGCACATACTCCAGGAATAAGACGCGCACTGTTTCGGTGGCCTGATTAAACACCGAGTAGACGGCGTCACGAACGGCACGATGCAGCAACAGAGCAGCACTGCGTGCCACCTTGTTGGGACTGGCTGCATGCTCGTTGCCTTCCACAGCAGCATCGACTACTTCGTTTTCCTTCAGAAAGTTACGCAGGCGCATGAGGCCATCCTCACGATCCTGAAACTGACGCGAATAGAACTGTTCAACCTGGGAGAAGAGAAAAATAAATATATAATATATATTTTTATTGGGCTTATCCGATTTAAATACCCTTTGAAGGGACTCACCAGTTCACTGCCAAACACCAGTATAGGCAGCGCTGCCTGGCGGCGCTCACGATCATTAAGACGGGAGCGACTGCGATTGGGGTCTGCTTCGAGAAGAGCGTTACCCTGGCACTCCCTTAAAAATTCATTAGTATTTGAGCTAAACAAATTGTTTTTTTTTGTTTATGGAACGACAACGTTTACGGGAATAGAGAAAGTAAATAAACGTAAAATAAAGCATCAAAAACATCGACAACGGTTACTGTTAGTGTGTGTTTTCAAGATGGCGATCCTAAATCTATCGATATTTATTAGGATTGGTTAGTGTTTTCTGAATATGACGACATTATATCCATGGTATTTCAAATGTTACCTCATGCTGCGTCATGCAAACTTATACACAGTTATTGCTAGAAAAACAACAACTATACCATTATATATATTTTTGTATGATACGTCTGCAAAACTACCGATGACAACTGATAGAATTATTTAAATTTTTCTATCGATAATATTACAGCTTTACATATTTATCAATAATACTATAAAGCTATCGATTATATAACATTTTTCTACCGATAAGCTTTTTTAAATTGTTCGATCGATAATTTCACAGATTTATTGATCTAATCACACACAACACATTCATATATGATTTATATTGAATGGAACTTACTGTCTGAGAGTTGGAATGGCGCGCTCTTCGTAATCCTCGTATGAGTTGCGCGGAGCGCTCTTATTGCGTCGCCTCAATGATCCCTGTCTGCTGGACATGGGTGAGCTGTGGCGCGATGTCCTTGGCAGTCGTGGCGATTGCGGCAACTCATCGTGCGACTTGGCATGCAGATGGAGGGCAGCAGCCGATGCGGCGATGGCTATGACGCTATCAGTGCTGCAGGCTTCCATCATTGGCGACTTCTCCTCCTGAATGCTAGCTGCTTTCGGACTGATGATGGCCTCGGCTAACGCATGTGCCACGTCCTGCAGACTGGGTGCAGCAGGCAGACTAGGCTTGCCTCCGGCATAGACCTCACAGCTCTGATCGTTCGCACTTACGATGCCATCACTCTCCAGTAGTTGCTGCACCTGCAGCTGTTTCAGCACACACGCACGATACATCTCGATCTGTTCCTTGCGTAGCTTGGCTGCACTGAAGTCCTCCTGCTGCACCGCCTGCCGCTTCGCCAGGGCATATCGCCCCAAACGCTCTCCCGCCGTTCGCAGTGCCGTCATGCAGAGCTTTAGCTTTCGGGCATACTCAAATCTCTCCGAGCTCACAGCTTGATGCTTTCGATGTTCCAGTTCGCGTATGTGCTGGACAATTGACTCCTCGACATACATGGAAAAGAGCAGGTCATCACAGATGGAGGCCAGGGCCAGTTCACCCGTTGCGGTGTCGATCGGAGGCGTCTCTCCCGTCAAATGCTCATCCACCACTGTTCCACTACTGGCTACCGATGATTCCAGATCCTCACCCAGCACATTTACCGCCATCAATGCGATCTGTCCGCTCGTGTTATACTCATTGCAATGGGCGCCAATAAGCCGCAGCTTGAGGTGCGTACCCCGCCTGGGAGTGACTGTTACGCTCTGCAGTTCACGTGATTTGTAGTTGGTATTCGCATTGTCGACCAGGGCAACGAATCCCAAAAAATCAAAGTACTGCGAAGACGGTGTGCTGGGCAGCGACTTTGGTGAGTAGTGTAGCCACAGCTCGACTTTTTCCGCTAAAAAAGAAAGAGAAATGTAATTACTTATTTTCTCATTAACAATCTTCTCCTACTCACGTATCAGATACTGGTGGGCTAAAAGTTGTATGCGATAGATTTTCGCCGGTTGATGGAAACGGAGTATGATGTCGTGTGTGCCGATGCCGCTATCCACTGTACTGCGCCATCCGTGCACAGTGGGACCATGTGTGTTCAGCTCGCTAGCGGGAAATGCTGCGTCCTCATCTAAAAGTACAACAGAATGAAAACACGGCCAAAGTTTGCAAAAAATACTAACATTTTTAGAGAAAGGCAACACAAAAAGGCTAAAAGTATAAACACAAAAACTACATTTAAAAAGAGTACAAACTATATTGCAATATTTTCGCGCTTTATTGCCAACCAATGTTAAATTTAATTTTTTTAACTGTATAAATGCAATAATGTAAAAGCTAAAAACAATTAAATAGTGAGATTTCCTGCACTTTCGTATTTAGACTTCAAAAGACCTTAATTGGCGGGAAAAAGCGAAACTTGCAGCACTGTCGGGCAACAAGTGAATGTAAACAGTGTTGTTAAACACTAGCACAAAAGCGCAAAACAAAACAAAAAGTAAATACAATATAAACAGAGAGGAATGAGAAACTAAAAGTATACTTAACACAGTATACACACATGAATATGTGCGTGTGTGTAAGTGTCTAACGGCTACGTGGCTGTGTATGTCACTCAGTGGCAACTTGTGCTCTTATCTCATGGAATTCTCTTTTATAAGAACAGCTGACGTAGTTTTTAGCTTAGTCGTCACTTTGACCTGTGCCAGAGCAGAGCGAAGAACAGAGCAAATTGATTAAGTTGATTGTGTGTTCTATAGAAATAAGTTAGAAAAGCTTTAACATGTCCGATCAAGTGAAAAGCCTGCCCCCTGCAGCTTACTCCTGGCTGCACATACAAAGCATATTGAATAGCATTAATCATATGCTCATCTTTCTGGTGGCAGCCTTCTTCTTCGTCTTGGCGCGCAGCTTGAACTTCCAAGACACTGCCATGCACATGTTTATGACGGGCATAGGTGTAAGTATATACACTTCTTATCAAAATAATAGAAGCACGAGCAGTAATGTGTGTAGTCATTCGATAAGAACAACTTGGGATTAGCCTTATTAGATATCACTGTGTAATTTATAATATATGTATAATATATATTATATAATATTTATATTATTATTTTTTTATATTTAAATTACCTACAATTTTATATAAAAATCGTATGGCATATTTTATTTGCATATCATTATTTGTTATTCGCTTTTAAAATATATTTTGCATTTAACTTATTCTAAAAACATGAAATTAAGTTATTCTATAAATAAGGTTGGCAACAAAGAAAAACTGTATATACAAGGTGTAAATCATAGATATCGATTAAGCTGCATAATTCTGACTGTGATGTGTGTAGTTTATCTTATCGCAGGTGTAGTTACTTTACTATATCAAGTACATCAAAATCTCGAAATAACAGGCGTAGGTAGCTACTCTGTCTGCTAAAGCTACTCTGTTAATGTTAAAAAATACTAGTATACACGTATACATATGTATATAAATATTACACATAACAATCATATATAATAAAAGTATAATAATATTATATCTATCAATAGAAGAACATTTTAAAAGTACATAGTTCACACACATTATGCTAAATTTGTCAACTAACTAAATCATTTCTTATCACAGACATTGTACCTAATGAATGGGATTAATGACTTTTTTCTCTGTTGTTCGCCAAATTACATCAGCCTGCTTTAATATTATCATTATAACATAAGAAATCGTTAAGTTACAGAAACATAATTATAATAATCTAAAATTATAATCTAAAATTACTTTTCATTCAGGTTAATTGATTTGAAATTTGATAACTAATTTTGTCTGGAATAATCTATATGTGGTAGGCCCTAGTCATCAAGTGATAAGTTCTCAATGAACTACATACTGTAGTTAAAGTAAAAATGAGCCTGATCATTGTGTATGTTATCACGCTGATACTGCAAATATCCAAAAACTCTTGTCGATATCGTAATAACCCTTCGATCTTTTTTGTTTTTCACAGTTCCACGTACTGATTGCTCAGGCGCTGATGTCACACTATAAACTCAACCCAGTGACCCGTTGGATATCGCACAAAAACAAATCCCGTTTCCATGGCGTGCTGCAGCTGGTCGGGGGTGCCATGGTGCTGTTAGGTGCCGTGGGTAAGTTCTCGAACAAGGATGTGCATTTCAACACGTGGCACGGCAGATTTGGTGAGTGTGTGTGTGGGCACAAACTCATAAATTTAATGCTTCATTGCGTCTAATTTCATTTGACTTTTAACATAGGTGTGGCTGCTGCCTTTGGTTGTGCGGCAAGCATTGTTGGTGGGCTGGTTAACTTCCTTCAGCCCAAGTTTATTACGAAGGCTTTGCCAGTCTCGGAGCTGCGCTTCCGTCATAATCTGTTTGGCTTGCTCACCTTTACGCTGGGCATGATTGCCATGTACTTGGGATACTATTCAAAATTCTTCATTCGCTATGTGGATAATCAGTTCATTCCTGCCTTGATGCTAACCACTGTCTTGGTCTATTTGCTAACCATAATTGGCCCGGTTGGATCCCTGTTAACTAAGCTCAAGTATAGGAAGCTCAAGAAGCAGAACGCCTCTTAAAGTGGTAACTCCCTTGGGAGATAATGCTTTGAGTTTGTTTCGAGGTAGGGCTGCAAAACTATTGCTATTCAAAGTGAAGGCTTACAAATTAATAAACCCTCTGCAAGGTGTTTATTTTGAGACCTCTTTTTTTATACTTATTGTCAGTAGAAACGTCCACTATTATATATTCTTGTAAAAGGCATGAATAAGATGGACTTTATTTATGCGCCTGAAATATTGGAGTTTCCTTTGACAATTGTTACTATCAATAGCTTTGCAGCAGCACTGGGAACGCATTCAAACTTTTTTAAAGCACTGCGAAAGCAATTTAAACCATCATTCAGTGCGCTTGGCGTGTTGCCAAAAGTGCCGAAAAACCTTTTGTGTGCATCTCAAAATTGGATATACGACGTTGCAGACGCCAGACGAACATATTATGACAGTCGGCTGTTTGTCAATGTTATAATGATATATGCCGTGTACGTAAGATTGCCTTAATTTGCAGATAAGTTCCATGAATAAATATGTATTTTGTGCTGGTTGATAATAAACTGTTTGATGTGCATTTTAAAATTGTAATCAGGATACTACGAATTGGGGAGGGCTTTTTAATAAGGCGTCACACGAGGCGTATGCGTATTTTTATCGATTTCTCAAGTGCAGTGAAACGGTTCGCAATGCTCAACGCGAAATTAGCCAAGCGAAAAATGGTAACAAAAACAAAACTCATCATCATAATCAACAAAAGGCATGCAAGAAGAGCAGTAGTAGACAAGTAAAAGGTATAGTAAAATAAAGGTTTAACCCTCAAAGCAAATGTCGTTACCTGTAGCGAAGACCACATTAAATGGTATTTTCTTGGCCATTTCTAAATTTGAAAACACTTCAGAGTAACACACGTACGTTCACATTTGTTTCAAGTAATTTAGTTATATTTTACAGCGTAAATCAAGTTATTATTAAACTAAACGGAGAACGACCCCATGCAGTCTGCGGTTGAATCGCGTTTACCGAACTCATAAGTTATGTTATGAGGGGGTGGACGAAGGCTGCCCGGCGGCAGCTGCGCTTACAGCTGCAACAGCAGAGATCAAAACACCCGAATAACATTTAACATTGGTCTTAACGGTTAGTACTGTGAACCAGATCTGAACAATTTCAATTTAAGCGGCAATTGTGCTATGGAATTGTAGAAAATGGCACTGTAAGTAAAAATTTACATTATAAGACTGTTAAATATATAACTCTTGAATTATTGTTTGTTAATTAATGTATTTTTTTAATCCTGTGGTAATTATTTTAATTTATTATTTATATTATTTGTTCTTTATTAAAATTGTGAACTTATTCTTTAATTTCAAATTGATTTAACAGAACTAAATGAGCGAACACCAGGGGCACTGTTATTTTGTTCATGTGAGTGAGCCGTTCAATTGAACTTGTTCGCATAAAATGCTCGATAATATATGCAATCGGCCTATATCGATTGTTCAGATTGTTAACTTACTAACTTGTTCTATGTTTTGATAAGCAAAATGCCAACAAATGGGCACAAATACAGCATTTTGCTGCCAACATATAATGAAAAGGACAATTTGCCAATTATTATATGGCTAATTGTGAAATACATGAAAGCCAGGTGAGTAGCGACTACGAATTAAATGTCACAACTATTGAAATCAATTCCCTTTGTAGTGGATACGAGTACGAGGTGATTGTTATTGATGACGGCAGTCCGGATGGAACGTTGGACGTGGCTAAAGATTTGCAGAAAATCTATGGCGAGGACAAAATAGTCCTTAGGCCGCGTGCTGCTAAATTGGGATTGGGCACAGCCTATATTCATGGAATAAAGCATGCGACCGGGGATTTTATAATTATTATCGATGCCGATTTAAGTCATCATGTAAGTGACGACGAGATTTATTTTAACTAGTTTATTAATGGTTACTTCAATTGCAGCCCAAGTTCATACCCGAGTTTATAAAGTTGCAAGAGTCGGGAGACTATGATATCGTGTCGGGCACACGCTATGCAGGCGAGGGCGGTGTATTTGGCTGGGACTTTAAGCGCAAGTTAATCTCTCGCGGCGCTAACTTCCTGTCGCAGGTGTTGCTGCGTCCCAATGCCAGCGACTTGACCGGGTCCTTTAGGCTCTACAAGAAACCAGTGCTGGAGCAGTGTATTGCCAGCTGTGTGTCCAAGGGGTATGTCTTCCAAATGGAAATGTTGGTACGCGCCCGCCAGCATAACTTCAGTATTGCTGAGGTGCCCATCACATTCGTGGATCGCATCTATGGCACGTCCAAGTTGGGTGGCACTGAGATCGTTCAATTCGCCAAGAATTTGCTCTATCTATTTGCAACCACATAAGAAAGGAACAAGAACAACAACAATAAATGACTTATGAATTTGTAATTTGGTTTTTCTTTTAAGCTTTTTGTACATCTGGTAAGTTTTTCATTTGTTTTCTGTTTCTGTTTTTTGTTTGAAGAATTTTACATACAACTAATGAATTATGCATGAGAGTTTCTTTAGCGATATTTATATAATTCAGAATTATAATTTGCATTTTGGATTCTTGTAATTGTTTCATATATGTATGTATAATTTGAATAATGATAGCTAATGTTAATTGATTCAGGCCACCTCCACACGCCCACATTAATTACTCAAGTTAAAAACTTTGTGCTGGTTATCGGGATTGCCATACAGGGTGCCGCAGTCATCCTCCAGGGCGTCGGCAGTGCTGCCGCCATAGTTCTTCAGGGCCAGCGTCAGCAGATCATTGCGATCCTTGAGGGCTAGCACAACAAATGCTCCATTTGGCAGTATCTCGCAGGTGCTGATCAGTGCGGGCGGCTTGAAAACGGCTAGCGATTTGGCTGCAAGCGAAAAATGTATATGATAAAATAAGTCTCTCTCTCTCTTCGTCTCTACTCCCTCACCTGAGCTCAGCTCCCACATGCGAATGGCGCTGTCGCGTCCCTCCTTGTCATACGAGAGCAGCACCTTGCCTAGTGGATCCAATTTCAAATACGTGACGGGCGCATTGTGTCCAATGAGCGTGCACTTGCAGTTGCCCGTAACCAGATCCCAGATCAGTATTTTAGCATCCTCCAATCCGGCTATGACGCAAGCATTCACCTGGGATATGGCCAGGGAGACTGTGTTGCAGCTGGGCTTCCACTTCTTAAATAAGGTGCCGCTTTGCAGATCGTAGACCACAATGAAATTTGGCGTCGTCGGCTCGTTCAGCTCCTTGGCCACAACGCACACATAGGAGCCCTCGTGGGTGATCGCGGATAGTGAGGTGACGAAATCATGATGTGGGATTCGCAGATCATAGAGCAATTTGCGCTGCGACAAATGCCAAACGAGCAGCGGGAAAGGCTTCTGGGTTTCATCGCCACAGACAAGAATTCTGCAAAGTGTTTACAAATGCATTTATTTATTTTTCCAAGTGGAACAGGCTTCTTATTCAATTCGACTCACCGTCCATCACCCGAGACTAGCAGTGAGTTGAGGAAGCGATCTTCACCTGCCTTGAATGTGGTCACACAATCACCCGACTCCAGATTCATGAGATTAACATACATGCGATTGCGGGAAAGACAAACCAGATGATTCTGATCGTGCAGGCCAAAGTAGGGCATCTTTTGGTTCATCACGCCCTTCAGTGTGACCTAGAACGGATCAAAGAATATTAAAACTTGCCACGAATCTTGTCTGGTCTGGTCCTTACCTTAAACTTGCCCTCGTCCAGGTTAATGACACGAATCTCTCGGCGACAGAGCACAGCTGCCTCGTAGTTACCCACCGGACACAGGGCCGTCGGCTGTTGTATACCCTGCAGTTCGCGTATGCGACAGCAATTCTTCACATCCCAAATGCATATCTCTGCACGTTCCGTGGACATGGAGGCCACATAGCAGCCGGGTTGTGGCAGATTTGTGAGCACGTCGTAGCCTCGGACGGGGGGTTGAGAGTCGCCGCCACCCTCAGGCACAGGGGCCAATTGCTTGTCATTGTCGTTGGCATCCAGATCAGTGTTAAGAATCTCAAGGAAGGCAAACTCTAGCTCATTAGTGTACTCCCACCAGGAGCGTATCTTCTCGTCGTCCTTCAGCTCTGGGGATTCTTTGAAGCGCGTCTTTAGATAGTACTTCATAAGCGTATAGAACTGCTGGCCATCGTAGCTCAGCTCGTGCAGGTATCGCACCAGGAAGTCCTTCAGAAAATTGATATGCACATACCCCGTAGAGCCTTCTCCACTGCCCGCCGCTAGCCATTCGGCGTGGAGAATGTCGTGCATCAGGTGCTCTGGTCCCGTCGCGTGCACCTTGTTCGCAATCCACTGCAGGTCGGTGAAGTAGAAGCAGTTAAACAATATGTCGATCTTGTGCGGCGCCGGCTTGTCCTCGATCACCGCACAGAAATGATGATAAGGCAGTTTTAAGTACTTCTGATAATTGTAGCTGCGGGTGGAGAAAAATCTTGTAATCATTTGAATATAAAAATATTAAATGTATATACAGTGTATATCCAGTGTCCCAAGCTCAATAACGGAAAAAAGGAACAAATAACCTCAAATCGACTCAAAAAGGACTACGAGAGTAAAAGGCATCTATCGATTAGTTATCGACGGCTGTATCGGTCTTGTGGTTTGTTTATTGAAGATGTGCCACGATATCGTAGGCATTTTAGTATTTTTAATAGACTAATAATTTAAATAGGATAGCCGAATCGATACGTTGGGATAACGATTTGCATAGCGATAGTTATGCAAATTAGTTGGTGGCATTTCGATATTGAGAACACTTAAATAAAAATCAACTCTAAAAAACGTTTAACTTGCAACGACAAAAGCAGTTTTAGATCTGTTCGGATTAATGTTAAAGTGGCAACATAAATATCGTATCTTTTTTAAATGTTGCACTTACGTTTTGAGTCCTGCGCCGCTGCCCTTGAACTCGCTGTCCTGCCGATCGAAGTAGTCGCGCAGTGCTTCATGTACCAGCCACTGTTTCTGCGCATATCTCGCCAGGACGGCGCGTCCGAAGCTTCTGTCCGCTATCCTAATATTCCTTAGACCTAGAAGCATTGGTCCCATCAGCCAGCAGAACTTGGACCACACCTTGAAGGCGACCTGCGCCTCCAGCTGTGTCATTTTCTGGAATACCCCAAGGCAGTCGCTCTCACGAATGCCCCACGGTGATAGGCGTACGATCAGCAGCAGTAGCTCCACCTGATCGGCTGAGAATTTTGTCTCCAGCACCTGCAGTATCTTGCTGGAGATGTCGCCAATCTCACTTATCGGCTGTGCCACATGTCCCAGCCAGGCGAGCCACCACAGTGACTTGGCATGATATGGCGTCTTGCCGTGCAGCGACTTCCAGTCGTCGGGCAGTTTTAGGGCTCCGTTGGCCGCATAGAAGTCGCCACCGCCCGAGCTGAGTATGTCATGCCACTGACGTTCGGTAAACTGACGCAGCCGCAGGAAGCAGCGCTGAGGAATGCCCAATTGCGCCAGTGCGGCGAGCATATCGAAGCCGTCACCATCGCCCCCAGCCTCGTCTGCCTCCTCCGTATCGCTGACTGTCAGAATGAGCTTGCCACAGCTGCCCAGCTGCAGGGGCAGCCAATCCATGGTCTCATCGCGCTGCAGCTCATCCAGTCCATCGATGATGAGCACAAAGAAACGCTGCTGCCGGCCCAGAATTTCACGTATAATGCCCGCATAGGATTTCAGTGTCTGTGGAAGGAGTTAGAAACAGGATTAGCTGGAAATTGGAATAGGCTAGGACTGCGCTCTACTTACATGCGGCACCTGGCATTGTTTACCCGATTCCAACACGGACATTTGATTGGCTATTGAACCCACCAAGGAGCATAGATCCGATGAGCGTGCACCCAGTTTGGCATATCTAAAACGAGAAAGCGAGAGAGAGAGAGGGTTAGCAAAACATTTAGAGTTGTGGTATCGTAGTTACGATAGTTATAGATAAGTTCATAAATGTAACGAGATATATTATAACTTGCACCACTGAAAAGCTGAGTAAGATAAGTACTACAAGAATGAAAAAATGTATGCATTATTTCACCGCCTATAATTTGATATTACAATAAACGCAAACAAGTTTATATGTAATAAGAGAGGGAGATTTACCTGAGCACAAGCTGCGCCTCGGGCTTCCAGCGATGCACGTTCTCCATGATCTTGGAGACGAGTACACTCTTGCCGCTGCCTCGTGCGCCCGAAACAATCAGTGGCTGTGCGGTGGCATCGCGTATGTAACGCTTAACATCGTTCATAATATCAAAGTTGGCGGAATTCTGGGCAAGCAGCTTGGAGTAGTGGCCAATCAGCTGGAGCTCCTCGAGCACCACACGATCCACGCCCAGCGTGTTGTACGGTATGCTCTTCTGTTGATGCTCCTCAAAGATGCCCGCCAAGGACTTGTCCAACAGATTCTCAATCACTGCCGACAATTCATCGTCCAGGATATTCATGGTAGGCAGCAGACGAATGAGATTCTTCTCGCACAGTTGACTCTTTAGCTCCGAGTAGATGCGTGTGATGCGTCGCAGCACTTCGAGCTCAAGCTGTGTGGCATTCTCTGGAGCACGCGAGTAATGTGCACCAGTCTGTATCCAGATGCAACGCTTTGCAAGCTCCTGACTGATCAGCACCGTGTTGTTGATCTCCTGCTCGACGACCGTTGTCAGATAGGAGTCCTTCACGTCGTCCGAGAAGAGACGCAGCAACACGGAGAGCAGCTCGTTCAGTTCCCCATTCACTTGTGTGGAATAGGGATCAATCTGCTGGGTGTACAGACGGTGGCACATCGGTTGATACGAGTTATCGATGGTGTACCATTTCTCCAGCAACAGCTTCTCATCATCGCTGGCCGCACTCAGCACTGAGGTAAAGTCCTGGCTCTCGATTGTGAGCGGCAGCATGGGTGTGCCCAATGTGGAGCCCAGAAAGAGCACTGGGATTACGTAGGCTCCAGCCACATGACGTGTTATCTCGCACAGACAATTGGCTGCCTCCTCGTGCCCGCCCTGCGCCTCCAGCGGTGTTTGCGTCCAGCGCTTAACCTCCTGCAGCCTGGAGAAATCCTTCTTTAGATTACCATTTGAGGGCTCTGTCGCCGTCGTCGACGCTGCCGTCTGCTCCTTTGTGGCGGACTCGCTGTCATGCACATCGGCAATGATGAAATCGAATCCTTTGCTTTGGCACTTGCTTTTGAAATGTTTATACAGGCTGTAGATGACCCGCTTGTGCTTCTTGTACTCGGTGCTATTATCGGCTAGTATATAGATAACAATCTTCTTGTCCCGCTCAATCTTGCGTCCAGGCGGCGGCTTGCCCTGCAGCATATTCAGATTGCCCATGCCGGGACTGCAGATACTTCCATCGCCGGCTGCACTTGAGTCTGTGAATGAAGAGGGGGAGTAAAAAGTCTAGGTTAGTCATAGCTCAGCTGCTCTGCTTGGATTTTAACTCACCCTTTTCTGCTGCACTAGGCTTTAGCTGGGGAGGCTGTTGCTGCTGTGTCTTCTGCTGCTGCTGCTGTTGGTTGCCATTGGTATCGTTGGACTGCAACGTGTCCGGCAATGCCTCCACATCCGCCAGCGGCGCTCGCTTCTCATTGCCCTCATTCACATCCCGCTGCAGCAGCGCATCCTTCTTGTCACCGCTGCTCTCCTGATAGGGTGGGGAGCTGTAGGAAGTATATAAAATTAATATATATATATATATATATATATTATATATGTGTTAAATGTCTGAGGACTTACTCATCTGATTGCTCGGACCCGCTGTCCTTGTCCTTCTTCTTCTTCTGCCCGGAACTGCATACGTTGCCCATGACTAGTCGAAGATTTTTGTGCTTTGTTTTCAATTGTGGCTAAACTTAAAATTGACTAATTATGTCCTGTAAACAAAGAAAATATATACACATAAGAGACTTTAACAGCAGTTTATAGAATAATTTTAGAGCTTCAGATTTACTGTATACATTTTTTTTAATGCAGACCATAAACTTTATTTCTTGTTGTCCTTCTTTAAGTTAAAGATTATTAGTATTATTAAGATCTAAAAAGGTAGCTCAAAAATTCTTTATCAGCCCAATGATTCTTATGATATACAAGATTTAACGTGGAATTCTGATTAACTAAGTTTTTTAAGTTTTCTACAATATTTTAAATAAACTATTTTTTGAAATCTACTTTTAAATAAGTTTTGTATTAATCGTAGTCGCGGAACTGATAAGTTGGCTATCGATAGTTAGTTAAGTAATTTGTCACCGATCGAGTACACTTAGATTTAGTATTTATTGTATGTGCTTTTATCGTTGTTGTAATTGGTCACACCGATTAAACTAAGAATTAAGCTATGGCGTGTAAGATCTGTTCAACTGGCGATATCCAAGAGTAAGGGAAGAGGAACTGTGGTATGTAGACTTGGGACGACATTTAGGGTTAAAGACTAGTAATGCCTTAAAAACTGTATTATTTCCCTATAGAATCAAACATCATAATTTAGCAATTCATTTGTTCGATGTACATTTAAGGCATTCCTTGGATATTGTCGGCGGCTCGACAATCTTTATAGCATACTTATCTCAACTCCATTGATTCATTCTTTTAATTGCACACATTAAATCCTAAGCGGTAGCTATTTAAAGTCCAATCAACTAGCAAATTACTTAAGGTAATATTACTTTAATGAATCTATCTACATATCCACAAAGCTATACTTAATTAAGCTACCTTTTAAAGCTTTTTATGCCGAACATTGAAATTATTAAATTGAATAAACATTATTGCAATACGTCAAGAAGAATTTAGTTTTTTTTTGAATTTGATTTGATATATTTTATTATTATAGTATAATATTTAATTCTTTTGTATGGTTTACAAACACACTGCACAAGATATTGTTTTAAAGGATGATTTTTTAGCTATTATCTTTTTGGCAACACTGGTTTAAACAGCTAACGCACGTTTCGTGTTTTGTCTCACTATCAAACATCTTCAGTTTGGTCTATAATTTCACCTTATTGAATTTTATTATAAAAATGCGTGCTCTGTTCAGAAAGTTTATCGCGCGCTTTCATTTTATGGTCAGTTAATATAAGTATGTACTCGTATGTATGTATATAATATGTATATATTTCATAGCTGTTCACTATCAATTTTAAAAGTTATATAAAAAGATTTAAAGGCTCTCGATTAAAGTCTAGTTATGTATTTAAAAGTTCAGACAGGGCACATTAATATCCTCAAGTGCCTGTATATCGATTAACTGCTGGATATGGGCACTTTGAAAATGCCTAGGCTTCAGTTTTATGCCAGGTACACATAAAACACAAATGTGGAAAGTGGATGGGAGGGGGTAAACGCGTTTATACACAAAGCTCACACACAAGCATTTAAGAATACAAAGCATCGTAATGTTTTAGCATAGCACTTTGGTGGATGATGTTACCACACCTCCCCCCTCCCACACACACACACACGCACGTATGTAATTCCCATTAGAATTGGATGATTTGGCTAAGCATATTCTGCGTAAATATTTAAACTACAAACATATTTCGCGTCTTCCAATTTCCACAACAGGTCAATGACAAAAACAAAATGAGCAAGTCCTGACGTAGACACAGAGAGAAGGAGAGAGAGAGTGGGTATGGGAGAGCGAAAGCTCTACGAACGCATGCTCTCTGCTCAAGCTCTATAGAGATTTTCTGCGTTTGCATTGGCATTGGCGTTAATCAAGACCCCGCCAGGTCGGGTGGTTTGTACCCCTGTTTTGGGTTGGGATTGGGGTTGGGGTTGGAGATGTTGGGTGGGTGGGTGCTTTGTGGGTTTAGTTGGTTTGGCTGGGTTTGCTGGTCTGGTCTTGGTCTGGATTTTTGTGTACACGCTTGAAAATTGTTGACGCTGCACTCCCTTCCCCCTCTTTCTCACTCACTCTGGCTCCCTCTGCATCTCTCTATCTCTGTCTATCTGCTGGCCTGCTGCTTCGTTTCGTTTTTATTTTACTTAAATATTTATTGGATATCAAAATATTTTCAATCTATAAATAAACACACATTTTTCTACTCTTTCGAATATATTTCTTTCGATTTTCCTTTATATACTTTGTTGTTGTTTTATTTGTACATTGGGTTCGACATTTGGTCGCGCATTCTTTTTGGTTTTATTCGAATTTTCTCAATAGCAATTAATATGTCAAATAATCATCTTGTTCTCATTCCTCTTCACTCTATATAGATCACTTTTCGCACACAGTCACAGTCACTCTTTCTCTCTCTTTCATTCTTTCTTTATGTGTGTGTGTGTATGCATCGCTTAGTTGCTTGTCTGATTTATTTAAATACACAAATTCCTGGCACTTACTTTTCTTTACGCGCTTTTCGCACAACGCCGTATCCGAACCCGTAAACGAATCCGTCCTCGAGAGAAGAACCCGCGCAGTCACACACACACTCTCGCACCCCGTGGCACCCCCCCACGCCCGAGAAACGATTCTAATAGAACATTTCCACCCACTGCACTTGCACTTGCACCGTTATTTGTTTTTGTTTTTCTTTCTTTTCTTTCGCTCTCTCAATTAATTGCTTAATCAAAAAAAATAGAAACGTTCACGACATTTTCACGACTGCAGGCAGCAACAATACGGCGATAGCAACAACAACAACAACGATAGTATCTCACACAGCAGAAAAAACCAACAAAATATGTGTGTGTCTGCGTGCTTGCGTGTGTGTTTTGTTCTACACTTTTTTCTATGCTTTTCTTTCTTTTTTTCCCGTAAATAGTTTTCCCCGTTTTGTGCGTTGTGCTCCGTGCCGTGCGTCGTTCTGCCTGCTAGAAGCGTTGGAAAATTTCTCGTGTGCGGCATGAAAAAGCTTTGACGATGAAAGCTCTCGCACTCTCTAAGCTCAGCGAGGCAAGGGCTGCATTGCATTGAGGAAAAGTGTAGTAGCTGTTGGGGGAAAAGTGTAGTGAGAACTTTTTGAAAAGCAACCGTTACAAGGGGAGATTGGGAACTGATTTCAAATTCTTAGGATGTATGAAAATGAGAATAAATATTTTATAAAAAATCATGAATATATGGAGGAGAGTAAATAAGAAAATATATTTATGTAAACGGAAGTTTTCTTTAGGGGCTGGATAATATTATGATGCCGTTGGCAAATGTACATTGAACAAATAAAGGACTGAATAATGATATTTTATTCTATAGGGAAATAATACAGTTTGCAAGGTATTACAGGGCTTTAACCTTAAATTTAGTCCCAAGTCTGCATACCGCAGTTCCTCTTCTTTGGATATCGCCAGACGAACTGATCTGAGGCGCCAAGCATACCTTAATGCTTAATTTAATCGGTGCGACCAATTACAACAACGATAAATACGCATACAGTAAAATACTTAATCTAAGTGTCCTCTTTCGGTGACAAATTACTTAACTAACCATTTATCTATTAACTATTTATCCGTTCCACGAAATTTCGTCTTCTCTTGATGGAATTTAAATTAGAATAAAGCCAATTTAATTTTTGAATAAATAATTATAAGAATAAAAACCTTATTTTTTTCCAGCACATTTGTTTATTAGTTGAGTTTTTTGTAATGTAATAAAACGAGTTATTTCTAGTATAAAAATCGAGATAAAAATGTATGTCCCCTTTAGTCTCATGCACTTAGCTAGGACACAAACCATTCACCGCACATGCAGAATACGTTACTTGACGGGATGCTGGCGATGCTCTCTCTCTCTTTCTTTGTCCGAGTATTTCGACAGATGGAGAGAGAACTAAAGGACCAAAACTTTCAGCAGCTGCTGCTGGGCTGCATTTCGTGTTGTTTCGTCCAAGTGTGCAGTTTGCAATTTCAAAACTCCAATCAAAAATCATCAAAAAGAAAACATTAAACGCAATCAATATTAAGATAAAATGCGACAGATCTAAAATTATTTAAAATATTTGCAATATTACAAAAGAATCCATTGGAAAACAGTCTACAAAATGAACCGTCTGCTGCTGCAGTATCTGGTGACAATGATCCTGGTCTATAAAGGTAAAGGTCGATCAAACTCAAGAAATAGAAGAATTCATTAATTGAGATAACGAAAAGCGTGAAAATAAGCTAGAAAGATGCTTAAATACAGTTGGGGGCATGTTTAAAACGGTCCATTGAAGTTGACGAAAACTGAAAAATGTATATGCTGCTGTTGGTTATATAAGCAAATTTTCACTGCGCAGGTCCGCAAAATCATAGCCCCCAACATAACTGATGCGACATGTGGCACGGATGTCAAAACAGAAATGGGTCAATGCTTTTGTAGGCAGGCAGGCAGGCGAACAGCCTATGCCATTCCATCGTTTCCCCTCCTCCTCCTCTGTCTCCATCGAGCAAAACAAAGACGAAACGAGAATCAAAACAAATAGGCAACTAGTCGCTGATGGGGTTGGGTTACGCTTAGTCAGCTGTCTGAAGTCTAGACGGTGTGCAAGTGCGGCGTAATGTGGTATTACAAACTGGAAAGGGGCCACAAGAGACTTTAATTTTACAGAACTAAATAAGTAATTAATAAGTTAACAATTATTATAGAAATATCAATAATACATGTCGCGGAACGGATAAGTTAAAAATTATTTTTTTAAATAATTTGTCACCGATAGAGGGCACTTAGATTTTAGTATTTTATTGTGTGCGTTTTTATCGTTGTTGTAATTGTCACACTGATTTAACTAAGAATTAAGCTATGCTTGGCGCGTCAGATCAGTTCGTCTGGCGATATGGAAGAGTGGGGGAAGACTTGGGACTAGATTTAAGGTTAAAGTCTTGTAATGCCTTGTAAACTGTATTATTTCCCTATAGAATAAAACATCATCATTAAGCCCTTCATTTGTTCGTTCATCCAAAATGTACAATCCTCTCTTTTTATTCTTATCTCTGCCTTTCTGCTACCAACACAGTCCTCTCAGTGCCCACCACCGGCAGCACCGTCAGTACATTGGGACAGACAACAACTGAGATAGCGCAACAGGATGACGATGATGATGACTGGGATGAGGGCGACGATTCGCTGGAATCCGATGATGATGGTCGCGTCTATAAGAATCCGCGCAATTCCCCATCCACGGACTGTCCACGCGATGAGGAGCAGGCCACCTTGCTAGGTCAGAAATGTTTGCGCAAATGTTCCTCCGATGAGGATTGCAAGAGCAAGAAGAAGAAATGTCTCTGTGATGGCGTCTGTGGTAACTCTTGCATCAAGCCGGGTAAGCATTATTTCAACATTCAAGTTGCCTTTTTAATCATAATTCCCTTATGCCAGATCGCGAATGTCCCGAGTTAGCACAGCCCAGTTTGGGTTCAGTCACCGTAGCTGGTCGTCACTTTGGCGCACGCGCCTCCTATGCCTGTCCGCATGGCTATCATGTTGTGGGTCTCCAGAGCCGTCTATGCCAGGCCGATGGCAACTGGGCGGGTGCCGAGCCAGCCTGCAAGCAGAACAGTAAGTGGAAGCAATCATTTAGGCATAATAATATCATTCCTTGCAGAGGATCGCAACCAGTAGAATCAAAACTAATCCATTTATATTCCTTAGTCTATTGCCTGAAGCCGCCGCAGATTGATCACGCTCGCAACTCGGCTTTGCCAGAGCAGGAGACCTTTGACCTGGACTCAACAGTGCAATACCATTGCCACACTGGCTATGTGACCAATGGATTTCCACGCGCCAAGTGCTTGGCCATCGATAACCAGGCCAGTTGGTATGGACCGGACATACAATGCGAACGTAAGTTAACAAACTAAATCATCCTTATAGCATGAAGAATAGTATATATACCATTAAATATAAACCTTTTTACGTTTATTGTAAAATCAAATTATAGATGGAGAGATTGTACATACTTTTTCTTTCATTCCTATAGCATATACCATTACATATAAACCTGTTTACGTTTATTTTGCTTATATTTTCTTTATTTTAATTAATTCACGTCTATTCGTCTTTCGTGATCGCACTTCCTCGATCGTGCACGCTCGATTACAATATTCTTACAGATAGTTACAGTTTTAACTTATCTTTAGCTTATATTATATTTAAACTATTTATATTTCTTACTATTCTATACTCTGGCTGTGGCAATAGAGAACATGATTAGTAGTCTCTTAACTTTAAAACGTATACACAATTTTTAATTACTTCTAATTCCAGCTCGATCGTGCGGACAGCCACCGGATCCGGCTTACGGCTGGCATGCGGGCGAGTGCTATACCTACGGTTGCAAGATCACCTACAATTGTGGCACAGGTTATGAGCTGGTCGGCAAGCACGAGCGCTATTGCCAGTCAGATGGTTCCTGGACGCCCAAGGAGTTGCCCACGTGTGTGTGTAAGTATTAATTATCATTTACCAAACTTACGTCTTTATAATTTATTGATCCACCTCCCCACCAACAAAAGCGGATAGCGCAAATGTAAGCACCACCCAAGCGTCGTTGTCCTAAGCGGACAAGCCAAGACACAATTCGAACAAGTATCCCAAATGCGGAAGAGCTCACATATCTCTCACACAGTCCGAGCTCAATTTTTCAATGTTCCTCTTAACTCGAAAACAAAAACAAAACTTGTTGAAATCGTTGTGCTCGTTCAAAGATAACCTTAACCTAACCTAGCCGAAACAATAGCAATACAAAGTTACAACAAATTGTTTCAAATTAAATGCAAAAGTTGTTGTTGTTGGTCTTTAAAATGTTAATTGAATAAAACAAATAAAAGTTACCGCAAATCTTAAGAACACTCCAGTTGTTTTATTTATTTACTCTTTGGTCTTGTTGTGGTGGAGTTCGCTTTAAAAGCTTAAGATTTGTGGTAGCTTTACAGGCACTTTCAATGGCTTAAAAGACCCAAAGATTCTTCAAACATCTAAGCCCTAATCGCACCTGACATTGAAGTTCAACTATAGTCGAGGGATCTCACTCTTTCTCCTAGGAGCATTCTCTTTCATGAAACCCTTAAGCTTATTATTGTCTAGTATTTCTCAGTAGGTTCCTCTCGATACGGAGATTGGCTTAAAAGACCCTTCAAACGTTCCAAAGATTCCTCAAACATCTAAGCCCTTCTTTGCCGAATAATCGCAGTTGACATTGAAGTTTAACTATGATCAGGGGGTCGCCCTCTTTCTCTAATGAGAATCCTCTTTTATTAACCTTTCTATCTATGCACAGACTACGCCGACCAACAACTTAGTTATTTTCATACAGCCCCGCTTTCTACTTTACTCTTTAAAGTGATAACCTCAGTAGTCTGGTTTGCTTTCAAGCCTAAGATTTGTGGTAGCTTTACAGCACTTTCCTCAATTATCTAAGCCCTTCTTCGCTGAAATACCACAACTGACATTGAAGGTCAACTATGGTCGAGGGGGCCTCACTCTTTCTCCAGAGAGAAGCCTCTGTCATGAAACCCTTAACCTTATTATCGTCAAGTATTTCTCAGTAGGATCCTCTCCAACAACTTAGTTAAGTATTTTCCTACAGCCTCGCTTTCACTTCTTTACAGTGGGAACCTCAGTGGTCTGTCCCACGCCGGAGAATCCGAAAAACGGCAAAGCGACCTACACTACCCTTGCTTACAACTCTGTGGTCAGTTACGAGTGTCGCTATGGCTACACATTGGTGGGCGAGAGCTCGAGTAGGTGTGGAGCAAGCGCCAAGTGGAGTGGCACAGTGCCCAGTTGCAAGGGTAAGAAGACAATGAACTACGTACACATGATACTCTTCTCTACTCACCGATTTCGCATTTCTAATGCAGAGATCAATTGTGGTCATCCTGGTGTGCTGTACAACGGATGGATTGAGAACATTGAGGCCGGAACTGGACTGGGGGCTAGCATCATCTTTCGTTGTCAGCCGGAAATGTTAATCAATGGACTCGGGTCTAGTGTGTGTCAGATCGATGGCAGATGGCGCAATGCACTACCCGAATGCCTGGCACCGTGTGTGGTGCCCACAATATCGCAGGGATTCGTGATTCCCATCGAAATAAGCACAGATGAGAATGGCACAACGATTATCACACAGACAACGACGACAACACAGTCACCCACACAGGTCTTGGGTGGTGTGGAGAAGGTGAAGCATGGCACTGCCCTGGAGGTTAAGTGCGATGAGAACTACGAGTTTCCTGTCTCGCTACTAAGTCCACCAACCTGCAACAATGGCACATGGAGCATTATACCACGCTGTGTGCCCGCCCGTTGCAAGAGCATGCCTCGTCCACCCAAGCATGGCATGGTCATGGCCCCCAAGACGGAGCACGGCATGAAGGCCAGGTTCAAGTGCAAGGATGGCTTCAAACTGGTCAGCCCCGAAGGTAAAGATGTCACAGATCCGCATGATTATGTGCTCACCTGCTCCTTTGGCAATTGGACCGGCGAGACACCCAAATGCGATGAGGTCTTCTGCTCCTTCCCTGGCTATATACCCAATGGAAAGGTGCTGCTCGTCGGCAACATGGGACTCTACGACTATCGACCCTATGTGAAGAAAATTGTCAACAACAAACAGATTATGTATGACTGCGACAAGGGTTACGTGCTGGAGGTAAGCTAGTCCCTCCAATATCTTCCCTTTGCTTCATGCTTTCCCTTTTTTTTTCTTCCTCAGGTTGGTCCACCTGGTGCTACCTGTGTGGGTGGCAAGTGGCGGCCTTTGGATTTGCCACAGTGTCTGCTTGGACAGCATCCACGTCTGCGCTGGAATCGCCGGCGACGTCGTTCTCTGCAGCTGCGTCAACTGCGCTCTGTCTATCTACTACGCCGTCAACGAGAGCTACAGCGGCAACTGCTGGAACACCAGGAGCACAAGAAGGGTGAGTTAAGGATATGCTCTATCCCTATTCCTCTGACTGCAATTTCAACTTGTTTTCCAGCTGCAACGCAGGAGAAACGCCTGAAGCGCAGTGCCAACAGCAATGTCAAACCCTCGGACATTGACTTGGCTTACTCCAAGTATTACCAGAAGATCAAGGAGCGCTATCAGCGATATGTGCGCAAGATATTGGGCCACAATCGTCTGTTTCAGCAGCGACAACAACAACAGGATGGACGCTACAATAATCCCGAGTTGCTGATGACACACAAGTCTCACGTAGATGACGTGCCCATGGGCAATGACTATCACAATCGTGCGCCCATAGAACGTAGTTCCAACGAAGCACCAGCCACTCAACGCTTTCAAGGAGCAACAGCAGCGGAGCGCAAGCAAAATGTGAATGCCACACGAGCTTTGATTGAGCAACTCAAGTCACAGATTGTGCGTCGTCGCCGCAAGCGCAACAGCAGCATAAGCTCTGTTCCACCCTCGACCGATCCCGACTTGGACACCAGCGATGGGGTTGAAGCGAACAAAGGTGCAGGTGGTAAACGTTTGCGTGGACCCTGCGAAGATCTCGACTGGGATTCATTTGCCAACATAACCACAGTGCGTCCAGGCAAGGCACCAGGCAGGAATTCTGTGGGCATTATGCTGTTACTGGAGTGCAATGCAGGATTCAAGCTTAACATCAAGGGAGAGAATGCCACCGCACGTTGCATACGCGGCATCTGGAAGCCCGATACACCCAAGTGTCTGTCAGCGCCGTGCCTAGTGCCAGCAGTTGAGCATGGACAGTATTACAAGGTGGAACCACATACCAAGCAACTGAGCGATAAGCCCTCACTGACGCCGCTCTCCACCTACGAGGAGATACAGTCCAATGAGTTTATAACTTTAGAATGTCAGGATGGCTTTAATATACAGGTGAGTGGGCGAAAAGAAGGTATACCAGGCATACATACACGCACACATTGAAACGCTCGCTAAGAATTGCAGCCGTGCTCATCGTTCTGCTGTCGTTGTGAGACTGAGTTTATTGTTGCTGCTTCGGGGTTGCTAACAGAGAGAGCCGATCGCTCAGTCTGGGATTCCTATCTCACCATAGATAAAAGTGATAAAACTGTTAGTAAAACTATCGATGTTAAACTAATTATCGCTAAAAACGCTGTTGATAGTTTAATTTTATAATATGCCAAAATGAGTTATGAATATACCGATAATGTTGGTATTTGTTAGTCTAACTATCGATGTTAAACTAATTATCGCTAGAGAGGCTGTTGATAGTTCAATTTTAAAATATGCCATAATGAGTTAGGTATATACCAATAATGTTGGTATTTAACTAGCTTAACATTTAACTGCAATTGATAATCTGTTAACTTTCTGCCTAGAAAATGGAACCTGTTACTTACTTAATCTCTTGTCTTGTCCAAAGGGATCTGCTCAATTGCGTTGCGCTCATGGCTCCTGGTCCGTAAATGCATTTTCCGAGTGCACCTCCGTGCCGTGCACCCTGCCTAACATTCCAGGCGTTATCTATGAGGTAAGTTCAACTTTTGCAAGCTGTATGCTCCATCTGACTGCATCCGTACACTCTCTATAGGGCGGTTATCGTGCTGGTTTGACAATTGGACATGGCAGCACCGTCAGCGTTCGTTGTGAGCTCTCGACAAATGCGAATCCCATCGAGATGTCTTGCCACAAGGGCGTGCTTACACCACCTAGCATACCATGTGAGTCGGGATTGCGCAAGTCGCGGGAGGAATTGGAGCATGCCACGCCCACTACACCGCCAGCCACGCACAATAAGGTTGAGCACAACGAGTTGGACTCACACAACCATCACGACAACAACACAGATGAGCATGGAGAGGAGTACAAGATGTGTGGCTATCCAAGTCTGACCGATGGCGCTTTGGTCTACAAGTGAGTTCAATCATCCTGATGTAACCACCTTTCTCACCTTCTCACCTTTCTTTATAGAAATATCGATGGGGAAATTGATGGAATTTATGAGAGCGGCACGGAAATCTTCTTCAACTGCATTCCCAATGCCGCTGGCGATCGTATGACTTGGCGCATTATCTGTGACAACGGACAGTGGATTGGACGCTCCTACAATTGCGGTAAGAACTATCGAAAGTGAAATTTGAAAACTATCTGTACTCTACACGCACAGTTTGAGGCTGGACTATCGATACTAGTGTTATCAAAAATTACAACTGCTATAATATCACTAAGCATCGAACATATAGAGTATTCAAACAGACTCTCGATTCCGAAACACAAAATGAGTAAAATCTGCTGTACTCCATATGTTCGATGCTCAGTGATAAAAGTGTCGATGTGTTAGTAAAACTATCGATGCTAAACCAATTATCGCTAAACTGCAATTGATAATCTCTTAACTTTCTGCACAGAAAATGGAACCTGTTCCTTCAAGAATAACGAACCAAATGTGGTGAGCTTTTACAACGATCTGGAGATTAGAGAGGATACTGTAGACTTTCCGCCAGGTGCAACTATCATATCCAGGTGCGTAAGGATACTGAAATTGGCTGCAATTATAATCTTTGGCTACCTCAAACCCTTACAGATGTGTGGACATTGGCAAGTTCTCAATGACCGGCAGCCACGAACGAACCTGCATTCACTCAGAGTGGACAAACACGAAGCCCGTATGCTCGGGTCTCAATCAGGAGAATGATTATGCGAGTAGGTACCCTGTTCCCCACCTGCCCCTAATGCCCCCCTAATCATACATAATTCCCCCTACCCGATCAAACAGTGGAGAAGGCGCCGACCATTCTGTTTCGCCATCAGAACGGACCCATTGCCCAGAGTAACGATGGCAAACTGATTGTCTACCCTGGCACCACAGTACACATGGAATGCCTCTGGATGCGTCGCTTTGGCAATCCCAAGTGGAATGTCAGTCATACTTTCAAGTGGGTAGCGCTTCGAGAAAACCAATACTATGCAGAGCTGACAAGAAATGATTCATTTGATCGAGATACTCGATTAGATTAATAGAAAGAAATGCACTTGGTACAAAACTAAATGCATTAAAAGATATACAGTCTGTTAAGTAAATCTTTATATATGTCTACATTACATTAACATGTGCATTTGAGTGAAGATGTTACATGTGCATTTGACACATGTTAATGTTATGTACATATGTGTAAAGTGTTTCTTGATATATCATAAATATATACTGTATACTTCATATAGATATCGATATATATTATAACTAAATGATGTATACTTCACATACATATCTATACTTTATATAAAGGTTACTTCATTTGGATTCCCTTAATTCAATCAACACTTAATCATTCAAATGAATCGCTTCTTCTCAGCTTTGCTAGATTCAATTGTATCTCAAATTTTCAACTGATATTTGCAGAAACTATACCGAGGGCTGGGTAACTGAAGCGGACGAAGGTCGAGACTCAACGTTGGAGTATCGCCTGAGCATACTGGATGCCATGGACGATGACTCGGGCACATACTCGTGCATGACACCCGCTAGGCATGAACATGCCGTGGAGGTGGTGGTGAAGGCGATCAATTGCCCGGAGATACCGACACGGCGGGGACTGATTGTGAGTACGAACGATACGAAACTGAGCACACGCGTGCTGTTGTCCTGTTCGAATGGCAACTCGTTGTTTGGCGCATCGGAGCTGTTTTGCTTGCCCAGTGGCAATTGGAGCGCTCTGTTGCCGGTTTGCGAGAGCGTGGAGTGCGGCGATATACCGCTAATGGCAAACAATGTTAGCTCACCGCGCGTCGCAGTGCTGTCGCGTGAGGTGGGCGGCAGAGCGGCATTCTCGTGCTCCTCGGGTTACGGATTGCGCGGCCCCTCGGAGGCCATCTGTTTGCCTACGGGCGAATGGGCGACACCGTTTCCCACATGTGTCGAAGTGCAATGCGATAATCCAGGTGCACCGCAAAACGGTTACGCCCAGGGCTCGGCACCATATCGTGCCGGCGATGTGGTCCAGTTCAATTGCAACCCGGAGTACATGATGCAAGGTCAGCCAATAATTGCCTGTCAGGATAACGGACGCTGGTCAGGCGGTTTGCCAAAATGTGTGCAGGCATGTTCGTATCCCGGCACCGCCATCAGCGGTCGCATGTCCTCGGTCAAGTTCTACTATGCCATCGGTGAGAGCATCACATTCACCTGTGATGCCGGCCTTGAGCTGCGCGGCTCCAAGGTTCTCAAGTGCATGAAAAATGGCAAATGGTCCAGTGCCATACCCACTTGTGTGACTAATGATGCGCCCAACAAGCATCTCAATACCATGGGCTGAGGTGACAACAAGGAAGAACAAGGACAAGGTCGATGCAATTTTAAAAAGAAATGAGTTGAAAATCAAAGTGATACTAATACATATATATGTACTAACTAAATGCACATTCAAGACACACAGAACGAACACACGCGTATACTTATACCGTTTTTTGCGATTCAACTATAATATTTATTGTCTTATGTCATCATTTTAAATAATAATAAATGTTCAGTCAAAAATATATTAAAACAACTTGGCGCCAATAACTACGATACTATGTATCGATATGTCGATAAATGTTGATTAAACGAAAAAACAGTGTGTTAACAGCGTCATTTGAGCACAGCAAAAACGACCACGACCGAATAAATACCCTGAAAATAATCAAATTGTGAAATATCTTATACGAAAAAGTACTATAACTAACAATGTTTTTGGTATTTTAGTAATTTATACATTTATTTTGCAAATACTATTAATATGAAATGTAGTCAATTAACATTATGTTCATGGCACAAAACAAGTCCATTTATTTTAAGCATATCAAAAAATATCGAAAATATCCCAACAAACCGATTAACTAAATAAATCGACACGTAGAAACGCAAATGCTGTTGTTTGCCTTCACTTCATTGTTGTTTGTTTATAACTTAATGAGCGCTTAACCCTGCCAGTGTTAATCCCGTTGTCGCTCTCGTTCCGTTCATATTATCTAGTTCGTTCCGCAACGGAACTTCTCTCTGCTAAGAGACGCGAGTGGCGGTGCATTCATTTGTTTTTCCACGTCCGAGAGTGTGGCACGTCGTGTGGGTGGTGTGCGCGTGAAAGACGACGACGGGAACCTTTCGTTTTTCGCGTTTTGTTTTTGTATATATTTCGAACAAAACACGTCTATAATTGTGTATATAGTGTAGTTAATTTTCATTAATTAAATTATTAAAAACAAATCACAACACGCTGAACCGATGACATGAGAAGCCAAAAACCAATAAATAAAAGACAAAAAATCCATTCATTATAAAACGTGCAAAAAACGTGCGTTAGTGTGTGTCAGTGTGTATGTGCGTATGTGTGCGATTGCAAGTGTTTATGTGCGAGTGTATGTTGTACGTGCATGTGTATGAGTGTTTGTAGTGTTGTTGTTCCGCCTGCTCAGGACGAATTTACATAGCTAAACAATTAAATATAAGGTAAGTTTAATAATGCACAAAAAGAACAGCTGACGCATGCACAAATACAGACAGAGACAGAGAAAAACAGAAATAACAAAAACAACAGCAGAAATTATTTGTGACAGGCAACAGCGAATAAAAAAAAACATTACCTTGCCTGAGCCCCAGCCCCTTACACACAGGCCCCGGCCGCGACGCCGTCCCCTTTTGGCAGCAGCAGCAGCCAACGCGCTTCAAGGGCGATGAACTACAACAACAACAACAAAAATACAAAAAGCAAAGTCACAAGAGTGTGACAAAAAGCTGTGTGATTTGCTCTGAATTTGCACAGTTATTCTCAACTTGTTGTTGTTGTTGCTCATATTTGTTGCTGCACTAGATTTTCCCCGGAGATGCGAATTTGTGGGCGTCGCAATGACGTGATAACAGTCACGATACGACGATAGCACGATACCTTGTTTATATGGTGCAAAGAAAATCAGTGATAGCCAAGTTGCTGTTGTTGTTGTTATTCCTACTATTTGTTGTTGTTTTTGTTGCCGTCAATGCCACCCCACGTAACGCTTTTATTTTCTTTTTTCTTCTTTTCCCCCTTCCTGCCGTTGGTCTTACTACTCTGCTGTGCTGCTCTGTTACTGCAAGTCTCAAGCACGCAGGCCCCGACACGCGCGCAACAGTATCATCAGCGTCGACGACGACGTGCGTCGCTGTTGGCGTAGGCAGCTGAAGCATAAATGTCAGTGTGTTAGTAGGGGGGCCCGCTATGCGGTGTTGTTGCTACTGTTGTTGTTTGTCTGCTGTTTCGTCGTATCTCAATACAAATACTTGTTTGCTCTGTTTTTTGTACGCTTTAAAGTGCGTAGTAAGTAAAAAATTGGGTCAATGTTGCGATTTGACCCTATCTTAGAGTTTGTTATTGTTTTCTTAATGATTTGGCGAAATTGGCGATGGAAGTTGACGTAGCCATAGTTAAAAAGGGTCCCCAAGCTTATTTATTTAAATTGAGAGTACTCAGCCCCTTGCATATGTTAACAAGGCATTAAAATTACGTATGACGCATTTACACGTAGGAAAAGTCATTAACATCTACGAGTTGTGTGCCCCGACTCTGTCTCTCTGTCTCACTGTGTTGACTGTTGGTCGTTGTAATTATTATTATTGCCTCTGATTGATATTTGCTTGGGGCGCGGCATTTGTCAATGCAAATAGCAGGAACTAAATAAAAATTAACATTATTGTCATTGTTATCAGTTCATAAATAAACAATTAAATGATGTAATTTTTTAGTATAAGACACAGACGCCGATTACACGTTATCGATAAGAGAATGCTGCGTAGTGTGAGGGAGTAACAGTGCGATAGAAAGAGAGAAAGGCATCATCAATCACAGCCTCATATCGATAGGTGCGTGAATCACTCGACAAATGCTGCGTAGTGTGAGGGACTAACAGTGCTATAGAAAGAGAGAAAGGCATCATCAATCAAGCAGTGCACTGACTTCACATTTCTTTCTCCGTTTTGGACACAAAATCGCAAATTAGCGTTGGCGCTTGCGTTTGCGTGTCACGTCTTTTGTTCTGATTTCTCAGCGACTGTTGCTTTGTTTAGTGTTCTGTATGCGAGAGAGCGACGCAGCTGAGCAGCTGGCTTGGGGCCAATGTACTGCTGTATGTAAACATAATTGTGTTTGACATGCATTGCTGTTAATTGACTCTGTCTGTGTTTCGTTATCGATAACACAACTGCTGCAGTCGCAGCTGTTGTTGAGCCGCACTTCCTTTTTACATTTCTCTCTCTCGCTGTCTCGCCCACACACACTTGTTATATTAAATAGACAAAAGGCTTTGCCGACTCATTGTCGTCGCCATGTCTGCGTCTCTCTTTGTCTGTATTATAGCTCTACCTGCATTTAGTTCGAAATGTACACACAAACATGCATGCATACATACATACAGTTCGAATCTCAGCTGTCATGTTTTGACCTGTCTCAACATGCCCGCTTGAGCCCCTTCTTGATGCGTTTATAAGTAGCATTTAATGAACATTCTTGGAATTTTAGGACAACCCACATAGAAAAGGAACACAAACATACACAAATAGAAATATTTTATCTTCTATCTATGTACATAGTAGGTATGTATGTAAGTAGAGGCATGCCGACATGGTCACTTATCTCATCACACCCCGGCTGCAGTCGCAGTTGTAGCCGGTTAGCTTATCTATCTTTCATTGTTTTGACGAGTCCTAATTATTTGCTCTTCGCTCTGCCCCTGCACAATACATAAACAGCGCTATATAAATACGCTATATTCAAATGAATAATTCAGCTGTTTTTTTTTTTTGTCTGATTTTTTATCAGCAATTCGCAACAAGCATTTGAGGCGTAACGTATCCCAAACTCATCTCCGACTGCCGGAAACAATTGAGTACAACGGAATCCAATTTTATTTTGTAGTTGTTGTTGCTGTGCCATTTCCTTTGCTAAAAGGTCAACTTACTATTGTCACCCGATTGTAGTTGTTGCTGTTGCTTCTCAAGTTTGAACGTGTCTCTAATTACTGAAGTGAATTATATATTGATGTAAAGCCTTCGCAATGAAGGCTAGCCAGCTACAGACGAAACAGCTGTTACATTTCTCACTATTTTAAATTATTACCATGTGATTTATGGCTGGCGAACGACGTGTGCGAACAATTTTGCGCTTAAATTACTCAGCAGAAAAGGGAATACATACAAAAGCTCATAAATACGAAACTATTATCGAGTGGAATTGAAACCTATTGCTTTTATGAATTGAACGATTTTAATTCTAATCGCAGCCTTGCTTAACAGGTGCCCTTGCCGTTAAGCTAACATTTAGTCTGTTAGTTCTCTCTGTATGTACATATGTACAAAATACTATGTCAATGTGCTTACACTCTGCTGCATACAATAACAATCGAAATGATTTCTAACGAATCGTGTAATTGAGCACTGCTCTAAATGATCAATGCGATTCACTGGGCGTGAAGCCGCCGCAAAACTAGTAACAACAGCAGCAAGCAAATGCAACAATAACAACAATGTGTGTGGACCTCGTGTTCGTTTTTGACGTAGTATAGAAAAAATAAATACACGTAATTGTTGTCAATACTTTTCAATTTGAGGCGCCAATTGAATTTGAATTCGTAACATTGTTTTCAGCGAATTTTCTTTAATAAACTTACCCGGTCTGGGGCGGGAGAACGACCTTCGATTCGAAAGGGGGCAATGGACAAACAAACGAGTCATGTTATCGCCTCAATTCGAACGAAATTCATTTTACTCCAAATGACTTGTCTCTCATTCATATTGTTCGAGTAAATAAATACACACATATATGAACACACACATGAATATTACTTATATCCAATGTCCCAGACAATAAACAAAGCGAACAAATAAGAAAGTTCTCAACTATCCAATGACCTACAGATTTCATTAGTATGCGACATCAAAGTGTGAATATATCAAATTTTAATCAATTAAATCTTTGCAATATCTGTATATGTATGTTCTTGACCTTCACGTGTCATTCACACACAGTTCATATGCTATGGATAAATTGCATACACTCTTTTTGCTGTTGCACATTTGTCATATTCTATCCAATAAACCCAAGTAAATGATTTCTACATGTGATTTATACACAAAAAAAGCCCCGTCAGAAATCAGAAATCTTTTTTGTTTTCATTTAGTATCTATAGAGTGAAACCATGACGTCATCTAGGCCCCGGCGACAAACAACAAACGAGAGAACGCAGAATAACAAAAATAATACAGAAAAACAGAAAGAAATATTTCCACAATAGTGTGCGGAAAATAATGTTATGCATGATCCTTGACGTTGCCGCAATACGATCAAAACAATTGTGAATGAATCATCGCGTGATCGCATGGAAAAAGCAAATGACATGAAGATGAAGGGGGAAAGAGGGATGGAGAAGGTGTTGTCGTGCTACAAGCGACAAAATCAAATGGAAATTTTGTTAATATTTCAGTTAAAAAAGATGTGGTGCGTGTATTTGTTCAGTTTATTCAATTGCGTTGAAAAGTTGTACCCTTAGTTGCTTCGATTCCGATTAACATTGTGACGAAACATGTTTGGCCATTTAGCATATAATTACGCTAGGCGAGCCACAGCAAAGCCAAGATTAGAAACCGCAAATAACAGCTTCAGCAGCTGTGCCAGCCTCTGAACTATATATATGTATACATACATACATATATAGTATATACTATTGTGTTTATATATTGTATAATACTGTATGCATATAAACAAATGCACTGCGCAAAATAAACGATTGACATTATACAATTTTATTATCAACTGTTCGGAATTATCTTTTTCTATTTAAAGTTCTTTAGTTTCACTAGACTTCTTGTCTTTTTCGCCCAGTGTTTGCGTGCCTGCCTCAATTGAAACATAGAAAATCACTTATACATACATTATATACGTATGTATAATTACTTACATATATGTATAAATATATATGCGTAAGTGTGAGTATGTATGCGTGTTACAATCGACAATTTCCTGTTTTCTTCATCTCTTCAGCTGTGAATCACATCCCTCATCTATCGTGGCCTAGACTCTGCTCTTCTCGCTCTTTCTCTATCCCTCTCTCTTACCCCCTCGCAGCTACTTTGAAAATGAATATAAATAATGCCGTGCAGAAAATGTATTATAGCGTAATAAATGAATAGGAAAAACCCCTCTGGTGATCAGCTGATTGAAATTTGCCTTTTCACCCTCAAACAATAATACTATTTATTTTCATTCTCACTGTTCTTCTCTTTTCTTCTGTTCTTCCTTCTTTTACAGACCATGCATAAGGAAAAAGTAATAAGTACACAAAATGCAAATAAAGCAAACAAAAAAGAGCATAAATTAAATGGATCCACAAAAGAAAATAGTGATAAAACAGGTCAGTAATTTATTTGCATTATTTATTGAAAATAACAAAATATATATACGATCTATATCTATTTCCATAAACCTGACACATAACTGACAAACTATTTGCCATGTTAAGTACTTGCGGTTTGATTGATCGGCGACCAACTCAATGCACACATAACCTCAATCGTTCGATCATATGCGATGAACCATGTAAATCGATAACTTGTCATGGATGTCCCTTAGACGATATCAAATAGTTATTTATATGTTTTTCTTCGACTCAATGATGACGCATGCCCTCTTCCAGTTTCTTTGTTTACCGCAATTGGTACAGTTATGCCGCAGTACACTAAGAGAAAAGACAATTAAAGACTTTTCAATTCTTGACTAGAAACACTTGAGTTGAGTTGGTTACAATGGAGTACAAATAATTATATAGATATATTATGAAAAGAATAGTATAATACAATTAAAAAGAAATATATCAATATCGATTTAGTGCAGTGTACTTAGTTAATTAAAAGAGTTTCTGCATTTTCAAGCATAGCTGCTAATTAAAATAGTAAAAAATAATAATAAATGAGCGTATTAAAGAAAAAACAACTTGAATTCATAATAAACAAGTTTGAAAGGTTATCAACATAAATAAATAATAAATAATGTACAGAAAATACTACTTAAATTGAAATGAATTAATTTCCAACTGAGGATTAATTTGATCAAGAACCATTTAGACAGTTTCAAAGTAGATTCCATTTAAATTGTAACTCATAATTGATGTTTGCATGTGTTAGCTGCCAACATACATTTGCACAAAGTTAATATACCCTTTTTTTTGATCATTTCCAATGGTCGAAGGGTAGCGTTACCTCATTAATATCATGGAGTAGCGGTCGAGTTCGTTATCGCCGCCGATATTTATGATAAGTTAAGTAATTAAATGAATAACGAGATTAATTGAATCAGCCCTCGCTTCGACTCGATTCGTAGAGATTGCACCATATCAGGGTTAATAATTTCTGCCGCTGGACGGACGGCTGACAAACTAAATCGCAACGGCAAACAATACGAGAGGCCCCGCATACGTTACGTTAGTGTATCATATCGGAACGTTGACGTAGACACAAACTAACTATAGAGAGGTGTAGTATATACATACATAATGCCTGCATTGGTAGTTGTGACACGTTTTGTTGGCTTAGCTGTTAGCCATAAAGAGATTGCTAGAAGCGATGTCTGTGTCTGTGTGGGGGGCGCTATCAGCTGGCATTCCTAATGAAGCACTACTGTGGCCCACCGGAGGCGTCGTTCAAAGAGTCCAATTCTTTTTTGGGGTAATCACGCGAGCCAACGTAATAAGCGAACAGCTTTTTAGATTGATCGCACACACAATACGCGATAAGATACATATGTTTGTACGAGAAGTCTACCGTAGAAATACAATACAAAAGACCCACTTGAATAGAGCATTTACAAGCCCCAAAGATTATTAATATTTGTAAAACATTAACGGCGACTGAAACAGAAAGCCTCCGAGAAGTGCCGGGTTTGGATTTTTATAGAGTACAATGCATGTTTTCATAGGGTCTGAAAGCTCTCTTCATAGTCCAGATAGTACAATCGCGAATAGGAAACCATATACAATTCACTAAGCATATTACACCTGCAGGTCACCCCAGTTTTTATTTTGATTCTACAATCATGTGTGTTGCCATGAACACAATTTGCAGAACTTGCTGAAACTGATAGTTGGTATTATTATCTGTATAGTTGTGGGTTCGAAAGTTCTAAGTAATAGTAGACTGATAATAATAAACACAAATATATGGTAAGAACGTAAACAAATCCATTGAAAACAGCCTTTTTTTCGTATTCTGTTTCCATGTATTGTGAATAAATCTAAATATGATTTAAAGCTAGTGAATAATATTTGTTTTGTTTAAGTTTTTGTAGTACTTCACATTTCATGATTTATTAATAGCAAACATATTGTGCACGCGAACACAAGTTTAGGTGTAGGGCGTGAAAAATTGAAATAACTTTCGATTTTAATTTAAAAAATATATAACAAATAATTACAGATAATTCCTTTTCAAGATTTCTACTAGATAATAATGTAGAGCTCTTAATTTACCCATAATTTAATAATATAATCTATTCGCTTGTTACTTGCAGTGAGTCTGCTGAAAAAGAAGGATGACAGCAGCGAATATGATCTGGTGCCACCCGATGGAGGCTGGGGTTGGTTGATTCTCTTCGGCTCCTGCCTAACCAATATTCTCATACCTGGCACAATTAAAAGTTTCGGTGTATTGTTTGTTGAATTTGTGGAAGCCTTCAAGACAACGTCCACAAAGGCCTCCTGGATACCTTCATTATGTTACTTTCTCTACAGTTCATTGGGTAAGTAATGAGGTTGATGAGATATGAGTTTCTAATTGAAATACTTGTTATTAACAGGTCCTGTCTCGAGTATTCTCTCAGTAAAGTATTCCTATCGTACGGTCACGCTTATAGGCGCACTCTCCGCTTCATTGGGCATGATATTATCCTTTTGGGCCACATCTATTGGCTACTTGTGTCTAAGGTAAAAGAAATCATACAAAAATCATTCTACAATTTGAGTTTAAAGTGAACTTTATTAAAGGTTTATATGTAGAAGACTAAAGCAGGCTAAGTATATATATGCTTGATCAATCTTTCTATATTTATATTGCTCAAGATTAATTAACTTGCAATATATGTTGTTTTTGATTTATAAAAACAAGTTCGTAACTTGCCGAAATGAGGTTTAACTTGTATATAGAATGAAATTTAAAGTATTTCGAGTTAAGACACAATTATAGCTGGAACACGTTTGTAATTGCTCCTTCCCCTTTCTCTCGCTCTTCTTTCAGTTATGGCGTACTGGTTGGCATTGGTGCTGGTCTGTCGTTTCCACCCACTGTGTACATTGTCACCTCGTACTTTGTTAAGCTGCGTGGCTTGGCCAACGGCCTGTGCATTTCGGGCAGTGCCCTTGGTTCGATCATCTTGCCACCGGTGCTACGTTGGCTGCTGGAGGAATTTGGCTATCATGGTGCTTGCCTCATTATGGGTGGCATCACATTGAACGTGCTGGTCGGTGCACTGTTCTATGAGCCTGTGGAACAACATATGGTGCGTGTGCCACGTGCACGTCCCGCACTAGAGGATATACCCGAGGAGGAGGACATTGGCATTGTGATGAAGTTCGAGAATGTTGATGAGACTGCGGCGGCGCCAGCTGAACTGGATGAGAAACACTTGCCATACAATTCACCACCATCTCCATTGTATCTGCCCGACGATGACAAGCAACTGTTTGTGCGCAGTGCCTCGGCAGCTGTGGTGCAGAGTTATGCCAAGCCTGGCGATGAGTTTCAACCACGTGTTAGGAAGATAAGCACTCCGGTGCGTCTGCCACAGCGTAATCAGACCTTTACACCGGGTCAACTCAACTCGCAATCGTCGCTGTATGCTGTGCCCGAGGGTCGCTCCAGTTCCAACAAGCTGAGCAATCGCCACAGCTCACGTAATCGTTTATCGAAGCGTTCACCATCGACCAGCAGTTTCTTGTACATCAGTACGCCATATCACGGCAGCACATTGTCGTTCCAGCCCAAAGAATTCTCGTCACATTTATCTCTTCGCTCCGCTGGCAGTGGCACAGCTGCTGGTGGGGATGCTGGGGCTAAGGATGGCGCCGGTGCTGGTGACGATACTCAGGGGCCAAAGGAGCCCGCACAACGCACCAAGTTCTTTGATCTAGGTCTGCTCAAGGATCCCATGTATTTGGTCATACTCATCTCGAACTCAACGAATGCCATCAGCTATACGAACTTCATCATTCTGTTGCCCAGTTTCGGCTTGGACAGACAATTCAACAAGTCCCTATCTGCCTACCTATTGTCTGTCGTCTCGGCAACGGATCTGATTGGACGCATTGGTGGCTCAGCATTGTCGGACATGGGTTTCATACCGAAGACATGGTACTTTGTCGGTGGTCTAACTGTATCGGGCATCTCCTTGGCACTGCTTCCGTTTGCCTATAGCTATGGCGCCGTTTGCTTCTGGTGTGCACTCTTTGGTCTAGCCTCGGGCATTTATGTTGGCATCACTGCGGTCATTATGGCCGATATGCTGGGCACAGAACGTCTCACATCATCCTATGGCATCAGTCTATTTGTCAACGGCATACTACAGCTGGTGGGACCGCCACTCTGCAATTATTGGGTCGAGGCGGTCAACGACTACAATCCGCTCTTCCATGCTCTCGGTCTGACGCTGCTACTGGGCGCCAGTCTGTGGGCCTTTATGCCCTGCATACAGAAACGAAAAGCCAAAGAGGAGGAAAAGTTGGAGGCACAACTCGATGAGGAGGCCGCTGCCGCTGCTGTTGCTGCTGGCGATGATTACTGAGGCACTGCAAATGGCTTCAACACACACCACGTACAATTATAATTAGTTGTTTAGGCTTTAAATGCGTACAAAGAGGAGATCAGGATGATAAACGACGACAATGATGACGTATTAGACGTGAAGATGATGCGGGATGATCATGGGGATCATCATATATAGTAGAATGTGGAAACAGTGGACGTAATTAAGAACAAAGTGGAGCATGGAATTTTTTGGAAATTGTTAATTTGTTTCTTCCATCATCTTTTTTGTCTTTTAACTGTTAAGTCGTAATTATTGTATTGTATAATTATTACAATTATTGTTTACTTAAAATCAATTTATAGCTTAAGCCAATAACAAATTAAAAAAGAAAAGAAATACAAAACAAAAACAGAATGTCTAGCAGTGAAAGATTAAGAAATGAAAAATATTTTTTCTATAAATATGCTAAAGAAAACAAAACAAAAACAAAAAACTTAAAAAAAGCAGTAAAAACTGAAAAAATAAAAAAAACAATATATTTTTTATGGGAATGCCTTCATTTGGGTAGTTTTGGAGCAGTTCAACCTTTTCTGTTTGAATTTGCTAATTGAAAATGTGTTTGCAGATGATTTGTATCTGACAAGCGAATAGCTCTAATACACTATTATCATTAAGCATCGAACATGTTCGATGTTCGATTCTTAGTGCTATTATTATAGATTGAGTTGTTTATCCTGCCATATTCTCAACTACTAAACTATCATATTATTTAATCAGACATCTATTTAGGTTTTACACAGATTAAATTCATATAATTCGTTAATTTTAAGAATCAATGAGCCACAGTATTATTCAAGATTTCTTATGTTGATTAACCCTTTACAATTTTGATTTATTCAAAATACTTTCTGCCCAAATATATATATTTTAATTAAAAAATATTGTAAAGAACTTCCATTGGATAATAATCTTAACAAGAATACTTGCTTTACTCTTTATACAATCCAAAAAACTCCTGGTACCGTTTTGAATCTTTAAACTTACGCTTTATAAAAAATGTATATGTATACATTTCAAATAGAGATCACATATGAATTGAAGAGGGATACTCTATATTTTATATATTGGTGTGGTGAATAAGAGTTTTGGCAGATTATGGAATTAAATGCAATGGATGGTGTATGATACTTAAGATTTATTTTGATTAAATGTAAAAGGATTAAAAAGTTACGGAGCGGCACGAGTTGTGTGCTTGACAGTTAGCGATCGAAAGCGAAGGACTTAACGGTGATTAAAAGGATATCGATAAATTAAACAGAAAGTGAATATTTAAATAAGTCTGATTAGCAAATTGAGAGGGTTGCCAGAAATCCATATAGGCTTGGTTTGACGCATGCAAATAATTTGAGAATTTGATTGAAATCCGTGTTCCATCTCAATCTCAACTCTCTCTCGTCGGGCCATATTCTGTTCATGGATCAATTTCTCTTATTTTAACACCATTAATAAATCTCTCGTTATACATTTTAATATACGTTTATATTGTGTATTTGGTTAATGTAGTACAAATTAAAATTTATATGCATACATGCATGTCTTCGATTACGATAATGCAATTACATAGGGTATTTCCTTTTTGGCTTAATTAGTAATTTATTGCTTTGTCTGTTCTGTATGTCTGAGACATAATTTAACATCGACACTATGTGCTAAAATTGCATGAAGGGAATACCTTATATAATAACATTATGGATTCCTTCAATAAAATCGTCAAACTGTGCAGTAAAATATTATATATAAAAAGATATGTATGTTCGCTTTAGTTGCTTTTGCTTTTCGGTTTCAAAAATCCCCTGGCACGCAGAAAATGCACTATAAACGGTGTTGAGCTTAGGGTGATGGTAATTCGTAGTGGCGCGAACACTTTGTGGACTGCATAGGCGGTGACAAAGGTGCTGCCAATGGCTATCTTTTCGGCTACTACAGAGGACTCAATGCCAAGGAACGTTAAAACGGGCATCATGTTTATTCCACTGAAAGAATAGAATAGATTAGATGATTGTAATTGAAAGTTCCCTCCACTCCACTCGAATTGTTAGTGTGCGTGCGAATGAGATCAGATGGATCCAGCAATGTTATCCTACCTGGATACGAGTAAGTAGAAGCCACCTAGCGATATAAGCGAGATGCCTACATGGAATAATACAATGGTGGCCCCATATTCCTTGAAGGCGCGCTTCAGTTGCTCCTTCTTGCTCAAGTTCTTGTCTCCTTCTCCCGTTGCTTCACTGCCTGCTACAGCTGCTTGGCTCTGCTTCTCTTCAGCTTGTGTTTCAATTGTTGTTTCCTTTGGTGTGTCTTTAGGGCGAGGCTGTGCTGCTTGGGTGCTGTAGCAACGACGAAAGCCTGCGGAACGTGATGATGTGAGGGATGCACGTTGATATGGTTAGTACATAAGCGCGCATGCGCAAGACATGCAACAGGTTATTGATTTCATTCATAATAAGCCGGCAACAAGCCCCACCCCCCGCTCACCTTGACCTCCATTGACCCTGGCATTCTGATCATAGGTCACCCAATCGGCACGTGTACTCTCGCGCAGCGAACGATAATGCGAGCTGTGCATATTCTGGGATGTGAACTTATATTCCTGTGACCACTGTCCACCGGGCATATTCAGGTGCGAGAACTTGTGCATGCCACCAAAGGGAGTGGGCACATTGCTCTGCATTACGGCATTCAAGCTAACGGCGCCGAAGCAGTCATAGGATTGCACATGCAGATCCTGGACAAAGGAGGTGCCGCCACTCTGCTGGGCACTCAGCGTGTTGTCCGTTGTAATGTCTATCATTGAGATGGGGGCATGCGACATCACCATTATGTTGTCCGACATGTCGCGTGAGCGTTGTGGTGAAAAGCGTGTCGTCTCCGCGGCGTCCACATTGTTGGGTAGCGGCAATGGGGGCGTCTGTGCTGCCGGCACTGCGCAGTTCAATGTTTTGGCGCTCGTATGGAAGGGTTGAACAGCTAAATGAAAACAGTTTATAAATACAAAATATACACACACAATTTATTTATACATTTATACTATGGACACAATATGCAAATTTAGTGCGCAGTTTAGCAGACGAACATATCCGGTGGGGGGTACTGTACATACATATGTATATAGGGTATATCTGGTACAGTCTCCGAAATTACAAATGTACCAAACTACTGGGTTTTGAATTCAATATAATTAACTAAATATATATATGTGTTAACAGCATGTTTAACATTTGCTTGGTTCATTCATGCTGCGAGCCACTGTATATACTCACATTGTTTGTAAATGTACATACTACATTGTTTATATATATATTCTTATGATTGGCAGCGCGAGAGAACTGCTTATTGCGCATAAATTGAATTAAATCTACAACAGGGGTGTGCTTGTCTTTTATCAGCAACAAAAATTGAACTTGCTCTCGCAACAGAATCTCAATTAGTTTAAACTTTCTGACCTCTAAACACATTTGCAAGCCAATAGTTATTTCTTCTAACTTTTTACCTGTGTATTTCTGTATGCCGCCTGGTATGCGTGTTGCTGCCAAGCGCGATGCCAAGGTGGTATAAACAAGCATCTTGTCTTTTATTTTTTTATTATTTAATAATTTTAAAAATTTTAAAGTAGGCTGAGAAACGACAATTTCACGCCGACAAAGCAAAATAAACTAAACAGCTGTTATCACAGTTATCTGTTATGTATGGTGAAAACAGCTGATACACACGCAGGGTTGCACAAGCATAAACGATGTTATCTTATGGTGTCGCGATGTTTTTGCAAATAATTTATTTCGATACCTATGAAAAGATGAGTGGGGCAATTGGGAATTTCCTAAATAGTATCGATTATTTTGCAATAAACATCGGTATTAATTTCAACTATCGGAATATCGATACGAAACCCCCTGCGAATATTTATCGATGGGGTGACCATCGGAGGTACAACCCTGCACTGTCATTTTGGGAGTGAAAATGCGAATTTATTTACAAAATTTGCCAATACGAGAAAAAGAAGGCGACGCGTAATAAAGAGTTTAACCATATTATCATCAATCCCAAATACAAATGCATTTCTAACGCAAGTGACGAGGTGTGGAAGTGGGCGTGAGTGTCTGTGTGAGTGCCTGTGCGTGTGAAATGCTCGCGGAGAGAAAGACACAACAGAGGGAGAGCGCGGCCCTGCTTTTGTGGTCAAGATATGATTTGGCTACAGATACGATTTTTAAACAACGACCAAAACAATAAACCCCGCGATCAGGCTAATTTTAGCTGGTGTGCAACAAGAATAATAACAACAATAACAAAAACATACAAACGGGAGACAATCGCCAACAACAAAAACAACAACAAAGTTAACTGAACACACACAGCGCGCGCATCTGTGTGCGTGTCTGTGTTTAAGTTGCGTGCGCGCTCCGAGTGTGTGTACTTGTGTGTGTGTTTGTGTAGAAAGTGCGCACGTCAGGCGTTGGCTGAAGTCGTCGTCGTCGCAGTCTCACAACCATGTCCAGAATTACAGTGACCACGTTAACACACACTGGCAGTGGCGGTGGAGGCGGCGGTAGCAGCAGCAACAACAACAGCAACAACGATACACGCACTGGCACGCTGACGCATCTGATGGAGGAGCATCATCATCACCACCAGCATCAACATCTGGACTCAGGTCGTATGCCCTCGGCGGGTGCAGGTGGTGGCGGCACTACCGGATTGCTGTCAGATGGGGCAGAACGACTGCGTCGCCAAGGAAGTCGTCTGCAGACATCGCGATTCGCCTGCATGCGCTGCTGCGGCAACTTTCTCACCTACTTGGTGCGGCTGCGCAGCACGCCCGAGGAGCTGGAGCAACGCTACAAATCCAAAGAGATTGATCGATTTCTGGAAAAGGAAAAACATACGTTTCGACGGCAGGTAAGATATGATGAAGTCTGCTCTATAGACAGCAAATATCACATCCACATTCCGTTTAATTAAGTAATTAGTATTAATTTGCTTGTGGAGCCGATAAACACACACACACACACACACAGACAGCACACTACTGCGATATTCATCCGGTTGTATGGCCCGCATGGGCCGCCCAGGCAAACAAATAAAACGTCAGACGAATTTTCACTTTTTTCATTATTATTGCTTCTCTTGTTGTTGTTGTTACTGGGCTTGGCTGCGACTGTGGCTCAGCTCTGGGTTTTATTGTTGCATCATTTAAGCAATCATTACAACAACAACAACGTAGTCTTATTCACACACAAAGGCGGCATTCAATTTACAGCACATTCAGTTGTTGTTGTTGTTGTTGTTATCTCTTGTGCCTTGTATTTTCTGAGTTATTGTTGTTGCATGTGCTTTGTCGGTCAAGGTTTCAATTTCGCACGTACTTTTGATTAGCTGTTGCAGCCTGCCCGATAAGGCTTTCCATATCCCAAAAGTTCTAATAGGTAAACACAGTTCATGAACTTCTCAGGGCCTCGCGTGAATAACTCTGTTAACATTTCAGTTTTATTAGCTATACTTTTGCAATTTATTATAATACTTTGTAATATTTATTAAATTCCTTATAGCAAAGATAAGCTTATCATAAATAGCCCTTTTGATATCTAAAATATTTTACAATCCGTACTAGAACTTGCATGTTGCAATCAATATCAGCATCTATCAAGGTTTCCTCTCTAAAGGCAACTCTCAGCAATTTAATACCTCCATTTATCTTATACTATTTATCAATAACTTAATTTTCTACCATTCGATTTTATTTAACATATAAAAGTTGGGTTTTCCCAATGAATATACAAAATAAAACTGTTAACTAATCCTACTTATAATACAAGCTTATAATCAATGTATATATTTAAAATGGTTCAGTTCCATTACTACTAAACCTTACCTACAATTCATAAACTACATACATATATGCTAATCCACTATAACCTCCCCATTTCTGCTGCAGGTCAAGCTGCTTCTACTGGGCGCTGGCGAGTCGGGCAAATCGACTTTCCTCAAACAGATGCGCATTATACACGGCGTCAACTTCGATCCGGAGCTGTTGCGCGAGTACCAACATGTGATATACCAAAATGTTATAAGAGGTAAGACTATAATACCATATATATGTAAGCTTAATTGATTTCCAATTATACATGTGTCACACACAGGTATGCAGGTCCTCCTCGATGCGCGTGAAAAGTTGGACATCTCTTGGGGCAGCAATGGACGGGAACAGGATGCCAACGATGCCAAATCAATGGAATGCAATGCAATAGAGGCAGCTACATTTGTAGAAGTTGCGCCGCTGATAAAGCGACTGTGGCAAGATCGGGGTATAAGACGAGCCTACGAGCGACGACGCGAATTTCAAATTGTAAGCAGAGAAAGATAATGCAGAAAGAGATTTACAATGAAGTCAACTTAGTCATATTAACTAATTGTTATAGTTGAGATATAAAGATGTTTTTAGAGGATTTTTTAATAGTTTGTGTTTATGTTGGAAACTGAGGAGTCACTTGTTATTTTAGATAGAAGACTGAGTAGTCACTAAAACAACAATAACAACATTCATATAGTTATATAAACTTGTGCCAGATTGTATTATTATATGTTGTAATGTTCTAATAAGTTTAAACACTTTTAGAACTGTAAATGTAATATATCTGCTCTTTCGTTTGTATTAAACTGTCTTCAAACTTTAATCTTTATATAAAAGACTTGGTATATTGTATTCTAAAAAGATTAGATAGTCTTAAAGTTGTAAATAATATGCAATAAGAAGTAGCAGTAGCATAGCTTTTAATCTTAGGACGACATGCTGTCCAAGCTAGCCGAGTTATTTATTTAACTGATTACTAATCAATCTACCTTGGAGACCTTCTCTCTTGACAATCTATGACATAATTCTTCTAATAATTCTTCTATATCTTTGCTGCATTGCTTACAATTTACAGAGCGATTCGGTCAGCTATTTTCTAGATGAAATCGAGCGGCTGGCGAAACCGGATTACGTGCCCACACACAAAGATATACTGCACTGTCGCAAAGCAACCAAAGGTGTTTACGAGTTTTGTGTCAAAGTACAGGTAAGCAACTGCAACTGAAGCCATGTTTGTTAATAATTGTTGTAATAATTATTGTTGTTGTTGTTGCAGAACATTCCATTTGTGTTTGTCGATGTGGGCGGACAGCGTACGCAGCGCCAGAAGTGGACCAAATGCTTTGATACCTCAGTCACATCGATTATATTCCTGGTATCCAGTTCGGAGTTCGATCAGGTGCTGGCAGAGGACAGGTAAGAGAAAGAGAGAGAAACTCTATTAAGATATATAAATGATTAACTGATTAATAATGCTTATCTCTTGCAGGAGAACCAATCGCCTGGAGGAATCGAAGAACATATTCGATACAATTGTGAATAACAACACCTTCAAAGGCATTTCAATCATATTGTTTTTGAATAAAACCGATTTGCTCGAACAAAAAGTACGAAATCCAGAGACTGATATACGCTGGTACTATCCACAGTTCAATGGGAATCCGCACTCACTTCTCGACGTCCAGAACTTTATGCTGCAAATGTTTATGAGTGTGCGACGTAGCAGCAGCACCAGTAGGATCTATCATCACTTTACCACTGCCATAGACACGCGCAACATCAATGTGGTGTTCAATTCGGTGAAGGACACAATACTACAGCGTAATCTCAATGCGCTGATGCTGCAGTAGCTACCAAACCAATCTCGGCCATCATTATTACATTATCTGCATGTGCATCATCGTCATTGTCATCATCATAGTCCATGAATCTCGCGCCAGCTCTGGCAAAACTGTCTACCATTTATATACACAAAAAACAAACTATATAATATATAAACTATATATATATACATAATGAAAGAAATACGAAAGTGCCAGGCTGTCAGGAATGTTTTAATTGAAGTGAAGAAGAAGGAAGGGCCGACCCAAATTGTTGTTAACTTTTTAAAATGGTTTAATTATTCATAAAGCATTGTATTAAATGAAATTATTATAATATTATTATTATTTTGTAGCATTTACATGTATTATTATGTATTTTATTTATGCATAAATGTATATAATTGATCATTGTGTATGTGTGTGCCTAACAGACTTTAATAATGCTACCTAAAAAACATGAAACTAACTCGAATAATGCACCTACTCTATATACTAAATGTACGCACTCTTTTGATAACCATATATAACATATATCCGAATGCCTTTTTGCTACCATGACGTTATACAAGGATATACATATATACACCATATATATAGCCAATACATGCACATATACATATCTATTTTTATACATAATATATATATATACCTTTATTTTTGTAGAGTTGAGAGAGTCGAATATATATACGCATACATATATACATACTGTAGTTTATACACAAGAAGAAAGAGAGGGGGGCTTAATATTAAGCATGAGATTTTCTCATAGAGAAATGTCTGCGAACGACAAATGTACCAATTAAACAATTCAAAACGAAAACACCAATATTTAATAAATTAAACAAAAATTGTATTATCAAACTGTGCACTGTGTTTAAAAAGGGAGGCATTTGATTTTAATATCTAATTAGAAACAGAGTTCAAAGGTTTTCAACTGAACTTCGAGGGGTTTATAGGAAGATATGCAAGGTTTTCTCTGTACAGGGACATCTCATCAGGATAATACCTATATTTATAAATGTATATATTTTTGAATATCTATTTTCTATAACAGATAATAAAATCCCAGTAAAGGCAACCCAAACAAGCCCACAATCGGAACAAGGAGTGGAGTTTAAGGCAAACCCACTGCAAATTTCAAGGTTTCCTCTCTTGAATTACCGAAAAGAACGCGAATTTAACTTATATTCACATTTAAAATTTTATTTCTGTCTATTTAAATTACAAAGTGAGTTAATTATATAATATATTTTAGCGGCATTTCGTTTATCTCACATTGAACTACGTGTTTAATTTTTGGAATGTCATAAAATCACCTTATGAACTATTACAAGTACGCCAATGTATTATAAAATATACACAAAAAATGATTGCAGACCAATAAAAAATCATAATACTTTACTTGCTGGTATATATACTATATATGTATATGGTATATATAAATATATAAAAGGAAAAATCGTATAAAACATACAGATAATACTCTACTATATAAAAACTAACAAAAATGTGCATTGCATTATTGATATCGCATCAGTAGTAGACATCATTAAGTTAAAGCATAAATTGCGATGCTCACAATCCAGAACCAGATCTAGTTGCAGTTCCAGACCCGGATCGAAGTCTCTGTTTTAACAGTTATATTACTAAGACAATTTTGGGCGTACTAAAACTACTACATCCAAGGGAGTTTTTAACACAAATATTTAGCATCCATAGTCATTGAGTTCCGTCATTTCAAGCTGCCTTCTCTAAGGGATTGATTGCCTCCGCATTCAGCCGCCTTGACTAGTATTGTTGCCATTGTTGGAGCTGTTTAGGCCACCGCAGCAATTGCTCTGCGCTGCTTTTGCACTGAAACTACCCAAACCAATAGAGCCGCCACCATCGGATTGACGCTGTGCGGCCGCAGCTGCAGCACTGCTGCCATCCTTACTGCGTGCTTGGCCAATCAACTCGGCGGCAATCTCGTAGAATAGACGCTCCACATTCTCCGCCTCTTTGGCGGATGTTTCAAGGAAGTACATGTCATGTTGCTTGGCAAACTCTTCACCAATTTGCGTTGGAATCTCGCGATCATCTCGATCCGTCTTGTTCCCCACCAATATCTTAAGCACCTTGGAGTTGGCATATTCCTGTATCTCACGCAGCCAGTCGGGCAAGCAGTCGAACGTGGGTTGGCAGCTAATGTCATAGACCAGAATCAGCGCGTGCGCCGATCTGTAGTAACTTTGTGTGATTGAACGAAAGCGTTCCTGTCCAGCAGTATCCCAGATTTGTAGTTTTATCTTCTCGCCCTCCACCTCGACAGTCTTTATCATGAAATCCACACCGATTGTGGCACCTTGTCCCGGTGGAAAGAGGCCTTGCGTGAATCGCCGCACCAGGCAGGTCTTGCCCACACCCGCATTGCCTACGAGCACAATCTTAAATAGGAATTTGTAGTCCTCCATTTGAAGAGGAAGTCCGAGTCTGAATCCGAGTGTTAGTGTTGCCTGTGCAAATGTAAAACGTATAAGAGATATATGAGTATACATAGTTTATCCAATTTAGACACACCTTAGTTAACGACGCGTAACGCTGCTTGTAATGGGGGATGGTTTAGGTAATGTGCTTTGTCTGCAAGTTTGAGTTGGGAGTTTCACCTACAGACGCCACTTACGCCACTTTTTTTATTTGACGCAATTGTCTCTCTCACCTGTAGCTGTAGCTGTAGCAGTGGCGCTTGGCACACGCAAGCTACGTCTGTGCTCTAACGGTTGCTATTGCCTCCAAAGCAGTCTCTTGGCCGTTGATGACTCAACTATTAACACTGACAGCAGCTTAAAATTATTGTATTATTTCTGTTCGTATGAGACAGCGCCATTCAATCGCATTGCCTCCAGGGTGAAACGGACTAAAAAAACACTTAAATCGTCAACTCTTTGGACGCTAAGTGGTAAATGCAACGACGTTAATATTGCGAGGCTGAAATTTCGCTGCGTATATGTAAATATAAACAAATCGATTAATGTAGCAACGATCTGGCAACACCACTTCATTTCTATTGACACCCTGGTAACTTAAATAGATATGTCATCCCTGGGTAGTCGTCTTTACTAGAGAATATCGATAACATTGTCAATAACGATTACTTTTTATTATCAACCCCGCATCAACATAAAATAGTCGGCCACGCTGTGAAAAAATTGCCAAAACTTGTAATTGACTGTATTTGACACACCAAATAATTTAAAATCAAGTTCGTAAGTGAAGCGACTCGTGTTGCATTGTGATTACAAACAACTACCATTTTGGTTTCTTCAAACGTGGTAGACAACGAGGGCGTTTTTTCCGTCCATAAAATTCAACATGGCCGAGGACTTTGATGTGGAGGCAATGCTGGAGGCGCCGTACCAGAAAAACGTAAGTGGATTAATTGATTGCAGTTGCAATTGCTAAGTATATTGCAAAAATAAAATAAGCGATGGTTTGTACCAATATAATTATCATTATTGTTATGACAACGGTATATTATATGAATTTTATATACTCTTTTTCTCTGCATAGACATCTGCAAGCACGCCGTACGTACATATGTGTATGTGTATGTACGTACGCATGTTCATACATATGTTTTGAGACACCTCAGACATAAACACACAGACACACACACACACACATACTTGCACATGTATTCAACAACACCTAGATGTGTATGCATATGCGTGCAAGTCTGTGCGTGTCACTGTACTTGTATGTGTTGCCTTCGCCCACTGCACATAAAGGTGGGCTGTCTTTAAATCGATTTTTAACCTAAATTCTCTTGTAATGCAATCGAAAATCGACAAACTCAGGTTGCCGCATCTAATTGCGCCTGTCGACAGGTTGTGGTAGTCACACTGTGTGGGGTAACCTACTAATTTTACACAAAATCAACCACCCAAGCAATTTGTGCTTGCACGCTTTTTAGATTGTGTTAGATTTAATCTAATGAATACCGTTAGTACTGTGTGCACTGATTTATTAAAAATAATCGAAATATTGTGACTGATTATACTTTTGGGCTAAAAGATGTCAGTTGTGGATTAGTATGGTACAATTTAGAGCACAATTCAGGATAATTGAAACCGTACACATTATGTACCGTTTCCATTGATGTAGATTCAATTTAGTATCGATACGAGAGAGTTTTAAGATGTATAAAAATGGATACAACCCTTAGAGACCCTTTTTTGGTTTTTTTTTTTTTTGTTAAAGATGGAAAGCAATTGCGAGCCGTAATAAACTGAAAAACTTCATATAAAACCCCAGAGAAAACTGAATTTTGTTTTAACGAATTGAGACTGTAAAGTTGAGCAGATTATATTAAAATCCTAGCACAAATACTAAGGAAACTCAATCCACTAATCCAGTTTTTTTTTTTTGGGTGTTGACAGCGTTTCTTAATGATTAATTCGGCATTCGGAACACAAAATTAATGTTGCAATAACAACAGCAATAGCTGAGTTGGTTGTTCTCCTTTTCTGTCTATCTCTCTCCCCCTCTCTCTCTCTCTCAATCTCTCTGTAAAATCAAATGCAATGTGCAAATCAAAATCGAAAAATCAAAAAAAAAAAAAATATCACACTACCAAAAATGAAACCACAACAACAAAAAGCGAGAATAATTCTTAAGGGTGAAATGTCTTTGCAGAAATCGTATAAGCTCAATATTGTTGCTAGTGATTGTTTTGGTCATTCTAAACACAAAAAGCTGGAGACCATTTGGTAAGTTTTGAATGTACCAGAAACTGCGATACAAAAAAAAAAAATATTACATAAACAAAAAAAATATCAAACAAGAAAATAAAAACCAAAACATATCTAGGCATTTGCATTCAATATGATTTGTTTCTGTTTGAATTCTTTTATCAATTTGTTTTTAACTTAAAGTATCAATGAAACTGAACGTGCACTAAATTTCAGATAAACTCTACCTCTATTGTCTGGGGCTGCAGGCAGCACTCTACTACTCTCACTCACAGACAGACAAGAATGAAAGAAAGAAAGCAAAGTCTCACAAGTCCTCCACTCCTCCACTTCACTGCTCTTTCAGGAGTCGAGTCTGAGAATAAAAACAAAACAAAACAAAAAACAAATATGCCCAATATAACTATTTAAAAAAAAAACAATCACTGATTAAACAAACAACGATTCAAATCGAAAATTCAACCAATACCAGAAATGACAAAAACGTAAAATACTTAAATTATTTTCACTACACATTACTTTAACTTATCATCTATATTTCTATATATATATATGTATATGTGTCCAATATATAGACGAGAGAGCAACTGCGATGTGTTGTGGCCAGTGTGTCGAGTATGTGTGCGTGTGTCTTTAGTCTCGAAAGTCTCAAGAGCGCCAAAAGTCAACCAGAGCCAACTACAACCAACCCAACCAACCAAACTAGCCAGCGCTATATAATCCAAATATCGAATACGAATTTGCATATTGCATAATGGAGAGTGAACAAATATTCGACGTGATTTGATCTGTGATCTGTGCTTACCTACCTATGTCACTGTACAGAGTATAGGTACATAATATATATATATTGGTATATAGTGGCGATAAGCGCTCCTCCTATATACAAGATATTTGTGTTTTTGTTATATATATTCTATTATTATTATTCTATATATACTACTGCTCTATTGCTATAAATTGGCAATGATCTGTAAGCTGATCATTGTTGACTTAAGCATTTCTATTTTATATACTTGCAGATACCAAAAAATTTAACTAATTTACTTTGATTTGCTTTCTCTTATTCAAAAAAACTGAAACTGAAAACTAAAATACGAAACGTATAATAATTGTTAAATGATTACAACAATACAACAACAACGACAACAAACAACAAATGTAACGTGGTGGATCAACGCAATCGAACCGAACGTTATGTGATTGTGTGTGTCTCTCTCTCTGTGTGTCCCTCTGTCACAAAACATGAACATGAAATGAACCAAAAATATCCAATTCTATGTACATTTGCTTGCTTGCGATCATCAACCACCTGAACCACCCACGATCACTACCAACCCCCACTTATTGTCCCACCCAAAACACACAACCTTGTTGTCTGTGTAGAACGTGAGCGCTGTGGGACGAGGACGAGAGCGCAGCGTCGGAAGTGACAGCGCTGGACACGAGGATCGCGATGATGAGGATGAACGTTATGGGGAGAATGGAAATCGATCATCGAACGGAAACAACAAAAAGCGCAGCCATCGCTCGCGGTAAATTTCAATCAATTAGAATCGAAAATCATTCAGTTTCTTTCTACATTTACTAATCTATTTATGTTAAACTCTTTGTAGAAGTCGCAGTGGATCGCGTGATGGCAAACACAGACGCTCCAAGGATCGGGAACGTGAAAAAGATCGTGGCAACGATCGCAGCAGCCATCGTGATAAGGATGGTAGAAGCGATAAAAACAAAGACAGAGATCGTGAACAGCGTGATCAACGTTATCGCGATAGCAACAAACGCAGCAGTCGCTCACGCGATGACAGGCCCACAGGAGATGATAGGCGTGGCGGCGGCGGTGGAGGAGGCAGTGATCGTAATCGTAATGATCGAAGCGATCGTCGTTCGCGGGAACGTCGTGGCAGCAGCAAGACAATGCAACGCGATGTTGAACGCAAACGTAGTCGTTCACGGGAAAGACGACGACGTAGTCGCTCGCGGGAGCAGCGCAAACGGATGAGCCCCATACGTGAGCGTCGACGAAGTCATTCGCGCTCCAGAGATGCAAAGTAAGTGTAGCCTGGAGGTTAAGGGGTTAAGACATCAAGAGCACGTACCTTTTGGAGAATCTTGGCTGTCGACTAGTGGCGCCTTTCATTCCTTCAGCATTTCATCGATTCTCATTCACTTTGACTTAGATTGACTAGGCAAACATACTGTAGTTTAATATCAAGCATTCAATTTTCTCACAGAGAAAGGTCTGCGAATAACAAATGGGGGTTAAGACAGTAAGAGCACATAACTTTTAGAGAATGATGGCTGTCGAATAGTAGCGCCCATCCATTGGTTTAATTTTCCCTTAGTATTTCATTGATTTTATCATTCACTTAGACTTGGCAAGCATTCTTGGAGTTGACAATGTAATACAATATTGTCCAGTACAGAAAATATAGATTCTTAGCAAAAAACTGAACTGCAAACAAACTCTTGGGGTCCATTGATGCTATTGATAGTTCCATCGATATTTATCATTCTCTAAGACTTAACATTGACTGGGCAAGCACATTCTCGAAGCTGACGAGATAAACTCAACCAGTCCAGGCAAAATTATGTATTATATTTCCTATATAAACTGCACTGGAAAAGAAGCTCTAAGCTCAAACTGGGGTATACTTAATTTATGACCTGACAGTCCTCCTCTAATAATATTTGATTAATGAAGTTTACACAGTTACTCATCTTTCTTTTCTTTCTCTTTGCAGTAGCAGTCGCCGTCGTACCAGCTACTCACCACGCCCCTATGGTGGACGTGGACGCGGTGGTGGCGCTAGATCTCCACCAAATGGCACTGGAGATCGCACACCGCCGACCGAGCTGAGTCCCGAAGAGCGCGATGCACGTACAGTGTTCTGCATACAATTATCGCAGCGTGTGCGTGCACGTGATCTAGAAGAATTCTTCTCCAGCGTGGGAAAAGTGCGGGATGTGCGTCTCATCACGTGCAACAAGACAAAACGCTTTAAGGGCATTGCATATATTGAATTCGAGGATCCTGAATCAGTGGCGCTGGCATTGGGTTTGTCTGGCCAGAGACTGCTTGGTGTACCCATTATGGTGCAGCATACACAGGCCGAGAAGAATCGTCTACAGAGTGCACCGCCTCCGTTCCAGCCCAAGGCGCACACAGGTCCCATGCGACTCTATGTTGGATCATTGCACTTCAACATCACCGAGGACATGTTGCGTGGCATTTTCGAACCCTTTGGCAAAATTGATGTTATACAGCTTATTATGGACACGGAAACGGGGCGATCAAAGGGCTATGGGTTTATAACGGTAAGCTTTAATGCGATTACTAATGAGATTTATGTTTAATGAACCCATTACCACCATTGTAGTATCACAATGCAGATGATGCTAAAAAGGCTTTGGAACAATTGAATGGGTTCGAACTTGCCGGACGCCCCATGAAGGTGGGCAATGTGACGGAGCGTCTGGATATGAACACTAGTTCGTTGGACACCGATGAAATGGATCGCAGTGGCATTGATCTTGGCGCCACGGGGCGATTACAGCTCATGTTTAAATTAGCCGAAGGCGCTGGCCTCGCTGTTCCACAGGCTGCTGCCAATGCGCTGCTTGCTACGGCACCACAGCCGGCTCCAGTGCAGCAACAACAGCAGGCGCCATCGATTGCCACACAATGTTTTATATTGTCGAACATGTTTGATCCGCGCACCGAGACAAATCCCACGTGGGACACTGACATCCGTGACGATGTGCTGGAGGAGTGTGCCAAACACGGCGGAGTGTTGCACATTCATGTCGATACCATTTCACCCACGGGCACTGTCTATGTCAAATGTCCGAGCACCACCACTGCAGTGCTGGCTGTGAATGCTCTGCACGGACGCTGGTTTGCCGGACGCGTCATTACGGCGGCATATGTGCCGTTGATCAATTATCACTCCATGTTTCCGGATACAATCAGTGCAGTTGACTTGATTCCGTCGACACGGAAGAATACTGATGATTAATGGATGATGCTCAAGAAGAAGATGAGAAGGAAAAGAGGAACAACAACTACACAATATATCGTTATTTTATTCGTTATTACAAGAAGTTTGTCATAATTTTTGAATTTTTTTAAAGACTTTCCAACGTTGTGTATTGATTTGAGAGCTGAAAGAAATAAGAAAATGAGACACTTAAGAATACAATTATATTTAAAAATATATATCTTATCAATATGCATCATATAATTAGGCATTCCTAACACCCAAAAACAAAAAAAATCAATTTGGATTTTAATTCTTTACTCTGTATGTGAAAGCCTATTTACTCTTAAATTAAAATTTTCCATTCAAACATAATTTGGAGAAACCGCTGCATACTTACAAAACAAAAGAACTATGTCAACAATGAACATTTTGTAGACAGCAACAAAAACCTAAATCAAAAATAAAAATCTGATTCAACTTAACGTGTTTTAATACAACTTTTTAATATATTTTAATTTTTGTTAATTTGGCGAAAAAGTATTTATCGACGGTTATATCGAAAATGATACGATCATATCGATGTTTTATAAATGCAGTATTTAGCAACAGTTATCGATATATCGTCATAAATACCATTAAGTTACAATCGGTTATTTTTCCATCGCTAGTGTGTGCATGAAATTGGCTGTGCAGCTGTGAAAACGAAGTTTTAGATCATTGAAACAAATTTTTATTTAGTTTAAATCAGATGTGACTTCACGCACACACACAAACACGGCGTAATTAAATTCGACAACACAATTTAAATCGTTTTAAACAATTGACGCGCGCTTATGTCGAGATATAAAAAAGGCATGTGGTTTTCGATTAAATTTTGAGCGTGTGTGTGAAAGCAGCCACAACACAACGAAAAAAATGGCAAACACATGCACAACTATAACAAATGTAGGTACCATCACCATCATCAGCAAAAACAACAAAGTATAGAAAATGAAAATTCAATAATCAAATGCGACTAAGGTTAAATGTTTTGAAAAGAAGCATTATGAAATATGAGTAACATTCACATTCGTACTGAAAGAATGGGTACGACGCGAGTGTGTTGTGAGTGAGTGTTAAGTAAATGATGACATTGTTTTATAATCACACGCATAGGCGCGCTCCTAGCACAAATACAAGTCAATACAATACATATGTATCTATATATGTATGTGTTTCTGCGCCTACGCATCCCATTTTTGACCTCTCCAACGAAGTGGAACAACAGCAGCATCCCCTCCCTCTCCCTCCCACCCATTGTACCTTTCCCGGCCAGCTGATTCATCAAATGCAATTGGCAATGCATGCGGAACACTTAAAATAAATGAGTCCCAAAAGAAAATTACAACAGTGTCGTCTAATGACCCTGCTCCACTGCCGCCGCGGACAGGCACGACTTATATAAGCAAAATGTTTGTAGTGTCTGTGTGTGTATTTGTGTTGAGTGCGTGAGTGCCAAAAATTGAGTACGACGTGAAAATAGCCAGAACAGAAAAAATGCCAAAACACTTTGAGCACTAAATTCTGACGCCAACAAATGAAACTTTAACAAATTTGTGTGTCTCGCTTTTTTTGTTCTTGGCAAGCGACACCCTATGCCTTCCCCCCGCCTGCCTGTCATACATGCCGTTCGTCTTTGGGGGCTTCCAAATTTATTTTCGAGCATTATGCCATCCATTCATTCAGTACCATTCGCAGCAGGGGCCCTGACGACGCGCGCTTAACAGAGTCAACACTGTGGACAAAATAGTGCAAAAACGTAATCAGGCAAAAATAAAAAAAAAATTACTAAACGAAATATGTTTGCGTCGCACACAATTAAAACGCGTGTGTGTGTGAATGCGAGTACAAAACTACTACAACAACAACAGTTTTCCATTTCTATCACTGTCGCCGCCGGCATCCAAGTTTTTTGCTGTTGCTGTTATTGTTATTTCCGTCCCACCGTCGTCTATATGTATGCAAATTTTCTCTCTTTTTCTCTTTGTCTTTCTCTTCGTTACGCAATGCAAGCGCTGCTAACTGCATCAACCGATAACGCGCAAAACCAATCGCCAATCGTGTGTCTGTTATCGCTAAAACCTTTGTGCCGCCTAATCAAATAGCGACGGCGGTCAGGGAATACCTCAGCCTGGCTGTTCTTGTTAGTGCCGGTAAGAGGGGTGGCAGTTAACGGCGTCACATGCTTTCATTTTGTGCGGCCTTTGTGCGTCAGCGCGTCCGGCTTTGCAGGCAGCGCTTCTGCAACGAAACTTCAATTTCCCGCTAGGTTTGTTTACAATTTAATTACATATTGCCGTGTTCTCTCTTTTTCCTCTTTGCTGCCTTTATCGCGCTTATATGAGCTGCACATTGCTGCCTGATTGCTGCGATACGCTGTCTGTGTATACGCCGCCTTCGGCACGTAGTCTATCTGTCTCTGATTTTTAGCCATCTCTTTGACTGTGGCCTTCCCAAAATTGCTCTTAATAAACACAAAAATGAATGGTACATTGCTTTCCAATTAAGCGCGGAGTTGTGCTCTCTTTGTACATGACTCAGCAAAGCTCTGTTCGTACGCAGACTCCACTTAGTCAAACGTTCAGTAGGTTGAGTAAAATCAGTTAACGCTTGCGCGACGCGCTGCACGCAACGCATTTGGAAAATGGTAAATTCGCGACTTATCGGGTACAGTGAGAACAGAAATGAATTATCGATTAACCACTGATGCGCATATGATGCACGTGAGAACAACAAGTTGTCCTCAAACTGTTATTGAGCATAATTGTACATGCATCGGAACTCCGCAATCGATGTTAGACTTGTGTGCTTAAGTGTAACGAGATTTCGTTTTTTTTTTGTTTTATCGCCAGACGACTAATTAGTATGTCAAAACTGCGATTTATCAAATTCGCAGATAGTATTTTAAATACATTGCTATTAAAGTGCGTGAAAGTGTTGTCAACCAAAAAAAAAGAAGAAAAGACTACCCAGTATTCTTTTTCATTATGATTAAACTCTTTTTTGTAATGTCGCACAGATAAGAAGCGACGCTCTCATTTACAGTGAAAGCTCTTTAACTGGAACTTGATTCGTTAGCAAGCACATGGGGTATTCCCCTACATAATATGCTCTTTTTTTGCAATAATTTGGGTATGCAAATTTTATCGGTTCATTTTGCTTATTAGTTCCAGTTCCAACACGTATTTTATTTCAGGTTTATGCTTGTTTTGTGGTGTAAATTTATCAAAAACAATTTTCAAGCTCAATATACGTGCGATTACTTGTTTATCGAGATCTTGCTTAGAATAAGGTTTATCGACCCAGTAGTCAGTATCACTGTAGAGAGCGTTGTCGAGGTGGGAATCTATTTAGTGATAAATTAAGCTAAAATCCTTTGACGTCGCCAATATTTATAGTATTAATAATCATCGCTCTGACGCTGACTTGACTTATCGAGTGCCAGATAAGCGAGCGCGAACCAACAAATGAACGAACAGTGTCGTGGAAAGGTGGAAAAATATCGCTAACAAGGGGCTTGGGTTGTCGTCGGGGCGCGTATTATTAGTTTCATGTGAGTGGCAGCCAATTAACAAGCCCGTTTACATTCTAATTTTGCAGCTGAAACTGAACTAACTAGACTTTTGGCCCGATCCACCGGCCAAAGGTGGATGATAACTAAATTGCGTAACTACACAAGATAAACTATATAAACAAGCGATATATACAGAAGCTACATACACATGCTATCCGCAAGTCTGGGGGCCAATGGCGGCGGCCCGCTTAGTCCCTCGGCTCAGGCGACGCTCAGCAAACATTTGCCCAAGTTGCACGCCAAGCGACTCATGCAACATGCGGCAGCAACGGGGGCGACGTCGATGACGACGACAACGTCGAAGAGACCGCAGACCTGCGATGCAAGTTGCTTAACTGGTAAGTTGCTAATATTGTTGTTGCTGCTACTGCTGCTTAACAGCTGTGCAAGCATTTGTTGCTAACTTATTTGCCAATCAATTTGCTAATTACGCTTCTATTTGCACCTTTCAGATTTGTGTAGCAGCGAAAATCTGCCCGAGGTGGAGATATTTTCATTGCTGGAGGAACAAATACCCAAGTATAAAATACGAAATGATTTTCTCACCGATTTTGCGGGCTATGCAAACGAGGATTGGTTTGTGCCGGCGCCAGCGCTGCCTATACCAGTCGAGGGTCTTGGATTGACCAAGGAGCAGACTAGAGAGTGCCTCAACTATTTTCGTAAGTCTCTCTTTGCTTACTATATTGTGTAAAATGAACTAAGTCACTAGACTTAATATAGTAGCAGCTTCTAATCAATGTAAAGGTTTTAATAGTAGTTTGGATAAGGGAAAACATAATTAAAAGATGTTTATAAACTATATTGTATAAGGTTGGACTTAATAGAGCGCCAGCATAAACTGCGTGCGTTGAATGTTCCCTGTAAAGAACTAGAAAAAAGAGTTCTAAAAGTAGTTTCAGTGGCGGTTTTAACTTCCCAGTAAAACCGCCACTGAATAGTATTTTTCTTAATTTGTAATTCCTTTCGATATCTATTAATCGAGCATCCACCATACCACAAGCATTCTGAATGCACTCCATAAAAGTATTTGATTACTCACTTCCCCCACACTCCCAATTGCCTAATTCTAATCTCTGTGTGTGTTTATGCAATATATGGCGTAGTCAGAGCAATCTATAAAGAAGTTTCCGTGCTATACATATTATAGTATATCATGTTTGCAAAGCCCTTCTGTAAATTAATTTGTTCTTGAAACTTAAAACAATAGCAAAAGTTTGTATTACACAACACTTTTGTTTATGTATACTACTATTATTAAATAAGTGTACTATATAGCGCTCTCAATGAGCAATTGTGTCATCCACACAACAACGACAACAACTAATTGAAACAAGTTCTTCGGCATCAGTTTGTTGTCTTTTAAATACATTGCGGTCTGTGCGTACGTACTCAGATTCGCATAATATATATGGTATGTATATATAACATACTATATATATTTCTTGGTTTTTTGCAGTTTTTATTCATTTTTAAATATCCGAAAAAAGTTGTTTATCTTTTCCGCTTGAAACAAAACGCAATTTTCTTTTATCTGCGCAACCAAGAGGGGCAGATAAAAATAAATTGTATATGCATTGAACATATTTCGCGTGCAAATATTGTTTCATTTTTTTTTTCTTGGGACAAAGTATTATTTATGATTGGCGGATTCTTCAAAGAATTCTGTTTATATTCCCATAGAAGTACTTTGAGTTGTCATGTTGTATAAATATTGACAATTTTAGAAGATGAGATTTTAGAATTCTAAATTAAATTATATAACTTTGGGGAAGTGTGGCTTTTTATAGACCTTTTCAGCTTACATAATTGAGAAGAAGTATTGTTTTGCCAAACAATATTCGTATAATATTGTATTTACTCGATTATTACCAAAAGAATAAGTCCCCTTCGAACTATGCTATTTCAACTGTTTTTCCAGCATAATTTAAGAAAATTGCTAAATATCTATATATATACTATACAAAATAAATAATTAATTATTATTCAAAAAGCGCGCCAACTAATAGAATAGTCCAACACTTGTTGCTTGTGAATAGTGTTAGTAAATTCTATAAGAGAACAGCTGCTGTTACTGTCATTCACAGAAACATAATTGAGCCTTGGTTTATAAAACATATCAACAGGAATAGTATTTATTTGTGCATATTTGTTTATTTTAAAAATTCGATATTTTCCTGTTTTCTTAACTATTCAAGTGTTATTAATAGCAATAAACAAACCAACAAGTGGCAACTCTCGTGTGCGTGGTCACACTGACTCTGTGCCATTCGCACAAAACAGTCGACATTTTTTGCCATTCCCACCCTATCTGAACAGCTGTTTTAGTGCTTTCGTGCGCCAACAGCGCCGGCGGTTTGTTGGAATTGTCATATTGTCATTCCGCGTGCCTCGTCGGTGTATGCTGTGCAATTCAAAAGTCTGTGCCAAGGCAGGCGGCGCGCGCCGTAAATAAGTAAAAAGTGCCAAAAAGAAATAAAGAAAAAAATTTTGTTGTACGTAATTTTGTAATTTATAGATATACACACGTTGGCCGACATTGAACCAAAAACGGAAAGTGTTTCAGCGCGCAATGTGGCAGTGAAATTAGGTGTGTGCGTGCGCCAAAAACAACAGCAATAAATAATAATTGCCGAAAATAAGAAGCATGTGAAGTGTGTGTGTGTGCGTCTGTGTGCTTGCGAAACGCGAAAAGCTCAAGCAATCGAACATTATGATTGATACACTCACTACTTATACGCGAATATGAATAATATAAAAGAAAAGCACCAAACAACGAAAACATTTGGAAATTCTCCAAGTGCAGACGACGCCGATCCGCCTGCCGTCATACAACTGAATTTATTTTTAGGACAACTAAACGCACACAGCAACAAAACACACACACAGAGAACAACAACCAAACTTCTGCGCTTTTTTGTGAATTATTAAGAAGAGATATGTTGGCAGTTTGTAAACATTTAATGAACGGGGTCGACTTTGCACGCTTCCCTCTCACTCTCTCCTCCTTGTTTTTGATAGTGTTGTGTAGGAGTGTTGTATATCATGTGTGTGTGTGTGCGTGCGTAGGGCATGGTGCACAATGGGGTAGGGCAATCGTTTGTCAGCTTAATTTGTTCTTTCTTTTTCTTGTTATTAGACGCCCTTGTTGCTTCTCTTCTGTTCTCTCCATCGCTGCACGCTTTACATAATCGTTTTTCCATGTGCCGCTACTTATTCTATTTGTCTTTTCTTATTCGTCGCGCTGTCTGCTGATAAGAATGAATGAAATTTTATAAAGCACGCGTCGACGTCGTTGTAGACATCTATCGATATTTCTGTCTGTCCGTTTGTGTCCATCCGGCTCTCGTGTGTCCATTCGTCGTTCGTTGTTTCTCACAGCTGTTTATTTGAGTTGTTTGTGGTTGTGTGTTTGTGTATGTCTGCTGTGAGGTGTGTGTAGCTTTTGTAAATTTACTATTTACCGTTGCGCACTCGAAACTAGTGATGAACGATATGGAGAATTTAGCGCTGCAGCTGTTACTTTCACATATTAGTGAATGTGGGAATATCGTGACTGCGACATGATCACGACTCTTATGAAAGCAGAGGGAGTAAGAGAGAAAGATAAAGAGAGAGTCCTATTGGGAGCCTGTCACAACCTTTCACTATGTTCGTTACGGCTTGTTGAATTAAATATGTTTAACTAGAGAAATTTTGGAAAATTTATAAGAAATGCAATGGATGATGTTAGAACGTCAAAATAACAGCTACTAAAAGAGCTAGAGACTCTAAAGCTTATTTCAAATTTTGGATGTCACGCCCACCGCCTCTGCAAATCAATATTTAATTTTTTCAAGTCAATTTGTACACGCCGTATAAGACATAAGATTTTCTTTAAATTTCAATCCGATCAAACAATAAATATAGTATAGAAGTTATTAAAGAAAGTATAAGAATAACATCAAGTTTTTGTGCCATCTGTCGAGAAAGAATTGTATGTGTATGTGTACATAGGTCGAAGGAGTATCTTACTGCCTCCCAACTGTTGCTCTCGTTAACTAATGAAACTAACCTAAAATCAATTATTTCACATAAGATTTGCACTATCGAGGGTATAGCTAATTTATAACTTAAATTTACTAGCTATTAATATGTAAATTTGCTACATTTAAATTCGAAAGTGTGATAACAGTGACTCAGTGACTACATTTTATAGCTAATTTCATTTCGCATCTCTGTTAGAAATGCCGCTTATCCAGTTTATGTTCTTCAATTCCCCGCCGGGTCTGTTCTCGCATATCTCTTCGCTAGTCGAACGGCTTTGTTGATTAACCATTATCAACAATTGCTGTGCTGCGCTCTCTTCCGTCTATCGCATCAATCAGGCGCTCCCGTGTCACCTGTGTGTGTGTGTTCGTGTGCGTGCGAGTTTATCTTTAGGCTAAAAAAAAACGCGTTCCGTTGTTGGGGTTACTCATCAAGAAAATAAACCGCAATATAATCATAGTAGTAGTAGTTGTTGTTGTAATAGTTGTTGCAAGCTATTAGGCGCATTAAATTGCCGATCATTTCCTCTCTCCTCTCAAAACCCACATACAGTGTTATAGGTAGTTTGTTATATTTATTGGTGTTAAGCTGCCACCGGGCGATGGTGGACAAGCAAATGCATGCACAAAATGGCAAATATTTGTGTCAGCTGTATATGAATGTATGTGTGCCGTGTATAAACGGATTTCGTTCATGTCTTTAAACGCGACAATTTGTGGTGAGGTGGACTGAGGTGACATACATTAATTACGTCATTTCACAACACTACACCTACCGCGGAACGTTTGTTTTGTGTGAATGTGTGTGTATTTGTAGCTTTTTCTGCTCTCTTCTCTACCTCTCTTTCGCGCTGTGTCACTGGCCTGGTCTATTTGAGTAGGACATTCACATTATGCGAACACACACAATTAGTGCAAGTGAATTTCTGCAAATGCAGTGCAAACTGTTATTGCTCTGTAAATGGTCTGTTATTGAGCTAAAAATGGCGTGTTATCTCCTGCACGGAACTTGCATGTTTCAACTTGCATTGTTGTTTTCATCTCAAGTCTTGACCATAAGAAGAAGAGGCAGCAGCCCCTGCAGCAGTATAAACAAAGTTTTTTGGCCAATAATTAATTACCAACATAGTTTAGTTTTTGGTTTTTTTTTGTGAAAGTTGATGTGAACCAAAAACATCAAAACTACAAAGTTTGTCTTATTTAGCTTTGGTTTTTTTAGCGTTTTCATTTCATTTTCGCGTGTGCGCACGATTGATTGGCATTTCTTTTTCTTTGTGTTTTGCTTTTCCCTTCATAAAAATGTGTTATTGTTGTTATTTATTGTAGATATTTTTACATAATTAAGTCGCCTCGACGAATAATTTTGTCGTCAATCAGCCAATTAGCCAATCAACCTGTTTGATTCTTAAGACTCTTCTTCGATACTCTTTTGTGTCATATGCCTTCATTGTTAATGCGATAACGTAATTCACAACGCGAAATGTTTGCTGTCCTTCTTTATCTCACGCAGTCTGTCTCACTTCAAGGTTTAGCTTTAAAAGGTCTGACTCATAAATTCATAAGTACGACGGTATGAATTTAATATTATATGAAAGCTCTACCTACTCTACGCTATATGCATGTCGATGAACCGCTGAGCGATTGCAGGTTTTTCTCCAAAGCTGGATTACTACACCTTCTAATACCCTGTACTAGTATCACTTCCTGTAGTTGAAGGTTTATAAAACAAAACACCTAATTTTACAGTTATTAATGTATACAGTTTGCTGCGACATTCCTACCTGCAGCTTCAAAGATATGCATACACACCGGAAACCTTGATTATTTGTTGTTTTGGTTTTTGCAATTTGACTTAACATTAATCAAACAGATTTTCGTTGAATCATGCAGACCACAATAGGGTATTTTAGTTTTGTTATGCGGTTTGTCATAAAAAAAGAAGAGTGTGCAACTAAATAGCATTATTTAAAAGTTATTCAGAAATTATTTCAGTTTGAAGTTCACAAAGAGAGAAGAGTGTGAAATTAAAATAAATATTTAAAAGTTATACAGAAATTATTTCAGTTTTAAGTTCACAAACGATTACGTGCATGATATAAAGGCGCAATGTGTATTGTGTAAAATGCTCATTAGTTCCTGCTTAACTTTTATAGGGTATCAAATATTTAACTGCATTGATTTTTGCTCAAATCTTGGCATTTTATGCTGGTCATCTCTCATATTTCTGTTTATTTGGCACAAGTTAGCGGTACTTTTGTGTATTTCTAGTTCAGCTCAATTTTCTTTCACTCTGTCTGAAGATCATTAAATATGATCTGATAGTTATTGAGAGCGCAGCAGCAACAATCAACAAACGGGGCGGTCAGCAGCCTTTCAACGTTTAATGTTGCATCATTTCCCTTCCCCCCTTCCCATAAGAGATGCGGACATTCCTCATCATAACAGAACCCAGCCCACATTTACCCCTGCATTCTTATTATCTTCTCTCTCTCTCTCTCTCTGCTTCACTGTGCACTGTATTCTGTTCTAAGACTTCTGCCTACACAAGAAGAAAAACCCACAGACTCTACGTGATCGGCAACATGTGGCCAAAGATTGTAGCTGGCTTGGAATGGAAAGGCGCATCTCTGTGACTTGAGACTGACTAATTTGTAAACTTGTTTTACGCTCGACATTTTCTTAATCGCCATCGCACCAGAGACTTTTCCAAGGGCCTCGCCTAAGTCAGTCTGTGGGTCCACTCTTGTCTGTGAAGTTGAATTTTATTATGATGAACTTTTTTGGCTAAGACACTTTTGAAATATTTCTCATTTTCACTGGCATTGTATGCAAATCGGACGTCGTTGTTTCTGTTTCTGTTTGTGTTATGTATATGCAATTTTTGCAATTATAACCATTGTCTAAAAAAACACACACAAGTAGATTTATTTTGGCTGTCTTCTTTTTACAAAAAATCAAGTGTTGAAAGTGTTAGGAGATTAACTCAAAAATAGACGCCATCGATAAGTGCAGCTATAAAATAACAGCGCAAAGATAATGAGACTATCATAAAAAACGGCAAAAAAAATCGCCAAGTGCGCTGTTTAGTATTGCAGCGGTTGCAGGACAATGAAAACGTGCATTATTCAACACTGTGAACGGGAACTCTGTCGCTGTTAAGCAATAACATTGCTGTGTGTGTTGTGTGAACAGGATCTGACTCTGTTAAGTTTGCAGTAACATTGCAGAGTGCTGTGCGCGTTGCGTTTGTCAACACTGGTTCAAGGCTTTTTGACACTCTTATTTATTATTTTCTTTGGTGCATTGGCAGACAAATTGAAAATAAATAAATTGAAAATAAAAAACAAAATGAGTTCTGCTTAAAAAAAAACAATGCCCAGCGCGCTAACTCGAAAAACAACAATAAGAAAATGCCACTACTCAGTAATTTAATGTTAAAACCAACACATCAACAAACGTCCGAGCAAGAACATCAACATGCCAAAACAACAGCAGCAACAACACCAACAAAAATGCTGCCCATCATCAAGGAAACATTGTCGGAATCGGAGGAAGATGGCGATGATTATAGCCTGGACTTCGCCTCAGAGTTGGCAGACAATGCGGATCAACTGAATAGCACCACATTGCCTCGTCTGAGTCTTAATAACAGCAGCAGTTGCTGCTTGTCTGAGTCTGAGTGCATGACTATGATCAGTAACAGACCGTCCAATGCCAGTAAACACTTTGAGAACACTTACAAATTACTTGGCAAGCAATTGGAGCATAGATGCCAGCGCACTGCAGATCGACTGCAACAGCTGGACACACAACTAAGCAGTCTGGACAGTCTGTGCAGCAGCTCTTGTGCCTCCATGTCGGCCATTGTCAATGGCACGGAACCAGCGCCTACACGTCTAGAACTGGAACTGGAGGCAGTTGAGCGCATGCGTGTCATTGTGCAACAAATGAAGGAAATGCCCAAGGAGGAGGAATCTGCGCTGGTGACGGCTTCAGCTCCACTGCTGGCCCTGCTGCATGACTTTGCAGCCAAGGGGCAGCCGTGTCGCAGTAGTTGCACCAGCACACCAGCACCTAGTCCCATCACGGGTGCTCTGCCTGCAGAAGGTCCTAACTTTGAGCTACCTGCGCAGCTGTTGGATGCCGCCAACTCGTGGGAGCTCATGTATTACGCGTCCAAAAATGTTGACGGCAAGAATTGCCTCAAAGTTGTGCGCAGTCTGCTGACCAACAAAGGTAAGCTAAGCTCTAAGAGGATGGGGAAGATAATACGTTATATACAAATAATATAATGTAACCATGATTGGAGGATGTTCTTTATGATGGGGTTCCACTGATTCATAAACTTCCAGACACTTCCAGTTAAAACTAAAACGAGTAAAACTTCCGCAGTTCGTGTTTAAATTGAGGTTTCCGTTTCCTTTGCATATTGACAAAAGGAAACCATACTAGATATAACAGTTTAACCTAGCCCAATCTCGTAATTCAAAACAGGTTGAGAAATAACTTGAATCACAGTTATTATCTGGCAATTATATCATAGAGAGATCACCAACTAAAGTCGCATTACGTATGAAGTTAGTTTATAGTTACAGTTTGCTAGTTCAGGGTCAACTATATAGATAAAATTGTGCATAAATCCATCTGGCACTTTAAGTAAGCTTCATTCTTATCGTCTTAACAGTTATCAGCGAAGTGCAGCGAACAAACACAAAGAAAAGACTTGCAAGAAAGTTTAGGAAAAAAAGAGCTGCGAATGCTACAGTTGAGTCTGCATGACTGTTATATACCCGCTACCTAACTGGCAAGACATAAGGTAACAATAAGACCTAGGTAACAATAAGACCTATTCTCAACAAATTTGGTTGCTTGACACTCTAGTACATACAGACATGACTATATCGTCTCAATTCTTGACGCTGTTTATGGAGAATATATAATTTGTGTAGTCAAATTAGCCTTCATTTAACTGCGTTTGGCACACAGCTATAATACCCTTCAATCCATTGGCTAGTGGGTATAAAATGTTGCTTATTTTGCTTGCGGCTTTTAGCGTACTTATCTTATCGATCGTGTGTGTCTGTCGATTAGTGTTTTCTCAATTAATTTTTATTTTACTTTACTTTTATTTGCTTTTCTTTGTTGTTTGATGATTGGTAGACGTGTGTAGAAACACGACAACCAATATTTTGCACGGCAAAGTTCTATTTGTTGCTAAAATTTCAGACTTCATACTTGTTGTTGTTTGTTAGATGCCGACGTTGAACTTATGTTGATATTTGCTCAATTCATTATCGAATTTCTTTCTCTCATAGTATTTTTATTATTGTGTGTGTGTGTTTATGTCGTTGTGTATTTGTCGAGCATGCGAAATGTGCTTAACAGTTTGCAGGTTCATTAAAAAAACTATTAGAGTCGTCGTCGTCGTTGTCGAGGGAACGCAAAAAGCAAAGCCCTATAAGAGCACATGATCTCATCTTATGATAAGCTTTTTGCCAGATGTATTTTTAGTGTCAAGTGCTTTAGTTTTCTTGCTTAGCTCTTATCGTCTGACATTGTCTGTGTCTTCTCCCTCCATTGTCTTTGGTACAACAAAAAAAATTGGCAATAAAACGTGCAAAGCCCTTTCAGGGTGCAGGCATGATCCATTGATGGCAATCGACGACCTCAAGAAGACTTCTCTCTGTCTGTCTATGGCGATGACAGAAGTGTCATTAAATGAGTAGTTTAATGACCCAAAGCAATTAAGCGAATGCATTATCACCTGACTACCTGACTGTCATTCTACACGTGGTCATTGCCTTATTTTATTGTCTAACAACAACAAATTGAAGCAACTATTGAGTGATTAATGATGCTGTGAAAACCTTTGCTTGGCTTTAAGTTCTCATGACTTTGCTGCTGCACTTTTTTGTTGAGTTTCATAACACTTGATAGCTCCTTCTATATATCATCAAGTGTTGCTTATAGATGTGTGTTGTTCCCATTACAGATATAAATGTTCTTTTTTGTGGTCACTTGCCAAGAAGAAGAAGTTCTTATTGACTTCGCTTCACATTGTTAAACGGTTCCGGTCCTATATTGTCAGTTTAATTATCAGGTTCTTGCCAAAATAGACTGGTATCTTAAGAACCTTTGGAATATATCAATTGCCAGGCTTATTATCGATACAATTTTATATATTGCATGTGATAATGCAAGTCGAAGAATAGCAGGCAAAACTATAACTATACTTATGTGAGTTGGTATATAAAATTGGGTTATATACTACAGTACAGTATGTACTGTATCTATATTTATCTTTTATTAATTTGGTCGGTTTGCTTCGCTAATAAAAAGAAGATAAGCAAAGAATATAATAATGGCAAGCTATCACTATATATGGTTGTGCATCTATAAAAATGAAAATGGTTGAGCTAAGCTAAATTAAATTTGAGCGCAGTATAAGAATGTCAGACACGTACTAATTGAGTTTTCACGTTTTATGGTTTCTCGAACACACACGTGCTTAATTTTGAAACCTATTTAGATAAACTGATGAACCTCAACTGCATTTGGCCAACATGAATTGGGTGTACATCAATTGATCATCTTCTAGTATTTCTACCTGAAGCTTTATGGCTTTATGAGTCGTAGACTTCCAAGGAAATTTCTCCGCCCATTTAGGGATACTCGGATACGCGGAAAATTACCTGCCCGCGTTGCATTCATTCGTATTTCAAGCCCAGGCAGCTCAGCTCAGCATGAATGGGATTAGGCACAATGTGTGTAACATGTGTAAAATGGCCCACTGAGATTTTCAAAATAAACAGTTAATGCCAAAAGAAATGCAGATTAGCAATATCAGTTTGTTCCATATCAGTTTAGACTTGGAGTTTAAATTCTTTAAACCTCGCGCTCAACTTATTAAGGCCTGGCAATGCTGTTAGTGACGCACTCTCTCTCTTGGAATGTAACTTAACAGTCCCGATGCGATTTTAACAGCGCATTAACAGACACTCTCTCTGCTTGTGTGTGGATGCCATCTTTGGTGGTGGATTTCAATACAACAAAACACAGTAGCAAATATTCACTCTGAGTGTGTTCGTCGTTCGTTTGCATCGTGTATCTGCCAATCCGTAAATTACACAATTCGCTGTGCAAATTGTAAAGTGAACAAAAAAACTCGAGAAAATTGTCAAAATGTAAACAGGGTTTTGCTTGATATATTTTGTAAACGAGACAAAATAAATTGTTCAAATAACAAGCGCGATTTACTCAGTAAATTGCGTGTAAAAGAATTTAACCCTCCCCGTCCAGCAACAACAACTCATATACTCGATTCTCGTTTTGCGCGTTTGTTTGTGTGCGTGTCTCTGCCTGCCTGCGTACATACATACGTGAGTGTTTGTGTGTGAGTCGAATCTTTTGCGTCGCGTCACGAGTTTGGAGCGCCGCTGCCGTGTGCGCTGCTGCAGCGCTGCCGCGACTCCACTTTAGCCACCTTAGAATTCGCTTAATGTCTCACAACCTTTGGACGACTGGCCACAGCCTTGTGGCTATTGTGATTACCATTACCAGCAGCTGTTCCACTGCTGCTGCTGCCCAGTGAAGTGAAACAAATCTGAGTGGAATATAAACATACATATATATTTTCTCAACACGTGAGTTTTGTGTATATTTATTACTTGTATTTCCCGTAGAACTACGGGCATTGTTGTTGTGCCGTTTTCACCAAAATGTTGTTGCTGTTTTCCTTTCACTTGAGAAACGCCTTTTACTTCTTGTTCGCTGCAGTTGCTGTCTGCCTGCCTGCTGCTGCTTGCAGCGCTGCCCGCAGTCGCCGTCTCAGCTGTCATATCTCTGCCGCGGCTGCGAGTTAGTTTATGTGTGTGCGTTGAGCATGCAAGAGCTGGCTTTGAATTTTGAGCGGTTTCTTTTGGGCTAAAAATATAACAAAATACTCGTTTAGAAGTTCAAACAAGGTTTTCCAAGTTGGCGAAATCTTTGTTTAAAATAACCTGAAACCAGAGAGAGACGGAGAGAAACAAACTCAAATAGATATTGCGCACACTCAACACGCGTGCAGAGTGGGTGGCAAAGACGAGAGTAATAGAGAGAGCGCGGTGTTACTGAGAGTGTAAAATAGCGCGTGAGAGCGGATTGGGAGAGAGCGGCGGCATGACTGAGAGGAATTGTCATAACAGTTTCAGTTTCACTGATGACTTCAGACAATTCACATTAATTTAGCAATTAATTTAACTGTTTTTTGCCATTGCTTTTTGCAATTATTCGTAAAGTTTAATGTAAAAAAAAACTCATAACACAAATAAATACAAGTGGCAAAACTCGTGACAAATGCGGAGAGAAAACGACAACAAACAAAAACGATAAAGCAAACAAAGCAAAAGGCCGACGCCACAACAATTACAACAACAACCACCAAAGAAGGAAAAGAAAAATTGCAGCAAACAAACCACAGTGCCTTGGCAGCCGATTTTATAATGAAATCGCTTAAATAATATTACATAATACACAGAACAGAACAAACGAAAGAAAGTGTATTTTAAACTATTTTATAAAAATAAAAATACACGGAATGCTAAAGATGCAGAGTGACTAAGTCGACGGTATAGGAGAAAGACAGAAGATTGAGAACACACGAAAAAGAAAGATTTCGTGACCATGACGCACGTAAACAATGCAAAAGGAGCAGAATCAGCATTAGCAGAGAAAGAAGAAGAGCGACAATTGGCGCCTGCTGCCGGCAGAAGCAGCGCATATCGATTTTTAAATGCTGAGAGCAGCAGCAACAACATCAACAGCGCTGCCTCTCAAGTGGATGCTGTGGATTCTGTTGATACAACAACAGACTGCTTGGAGGAATGCAATTTCGCTGCATGCCAAACGAGAGCAACAAATTGGCACGAAGAGTTTTGCATCACCGACGATGAACTTGAGTACGAAGATGAACTCTTGTTCTCAACAACGACGCCGTCGTCATCGGTAGCAGCATCGACAGCAGCAGCGACGCCAGCGCTTGAGTGTGCTGCTGCGCTGCTGCTGGGGGAACAACAGAATGAGCAATTGCTAATGGAAGGTATTTTTGCTTGCTGTTGTTGTTGTTAGTCAATTACGCAACGCACCGATCTGGTAACCTTGACACCACAGAGACAGTGAGAACTCTTTATCGATAGTTATGTAGCAGCCCTTGCAAACGAAAGGACAATAAGTCGATAACTAAAGCTTAGTTTATTTTGATTATTGATTATGTTTATTTACAAATTTAAAAAACAAATTAGAAAAGTTATTTAATTCGATTTTGTTGCATTATTTTTGCAGTTCTATGTGGTAACCGTGTTAGCCAGATGACTCGCGCTTACGATGACATTGAAGCCGTGACGCGTCTGCTCGAAGAGAAAGAAAAGGATTTGGAGCTGACTGTGCAAATCGGCAAGGAGCTGCTTACACAGAACAATGGGCTCGAGGCACGTGTTAGTGATCTGGAAACGGATCTTAAATCCGCGAACGATGATCGCGCTCAGCTGCTGCACGAGCTGCACAAGAAGAACGAACTGATTGCGGTGCTGACCAACGATGCCGACGAAGGCAACGAGGCGGGTGAGTACATAATAATATACTCGTATGATGTAATTAAAATGTATATAATATAAACAAATACATTTCTCAATAGAAACCCCTACCATGTCCAAGTCCATCACACTGGATCTGCTGCAGAAGAAGGTTAACTCATTGCTGGACGAGAACAAATCCCTCAAGTGCGAAGCGACACAGTTGGCGCATGAGACAGACGAGGTGGAGGAGCATGAGCGGCGTCTGATGGCGGACATTAGTGCGCAGCTGAATGATGCTAATTCACAGTATGATAACCTCAGTTTAGAGCTGGAGCGACAGCGTGAAGAGAATCGCCTACAACACGAGCAGATTGTCAGTCTTACAGCGCGTCTGGCGGAGGCAGAGATGCGCCTGCATCAGCTGACGCAGGACAATGATGAGCATCTGTCGCTGCTGCATGTGACCAAGGAGAATCAAAATGCGCTCGCATTGGAGCTGGTGGAGTTCAAGCAGCGCTATGAGGAAGTGCTGGCGCTGCTTCACTCTGCGCAGGATCAACTGAAGGCGCAACGAAAGCGTTCACAGCCCCAGGCGCGTAGCTCCTTCTTAGGCGGATTGGGCAACAATGGTGCAGCGGCAGCAGTGATGGCAGAGTCACTGCAATCGGAACTGATGGAATCCTCACTGTACTCGGAGAACAGTCTGGACTCGGGCATATCGGGTGATAGTCAGCGCTGTGCGGATCGTATTGGTCGCATGATGTCACAACTACCTGGAGGAGTGGGAATGGGCATGGGAATGAGCAGCCTCACCTCATCAAGCATCTATGGACAGGCGGCTCCATATAAGCGCGCCTTCGAAACGGTGCGTTGTGCCTCCAAGAATGGCAACTATATGGACAGCGGCAATGTATCCATGACGCAACTGGGTGCCATGTCCATGAGCAGTTCGTCGGGTCCACGCATGGCATCTATGGCATATCCAGCTGGCTCATATTATCGTGGAGGCAGCAGCAATTCGCTGGGCCTCAAGACACTGTCGAATGAGAGTCTCAACTCGCAGTCCGATGATGGTTATCCTGCTCAGCCCTCGGGTGTGCCTGGTGCGCCAGGTGCCAAGGAGTTGGAGGCGGCACTGAAACGTCTAACACCTGCTGAGGTTTTGGCACGACGTGCAATGCTCTCTTATGCTCCCGCGGGCACCTACAACTACGATGAACCCATGCAAGGACGAGGAGGAGGAGCTGGACAAAATGCTGGCATGTCCAACCTGGGACCGATGGGTGTGCGCACACCGGACAGCATTATGTCAACGGGATCGAATTCATCGTCGACGGCGCATCATCAGTGGCGTCTTCCAGAGAAATTACAGATTGTCAAGCCGATGGAAGGATCACAGACATTGCATCATTGGTCGCGCCTAGCGACGCCCACGTTGAGTGGCCTGCTGGAGGAGCGACCTGGTGTGACAATACGTGGCGGACGTGGTCTAGATGATCTGGGCATGCAGGTGTATACGCTATCGGATGTGGAGGAGGATGTCAGCGAGGAACTGGGACTGGGCAAACAGTTTGAGGCACCTGGCTGCACATACACCTATACCAACAGCATGGTGATGCATCCCGATGATGGCTTCGTCAACGACATGTCCTTCCTCTCACAGTCGCAGGTATCCTCGCGCATGGCCTCCACATCGACATCAAGACAGCCAAGGTGAGTCCAGTGCAAATGAACTTTACACTTGGGGAATAACTTACTAAATGATTCCTCTTTGCCTTTTCCACAGTTGTCCTGCCACGCCACGCGCTGGAATGTCGCGCAAGAACTCCTGCTCCACGTTCTCGGTTAATCTGGGCCTGGCTGGCATGTTGAACGAGCGTGGCATTAAGGCGGTTACGCCCAGTGCTCTCAATACTCCAGCAGGTCCCAATTACTCACCCACAGTGACGCCCTGCAACAGTCCCGAAGGTTCGCCTCCACGTGCACAATCCCCTGAGCCACTGTTCGGCTTGCTCTCCTCCGGTGCGGATCTGATCAAGAGGAAGTTGGTGGGACCCAGCGATCTGCAGCTGCAGCATCAACTGCGCAAGCAACAGCATCAACAGAAGGTCATGTTGTCGCAGCTGGAGCGACGTGCACTGCGTTCATTGAATCTAATTGAGAAGGTGGAGAGCATCGGATTGGAGAACATAATCAGCGCACAGCGTGGTGGCCTCGGCACAGGCATTGCCAATCGCAGCAGCTCCTCATTGAGCAGCGGCGGCAGCAGTTGTGGCAGCGAGAGCCTGCAGAGTTTGCACACAAGCAGCAACAGCATTGTTGATGACATTCACTTTGATCGCGCACAAATCAAGGGTGTGCTGCATCGAGGATTGAAGTCGCCAACGCCAGCAGCGGGAGTAGCAGGAGCAGCGGATGCAGCAGGTGCGGATGCCAACGCAACCAAGGCAGCCATGGCAGCTGCTTCCTCCAGCAGCAGTGCCTACAACAGCGAGGATAGCGATGATCAGGGCATTGTGCTGCAGCTGAAGCCAAAGGCAATGTCCACAACGACAAAGCAGGCCGCTGCTGCCTCCTCCTCGTCCTCCTCCTCTGCTGCAGCTGCAGCTGCAGGAGGCTCCTCTGCCAGCGAAACGCGCCTCAAGCAAATGCAGCGACAGAAATCGAGGCGTAATCTAAAGAATGGCATGGCAGCTCAGCGTCCTGATCTGGGCACCATTGCTGGCGCGGGTGCCAATGCAGGAGGCGCAGCGTCGGGGCGTGTACGTCCTGATCTGGGCAAGGTGAGCGGAGGAGACGTAGTAACAAGCAGCAGCAGCAGAAAGAGTGCAGAGCATGATGCACGAGGGGGAGCGGGGGCATCGACGCAGAGCATTACACAATCCTTTGTGGGTTCGGTTAGTTCCTTATTGTTCGGCCGCAAAGGCGGTTGGCTGTAAGCCCCCTTCCCTCCACACACACCCGCACACACACACACCTAGACACGTAGTAGACGCGCCGGACTATGATTTAACATTGTAACAGATTTAGTTTTGTATGTTTAAAAGAAGAACGAAAGTGAAAGGACGAAGAGAGTGAGGGGAACGCAAGCTCGCTTGCCTTCGCCGCCTGATGATGACGATGTTATGCAACACTGGCCACGTCGTCGTGTAGTGTTTGTAGCTGTGATTTGTATATACTTGTAGTAAAAAAAATGTTTAAATTTAGTAGTTATTATTAATGAAGATATTGAATTATTTTGCTTGTGCAATGGCGACGGCGCTTAAGCAACTTCATCGCCACCAACAACAACAGCAACACCAGTAACATCCCCAACAACAACAACTAGAAGATGAAGAATACTTACTATGGTCAGTTCCAAAGCAGCTTTTTATTTACTCAAACTATGGAAACTATTTACTTATAATATTTACTGCTATTATTATTATTATTTTTGCCAACTTTGTATTTATTTCGATGTACGATAGACAGTGAGTCAAGTAATTCTTTACATATATGTACATGTTAATGTTATGTACATATACTGGGTCCGCCATCTAACATTTTTTTTTTTGAACTAGTGGTTATTTTGAGTGTGGTACCACTGATGTTACATCTGATTTGACAGAAAGTTAGTTTTATCCTTCCGCTGAACGAAAATGGTTGTGTATACGATTGAGGAACGCGTTAAAATATAATTATGGTAATGTTGCAGAATGTGTGCGAAAATTACGTACGGAAATGAGCCGTAACAAAGCACCGTCCGCTCCGTATGTGCGCTTTCTTTTGAAAAAATTGAGAGAAACCTGCACAATTATTGATAAACCAACGCGTGAGAAACCAAAAAAAGTGCGTACTGCCGGTAACATCGCTGCGCTCCGTGCCACACAGCTAACGTTACGATCGATCTTGTGCGCACTGTTTTAAAAAAAAAAAGTTACGTGGCGGACCCTGTATGTAAAGTGTTTCTTGACATACTGTATGTATGTGTGTATTAGAAGAGACAAGCCTGAGCACACACACTATGGCATACTTTCATTTGCTTTCTCTTACAATTTGTGTGTACAAAACAAAAACGAAACGAAATCGAAAACGAAGAATGAAAAAATAACAACACTGTATATAGAATATAGTAAAATATGTAATCGAAAGAGAGAGAGAGAGACATATATATATATATTTTTACACATATGTATGTATAGTTTACTCGTTTTCACAAAAGAATGAAGCGCTTCTAAATTTTCGGTGCTATCAAAATACATATACGAAAAACATACATATTTCTGTTTCTAGTCTCAATCGCGAAGGGCGGCTCAGCAGCGCTCGTTTGGCTATACACTCTCCATGCATAGCTTCTAAATAGAGCGCGCAAGAAAAATAACAACAATTACTAACCATACACTAATTAATTGAACAATGAAATGTAATAAAGAAAAAAACAAACCTTTACTTACACTATTCAACTTGCAAATAGTTTTGATTTCAATTAACAGTGGCCCCATGTTAGCCTGCTGTTAGCTAACACATAGCACAGATGCGCGCATCACACATGTTAGAGACCAGACCACTGTTAGCTAACAGCAGCCAGAGCTGTTAACACTTTTAGAGATACTATTTTTTGACTTTGGCAAGACCAACCCACACACAAACATACATACTAAGTACTACTAACTAAACCAAGTATATCATTGACAAAGAAATTAAATATATCGTTAAATCAAGAACAACAATACACAGACACACATACGTGCTTTGAGAAGAATACTTAAGTTTACACAACAGTTGCTTATCTTAAGTACAATACGTAATTATGAAGAAGCTGATCGAGTGTGTGCCCCAGATACAAACAAAAAGAAAAAGAACAACAATTAATGTAAAAGTTCTTAGTTGTAATTATGGTCAATATATTTATTTACATACGTATGCAAAAATAAAGAGAAACATCGTTAAATAAATACTTTCCACCGTTTTTCATTAATTTTCAAGCACAATTACAGTGTCTTGCAGTAAAATAGCAACAGTCTAACAGACTATAAAGCACTCCCAACAAGATACTTACATTGCACACTGTGCTGAATCGCAAAAAATGTGCATAAAGTCTTATACTGTAGATATCGATCTGTTATGTTAAATATAACACTCAAATATGTTAACCAAACTTTGAGTTGATGGGATCATGCCTTTCCTAACTTCCCAGCATAGTGTATACGTGGCATAAGGTCTATTATTGCTGAAACTTGGTATATTCGTTGAATATAACACTCAAAATAAGTAAACAATATTCTAATAGTTAATTAGACCAAAATGTCCAATATCAATGGATTAAAAACAAACGTGAATATTTTCTACAAAATGTTTAATTTTCATATATCGTTTTTATTTCATTGTAATGACTAACATTTTAAAAAATTACAATTCAATATTGGATAAATTAATTGTAAGCATTATAATTCATAATTTCTGCCTTTATCCTCACTATATAATTTGTTAAATTTGTTATATAAGGTTTGTTTCATTTTCTTTCATGTTCATTTTCTCAATTTTTCTTCAAAGTGTGTGAGTGTGTTTCATGTTTTTGATCTGGTGTTTTGTTGTTGTTGTTGTAGTATTGCAACTGTTGCGTATAATTATTTAAATGTATGTAGTCATTAATGTAAAATTTGTATTTGCAGTTAATATATTGTATATATGCATTTATAATTCATATAAATAGTTATCCAACGGAGCTTGGTATATTGTACAGATACGAAAAGAAAAGCATAATTGTATAGGACCGTTTTCATTTCTGATTTCCCACTTCCTCTTCTTTATAAGCAGAAAATAAGAAACATTGCAATATAAAATCCGAGTACAATAAACGATTGATAAAACACATTGATCAGATTGACTTAAGTTAAGTTTCTTCATTCTAGGCTATTTTTATGTATGGTTTCTCTTTTGTTTTTGTTTTTTTTCTCTATCTCTTTCGATGCTACTCGGCTTTAGAATATACGTTATATGTCTCTCACTAGTCGGATGATGGGCGCGCAGCTAAACTAAACATGCGATTAAGTACAATTTGTATAACGGTTACATCAAATGCAGCGTTTAGTTTATAAGCACACCTCGATATCGTTATCGATGTCGTTATCGATACTCTCCAGCATCCTTTTTCTTTTTTTCTTGTTCTCGTCTCTCTTCATTTTCTACACTCTGCTTAAGCTTTGTCTAACTTTATGTGTTTGCTTTGAATTTCTGTTCTCATCTTTACTTTTTGTTTTGTTTTTAATATATATTTCCTTTCTTTTCTATATATTGCAATAATTGCCTAGGGTGCCTAGGGATCCTTGACATTCTTTCAATGGATTTGTATGGTTACAAGTTTGCATTTTCTGTTTCTGTTTCCGAATAGGTACATCAACTACAATATTATGTTCATAATTGTTGTTCTTCTTTTGCCCGCTTTACAACCATTGTATGGGGTAAGTGGGGGGATGGTGGAGTACGTGAAATCAAAATTACAATATTCATTTTGTTGTTGGGAATTATAATAAACATAAATTACATTAATTAGTACATACAATGGAGGCCAATACACGAGAGAGTTTATAATTACTGGGCTGGATTTTAACTATTTCTATTTCATCATTCATTTCTTCGGTTGTTCAACTGTAGATTGGTAGATTTGGATAGTTATAGAGTATATAATTCTCCAGTTTGCCTGTTTCTTGTTTTATTTTTTCAATTCATCATTTAAGCTTTTGTTTCTTGTTTTTTTTTGGTTTTTTTTTGTTGAAAAAATGAACACTTTTTATCTGGTGGGAATATACATATGGTTTTGGAAATCTATTGCACAGAACATGAATTTTTGTGGCCATTTTTGTGCTTTAGCCGCGCCTTCGGCTTGTATTTCTCCAAGAAGGATAGCTGCTTGGCATTGATGGCGCCGCGTCGTTTGCTGTGTGCAGAATATAAAGATTAGTTATAATAAATAAAGTATTATATCATTGTGAACTTACTCTCTGATCATCTCCACGGCTGCCTCGTACTTCAAGCCCAGTTCGATGAGTGCCAATGCCACCAGCACAGGTGCACGACCCAAGCCTGCCACACAATGCACGGCAACACATGCCTCGGCATTCTGCTGGTAACTGCGAGAAGAAGAAAAGCAAAGAAGTAAGTAAGTTATTAGTTAATCAAGTAAAGTATAGAGCAACTAAATACTTAAGTGGTTTGGCACGATCATGTTTAGCATAAGCATTTTTGGGGTTTCTACGCTTACCGACAAGTCTCATTATCAATAAATGCAGCATTATTAATTATCTCAGCTGACTCGCTTGTATCAGTTTCATTTGCTGTTAGGGGCATTGTATCTGTATCTGTATCTGTTGTTCTGGTTCTTGTTGCTGAAGCTGTTGATGTAGCTGTTGCCGATAGCTGACTGAAACTGGCCCGGGCACGGTCTCTGGCCCGGCCGGCGGCTGTGGCTGCTGCTGTTGTTATTGTTGGAGCTGTTTTTGGTATGTGTCTGAGCGAGAAACGCTTGTGTCTGTAGTAGGATAGTGTGGCGCTTGTGGACTTTCTAAAACTAGCCAGCGAGTACAGAGAGTAGTACAGGTAGCAGTACAGGTAGTAGTTGTTGTATAACGAAACGAAACGAAACGGTATATATAGGGAAGGAAGTAGGTAAGTTTTTTTCCATTTCATTTAAGATCTACAAGATTGCGATTGCGATTGAAGCGAGCAAAGTGGAGAGTGAGCAATAAATAAATTACAAGAAAGAGAGAGAGAGAGAAAATGCAAGAGAAAACTGACTAAAAATGAATCTATTTAGGATATATACAAAGCAAAATATATATAAATATTTATCGCCAATTTAAGCCTCAAAAATGTAAGTTATTATGAGTGCGAGTTTAAGGGGTGTATATGCCCCATTTATGGTTAGTTTTAGTCTTAAGCGCAGAGCAAGGAATTCTTCTTAATTCTTCAGTGTTAATTAGTAGTTTTCTTTTAGTATCTTTGTCAGTTTAGATGTGTGTGTAGAAAGCAAAGAATAATACTTGATAAACTAATCGAAATTAAGAAACCAATTACAGTACCAGTCTGTACAATGCTTGAGCAACAACAGTGGGTACAATCATTGCCTTGAGTATGCATATTTTACAGCTATTTCTTTATAGAGCAGCCACTGTGTATAGTAATTTTATTGGGCAAAGTTTATGTGATTAAACATGAGAAAGAAAGGCTATACGACTATAAGGTTCATATGAATATAAATCAAATAAATATGTACGCATTGTATAAATAGAATATTTCGTTAGATACAACAAATGAAACTGATTGTGAGTCAATAAAACGAGTTCTGAGAGCTGAGTTCCGCATTGGGACTATATACTATATATTGTATTTACATTTAACTATAGTACATTAGACTTACTTATCCTTCAGGACCTCGAACCACTCGTCGACAACCTGTTGCGGCGGAAAGGTGCCATCATCGAAGGCCAGATCCTTGACCTGTATACCCTGTGCCTCAAGCTCCTCCGTGTTGTAGCTGGGCTCGCAGACACGCACCACAGTGTTAACATTGTTCTTTTTAAGCTCCTGCAACAGAGAGAGAGAGATAATTAGATTGGAATAAATGTGTGTGCCTTGTACTGTTAATTAGCATAAGAGTAAATCAGCTGTTCTGGTAAAGCGTAATGTAATGTAAAATAACATAATTAAGTTAAGTTAATGTAATGTAAAATAACATAATTAAGTTAATTTATGTACAGTAACATAATTATGTTATTTGTCCACTTGCTCATGGAATGTCAAAAAGAAAAGAAGTGTAAGCACAAGCACAATTAAATAATATATGTATATATATAATTAAATAAACAAATTCAGTTTATTATGAACAATACTCACCATAATATAATGATTAATTGTTATGTCTGATGGTCGATCGGTGATTAGGAACTTCATGCCCTTATACTCGATAAGGGCGGGAGCGGGGCGCAGATCTTTTTGACGCATCTTGTTTGCGACTGACTTAATTAACTTTGCAAATCAGTTACAATTAGAATCGAATCGAACTAGATATATATATGGGTATATATATATGCAGATATAAATATATATAGCTTGTAAATTTACTCAAATTAAAACCCTATTAATTTGCTGGCCTAATTAAATTACTTGACTTTCGACAGGAAGTTACTCGATTCTTTCCTTTTCTCTCCCTCTCTCTTTTCTATGCTATTCTTTCTATTTAATTCGACAAAATTCAGCGTAGAGTTTTTCTTCAGTAGAGATGTTCTTTTTTGACATTAGTTTTGTAAAAAAATAGATGTATGTATTGTATAAATATAATTAAATATTTCGTACGAAGTGTTTCCTTATCGACGCCTTCAGTTTAGTTTATTCTCACGCACACACACGCAATCTAATTTCGTTTTAAATTTTAAGTATAAATTAATATTTAAATAATTAAGTACACAATTTTGGATTTCCACAAATACTATCACGAATCAATTTGTTGTAGAATTCTCTGTAGCGAAAGACGTCTAATCAAAAATCCCTGTTAGTCTTCTCCAAAAAACAAAAGACAAATTTAATTACTTTGAGTGTAATTTCTGCTCTCTCTATCTCCTCTCTTTCTTTGCCTTTCGCACGCTTTCGTTGTCACTCGCGCTACCCTCCTAAACTTATTCGTTTCGTGTGATATGAACTCCGTTCACTTCGCCGACCCCTTCTCCTTCTCCTTGTTCCTATCTTCTTCTATCCTTCGCTCCTCAAGCTATCGCTATCGCAGCTGTCCACGCTGGGGCTCCGATTTTATTCATCGACTTCCCACAGAGGTAACACCCTGTGTTCTTTTTTTTTCTTTTTTTCAGGCTTTCGTGGCCTTTTTCGAGGTTGGATTACCTGCAAAAAATAAATGGTTTATTAATTTTATATGGTATATAAGCTGTTTAAACCAGTTTTGCCAAATAATAATAGCTAAAAAATCCCCCTTTATAAGAAAACAACATGAAGAATTCTTTGTTCTTGCCATCGATACTATCGAGCACTGTCTGTCATTCTTTGCTCAATTGACTCGAATTAGTTCTTCCAATTGAGAACAATTATTCGGCAATTTGCAGAACTACGGCGTTTGTTTCTCTCTCTCTCTCTCCCTCCTCGCTCCCCCTGTTTCCCTTACTCATTCCAATTGGTCTAAATTTATTTCTTTCATTCTTTTAATTGTTGAAAATTGTCATGAGTCGAAATTAATCTCAATTACACGCGATGTACGAATTTTCTTATTGCTGTTGGCTTTTCTTATTGTTTTCCACATTCTCAATGCTGCTTCTTCTTCTTCTCGTTGTTGTTGTTGTGATACATTTGCAGGGACATTTAATGGTTTTCCATTGCTTCAATTGAGGTGCAGCCCAAAAGCACAAAGGTTAACACGCTTCATACTGTTCTAACACCCAAGTGAAATGACCTTTGACCTGCCCAAGTGTTGCTGCTGCTGCCCGCACGTGTCGCGCATTCAATTACAATTACTTTCCCTGGACAGGACCTTGTGTATGTATGTGTTTTATTTATGGCACTTTCCACTTACTTTTTATTTGTGCTGTGCCTGGCAGTATTCTGCACTGTCTAGATGAAACTCCATAGATGTGGGAACAGGTCTAACCAACTGCAAAGCGAATAAGAAGAGAAAGAAAGGGAGAGAGTTTTGATTAGTAAGTTCTTGAGGCATTGCAGGGGAATATGGTACATATTAATATGATAACTTTAAAAAATATAAACCAAGTTTATTAGTTTCCTAACCAATTCCTAAGGAAAGAAGAATGAAGAAAGGCCACCTTCGGCATGTCGAAAGTTGTATTAACTTGCAGGTTCTTATTTCGTCCGATCGTTCCAATAGTTAGTTATATATAATGGTGCGGAATTGAATGATATTGTGTATATTCAATGTTATATCTAACTTTGATTGGCACTGATATATCTAACTTATCTTTTATTTCCAAAATCAAAACTAGTCTTCATACAAAAACCTTCATTCGGTCGATTGTTCCTATGGCAGTTATATCTTATAGTTATCCGATGAAAATTTGCATGCATATTATACATATAGAAAAAGTCTGATGTAGTAAATTTGGATGTAATATCTTGACAAATAACAATAATAGGCCGATAGTTTGTATGACAGCTATACGATATATCGGTCGGATCCGGCGTGCAACCAGAGGAAGCATGTGCGCTTCATCAAGATAGCTCTTCAACTAAGAGACTAGTTTGTTTTGCAATAGACAGAGGGACGAACAGACAGACATAACTAGTTAAATTCCTCTGTTGATGCTCATTCAGAATATACATACATATATACGAGTACTTTATAGGGACGGAGATATCTGCTATTGTGCATTGCAAACTCCTGGCCAACATTAATATACCCCTTGCAAATTTTATTCGAGTATAATATTCCAATTACTGAGCTCTTGCTTCAATACAGGATTATATAATATAATCTAGTGTAACATTTCATATGAAGTTAATTAGTTTAAGATTTTATGAAGTATAAGGGTATATGGTATATTGATGTATCTTTAGGTTGAAACAGTAATATTATTTGTGGGGAGGCTGAAGGCATAATAGATTCCTATAAATCAACCATAACATTTGTTCGTCTCTACTTTAATATACACATTAAATTTAATGGGGCCTCACTCGTAATAAAGAGAGATGCCCAGATTATTATTTGTATTCGGAGTGAAGTGAGAAAATACATATAAATTATAAGAATTTGCAAATTTCTAAGGCAATAAAACACAAACAGAAACCAAACGAGAGGGAACATATTTCCAAGCATTATTCTTTTCAAATTTAGAAACAACAAATAATATTGTATAATATACAGTATAGGTACTGTATGTGTCTATTTACATATTGACAGACGCGCATATTTAGTTGAGTTATACACAGACAATGTACAATACATATATACATATATATTTAAATGTATCTTGCACATAATAGAAATTCATAGAATTTAACAAATATTTCGGTCTTAATTGGTAGTGTCTGTATTTAAGTCTTAAAGCAACACAAGCATAAACAATTGTATAGAATTTTGGCATTATATTGATAAAAAGAACCGCGAGGCGTTAGGTGTGTTGTCCGTAGAAGGTATATGGGTAACTGAGTGGGGGGTAGGGGGTATACTCTACAGGTTGGGCGCGAGAAAATCCGCAAGACTAAGGGAAGACGTGAAACTAATTAACAAGCGCGTGGAAATGATATGTAAAAGTTAATGAGTTAAATGTATATAGAAATATAGACGCATTTGTGCTTGGCACATGATTTCTAGTGAAAGAAGCAGAGTGAGGATGGGGGGAGGGGAGAAAGCACTTTCACTTGTGTTCAGTACCTTTGACGGCGCATTGGGCGCACAGAAATGACGCGAAAGAAGAAGAAGGAGAATCAGCTGTTCTCACTTGGCGATTGATTTCCTCAAAGAGTTTTTACTTGACTTATGCAATGCAACAAATTATAAATGTATTTTGTTTTGCGTCTTTGCGAAAATGAAAATAAATACACACACACACAAACACACAGGAGAACAGAAATAGATAATTAAACAACTATCTGTACAGATATACGCACGTATACACAGTATTTATATATGGACAATATGATTATTTATTGCACAAACTAAGAATGTATATATGTACTCGTATTGATTTATTAATATTGTATTTTATTTATTTTTACAATTTGCAACTTGTCGTTGTGTTAATCGCCAGTAATGCGGCGCGATAAAATCTCGATTAGATATCGACAGGTGTCAATTCTAAGACGCTGATCGATTACAACACTAAGCAGACACCAATTGCTGCGCGATGAGCTCTGTTTCATCTTTTGCTATCGACTGACTGAACGAACATTGCCAAACGACGCCGGCGATTGCAGTGCAGCGAATCCAAGAGAGAGAGAGAGAGAGCCAAGAGAGAGCGCCATCACATAGTGTAATTGGGAGAGCGAATTTGTGTTGATGTGACGCACGAATTGAGGGAGCACGAACATGGCGACAACTCTGTCTGTCGTCTTTTTTGTTTTTACTTTCCTTGCTCTCCCACACTCACAAGTGAGTGAGTGAATGAGTGGGGGGTACTTTACCTACCCCCCGTTGTCCACTCTCTTGCTGTGACGCACATGTCTACACTGCGCTGCACATACATATGAATACACATACATATGAATACACATATGCACGTACAATGCTCCCGTCTCAGGCAAAAAAGATTTCACAGTCTGCAGCAATTTGAAGGCTTTTTAAGCATCTGTCGAAGGAGATTGCAAATCTTAAATGGATTTAATTGTCTTCGATGTCGTTATTCCATTAATAGACAAGATAAATATCATTCGTAATAGAATATCTCCTACATATCAGATGTACTGCTACTTTGTCTATAAAGTTATTATTATATTTGCAAGCCTTTAACTCATATGCAAACTATCTGAAGCAACTTTCGAGCCAAGGTCAATGGTTATTAGGGAAAAATAACAAACCAAGTTAAGCGACAGTGAAAAGTTAAATTATGTACAATTAAATGAGGCGCACGTCAACAGACAGTCAAGGTCAGAGCGGGAAAACAGTTGCAAATGGGGCTCAAATTGAAACCAGTTAAAACTTATCACATTGTTGACAGTGGGAAGCCACAGTGGGCAGCGAAGCACACACCCACACACACACACATATGTATGTCTGTACTGTATCTGCGGTTAAGTAACAGGTATTATAAACATTTGAGGAAAAAATTGTAATAATTTATTTATCTAGGTACCCAATGGGCGGCGGGCTTTTCAATCACAGTCACCAGCCACAACAGGCAAGGCCCCAATGGGGCCCCATGCCACGCTTCGGTGCACAATAAATTGCTGTAAAGAGAGAAGCTTGTAGATCGTGTGAGCTGCATATCGGGGCATGTTCTATATAGAACTTATGATACTTTAGTTTGAGTGCGTACTTAGTATGTATTATTTATTTTATGGGGAAGACACTGAAGATGGAACGGAAGTTATATTATTAAGATCATATTCAAAGTAATATACGCATTTTATAAGATTTAGACTTCATTGCACTGAAGAATATATTGCTTAAATGTCAGGATATAACGAAACTTCCTTAAAAATTAGATACTTAAACTAATCTAATCAGCAGGAAAGTTTCAATGAATTTCATAAGTCCATTCAATAAATATAAAAGAATTCATAAGAAATTCTTGCAATAAAATTGAGATAAACGTAACAAATACGAGAAACTTTTAAGATTAATGTTCAAATGAGATAATAAGCGAAAAGGAAGACAAATTATTGTTTCAAGTTGTTTTTTCCTTAACGAAAATAGATAGAGAGTGAGAAAGAGACGAGAGTTGATTGCACTCCGTGCAGACGAGTCAATGTCATTGTGAAGACACACAAACACCCGAAACAACAACAAAGAAATAAAGACAACAACGACGAAGCAGGAACCAGAAAAATAATGTCGTCTTCTTCTTATAACTGACAAAAAATAAAGGGAAGATATGAGTAGAAGTAAACCTAAGGTCAACTCAATGTCTGGCTGTGAACAATGTCGGGTTCAAGGTGCCGTGTGTTCAGCAGAAAGGTTCTCAAACGTTGAAAATGAAAACAAGATTCGAATAGAGACAGACACAACAATTACAGACATAAGCGTGCAGTCTGGCCCCATTTGTTTATATTATTAATTATTCGAATCAAAGTGCATATAATCGAAAGGGAGAGAGAATGAGTGAGAGAGAGGTAACTCGATGCCTGCCTGGTCTGTCATTGGATATGTATACAAATGTTGCTAAAAATGTGGATTACTTATTAAGCAAACCCAGACAGCCAGACATTTGTCTGGTCTGCTAAAAACTGATTTGGTTAATGATTTTCAGACATTAAACAAATAAAAAGCAATCAAAATAGAACGCTGGGGAATCAAATGTGTTGCATAAATATGTAAGTCTTATTATCTGATTGAATTTTAGCTGTAGTTTTAAAATTTCATAACAGATAAGTAAAAAGAGGAATAATAATATTAAATTATAGTTCTAACTCAACAAAACTCATATCTCAGTGAGCAGATGTATCTTCCTCCATTCAAATGCGATACTTATTCTATAATGTCTTCAAATAACAACGTACTTATTCATGCATTCTACTTAATACAGCAGACATTATACCTATACAGCTTAGTTTTCTGTGCAGCTTTTAGTTAATCAAACAGAATTTGGGCTTTAAGAAGCTCTACAAACAACACTAACAATGCAGTCTCGACATATTTAGAGCAGGAAGAAAGAGAGCAAATAATAAAAAGCACACACACACAAAGCGATGAACAGGACGAAGGACGTTTTAGTGCTAAAAACTACACGAGTCTGTTCCCAATTATCGATTTTGCACAGTCATAAGAGGAGTCGAGAGAGTGAAAGGCAAGGGAAAAGAAGGCAAGCAGGAAATGGGAAAGGTACTCTGGGAAAAAGGGGGACTGCCAAGGAGGAAGTGCGGCAGGCAAACCCCAATGTAAATACATAACGGCAGTCTGCCATTTCGCCATAATGGGAAATTATCGTTACTGTAGGGACCCGCCATGCGGTCGGGTCGCTCTCGTTGGCAACAATTCAGTGACACTCACGCGGGCGAGGGCTGCATAATAAGTTGTTGAATTTGTGTAAGAGATAAGAATAATTTAATGCTATTAATTTAGTTTATTAAAGAGAATTAAGTTGAGATAAGAATGTTATACGTAATACACGGTATACCTGTAGTATATACATATATATTATATGACCCAGCATTGTTGCACTTCTATCGATAACGATAAACTCCAATTAGCTAACAGTGCCATATTGAGTATGTGTAATTCTCACAATAGTCCCTCCCCCACCCACATCATTCCATTGTTCGATGAATTGTCGTCAAGCAACTTCATGACGTCTTTGAAGCCGGCAAGTGCGTCATCAATTTGTTAAGGCAGGAAACCGTGTTTCATTGTGTCGCTCTACTTTAGCATATCGTACAAAGAGATTAATTTGTGGCTCATTATCATAAAAGTTGTTCCTCTTCTTCATTGCATATCCCTAACTAAGTAAACCTCTGATCATTGGTATCAATCAAACAATTGGCTGTGGCTCTGCATGTCTGCTGCACATGTCTTGTGAATCCTTTCCACAAGGTTATCCAGTCGAAAATTGTCGTCGTTACATGCACTTTGCCTGAGCGAGGAGCAGCCCCGCCCAGAGTCAACCGCAATATTTGTTTAGCTATATTTAGACTTGGTTGGCTAGTGGTTTTAGTGTCTCTCTTTCCCTACCATGCTACCCTTCTGTCTCTCTCTTTCTCTCTATCTCTACCAACCTAACGGCAAATGACGTTGTAAGTATTGCATGTTTTGGCCGTTTTCTTCCTTTTCTATATTTAGAAATGACATGTTGTATAGTACACACTGGTGAAATTCGCACGCTTTCCGGAAACGTGACAATAGCAAAAGGTATATAGTACATACATACATATGTATAATATGGGTATGTAAATATATAACTAGAATATATATGTTTGTATATAAAATGCTCTACAAATCTGATTCACCAAAGCAAAACAGGAATTGTCAATTAGAATAAATTAATTAATTGCTTTAGCTTTAACAAGCTGATTCTTTGCTTATTTAAACTGGAGCAAACTGCTTCATAACCTCTTCATAGCAGTTTCCGTTAGGTTCTTAAGTAACCAATCGTTTAAGAATAGGAAAGATAGCATAACAAGTGACAATATAACAATATTGTAATTAATGATCATTTAGTTTTATGAATAGAACATGAATTATAGAACACTATATCTATCTATGTTCATATTCATCGCATACATCCATATGTTGATATATTTGTAGATATCGCCGAAACTGGCACAAGGCGCACACAGCAGAACACAGACAACAAGAGTGAACAAATACATATAATGAAATAAACAGCTCATTTTGGGACGTTCTCTTTAGTCAGATTGTCATGGCTGTCTCTGCTGTCTTTTATTTTGTTTTATCATGAGTAAATAATATAACTAAATAAACACAAACTGTGTGATGTTGTTGTTGTACTACAACAACAATATCATTGAACTTGTTCAAGGACAGAAAATTCGAAGAAAAAAACAAAGCAAAGTGTTTTTCTATTGGATTAACCGTTAATTGATTTACAGATCTCCCTCTGTTCTGCGTACATGCATTCCAACTGTTGCTCCCTCTCTATTTCTCTCACTCCACATTTAACAGATTTCATGCAATGTAAGTTAACAGCGGCGAAGTATGCGAAAGTAAAACAAATACAAATCTGCATCGATGTATGTTTTGTATATGTGCACATATATGTTTGTATGTATTATGAGTGTTTGATGCTTTGTTTTTACTTTTTTGCAGCTGTTTGAGTTGTTGTTGTTGTCCTCATTGACGCAAATGGCTAAAGAAAACACCTACAAACACACACACACACACACAAATTTGCAAATATTTGTATGTATCTAAGTGTGTAGTCATTTCGATTATCGAAAATTTGCAAGAAAATTCGTGAGTGTCGGCGCGATAAAGAGACGAATAAAGTAAACGCAAATAAAACAAACAATCAAAAAGATAATTTTTATAAGGCACAGTACGCACTCACACCAAGAACAGCCAACTGATAATTATTTTATCAATGCAACAAAAATAAATAAATATGAAAATTTATTGAAGATCCGCGAACGATGCGCACAGAATAACTGGTTCAACTGATCCATTTTTCTTTAATTTTTCGCTATTTTCTCTGCTCATTCCAATTCCGTTTTGTTTGTTTTCGTTGTGATATGATAAATCTGTTTAAGCATTTAACAGATTAGATTTTTGTAGTCAACCTGCTGACGTAAAATCAGCGTGCAATCAAAGAAAGGTAAATATGTATATATGTGTGTGCGTACGTGTGTTATTGTGTGTGTTCTCTCTAGATGAATATCTGGAGTAAAAGTGCACAAGTTTACTTGTGCTTCGGTTCGGTCATGTCCCAGATTCGCTTGGTGTTGTACTACTTTTCGCTATAACTGTTAACCAGGTCAATCTCGTGCAGACATTCACTTTCAACTAGTCTCATTTACATATTTACATGTGTGTGTGTGTACAACATACCCTGCTTACAGCATATTCAGGCAATTAGGTCAATGGCTTACAGCCAAAAAGGAGAGCCTAGACCAAAAACTGTAATTAAAAGGTGAATTCATCAAATTGTGATATCTAGGATATCTCTCAGTCTGCTTTCCATGCAAATTTAATACACACATGCACACAGCTGTGTGCAGACGACACACCCACACATGCAAATAGCAGGCAGGCAAGATGGAGAGAGACGATGTTACATTGTGATTACAGCAACAACAGAAGTTAAAACAGAAGTCTGTAGTGGTCGGAGGAGGGGGAATTAGTTTCATTTATTGTTACTGTTGACAACTTCTTACATATATATATGCATGTTATATATGTAAATAAGTATCCTATGTACTTACTACAATTGCCATACACATTTGAGTATAACTTTGATGCTTTTTCGTCGCCTTTTGAGTACGAGAAAGGCAATTTCACGCACAGAGAGAGACACAGACACTAACTAACACAGACACAAACACAGTCACTCGACGAGGAGCAGCAGCGAGACAAGCGATTGATTTTTAGATTTGCAGTTTTCCGCTTTTGTTTTCGACGTATTCAAAAATGTTTTATACTCAATTTATTTGACAATTTAATGCTTGTGGGCGACATTAACGCGACGTTTGGCTTCTCTTGCTTCCGTGGTCAAATGTTGTAACCTCAAAATGATTTTCACGCAAATTTGTGTCGATGAGGAGACAGTCGAAGTAATAGCCGTAGACCTTGACTTTTCTATAAACGTAACCACGAATTTGAATATATATTTAAGTAGGCTGCACTAAATTTGTTCACTCGCAACTAATTCTGAATTTCAATTAGTTGTAGATGGTATCGGGAGACCAGTGCAAATTCATAAAACAAGAATATTTTTTGTTAAAAGCTGCCAGTGTGACCGCTTAGCATTTGCTCTAGAATACCAAACGAAAGAGGCATTACAGTGCAAGCCAGTCTACTGTTAAGTGTGTGGAGCAAAACTGTTAACTAATATTTGGGATTTTTGTGCACATTATGTACATACATGTATTTATATACTTTGTATTTATTATTTGTAAATAATTGCGAGGCGTAAAGTTGATTCATGCCGAAGCGGAAAGCTGAAACAATTGAAACAGATAAAAACATGGCAAGCCCAGCAGCAGAAGAAATACAGGTGAGTCAAAATACAGGCATAAAGGAAATAAAATTGCAATTTAACATATATATTTCTTATACAGATCGTGGGCGATATTAGTATAAGCAAAGATGACCCTATTGCGGAGTATAAGAAGTTAATAGAGACGCGTGTGGCAGTGGATCAAATAGTCGCAGATAGCATCACCAAGGAGAACTTTCAGAAAATCGCCTCTGCAGCCCGCGACGTTGTCTGGCAATTGTTGTTCAGCAGCGATGACGTCACGGCTGAGTCACAGCAGAAAGCAGGGGATCTGCTGGATGAATACAAAGCGGATGCGAGTTTCTACGATCCATGGCCATATAACGAGTGGATTGTCAAGCTGCGGGATGAGCTGCTGAAGCGCAAATTGTTGGATTTCTGGCGTGACACCATTGTGAAGAGGCAACTGGGTCCCTGTTGGTCGAGAGATTCGGATCTATTCGATTCGGGGGATGCGCCTCCCTTGGAGTTCTATGCCCAAGCCGGCTGTGTGGCACCTTTCGCCGCCAGCCTGAAGGTGCGAGCTGCCGACGTCGAGGCAGAAAAGGCCGTACAGAGCGATGAGGAAGTGGCTGAACGGGAGTCGAATAATGCAGCTGCACTGACAGGCAACTTTGAGGCCAAGATTGGCAAGGAGCAGCCACTCACTGAATACCGTGACCTGATGAAGCGCTACGTCCTCACCAACGTTAGTGTGCCCGATGAGATACACCAGCAGAACGTGAACAAGATTGCCAAGGCGGCACGTGCTGCCATCTGGCAGCTTCTCTTCGAGGGCACGCCCACCCAGGCGGAGTTCGAGAAGGCAGCAGAGCTGCTGGAGGAGTATAAGAGCGATGCGGGCTTCTATGGTCCTTGGGAGTTCAACGAGTGGATTGTCAAGCTGCGCGATGAGCTGCTGCAACGTGAGATGTTGCAGTTCTGGGGCGAGAAGATTGTAAAAATGGAACTGGGTCCCTGCTGTTCCCGTGACTCGGATTACTTCTCCGGCAACGATGAGTTGCCCTGGGAATTCTATCTCAAGGCGGGCTTCGTGGCACCCTTCGAGCAGGATAAGTAGTACTGCAGGGCGGGCCCTTACTCAAACCCTATACTTATACCCTATTGTAACTTTATTGGAACTCGAAGTTAACCAAAGTTTTTAAAACTTATACTTTATAAATTATTAAGTTACGCAATGTCGAAAAAGAACGTTTGTGATTGGAATATTCAAAAAACTGCGTAGATTGTAATTTTTATAACTTTTGTATAAATATAAATTTAATTGATATATTCAGTGATTTGGAATAAAGAATTTTGAATAATGTTAAAAATAACTCAAAAATATTTAAAAAAAACTCAATAAGTGAACGGATATTTAATATATTATATTTAAAATATATTAAAATTAATTAAATATGACCGCACATGAATGCAAAATGCAGAAGAAGGCAACTTCAATCCCACAAAGTATGTATATATATAATATTATTGATCTGCATCAACATTCAAGTCGCTATAGTCTGTATAAATAGCTAAATCACAGTGCCTATGAGCAGGCTCTGATTTTTTTACATATATTAAAGAGTAGACTCTATCATACAATAAGATATTTTCAACGACAACATAGGTCGAAGGGTATCCCACGTTGCTTGCGTTTTTTGTTGCTTTTGTATTCGTAACATCTATCAACCAAATTATTTCGTTGCAAACGGATAATAAACATAGAATTTGGTTTGTCTATTAACGCAGAAAAGTATGCAACGCAGAAAAAAGCCAAGGCATAGAAATTTCTAATTGGTTGAATTATTATAATTTAATTACTTGCTAAAAAATATGTCAAATAAAGAAAGGATTCTTTTAATCGTATATACATAAATATAAGCGAAAGATACAATTATTATAACTCAATAAAATAACAATAAAAATCCTTCAAAATTGATCTATTGTTTCAAATCGAAATCATTTATATCTTATTAAAAAGTTTATAATTATTAAGAAATAAATAATTGCCTGAGTCAGGTGGGGAGAGGGGGGATGCGCAACAGGTAAGCTGCGTGTTAATGAATTCTCATAAATAAAGCCGTTCGTTTGTTTGCGGTCGACAGATTTATCCAATATTCATGAGAATGCCGCCCACCGATAAATAAATTCGATATGCCTCCTGCTCCCTAGTCTGCTCTCTTTCTCTCTCTCTTTGGGTGTGAAGAGAAAGTTTGCACCTGTTGTTGTTGTTGTTCTTGCCAGTCATTGTTGTTGCTCTCTTGTGTAATATTCGCAATATTCCGTTGTTGGTAATAAATAAATTGTATTTTTGCGAGTCGGCCAACATAAAATATGCGCGCTATCCGATTTTCATGGCATTGCCAATGCATAAAGAGCGCCACAGTGGGCAATAATTCATTTTTATTATCTCTTTCTATGCAGAGGCATCTGCTGCAGTGGTAATGGAAGTTGCATGGGCGAAGGGGCGTGGCAAGCAAAAGTGTTGCGCGACGGTAGCAAAGGAATTACAGCTAAAAATACGTGTGTGTGTGTGTGTTTGTGTTTGTGAAGGGAGCCCTGCAACTATCGATAGTTGCAATATCGCTTTGTCATCTGGGTGTTCCTTTTTGTTATCGTTCAGTTTAAACTTTTGCGTGCTCGGGATTTTATGAATGCAGCACAACTATCAATAGTTTTCGTGTTTTGTCTTCTACATGCTTCTCTATGTTATCGATTCGTTTGAATTGGTAAGTGCATTGCAGTGCTGCCAGTTTAGCTTTTTCCCGTGAAGTCTGAATTTTTGCACAGTTCAATCGACAATACCCAGTTCAACCCCTTAGAATTAATTTAATTTGGATATTCTTCCCTTCAAAAGTTTGGCAGAACTGGTGCAGTGAAACTCCCGATAGCTATCGATATTCTATTTTATCTTGCTTGTTAAATAATAACATGCATCGATTAATAGTACCGATTTTATGTACTCCTATTATTTGCAGTACCTGTTCAAATTTTTGGGAATTTCTCAACTATTTTACATTTCTTCCTAGAATTAAACTAAAAATTAAGTTTACTAAAGCTTAATGGAAAGATGAACTTCGAGTTTTCATTTAAAAAGAATAATAGTTAAAACGATTATTAGAATTTAAAATGTAGTATACAATTATTTTTAAATTGTTCATGGCATTTTCAACCTTATAATAGAATAAGAAAAATCAAAAACAAGTTTGTACTTCATAAAATTATATTTCTTTAAGGCTAGAAAATGATAACTTATCCACACACATATTATTTAATAATTTCTATATATATTTGGAATATTTCACCTGACAAATAGAGTATTATATTTAGGTACATCAGTTGACATGATTCAGGCCACATCTTGTTATACGAATTCGGTTTTACAGAGATAGACTCAAAACGAGTTCTTCGAAACTGTCCAAGAATATTTCTCGTATTTCTGTCTATCTTCATATAAATAGAATTGCTTTAAAATTAACTCTAATACATTATAAAACACTTAAATTTGTCTTAAAAAATAGTTACTTTTTTAATGTTTTTACTTTACAGTCGCGATATCGGGAATATATATTGTATATAGGTAATTAAAACTAGAGAATATTTGAACGCTTAACTAAACTTAAGACGGGGAAACGCCAAAGGGAACAAAAAATGGGAAATTGAACTTAAGTGGAGAAATTTAGTTACACTGACTAGAGGAGATTTTTTGGTCGAAAATGCTTCCTGGTTTGGTTTTCACTCTCTCGAGAAATGGTCTAAACGGAACTTGAACTAGAACCTCAAAACTAAACCAAAATTAATAATTAATTAATTAATTTAAACAAATACAATGGGACAACGCAACTGCAACTAAAACGAAACTTAAAACTTTGCGTCCTTTTGTTAAAAATTTTCTCCAATAAAAAATCTACTATGGGAAGGGGTGCGTGGCAAGTTCATTCAGCGTAGAGTAGACGAGAGCGCGATTTGACCAGAGTGCGGGAACGCGAAGGCGCTGAGCCATGTGATGAGCCAAGGGAGCCGCCACCTCCATCAGCTGTGGCACTCCCACCTCCTCCTCCACCGATGCCACTGTCGCCGCCGCCTTCGCTGTCGCTGCACTGCCACGACTTGGTCTTGGCACGAAACAGACGATACTCCTCATTGTGGGCTGGCGCCAGCATAGGTATATAGTTGCAGGGCTCGCACAGATCCGCGTAGCAGCTGTAGAACTCCTTGTAGCCATTGTGCAGTAGATATAGCTCCGGGTAGTCCAGGGTCGGGTAGTTGTGGGTGTGCAGGCTGCGATCGTTGTTCCGCAGAAAGCGCAGCAGCTTCGGGCCGCGCTCCGACGAGAACTCGCAGTGGAAGACATAGATGTTGCGCTCCTCTTTCTTCTCCGGCGTCGCCTGCTGCTCTATGCTGGCCGGAAAGGCTTCCTTGATCTGCTGGCGTGTGTACAGATTGAGGGCTCCACGTATGTGTCCACCGTCGAACTCATATGGATAGCGACAGTCGATGATCTTGAAGCGACTCGTCAGCTCAGCGAATTCGCCGCGCAGCAGACGTGCGAGTGTCTCACAGGAGATATTTTTTAAATCCCGATGCCGCACGCCCTGGAGCAGCACAGGCAGTGCACATGGCTTGCTCAGGTCGCCAATAAGCTCGGGTTCATCCCCCAGAGCATTCAGTATATCCACATTATTCATGGACATGGACTTGCGCAGCTGACGCTCCTGTGGCTGCTGCTGCGTGGCTTTTTTTTGTTGCTCTGGTTTGGCAACACTGGCGACACTGTTGTGCCTGAGAGGAGTCATGTCCAGTGGCTCCTGCTGTGTCATGCTGAGGCAGCGACGCACCGAACGAGTGCTCAGGGCGAAGCTTGAGCTGCTGCTGTTCTTCGTTGTCTCCACTTCGGGTGTCTTCAACTGCCCACTTATCAGTGCATCCAGATCCCCAGGCAGCTTGTCGAGCGGACACTCGTCCAATGTCTCCAGCTCGAACATGGCCATGTATTCATCGTCTAGAGAGTTGCCAGAGTCATAGCTGGACACACTGTTCACGCTGTTGAAGCTGCGCATTGTGCTCGACTTGGGTGTCCCGTTGTTGGCATCCAACAGGGTGTTTCGCATGTTGTGCGACAACTCTGTAATGGGCGACAGGGTGCAGGAGCTCACTGAGATTTGTCGTTGCAACATCCTCTGCAATGGCGACTCCAGTGAGGAAGGCTTCGCTGCCTTCCCGTACAGCTTGCAGCGCTTTGCTGATCGTCTTTCGATCAGCTGTGGATCATGTTCCCGAACCCCCTCATCACCATGCAGCAATAGCATGTCGGCGTGCTCCTCCTCCTCCCCGGACTCCTCTAGCATTAAACTTAACCGCTTGCTCGCCATGGCCGATTTCGATCAGCTGCAATTTTAGAAAATAAATGTATTCAGCTGTTCACCTCATCTATCCTTCTCACTCACTCATTCACCGTGATCGCAGGGCTCGTAATTGTTTTATTTAATTATATTATAATTATTTCGTATTGTTATTTATTTCAATTGGCGGCGTCCTTCGTTCTTCTTTGTGCATTTCTTACTGCACGTTTCTGATTTTCGCGCGCTCTCACTCTCTCCTGTCCGTCTATAGTTGGCGTCGTTTTCATTTTCCGCTCATCCCACACACACACACACACGCACACGCGACTCTTTCATGCGCGCACACAGACGCACAATGGTAAACAGAGCGCGTTAGAGGTGGGCGATAGTTTGATCTTGAACTTTCATTGTCTCCGTGTCAATCACCAGCTGATTGGCTTTGTAAACTCACCACATATACGATTTGTCATTTGAATACGATTTTCATTTGAAGTTTAAGGGGAATGTAAAATATTTACGTTTATTTTTGGCAGAGACTTCTACGATGCATTCAAGATGAGTAAATAATTACATTTTAAATGCATACAGAGAATGGTTGAGGTGAAATTAAATATTAAATACATACAGAGAATGGTGAGTTTGATTGTGATCAGTTGCATCTGATTGGAGACAGTGTTGCGAACTAAGCTTCTTTCAAAATAATATATATGAAAATATTGGCTTTATTAAAATATCGAAAAATTTATGATTAGCTATTTCAATTATTAAAACTATTAAATATATACTTTCAGTTTTATTATATGTCATCTGATTTTGTTCTTGGCTTTGTCACCTTCAATCTTTATGTTCGATGCTTAGTGGTCATTGCCAAAAACACAACTCTAGTGCTGTCAAAAGATAATTACCGTTTGCGCAGACGCCAACACATTATGACTATAAGAACACGATTTGTAAATTATATCGCAACCAGTTTGTGTCGAACACGGGCGTGTTAAGTTGAAATAAATGTTCGATCAAGTTGATTAGTTTTGATAGCCATGCAAAGAAAAACAAAGATAAGTTTGTTTATTGTACAATTGACATAACTAGCAAGCAAATAATTATTTTTTTATTCAAAGAAAACATGAAAATCTCTAGAATTGTATTATAATTAACTTAGAGTATTTAAAAAATACTTAAGATGAAAGTAGAGAAAATTAATATAAATCAACTGCTTATGATTTTTTTTACATATTTCTTATTCCAATTTGCAATTATCAAGATGATTTCCAATTCGAATACAATCTATTTATCGAGTAATATCAATGCTTGTAATCGATAATACTCACCTTAAACAACATTTCTCCACGATTCCGTTGATTTTGTCAGCTAATAGGATCCGTTACCAGTGTTACCTAATGTCATCCTTTTATCGCTTCAAGTGCATGCGACAAAGCGCGAGATTGACAACATTAATTAGTATTTTCTGGTATTTAACGCGTAAAGTTGCTGTCAAGGAGCTCGCAAAGGAGATTTCGAAATCAAAATTCGAACATTTCACTTCACAGTCGGTGCGAACAACACCAAATTGACAGGCAACTTAAAATACCCGTTTGCGCGTTGATCTCTCCCTCCTTTCCACATTATCTTCGGCGTCTCTTTGCCATCCATTTGTGGCCAGTTCATGCCTGTCTGCCACGATTAGTGCCAGCAACTGGCAGCTCCTTAAACCAACTTTATTGGCAAATGGGGCGAAGACGTGCCTCATTTTATTTTCATGCATTTTTTTATGCGCTCTCGTGCAACTATTTAATGCGCATGATATAGGGTATTCCGTTTACCAAATCTAGCATGTTATATCATCTCTATGGAAAAGTAGATGATTTTGGAAGATTTATAACTAACATATACATCAAAAGAATGTTTTATATTCAAATTATATTCAATTACAATGTTTTATATCATTTTGTATTTTCGTATTTATTTTCATTTCATTGTTGCATTTTCATTGTTTAGAAGGAAAATTTGAAAAATTCTTTGTATATGTGTTGAAATAAGTTTCTAGCTGCATTCACATGGGTAAATTATGCCAGTTATAGATAGTTATATGATGAACACTTATTATTTTTATGATATAACAAGATTTCCTAAGGAAAGAATAGGAAAGTAAAATCATTTTCTTTTATAGGGTATCTACTCGACTGCCATTGCTTGACACACCCATTCTATCTTGTTTTTTTTTTATGTGTTCATGTGCACGGCGCGTACAATTATTAATTTGATACGATATAATTGACATGTTGGCGATGCCAAAAGGAAGCACTACATGCAGCCGGATCGGTTGGCTGCAGGGTGGCAGGGACGGGGTGTGTGAGAAGGGGAGGGGCAGGCAACAAGCTAAGTCAGAGCGACGCATATTAACGCCACACGTCGCACACAGACCAGGGCCAAGACGGTGGACGGACACGATGGATCTTGGCCACGTTCACTTCACGTCGGCGTCTTTCACTGCTGTCTCCTTCTCTCTCTTCTCCCTCTTTCCCATCCTGCTGCTGCTGCCGTCTCTGGCTGCGTCTGTCTGGCAGGCAGGCGTGTAAATTGTTTTTACTTAATCGTTGCGGACACAAACGCACATGTTGCTTGCCACAGCCTTACCAGTTGCTGCTGCTTGCCACTTGCCACTTGCCTCTCCCCCTCTCTTCTTGACCCGATCCTCGTATCTGCTCGGGCTGTGGTGGCGCGCTTTTGGTAATTGCAGTTTGGGCCCCGCTGCTTCTGTCTTGCCAATCGTCAGAGGCTTGTGCAAAATTGTTATTGGTAGTCAACTTGTTGCTGCCGTTGTTGGCCAACTTAGTCGGTCAGGCAGACATGCAAATGTTGCTGCTGTTGCCGTTGCTGCTGCTGCTGTTGTTACCGTTGTCTAATGTTGCTTGTTTGTTATTTTTTATGCAAATTTTCGCGTTGTTTTTTTTCTCTCTCATTCTGCTTTTGACAAATTGTCTGTTGGACTTAATGACGGAGCGTAGCACAGCGAGTAGGCAGGTTCGTTTATATGCATAATTGTGTGCTTAGACCGACAGTCCCCGATCGGGATGCTCGATACCACTAGGGTGGGGGATACATACATACATACGTGTGTCGCTTGTGCCGAGGGGGAGAGCTCCACAAATTGCCGGTAAATGCCTCGATTTTGGTGTAGTATGTATATTAAATTAAGTCCAAATTGATAGTTGGTGTATTAATTGGCATCCGGGGATTGGGGATTGTCAGATCTGCCTAAGCGACAGATTGATACTGGCCACGTTACAAATGTTGTGCTATTTACAATGGGGGAGAAGTTAACAAGGATTATATGATCACCTATAGGTGGAGTGTGAACACCGTTAATGTGTTATCTACAATAGAAACGAGTTATCGATATGAAGTGTAAATGTGCTTAGCAATAGTTGCATTACCTTCGATTGCATTCTAGTGATCTGGCAACGCTCAATTGTTGATAACATTCGATTACTTTCATACTTGGCATGCAAAATCGACTATTTTCTCTATTATCGATTACTTTGGAAAATAATGTCTAACGTAATTTTTAAACACTAAACTTCAACTTAATCTTTTAAAATCATTTAAAATTTGTTAATTATAAATATCTTTTTTTTTAGTTTACTTCAATTATTTCTGTCATATAACATAATATATTTATTTTGAAAAGAGATTCTGAGAACATAGAAGCTAGTTATTTTCTAAATATTTAGTAAACTTAAAGAATAACTATTTAAAAAAATACTTAAATTAATTATATCATATCAATTAGTATTGTTATTATTACTAAAGCTTATCCAATTGAAGTTAGTAAAAGCTATCAGGTTCAATACTATTCATATTATCATTCTAGAGAACCTTTCTTAATTTATTAGATGTATTTAATAGAATATGATATTCATGTTTAAAAATATATTTTAGAATATAAAGAATTAACATCATTCTATAATAAATATTGTTTAAGTATTTGAATATACTAAAAATCTTGAAATATAATAAAAAGGATTGTTGCTCAGTTCATCATTAAGCAAGTTGTCTTTTTCTAATTCAATACTTAAGTATACATATATGTACATATGCATACACTGTTAAATGATACCCACATAATCGGCACCTATAATAATACTTATTAAATAATTCCCTAAAGTACAAAAATATCAAAGCACATAAATAACAAATTTAAAGCATGCCGGATAAATATCGGTTTGATAACCAAAGGATAAACTTATTATCTCTGGCAACTCGTATAAGTATAAGTACATGTATTTCTGGCAAGTCTTTGGGGCCCTGATCGAAGGCATTAAATTGAATGCGATGCTCACTTTTCTTATAAACTCCGACTAATTTGTATGATTATGCAATATGCTTGATATGCTTGCAGAGAGCCCTCAGCTGAAATTGAAAACAAGTACGGGCATGGGGCGGGTCCATCCACTGATTATGAGTACTCCTCTTCGGGGCCATAATATGCTACATATGCTATACTACAATATTATATACACGATGGGTTTATGGACAGCGAGTGCGAGCTGTGAGTGAAATAAATGGCTTCATAAAATTTTGTAACCATAATTTAGTTGAGCACACGAGGCAGAGATGATGATGACGAGGACGATGACGATGACGAGGAGGAGAGCAAATTGTTTTATCAGTTGATAGTTTGTTGTACCCCAAAAGAAACATCTTCGCCCCTGGCCACGCCCCGCGTCGTGTATACATTGCATTTACATACATGGGGCCACGATTATTGGGGCGGACAAGGACGGACGACGGAAATGTGTCTGCAGGCACAAAGTGTGGCCATTAAACGATGCATTATAATTAACTGAACAAGACGGGGAACGATGCCGATGCCGATGTGGAAAGCAGCTGCCAGCAGCGGAAATTGTTGATAAGAGTCGCATGATAACATCATCAATAGTCGTGCCTCGCAGGCAGCCTGTGCAATTATTTAAATTATATGTACGGCATTTGTGTTCGTTTAAAATTAAATTAGTATAATGTTGTTTTCTCTTTTGTTCGTCCTATCTCTCTCTCTCTCTCTTTCTTTGTCTTTCTCTCTTTTTCTCCTTTTTGTTGGCTTACACCAAAAGTCTATAATCAGTTGGCAGCCCCGGCAACTTGTCCGTAATTGGCAGCTTCTGGCCTGGTCCTAGTCACACCATCGCGCATGCTTTGTCGGCGTCGGCTCAGATATTGCCACTAATTATATAGACACTATATAGTATATACTCGACGTTCACGCCGTTCACATCTGGCGCATCTGCCAGTTAAACACGGCCACTGACAGATGAGATTTTAATGGTGTTGCCCGCAATTGATCGACACCAGTGAATCCTCCCTCCTTCCCTTCCCTTTCATTAATGACACACTCTTACCTTAGGGGGAAATGGATTTACTCGCTTCGTCGATCGATTGGGGTCTTCAATGGCTAAAAGACCAAGTATAGTTTTATTGTAATTTGCCCTCGATTAATTGTGCAGAAACTGAAGGGTATCATTTATCAGCACTTGCCTGGAGTGTGTTATCTATTTATAAGTGGTTCATTTTGTATGGAAACTTGGAAACAATGATATCAATTTTTATCACAAAACCTTCCATGAGAAATTAATCAGCAAGGAATCTACATCTATTGAAAAATATTTCTTTATACTCGTGTTTAATTTACAATCTATATAGCGATGTAAAGTAAATAATATATGGCTGTTTATGAGTTTCCTGTTTAAAGTTTCCAAGATTGCAGTTTTAATAAACAGAAACAGAATACAATATATTATTTTATTTAAGAATATCGACAACATCAGGGCTCAAATTTCATATTTTGTAGAAATGTCGACCAGTTGAGGCTAAGTTATGGATTTCTCAAGAATATATTGTAGCTTCCTAATAAGTTCTGCAGGGAATACAATAGATCTACAAAGTTGCAGTAAATCTCTCTCCAACCAATATGAAATTTAACTATTTTCCATTGTCCATTAGAATTATGTACAATGTTGTAGCAGATTTAACCAAAGTGACATTATGTGATCGATAATTATCGTTGTCAAGGCCTTGAATAGTTCAGAGCAAAGGTTAGTGATGCAATCGATAACAGCATCGATTAACTTTGAGTCGATATAGCGCTAATAACGTTGCTCACCATGCAAAAGAGAGTGAGAGGGGAAATTGGTAAAGGGGGTGGTGAAGAGAGTAGAGAAGAGGAGAGGGTAAAGGGGTATCTCACTCATCATACATAATTGATGTTTTTGAGTGGTTCATTTCCAGCATTTTCTTGGGGCTCTCTCGGCTGGGGCTTATCAAAATCATTAGCAGCAAGAAAAATGACTGAAACAAAAGGCAAAGTGTGTAATTTTTATGGCCAACACACACACCACTAATACATACATATAGACACACACACACACAATCACTCGCAGAGGTAACACAATTTAACACCGCTGCCAATGTAGCCATCAGGCGGCATGCAATGTTCGGCTAACGAGCAAAAACAACAACAACAACAACAACAACGACAACAACAACAACAAGTTCTGCTGCCGTTGTGGTAATCAATTTTAAAATTTATGACAAAATTTGCAGCTTTAAATTATGCCATTAAGCACGGCATGTAACTCATATCGTCAGGCGGCAACGCGTTGGCTTGAAACAAGAAAAGGCTGAAGGAGAAACATGTTAACTGCTTTCTTGTGTGTGTCTGTATCTGTGTGTGTTCGCGTGTGCCTGCCTGCCTGTATGTGTGTGTGTGTGCATGCAATGGCGTTTGCATTATACGCTCGTATTTCGCCACATTCAACAACGCTGCAGAGTTGACGGGTGCCATAACTCATGCCCCACTGCCGGAGCCAGTCGAGAGTCCGACACCGACTCCAACTCCAGTCCGAGTTGTTGCAATTACAACTGGACACCAGATGCTACAGCTGCCATGTGCTCATGTCTGCGTGCGCGAGTGTGCCTGTCTGTGTCTGTGTGTGTGTGTCGGCGTGTGTGTTAAATATTGCAATTTATCACGCAAATGCGTTTTTCAATTTTAACATGCCGCCAGGCATCATAAAAACGTTACAAACCTACAATATGAGCCAACACAGAGTGAGAGCGAGAGATGGAGAGAGAGGAGGGTGAGGCATGTGGAACCCCCCACAAAAAAAACTAAAGGGAAGTGGCAAATCCACCACACGCTGCCCACGTTGATGACGGCTCACGTATCGCTAGCTGAGGTGCCTAGGCTCACTCACAATGTGGTGCGAGTGAGAGGGGGAGTGGAAGAGGAAGGGGAGCACGGTGTCATGTGGTGTATGCCAGTGTTGGGCAGCTGACACAGCTGAAAAGACAAGATGAGAGCGGCAGAGAAGAGAGAAAGTGATGGCAAAGAAGAGAGAGGAAGGAGGCAAGAGCAGGAAGAAGAGAGAATGCTGATGCCGCATGACGAGCAATTCTTTTACAGTTGCCCAGCGTAAAAAGCTCATAAAGCAAGCGGGCCTTCGACACAGTAGATAATGATATACATATATCGATTGTGGCATCTATCAATGTTTTCGATAGTTTTTCAGTATGTTATCAATAGAGCCATAGAATATAATATTTATTTTTCAATCATTGTAATACTTTTAATACATTCCTTTTATTTGCACTCCTCTAATCTACCGATAGAGATCGTGTTCTATCGATAACACTAACATTTCTAAATTCCTTCGAAATTATTGATAGTTTCACTTGCTTTCTTCCCTTTTACATTTTTCTCCATCGATACCGACTGTGCTTCCTCGATAATAATTAACATTTAAAAGTAATCGATTTTATCGAAAGTTGCATTAAATATTTATTTAAAAACATTTCTTATATTTATAATACGTTCCTCTTTTTTTTGCGCTTTTATTATCTATCGATTTTAATCTATCGAGACAGAGACAGAGATAATAATTACATTTATAATAATAACATTAGTTCCACTTATTTTTTTCTTTTTAACACCTTTCCTACCCATCGATAGAGACTGCGTTTTATCGATAATATTAAATATCCAAAATTCATCGATTCTAACGAGAGTTCCGTCAACTATTTCTTTTAAACAAACAAATTTGTAAAACTTATAACACGTTCCTCTTTTTTTGCTCATTTCTTACCTATCGGTTCAAATCTATCGCTATAGAACGTGTTCTACAGCTAATATTTAAAATTTCAATTCCATCGATTTTATCGATAGTTCTCTTTATCACGCACCTCGTTTTGACCATTGATAAATTCTGCAAAACGATCAAATATTGTAAATTCCTTTTGTATGTAGAGAAAAAAGGATGCCGGTTTAGGGAATCGAAAGTGACAGTAACATAATCGATTCACCAAACATCGATAGTCGTTTCAGTTCATAATTTATGGGAAATCAAAGTATTTCAACTATTTAAGCGGTACTTACGTCAGCTCAATATGCGCCTTAAGAGTCAAACAAACAGCAAAAAAACAAAAAAAAAGTTGACGTGAATGCAAATTTGGCGCTGTCCGAATGCCCGAATCGGGTACTCAATTAATAGCCGACTTGCTCTACGTGGCACCCCAATTAGCTATGCACAATTTGGTATCGTATCTGGTGGATGTGTGGGGGCCACGCGGGGCGATGAATCTCTCACTCTTTCTTTGCTTTTGGCAATTGGAAATGTTGTGAGAAAGACATGGACATACTTAGTTAGGACCTGCCACACGACTAACGATGTTGTCTGCCACCATGTGGCCAACAGATTCGTACCGTTTCGTTTGTCGGGGGCACTTGTCATCTGTCATCTGGCTGCTCGACTGTCGCCCCACAAGTAGGTGAAGGGGGAAAGGAAAGGTGAGGTGAGGCGCAACTGAGCTTAATCGTGCACTCAACACCTGGGGGCAGCTGGGGTAACTGGGGCACCTGTGAGTCTGTGACATGCATTAGGCAACTGGCAATTTGCAAAATCAAATCGAAATATCGAAACGCTATTCGATTCATTTGCGTACCGATAAAGACATAAAAGACAAGGCGATAGGTTTATTGCAGATCTGTTGGCTGGTGGTAAGTGAACCACTTTGTGTTGAAGGTTTCTCTCTATCATTGTCTTTTGTTTGACTTTTTCCACTCGGAAATGTGATCTCACCGGAGACAAGGGTGTGTCAATGATGACTAAATATTTTGTTTATCATTAATATTTGTCTATGTTTTTGGTTTTTATTGTTTTCGAGTCGAAAATCTGTTGTCGCCTAAACGAACACACAATCTACGATCGTAGTGAATGCATAATATGCACATCTAGATACATCAGCGGCGCCACTAATGAAGTTTGTTATAAAATTTTATGGTACTCTTAAAATATTGTATTTTAATGATTAGTCCAAGCCCACAAAAATCGACTTAATGTATTCTCTACTAAATGTAAAGTGGGCGATGAATTCGTATACGAATATCGTTTATAAACATCTCAAATAATGATGATAATAATCGTATAGTATGATATACTCTACTTCGGTTGACTGTTTGGCTAAAACACAGTGAGATCGAATAAATTTCTGAAACATTTTCTAATTTACATAGACAGGTGGATTTAGTATTTTTGATTAGTATTTTTGTTTTCAGGGCAGAAATAGTTGAGATTTCAGAATTTAAAAAAGAAGCATGATTTAGTTGAAAGTTCTCTGTTCCAACTTATATGTAGGTTTAAATGCTATAGAAAAATTCTTAAAGTATTCACATATTCTTAGGCAGATCTAACAAATATATCATTATTTTTATTGCAACCATTTAATTCACTTAGTTTTTAAACCAGTTCAAGGCAAAACTAAATTGATTAAATAAATTTCGTAATCTATTTTCGCCTTCACTTAATTTGTTCAATATTTCATTTGATTTAATTTGCAGTGTATTCGGATATTCGGCAACCTTCTAATGCATACTAATTTCTGCGCATTTGCTTGTTTATTGATGCGTTTTGTCATTTCGCAGAATTTAAATATTAAATTAACACAATATTTAATGTCAACAAAAATCGCGCGCATCATAAAATTGCTTAAAATATTTTTATGCGAACTTATGTGTTGCGTTAATATATTTATATATTTTTTTTTCCTTTTTAATTTGGCATTTCGTTCGTACATATTGTTTCAAATTTATCTCTTGAGAAACCGCAAATTTTTCGGCGGCATTTTTGTGTGAAACGTTTCCTCTTACAAATTGAAATGTGTTAATATAAAACGATATGCATAATTTAAATAGTCTTTTTTTGTTGGCAAAATGTTACTAATAAACCTGCACAACAATGCGAAATAGACAGCAAGAAACGAGAAATACGAAAAGAGCGAAGAATGAGTCAGCTTGCGCGCTGTTGAATACCCTGCTTACAGTATGATGTTTGGAATTATATATTTATATTGTTGGTATAGCAATGAAAATATATACTAAGGTAAACTTTCCACATCTTTTACCTACTGAATATACCCCGTTTCTGTTACCAACTTCCATTATGATCAGGCTACAACAATGCTCTTAGTTCCAGTTCATGATCGAACTGTCAAAAGTCATTAGAATCGAGCTGAGATGCCTTAACAGTTGTGCCATAATTTATGCTAATTGCCTGCGAAATGTAAATTAGCAACTTAACTTACAATACAACAATAGATCTATAATTTTATAAACTGTCCGATTTGTATATACGGCTTGTCGGGCTGTGCTCTGCCTCCCCCTTGATTTGTCGTGACGTTGTCGCATTTGACTTTTGTGCCCATAGAGTCTATTTCAAGCTGCTTTGTATTCAATCAAATGGGACCGTAACAATGGATAAGCCTGGACATATATATACTATATATATGGGGAGTATTGTACTTGTCAATATTGCTTAGCACAATGAGAATTAATAAGGAAATTTATACAATGAACTCAACGATTTAATTTACGACCAGGCCAACAAAAGTTTCAACTGTTATGAACCGAAGATGAATGTAAACAATAGGAATAGTTAACGTTTATTTATTGTTTCTTGATTGGTTAAATTTTTAAATTCTCCTGACAGCAGTTTGCTATGATATTTATGATACACAGAGTACGTCACAACAGGGTAAACTTTAGGGGGTTTCTTTTAGTATATATTAAAAAATTTAGATTATTGTTAATTCAATCAACCACAATGTAATAATTGTCTTAAATTTATATAAGTAATTATTAATTGGAGTGTTGGAGAGTGTTGTTATAATCCTAATCAAAGAAATTAGTATAGGAAGTTTAATGGATTATTAGAAAAGTAAACAGTCGCCTTGAAAAGTAAAAATTTCATTAGATAGATTTGTTTTTTTAATTCATTACATATATGGCCCTCTCACAGTAATTAGTCACTTTAGCGACGTGGTATTTAATTAGCTACGCTTATCGTCTCTATTTGCAGTTTTATGCTAATTAGTCGAATGTTTCGTAGAGTCGGAATACTCATTTTGTTTATTTGATCGGGTTGATGGAATTCCGCGAATTCGATAGGACTTATCCGAACCGAACATCATCATAGTTTAGTTAATTGCTTTGGGCAATTTTAAATGCGGTCAAATTAATTAGCCAATTGCAGTTGTTGCTTGTTGTTGTTACTGTTGTTGTTATGTCATCAATATATTTTATGTAATGTTCGGTTAATTCGAATCCAGATGCAAGAGCGGCCGTTTGCGGCTTATAAATGTAGCTGTCAGTTGTCATAATTTATAGAATAACTGTCAGTGCTGCAACACCTCCGTACACGATTTCCTCCAGCTTTTGCTGCTGCTGTTGCTCCTCTACTTGGAGAGGCCCGAAAATGTATCGTAATCATAGCGTCAACATATTTGATTTATGTGCACAGTTTATTTCTCAAGCAAATTTTTATTTATACCCCTTGTGTGTTTGGTAGGGTTTAATAGGCTTATGGCAAATAGAAAACATATTCTACAGGTTGAGAGCAGCTTCAAACTATCCTGTTAAGTCATAAGTAATTAAAGTACATACAGGAAGAGGAGAGTAAGTTAGTTTGACATGATAATATAGAATTTTGACTATACATAAAGCTAGAGAAATATATAAGCTAATTATTCTCATAATTATATTCAAATACTTTTATACATAATTCAAATATCATAAGGAAAGTAACTGATAATACTTCAAAAGACTCATATTGCTTGTATGTGTGACAGTTCGCTAAGTACAGGGTGTTTCTCAGTCGCAACATTGACAGTTAACTGCATTTTTTCTATATGTTGAGCACGCTTTGACGCTCTTGGGAGCCGCCAAATAGGAGCTAAGAGAGGTGTGCAGTGCCAAGTTTGGGTGGTTGGTTAGGTGGATAGGTGAGGCTCAGGTTCGAGCTGGGGCTGCGCCATCGAACACAGTCTCAGTCTCCAAGCTGGAAACTTCCAGTTGCGCGACAGTTGATTATGATTAAGTGCCAAGCCAAAAGCCAAAGCTGAATATCATATTCCATGTTTTGTCATAAATAATTTTAATACACTTGCAGAATTAACATACTTTGACTGGCACGTAAGGGAAATGATATACGAGCTCTCGGTCTCTGACTGAACACCTGAGGAGCATAAGCAAAGTTTTACTTGTTTTAATTGATTAGATTAATAAATTAGAAGAAATACGAGTTAATTAATTATGAAATATGCATGTGGGAAAATAAATAAAAATATTATAGGTTGGCAATATTTTTGCAATCAAATATTATTTAAAATATTTTATGTTTGGGGAATCTTTATTGATTCGTCTCTATAATGAAGCTGACTTATTAGAAATTTATTTTAAAATGCAAGAGTATTCACAGTTCGGTTTTACAGCAGCAGCATCAAAGTTCCCCATTTATTATACCATGAGACTTAAAACAGTTTTGTTGCTACGGAAACAGACAAACCGGAAGTTGTATGCAAATATTCGTGGCATTGTCATATTTCTCTTCCATCCCCTGTCTCTCTGCCTCTTACTCACGTTTGTGTCTGTGGACACAATTGCCATTTGAAGTCATTTGTTTCAGTTTTCTCTTCACATTCGGCTTTGCCCAAACACAAATCAAAGCTAAATGGCATTCATAAATCAATCAATCGCACTATTGACAGGTAGTCGGAGCGCGTCAGGCTGATTGACGAACGTTGTCTTTGAAAGTTTATTAAAAAGAAAATTCAAAACAATATGTTATTAACAGCTGCATACTCTTGTTATATTCAAATCATCTAAAAATACAATTTTACCTTTTTCCAGATGAAGTTTTTCTTAACAAAATTTGATTGAAAATAAATGGATGTGTAAAGTAACCTAATCCGTAATAAAAGTCAAAGATTGATTGAAAAGAAATGGATGTGAAAAGTAACCTTATCAGTAGTTAAAGTTACCAATTTTTAAAAAAATTAACAAATATCCTCTACAATTAAATTAATTTATATTTCAACATTTTTTTTAAAACAATTCATTTTGAAAGAGTTCGCATATACAAAATTAATTTCTAAACTTATGTCAGGGTATTAAAGAGTCGGTGGTGGCATCACTGGCATTTTCTTGGCAACGGCAGCAGCCGGCTGTCAGATTGATTTATGCGCAGTGCTTGACATATATAAATGGGCTGCGCTGTAAATAAAATGCGCATTGAAATATTAAAATGTTCAGTTGTTTGCATGCAAATGCCGCCAGTCGTACTATAACTAATATGGTTTTAGCAATTGCCGATAATTAAGCAGCGAATAGGTTAAATTGAATATGTTTCTACATCGGCACCTAAAATACTGGCGAAAAAAAATGAAACGAACACAGAGAGAAATCTCATTAGCCATGCCGAACCGTGGGCACCCTTTGATTTATGGGAATAAATATCGATATATTAGGAATTGATAATTCAGTTAAATTATTTGATATCCTAATCAATATGATGTTTCATATCGGGAGGCTTTAGCTACTCAAGCATTCTGAAAGTTCCTTGAAATATAAATAAAGCCAAGAAAGAAGGAATTCGAAGGAATTCTTTGTGAAATGCAACGTAGAATGCGAGTATCGTAATTTTTGATATTTTCAAAAAGTATTTCATGTGTGATATATTTCGGATAAATTCTTAGCTAATCTCGCACGACTATATATTTTGTGCAAATGATGTTGTTCAATTAAGCGCCGTGAATATAATGTTTATGGTGTGCTTGGTCGGCAATCATAACTCAAATATGTTGACTATAATTTATGGCTTTAAAACGAGCCGCTGTGCCGTGACATGACGTAATTTAAGCATTAAGTAGAATGAATATATCATAGCGCGTATTTGTTATGCAAAAGTAAGCCAGAAAACAGAGACAGAAACAGAGATGAAAAAAATTAAAAATAAAGAAAAATGTACGAATATTGTTTCGAAAACAAAACATAAATCTGTCAACACGCAATGCCATAAAAATTGTGTCACAATTAATAATTATACGTATTTCCCGTCTCTTTCCATCTTCGCTCTCCTTCTGTTTCTCTACTTTTTGTGTTAATCTTTTGTTTCTTTTCTCGGGAGCGGCAGTTGCTCTTGAGTATTGCAATTACAAAAAATATGGCCATCGATTAATAACGCCGATCGATAATTTATGTTGTTTTACATATTTTTGATAAATGACCCATAAAAGCAATGGGCAGATGCTATAAAAGCATTGTTGAGTGTACAGAAGGCTTAATCTGCTTGTTCCGGGCGACTTGAGTTATCGATATCGATTGGTAAACAGGCTTCCAGTTGTTATAATGATAGTAATAAGAAAAATCCATTAATTTATAGCTTCAAAGAGGACTAAATGTGTTTTTAATTGTCGATTATTAATTGCAGAAGAACTAAGAGAAAAAGAACTACAGAACTAGAAAAAGAACTAGTTTATGATAAATTGGAATAAACTTTTAATTGTTAATGATTATAATTATGAAGTGAATAAGAACTAAAAGATCGACAAATAATAAACTTTTATTAATCATGTTGCTAAATTCATTAATAATATTCTTTTACAAGTTCACACAGTTTCTATTTACCTGGTTCATTCAGTTAAACGACTTGGAACTAGCTCTCTTTTTGCCCTTGTCTACCAAATTTAACATTGACAATGTGAATCAAGTGCAAGCTACCCGCCTGTGGAGCTTGTGAACTGGTTCACTCAAATTTAGACCGCATTCTGCCGTTAGCTGCCAAATCTAATGGGGCCCCACTCCCAAGAGTCGTCGCGTGGGCGCAGTTCAATTTGTGTGCTCGTTCGGCAATCAGGAGAGAGATGTTAATTTCAAAATTCCCCAGCGAACACACGCACACACACTTACTCACATGCCACCCACTAAAGTGTTCACGCTCGATTAATAAATTAAATTGAAAGACACACGAATAGTAGAAACATCTCCGAGGCGAAATGGGTAAATAGTGGCAACATTATTTTCTGGCAGATGCCTTGAGAAATGTCGCGACAAGCTAATAAAAATATTTTTCTTCTTTCTTTTTTTATTTGTTTTTGTTTTCTTAACTCGATGTGTGCTTTTATTTTTGTTTATTATCCGCCTGCTAATAAAAATTAATTCGAAAATACTTTAAACCATTGTATGGGGGCACGTCGCAACGTTGGCGTTGCTAAATATCTTAAGATTCTTATTTATTTGTTTTCCTAATGTGTGTTTCCATTTTTCTTTCTTGTACACATTATTTCAATCCGCCTAAATTTAAACGTTAATGCTAAGTACAATCTGTTTTCCTTTATGTGTCTTATTTACGAGCCAAACGACTCACAAAACTTAACCCTGCGGATTATGAGTTGATGAAACACAAAGCGCTAAGTGTTTGTGATTTATGAATATTGCGGCATTATTTCTCTTAAGAAATGAGTTCGTGTCAAGTCGAAATACTTTTCAAATTCCCAAGACATTTGATGGCCAATGAGTCCGTCATTATAATGTATCGGCCTCAGCCTCTCTCTCTGTCTAGAGAAAGGCGTGAAAATCAACAAGATGTTTGTATGGCAAGTAAGCTAACTGATCCCTTCAGATAATATTTAATTTTGTTTATGATCTTTCGAAAAGAATTTCACCCTGGCAATGCCCGTTATTCTTAGTCTTATAAAGCGATATATATATATCTTAAATATCATCTGTATATCGTCATATATCGCTGTGTTGATTAGCTAATATTCAACAGGCAAATTGCCTAGCGGATTATGCCGATAATTTACAGTTTCCGCAATTTATGAATGCTCTTAGGTAAAATATTTTCCATGTTTCAAACACATAAATCTGTCGTATTCAATTTTCCCGAAATTTTCTTATGAAATTTATCGCAATTTATGCCTACGCCTTAATAAATCTCCATGTATTCAGATACACATACATTATATATATAGTATTTGTGAGATCGGGCTATTCCCACACACAAAAGCCATAAACAACTTAAGTGAAACCGTTGAGGACCATTAACTAAAATCCGCCTGCTTATTTAAAACACAAACAGCTGTGCCAACAATTTGTCAGCTATGAATTTATAAAGCGACACGCAGATCACAAATACTTAGAGTATATATCGAGCTGATACAACGAGAGAGAGGGAGAGAGAGGAAAAGAGGGACCGGAAGAGCAAAAGAGTCAATATTAATATCGAAATACTCAGTGTCTGGAGAAGACATTCTCAATATTTTTGTTACTCACAAAAAGTCGCAGATATTAAAAGAGACTTAACCTGCGTACAGTCAAAATCGTTTTCTCACTCATTTTTTATGGCCAAATATTTATGTCACATAAATTTTCGTTACCCCTTTATGACAGCTCTTCTCCTATTCTCTCTCACTCCCTCTCGAATCGCCGTAAAACGCCACACGACGCAAGAGATCAAAGAGACTGTCGACCACTTTGATTGTCGTGCGTTATAAATAATGTTGAAATATTTTTTTGAATTTCTGAATCTCTGAATTCTTGTGTCTTATGATTTGTTACCGGTGACATGAGTAATTAATTCTGACATTTGTGCTAACAGCTTATAATAAAGCATTTAAAAGCCCTCCGAGTTCCCCGACAGCTGCAGCTTTTGTTTGTCCCCTGATACTGTAATCTCATTTCGAAGTATGAAGTATGTGCATTTATAATATATTTCGTTGTTTAAGTTTTTTTATTGTATATATTCCCGATATAATTATTAAAATATAGTAAAATATCTTAGAAACATTCATGCGGGCAAAGTCCAAGAAATGATTAAGCAATCAGATGGTTGTTATATAACTTAACCCCTTGATGGTTCAATATTTCTTATTAGTTATGTTGATGCTGGGAGCATGTTTTTTCCATGTGTTCAAGTCGAACGCATTGCCGCAAAATGCCTCTTATCAGAAGGTTTATTTTTGAGAATATCGCAATAGGTATTTGATTGTTATACCCTTACAGAGAGTATATTTATTTTGGTTGAAAGTTTGCAACGCACCTTAGGAGACATTTTCGACGCTATAAAGTATATATTTATATTCTGAATCGCCATCACCAATGGAATCGAACTTGCCCTGTCCGTGTGTCCGTCTGTTGCAATGCAAACTATTCTGCCAGTTTGTTGAAACTTAGTACACCAGTTTCTTATTGCTGCACGCTGTACTTAAGTCGGAACGAGCCGGAGCAGACCGATATATCTCTTTCAATTCTGCACGATTATATGTATGTAGCTACTAGCTAGTATTGGAACAATTGGATGATATAAGAACCTACAATTCTATGGAGCCTTCGGCGTGCTTAAGGTAGCTTTACATTTAACATTTAGAAAACTGAATCCCAATTTGGTGCCTTTAACTCTTATAATAGCAAAGATATGGACCCAATATAGCCGATGGACCGACAACCATTTAAAATTTTTAAAGAACCTTATCAACGTTTGCGCAAAACTTATGTTGAAATTCTCAAAACAGAAACAGGGCACGTGGATTTAGTGTTTATTGAATAATTGCCCGAAGTAGTTGATCTTTAACCCAAAAATGTTGAAAACATTTTTTCAAAACATCTGCATATTTTTTGCAATAGGAAATCTAAGTGAAGCTTTCTTTTGCTGTGATGTTTCACAACTCTTGTTTAAGCAGGAGTGCTACAAAATATACAGTGCTGTATGGCAAAGATCAACAAATTACTATGATTACAATTGCTTACTAACGCCTATCGAAACTGCATCGTATCAACAATTTATCAGTCAATTCCAATTTTACATGACAATTTATGGAAACAGAAAATGGGTGATGAATTGTATTAATAAGTACAATAAAAATAACGGTAGCTCTGAAGATATTAAATATTTTGCCCAAGACTGCTTTCTGCGTATAGAGTCAGTTACTATAAATACCAATGAAACTACGGAGTTTTCTGACCTCTATGCCGTATCACAGCGGGTGCCTAACATAACCACACTCAATTTTCGAATGTTTAACAAGTGCTATCGTGTAAATTCAGTTGTTCCCCAATTCAAGCACCTCGAAATGTTGATTGTCAATGTATTTAATTCGGTTGATCTCAATGAATGTGAGGATTTCAGTTTTAAAGGAACTCAGCTTACAAAATTACACATTTATCTAAACAAACCAACCATTTTGAAATATCCGAAATTAACGAATTACACTTTTAATCCTACATTTCTGAGTGATATGAAAAAATTGAAAGAATTCAAAATTAATTGTGGATTAAAAGACTTTGAAGTTGATCTACCCTCAGAAATGTTTCAAGGCATGAGTAACTTAGAAGTACTTGCTCTGGAAAACTGCGTGTTCAACAATCTCTCCGTATATCATTTTCAAAACCTGACGAATTTGAGAGTTCTGAACCTCAGCCACGTGCAGTTCGACGACTTTGATTGGTTGAGGTATGTGGTATTATATATTATGATTACTTCACGTTGAAATGTGTTTCAAACTCTTCAATTTATTTCAGCTCTGAAACTTTGGCGAATCATGTCAGTACTCTCAACGTCGATTATGTAAGCACCAAAACAGCTAAAACATATTTCGATGATATTAAATACCTTGAAAAATATGGAAATCTTAATACTCTTGCCGTTGATCCACCTTTCAATATTACTGACTCAGAGAAATCTCAATTTCCAACGTTTTGCATGGGACACATTTGCGAATTATTTATAGATCAAGATGGAACCAAATGTCCCGATAAATGTCATTGTGTCTATTTATTTCCCGAAAATGGCTTATACATCGACTGCCGGGTGACCGAGGTGGCGGCACAATTGAAGTCGCTGCCCATATCGGCATTCAGTCCCTTAACGCTTTACTTATTTAATTTAAATCTTACCAAGTGGATAAACCCAAATATAGTTGGATATTCTAGTATACAACAAATTGATATGCACGGCAATCAACTTGACGATCTTCCTATTTCGAATTTACCTAAGAATTTAACCTTTTTGGACTTATGTGATAACAATTTGACGTTTTTGAGACCAGAAACTCTCGAATTTTTTAAGAAACGAAATGGTAGCTTGCAGATTAGATTATCGGGTAACCCTTGGATTTGTGGGTGTGATACTTTGGATTTTCTAAAATTTTTGGACAGTTTTCAAAGTATGATAGTGGATTTTGAATTCGTTAAATGCGACGGAATGATACCCGCCTTAAAGCTTGACGCGTGCCGATTCCGAATCATCAAGTTAACGATTGCCTTTTCGATTATGTTCGTTTTGGTCTGCATAATAGCTTGTGTAATCATCTTTTGGTACAGGGTATCCATTCTAATGTGGCTCTACGATCACAATATATTTGTGAATTGTATTCTTCGCACAGCGGAAAACATTGAATTTCACAAAAAATTCGATGCATTCCTGGCATTCTCTCACAAGAACTTAGACCTGATTCCCGAATACGTTGAAAAGCTCGAGAATGGACGACGCAAGTTTAAGCTGTGTTTCTATCATCGTGATTGGCTCATCGGTGATTCAATACCAGCATGTATACTTCAATCCATCGATGACTCAAAGCGTATCATTGTGCTAATGACCAAGGAGTTTATACAGTCTTCCTGGGGTACCTTTGAGTTTCGCACTGCCATCAGAGCAACCTCTATGAATCGACAGAAGCGGTTGATTATAATCGTCTACCCCGAGGTGGAAAACTTTGATGATCTTGACATGGAGCTGAGGCTCTATCTGAAATTCAACACGTATTTGAAGAAAGATGATGGCGACTTTTGGAGAAAACTCATTTATGCAATGCCACATAAGAAAATGATTAAATAAATCAATAAGCAGAGGTTTAAAGATAAGTAATTATGTAACAACTTTATCTCTTTCTGATGAACTATAAGAAAAAATACTATTAGCAATTAATTGTTTTAAAAACTCGGTCTACTGTTAAGGCCCAACATTTTTCGCTATTTATATAATATAAAATATATTCTGTAAACCTGTTTGGTATATTGTTTCTGTCAAGATCTATTTTATATGTATTTATTATATTTCCTTGAATTTCAGCGTTGATTTCTGCTCTGTTTATACCAAATGAGAACAAAAAACCTATATGTTGCAGAAAAGTTTGTACAGAATTTTATGTTGGGAGTTATGAGTATAGTTGTTACGGATTTTCAAAACTCACCGAAGGGTATTTTATTCTGCACCATATTATAAATAACTGTTATAGTATTTGAACAATCGGAGCAGATAAGAATTTTTAAGGGTATACAACTTTCAGCATGCCTAAAGTAGCTTTCGTTCTCGTTCTTTCCATTAATTCGCTAAAAATACAAAATATATAACTGACTATAACTAAAATTGCTATGCTGCAAATGTGTTATGAAAATACATATGTTGTAGATAGAGATGCGCTCTGTGCCAGAATAGTAAATATTTTGCATTTGAATATATAGCAGATTATTTACGATTTTTCACTGAGGTCAACAGTTTTGCCCCCTTCGAGTGCCCAGTAAATTATTCAAACCGAGTTTGTGAAGTGTGTGCGGCTGTTTTTGAAAAATTCGTAAATTTATTTACAGTTCCAGTTCCGTTGTGCATGCATAAAAAATCATTGAAAATGTTGACAACCAATTGAGCTTGGTGTGGGAACAAGTTTACCTGCGTTTTTTATCATTCAGTTCATAAATATTTAAATAATCCTATGCAACATGCTCAAGAGGTGTGTCCAGTTATGATAGATTCGGTACGAAAATGGCAGTTTGCAATTTGAGCTGCATATTAATGTCGTATGTGTGGAAGGTGCTTCAGTGTTGCGATTGCAAAATTCACATGTTATTTCTCAGTTTGTTTAGACGGGTTATAAGTAAAACATATGATTGCAGTATAAATTAAAAATATTGAAACTTTATACCATAAATGACTTCTCATCCATTTTAGATCTTAAAGGTCTTTCTAAGATAATTTTAATCAATCAAATTTCAGAATCCCCAATGTAAACTGAACTATTTCTTAAATGCGAAGCACCTTCTTCTGGAATCTTTACGTCTCTATAGATAGAGCCTTTATTTATAGCTACAGTACATACATATCTGGCAATTAATATAGCTATCCGATATATGGAACAAGTTCCAATGCAAGCCCCTTCAAAAATGGGCACATACCTTGCCGCATTGCAAATCTCGACTGGGCAATTAAGTAAAGTGAAAAAAAAACCTACTCGCACATTATCTTTACAAGCCTAATGACTCTTAACCATATAGAGATTATGACGCCTCGCTTCGTGCTGCAGTCTTTCTCGGTGTGTGTAGCAGCGTTAAAGGCCATTATACAATTGATCTGATATAGAAATCTTGTTAAACGGCGGGCGGACAGACAACAGACAGACAGACAGGCAGACAGACAAGCAGACAGACAGACAGACGGGCAGGCAGAGCGGATAGGCGGATCGAAAGTGCAAGCGATTCGATATTGTTGGCGTTCTCGTTCTCGTTTCCATTCCTGCTGTTGTTGTTGTTGGTGTTGTTTAACGGCAGCGTAAAACAAACAATAAAATTAAATAATTACAAGTCGTGAGTGAATTTCACGCGAAACCAAATGCTGATGCACACACGTTGATAATGCCAAAGAGAGTCCAGAGACCCACAACCAGACACCGAGCAACCGATTTCGATCCTGCTGCAGAGCCAGACACTCACAAGAAACGAGAGAGAGAAAGAGAGAGGGAGAGAGACTGACAGAGACAGAGAGAGACAAAAAGAGAGAAAGAGAAAGAGGAGACGAGCTGAGTTTGTAGTATTCGAAATATGCGCAACGGATACCGATGGCGATGCCTTGACCACTTGGACAGACAGCATACTGGGGAACTGTGGATGAAACAAAGCTCGTTTTATATCGATGACAATGTCGCCAAATAAGTGCCAACAGCAGCAGCAGCTGCCAGAGTCAGTGGGCAATCCACCGATCCAGCAACTCAACAATCCATTGCCTTGCGCAGACAAAATCAAACCACGCACCAAAGCAAACGCTGGCCTGATGTGACCACCGTATGGGACCGCATTGTCGGCATAAAAGGAACCCACTGAATTCCAGGAACATGTTAAACGATGTCGAGCATTTAGAGACTGAGAGAGAGAGAGAGGGAGCGAGTAATGTACGTGGCATTTCTTGCTGAGCAATCTTTTTCAATCTCTTCTCGTACACTTCCCTCTCTGTCGTCTTCTTCTGCTTAGCATCTGAAGATTCAGCAGCGAATAGACCACGTTCACGTCCAGGTCGACTGTCGTCCCGTCAAAGTGGTCAGCTGCACCCAAAGATGGGTACTCGATAAGCTTGATAGACTTGTTAGAGTCATGTAAGTTTTGGTTCGTTTCTTTGCCTCGTTGCAACGACTAAATGGGTCTTCAGTTTCAAGGCATATTTGGCTAACAATCCGCGTATCTTACGACCGATAATAGAGATAATTTCTGAAATTTGTGTACAACTAAATGGAGTGCATAACGAGCACTAGAGTCTATTACGTTAAGTTTTTATGTTATGCGGGTCTTCTAAGTGTTAATTTCAGCTGCTATAGAAGAGAGTTTGGCTCAGTTTTATATGAAGGCTCCTCTGACATTGATTGAGATCTATAATATATAAAAGGTATATTCTAAGAAAACTAAAACTCGAAAGTTTCATTTACTTCAATTACGGGAAATGTTTCTCATATGTACAAATGAAAACTTTGAATTTTGTATTTTTTTTATTTGAAAAAGAAAATAACAATGAACAGCCAAATGATTTCTGAAAGTTTGGTTACAATCAGATAATTAACATAGAAGTTATTTAAGAAATAATTAAAATGACGCCCTGACAGTATGCAACACAACATATGCAAAACATAGAAGTTATATATTTTAAAAATCGTTTTGGTCAGTTGGGCATATCACAGTCGAGACTGCTCGACTTTCGTGCTGGTTTTTTTAAGAGCTAATCTAAATGAATGAATGGATAAAGCATGTATGGTTGGGCTTGCTACAAAGAAATGTACGATACAATTTATGCTAAAAACTAATAAGCCCTTCCTGTGTACAGCAAATGGTATAAGCTACTTTCTTTTCAAATTTCGAGAAGCGCATTTCGCAAGGGTACTCGGAACTATTCAACAATAGAAAATCAATTAGCGGCACTTGTCTCGCAGCGATAATAGTCTCCGGTGTGTAATTCACTTAATTGATTACAAATTAAAAATGCATTTAATTAGCACGCTAGTCGTATTTTATTTGCTCTAATTAAACGATTGAAATTGAAATGCAATTCAATTACGGGCTGTGCACATACTAAGTAAGTATGTAAGAGAAGTCAAGTGCGAAGCCAAGCTGAACCGGTTTTGTGTCGTGAATCTAATTCGATCTTGATAGTGGGTAAGCACAAAGTTGCGACTCTTTAGATACCATTTTCCCACTCACTCACTATATCTCTCTCTATGTCTCTCTCTCCCTCTCTGTCGATTGGCACATAACTCATCGGAATCATCAATTTAGCTGCTGTTGCTGCTTCTTCAGTGAAACAAAATCAACAAAATATGTATCTTTTGCCACCCTGTTTTGGGGCCTGAGCTTGGATGGAGCTGATGGACGAGGAGTCTAGCTTTTGGCAAGATACCTGTGTTCACCTGGTTAATAAATTATGAGCCAAAGCCAAAGCTGACTGCAGCTGCTGATGAGTAAGCTTCTGCAGCAGCTCCATCTCCGCCTCATGTTCATCATCTCCTTTTCCTCCCTCTGGAGTCGCCTCCTTGAGGCAATAAATCAAAAGCAGCCCCTCCATCTGCAATTGTCTGGCCGTCTGTCAGACTCTCAGTCTCTCTGTTTGTCTGTCTGTCTGTCTGTGTGTCCAACACTCACCTGAGTGCAGCCTGCACTTGTAAGCAATGAAAATTTATGCATGGTTTCACATTTCTTCGAGTTATCATTTGTTACGTAAATTATGCATGTTGAGTGGCAGGTTTTGCTGGCGAATTACTTCGGACGATTAGCCCTGGGTAAAGTGGTCAGCACTCGCCATTCACTATTCAGCATCAGTATTCAGTATTCAGTATTCTCGGTATTCAGTATTCATCCTTGGCCCTAACAAGCTCTCAGCCAATTTGTGCAGGTATTCCCTGGATGTGTTCTCACTTTTATTCTCTTCAACTGTGTATATCATGCCACAAATCAGTTATATTTGTAGTTTTAGAGTGACCATACCTATGCTATTTTTTCATTTTGAGAGTGACCATAACATATCATTATTAAAAAACTGTTGAAGCCTTTTTATACTCCAGAACTGTATTAATCATGCCACAAATCAGATATATTTGCAGTTTTAGAGTGACCATATTTTGGATATTTTACAATATGTTTTAAATAGTTAATATAGAGTTTATGTTGCCCAAAATTCATTATATTCCCAATTTTAGAGTAACAAATGTTCGTTTGGTTCTTAAATATTTATTTTTAGGGTGACCATATAATACGTTCGTGCACAAAATAAATTGTTAATAAAGTCATTAACGAATTGAATCTTATTAGAATATTGTTCAAACTGATTAATTTTCATTTATTTTAATGTAATTTCAGTCAAAGCCAAATCACGGAATACCTCTAATGCGCTTGAGTAAATTGTGACCGCTGTCAGTTGGCAATTTTGGGCAAAGCATTAGAAGTATCTGCACATGTACCGAGAGGTAATCAGTTATGTTTTGTATGGGATTACAGGTGAACATACAAATACACACACACACACACTCAGTCACGCATACTAGCACACACATGCATTTCAATTATGTAAATTGGCAAAATATGATGACAATCATGAAATAATCTCACAGATAGATTACCTTTTAGCTGGCATTATGCAGATACTTCCAACTAATTTGTAAATTCTAATTACAATATTTGCGAACCACATTTCCATGGAAAATGCCCGCAAATTGTTTACAAATTGTGGCATTTAAAATTCGAAATCATTCGGCCAGCTTAGTTGGCCACTTTCAGACTTCAGTCGGAAAATGTGTTTGAATTTGCAAATGAGCAATTTAATATGATTATTATTTTTATAATTTGTGAGCGAGATTGAGGTCGAGTAAGGTATTGATTAACGAGATGATTTTAGGTACTTATATATACAATATATTTGGGTATGTGGGTAAATAGTGGTCTTAAGCAGGACTACATCAAGCATATTAAGTACAATATATTGTGAATATGTAATTTCATAAAATAATAATGGGTTCACTTTAAAGTAATCTATTTTTGATAGACCTATTTATGAGTATCAATGATAACTAAGCTTAAAAAGAATATAAGTTCTTAGAAATACACAGCTGTTTAAAATACTCGTATAATAAAACTATTATTTACTACATTTAATTGCAAAATATAATACTGTCATCTGTACAAAGTATTAAAATTACTATGACAAAGTTTGCACTTTTAACTAGATAAGATCAACAAATTATGGCACATATAGCAAATTGCAATTGTCATGCGGAGAACGGGTTTCATTCAAGTTGAAAGGCCCTATTACAACAGACCCGCGAGTTGTCAGATCAAATTCACATCAAACGCGGCCCGAATCAGGTGAGAATTGTATTTATGGTATGTCGTGTCGGGCGCTGTTCAGTTAGTTAGCATATTAGCGGCGACAGTTACGACTCGACTCGACGGCAGCAGGTAATAATTAACCGACCTACTAGTCTACTACTAGGCTCCAACTACTGCTGCCCGTACCTATACTTATGGCATGCACTGTGTTACGAACGGGCTGCCAGCTCAAAGGCCTGTGTCAACGATATTTATCATGCGCTTACATTGTCATTAATAATGCCGCCGGCTTAAGGCGTAGGGAGAGGCTCTGAGAGAGTGAGAGAGAGAAGGGGAGATAAGGAGAGAGAGGGAGTGAGGAGAGGAGAAAGAGAGGGGTAGCTACTACTAGTTCGCAGTGCGAGTGAAGTGTACAAATTGCAATATCTATGCAAATTTATAACAAATAATTACTGACAGCAATATTTCATTAATAATTGCAAGTACTGCGCACACCACACACACACACATACCACACACTCACACACACATACACTCACACAACATTTTCTAGATAATATTGCAAAAGCGGACCGTTGCCGGACTGCAGATTGGCCGGGGCACAGTGAGGCAATTAAGCTGATGACGTTGATAAAAATCAACAGCGGCTGCAAACGGCGAGAGGCTGCTCCGTTGCAAGTTGCCATAATTTATAGCAAACGCGTTGCGAATACTAAGGAAATTATCTCCACACAATGCTGCATACATCTCTCGGCATCTCTCAGCGTAGAGCAGGTCGCCAATCGCATGTGGATGATGATAAACGACTGCCAGGCAGGCGAGTGACATCCAGTTTATCCCATTCCACTCGCAATTCGAATGCAAATGAATAAATAGAACGCATAGTAATAAATATTACATTGATGACCTTGTGATCTGTACAGATCTGACTCAGATGACTTAATATCTCTGTGCGGACATTGTACTTTTCATAAACATGTGTCAGAGCGAAAAGAATTAATCTACATATTTCATGTTTGAAGATCTGAAATAAAAGATAAAATATATTTAATGTACAATTAATAATTTTATAATAGCTTTATTCATAAATAGCTTAGTGTTCTTTCTATATTAAGTACTTTTTTGTTAAACTGTTTGTATGAACGCGTTGATCTCAGCTATTTTGGAAGTTAGAGATACAAAATTTGGTACAGAGTTTCGTGTTGACTCTATACAGGGAAACTTTACATAACATTTTAGAAGCCACGCCCAGTGCCTCTGTAATCCATTATTTGCCTTCGAAAAACGATAAAAGACCGTTAAGCTTGCGTCGCTTTATATATCAATTGAGATTGTTCATCGAAACTAAATTAAATTTGTTGTGAATAGATTGCCAAACAATTACCTTGTAATACAGTTAAAATAAATTAGGCTGTGTGTGTGTAAATTAGTAAACTCTTTCAATCGACTAGTTTGGAATCCTTTAATAACGTTTATCACGAATTTACGTTGCGTAGTCAAATAATAAACGCATCAGCCGCTAATTGAATCGATGCCAAAGGGACTAGGCAACTGTCCAGCCATAGGGACACTCCCCCTGAACCAAAAAGGGGCCCCATCAGGCCAAATGGTTGGCCAAACAGCGTGGGGACAATGCCCAAATCGTTGACGGGCGCGCGTGCTACGTGGAACCCATAAAATCGTGGCATATATTGTCGTACCTGAAATTTACGTGCGACACGACAGTAAAACTGATGACAGGCGTGGGGACTAGAGCGAGGGAGAGCGAGGGGGTGTTTAAGGGAGAGTACGAGAGTACATGGAGTGTCAAACTGCCAGCGAAATTCTTGACAACATTGCAAACAGCAAGAGCAGAGACAGAGACAGAGAGAGAGAGAGAGAGAGAGAGAGCGCGGGAAAGAGACAGCTGCTCATATTTAAAATGCACAACGTTGTTGACCACGTTGACCAAAGCCAATTGGCCACGCGGTATTCCTTGCATTCTCCACGCCATGTCTGATCCCGTCCTGCTTGCTCAGCCCTTACCTGCCTACCCCCCACCCCCTCTGTGTCACGCCCCCTGTTGGCCTGTCAAATGGCTTCATGGCGGTCCGCTGCGACGATTGCGTGCTCCGTGCGGGACAACGTCGTGTGAGCAGCCTCAACACCTTCCAACGCGCATCATCATCGTCGTCCCATCGTCATCATCATCGTCATCCACATCCACATCAACATCATCATCACCGTCGTCGTCGTCGTCGTCGTTGTTGTCGTCGATAAATGCATTTGCCAGTTCTGCATACAAACTGTTGCTAAATTTATTTATATGTAATGTCCCCTCATGCATATTTAATGTCCACGCATTTTCGTCTGCCACAAAGAGCAGAAAAAACTCACAGACCAGTAAAAAATATGAAATCAGGTGAGGTACAGCAAGAGATACCCAGTAAAAGTAGTTGCAGCTTTATAAGCAAAGACCTTAAATTAATGAATGCTTGCATTCGGTTTCTTTAGAAGCATTCCTTAGTTCAGAAGGTATAAATATGATAAAAGGAATATTAAATAAATAAAATATAGTAATGCGATAATCTTAATCACAAATGGAACTTTGTAAAATCAAATTATCTATCTAAGGTAGTCTTATTTGATATGAAATAGAATAAATTTACAATTGATGTATAGAGAATTGATATTGATATTTTCTGTTTATCTTCAGATTCTCCAAATTCATTTTCTACAGCATCTAAACTCAATAAAGACTGCTTATTATTATATTACCCTAACATTAGTATGTTATACCCCTAGACATGCAACATTTCTTTACAGGGTATACGTGTAAAAAGATAAAATGCATTTGCCTGGAACCCAGGCTCGACCCCAGGGCCAGACATCGTTCCGTTTGGCAGTGCCTGCCTGCCTGCTCACAAGTAGCTCCAACTTCTGTTGTGTTTATCTGCTTCTGGTCTTCTTTGGTCTCCATTGATGAGGTACCCATTGGTAGCCAAGACCGCGACCAAGTAAGTAGCTGTCTCTGGCTTGTTTTGGCTTGTAGCAGTTGCGATTGCCACGATCTGTGTTTTTCTTCGCTCGTGCCTCTGACCCACTCTGGGTATCGGGTTTTGTGTCCTCTGCTGACTCTGCAAATTGTAAGCAAAGATATGGGAATACGTGTCTGCTGATCAAGCTTTTCTTCTTTGGCTCTCTTGAGTGTTTGTTTCTTTTGTGATTAGCTCAGCTTGTCAAAGTTCTTCATGGTATGGTTTCTGATAGCAAAGCAGAGAACTATAAACGCAACATATGTATACTGATACAAGATGTTTATATTACGAGTTACATGAGTTAAATATATCATTAAACTATATTTTAATCGATTATAACTTGACTAAGTCTGAATATATAGTTAAAGAACGGAACTGTTTAATGATAGCCATCAATAACAGTTTACAGACACACAATGCCCTATCAGTCGTTACGCATACGCAGCGTGTATCCGGCGTGTGTCTTTGCTTAATCCTCCGTTTAGAGCGTGTCGTGCGTGTCGAAGTTCAGCGATGGCCTGACAAATTGTAACACCAAATTGAGGTCAACTATCCAACACCCTAGACCAGTCTGGGTGTCACTCAAATACCTCCTTCAATTCCCGCTGCCTCCATCTTTTCGCACTCGTAAACACTTGTAGAACTCTCAATGTCTCAATGCAGCCCTCCTTCCCCTGGACTCCCAAACAAATCCCTCTGCCTGCCCTGCTCCCCCGGCTACGATATGCACATTGTGCGAGAACTGAGCGTACAGGAGACCCATAAATCAAAATGACATGACCAACCAACTCTGGGCATTAATATTTCAACACCATAAATGCGGCGTCAATTCGCACATGGATAAAGAAGAAGTAGAAGAAGAAAGCAGAAGACGCAGGCGGAGGCGATGGCGAAGGCGACTGTCTGACGATGATGATGATGATGGAGGACAGGAACACACTGACGACTGCAAACTGTGCATAATAAATAAATATGCCCTGTAGCGACGGACAACATCAAACTCCCGAGATATGAGTAGACTCAACCTCCCTGCCCCCCTTACGATTTGTATCTCAGCTTTGAGCTAGAGATGGACGCATGTTGGAGGATAGCGTAATGGCGATAAACGTTGGAAATATTTGTTATATAATTTAAAAAGGTAATGTTCTCGATTTAAGGTTAAGTACGGAAAGAAATTTTATTTAATTAGTTTATAGTTGGACTAAGGTCAGTCGACTGTTTAAAAGTAAAAAAAAACAATTAATAGTTATAATTAATAATTTTAAATTAAAAGTAAAATCTTAACTGTGAGAATAGAAAGAAAAAAGACATTAAGAAATTAAAACAAAAACTTTAATTCCAAGTCAAGATCTTGAATAGGAATAGAGAAACTAATTATATTTTAGAATAAATTTTGTAAATTTCCTTGCAACAATTTCATCAGAAATAATTCCTTATTTTCGAAGATGCAAATGATTCTGAGGTTAACTTCAGTTTCTCTTACAGTTTTCAGCCATTTCCCTTGCTCTTATTCTTCCATCGTGTCACGCTTGGCAGCACGACACGCACCCATCGCTACGCTGAGGCTCAAATCAAATGAAGACAAGCGTTCAAAGACAAGACGAGACACGCTCGACTAATTATGGAAATGTCATCAGATATTTCTGGGCTGGGCGCGTTTTGTGGGGTCTGCGCCAAAAGTCAAGAGAATATATAAGCATGCAACTGTCTGTATGAGTGTGTGTATGTGTGTGTGTGCATAATGTACGCATAATTTGCTAGTAATGCATCAACACATGCGACAATTTCAGCAGCACTCGTATGGTAATTTATAAAACGGATTTTCTTGTTTTCCTTTTTCTGCAAGAAATTAAAACTTAACATGCCAGGCAGAGCGACAGACAGACAGACAGACGGGGGAGAAAGAGACAGATTGGACAGACGGACAGACATTGGTTAAGACAACCAGCGACGCCTTTTAAGTGACAAAAGTTCAGCTCGTGGGTGGCAAAGCCAGACAACAGACATATAACGCCCCGTTACCTTCCCCGCCTTCGGTACCGCCCTGTCCCGTTGTCGGTCCGACGAGGCCTGTCCTCGGGCCCCCGTACACAATGATATATGGTTTTGTCGGCTGTCATTTGGCTTTGGAAATTATTGTTGTGGCTTGCACTCAGTTTGCCGGGCTTGTCTCATAAGTACTGCACTCTGTACACACATATGTAGGTGCTTCTCTCTGCCTTTCCCATTCAACCCATCCTGCTATCTGCGTTGCGAAGAAGTTGTTCTGCAAAAATTATTGTCATCGATGCGTATATTCGATATATAACAAACAGCACTTGTGTGTGCAAATGACTTATGGATTGAGAAAATATGCCTGGATTTACAAATCTATGAAGGGAGTTATCGAAAGAGATGCGGTATTTATGAGCAGAGCTAACACTCGGTGAGGAAAGGTCCTTGGATTTCGTCGAGCTGAAGTTACTGAACATTTGCTAATCAGTTTTATGCCAGAAAAGTGCTGACTGTTTACTAAACTAATTAAGATAACGTGAATTGAACCCAAAAGTTACTCCTTGATAATATATTTAGATAGATAAAAAGAACATTAGGATAATAAAAAAAGAAGATAGATATGAGACCAGTAAGGAAATGCAGTCTCATAAAAATATATAACCATAAACATAAGTTGTGCTGAATAGGAAAATATATTGTCAAGTCTTGGTATCTAAGTGACATATAGTAAATGTAATTAAATATTATATTAGAATGGATTTAAAACCCTCATGCTGTACTAGCTGTAAATTTCTCCCTCTTGTGCATTAGCTACTTTAGTTCTCTTGTCATATAACAGTTTTAAAACTGAAAATATAATGATGGATGCTCATTTTCAACTTGTGCACATTTTACAAGCCTGCTTTATCGATATGTTGTTCCAGTCGTAAATTTGAATGAATAACGAGCCGAACTAATGCACTCGGCACCTCGCAGAGAGAGAGAGAAGAAGAAGATGAGGAGGAAGCAGGTCTCTCTCGTTAGCTTGCAACGGAGTCTTTAATAGCTACTTGAGGCCATTGCAACGACATAATTTATATTTTACCGCTTTGCTTGTGTTTTTCTGTTCCTCACCATTTCCTTTGCCCGTTTTATCAGTGGCGATTTCTCATCTCCATTATACGATTTTGCCAGCGTGCAGGGGAAATAAATTTGCAAACGGTAGAAGAAATATTTTTTCTCGAAAAATTCACAGCCGATAAATTGTAGTAGCTACTGTGTTCGTTCTTTCGCTATGTGGCCAACTCTCGGTATTGGTAGTCGAGGCTGACAAGTTCAGTGGCACTGTGGAAGGGGAGCGAGGGGGAGGTACGGGTTTGGTTCAATGATAAATGGACGCGGCCAGCGAGAACTATAATGGCTACCGCGGCGGCTTTCACCTGGCGTTGGTAAAAAATTAAACAAAAAACAAGTAAGCCGTAACGTAGAGGGTATTGCACGACCGTCACATACCCTGCAAAGTTGTGTTTCAATTTTTGTTGCATACTCACAGGCTGAGATAAGTTCAAGGCACTGCAGACTACCTTGCAGTTGAATATCTCTATAGGGTATTGAAAAACGATATGTCCAGTCTGGTGCGGAGCGCTATACAGTTACGATGCTTGTCAGAAGCACTGAACGTGAACATCACTTATAGGTAACCCCCCGATATGGAGGCGACTTTACCTCCCTCTCGAGTGAAGTCGCCTGCATGCGATTCTCGGCTCTATGTGGCGAAATGGACATTTATGAAAGAATTATTGATGCCAACGCCCATATGTGTGAGTGTCTCTGTCTCCCTCTCTTTCTATGTGTCTGTATGTGTGTGTGTGTTTGTGGCAAAGTTTATGGCATATTTTTTATGACTTCACCCCCTTTGTATGCTGAGCGGTGCGGGTCATTCCCAGTGCGGGTAGCCAAATGCCAAACCGTATAACACAATAAATTGTCAGGTAGTCGAGCTGAGCTGCGAGCTGGGCGGCGAGCTGTCAAAGTGCAAGGGCAGCACTGAAATATATAACTCTCTCCCCTCTCTACCCCCTCTCTCACTCTTTCGGTTCACCTATTACTGCTCCTGCTCCTCCTGCTGCTCCTTGGTAACGAAAATTTTAATTTATCGACGCCATATGTGGGCAGTGAGCAGAGTAACTATTGGACTTCAGCCTGCTACTGCCCCCATTTCTTCTTCTTCTGCCCTTCCTCTTACGGCTCTTCGACCAGCCCTTAAGTTGCACTGCTAGCACCGGGCAACTTCTTTTCGGGGGAAATATAAAATTTGATTTACTGCCCTGGACCGTCGCGGCAGCCAACTTCCGTGCAGTCCCCCTCCCTCCAACTCCCACAATCCACACCCTGCCAAGCTTTCCCGGGTATAATTCAGCGGCAAACGTAGCTGAATGTTATGATTTGTGGGTCTCTGGTTTATTGGCTCGAGACTCTGTTCCAGCTACCGTTTTCCCATCATATTCATTTGCCCTGCTCTGCGTTAAAGCCATTTAGATAAGGCTGCCTGCGAGCTCGTTTCCTTTCTCTTCGATTTTACAAATATATCGCATTGAATCTCAATTTGAGCATTACAGAAACACATCTTCTTAATTTTGCTTACCTGAATTGGTTTGTTATTTGCTTGATTCATATTATTGCGCTTGTATCAAGGCTAGCACTACTTTTAACTGTCGGTTAAAGTTTATTGACAGTTTCATCTTCTGACAAGTTAGTCTTAGTGAACCAATAGGTTAACCTGTTTATAAATATAACTTTTGAAAGCGAAGCAGGCATTGCCTTTAACGAAATCTTTAAAACATCTGAGGTTCATTTTAAATTTAACTGACAGTTTATAATTTTATATATAATTTAACACAAAATCTGTTATTATTTCTAATGTAACTAACTTTAACTGCTTGAAAAACTACACATAGAATTTTAACTGCCAGTTAAACTTGACTTCAAGGTAACTATAAAAAAATACAACTAACCAGTAAGGTACTGATAAAAAGGTATTAATATCTACCCTTAAAAATCTTCCATGAACGTACTTAACGAAATACAAACAGTATATGACCTACTCTTAAACTTAACTGCCAGTTAAAGTACCCCACAACAGCTTCCTGAATGAAAAGTCACTTTGGCATTGAGTTTTTCTTTGATTTATTGATTTGTGTAGTGACTTAAGTGAACGTTAAAATAGTGTTCATAATTACATATACATACATATCCAGATACATATAGAGCACATACGCAGAGGCAATATGCTATACGATATACGCTATAATATAATGTACAAGAGTTTTACAACTTTAAGTTTTTGGACAATCTTTTCATTTCGTAATTGGTTTCTCAATCAGTATCATCAGTAGAGATATATAGTACACTCACTATATACTGTATATAGTATATATATCGATTTGTTGAATTTAATAAATAACTTTAAAATTACCATAAGCATAGATGGGACAGGCGGACGTGGAGACAAGCGGACGAGCAGAGTGTTCCTTGTCCCTGTCCTTGAATAGAATCTTTTTCAAGTGTTGCGGTCGCGCCTAAAGCTAACTGTAAACATTTGTATGTAGCTATAGTACATTAGATCACTAGCTTTTCGTTTCACGAGTGAGTTGACCCCCTTTTTCCCTACCCCCCACTACCCAATCCCTTCCCCCCGTCTGCAGCTTACTACGGATGTGATGAGCCCATGCGGGGTCCGTATAACGAGTACGGTGCAAAGTACTGCGCCAATGCAGGATGGGGCGGCAGTCCGGGCAGTCCTGGCGGTCCCAAAGAGGGCGGCAGCATCGACGGCTTGCCGTACGGATGATAACGAGCCGCCGCCGAGAGAGGACTCAGCGGTGGGGTGGGGTAGGTGCGCTGGAAAAGCGGATGATTCGGTGGTATCCCTCCTGCTGCTGCCGCACTCAGCACCGCATCCGGCACGGAGGCAGTGTGCGTACGCAAGTGCTGGAACAGATCGTCAGAGGTGCCAAAGCGCTTGCCACAATACGCGGCATCGCTGCCAATCCACGAGCACACATACGGCAGCTGGGAGGCCGCAGCCAGTGCTGCTAGCTGTGCGTGGTATGAGGAGGCAGCTGCTGCTGCTGCCGCTGCCGCACCTGCACTCGATGCTGATCCAACGCTGGACTTGCCCATTCCTCCTCCAGCACCACCACTCCCAGCAGCCACCTCGCACTGTGAACAGCCAGCCGGACAGGGCTGACCCGCTGCCTTGTTGATGTAGTGTGGACTGGCCGGGCACCCTGTGCAGTAGGGATCACGACAGACATTCGGCGCCGCTGCCATCATGGCCGATGGCTCCGTGAGGCCCTTGAGCCGAGCGTAGTTCAAATACGGATTCATAGCTGACGCCTTGAACATGGCGTGGTGTGGCGACATCAGCGAACTGGCTGTCATCAAGTCCATTGGGTAGGGCGATCCGTAGCCTGGCGAGGAAAGAAAGAAAGTGAGGTAAGTTTTTGACTTGAGACGGAAGAAGGAACTATATAAAGTTTAAAAATATACTATAATGTTGCAGAATTTCTAAGAAGTCGAGATGTTATAAGATTTTAAAGTTGCGCAAATTAATAGAAATTGCTTCAATATGAAGTTAAACAAATAAAGAAAAATAGATAAAGATCCATTTTAAGTTATTAAGTAAGTTTAATTTAGTTATTAGAGTATTATAGAATAGATATACATATATATATATATATATATATATTTATATGTATATAACAATCGACTTTATTTCTAAGCTTAGCCAGGGCGTTCTGTAACCCATATGTATTCGCAATAGTACAAGATTAATTTTTTACCTTCTAGAAGATTCCTAAACATTTGTTCATAAACTACAATCGTCTATTAAGAATCTTTCTTATATTTACAACTCGTACTAAGTATAAAGGAATAATCGATATTATGGAGATGAGCGTGTAGTAAATAATTATTGCACATGTTATCGATATATATATTATCGATAGTTATATGTTCTAGATATATATATGTTATCGATTATGCTATGCTATGTTTTTGATAAATACGGTAATGTTTAATTTGTTATCGATATATATGATATCAATATGTGTGTTATCGATAACTATGTTATCAATATATGTGTCATCGATAGATACGTTACCGATAGATATGCTATCGATATTGTGATATTGCTTGATTTGTTATCGATGTATATGTTATCGAAGTATGTCTTATCTTTAGATATGTTATAAATAGATATGCTTTGTGGCTCTGTCTTTAGTCATTTCGATCGCAACTGGTAAATCTAAAGTTAATGACTCCTATTCCATTTTCTAACTTCACATTGATTCCCAAATGAATCTCTGTAGTTCCTTCATCTTCTTCATCACTTTCTTCCTCATATCTCCCTGAATCCCTTTAAGATTTCCTTGGCTAAATTGCAATTTCATTGTACTGACCCCTCGACACTTACCGGGTGGATAGTAGGAGGCTGCTGCGGGATTGGCCTGTTGGCTGGCAGCGTGCAGAGCCTTCACGTAGCTGGCCTCCTTGGCCGCCGCATAGGCTGCCTCCTGCAGGCGACTGGAGCTGGAGCTGGCTGCACTGGGGCTATGCAGGGCGGCGGACTCTTTGGAATTGCTGCGTATTGGCGCGGACGACTGCACGGGACTGCCGTTCAGCTGCGGGCCCAATGCGGTGGGCGTGCGTCGCAGTGCGGCAGAGGCGGAGACGGAGGCGGAGGCAGAGGCGTTGGGATGGGCATTGGAGGGCGACTCTTGCTGGGAGCTGCTGGCACTTTGGTTCGAGTCGCAGCGTTGCTGTTGCTGCTGTTGTCCATTTGCGGGGGCCACATTCGCTTTGGGCGTCTTCACACGCTGGTTGCCCATGTTGTTGTTGTTGTTATTGCTGTTGCTGCTGAGATTTGTGGCGCCGCAATCGTTGTTGTTGGCCTCGTAGGGCTTAAAGGTGCTGGGAGTTTTGCTGTGCGCCATCGGCAGCTGCTGCTGCTCCACAGAGCCGGTGCTAACGCTGGATGAATGACTGCTCACGGGTGAGGATTTATCGCGTGCACTGTTGCTGCTGTTGCTGTCCAGCGTCCCCAGGCCACCCCCGCCTAGCCCGCCTCCTGCCGTGCCGCCTTTGGGCAGCTGCTTTGTGGACTTCTCAATGTTTGCCGCCAGCAGTTTGGGATTTGTGGTGTCCGCACCGATGGCGCTGCATGTTTGCGCCAAAAGCGCCAACGGGCTGCTTTTGTTGTCCAGCTGCAAGCAGAAAGAAGGAGAAGGAGAAGAAGAACAAGATCGAGAATTATTAGCCAAGTTGCTGCATATGCAAAAGTCCCCAGCCCAGTGCCCATTGCCCATTGCCCAGTGAAAGGGTCCCCTCTTTATGGTTTTTTTTTCTTCTTCTCATTTTCGATATTTCGTGCGGCGGCATCAGATAAGCAGCCTGTGGCAAGGGCAACCAGCGCCGTGCCACAACTGTCGCCGCCGTTTGCCACTTTCGTGGCTTGTTGTTGTTATTCTTGTGGTTGTTGTTGTTCACTTTGTTCCCTAAACACTTCCTCAACTGGAGTCTCAACTCAAGGCGACCTGCACGCCGCGCCTGATCCTTATCGCAACACTCGCGCGATCATGAAATACCTCAGTCTCCTTCGTTTCGTTTAGTTTCGTTTCGTTTCGGGCTTTGACTTTGGCTTTATCCCAGTTACTTGCCACACCCCCTCTGCCCTGCTGCCCCCTGGCGAAATCATAAATAAGGGCTGCAAGCCATAAATATGCCCAGTGCAGCCAAATAAAGGGAATTATGAGGCCATTAAAACGTTTGCAAATAAAAGATATAAAAAGTACATAAAACACAAAATTACGACATAAATGCCCACAGTGCCGAAGGCAGTGGAAGGAGGGCGAGGAAGAGGTCCCTTCGAGGCATTATATGATTTGACACACTGCTGGAGAAACCAAAGGAATCGCATTTGCAAAGACTTGTGCTAAAAAGCGAAAGGTTTCTTCTAAAAGAAAGCTTTCTTTATAGAAAATATATAGCAAATAAGCTTAATGTTTTAGAAATCTATCAGATCTCGTGTGATAGTAGATTAAGGTAAATTTCAAGATTTTTTGAACCTATCTGCTGTAATTTTGTATTCTGTTAGAAACTATGTAATGAATTATAACCTCAAAGTTTAATTTGCATGGAGTTTCTTATTATTATTATTTATAAATAAGAAATTATAATAAAACTAGTACTAACACTATATACTTTAATTCTATACTTTAGTTGCAATATCCAAAGATATAACTCAAAGCTAGTTACAGATCTGAATCTGAAACAGAAAAATAGAAAAAACAATTTGCAAGTTTAAAAGCTTCTTATAAGGCTAAACGAAAGCTTTAGAAATATGTACATTCTCTTTAATATAGGTACAATCTCTTAAATATCATCACATATTCTATATACGAGTATACCCAAGTATGAAGTCAATGAACATTAAAAACATTAACATTAATCTCTAATTAGAAGCTCTTGTCGGTGGTTGATTCTGTCAAGCTCCTTCTAGACCCTCAATGGGAGTCCACTTGAAGAGTTATCTTTGTTTATGTTATGCGAAATGGAACTGGGTTTGATTGGGAGTGTTTAATCAGTTTTACGACAGTGGGGCTATTTGTCATCCGCGCCTTTATAACTCGTATAACTCTTCGATTGGTGCAATTAATTTAATGAAATTGCCGGCAATAAAATGGGATCGTAAAAAATGACAACGTGATATTCGCAATGGCGATGATGATTAGGCAAATACTGTAGGCGGAGGTGTTAATCATGAGCCATATTATTATATATGATGTATGATATATATGTGGTATATATAGCTGAAACTGAAAAGTGAAAATTTGCGATGCGATTTGGAGGAACAAAGAGGAACTACGAGGAACTAAGGCGAAGTGCATATAAATGAAATGAATATTACCCACTCACAGTTGGTGCCATAAAACTTGAACATGGTTTTTGCAATAAAATCCATTTCGCCGCATGCCATAAATTATGGCACAGCAAGAGAAAGAGCGTGGAGAGAGGGAGAGCAACTAACACCGAAACTGAGCAAAGAGTTGAACGTCATAATTCATGGGGCAACTAACAAAGTCCCGACGCACATTGCGAATAATGACGTACAGCTTATGTATTTAGTGTAAGTGTGTGTGTGAGTGTGAGAGTGTATGTGTGTGAGTGTGCGACTGTGTGTGCTTGTTTGTGTGTGTGTAATTACGCCCATGCCCAACTGGGGCAAGTCATAAACTACAAAATATTGAAGCTTTTATAGCACTCAATGGGCTGCCATAAATTATTATGATACTATTGTAAAAATGGCAAATTTCTTATCGGTACTTAAGCGCTGCACCCCACCTCACCCCACTCCAACACCCCCCTCCCGCCAGGCCCGTATTCCCTAATGGCAGCAACGGGGCATGTTCCATGCCGACAGGGAGCGTATTTAAGGCGAACTGTATCAAGCCCATTTCCACATCGATTATGGCGAAATTTGCGTTATGATTTACGTTAAAAATTCCACTGAATCATGGCATACTATATCGCTTAAAAGGGGTGTACATTAGGGATGGTAAACTGATAAAATGATGGGCAGATTACCAAAACAAACTTAGAACTTTGGGTGTAGTTACTGAGTTGCTAAATAATAATAATGTTAGGGGTAGTACAAATTGGAAAACAGTTAAACATATAGCTGAATAAATACCTTAGCTAACTGTAATAATATTTATAATAGTTATAGCAACTCTTTAAACTACTTTACAGAGCATTGCCTTAGTCAACCTAGTTAGAACTTCTAATCTTCTTCAGATTGTCAGATCGAGAGCTATTGTTGGCTCACTCGCACTCGTTGGGGTAGTCCCGGAGTGGGAAAACACAGTCATCGGACTGTAGTATATCAACACTTTATTAATTATGGCAGCAATGCGCCCCATTCTGTCTCGTTTTTAGCACAATTAGTCATAATTTATATGGAGCACGTTGATAAACTTTCCGTATTGATTTTTGGTATTACGCGCGCATTTGTGTCGCGCATTTCAACGTGTTGTTGTTTCTGATTTAGTTAATAAATATTGTCACACACACATACAGACACACATAGATGGTGGTATCGGTGCCTATAGATAGTTGCCTGACTGTAGATAGGTGCCTATAGCCCACGCCATATGGAGATTGTTTGATTTATGGCTGAACAATAGTTGTTATTGAGGCTTACGTACGTTATACTGCAATGGGGCGAGCCAACTAAGCTATTACTAGACATAGGTAAACCTGTGCCGAACTAATTAAGACCCTGGCAAAGCCATAAACACACAATTATGACGCACTTTATCGATAGCCCGACAATTTATCGGGTATAAAACAATTGGGAGACGCCTTTAAAAAAACGTGCTAAATTTATTAATAAAGGCAGCAGCAAATACAACAACAAACAGCCTGTTATGGCACTTAATTAGCACTTGTTGTGGGCAAAATGAAAAACAAAATAAATACTAAAAACATACTAAAATATACCATACAGTGTTTCTCTCTTTGCATCCGTTTACAAATTATGAATATCGTGTTAATTAAAATGTTACACCTTGTGAAAAATGTGTGGAAACCACAGCGACACAGAGGCTACATTTAAAAAGTAATAACAAGCAAATAGTAACATTAACAATAACAACGGCAGCAACAACAACAACAACAACAACCATCATAATGCGGGCAATGGGCGGAAAGGTTCGACTTGGCATCGGCATCGGGGCATGTATTTAGTCATGCCTTTTGCACAATCGAGTCACAGCCGGTTGTTAAATGCGGATAATTTAATTAGACACTTAAAACTAAACAGAGAGTCTTCCCTCTCCTCTTCCCCATCCGCCATTCCCCCCTCTCTCAGTTCATAGTAAGCTCTGTCTGCCTTTCCCCTTTGTGGGTCCCCAGTGTCGTGTCATGATTTACTATTGCATTCGGCTTTAGCTGTTAATTTATTGTTTAAGGTGTGTGAATGCTTGTATGTGTGTGTCTGTGTCTGTGCCTGTCTGTGTGTATGTCTATCTGTATGTGCCTCTGCCTTGTGTGTGTGTTTGTTTGCGCTTCAGCGCACATTCTGTAAATCAAGTATACGCAACGTATTTGCGACTTTTTCATTTGAATCGCGTCAAAGTTTATTTCTTGCATTTTTCACTGGCCATAAAGTTTCAAGTACCATAGCAAATTCACATTAAAAGTTCTGCCGTCAGCCGTGAATCTTGTAAATGCTGTAAATATTGTTTATATGTAAGTTCTCTTTGGTCGCAATCGAGGTTTTAATGAGGAAATCTGATAAGAAAGCAAATTCTACTAAACATATTAAGCTGCTATAAATCTTGTGTATCTTTTAAATGAAATACATTTATAACTAATTAAAATAATGTATTAATAAATAAAATTCAATGTTATTCATTCAGTTTATTTAATTGTTCTGAATTTGGTTCATGTTGCTCATTCAATTCTTTTTCCTTGAATAATATTATTGTATTTTTTTAACTAATTTGAATATTTAGTATTATTATTCTATGTTATATTAGTAGTATTTAATCAGTTTTTATTCAAGTTATTGTATATTTATTTTACAAACAGAATTCTTCTTTTTGTAGATTTTTCCATTATCATTCTAAGGTTCTTTGTCAAATTGTTTTCTAAATTTGCACTTCCCAACTTTCTTTCAATATTCCCTCATACCAATTGCTGACTTCACTCTTAATGCAAAACATTTATCATACTCGTGTGCTTAGTTGATATTTGCACAATATTTTTGGGGCTGTCGAATGAAATGATTCAAGTATGAAAAAGTGATAATAAATGGAGAGAAAACAGACACACGCACACACATATTGACACGCATTGCTAAATGTGTCACATTCATTTGATAATGCCCTAAGCCAGCCAGGCTGCCTGCCTGGGGGGAGCTATGACACATCGACACACTTTAGACGGCGAATATGCACTTGAAACAATATTAAGTATCCGCACTGGCAGCCGCAAACGAAGGAAACAATAACGAATAGTCACGCGAAGACACAGCGAGGAGGGAGAGAGGGGAGAGAGGTTCCCCAAATTGTTGCCGATCAGCTGCATACTTGAAGCCACTCAAAAAATCATACTTTATGTTAATATGACAAACAAAATGTTGAAACTTTTGAAACAACAACGAATGACAGCCCCAGCAACTTGAAAACACGATGAAACGTGAACAGACCGCGGTGGCAAGCGAGATGAGTTCAATTGAATACACTCATTGAGCACCCGCGGTGGGGGGAATTGTCAGTTACCCATTCAGACAGATAGAGAGACAGAGAGACTGACAGACACAGCCTGAACTGTTGTTTGTTGTTTTTAAAATTGAAATTTGATGGCTGCTTTTGAGGGCTTTGAAGTTTTGCCGAACTTTGTAAGCTGCAAGTAGATAGAATCCGTTTGAAGCGGGTAGGAGGGGGGCTATAAAGCTCATTTAATACGCATTTCGGATATGTAAATCACGTGAATAGGCTTTGAGAAGATTCTGCGGTTACTTAAAGTTCTTCGACAACTTTTTTAGAAAGTATTGTCAGTGACAGCATAAAATACAATTGAAATTCTGATTACTAGGTCTTGAGATCTTAACACTATAATATATATGTTTTTTAATAATAGATATCCTTTTCTAATATAGAGAAAAGATTGTAGTTTTGCTATATTTAAGTGAGTGCATTTTATCATTTCAATAATTCGAATCTTTTTAGATTTTTAGAAAAGTTTAAACTCTTATTGTCGGTTTAATGCAAGTTTGTTTAAATAAGAAAGTATATGTGATATTTCTTTAATGAACTCATTTCTAATATATCTAAATATATAAAACAGAAGGGCACAAACTTCAGCATTTGAAAAAATGTATTCCAATTACAGAGAATGCAAAGTTAGTAAAACAAAATGTGAATGGGGCTGCCAATAGCTGATAATCCGCAAACTAGAAGCATTCAAATGATTTATATATGCATACATAAGAGAGGGTGGTAACCCCTAACCTTCCTGCCCCTCTCTTCCTCCCCCTGCCTTCCTCTCCTGGCGCCAGGCACAACGCAATAAAACTTATCTATGTTCATAATGCAATTCAGAGAGTCGCTCCAAGTCGCTCGTCCGCCCCCGGGCATAATTTTTCTTTTTTCTTTCACTGTCGCTGTCGCTTTCTCCGTCTCTGTCTCTTTCTCCATTTCATGCTTCCCTCCCCAAGTAAAATGCAATTTCCAAAGATGCTCAGGATGCTGCTTCCTGTGCACGACGACGACGTTGTGCGATACAAAAATAGCTGCTATAAATATGAATTACAGGATAAGCATAAAAACCGGAAATTGTGCTACGTCGCCATCTTCATCTCCATCTCCTTTCGCTTTGCATAAGCCCCCAGCGAAGACGGTCTCTTAAGGCGCTTTGCAGTTTTGTTGCGAATTATAAAATAAGCGATAAAAATTGTATAAAACTGGCAGACGTTCCCCCTATGTGTGTGTGTGTGTGCACACATACTTAATACTTATGAGTATTTTATCCATTATCTCATTGCCTGTTAACACCTTTTTGTGCGGTCTGTGTTGGTGCTAATAAATTTTGCTGGCGTTGTGAAAAAAGGAATTTACATAAATGCTCTTAAAATACATTTTTCGAATGCAGATTGTAATTTTGCGTTCCTGGCGACGAACAATAAACATAAATTGTAATCCAAGTCTCGGGGGAATTGAGTTTTCTACGAATTCTTATTCCGTATAATTCTCAGTGGCAAATTTTGATTCATGTTCTTTTCGTGTTTTCCAAGATATTTCATAAATTTTCAGAATTTTTCCACTTGGTATCGAATTGCGAATAAAATGCGCCACTTGTCAAAAAGGCAAACTGACTCTGGCCTCATATACCAAATTACGAATGCGAATGTGATTCGAATTCGAGTGGGGGCACGAATGTGAGTGCGAGTGTGAGTGCGAGTGCAATCCAATATGCCTGTAGTTTATTTAGACGGCGCACAAACGCTGTCACATTAACTGTCAACTGCTAGCAGAGCTGCCGAGCTGCGCGGAGCTGACACTTGTCATATTGACAGCTGACAGCGTCATTTGACTGTCAAACGCGGCGGGCACAGCAAATTCGCTCGAGCGTTGGCAAATGCAATAACAAAAGCAGCGAAACGAAAGAAGCAGCACAGAAGGAGAGCGCTACTTGAGGCAAGTGTGTCGTGTCGCAGCTGGAATACTCTTTTTGCGATGGGGGACTATCGATAGGCGATGGTGATGGTGGTGCGATAACTGCGAATATGGAGGTTTGGCATCAAAATGGTATTGGTTATTGAAACATGTTGAAAGTAATATTTGGAATACGTTTATATCGATATATCTGAATGAATACTATAGAAGTATATATATAAATATATATGTTTAGATACATCGATAGATAGTAAGAATATATCCATACATCTAAATCGATATTTATAGGAATAGATGAATGTTTATAAGTTGTGAATAGTTATTAACAAATTATCATTGTAAAACGTATCGATAAGCATGGGGAACGATCTTACTTAGTTGCAAATAGTGTACTTTAATCAATTGTCGATTATTGTAATGCCTAGAGTAAAGTCTTCTTATTTAATATTATTACAACATCATTAGCAATATCATTAGCTATAAGGAATACGCATTTTAATTTCAATAATATTTAATTTGATAATTAGCATTCGATTTTATTCCATATTATAATCTAATCCAAGTGTTATATATAATAATGTAACCAACAGATATGTATATGTAGCATCTTGACATGCCTCTTTCAACACATTTGCCCACATGCATTATGCAATTTTCGTAATACCTGCAGCAAGTGTATCTCAAATTGTTTATGCCTCTGTCCGCAGGGGGCTGTTCGCATGGGGAGCAAAGCAGGCAGGCAGCGTGTGGCAATGTGCTCTTGGCGTTGCCACTTAATTTGACGACACACACACACAGGCACACTTGGCTTTAGACAGTGTTGCAATTTTAGCCATTGCATTGGCCCCAACAACAACAACAACAAGAACAGCAACAACGGCAACAAAACTGTCAGCCGTATCATTGCAATTGTCGCAGTTGCTGTTGAAAATTGCATTGTTGCTGTTGTTGTTGTTACTGTTGCTGCTGCTGCTGTGTGCGCTTTGAGTGACACATTAATGCCATTTTCATGTGTCACTCTTTCTTTCGTTTGGGCTCTGTTCGGGCTTAGTTCCCCCTGTTAGATCTCATGTCAGACTTTTGTCAACATTACGTGTCCATTTAGTTGTCAGTTAACAAATGTTGTTGTTGTTGTTGTTCGCTTGTCGCTTAACCTTTTTTCTTTTTTATGGCCACTTTTTGTTGCCTTCTGTTTGTTTATGCCAACAATTTTGTTGTCGTTTTTTTGTTTTGCACATTTTTGCATGCGGTTGTTGGCTGCCATCTCCTCTCTCTCTTTCTCCCTCTCTCTCTAGCCAGATTAGTTGCAGGTTGGCGCAGGTGCGCTAATTACAAACTGCTCAATTTGTGATTTGCATTTTTGTGAATTGTTTTGTAAATTCTACAAAAATTGTTTGTACACATTGCGTATACGCAACATAATTAACCTTGCCTAGCTGTGGCCAGATTAATTGCCAGTACACATACACGCAGACACAGACACATACATACTGGCACACACTTATTGCCCCTTGTCAACGCCCATTTGCCATATTCCATTATGCGGCTCATCATTCATTGCGCCGTCTAAAAGCAAATGCTGAAAAACAGCCAAACGGCGGGAGAAAAAAACCGCTGTCTACGAACTGTTTGCTATTTGCTTTTACTTGAGGCAAACAGCTCAAGGTTCTTTGGATCAGCAGCTGCCCCGTGTTTGTCTGTGTGTGGCTGTGTATTGATGTTTTTCTCGCTGTGTAATTTGGCAACGTGTTTATCAATCATACGCAACGTGAACCTGTCACGCCATTCCGCACAACGTGTCAATGTGGGCGTTACATTTCCCGCCAGCTCCTTCAGATTATTTACCTACTCAGTCGCTCGATATATCGTACGTGTCTACAAATAGGCGAGCCACAAATATTTGTACAAAACAAATATATCAAGAGGTATTTACATATTTAATAGCGGCCTATAAAGATCTAAGGGCGGAAGTGGTTTTAGAAATTTTTTCATTGTCTTTTTGCTTGGAAAATTACTGAGGGATTTTGTGAACTAATAAAATAATGTAGATTGATCATATTATAGATTACTGTCAAGGTAGAAACTGAAATAAAATATTTACCAACTGAAAAATAAATCCTCTTCAGGTTCTATAGCGAATTCAAAAGATTCTTTTTCACACTCGATTCCATTTGACTTTCTCAACTCAAAAGTTCTTTAAGAACTAAAAGAATCCTTCAAAAAAATATAGAATACCTTCTAAGAGAAAACTATTATTAAATTAAATTGCAATATTCAAAACTAAGATAAGTCTTTAAAGTTCTCTAACTGATCGAACTGATTTATGGGAAACAAATTCAGCAAATTCTCAAGATATTTTCCAACTGTTTCGTGTTCGATTCGATTCACATTTTTATGTTAATGTTTTTTTTTTGAGCTACCCCATTTAGCCAAAAAGTGCTGCGGCAGCTGTTGCAATTTGCATAAATTGAATTTGGACTGTCGTTGCTGTCTCTGTCTGTCTGTCTGTCCCACTGTCCGTGTGGCTGCGGGACTGTCATTCTGTCAACTGATTGACTGCCAGCGCCTACGTATGGCATTCATTAATTCTCACTTTTGTATAATAATAATACGAAAGCAGCATTCGGCTCGGCTTGCATATAAATTCCCACTGACAGACGGGCAGATCGAGGGACAGACAGACAGAGAGACAGTGGAACAGAGACAGAGAACTTGTGCTCAATTTTATTTTATTTTTATGCGAAAATGAAACAAAAAGCAGCACAGTCGCTGCGCGAATTTAAGCTGACAGCTGACTAAATTAATTTGACAATAATTAGCATTTCAAGTTGTCAGCGTTAATGAATTCCGTTGCGATGTGCCGCGCTAATATCGACGCCCAAAATATGCCGCATATGCGGCAGCAGGCAGGGGCGGCTCAGCTGCATTTGGCGCCCGTACAGGGGCAGCTGCAGGTGACGCCAGTGTTGCCAAATTTTCAATGGACACGGTATTGATATTTTTAAAGAGAAGTGATGAATAAAGATAATTAAAGCATATTTAAGGGGAAAAAACAATGAAAAAAGGAGGAAAAGTTGATCGTAAGAAAAAAAATAAGAAACAAAAGAGCTTAAAATATATAAACAACAAATTAAAGTGTTTATTATTATTAAAAATAAATACTCAATATTTGTATTTGGTAATTTTCACTGCTTGCCATGTACTTTTAAGTTCAGTTCTACTTTAATCAGTGACAAATATAAACGATAGTTATCGATAAACAATTAATCATTGAATAAATATGATAAAAGTATTTTCGCAATACTGAAATATTAAAAGGTATCCAAAAAACTGTTATATTTTATTTAATGTTGTTTTTATTAACATTTTATTATTATAGCTATTTTTACTTTTGTTATTATTTTTATTTTTAAATTAATTATTTGTTTATTAAATTTAACACTTAAGAATAAATGTTCTTGTATTTAAAAGAAATTTAAATATATCAGGATTTTGGCCACATTTGGCTTGAAACAAGCTACTTTCGGCAACACTGAATTGCAGTTGGCTGCAGGCAGCAGGCGGCGACATGTCGCTCGTAATAAATCCAATGACACTTTATAATTTCAGCGGCCAATGCAGCGACCCCCGTCCCCCTCAGCTTCCCCTACCCAGCCCCCTACGCAGCACGATACTCTCTCAGCTTGCAGCATGTCAGTGTTGTCGCTGTCATCCGTTGCCTTGGGCGCTGTCAAAATGCCAACGGGCGACTCGTGAACCACAGAGACAGATAGGGAGAGAGAGGGAGGTGGGTAGAGGGAGAGGGAGGACAAGAGGGAGTTAGGGAGAGGGGCATAGTGGGAGAGCGGACTGGGGCAGCGAGTTGAGGTGTCATTCGCATTCGCATTTGCGGCGCGTTAATTACGTGTTATTTATAATTATGCGCTCTACACACGCGTTGACAACTCTTGTCAGCAATTCGCCTCGCCTCTGCTGGGCTTTCCTTGCGTACCCCTTTCCACCTCTACCCCCTCTACACTTCTTCCTTTCCCTTTCTGCCCTGCCGGCACCTGCTGCATTTGCGATTATTCATCATTTATTTCCCTGATTATGTTCGCCCCATGTTTTCTTTTTGGGATTGCGTGTTCGGTTTTACTGCAAGACAATTTACATTTCTCTAAGTGTAACCATAAGTTTTTTCCATTTTGTTATTATTTTTTGGAATTTGCAATTTGTTTTTCGACTTAATTAACTTTCTAAACATTTGCAAGGGATTTCCGCATGTAACATGCTACAGTGGTTATTGTGTATATAATCTAGGGGAAGGTTTGAAATTTTACTTTAAAATACCATCGATACTAAACAAAATACTATCGGAAAAGTTAGTTCTGCAGATGCAATTAACACTTTTGGTTACAGTGAACTTGTGTTATATTTTATTATTAAATAACTGAGTTAAAATAACAGCATCTATCTTTCTATTATATAATTCATACTATCGATTATCGATTACCTTTTTTATACAAAGTCTTATAGTTTTGCAACTCTAATAATATGTTTTTGATGTTCAAAAATCAAAGTTACAATAGATCTCCTAACTTGTTAATAGTTTAACTCAATTAAGAGATCGATAACTTACTATCTAGCTGACTATCAACTATCGATAGCTAAATATGTATTATTTTTAATTGTTTTCGAGCATATTTACAAGTTTTTTAATATGCAGAGATAAGCTAAAGCAGATTCTATCGCAATCTCATACAGCTCATTTAATTTGAACAGCTTGATCTTAACTACGTAAGTTATCGGTTTCACCTGAGAACTCTTCACTGTAATTGCGTGGGACAAGTTGAGTAAATACTAGAATGCATAAATAATACTGTTGCAAATAAATACTGTTGTTGCACTTCCGCTTCGCTTTTCAATCGAAAGTCAGCTCGGACAGTGACAGACTGAGACAGCTGGGGCTGTGTTAAAGCGTGTTAGACAGCCCCGACTCCTGCCTTCCCCGCTACAAGGCCGGAAACAGGGCAAACTGACAGTTTTGTGTTGCACAACACTGTTTTCTTTTGGCCGCTTTTCTTTTAATTTATAATACAGATACAGATTCGCATGGCAAAGAAAAATTGTCTATTCCGGAACGGAAAGCGGCAGTGTGAGAATTGGCGGCTGACTGAGTGACAAGCTGACGCCCTTTGCACTGCTGCCGACGCGTCTCTGCCTGTCTGTTGCACTATCTGTCTGTCTGTTTCTCTGTCTGTCCGTATGTCTGTCTCTCCTCCTGCCTGTCCGTATGTCTGTCAGTCTTTGGGTCTGTCAGTCTTTCAGTCTGTTTGCCTGCTCCTGTCCATCACTTTGCATAATAAAATGCGAAAATATGCGAATAGAGCCAAACACTGCGGGCTGTGAAGCGCGCACACACTCATCCATACACACTTGCCATACACACACACATAGCACACACACACACACTGATACACACACACATGCACAAACATACACCCAACACTCATGACGGGGGTAAGAATAAAGAGACAACTTTGTCGGAGCTCACATTGCATTTCTTTGCATACCCTGCCTTCAAAAAAAAATAGCTAAAAAAGCTAGTTTCAGTAACAGGAAATGAATTACAATTCCTGCAAAAGACTCACTCTTCTATAGGGTATGCCGTAGTCGAGCTATGCAGTTTATCTAGATTCTAACAAGTTTTTTGTATGCACTTTTCGTTTTACTGTGTACCCAACGCCCTAAGTTGATTTTTTTCACTGCGATAAGCAAATTTCGCGAAAGTACGCCAAAATAACAGACAAACGACGGACAGACAGACAGTCGGACAGCTGTATAAATGAATTGCCATAGCGAGGCTAATTTAAATAAGCAGGCAACGGGAAAGGGAATTCGAGTAGGGAAGCCTCTTTGTGCTCCGATCTCAACACCTGATAAGCGTCAGCTGGGAAAAAATTGCAAGCAGGCTTTCAGTTGGGGGAGGTCGAAGGGCGAGGGGTATGACAAGAAGGGGAGACAAACCGATGTGAAGGCGTGAGATGCTTGTCGTGTGCAAAGTAAAATGCATTTTCACTTTCCAGCGGAAGATGACAATCTGTTACAAAAAAAAGGCTAAAAAGTCACAGATGTTTGTGAAACTTGCAGGTAAACGATGGGAAAATCACAGGAAATATTCAAATAACTAACGAATTATTAGAGTACAGATGGGTTCCAAGTATGTTGATTATATTTTGAGAAGGAATACGTAACGAAAGAAACATGAATTTCGGGTTTGAATAAACCAGCGCTAAGTTGAGTGTGAAGTAAGTTCATGAAGAATATTCAAGCTAAATTTTGTTGTAAGTTCGGTTCATTCAGTTTCAAATGAAAAATAAGTAAGTTTGTAGATATATATTAGATAACCTATAGTCTGATTATTTTCAAAAAACGTACAACAAATGAATTTAGAAGAAAGAACATATGAAACAAATACGAGATGATGGAAAAAGAAAAGACTGTAAAGAAAGTTCATGTGTAAAGTAAATTGAAAGTTCAGTTCTGTTAGCTTCTAAACACTTACGATACACCTCCCACACAATTCCTTCCTTTTCTCAACTTTTCCACCTGACATAATTCTTCAACTCATTTCTTTATGCTGATACTCGTAAGGAAAGTGAAAGATTTGTGCACGAAACGTTAGTTTCAATTTGATTTTTGGCCATAATTTACTTTGCAAACAACATTTGCATTGCCTGCTCTAAGTTTATATAGTTTCAGTTATAGTTTATAGTTTATGGTTTACGTGATGTGGCTGTCAACAGCAGCAGCAGTAGCAGCAGGTCCCTGGGCCGAAATGTTTAGTTTGCTTGGCATTTGACATGACATTCATGTCATTGCGCAAAATAACAACTCTGACATAGTATTTAATTTGTTTTATTTTATTTTCGCTTTCCTTCGTGATTCTGTTTTGGATTCCATCAACCTTGGAGCGACGCGTCGCCTTGAGGTGTCGCCCCGGCAAAGTCAGAGCGGGTTCAAAGAGTGTCAACAGCAAAAGAAGAACGGGCTGAGAAGACGGAGACAGTGGTGCAAGTGTGGGAAATTCACTAGCGCTTACTGTGGCGGCAAAAGAGCAATCAAAAAGTGTCAGCTTGACACATGTCATTTTCTATTCAAATGAACTCGCTGTCAGCCTGATGGTGCATATTTCATGGCTTCCAATCGTAATGAATATGGATGGTGTTCTCCCTCTCCCTCTCTGTCTCTCTCTACTAATGATATGCGACAGTTTTGTTTGGCTTTACTCGACACTTGACTGGGTTATTATGTGATTATTTCAGTTGTTTATTTCACTCGAGGCAAATATATCACAAAACATATTCTATTTCAGAGGCAGTTTGTTTTGTGTTCAACTAGTGAGGACTATCAATTAATTATATAGAAGATTTATTGTGTTTTTTTCAGGAAAATTTAAACAAAACATTTTAAGATTTGTAGTCGAAACTAAGTTAGCTAAACTTGTTAGCTTAGTTGTCGTTGTTTGACTGTGTTCAATTAGTATTTGTTTTCTCAATCGATTATTTGTAATTGATAAATGTAATGAATTTTTTTTTTTAAGCAATTTTACTTATTAGAAATTTAATTATAATAAATTCATTTGGTTTCCCATAAGAGATTTTTTGTATATATCTGTAAAGAAATAAGTTTCTTAAAGTTGAATAAATTGAAAGTTATTTTAAATGAAATTTCGAATATCTGTAATGAAATTTCTATTAAAAATTTGAATAATATTTATGATGAAAATTCTAATGGAATTTTTAATGAAAATTCGAATGGAATTTTTAATGAAAATTCGAATGGAATTTTTAATGAAAATTCGAATGGAAAAGTAAGTGAAATTTCTAATGAAATTGTTAATGAAATTTCCAATGGAATAAATCAAATAAATTTTGTAATATTTGTAATGAAATTTCTAATGGAAATTCTAAAAAAATTTCTAATAGGTAAAAAAGTAAAATCTTTCTTAAAACAAATTTCTTTTCATTCCATTTCAGTATTTTAATACAATTCTTTTGTATTTCTCTTAGTGTAGTGAACTCGTTGAAAGTGAGTTGATCACTTTCACTTTTCAAAATGTGTGATGTGGGCGGGGGGAAGGGTTATAAATGAGGGGCAAAGGGGTCAGTGGTTGCTTGCAACACACACGAAACTAATTCGAAACGCTTTCAAATGACTGTTTAAAAATTAATGGCCCCCAATCTGCGGCAGACAGAGCCACAGCTACACACACACAACTATACGCACACACAAACAAACGCAGATGGAGATTGAGATACACTTAGCAGGCGACGCTCAAGTGGCGCCAATTAAAATGATTAACATCGATAGAATTGTGCGTCGCTTCAAAGTGTCGCTCCAAGAGTGATAGAGAGCAGGAAAGGGGACGAGCGAAGGGGGCGGAAAACTATAAATAAATATATCGAAAAATGTTGAGTCGACGCTGTGATAAGACAAGCGAACAGGCGAGAATGGACAGTGGACGAGGCTAAAGTTGTTTCGGCGCATAATTGATGTGATTGAGATTGATTGTTTATTTGTTTTGCTGGCCTGCTTTGATTGAAAGCCAAACCAATCCCCGAAAAAAGTCTCGACTCGGCTTGTCTCGTCTCGTCTCTCGGCGCCAGTCGCACATTCCGCCGGCTCTCATTGCCAGTGCCCGCTTGAGTGTTGACCGCTTTTTGGCTTATCAATATTACATTTCGTTTCGGTTTCGTTTTATTAGTCGACAGACCCTTCCCTCCCTCTCATAAACACATAAATGCTGTCAGCTGCGCATGTGTGCCCCCTCTCGGTTGAGGGGGGGCTTTGAGGAGGCTTCTTTTGAATATTTTCTCTATTGTTGTTTTTTTTTACTTTTTGAGGGGCTTCGAAAGCAATTTGTGCGTGTTTAGTGTCAACTGTTGTTGTTGTTGTTGCTGTGTTGAGAGCCCGTTTTGTGCTGAGCTCAATATTAATATATCGTTTATGGCAATCACTCATACGCCCCGTACGCGGCCGCACGGGACCGACTTAATGATTGATACCATTTGAAAATCACTTAAGTTGCCGCAGATTACAACACATTATACAGTCTGAGGGCATCGGAAATGGTCAACACCCATTGGGGGACCCCGTGCTAAGACCCCGCGGAATCAATTTGCCTTCGGCGCGGGCTTTAAAACTCATTTCCAACTGGACATGTTATGGAATGAGAACATTCTTATCGCCTTGATTAGTTTTGTCTTCACACATTCGCCTCGAATAATTAGAGCGAAGCCAGCTAAATATTTTAATTCACATTTTCCGGTCGAAAAGTCGCCACTGCTGTTACCTTTGCGATTTGAAGGACTTACAAGGTGCAATTTCATTATACATATAATTATAATAACTGTTTAGCTGAAGGTATTTTCAGTAACATTGAAAATATGGGCAAAGTGCTTTAGTGTTTACTTAATTAATGTTAAACTACAGGAATTTTAAATATTTAGAAAACTTTCCAGTTTCTGTTAAGTGTATTATAGTATAATGTATATAAATGTACATATATCATAATGAAAGTTTTTAACTTTAACAAATTCTTGACTTCTTCATCATCTCGTATTTAAACAGTTCGACTAAAGTTGAGTTTGAACAAGTTTTAGTTTATATGTTATAATAAACAATAAAGGTATTATATTCCTCTGGGAATTACCACTTTTACTCGTAGATCGAAAAAAGATATTTTTAGAACAAGTTATTTGATTTATTTAAAAATTATTCAGTATAAAAGGAAGTGCCTCAATAATAATACTATATACATTAAAATAGATCAACAATAGATTTCATACTTTTCAAAGAAAACAATAAAACTGTCTAGTCACTATACAGTGCTGTACAACAGCTGTTATAGTTCTATATTCCCGTTAATAATCTTATAAATAAATCTATAAGCCACTGTAGGAACTCTACTAGAAATTCCCATTCAACTAAGTAGATTTCAAAAGAAAAACCACAAATAGTTCCCAATCAATCAAGTGCGGTTAAGTGCGATGCAAAATCCCCAAGCCTCAGGCCTGGGGACGGCAATATGGTATGGCCCATAAATTGGGAATACAATGTATGTTATACACAGTTTGGCATCTGCCTGTTAAACGGGCTCCTCGCGGGCCTCGCAAATTGACAGTTATCAGCGGTCACATTAATATGATTATTTCTATATTAATTTATTGGTTAATTTGTTGCCGCATTTTACGATTATTGGACTCGCTGTTTGTGTTGAGTTAAGTCTCTTTCCCGCGGCCCCTTCCCCATTCCCCCCCACGACCAGTTCGATTATCGCAGGCCATAACTTGCGTACTATATTGTTGTTGTTGCTGTTGGTATGGCAGTCTCGTAATGCCCGACGCTAAAAACGGGTTATTATTTTGCATTTAAGAAGCAGTTTCAATTCATTACCATAGTTAGGGGCTCGCGTGCATTTAAATGAATTCATTGGGCTCAGTCAGTGTGTGCGCAGGCGCGTTTCGCATGAAAATCAAGTGGCGGCGGAATGGTCTTTGGAATGGGTATTTCACTTAGGCGTCAATGGCACGATTGACGGCTCAAGAGTTTTATTGATAAATGCCTTTTGATTGACCGCACAGCGGGAGGGAGAGACAAAGAAAGAGAGAGGGAGAGAGGCAGAAGAAATACTTAAAATACTGAAAACCAACAAAACAATAACAATAAAAGATGGTCACTGTTTTTCTTCATCTTCCCCTCCTCTTCTTCTTCCCCTACATTCATTCTACTTTATTATTGTTGTTGTGCTTTTATTTATAGTTGCTTATTAACGAAATTGATCGTTAAAAAATTATGACTGTCATAAAAATGCTACAAAACTCGAGTATTCCTTAATGACATACTCCACTAAATATCGCCACGAATATGGCGTTTATTTTTGGGTAAAGCTGCTAATCGATTTCTTATCGATATAATGCTTTGCATGCTGCATCGGGTAGGGGGAGGCTAAGCTCGGAGGGGTGGAGTTTCCAGAGTGTTCGCAGCAAAATATGTAGATTAAATTCCAGAGTTATGGTATGGCTACAGAGCTGCTTAGTGATATTATTATTACAATCGAAAAAAGATTTTATATCTTTTCAAACACGAATATTCGAATGAAATCAATTTGTTCGATAAAAAGTAGAGACTGTAGTGATAAGACTAAAGAGCTGCATAAACAATTGACACTATTTTCCAATTGTATTTTATTTCTATTACATTTAGAAACTGTCTCTTAAACTATCGATAAAAACAAATTATACTATTGATACGTTAAAGAGTAGTATAAACAATAAATTTTATTGATAGATTTGCGCTGTTATTTTAAGCACCTCAGTAAGGTTTTTAACATTTAAAATCAAGTTGCTTTAAAACTATCGAAAGCAATAATTGAAACTATCGATAAGTTTTCACATTTATAATACGTGTTTTGTCTTTATAAAGCTCTATCAAATTTTAATTGAATTCAATTTGTTTTACACAGAATATTTAATAAAAAAAACAAATTGGCACTAGCGATACACTTGCACAGTCATTAAGATGGAACCCAATTTCAATTCAGTCTGTTCAAGTAGTTCAATTGAACTGCTGAACTTGTTCAATAGCTCTCTCTTGCTCTCTCTCCGCCATCAATCTGTGCAATTGCTTAATTGCTACGGTTCTCAGATATTATCGATCGTTACGATAATTATAGTGTACACTGTGCTACGTGGCGAGACAGACTTGCTCAAGCTGTCAGTGTTGTACAAGTCCAGTTTAATTTCGGACTATTTTGCAAGCCAATTAAACGCTCTGTGCATATTGTTATTTCTTTTTCCCAAGATTGTGCAAAGAAGGGACAAGGTGAGGAAGAGGGAGAGGGGCAGACAGTTAGGATATTCCGAGAATTAATTAACACTTTAGGCCAAAACTATTATTTGTATGCACGAAAAATTAACATGACAGCTCGAGACATGGCAATTTATCACTAACATGCTGGGGCAATCCATTGCTGCTGTTTGTGTTGTTGTTGCTCTGTTGGCATTGTTGTTGTTGCTGCTGTTAGTCTCTGCTGTTGATGACACTTTAATTAGAGCCACACGCAAACACAAAGACGGGCACACACACACACAGGCAACTGCAGCAACAACAAGAGAGAAGAGCCGAACTTGACTGAACTCAGCTAAGCTCGCTCTCACTGCGCTCTCTCTCTGAGCTCTCTTTTGCGCTCTCTATCTCACTCGCACGTCCAAGCTCTGTTTGTGCTGGCCCGCTCTCTCTGTTGTTGTTGTCTGCTTGTCTTGTGCGCGCCAGAGAGAGCGGGAGAGCGCGCTTCGTCGTCATGTCAAGCGCACACTTTAACTGCCAGCGTTGCCACTGTCCGTTAACTGCTGACGCTGACTGTATGACGGCGACTGCGCTGCCACAGCGCTGTCAGTGCTGCCGTTGACTGGTGACTGCTCAAACGGTTTTACAGTGGTTAACTGAAATGAATGTCTGACTGCATAAATGGCTGCTTGACTGACACATTTAATTATATTAATGATGTTTGCGGTCAGCTGACATTTGCACTTTATACTTTATTTACTTTTTTGCCAGAGTTAACTGACTGACGGATGAACAGAACCGACTTTCACGCAGCTTTTTTTGACTTATTGCCCAACACACAACGACGACGACGACGTCGCATATTAGTTTCCATTTTCATATCCATTATTATTTTCGACGTGCGACGCAAGTTTCCTTCAGTTCATTTTTCACATTCGCGACAGACGGCAAATTATCAACAGTAAATTTGTGTCTGTGTGTGTGGCAACGTCAGTTTTCGTCGTTTCTTACTGTTCCCGGGCGCCACAGAAACAAATGATGACACTGACAGCTGTCAAGCTTAGTTTATTTGATTTTATTATAATTAATAGCGGGCAGGCATCATTAATCATTGAATAATTTATAGATATTCACAGGTAGTATTTACATATGTACACTCACATTCACTCACACACTCACTCACAATCATAGTATCGTAAAGTCGAAAGGGTTAGTCAGCCAAAAGAGTCGCGTCAATAAATTTAGCTAAGATGACAGCGATATAAATTATAAATCGTGCATAATTAATATAGAAAACGGCATTAAAATGTTCGAAACGTTAATGCCATGTGTTACACACAGATACTCTATGAGAATTTGCATTTGTATTGGTATTGTGAACGTTTTACAAGTTCATTTCAACTGATCCACTCGCTAGCACAGTTAATCACCTTCTCTTGAAAGTGTTGTAAATTAGTAAATGACCTGTTTTGGTATATTAGTTCTTTAATTGATAGAATATCAGTTGAACTAGTTCACCATTTAAGATAGTTCTTTTTTCCACTTTACTTTTGTCCTAGATAATGAATGCCTTAACTGTAAGGTCCTCTAAAAAAACCCAATTGAATTTTCGGGCACAGTTCTATGCCTTCGAAAGTAACATTAGACTGTTAAAAGGTTTATTTAGTTCAATTGAACCAAATTGTAAGCACTCTCTAAGAGTTCTCTATTCTTCGCGCCCTTAAAAACCTAGTTCTTAGCTAGAAAACCATTCAGATCATATAAATTTTGATTTTTTACACTTTGTTTTGCTTTAACAATATAACGTGCCTCCTCTTAATACTCTGACAGCTCCGATAGCTCAGTAAGTTCATTGGAACTACCTAAAGTGCTGAGTTAAGTAACGAATCAAGTGCCTTAGCTGCATTTTAATGAATGCACTCATCCATTCACACTCGAAGAATTCGCTTCCGTTGCTTATGCGAATATTTACTCACAAATTAAAATGAAAATTTATTGCGCCCCTCAAGAAGAAGGAAAGTGAGGGAGGGAGGGAGAGAGACCGCAACAGCAGAGGCTTTGACTCTGATTAACTGCCATAGTTCCAGTCAGATGTGTGTGCGTGTGTGAGTGCAGAATTGCATTTGTTTTCTGTCATTATAAATTCAAATTTGGTGCGCCATAAATATGTTTGAGCACAGTGTGCAGCGCTGCAGGCGCCACAGCGAGAGTGAGAGAGAGAGAGAGAGAGAGAGGACTCAATTCGCTTCGAAAGTATTTACATAGTTTAATGCGGACGAGCATAAATAAGTTTTATGCGCAGATATTGCTGAATTTATAGCGCCCCGATTCCGATTTCGATTCAGATTCCGATTCCAAAATTGTCTAGTTGCTGTTTGCCTCTTTATTTTGTTTGTGTGTTGTTGTTTTCCTTTCCACTTGCCACTTGCCACATTGCCAATTCGCCGCACAGCGTCAGCGAACACAATAATAAATAAATTCGCCTGTGTGGCGAGTGCAGTAATTGCTTTTCTGTCGACATTTGTATTATTTATGAAATATCAAGCGTTAATAAATAATGTCAACTTATTTGGTCTCGTGTCAGATAGTCAGATATACCATATACCCCGTGTGTATATAGTACACCGTACCTGTCCAGCCATAAGCCGGCCATATCAGCTCGATTGTGATATATTGCACTGCAGATAAACAGAGCAAACAGAGTCGAGGCGAGGCGAGTCGAGTTTGCACCTCAATTCCGAATAAATTGCGACTCACAACTTATTGCTGCAGAATTATGACGAACGATCTATGCAGGGGGTAATGTGTGGACGGGGGAGAGGGGTAGAGGCAGATAGATTCACTTGAAGCGGAAGAATATAGTGCACACAAGTGGTGCACGTGGGTGGTTAATGGAATGTGGTTAGGATTGAAAGAGAAAGTTGCAAGAGGCAATCAAAGGGAATAACAGTTGTAAAAAACTAAGAAGAATCTGTAGTTTTTCATGTGGATAGCAAAGATTTGAAGAATTCAGTAATATAGAAATTAGTTAGGGGGCTTGGAATGTTGTAAAGTAGTTAAACAACTAAAAGAAACACTCTAGAAAGATATGTAGATCAGAAATGTTTATAGAGACTTTCAAGCAGTTCAATAAAACAACGTCTTTGAAAATCAATTTGTCGGCTGTAAAAGTTTTATGGGCAGAACATATGAAATTTGGTCAAGATTTCTCACGTTTCCTTTTCATTAAGGCAAGTCTCAACCATACTTTAATAGTTGTCCAGAAAAAATCATGTACAATTTTGAAGACGATACCTTTATTCGAAGGGCAATTACCAGAACCTTCTACAATACTTTGCAGCTAGAAAATAACGTGACTGCATAGATATGGTATATGGTTATTTAAACATATCTAAGCAATGTTGAACTTTATATTAGTAAGTTTGTTTTCGAGAAAAATAATCGATATATTGAAGAAGAAAAGAACGAAGAATCTTCTTCACTTGCTTCAGTGGAAAATTAATTTTGAAACAAAAACTTACTTAATATAATCGTTTTTCGATTAAAGTCTAATCTTTATTGTGATATCGAGATAGATAATCTCAATTATGAGAAAGAATATCCATTATATCTATGTTCAATTGGGATCTCCTTTTCTTTTTAGCATTTTCAGTTCTTCCCTCTTCATATATAGTTAAATATATACAATATATTATCTCGATTAGTCCCGTTCAGAAATAATAGTTTAGATTTTTCTTTCCCAATTCTAATGGAATCCCTATGTACCTTTCCTTTGTAGCTTTTTCAGTACTTCCCCCTTTATAAAGAGATTCTATCTACATATATACATATCCCCATTAGTACCGTTACACTTACCGCTGTCGGCGCCGCGGCTGCTGTCATATAATCCGGGCGTAGATAGTGATGATTGCTGGACTGCAGCATTTTGTTGTAGTTTGTTAAATCCACTTTGAAGGCTGTTAAGGTTCTTTGGTTGCCGATGAGGATGATGAGGAGGAGCAGCAGCAGCAGGTGATGCTTGAGTTGGTGTAGCGTGGCGAGTTAACGGTAAATGCCAATTTACTTTGTGGCGTCGCGTGCTGCCAACTTGTGTGAAAAGCGGCGCCTGCGCTGAGCTGCTGTTGCTGCTTCTTGTTGTTGTTGCAGTTGTTTGTGCTGTTGCAGCTGCTGCTACTGTTGTTGCAGGTGTTTAATTGTGTGACGTTGTTGTTGTTGCTGCCTGGTAATTTATATCATTAATATTTCAATGGGGTTTTATGCGTCGAATTGTGACTTTCACGCCAGCGGCATATTAATTTCGATTCGCTGTTGTTGTTGCTACTGTTGCTGCTGCATTAATTGTGTAATAAATTCATTAAGTATTATAATTGCAGCAGCTTAACATTTATGATTATTTACGTATTATTTGCGCACGTTATGATAATCCCAATTCGAAAATCGCGAGAATGCAGCAACAATTTCAGCTATTAAATTACTTTCTCTCTCTCTCTCCCTCTCTTTTTGTCTCACTCTTCTTGCTTTCTTTGGTTTGTTTGTGTGGTTTCGTTTATGACGGAGGCACGTACTTCGCGAGGGAGGGGGCGGGGTATTGAAAAGTTCTTGATTATTTTGAAAATATTTCAAATATTTTTATGAATTTCTTTACGTTTCTTACGTTTTTACGTGTTTTCAGTCTATGTATAAAGCACCTTTGAGAACATGACACAGCATATAATGAATATAATATTTATTTGATTTTTTAAAAAAATATTTGCAATATTTTCGAATTTTCACTTCACGTTGCCGTTGTGTGTGTGAGCGGGTGTGTGGCGTGTGCAATTTCTTACGTATTTTTGGTCGACACGCGGCGTGGCGACACGACGATAAACAACAACACAACTATTTCACACACTCCGTTTTCACAATCCGTTCGCAGCGCACGTACGTACTTTAACGTGAAATAACAGAATTCGACTAAAAATCTATAAACAACATTCATGCTCATTCATGTTTCGCTCCGCTCTGCCTTCGCCTGCGCCTGTATTGGCGCTCGTTGCTGCTGCCGTCGTTGTCGCTGCTAACGAAACCAGTTCAGTAAGTTGCGCTTCTCTCTCTCTCGTGTCGTTTTCGTTTTCAACAAGTGTGCTTTTGTTGTTGTCTGGCATGCGCAGGCGAGAGAGTGCACTACGTAGAGAGAGCAACGAGAGCGAGCTTACCATACGAGAGAGTGCACGACTGAGAGAGCGTACAACTGAGCGAGAGAGTGAGAGAGAGCGCCACTCTTTGCTGAGCGCGCATGCCTGTTGCTGAGCATTGCCAAATAGTAGTAGAAAATGGCATTTAGTAGTATATTTTAAGTAGTTACAAATCAAATATAAAATGCTTAAATATATTTAAGTATTTTGAATGCATATAAATATTATTAATCTATAGTTCTTATTTATATTAAAATTGTGTAAGTTATATAACAAATTACGATTTATTCATGCTTTTCTTCTCTCTCATACACACACACGCACGTTCGCACTGCGCTCATTGGATGATCGACGCTGTTGTGTAGCCATTTTGGGATTGTTGTTTTTGTTGTTGTGGCTGTGTGTTGGTTAGCGCACACGGCGTCGTCGGCCATAATTGTTTACAAGTTGCGGCTGCGAGCAGGTGGGCGACGGTGGTGGTGGAAATGTGTGCAAGAGTTATGTGGTCAGATAAAACATTAGTTACGTGCCACAGAGTGAGCGGGAGAGAAAAAGGGACAGAGAGAATGAGTGAGCGAACTTGTGATGAGAGCGCCTTGATGAATGGACCGTTTTGAAGTGGTTAGAGATGAGCTTAGGCTGCAATCGAGAGAGAATCTCGCGCTGTAAACAGAAAACAGCTGGTCGCGCTAAAGAGAAAAGAAAAGAGGAGAGAGCGACAGAGAGAGGCACAGCAAGGACTAACGGAATAACGCAAAGAATTCCAGTTAGACAAAATTTATGGCTAACGGTTTTAGATTTGAGATCGATAGAAATGCATCAGTTTTGTCATCACTGATGCATTTCTATTCAAGGAGAAATTTAAACATCGATGCATTGCGGAATGAATTATCGAGGGGACATTAAAGGGAGTAATACTATACAATGGAACAGAATTGAAGATGTTATGTGCTTAGTTTGAGTACGATAGAATTGAGTTAGTGATGGTAAATCGATCGGCATACATAGATTTAAAATAAAAACATAAAGTAAATATTAATAAGAAATAAATAAATAATAAAATAAGTAGATTTTAAAAAGAAATATTTAAAGTGAATATTAAAAATAAATATTTAAATTAAATATTGAATGTAAATACATAAAATAAATAATTAAATATTTATAAAACTGTCTTGTATCAGCGTTACATCTAAATATTCATCTACATATTTTGTAAGCTTTAATTTAAGCACTTCAGCAGTTAATGGAACCGAATTAAAACATAATAAAAAGCTGAACAGTTTTAAAAAGTTTCCTACTTTGTTAATATTTTATTACAGCTCTTTTGTTTTAAGTTAAGGCGAACAATAGAAATGCTAATGTGCTGAATCATAAAGCGAACACCTACCCAATTTCCAAATACAAAACAATCAAATCAGAGTCCCAATCCCAATAACAATGCTCCAATCCACAGGCTCAAGATCATAAAAACGATCATCAAATGCGACTTTTGAATATATCGAATTCGAATACGGGGATTGTAGATCAAAGAGGTGTTTATCATCATCTCTTTGCTGGCGCTTCGAGTTAACTCTCTAAACAGATCTCCATATTTGCATATTAAGCCATTCACTGTGTATTATTAATACCAGTGTTGTCTTCCAAATAAGCATTGTCTGTCTCCAATTAGGCGCGTCATAAAGCCCCCGTCTGATCGATATAATAGTCTTTGATCATTAGCAGAAGCATCGAGAATCAACGACGAGCAGATACCGTAGGCGATTCTATTGAATTTTATTTCTTTTTAAAATTGAAATACTTTTTATTGGCAGCCACAGATCTGATATGCATAAGGCATAAGACACTGTAGTAAACTGTAAAGCTTGTTTATTTACTGTTTCTAAATGGAACTTTTGCAATTTAAGGAATTCATTGAAGTTATTCTCAAGTTTATATATGAATTCGCGCAGCAGAATTGTATTTAATAAAAATTCAATTAAAATTATTGCTATACCCAATCAATCTTTTATAACATAACTTTGTTTTATTTGTTTATTTCTGTTTAAATATAAAAAAATTACATTGGTTCAATTAAATACATTTAAATTTAATTCATTCTATAACTTTCTTTTCTACAACATAATTTTATTATAGTTTTTTGTCTGACATACAACATTTGAGGGAATTTATTAAATTTATTCTTATGTTTTTTTGCAGTTTAAATAATATAAAATAATTTCATTAGTTCAATTTTAATTTAGTTGTAATTAATATTCAATTCTTTTTATACCCAATCAATCTTTCTTATCTGAAACATCATTTAATCACAGTTTTATAGTTTACCAATTGATTTGCCATTTATAATAGATTAAAACTCATTCGACTTAATTGTTCGCAGGTTGAGCAAAGTCGCTTGCCGCCACAAACAATTGAGCTTTCAATTAAGGACCGCAGAGTGCTTATGTGTGTGTGTGTGTGTGTGTCCGCTTGTTTTGTGTGTTTGTTAACCACAAAATTAAGTGGCTAACTGAATTTGCGGCCAGATTCTCACACACACACGCATGGCTGGAAAAAAGGTTTTGCAGACTGAAAATCCCCAAAGACAAATAAGGGACGGGGCCGGAAAACACTCTGCTTGTGTTTTTGTTAGCATTTTAGCAGTTCATTTATGCGGGCTTGACACAAGCCAGAAAAAAACCAAACCCCTTCCACACTGCTCCCCCCTCACACACATGTAAAGGGGAAATGGCCGGAAAAGACAGTTTAGGTAGAACTGAAATGGCCACCCTGGAGTGGATCCATTGTCCACAGTCCTCGCTCGTTTTTGCTCATTTTGCGGCAGCCTTAATACCTGCGGCCACATTAATTGTTTGCTTATTGTTCCAGGATTATATTTCATTTATTGACGAGCCTCGCAAGTATTACGATTGTTTTTAAAGCGACTGTTCTGAGTTATTTAAAATAATTGTTGGTAAATATTGAAATTATAAAAGTAAATATATTAAAATGTATTTCACTTTGGTATTTTCTTTTAAAGTCTAAAGCAGGACGAAGTAAACTGTAATAAACAATAATATTGTTGTTTGAATAATTGAAAATATTCTTAGAAAATAAATAAGAAAATGAGAAATAATAAATATACTTATGTATTTTAATGGTATATCAAGCGATAAAAATGATAATAGTTTCTTTTTTGCGAAATCAAATATAAATCGATTGTAACGGTAGTAACTTGTATAGAATATTCTTTTTGAATTCACTAATATTTGATTGAATAAGAAGAACTTTTTCTTGTAACAAATCATGCAAATATTGAGTATATTGTAGATTGTAAACTTTTCTGTTATCCTCTAAAATTATCAATAAAAACGATAATATCAATCATTACGTATTAATCAATTATCGATGATTTTGATTGTACAAAATATGTAAGAAATATGATAAACATGGACTGAGTTGAAGTCCAATTGTTGTGCATCATTATTTTATTTCATAATTATGTTTTATTATTGTACCAAATCATTATTGTACATTGTATTCCATTTAATAGTAATGCTAACAATACCTAGTAAGGATAACACCCTTTGTGTTTCTATCTCACTCTTTAGCTTTACTTTGCAGCGGTAATCTTGACTAATTCTCGCTAAAGCTCATCTCGCAACCCTGAACAGCACTTGCTGTCTAACGGTTTTAGTTAAGCAAATATTTTCACATGTTTTTCGTTCGCCCTTCTCCTTACTCTGCTTTTCTTTCTCTCATTTCTCTCAGTGTTCTGTTTGTACATGGTCTCTCCTCGGACTGGGTCTCTTTATCGTGCCACCCGCAACTCGACTGCAGTTAAACTGCCAAGCACTTTTAGCCTTTTTTGCTTCTTCACCTCGCACCTCCCACCTTGCAGCTGTTGTGTGTACGTGTGTGTGTGATGTGCACACTTTGTGTGTGTTGTATGAATTATGTGCGCTGCACACTTTTTAACCCTTGGCATATTTTACAAGCTGCTTTTCTCTAATAAACATACAAACGCACTTATTCTTAGTGTGTGTGCGGCTACATGTATGTGTGCGACTATGTCTATGTGTGTGTGTGTGTGTGTGCTTTCAGTTCACATGTCGTCGACTCAAGTGCGCTGGCGAGTTCATAAATTTGCCCACTGGGGCGTATGAGTAATGTACAAGGAGTGTAACTTTGAGGCAGCATACTGGAATATATGTGTGTGTGTCTGCATGTGTGTGTGTGCGAGGGAGTGTGTGGTTTTATTTACTGAGTGATGCAAAAGGAAAAACGAGTAAATTGCAAGAGGCCAAAGGGCAACAGGCAACATATGTCGGCATCAATTTCATATTTTTAATATAAAATATATTTTATTTCCTCTCTTTTCTTAGTCCTCCTCTCTCTCTTCCTCCAACTTTTCTCTTGACTGACTTGTACAAGTCTGTAGGTTGTAGTCAGGGTGTTATTCGACTTGCCAAGTAGTTAGTATTGTACGGGTACTAATAGGTTTTATTGGCTGTGGCAGAGTACAATGAAATTGTTTATTTTGTTTTTGATTAATTTAATATTGTTGAAATTGAATTTATATGGTTTATTCTATGGATTTATTCGTAGAGTTTTATTGGGGGCATAGAAGAAATATAAATATACAATAATAATAAAAATTATACAATAGTAATAATAATTTTTGATTTAAGAATTGCATTTTCAAGCAATTATTTCTAGAGAGAGTTTCATCAAGCTACCATTGAATGAAACTGACTACTTGTAGTTAGCGTTGTAACAGACAGGAAAGAGTCAATTATACTCAACTGTTGTTGCTCATCAAGAATGTGTATACATTAAATATATTTACTATATAGAGATGTGTGTTAAATAGAATTGATGTGCCCTCTGCAGGATTAAAATCATTAAGTATATTTAGTGCTTATTGAAACATAAATTAGTTCTTCATTAGTTTATCAGTTTATATGTTTAACAACATAGATCTAACTTACTCAGCCAGGTATATGCCACAATACTCATTGTTTAATTTTGTACTTCTGCAAAGCTTTCTCTGTAGACTGCATTCTCCATTTATTTCCCTATATTTACCAATATCTCTCACTTCCTACAGCTTCCTCTGCACTTCTCTTCCCTTCATTGTCGCAATCACAATAAGTTCTAATTGCTGCCCCTGCTGGGCACCTGCTACGCTTGGTCGCCTTGACAATGCCATTAGCCTAATGGAGATCATTTCGCCTGGAGTCGGAGTCGGAGATGGAGTCAGAGATGGAGTCGGAGATAGAGTCGTTTAGCTGGTTAGTTAGTTAGTTGCGCGCATCCGGTCAGCCTGATGACGTTTATCATAATTGCGCTGTATTTGCATGTGGCCAAAGGAAGCGAACTATAGCTGAGCATAGCTATACATATGTATATGGCTATATAGATGGTATGCCATCTCGCAAAAAAATCAGCTCACTTTTCATTTTGCCAACCCCTTCATTCCCTCCTTCTGCTGCCACTTCTTTTGCCTGCTGCTGTTGCTGCTGTTGTTGCTGCTGCTGTCACCGCCTCTCAAGCGGCAACAGCAACTGTCGCCGTTGCAGTCACTTCATGTCGCAACGCATTAGAATATGTTGCAGCCAGGCCCCCTCGCTGTCTCCCTCCTGCCTCTTTCCCCTCTCTCGCTTTCCCCCACCCCCCCTGTAGCAGTTGCAGTTGAATATGCAAAATGCAGGCGCGCGCGAATTTTTACCTTATGACAGCTGCCGCTGTTGCTGTTGCTGCTGTGTTGTTGCTGCTGCTGTTTCTGATATTATTGTTGCTGCTGCTGCTGTTGCTGTCGCTGTTGCTGCTGCTGTTGCTGGTTGAAAAATATGCTGCTGTCGTTGTTTTTGCTGCTGTTGCTGTCACACTCACATGTTCGTTACGTGTTCTGCTCTGTCACTCTACGCACATGCTGCAGGCCATGACTCGCACACACCAACACACACAATTACACACACTCGCACATACACACTCGCTCACACACACCCGAGTGCACTCACATTCGCATTCGGACTAGCAGCGGCGCCCCAAACAAATGTCAGCTGTAAAAATCATAAATTTAATGCAAAATGCAAAAAAGTTGCGCTTCGTTGCGCTTTTACTCTTGACAGGTGGCCCTCCTCTTGTCTCCCCCCGCTCATCTGCTCTACCCGCTCTCCACTCAACAGCTTCCTCTGCTATGCATGCTCTAAGCGCAAAGCTCTCCGACTATGATATATGCCCTCGCAACACTCGCGAGTCTATCTACATCTCTCTCGCTCCTCTCCCTCTCTAGGATATTTATCACCCGAGCGCGCATTTCCTTCGATTGTTCCATTTAAATACTGTGAATGTTCAAGTGGAAGATGAAGAATGTGAATGAACAGTACTATAAATCGTGATATACTCTATGCAGCTGCCTTCAGATTCGCGAAGATAATTCACATTCTTCTGCTTCTCTTATAAAAAAAAATATTGTTAAGTTGTTACAAATCTACTCAGATTTATTCTATGATAACTCAAGGTTAAAGTGTAGCAGAAAATATGATATAATACAGGGTATTGTGCAGTCTATACAACATTTAAATGTTACAAGCTATGTAGGATTAGCAATCGTGTTGAATAGTCGCTGTAAAATGGCTTAAATCAATGCTGACTTTTTAATAACTTACTTAAATCGAAAATACGGGGTGTCTTCCTGCTTAGTAGACTCTTTTCCAGTCTATTGTCTGTTTAATTTCAGTATAGTTCTCGAACTAGTTCACTCCCCACACTAAATGCACATTTGTTTATCAATAAATCGAAATTACAGGGTATCTGCCAGCTTAACATTGTGTTCTCCAGTCTTTTATCTATTTAAATACAGCGTAGTTCTTTGATTTATCACATCAATAAATTCAAATTACAGGGTATCTTCCTGTTTAACAGCGTGTTCTCGAGTTGTTTAACTGTTTTAATGCAGCAAAGGTCTTTGATTTATCACTCTGCAAAGTACAAGCAAACTGTTTTATCAGTAAATGAAATTACAGGGTATCTTGTAGTCATTTGTGAAAGATTCGCTCTGTCAAATATGTTATAGTCAACATTGTCTTAACTAAATAAAGTATTACAGGGTGTCAGTAGTTCGAAAATAAGTGCAGTAATTCAGGGTATCTGTAGTCAGTCTTACTTTCAAACTCTGTCCCAAAATTGTATATAAATTGATAAATTCTAAGTATTCTATATGTTCAGTCAAGTGCAGACTACGGAGTATCAGTAAGACAGTCTTGGTAAATCAAGTAAATATTGCAGGGTATCTTCTAGTCATGTTTCAGCTGCATGTCAGCTCTAAAAATACCCGCGCTAAATGCATAAATTGCTAAGCTTCAGTCGCACCTCTCAGGAACTCATCGACCCCATAGAGGGGGAGAGGGAGAGAGTATCATAGTTAATGGCATTAGTCTAAACTGAAGTCATAACATAAACATAAACACAACATAAATTCCAATCAATGCGAAACTAATGTGCTAATGACAAGGCAAAAGAGTTGCCAAACTCAATAAATTGTGCTGTCGCAGCGACAATCGGACAGCGACAATCGGACAGTGAAGACAATCGGACAATCGCATTCAGGTGGCGAAGATCGGCAGATCACTGACGATCTCTACCCTTATAAATGATGTCACGCTCTGCCTAAGCTCTTCTTAATGTGGGCGATCTATTGTTGTTGTGGTTGATGTGTTAAGTTGTTGTGGTTGTTGTTGTTGTTGTGATTGTTGTTATTGTTGTTGTGCTTGTTGCTGTTGTTGTTGTTGTATTGCTGTTGTCAGAGACTAAAAGCATTTGATTTCCATCGATTTGCTGCTGTCTTTTGTAAATTGTTTACATTTTGCCTTGGGCTTTCATTAAGCCACACAACGCACACACACACACAGACACAACACACACACAAATATATATCAGAAATGACAAAAAAAGAGACAGACAGATTTTTATATTAATTGCAAAATCATGCAAATCAGTCGCAACAAATTATATATATAAAGAAACGAACTGAGACTGCCGAGATGGAAATTAATTGCCAATATCAACGCATTTTAACACAGATTCTGTATTAGATATGCCAACAAAAACAGCAACAACAACAACAACAATCGAAAAGTAGCTGCAAATATTTTAAAATGCTTTTTTGGTTTTTGATTTTCTCCCACTTTTTGTTGTCTTTCAAATTTGTTATTAATTAACAATCATTTATTAACACAGACGGAAGAAAGAAGCAGCGGCTGCTTTGTTGATCCGTTTAATTTATATATCTTATTCATATTCATCGATTTCTTATGCCGATATATCGATATATCGCAGACAATGGTAGTCAAAGATCAGCGGGTAATTGATGAGCGTATTTAGCGTATTTTAAGTTTCGCTTTCTATGAGATTCTTCAGTTGATAAAGCTCTTCTATTAGCGCGGTATTTGTTGGATCTTTTAGAGTGAGAAGATGTCTTCTAGCTTAAAATGGCTGCTGCCTGTGACGGGATAAAATGGCAAGTACTAGAAAAATCTGCTATGCATGAAAATACCCTGTGTAATAAAGCTGCAGAAACATCGATGTTTGCTAAGTTTTTCATCGATGTAACATCGAGGTTTCTCCAAATCTACTGTGCAATTATTTATAGAAGGGGAAGTTAAAGTTTAAAATACTTAGAATGTGTTTAAAATTATGATAAAAAGAATAATATAAATACATATCTAAATATATTCCAATTGTTATATCGAATTAAGTATTTGGGTCCTATTGATATTTCTTTATGGATTTTTGCAAATCTTTATTAATTTTTATTTTCCATTGCAGTTTTCTGTTGCTCATTCTCCTATATTCTTCTTCTTTCTGTGTTCCATCTCTTTAATATCAATATCTGTCTGTGTTCTTTATACAACATTAAAATCTTTCATTAAAGTCACCAATCTTCGTTCTCTTATAGAGATAAGGAACCTTCTTCTGCCGTTTCCATACTCTCTCCATTCTCCTCTATCTTCTCCCCCTTCTCCCACATTTCCACCAGTTTCCTCCCTTTTCTTGTGCACAATCTTTACCCTTTAATTTCAATTATCTTTCTCTTTTGCTACCGAAAACTCTTTCCCCTTTGACCATCTGCTACAGGGTGTTGCTTCGTCTGTGCTCTAAGGAGCACTAAGCTCGCGAAGTGTTGCCAATATCCATTTGCAACATTCTTGGCTAACAACAACTACAACAATGTAGCTGAAATAATTCAGTCTCCCGGCGTGTGCAATTATCAGCGGAACGAGAGTTCACTCCGATGGCGCAAGGGGTTATTGTTTTGAGCCGATTTTAACAGTTAAATTAACTCATTAGGTGGCGAACACGATGCGGCCTACAATGTAGCTAAGAGCCACAAGAACAGCAGAGCACCCTCTGCCCTTCTCTCTCTCTTCTCTCGCTGTTTCGATGAGGCCCTGTCGATGCTTACCCACCCGGAAACTCAGAGTGGAAAACATAATAATCAGGGATAAACTGCACTTAGGAGCCAAGAGGAAAGACGGAGGCAGGCAGGCTGCAATTTCGTTATTGGCCAAGAGCATGTCTTGGCCATCCCGGGGCCAGTTGATTAAAAAGTAAGTGCACGAGAGGCGCATTCGACGGTTAATTGTAAATTGGAGCAGGCAGGCAACTGAGAGAGAGAGAGAGATAGATGGAGAGAGAGGGAGACCGGTTATAATTTCATGTTCACAAGCACATTTGCACGCACTGTAATTTACTTAAGCATTCTGCCGCTATCCATATAATCACCCCATCTCTCTCTCTCTCCTCTGCTTGTCTGTCTCCCTATCTCTGTTCGTGTGTGCGAAACTCATAATTTAGGTGACACGCCCATTAACAACAGCCCAAGAGGCGCAGCAGCCTCATCAGGCATGAAGTGCGAGCAGGCATCGTTTGGGTGGCATCGCGTCAGTTGCTCCATCAGCAACAGCAACAGCAGCAGCAGCAGCAACAATTGCAACAAGAACAACAGCAACAACAACAACTACAACTGGCACAACGTGCCGACACAATATAAATTATATATAACATGCATTAGCGCGGCTCGGGGTGCCTTCTTCGGGTTCCCCCATCAAGGCACAGCCAGCCCACCGATCGAGTCACGCACCTTTCGATGTTTTTCTTAAACATCGCCGAGTGCAATCTTCAGGGGGAATTTTAAAGGCACAATACAATCGTATGCCAAGGTGTGTGTGTCGACTGTGTGTGTGTGTCTACTGCCTGCAGGTTGTGGCGCATACTTGCAGCTTGGAATGTATTTGTTTTAAACTGAGGCCCATTAAGATTCTTGAAATATATTTTTATATTTGGGGGAAGTTCAAGTTTGGCACTTAAAATAAACATTGAAGGTGAAGGTAGATGCAAGTTATAATGATTTTGAAAAGCTGCAACAGATATTTTTATATTGAATAAGGAGTGTTTAAGAGAAAGAAATCTAAGTAGGAATATTGTGCATTTGGTGAAGGATTTTATACTATTTCTGAGATAACTCTATATTTTTTTAACCCAACTAATAACAAATAAAATAATAATATACATATTAATAATATACATGATAACAACATACATAATAATAATAGACATTATAATAAAAGACTGCACATAATACAATACTGTACTCATAAAACAAAAGGGGCATTTGCGATTTCGAGCGATACCATATAGTAATAGGAAGCTATAATTAACTTGATTTATTTTGTTTTCTGTAATCAACTAATTTAATATTTTACCTAAAACTATTTTCGTATCCATAAAATATACATAACAAATTTCATGAAAATCGGTAGAGGCGTTTTGTTGGGAAACAAGAAACAGATTAATAACTTAACTGTAGTAACTACTCTAAGAACGAAGTAAGCTTTAGTTATCTCAAGACCTTTTCCCTATCCAACGTTTCGAAGAACTGCAACAAGTTAGGTCCAAAAACCGATAGAACTCTAAAAAAATATACCCTAACCAGTGTTATGCAACAGTTGATTTGTTGCAATACAAAATTCCATGCCCTACAGCAAAATTGGCAACAATTTTATGAATGAAATCGACAGGGCAAATCGACAGCGACAGCAGAATCGGTAATTGATTTGCAGAACGGGGCCCTGAGGCTCCAATAAACTGGATTTTAATCAAGAAGTCAAACACACACAGCTGCATGCGCCAACACAGGGCCCCAAAGGTGAGAAAAACAATGCATTTTACGGTTGAAAAAGCTCTGTTCCTTTCAGCGAGAACGAGACAATGTGAATTTATTTCGACTATGAAGCAGAATTAGCGGGTAAAGTCGCCGCATTTGAAGCATTTGCATTCAGTTGGCTCCCTCAGACGGATGTCCATGCTGGCCATTTCCGGTGTGGTCAGTCGGGTGCCGTCCGGATCGTAGCAGTGGGTCAGAGTGATGACCTTCTCCTTGAGGAAGCTTTCGCGGCAGCAATAGCACTCCTGGAATGGGAATGAAAAAAGGACTTTAGATAGTAGTGGCGATAGTTCTAAAAATTAGATTAAAGCTCATTGCATTGTGTTAAGTTTAAATATTTAAATAATGGTTGCTTCTTTTTGTTGAACTATCGATTTGGCTATAAAAGATAAGCTTTAATTTTTGTCGACTTTTATACGATAGTACGATAGTAGTATACCGATTAAACTATCAATATAAAATCAAATTTAAATATATCATAAATAAGTTTTTGATTAGAAATGCATGACAAGGATTCATTTGACCCATGAATCTTATACGATAGTATTTCGATAATTTTCTATTAAAACTCATGATGATATTGCCATCATTCCTTAACTGTCTTTAGTGAATTGAAGAAGTATCTTCATATTATTGCGATAGTACTCTCGATAGTTCTTTAGCTTGCTGTACTTACTTTCAGAAACCCCGTTGGGGTTATCACCGAGGGCTGCACCTGACTGTTGCACAGTCCCTCGCACTTGTTGACTATGACGTCGGCGTTGCATGTGCGCTGCATGCGACCAAGCTCATCGAACTCCTCCTTGATCAGATGTATCTCAGACTTGAGGGTCTCGCAGTTCTCATCGCCAGTGCCCTGACTGTAGCGCAATGCGCGCAGGCAGTGGGGCAGCAGTACCAGAAGGACCGCAGCGACTAGCGACAGTTCCGACAGATGCATCTCTCAGGGAGCTCAGCTGCTAACTGACTGTTGACCCTTCTCGCATTGCCTTAGCCTTATATATCGCAGTCGAAGCACAATTCTATTCGATATGAAACATTTTCTATGACTTTCTGATGGAATCTTTGTGTCGCTCGCCACGGTGGGTCCAGCAGTTGTTGTGGCAGGACTTGCCCATCAAATTTTGTGTTGTGTTGCCTTGTTAATTGGTGCTTAAGTCAAATGACTTGGCAGAGTTCCAACTGGGCAGTACGATGAACCCATAACTGAGTAACTGAAAGTGACTGAAAGAGTGACAAGGTCAAAGGGAAGTTCTCTAGTTGGCAATACTTGCATTAGGCATTTAATAGTCATCATATACCAATTAATCTCTGTTAGATATTAGTTAATACTTTGAAGAGACTACAGTCTAAGATAAGTTGGCATAATCTTTTTCAGTCTCCCAAGGTGAAGAGTATCCTGCGACTCTATCACGGAATAACTAAAAATAACTTTGAGTAACAAGGTCAAGAGGAAGTTATCTGATTGGCAATACTTTCCCGTAGGCATCTAATTGTCTTCATATGCCAATGAAGCTCTGTGAGATATCAGTTTATATTTTCTAGAGTCTACAGCACAACTTAAGTTGCCTTAATCCTCTTCAGTTTGTAAAGGTTTCGAGTATCCTGAAACTCCAGTAGCTGCTACCCGATTACCGATACTTTTTCACTGCAGTTGCTCGTAAATCACGTCGTTCGTTAAGAGGCCGCAATCAGCAGACATATTTCAGCTTTAATCAGAAACCAATATGTAGCATGATGTATCCACACACTCCTTCACACACACACACACACACATATGCAAAGCATCCATCTGCGCCCAGAGAAGGCGGCATGCAACACAACGCCCTCAATAGCTCAGCTTCAGTTGCCTCTTCTCCCTCTCTCCCTCTTTTCCTCTCTTTCTCGCTCTCTGCATACGTAAACAAAAAGTCGCAGTCGAAGGCGCAGTCTCTTTTCCCCCCTTTGACCAATTTCTGCAGGCCCGACGCGACCCGACCCAACCCGACCCCGGCTCAAGGGGGGAAGGGTGCAGGGTCTGGGCCCGGGTACATGGCTGCGCTTTGGAATCATCGAGGCAAACGCAAAAGTCTCAATGGCGCAGTAAATTATGTTTTATTATGCAATAAAGTCAACCATAAAAATGCTGCAATAAATTAAATTAACTACTAAAAATGCTGATTTTATTTTTACCCCCAGTGCAAAAGTGCTTCGACTCGTACTCCTCGCAGTGAAAGAGAGCGAAAAACTTCTGCTTCCGATTCTCTTATTTCTCTCTCTCTCTCTCCCTCTTTCCCTATCTTCCAGCACTGTCTGTTCTTGTCTAAATTGTTGGCAATTCTGCGAAATTGTTGTTGTTCGCTTAGCATTATTATCGCTTTTGCTTCTCTGACAGTTTTTCCAGCTGTTTTCGCGGGAGATGCGTTTGAATATATTATCCCCACAGATCTATTTGCCTTAAGTGTTGACAGTATTTACGTAAAGCAGCCACAAAAATGGCACAGGATATGCTCTTCTATCTTCTATCTAAACTATCTGTAAATGTGAATATGGAATTTGCATATTCACCCTGCGAGACCGTCTTGGTACTGCTGAGTGAGTAATTCATTGACCATTTCCCTCTCGCTTCTCTCGATTTATTGCCACTCCCTGGCCTTGTTGGCAAATTAGCAAATGGGAATACTTAGCAGACAGTTCATAAAGAACGTCTAAACTTCAAAGGATGCTGGTACTGCCCAAGAGGGTGCTATGTGTACATATGCGCCCGCAGGCTGCAGTGGAAGCGGATGCACAGGGACTGATAAAAAAGCGTAGAGGATGAAAAAACATATTGAAATAAAGCAAAACAAGAGCGCAATGTTTTAAATAAATAAATAAATATGACACATAAATACAAAGCGAAACAAAACAGCAAAAAGGGGGCATAAAAAACAAAAACAATAGCCAGAGAGAGAGAGAGATGGAGAGGGGGAAACTGACAGGAGAGAAATCGCAAAACCTCTGCTACAAAGCCAGTAACAGAGGCAGTGAGAGTGATGGGGGGAGAGAGGAGGGAGACGGGGCCGGATCCAACCGAGCGAGCGACAGGGCCGACAGTTAATTCCGCGAAAGAGGAAATTACAATTCATGCCCTTTGGCGGGACTCCATGATTATCAGATCGAATTAGTGTCTGCCCGGGCCCGGACCTGGGAGACAGGCTGCGCAATTGGGCCTGGGATCTGGATTCGGTTCAGCTCTGACTATGTTCTCATCTCTTCTGGCTTTTGTGCAGCTCACGTGTGTGTGCGTGTGTGTGAGTGTGTGTTGGGCTATCTGTGAATTGTCCTGGGGCCACATGTGCACACACATTTTTTTATTGCCGCACTTTGCAGTTTGCCCCATTTGAATGAACTTAGCATTTTCATTTGTAGCTCGCCCGGATCGCTCCGGACGGGCCTTTTGTTTCTCCTTTTCTGCCCACTTTTTGTTTTGGCTTTCGCCCTTCACTGCCCCTTATCCCCCTCTTGCCCATCTCTGTAAACAAACATTCGCTGGTCACTGCTGTCGCTGTCAGGGCCAGAGTTGCCCTTATTTTGATATACCCTGCAGTGGGTAGAGTGCGAAGTGGGGTATATCTTGATGACAGAGTGAATATGCTCACTTTTGTATAGAAAGAAATCATGTAAAGAAAACCTTCCTTGATAGTTTATCACAATAAAAACACTTGACAGCATTGATAGTCTGACCGTGTCTTTTACATATACTTAACCACAGTACAGGGTATCATGCAGTCTGCAGTGTCAGCATACCTTCATTCTACTTGCCTAGTTAGGGGCACTTGCCTGGAGCTGTCTTAGATATTTACTATTCACTTGTACGGAAAAAGTTCTGACAGACATGGATAGATTTGTAAATGGGAGAATTTTCTTTACAGCTTTTCGCTTTGGCCTTAGGATTGGCAAGAACTGAAAGAGTTTCAAATGGGAAGAGAGTAAAGGATTAATACGATGCTTCAATCGATAACTAACATCGATGTCTGTGTAGAGCTTACTAAACCTACTTTAATTGGGCACACGAAGTCCAGGCACGTTATGTGACTTAGCAAGAGGTTTTCAATAATTTAAGCTGCTATTATAATTTGAGTTTCCTCTAAACTTTATTTTATTGTAAACATATTTGACACCCTTAATAACCATTAATAAAATTGTTTAATTATTTAATCGATTAAATTCTTTATATGTATAAAAACGTATTATATAATAGGTTAAGCATTAATAGAATATATAATGGTTCATTCTAAAGAGCTCTTAAAGTGAATATCAATCATAAAGCCCAAGTATGGCCGCCTGCACTTGACTTCGCATAGTGGGAATAAAAAACAACTGATGTTCATATGAAAATCCATCACACATTCATTATACTAACTAGTCCCGCCGCCTTTGGATGGCGGCTGACACGACTAAACTTGACTCGAGTCGAGTCGAGTCATTACGGCAAAGACATGTGTTAATTTATGTAACTTTCCCGAAATGCGATTGTGACGTTCATTAATCATTTCTGTGTGTTTCTTCTGGCCCCGTCTGGGTCACAGCCTACTCTTTTATGTTATTTTTAGTTAATTGTTTGTGCTGTAAAATGTTTATGCGTTGTGCCAGCCAGCCAGCCAGTAACAGCAACAACAACAATAGCAACAAAACTCATAATAATAATAACGACTCTCGGTGCCTTTGGCCCCCTTTGACTAATGTGTGCCGCGTGCACGTTTTGCGTTCCGATGATTTATTATACTCAATGCTTTTCGAAAGGGTTTTCTTTTACTAAATCATATCAATCATATCGAAATTAATTTTGATTACATGACAAACACAATGTACGCATATATTTGCTCAAATCTATTTCGTAATGTGCGGGGGGGAATTGCACAAGAGATCTGCTGAATAATGCCATTTAATGGGTCAAGTAATCTTGGCTAAATTTCAAATATATACTTAATATACATATTCATATTTGTATTCAAATGTAAATGGATTATTTGATCGTTTTTAACAATAAATAACATAAAAAAAAACTAAATTTCTCATATCATAGTTATGAAATTAAATTCCTAGATCACTTTTTTAAACAGAAAAGACAATGACTTATTACCTTGATTAATAAATAATATTCTATTATGCGATAATAAATGATGATATAATTTGTAGCCGATTTTTAACGAAAGAATAATATTCGTTAAAGCGATTATTAATTTGTGTACCCGCCACCCAAAGGGTAGAAGGGTATTATAAACTGGTGTCAACTCTCTGTCTGAGGTCTACCAAATTTGGCTACAATTAGTGTTATCATTGCACGCATATAAGGTTTTTTTTTAAGAATCTTACCACTTCCTTTTCCGCCCCCTAAATCAATAAAAACCTAATTCGAAGCGTTACTTTAATACAGGACAGTTTATTTTTAGATCAACGCTCAAATGATTTCCGATCGAATAATTAAGATAAAAGTAATTGAAGATATTTTAATTTAGAAATAACTCCCGTAAAGTATGCAAAATAAGCTAAATATAGAAGTTATACAAATGAATATATACATGCACACTCGACTGTAGCTTTTGTATTTTATTGGTAATTAGTATTTTAATATAATATATTCCGTCGTTTTAGATTTAATAACAAATGAAAGTTGATGTCTTTAAGGATAGTTCTTGCATGGGATTAATGTTCATCTGTTATTTATTAAAATTTACAATAATATATTAATGCCAATATAAACTATATGTAATGATAATTCTCGATGGTTTAATGTTTATTAATTTGCATACGTGTATGTTGTTAAGTTGGACAAGCCCGCGTAACAATTTACCCGCCTTGATAAGTCGCTCTATTAAATTGCGCAAATAAATGCAAATTTTTGTTTTTTGAAATTTCATGTGGCAGTTTTGGCAGCCTGAACGTGTAAATGGTTTAATAACTTGTCAGCCAACATCCCGCCAGACTAGCGTTATTTATTGCTCTTATCTTAATGGGGCGCTGTTAGAGCGAAAGTTGCAGATAGACAAGGTGCTGTTGCAGTACACAACACTGGCCAGGGGCAGGAACTACGGCAACAACACTGCACGGCATGGCATAATTACAGTGCGTAAAAAAACACGGAGAGGTGGAGAGAGGGAGGGAGAGAGACGGAAAGAGTAGAGTGAGAGAGAGAGCAACCTGTAATCAGGCCTGAGAAGAGCCTGTTATTAACTCGATTACAATTGGGGATAAGCCATAAGTCGAAATGCGGCAAACTCATGTGTGGGTTACACCCCCAGCCCCCAGGCCAGGCACGACTACAGCAGGAGGGGAGGTGAGGTGGGGGCACATTGACGATGAGTTGATGGAAGCCTGTGCAATCGTGATACATAACTGACAGCTGGGGCGTTGCACAGTGCCCATTCTTCTGCTCGTTCCTACTCTTCTTCTTCGTTCTTCTCGGCCCTCTCGCTCGAGTGGGTTGTTGTCGTCTCGGTTGGGTTTTTTGGGGGCCCCCAATTGGCCGATCATTAATCACGAAATATCCGCTCACTCGCAGCCGTAGCAATGACCCATTGAGGCTGTTCAGTTCTCAGTTCTGCCGGCCTGGCCTGGCCTGGCGTGGCATTGCGCATGAGCGCGTAAACAAGCATAAATTAATATGGCAACTAATTTAATTAGCCATAAATCAACGAGTTTATTAAACAGTAGCCCCCAATCATGCCAGCCCGCCGTGGCCGGCAATAAACTGCCGCAAATTGGCTAATGCAAAACTGCGACCCCAGCGTAATGCCCCATGTGATTATTTATCTTACTTACGCTCCAGCTGCATGTGTGTGTACGTGTGTCTGTGTGTGTGCCGCCCACAAGCATCGCGTTTACAATGCTGTCTCCCTGCCGCCCCCTTCTGCATCCACATGCGCGGCATGCACATTAAAAATCAGTTAAAATTCAAACACACCACAGATCCAAACACACACAAAGTACACACACACTACACACACTGGAACACACACACTGGCAACGCTCATAAACAATTTTCATGCATTCAGTCGGTCAGTTGGCACAGCCCAGTGGCGGCGGCATTAGTTGGTTGAACAGAGAGGGGGAGAGACTGGACAGGGGGCAGACCTCACGCTGTGGCCATTGGCCCAGTCTCTGTTCCAGTCTATGGCTCTGACTCTGCCTCTGACTGTGACTCCGGCTTGGACTCTGTCAGTGCTAGCATCGGCATTTGGCACATACATTTCAAACATTTATGGTTATTATAAAGCATTTAAGATTATTATTATGCCACGAGGCATCTGTTACAATGCGCTGGAGTCCTCTCTCCTCTCCTTCGCCCTCTCCCCTTGGTGACACCACAGTCCCCACAGCAATATCGTTTTTCCGTTTATTTTATGCATTTTGTAACTTGAATTTATTGAAATATTTACGCAAAACTTGACGAATTGAGCAGTTAAAGCAAGTTTAGTTTTGGGAAAATATCGGAAAAGTGGCGAACAGACTTGAAAATGATTAGGCAACTAGATGATTAATCGAAAATGGAAGTCATTGTAAATGTTTCTTAATATTTATTGCTTATAACATTTTGTTTGCATAATAAAAGGTATAATAGAGATAATAAAGTACGTTTCTAACTTATATTGTCGAGTTTAAATATCGATAGTAATGTTTATCGTTATGATTTATAGACATTTTGTGTTATTTCGTGTATTCATTCCCGTCAATCTCTTTAATAACCACAATGCACATTTATATTTAAAATAAAAACGTTTTTGTATAAATTTCTGGACATTTATGCTTTTTAGATATCGATAACTGCATAGGACTTAATATTCGATAAGTAGCTTGATCTTATTGTTAAATGAATAATAAGAAAACCTACACAACCTTTGTGGTTTCTGAACAGAATGAAAAAACAAACATTTCAAAGCATATAAAGCGTGATTTTTTAAGAGCTATAGGAAAGTTCTTAAAAAAAAAATTAAAAATCAGAGGAATTCGTGAAATCTTTATTTGAATTGAAAGTACGGTCCATATAATTTAATGTTTGAAGATTATTTCATGCATAGTCAGTTATATATATAATAGTTATATAGATAACCAGTTCCTTATAATCTTTAAGGTAATAACGTTATTTTAACAGGTTTTACTTAGTTTTTTGATAATCTTTGTAAGTTTAACAATTAAATTGAAAACAAATATTTTAAAGAATTTTAGCAACTTTTAAGTTAGATATTCCTTGTAGAAAACTTCAACAAAAGAGAAAGGTTCTTCAAACACTAACGTCGATCGTAGTACGTAGTAGTTATGCCTCCAACTTTATTTTATCTCAACCAGGAACAGTTGCCAAGACTTATTGGTTAGCTTTTTATACCCCATGCCAGTTTCCTTGGGCGATTGCTCACTTGGTGTAGAGATCTAATTAAAGCACTGTCGGCGAGTTAACTAATTAGTGCGGACGCCCGTAACATGTTTTGGCAGCACAGACTGAATGATAAGTGGCCGCCTTTCCGTAACATTTCGAGAAACCAACAGCTAAAAATCGAAATCAAAATCGAGAAACGCCGCCGAGTTGGGACCGTGGCCGGGGTTGGAGCTGGGGTTGGGCCGGGCCGGGCCGGGCCTGGTCGGGTTGACAAATAAGTTACGCTCAATTTTGTGGCAAGCGTTTATAAACCGAGACACGCAACACATTTAGACAGCGCAGCACCTAAAGCGGAGCCATTAAAAACGCCACACTGATAAAAAATTCAAAGACCGAGCGAACGAAAACTGAAAAGTCAAAAAAACCGAAAACCGAACCGAACGAGCAAACGAGCGAATACCGAAACTGAACCCTGGCTAACTGAGCGAGTGCCATAAACTTTAAATTTTACGACGCTGTGTGGTCTCATTTGACATATTGTGGGCTTTACGATTCCAAAATTAATGACACCAAGCCAGGTAACGGGCGACTCCTCAGCTCGGTACGGCACGACAAGGTGCGGTGCGGTGCGGTACGTTTCGATTTTGGGGCGCCCTCAAGTTTGACGGGCTGGGGCTGGGGCCTGATGGTGGCTGGTGCCATACCGGTTTGGTGTATTTTAAACACAACACAACTGGCTCATCAGTTAATAAGACACATACCCAGTTTTATGGCATTAAACGACGACAAGTGAAACATAAAATATATATTTACTTTATTTTTATGAGCTTGCGAGGGGCAATCGAGTCAAATTTGCAATGCAAATGGCGTTTGCGACGCGTTTGCTTAGTTTGGCTTCCAAATCTCACAATGCTCGAGAGTCGCTCTATCTACTTAACAAGTGGGAAAGTGCTCATCGAGAGTGCTCAACTAACAGATACCCTGAGTAGGCAATAAAGTAAGAACAACTCTTATTTTTTAGTTTTTGAAGTATTTGTTTTATTTACACCCCAATCGTGTTGAAGTTTTCAAATCATACAAATAATACACCATAAAATGTATATCTAAAATACACAGCCCCCCTATTTACGCTTATCTCCGTACAGGGTATATATACAAATTCATTGCGTTGTTTCTTTTTAGGTTTCGGCAGCCGAAATAAATCGCAATCAGCCTAATTTACGATCTGAACAACTTTACGTTCTTTGCAGTTTAAATTAAATAATTTTCGACTTAATTTGACTACATAAATTAAGTGAAAAGTGTCAGAGGTGGAATTTATGATCTCAATGCATTTTGTATCGTGTAATTTTCAGCTAAACTAATTTACTGACGCCCTTCCATAACAAGAAACCGATCAAAGTTATTCGATAAGTTCAGCAAAAATCACTAATTACACTTGATTTATTAAATTTCGATTTTAATCAAGATTTATTGATGATTACTGCTCTTTCAGTTCGTGTACAATTCAAGTATCTATTCTTAGGAATCCGATAAATCGAATAGATATTCGTTTCCTGCGATCTCACCGGAACCCCAAATATGCACATAAAATCTACTTTTAAAAACCTTCACGCCAATTTACGACTTAATGACTTTATTTACCTCATTCGAATACGAAATTGCGCGAAGAAACATTATAAAGTTCTATGAAATAATCCAAATAAAACCTGAATCGAGAAAGAACATGCAAAACAATTTTAATTCGCCAACAAATTTATTACCAAATAACAAAGCAGTAAAAATATTTGAAAAAACAAAAAAAATTATATATAAATACATATATGAAATACTTTATTCTTAATTACGACGTAATTAATATCTAATTGAGTATAACGTATGTGAGGATCAATTAAAGGCTTATAAATTATAAAACTGGTGTAAGATAAATTATAATTCAGATTTAATTATTTGTAAAGAAATATAAATTTCAAACTCTTGTGGGATAAATTTAAATTCATATTTATTTATTATTCCAGTTTAATACCAGGAATATTTGTTAGGTTAAGTGCGTTTCATACAGAGAACGTTTGTTAGGTTAGGTACGTTTAATAGAAGAAACATTTGTTAGGATAAGTATGTTAAATACAGAGAGCATTTATTAGGTTAAGTACGCATTGCTTCAATTTAAAATATGCCAATTATAAATATTGTAAAGAATTGACTTTAAATATAATTTATAACTTGAGATTAAGCTTGGTTTCAACTCCATGAAATTTAAATATATTCAATATTTTTATTGTTGCAATTTCAACAGGAACACAAATCATTATCGCTTGATCCATGAATACCCCATTGGTTTGGCTTATTTGCCAGCTTAAGAGATTCAATCAAGCGAACAATCGCCTTGTGTTCTCGTTCCATTGGGCAGAGAGTATGTGAATCCTTTGAATGCTGAATAGATTGCTATTTATCATCTCAGCATATGCCGAATAAATCCTGATTTATGCACTTAAACAAATTAAATCCTCGCGTTATGTGCGTGAGTTGCCCTTGACAAGGGGATAATTTGGGTCATTCATGCAATATGCAAACGGGATGCGCGATGCGAATATAAATCACGATTGCCCGAGGCGGACACACACACTCTCTCTCTCTCTCTTTCTCTCTCAGACTTTCTTCGAGTGTCTTTTATGATGTGAGGTGTGCGTGTGTCTGTGTGTGTTTTAAAAAACTTTCAAGCTCTATGAATGATTTGTCTTCCAAGTTGGCTCGTAATACTCGTGCCTGATGGGCCCGGAGACACTTTCGGACTACTCTCGTCCCCATTGTCCAGACATAAATCAGCGCTTAATTCGCAGTAAGTGTGCGTGTGTGTGTGTGAGTGTGTATGCTACCCCCGTAGCCTACAATTTGTTGAGCAGACATGCTGCATCCTTGCGTTATCCTGTCGACTTCACCCCTCACCCTTGCCTCGTCCTGCCTTGTTGCGATATTACAAATGACTGTGGAATATTTATAAGCATCATAAATTTAATTTATGTCGCCACTGCGCCCGCCGCCGCGTTTATTGTGCGCATAATAAACGCTCCTCTCCAGCTTCCCCTTCCCCTACCCACTCCACCCCTCTGCTCTTCTCTGGCCAACCCCCTCCTGCGAGTCACAGTTATCCCGCTATTGAAGTAATTTATTATTTTTATACGTTTCGTGTGAGTGTGTCTCTTGTGTGTGTGTGCTTGTTGTGCCTCACTCTGTGTGTGTGTGTGTTTTTGTGGCACGCATTTTATACATTACACATAAAATATAGTGCGAAAATTGCAGTTGCTATTATTTTTATTTATTATATCATTTTTTTGCGTCGCGCAATGTGAATTTGTGTGGTAAGTGATAAATATGTTTCGTTTTTTCTGCTTTTCGGTTCAGTTTTGTTAATGGGGGTTGCTCTCTCTAAGTTGCACGACAGTAAATTATGCTTCAAATTGCGGAATTTGTGGACTGCGGCTCTGTGCATCTCATTTACCTTTCGCAATTGCCTTTGTTACGGTTTTAAATGTTCTAGGAATGACTGAAAAATTCTTGAATATCATTTGATTTAATATCATATTTTCCAATCAGATATCCCTCAAAAATGTTTAAAATATAAAAGAATATAATTTTTTTTTTTATTTTTGGTATCTTGAATAATTTAGGTGTTTAAGTTTTCACCAATAGTTTATACGTCAATCAGATATAGAGGACATCAAGGTTGCATTGATATTAACACATTCAAGGACTCTCATCGAACAACTTTAATTTCAACCGATCGTTCCTATAAGACCCTCTGAAGAAAGCTTATAAACAAGCAAAGTTTTCTTCAAAAACAATGAGATGTACAAATGAGATAGACATATATAGATATATAGATAGATATCTTCATGCAATATCTGGACAGCTTATTGAATTGCCCAAAATGATGAAGATTTCTAGACTATTTACGACTCTCAGCCTTTATCAAATCAATATGAAGTATTTATGTTTCATTTGTATTCCAATTCTCCATTGATTTCTGTAAATCATACTCTAAAATTGTTAATAGTTAAACTCAGTTGTATTCACTTTGGAAAAAGATTGCAGGATTTATTGAGATATAACAATAATATTTGGTAATCGCACTACACGCGGCATGAGATCACGATGATCTATAACAATTGAACCATTTAGTGGTAGCTGTGCTCGTGTCCCGCGTAGGCGTGTGCGTAGCCAGCGTGCTCGTGAGCAACCTCGTGGGCACCCTCGTGAGCGGCCTCGTGTTCGTAGGCATGAACGTGCTCGTGCTCGTGAGAGTGGCCAGAGCCGTGTTCCTGCTTCAGCGAGAAGCCGTGAGAGCTGGAGCCGCCGTGGTGAGCCTGGTGACCGTGAGAGTGGTAGTCCTCATGGCCATGTCCGGCATAAGCAGCATGTGCGGAGTGACCCGAGTGATCGGAGTGACCCGAGTGATCGGAGTGACCCGAGTGCTCCTCGAACTCCACGTGGCCGCCCTCGTAGCCGCTGTGGTGCTGGGCGTGGTGCTCGGGCACGAAGTGGTGCAGCTTCTCGCGGTGCACCTGGGCCTCGAAGCCCTTGTGCTTGTCGGCCGTGTAGTGGACAGTGCGCTTGTGGCCATCGGCGTCGATCAACTCGTAGTGTCCAGTCACCTTGTGTCCGTCGCGGTGTTCGCTGTGCTCCTTCACGTCGCCCGTCTTGTGGTCCTTGACGCCATACTTGAAGTTGTACTCGGCATGCGAGTCGTGATGGTCGTCGTGGTGGCCATGATGCTCGTGCTGGTAGTGATGGCCAGCCTCCTCATGGTGATCGTCGTGAGACACCAAGTGCACTGAGGCGTGACTGGTGGCGGACTCGTGACCATGATGACCATGGAAGGGGGCTGCCTGGATCACCACACAGGCCAGCAAGGCGAACGCTGCGAGAATCTGCAAACAAGCAGATTAGGATAAGGCCTCTGGGAGTATCTAGTTAGTTGAACCTTACCATTTGGGACATGGTGCTGCTGCAGATTAGTTGGTCGATCTAAGCTCTTAGCTCTTTGCGCTGTGTGTTGGAACTGGAAAACCCAAGCGAACTGTACCTAAACAGAGTTCACGCTGCAGTTTTTATACCCGGCAGTTGGGGTCAACTTCGCTGACTCTTTGACTTACTTTCGAATAGAGTTTTAGTTACGCCCCATTTGCGGTTCAAGTTCGTAACATTTCTGCCGCCTTTTACTTTCGCCCCGACACAGTGGAACAATTACCCTGCACAGTCGAAGTGTTTAGCAGACGCATGCAGCCTCTTTCCCCGTGTCTCTTTCCCTCTCTCCCTCTCTCTCTCTGATTCATTTAAATTAAATCCACGAATTGTAATTCATTGTACGATTTATTGTCCCATCGATGGCCAATTTAAAATGGCATTGTTTATGGCCGTCGGCATAATCCCGGCGAGCTGAGAGAGCTGAGCCAAGCCGAGAGCTGAGTCCGATTCCAAGATGAGGCAACAAACGAGCTGGGGACGAAGATTTATGTGCCAGGCGCATGTCGACTCGTTGACGTCAATCAGCCTGACAAGAAGTCATCAGAATTGCCCAGAGCCGCCGAGGAGTCGCAAGCTGAGAGCTGAGACCTGAGAGCTGAGACCCTGCCTTGCTCCCAGTTCCTGTCGATCTCAAGAAGGTAGCTGCTGCCTGTCAGAAGTCAATCGGCTGCCGTCTGTCAATGTCGTGCCGCCTTCATCAAAGGCTCAGCTCGAGCGACGACGAGTTGACAATGGAATTGGATGTGCATGTAATCCAAATCCAAATCCAACTCTGAAGGACTCGTCAGCGACAATGTCGCGTCGTGCCCGATACAATTTGCATTTGATGCGTAAATTAGCTGCCAATCGGATGCGATGTAAAGGAATTCAAACTACACTGACATCCTCTAACTCTTTGTTATGATATATTATTGAAAATCACAATGAAATTGAGAACATTTTGTATGTAAATGAGTTTCATTGTTATGTGAAAACTTGTATAATGTAAATTTTTAATAATGTTAAGGGAATATTCAAAATTCAAGATAGTTATCACTGGAATCATCTTACTGCCGAAAAGGTATAGTATAATGTTGTTGCAATAGAATAAACGAGAGCAACAGTCGCGCAAAACGCGACAGTGGGATACCCTTCGACCTATGTTCCCGTGTAGTTTAATTTGTTAAATTCATACACATATGCATATGCACATGCTTTGAAATTATTCCCGACAGATGGCGCTCGCGCTCGCCCGGCTCCCTTGTTAGCTGACAGAAGCACTTGGTTTTATGCTCATACTTTCTTAAATAACTTCTGTGTTTATTGTTCGATTGGATTGTAATTTGGGGATTACGTAGATATTTCATTTAGCTTAGTATATGTTAAAGTAAGAAAGTTGTATCTTATATACAGCGCTTACAAATTAAGTTCAAAAATTAAATTATTGATTTCTGGGGGCGGTGGGCGTGGCACCTAACATTTGAAATAAACTTCATCTGCTTATAGTACACAGAAGTCTTCCTGCCAAGTTTGGTAACTCTAGCTTTTATAATAGCTGAGATCTGTGCGTTCACACAGACAGACGGACAGACGGACAGACGGACAGACGGACAGACAGACAGACATGGCTCAATCGACTCGGCTTGTGATCCTGAGCAAGAATATATATACTTTATGGGGTCTCCCACGCCTCCTTATGCCTGTTACATACATTTGCACAAAGTTAGTATACCCTTTTTTGACCATTTTCAATGGTCGAAGGGTATAAAAATGTATGCAAATGTCTAGCACTGAGTAGCTACCCGGAATGAACTTTCATGCTTTAAAATTACGCTAGAAATTTGATATTATTTAATTCTAAAAGCAGCCTTACTTGCGTACAATAATAAGACATTTTGTCACCAAATTTGATTGCATTAGCTCTTATAGTCGCTGAGATATAGCTGCTCATACGGACAGATTTGGCTAGAATTTACATACTTTGTGATATCAGATACAAATTTTAATAGACACAAAGTTAAATTCACCTTCTACTCCTTAGTTCCCTTATTTATTAAATATAAAACCAAAGTGCACAAACTTAAACTGAAAGAAAAGATATTTTTATGCTGCTACAAAAGAAATAAAGAGAAAGTATGGCAATTTAGGTAAGGGTAGCCTAAGTTCCACAATCAAAAAAGGAATACTTTGAAAATTTAATTTTATAATTTCAACTTGTTCAGATTGTCATGACAATCCATTGTGGGGCTGCGAATAAGCAGAAGCCTCGCAGTTATCCCTTGCGATGATGTTCAACTCGATTGTCGATTGTTGTTGTTCGCGTAGTTGTTGCTGCTGCTGTTGTTGCTGTTGCTGCTGCTGGGCTGACTGACTGGTTGTTGGGCCTTCTTCAGTTTGTTGTTGCTGTTGTCGGTGTCATTTCTGGCTGCGTTTTGTGGGCACATTTCGGCTGCTTGATTACTCATGTCAATCAGGTTTCCAAACAGCGACGACATGCTGTCAATCTTTGTGTCATGGCCGCTGAAGTTGGACAACAAGTTGGCTCGATTGTGCGGCCCAAAGGAGGAAGGAAGCGCACACCGAGTCGAGCCACGTCGAGGTACATTGAGGCAAGGCGGAATGAAATGAAAGGTAAAAATGAAGCTGGATGCCACAAAGGTGCGCGCTGCCGGAGTATCGTGACAGTGACAGTACTCGACGTTGCTGTTGCTGCTGCTGTTGCTGTTGTTGGATTGATGTGCATTGTATGTAAATTGGGCGGTCGTTTTCGCATTTGATGCCCTGTCAAGGGATAATCAACAGCAGGCCGACTGACTGGCTGACTGACAGACCGACTGCCTGGTTGACTCACGCAGGACATGAAGAGGAATTGGTGGAGACAGAGCAACAGCAACAGCAACTGTTGCCGCTGCAACTGCAACTCATTATGCAGACGCATAAAAATGTTGCGCTCCCCCTTTGCGATGTTGGTCGATCGCAGCGATCGATGGATGGGATGGGCAGCTCGCTTGCCCGCCTGATTGCAGCTACTCTTCTCTATAACGAGCGTTAAGAAATACGGCCCCAATGTCCGATAATTTGCAACGAGCATTCCAGCCCCGCACTTGGGCCCCTGGCACGTACATAAATTTCTCTCGACGACGTTTTCGAAATCGAAATCGCAATCGAAATTGAAAACGATGTTCGGCTTGTTGACAGATATTCGTTTGACAGACCGTCAACTGTCAGTGCGAGCGGCGTAAATGCTGACTGGAAGCCACCGCAAAGGGATCACAACTCCCGATCCCCAGTCGGATTGTATCTTGAATACTGTCTGTGTGTGTGTGTGTGTGCTTTGACAGTTCGCCTTGACATCGCTCATTATCATTGCGAGGGTTTCTCTACTTTTGGACATCCTTAATGCAATTTACTGCATTACGTTGGGGTCGCCCCTGCTTGGAGGGGGAGATTGGCTGGATCTGATCTCTGTCTGATCCATAATGCAGCTGCTTAACTTTCATAAATACGTGAATATCTCGCTAATTAATGCAGTTTTAGGGGACTTTTATTTATATAATTGGAAGAATATTTTCCTTTCAATTATTTATAAGTGTCTTCAAATATTTTAACATATTCTGGAATTTACTCTATAATCAATAGTAGGTGAAGTCAATTAATCTTTGTATTGGTAAGGCACCATTATATACTTTATAATTAAAAGTAGTTTAAGGTCAATTACAATTTATAATTTAGAGAAATATGCAGTTGGAGTCTATAGACTTAAGATAATGATGTGTTTTTATTTTAACTGTGCTCTACTCTTTAATTAATTAGTATATCCGACTTGTTATATAAACTCTTTAAATGATAAACAGCTGATAGCAGGTTAACTGAATAAACATATTATTAACAATAATCATATTAATTACAGATCGATTTACAGCTGAAAACAAGTGTAATTCACAATGTGAATTTTATTTATGTGCTTATTATTTATGCATGAGCTCTCTGTGTGGTTTCCCTTTGCAAAAAGGGGGTGGCCTAGTTTAATTTATTGCATCAATTAAATCTAATGGCAGCCATACAAAATGCAATCGATGCGGATTGAGTAATTTCGCATATAAATAAAATTATCCCCATATTCATTGTGTAGTTGCTTAATTCCGATTCTAATTGCACATTACAATAAAACACAACAACTAACTGAATTCTGTCTATGGCGTTGGCTGTCAACAGTGACTGCCAGCAGTTGCTGCACATATTACTTCAAGTGCTGGTGGGTAAATCGTTTGTGCGATGACAATAAAATATCACCAGACGAGGCACGTAAAAAAATGCGCTAAGAAATTGCAATTGAACTGCGACAGGAGAGACAAAAACACAGGAACTTGTCAGTGGAAAGCACCGAATTGCAGATAGCCTGCAGTGTGAGAGTATTTCTTGCAATTTACAATTTGTTTTAGAGATTTATAAATATAAGATTTTAAGAGAAATATTAAATATAAAAGTTAATAATTGTTATTGAAATTGAAATCTAAAAATGAAGTTTACAAATATCTTTCCTATAAATCTCTGTCCTCTTTTTTATTTTTTTCTTTTTTCCTATATCGACTTGTCTTCGAGTCCTTTATACGTAATATCGATAACATTGAAAAATGTTTATCGAATTGTCAATAATCAGATCACTGGACTGTCTTCTTTTCTGTCATCATTAACAATGTTAGCTGTAACCTCTCTTAACATCTCTCTTTCTTTATTCTCTCTCCAACTATCGTATAACCTTTAAATACTCGCAGGGTATTGCAGAAACGACTCAAACCATTTACTTAGCTGTAATCGGTAATTGCAAGAAGTAAAGTAAGTAGCTTACGACGGGGCTGCAGCTCCAAGGTGTTGGGCAGCAGCACAGGGGGGTCTCTGTCGGAGCACGTTGGATTGGGACAGCAGGGAAGGATGGAGGGTCTGGAGGGTTTGTCCTGCTTCCCGTGCTGGCAGCAAAGTGTTGACAATTCTCGTCAATTACATTGTAATGCGTCTGGCAGTGGCAGCCCAAGCTGCTGCAGTCAGTTTGCCAAGTGCTCAGTTGGTCAGTTCGTCAGTTCGCCAATTGGCATTGACGCATTGCTTGACACATTATGATGCTTGATTTGTTGTCATGGCAATTTTGCCACCATTCGCATTGGTCCTCCTCAAATGGCCATGCCGGCAATCTGAGTCGCAGTCGCTGCTGCAGTCTCTGCCGGCGTCGCAGTCGACTTTGTCTCAGGCTTTGTAATGCGAATTTTTCACTATGGACAAATGAGTTTGTCGCGGCCTTTTTGCGTTATAATTAGGCTTTTTGTGCCGGAGAAATACTTTACAACATTGTTGGCCTTTCCAGTTATTAATGGCTAACTCTGCGCATGTCGGCATTTAACGTGTTTATCGCAATCGGAAATTGCCAATGTTTTTTACAGCCCTCATTGCCTCGTCTGCGATTGCAGCTGCATTTCTCGGCTGGAAAAACTTGAACACACTTGCAAAGGCATCTCGCATCTCTCGACTTCGTGGAAGCGATAAAATGCACAATATGCTCCAAAAATGCAACTGCAAATGAATTTAATTACCGCAAATTCACAAAATTAAAAGTTTTCATCATTCTTTGTCGCATTAATTGAATATCACAGATAACTATAAAACTTAAAATATGTTCAAGTTATTTGCGAGAGAAATTTGAAAGGTTGCGAAGGTTGTTTGATAATAACATCAACATTTTAAGCATTATTTGATAATTGTATTGTATTATATGTTTATACTTATATATAACATATCAAAAATGTTTAGTTTTATATGAAGTATGTGTAAATAGAGTTTTGATGAATTATTAAGCACTAGAGTTTGATAATTTCTATAGATATTTTATAAAAAAAACAAATTAATTTTCTTAATGAAAATTGTAATTTAGAATTATACAAATTTAAACTTTATTTGCTACATTAGAATTTTATAATGTCTATAGATATTTTATAAAAAAAAAAAAAACAAATTAATTTTCTTAATGAAAATTGTAATTTAGTATTATATAAATTTAAACTTTATTTCGCTACATTAGAATTTGATAATGTCTATAGATATTTTATAAAAAAAAAAACAAATTAATTTTCTTAATGAAAATTGTAATTTAGTATTACACTAAATTTAAACTTTATTTCGCTACACTTAAAAGTACATCAAGTATTGTTTGTTGTGATACTTATTGTTTTCTTAATTTGGATCTATTGAAGAGAAGACTACAGACTGTTCCTGCAACCATATATTTCTCCACTGATAGATCGATCAAATGTGGAACACTGGTAGCTGGCAGATGTAATCAGACGTGCTCATGAATGCGCCCGGAGGCCTTTCAATTAATTTTTGTAAAATCGAAAAAAAAGACTCACTGTGTGCCCCCAACTATCGGCGTGCCGGCGGGGCCTTTGTGCCAATGAAAAGAGATAAAGGAGAAGCCCGAAAAGTCAGAGAAATAAAGCCAGTTACTTTAATGAAATACATCTGTTCGCTGGTTTGGTTTGGCCTGCTGGTTTTGTCGGCGTTTCGTACAAAAGCCAAGAGGCAGCATACAATTTATGATTAATCACAAGATCGATGAGAAAATTATGCTTATGACAATGGTCAAAAGAGTCAAGACACAGTGGCGTGGCGGGAGTCCGCAGTGCGGCATTAATCTGCATTTTCTAGGCCCCTGCGAGATGACAAAGCGCTTATGGCGCATATAATTATCGGTTGCCGACAAAGATCGGATGGGAAAAAGAAGTCGCAAGTGGCAGGAAATGCCACTTAATTTGTTTTTCTACCCCCCCGTTTCCCCCTTGCACCAACGTCAGGCCCTTCGTAATGTCTTAAGTATTAACCAGCCGAAATGTCATTAATGGCAATTGCTTATAATGACTCTACGTCTTTATGAACTGCCTGTCGGACTGTAGTACGAGAATGCATAATTTGTCCTATACTCCACGTTTCTCTAGATGCAATGGATTGCTTGTCTACTGATAGACCTATCAACTATAGAAGTTTATAAGTTTTATTTAGATGAAGTTTGATTTCCCTCTTCAAAAGCTCAAATTTCTTTCATTAATTCATTCTTTGTGTTTCCAAAACTGACCTTAGCTTTGCGAATCTTAGCCACGTGTGTCGTTAGCGGCTCAGTTCAAATGCGAATCAATAATCAATTAACATAAGTTTTGAATTGATTCGATGCGGCGAATGACACTGGCAAGTTTTGGCAATAGAAAACTAGATAAAGAGCCTTGTCAAAAGCTGAGTTAATAGATTGGCTTTTTGGCATTTAGCGACAGGTTTATAATTCAAAGCAATCCACTCAATAGGCAGATCGTTAGTTGAGACGAAGGACATGTGGACAGCTGTACTAATAATCTACGCATTCCTCTTGTGGAGTGACAAAAGGTGCATCAATTAGCCGAGCTATGTGAGAAGTGACAAATTGCTTAGGTCGCTCAGACTTTGTCTGCACCCGAAGCCATTGTTAGGTTGTTCCATCAGCTTGGGTTGCATGTAGCAACCACAAAGCGAGTTGCATGATGCATATCGGGTTACGATAATGGCAAAGGTTCCGCACACATCAAATTTCACAATTGTTGGGCCGTGCAAAATGGGAACCTAACCATGCCCAGGCGATTTTGCTAGCTGGCGAGATTAGGGCAGAACAAACACAACATCGGGTAGGGTCGGTAGGTAAAGGTAGCTTCGTTATTGTTTGCATTCGAGGCGAGGTACAACCAGATCCGGATCTGGCGCGATGTTTATCTTAATTCGTTTGTTTTCATCAAATTACAGAATTGCGTGTGATAACAATCAGAAGTTGAGTCAGTCCCTGCGGCTAATCCCTGACATGTGACAGTGGGGGAATGCACTGCTGTCCATCAAGGATTAGATACGATCATAAATGTGCAAAGGGAAATGCGAGAGCCTGTCGAGCTGTCGACCTGGCAAGCTGCCTGGCTACTGAGTTACTGAGCTGCCGAGAGCCCTTCAAAATCCTACCCCCTCCTAGGTAGCTCAGCTCTAAGTACCATTGTATTGCTGTCAGCAGGCTAAGCGCCCCTTTTTCTCACTTGTTGGTTTTGCCAAACCATCCAAGCAACGAGGGGCGGGCAACCAACCATCCAGGCGACTAACCATTGTCCTATATACCGGACTATTTTGTCAGTTGTCTGTCTGTCTGATGGCTCTGATGGCTCTGATGCCTCCGCTCTGCCGGCTTATTTAATGCATAAACAATTATTTCCATCAGGATTTCACAAAAAGTCGACAAAGACAAACAATTCCAAACAATTTTGAATGCAATTCGAGTGAAATCCCCAGCAACATCTGCCCCATTCAGAACAGGATTTGTTCGCCCAGTGATTAGCCAGAGAGCCAGAGATAGGAAAAGAGTGAGGGATATATGTATGGGCTGAGTGAGAGAGCACTCTGGATTCCGTTCTGAGTAATGAAAAACAAAAACCGCAAATATCTTTAGCACTCTAACGAATTTGAAATGTTTCTTTGCTCTTTGTGCATTGCTAATTACTTTAAAAATATTTATTCGCTTCTCGAAACAGAAGTCAAGCCCAGCTAGTCCGGTGTGAGATTTCCTGTACTGTCCTGCCCAGTTCTCTGCCGTCCTGGCTCGACCAACAGTAGTTCCTATTTGTATCGGATTACCTGCCGCGCGCTCTCGCTCCATTTGGCAAATCGCCGGAGCTCCTCCTCGCCTCGTCGACCAGGCACCTAATTAGCTCCCGGCCAGTGGACAAGCTATCAATTTACCACAGCTCGCATCGGATAACACATTTCGCCCCGGTATGTATATCGGACAGATAGTCGAACGGGGAATCAGATAGAACATCTATCGAGGCGGAACAGAGAATAGTTGATACCCTTTGAAGGGCACTAACTAGCGAGGAAAGTGTAAATTGAACTTTGTCAAACCTTAGTACCGTAAATTTTGTATACTATTGGTAAGGGTGCTTTAATAGACGTTCTATATATTTTATTCAGAATAGATATGCATAAATTTAACAATATATTTGATTAATACTGTCTTAAAGCCAAAAATAAATAAATAGTTTCGAGTTGTAAGTGATTAGATTACATTTTCATTTAAACAATTCTCTTCTTTCACTTCAGGACCTTCTAGTCTCTGAAGCCAATGAAACAAACCCCTAGTAAGTTTCCTACTTAAGGATTACGATGAAATAATCTTATCTCTTCGAATACATTGCCATCTACAAATCCAAGAGGCACTCCCACAGTTAGGGTATTCAAATCGGACAAGGCTTTGTGCTGGCCTGGCACCTTTTGCCCGTCATATGGGGGCGCTAATCTCTGCTACAGAGATTAACACACAGCAGCAAAATTTGTGTGCCGGACTGGCCAAATGACAGCCGCCAGAAGGCCCGAAATTTACGGCTTTCTGGGTAATTTGACACTCCGGACAGCAGAAATCGACCCTCTGCATTAGAAGGGGGCGAGGGATAGTGACAGAGGACGAGAAAATGTGAACTATAGCCGAGTTCAGGGCACGCAGTCGAACTTGTGGTTAGTGTCAATTGATCACAGTCTCGTCTGCAGTTGTCATTTAATTTGCTACTCACAGCGGTGACATTAATGAGCGTATGAGGAGGGGAGGTGTGTTCAGCAGTCGAGCCAATTTAACGCATGCAAATGCGACTGACAGCAGCTGATTGATACGATACGACTGACTTGCAGAAGCGAGAGTTGATTGCTATGAAATCAGACAACCTCAGGCAGTTGATATGTTGCTAGTTCCAAAGTTTATAAAGGCATTCATGTAACAAGTTTACTTTAGTAAGTTTTACACAGAAAAGGATGCTGTTGAGAGAGTCAAAGAGCAGTCAAGTTTCAGTACGATAAACAAAATAAACTTTATGAATATTCAAATGTGAAATAGAAAATATACCACACAAAGTATTTCATCTCACTGAACAACCGATGAATATTGTAGTACAAGCTTTGCATATCCTGTTGAATCGGAAAACTCTTCTGGAAATGTTCTATAATTGGCTCGACGCGATGAGTGGGTTTTGTGTTGTTATTATTTTCTCAGCGTAATTACGAGTTGTTTGAATGCAGCAGTTTTCATTCATATTCAGCAACTTATGCATGCTCATGTCCAACGACAAATAACAACAACAGGAACAACTTCAACAGCTACAACAGCAACAGAAGTTGAAATTGGATTCGTGTGTGGCAAAAATAACAAGAGAAGCGAGCACAAAACCATCCGTCATGCCGGCATGCATTCGGTCTGTCCGTCTGTCTGTCTGTTGCTCTGTCTGTCCGTCTGTCAGCCTGTTGTTTTGTCTGTTTGTCTGTTAGTCTCTCCGTCTGTGGATCGGGCGTGCATTCATATTCAATCATGTATTCAATACAGTGCGTAGAGCAGACTGGACATGCCTGTGAGTAGGAGAAGGCAACAAATACGAATACGAATACGAATACGAATAGGGGAACGTGTACTCGGCAAGTGTACTTAAATAAAAGTCCAATGTTTGTGGAATGCTCTGTTCACATGCAGCTCGTTAGCTTAAGATTGGAGTATTCTGTATTGGTAAAGCCCAACGAAAATAAATAAAACACACACTGGCAGCAAGGCAGGGACGAGAAGAAAGAAATGTTGTTAAATATTTGCATTTCAGGGGATGCAGCATGGATGCATTGTGTGCGTCACTGTTGCCGCTCGCCTGTTGCCAGTTGCCAGTTGCCACTGCCAGTTGCCTGCTCAATCAATAAAATGTCAGAAATGCATTGCAGAGCCAGTTGCAGTAGCCAAACCAAGCGAGGGGGGGGGGGGAGAGACTGAGCTGAATGACGTAGTGACTGGCGGAGCGAGTCGATTGGTTGTCCGATTTCTAGGCATGACTGATATATGGCTTGTATTGACATGGACACAGTTCTTGACTTTCATTTTGTTGGGCCATCGACAGCGCTTTCTGCACAATGCAAACGGACGAGCCACCGACATCCAACATCCCAACATCATGTGTCAATGTGTCAGTCAGTCAGTCAGTCAGTCAATGTTTGCATAAGTCAGTTTCAGATCTCTGCTCTCGGGCCCCATCCGACTAGCCGTCTGCTGCTGTTGCTGCTTCTCTTTGATCGCCCCTCGATTTACATAACTTGGGCCCGACAAAGGCCCCAAGCTCAGCAAGAGGCGACTCGCCTTGCTCCGTCTCGGTGTATTCCCAATTCTCAATTCCAATTCCCAATTGGTTTGTAAATTGCTGGCGCCGTCTGAATTTTGATTTGTTTGAAATACGTTTACGCAAATATGAAAATAAATAAATAAATAAACCCCAACCAAGTACAAGTCAAATTTCTATACGATCTTTGCCTTCATTTGGGGCGCGCCCCAAATCAGATAAGCGCTAAGGCGCTCGGGGCACTTTGGTTTCCAGCTCACATATCACTTTTGCGCATAAAAAAGAAAGGAAGAGCAACAGTATGAAAATCGTGTACTATAAAATATCCATATTAAACATCCAACCAGTTGTGACACCATCAGATAATGCCGTCCATAAATTAACCTTATTGCGATGCGCGATTACAAGCAATTTACTGTTTACGCATGCCATATAACATCTGAATCGGACCCGGGTTCCTTTTCTACTTGGCTCTCTCGGCCTATCGGTATCGGTTTTATGTTCATGTGCGCCTAAAGCTCCGCATTTAATGACCCATAACGTTCAGGTTGCGTTTAGCATTCCAATTCAGGCTCATTCGCGGCGATTCGATTCGATTGATTCATTCATAATGTGTGACATGCACATGCCAATGATCTCTCTCTCTCTCTCTCTCTCTCTCTCTCTCTCTCTCTCTAGCTGGCTATCGAGTTGACAAACTGGGCAAAGTAGAAAACGATGTGCTTCGATTTAACGACAGCCATAAAAAATTTTATATTCAACTAATTGATCCGTTGAATACATCCGGGCAATAAAAACTGTTAACACACTGACGACGCATCGTGATGGTTTGCAAGCAGGCAAGAGAGAATAGAGGCTAATGTCGCTGAGATATAGTAGTCAGATTCGTATCAAAGTCTTACAAAATAGATAAATAACTTAAAAGCTGTGATATGTCTTGTTTGATCGAGATATCTTTATATTTCACATCCATGTTCGACCTTTTTGTTTTCGTCATTCAGTTATGTCGTGTCTTTGATGAGTTTTGAAGATTATCTGCATAGAAAAATTGAAAGTGTTTTTGTTTAGTATAAAGACAGATTTATAGGATATTTAAAAGACAAAGAAATTTTTTTTCAACTGTTTTATAAATCGAGTGACATATAATTTACTCTTAATGATCTCTTATTTAAGACTTTGCTATGTTTTCCACTGGTTTAAAAAGTAATACAAATAACGTTGCTCAAACCTGGAAACTTTATATGAGTTCCATCTTAAGAAATTGTAAATGTACCTTTGCTTTTCTGAATAACATTTGTAATATAGTTTAGAAATGTTCTGTAAATCTTTTATGGGAATATATTTTGAACTTCCTCATCATTATCAGAGGTTATTTATGTGTTTGCTTTCAAACTGCTCTCTTTCTATTTACTTTTCATTTAAAAAGTAGGATATGTAATCCCCTATAACAATTATCAGGGTATTCAAGTTACAGTATCCTTCCCAAAAAAACCTCGTATACATATTTTGTTCTTTTTGGCAAACTATTTGGTTTTGTCATTGTCAGTGCTCGGCAGATAATCCCTTTGCCCGTCAACTGTGCAACTTACTCGTGTGAGCTGAAAATTAAATGCAAATGAGAAGGTCAAACTGTGTTGACAATCGGACAATTCCGACAATGGGGCGGAGCTGAACAAATCCTGGTGCTGTGTTTATCCAGCTTAAGTGCTTATACTTTCTGGAAGAATTACGCTGATCCCGCTTAGCAAGAGCAGATAAAGCAGAGGAGGATTGCTGCAATTGCTGAATATGCAGATATTTGAATTCAATGTGAGAGAGATACAGAGATACAGAGATACAGATAAAGAGAGAGAGAGAGAGAGAGAGAGAGAGAGAGAGAGGGAGAGAGAGAGAGGAAGGAAGCCACTTCCGTCACTTGGCTTGTCCCTCAACCTTCAACCTCTCGTCACTTGTGTCACAGGCAATCAATTGGTTCTTCCTCCCGGTAGCTGGCAGATGTCGGCTCTCACATAAATTTAACCTCCATGAGGGTTTAATTGGCTGTCTGCCATAATACGCATCAACATATCAACGAGAGCTGGACTCGTTTGCCTTCCATCCCAATGCTCGACGAGTGCCATTTTGGACTCGGGAGGAGAACCCTAACAACGTGTGGCATTTCGGGTTTCTCTTTATTTTGTTTCTTTTACTTTACAGTTTGTTCGGTTTTTTATTTATTTTGTATTTAGAATTTGTTGTGTTTTCATTACCGGGCGGGCTGCTGTCTGCTGCTGTCTCATCCTAAGAAAATACACACACACACACACACAGTGCTCTCTTTCAACCCCGAACCGGAAAAGTCCTCTTCGTGTTTGCCCAGCGATATAGCGACAGTGCGACAATGCGACAATAGAACAAGCTGCAGTTGTTATTCCTGTTGCATTTAAGTACTTTGTGAAATTTCTGTCATTGTTTATTTTCTCAAGTGGCTCGCTGTACTCCTCGCTACCCGCTACCCTCAACCTTCATGCATGTATTTTTGTTTATCCTGATCCTTATGCTGGTCCTCGGCGCATATGTGCACATTTTGTTGCAGGGTTCCCATTTCTATTTCCATTACTGTTTCCCATTTCCATTCCCACTTGTATTTTCTCTGATTTTCATTCATATTTTCATTGGCAACCCGAGTGGTTTCATTTATTTTGTTTATGTTGCTCACTTTGTGGCCGTCTCCATTCATCGCTTGCCCACTTCAGACTTGACGAGAGTGTGGTCCAAAGTGCGGAGACAGTCGAAAACTAACCAGCTCCAGCGGAAGCTATAAATTTCGAACAGGTTCTCGAGCACTCAAAGCGCAGTAGCCCCTAAAAACAGCAGCAGATAGGAACATCTCTGTATATGCACACGGCGATAATTCAACTGTCCAACACTTTGCGGACTTTTATGCGTTTTTCTAGCGCATTTCCACGAAAAGCCTCACACACGTCTTCCATCTCGAGTCTGGTCTACAAATTCATTCATTCATAAATGCCCAAGTTAAATTATAACTCTTTCTCTTGGCCCGATAATTGCTTCGGGGAACTCGTTAGACGTGTAGCACTACTTTTACAATCGCGGTAAATACGAGTACGCTATGCACGTATTCGCTCGGAAAAATGCTACGCCATGTCGCGTTGATTCGACGAAATTTCTAAACTGGAGGAAGACATCATTTTACTACGGCTTGTACTATCAATAATCGGGCCTGCAATCGCTGGCACGTTCGAAATTTTAGTTTTTCGGAAACGTTAGCGTTGAGAGACTAAAATTAGAGATGGGACCTGCTATTGAATAGAGATGGGGAGAGAAGGAAACTATAAAATACTTTTGTTTTAGTGTAAATGTGTGGAATATTTAAGGTTTCTATAGTATCGTTCGTGAAGAGGGTCTATAATTAGAGATGGGCCCTGCTATTGAATAGAGATGGGAGAGAAGTAACTATAAAATAATTATACTTATGTGTATATGTGTGGGATATCTAAGGTTTCTATAGTATCGTTCCCGAAGAGGGTATATAATTAGAGATGGTACTTGCTATTGAATAGAGATGGGAATGAAGTAACTATAAAACACTTGTTTTTTAGTGTATATGTATGAATGAGAGATATGGGAAGGAAGTTACTATAAAATACTTGTGTTTAAGTGGATATATGTGGACTATCTAAGGTTTCTATAATATCATTCGCGTTGGGGGTACTACAATTAGAGATGGGACCTGCTATTGGATGGAAATGTGAATGAAGTAACTATAAAATACCAGTTTTTCAGAGTAGAAGTTTGGTATATCGTAAGTTTCTTTCGTGCGTGTGTAGAGTTGTATAAAACTGCTCTCTCTCTCTCTTCTATATTTATTAGCTTTCTTTTAATAGCAGTTACAGTAACGAAAATCAATTGTACTTCATAAAATTGTGTAATTCATAAAGAAACTGAAAACAGATGTTCAATATACCGTTAAACCTCTTAAAATAGATTGAAGATATAATATTTTCATTGGAATTGTAGTTGAAACTATTGTCTGAGCATTAGTTAGGGGGCATCTGTCTCCGTGACACCGTGAAGAAATCACTGGTGATATGACACATCTCTAGATGGTCTACCTGTGATGCGCTATAGATCGTAAGTGTTATCTGACGGATACAATCTGCCACACATTGCATTAGCCAAGCGCACTTTTTATTGTCGAGCAACTACTTCAGGCTTCGGTTACGTTATTTTCAATTACTTGCGGGTACGGGGTTACTTTTTAGGATCCACGCAACACGAGCATATCAGGATCGGGACTGGCACCGGGACCGGGACCGGGAAGAGAAAGGCGCATTTGGTGTTTCACTTGAAATTTATGACATCCTCTGTGTGTCTTCTTCTTCTTCTGCACTGGCATTGTCTTAATGATTGCCCGTTGTATGCTACCCTGCTGAGCCAGCGCTACTTTCCCCGCTCACGTACTCAGCAACGGCAAGATATCTATCTTTATCCCTGGCTCTTATTATCTTTCTCCTGGTAGTGGCCTTTCTCCGGTTCTCTCCTCTGCTGGCATTGAAAGTGTTAATTGAACCATAAGCGTAACCATAAATGGATTTTATTTCCAGCTAAGGCAAAACAAGAACCCGAAACCAAAATTTATGTGTCGTCCTCCGCGTTGTACAATCGTTTTTACGACCGCTTCTGCTGTGCGCTTTGTCCTTTTGTCTGGCTCCTTTTGTTTACGATGGGATTTTGTGTCTTTTGCTTTCCTTTCCGGGGTGTCGACGCTGTCATTTGGGTGGGCAAGTCCTTGCCAAAAATCCGAGACGCTTATGCAATTTGTTGCAGTTTCCGGCAACTGATGCCTTGAGCCTCAGCTCGTGTTGTTTGCTTAGCCCTCGGCCTGTCTGTCAGTCTGTCGGCTTGTCTATTATCCTTAACAGTAGCTGCTGTCGCTTCTGTGCGGTTTTTAGGTAGCAGTTATCGGGAATTACATAACCCTGAGCTGATCCTTGGGCCGAGTGTGGCCTTACGCCCAATGCTTTGCAAATTATCTCCCTAAACACGATATCTTTGATGAATGTGAGTCGAGGATAGAAGGAAGGTTGCCATCGAGAGTGTTAAGACCTTGCATAGATCTTTACCTAGCAATTCTAATTGGTAATGACCTTAGTACTTTTGATTGCAAGTCTTTGGTTTGACTGAATGTTACTATGCAAATTTTAGCATATAGTAATCTACATTGTGTTGTCCATAAAGAAGGCGACATCTTCTGGCAATAACTGAGGTATAACATAAATATATCTTGAATATATCATACATACACATACATTATTCTTATGCTAAAATGTTTTACTGAGTTTGCAGTAGAAGACTATTTTGCTTATACTTATTTAAAAGAGATTTGCAAGACAATTTTGCTATTACTTATTTAAAAGAGATTTCTTTAAATAGATATACAAAGTCTAGTGAGGGAGGAGGTTGGTCGGACTATGGGTTAATGCTAATGCGTATCTGCAAACATCTCAAGTCTGCAGCGGCGTCGCTAATTCATTCCGGGAAACCTCTCGTCGGCCATCGGTTTATGGCGTTTAACTAAGCTAAAAGCCTAATCACCGAACACAGATTGCGGTGCTGCCCTTGAGAGAGACGAGGCTGTAGCTGCAAGAGTGTGTGGTGAGTGTGTGATGTGTGTGTGGTGCATGCTGCATGAAGCACTGGGCCCTGGGGCCAAGGCGTTGAGGAGCGCCCTCATCTCACGACACAAATGCCGTATAATCACTTGTCGAACACTGCTCAATAATTAAAGGCCTGACGGATGGAGGAGGAAGGAGGGAGGAGGGGCACGCTCACTTCGCATGCAACTAGCTATTAGGGCGCTGATTTCGTTGAAACCTATCAAAATACATAACAATCAGGCAGCGCCGCCAACGCCGCACAGCCACAACCGAAGCCGCAGTCGAAGCCGTCGCATCCCACGGGGCGATGATGATGATTTCAGACAGGGCCGACAGCTTCGAGTGGATACGCTACGTAATTATATCGAGCAAACATGAAAGAGACGCTGCGCCCAGACCCCAACACAACACAACAGCAACACCAGCTCTGATTCCAGATACCCCGAGCGCGTCTGCGTCGGGATTCGTTGAGGCGTTGCCACGACGCATAACAATGAAAACGTTTAAGCCAACTAACGAGCGGTGCGCTGTAATCTTCGCTTCTCCGGATCGGTGCAGCATGGGTTCCCCAGCCACGATGCTTGTGGGAGGCGCCTTTATGAAGTTTAACAAATTAATATTAAATTACGTGCCAAATTGCCAGACGGGCCAAGCAACCAAGTCGAGCCAGCCAACACTAAGGATGCCACTGGAATTCTATGCAAACAGAGAGAGAGAGAGAGAAATCTTGTTTGGTGCCTTCAAGAATTATTAACGGACTGTCAGACTGCCAGACAGACAGAGTGAGACAGCTCGGGCCATATGTCTTGCAACGGAAGTCGAAAATAAAACAGTCAATCTCTTTAGACCTGACTTTGGCTAAGACCAAATTGGCCCATTGGCGCCGCATAGTCATCAGCGATTTAGCACACGTTTTCGACTTGGCCTTTCACTTCAGTCCCCCCTCCCCCCCTCTCCTGACCGTCACTCGTCCATTTTAATGGCATCCTTTTTGGGTACACTCGGTCAGCGTTTAGGGCTGTGCGCGCATAACGGGTTTGTGTGGCTGCCATTCGAATTGATTAAAGTGAAAGGCAACTGGGCTAATAACAGGACACTCGAGGCGCTCTCCAATTAGCTGCCATTCATCAAACCGGAGGAGGCCCCATGTGCTAAAGTCTCTGGCATTGCGTCTAATGCGAACTAACAGGGTTGCCAAGTCATTTTGCTGTCTCAAATTATAGTTAATTTTCATCCTTTAGAGCAGCATTAGAAAAACTTGTGCACATTTATTATGAATGGGAAGAAACTGAATATATTAAGCGTCACACCAAAATAAATATGGGGAATATCCCTCATAAAAATGGCCCATTAACAAGAACTGAAAGTGATCAATGAAATTCGAGTGAATGAAGATCATTTTCATCATATTGCTCAAATTAAATAATAATAACAGTTTTTTGTTTACATATTCATTTAATATTTGTATTCCGTTTGATTTTTATACTTAAAAAAGAGTACTTAAAAAAGAGTATACTTATTTTATGCAAATGTATGTAACATGGATATGGAGGCGTGACTGACCTCATCAACTATATATTTAATATGGATTTTTGTAATATTATTAGAAAGTAACCTCAATTAAATATCTATAATTTGTATTTTTCAATGGAATTAATTCATGGAACTCAGGTAGTTACCTAATGCATCTAAACTGAACAAAAGCATGAACAACCGAGCTCGTCTCTCAGTTAAATTACTACTATGTATAGTTAATCGATGAATGATTGCCAAGCAGACTTCAAAACAGATTAACAGATAGTTGAAAATTTGATATCAGTTTAACATATTGAAATGACAGTACCAATAAATTTGTTATGAGTTGAACATTTTTAGAGCCACATAAAATACTTAAATATAAAGATGATACTGTTAAAAACAGATCTCTTTAAATCAAAATGCATACAAACAACGTTCAAAATGAAATACCAAATATCAAATTTACTATCTTACAAACTCAAATACATTTATAATGCCTTCCTTCTTCTAGTTACACTGAAAATATTTACTATGACTACGTTTAACATGCCTCGTTCTGTGCTCTGCTGTGGAAAGTAGGTGCAAACAGGTAACTCACGCGGAAGTTAAGTCATTATTTCCATTTCCAGTCATTCATTGTTATGATTTCCAGAAATTACAACTACTTAAGTATTGTCGTAAAAAAAAAGAACATAAAATACATTAGCATTTATTAAAGCAGCCATGGAAGCGTGCCGTGCCGATTGCGCGTGTGCATCGCCCTGCTGCCCCCTTTCCCTTGGCAGTGCCACGCCCCTTGAGTGCCACCTTAAGTGCATTTTATTTTAATTATGCCACGTAGTGTTGCAAGAGGGTCTTGCTGCGCTGCTCTGTTCTGTTCTGTTCTGTTCTGAATTTCCACGAAAATTTCATGTAATTATTATGCCTTGACTCGGCTCGGTCCGGTTCAGTTTGGTTCGGCTTGGTTAAGTTCAATTCGCCTTGGTAGGGGGTTCTTCGACTTCGACTTGTCAGCGCGTAAAAGAAACGTGTTTGGAGCATAATTTCATAATAATTTTAATGACACCCGCCAAACGGGAGACAACTCTGGCGCCGTGTACCGATCCCAGCTGGAAATAAAGTGTGCACGCGCTCGCTTACTTTGTATGTAGATGGATACTGACCGATAGTGCACGTGATATCACATATAGTACTTTACTAGGTACTGCCTTGTCTATGGGGCAACCTCGATGCGTCGCGCGACACTCTCTCGACTCGCCTGCTGCCACTCCCGCGTACGTGAGGGACTCGTTCCAGGTTTGTGTTGTGTTATCTCATTATCTCAATTCCCCCCGCATGGACATCATATTTTTATGGCTTCGTAGAAAAGTGTGGAACCCCAAAAAATTTCATAAACGCACACAAATTTGTACGTAATTATAATAAAAACCCATAAAAGACGCCATAAAATCCAAAGGCTCTTCTGCTGCTTCTTCTTCTTCTTGTTCTCCATGGCCAGGAAGTCAGGAGGAGTTGAGAATGATTTCGAGAAATTAATTTATTATTATGACACAATTTTTATGCTGTTGTTGGGATTTCTTTGTCGTGTGGGTGCGGAGTATCCAAAATTTACGAGTTGAGTTTTATTACCTCTTGCATTTGTTTATGTAGCCATTTCTATTTCAGAACTATAGACGAAAGGGGGAGTACGTGTAGCGCCAGATTTCCTGTCCATTATTCAAATATTTTCGGGCATTTTTATTTATGATTGGGGTAATTGCATGTTCCTCATACTAATTAGTGTGTGCAAAGGTGTTCCAAAGGTGTTGCCCTGCTGCAAGTAGGGAAGGGGTTGCTGCTTTTGGAGGCGCCATGTGTGGTTGAACATTTCTCAGAAATTTAAAAAGTCTTCTAATATTTGTATTCAAGATTCTTCCTTCTTTTCTCTGAAACTCTTTGTGGTATTGAAGACATTCATTCGAATCATAAATCATGTGATTGTTAAGCAAAGTAAACTATCTACGATGATTTTCTATGCTCATCATGTCATACAAAATATATTTTTAATCGAGAGAGTGGATCACTTTATGTTAGATAACAAAATATTATTATAATGATGCACAATATGTTTCCTTCAGCAGAATCTGTTTACTTCGTTTCATTACCTTCTCATACCAAATTGTTCACAGTGTATAGTCTGTTGGAATATTCCCTTGGCCCAAATTGCTTCTAAGCTTTAAGCAGGTGCATCCATGCAAATGTTTTCCCAGTGCGATGCAAATATTTACCCAGCTCAAGCAGAATTTAAATTACTAATAACCTAATCGCATATCCAGGACATAATTATCCCTGGGAAAGCAATAGGCGTATGACAAGGAAACAAATGCATAATCAATATGCCAACATGCCCCGAATCCAACGAAAACAATCGCAAACTTGCCCAGATACTGCATCTGCTCCTGCTCCCCTCCCTCCTGATCCTGCCCATCTGCATGGAGAGGGAACAAATATGTATATTGGCTTAATTATCATCAATTTCGAGCAATTAAAATGTCTGTCGTGGCGCAGGAGGAGGAGCGGCAGCCTGGCCTAAGCCAAGAACTTGTAAAACAAGCCACAGCAAGCTGAAGACGTCCTCGATGATAGCAGGGGCGATAACAAGCCAGACGACGACAGGAAGGCAGCCCCAGCGACGCTTAATTAATATAAATGCAAATGGGGTGAGCTACAGAGAGAGACAGGGGAGAAAGGGGAGTAAGGGGGAGAGAGCAGAGCAGGCGCCGAACTACGATGACAATTACTTATAGGATTTTGGTATGCCGTGTGCTATGCAGTACGGCGCTGGGGTTATCAACGAGACGGCGCTCCCGGCGCCAATAAAATGAAAATTTCCATGCGGCCACACAAATGGAATGAACAATTTCATAAGTAGCAGGCAGACAGTGCCACAGAGACAGAGAGAGAGAGAGAGAAGGGGACAGAAGGTGAGAGGTGAGGAAGGGAGAAGGAAAAGCAGGCAATGCACAAGTTTCGGGTACAACTCGGCTCAACTTTGTTCGACTCGCCCCTCTTCGGGCTCCACGGTTGCATATATAATTAGTGGCAAAGCCATGGGACAGGCAGGCAAGGCAGCTGGATAGGCAGGGGTAGGGTGGAGGGTGGAGGGTAAATTAACGTGCATAATTACAAACCCCAAACAACCATTTTGCGGCAAGCATATTAGATTTTATTAACTGTTGTCGTATTAGTTCTCCCCCAGCTTCGATTCCAATCCGCACCACGTGCAAATGAAAATGTTTGGAATTTGATGCGAAAACGGGGCGGGGCAGCTGGTGGCAGGTGCTATGTTATGAGACAAAAATAATAATAATAATTGCAAGGCATTATCCTACACAGAATAAGTGAGAATGGATGTAGGTTAAGAACAGCATCTATGCCAATATGAATCCATTTCAGCTTGAATTGTATTAAGAAATAAAGAAACTATGTGCAATTTAGTTTTAAATAGAAATCCCTGAGTAATTCCCTTACTCACATGCTGAGCAGTTAAGCTGCTGTCAATTATAAATGCCAGCGTAATTATATACTCCCTTTGGAGAGGCTCTCTCGAATATAATATCGCTAAAAATGCATTTGAATAAACGTAATCTCCGGTTGCCATTACCTACTGGGCCGCGCAACCCCGACGAGCCCAGTAGCCGCTGCAGTGGCGTATTGGTAACCAGAGCCGGTGCCGGTGCCGTTGCCGGTGCCCAGACCTGGTGAGGGCTCTTCGCCTTTCGCCTTTCGGCTGCCTAAGCTCGCCTCTGCTAGTCGGATAATTACGAAATCCGCTTAACCTCAAACGTTGTGTAATTCAGCGTACCTGCACATACGCACCCCACTGTATCGTGTAGCATGCTTCTAATTGTGCCCAAAGCAGGGCGGGGCGAGGCAGGGCAGGGCAGGGCAGGGGGATTGGCATTAAGAAGCACGCTGCTTGAGCGAGAACTAAGCCGGGAACAAGGTGTAAGTACTTAGTGCGATATATACATACTTAGTCGGGCGAGAGCCCGGCCTAATGCGTTCATTAGCGGAAAAGCTACCTCAAAGTGTACTCGGTGTTGCGGAAAAATGCCAAGCAAGCGATGCAAATGCCAACTGCCAACTGCCAAATTGCCGGGGTGAGATACGAGACGAGACGAGACGAGACGGGGTAACCCATGGCAGCCCATACTAGTCTACCTCCCCCCATTCCCATTCGCATTCCCATCCCTGGGTTGGGTGCTTAAATACTTAATGCGGTTGACTGAACCTTAGCGCACATTCACTTATTCACTTGCTCGACTACTCCAAAAAGCAGCATACCCACTTTACTTACTCGTACAGTATGCAGGTATTTACTGTACATACCCCTTGCAGTACTTGGCAGTTTGCTAAGCTGGCTAACCGAAACAGGGTCTCAGCTGCGGTTACGCCCCTCCTCATCGAGTGTCCCCTAACGTTCAACTTGCGGCGTTTCTTTGGCTCGTCCCACTTTTGTCACATGCGCTTCGATGAGGTCGAGTCAAGTCCAGGTCGGGATCTGTCCAGGGATCTGTGTTCGGGGTCAGCTGCGGTCACACCTACCTAACGTACGTTGCTAACAGGCACTTCCTGCCGTCTGGCATAGGGAACAGTTGCAGAGTAGGAGGCGTTGCCTGCCAACCATTTGTACAGCAGTCGATGCGATGTCGATGACTTGACTCTTTCCCAGCCTATCATAATGAGAGCATACTCTTTTAACTCGGCAGCTGTCTTACATTGCAATGTTTTTGATAGTTCTTTAAATAATATATGATCAATTATGCTGAAGATGTTGGGATAAGCTTAGACTTATTATTATGTCTTGCATTTACAATATATTTCATATGTCCATAGTCACAAACTCAGTTAAAATAATAAGAATAATAAGACCTTAGATTGTTACTTAACTCTCTGAACCAGTCTGCAATTCTCCCCTTAAAAGTCAGAATAATAAACTCAGAATAAAAAGAATAATAAGACCTTAGATTGTTACTTAACGCTCTGAACCAGTCTGCAGTCGCTCCTTAAGTACACTTTGTTTGCAGTTTCAATTCGGCACAGTTTCCCATGAACTCATCTATACCCACATCTTGTTGGCTAATCTCCAGGCTGTTCAAGAGTATTCACACGTCGACTAACAAGCCATCACATTGTACGAGTATCTCTTTGTTTGACATCTGCAAGGTGCAAAAAGGTTTGTTCGTCGCTCATCTTTTTTTGTGGAGTCAGCCCCTTTGAATAGCCGGTCGTAGGTAGGTAGGAACCTACTTGGCACCACTCATCATGTGTACCCAACAATTAGCAATGTGTGCGGCTCGTCAGCTGCCCTATACGTCGAAGCCTGAACCCCGTCCGGGGCCCGCATTCCCGTATCCTTCGACAGTTCGCTGTGTCGCTGGCCTTAACCTAATTGACTTTTAATTGCGGGTCTATTTTGTTAGGCCATGTGAAGAGACAAAGGTGATAAATGAAAATTATACAGAGTGCTCTCTGAATTACAGACCCTGCAACTGTTTACACATGTTCTTCGCTTGTTCGTCTCGGCATCTTCTCGTCTCCTTGTCTTCTTGCTTCACGGTTCTAGGGCTTCGGATCGGCTTAGGCCGGTTGCCTAAGCCCCTAAGCCGCATCGAGTGAGCTGTTGTCGGCTTTTGAAATGTGTTCCCGATATCCGGCTAAAGAGTAATTAGCGGTAAAGCCGTACAAGTCCAAAGCCCTAATGCCGAATCGATGCACCAACCAACGATTCTCTGATCCGGAGAATGGCGTAATGCGCGCCGTGACAATTTGTCTAAGTCGTTGATAGACTTAAGATTAGCAGGTCGCAGATGGGGATCAGCCTGCTGCAACATGTCTTGAAATGTAGTTCGCTACACTAGAGAAGTAAGTAAGAGAATAAGTAAATCGATTTATCGATAAAATAAACAATAACTTCTCAATTTCTATTAGAAACTGATTTGGTTTCAATTATAAATTCTTTTAATATGTTAATAAGGTGTCCTTTAAGACCTCAAGTACTCTTACAATTCCTACCTTTAACTTAGCTTGTTTAGTTCCTTTCCCACAACGACATTTCGAACTTTCTCTTACCTAAACCGATTCCTTCAATAAATCGCACATTTTCTTCGGTTTGTTGCCATTTTCAGCACATTCTCTGCGATTTGTCTACGCAATGAATCTATTTCTCGATTCGCTGCATCAAATTAGGCGTTTGATTTGTTGGGCAAAATATATTGCGAGCATTTCTGGAAGTGCTCAGCATGAGATGAATCGCCCCTGGTCAGTTGGCAGCGACCTAACTGAGGTCGGGCTACATATGTTTATGGGGTGCATCTGCTGTTGCTGCTGACAAACTGCAGACCATATGAAAACAATAATTCGCTTCTCAGTCGGAATGGGAATCGGACTCGGATTCGAGGTCGCTTCGGTTTGCTTTCTTTACGGTCAACTGCAGCAAATGGAGGGCCATAAATTATGAATTCGTTTGACTTCTGCCTCCTGCCGGGACTGCGATGAGACGCTTGCTGGGGGCAGGGCATTGTTTCTATCGCTCGTGCAGCCGTTATCCTTGACCGCCCTCACAATGCGACCGTGTCCTGGCACCTACTGCAAACATGCGTAAATGCATGACATACTGTGTGTGTCTCTGTGTGTGTGTGTGTGTGTGTGTGTCTGTTTGTGCAGCCATAATTCAGGCTGACAAGCCTAAAGCCATTAGCAAGGGCAATAAAAATGACAATAGAAGTCAATTTCCATATTGTCTGCACGAGTTTTACATTCAGATTCGGATTTGGATTCGGATTCGCTTTTAGATTCGATTTGGATGTGGATTTGGATTTGCCTGCATTTCTTTCTGCCCGTTTTGACATTAGCACGCCCGGCATATCGTGTCATTGGGCTGCACTCGTCTAATCCAATTAGGGCACATATTAAAAGTGTCACATAAATCATTTGTCGATTATTATCGAAAGTGCTGGCCATCAGCGCGCCTGGACATGGCCATGGCATGAGGAACCCTCCTTGCCTCCCTCCCTGCTGCCCTCATTTCCGCTCTAACGTTTGCCCGAATTTAGATAAACAATTACACAATGCAGACTTCCGGTTTGAAAAATGGTTGCACAAAAAGACGACAACGGACAGCAAAATAAATAAAGAGCGGACGAATAAAGACGCCTTGCCGGCATGAAAAACGAGACCCGATGCCAGCCTCGCCATCCACACGGAACGGTCGAGGCAATAATTTACAATCAGGCGACAAATCAATGTTCTACAGAGGGGAGGTCATAAGTCTGACTGTGATGCTAAGGGGATCGGGGACCCAGTTCGATTTGGGTCGCACAAAACATATTGCAAATTGTTACAAAATTATTGTGTTAAACATACATTCGACAGCAGACGACAGACTCGATTTCCAGTTTGACAGTGGGACTTTTGGTGCTCCAAATTTTGGCAAATAATGAGCGCAATTTGTAAAATGGTTGGAAATACATATGTATATCAAATATATCAAAATAATATCAAATTTAAAATGTTAAGTGGATTCTTATACAATTATTATACATTTACTAAAACTTTATATGTATTTATTATCCCGGGTGGAAAGGTATTATAACTTTGTGCCAACCGAAAATGTATGTAAAAGGCAGAAGGAGGCGTGGCTGACTCCACAAACTGTAGACATAATATCACATATATTTATTATATATCATCAGCATCAAGAGTTGAGTCGTCTGTCAGTTTGTCTGTCTATCTATTCTATCTGTCTGTCTGTATGAAAATATAGATCTCAGAAACTATAAGAGCTAGGGCTACCAAATTGGGTATTAATATGTGCTATTATTGCACGGAGATCAAGTTTATTTTAGATTTTGACCACGTCCACTTCCGCCTACGTAAATTGAAATAATAGAATTTCACGCGTAAATTTAATGCTGGATAGGTTACAGGTTTAGGTAAACAGAATAACTATAGACAGCCAAATGATTTCTGAAAGTTTGGTTGCGATCGAATAATTAAGATAGAAGTTATTCAAGAAATAATATATATGTACTGATTCGAAAGAATAAAAGTAGGCAACACAAAATACGCAAAACATATATATTTAAGAAATTGGTATATCACAGCTGAGCACACTTGATAGAAGCTTTCGTGCTTGTTTAGTAAATATTTTAGAATAGGTTTTTTTTTTTTTGATAATAATTTTAAAATGTAAATGATAAAAATAAATAAACGAAATGTATATGATATGTATGTACATAATTTCTTTTAGAAGATAAGTAAAAGTACTTTGTTTTATCCTATCTTATATGATTTTATCTCATAATGTCCGAATTCGCAGTAGTTTTTCCTTGATATGTTTATTATACTATCATCTCTCTTATGCTATTGAGTTTTTAATTACAAGTAGCTCATACATAACATAATTACTAATTATATAAAGACATAACTAAAAACGTTTTAAATAACTCTAAGAGTTCCCTTGATTAGGTTGCTTACCTCTCTCCAAGTCGTAATCTAACATTTTTACTTGAGCATAAATTTCCATTAGTTGGCGCAGTGCGAGTGTTAATTTCTGGATTAATTGTGTTCTTAATCTCTCGCAACAGATCCGTTTCATGAATATATATTTACACGCAAGCCGAGCCAAAGGGGATACTCACTGTATACTCACTTTGTCTGTGGCAACAACTACTTGGCCCGACTAATTTATGTATTCATTTTTCACACTAAATGCCATAATTTATTTCAACGGCATTCGCAATGGCTCATCCTATCGGGGGCAGCCCCTTTCCCCTCGTACACTGAATTTAATTCTCTTCGCTTTGACTGTGGCGACGCCTCATAAACAATATTAAATCCCACACTGGCAGCCACACTGCGAGAATACTACAATATATAGTATATGTATTTATGTCCAATCCGAGCACAAACAGGCGGGCCTCGCGATAAAAGAAATACCCCGAGACGCCAGACAGCATATTGCCTAAATGCCATAAAGCTTTGGCCACGCCAACTGCTAACGGGGAGGAACCAGCCCCAACCCCAACCCCAGCCCCAGCCCTGTGGCATGTGGCCTGTGGCCCACCAACGCCTCCTCAATTCTAAATGTTCCATGACGTGGCGCTATTTTCGTCAGTAAGAAGAATGAAAACTCTTTCGAATCAGCATGCACACTGTACAGTGAACTAAACTATACCCAACCCGTCGCATCTCATCTCAACTCGTGTCGACTCAACTCAACTCGACTCGACTCGCCTCGACTGTCTGCACGCGCTGCAACATGACACAGAACATTTAGAAATATGACAGTTTTCATTTTCAACGGAACTCACTTTATTTTTGGGCTGCGGTCTTTGGGGTGTTCCCGGATTGCGGTTTTCTTTGTGTTTGGAATAAAAAACAGAAGAGATTTTCCAAGTTTTCTTTTCAAAAAGAAGATTAGGATTCTGTTTCAAATATATTATATATCTGCTTATAGTAATTTATGTATTTATGTATATATTTATATATATTTATATTTTATATATTAGAATGCAAAGGGGATCACTAGATGGAAAGTTTACATTTTTAAATATTTATATATTAATGAAATTTTGTAGACAGGAAATTTAATTCTATTTTTAAATTTAATTCTATTTTTTGTCTTTGTTCAATATTGTTGTTACCTTTTTTGGCTTTTGCATAGCTCTTCAATCTTATTCTCTATGCTTTAGTTTATGGCTCATGTCATGGTTGAGTTCTTTGCGTTTATACAGACAATTGAAAAGATCGATAGACATTCTCTTGAATCCATTTCAAACAAACAATAAGTATATTCTTTATTTCTTTATTTTTTAGGGTAAAGTAAGGGGTATCCCAATAAAAGAACTTACTTTCATATTGATTTTAAAGAGTGTTCTCACATCATAAAAACCCCTCAGTGAATACAGATTCCCAAAGAACTAGACTGTTGAGAACGAACTAAGTCCTGGCGTGTTACAGCCTAGATTAGCTTGATCATAATAAAAGTGAGACCATCTATCTCATTCGGGCCTCGCCTCCCCTGTTCGAAAATGTCCTAAATCACAATATTTCTTTCATTATCTCCTGCCGAGCAGGGCTAAGAGTTGGTAAGCGTGTTAATAAAATTGTCATGAAAGGGCGCTCGAACAGCTGGAAGTGTTCGCAGGAGAGGTCAAGAATCTGCCACAACCTGTGTGACACGCATACACAACGAGGGAGAGAGAGGGAGAGGGAGAGAATTAGGCCTAAGCACATTAGGTCTAAGTCACAGGAGGCAGAGGACATGCTGGGACTGTTGGCGTGCAGGATTCTCTGTGTTACGGAGTCGTAATGCAGCTGGTCCAGTGAAAGAAGGTCATAAATTTAACTATCGCTCAATAAAGGGCGACAATAAAAATTGATTGCACTTTGACCACCATGAAATCATCGTTAGGCACTCTCTCTGGAAGGCACCTACACACGCCTATGCAATCCGGGAGATTGCAGGCACCACCTGAAAGGCCCAGACAGGAGAAAGGTCAATGAAAAATGACACACTCACGGCCAGTGAGAATGAGATAGTCGCCGCGGGGGTGTTTGGCTGGAAACTTGACTCGCAGACTGGGTCGAGGCTGCGTCTTACAAGGCTGTCAAAGACGGCGCAGCTCGTTTGTCACATTTAACAGATTTGTTATCCTGTCGAGTTAATGTCGGGCACACAACATGTCCTGCCCGTTCACAAGAAACGCTCAACGGGGACCGAGGGGACTCAGAGAGAGAGACAAAGGGAGGGAGAGAAGAAAGAGCGGCAATAAAAACAAAAGATTGATGGCATTGGGCACACGTTCGATTTGTTTTCCTGTTGCTGTTGCCATGTCCTTGCCTTTAGTGCTTTGTAATGTCTTAACATTTGACACATCACTCGGATTTTCCGACCCACATCGATACAGACGCAGCTCCCCTCCTCTCCTATCCTCCTCTGCTCTTGCTCTTGCTCCTTCCTTACCTACTTACCTACCCCGGCAAGGATATTGCTCGTTAGTTAGGGTTTCTAATAAATTTGTGCAACACATTTCCAGTTTGCTCTCCATCCTTGTGCTGCCTGCTCCCTTCTCTGCCTTCCCGCCTCTCCCCTCGATGCTGTCGTCGCTTGTAACATTTTTATTTGATAACATATTGCATTTTGCCCTTCGAGTCTTTCGGGTGGCTACTAAAATATTGGACATACTCACATGCTGCTGCTGCTGCTGCTGCTGCTCAGCGCTATCCACATCCGACTACGTCGCCTATCCGTGTCCATGTCCGTGTCCGAGTCCGTCTGCGGCTCAACTGGCCGGTGATTTACGAGTATGGCGTCTGCGTTGGTCATTCAACTGCATTTGATTTAGGTTGTAAATTGTTGTATATTGTGGCCATGTCTGCGTTTCCTGTTCGCCGCACTCGCCTCCCCTTGGCCACCCTCACCCTCAGCCTCAGCTCGGCCACGCTTTGGTTTGTTTTCATTTTCTTGATTTGTTTTCCCTCTTTTTCCCGCCATCTCCAGTCGGAAATTTTTCGCTAATGAATTTATTGCAGTTCTGCAGCTGCCCGCGTCCAGTCGGGTCGAGTCGGGAATAGTTCCGAGTGGATTGATTTACCGACCTATTAATATTAATTACGTCTGCTGCACGCAGCCAACCCGCAGATAAGTCAAAGCATTATGCAAAACTGCCAACCAGATGAGGAATGCGAAGTGCGAAAGCACTCGACAAACGATTATCGGACTCGACGTTTTGCTTATCTCCAAATAAAATGTAGAGATAAATGTAAATGCAGGATTTACATATCTAAAGAGTTCATGGCACAGAATTGCACTTGGTTAGAGGAGAAGGTTGTGCTACATTTTCATTCATATTTATAAGCGAATTTAATTAAAGTTCTTCTTGCAAAAATAGACGACCAATATTGACTTTTTAATTAAATTAAATTTAATTAAAGTTCTTGCAAAAATAGACGACCTATATTGACTTTTTAATTAAATTAAATTTAATTAAAGTTCTTCTTGCAAAGATAGACGACCAATATTGACTTTTTAATTACATTAAATTTAATTAAAGTTCTTCTTGCAAAAATAGACGACCTATATTGACTTTTTTATATGGAAGTAGGTTTGAGTAAGGTTTAATGAGATTGCTAAGAGAGAATGAAGCTTCTTTTGACAGCCTATAAGTAACCCAAATGCCTGGCAACATTGAGAGATTATAATCTCGATAATTATCGATAAGACTTATCGATGTGATAAATGAATACCTTATCTACTTATTTGATTACAACTTTATTGATTACAATTTTAATTGCAAATTATTCAAACAAATGTCGTAACTTTTTTAAACTTAATATTTTTAATTTCAAATGTTACACTTTTAAATATTGTTTATCAAAAATGGTTAATTTCGTTTAAAATACTCTTTAAAATATGAAAATTTACAGTATCTTTTTTAATTAATCCTAATTAACTAAAGTAAAACTGATAAATCAAAACAAAACTATTCGTAAATCCTAAAAGTCGCCAACTCTACGCTGAATTAGAGATAATCGATTCACAATCGATTTGTCTGCCACGATGACTTTTCTTCTTTTGCATTTCTCAGACTCTGCTTCTTCCTACTGGTGTCTACGTAGTCCTCTCCCCCAGTCCCCAATTGGACAGCCCCAGCAAACTGGCATTAGTCATAAAGCACACGAGCTGTGCAAAGGAAAACAATCGAATCGAATGAGGATTGTGTCGTGTCATTGCCAAATAATATTTCTCACGTAAAGCTACCCGGAAGAAACCAAATACAAGAACGGGGAAGAGGGCGAGAAGGAGAAGTGTTGCAGTGCGGAAAACCCACAGGAATGCGGAAAAAATAAGAAAAATTACGCAGGCAAGCAAGGAACAAACGGGGAAGCAGAAAGAGGGGAGGGAAACAACACGTTTGTGGCAATGGGCAGACGGAAAATCTACAATATATTGCCAACTATTATGTTATTGTGTGAACGTGCACTGATTCCGCCAGCCTGGCTTTGTCCACGTGCAATATTTCTCGCATCCAGAGGAGGAGGAAGAAGGTGAGGGCAGGAGCGGGTGCTGCTGAGCGTCTTATCGAGGCGTATAACATATATCATTGACACTTTGACATTGGCGAGCAACTGCAGAGCAGGGACAGAGAGAGATGGAGGAGGGGAGAGGGGGAGAGGGGGACAGAGCGTGGGCCATGACCGACCGGATTTTAGTACTTTTCAAAATGGCACTTAATCATGGCAGCCGCCTGGCACAGGAAAATGCGGAAACTGGCACACACACCACGCGTAATCGCATGTGTTCACGCTTGAAAGGATAACGACAAGGACGGAGACGAGCAGGAGGAGAAGGAGGAGGAGGATGTCGGAGGCTTGTGCCTGAACTGGGACTGGCCTCCTGCCGACCGTCGACCAAAACGAAATAAGATTAATGACTTGGCAGCGGGCACTGTAGTCTCTTGCTCTCTTTCTCCCTCTCTCTCCCCCCCCTCTCTGTCTGTTGACTGGGCGCAAAAAGGACATGCTGCCTGGCATCGGATAAATTGTTTGCTACTTGGACTGTCATTAGTCGAAAAGTTTGTTTGTTATTGTGTTAAGTGTTATTTGTGCGCATATCCAAGTGTCAGGGCAGTCCTCCTCCTTTGATTCCTTCACTCTGCCTTATCGTTTATCACTTTCGTTTTGGCGAATTCGCATGTCATGCTCTACGCCTCGCACCCAATCGAGCAATCCCAATGACCGCAGCATTTTAAGAATTCAACAAGGAACTGTGCGAATATGCATACGCTGCGTGTCCGTGAAATGTGCGTCTAATGGTTGCAGCATGACTGGCATATTCTCGCTCTTTCTTCCTCTCTCTCTCCCTGTCCCTCTCTCTCTGTGTTGTTATATTGTCTCTAGATCAGATACGGCCGTGTCGAGGATATTGTGTGTTAATCCTCTTTGCAAGCCTGCACAATTAGGGATTGCTTCACACCCCAGAGGAGGGTGAGCTGCTTTCCAAGAAAGTTGCCCAACAAAACCTCAAGCAAATAAGAAAGTTTAAGGCGTTAAGTGAAGATTATGTTCTGCTTCTTCTTGCTCTATCTGCCTTGTGGCATAACAAACATGGTTAGGTAGTTGGAACTCGATCGATGCTATTTGTCGGCAAAGCCAAATCAAAGATCAATCACAAATCAAACGCACCGAAATTCCGCATAAATTCCAGGAAATACACCAGGTGAATTAGTGCGCACACACACACACACACACATCTCGACATCTTACTCAACTCGAAGAAGGGTGGGGGAGGGAGGACGCGGACTTCCTCGCATAGTCATCCATCAAATGCGATTTCAGATGCCTGCAACAATTATTTCGTCTATTTTATTTTTAAACCAAATTAACGTGTTGTTACTCGACCTGTTCTTGTTGTTGTTAATGTGTTTTTATTACGTGAATGTGGGGAGGAAAGAGGGGAAGAGAGTGAGGTAAACACGCATGCCAATGCTCAAGATCATTTTATGGGGGCCTTCGTTCGCATTCCCTTCCGATTCGAAGATCTCAAGCCGAACCCTAGCCTGGTATCTCTGACAGCCTCCTGCTGTGCTGTGCGTCGTCGCAAAGTAGTAGGCGCTGATTGATAGAACAAAGTGAAAATCAAATAAAAAACAAAACATTAAACTATGCACGGCCTCCGCTGCCGCCGCCGCCGCTGTCGGCCACATTGCGGTCCAAGATCAAAGACCGCCCCGAGATCTGTAATGACAGCTTTGATCATTGTTTTGCCTTTGATTTTTTCCGGTTTACTGCACGATCTGGAGCGCCCCGGCCATCAGGGTGTGCTCTCGCTCTCTCGCTGTCTCTCTTTCACACTCCCTCTCTAACTCTCTGTGTGTCTGTCTCTCTGTGTCTTCACATGTTGCCTCGCACTTGCAGCATTTTACGATCAATTTCGCGCCTACTTAAGAGATTTCACTGGTCGGATCACTTTACAGTTCCGTTAAGAGGGAATTATAACACATTATTCATATCTCTGTGCAGTTGGCTTGACTTTTGGCTATATAGTGTGTAATTTGTGGAACTAGGGAGGCATTGAGTTTGTCGTTTGAAACTGGAGATCACAATATACTTTTGTATTCATACTTGGCTTAGTTTCTTCTAAAAAATCAAATACACACAATGTCCCACATTCTATAAATATAAATATACATTTATATATTATATTCACAGACATATCGTTGTCCTGTATGTCAACATATACTTGTATAATATATAATATAATATATATACACAGGAGGTTGTTCGCAAAGCTGCCATCGAGGCGCTGTGTGTCTTTATCACGGCACTCCACAAGATGCAGGATATTGACGGAGTGAAGCGTGCCGAACATCGAACCGATGAGGACCAGATTGTGGTCCTTCATATGCTCGACTTGCTGGGTGAACTCTTCACTGAAGTGAAGGCGCTGGCTATACCCACGCAGCAGGTGGCTGATCAGATCTTTACAGTCATCAAGGACGTCTTCAACAACAAGATAAATTGTCCATTCAATGAGCAGTGCGGCGGTGGCGACGAGGAGGAGTCGGAGAACTCGGAGTTCGACGAGAGGCTGATCGAGAATGCCGGCAATCTATTGGTCCGGAATTATTCGCCATGTACTTTGGACGCATCTATACGTTCTATAATACTTTAACAAATTGAACAAGGCCAAGAATGATGACCTGGCGGACCAGCGCACCTTTGTCTATGGCGTCCTGGCTGATTGTGTTGTTGCCCTACGCGGCAGCGTGGTCCCCTATTTCGATAACATTTGATTTAGGAACTCACACACACACACATACACCTTCACACTCATATATATTAGCTGCTATTTTCTATGATTTTTCATCTCCAGTGAACATTTTTACGTTTCTTATTGTTATTGTCAATACTGTGAATCATGCATGAATAGCAAAGTCTGAAATAAATAATCGAGAAATGAATAAACGGTATATTTCGCATATCAAATGCAATGCATCAATTTATCTCTTCAAAAATGCGTAATATAAGATATACCATATTCATAAATAAAGATGAATCAAGATGAGTTAGACGAATAAACAGATTATTTTGGTACTCTAGAAAGACTCCTCCAATGCATTCTCCCCCCTAGTCATAATCATGAATCTTTCAATTCGGTTTGCAGCCATATCATCCATTAGTCGAAAATTACTCCAATCTGCTGGCTTTATTTATATCCACAGTAAGTTATCTGCTTGTAGCATCCGACTAATCAGTGTAAAAACCACAAAACTGTCACCATAAGCTGATCACACAAGACAGCTGCAAATTTTTCCCAAATTTCTTTTGGCCACCACAAATTTCTCCCGACTGTCTGCGCGGAGAATTTATGGGATTTTAAAACCCCTTTCGTACGTGTAGTGTCTACGGAATTAGAAAAGCCAAAGAGAAGAGTTTTCAAATAAAAATCACGTAAAATGTCGCCTCGATTTCGAATGAATCGAGTCGAAACATTTCGACTTAGGCACGATTCCGTCCCGTCCCTCCAACCATAAATAATGGGAGCTGCACTCTATTCTGAGAACCCTTTCTCTCTTCTGCGTTCGCGTTCGCATTCACTGCCCAAGAATAGGCTATCAATTTATATTTTATTGTTGGTACAACATAAATTCCGAAAAAGAACCACACAATGTAGATTTATGTAATGCCTTCGTAGAAGCCGAAACAACAATGACGACGAAGGTGAGGAGGAACACATCTACCAGTAGCCGGTAGATGTGTTCCTCCTCACCTGTGTTCCAACAGATCTCCAGTCTTTCAACCGAAATATAACAAATAGTAAGTGCTTCTGTTCTCAATGTAGATAATAAATAAGGCTTCCGAGAGTTGCCAGAGTTGTCAGCCTGCTCCCTAAAAGTCCGAGACACGTCCCTTGCTCTGCCAGTCGCCATAGCGCGTTGGTTCCAGTCCGCGCGGTCCGTCGATCTCGCCAGTAAACGGATTTGTATTATTTGGCCACGGCTCCACTTGCTCCTTGGCGAGCACCGGAAGTGGCTGCCTGTCCTTCTTGGGAATTATTACAATGGGTGCATTGGAGCGCAACTTCTCCTTGAACTTCAGGTAACGCTCACTGCGCTGGCCTGGAACACCATTCTGAGGATCCTGCTCGATGGGCCGCAGCTCCTCGGGCCGAATCTCCTTAGGTTCCACTGTTGAGTGCTGGCGCCAATAGATCTGAGTTTGCGACAGCTTGCGCCCTACAAAACGACTGACTTGAAACATTTGAGTAATTCAGACTGACCAAATTTATAAAGTTTTAAAAAACTGTCTCCCTCTCTCTGTCCCTCCCGAAAAAGATGTAGAAACTATTTAACACTGTTTTAGATTTTAGTATTATTATAAAACGTAGTGGTGACTACTTCGATTGAGGGTAGAGTTTCATTTGATATTGATTAAATTTGAAGTAGAGTTGAGATTTTCAGCCCTTTTCTTGTTTTAAAGTATTGGATTATCTTGTCATTAAAGTATTGGATTTAGTTTGACTTATTATTCTAAAATGGGCTGTGTTGTTAATTTTTATTGATAGTATTATTTTTATTATTCATTGTTTCAATTGTTCATCAATAATTGATAGTTTTTGTAATCCATCTTTTGTGCTCTAGTGTTTTCTTAATTGGATAAGATTAAAATCTAAGTAAGAACAATTTTCTCGGCAGTTTAAGTGGATTTTTCGAAAGAAATTCATTCAATTCTCAATACTATCGATACAGTCGATACTCGAAACAAATGATAATTGATGAAAACTTAAAAAACAGAATGAAATTTTCACAAAATCAATTAAAATCTGTTATCATATGCCAAGCAAAAGATATAGAATTTTTCATATACTCCTCTATCCAATTATCCGATTTAAATACATTTAATTTTCGATACTCAGATACTTAAAACAATCGATAATTGATCCAAATATAAAAAAAAGAAATTTCCTTAATAGAGTGATAATCTTATAATAACTGATATTATATCGTATATTGAGCAAGAAATAAAGAATGTTTTTATACCCTTCGACCATTGAAAATGGTCAAAAAAGGGTATACTAACTTTGTGCAAATGTATGTAACAGGCATAAGGAGGCGTGGGAGACCCCATAAAGTATATATATTCTTGCTCAGGATCACAAGCCGAGTCGATTGAGCCATGTCTGTCTGTCTGTCCGTCTGTCCGTCTGTCCGTCTGTCCGTCTGTCTGTGTGAACGCACAGATCTCAGCTATTATAAAAGCTAGAGTTACCAAACTTGGCAGGAAGACTCCTGTGTACTATAAGCAGATGAAGTTTATTTCAAATGTTAGGTGCCACGCCCACCGCCCCCACAAATCAATAATTTAATTTTTGAACTTAATTTGTAAGCGCTGTATATAAGATACAACTTTCTGACTTAAACATATACTAAGCCAAATGAAATATCTACGTTGTCCCCAAATTACAATCCAATCGAACAATAAACACAGAAGTTATTTAAGAAAGTATGAGCATAAAACCAACTGCTTCTGTCAGCTAACAAGGGAGACATGCGACCGCGAAGCGCGAGCGCCATCTGTCGGGATTAATTTCAAAGCATGTGCATATGCATATGTGTATGAATTTAACAAATTAAACTACACGGGAACATAGGTAGAAGGGTATCCCACTGCCGCGTTTTGCGCGACTGTTGCTCTCGTTTATGCTTGCATTTCTGCAATTGGGATATAAAAAAGTTGAGTCTTCTCGAATTATGCGCGCTGGCACTGTCAGAGTCGCATCAAATACTCCAGATAAATACTCGCTCACACACATGTGGACATGGTCACGGTCAGAGCGTGGAAGAGGACAATAACAAGCTGTGCGGATGCGGTCTGCTTACCCGGGGTGAGAGGCACCGTCTCGGCCCGACTTGGTATGGCTGTCTGATTGGGCTGCCAGAGGAGTCAGTCGATGGGGCAAAAAGAAACATTTGTCTCGCTTAATTTAAACAGATTTGCGAGATTATTGTCATGCCGACGTTAAAGCAACAATTTCAATTTCGCAAGAGGCAACAGCCGAGAGGCAATCGTTGCCAGCTGACACACGGCGAGCGACAGGAGCGAATTAACAACCTCAATCGCAGGAGCGGAGTGCGGGGCGGGGCGGGACGGGGCGGGACGGGGCGGTAGCTATGAAAAGAAAGAAAGTTGCAGTCGACAAGGAGAACGATGCAAACGCATGCGAAACTTGACAGCCGGCAACTTTTAATGTTTCCCCCTTAAAGAAGAAGAGTCAAGGCAGAGGAAGAAAAGAAAGAGAAGACAGAGAGAGTGAGAGGGAGAGCGCATAATATAAGAGGCACCACTGGCAGCAGTCAGCTCCTCCGACTTCAACTCCAACTGCGACTGCGAAGCGATTCCAACTTCAATTCCAAGTCCAATTCCGAGTGGGTTGTTTGATGCCAGAACAAATTTGCAATGTCGCTGAGATTTTGCGCCAGGCATGACAGACACTTTGCGCTGTTCACAGCATCTTTTACTTCCCCCCTTCGCTCTCTCTCGAGTCTGAAGAATGCACACAAGCCATATTTAAAATGCTTTGAAGTTGCACCGACTCCAACTGCAACTTCAACTGCAACTGCAGCGAGGCGTTGCCTTAGAGACGGGCGCGAAGCGACTTATGTTGCATGTCCGCTGTCCGCGGTCCGTTGTCCGCTGTCCGTTGTCCGCTTGACACGATCGGAGCAGACACGGGAAGAACAGGCTTCCACGGGGCGCAACTGCAGCAGCTACTCGACACATGTCCGGTTTTAATTGCTGCCATCAATGAATGAACGAGCTAACGGACACTTAACAGTTGACTGCCGCCTGACAACATGACAACCTGACAAACTGACAACCAGCTCCACCCTGCTCAGCCCCACTCTCTTCTTTTAGCTAACTGGCCGAGAGCGAGAGCTACTCACTCACTTCCGGAAGTTTTAAGAAATCCCGCAGTTTATCTTTATCGCAGCTGTGCCTGCTCCAAAGTCATTAGACTCTGTCACTCTGCCCCGCCTGTCTCACTGTCCATTTGCCCGTTTGTCCCACTGTCCAGCTGTCAGTCAGCCTCTGGCTCTGCTGGAGCCAGTCCAGGCCCGATCTCTGCTGTCAGCCAGACTCACGTCAAGCTGTTTGGACAGCTCGCTGGAGTACATAATGTCAAACAGATGCCAAGCAATAGAAACAATTAGTTAACCGTATGCAAAACAATGCGAAGTGCAACAGCCCCAGCCATCAACTGGCATTATATTTATTATATAATACCGGTAACTGACAAGTTTGCAAATGCAAAACAGAACCAATCAATTGCCTGCAGAGTTTTAATGTTACAGTTTTTAAATGGATTGAATTCAGTTATAAAAATAAAAATAGGTTTGTATTATAATAACTTTACTAAATGCTTTAGAATAAAGTTGTTTGTTTAATACTACTTTTAAAAATCGAACACAGATATGTTGTTGATTTTTATGACTGCCTTGGAAGTGGCAATTAATATATGAAAGTAACTTTAAGTGCGTATAGTATATAGAAACCTTCATACCAAAGTTGGTATGCTTATCTTTTATTACAACTGAGTTCTCCGCGTTCATACAGACATAAAAACTTGTATTTAATAAAAATACATTATTCTGATTGAATAAAGATTTTAACTTTATGGATGTTAGGTTTATATTATAGCAAACTCACTATATTCCCTAGCAAAACATTGTATGTTTAATTTCTCTTTAAAATCGAACCCACAGGATTTAGTATTGATTTTTGAAGGCTTTGGGCTTGGCAGGCAATAAATGGATTCAACTTTACGTTAGTACAATACAAAGGAACCTTCATACCAATTTTGGTGTCTATAGTCTATAAACCAACTGAGTTATCTGCGCTCATACAGACACAAAATGTTTCGTTTCATAAATTGTATAATTTCCATACACAAATTTGAAAAGATACTGTAAGAATTTAATTTACGCAATGTTCCTCTTTTCGAATATCGAATACCTGCAATACATTTTCGATAAAGTACTAAAACAAATGCCATAAAACCATACAGATTTCGCCAAATAGTTTATGTAAACAATTTCCAGCGAAATTGCGCTTTTAAAGTCTGCGAAAATATTTGAATTTGAAATTTGAAAATCGAATTGAAGCCGCAAAGAAATTACACCAGACATTAATTAAATCGCATGAAATATACAGATCGGGGGGTTCCTGTGGCTTTGATCAGCCGTCAAGTGGTTTGATCGATATCCAACAATAAAAATTCACCGACAACTTGTTCATTATGAAGATCTCTTGTTGTTTTCATCAGCTTACAGTTGCTGCTGTTGTTGTTGTTTGGGGCGCATCAATCACTCGATCAGGCGATGTGCCGATGAACCGATAAACCGATGAGTATCGCGTGCACAGGTATCGCAGCAGCCGCCCACCCATAAACTTGTTTGATCCTTTTTTATTTTACTCGGAAGAATCGTGCGTTTTCACACCGTAATAAAAATCTCAAACATGTTTGTAAAGTTGTTAGTGCTGCTGTGCGGTGCAGCGTGTGTGTGTGTGTGTCGGGAGAAGATCTGGAGAGATCTGCGTAGGCGGGGAGCAACATATAAATTAACATTTTGACTGCCAACTGGCGCGGCAAATGATCAAAGACACTTTGTGCCGTCATCGTTGCGTTGATCGTCGTCATCGTCATCAAGCGAGGCAGCGAACGCAACTGCGACGCCGACTGCGACTGGGACTGAGGCCGCGACGGCACTGTGAACATCATTTCACGTTTACGATCCATCAACACGAGCCATCAAATTGTATACAAACAAACGCAACAAAGATCAAAAGCCGTGTACCTACACACACGCACACAAACACTAACACACACACAGCACACACACACACACACAGATACACACTCACTGGCAAAGAAATCTCAAATTCATTTAAATGAAATCTGGATCTCGGGTCCCGCCAATTGAGAGTTGCCTTTCAACAGCCTGACAGAGAGAAAGAGAGAGAGAGGGAGAAGGGGAGAAGGAGTGCGAGATAGAGGGAAAGAGAGAAGAAGAGAAAGGGAGCCTAAGAGAGATGCTTCTGCAGTCTCACTCCTAATGCTGTGCATGAATATTCATTGCAGATCATTTCTCTTCTCGTATTTTTCTTTGCTCTTTCTCTCTACCTCCCTCTCCCTTGGCTAATTATGTGTCGACGACTTGGGGCAAGTGTGATGCATTTCTTATGTGCGCTGCGTTTCTGTGAGAATTTCTCAGGCTCCCACACGGAGAGTGCATTCTGCATGTGTATATGTGTGTGTGGGTGAAGTGTAATTGCAAAAAGTTCTCTATGCATGTTCTGGTATTATAAAAATATTTAATTTAATTAATACTCTTCTGCGAATTTTTATGGCTGTTAGTAAATTTATCCTTGAGTAAACTACTTTAGAAGATATTTTTAGACCACTAAAAGGTCATTAGATGAACTGTTAATCATGAGATATATACTAAATCAAACTATATCTAACTTTAAAATAGAATATTAACATGAAATATATGCAGATGTATAAAAGGTTGTCAAATATCTCCCTATCGCTTTTTTGCTTTTTATTTAATATAATAATAATATATGCACATTAACTTTTTTTACTATGTAGTTTTAAGATCTAAATAAAACGAATTCCAAAATATTCTCATTGTTTTTATTAGTTTTTCCTTTAGTAATATTAGTGCAATTATACTTATTTCCCTGATGTTTAATACAATATCATCTAATACAAGTTTAAGATAACATATCTTAATAATCATATACATATGATAAATATCATATCATATATTGTTATTCTTTTAATATAAATCATTATTATGTACTACTTTATACATACAATATTCGTATACTAAAACAATATGATTCAATGCATTGAATAACCGTTGCCTAATATTTATTATCAAAAACTTTCGATCTGAAATCACATTTTCGAAATTGAATACAAACCTCACTTGATCAGTTCAAATTAGAAACCAAATACAAAATGTTTCTGCTACCCGCTGAGTCGTTTCAGATATCAGATATGGCCCAAAGATAAATCTGGGTTATGAGCAACAAAAAAATGAACGAAACCCGAAAGCGTAACTCCATTAGCCTTATCGAATGACAGGATCGTCAAAAAGCTGTGAATTTATGTTGCCCGTTTGCCGTTTGTCGTTTGCCGTGTGTCGTTTGTCGTTTATCGTTCACCGTTTGTCGGACTATAAAGCTGCCCAGATTTCAGATTTAATGCCTATGAGCGGCATGTCAAATTCAATTTAACCCCCAAGATTGATGGGAACGACGTGCAACCACCGCCTCGTGACGTGTTGAGATGCGAGATGAGGCAGGCCAGGCAGTGCCAGAGAGGACGAAGGACCCCAATAAAGTGCAATTAGCCAGATTTATGATTATCCCTGTTATGCACAAATAATTTCGGGCAATTTTAGATACGAGTCGAGTCGACGCAGCGAGTAGAAAGCCCTGGCAAAATTTATAACACCAAACGTAAACAACAAAGAAGACAAATCGCTTTATTCACGGCAGCCACAAAAACACCCCCTCGGCGCGGTAGAGCTGGGCGTGGCGAACACCCCTTTGTTTGTGATCTGCCTTCTGACTGAGAAATATGGGCTGACAGCATTATGCCCATAACATACCCGTCTGTGCCCGTGCCCCTGCCACCGCCCGTGCCAGGGTCCAGGGCCCTTGTCGTCACCGGAGGCACATAAAATCAAATTGAAATCTGTTTGAAATTTGATATGCCTCAGCCCCGACTCTATGAATGAGACTGTGCTGCTGTGTGTGTGTGTGTCTGCCCTTTCATCCTGTCGAGATGGAGTTACCTCTATTATAGGTTTGGTAGCACTTTCACAACACCCTCAGTAGCGCTCTCCCTCTCTCTGGGTGAGCAGGAGGTGTCGCGAGTAAGTATTTTAGGTATTTTATTTTCAACAAACCGCAGAAACCGATGGGATCAAATATTTGTATTTGAATGCAAGTGAATTCGAGCGTATAAAATGGGTGTATCGAAATCAGAATATTCGATATGCATTTGAGGTCTTTTTTGGGTCTGTCTGTCAATACTGATGCAGGATGTCAAATTTAATTTTCTTATGGTTTATTCAACTATAAAATACATAAAATATTTTAAATATTTGCTAAATTCATATGGAAACTTGTATATAACTTAAGTAAATAATAAACTTAAATAATTTCCATTTTCTAGATTTTCGACTTTTAATCAGGAATCACTGAAGGAGTCTAAAAGTGCTAAGGGTATCAATTGTTATTCTTATTTATCTTACGCCTCTTTTATGCTTCGTTGAATTTGCAATTATCAAAGCAGAAACTGTTTGAAGTTCTTTCAAATTATTTGAGCTTCGGGCTCAGTGTACTCTACGGTCGGGTGTGTCCTCGGGCTGGGGACCTGTCCCCAAGTGACAGGCAATTGCGAAAGTTTTCACTTGTCAGGAGGCACACAGGCACCATATGCGAACATTCGACGAGTGTGTGCGTGAGGTCCTTGCGGTACGCCTATGCCAGGGAAGGCATTGGAACGTATGCACCCCTGGGGCTCGTCGGTTTGCCCTTTCGCGACGATAAGTACTTCGGCTCAGTTGTTGTTTGTACATGTTATTAATTTCGCGTGAAGGCGAAAGGGGCGAGAGCTGTCAATGTCGTCGCTGGGGTGGAAGTGGATTGATGGTGGGCTGGGAGAATGGGAGGGAAAACATTGCCAAAGGCAACGCCGGCAACGGGCGTGTGCTGTCAAACTTGACAAATGTTGACAAATGCTTCGAAAATAATATTTGAACAGACCAAGACGAGAAGGCAACGAAAATTAATACTATTTGCCTTCATTAGTGCGGGTAACCTGAGGCGCCTGCAACATTTGCAACTTGCCCCTGCCCCCAGGCCCTTCTACCAGCTCATAGTATGTGTGCTACCTCTTTACATCTCTGCCCAACCAAACACTATACCGTATATCGCGCCGATATATCGTCGATATCCGTCACATCGAGTTGTATCTCTCGTGCTGTCGTGCCGTGTCGCTTCGTCCTGTCAAATCAATCATCATCCTCTGGCTTTGTTGGCCTCACTTCGGTTTTGGGCACTCGCTTTTTCCGTTTTGCTTCGCTCTTTTCTGTTTCTTTTTGCCTCTTTTCGTTTTTGCCAGCCTTTTGTTATTGACATAAAGCCGACCCATAATTTTTCATAGCATTGCACACGCATGACATTAATTTTGTTGACAGTTTTCTTTTATTTTTCGTGTGTGCTTCGCCTCTCCTTTGTACTCATTTCCCTTCAGAGCTGTCAGCACGCATTTACATGTGTCACGGTCTTGTGGACCAACGCCCCGCAACGCCACATCGCCAAGGCGTGCAGAGGGGGTGGAGGGGGCCTCTTTACGTGAGTGCGGATTTTGTGGTTGACTTGGGTTGCACTCGTATTCAGCAGCCGAATACCCTGCACACTATTCGCAACTGCAACTGCATTCATCATTGAACGGGACATTTATCATGGTCTTGAATGTTTTACTATGTGTGTTTTTTAACGAGTATTATGTCTTTGCAAATGTCATTATTTAATGAAAGACTTAATAAGCATCTGTCACATTTATATCTTGAATGTATAAGAATATCTCTTATGCATTGCAATTTGACTTGAACTAGAATATTTCATATATCAAACTTCTATCTATGGGAAATACTTCTCTGCCGCTTGTAAGTGTATTCAATCTTTCGCTGTCCATTCGATTCTTCTTGTTGTTGTAAGGAAATTCGTTTCTCTTACGGCTCTTTGCATATGAACAATTACGAATTTGACATTTATGTCATATGGCGCATTCGTTTTATTCAAACTTGACAAGGGTCGAAAGCTATTATACCACGCAGCAGATACATTTGAGGTATGCCAGTCCTACTTAAATGGAAATATGTGTATGGGAAAATACTATAATCGAGTCTGCTCAACTGTGAAATACTCAGCACCAGGTGTTCTTGCCAAAATCAAAGTAAAAAGTGACATATTATTTGAATAAGAGTGTAGATAAGTACAACAATGTGTTCTTCTGCTTACATACAAATAAGGAATACCCCAGATGGTAACAATGCTACTGGGTAGAAGAGGGATATTTCAAATATATTTATTTATGTATAGTTTGACCTTTTACAACCTTTTCAAGAATCTTAAAAGAGTGACCCCATATAAAACCACAGCCTGAACTTAAAGAAAGATTTTAGTACACGAAATTACATTAAAAAGTTGAATTAAAAGACTTTCATAATGTTTAATATTATCAAAAGTGTAAAAACATTAACAGTCTCGAGGGTATTTTAATATTATATTTCAGTAGATAAACTAAATGATATGGACTATTTCTGGCAGTATCCTGCTGAGTATGTTTGTCGTATTTTTACGGTTTTCACCTGTTCAAGCTTGTTTACACACTCGAGATAATTAATTATGTTGCCAACCGACGAATATCTTAATACGAGTGAGCATTGAAATCGAAACCCGATCGAGACAGGTTCGTAAAACACCCACTTGAAGTTTCGACAGAAGACACTCGAAATGGCCACTGGGGAATTGGAAGACGGAGTGGGAGACGACAACGAATATGAAGACGAATGCGATGAATAGGAGTACAATGAAATAGCAACATGACATCCGACATGCATAATTTACAAGATTAACGATATGAAAATTGAATTCGATGCCACTAAAAATGTCGAATATAATCTCGAAAAACAGAAAAAGTTTTAGCTTGTTTTCTTATTTATTGCCCAGGGTGTGCGAGTGTGTCGAGTGTGTGTGTGTGTGTGTGGAAATGGAACACCATTTAAGTCATTTAAATTTTATAGTCAAATAATTTTTACGGCATTTCGAAATCAGGTATTTATAGGTTTAAGTGAGCGACCTCAAAAACCCGATGCCACTTTAATCGTCGAACTACGCCTTAATGACTCATTAGCTAAGCCCCAACTATGTATGTATATGTGTGCATGTGTGTGTGCAGCTCATCTTGTGGCACTCTTCTAACTACTTTGGCCCGCTTCTTAACGACTGCGCTGTGTGTCAACTGTCCCCAGTAATTGTCACATTTTGTCAGCTTCCCATATTTGATTTGGGTTCACAGAAGTCGCTTCAGTCTCCCCTCTCACTCTCTCTCTCTTTGCTGCTCCCTTGGCTCTTTTATGACAATTTTAATGCAATTTTCTAAAATAAAATGTATTTTTTATGACTCTTTTCGAGAGTCAGCACCCCTGGGAGCTGAGACCTGCGGGAGAGAGACAGGGAGAGAGCAAAGCAGAGCAGTACCGACCTGTCAGCCTTTACGATTGCCTTTCATTTCTCTTGTCTATTATGTCTGTGTTCGCTTTTATCTTCGCTTTGATTTTTATATCGTTTATTTGCTCTTCCTCCTCCCCTTCCCCTTCCCCTTGTCTACTCTGCGCTGTTCGTTGGCTCTGCGTGTGTGTCAAAGTTTATATTTTTATTTGTTTCGACAGTAAACTTGATGTGTTTATGACACGTCTTGACAGTAAGTAGCTGACGCGGCTGCAGACGCGGCTACTGGCAATTCATGTTGACCTTTTTTTTTATACTGTATATCCACCATTCCGTGGGTCTCTTCTCCTCGACTGGCTCGTCACACATGTGTCTGGGTAAGCGCCCACTTGCCATGGCGTATTCGTGCTCTCCTAATGGGGCAATCCAAGCATAACCCTGATTGAAAAGCCAACTGCGCTGCACACTCAACACTAGCCAACAAAGCGAACAACACAAATTTGATATTTGTTGTTATGGAAAGTCGGCGGATTAGTCCAAAACAACCATGTAAATAGATGTATAGTTTCCCTGGCCATAAACAAAATTAGAGTCAGTCGAGCTTACTGTAAACTTTAAAATGAAAAATTATAGAGATACAAATTAGTATTAGATCTGATTGATATTGAGTTAATCTCCAAGATTGCATATTGAATTAGAGAAAAGATATCAAACAAGCACTTGAAATTGTATGATATAAAAAACAATACTATGAAGTGCACTAAACATAAGTAAATATTAGTGCAATAGAAATCCTGTGAATGGAAATAATATAGTGAAAAGAAAAGAAGGTACAATTGGTTTAATATAACATATGGAATATAATAACATATATAATATAAAATGTAATTTAACCAATGGATAAGTGAAAGGAAATCAAATATTTATTTGAAAACCCAAAAACAAACATTAATAAATACTTTTTGGTCTCTAATATCAGAACATTATTGTAAACAAGTGTACTATGAATTAATACAAATATATAACGATATCAGTTAGTATTAAATATTGTAAAAACTGTTAATAAATACGTATATTTATTTAGATTATTAACCAATATTCTACTATCCAAGGTGTCAGATATGTAAGATATACTATAACAGAACTGTTGGTCAAGATATTAAATGTTGTTAATTTAGTGAGAACTTTCGTAACAAATTGAAACTGAGATTCAATTAACATATTCGAAAAAATGTCTGTAAACATAATTTAGCTTTCGAATGGCGCTTCAGGGCCACGTCAAAGCGAGACGAGATACAGCTAGCATTTCAGCTGGTTTCCGGCATATTCGAAAGCACAAAAGCCAAATCAATATAAATGTGATGGGCTTGTCAAAACCGTCAGGGCGGTAAAAAACAGAAAACAAGCAAAAAACAGCGAGAACAAAATTTGTGAGTAAAAAGTAAAAACCTCAACGGGGGCCAGACACAGGACTTAGGTGAGTTAGCTGCGGCTCTGGCACAGAAGTCGCCCCTTGAAGTCGACGATGAGAGGCGATGTTGAGGAGAAGGCGAATAAAAAAAGAAAGGAAAAACCGCAAAATTGAAAATACATCAAAGTTGTCTGCGGCAAGGCAACCGAAAAGCAGAAGAAGAAGAAGACGGAGAAGAACACAACAAGGAACGAAGTGAGGGAACAGGAGAACAGACGAACATATTCAATAACGAGAGATGTCAAAAAGCCATCATAAACAGATGACATTTCCCATATTGAGTGGCGAAAGTAAAATTTAATAATAATACGGAAAACGGACTGCGGACTGAGGAATATGGAATACGGAATACGGAATAGGAGACTGATGGCAACAGGAGTGAGGCGTGGCATGGCGACGAGAGTGTGTGGGGGTTGAGGGGAGGGGGGCGGGGAGGGGGGCGGGGAGGTCAGGAGCAACACGTCAACAACGAAAATTGACACGCCGACATAAACACTCACACATGTTTGGGCCACATCGACGTCGACGTCTCTGTCGGCGTCTTTGCCTTTGTCTCCGTCTCGTTGTTGTTGTTATTGTCGCTGAGGCCGAGGCACCCTGCCGTGCGGAATGTATAGCAAAAATGTCAATATGTTGTTGGGGTTGTCAGACCTGTCATGTCACACTGGCGCTTGGCAGCGGCCCCGCTCCCCCCTGCCCTTCGCTTACCCCCCTCACATAGTAAACGTGTCTTAGTTTCATGCATGAATGTTTGTGGCACATAATTGAAAGCTAGCTAAATTAATTTCAATGCGAGGCGCCAACAACAAACGAGCCAACAAACCTCGCCAGGCTACAGCAATAGCAACAGCAACCGGTTACCCTTGCCCCCCCTTGCCGCCCTTGCCCCATGCCCTGGTTGCCCCCTGAGTTGCAACTAACTTTTCACACATGACTGCTTCATGTTTTGTGGACAGTACTCTGAAGGGGAAATGAAGGGGGGAGGGGAAATGGAGGGTCATGTAGGGCAGCTCGTTAACAGGAGCTTCGCAGCTAGTTATAAGTCACCTCATCATCGTCATCGTCATCGTCAGCGTCAGCGTCGCCGTCAGCGTTCGCGTTTGAACATTTCCCATGACATTTTTGACAGGTTTCGTCTAACACGCAACAAACCCACAAAACACTTTGTACATGACCCGCCCCTGGAAGGCCCCCAACACCCCCTCGTCCAGCCCTGCCCTATTCTGCCCCAGCTTGGTCCGTTTGACACACGACGTTTATCAATGACATTTTGGTCAGCGCAGGTAATGGCAAATGGCATTGATTTAAATGAGTTTTGGCCTTGTGGTTTACAGTTAACTGTGGCCCCACCTAAGGCAGGCAGGGAGTGCTGGCTCCCAAAGGGGAAGGCCGGATGTGAACCGTACTTGCTCGCACCTCAGTGCTCTATTTGTATCTCTGACCCTGTTCACACAGGTGTCAAGTGGGTAAACAGTCGTAACTTTGTATTTAACCCTAGGTGATTGTACCTTCACCTCTGAGAACTGTATGAGTCCATCATATCACATGAATTGTGTTAAGTTTAAAGCAATTTCAACTAAGGTTTGTTCATATTAATAATCTTATGTACTTTGGAAACACTTAGCACTCCTTAGGTAAGAGGCACATACATACATATGTCTCATCTAATGAAAAAAGAGATGAAACGAACCTTTACTTTGGTTACAGCTTATTTTAAAAGTACCTGATACGTTTTTATTTATTATTTATTATATATATACAATATTGAATTAAATATATATACAAAATTTGATTAAATTCCGATAGTAAGAACAGTTATGGATTCATATTTCAGCTGTAGATACATATGTATGTTCTTGGTAAATTGTAAATATAAACAAAGTAAACTCTTTAACTTTCAAGAGTTAATAAGAAATGAATATTTCTTTTATGTTATATTCACATTTTATGAAAAACGTCTTTCATATATGGCACTGGAGCGATTTAGAAGTACTCACACTAAATTAAATCAAATTTTTGCAGATTTTTAATCACTTTCTACCTCTCAAATAATTGACTTAAGACTTGGAGCTAATCAACCCGTCAATCACTGTTGATTACAGATCTTCTCTCCTCCTCTACCTTTCTCTAGAATCTAATTGACTTTCCCATTGCTGCAAGAGGAGATGCGAGTTGTGTTTATTATGGCATGTCTGTCCCAACATTTCCACCACTTATCATTTCCAAAGTGGACACATCCGTATCCGCCCTCGCCTCATCCTCCTGTGTGGTCATTTAGGACTCTGCCATATGCTGCTTGTTGTCAATGTCTTCCTGCGACTTCCTCCGCCTCCTCGCCAGCGCTGAGCCACTTTTCGCCACTAATAAACCAAGTGGCCGAAACGAAGCGTCCCAAATTTACGACCATACCGAGAACGTGCCTTGTCTCGGGGGGTTGCTCTCGCCGGCATTCGTGCCCTCTGTCTGCTGAGCCACGCTCTATTAAAAGTATGTATATCAGTGCTCCTAATGGGCTACGTGTGAATGGCCCAGAGGAGGACAAGGAGGAGGTGGAGGAGGGCGATGTCAATGTCGGTTGACTCCTGCTGACAGACGGTCGTAAAAAACAAAAGGTCCTGTTACAGTCTTCTGCTACGAAGACACAAAAGTCGTAACCACCCATGGCTAAGCCCCAACGCTTTGGCTAAATGTTCGATAATTTTGGCCGCAATTGCACTTTTATGACATTTCATGGATCATGTGTGTCCTCCCCATCGCGATGTGTGCGCAGTACCCAGCCTCCTGCAGGACATAAATTGTAACAAGCTCCGCCACGCATTCCCAGTTTATCTGGCCCCGTAACGCCATAAACTGCGACTTGCGATAGTCGCCAGCTGTCGTCGTCTTTCCTGCTGTTCTCCCCCATCCTCCCACTCCCCATCCAGTCTGCGTCTTGCAAGGCTTTTAATAACTATTTCTATTACACTTGGCACACACAGCACGCAGGCCATAAATGTAATATAAAACGCCTGGCAACGCTTTGTACTTATCTCTGTGTCCATTCCCATTCCCCGATATCCACACAGCAATGAGACGTGGCAGCAGATATAAACTATGATAATCTTACAGTTTCGATAGGAAAAGCCTTTGCTTAGCTCAAGTGTTTAAATGAAGCAAGAAATATGTGACTAAAATCGGAGCATCTTTATTTGAAACTAATGAAATGTAGTAGAGTTTTTAAAACAATCTGGTATATGCTATAAATTGACTAAATTCAATTCTTATATGCTTAAGTTCACTTTAAAGTCTAACTAACTTTTGATGATAGGAAATTCTATAAGGAATAAATACTATTTATGCTCAAAATTGAAGCTCTGTTTGATGATCAAAGCCTAATGATTAGCTTTTACTTCGACAGTCCAATTATAGCAGACATAAACTATAATAATATCATAGTTGGGATATAAATTATGAAAAGGAATAAAAATGAAACATTCTCATTTGAAACAAGTTAAAACTAGAAAGTGTAAGTTATGATGTATCAATATCTACAAATTGAATGAATGCAAATTATAATTCAAGTTTATAATTCAAGTTTACTTAATAGTTTAAGAAACTTTTGATAAGTGAAAACTCTATAAATAAAATCTATTGTTTATGTTATAAGCTTAAACTCTGTTTGCTGATCATAAGCTTAGCTTAAACCTTTCTTTAAACATATATTTAATCCCTAACTCACATTTGGATCGTCCAATTCCAACAGGTTATGCGTGTTCATCAGAACTAAATCAAGGTCCATTGTGTGGGCCCTAAAAACACACTCTATGTAAATATGAATATGGAAACATAGCCGTGTTTGGATGTTTCACTCTAATTAGCAGCATTCTTCGAGGGCGACCCCCGCCATGAGGTCGGGCAATTAGCGGGCGATTGTGCAGCGTCTGCTAGATCAACTTCTCAAGAGAAGTATGAATATTAGATAAACAACAATTCTTCTCTCTCCCTCTCTCTCTCTCTCTCATATTTGTGCACTAATTTAAAATAATTTATAACGGTTCTATCAGATAAATCAAGAGCAAGCATAATACATTGCCCCTTCCCGTTCGGGGGCATGTCTCCTAACTCAAGCGAGGCACACACAAAGAGCTTGACTCATGTCACTTGAGGATTTATTCCTTCCTTTGGCTTCCGCGCGTAACTTGGTAGAACCCAAAGAGTCGCAGTCGAGAAACGAATGCTCCAACTTCGACTTCAACTTCAACTTTGCCGCGGCTGGCGGCCTTTTGTTGCGCATGTGCGGCCCCCTTTGATGTGCAAACATTATTAAAAAGCCAATAAAACATTTAAAAACAGCTTGAAATTTTTCATTGTTGGCGTTTATTCTCTCCCCCTTCCTCCTCCTCTGTCTCTCTCTCTTGGCTGCGTTCTCCATTCTTCCCCTCGTTGCTTTTTTTGGGCAATTGAAAGCGGAGGCAATGCGAAATCCAAAGACGCGGCTTATTAATGCGACAACGGCAGACAATTTAATATCTTGCATATCCCTTCGCCAGCTCGAACCACAGTCGAACCTTAGTGGGACCTCAGTGGAACCGCTGCTGCTCCTCAGAATGTCAACAATCAGCGAACAATCACATTTTGTTTGCTGTCAATGTGACAGGCAGCAATATTTATTTTAAATCACCGACAACGCTGCGTGTCTTATAAGAAGTGCCAGCCCTCCGTCCCTTTCCCCTTAACCTCACTTTGTGCTACTCCCTGTTATCCTTGCTCCCCCCTCATCGGGTTGATTGGTCCGCGTTTATTTAGGCAGTCAGGCAGCTACTGTTTGTCTTTAGCTTCCAATTCGTTTGAATCGTCTCTGTGGCTCAGCGACAGTCAGTCAGCCGCATGCCATCATCGAAATGAAATACAAATATCTTTGACAGCTACTGTGGAGACAGTGCGTGAGGGAGATAGCCCCAACGAGATAGAACGAGAGAGAGCGAGAGGCAGTTGCAGACCGACTTTGAAGTCGACGACAACGATGCCCATCATTCGTTCGTCTTCTTTGCTTTTGTCATGTCAACGCAGCAGCAGCAGCAGCAGCAGCAGCTTCTGCAGTTTTAAATCTCATCCCGTCCGTCAGTCAGTCAGTCCGTCAGTCTGTCCATCATTCTCTCTGCCAGTTAGGCAGTCATGCAGCTAGTCATCCAGTCAGCAGTTTTGGTAGCTCGTCATTTCCTTTTCGGCTGTTTTCGACTGTGCGTGTGTGTGTGTGTGTGTGACACACATTCCTTTTGGCCAACAGAAGCCACTGCCATACGGCAATACTTCAAAGGACTTCTTGCCAGACATGCGGTTTCTCTGGCCAGTCAAAACGCCAAAATAGTCCGAATGAATCGACAGTCTAACAGAGTCGACAGTCCTAAAACAATAGACAAAAGGCGGACAAACAACAGTCGAGCTGACCTTGTGGCACTTCGGGGAAACACAAAACATATGTCCCCTGCTCGAAGGCAACTGAGACTGAGCTAATGCTAATCACATCGATTGTTTTGCTACACACAAAAGTGATTTGAATTATTTTCCGGGTTTTGGTTTTGTTCATTTGCTTGGAAGATGCCTTAGGGAAGGCGTTGGAGAATGAAATTCGCAAATGCTTTAGCATTATGATGTGACTTTGCAGACATCTTAGGCACGCAACACATATGCATGGACTTTTGTATGGCAAAGTTGCCATATACATATTTCATGAAACATTTTCTAAATTAACAAACATTTGTTACCTAGTTAAAATAAGCATTTAATTATTATTTATTTAATTAATTATTTATCAAATAATTAAACCTTTGTTCTTATGGTTTCAACAGCTTAAAATATTGTTAAAATATATCTGATGTCATATATCTGACGCGTCAGAGGAAATAAATTCTCTCTGAAATATAAATGAATACACGAATTATCTCAACAAGTCATTAATGGATACAAAAAATGTTTAACACACACCTACACACAAACACCTGAGTGTGTTTGGGGTGGGCACACCCAAGTGGCAATCAAATATCACTCATACGCCACATGAATTATTCAAAGAGCGAAGAAACAAAAGCGAAAAGCGTCGAAATGCAAATGCCCATAAAATTATACAATTACAAAATATTTAAACTAAATTATGGTTAATCATTTCGAGAGAGAGAGAGAGAGAGAGCAGCGCATTATTTATATTTACATTTAAATGCAAAATATAAACAATTATTTAAACGAACCGCGACCGACGGCAAACCGAAATCCCCATCAGAGTTAACAGCTCGAGAAGGAAAGCATTATGTGCCGACAAAGCGCCGACGATGCTCTCTATCTCTGTCTGGCTCCTGCGATAATTTCCATATATCAAAGAACCATAAAAAAGGGGCACGTTTCCCCCGACGAAATTCATTCATTTCTATGCAAAGAGCGGATCGGCCCATAAAGACTCCAACAATTTCATAGCTGGCTCGTTTGTTCGGTTCGTTTGCCTGTTGTCTGTTTCAGTCAATGGCATAGTTTATGATTATTGCATCGAATCCGAATCTGAATCCAGCCTGAGGGACCTGGCAAGACCTGGCAGCGATTAGTAAACGCCCTTTGAACTCTCGCCGACCGAGACTATTATGCATTTTTAATGAGTGAGGCGGGCAACGTGTTGATAATCATTGAATTTATCACCTGTGAATGCAACGCTACCGACACGACTACCCTCTTTCCCTCACCCCTCCATCCCACAGACCCGACTCTATCAATTAGACCCGCCAGTAACTACCTGAGCAATGAGGAGCAGCGCACATCAAGTTGATCAACCTTTGGGAATACCCAGCGCAGTCCATCGCTAGTTAATCGATCAATCTCCATTTTGAAGATAATTATATTTACTAAAGATAAATTGATATTGATCTCTTTCATCAAAGGTAGTTCCAATAATTATATTAATGCAAATCCAAAGCCAATATATGTATTTCTTTATCGTTCCATCTGTAGTGCATTATTCATCGATAAACGCAGTGATCGCTGTCAGCTCTACAAGCTTATACACTCACCTACATTTAAAGTCAATGAAGAGCTGCGTTTGGGCACTTGACTATTTTTGTGGAATTCATTAGACAGTCGCATCATCAACTCAACATCGCAGTCACTGTGGCAGCCATTGTTGTCTTGCTTCAGTTGCTGTTGCTGTTGTTGTCGCTGTCGATGTCAAAGTGTCTCTCTGCTTGTCATATAAAGTTGTGTGTCAGTTGTGTCAGCCTGTCATTTAATGTCACGTCAATCACGAAAGTTCCACATGGCAAGTTTTCCATAGAGCAACATCATTTGGTGGTTGTTAGTTATGCCTCAAAATGGTTGGCCATGAGTTCACATTAGTACGGCCATATAACTGTAATTACCCCGAGCTAAATGGATAGATCCAGCCCCCAAATATTGTGTGTACCACAAAATGAAATATCTAATTGGATTTAAGTGACTGATGAGGGGAAGTTTGATTGGTAATTGGGAGCGACATGTTTAACAGTTGTGCGAAAGCAGTTTGTGAAGAGGAAGTTTAATTGTAATATTCATTGATTATATTTAAGGTTAGAGCTGATAACAATATGCATAGTAAACCCTCTGACAATTGACTAATTATAGAACCTCCGTGAGTTTCAAGTTAATTCTTTGCTAGTAGCCACAACACAGACGGGAGAAAAGCAGGTTCCCATAGAGGGTGCACACTTTGTGTTGTAGAAAGGAAATGCCAACTGTTTTGGGTTCTGAGGAAGGTTGGGAAACACCTCAAATTTGCCATTTAGCACGTTCAACAATAAAAGTGTCAGTCGGGCATTATTTGTTTATTTGACAACTTGTATGGTCATTATCCCTTGTTAGGCACACAAACTGCCAGGATCTTGCACGGGGCTACCGCTGCTAATTTGTGTCGCCCAAGCGGAGAGAGATCCCAGAAGGAAACAGAGAAAGAAAGAAAGAATCAGAGAAAAAGTGCCGCAAAAATTATGAAGAAAAATTTCGAGCAAAAATATTTGCACAGCGCACTGAATGACCCGAAGTTGCTGCTCGCTTAGGTAGGCGGTGCAAGATCTTTGAAGTTGTGTGATCCTCGTTTCGGATTCGATGGAACCCCGCTGTGTGTTTCACCTTGTTGACAAGAAGCTGGAGCTCAAGGTCCGCCCGGACTAACAATTGTTTCCAATGTGTGTGCCTGTTATAAGGCTCGGCGTCTTCTGCATATATTTCTAGGAAGCTCCGATTCGGAAGTGCCAGTCGTGGCCCTTTGACGTAGCCGACCTGGCACTGAGAACTGATTTATAACGGGGCGTGGGAACTGAGCTGGGCGAGAGCGGGTGGCAAACAAGGCACTTTTCACTGGTAATTCCGACAGGGCAGACTTTAATACAAATTAAATGGCTCAGAGATTAGATATGAGGGGTGAAATGATACTTTGGATAAAAAGACACGTCATTATATAAAGTAGACAAGCACATCTGCTGCTGGTTCGGGCAAGGGTTTGGCCCCAGGGTTGCAGATAAATGCGCAGATAATGTGACACTTGAAATGCTAGAGAGCACCCAATGGGCCACTACAAAATACCCTGTAAATACGACTGTATGGCATGGATTGCAATTAAATTAAGTAATTAGATAAAGAATACATACAACTAAATGTGTGCCAAGCATTGAGATTATAGATTGATAAATAAGAATTCTAAGCGATTCTTTTTTGAGAAAAATAAAGAATACTATACCAATAATACTGTGTCAAAAATGTATAGCTAGCACCAGTTCCTGTGATCCATTAGAGTCTGCTGGCTTCACCCCTTTCGCATGCTTATAGGGTATTTGAAGGATTGAGCCTTTGGCATAAGCAGTCAACTGAAGCATTAAGGCTTTGTTAGGGGATTTATGACATCAAACACAAAGAAGCAACGCACGGATTTATAAGCAAGCCAAATATTTTGTATCCAAACTTGAGAGTTTAATTGTTTTCACAGTTGCAACTGAGCAATTTCGGCTTAAAATTGAATCACGACGAAGGTACCGAGGTACGGTACCATGGGGAAGGTTGTCAGTCACTTGAGTCATTGAAAACCGCTCTTAAGTGCCGGTACTCGGTTCTGTTTTTTATATTTTTATTTCATTTGTTTGTAACCCTTATCCTGGGAATGCTTTTGATTCGCCTCCGAGTGCGTGTGTCATGCGTGCATTCACAAAAGGGTGTTTCAGTTTCGGGTTCGGGTTTGGTGAGTTCTTGTACCGTTTTCTTTGCAATTTCTACTAAAGCGTTGCGAACTTGACACATTGTTGCCGTGCAAGACGTTTCACGGGGCTTCCGATGATGTTGTTGTCGCGATTGTAAGTACGAAACCCTTTGCAAAAGGGTCCCGACTCTGATAATGCCCCTGAAGTGAGTGTATATCATTAACTCAAGAGTTGCCGGCACTCGCGATTTGATTGCGTTTGTTCTGCTTCTTCTTGTGAGAGTTCTTCTCTTCTTGTGGTTGTTGTTTTCGCCCGGCAAGAAATCCTATTTCGAGTACTTCTCGAGTGCTGTAAGGAGTACGGAAATTGCTTGAAAGCAAAAATGCGTTTTACTTTTATTCATTTTCTCATTTTTTGCGTCAGCCAAGAGCACTCTCTAAGGTACGTGTGTGTGAGTGTGTGTGTATGTGTGTATGTGTGTTGAGCTCTTTGATATTGCAAACCTCTCGAACGAGTCGTATTTCTATTGGGTTCTCCTTCATCCTTTTTGCGAAGAAATTTATATTATTGCAAATATTTTGAAGTGTTTTATTGATCGATACTTGAGGAGCCTTAAAAGATGGAGGAATAGTTGTGTAAAGTTTAATACCTTCGCAGTTTATATAGATGAGCATTATGAAAACTACCATAAATATAGTAAGACAATAGCTTTCATAGCCTCAACATATGGTACACCACCTTAACAAAGCACAAACTTTCTTGCATTAAATTTAAGTTTACACTTCGTTTATCTTTGCATTACGGGAAAAAAGGGTTTGTATTGTAATTATGAAATAACTTTTATATGAGCCTAATGTTAAGAAATGTTGTTACCAAAGTGAGCAGCCGTGGTTTTTATTATACACACCTTGTGCGCTCAGAGATGCCTCTGCTCTACCTGTTACATATTCATTTCCGTTTTTAGATAATACAATTCATAAAACATGAATAAATACAAATGATAATGTTATAGCCCAGTTCTACATTGCCTTCTTCTTGAAGTATCTGCATTGTACCTATAAAAATTGTTGCTTTCAATAAAGAATTTTAATTCACCAACTGCAGGCATGAGATATTGCATATCAGCAGATAAATATACACAAATATATATACTATCTACCGATTTATGCTCATAAAAATGAAAATACGGGGAAATATTTATCGTTTCGATGAAGACGAGAGATAAAAAAGCGACAGTGAAGAAATATGCAAATATTTGGTGAAAATGATTTTCTTGCCATGAGTAGCAGTGTTTGTGTGTGTCTATGTATGTGTGTGTGTGAATTGTTGTTGTTGCTGAGTAATTAATCGGTTAATTAAGCTCTTTCGATAAGCGCATTAACCTCTTGACGCGGTAAACGAATGAATATGGAGAGGCAGATGGAGAGCCAGAGAAATAGAGAGGGCGAGAGAGTGGGAGAGGGAGGTAGAGGGCAGGCACCTGTAATTAACCACACCCAGGCAGAAGATGGCGACAGATGGAAAGAGACACGTTTGCCGTGTACATAAACTGGGCGCAATCTTGTCCAGGCACAGGCTGACAACAACAGCAACAACAACATCAACAAGGCAGGCAGGCAGGCAATGGCAATAAATTACACAGCTGCTGATGGATGTCACTTGGCGACATAATCACTGTCAGCGCAATGAGATAGACAGAGAAAGGGAGTGACAGCGAGAGAGAGAGAGGGTGAGAGAGAGAGGGGGGGGGATTGAGTGAAGCAGACAAGCAACTAACGAGCCTCGCTCTCCTCGACCATTGTTTATAATTCATAAAGCAATTTTGCATGCCGGTCTCCCACAAAATGCAAGCCATATGCAAATGCAGCTGACAGGCAGCCCCCTCTCCCCCTCCCCCTGCCACTCTCTGCCTGGCAGGCTGGGGCAGTTGGTCGCTTGGTTGGTTTGGTCAGTGGCCAGGCAACTTATCACGCGGCTGGTCTGCACTCTGCACACATTTGTGTTTGGTCATCATTGAACACGTTGCGTGCGTGGAGTCCAGCAGCGACTACGACCCCAATACCCATTCTACCTCCTCTCTCCCTCCCCCTCTTCAGCCATTTAGAGTTGTAGTCGAAGCCACCCGGTCCACATGCCTGCCATGTCATTCATTCATTTTGCAGCCTGGCTTTCAGGCATCCATCAGGCTCCGCTGCTGTTGCTGCCCCAACCTGATGTTGTTGCTGCTGTTGTTGTTGTTGCCAGTATGTCAGTCAGTCAGTCAGTCAGTTGCTGCTGCTGCCGTTGTTGCTCTTTCTCTTTTGGCTGGCCAAAAACAAAACCAACAAGGCCTTGATTACAATATATCCTCCTGGCCAGTGCGTACCTAGCCAGGCACCTCCACTTCACTACACTCTTTTTTGCTCCCTCTCTCTCTCTCTCTCTCTCTCTCTCTCTTTCTCTCTGCTGTCTTTCTGCTGTCTCAGCGTTGTTTTGAAATGCACGCGAGATTAACTCTTGCTTCTGACATTAACGAATGAGAGCCAACAGCATCTGACAGTCAAATGTCAGTTAGCTGCTGTTCCCTGGCCATTCTCCCTGGCCAGTCTCCAGCCCTGTCTCCACTCCAGTCTCCATCTCAGCCGCCAGTTGAGTCTCCTGTCCAGTCACCAGTTCATTCCGCTGCAGTGCAGCTCAGTCCAAGTCGAGTACGCACCGCATTAGGTAGCCTCGTCCACAGTCGTATCTACTCCCCCTCTAGAGTCCCACTCTACAGTTGCCCCACCCTCACTCTTCTTCTGCCTGCCACATTCATCTGCACTGTTGCAGCTGCAGCTGCTGTGGTCATGTCCGTCGAGCTTGTTGCAGTTGCCAGTCGACGTCGCTGCTCATAATTTACAAATCGCCAAGCAAAATTGTCTGTACTCCCAATTTCAATTGTAACAAGAGCCAATCTCATCTGTAAGATCAGGTAAGCAGCGACTGTCAAATACCCTGTAAATAGGTAGTAAATGAATGGTAATATATACGGCTGATTTAGCAGAACAATAAACTCATGTAAGAACACTTTAATTGAGTGTAATTGACTGTGATATACCTCATGCCCAAAGTTTTTTATTTATTTAATTATTTCTTATATGAGTTACATATATGTTCATTATTCGATTGATAGCAATCATCATTTGCTGATAATTATGGCACACATATAGCTACAAGTATGATAATTACGCTAAAAGTACATTTTTCTTCGATTGATTAGAGGAAATGATTCCTGTCGACATTCTAAAGTTAACTTTGTCTGCACCTCATGCTAAAATATATCCTCACCAAAGGTGGCAACTCTAGCTCTTATAATCTCGGAGATATAGCTGTTCATATAGAGAAATATACAAAAAAATAAAATATAAACTCAGCTGTTGTTGCTAAAAAGATTGTACACACTTTGTGAGCTCAGAGATGCCTTTTCTCTGCCAGTTAAATGCATTTTCGAATTGAATGAACCTTCTTGCATCAAATTGATATAGCTAACAATAATATTATTTTTTTATTCTATTAAATATTCATTATTTATGAACAGCTGAAAATAATAACTAATAAATGATGAGATTAGTTCAAAACAAATGTTTAAAAATCCTTTATAATTTTGCAATCCTATAAATATAAGAAATATATACTCTTATATATATAAATATATAATATAATATATAAATATGCAATAAATATAAACATGTGAAATAAATAAATGATTCCATGAGTGGGTAACTGATACTACTGCTAACTGATACTAACTGCTGTCACAGATACACATATCGCATTAATAATGATGCGAAGCTGTCGGCAACATCGCATTGGATTGATGAAATTCAGTTAATTAGAAATTCAATCGTTTTACTGTCAGTACATCAACGCTTACTCGTGCCTCGCCTCGTCAACTGTCTGGCACAGACTGCTGTTGCAAAAAAACAAGGAGGGACTTGAAAACGACTTTCCCAAGTCCCTGCTCCCACCTCCCCCCCGCCAACACATTTGGCCCGTGGCCTGACTTTGGCACGACTTTGACTTTGGCCTGGCCTGGTCTGGTCTGGCCTGGCTGGCTCTGACTGACTCTGACTGTGGCTCCCTTGTCAGTTCAGGCTGCAGGCTGTAACCAAAACCGAGACCGGAGCAAGGACGCGAATGCGAGAGAGCAGAAGGATGAGGCGGGGCTCTGGCAGGAGGGGAGGGTGCGGCGGTACCAAGACATAGTGGCAACGTAATTTGAAATGAAAATTAATGACATGCAATCAATTTTGCTAGTCGTCGTTATTTGTTATTTTGATGACTTGGCTTGTACACACTCGCTACCCCTGCCCTGCAGCCCTCTCTGCCCACTTCCGTTTGACGATCTGAGTGAGAAACCCACTCGGAGTTGCATTTCTTCTGCCTGAAATTGAAGCAAGAAGCTCGAGCATGAATTTGATGTATAGTGTAGAGGCCACATAACTCGCTCCCTCTCTCTCCCTCCCCCTTTCTCTTTCTCGCTCAGTCTGCTTGGCTCACTCATTTGTCAAAAGCAAAACAATTGGGAGCACGAAAATGAAATATGGACGACGCCGAGTGCCGGCAGAGAGTGTCAGAAGGATGTCAGAGGAGGAAGGTCCCTCCCAGCCGCAATATGCTTAACTTGCGGTTATTTATTGTCTGGCATTTATAGTTCAGCCCCCGCTCAGCTCAGTGCTTGGCCAAAGGATGAAGCGGCTCTCCTTCTCCCTCTCTTTTCATATTTCCTTTCGTGCATTATGCTAAAGTGAAAACAGAAAAGAGGAAAAAGAAAACGCAGTCGAACTTTCGCTTGATTCGTATCGACATATTTCGCCCGCATTTTGTATTCCGCCTGTCAACGCCATAAGTTCAAAAACCCACTCCAATCCACTCCCCCTCTCTCTCTCCCACTCTGTTTCTTTCTCCTTCTCTGTGTTGCTGTCGCCTTCGCTGAGTGAAGGACTGTCTGGCTGAGTGACGTGAGCTTACGTACGTCCCCACCCCGGGCTGATTGATGTGCGCCAGCAAAAAAGTTGGCACTTGCTTTGCCGTTGTCGATTACACAGCCGAAACAGTTCCGAAAAGCTTGCTATACCCACTCCCCATACTTCCCCCTCTCGCCCTCACTCAGTCTTCTTCTAGTGCCTGCAAAAACACTAAGCGAAATAAGTCATCGCGTGCAGCGCAGACATAAAGTCAAACTTAAGATTGATTAGTTATTGAAAACATTGAAACGGCACAGCTGGAAAAGTGTTTATGCTGCCGGGTTGACTAACTTGAATACCCTGTAAATAATACTAAGTTCTGTAATGTAATGTAATGTTGTCCGTATTATTGTGTGCTTTAGCTCGAGATCACTTAGAAATATTATTATAATATTTTTGAAAATTGGTTTAAATATTTTTATTTAATTTATAGGCACGGTTGAATTGAAATTTGCTGATATAAATAATATTATATTAGATATATTAAATTATAATATTATAAAGTAAACTATACAAGTAAGTAAAGAATATATATACAATAATATGAACATAGTGTAGACATATTAATCATTTAAATTCTTTGAAATTTGTGTAACTATACGTAAAATTTTCTTACTTTATTATTATATTCTAATAATAATTAATATATATTTTATTTTCTATATATATCCTATTCTAATAATTATTAATATTATTCTATTCTATAATTTAATTATATTATTATATATACATATTCTAATCTATAATATTTTAATTCCTTTAGTTTTAAAATATTTTTTACACTCTTTTTAAAATATATTTTAAACTCTTTTTAAAAGGTTAAATTTAGTTTTTAATTCAAATTTGCATAGTTGAAAGTAGAAACTATATTATGTTTTCTTTGATTTAATGTCTAAATCCATTCCAATTATTACGCAAAAAATATATTTAACTTTCTTGGAATCTCACGAAGTTTTGCTGAGTGTAATCTCGCTGCGCGTTTCCTTATCCACACAACCCAAATAAGTCATAATGATTTTTGATCGATGTGTCAAGACCAAGGCGTCATCGAATCATTAACGGGGGAAAAAACGAGAGAGCCCAACCCTGTAGCTACCCCAGAGGAGAGTGGAGAGGGGAGCAGCGCCTCCACCTGCCCAACTCCCTGTGCATAATCATTTTCAATAAATAATTTTTTCCCCAGTTCTCTTTTTGTTTGTCATAATGACAGCATGACAGGATAAATTACTGCCAAATGAATGAGGCAAAATAAGTCTTAAGCGACACACGCATACAGCGGGCAAGAGAGGGAGGGGGCGGGGGCACGCCCACTCGCTGCTGGCAAAAGGCAAACATAATTTTTTGTTGTGTAATTTACCACCAAAGCGGCACTGGATAAAGTTGGCAGGACGCGAGGGGGGAAGGAACCAGGGATAGCACGATTGAGGGAGAGGGAGGTGGGGAAGTGCAGCCCGCATGGGTAAAATTAATAGGCATAATAATTTTTTGACAGCACAACCCAAGGATAACGCACTGCAGCAGAGAGGGGGCGTGGCGGGGTGCGGGCGAGTCATCAGAGTCCTCAGTGGTCTCGCTCCTCGCTTCGACGGGGCGGTAATTTTTTGTACCCAGTGACTTGACTGACAGGCAGGTTGATGATAAATGATGTCGCTGATGTTGGTCGCAGTTAAGCGAGGGAGGGAGAGGGAGTGGAAGAGGGAGAGCGACTGAGTGGGGGGTGAGCTGCCACGTCATGGAGGCAATCATTTGGACTCGTCGCTCGCCGCTCTATCACTTTAACTGACAGTCGCTCGTCAGAGACTCGGGATGATTACTCTGATGACGTTGCCACATCGGCCGAGACAGACGATACCCACTGGCACACACTCATCTACACTCATATTCATCCGTATTCACATGTTTTGTGCGCACTCATCGCCTGCTCCTGGTATATAGCATACTATATATGCATTTCCATCTCCAAAATCGTGTAATTAATTGACGAAATGCGACTTGACACTGAGCGATTGGCTTCCTCTCTTTCTCTCTTGCTCTCTCTCGACTTTCGATGCAAACAACAACAAGTACCACAACAAGTAAACAATATAATGTACTATATAGCATATGGGTCGGTGTATTTGCCAAGTCATCAGGATCTAATTTATCAGCCTGTTTTTGGGCCTATTTTCTCGCTGTGATGTGTCAATTTAAAGTGTGAGAAAATTGCCTGGGTTTGTCTACGATGATGAATGACGGCGATGACCAAGAAAGTAATTAGTGTACCGCATGCCGGCAAGCCAAGCTGGTGCCCGAATATGAAGGTACCCCGCAAGAAGTACATACATTAATATCTTCAAGAATATTCCAGACTAACTAAGGACAACTATTTAAAGACTCATCTGTTTGGATTTTTGCAGTGGCAAAGATCTTTTCTTTAAAATTTATTTTAGGTATGTATATACGTGTATGTTATCTTGGAATTAAATAAGTAAAATAGGCTATCGTGTCCTATTTATGCTATATATGTATCTATGTATTGCATATAGATTATTATTACTTTAAATTGATTTACTACGACTGAAAAATAGGTTAAAAATAGTGTAGAAATATTTTTAAAAATGGTTCAAAATAGATTCAAAATAGTTTTAAAAAAGGTTAAAAATGGTGAACAAATAGTTTAAAAATAGCTTAAAAATAGGTTCAAAATAGATTAAAAATGGAGTACAAATAATTTTAAAATAGGTTACAGATAGGTTTAAAATAGGTTAAATATATAAACAAATATTAAATTAAATATAATAATATAAAGTCATTATTACTAACAAGAGAATGTTAAACCTATTCAGTTAAGCAGTACTGTATGTCCTGCTTTAAGCAACTCCACAAAGTTCCCATGACAGAAGATGGGCATGAACTAGGTGCTGTTTAAGAATATACATATATTTATATATATATATACATATGTAAAACCAATACAAGTTCATTTAGCTTAGCTTATATCCCTCTCAATTTCAAGTTCTTTCTTATAGCTTTACTCAATTCATGTGCAATTCGTTGTAGCCTTTGTTAGGGTGCACACAAAGCAATTTAACCATAAATCAGGCAACCGTTTGTTTTTTAGGATCCACAAATTATATTAGGTGAGCGAACAAATTGAGTAATGCGTGTGAGTTCCTTTGTAATGGAACCTACATAAAACTTCTTTGACCTTTTGCTGCCCCCGTTCGCATAGCTCAATTAGAGAGTTTCACTTTTGGCGGAAATGTGTGTGGAGAACTTCCCCCTCTCTCTCTCTGGCTCCCTCTGTGTGTTGCATTCCATCGGAATGTCGAACAAATTCCTAAGCTTTTTGTTCCGAGTGGAAACTGGTAACTCGCAATGCTCTGCGTGAGAGAGAGCGAGAGAGCAAGTAGAGTTCAATTGTTACTTGCGACCCCGGAGCGAAGTTCAGCCAAGTCGGAGCGAGGGAGCGGGGCAGGGCAGGGCAGGGCCCTAAACTGGCTGTGCTGGCACAAAGGAAGCCTGTGGAACAATGCACAGTGCAAGCTCATAAATAAAACAATTGACTAAAAACATAAATCAAACACTTAATACAATAGTTTCCGCTTTTATTATTATTATGTGGTCGGATTTGAGAGTCGACTCGGGGCGAACTCGACTCTCCAACATTGCTGCGCACTCGCATAAAATTGCCATAAATTAAAATAACAGTAAAATAAAGCATTCACTATGTGCGAGTGTGTGTGTGAGTGCGAATGTGAATACGGGTGCGGGTACTCGCAAATTAGCATACAAACTGTCTGCAGAAAAGCCCATTGAAAGAGCAGACCAGGTGAAGTCGCAATATATGGCGCACTTAATCATAAATGCCTGGCGACATGCAACATGGGCGACATATAAAAGGGGGCCGATCACGATCATGTTGATGATAATGATGATGAGGATGATGATGATGATGTTGATGATGGTGCTGGTAGTTGGCCTAACTAGTTAGTTGGCCAAAGCGCAGGCAGAGCTGGCTCGCATGTTGCTAACTAGTTAATAATATGGCGTATAAAGTGGCCACCTTTGTATGACGCACTGCATGACATGCAGCGGAATTAAACTGACCACACACACACTGACAGACACACACACACAGCTGCATAACAGTAAAATCATAAACTTAGACGCCACAAATTGTTGAGCTAAGCAAAGTAACTTCAACTCGTCGACCCCCTTCGGCAGACATTTTTCATTTCATTGTGTAATTTATGACCAGCACTTTTCCCTCCCCCCCTCCACCCACTCCCCTTGCAATCAGCCAAGCGTTAATCGTCGTTTGACTCGCTCACTGTAGGCCCAACAATGGCATAGCTCGCCACACGCTTCCAACCAGGTCGGAACGGGAGAAGGTAGCAGGGGGAAGAGGGAAGGGTAACTGGAACCGAGACTGCCACTTTGTCGCATTGTCGTGTGGCTGCTACTGTTTTCATTATTATTGTTATTATTATTGTAATTTGGCGACTACCAACTGCCAACTGCCAACTGCCTAAGCGACTTCCCGAGTTGCCAACTCTACCCCAACTCGACTCGACTCGACTTCAGGCCCAGCCACGTTGACAGCGTGTCATTTCGTATCGTTTTGTTTAGTCATAGTTATAACATGACTCTCGCCCCGCCCCGTTCCCCCTCTCTGTGTGTGTCCCCCTCCAATTGTGTACTCCCCACTGTAGAGTCTTTTTCTTGTGCTCTCTTTCGTATGGCGTATTTCATAATTAATTGTGAAATTATACACAGTCATATGCAAAAATGCTCGACAGTCATAATTTTTCTGCGCTTGTCATTTTCCTATGCCCTACACTGCATTAGGGTACTGCAGGCCACATAGGCAGTTTGCAGAGGTATTTGTAAAGAAGCTACGTACGAGTTCTTCAGGTGTGGAAGTATTTATGGTAAGTGTTATTTTAGTGTTCTGCTTGTTCTTCGAATAATTCCAACTTGTGAATGTCTATTTTATTATTCAATAATATTTATGAATCTTGTCGAAATAATATTTATATGAGTTAGTGAAAGAGAGTTAGTAGTAGAGTAGAAAAAAAGAAGAAAAACTAAGTCATAAAAGAAGAGATTATTTAACAGTATAAAATAAATAAATAAATAGAAGAAAATGTAAAGGTCCAGATACTCAGCACGATATATCTACTAATATCGATATATGATCAATAGGGGGAATCTTCCTTAAGCACAACGTAAATTCCTCAAAGATATTCACTCTTAGTTCAACAATATTCGAAGATTCTTAACAAGTGATCTGAGGGGCAGACAAACAGACAGACAAACAAATAGACAGACAGACTGACAGATAGAGAGAGAGACAGACGAACAAACAGAAGGGCATGACTTATGTCGACTTAGCTAGTGATCCTGGTCAAGAATATAAATACTTTGTACTGCCACTCCTCTTTCTACCTATTACATAGATTTGCACAAAATTAATATACCCATTTTAACCATTTTCAAAGAGTATAAAAAAACAATTCCGTATTGTCAAATAGTTTACAATCTTGAACAAGGCGTAGCTTCCATTTCAATCTTAGCAATCAATTCTCCTTCTATCATTCTATATATAATATTATAAATTATTATAATTTCGAGACTTTATCAGTTTAAGCCTCGACATTCTTATGAATCCCTCACTCTTCTATTTCCCCCCTACAGGGGTAGAGTATTTCGAATTCGTTGAGACAAGCCCACCTCACGGAGTGTTCTTATTTATTCAGCGTTGTGTCGGCTTTGCCTTTCATTTTATTTCGCGCATATTTGAATACGGGTTTACGGCCATGCTGCATAACTAATCAGCTCAGAATAATGTAGAGCTCTCACAATTCATACAAATTAATTGGTCTCGCTGCCATTCAATGGGGCGTGTCTGTGTGGGGCGACACCAACAACAAGAACAAGAACAAGAACAAAAACAAATACAACACGAGCGAAGTGAACTGCAAAAGCGACTCATGCAAACGGAAGGAACTACTTGCGGGCAACGTTCTTCGACGCGTCGACAGGCACTTCTTGGCAGGCACTGTACACACGCATACACACACAAATACAGTACAAATATATATAGCATAGGTACTGCTCTGTAGGTTCTTATGTGTTGTAGCTGGAAGTCACTGCAGTCGGAAGCGCACTCAACACCTGCTAAAAACTCGCACAGTGCATGACGTCAGTCACTTAACATAGTTGGCCCTGGGCAGGAGCAGCAGCGTATCCTGTGCAGAAAAGGGGGAGGAGGTAAGGAGGAGGCAGTACCTTGAGGGGGGCACACTGTCGTTGCCGTGTCAGCTGTCAATTTGTGTTTGATATGCCGCTTGGCCCCACACAAATCACAACAAATAAATGGCAATTGACAGCGACAAGTGCACGGCAGAGAAATGTTCTCTCCTGCCAACGTTATCTCTGCCTTACCCCCCTCCCTCCATCAGCCACTTTCTGGGGTCATGCTTGGCAATTGAACCCCCTCTGTGGCTCCATTCGATTGCCATTCGATTCTCGGTGTGCTCAGCTCGCAGCTCGCTAAATGTCCATGTCAAGACACTTTATTTGTCTTACTTATTTATGTTTATGTCTTCCCCATTGCCATGCCCCCGCTCCCCCTTCTCTTCATCTCCCTCTCTGATTGCCTCTCCTTACTCCCCCTCAAGCTGTGCTAAATTAGGCACACGTCCACTTGGCATAGGCCACCGTTTGGGGCACCTACGCACCCCCAACCATTTGCCACACAGCAGCAGCTGTGCCTAATTTATTTCACTGGACGTGCCCCCCCTTCGCCACTTGGAACGCCTCGCACCGCCCCCTTTCGATGCGGAATCCAGCGCCGCTCAATCCACAGTCGGAGATTTATTTCGTTCTGAAGCACATTAAAATTTTACAAATTGCTTGAATCAAATAAATTGCCGCGTTTATGGTGATAAATTGGACAAGACATCGATGTGAAAGTTTTAATTCAAGTGCGGTTGCTCCCAGAGATTTTATAGGCGGATTCCGGGAATTTCGGTGCAGAGCCTTGTCAAGTCTCCGAATTTATTAGCATTTAATCAACAGCGTGTTCGAATTGGCTTTTGTTTTAAGACTCGAAGGTATTTAGAATGAAATTCTATACAATATATAGCATATTCTATATAGAGTTTGACATTCAGTAAGGTTTGTATATTGCAAGTTATATCTTGATCATTTCAAACACGTTTTTATTTAACAATATTTCAGTCAACAGGTCGATCAACAAGTTGTAAATTAATTGCAGGGTATCAGGGAGTGTAATTTATGTACCTTATGTAACACTGTTTATAATATTTTATAATTTCTGAAAGGCAAAGCTGCCTAGGGGCTTTTTACATTGCTGATATTGATTATACATATAAGTTAAGATTGTTCTTTTCGATTTAATACATTTGCATGAAATAATATAATATAATAGATCTGCAACCTTACGTTTAGTTATTGTAATATTGTTATTCTAACAAGACTATCTCTATTTTACTTATACAGAAATTACACCCAAGTTCTTTTATGGAATATAATAAAGTTATATCTTTTCATTTGCAACCACTCCAGGCACTCTTAGCTTCTCCTTTGTGCACTTTAAGAACCCGTATGGAACGCCCTTAACCCCGATAATGATATTCTATTTGCGAATCGCCTACTTGATGGAAATTTATGGCAGTGCGAGAGATGAAATATGTTTCCTTCTCTAACTTCCGAGCACGGGGGGTTCACTTCTGGTCGGGTTGTTTCTCTGCCTGCACACCCTTCACTTAAATGGCAATAATTGTTATTTTAATATTTATGACAGCAAATAAATTCCACGACTGTCAGTTGCCATAGCCAAAGCGCAGTTAGGCAATTCCGGGAGGGAAAGAAACAGAGTTCTCCCAGTACCCAAATTTCATAGTTCATTATCAAATTTGTTATGCATACTTTGCCGTTGCACAACCCTTACGTACCTCACGGAACCCGTTCCCATTTACGACTGTCGCAGACCAGTTGCCAGTTCTGAGCTCTGAGTTCCGAGTTGCCAGTTGCCAGTTCCCATGGCTGATAAGTGGAGTAGCGTTGACTTATTTGTAAACCTTTATTGGACTGGGTTCTTTTCATGTCTTTCAGTTGCATTTTATGGCATTTTCAGCATATGCCTTGCCACAACAAAAAACCACATTTAACTCTTTTCACTCCGTTCTTACCCTTTGTTCCCCTCTCGCATTATTAATGCTGTCATCTTGTGCATATTTAACTCAATTACTTCCGCGCTTCCACACTGGAAGTGGACGTCCCCGTTCTCTCTCTCTCACCTCTCTCTCTAAGTCTCTGATAGGGGCCCATCATCATCGTGTCAGGCATGTCGGGGCCTAATTCATTTTGTTGCTTTATGCGATAGTTTGGGTCTCTCAGCTTCTGCAGAGTGGCGGGACTCATTAAAAGAAATTGCTTTATTGGCGAAATTTACATACAAAGTATTATGCTGGCCATGTCTCCCGTTGTAAGCCCATTAGGTTTCCTTATTCATTATGCAAAAGACTTGAAGACTTTGTGGTCTCTCTCTCTCCGCACTCCACACTACGGACTCCCTAAAGCGAGCATCGTTTCATGCTGGTAGATTCTTATCGAACAAAGTGTTTGCCGGAATAAAAGAGAGAGATAGACAAGAAGAGAGAGAGAGGGAGACAAAACGATCTCATTTTCTAGCAGCACCGATTAGTACTAGTTGAGATATTTTAATTTTTATTGAAATTGAATTTTAAATGAGGTTATTATAATAAAGTATTCTAACTAATGAATTTTTGGACTACAAAGAGAAGACGAATAATAAATTAGAATTGATAGCATAGAAGTACAATAAACTAAAAGATTTTATCATAGTTTTATATAGTATGTCTGGAGGAATCGTCTTTCTTAATCTTATATTGATTATTTATAGAATTCCATTTAATATTCCTTGAAAAGAACTTGCCATTATTGATTATATATCGATACAATTGCCATCGTTTAAGAACAAAAGACCTGCTCTACTTAAATTTACTTTTCCCCGTAAATTATCATCTCTGAGCTGGCAATCTGATTCACATTATTCCATTACCGAAATCAATTAGAAGAGCAAAGAACAGCTGCCGCGCATTCGAAGCGTGTGAATACTTTCCATTATATACTATAAGTAATGTTCCAGCAATATTCGAGTAATCAGCAGAAATGCTGAGGAGAATGTCAAATGTCAGCGATAAGAAGAGGCAGAAGAGACAGGCGAGTACAATGTGCACAATAATGAAAAATCAAGATAGCATTTTTTTAAAAATATGACAACAACAACAGAAGGGAGCAGCAGCAGCTTCAGCAACAGCAGCGGAGGCAGCAGGAAAAAATCCGTCAGAAACAACAGTAGCAGAGAAAAAAACAACAGAAACAATAATAAGAATAAGCAGGAGCAAGAGAAGCAAGAAGAGAATAAGGAAAAAGGAATAAACCAAGCAACAACACAGCAGTTGACAACTGTCAGTGTCAGAGAGAGAGAGCTGCCAGTGCCACTGTCACTGTTGCTTCTTGCTGTCTTTTGTTTCTATTTTCCCATTCTCATTCCCATTCCCATTCTTATTCTCCTCCTTCTCTGCCTCTCCTATTGTGCTCTTGCTCTGCCGCCGGGTATGCCGCATACCCCATGCAGCTTGCATTGTGCGTTCAAGGAAATACAAAGATACAATGTAAGTTCTCGTATAGCAGCAGTTGAATCTATATACGATGTCCATTGTGAACAAATAATGGTTGTGAAACAGAGTCCTTGGGGAGATACATTGAATTATATTGGGATAAAGAGTCCCCTGAAAATTAATGCAATTGCTTGAAGTACTTGTTATACTATATACTTATTATGGAGTTTAATTTAACAGTTGCAGATGTAAGGATTTTTTTATTATTAAAATAAAGTACATTTTTGGATATTCGATTAAATATTATAATCGAAATATCATTAAAATTTACATTTTATCATTATAATCTACATTATTTTATTATAATCTACGTAATTTAAATATTATTCGCAGACTTAAAAGCTGCAGACTTATAGATTTTTCTGATTTTAATTTATACGTAAATACTTTAGACTCGTAAATAGAAATATTCCTTCGTTTTAACAACTCTGTCGTTTTATTTAAAATGTGTATGTAATAGTTTTAAAACTAAAAATTCGATGGTTATGTATACATGAAATATTAAAAGCTCTTTTAAATTCTTATAGACATTTCTCTTGCTATATTTTCCTTCATCTTTTTCCTTAATTTTCATGTTTGTAATCCTATAAATCATATATATTTCAGAAATTAAAGCAATTACGACAAATTTATCTGCAAGATATTTTCTTTACTTTATAGATTTACCTTCCAATTTGTAGTGCATTTCTCTTTCGTTGCAAAGTTGAGCTACTTAATTTCTCATTCAGTTGCTTGCCGCATTTTTCAGTGTTTGCTTTTGACATTAGTCCTTGCCGTCTGTCCCACTGTCTGTCTGCCTGCCTGTCTGTCCTACTGTTTGCCTGTCCGTCTGTCTGTCTTGCTGTCTGTGCTGTCAAAAGTGTCCTGTCAGCCGCTGCGTCACATGCAACTTCTCAGTGCCACAAAAGAGTCGTAGTAAATGTCATTTCGCCAGTTCTGGAGGTGGTGCCAAGGGAAGGAGGCTGGCAAGGAAACTGGCAGGAAGACTGGGCCTGGAGCATGACATTTTATGATTGCATTTGTCTGATCTGCTGATGACGAGTGGCCGAGTGTGAAGTTTGCTTGGCTCGTTCAAAAACTGCGAATTACGAGCGAGCATAAATAAAATTAACCCAAATTAAACACAGACAATTAATTACAGCAGCTGCGTGGCCAGATTTCACAGCAAATTAACACCACAAATATGTCAGACAGACAGACTGCCAGACAGACGGACAGACAGCGTGCCAGATTGCCATTGGGTCTGGGACCGACTGAGAAACAGAAACATTAGAGCAGTGCGACAGTTTAACTGACCGTTAATTTGCATTCAAATGATACGAGAGCGAAGCATGCGACAAATTCCCGACAGACCCTTCGGATTTTCCTCCCAACAACACTTTCCCAGGCGAGTGTGTGTGTGTGTGTGAGTGCGACATTTGCATATTTCTGACATATTTTCTACAAATTTCGAGGCAGCTTGACCATTTGGCTCCCTCTCCTCTCTCCTTCCCTCTCCCTCTTTCTCGATTTTCGTGTGTGTAACAATTTTTACTTTATGCCACAAAATGTTCACAGTTGATTTATATAACGAGTGTGTGTGCGTGTGTGTGTTGTGTGTGAACATAAAGGCAGGGCACAAATTTCGTATAGCAATATGAAAATATTTCTTTTCATGTTTTATCGCACATTTTTCTTCATTTTGTGGGTCTTTGCCGTTTACAGCGCATTAAAATTTACTTGAACGCTCGTAAATTTCCCATTTCGCATTCTCTCTCTGGCAAAAATACATGTAATAATCGTAAAAATCGTGATGAAACAAATTTTGGCCAGCTTTCCCTTCCCTCCCCTTCCCTTTTCACCTTCCTCATCATTCCCTTCTACGTTCCCATTCTTTTGATTGTGTTTTTATAATGCACCAAAAGTATTTCCTCTCGTAAACTGCTGCACATTACTTGCCCTAACAAGTTCCTATTATTATCCGTCTGCATAAAGCTGAGATCTCTTTCTTTTTTTGCGCCAGTTTAGCGAATTGAAAAGTCCAGCGAAAGTTGGCCAGGAATTTTTATTAAGTTGTGCGTCGAGTGGAATTCCATCAAATCGAAGTTTGCAACTTGAGTGAATGATTTTAATGTGAACGAACTTAACTTCTGTTTAAGAAATAAATTGTAAATTAAATTATATGTAGCAATATATTAAATATGAGTTGCAATGCATTAAATTAGGCTTAATGCATAGGGTAATATATTTAAATATATTCGAAGAATGAACGAGAAAGAAAGGCTACCTACAGCATGGTGTAGGTTCTATGGCATGCAGGTTCTTATCTCCTCCGATTGTTCCAATACTAGTTATACTATATAATTGTGCGGAATTGAATGGAGTTATGTGTATTCAATAGTACACACAATAGTCACACTTTGTTATTATTTCTAAAATCAAATTGGTCTTCATAAAAAAACGTTAATTTCGACCGATTGTTCCTATGGCAGCTATATGTCATAGTGATTTTAATGAAATTTCATATGCATATAATAAATATGGAAAACATTCGATATAGTTAAATTGATTGCAATATCTTGACAAGTATCAAATCATGTATCAAATAGGGCGATAGTTTGCATGGCAGCTATACGATATATCGGTCTGATCTGGCTTATTCCGACTTATATACAGCGTGCAGTAATAAGAAGCGTGTGTGTCAAGTTTTATCAAGATAGCTTTAAAACTGAGACACTAGTTTGCTTTGCAACAGAACGACAGACGGACGGACAGACAAACGGACGGACACGCGGACTGACAAACACACAGGCACACAGACAGACACACAGACCCTCTGCAACGTTATTAAAACTCAACTAACTTATTTAGTATAAAACAAATAAATAAATTGCAATTAACAACCAATGAATATTTAAAAATAAATACTAAATTACATTTATAGATGAATAATAAATAGTAAATAAATAATAAATTAAAAATAAATAAATTATGATTTACCATTTACAAATATTATCAATATTTAGTACGCTCTGTATACAGCATACGAGTATTTCAGTGCTGCCTGGAAACAAGCTCGTGTGGCCTGTGCCTGGGACACCCAATGCATTTGGCTTGCAGCGTCATAAAGCACAGGAACTGTAGCTGAAGCTGAGGCTGAGGCTGAAGCTGGAGCAGGAGCAGGGCCATCAGTCCCCCTAGAAAGACACATAAATTGCGCTTTTAATAGCATCCGCCTGTCATTGCAATCTAAATAAATTGTTATATTTATTTACGACAAAATGTCCACACAACCAACGATGGCCAGGGGAGAGGGGCAGTGCTCATGCGGTGGGCGTGAGGGAGAGTAAAGGAGATGAGGGTGCGGCTAGAAAATATGAAAATTAACTGCCGACTAAAGCCAAATCCCGCCACACGTATTCCGCCTCACTCACACACACGCACACACAAAAACAATTGCGCCACATTGCCACATATGTGTGTGCAGGAGTGTGCGAGTGTAATTTTCACTTCATGTTTGGCCACAAAAACGCAGAAACTGCCATAAAATGCACACAGCGCACACGACGAGAGGACGAGGACGGCGACGAGTCCTGGCTAGTGGAAGCGAGGACGACCCCGAACAATAAGGTGAACCGGGGGCACTAAATGCCACTAAATGAATTTATTTGCTAGCACAGCAACAACAACAACAACAACGAGAGAGAAGCAATCTGAACGGGAACATTTCGAGAGTAAATAAAGCCCAAATGAGATTTATGCAACATGACCGACAACGACCAAGTGCTGAAGTTGCCCCCAAGCCACCTTCTCCCCGCCCCACCATCCCCCTCTCCCAATGTGTGTGCCCGGACAGCATCTGCTCCAACTGCAGGTTAGTTCGTTAGTTTTTAGTGGGCACCCACTTTGTGGGCAGTGCGGAATGGCTGTGGCCACTCGCCGTAGTCGCTTCAAAGGCCTCCCCTCCGCCCCTTCCCCGCTCTCTACAGCCCCCTGGGACTACAGCACAGTGCGTGCCTTTTAACCCAACTAATTTTTGAAAAAAAACACAAAAAAAAGAATGTTTACTATATGAGAATCGGGCATCCTTCTTCGCCTGCTGCTTGACCGGAGTCAGAGTCGGAGTCACAGTCCGGTTCCGTGTGTATATGTGTGTGTGTGAGGCCATTTATCCTGCACAAAATTGTCACATAAATTCCACAGCGTCCGAGACATGTCGAGCGTACTTCATTTTGTATTTTATGATATTTTCCCTAACTGGTTAAAAGCAAATTTATTGTTTGCTCGCAGAGCACAGACGCAAAGGCAGAGCGGATATAGTTTTTGTTGTCATTGCACAGATCTGGCTAGATAAAAGGCACAACTGGATTATGAATGAGAAAACAGGAAGCGAAAGGAAAGGCATCAATTTGCTTTGGTCTCTCTTTAAAAGCTATCGATATAATATCGATAGTTGGCTAATTGATCCGGTTAAACCCCTTGGGAGGAGAAGTAAATCACTAAAGCATTAACTTTCTATAAAACTGAAGTAGAGCATTAATACAGTATATTTTAAATAGTTACCTTAATGATTTTACTTTAAAAACTGTTATCGATAGTATTTCAATTCTTAAAAACATTTCAACAAAACAATTAAAAATTGTAATAAACAACGATATATAATATGAACCAAATTATGAATGCACATTACTACCTTCTGGATAGTTATTTGATAGTTTATTCCAACTGAAGACCTTCTACATTTTGGGAGTAAAATCCCCATACAATAAATAATAAATAAAGCCAACTTTCCCTTATCAGCTTAATGACTTAAATGCAATTTGGAACAACCTAAGCAGGTCCCATTTCGCAGCTACTGAAATATGATTTATGGCACCATTGCAGACATCCATAAGAAGAGGGGGAGAGGTACAGAGGACAGACGACAGTTATGGCAAGGAGATGGCTGGGCCTCTTCATTACTTTGCCATCTGAAATGTGAGAACAAACCCCTTAGCAAATTGTGGTCTACTTGTTACCAAGGGCAACCGTGCGTTAAACAAACTTCCTACATTACATCTGGCTAAAGGGGTAGACACACAAACACACACACACACACACACACACAGGAAGCTTAACCCCTTTTGGACTCTCTGCGGGTTTCTTCTCGTTTCGCTTTTGTTTGCTTGAAATTGACTGATTACCCACAAAATAACCGAATTTCCGAATTTATTTCTATGTAATTTGAGATATTAATAAGTTCTAGCTTGCTGTATCGCTCTCTCTCTCTCTCTTGATCACACAGACACAATGTTTATCTAGAAAGTAACCCCCTTTGGTCGAATGACAAAGTGTGACAGACGGTCTCGACTTTTTCGACTACTTGTGTAACATTTGTTATAACAAACGACATTGCTAATTAGCTCCGAATTCAAAAAGTGTGAGAAAAAAACCTTAAATCTTTGGCGGCTTAGCTATCATGTGAGTACTGTAGAGTTGAGCCTGTTTGGTAGTGTTGAAGTTGGGTTTGTTACTTGAAAGATGAGTGCATTGTTTGCTATCTTTAAAGTTAGTTGGCACTTTCCACAGAGAGAAACATTATAGGGAATATTTGTACATAAGGTATTTATGGTAGTGCTTTTAATAGGTAGTAGACATTTCCTTGATTACTAAAATAAAGATTATCACTTCACTCTGAAACAATTTCTTAAATATTATCAACTTATAGATGGATCAATATGAATTGTCCAGTGAGATAAGCACCTTAACAGAGGCAGCTGTATCTACTAAGACAACCCGCACTGTATCTACACCTACCTACATGGGTTATTTTAATACTCTAAGGTGGTTCAATTCATAAGTAGTTTGTTCCCCATACTTCGTGGGAGCACTTCCTTTTGTGCACATGCCGTTTGGGCAGAATCAATAGACCTCAAGAAGTTATCGTATTAGCCTCACCTCACCTCGAAGCGGTGCGGTGCACAAAGGGCTGCCCTGCCTGGCCCCTGCCCCTGCCCCTGGCTCCCATGTAGTTCAGCGACATTACTTCTGCTTAGTTTAGCAAAACGACGGCCCGTTCATGAGGGTCTCGGGTCGAGAGAGTTGGCGGTGTAAGCATCATTTTCATTTCATTTAAAATGCTGTCAGCACGTAACCCAGGCCCAAGACTCTCCCCCTCCCTCCCTTTCCTTCTCTTCCCTCTCTATCGGTGCCTTTCAATGTCTTCATGTCCTTTTTTATGGCACTTTCAACGCGTCATTGAGTGCGCCGCGGCGCGTAGTCATCAGCCCGAGGAATGAAATGGATTGGAGCGGAGTACAGAGGAGGGTAGTGTAGGGTTTAGTGTAGAGTTTGGAGTGTGGAGTGCAGTGTGTAGCATAGTGTGGAGTGGAGTGGAAGTGCTGCCTGAAAATGAAGACGCTTAGAAGAGAAAGACCTCATCCGCGTCGCCGTCTCGAGAGTGAGGTGTGCGTTTATAATCAAATTAGAAGCGAAGCGTAAGATCAAAGCGGCCTGCGAGTTGTTGAGGGATAGAGGGGAGAAGGGGAGAGGAAAGTGCAAGGGAAAGAGAGTGAAAAGTAGGCGCGACATAATGCCTGAACTGTCGAAAACACAAGCTGCCACAAATTTCAAATATGACGAGGGGCTACGCGCGTTTGCCCTGACAACTTGAAGTGGAAATGACTCTGCGCGCGGGCTGAAGAAGACGTCTCATTAATGACAACAAGGAGCCCGCGACGGCGACCCAACTCTCCTCAGGTTCACGTCCAAGACCGCAGCCCAAAAGGAAAGGTGTATTATACACTCAACTCAACTCAACTCGACGAGACTCTACTCGACTCTACTCGACTCATTCCGTCTTCGACTGCGTCTTCAACTGTGGCTGAGGCTGACGCTGTCAATTCAAGTTTTTTCGTGCTGTTTGTGTTGAATTGTTCCGCTCAAGTGGTTGGTGGTACTTCCTCGAAGGATCATGGCGCTGCCATATATAATTGAAAACGAGAAGAAGGCACCACGAAATTGCTCTCGACGTGGCTGACATTTAAAGTTGATTATGAGTGCCGCCCCACGTTGGTAGAGATGCCTGCAGATGATGATGATGATGATGATGATGCTGTGGATGGGAATGGGGATGGGGATGGGGCAGGCTGGCGACAGGTTAAATGTTTTCATTATGAATCGCTGAGCTGAGCTCGCGAGCTGAGCTGCCGGCAGTTTTTCATAATTGGAGCCGCATTCGAGTGCCCTCGAGTGTTGTTCCAAGCGCTGTAGTTGCTCCTGCTCCTTCTTCTCTACCTCCCTCTCCTCCTACTGCAAACTAAATTGAGTTCTAGGTAGTCGACCAGGCTCACAAGTGTTGGCTTCATGCTCTGCCTACTCTGCTCCCTTCCTCCTCTTTCTGGCTCTGTTCTCTCCCTGGGAGTCTCCGACCTGTTCAATTAGTTCCTCGAATTGCGAGTCCGAGTGTTTTATGGCTTCCTTTGACACTTGGCGCAGTCTTGTGCACATGTCAAATCCAACATGAATTATCCACTTAAGCCAATTTGCTGCTTGAAAACCTTCTCAAGTGCGGTATCTCTCCTACATGCTTTCCAAACTTCATTTTTCTTGCTATTCGAAATTTCGTAGGCTGGTAAGATTGGATTAACTAAGACTTTATGAATATATAATTATAATTAGTGTATAGATGTAGACGGATATATTTAAGGGATGAACTGCACTGCGTTTTAATATTGTAAAGGTGCTGAGGACCTTCTACAGATTTAAAAGTACTGTTTAAGTAATAACTATTATCTAATGAACGCTATATAAATAGACAGATATTGATAAAAGTAGAAGTTTACTGCGTTTCAATAATGTGAAGGTACTGAGCTTAGAAGTATTCCACGATTAATATCTATGTGCTTCTAAAGGATATAAGTATAGACTGATATTGATATACATAGATTAATAAAAAAAAGTTATCTACACTTTCCTATTATAAAGGTGCTTAGGACCTTCTGTAAGAGTAGCAGTATTACCCAGGAGTAGGGGTAATAATTATTATCCTATGAATGGTAAAGATATAGACTGATATTGATAAAGGCAGAAGTGAACTGCATTTTAATATTGTAAAGGTGTTTAGGACCTTCTGCAAGAGTAGCAGCATTTCCCTACTCCACGATTAATATCTATGTTCTTATAAAGGGTATACATATAGACTGATATTGATATACATAGCTACAGCAAGTTAATTACACTTTCCTATTGTAAAGGTGCTTAGGACCTTCTGCAAGAGTAGCAGTAATTCAATATTACACGATTAATAACTATGTTCTTATAAAGGGTGAAGATATAGACTGATATTGATATACGAGTACATAGATAAAGAAAGAAAATTAACTACACTTTCTTATTATAAAGGTGCTTAGGACCTTCTGCAAGAGTACGTAGTATTTCTCTACTAATCCTAACCCCCTTTAGAATCTAGTTGCGCTTCCATTTAATTTAGTTAGTCGTAAAAAGAAACCCCAGTCAGACTGTTTGTACTAAAACGCAACTGTGATTTATGGCACATCAAAGAGAGCCGTACCGGGAGAAGGTAATGGAGCCGGCGACTAAGCCTTAGCGCGGACACGTGACGTGATAAGCGGCACATCAATAAATTAACACAAAAAGCGAATGAGTTAAGTCGAAGAAGAGTGGGAGACGGAGGTAGAGGTAGAGCTGCAGGATCCCGTTTAAAAAACAAACATGCCACGCATAACTGATGAATCCGCCATGTGTGGAAGAACAGCTCAAGTCATGAGAAGGGGGGAAGAAGCCGGCGAAAACCTTTACAGCCCGCAATAAAAACTAAATTATCCTTTCTCGTTCACATTCACGTCGAGGCTCAAGTGCGATGCGAACTGCTGCGGTGCGGCGTGCATGAAAACGAATCAACAAGATGCCGCCAAGGCAGCAGGCAGCAACATGTTGTCCAGGCCAACTGACACACAGGACAGATAGACAGCCAGACAGAGCAACAGGGAGACAGACAGACAGACAGACACTGGCGAGGGCGACCCACGCACTATTTAATTTAGTACAAAATTATTATGCGCAACATTAGCACTCGCTTGGGTCGAGCAGGGCTCGAAAAAGCAGGGGAAGAAGAGACAGGAGCAGGGGCAGAGGAATGGGTCTCGGTCTGGGTCGAGGTCTGTCTTCGCCTGCGTCTGCTTCTCTGGGCTTGGGCTGTGAAGCGTGAGGTGCCTCAAATGAAGTGTGAATTCTGCTGTCAGTCTGTCATTTCAGCAGAGTGAGAGGGAAGCTGAGAGAGTAAGAGAGAGCGCAAAGTGCAGCCAACTTCTGCTACTGCTCCTACTGCAGCTCTTTCTCCTCCTTCTGCTCCTGCTGTTGTTTACTTCGTCTCCGTACCAAGATGTCCTCTGCTCTTTTTCTGCTTCCTCAAGGATTTCTGGCACGCTGCGTTCTTCAGCCGTGACGAAATACGGAAACACGCATCAGGAAGTGCAGCCAGTGTTATTCCAGAGCTTTTAATGTGAAATCGAGTGGGTTAACTTGAGCTCAGTTCGGTTATTGTAAGAACAATGCATCGAATGCATGCATGTCCAGCTCATGGTGTTAGTCCTCTCATTATGTCGTAAGTGCTGAACCGATTGTCATGAAATTTGGTATGTGTACGTGGGAGAAATAGAAAAAGGTATAGGTAAAAGACTAAATTGTATTTACACCCTTGGTACTGAAATAATCAAGAATCAAATCGTTTTCCTCGTATTGAACTTAAAAGAATACTGTTGCTTATAGGAAAATACTATATATATACTATAAATATATTAATATAATTATATTACACTCAATCTAATCGCGGCTTGTGGTTTTTACTCATATTTTCCCCTATCAATTACTCTCTCTGGGCAATAGGTTTCTATATGTTTAGCAGGACCTCGATAAGCTCAGACGCAACAAACGGTGCCAGCGAGCAGCGCAATCAACAACTGTCAGGGACAAGCGGGCAAATAAATGACGCGTGACTGTCAGAAGGAACGAGGACGAAGATGAGGCTGGGAATGAGGACGAGGGAGGGCAGGAGGCAGAGCCAAGGGGAAGACTAATAGGACGAGTGGCCTGACTCAGGCTCAGGCTCAGCGTGTTGCAAATGGGATAATGGCAAGGACAAGACAGTGTGACAGAGAGGGAGAGTAAGGGAGAGAGAGAGAGGGAAAGAGAGCGCGCACTTTTGACAAATGCGTCGTAAAATGAGCAATTATCACGTGCGGCACGTTGAGGCAGCTGAGCAGGAACTGAGTAACTTGCAGGACAATTAAAAACCAAACACAGAACGTCAATAAAATTATTTGTCAAAATGTCAGGACGAGGGGAGTGAGCTGGCAAGGGAGAGGGACCGAAAGAGAGAGAGAGCGAGAGCAGACGAAGAAGTGTCAACTCTGGTGGCAGGCCATATTAATGATGGCCATAAATCAAGGACAATGAGTGACTGCCTGCAAGTCTGTCCCGCTCCCTCTTCCTCTGCCTCATCCCTCATTCCTGTTGCTGTGCTGTCCAGGCTCGTTGTCCTTGATTGACCGCACTGCGCCGTGTGCAACATGCTCGAGAGAGTCTTCGAAATTAGCCACGCCGTCAAGTAAATCAATAAACAGGCGACTCTGCCACGGATCATAAAACTCGGCGGGGCCATAAAACAGCGAGCCGTGGCAGCATCGATAGATTTCCATGATGTATGGACCATAATTTATGAGCTCCTTATCAACACAAAAACACAGCAAAGGAGAGAGAGCGAGACAGAGAGAGAGGGAGGGGAGAAGGAAGTGGAGAGGATGTATTCCTTGTGGATGACTATATCCTGTGCCCAGCCAAGCGCCAGTCTGGGCGACCTGGGACCTGGAGAATTCGAGAGAGACCTGCCTGGGCTGGGCTGTTAAATTGTGAAGGTCGTAAACATTTTTATGGCCGGCCATAAATATTTGAGGCAGCTGAACGCATTGCTTGTTCGACGGCAGCGCTCGACAAAAAGGATACGCATTTGTTTCTCCAGGATTTCGTTGTTCCCACTGATTTTTATGGCCTTCTTAAAACTCAGCGCTTTCTCTCTCTCTCTTCAGACTGTCCTCCTCATATTATGTTGTCATTCGGGTCGCGTTGCGATTACTTCATTAAATGCCGTGCAAGAACATTGACTGCACTGCTCAAGGTTGCGGTTAGCCGATCGGAGACCTTCATAAAGATATAAAGATCCTTAACTATTGCTTATAGTCATTTTACAATCGCCTCCTTGAGGTGTTTCGTAATATTATTACAGCTGAAGATGCGTTTATGGCATGACAATAAAGTGAAATGTGTTGGGACTTGAATAACTTTCATTGAAGGGTATTCAAAATTAAATCCACTTATTTTTAAATCAATAAAACTTTTTATTTTCTATTGCTTTCTCTGATTTTGTAGTTTTATGGTTTATTTATGTCTTATTTTTAGAATGAGAAAGTTTGTTAGAATGGAAATAAAAGGGGAATAGGCTACTATTCAATCTGAATAGGTCACTTGAATAGGTTACTATTCAAACTGATTAGGTTCTTATAAGAATAAATTGATAATACAGCAAATTAACGTAGCGCATTTTACATTTGCTATATCTTTCATATAGTGTAATGTTTAGCATAAAGTTCTTATTGATATATCGCTAAAATACAGTAATTTATATAGAGATACCTCAATACAACTCTTCCTATTTAACTGACATAGTTATCCGTATATAAAACTAACATTTCATTGAAATCGTTCTTATTTAAAACAGAATATCGCATACTTGACGATCCATAATTTATGACAAAGGTCTCTTTATTTCAAGCCATAGTAAAAAGTTTTATAAGCTATAGACAGCCATTAGTTTAATCTGTTTCTGGACATGTATGATTTACTGCTCTACAGTTTACCCTTAAAAAACAGCGCTACCCTGGGCGAGCTCTGCCCTGCCTCCTCCTCCTTCTCCTTCTCCTCCTCCTGCTGCTGTCTATGAGGTATTCACCAGTTTTGTAGGCAATTAATACCCAATAGCAATGCCAATAAAATTTATATTGTCAATTTATCATTGAGATTCCTCTGCACGTGTCACATTTTGTTTTTTACCCCAAAAAAAGTGCATTGTTTTTTATTCGTTGATTGTTTTTTGTTGCGCTTTATTTGCTCATTGCGCTCATTCATCGGCAACAATGCAGCCATTAATTTGCTGTATTAATCTCGGGTTGTCTGCGCAGAGAGGGGACAGGCACGGGACGAGGGTTCGGCAAAGTCAGCAAAGTCGGATTGCAGAAATATTCTAAAGAACCTTTTCCTGCATTACCGTTAAATTTCAATGTCAACTCTGGCAGGGGGCAATTTCTCTTTGTTAGTCACTGTTCCTCCCTCCCTCTCTCTCTCTCTCTCCATCTTCCTTTCCCCGCTCTCTCTTGCTGTGTGTGTGTTTTTCTGGTCGTTACTATTACGAGATAAATTGTTGTCGATAAATTATCGACAGTCGGTAGCTCAGCTTGTTACTCCTGGCTCTCTACCCACCTACCTCCCCTCACTGCTCTCTTCCATTCATCATGGCGGTGCTGGTGGTGGTGGCTCAGCCGCCCAGGGGGCATGCCGGATGTGTATCCCTGAATACCTCGCTTTTTATGTGGGTCTTCAGCTCAGTATGTGTGTGTGTGTGTGTGTGAGTGTGTATTGCATGCGCTCTACTGAATTTATTGCAGTTTGTTTTTCAATTTTTTAAATGGCCAGGATTTTGGGCCTTCGGGATCTCTGTTTGCTTCGAGCTGGGGCTGAGTTATAGTGTCGCAGGGCAACATCAATCGAGTCCCATAATTGTGCCACAATCGATACTATCGCACAGATGTGCACGATAGTCAGACTCGTGTCTGCTTTAGTGCTTTCTAACTCGCTAATCTTGATTCCTTCCCTGATGCAATTCACTTTGGAATCGCGAAGGCTTCACTTGATTACTCCCTATATATGTTCCTGTACCTTGCCGCATATTGCCGCAGATAATGTTGAATTTATTGCATCATTTTACGCTACTTGCTACGCAACTTTTATGTTTCCCTCAACCCCCTTTGGCAATACCCTTGCGCAGGATATGAAGAGGAAGGCACTCGACTCAAGTAAGAGAAGGCATAGGGAAGATGAATTCCTCTGTAGAGTATTGTCTACAAAGCGTATCAATCAAGCATTTCTATTGATAGTTAGAAGAGATAAAGTAACTAAAGATTAGTACTGCTATAGTATTTACTCTGAAACAATCTTTCTAAATCTCTCTGTAAACAAGGAACAAAGATTTCAATCGTTAAAGTGATTTATAAGATTATTTTTTCTATTTTACAACTTTCTTTACTAATATAAAGATTGCTAAAGATGAACTACTTTATAGGATTAGTTCTTTCAGCAAAGACAAACCTTTGCAAACTGTTTTTTATTATTGTAGACATTAACTGCTTAATAGGATTAGGTTTTCCATTCAAAATGATATCTCAAAATCGAATCAAAAGATTTCAACTTTGCAAAACTTTAATGTTGATGGAACTTTGGCAATGTCTTTGACAACGTTTTACAGGGTATTTGCTGGTTTGGCAGTGCTCTGCTTTATCTGCCTCTGTCTTCCTTACTGCTGTTTGTTGTAACTGTTTTTGTTGCTGTTGCCGTAGTTGTTATTGTTGTGCATAAATCAAAAGGCAAATGGCTGCATTTTTATGACTGCCTTTTGCGCCATTGCCATCGCCATCGTCGTCGCCATCGTCGTCGTCGTCGGCGTCGTTCATCGTTTGCCTTGTGCGCTTCGCTTTTATCACACAAACATTTCTGTGATAATAAATGCCATAAAAATGAAGAAATATGTGGTTAATTTTATGTGCTGCCTCCTTTTTATATTCCTCGCAAACATAAATGTTTTCGCGGCTACAAATTTTGCTCGGGAGTCGCTTCTGCTGCTCAGCGCTTTTACATCCCTGCGTGTAATTTATAATATTTTGTGTTATTTATGTATGTGCCGCCTCCACCTACTCTCCCTTCCGCCTTCCCCCTTCTGCTGTATTCGCCTTGCTAGTAAATAATTCACATGCACGAGAGAAATTTATGACGCTGACAAAGTAGCCGTAAAAATATGAATTACTTACCTACCTACGGGTACTCACACTCACTCTGCGGCACTCACACTCACTCTCTGCGGTACTCATACCTTTCTTACACTTGCATATTTATTTTGCCATTTAACGCAAATAAAGCAAACTAAACAAAAACGCGAGACGAAACCACAAATTGCCCTTGAGCCCTCAGCTCAGGGTGAACACGCTCTAACCTAATAAATCCATCATACATTCTGCAAAGGTTCGACCTTGCACAGGTACAGGTAGAGTCCTGAGTTCTCTCCCATGCGGGTCTTTGCCACTCTAATCCACTTCTCTTCTCCCAGTGTAATCCGTCAAATTTGCACAGATTTTAATTTACTTAAGTGTGGCCAAAGAAAGCAGCTGAAGTCGATTAGGGGTGTTATCAGTATACATAGCATTTTAATGAGTTGTTTCGAGTTTTAAATAATAGACAACTAAACATATCTTTAATGCTTGTGAATGACTCGTAACTATAACGCAACTAAAAGGTTCTTAAAGATGGAAAATACATGTTCCACTTTCTATGCTTACTCTTATCAAATTTGTATTCAAAGTTGTTATTAGAATCTTCTATTCGTGGACTATATTAGGTGACTAATACATCTTTACAATATTTGGGTGTAGGAGCTGGATAAACATCGATGTTTGCTGAGTTATTTTATATGAAACATCGTTGATTATCTTGTAAGGATTCTCTAGTAATAATTCATTTCATATAAACTTTTTCTTAGTAGCTTTTAATAGAAATACCCAACATTATGCAATATTTAGTCATATTACTTTGACTCTTTGTGAAACTAAAAAGAATCTTTAGCACAAAGTACTATCATTAAATTCTATTGAAATTTAAATACATGCTGTCAAATATACTTGAGCCCAACTGAAACATAAGATTCTCATGAAATTTTGTATGCACATAAAAAAAGTATAAATAAATATAAGAATAAATATAAGAAGTGCATTTTGATAATGTAGAACTAAAGAAACTGCGAATAAAGTACACTACCTTTGCAATCTCTGTTAATTTTACAATGTTGAGGTTGTTTATTGATTCAATGGAATTAGTGCAGCCTAAACAATTTAAGAATATCATAAATACTTTAAGTAAAATGTATATGCATTAAGCATTACACAACTAGATTACAGCTATAATTCCCACATATTTAAATGAACTTTTAGAATTTCGTTACAGTTTCGCAGCGCATGCAAAACTCGTGTATAATTTGTGTGAAAAAAAGGCTTTACAGCTTTACAAGCCGCAAGGGAAAAGTTTGGCCAAATAACACGCTAAAAAAACCGCTAACTAGCGCGCAGGAGTTATTCCATTAAGAATTCAGGGAATTCAGCGGATTTAACCATCAAAGCATTAAAAAGTTTGGAAAGTGCATCAGGCGAGAAGGCCAAATGGAATTCAGTCTCTCTCCCACTCTCTTCCTCTCTATCTGCTTGTCGACAAGCGGCTCATCTGCTTGTGTGGTGTAGATTAATTAAGCCACACACACACACATGCAGAGATGCAGACACACATTTGTCATGCGATTACTAGATGACAAAACATGTGAAAAATTGTTGGAAACAACTTTGACACGACGACAAAACAACGATTTCCACTTAAACAACAAACAGAAGCAGAGGCAGACGCAGAGACAGAAGCAGAAGCTCTTGTGGAAAACAAACCGCAGAACAGAACCCAGAAGTTAATCGAAAAACGCTAAACAAAGGCCAAAGCGCAAGCAGAGGCAGCGACTGTGGCAGCGGCAGAGGCAGAGCTCGAGTCGAAGCCAACAACACGACGACGAAGAGCGATGGAGAGCGGCAAACAAATTAATTTTTATATGACATTAAAACGAGCGAACCGAGGCGATGGCGATGGCATAATAAAAAGAAGAAGAGTCAGAAGAGGCATGAAGAGGAGTGCAGAAGGAAGAGTGGTTAAGTGTTGAGTGACTGAGAAACAAATCTCGGCGAAGACAATGCGACTGAGCGTTGAATAGCCTGGTGTTGACAGGTCACTGAGAGTGAGTGAGAGAGAGAGAGAGAGAGCCCGCAGTCGTCGTGCCTTGTCTGCCTGTGTGTGTGTGCTGCAGTAGCGCGTGACATATGTGTGAAGATAAAATTAATGTGCGCGTCAAAGGCGAACTTCCGCGGACAGCCGAGGCAGAGAGAGAGAAGGAGAAAGAGAGCCGCTCTCATGCTCAACTGTTGCTCTCGCTGCAGTGTTGCCGAGTTGCAAAGAGCCACACAGCGAGAGAGAGCGACAGAGAGAGAGAGTGTGAAATGCCCATGCATTGCAGAGCAACAACAATAAAAACCTGCCGGCTCAGTTTATGGCTTCCATTGCATGGCGCATGCGATGTGATTGGGCAAAAAGTACGCCATATTTGAAAATTACACACAGTGCAGCTCGCTCGCACCTCACATGCGTTGCTCTTTTAACCCACACGGCGCTCTGTGCAGCGCTGCCGACCGGTTCTGAGCGCAAGAGAGAGTGCGACCCCAACTGAACAGCAGAGAGCGAACGATAATCGAGAGAACGAACGACAACGAGAGAACGTGTAAGAGCGCACTGTCGAAGCGAGCCGAACTGTGCCGAGCACTCAGTGTGCGCTTCACTACGAGGCTAGTCTCGACCAGCGAATTTCTGTGGATTCAGTTCGAGTTTAGCCTTCGATGCGTTCAGACGTGTTCGGAAAAAACTGAAAACGGAAAGCAAAAAGTAAACTCTGCCCTCAAGTAGAAACAGTCTCTGCCAGCAGTATCTGCACAGCTGTCACACATACACACCGTCATCGTTCGAATCGAGTCGAGTGTCCCCAAGTGATTCAAGTGAAAAACAAACAAATTAGTGAACCCAATCGAAACTAAAGTGAAGAAATATCTAAGAAATATTGAATACTATTATTCAATATTTAAAAATATTCAGCAAAAGCAAAGCTAAAAAACAAGCTATACAAATTTGCCGTCGCATTCTCTGTGGATTAATTCAATCAACGACAACTCGCTTCGCTTCAGTCTTGTGGATTATCGTCTTTAGCGAAAAGCGACAACAACAACAACAGCAACAGCAATAATGGTTGTCTTGGAAGGCGGCGGTGGTGTCGTTACCATCGGCAATAACCAATACTTGCAACCGGATTACCTGGCTCCATTGCCAACAACGGTTAGTATTCTTCAAAAACAAATAAAATGAATTAATAAATAAATTAATAAATAAACCTCAAAATCGCTGAAAAGTTGAGAAAAATAAATTAAAATAAAATATAAAAATAATAATGAATACTACAAATTAAATTGGCATTTAATTGATAAAGTTCAAAGTTATAGAACTACAACTAATTTGTATAAAAAGTAGAGAAGGAATAAAGTATAAAAATAGTATATCGTATAAATATGCATAAATATCATGAGTTGAACTTAAAACGAAAGGTTTAAAGATTTTACAATTTAAAGTATATTTTTTATGAGTTATAAAATGTATTCCTTGAATAATGAAATGGTAATCAAGTTGAATTTATTGATAGCCAGTTGGAATTATTTATATAAAGTTGAAAATTGTTTTTAATAATCTAAAATCTAAAGACTTATCAGTTTTATGGAGAAATCTTTCCTTAAAGGGGGCGTTTTAAAATTAAAAAAAAAAAAAAATTTAAAAGAAACTCTTGATTAATTAAAAAAAAAATATTAAAACTTTCAAAATATCTTGAAAATTGCATAAAAAACATAAGAAACATTAACATTAACATTGCATTGATTTTAATAAGACATTTGAGTTTTTCCCATTGAAAAACCATTATCGCTATACAAAAAACCCCAAATTGTTCAAAACATGCTTTAATAATAATAAAATAACTCATTAGAGTTGGCCATTAAAAATTGTATCATTAAAATGGAAGATTAGAAGCAAGAATGCCAACAAATAATAAGAATAATATATAATTAATAGTAATATAATGAGATGATATATTGATTACCAAGAAATGCTATAAAAATGTAATGAGGTCCTATAAAGAAATAAATATAATACAATTTAATAGTATAATATAAATATACCAAGTGATCCGTAAACTAATCTAAAACAATCTTCCCTCTTCCGCTCTTGCAGATGGATGCCAAGAAGAGTCCACTGGCTCTGCTCGCCCAGACCTGCTCACAGATCGGCGCTGATTCCTCGGCTGTGAAGCCCCTTCTGGGCATGGACAAGAACAAGAACAAGAGCGGCACCTGCTCCTCCTCGTCCACATCGTCCAGCTCGTCGAGCAGTGCCGAGATTGCTACAGCCAAATCACCCAGTCACAGCTCGGCCAAGTCGCCCAAATCATCCACGCCCATCACATCGACTGTGCCAGCAACAACAGCAGCAGCAACAACAATAACAGCAACAGGCACTGAGTCAGTGAAGCTGGCATTCAAACCATACGAGACCAATGTGCTCAGTCAACAGAACCAGAACAGCTTCAAGAGCAGCTCCAGCCTCAATCTCAGCCAGTGCAGCGAGCCAGAGCAAGTGCGTCCCAGCTCGAAGAGCTCCATGGAGCGTGTGCCCTCGCGCAGCAAATCGAATGCCACGCCCACTAGCACAGAGCTCAAGCTGGAGTCGTTGGATGCCAGCAATCGCAAGACAGTCTCCCCCGCCGGCTCCTCCCAGCGCGGCGCCAGTCCCATTGTCCGCTCCGGCATGGAGGTGCTCAGCAATGCCAACGGCACTGCGCAGCATCCCAAGGAGATGTCCAGCATGGCAGCAGCAGCAGCAGCAGCCGCAGCAGCGTACAAGGCAGCCGGACCCTATGGCCTCAATCCCCTGTCGGCGCTGTGCTGCCCCCCTGGCATGGAACAGCATGCGAATCCCGCATTCCGTCCACCCTTTGCCGGCGGCTTCTCGCATCATCACGCTGCCATGTTGGCCGCTGCAGCCAACGGAGGCGGCGCTGGCGGCTATCCGGGTGCACCTGGCGCAGGCCCAGGGGCGGGTCAGCCCAATCCCTACATCAGTTATCAGCGCATCAAGACTCCCGCGGGTGGTGAGGCCATTGTGCCCGTCTGCAAGGATCCCTACTGCCCCGGCTGCCCCTACTCGGCCCACACCCAGCAGATGCTGATGGGCGCCCCCTGCCCCGCAGGCTGCACGCAGTGTGAGCACCAGAAATACGGCATGGCCATGGCAGCCAGTGCAGCTGGCCTCAATCCGGCGCATCCCTACTCCCAGGCAGCTGCTGCTGCCGCCGCCAATGCCGCCGCTGCTCGCTCCGCTCCCTATGTCTGCAGTTGGGTGGTGGGCGATGCCTACTGCGGCAAGCGCTTCCAGACCTCCGACGAACTCTTCACCCATCTGCGCACCCACACGGGCAACCTCTCGGATCCGGCTGCAGCTGCCGCCGCTCTGGCTCAGTCGCAGGCGCAGTCGCTGCTCGGCACACTCTTCCCCCCGTCGGCTCTGCGTGCCGGCTACCCCACCCCGCCGCTGAGTCCCATGTCTGCTGCCGCGGCTGCAGCTCGCTATCATCCCTATGGCAAGCCACCAGGTGCCATGGCAGGGGCACCTTCACCCTTTGGTGCCGCAGGTGCCTTCAATCCCGCTGCGGCAGCTGCTGCTGCGGCACTGGGGCCTTACTACTCCCCCTATGCCATGTACGGACAACGCATGGGGGCGGCGCATCAGTAAGCAGTGGGGGCGTGGCCACGCTATGAATGTTTTGGATACCAAATAGACAGAGAAAGGGAGCAAGAGAGAGAGAGAGAGATAGGAGAGTCAACTCTGAAATAATTTCAAAAGTTTGAAGATCAATTTTATTATGATAATGATATGATATGATGATGATTAGTAGTAACGCTGTTCTGTGATACTAAACTGTAGATTTGTCGAGCGCTAAAATTAAACTAAGTTTTTCCATCAAAATAACAACAGTAACAACAACAACAACAACAACAACAGCAGAAGAGTTAAGAGTTAAACAGAAATATATCACATTAAAGAGAAAATAGCACCGATATTTCCCAGCACTGAGCTTGGCTAAGGCGTGAAGCAACCTATAGCATTATAAGGTTTAAGGATGCCTAAGTCTTTATCAAACTGAACAAGTTACTTCCACCATAGCCAAGCTCTACTGTTCGTCCCATCTGAATGTTGTTTCTCATGTTCGTTTCTTTGCATTAAGTTTTAAGCCGCGTTTGTTCTCAAAGTTCAACCAAAGTTATTTCTCATTGACTTCCAGTTCGCATACATAAATATACAATATAGTACATAGGATATAGTATATGTGTATTGTACCAGGTTCTGTTTATTTATGCATACACTAAACATACGCATTAGGAACAGATCAAGTGTGTAAATTGTTTACGATAATAATTTTTGCTAGCTGCTAAGTTAGGATCTAACTACCTATAATCATACTTGCTATGCGATTCAATAATGTCTTAAGTCAATCTAACTGTAATTCGTATTATAATAATTATTGATTGTAATAACATAAAGCGATCAAGCTTAAAACAAATACAGAAATACAAGAAAAATACAAAACATATTTCAACATAATCATCGTTTGCTCTTTATAAATATCAATTGGAACTTGGCGATTACACAGCAACAACAACAACAACAACTGATAGAACAACAAACAAAGACAGCAACAACAACAACAAGAGAAGAAGAAGAATATATTATATATGAAGTGCGCAGTTAATAAACAATTATGCAGGCGAAAAAAACAAACCCGAAAAATAAAAACAATTCAATACAAAAAGAAACAATTTTAAAAATATCAAAAAATTCATTTATTGTTTTTATTGTCGAGGTTGTCAACCAGACGACGGCAAATACGATTTTGCAACACTGAACACATTTTGTTTTTAGGGGTTTTCCAGAAGAAAACAATAACAAGTGCGTAATGGAACTGGAACAGGCGATAATATGCAACTTATTCTAGGAATTTATACAAATTTAAACAGGTTTCTTTCGACAGAATTATGGCAACTATATCGGAATCGGATTCGTTAATTATAGAGAAAATAAGGCTAATAAGCTTGTAGCTTTCAAGAGTTCCAGAATTGTGGATTATATCAAATATATTTTCTAAGAATTTTAACAGCTTTTTCAGCAGAAATAAAGCACTTGGAATTGGAATTATAGAAAGATATCTTAGGAAAAGTATATATGGCATACACGTTTTCGAAAGGAAATAAACTGTAAATGACCTATAAAAGTTTTATAATATTGTACTAATTGGTAGACACTCATATAAAGATGTTATAAGACTTGTTAAGATAGAAGACTTGATGTCTGTGCCAGATTCTATAGGAACATCGTTTTAAATAAGTGTAGAAGTCTATTATACAGTCCCATTCAACGTTGAGCACTCGAAAGTAGTTTAGTTCCTCTACACAGATAAGCCATAGACGTCAAAGCCATCTGCCCCTTTGATTTCTGACCCAATATGGTTTAAAGAGCTGCTGATTATGAAGCTTATTGTTCCATAATCTAGGGAACTTAGACAGTACGAGTGTAGACGAGTTCCTCATAGATGCCTTAAGTGTGTCGTAATTCCGCAACATTGCCGAGACTTGAGTGTTCCGAGTAGCACTAGTTCGTGCCTGTAATCAACTTAATTGAATTAGTTAGTCGCTCTGAGCTTGTTGACATGCAACTTGATTGATAAGCTTGGCTATTCGTCATTCCTTGACAATATTTACATAAGACCCTCAGGCATTCACAGCTTACTCACTGGCTTATCGCTCGCATTCCCGCCCGGCATTATGTTTGATTCCATGTAATACACAAATAAATAAAGCGCGACTTATCAGTGCGAGAAGCTTAGCGAAATAAGCCGGGGAATATATTTCTATAAGCAGGGAGGTAAAACGAAGGTGTAACTGACCTAAAAGCAGTCAAGATTACCCAGATAAGACTGCGAGCTTAAACTTATTTACTGACTGAACCTTGTTGAGATGGTAGTGATTAATTTACAAGTTAAGAATATATAAAGAAATATAATAGACTTCATTTCTGGCTGATTTAATAAGTATCATGTGTTTTGAGGAGTATTATGTGTGTATCATATCAAGTAGCTAATGATTACCATAACATGAAGTATTAAGACTGTTAATGGAGCATTATATCACGCCTTAAATCTTGCTTCGCCATCTATTCGAGTAACTCTCGTTAGCCTGTCAATTTTCAGTTTGATTCGATTTCATTTCCATTTCAAATATGTATCTGTATCTCGATCTGAATCCGAATCCAAAGCTGCAGACTGCAGTATTTCGTATGCTGACTGCATAATTCGAGTGGTTTTTTCTTCATTTTTCGGAATTCGAAATTTGAATTTCATGAGCGAAACGGGGGCGCCACGTGGTAGGCGCGGCAATTGCGCGACTCAAACTGAGAAATTAAAAATCAATAAAAGAATCCATCAAATCAATTGAGAATGCCGAGAACGAGTCGCACAATCGACTGAAAAATCTCACTTATTCCCAGACAATGTGACACGAGCAATCAACGCGCCCATTCAACGACAAATCGACGGATCTGTGGGACTGAGGGACTGACTGAATCGGGTGTGCATATCTTATAAGTACAATAAATTAATTGTGACAATATTCAATTGAATTGATTCGAAATTATCGCATTCAACTGTCAAGCCTGTGTTCAACACGCCAATGCGCTTATTCAATTCATTCTATTTCGATTTCAATTTCGGACTCAACTTATTTGATTCCATTTCGATTGCAGACAAACTGAAGAGTGGATCAACACTCTCATACAATGTGAATTAAAACTTGTTCAATTGAGGGAAATCCATTTTGCTTACTTAGCTGAGGAGCTTTCTGCATAGGGTCGTCATATTACACTACAGCAAGAGAGTTTTCAGAACTGATAAATAAGCATATATATTATATAAGCAATACTATATCTGGTAGTGTAATACATTGTTTTAAAAATGCATTATTATATAAAATTAATTCAATGACATTATATAGATTTTGTACATTAATATACGTTTAATATTAAAGCAGTTACGATCAACGTTAAAACTTAATTTTAGAAGATTCTACTAAATTTCCACATACATATATCATATCGTTGCATTTATTGAACTTACTTTAATATCTTAAAATCAAAAAATATGCATATATTTGATATCTTTCAAATATTTTAATTAATATTATTAGTCAACCTCCCATTATATTCAGTCCTTCTCAATAGATTCCTCTTTATGTTTCTTTATAATTAGTTTTATATAATATATTATTGTATAAATATTATATGTATTGAATATGGTATTGATAGAAAAGAATGCCTCTGTCGCAGTACCCTACCTTTTTCTCCATGGCAGACTCCCTTTTATCAATATATATATACAATATTAAATTATCATTATTTATATTATTCAATTCTAACAAATGTATAAAATTCCCAGTAGCTCCTCCGTTTAAAGAGCATTTAAAATTCCCCATAAAATCTCCACTTCTCTTCTTTTTTGCCCAACGTTGTATTTTGCTGTGTTTTGATTAATATTAATAATTTTTTTATTCCCCTCATTTTTCTGTTGAAAGATCTGTGATCGCATTTTATTGCCGAGTGTGCTTTGCTGTGCTGGCGCTTGTCTTCGCAGTTTATTTTCATTTATTTTGTTATTTGTCGGATTTTCTGTTGTTCCAAATTGAATTTATTTACATGCATCATATTTCTTTTGTATTCTGTGTGTGTTTCTGTGTGCTTTGTTGTTGTCCATGTTAAACAATTTGTATTGTTGTCAACACTCACAAGCGACAACAACAATAGACGCACAGCAGCAACACAAGCAACAGCAACAGCAGCAACAGCAACAGCAACAAGAGACAGTCGAACATGGCAAGTTTTCATTATAAATAGACTCGATTTGCTTTGGTAACAGCTTACGTGGAGTCTGTCCATGTGTGCGAGAGTGATAGAGAGGGGAGTGGGAGAGTGGTAGAGCAACTCTTGTCGCTCCAAGTGGGGGAAAGAGAAAGAGAGAGAGAGAGGCGGCTCTCTTGCACTTCTTTTACTGCCTCTTGTGATCTTTCTTTGCGCTGCTTAAGTTGGCTGCGCTGCTGTCTTAGTTCAACTGGCTCGTTGGTCTAGGGGTATGATTTCCGCTTAGGGTGCGGGAGGTCCCGGGTTCAAATCCCGGACGAGCCCAAGTCAAAGAAATTTTTTGAACTTTTTCTTTAAATTTTTTAATGATATTTATTATTTTCGTTGTGCTTAAAGAATATTTTATGTGCATTTCTTGAGGAGAAGGGAAATGCGACCACGTCTTATCAACTTTGCTAGACAATCTTTAACATTTGCGGATTTCCTTTATACAATAAATTGATAAGGCTTTACAAAAAAAAAAAAACCAATTGACTCACGAGTCTGGCGCATAAAAATGGGAAAATTAGAAGTCACTGCAAAATGTGACCGAATTTATGATGCATTTTGGGCAACCAATTGAGAATGGAATGGTCTTGTGACTCAACTATATACTTGTACCATATATATATATAGATTCAATATATATATTCAATATAGTATATCTCACGGAAGGCGCGTAATCCCCATTGGGCCGTGTGTGCTTTATGGGCCCCATGAAATTAACGCTAATCAATGGTTGTGATTTAAAAAGATTTTACCCCAACTTTATGTCTGCGCATTAGACTCGCATTATTTATGGCACCTCTGGCACTGAGAAGTCATATATGCTCTCCTGATACTTATGGCATATGGCTATATGATCGTAAAAATCATTTTATTGGCTTGCCTCGCATATAGATGGTGCGATTAAACTACGCGAAGAGCTGACCATAATTTATAATCACAACAAACAAGCAAACCCAACGGGACACTCGGCACGACTCTCGCATGCCCTGTAGAAATATTGAAAGGGAAGGTGTACTAACATGTCTAGTATTCCAAATATATAAATGATACTTTCTTATGTTTATTCAACATTTCTTCAATATGTATTTCAGTTTGGTTTGTTACTTTATAAGTGATATAAGTTGATTTCAAACCAGAACACGCGTAGTTCTTGTAGCGATAATAGATTAATAGATTTAATATACTGAAATCTTATATATATATTTTAAATTTCATTAGTATTTATTTGAGCTGCAGTTTCTACTTTAAAACTAATAAGGATTCAGTTGATTTTGAATGAGAACCTTCCCATGGAAAGTTCTTATTGCAAAAGAAGGTAGCATAATATATAATCATTTCTAGTAGTAGTTCATTTCTAGTAGTAGTTCATTTCTAGTAGTTGTTCTAGTAGTATATTCCCTTTATACTTATTCCAATTTCATCTTCTACTTTTCAACAAATGTCAGATGAATTGAAAAGTTTAACCCCCTCATGCTTGCCTTATACCAAATGGGAATTGCAGTACGAGTTTCGATTCGATTTGATTTCACTGCGATCATATAAATCGTTGGGCTGATCGTACATAACATATACTTAAATTGATTGTGGACAATTCGGTGCTGTGATTTGGAACTTCAGTTGAGTTGATATAGCGACCAGCAGATGACAACTTGACACTTGAGATCTGTTGATTTATTCGAGGACTGCCTGATGATTTATGAGGTGTCGTTTTAGATTAGCGAATGACTCTTCGGGTTAGCACCGCCGCCGCCGTCTCTTTCTCTCTCTTATATAAAGCGATAAGAACAGGCTCAGCGAATTACGAAATACGATTCTATAAATGTGAATTCGCTCGATGGGTTCAGGGCGGTAAGGCAAGTAGGTTGATAAGGCAGCAACAGTAGCAGTAGCAGCAAACAGGGTTCAGCCCGCGTGCAACAATGTAAGCGAGGGCAGGCTAGGGTTGCTGTGGCTCTCTTGGACTTGTTGCACATACTGCGTACACTTTTGGGGCAGCTGCCCCTGTGCCATAAATTACACAGCAGCTGACTGATGTCAGCGCAGTCGTCGCAGCTAATTAACGGTTTTGTTATAAATTACACCAAAGTCATTACAATTTTCGTGTTCGTCGCCCAAGACGGGACGCGCTGCCACATTCGGAGCGTCAATCATGCGCGAACTGACGGAGATGTGACATCAAGGGACGAGGCAAGGGAAGGCGGGGCAAGAGGAGGCGAGGCGAGTCGAGTCGAGTTGCTGACTAGCGGATACATTTGTATCTTTTAGTTGCTCGAGTGCTCAAGTGTTGCCCGCTGTCAACTGCTTGATAAGTTTTCTGTGAAACGCAGCCGTCTCTTTCCCACTCACTCCCTTACTCTGTCTCTCTCTCTCTCTGTGTCTCTTTCTACACCCCCGCTGTGTTGTGACATTGTTGCTGCCGCTGCCTGTTGTTGTCTTTGGATATTTATGGCTTCCTCGTGTCATTTTCATAATGTTGCGTTTGACACTTTCCCTTTGGCTCCACTCCGACAGTGCCACGCCCTGCCTTACACCGAACCGCCCCGCCCCGCCTCTTGCCACAGTCTATTTATTATCTCGCATTATGTAGCATGTTGACGTTGTTATTATTATTAATTTTTTGCCTTTTGAATGACATTTGTAGCTGACAACACGACAAGGGGCAACAACAGCGCCGACTGTCAACAGGCACTCGTTGGCCATTTATAACGGGGTAAGTACTCTGGGTGGCACTTCCGATGAAAAATCCCTAAATACGATCCTCAAAATAGTGCACACACATGTGTGTGTCTGTGTAGAATAAACATAAGACTGGCAGCTAGGCAGGATAAGCCCTGTCAGCATCGTTTCTCATGGTGGGAGCAACTGTATCTGGAATAAGTTGAGCACATCCAAATCAGAAATTGATTCATATGTAGTATATTCTCTAATGAACTGATAACGTAAGTTATATATGTATGATCGAATAGAGGTAAATTGAATTTATAATAACATTTAATTGATCTTATTATGGTTTAATGATATAGAATGGAATTATAATGATCTTAAACTGAGTAATCTAAATATATTAAGTATGTTATGTTCTATGTTAAATGATCTAGAATGTAATTTAATTATTGTATTCTAAAGTGAGAGAATATAACTAAAATAATCTTGTAATAAGCTAACAATGATCTAATTATATTCTTATAATGATCTCATTATAATTAAATGATACAAAATGGAATTATAATGATCTGAAACTGAGTAACCTAAGATCACTTACAGAAAGTTTTTCAAAAATTATATTTTAAATGATTTGAAAATGATTTCAATTTGAATGTACAAAAATGAGCAAGAAACTGATGCAATTACTGATCTATATGCTGACTAACTACCTACAGATAAATGATCTAGACATGGAATTCAATTAGTCGTAAAATTTTTTATAATGCCATTAAATAACTTCATTCTAAAACGATTCACAATACACCTAAATTGTTAATGGAGTTAAGTGGACATGTAAAACTTCGCAGATAATTAGCATGCAATCTTTCAATACATTCCCCCAAGTTTGCTATGTCATAACTGATATTAGCTGTATTATATCGCTGATCTGCTGTGAATCAACTCGCGCTATTTAGCTTATAATTCCCAGCTGTCATTCGCGTGAAATATGACAAGGAAGTCGAGAATAAAATGAAATTAACAGTACGTAATATGCATGCACACACACAAACATACACACACACACATGTATAGACTCCAGGTGTGTGTGTGTGATGGAGAATTTATAGCCCTGCAAGGCCTTCAGTTGAAGCTGCAGTATAAATACTTCAGCTGCTGTGATTATTATTATGGCAGTACCCCTGAGCACCCTACACACTCCACGCTACCCTACCCCCTGTACTGGCAGACCCCAGACACCTAGCGACACCTACTCCACACGTATCTGGCTCACACAGTGTGGAAAAGCTCGACAGCCCAGCGAGTACCTTGGCCAAGTTGTTTGGCTTATTTGACGGCTCTCGTTGACACTTCAAAGCGAATGCGCCGACTTTTTGGCAGCGCGTTATATATTATTGATAGACGGATAGCCAGATAGATAGATAGCTGCGAGTATATACCACACACAGTAGATAGTGCTGATATACAGCCAGAGTGTGGTCAGCTGGTAATATGAATTCGTGCCCTCGTCCGGGCCGTCCAACTTAACCGGGAACATCATAAATAACGTGGCCAGAAAAGCCCACGGTTTAATGGATTTCCTTTCGCTCGGCTCTCGCTTTGCATAAAATCGCTTTGTTCGACAGTGTTAATTTATAAAGCCTTTCGGAAATCAGGTCAGTTCGGTTGTCGCTTGTCGGTCTGGGCGAACTGTCAACAGCTTCGCGTCGGAAATCAGTTTCAACAAAGCCATTAATTTCTTGTTGTGCCTTTTATGTGTTTTCCAACTACTTCATAATTCTTAATTAACCATGTCAAATGTCAAATTTAAATAGCACATGTGCTTAATGGCGATTGTGAGCTACGGAATGCTCTGTAGAAATATTTCCCCAATAGTCAATGTTTTCCCAGAAATGTACTAATGTTTTATTGTCTGTAAACAACATTTATAGCCTATAATGTTTAAATATTTATTAATTAAAAATTCTAGGAATATAGAAATTTCATAAGAATTCCATAAGAAGATGGTATTATAATGCTACTAAGGGAATTTATTGGATTTTTTGGAATAATTTAATTTGTATATATGGTATATAATATCAGAAATATAATAATATAATATATATATTAATATAATAATAAGTGGCAGTAAGTGGAGTTTGGAATAGAAGTTTCAGTATTGGTAATAGTAGATTAAGTACAATAGTATCAGCAGTAGCAATAATAAGCATTAGAAACATATGTAGAGGATCAGTAATACTCGTAGTAAAATATTGTAGAAGAAATAGTAGTTGTATTTGAATAGAGTACTGCTACTAATACTCCTTCGATTATTATCAATTCTACTCCTACTACTACTGCTACTGATGCTCCTACTACTAACTACTATTACTACTTAATACTACTTTTAGTACTTCTGCTATTGGATACTACTACTACTACTATTAATATTACTACTTCTGTTACTACTATACATACTTCTATTTCTACCTCTATTACTATAACTAGTACTACTACTTCTTCTTCTACTAGTATTAGTAGTAGTATTCATAGTTGTAGAGGAACTATGAATACTACTACTAATACTACTACTTCTGCTACTACTATTTATACTGCTACTAGTATTACGACTTATACTACTTCCTCTACTATTGTGACTACTATTAGTACTACTATTAATACACTACTACTACTACTATTACTTCTACTACTCCAACTGCTACTAGTTCTCCTACTACTAATACTCCTACTACTATACTACTACTAATACTACTACAACTACTACTACTACTACCATTTGTACATCGTTCATATTAGCATTACTTATAGTAGAAGTATAAGTCTTATATTCATTACAATTACAAGATAAGTAGAAGCAAGCATAGCAGTATAAGCTAAACAAGTTGTTGCTGTATTGTAAGTAATCATTGACCCATTAGTCGTGGTATTAGTCGCACTATCGCGCCGACAACGCGATGAGCAGGCCGCACTTTGCCTGCTCACTGCCTGACTGGCTAAGGGGCTATGGGGCTGACTGGCTGCTGGCCAAGTTACATGGTACATCGCATGACAGCTACCTAATGCACCCCAAATAATCTAGAGAGCATAAATAATTCATGCACTGTCAAGATAGCCGATAGCCAAAGCCGCCTCTTAAGTGTGATATCGCCAGAAGTTGCTAAATATGGGCTTGACCTGCTGCTGCTGCCCGCTTGAATTGCTGCTGCTCGGTGTCTGCTGCTGCTGTTGCTGTTGCTGCTGTCCGTGTTGCCTGTTGGCAGTTGCCTGTGTTGTTGGCCACATTATTAAGCCAATTCAGCGGCAGCAGATAAATAAATAAAATTTGAAACATCGCCGCAACAATAAAAGGCGACAGTACACGATTTATTAAACGAAGCGGCGGCTCTTGTTGTTGTTGTTGTTGCTGCTGTGGACCAAATGAAGAGACAGCAACAACAAGCGACAGCACCAGCAGCTGCCACCGTTGTTGCTCACATTACTCTTTTTGGCGTGGCAACGACAACAACACACGATTCGGATACAGATACATCCACAGCCACAGCCACAGCTACAGATACAGATACATTGCTGTATAGAAAACAAAACACACAATACTTGAGGTTGAGGTCGAAATGACTAATGACCAGCGATTATCAAGCGATAAAAGGCAAGAGACCACAACAACAGCAACAACAACAAAGATGATAATTTATTATTGTTTTAAACATTTGTGTTTCGCGCTCAAACGAGATACATTTGTCTCCTCTAGTCGCCGTCGCCTTTTGTTCATTAAGACAATACGCTGGCGAAGGGTCTCTCGATTCCAATATGAATATAAGGGCGACACTCACATACACACATGCATATGCATATGTATGAGGGGGCAGGTTTGTGTAGGCCAACATACATATTCAAATTTCCTTTCAGCATATGAGAGAAGGCGGCTGCAACTTGTAATTAGTTGGTCTTTTATAACCCGCTTATTTACTACTGTCTGAGTGTTAAATTTGTTGCTACCAGAAGCAGCAACACACACACACAGCATACAACACACAACAGACAACAATAATAAACTTGAAGATTCATGAAAGCGGCAAGGAAAAATAAACAGCCGAAGAGACGTAAATTTCTGTCTTTCTGTTCATTTCATTTCTTTTGTAGCCGCAGTCTCAAACAGCGTAAACTATCTCAAGCCCACGAAAAAAAGGTCTCAGCTTGTTAGCTACGAAGTTAAAATACTCTAAAGAATGATGGCTTTGATACAGAGTGAAGTATGTCTAGAATTTTGGAAATATAATTAATATGGGATAATATGAAAACTACTTTAGATCATTTGTGTATTAAGAAAGCAAGTGAAGTTCAAACTTATCAAATTTATTTATGTACTTTTGAAGATTAATAAATTTGTATCAACTTTCTAGTATTTGCTTAGTACCTTATTTAAAATTAAATTACTTTTTTTTACATTGTTAAATGTATTAATACTATATTGTGTAATTTGTTGAACTACTAATCAAATTAAAGAGTCGTAGGTCTAACTACTTGTACTCTAATAAACCAAATATTTATCTGTTATATTAATATATATACCTATTCCATATTTTTTCAAAATTAATAACAAAAGAACAACTAAAAGAATTTATCACCATCAAATTATCTAGCTCTAAATGTTTGTTTTTTATATATTTTTTCTCTTATTACCTCTAAATGATTCTTCTTTCCAACTCTAAATATAAATTCTTTAACACAAAGCTCTACTTAAATCACTCAATGCATTGTAAACCTTTCCATTTTTCTCTGTATTTCATGATATTCGACTTACCCCATTTCCTAGGGTATACACAAACGGGGTAGCCGAGCTTGAGCGATGATGTTTGCGTGGCTCGTTGTAAATGCGAATTGGGCGAAATTAAAAATAAATTTATGACTTAAGTGCCTATAAATTATATTTCTTGTTAAAATTCTATTGTTTCTGTTGCCTGGATGTTAATTTCGCTTTGTATCTTTTTGTGCTCGACTTTCTTTTTATTTATTTATTTTGTCTAAATTTTTAAATTATTCACCAACTGCTGTGGCTGTGGTTGTGATTGTGTTTGTGGCTGTGCGGTGCTTCATAAATTTGCTGGCAGTGCCTTCTCCGGCTGCTCCCTGACATTATTTACGAGCCGCTAATGAAGCCGAGTAGTTTCCCGATGATTTGCACACAGATACGAGAGAGATAATTCATTAATTATGAACATGGCTGAAATGTGAAGAGCTGAAGAAAAGACTCGCTCGCATTTGGTTTACGACTCTCAACGTACTCGAGCACCAGATTGCCTGCTCACAATTGCTTGCAATTAATTGTAAATCTGTTGAGGACGGAATACCGTATGCGGTTAATGGTGTACGGCATACGGCATACGGAATACCCACTGGCATGACTGATAAGACGTCCCACTTGAGCACATGCACAGTCCAGGCCGAAAACACTCGAAAACAGATCAAGTCACATAAATTCATTCACGGGCATTCTCCTCCTCCTCTCTCTCTCTCCCTCTCTCCACCTCTCTCTCTGCTTTGTTTATTGCCGAATACTTCAGTTTTCCATTGCGTTTTGTATTTTGTATATTTCTGTTTCTGTTTCGGATTCGGTTTTTGGGTTTCGGGTGATTTGTTATTTATTAAACACTTCGACACGAAATTTTGTGTCTCAAGATTTGTAAAACACTCTGAATTATGTAGTCACATCGCTATTTAATGGATTATGTCGAGAAGGCAGCATGATAGTGTGTAAAGCGATGTTTGTGTGGTGGAAAGTGAATAAACTTGAATACTTTATGGGTGTACTCATAAAAAACAATGAGAAATCTTTATTGCCTAAGGAAATAAACAATTTTGAATTGCACGAAATAATTAACAAGAGTTCATGGAAGAAAGGGTTTCTAATTTAATTTAGTTTCGCTTGTTTTGAGATGATTATTTTTAAAAGTTAAGAAAGAATTTGTGTAATTTAATTATCATTTAACATTTTATAAATACAATAAAATATTTATTTATATTAGAATATTTACTTAGTACTATTTAAACTTAAAGATATTGCGTGTTATCTGATCATTTAGGGGAATATATTAATTGTTTATTTCGTATTCACTCAACAGAATAAATAAACTGAGCATTGCGAAACATGTTCCGCTAATATGAGCTTTAAAAATCAGGAATCTATCAAAAGTGTTAAAAAACAAAATTGAAGAGGAACACAATTTATCTTAATTTAGCTGAAAAGAATTCTCAGCTAAAATATTTATTGACCTAATTAAGCGATTCATTATTGAGTATCCTCGTATTAAGATCTTTCCCCTTCTTCCTTCCTCGCTCATCTCGCATAGAGCATCAAGTCTTCGTTCAGGCAAAGGCTTTCACGACTTCCAATTGACACTTTGTCACGCTATATTCATGTTCGACCCGTGTGGGCAGATCGGAGCACAGTCTAATGGAATAGAATAGAGTCAATTTTCAAAATAAGACGACATAATTGCCACTGCGTCGCCCCGTTTGACAGTCTCTAATCTAAATACAAAGCAATTAAAATGGAAAATTTATGGCGTTAATGTGCCACATACACTCATAGTTCAAGAACTTGCCCCGCCTTGCCCCGTTCCCCATTCCCCATACCCCGCCTACCTCTTTAGCAATTTATTGTTCCGTTCTCAACTGATAATTTGTGTTGGCAATTAAAAATTTGTTTGACGATTCAGGCAGTTCAATTACACCGCGAAATTAGGACTCAAGTATCCCCCCAGTATCTCAAGTATCTCAAGTATATAAAGTATCTGGAGTATCTTTCTCGCGCAGTCTGTTAAAAATAGCCACAGCTTGGGCTTTTTGTGGCATTCTCAAGATAAACAAAAGCAGACGCATTGCAAAATCCCCCTGACAAGTGTCAACTGGGAAGTGAGCTCATTCCCAACAGCGTGTGTTTTCTTTTTAAACAAGAGCAACAGAGGAAGCGGGTGAAGGGGCCCAGTGTGTACAATAGTAAATTTGAGGTAATATACGAGTAGTACGAGCATTTTGCGGCGACTTACCTACTTAGGCGAGAGCCAGAGATAATAAACAGCTTTGCATCTGCGTGGAATTTAAGAAGAAAACATTGCCGTAAAGTCTCTAAAGGGCAGGAGACCAACAGATAGACAGACAGACAGACGGACGGGCAGCCAGATAGATAGAGAGACAGACAGACAGATAGAGAGAGAGGCAGACGGGCAGATAGTCAGAAAGAGAGACGAACAGACCGACAGACTGACAGACAGACATAGAGACAGGCAGACAGATAGAGTGGGAAAGACAGAGATACCGACAGACATACAGACAGACAGATAGATAGATAGATAGATAGAGAGAGAGAGAGAGAGACAGACGGGCAGACAGATCGACTGACAGAGAGACCAACAGACAGACAGATAGAGTGAGAAAGGCAGAGAGACCGACAGTCAAACAGACACGCAAAAAGAAAGAGAGACAGACAGACAAACAGACAGACCGGCAGGCAGACGGGCAGATCAACCGACTGGGTCTCGTGAACGTGCTGCCTTGACAGCTGCTTAGACCGTACCGTAGCGAGACCGGGAAGATGTCTAAATTTAGTAGCTCATAATACAGATTCGGTTAGTTTGCTCGGGGAGTAGATAACCCCACCGTGGCCGGGAGATTGTGATTGTCATTGTGATTGTGATCTTGAGATTTGCAAGATCTCTGCTCTGTTGACGTTAACATTACCGTTGAGCAAGCCGCAGCCTCAGCCTCAAAAGCCCCGCAAGCCTGTTGATTGTGAGCTGGCACACGATTATCACTGCAGCATTCTATTTAATCTGGCCCGATGTTGATTGTTGTTTGAGCAACTCAACGGGTTATCAGGGCCGCTCTTTGGCTCTATATGGCTGCATGGCATGCGCCCCAGCCAATTGCGGGGGTATTACTAAACTAAACCCCCTAATTTATGGTATACGATGGGGATTAACAGCTTAACATCTACTTTAACTCCCCGGGGAAGTGAGACAGATCATCATCATATTGTTTTCTCATTGTTGATGTTGTTGAAGTTGATGTTTCCATTTAATTTATGCCTTTGGCCTGTCTGTCATAAGCGAATATAACTACAGGGTAGCAGGCTAATTTCAGTTAGTATATTTAGTACTCGTAAATTCTCATCTCGTTACTCGTGCTCGCTGTGTAATCTGCGGTCTGTTTATGGATCTTGGCAGTTTATCAAAGGTTTTAGCACACAATCATCTAATTGCTGCGAGATTTTGCGCTAAACTCTGTGATTTGTGATTTGCAATGTGATTTAATTGCTCTACAAGGGGTGGGGAGGTGGGAAAACTGTAGAATAACAATGATATACTGTATGATTGCACTGGGGTTTTAACAACCTCAAATTGGCAGCTGCTATTTAATATGTCAGTATCCAATAAACTGCAGTAAAGTGTGCTAAAAGCGTTGAAAGCAACACGATGCACTGAGAGAAAGAAAAGTCTGGGAGGGAGTAACTGAAATATGTAAACAAGTCTGAACAGTTTCATTCAATGGCACAGCTTCGAAATACATTCAATGTCTAGAAGATGCTGTCAAATGTGTATCTATCGTGCACTACTATATCATATAGATATCATTGGAACGTGTGTCCGAGGCAGAGGTTTTCATATACCTAAAAATCATGTATTTACTTTCAAGTTAGAAGAATTAAGAAAGACTAACTAGTTAACTTTATATACTGCTCAAATTACAAGATATTTGCTATACCTATTGCCGAAAAAGTATATAATATAAACTGAATAGTATTGTATATAATTGGCATAGGTACAAATGAAGCATAAGCGTCAAAGAAGCGTATAAAACCTTCATCATGATAGTAAGATATCTTTCTTGTTTTTGAATAAATCTTAGTATCATAATTTATTACTCTGTACTAGGGCAGAGATTGCCGTGGTGACTTTTGTCTATCGCACACTGTCCACATAAAAAGTAGCTAGCTTATGTCTATTTTGATAGAACTCTTCTGAGTGGTCTCACGTCACAATCTTCACAGTCCCGATGAATCGTCGTCATATCGCTGGCAACTCGAGTCGACTTGTCTAACTGGGCTATCGATATGCTCGCCCGACTTTGGCGTGGGCTCAACAGGCTGCCGTAGAGTTGCGAAAGACAGTCCTCTCCTCTCTCCCTCCCCCCCCCCTTCCCCTGCACTCTTCCGCTCGTCAAAGTTGTCGGCCCGAACTGTCAGACATTTAAGCCGCCCACCTTCTTGGCCATCTCAGGCATCTCGGCCAGCTGTCTGACAGTGGCACTCGGCCGCTCGTTTAATCACAGTATTAACTCTTTCGCTGAGCCGCTGTCAGTCTTGTCTCATTTTTGCTGTGCCTGCGGGTGTGAGAGATGGTGGGAGAGGGACAGCGGGGGGGATACGTTATAAACACTACTGTCTTCCAACTGTCAAGTTGGTCTAAGTTTTGAGCGCAAAATACAAAATACAAAAGCCGCCTTGACAGCTGAACGGTCTCTCTCTCTCTGTCTGTCTGTCTCTTTGTCTGTCTCTCTGTCTTCCCCTCTCCCTCTCTCTCTCTCTAGCTCTGACTCTGTTCATTCCTCCTGCTCCTCGTTGATGATTATTATTCTGTGTTTTGTATCTTGTGTTTTTGCTGTCTCTTGGCTTACTGACCAATGACACACACACACACACACACACCACTCTGTCTCTCTTTCTCTATCTCGCTGTCTCTCTTTGTCTTATGTGTCTGCGCATTTGTTTAGGCTTTTAAACGCTTAGGCCGACTTATGTTGGACTTAACGCGAGCAGCGCGCAAAGCCAACAGTCGCACTGAGACACTTGGACAGTTGGACAGCTGGACAGCTGGAGGAGACGCCTCAACTCGATGGCGGCAACGTCGACGGCGGCGGCGGTGGCGGCAAAACTTGAAATGAATTCGGACGCGCTGCGGATAATGAAAACGAAACGAGGCGCGCGTTTCAAGCAGACAACAACAAGGAAAGCGAAAAAAATGAAGCAGAGAAACTGAAACAGTAACAGAGAAAACTAAGCAGAGAGACAGGGACAGAGAGAGAGAGAGAGAGAGAGAGAGGGGGAGAGGGAGAAAAGCCCCCTACAAACGGACAGAAGAATAAAAACGTCAAAAGTGATTTTGCGCTTTGGTCAGCAGCGGCAAAGTAAAATCAAAAAGTGCCGCCGTCGCCAGCGTCGACGTCGACGTCGACGTCGCCGTCACCATCAGCACCTCCGCGGCGGGGCCCTATCTACTGCTTCTCTTTCCCCTCTCTCACTGCAGAGTTACTGCTCCCCTCGCCTATCCCTCGTTTGCTGACAAGCTGTTCATTGTAGCTTGAGGGGATCGCGCAGTCAAGGGGGTATTCAGCAGGGCAGTTTGACATTTAATTTTTTGCTTACTTTTCGTGCGCCCTTCGGTCATTTTGGCACGTACTCTGCAAGAGCCTCTGGCAGCGACCTAAGCGCGCAGCCTAAAAACGATTACAGTTGACAATTTAACCCGCCATGCTGGCAGTTCTTGAAAATATGATGTGTACGGGGCATACAACGAAAGATCGTATAATTTATTATGGAAACTTTTAGTGGCACTTTTAAAATCCCAGAGACTTTGGAAATATTTTACTATAATTTGGGAGAGTGTTTTTTTGATCTTTAAATATTTTCATTCATATTTAACGTTTTCAGAATATGCTGCAAATATTTCAAATATTTAATTGTGCAGGAATATACGAGTAATTTATGAGGTCTACCACACAACCTGCTCCCTGTTACATACATTTGCACAAAGTTAGTATACCCTATTTTTAATAATTTTCAATGGTCGAGGGGAACGACAACTTTGTGTCATCTTTAAATTCACTTTAAGAAATATTTTACGAATTGTTGAGACAAATTTTCATTAATCTTTTAATATTTATTATAATATTTGACATTTTCAGAGCTGGCAAAAAAATATTTAAAATATTTAAAGCATTTAAAACCCGTTAATCATAATTTTTGAAAAATTATGAGGGTCTTAGACTCTTCAGTAATTTTTAAAGTAAGTGCAGAAATATGTTATTAAGAATTATTAATAAATCTTATTGTGAATTTAGAAATGGAATTGAGAACATTTATGATTTGATTTGAAATATAAGAAGAAAATATTATATTATTGTATATTATATAATTATTATTATTATTATCATTATTTAATTACTCAGTTCTCTATCAAAAGATAACACAGTGGATACCATGCTTAAGCTAATTGAGACTTAGAAAACACATGTGAAAAGTAGTGCTTTTGTCATTTGATCTTGTCACTATTCTTCCCTGCAGTAGAGAAGGTTCGATCGTTTAGCTTTAATGAGTTGATCCCTCCTTCTCCTCCTCCAAAAAAGGGGCTTAAGGGGCATAGACTTTAATTAATTCCCATGCAAAAGTTGCACGCACATTTCAATTTGTTGCTGTGCCTCGTAGATTGTTTCTCGTTTTTTGTTGTTGCCGTGCTACGTGCAACGCGAAATTGTTTATAAATTATTGATTAAATGACAATGCGCTGTCATAAATTGATTTATGGCCTGCGGGGCAAAGCGATGCGCCGCTGGAGGCACGCAACCAAATTGTGTGGGCACGAAAATACATTGAAAAATTGTTAAGCAAACAATAAGCAAAGCAAAAGCAAAAAACAGCAACAAAAACAACACTGAAAATAATAATAAAAGATGGCCGACGCCGACGCTGACGAGGCGACGTTCGCAAAGATTTATGACAGCAAATTATATGTGAAAGGGAGCTCCATAAATGCGTAGAGCCCGTCGACGATGGCGATGACGACGTTACACAACAGAGCCGAAAAAGACTGCAGCCGGGGCTAGAGAATAAACAAAGTCGCCTGTTTTTATTAATTTATCATTGGACGGCGTCGAACAAAAAGTGACATTAAGTCAGTCATCAATCAAAATTACCAAATGGAAAAAGCGCCGCAATAAACGAACGATAAAAGCTCCATTTCGTACTAGGAAAGCGACACGATGCGACGCGTTCCAATCGAGTGTCGAAAGCTGAAGGATTTCCAATGGGTTTTCAATTAACGAGGCGACATAGCAGAGCTGAATGGCCAAATGGATGGAAGTGTGAGCTGGGATGGGGTAAAGGAGGTATATCAGGGAGGTGTACAAGGTATACCAGGGAGTTGCAATATTTATTATAGGCAATTCTGTTGATGTTTTTAAAGTTGAAACTCATTCTAATCCTGCCGGATATGCAGAGTTCTATGAATTCAAAGTAAGCTCAATATGTGTATGCACTATGTAAATATTATTGACTTACTTTCACTAAATTGAATTCAAGTTATAATTTCATAAAGAACAAGAGAACCCTAACTAATATTCTTTCTGAGCACCTTGACAACTTGTATCTGAAATAAATACACTTTAAATGAACCAATCGTACTGAAATTAAGAATGTAATTAGTGATTTTAATTTACTACACCTTTGCCAGATTAATGCCATATATCATTAAAATGTAGGTTATAATCTGAATTTTGTCGAAGAGATTATTGACAAGACGTATATTCATACTGCACCGACTACCAGTCTACCAACTTTGATGATCCTACCCTACGTAGTTGGTGCAGTATTAAATATAAACTAATTTAAATTGTATTAAAATGCATTACATACAATATATTCAAGATTCTTGGTATCAAATTTGATTACTCTAGCTCTTATAATAAAAACTCTTAGCATAACAAATCATAATATGAGAATTAGAGCTCTTTACATTGTTACTGGCACTTCTACCTCTGTTATTCTTACCTGCCTTGCTGTACATATGCAAATATCTGAGTAAAACTTCACAATGTTTGCCAACAAGAGCGCAACTTTGCTGTGATATGTGATAGTCCCTATGGAGAATGTGTAACAGGCAGACAGACGACAGGCAGATAGTCAGAAAAAAAGAAAGACAGACAGGCAGTCAAACATACATAGGTATGGAGCATGCGAGATAGAGAGAGAAAGAGAGAGAGAGGGAGAGAGAGGGAGAGTGAGACTTAGTCAAATAGCGCTCATATTCCGTCATTAGATTTACAAGCCGCAACTCGTATCATCTGGCGAGCACAAGAGGTGTAAATACCCGGGATTATGTTGCCTGCCAGCGGCGACTGCGATTGCTACTGGGCTTCTTGGCAAACAAAGTGCTCGACAACGTTGATGGAGAGCGAACCCTTTTGCTGTCTTGCCTCCCCCTTACCTTGCCTTGTTTCGTCTCTTCTCGTCTCGTCTCGTCTCTGGTTTTCTATCCAACTGCGCAAATATTTGCCAAACATTCAGTGTGCGTTCTCTGATGTGCCTCGTATCTGCAGTGTTTATCAAGTGTAACACGCGCTTTATTTGTTTTCCAACACTCACAAGTTGATTGCCAGCCAGCCAGGCAGACTCCGATAGAGTCCAACTCTGGCGCAACTCTATCGCGTCTCTATATGAGAAGCCCAACCGACTCGGGCCCGACTTGGGACAGGGAGACAGAGAAAGATTTATATGCGTTGTGTGTACCGTAATATCCAGTTTTCACTTTTGCACTTTAGCGCACTGGCCAATGACAGTTCCTCTACCCCGTTCGACCCTCCTCAGCCTCTCCTTGGCTTCCTCCTTATGCTCCCCACAGAGACTTGTTCAAATAAATGGAAATAAATCTGCACGTCAGACGGCGCGACGTCGTCGGCCTTTGATTTACACCATATAATGCGCATTTTTCTCGTGTTTAACAGACTTAATGTCTGTTTATAAGCAAGTTAAGGCAGCAACAACAACACCAGCAACACGCAACAACAACAGCAACAGCAACAACAACGATAACGTCAACAACATTGAGCATTTCTTGGGTGTCGCGCTATAAAATATATTAAACAATCTGATTTATTGCTATTTGATAACCTCTTGTCTCCCTCCCCTCGCCCCCTGCCTCTACCCCCTCTCTGTGCTCCTCATGCCTTCTCTTTGTGCCCGCTAGTCGAGCGGAACAGCTCGAACGACTGTGCAAAATGCCAGCTATAATTGCGACCATAATTTATGGTCCGCTCTTATACATCAGATTTATAGATGCACGTTTACGTGTATATATGGCACAGCACCCTGGGCTGCCTCCCTCCTCCCCACCCCAGTTAACTGTATCTATGCGAAAGACTTAACGATTCTGTTTACAAACGCCCGATTGGCGTGTCAAATTTGTATTCACCGCGCCGATCGCGGCTACCGGAAGTGCCTTTCTACTCTCTCTCTCTCTCTCTTTCTGTCTATGATAGGTGCGATAAAACTAGAAATTATTGATCAGTATTTTATGAGTAGCAGTATTATGTGCATTTGGAAATTTGTTGAAATATTTGAAATGCATAAAGGAAAGTATTATTATTATAATAATTAGTATAATATTAATATAATAATTAATATAATAATTAGTATAATATAGGAAATTAACGATCGATTGGTTAATTACAAAATAGGTTAAACTTATTATAAAATTTTAAAATAATATCAGCTACAAACATCATTTAGATTATTTATTTATATTTAATTAGAGTTAGTTAATTATTAAATTAATTATTAATTATACAACTTGAATAAAATATCTATATTTTTGAAACATAGAAGCTTAGTACTTTATTCAATTTTGATGACTTAAAATGTACAAAAAGTATGAAAACTTATTTCAATTTAACATAAACAATTCACATATTAAAAACTGGGAAATGCTGTTACATATAAAAACTGCTTACAAATAGACTTGAAAAATAAAGATTTGTATAGTATAGTGTAGTACGCAGGAACCTTCAACAGCAAAGATCTGTGTGTGCACACAGGCAGTCATGATCAAAAATATATAGTTCAATCATAATATATATCAATTATTTCCTACTAAATAATTATATTCTAATAATAGTTTATATATAAATGAATATACATTAATTCCCCCACTTCTTATCTCTTTATGCAACATAAAACTTTCCACGAAAAAGTTTAGTCCTCATTCTGTGTGATCTGAAATGCTCGAGACATTCTACCAGAGAATTCAACCTTGTCGCACGTGTGCAAACTTTGCAGATTGCGTCAAGTGTCGTCTCCAGTTCAAAATTCCTTGTGCAAATATTTTGAGGAAAAACGAGAAAAACAAAACAGACAAACAGTGGATGCGTTTGCTAAAATTGTTGGCACAAATTTGATCACTTGTTAAGATCAACAACTAGAACTAATAAACTGATAAAACAATAAAATTGGAGATGCTGCTGTTTGTGTGGGGTAAATATTTTGCGAAAACTGGGTGTAAATGAATATTATGATAATTTGAGACGAATAAAAGGCAGAGAGAAGGAGAGTAAACAAGTGTTTAGTAGAACGTAGAATCGAGTTAGAATAGATCTTCGAATACTTGTGATAATTATATTATCGAGTTGGAACGAGGCAAACTTCAATCGTGCAGCCCGATAATCTTAAATAGCGACAGTTCTAAGATGACAATAAGCATGTTTATGTGGCCAAGGCAAATATTATTCTTAGCTTCTCTCTCTCTATCTCTTGGCACAGTGCTGAGTGAAAATAATGTGCCCAGCTAATTAGCAGACACTCGCGAAAGTTCATTAAGGCACTCAGTAGAGGCAGTCAGTCGAGGCAGGCCCACTCGAGATGGTCATGTCAAATTTGAAAAGGTAAATTATTTTGACAGACCGAGAACGAGAACGAGAACGAAGAAGAGACTGTCGGGAAGGGGAGCGGGTGGTAAGGAGGCACCACGAAGCGACGTGACTTTGGCGAAGCACAGCAAATTGTGTTAATCAACGAGCGAGGGCAATCCACAAAACGCTTTTGCATGGCTGTCAATCAAAGGCGGCGGTTCGCTGTCTGGGGTTCAAGGCGTGAACCATGAACCATGTTCACGACAGAGCACAAGAGGAATTACTAGGGGAACGGGAGACGGAGAGGGAAAAGGGGAACGCGAACTGACAAATAGTTGGCACTAAGCGGGGGTTAAATTGGCGTTGATAATGACAGCTGAATAATTTTTATGCGGCGCGACATGGAACATCATCAAAACAATTTCACGCTACACTTCAACTCGAGAGAGCTGCACAGATACAGCGATACAGAGATACAGATACAGATGCAGATAGAGCTACAGATACAAATACTCTGCCACAGATACTCTCGACAGACACAAGTTTATGGAGCGTGTGTGGGTCGACGGCGCATAAATTAAATGTAATGTGACATTTTTACAAAATGCTCTCATTTCTCAACATATCCGGCTGAAAGGAAAACAGCAACACACACTCACACACACTCACAGTCACATAAAAGAAAATGAACATGAGAAAAGCAAGATGCGCCGAAATGAGACGCATAAATTCTCATACTCGCGTAGCCGAGCGAAATATTTCGCCTTAAATTAGCCTCAATTAAATGTTAATGCATTTTGACATATCTCTCCCTCTCTCACACCCTCTTCTCTCTTGCTCTCTCTCTCTCTCTCGGATTATACGAAAATAAATATATCCACTCAGAGACGGCGACTTCTCAGACGTCGCACTCGCATCACAAGTCGCTGTGGCACTCATGAAAAATGAGTTATGATTTGCAGTAAATGTGAATACGAATACGAATACGAATATGAGTTCGAGTGTGCATGTGAATACCAAGTGTATGGTGGCGAGGGTGCTCTGCATCTGTGTGTCTGTGAGATGCAAGGAGCAATTAGCGTTGATGTAGCCCCAGCAGCTGCATCTTCATTTATCATCTCTCTCTCTCTCTGGATCTGTGTGAATAGCTCAATGAGGTAAATCAACACTCGGCCACCATTTGCCTGTTTTTCCAAATTTATGAACATTTCTTAAATATCTTAAGCATTAACAATGTCACTCGTTAAATTGCTGCCATAAAATCAACTAGAATATTTGTGAATTCTGCAGATCAGAATGATATATGAAGAGAGATTCGCGATTTTTGTTGCTGTGGATGATCAATTCTATGTTATTATTTCAATAGATATAAGAATAAGTATATATAAAAATATATACTTATTCTTATATCTATATATGTATACAAAATTTTATGAAAATCGGCTGAGATTAACATGATATATGAAAGCTAATTGCAATTTTTGCTACATGAGATTACTAAATCGATTTTATTCTTTTGCCAACACTTATTTTAATAACTACTTAGTGTATATACAAAATTTCAAGAGAATCGGGTGAGATTAACATGATATGAAAGAGCAAATTAGGGTTTTTACGGCTATAGATGACCCTATCTTTATTATCCTTTTACTAACACTTATTTACAAATCTACTTAATCTATATACAACATTTCATGAGAATCGAGTGAGATTAACATGATATAGGAAAGGTAAGTTGGGATTTCTGCAGGTCTAGATGATCAAATTAATATTATTTTTATACCTACACTTCCTATTATGTCTACTAAATATATAAACCAAATTTCATGACAATCGAGCGAGAGTAGCATGATATAGGAAAGACAATTCAGATTTTATGCAACTTTAGATGCTGAAATCTTAAATATTCTTTTACCTCGAACTGTTTTCTTATCTATTTGGCATAAATACATAAACACTTAATTTAATGACAATCAATCTACCCACTTTGTAGTACTGTAGCCATTTACAGATTGACGCAATGTTTTATATATTAGAATATTCTCAATTCGATTTGCCATAAAGTAATTGTAGGAATCTTGAAACGACACTGTAAATGTTCAGCTTACCTGACCGTCGAGTCAATCTCAAGTGGTCAAGTAAATCCCGAAGGGGTTCAAGGGTTCGCTTAAGTCCGTCCATAAGTTAAGCATAATCTACGGCCTCATTTTGGTTAACCTCAGAGAGAGAAATCTGTAAAGGCACCACGCCCAGTGCTTGACTCCCTGCACCTCGGCAGCTGCCAGACCGGTGTCTCTGTGTGTGTGTGCCTGTGTGTGTGTGTGTTACCTGCATAAAGTATTCGTTTTTATAGAATTTGCGTAGTGGCCTTTTGCCTGGCATCGCTGCTGCCTTTTGCGGTTGTCCTTTTTGCCTCCCTTCGCCCCGGCCTCGGCTTCGGCTCCGGCTTTGGCTTCTGCTTCGGCATCGGTTCGGTCTGGTCGTCCTGCCGTCCGCCGCATGTCATCGTTAGTGTCTGCTTTCGGCAGGGATTTGTAATATTATGCTGTCAAGTCGAACATGCCCACTGACAGTTAGCAACTGTCTGACGGGCGGACGCTTGACTTGAGTGTGTAAGCCGACGTCGGGTTACACCCCGCATTGCGAATGGGCATGGGAATCGGTAGAGGAATGGGAGGTGGGAAAGGGAGTTGGTTTCGTAGAGCCAGCTTGGGCGGGCTGCCAATTACACTTTTGACGCCAAGCGAGAGTCGTGTGCGAGCAAGCGAGCGAGGGCCAAAGGGGCGTCGACAGCGAGTCGTCCTCACAGAGTCGTCCTCGTCCTCGTCGCCCAGTCGAGTCCTGTTTCGCTGTCGCTGTCGGTTTCGGTTTGATGCTAACAAATAATGACATGGCAATTTGCAGATTTCACAGCATGTCGAGAAGCTTCGCCTGCTCGGTAAATAGTCTGAGAGTCCATGGCAGGGCGAGTTAACAAAGTCAATTGAAAGCGCGGCCCGTCGCTTTGCTTAGCCTGCCCCCTGCCACCCTCCCTCCGTGGCTGGAGACCTGTGTAATCGTAGTCCCATTCCCAGTCGCAGTTGCAATCGGGCAACTGTCGTGCTATCGTTGTCAAGTCAAGGTGGTCGCCTGCTTGATCCCCCGCCGAGGACCGCCTGCCAATGTCAGTTAGCCCAAAGTCCTGTCGTACTCCTGTCCCAGTGCCTGCTGTGCCCCGGGAGAAATTCAATTGCGAGCATGGGTTAAAAGCTTGGCCATCTGACAGCAGCTCGACCCGCATCCGCATTCGCATTCAGTATTCGGTATTCGGTATTCACATCCACACCCGGCACAAGACAGGCGTCTCTGTCTGTCTCTCTCTCTCTCTCTCTCTCTCTCTGTCTGTCTGTCGGTTGGTGGTCGCATTCGGGTGAAGACCTCCTGCGTGTCGCCTGTCAAATTTCCTTGTCTCCGCCGAGGTCTATATGTCAGTGCGACCCTGTTTGTTTGCCTGTCTTGCGGTATCGCCCTGTACGAATATGTTTATCATGTGTGAGGGAGAACGAGACGCTGCTATCCTCTTCTCTTTCACGTCTTTTCTCTTCTCTTCTCATGACTCGCGCAGCTGCCGTGTGATTAAGTCATTAAGTCGAGGATTGATGGGCTTGCGATTATTTTTAATATACCCTGTAAACCTGTAAGCAGCCTGCTAAATGTGTATAATTTTCAGCCAGTGTATCGCGGGCAGCCGTGGCTGAGTTATCAGCTCTGAGTGCACCTTAAGTGCATGGTACGGTCTAATCGATATTTCGATAATTTCAAAATGGGTTCATTCTAGTAATCGGGCAATCAAAATTAGTGTGCACTTGCTGTGGACTGCTTAATGGCAGCACTGAGCAAACAAACCTAAGCAAGGTAGAGTAGCAAATAATAAATCAATGTTGAAGGTACAAGATAAACTAACCTATATACGACTGACTTTTATAATAATAAATAATATATCAGTTAAATATAATACCTTAGAATAATATATGTACATATATGTGAACGTGCTACTTGTAGATACCCTTACTATTACTTTTACGACAGTAGTTACAATTAAGTAATAAACTAAATTATACACACGTTTCCATCATTCCCACTATCGACATTTACTATCGATATTCTTTATGGTCATTGCTTAAATTGAACTAGAAGTTTAAATAGAATAATTAAATTATGTACTCACTAATAAAATATCTGTTAGACAAGTACCTTCTCACAGTAAACAAGATAAGGTTGACTAGTCCTGGCAAAACTATGGATTTCCTTAGAATAACTAGACTGCAGAGGGAGCTCTTAGCTCTGCAATAGATCTACAAGGTGGCAGTATATCTCCCCCAAACAAATAATAATAATATGATATCTGATATCTGTCATACTAACTTGTAAGAGAAAGAATCGCTTTCTTCTCTGACAGATCAGATATGATAACCTGCGAGTATCCGCTGACCACGATTTTGCAAATACATGTATTAAGATTTCCTTATTAAGACAGCATATAATTCCTTACTATAATTCCTTACTTACTTTTGACAGCATATAATTCCTTACTCATCTCTCAATGTCCCATTTTATTTCCCAGTGAATACTAAGTGAGATATTCCATTTAAAACGAGAACTCCTTGATGACACTTTGCAAGATACGCATTGCATGAGACTGAGCCACTTTTTCGCAACTGCCAACGGGCACGTCCTATAAATCCGTCAGAGTTGCACTTACCATAGATGTGTGCACGTATTTCGAGCTTGTAAATTGTGGCAGGCAGCTTCCTCTTTTCGAGCCGAGCTGCCAACTGTCAATGGATGTTTCCTACGCCATAAAAATGCATTAAGATTAGGCCCGCTGCAGCACACACAGCACCACAGCACACACTGTCAACGGGCCCGAGAGAAAGAGCTTATAATCAATTAACTTGTGTGGAAATCACATAAATTTGTGTAACATTAAACGGGTCGCAGAGCTGTCGCACTTATCAAGCCGAAGGAGGGGGGGAGGAGATTCGGGATTGGTCCATGGTTATGGTCAACATTTCTCAAATTTTACGAGCCGCTTTTCAAATTGATAGAAACATTTGCTAAGCACCAAGGCACCAAAGCGCTGCCAACTCGTTTCGCCAACTTGTTTTGGCCAAAGAGTTGCCGACTCTGACTCGGACTCCGGGCCAGCCTCCTTCCCTTTTTGTGTCTTTGGGGTTTGGCAGCGGGCCGCCGTCATGTCGGTGAATTTATTGCACTTCCTCCTGCATATAATTTTCAAATTAAGTGTTGCTTCATGTAAATTGATACATTTTCAAGTAAGTGATTTGCATGCACCCATTCGAATCGGTATCAGTATCGGATTCGGTATCGGAGTATCTTGCGCTCTTTACTGCATCGATTTTAATCGATTTGGGTTTGGGAAACAGTCGAACAGCCCGAGAAACTCTCGACTAACTGAGAGTGTTTTAATAATTTCATTCCCAGCGTGTTTCCTCAGTTTCAATTCATTTCGAAATTTATTAAATTGTTGCTGCATCAGTGTATCTGTATCTCTTCGTTTGTATTTCTGCATTTGATGGTGTAAATTGAGAATAACTAACTTTTATGTCTGTCTATCTGTCTATACAGAGTAGTATAAAGTTGAAGACAATGACTTATAGGATTGAAAGGTATTCTCAATTGAGCTGAACAACTGTCACGGCAAGGGGACTATTTATCAAGGTTTAGGGTATATTCATTACATGTTCATATGTTAATATATATATGTTTATATATTGCAGTTTGTATCTTTATCTTGATATTTGTATTCAAGTGTCATTTCATTTGCACTATCCTTGCATTATTTGGGTATCATTACCACTATAAAATTGTATATTCGTATTTGAGTGATTGCATATGTAATCTCACTTTAGTATTCTTCCTTCTGTGTCTTAAAATCTGTAATTTACTTTATCTTTTATTGGGGTCGTTTGATAAGTCCGTGACTTTTTGTATTTGCCGCGCACCTGCTCTAAATACAACACTGCTCCTGTCAGCAGTTATCGATTAACAGCTGACTGTAAAATTTTGAGAAAGCTGCGTTTTTTGGTTTGCGTTTTATAGGCATTGAAAGCAGACGATCTCGTGAATTTTAACGAAAATGGAAAAAAGTGAATTTCGTGTGCTAATTAAGCATTATTTTTTGCGTAAAAAATCCATCACCGAAACCAAGGAAAGACTTGATAAATATTATGGGGACTCTGCACCATCAATTTCAATGGTTAAGAAATGGTTTACTGAGTTCCGTTGTGGTCGTACCAGTACAAGTGATGCCGAACGTTCAGGTCGCCCAAAAGAGGTCGTCATGCCAGAAATCGTCGACAAAATCCATGGAATGATATTGGATGATCGGAGAATGAAAGTGCGTGAGGTAGCTGAGGCTGTAGGCATCTCAACTGAACGGGTACATCACATTTTACATGAATATTTGGACATGAAAAAGCTTTCCGCGCGATGGGTGCCGCGATTGCTCACACACGACCATAAGCGCAACCGTGTGACCATTTCAAAGGAGTGTTTGGCGATGTTCAACCGCAATCCAAACGAATTTTTGCGCCGTTTCGTTACCGTAGACGAAACATGGATCCACCACACCACACCAGAGACCAAAGAACAATCAAGACAGTGGGTTTCTCCGGGTGAACGTGCACCAAAGAAGGCCAAGGTGGGTCTGTCGGCCAACAAGGTCATGGCCACAGTTTTTTGGGATGCACAAGGTATCATTCACATCGATTACCTTGAAAAGGGTAAAACGATCACCGGCGAATATTATTCAAAGCTTTTGGACAGATTCGATATTGATTTGAAGCAGAAACGACCGCATTTGGCGAAAAAAAGTGCTGTTCCATCAGGACAATGCACGGGTGCACACGTGTGTAGTCAGCATGGCAAAATTTCATAAATTGGGCTACGAACTGCTACCCCATCCAGCATATTCTCCAGATTTAGCCCCTGTGACTATTTTTTGTTTCCAAACATGAAGAAATGGCTCGGCGGTAAGAGATTCGGGTCAAATGAAGAGGTCATCACAGAAACAAACGACTATTTTGAGGGCCTTGAGAAAACCTATTATTTGGAAGGAATAAAAAAATTGGAAAAACGCTGGACTAAATGTATAGAGCTAAAAGGAGATTATGTTGAGAAATAAAACGCTTCTTTGACGAAAAAAATATATTTTATTCAAAAAGTCACGGACTTATCAAACGACCCTCGTATCTAGCATATGTGTGCTTTAAAGTATTTTATATTTAAAGGTTTCTATCTAAGTATCTTTGTTAGTGTTATCGGATAGCACCTTTGCATGTTTATCTGTTTACTCGTAGCCATGTGTTTGTGTCTTTGCAAATATATATAGATATATATAGACATATATATATTTATATACTATCTACATCATCATCTTGTCATCAATATCTTTGCATCTATATCTTTGCTCTCCATAATCTGTTTATTTCTTCAGCAGTCCCTCTTTATCCCGTCAGTCATCTCTAGTTAACTTTTTGTTCTTCAACCAAATCTAATAAAAGCAATTCAAACTTTTGAGGTTATGTTCGCATGACTATTTCATTGTGTGCAGGGTTAGCTCTCCCTCTCTACCCTCTCTCTTCCCCTCTCTCTCTCTCTCTCTCTTTATTACTATTGCTGTCAAGTCCGACAGTGCTGCAAGCTCTTCATTGCTCCCCTTGCTCCCGCTTAGCTGACAGTTACTTCCTGCGTGGGCTTCTCATTCGTCTGCCAGGACAGCGCCTGCCAGCGATCCCCCTTGACATCTCCCCCCTCTCTCTCTCTATTCTTTCTTTCCCTCTCTCTCTCCCTCTGTGAGTCGTTGCTCGTCTCATTAGCATGTGTGCGTGTCTCCCTCTTCTCCTCCTTTCTTCTTCTCCTTCACTCGCCTGTCAGCTGCGCTGCCATTAATTTTACCAGCCCAGGGAGCTGAAGAACCTCCCCTCCTCGACCACGCCCCTTCTGCAGACCCCTCGCCCTGGCAGAAACTAACCTAACCTGCAGTGTAATGCGTTGTATTGTTCACGCAAAATTTATTTCCGCTGCGTCATGAACATCCTGCTGTCGTCGCCGATGTGGGGATGTGTTGCTGTTGCTGTTGTTGCTATTCCTGTTGCTGTTGCTGTTGCTGCTGTTGTTGTTGTTAATTTACGTAATAAATACGCTTGAAAATTCTGCACGCACATGCAAAATGAATTACATCGCTTGACGTTGGCGCAGCAACAGCAGCAACAGCAACAGCAACAACAGCAACTTAACTGTCACTTGTCACAGCAACGTTTCGTGGGGGCCCAGGGCAGGCACAGCAACAGCAGCAGCAGCGACGACGGCAGCAGCAGGCATGTCCTGGCAGCAACGTCCTCCGTCGTCGTCGTCTCTCACATGTCAACGCGCGTCGCTTTGCTTGGCATTTTTGTGATGTGAAATGAAGCAACGAGGTGACAGCCGAGGGGAGTTGCTGCCGTAACTGTTGTTGCTGTTGCTGGTTGCTGGTTGCAGCACCAACGGCAGCAGCATAAAATGAATTACTCGCGCGAACAACAAAAACTGTCAGTGGGCTGTCAGCTCTGCTGGCGCAGGGGGCGTGTTGCTGCCGTTGTGTCTTGATGTTGTTCCCGTGCCTCACACATGTGTGTGTGTGTGTGTGTGTGCGTGAGTGTGTGAGTGTTTGAGGTGTCAGCGCATCGCATTTGAAATGCTCACACACACACACACGCAAAGCAGTTGACAGCCAACAGTCAGTCAGCAGCAGCAGCAGCAGCAGTAGAGACACGCCAGCAACATAGCCAGCCAGCAGCAAGGCCAGCAACAGCAGCAACATGTTGCCGGCACAATGCCTCACTCAACTTCTCTGCCACACTCCTGGGGTGATTATCTTACCTAAATTGCTTGTAGCAATCCACCAAATGTGACGTGTTGTCGCTGTCGACGTTGCTGCTGCTGCTGCTGCGCTTTCCTTTTGCGCTGCTGTCGCAATTTTCATTTTCGCACTCCATTATAAAGTAATTTTTTTACATTACTTATGCCTGTCAACGTCTGCTTTGACTGCTTTTCCTGTGTTTCCGCAGCGACGCTTCGCCTTGCCTCCCCCTGCCTCGCCTCGTCCTGCCACACGTATCCTGCGTTGCCAGTTGGCAAAGATTAATATGTTGCCGCTGTGCCATTTCCTGGCCACACTTTGTGCTCACTTTGTTTGCCTCAGCCACAGCCAGAGAGGGCGGGAGGGAGTTCCTCCTTCAGCTTGGCTCTCCACTTGGCTGCCAGCTCCGTCTCTGTCTCTGTCTCCGTCTCCGTCTCCAGTTGCAGCGTGTGTGACAGTTTGCAAATGTGATTGACAACTGACAGCGCCATATAAATTCAAAGCTTTCGCACACAGCAACAGCAACAGCAGCAGCAGCGTTGACAGTCTACACAACACATGGCAGCCACAGCAAGGCAAAGGAGGATAGAGGGGCAGGCAGAAGTGAATGACTGACTGACTGGCTGGCTGACTGAATGATGGAGTGACTGACTGACGGCCTGACTGATGGGCGGTCCAAGGCTGACTGATGGACTGATGGGCCTCGGCTTGTCTCTGCCTGCAGTTGGGCGTGTGCCTGTCTATCGGTTCTACGAGTATCTGGCATCAGCAACAAGCACTCGCATAGCCCACAGCAGCAACAGCAGCAGCAGCAGCAGCAGCAATGAATCGCAATTACGGCAGTTAACTTTTGGCAGCGACTGTTTGAGGTGCAAAGCTGCGATGCTGAGGAAGCTGAGCGAGTGACTCGATTAAAATGCAAAAACATGAGAATACTCCGCGATAAATCTGATGCCAAGCATCTTGGCGTTGTTGTTTGACTGAGAAACGAAACTAAACGAGTAATGGTAGCAGTAGAGTGGAGGCACATAGTTACTTACATACCTTGCAATCAGCTGAGAATACTGATGAATAGGTACATTTTGCATAGGGAATGCTCAGATCAATTACAATATAATTTTCATGAATTATTTATATAATTATAATTATAGTAAAATTAAAATTATATCATTATCATTATAATTATAGTATTATAATTATTTCTATCTTCAGAATTCAATCGCTATGAAATTGTCAGGACACGTTGACATTATAATTTACTGAAGCTATACCAAATTTTCATATTGTATCGTTTTAACTCAATGAAATATTCGCTGAAACGTGATTAACTAGGAAGTTGTGCATAGCAATTAAAGTTTCAATACTTTCTCAGCTACTTATCCTTATTGGGTACAATCATTCTAAATTTCATGACTACCGCCCTTTTAATAGCAGAGATTTGTGTATAAATGTAGAGACAACTTCGAGAAGTAAACGCTCAAGCGCGATTATCTAGAGAGTTCTGCCGGGCACTTAAAATTTAAAGACCTCCTTAACTAAATATGATAATTTAGTATGACCATACCAAACTTCATAACTGCAGCCCTTTTAATAACAGAGATTTGTGTATAAATGTAGAGACAACTTCGAGAAAACGCTAATACGCGATTATCTAGAGAGTTCTGCTTGGCACTTTAAATTTCAAGACTTCCCCAGCTAAATATGTTAATTAAAAATAACCATACCAAACTTCATAAACTGCAGCCCTATTAATAGCAGAGATCTGTGTATAAATGTAGAGATACTAACTCAGATATCAGTACTGGTTAGTGATAGTCTATTGATTATGCTTAAACTGTCCATACTGGCTCTATCAACTATTCTTAGACCTATACAAGCTTTATTATCACATTTTATTGTAAATAGGGTATTCCAATAATAATATTTCAAACATCAATGGCAATACCAGCAAAGTCTCCACAGAAACTCTACAATTTGATTCCATTTGGAGTGCTCACCTGGTCTATTCTTTGCCCTGTTGGTCGTTTCTGTTGCCGGGTTAAGTAACTAGGCCGATTACTCAGCTCATTTGGGGCCTTGTGTGTTTAGCTGCTTCCTGTGCTGCCTTCAGCTCTATGGAATAATTCCAATTATCATTCCGCTACTTCCGCTGGGAAACTCGAATTACGGCCTAATTGCTATTTAGGGCTTCCTTTCCTCCTCGACGTTCCAGTAATGCCCCATTATTCAGGCATCAGCCATAACTGCTGACACGGCCAGCTCGATAATAGACTCATCAGACAATTGAGGCAAGGAGATGCCTGCGGGGGCAGAGGGGAACGGGGGCACAGCAGGTAGCTGTGGCTACCTAGGAGACCGTTTTGGTGGGACCTGTCGCTCGTGCTGACGACAACAAATGTCTCGGGCGGGCCCAACGGAAGTGACGCGACAGAAATCGATGGAGAGAGAGAGACAGTCAGGGGATAGAGAGGGGTGTGAGGGAAGGGGAGAAGCAAAGCGAACCGTAAGAAAAGAAAAACTTGATTATAAATGTGGAAGCCGTGCAGAAAATAAAACTAATAAATTGATGTTGATCGGACAAAAAGCGAGAAGTGCAGATGAGGAGAGAGAGAGAGGAGTAAGGGGAGTGCGGAGAGAGAAGGGAGCTGCTGCCAACGCAACGCATCAACGACACGACACGACACGTTGCCGGGCAATGACAATGACAAAATCAACTGAGCTGACAATGATGAAAGTGACAACGACAATGGCGCTGAATGACAGACAGACTGAGAGACTGACAGACAGCAGCCAGACAAGGCTGGCAACGCAACTGGCTGGGGCACTCTTCAAATGGAACATGGCAGGGGGGGGGGGGGAGTCAACAGGCTGTGCTGCTACTCAAGTGGCAGCTGGCGGGGCAACTTGCGATTGCCGTGACTCGTCAATCGGGCAGCATCGGGTCGGGCATGCATGAAGATATGCTTTGCTTTTGTTTATACAATTTCCCCAACACAGAAGGAAGACTAAGGAGTCTACCCGACTAACTACTTTCACTATCAGAGGGCAGGGGAAACCTTCTTATCTTCATTCAAATTGTTGTCTTTACATACGTGCATAATCTTTCCATTCTCAAGACTAAAGAGTTGACCTCTAAATGAGCTACCCTAGTTTCTCACTAATAAATACAGATACCTTCATTATCTTCCCCTCTCTAACATTTCTTCCCAAGTAATGTCCTAAAGGGTCTAGTCCATCTTGGCTATCCTAGTTCGCACTGTTAATCGTATGTTATAGATAACAGAGTACCTTGCTTACCGTCCTTTTAACTACTACCCACTCTCACTACATTCCATAACTGCTACCTCACTTTTTTCCAAACTTTTCATTCAATGTCATAAGTGTCTAAATGTTAATCACATGTTAATCGTATGTTGTAAATAACAGACTACCTTGCCAACCAACAAGGCTCTGTCCGACTAACTACTACCTACACTCTAAATATATTATATACCTCCAACCTCACTCAAGTCCAAACTTTTTATTCAATTTCATAAAGGTCTTAAACCGTTAACCACATGTTAATTTTATGTTATAGATAACAGAGTACCTTCCTATTTCTCTTTTCTCCTATACAGTAACCAACCTTCCTCATTTGCAAACTATTTCATTCACTTTCTTTTCTTCCAGCTCCACTGTACTCAGTCAGGCAGTTGCTGTAGCTAACTGGCATTGAATCATTTGAATCATTCACTTATTGCGACTGTTGTCACTCACTCGGCGTCGAGTTGCTTGTGGCAGACTGCACGTTGCACGATTCGTGCTACGCTTCAATGAAAACAAACTGATATTTGCCTGACACTTGAGATTGATTGTCATCCATCAAGCCCGCCAAGCCGAGCCTCGCAACCTCACAAGCTTCCCAACTTACCAACATTCATCGTCATCGTCAGCGTCGTCGCATCGCATAGCATCACATTGCCATCGTCTGTCGTTCGTCGTCTGTCGTTCGTCGTCTGTCGCCTGTCGCCTGTCTCCTGTCTCCTGTCGTCTCAGTGAGTGATTGAAGGGCAAGGATCCGTTGTTTGCATTTCCAATTTACATGCGAATTCCCCTTCATCTGCTTCATCACGTCTCGCCCCTTCCCGCCCTAGCCAGAATTTATATTCAATTACAGAGCTGCAGAGCCTCTGCCTGAGAACTAAGCCTTGTCTTGCTGACCACAAAAGTCCTTGATTATTTTTCACACCGAGAACTGAGGCACGTCTTCGTTGCCTTTGCATCAACAGCAGCTGCCTCTTTATAGAGGCATCTGAACTGTCAGAGGTAAGAAAGCACTTGAAGCGGGACTAACCACAAGAGCAAAGGTTTCCAGGCAGCATTGAGAGAAGACTGCTGATTAAATCTGCATTTGATTACTTTTCAGAATTGTGAAATATCTTATACAATAAATAATAATAATTATACTCGTATAAAACATTTTAGGGATTCTGATTTGTGTCTTGTGTTAGAGAAATTAGTCAAATTTTGATGAACTTTGTGTACCACAAAGAATGCATTGGAGAGTGTATAATAAGTTAACATTAGTTGGTTCAGTCCGACCTTTATGTATGTATGTTGTCGTATGTTGTCTATATAGAATTCATTAGGAGTGTAGAATATGCTACGACATATTTGTTCAGTAGATTCTTTATACTTATGTTGTTTATCATGATCTATTGCTTTGATCTAGTTCTATCTGACGATGTACAGACAGAAAGAAAGAACTAAGTCGACTTCAATTTTGATGCTGATCAAGAATATATAGCATGAAGAGCCTAGGCAGCTTCCCACTTCGCACTAAAATACCCAAGCACAACTTCAACTCCCCTTACTTCGATCAACAAGCTTCTCTCGACTGCCTCCATGCCTGCATGCTCTACTACAGACGGCACTTAGTTCTCGGCTGATCACCCAACTTGCGTATCTGCCAGATACCCGAAATGCAAATGGGTCTGGCCAAGAGCGGCGACTGGCCGTGCCGGACCAGGTAGCGCATAAAGAAATCGAATTCATTAAACATTAGCTCCCTGACACGATGCCGCAAGGCGGCCCCAGGCAGGTCCGAGCAAGTGGGGCAAGTCGCTCAGGCTGGACCCTAAAACATTTAGTGTCGCAATATGCAAATGCATAAATTTGCTGTGCACGGGCGGGCAGAGTGGCCGCTCTCTCGCCAGGGCTGTCGTGTCGGGCAGCCGAAGACATACACACGCGATAAAGAAATTCGATTAGGCATCAATTTTAAATGAGACGCATTTCTCTCCTGCCGCGACGGGGCCGCCTCCTGTGGATGCCACGTAACCTGATACGGTGACACTCGTCGTCGACGACGTTGCAGCGCGTCGAGTCGCGGCTGCAATCTAATTTATGACTTAATTATCGGGCCATATTTAATGTGTCCAATAAACTAGTCTACAAAATTATACCAACACATCGTTGTTTAGGCTTGTTGCCCCACTGTGCCCCTCGCTGTCCCTCTCTGTCTGCACTCCTTGCCCCTGCTTGGCCTGCAGCTTGTGGCTTATTAGGCTTTTGCTTTATGCGTGGACAGGCAGAACTTGAATTCGCCACGATCGTGGCTTGGCTTGTGGTACTGCTGCTGCTGCTGCTGCTGCTGCTGTGGCTGGTGGTGGCCTCCTTTAGTTTTGCGGCCATCAATTTGCTTTTAAATGCAACAATTTGGTTGCCATTGCGGCGGCTCCACAGTGCGCTGCCCCCATCTCCCCACTGTCCCCACTGTCTGTTGCTGTCGCAGCCGCCTTCGTGCCACTGTCCGCTTGTCCGTTGGTCCGCTTGTCCGCTTGTCCGCGTCATCGTCACCGCATGCAGTCAACGTATTTGGGTTGGTCTCCGACTTGGCCAACGTCGTCGTGCACCGTCTTTGGCAGCAGCTCGCGGGGCAATAAAAATTTCGTGAAGTGGCAATAAAATTCCATTTAAAATGGCAGCGATTATGTCTCAACAGACCATTAAAGTCACTCAAATGACAACTACTACTTAGCCACACTAGCACACGCACACACACACACACACCAATACACGCACACACACACTGTGTATACTTGCAGCCTTTTTGTTTTTGTCATTTTTGGATCGTCGATCGCGACATCTGATGTCGGCGCCAGTCCTCGCACAGTGGGACTCATTTAACGGCTGAAGTTATCACCCTGGGCCACTGTGCAGGCGTAGGTAGGGGAGGGGGGGAGGGAACTTGTTGGAAGGCAACGAAAGTGTCGCAAGAGAGTTGCAATTCCATTTGCCATGTGTCGCCCGTGGCATTTATATTTATTGCCAGGCATCTTCAACGATAAATCAAATCAGGCTTCGACATTTATCGATTTACACACGACTCGAGCAACAACAATCGAAAGTAGTTAGTTAATAACTCACAGTTATGTATTTATATTATGCCTGCACTTATTTGGAGTCGTCAGCTCTTATTTTAGTTCAGTTCTTTGAGTTCATACAAACAAATAAGGCTAAATTTGCTCTGATGTTGTTATTTAAATTCATTATCAACATTGTTTAGGTATAGAGTATCGTTCTCTTTTCAATTAATATTAATAACTAATATTATTAATATTATTTTCTTATTAGAAACTTGATATATTTATTGATATATTTATCAAAGTTTTATTATTTATATCATATAATTTCCAAAATATAAAATATAGAAATACAACTACAAAAACAATATGAAATAATGTCTGAATATTGCAAGCAGATCAAGTTTATTTTATACTTTGGCCACGCCCTCTTTCGCATCGGTAAAAACCTAATTTCAATTGTAATATTAATGCAAAACAGTTCATTTTTAAAAAGCGCAAAAATCTATCAGTGCCAAATCAATTTTAAGTGATTGGATCATTAGCCTAAAAGATATTTAACAAACAATTTAAAAGAGCTGCTGATTTCCAAACTGCTCCCTGCAAAGTATGCAACAGAACATAAGATTAACATACACGTTGAAGTTATAACATATTTAATAAATTGTTTTCATAACGTGGGTGGCAAGCACATTCGACTGTAGCTTTCTTACTAGCTATAACTTGAACTTTAAGCGTGTCTTACTAAGGTCAAATGAATTCTCAACTAAAGGACAATGAGTCCCAAAATATTTAAACTTATTTTCCTCTCAAAATTCCGTTATATTTCATATAATACAATTTTGTGCGCCCAGCTTAACTGCAAAATTAAATTACACATCAGACATCATGAGGTATCATCAGAGAGAGAGAGAGAGGCAGACTCTCAGTTTCGCAATCCCTGCATCCTTATTTCCTGCTGACTTAACATTTTATGATTTGATGGTCGTCTGGCTGCCTCATTCCTGCCATTGCGCGTCGCTGGTTATGGCCAACATCCTGATGAGTTCCCAGTGCAGGGCATCGTTTAGATAAGGCAGACAGACAGATTGGTAGGGGTGCTGCCAGGAACTAGTACCAGGAACTACGAGACTGTTGCAATCGTATTCATAACTCTTGACAACATGCTCGGACTTCCTTACGGCGCATCGAGAGCACTTGACATGTCTGGCAGAAGATTTTCAGCTTGAAACTAACAAATGGAAAGTTAATATGCCGGGAAATTCAATACCGTAATTTGGCCTTCAAGTGGAATAGACAAGGAAAACGCAAAAACAGAAATAACAATAACAAAATAACAGAATGTCAAGCCAAAGTTGATCCTCATTAGTGGTCACATGTCACGAAGAGGGAGAAGGGAGCAGGGAGCAGGGAACGAGGCCAGGACCGCATTTGCTGTATAATTTTGTCATTCATCATTTTTTGCCCAGCGCTCGTATTTCACACTACCTCTCCCTCTCTCTCTGCACCTCTGTCTCTCTCCCTCGCCCTGCCTGCCAACTGCTGTGACATGTGACAACAATGTGGCCCGTTGTCATTGTCATCGTTGTAGGTAGCAATGCTTGTTGTTGTTCTTTCTTCTTTCTGCTGTTGCTGTGACAATTTTGTTTTTCCTGCTGACACAGACGCACACATGTGCCGTGTGTGTGTGTGGGTGTGTGTTAGCTAGGTGTGATTTTCAACAAGTTCGTTTTTGGATCATGCATGGCGAGTACTTTTATCCTTTTGTTGCCTCTGTCTTTCTCTATCTCTCTCTCTCTCTCTCTGTTTACGCATGTCGTGTGATATATCACGCCCCCAATGACACTGAGTGATGACTGACCCAGCAGCAGCCAGGCATGATGAGCGAGCACCTCTAATGACAGCCCGACCTGGTCAGCCTCAGTTGCTGTCAGCGTGTCTGCCAATCGCCCTCAATTCGCAATGAATGGCGGTGAAGAAGTGGAGTAAAAGGGGAAGAGGAGAACGGGATTTGAGTGCTAATTGAGCATTGAGTTGGGGTTTCATAAAAGTTTATCTCATTATGTCATAATTAACGGTAATTTGAGCTAATCGTAGCACAAAGTGAACTCCAATCTCGATTGCTCCTTAGAGGCAGAGAATGGAATTGAAACTGTGGCAACCCTAATCCACAGTACTTCTAAACTCTATTATAATCAGTTATGTAATACAATTTTGTTTTGTTTTCAGGTGAAGTAAGCAAAAATATTATTAATATAAAACACAAAGAGTAAGAGGGAAAAAGTGAGAGGGGACAGACAAGATAAATGTATTTTTTATGCAAATTATTCTTATTAATTTTAAGCTTTAGGTTTTAAGCTATTTAGATACGTGTGTGATGGAATATATTTGCATATCTTTTACAATTTTCACTTCACTTTTATTAATGTAAAATATTCTCAAAAATTACAAACAATATAATTATTATTATTTATTTCGTGTTTTTCTACCCCACAAGTACAGTATGGATCAAAATATCATATATAATTTATAGACAATACTAGCCTTAGTTTGCATACAAAAGTTCATCTGAAAATATAAAGAAATGTGAAATTTAATTGAATTTTTTTTTTTTTTCGCATTTCTGAATTTTTAATGAATTTCAGTGCAGAGTTGTCATATAATTTGCAGGACCTTTTGCGCCACAACAACATCATCGTGTTGGCTGTTGTCGCATTTAAAATTTGAGTAGCTCTTAACTGTTGAGTTCCCTGGAGCGTTGGCAGAGTTGTCAGTGCCTGCTGTGCCGGCGATGTGCGATGCCAACGGGCATCTCATCCGTCTCCGTCTCCGTCTCTCGTCTCCGTCTCTCGTCTCTGGTCTGCCGCTGGCGCTGCGCGTTGCGTTGCGCTGGCAGCCAAGTGACAGATAGACAATCCTTCGGGCAGGAAGTGCCAGAGACAATGGGCGAGTGGGAGAGGGAGATGGGTTCAAGGAGGGGGATGGGGACGAGGACGAGGTGGGTCGCTGCGTAAGACGAGAAGCGGAACAAAAGTTTCCCCACACTGCGTGCACACGGCCTTTTGTGCCTGCTGCTAACTATCTGCCTCCCTCTCTCTCTCTCTCTCTCTCTCTTTATTTGTCTTCTGTCTCTTCTTCTTCTTCGTTTCCTTCGTCTTCTCTTTCTCTCGGCTTGATCGTAATTGTGAGTGACAACGCCTTGATGCCTGATTATGATAAATGAATTGTTAAATTGAATTAGGTGTTGCCGCGCTGCTGTCACTCAAAGCCATTCACAGAGTTGCCACCCCCCCTCGCTGCCCCTTGCTACCCTCTCGCTCTACCCTTGCCTGCCATTCAATGTTCGTCTTTCTTTATTGTATTATCATTTTTTGTGTTTGCTTATATTTTTTTTGCCTGCTTCTCTCGGCCTCTCCTCAATTAAATTGCATGAAATTTGATATTTTTCAGGGTTGTCAGCGCGCGCTGGCAGCCAAAGGGTTGCCAGGCAGCCAGTTTGAGGGCTGCGGGATCGGGTGTGTGGTTTCAGATTCAAGTTTGGGCTGTGGCAGGATGGCGGATTCGGGCTCGAGTTCGGGGACAATTGTTGCCTCGCGCTTTGCTCTGCGTGAAAATTAGCTCAGGTTTCATTAATGATGCCCCTTGATGGCACTTTGTTTACTGCTGCTATCCGATTCCCCGTAATTAGATGGATGAGCGGACGTCTATCCATATGGACAAATAAGAGAAAGGGTAACTAGTGCCACAGAGAGTTTCTAGAGCTGATCTGTTGTTTGATAGCTTCAGCTGAAAGTAAAAGTTCTCATGGGGAAATCTGCTACAATAGAAGTTTATAAATAGCTAAGATTGCGCTAAGGTGTCGCATTTATATGTGTAATTACTTATATAACATACGCATAGTACATTAGAGTCCTCATATGAAAACTACTTCTACAGCAAACAACAATTTCATTTTAGAGTTAGTTTAATATTTTAGATTATCTTAATATTAACAATGTCACTTCTCCAATTCTGCAGATCAACATGATATGTTATTTGAAAGGGAAGTCGCAATTTCTGTTGCTCTTACTGTTCAAATCTATATTATTATTTCATAGACACTTATTTCCGTATCTACTAAATATATTTACACAATTGGAAGACAGTCAGACAAAATGAACATGATATATCTTTATATTGCTTTCGTACTTAAATACTAGTATAGATTACTATATATTCATGCAGTTCTAATGCCTGTTAAGACTTACATATATCTAACTTATATCTAACAAATATCTAACTGTAGATAGATTAGATGCTAACTCCTTCTCAGTGATGAAATCCCAATCCAGTTCACACTTTAGATTGTGTATTTTACAAGTACTTTCATTATGATTCCTATTCCTTATGAGGAGTATTCGTGTAGTACCTGCAATTCTTTATAAGTAACTCCTCCAGCTGCCTCAACAAGCATTTCTTTACTAAACAAATTGCTTATGACAGAACTGGAGTGATAAACTGCATTTGCAACTGTTGCAACTCGCAGTTGCAGCAAATATCGCCTGCAATATTTTAGATAGACAGTTGACACACACACACACACACTCTGGCACTCACACTCGCACACGGACAGTGTTGGAAAGGGTTGCACAGGGAGACAAGCTTGTCAGGGCAGCCTCGAAGCTAGGCGACGCGCAGTCCCTAAACCAGAGTTGACACCGTCACAACTGAAACATAGAGTTGCAAATGTATGGCACATACGTGTCTGTGTGTGTCTCTCTGTGTGTGTGTGTGTGTGTGTGTCCTCATGCATTTGTTGTAGTTATTTCAGCTCAGCTGCCATTGCCACTAGCCATTAATTTTCGGCCAACAGAAACAGAAGCAGCAGCAATAGCAACAGCAGCAGCAATAACAGCAACAACAACAACAGAAACGACAGCAGCAGCAGCAGCAGCAATAACAGTAGCAGCAGCAGCAGCAATAACAGCAACAACAACAGCAGCAAACGACTGCACAACAGCACCAGCAGCAATAACAGCAACAACAACAGCAGCAAACGACTGCACAACAGCAACAGCAACTGTTGTCGGGATACACCCATGAGTTTGGCCTTACGTTGCGCTGCGTTACGTTACGTTACGTTGCTTGTGCTGTGAGCTTCTGTCGCTGTCAGCGTTGTCCTTCCCCCCTCCCTCCCGCACACTGCTTGCCTCCCTCTCACTCTCCCACTCGCGCTGTCAGCCAACAATGCTTTCACTGTCAGAGACAGAGACTGCAAGGCAGACAGAGAAGGGGACAAGTTGCTGTTGCTGTTGCTGCTGCTGTGCAATTTGTTATGTGTCGCATTGTTGCTGTTGCTGCTGCTGTTGCTGTTGTGGATTTTTATATAAATTTTTGCCATATTGCAACTTACGAGGAGCGAGTTGTACGGCACATGTCAACAACAACGATGCATTCTGACAGCCCAATGACATTTTCTACATTTTCGTAAATTGCTTCGATTTGTTGTTGTTGTTGCTGCTGCTGCTGCTGTTGTTGTTGTCAATGTGGCTGGTGCTGCTGCTGCAGTTGCTGCTGGCGTTGTGCAGGCGTGTTACATGACCACAAACCGAAGGTGTACGGCGAATGGATTACGTTGTGATATGTTAACATACGAGTCTACACGGGAGCGACTATCTCACGTGGGGACACTCATGTATCTTATGTCTCTGTTTGTATATAGAAATGATGCACCACTTACACATATCTAGCTATGCACAGTCTGTCCCTGTTGTGCTCACCAGGTGATAGCCTTGCAAATCTCTTATTGGTGCAGGTAAGCAATCCATCACCTTGTATTCCTTTTGGAATGTGTGAGGCTCCTCAGGTTGTGAGTTCAATTAATCAATGATATCAGCAATCAGCTTGTATTGCATTTATTTAGAATTTCTAAGATTTGATCGAATTTATCGCACATATCTAAGGTATCTAATGAGTGACTAACTAACTTACACAACTGAATGTGCTTAGGTTTATACAAGAGTTTACTTTGTAAACCTGTGTGTGTTACGAGGTTGTAGTCAGAGTTTATACTCAATGTGCTTGGTATATGTGTGTTTGTTATAGAGTATACTATATATACATGTATTCTATTTCAGATATAGAGAAAGCTATGTATCTCAGTCAGGGCCGTAGCAACAGTTTCGTGAGCTCTTGTGCAAAACTTCTCGTGGGGCCCTATTGTAATTGGTTTGCTGTAAAAATAGTACGAAATATTTCACAAGATGAAGAACTCCAATACTTACAGCATTTAACTTATTTCTCTATTTAATATTGGCAAATCATCAATAGATTTTGCAGTCTATGTAAACTTTGGACAGTCTTATTCTCAATCAATAATATTTCCAATCCATTCAATTATTCTTTCCACTTGAATATTATTATATCTTTTACACACCAGGTTTGGCAGAGCCCACACATTAGAGCCCCTGGCAAACACGGCCCTTGTGCATCGCACACCCTCAGTTCTAAACCTAATCCTTCCCAGATAATATAGAAATACTTTTCTTTGTTATATTACGTATGCATATAAGATTAGCTGACATTATTTCCCTAATGAAATATAGTGTAATTCTATGTAATCACTTACTTACTGTGTATACTGCATACCTTATTTATATTCCCAGCGCATCATCGACCTTTGTCTCTCAGTTGTTCTTCAATCAAATGTGAAGTAACATATCTCATGCAGACATTATATTCATTTTCAATATATCTTCTTGTACCACACATCACTCAAAAGAGACTCTTGATTTCGCTGCCCCACAAATCACCTCAATGAGCTGTCACGGGTAACTGGTAAGGTAATCCACCCGGTTAAGCCCCTAAGACTGGCCCAAGTACGTGCAGTTGAACTCTCTCTCTCTCTCTCTCTCCCACCTCCTCTCTCCTTTTCTATCTCCCCACTCGAGTTGACTTTGCGCAATATTTATTGCGGCCCATCAAGTTGGCGAGCCGAGGCGAGTCGAAATATCTTCTTGTTAGCCAAGTTACGACACGACCGCCGAATGATAAGAAAATTACTGGCTACACTTATTAGACAGCAACGTGTCAGAGATAGCAGCCAAAGCCGGCTAACAAAAGGCCACGCCCCCCTCAGCCACAGCCGCCTACCCTTTTATATATCCTCTCTCTCGACAGTGCCATGGAAATCAGAAAGTGTAATAAATTTTAAACAATGCGGAAAATTTACGGTGATTTTCGCTGACATGCCCACTTCTGTGCTTTTGGCAGACAACCGAGACGAGACGGCACCGGGGAGGCAAGAAGTGAGGAGGGGTGGGGGGTTGCAAGAGGGCCCTAAAGTGTTGGTAGCATGTCTAAAGAGTCGCTGCCTCGACTTCAGGCGGTATATCAAAGTGAACGCCTCCGCCCCCGACTGAGGATGAATGTGTAGCGTCGTCGTCGTCGTCGTCGTCGTCGTCACAAACTGTTGAAAGCGCAAAATGAAAGATATATGACTTCAAGTAGGTGTAATCACACTCACACACATACACTGGCACACACGTACACACGTACACACACAGAAAGAGACGCACTCACTCGCACATGTGAGCTTAAAAAATTGCACTAAGTGTTTTTCAAGGGAAGCCTTCGTCGACTCTGCGTCGTTGACTATTCCAAGCTGAGAAATTACTTTGCCTTTTCTTGTTGTTGTTGTTGTTGTTATCGTTGCTCGCGTTGCTCTCCTTGTTGTTGTTGTTGTTGTTGTTGTTGCTGTTGTCTCTCTGTAACTCGACCTATGCATAAATTGTCTTGCGCTTGGCTGTTCAGTTGAAGGCATTTAAGGGGTTCCTTTCGCCCTCCTTTCGCTCTAGTCTCTCTACGCTGCCTCGCACCTCCTTCACCTGCTTCTCCTCTCTCTCTCTCTTTCGCTGGCTCTTTATTATTTTGGCCCCGGCTCTGTGCAAAGTATGCGTGAAATACGATTTATTGTTTTCGTTAAAAAGATTTATTATACGCGCTCGTCTCTCGAAAGCAGTTCCCTCCTTTCTTCCCTCACACCGTCACCCCTGCCTTCGCCCTCCTCCCTCACTCCTCAGCGACTTCCAACTGCGGTTGAACTTTATTTGAAAAGTTTCCAGCAAATATTCTCACTTTGAGCCGAGTTCAGTCTGGCTCCAAGTGCTCTTCGAGCATTACTCTCCCTGTCTCTCTCTGTATGTCTCTCTCCCTCACTCTCTTTCTCTCTGTCTCTGTCGCCGCGATGGTTACGCTGTCGGTGTCTCCTCGCCGGGCACAAACAAAAGGTTTATTGTTTTTTACTCAAGGCTATGCGGCATAATGGTTTCTACTTATTTTTTAATTGCTCCCCACCCCCTGTTCCCCTCCCTCTCTTCCACTTCTTGACGTGTTGTGGGCGCCACAAAGGTTGACGGACAATCTTCGACACTTAAGGTGGCCTTACACTTGTTAGTACGGACAGATTATGTGCACAACTTATTCAATGTAAATGTATCTTACAACCTGTTTACCGATTATGATAAGTCAGCAGACAAATTGTAAGTAGATATTTGTGTCTAGTGGCTACAAAAAGTATTTGTGAGTTACAAAAGTATCTGTAAGATGCGAAACTATCTGTAAGATACAAAAGGATCTGTGAGATGCAAAAGTATCTGTAAGATTCAAAAGTAACTGTAAGATACATAAGTATCTGTAAGATACAAAACTATCTGTAAGATTGAAAAGTAGATGTAAGATACAAAAGTAGTTACTGTTTATGATTCTGCATGTAACCCTTATAAGTATCTGTAAGATACAATGGTATCTGTAAGAAACAAAAGGATCTGTAAGATACAAAAGTATGTGTAAGATACATGAAAGTATCTGGAAGATACAGAAGTATCTGTAAGATACAAAGTATATTTCATCCACAAAAGTGTCTTGTTGTGATGCAGCATTTCATTCATTACATCTACTGCATACAAATGTATCTCACAGATACAAAAGTATCTTTTACTCCCAAAAAACGTTGCATAAGTTTCTTGTAATGCAGCTTATCCCGTGACACTCTGCAGAAAGATAGATTGGCATGGTCAGGGCATCTCCGACTGCACTCTGCACAGTGTGAGTCTCATAAACTATCGTTTACCATCAGCCCTAAGTCCAACTTGAGGCGTCTTGGCCTGCCACAATCACAGCTGCCTCGTGGTCTCCGCTGATGAGCTGCCATTTCTTGTGCCCTTCTCCCATTACGGAGCCATCAAATATAACGGCAGTTACAAATCCCAAGCAAACAAAATGGGGATAGCCGAATGCAACTGGCAACTGGCAACGGGCGAGTTGCAACTTAACATTGCCACTTGCCACTTGCCACTGGCGGCAGCAACAACAACAACATCACTCCAGGCACATCTATCACATTGTGTGTCGCCGCCATTGCCGACAACGGCACACGCCCCCACAATCGAAACTTTGAACCAGCTGACCCCGACAGCGACAGGGGTTATGTATAGTTAGGATAGGGGGAGGGGGCAGAATTGCACAGAGAAAGGAAGAGAGGGAGAGGGGGAACCATTTCTCTGTTTGTGTCTGTGCAACAGCACAAATTGCAAGCGCAAGACATTTATACACTTGCCATGCCGCGAGATACCCCGCTGCCCACACTTCCCACCCTCCTCCGTCCCCCTACCTGCTGTGGCTGCCACAGCTGGCGCTCTGCACTCGCAGCCGCACAGACGTCAGAGCATATTATTGTAAATTGAACTCAATTACCAGCGACAGCAGACAAATTGAAGTGGAAATTGAGATCTTCTTCGGGTGCCAGCGAAGGCGCAGCGCAAAAACTTAATAAAAATGAGAAATACACTCGGATTGCTCTCTCTCTTCTCCTTTGCTGGCGTGCGCATCCTCCCAAGCAACAACAACAACAACAGCAAGAGCTAACTGAGGCTGTTGCAACAACAACAACAACAACTAATTCACTTAAAAACACTTTGCTCGGCCCAGTCTCGAAAATGTTTTAGCCCAGAAAATGTGTCTGGCAGTCTGTGAAATGTCATTTGTCAAATGCACTTTGTGTCACTGTCCGTCTGTCCGTCTGTCTGTCCGTCTGTCTGTCTCCCTGCCTGTCTGTCTGCCTGTCCTTCCCTCTATCCTCTGTACCTCTGCCCCTGCCTCGCACTGTCCCCCGCCCAACGCGACGCTTTTGATGTGCAACTGTCACAGACATGCGGGTGAATTTGTCTAAATTCCCAGGGAAACAGACTGAGAGAGAGAGGGAAAGAGACAGATAGAGAGTGAAAAAGAGAGAGAGAGTGGCATAGACAGCGGCTGGTGAGTGTTGACTAATTTATGAGTCAATTAGTCTGCTTGCTGGCCATGTATAAATTCATATCTAAATATCATTATTAATAAGTCAAAGCGTGCGCATAGTGGGGCGACTAGAGCATACCCTGTACAGAGATATTATATGAAAGTGTCACTTATAATCTTTAAATCTGCTAATCTTTATCTTTCCTATATTTATAATTCACATTGCAAGCAATTGCAAAATTGAGAAAAGCAAACATTAAAATGAAAAATTATAAAAAAAGTGATTAATTAAAAATTATAAGCAGCAACAAAATATGATAAATGTTAGGGTATATATAAAGAATAATATACATACGTTTAATGCTAAATATAAGATCTCAGACAGAATATAAATTAATTTATGCATGCAATTAATCAACTGTTTAAAGGCTTCAAAGAGAACTATTAGGAAGAATACAGCAACTTGACAATTTATAAATGATGTGCTAGCTGCCACCCTGTATCATTAGCTATATAACCTAACAAATTTAAAATACTGATTTAGATATAAATATGTGCTATAATATGTGTTATTAGATCATTTAATTATACAATTGCTTATAAATATTTAAATTCTTCATCTTAACTTAAGATCAAAGAATCCAAAGATCTCCAGCAAGTCTGAAGAGTTTGATGCATTCTTCCTTCATACGTTTACACATTTGCAGGGTGCACACGACGGTGTTAACACTTCCACAACACACTTCGCCTTCCTGTTCCTGTTCCTCACTCTGCAAATGCCTTTCCTCAGTGCAGCTAATGGTGCGTTGATTTTATTGTGTCTTTGGTTTATGACTCGTTGAATTTGGCACATGCTTTGGACTACTCAAAGCTGGTGCCTCCTTTGTGGCGGCGCGTCGGACAAGTTGCTCCACAAACGGTTGCACGCTTGCATTGCCAATTGCATTGGCAACATTGTTGCTGCACTCGTTCTCGCGGCGAGGCGAACGCATCGCTGGGAATTAAGTGCCCTGTTTGATGCTGTTGCACCCGAGATTAAATGGGTTAATGTTCGGGGCGTGTGTGCGAAAGTTTTCTCAGTTCGCCGCGCTCAGCTTCCGATTTACATGTGGTCTGCATAGTGCTCGAAATTGCGCAAGGCGAACTCAACTCTGGGAAATAAATGGCTCGATGTTAGCTCGAAATTAATTACTTGACCATTGAGTTAGTTCAAATGAGCAGTTTAAGTTTTTGGCAAAAATATTGCCATGTCGACAACATGAGAAACTCAATTGTGTTGGCAACGGATGTTTATGTGCTTCTTTCCATTGATTATTTATGTGCTTCTTTCCATTGATTAGAGAGGTCACCCTAATTCAGAGATGTTAAGTTTATTAAATGTTTTGGAATCTGTATCTTATTTGATGTTTAAAACAGGGAAAACAACTGATATTAATTTCATTATGATTAAAATATGTTGTCAAAATTTAAGGAAAACATATTTGTGTTTAAGGTCACTCTAATTCAAAAAACCTTAAAGCACTAGTTGTAAAATTTAACATAAATAATTTCAAGGGTATAATAATTGCATTTATAATTATAAATTATAATTATAAATTGAATTATAATTCAATAAAAATATTTGTGTAGATATAGTATAATTCTGGTGGGGATGTATTTAAGTATCCTGTAAACAGAATGATTTTGATGGAAATCCATAGATATTCAGTGTACCGAAAATCAATTTTGATTTGATGATGATTTGAGGGAGCTGTGTGTATTGTCACCCTATATTTCAAAATTAATTTTATAAAAGTTTAATCTATTTAAATATAGATTTAACAATCAATAATAATAATAAGGTTTGCAATCAATAAATAAATATCTTAATTTCAACTGTTTGTATGGTCACTCTAAACGAAACGGCAAACGCACTCAAAGGTAATCAAATATAAATCATTAAATATAAAGTCTTTACACACTATTAGAATAGAAGTGATTATATGAGGCAGCTGTGTATTTGATATGGTCAGCCTATTTTCAACAGAATGAAGTTACAGCATGCGCAACTCATAATCTGCTGCTATCGTACAGTAATCATATTACTGAACAGTCATTAAAGTCAATTGCACAAATTGCAACTCGTAATATTTAAGCACCTCGAATATGGCATAAATTAAATGCCAAATCGGTTGCATAATTGCGATTTAAATAAATTCGCCAAACACTCGTGCAAAGTGCAATCCGAAAACACTCGTAATAACAATGGCAACTAAACATCCGGCGGAGGTCACAAAAATACGAAAAGCTCATAAATAAAAGGCAGCTGACACTCTGCAGGCGAAAACCAACTGAAAAGCCAACCCAACTAACTGTACAATACCACAACAAATATACCATAATATATAGTATTTTGCACATTTTCCACAGTTTTTGATTCTTTTTTTTTATTTGTATTTTATTTCGTTGCGGCAGCGATAAAAACAAGTGGGGAAAATCTCTGTGCGGCAGAACAACAACGGCAATAATAACTTATAAATTTGTAAATATTTCATAAATGGCACATAAATTAACACAACTAATGCCGAACAGCAAGAGCACAATCACAGCAACAACAACATTAGTTGTTGCCATGATTTGTTGCACGATAATTGCAGCAGTTGCAGTTGCAGCTGCTGCCCAAGAGCCGCAGTTGACATTTTTCCCGCTTTATCTAAATGCACTAAATAAACCGCACACACACACAGAGAGAGAGAGAGAGAGAGAGAGAAACTGTACCGATTCGGATAGAGATACCATAACCCCATATAAGCAGACAGTTGCCCTGGAATTTATCGCCAGCTAGTCGAGTTGGAGAGCAAAAGCTACATAAATATTTTAATATGATTTACAAGCGGATGCTGACGGCGCACAGAGACCCAAAGTGGAAACTCTATCGTTATAATATATATATTTTATATATCACGTACTATTTTGAAAACAGGATGTTTACCACGAAGTTTGGCAACTCTTTTTGCCGATATGCGAACCGGACAAGGCGAGCGAGTGCTTGAAATATGTTTAGATTAGTTCAATTAAAGATAATTGTGAATACTTTAAATGTGTTTAGATTCGTTTAATTAAACTAGATCGAAATATATATTAATATCGGAATGTTCATTTAATCAACCACAAACCAGGCTGTTAATTTGTTCGGAATTAATAAATTCGATTTAATTATCTTTGATGATAGAATTTGCATAAAGGGGTAAGCTAAAGTCAAGCAACCTTTCTAAATTGATAAGTAATTTGTTGATTAATCGATAACCAGGAATCAACTAAGTGTTGAGTAGATTTATAGGGCCAGTTTAAATATAGTTTAAGTATAGCTTACAGAGTATATTCATAAGGTTACCATATTATTATAGTAATAAAAATAGATTTATATAAAATTCATTCCATTTACCCTTAGGGGTTCAGTTATGTGCTGAAGTGAAAGCGGTCTTAACTAGTGCCGATAGTGTTTTAAAAAATATATAGTATATTTTTAAACGTTATATAGATACAAACTCAAGTTGTATCGCATGGTAACCTTAAAGGGTTGCCAACTTCCGTATTGTTGAAAAATTACCAGATGAAAATTGAGAAAGAAAACTGAATTGGCTTCCCAATTGATTATTGATTAATTACATTTACAACAATCGATGTTCATTGACTGATAGCGATCAAAACAAGCCAACAGACACGAACAACAACAATAAAAGGAATAACAACAACAACGCGGGGGGAATGCAATGGGATGCAATGAATCTTCTAGTTCAAGTGGAAATAACTGACTGAGTGAATGAGTGAGTGAGTGAAAGACTGAAGAACATGTCTAATGCCCCTCGCTGTTGTTGCTATTGTTGTTCCTGTTGTTGTTGTTGCTGCCACTGATTGCTTGCATGTTGAGTCTCTTGTCGGCTGTTGTAAGGCATTTGTCTGTTTGCTCGCCTCGCTTTGATCTCGTTTTTGATCTTCACTCGCTTTGATTGATCAATTAAATTCATTTGTAAACAAGTTCCAAGGGATCCCAGAGCAACCTCACTCTCTCTCTCTCTCTTTCTTCTTTTCATTCTGCTTCTTCTCTTGTTGATGACGTGGCAGAAGTTGAGGCAGTGAGTGAGATTGAGATTTATTTCTTCTCTATTTTTTGGGGCTACCTAAACTTCCTCTTACAGCGTGCGACAAATGCAGCACAATCCTGGTTCCAGTTCCAGTTCATAGTTTGTAGTTCGTAGTTCACAGTTCGTTTAGTTTAGCTTGGCTTGGCTTTCCCTCTCCCACTCGCACTGTGCATTTTTATAGCTGTCAGTGCGTCGCCTGTCAAGTGTCAAAAGCATTTGCAACCCGTGCGCGACTTGCGACTCACAAATGCAGATGCACTTACGAACAGGCAGCACCCCCTTCCCTACCTCACTCCCTCCCTCTCTGCATCCACGACCCTGTCAACTCGTGCAACGCGCAACTTGCAACGCGCCGCGCACTGACAATGACAGGCAAACAGAAAAATATGCGCGATGAGCAAATTCGCATTGTTCCCCAGATATTACACGACTCACTCGCCCTCATTGCTGTTGTTGTTGTTGTTGTTGCTATTACTGTTTGTTGTTGTGTGGGTTGTTGTTGCTGCTGCTCTGACATAGCTGACGCCTTGATTAAACTGTCATTTAGCTTCATTTATTTTGACACAAAACTGACAAGAGGCCCCCATTCTAAGTGGCAGCTCGAAATGCATTTTCAATTTTATACAACAGTCCCGACATCTCTCGACATCGTTTCGCCTGACCTTATAGAGCGGGTGCTATATATACACACATTCTCACACACACACACATACACATATACATACACTGACACACAGATAAGCACACTCAGCTTTTGCAAGTGCGAACTTGATTTCAAAATCATTTCTATAATCATTAAGGCAATGAGTTTGCGATCTATTTTAATACCCAATAGAGGATAACGTTATCTGGGACAGCTTAGTGTGCTTATTTCCAATTGCAAGCTACAATTTTCTCATTATAATACAATTCTGGCAGCCTTAGCAAACTTAGTCATACTTAGCTGTGAATAACTGAGTAAATCATTCTTGAATAGTACTTGAAGTTGATGCTTAGCTAACTGATAAAGAAATAATTATTTAACAATATTAACATGATATTTCATTCTGATTATTTGACAATATTATAATGATATTTAATTATTTACTTACTCACACAAATTAAAATCATTATTATTGTATTAATCTAATTTTCTTCACTACTTCACTTTTCTATATCTCTATATTATAATAATAATTTTTTATTTAATATTCCTTGATACAATTTACTTACTATATAAGAAATATTTATTATTGTATTTATTGTATTAAAGTAACTTTTTCTACTACTTAATAAGTAAAGTAGTTGAAAAAGTTTCTTTAATACAATAAATACAATACAATAATAAACTGTCTAAATAAGAGCTAACTATAGATATATATTGTATAATAATGATAAATCAGCCTTTGATATTGTTGGGTACACTTTCAAAAACAATTTAATATATTTGTGACTTTGTTCTCCCCAAGCAAAATGATTATTCAAATGTTAGAATTATTGTACTGTATAACTTACTTGAGTTCCCCCAAACGATCTTAAAAGGAACGACTAGCAAGGTTTCAATATTGCCAAAGACCTGATTGTATATTTGCCTCACTTACAAATTGAAATATATCCCTATACAATCTGCATTGCTTGAGCATTCCCTCTTACAATCCCCAAGAAGGAGAAGGAGAAGTAGAAGAAGCTGACTGAGTATTGGTTTATCCCAGTCATCAAACTGCTTGAGTTCCTTAATGCAACTCTATTCTGGGCTTGTCTGAGAGAAGGCAGAGAGGAGTGGGAAAAGGGGAAGTAAGGTGGGCTTGCCAAGTCATTCGAGAAGCAACTCATTTATGCAAACTAACAAGTGATTAAAATTCGTTTTCGCCGATATAAAGCTGTCACTAGACATAAATTACAATATGTCAGTCTCGAGAACCTTTGACTTTTATTAATGTAAACATGAAAAGCAACACGCACGCCGAACAAGCGACTGAAAAGCCGAGATAAATTCGAGACCAAGACCAAGACCCAAACCCAGACCCAAGCCCAGGCCCAGTGCGAGGCAGAGACGAGGCAGACCAGACCAGACCAGAGCGAATCCGGTCCTCGACAAAGCAATGCGATGCTGACAGGGCCTGCTTGGGGCAGGGGAGGAGGAGTGAAGAAGTTGAAAGAGGCTGAAGAGGGGAGCACAATCTTGGACTCAAGTGTTTGCTGTTTGGGTGCTACTCGAAGAAGATACAACACTTGGCGTTTTGCCTTTGATTATGGCATAATACTCGTGAATATTCATAGCACACTCGCTCACAGACTCACACACTCATTCGCTTTCGCATCAGTATTTGTCTTTGTATCTATTCACTCTTTGAGCTCACTTAGCGATCATATCATTTTGACATGCTTCGTGTGTTTAAGCTGTCAAATTGCCTGCTGTCTGCGGCTGCTGACGATGCGAGGCCCTCATCCTCCAGCCCCTGCCCCTACCCCCTCTTCCCTTGCTAACTCTTCAAGCTCAGCTCTCTACTCTCCCAAGCTCCATACTCCACACTCCACTCGTTGCCTGCATTCAACTATCTTTTTACGTTGGCCGACTTCACTACTCGCACACTTCACTTCTCCTCTCTCCCCTCCCCTTCCACCAGCCCCCCTCTGGCTGGTCTGGGCCAACCCGGGCCTGTCTATTTGTATCTAGACAGGCACTCGGCCTTATGCCTCCTTAAGTTGACGTGTTACGCTGTCAGCGTGGAGAAAACCTCAATTTCAAGCTGTCAGTTTGTGTGTCAGCTTCAACTGACAGTTCTCCACAATGTCGTCGTCGTCGCTGTTGTTGTTGTTGTTGCTGTTGTTGTTGTTGTAGTTGTCTCTCTTTCTACTTATGTCTTGCTTTTGCCTTTGCCTTTTGCCTTTGCAGACTTGCGACTTTTGCCGCGCACAGCCACAGTTGCAGCTACAGCTACAGATACAGATACATTTGCCGCATTCAGTTACAGATACTTGCCTAGATGGGCATTTGAATAATGCGCAGACTGCAACTGCCGCAACTTATCCAATGCGTTAGTTGTTATGACCAACAACAACTCATTTGCTGGGCCCGCAATTAATGCTTATCGGGTTAGTTAACTTGGAATAACAGCACAGTGGGCACAGCCACAGTACAGTGGGCGGCAATGCACAAAGATAATTATAACGAATTGTAAACTAGCTTTTAACACAGTTTGACAAACGCCCTGCAATTAGAGCTTGAGTTATAACAGACGATTAATGGCTACAATATGGATAGATTATATGCCTGGCAAAAGGTCTGGCATGATTTTATATAAGAATATATATATGCCTGTTATTCAAACATTCTGTACCCTTTGGGTGTGTTTTATATTCACATTGAATGGTAATAAACTGATATCACATTTGAAACTACTTTTACTTATGGCTATGAATTGTAATCGAAACTTTATTATTAAACTTAAAAGTGTATAACCAATACTGAACTCAGATAAATAGTTTTATATATAATGTATTGACTTTCCAACTGGAAGTACAGTTTATCATTAATATATCAACTACACAGAATATTTATTTTCTATTCCATATTTCGTTACTAGTCGTGTAACTTATATTAAGTATTTTATTATATTTTATTCGACAATTACATTGATTATAAATTAAAAATATTATGATCTATCTATATGCGTGTATGTCAGCACAATTACATTTAGTGTGCAGTTTACTTTGCACAATCATCGTATTAGTAATCATATCATATATAATTAAATTCTACAATATATTCTATAACCTTAAACCTAATATAATAAACTAAAGTCTACAAGCTATTTGCTAATTTATAATCCTTATATTCAGTCTGCATTCAAAGTCCATTGTGCTTTGTGCTATGTATAAATTGAGTAAATTAAAATATAGTAAAGTATAGTAAAGTAAAGTAAATATAGAATATAGTATATAGTATATAGTAAAGTACAGTATAGTAAAGTTAAATATAGTAAAGTATAATATAGTAAAGTCAAGTTAAGTTCAACATTAACGAAGTAACTTTAACTTTAACTTTACCTTATCAACCTTAAGTGTTTCCGTTCTCTCTCTAAATATCTTTATAGCTTTCTACACTTATCAACAATATATTAAGGACTATATATAGTAATCTTAATACTTAATTCTTATACTTAGTATTTAAGCTACTTGAAAGTAGAGCCTCCTGTCATTAAATTCAGGCCAGTTTCCACTCTTTTGATTAGCATTTCAGCCAAGTTGCACTCACAGTCTGCTTATCATAATCAGCTTTTTAAATATTCTCAAAACTCGGCACTCTCCAGCCGAGCTCACATGGTCACGTTAATGCCGAAGCATCCGTTTTATAGTCTTTATAGTCGACGTTCCGTCGTCGTTTTGGCATGCAATGTTCCCGAGCGATAAATAAAGTTGTGAACATTGGCTCGATTTGTAGGGACAGAGAGAGAGAGAGGAAGAAGCAGAGAGAGAGGAACCAAGAGGGAGCTGGATCCATTGCTTTATAAGTGCCGCTGCCTGCAACTTCAGCCTCAACTCCAGCCTCAGCTCGCTGTCTCAGCCCCAGCAGCTGCCATGTCGTTGCACTGCGTCGGACACAAAAGATTTACGATTATGGCGCGACTATTAAAAAGTTTCGCCTCTCGCACACCTCTCTGAACCGAATTGAACCAACTGAACCAACTCACTCAAGCCCACATTCAAAGTCAAAACAAAATATTGTGAAAAAGCGCAAACAGCGACGGCGACGGCAACGGCGACGGCGACGTCGACATTGGCATCGATTAATTATGTGCGGAATTTGGTTTATTGAGTACGAGCCGCCTTTAAATTGTCTAAAAAACCAGAGACCTGGGAGCTGTCAGGCGATCTCGATTGCAAGACGGGACTGAGAGGGGAGTCTGAGGGGTTTCAGCGACTGACTATGCCTGGTAATTTATGAGTTTAACTATAATTTCGAACATTTACGCTGCGCCTGCGTGCGCTTGCAATATGACAATACACGAGACTTACCGAGTCGCGACTGTATTTGGACTTTATGTGGACAGCTGCTGGTCAATTGAGTTGGCGTTGTTCGCCTCACTCCTTGTCCAGCTTCGACTCCAACTCCATTTCCAACTGCGCCTCCAACTGCGACTCCGTCTGCAACTTCCACTGCAACTCGTACTGGGACTCGTCTCGCGGCGGCAACCATTTTGTATGTTTCGATTAGACTGTTAAGTTGTCAGCCTGAAATTGATTTGTGGCCCCGGCACCAGCCCCCTCCCTGTCCCCCTGCCCTGCTACTTCCCTGGGCGAATGTCACTTGAAGGTGTTGTGTGCTCGTGTTGCCAAATGATCATAAATCGATCGCCCGAACGGGTATATAAGTAATCGCGAGTAAGACACGAGCTCGCTTGACAGCCCTGTCGCGCTACACTGTGCAAAATTAGAGTGCAATAAATGTCTTCATAACAGATTGCCAACATTTCTCAGCTCTTAATTGCAATGATCATTGAAAGTGTGAACTGACTTAATTTCGTATGGTCTTGTCGATATCAAACGGGAATAAACTAACTTCTTGTTAGACAATGTGCAACTTGATCTTTCATCTAGGGTTATCACCTTTTATATATGACAATATGAGGGAAAGATTAGACAGTTTTTTAGAAACCTTTCATTGGTTAGTTTACTGTAAGATCTTTGAGCGATAAAAAGGTAAACTAATGTATCGATATTGAAATTGGAGATGGGTAAACGAAAACTAGCAAGGGATAATATTTATATCCACTTTTTATTATATGAGATTTATTTATATGAGCTTAGATTAGAAAAATTTAAGCACTACTACTTGACAATCTTTCTTCTCACAGGTACATAATAAATCGAGGGGCGATAACATTTCTAACCAATGTATCGGTATCGAAGTAAAGATATCAAGAAGTTGAAACACAACTATGGCCTTTACAATTTTGCATACCCAACCTATTTCAGAACTAATTTCGTTTAGCTAACATATTTCGAATGATCCGCAACGAGTGCCAAACCTACTTAGGTTAAGCCTAATATTGTACAACCTTTATCTACTAGAAACTATCTAAGTCACTCCTCTGCTCTAGCAATTGTACAGGGTATCTAGAGCTGTGGTACAATAGTAGATCCATCAAATCGGCTCAGCACTTTGGCATAAATCGAGTGCTTAATCGATCACAAATCGGTCCCCAAATCAGTCACATGTGCTTGTACAGCTGAGGGGGTACCGTTGCTGGTGTGGGGTCCAGAGGGTAGCGATAAGCACAAGTTGAGCCGGAATGCGCGTTCGTTTGATGTTGAGAGGGGCTTGAGGGGAGGGGGTCAAAAGCAGGCACAGTTAGCGCCAAATTAAGTGTCACATCTATTTTTCGTCTTATCAAAATCAACGGCACTAACGATTACGTGCATACGAGTATAACATAGAGGGGGGACTGCAATCGATGATTGGCTAATCATCTTTCAAAATTCATTGCGATTACTTTTGCAGTCAGCTCTAATCTCTAATCCCGTCGTCGTTCCAGCTCGCTGAGCTGCAGGAGTTGTGGGGATTGACGGGTTTGTGTAAAAAGCTGTTTGAAGTGCCTGTCAGTTTCGGTTTCTGTATCTGCATCTGTGTATCTGCAGCTGTAGCTGTGTATCTGTAGCTATATCTGTCTCTGTATCTGTATCTGTATCTGTATCTGTATCTACTGCTGTGTTTGTAGCTCTGTCTCTGCGTTCAAAGGAGTGTGCGACGTCTTTGACGGCAGTGGATTTGCTCGCTCCCCCTCGCTTTTTGGCATTTGTCAGTGCGGGGTGCGTAGGCTAGAGGGTACTGGGTACTGGGTACTGGGTACTGCACACAAGCCCGTGTAGCGACTATAATCTGACATTTAATTAATAATAAAGTTGACAGTTTGTTGTGAGTGACTGTGACAGTTTTAATTGAGATTTGTTGCCCCACTGCGCTATACTTCGGTGTGTGCGGCCTATAGACACACTCAACGTGCTGCTACCGTAATACCTAATTTTGAGAGTTACTGAAAAGGCATAAGCTACACAAAGGTGTTATAAGAGTAGACGAATAGTCTTGCAATATGTATGTAGTTTCTTTTTAACGTGGGTGCAGTTATAAAAGAAATGCTTATATAATTGATATTGCTGATTGATTCTTTACAATTTACAAAGTAATATACACACATTAATCTTTATTATATATGTTGTGTATAATATATTTTCTTTATATTGCATAATCAATCTATGGAAATATTGTTTTATGTAATAATAATCTAACTCACTTTGTCAGCTCCTTAGTGGCTATCGACTGACCAGAGCTGTCTGCCACCGCTTTGATCTTCAAGTGCCGCACTTGACACCATCCCCATTACTGACCCCTTCCCCGCCCACTTCTCGATGAAGGGGACAGCCTCCAAAGTCGCACAAGGGTGCAGGGTATACAAATTACTCGAATAGCCGAGCAGCTACAACAACATTGCTGCCACTCAAAAGTCTCGAAGCACTTAAGTGCCAAGCGTGGGGCACACTGTCTGTATCTCTACAAGTGTGTGTGTGTGTGTTACGACTGTGTGTGTGTGCAGTCAACTCGATTGAGAGGCGATTAGCGCACAAAACACAAGTGGCATGTTTTGATGATGATCATCAAGCGCGTCTGATTGCCGGCAATCAAATGTTTTTGTATAGGAAATTGTTATGCAGAAAGGGATGGGTCGAGGGGGGGAGCAAGAGAAAACATAGGGGAGAGGAGGAGAGTGCGCAGAGGGAAGAGTAGTGCGGTCTCTAAGACAGACACGCGTAAAAACGCTTTCAAATGGCTTTTCAATTGAGTTGTTAAGCGCTCCCCCGTCCACACCCCGCCACAGCCACACCCCTTCTCCCACAACAGACCCACCCGCCGTCCCCACCCAACGCTCTGCGTGCTGTGTGCGATGGCGATAATTGAGTTTTATGATTGACACGACAACTTTGCTTTTTAAATTGACATAAATTTCAATATGTCGCACTGCCAACGACCGAGGGAACGAGCCCCGAAACACAACTCAGACTCAGCTGAAACCGCAGCGTCATGCGAAATGAGCGAGCAAACGAATGTACTCGCATTGCCCGCCCCGACTCTATTCACAATTCACATTCACAATACTCGTACTACCCAACAATTCACAATTCACAATCCACAATCCATCGAGCTGCGATCTCTCGCTCGCTGTCCGTGCTCGACTCTCTGTCTCAGCGATAAATTGTGCAATAAATTTCAATTACTGTTATTTCGCTGGCACACACAGAGAATGACAACTTAAATGTGGATATGTTCTCAAAGCAATTTAAAGCAATGCGACAGGCTCATGAAAATACCCTGTAATCGAGGAAATCGATTCAGATTTTTATATGGTACTGATATGGTAAACCCATTAAAAGCTATACATAACATAAAAGTCTAAAATGGTATTCGAAAGTGAGGTTAAAACGAATCTAAAAAACATAAACTTTAAGTCTCAAAATGGTATATCAAAGTGAGGTTAAAACAACTCTGAAATATATAACCTAAAACGCTGAAAATTGTATACCAAAGTAAAGTTAAAAGGAATCTTAAATACATAACCTAAAACTGTAAAAATGGTATGCAACACTAAGGTTAAAACGAACCTTCAAATAAATAACTCAAAATTCTAAAAATTATGAGTAAGGTTACAACTTATTGAATATAGTCTTTGATCTATTATTTCTTATAATTTTCATGACATGTATTAAATTAAATTCTTTTCAAAATATCGATAAAATATCAAGAAGACCATCTTAAGTATATTGCTATCAAATCTGAAACTTTTGTCCTGAATATTTGGTTTATCATAGTTAAAAGTAAAATTCATGACTTCATCATAACAAACATCCAACTTGTTAGTTATCCTAAATTAGGTTAAACTGAATTCAGTTAAGTGAGATTTAAAAACTATAATATTTCTATGCTAAATCTGGAATCAATCGAACACCCGTAGACCTATATATTGTCTATATAAATAAATATTTAATACATAATATATTGTTGTATATAAAGTAATCTCATATTTCTCTTCATATTTCGTCCAATTTTCCCTTCCATTTGCCACAACTACACCCCTTGAAGTGAACTTTTCATTTGCAGGGTATTCGAATTGTCAAACCCGCGGGCTGGGCACATAAACTATTTAAGTGGCAGGGTGGACGGGGGGGATATATAGCAGGCAAAAGCCAAAGAAGTATGCGCACACAAATTGTGATAAATTTTATGTTAAAGTGCATGAAATTATATGGCGACACATTTGGGCACTCATAAATTTTATTTAAACAATTTACAATTGTCATTCGGCAATTGCCTGTTGCCCCCGCTCTGCCTCTGACCATCTCTCTCTCTCTCTCTCTCTCTGTCTCTCTCTCTTCCCTCTTCCGTCTGCGTTTCTCCCTCATTATTGTTACTGCATTTGCCCAATCGTAAATTCAGTCCGTTTTTTGTGTGACTGCGAATTGGGAATTTGTCTTTTATTGGCAAGTGGAAATAGTTTTTATATAATATCAGGGTGTTTCAGTTGTTGCAAAGATGAAAGTAGATTGTAGAGTATTTCTTGTGCCTTCAGGGAATTCTGGTTCCCCAATTCACTTGAAGATAAAAGCGCCACAACAGTTTAAATTAGATTTCTTTTAGCAATCTATTATGGATTCACTTTGGATCAATATTTCAGGAAGACTGAATAAATCAGCGCATATTAAATTTCTGCTTGCCTGCACTCGACTTACACGTATTGAGAGGAAGGTGCCCCCAAGTCTTAATCATAATGTGGCGAGGCAACACAAACATTCTCAGCACCCACTCGAATTAAGGCCTACGAGATAGACAAATAAATCACCTTCAGCCATTTCTTTCCACTTGAGAGGGCTCTCTGTGCAGGCACCTTAATAATGCATGAAAGTTAATTGGCTGCCCTCGGACCAGACCGAAACTCAATCAAATTACAACATCAAAGCAAATGTCGCCAGATATTCGTACGAGGTGGGTAGACGAGCGAGTCTCCCCCCTCTCCCACTCTCTCACTCTCTCTCCCTCTCTGCCCATACCTAAGCACCTTCTTCATTCCCGATTTTCTCGATGCTCTCCAAGTACTTCACTCGGTTGCCAGTTGCCAGTTGACTGCCAGTGCCAGACAGCATCGTCATGGTCATGCCGTGGTCTCGTTTCAGTTGCTCTTTCTCTCTCTTGTTCTCTCCATCTCCATCTCTGTCTCTGTCTCTGTCTCCGTCTCTGTCTGTTTCTGTTTCTGTCTGACAACTTACTTTGGCATTTGGCTGTCAACATGCTGTCAGACATTTAAACAATAAATGACCAAACACTTTTCATTATGTTGCTCTTTGCGGTTGCCGTTGCCGTTGCCGTTGTTGTTGCTGCCAGTAGCAGAGTCAGAGCCACAGAGTCGAGAGAAAAGAGATTTGTCGACTGACAGCCAACTGTGGGAAGGAGGAGGAGGTGGAGGGGAAAGGTAGCGAGCTACAGAGTGAGCGAAATTTACTTTGATGCCCACCGACGACTTCGAAATGGACAGAAATGTTGTGCGTGTTGTGCTTCGATTCCCGGGCTAAAGTTTTCGACATGCGTATGCATGATTTAGACCCTGATGTGGGTCAAACAGGCACCCCACGGCAAACCCTCCTCTCCCGACTGCCCCCCTGCAGAGGTCAAAGTTTTACTGCTGTTGCCTGTCATAAAAATGTTGCCAAAATGTTGCTCAGCTCGGCAAATTTGTTGTTGCTGCTGTTGTTGTTGCTGTTGTTGTTGTTTCTGCATGTTGTCAGTGGCGCTGTCCGAAGTCCTTTGTCGGCAACAAATACGAGAACCCATTTCAAAAATGTTGACACCCAGCATAGGGCAATTAAATTCATTTTTCATTCATTTGACTCTCCGCCTGTGCCCGACTCCGACTCCGATTCCGAATCCGATTCCCACTCTGGACACAGTTGGCAGCCCTGTTGAAACCAAGTGACATATTGCGTTGCACTCCACTCCACTCCACTTCAGTCTTTGGTATCCAATTTTCAGCTGAATGAATTTACATCCACCAAATACCTTTTTGTACTTTTATTTACCCAGAAGTCGAATTCAATCGCATTTATGGTTTGAATTTGCGGATGACAATCGTATAATGGATTTGCGTGGAAAATTAATTGAATTCATTTTTATAACCATGAATAACTATTAATAATATGATCTATTTGCACTTTTCATTCGTCAATATAGAAATATTTAACTTTATGGCAGTTTGTGAAGCGCAATATTGTAAATATTGGCAAACTCTTAATTAAATTTTGTAGTATGATTTTAGTATTATGTTTATCGAAATTAAACAAAATTCTATAGTGTTGAGTAAAATATATAAAATGAAATGAAATATGAATATAATAACATGAAAATAATAAAGTATTCTCTTTCCACAGTCGCATTAATAATAATGCTGTCATTCAACTATTCTATTTAATTTTTGCTATGATTACTAACTTTACATACAGCATTTTGATAGACATTTTGTGGACTTACCTTCATCATATTAACATATATCAATGGTAATGTGAAATTATATTTCCACATATAATTAAAATTTATGAGTGCCTAATAGATGAGTTACTCGTATATCATGAGTCCTCATCATACTTCACTTATTTATTATTTGTTTAGACAACTTTTCATTTCATTCTTCCCTGCCAGACTGCATAGAATTTAAAGGTAGCATTCGAAATGTTTCCCTCGATTTATTACTCCGTTTTCAGCACATTTGCAGTGCATTCAGGAAGATATATGGCAGGCACCTATGTGTGTGTGTGTGCGTAAGTATTTACTTTATTTGTGGGGTCAGGGAATCCTGCATGTGACTCGTAAATACCTGAACACTCGCACCCGCATCTCCCTCCCCATCCCCCCGCTGTCGGGCAATGTCAGCGGCATTTAAGTGCCTCTTGGCGAAGAGGGCCGCCTTAATGGACCCTAAACACGTTGTTGGAATTTTTCGGTCGCAATGCCAAGCAAGAGAGAGAGACAGAGGACCATAAGAACAAATTGCTTCACACACATTAAGAAATTTCCCATTTCGATGCGATACCGAGAAGGGGCTGAGCCCGAAGGGGCCTTTGCCTTTGCCGTTGCGCCCACGACAGGAAGGATCTCTCCTAGCTGTCGGAGTTCGTTTAACCAACAGCAGCGACGGCCATAAATTCTGTTTTATTTATGAGCATTTAATTTTTGTAACATTAATTTAAACATAACTGCCAAAACATAAATTAGCTTCCGTTTCAAACTAATTATGCCGCCTGCTACAGTCACAGCAATGGGCCCGCGCCCCGCTGGCACTCCCCCTCTGCCTTCTCTTCGTCGTTGTGGCAATCGCTCAAGCATGAAAATCGTTGACTGCACAAAAGGCAGCCCACATCAAATACACACACACCCGACACACACACACACACTGCAGCCACAGACGCCCCCGCCACCATAAATTTGAATATATGCATATACCTGTCTCGCTCGCACTACCCAGCGCCACGTTGCGTTTTATCTTTTTGGCGGCCCTTCTGTCACTCCATAAGAAAGTTCCCTGACGACGCTGGGAGAGAGTGCAGAGTGTGGGGGGTTGTGGGGAAAGTACCCTAAGTGCCGTTACACATGCATCGCCATGGCATGCATATAAATTTCATCCGTTTGCCGCTGCTCTTTTGAACTGCCATCAAATTAGTTGTTCATCCAAGCAATTAACCAAATGCGCCCCCAGCGCCAAAACTAAAGTGGCACCAAGATCAGGGCTGCACAACCAGACACGGCAGACAAAACGATCTGTCCAAGAGAATCAAGGGGGAGAAACTTCTTGTAGATAAAAAAAAAGAAGATTTATTATAGGTTTTTGAGATTTGGGAATCAGATTTAAAGAGCAGAGAACTATGTGAAAATTGAGACATGACTTGATAATATTTCTTGATTTTAATTTATTGAATAAGATATTATAGTATAAAATACATTTAACAGTATTGTAAGCATTCAATATTACGTACGTAACTAACTTAAGAAGGTTGTAGTGGAAGATGTACATATGTATATTTATATTTAATGATCAGAATAGCATCTTATTCATCTTTATATTAAAGAAACGAAAGTGAAGATCTTATTTGATAATATATTTCATATAAACTTCAGATAAACATATACTTAGTACAATTTTAGATTAACATATATTTGGATGCGTACTATATTCTATATTCTTACTCTTCTTGCATATTCAGTATCTTCATAACTTCATTATTTAACTAGCTCTATTTTAGCAGCGTTTACCAACACTGAAGATTGTCGAGAGGCACAAATATATAATCATCCCCTCCCTCTCTTGCATACTTTGCCAGTGGAAGCAGAACAAGAAATATATTTAAATCAAAAAGTATTCTTTTAGTTCAATAAAAATATAATATCGACAGGTTCTACTCGACTATATAAATCAACAATCCAAGTACTACAAAGATATATACATACATAAGTTCGCAACACTTACAGCGCTGCCAAAAAGGCGACAGATCTGAAATTACTTTATAACTATTTAAACACAATTATTCATTACCACAAACACTTCTAGCCCGGGCACAGCCATAAATCGCCTCGCCTTGAGTCGAGTGGACAGTTCTGGCTTGGCGTGGCTTGGCGTGGCTTGGTTTACGGCAGCCCTGGCGAAAAGAGCCGAAAACACGCCAACATAATAATCATAAATATATCAGACAGCTAACTTTTGGCTGGCATAATAAAATCCAATTAAAAACCAAAGAAAACAATGTTTACGACCTGACAGCGTGCACTCGCTGGGCACAGATGGGGTAAGTGTGGGGGGGGCAGGGACGTGGGCGGAAGAGCGGGGCGGCTGTCGGGTGCTTTGGGCTGAAAAGGGCTGACTCGACTCGATTGCGTTGAGTTATGTTAATGGCGCTGTCTGCGCCCACAAAGTGGACCAATGTTGTTATGGATCTGGCGCTTTAATGTCTACATCCTCCAAGATGCATTTCACAACAGCTGCTGGGTGAGCAGGGAAGGAACAAAGCAGGAGGAGTGGAGAGGGAGTGTGAGGGCAACTCATTATGAAGCACCGGTAGCCCCAAACATGCAACTTCAACGGCAACAATAATTCTCCAGCTAACACCAAATAATTCACAGCCCCAGAACGACAAACAGCTGAGCTCCAGTTCGCCATCCACTCTGCCCTCTCCCATCTCACAGCCCCCTCTCCTTGTCTACGCCACTGCCACAAGCTCTGCCAAGTGTCAGCGTAAATCTTGAAATTCACGAAGCAGAAAGTGTTGCCTTTGTGGCAATTGACTTGCCCGGCAGCAGTTGGCAGCGAGAGGTCTCCACTGCGACTCGCCTTGTAACTAGCAAAGCTCTTTGTTATTGTTGTTGTTGTTCTTCTTCATATTGTTATTGTTGCTCCCTTTTGTAGTTGTTGTTGTTGTCGGTGGGTGTCGTGCGATACGCTCACCCACCATCACCATCGCTGTCTGGGCGGTGTCCCAGTCTCGCATTCACAGGGCTTGCACTTTATTATTTATGGCTGTCGGTTTGAGTACGAATTCATTTTATTTATGAAGCAAGTCAGCCAAGCGGGCAACCAAACCAAGCCAAAACAGCCAAAGCAAGCCAAAAACAGCCAACTGTGCCCGCTCTCTCAACAATTTGAAAATTTGTTTTCCTCAAAGAAAAGCTGCGGCACACAAAGAAAAGGGCGTCCACAGCGTCGGTGTGGGTGCCTTGGCTACCATGAGGCTACCATGGAGTGCAGAGGAGAGTTCAGTCTCAAAAGGATTAGCATTGATATATAGTGCGGCGATTTGGGGAACATTTTGACAGAGTGTGAATAATATATTGGGATGACTTGAAGTAAAGTTATGATGGGATTTCTGCAAAATGGGTAAAGGTTTTTTGAAAATCATCCTACAAATAGTTTAGGCAGTGGTAACTCCATTTCACCAGTCCATAAAGGGGTTGAACTAGTTTATAGTGAAGTAAGGAAATCTGAATTATTCTGTAGTTCTGTGAAGTGCAGATAAAAGATCAAACCTAATGGAATATACAATGATATAGTATAGCTATTATGGGAAACCTATGAAATGGTATACAAAATATATTGGGTTGAGTTGAAGTAAACTTAGGATTAAATTTCTTGAAAACAGAGAATTGGTGTGAGGAAATCATCTTATAAATAGATTCGTCAGTTCATGAAAGTAATATAAATAAGTGCTGTGTAAAGAATGAAAGCAGAGTTATACAGAGCAGAAAACAAGTCCGAATAGTGTATACGGTGATAAAGTCTAGCAACCCAGTATATAATTGAAGTGAAGTGAAGTCTTAGAAGAAGTAAGAAAGTTCTTATATTAAGATATATTATGACTTCTCTTTAGGCAGAACAGTAAATCATATCTATAATATAGAAAGTCATAATTAAGAGTTATATTATAAATAAGTTATATTTTATTCCGTTATATTTCCACGCACAAATTGCTCTCATTCATTCCACTGTGCTTCCCCCTGCGTAGACGCCTCGAGGTATGCAATGCGATGCCATAGCCTCCGACACTTGGACCACGACTCTGAGGCTCTTTGGAGCTTTCGTTCTATATCTGTACCTGCCTCCCTCTCTCCCTCTACGTCGCTGTGGCCACTTGGCCAGGCCATTTGGCTCGGCTAGTTACGTACGTAGCAATTTTCGTGTCGGCTAATTAGCTTTGGGTGTATTGTTTATAAATTTATGACGCATGTTAAATGGGTTTAATTAATTTATGGCTCTTTGAGCCCGACTGCACTGGATAGGGCCAGGTCGTAGGAGTCCAAGAGGGCAATCGTGCAGTGGGGTAGTCGGGGCAGACTGTTTAAGCTGCGGCCAATTGAATTTTTGCCTCTGAATTATGTTAATGCTCGAGTTCGTGCTTATGAGTTGCGGTCATTAGGAGTGTGTGTATTACATGTTAATTGGGTTACCCTCGCGACAGACTTTAGATGATGTTGTAGATGGTGGCGATGACGATGATGGTGATGGGGGAGAAAGCCATCAGCCGCGTCAATTAAAACGAAAACTCAACTCACTTATCACCTTCAGGATCAGCTGCGTCCGCTTGGCACCCCCCGCTGTTGCAGACATCTCTATTATGATCGGAGGAAATGCAACCCCAAACATGACGATTATTCACATTTATGCTTATTTTATTCGAATGGCCCTTTCACATTTCACGGCAATCTAAATTACTCAATTGAAAACCGTTGCATATACTCTACAATTTGGGGTGGAGTAGGTTTATAGGTGAGCATGTTTAGTTAAAGTTATTTGAAGATTTTAAAAGCATAACTTTAAAAATGAAAGTGATATATATCCAGTATATATTATGAGGTATTTACCTTAATCCTTATACAGCTGTAGACAATTATATTGTATTTTTATACCTTTATAAAGTATTTCTATGTTTTTGTTATCGTTTATAATACGAAAATAGTAAAGTAAACATAAATGAAAAAGAATATATGTACACAAAAGTCCCAAGAATACCAACTTTTATATACAATTAGAATTAAAATAATAAATACGAGTATTAACATTTGTTTTTAAGATCTTCATTATAAGTATATTAAGTCGCTTAGTAAGGAATATAAACTAAACAAATGTTTATTCAATATTTCTAAACAATTTTATCTGTTTGTATTCATGATTAAAGTTAAGGTTAACTAAAAATAATCGACTAATAATATTAATATTACAAAAGTATTTATATGCAATCATTTATTTAACTAATGAAAAGAGTATAATAAAATAAAGAAATACAATTTTATAAATTCATTATTGGTTTAAAAATTTAAAACTATAATTGTATTTTAAATTTAATGCAGTTAATTTGCAATTTACTCATCTCTCTATGCCTAAAAGAGCATTCACATTTCGTCTTGAGCTTCTCTCCTGTTTCGCTTTTCGGGTTTTTTATTGTCGTCATCATCACCGTCGCCGTCGCCGTCGTCGTCGTCGTCGTCGTCGTCGCACCCAGGCGCCAGGGTCGAAATGATCAATGGCCGCTAATTAGTGTGTCCTCTCTCTCTTGGAAAGTTTACACATGCTCCCAGCGGGTCTGTGGCTCACGGGCAGCGGGGGTATTCGGTTACAAGTGTCGTCTGTGCCAGGCTCACTCTCGCTCTTACTCCCTGCCTCTCCCTCCCTCTTCCTGCCTCTGTCTCTATCACTCTGCGACTCTGGACTCCCCACTGTGGGCCGCAGGTCATTTATTATTTTCTGCTGCTGCTGCTGTTGCTGGCGGGGCTTGAATTTCAATCATTTTGTAGCTGTAGCTGCGTCGATTAGAAATTGCGATAATGTCCGACATGGCGACAAAGTTTCGGAGCTGCGCCTACTGTCTGTCTCCGCCAGGCCAGCCCCGACTCGGTAGGGACTCCGCCGCGGCCTGTCTGCAGTTTGTCAATATGTCGCCAGAGTCAGAGTCAGAGCCAGCGAAGGCTTATCTGCACTTGGCTGCCAGTAAATTATGTTTTATCTGCATCAGTGGGTCATGTTCCCTGGATCGCGTCTCTCTTTCTCTCTCTCTCTCCTCCCATGCATAAGTATTTTGGACAATGGATGACTACGCCGGTCACTTTGATTGATGAGCCCAGCGCGCTAATGAGCAGCAATTAATAAAGTCATGGACTCAGTTGACCACAGGCTACAGGGTTGCAAGGGTCAGCGTACTCGGCGGTGTCCAGCTGATTAATGCCCAGCACGATAATGAGGTTTTGACTCGAGCTCAGACTTGCCATTCGCTTTTCGGTTTGTTTAGACTAGGCCTAATGCCACTTGATGGATAGATCAGAACCCCCCCAGAGAGGGTGCAATCGTATTATAAACAAGCTTCATATGCAGAGTGCACTTGCTAAAGATAAGAGAGAGCAACTCTGGCAGTCTTCCTTATAATGCAGGTAACAGCTGAGTTTGTGGACTTAGGAGCACCCTCTGTAAATCTTTATATATCCATATCATAAGCTGCAGTTCCCTGCTATCGCTGTTTACTTCCGATCTACACAAACACAGACAAAGACAGAAAGAGGGAGAGAGAGCGGAGGCAATATTTGATGTTTAATCATTGTAAACTGTCGACGAGGAAATTTCCAAGAATTCGTCATAATTAGGGAGGAAGAGCTGGAGAACCGTAGAGGGGGGGGCCGAGGCAATGCGTGGGCGTGTTAGTTGCCAGTACTTTGAAGTTGCCGCGGCGCATTGGCAGCCGCCTGTTCACCTAATTATCACACTATTTGAGGCATCATAAAGCAGACGCGGAGTAGGAAATCGTTGGTGGGGGGAGGGAAGCGACAGGGTAGGCCAACTGTGTGTGTGGCTAAAAACAAATAAGTTGGCCCTCGAGCCTGGGTGCGTAGCTTGTCTACTCCATAAAAACTGAAAATAGGCGAAATAAATAAATAATCGAAACAGAAACAGAGACAGAGACAGAGAGAGAGAGAGAGAGAGAGAGAGAGAGTGAACTGCAATGTAAATAAAATGTGCAGTCAGAGAGAGATATATCCACGTTCCGTTCCATTCCCAATCTGTACACGATTCCGTATGGTTCGTTATGTCGTTCCTCTGGTGCGCATCATAAAGTCATAAAAGTGTGAAAAGCGCGCAAGAGATCAAAGAACCAATGTTCTCTGCTTCTCCTTCTCCTTCTCTTCTTGTTGTTGCTGTTGATTATCGCAGTCGTTGGCACACTGTAAAGTAGTGCCCAAATATTCCCGGAACATACTTTTAATGCATTGAAAACGCACTAAACTGCTAGAAAAACCTCTTAAATGACTTTTACGATATCATTTTCACATTAAATTGGAAAAAATATTTATTGGAATGAATTGAAAGAAAATTGAAGAAGAATATCTAATAGAAAATAGAATGGAATAGAGACTAGAGTAAGGAATTATATATTGAATGGAATATAGTGTTTAAAATGATGAATAGAATATAGAATAAAATATAGAAAAGGATATAAAAAAGAATGTATAATTTCATATAGAATAAAATGTAGAAGATAAGATGGAATATAATATAGAACGGATAATATAAATAAATAGAATAGAAATTAAATAGAATTAAGAATGAAATACAGAAGAGAATGGACTATACCATAGAAGAAAATAGAGAATAGACTATAGAATATAATATGGAATAGGATAAATAAAAGATTATAGAGTAGAATATAGAATAAAATATAGAAAAGGATATAAAAAAGAATGTATAATTTCATATAGAATAAAATGTAGAAGATAAGATGGAATATAATATAGAACGGATAATATAAATAAATAGAATAGAAATTAAATAGAATTAAGAATGAAATACAGAAGAGAATGGACTATACCATAGAAGAAAATAGAGAATAGACTATAGAATATAATATGGAATAGGATAAATAAAAGATTATAGAGTAGAATATAGAATAGAATAAAATATACCAATTTACATATATCGCAGTAATAAATAATAAATGAAATACAAATTCTTAAGAATTTAGAATGCGAATAGAAATATTTTATTTAGAGAACTCAGATTTATAAATCAGTTGCTAATTTAATTATTAATTTAAACAAGTGTACTATATTTTAATCTACAAATAGTTAGATAACCACCTGTTGAGAGGTGGCGAATGTAGGCAATAAAGCTAATATTAATTTTACCAACTTGGAAGTCTTTCGATAATTTGAAATATGTTTAATGCATAATGCATAAACTATATATCTGATATATGTATTTATTTACACACATTCGAGTATGTGCATATATACGTTTGCATATATGCATTGCTATAGAGCGACTAAAAACCTCGTGATTTAAAGGCAATTCGCGATTCTCTAACTGAATTACTTTGGGGGGCTATCATTAATTCTCGCTAGAGCCGCCAAATTAGCAGTCAGTTACATCCGCTTTGTGGGCGTCAAGTTTGCAACTGGAATCTGCCCCAAGTCCGGCAATTGGTAGTTGCAATTCACACACACAGACACACACACACACACAAAGCAACTCTCGAACACGTTGCACATGCAAACTAATAAATTTCATTGATGTGTCTATTTTCGGTTGGCCTGGCCTAGCACCGCCCTCCCACCATAGGCAACACCCTCTGTTCTATTCCCCCTACCCTCTCCTCTTGCTACTGTCCCTGTGAAACCTTCAAGTGCTGCAACGGAAGCAATTTGTAGCTACAAGCTGTAATTTCTATGCGGTTCCACGCCGTTCTCCCTCTCCCCCTGCTCCACAACTTGTTCTGCCGCCGCCTAAAAGACGTCGATAATTCTTAAGCAACGGCGCGAGAATCGGAAAAGTAAAAGCGTGCAAATTTTCACCGAGTCCGCAAGGCACTTGCCACAAGGCTGCAAGGCAGCTGGAGGCTCGAGACTCGCAGCAATTGCAGCCCATTTTATTTAACCCTTTTTATGGCCTCATTATGGCCGGGGTAGGTCGCACACAGACAACATATATCTCCTGGCGGGGCGGGGCGGGGCGTGCAAATGAGGGCGCAACACGCGGAAATGAGGCTAGGAATCAAGCAAATAAATGTTTTATAAAATGTTCGCGGCACACACAAAGTAAGTAGCGAAATTTCCAGCACTTCTCCGGACCCATTAAAATGAAATTTATTGTCCGCAATGTTTTATGGTTTTCGAAAATTTCCAACCAGGCAGCTTTACTTGGCAATTTGCTGGAAAATCGGTAAAGTCGCGAGACCAACTAGCAGTGGTAGTGCAGCTACAGACAAACATACATGAAGGTACTCGTACTTTATCTTCCGACTTCTATTAGATGTTGTAGTTATATAAGAGAGAGAGAGATGGAGAGTGTTTGTAAAAGAGATTTGAAACAGTTTAGCAGTATTGCCATTCCTTTTCAATATCTATTTCATTTTTTATGACTACACCAGGAGGGTGTTTTCCCATAAAGCTGCTTTTCACATACAGATATTACTAAGCTTTTTATGGAGGTACTTTTTGAAGAAGAGTTAAAAAACAAGTTACAATAACTTGACAAAAGCTACTGTCGGACCTGCACGAGTTTGAGATACCCTTCGCACAGTTTTATTTGTGTACTAAGGTGTCTTGAAGATTTACTTTGTCTATTAGAGGTACATACTCTACTCATTTAACTATATGTCGTAGTCAAAAAATACTATCTTTTAAATATAGCTTACAAATAAAATTGAAATTATTTACAAATCAATAAGCAAAGGCAGTGGGCGTGGCATTTTATATTAGAAATAAACTTTATCTAAGTATGGTATACAGAAACCTTCATTGCAAATTTGGTGTCTCTAGCTTTTATAATAGCTGAGATCTCAACGTTCAAACAGACAGAAACACAGCCATGGCACAGTTGACTATACTAGTGATCCTGTGCAAGCTTATATATGGTAAGCTCTATGGGGTCTGCCAACCCTCATACCCTTTTATCTCTTTAATAGAAAGTAATGATGAGCAATATACTATTTTATATCTTATATTTTCTTTATTATAGTAAAACGTGTGCTTTAATTTTATTGGTATTATAATTTGATAGTTTTGGAAAAGTATTGTGAATATTGAAAACAGAAATCAAATAAATTGAATTAACTATACCTAAGTTATGTTGTCTTCATTATGTTTTGCACGTAGTATTGATTTATTTGTACTCTAATTGATGAAGGATTTTAAGCATAAGTTTAGATAGTATTCCCATAATGTTCCTTATCTGATCAAGTTATAGTTCATATGCTTATACAGAAAGAAAGTTACAGATTGATAGATTAACTTAAGTCTCCGATAACAGACAGTCTGTCTGGAGTTTCTATCTTTCTCTCTCCATCTCTATCTGCATCTCTTTCACTATCTCGGTCTGGCTGAGACTCGCGTCATGTCTCGGAAATCTCAGACTGCCATTCATAATTCGAGCGAAAGGGAAAGTTCGAGCGCGGGAAATTAATAGCGGGCAAAACTTTCAGAGGAGTCAGCTCCAGTTTAACAGCATCAACAGCTTCCCGGGCAGCTATCAACCATGCCAAGCCCCCTCAGCTGCTTCCCCTGCGTCTCCCTTGTCTGGTTTCCTCTGCAGACGCGCAAGTTGAGGCCATAAATTGCGAGGCGCAACGCAAAATAACCGAAAAATGCAAGACAAGCTCTGCAGCGGCAACCAGGAGGCTCTTTAGCGCGTTGCCAGTGGAAGTAGAAGTGGAAGTGGAGCATATTCCATAGACGGGGCTTGGTGAGGGAGGGGGAAGGGGGCCTGGCTGTGCGATATCTAGCGCACTTTCAGCGCAACGATAAATTTCCAAGGCGAAATGTGTAAATTATAAATACGAGCAATTATTTTAACTCTACTTAACAAATTACCATGCCATAGCATATGGGGCAAAAGGTATAAATTACCGACTTTTACGACTTGCGGAAATTGTATGGCGACGACGGCGACGGCAACGATACCAGGTTGTGTGTGTGCGTGTGTGAGTGAGTGTGCGAAAGTCAGTTTAATTGTGTGTGTAGGTGATTATGCTTAATTGTGTGTATGTCAGAGGCGTCGACGTCGACGTCGTCGGCGGTCTGCCCGAGAACCAGCAACGGTTACTGCTTCCTGTGTGTCACCTACCACACTCCTCTCCCCTGGCTGCCCTCGCTTTACTCCCATCCCTACTGTGGTGTGGCGTAAAACTTTTCGAATCAACTTTTAAGCAGCCCAAATGACTTTGTGGCCATTTTACTCGTGTCTGCAGGTCACACACTCGACAGTAAAAGGTCCTGGTGGTGCAAGTGGGGAGGGTACCGGAGGAAGTTCCCCACTTGATAACTTGATAACTTGTGTACTGCGCAGTATATGCGTGAAAAGGTTGCCGAGCTCAGCGTTTAATTGCAACATCTCTCGGTTTTTAGCTTTTTCGCAAGGGATTTGTAGAGCTCGAGAAGGTAGCAACAGATACGAGTGAGAGCAAGTAAGATATTTGCAGGTTATATTTGGATTAGTCACGAGGTAGGAATGTGTAAATAAACACAAATCTATGAAAATAAGAGATTAGAGTGTTTTATAAATAAATAATAAATGCGCATTCCTTTGAGCTGTAAACCAAGTAAACAGTGCCTACAAGAATACAGGGTGTGCTTTTAAGGGACTATTTAGCTTTTTGAAGAAACTATGCTTATTATTAATAATACCATTTGATAGTATAGTTGAAATTTGAATATTCTTCTGATTAATATATAGTTTACACTGTATAAAAATAACAATATACCGGGGTATACATATAAATCAATGAATAACAAACAAGAAAATCATAGTAGAGTGTGCCCGACTGTGATACTGTTGCCACCAAGCAAGCCAAAACAATTTCTTAAGTATTCAACTTGTGTTGCATACTTTGCAGGGGCAGTACCTCTTTTATTTAAGTACTTTTATAACTTCTCTGTTAATTAGCCGATTGCAACCAGATTACTTTTGGACAGTGATAGTTATTGTGTGTTAGTTAGTAATTGAAGTGAAAATTATATTTAGCAAACTGTTAACAGTAGAGGATCATCATAATTTAACCAACAATGACTTATCAGTCTATAATAATATCTGGCATTATGCCATTTTTATGTAGCTCAGCTTGACTTTGGTCTGCAAAATATTGGGAGATAGGGAGAAATCAACAGAGTCTTTTTTATTTTGGGAAAAAAACATCTGAATCAGCAACGCGGTAGATTAATGATGATTACTCAAGTATGAATAATTCACGTGAAAGAGGGCGCAATTCATTATCAGATCTGTATACAGAACGCCCTCACTGCCGTCTCTCTCTCTCTCCGTCCTCTCTCCCTGCCTCAGGCGATTATAATGAGTCGTGGATTGCGACAGCTGCATTCATAGCCAAAGTTGTAAGTTATGTTAACGAAATGCGCTTTGGATTTGCCTTCGGCTTCGGCATTGGCCCTTTTCTTTTCCATTTTGGGTCTCGGTTCATACTCTTTTTATTTTTGCATTGTCTTCGATGTCGTTTACACTGCGCAAAAATGTTTGGCGCAGCAATCCAAGTGAGGAGGGGGGGAAGGCGGTCGTGCAAAAATAATTTATGGAGAGCATCAACAACCCTAAGAGCTGGGGCTGCAATGATAGATGGCGTGCCAGAATGTCTGGCGTGGCCTGGCAACCATGGCCGGGCAAAGGCGAGGCGAGGCGAAGTTAACCCAAAACCCAAAATATGCTGCGGGCGATATATTTCTCGCACTCACTGTCATCGCGATGCGGCTGTCGAGAGTGCAAGTGAGGAGAGACAGCTAGGCAGAAGAAGCAAGAGAAAAAGAGAGAGAGAAAGACAGAGACGAGAGAGATAGAGATGCCCAGCACTTTCAAATTGAAATGTCGTTTCGGCTGGCGCTAGAATTTTTCATTGCCAATTTCTGGGCACAAACAGAGCACACTGGGGGGGCAACCAGTGTGAAGGGTAAGGGGTGAGCGAACTCCGCTTGGCAGGAGCTGCCAAGGGCTGCCATATTTCTGCCATATTTCTCGAGAGCCAACACAAATGTCACATCAATCTTGTGACCAGTGTTGCGTAAGAAGTAAAGAAAATATTCATTTTGCTTTGGCCCCCAAAAATGAATCAACTTTCGCACTCGACCCCGGCTTCCCCTACCCCACTCTCCCCCTTCCGCGTGCTGCATGCAAAATGATTAATGACCTCAACATGTTGTGCGAATTTCAAATGAAGAAAGCAAAAAGTGTAGACTTCGCACACAGAGAGTACAGTGTATATATAGTATGCATATGGATTGGGAATGACTATAGATTGTGAATACGAATTGAATGAACCTTAATTGAACGAGAAATGGAATCACAGCGAAGTTAAAGAACGATTCATTATGTTTTCAACAGATTGATGATTCTGTTTTGCTCCATTTACTTTTTTTATATATAATTTTGCATAGTTTACAATTCATCAGTGGGTTCCAAATGTGAGTTTTATGGCCAATGGAGACAATGGTAACCGTGACATATCATACTGGAGATGTTATGTGGATCGCCGCAACATAACATCTCTATTATGTTGTTACGGCTATCACAGTCAGTTATTAGGCTTATATTTTTGTTACTTGGTTTTTTTCTTAGTAGTCCGTATTGTACTTCTTCTAGTAGTAGTAGTATTTCGATGTTCAATCTCTTTTTGTTCTTTAGTCTCTCTATGTTCTTTAATCTCTTTAAAATCTCTTCGCCTCTCTTCCTCTGCCCTAGTCTTTAATTTATCATAATCTTCTTTGGCTCTTTTATCCAGATCATCTGCCCTATTTCTTGTTCTCTTATACTCATTCTCGGCTTGTCGTTTATCTTCCGCTATCTTTCTTTTTGCCTCTTCATACTCTGCTTCGGCTTTTTTCTTGTCATCATTTGCTTTTCGTCTTGCAGCATCAACGTCTTGTTGGACTTTTCTCTTGTGATCAGCTATTTGACTTCTTGTTTGATCATACTCTACCTCAGCTTTTCTTTTATCGTGTTCTACCTTTCTTTTTGCATCTTCATAATCTGCTTCGGCCCTTCTCGTTTCTTCATAGGCCCTTTTTTTGGCATTATCATACTCATCATCGGCTTTTTTCTTTTCCTCTTGTGCCCTCCATCTTGCATGCTCAATCTGTTCTTGGAACCTTTTCTTTTCTTCTATTCCCTTGCCTTGTAAATGTTCAAAATCTTCTGGCGTTTTCTTGGGCCTTGATCTGAATTTATTTTTTAGATAATCCCAAAGCCCCATTTTTGCATATTTGTGTTATTTTCTTTTTTATTTTGGAACACTGATGAATTGCAAAACGGCCTAAAGGTCCTTTTTTTTTTTGGTTCACAATTTTTGAATGTCGATATTACATATTAAATATTTGTATATGACATATGTAGTAGTTGTCTATACATCATAGTTGTATATGATAAATGTAGCCTACTTCGACCGAATGTTATTATTCCATGTATTCCATGACACAATACAGCTATATTCAAATTGGGATAACATAAAGTTATGAAGGAATAAAGCTCAAAAACCCGACTATTTTCATAATGACTCTTAATATGGCTTAAAAATACTTTATATCGGTACTATAAATATTACTAACTTATCATTAATTGTAATCACTCGCTCCCATAATTGTGTTTACTTAAGTATAACTAATCTTAAATATTTAATTTAACATTCTAATAACTTATAGCACCATAACAAAAAAGCTGTAGAAATTCGACCTTGACTTTAAGATATTCTGTTGCTTTTTTAGAATTTGGTTTTCTCTGTGTATTCGTTTTGAATGCACTTAAGATTTTAAAACAATGTATTTATAATTTATTTACTTATAATTTATTTATAATTTATTTATTATAATTTATATATATTTATATTTATAAAACATGAAAGTGACGTTTTTTCATTAATTTAACAGAAACTCTAACCTAAGTTCTTGTCGCAAAAAGGCGATCAAGGATGTCCCAGTGCAAAATAAATTCAGATAAATTTCTTAGATTGAGTGTACCCACTTTCAAACACTACGCATAGGTACAGGGTATAATAAAACAGCAATTAACAGTTGCTCAAATTTATTTGCCAAATCGAGCATTGTTTGTTTAATATGACAGAGTGCAAAAGGTCGAATAATGTTCGCATGTTGCGATATCGTTGCCTTCTTTGGCGGGTTGCCACCTGCCTGCCGATGCTGCCTGCGCCGCAAGCTGTGGGGCAAGTTCAAAGGGGGCAACATGACGTCGTTCAGCTTATAAAAATTTCGCGATTGAAGGCGCACAGAGTTGCCGCAGACAGCAAACGGCAATGCCGACAGCTGTTGGAATACCCTGCACACCATATCACAATCCGAGGGGTATTTTAGCGCAGAGTGAGAGTGGCAGCTTAGTCGCGTGGCAGGGTATCTACAGGTGCGCTCACTTGCTACATGTTGCCGGCAACTGCAACTGCAACACATGTTGCTGTCGGCATCGTCGAACATGTTGTCGTCGTGCTGCATGCGGCGTTTCTTGTCGCTGATTAGCATCGCCATCGCCATCGTCGCTCGTGTCAGCGCGATAAGGTCTCAGCTCTTCGCTCCCCACTCCGCACTCACCAACCCCCCAACTCCCCATGGCAACTCTTTACTCTCGACGCGCAGCTCTTCGCTCGTGTTGCATTGCAGCTTGCATCGATTGCGCTGCCACAAATCATTGCCAAACATGCTTTTTATTACGCGGCCTCCGGTACCTGCAACAAGGTGTGGCTTCTCTTGCCCCATCTGGAAGCCGACCTAACTCCTTGACTGAGTTTCACACATGTGAGCTCGTGTTGTGCGACTTACAATTAATAAAATAGCCAAAGATTTATGCAGTTTGTCTCGCGGTAAATAATGGTCGCCTATACAGTAGGTCGCTTACCTTACAGGGTATTCGACAGATCCTAACCTCCATCTCGACTTATGTTAGGGGAATATGACTTTTAAGTCAATATTAACTTGATTTATCATGGTTTAGCTGTATCCAGAATATAATGTCGAAATTTCTTCACAATCTATTTTAATAAATGATAAAGATCATTTTTGTCAATAAACCTTTATTATGCTAAAAGGCGCAACTAAACTTCAAAGTTAACCAAACAAGTAAAATAAATGAAATAAATAAATAAAATATAATTGGAAACTGATACTTTAGGATAAGTAATACTTATAACATTTTTAAATTAATTTCTTTAACTGCTACAGACTGAGATCTACTTATCCTTAGGGTTTATCAAGTTCATTCTCATATTTATCTAGCTTCTTAAGATTCTGAGATCTACTTAGATATCAAATAAAATGAAGATAGTATTCCATACTTATAAATATAGTCACTTAAAAATCACAGACTATATTCAGATATATTTAATATATGTCTTTAAGGCAACCCGCATAGCAAAGTGCTCGACCGCTGATCTCCTCTCGATGCAATCAGAGGTTATGCACACACAATCTTTATATGATATATTGTATGTATATATATCAATTTCAGTGGGGCAACCTAACGAGAAAGCTCCCCGCTGGGATATCGCATGAGGCACCCCGCCTTCTACCTGCCACTGCAGTGGGACAGCCCCACTGAGCAGCTGCAGCTGCATTGATGCGATGGCACGTCCAAGTCTCCTCGCCACTGCATCCTCCTCCATACCAAGCGGGTCTCATTAGCTGCTGCATTCGATGACGCCAAACAAGCCACTTAATTTAAATTTAAATGTTTACTTCTCGCTTTGCGTGTGGGGCAAAGTATTTTGTCTTCGTTGCGTTTATATTCCCCCACCAACCCCTGGCGATCCCTACCCCGAATCTTTCTCTCTCCGAGTCTGTCTGTCGCGCTGTCACGGCATGCCAAGATTTATTTTCGGTATTCCATGGGCCACTAAAACGCGCTGTCAGCGCAGCAGTTGCCGCCATACGTTGCCGGGTCCTTTCCACACAGCGACAGCTACATTAGCGTCTGGTGGTGGTCTTCCCCTCTACCCCTCCCCACCGATTCATCGGACCCACTCGACGGTGCACTTGACACCCGAAATTGATGCGCCACAGCGCGTTGCAACCCACATTAATTAGGCAAAATATTGACACGGCGACATGTGGTGTGGCTATTGATTTGTGCGTGCTCTGTCTTTAATCGGTCAGTGGTTAATGGATGACTATGGAACTATGTATGTTTGAGGATCATAATTTTCTGGGCCGGCTCGGGCCGAACTAGGTGCCATCTGGAGGCATCGCCTTATGTCTGGCGCAACTCTGGAACGGACTGACGCGCAGCAACATCTGCAGCATGGCCCCATAGCGCAGACTACCTTCCTTATCTGCAAACAGATCGAGAATATACATATATATGTATATGGAGTAAGCTCACCCCTTGGCACACTCACCTTTAACAGACTTACACTGAGTCTTCAGGCTTTCCTTGTCCGACTCGATGCAGAATGAAATGTGTTTTGAACTTTGAGATTTTTTGATCTTGGGAGAGACTCTTGGTTCCGCATCCACAAGGAATTGTGCTGTAAGAGCCATATAGAGAATAGAGAGTCTCAATGGAGAATTTCAACTCAAGTGCAGGCATTGCGAACCGATAGTACTAAGCATTATCCTTACCCACGTCTCGCTTGCCCGATTTGGATTTGCCTCCGACTCTCTTCGACTCCATGCTGATCTTCAGTGACTTGGCTTGCCCAGTGCGACCTTCTGGCTTATCGTCGTTCCCCCAGAGAGACAGTTCTGCGAAAGAAGGGGATGATGTTGAGCCGGGCTTGTACAACAATTTCGATTCATTTCTGTTGTTCTGACGCGCACAACTTTCCGAAGTCTTCTTCAGCTGCATCCAATTCTTCTGCAGCATGTTGCCCTCGACAATGAGATTCTCGTAGCCATTGAGCAAGCGCCGCACATCCACGCCAGCCAGCTCCTGTGGCATTGTCTGTTCGTTGAACTGTCGCGAAGTCTGTCGCAGATCCTCAAAGCGACGAATCAACTGCTTGATATTGCCGACGCTCTCCCCATCCTCGACCGGCCTCTGCTCCGACTCCTCCTCGTTCTCGATCGACTGCACTGAAGTCGCTGCCTTCGTTGGGATCCTCACTTGATCCGGACTGATGTTGCGCAATATTTCGGCCGTCTCCTCCATGAACGTCACCTGGCGCTTGCGCAGCTCCCGCAGACGCTCCTTCAGTTCGTCCAGGTAGGCCAGTTGCTGGCAGGTGGGCTGTTTGCTGGCCATGGTGATTCTCAACATGAATTTTGATTGCACCTCTTCACCGGTGCACTGCAGCACGTTTGAGTTTGTGAGAGAAGCGGAAGGTGTTCGGATTTGAATGGAATGTGAAATGAAAATGGAAATCAAAGCTGAAATATAAATGCCGAGTGCCTTGTGAAGTCAGGCAAATGTGGGAGAATGTGTCATGTCACCAAACAAGTTATACAAATTTTATAGAAAGTATTTTCTACTCATCAAGTTAGTCAGAATGCAGAATGCAAGAATCGATTAGGCCTTATCTGTCTGTATGAACACGCCAATCTCTGTTACTTTTACGACTAGAGACGCCAAATTTGGACTGAAGCTTTCTTTTAACTGTAGATAGATAAAGTTTATTTCAATTATGAAATGTCATTCACACCGTCACGAGAAATTAATATTTAGACTTTCTTAGGTACTTCTCAGCATAGTATTAAAGTCTAAGTCTTTTACTTTATCATTTATGGATTTCTTAATGTATTTAACTACATGTATTTTAAATCTCTTATCCAAAGCGGACTATACACGCAAATTTATAATACTACAAACTCAATTAAAGTGATAGCACTACCGGAATATGAAGGTAGAATATGCAAAGGTTTACTCATTCCACGTTCTTCAAGATTATTAATTAAGATACTATAAATATTAGTATAAATTATAAAGGTTTACTCATTGGAAGTTCTTCAAGATTATTAATTAAGATACTATAAATATTACCATAAATTATATCATTTAAGTAAGTATTGCACATCCTTTAAATATTGAGAGTCGAAAGAGTATACAAACACCTCTAGTCAAATTTACCCTACCTCTGTTCCATCTCTCCTTCTCTCTCTCTGCCGTTTCGCCCTCCCTCGCCTGAGCCATTTTATGAGCCTCCAAATTGAGATATCGCATGCAATTCAAAATGCCGAGTGAGTTGTAAGCGAATTGCGCGAACAATGGCGATCTCGGTCGGCGCTACGAGGAACAGGACAGGGCAGACAGATAGACTCACCCAGAGCTTACATAGCTTTCGTTTAGGCAGACGCTGGATGGGCTGCGGGGCTCAGTAGTTGGTGGTTACTGAAGTGGGGGGTCAAGTTTGGAATTTCACGAGCAAAACGTGCGGCTGCCGCCTACCACAGCTTGCGAAGAAGTGACAGGAATTGCGGAACCCCTACCCAGTGTGCCGGCCATGGTAGCTGCTGCTGCTGCTGTTGATTTCACCTGAGGTGAGTTTGGCCCGCCTGCTCCGCCTCCTTCTCCTCCTGCTCCACTGGCCAATTGTTGTTTCATATTTTAATGCCTTTTTGAGTCGGTGGGCGTGCTACGACACGATTCTGCTGCCCGATAAGCTGTTATTTTTATGTGCCGCCAGATCGGTTTAGTAGGCACAGACGGTACCGAGTACCTCGGGTACTCGAGGTGTCTCGCCCGGCTCCGCTTGGCTAGGTGTGGGCTGGCCCGCGACTTAAAGAAGTTGAAATTATTACAGGGCAATTGTCTTGATCGTTGATTTATGTGCGCTTTTGTTCGGCTACCCTCCTCCCTCTCTCTCAGCTACCCTGCTGCCTTCTTCGGGCCAAATTTGTGTTTGCCGCCGCGTTATTTATTAGGCGGGCCACAACCCGAGGAACTTCATTATGCCGCACGTTGCAACGTGTGAACCAAGCTGAGTGGCGCATCTGCAACAGCAGCAGCTCTGGCTCTGTGATTGATTCCATTTGGGCATATTTTAGCGGGAATACCGCTAGTTTATGCTAAAACTCGCAGTTAATTGCAGCGCTTTGGCAACCGCTTTGCTAATGCCATTGCCACGCCCCCAACCAACCAGCCTCTCTGTCAGCCCATGCTCGAGATCGAGGCACAGCCTGCAAATTGCCTCGAACCTAATGATTTCATCTCTCATTGAATTCAAATTTGTTGGCCCGCGGGAAAGGAGGCAGGGCAAGCCAAAGCAAGCCAAGGCAAGCCATGGAGCAGCTGCGAACTGGAGCTCGGGCCGTGGCTGTAGCGACTTGCCATGTGGGCGTGCCATCATCATACGCCCCTTTGTTGCAGTCCATATTGTAGTTACAGTTGTTGTTGTTGTTGTTGTTGTCGACTCTTGTCGACTGTTGATAGCCGCCGCTGTCCGGCGATATAACGATTTTATTATTTATTTCACCTGACAGCGCAGCCAACAGACTCTATAAATTTCCCTAGCCAGGCGAGCCGAGCCGAGCCAAGCCGGACCTGAACCTGCCTCGAAATCGGACTGCATTCGTATTTTATGACCTATCGCCGGGGATGCCCATATGAAAATGAAATTATTGATAAGCTCGATTCGTTCGCTTATTTGGGGTCTGTGCTGCCGCTGCTGTAGCTGTGGCTGTGGCTGATTGAAATGCCGTTGCCTCCAACAACAGCTTCATTTGCCCGGCCAGCGAGATCCCAAATACAAATCAGCTGAGGCGGCCCCAGACTTTATGGCCAAGCAACAAAAACTTTAACCCAATATCCTGCTTGCAGTCATAATTCGTTTGCTGCTTGCCGTACCCATGGAGGGGAGGAACAAAAAACATAACAGGGATGCAGATGGGCAGCAGGGCTGCAAAGTCAACAAATACTTCAAAACAAGAAATAGCACAAAAGTAAATGTATTATATTATAAATGTACAATATTAATGTATTATTTATAAATTATTATTGACATTTGTATTGCTTTTTATTTTAATACATCATTCCTAACTTATAATGTTAAATTATAGAATATAATATCAAAGATTGGTGCTCTGTTTTCTCTTTAAATCGGTTATCATGCACTTCAACTTATGACATATTATTATTTTTGTATAAGTTTATCAACTTAATATTTTACAATTCACTACCCTGCAATTATTTACTTTACAGCCTTACAGAGGTAAATTGTCTTTAACTTTAAAATATAGCAAATAAAACTAGTTTTTTCTGATTTATAGTATATAAATATTACAATAATATTCTTAACTTTTATGAGAAGTTTGCGACGTCATTGATCTATCTATGAATTGAAATGTCTATAGATTGCTTAAGTTTAGAATTGAAAACAACTTGTTGCAAATTTGTTATGAATATCCTCAAGGCTATAAAAAATAACTATAGAAACCATACTCATTTATATACCAGCATATCATATGTTATTTATCAACAATATTATTTGTGATATAAAGAAATTTCTCCTGTTAGCAACTTAAATAGAACCGAATTTTTCATCGTAATTCTCAATTAGCATTTAAAAATCATAATATGGAGAATTGATTTCAGTTTATCTTATTGTATTTTATCTTAAATTACCCTTTCTTATAAAGTTGGGAAGTATTTCACAGATCAGGGAATAACTACTTGGACATAAGGATTAGCGAGTGAAATATGAATATATTCCTCAATGCAAGAAATACAAGTGTTTGCCAGCGAGGGTATGCGATAGTACAAGCCCATCTGCCACAGTTGTTAAACAACCTGAGCCCAGCACCAGCAGCTTCTTCCAAATGAAACTACAGGCCCAGTCCCAGTCCCATTCCCAAGTCCGTGAGCCAAGTCAGAAACTGTCTGGACTGCAGCACGGATATCTTGTGCTGGCCTGGCCTGGCACGACGCGTATTTTATTATGAATTGCTCTTAACGATGTTCCATTTCTCATATGCGCATTCATAAACCTTTTTCTTATTTTCGCTGCTGTAGACTCGACTCGTAGCGCTGGCGAGAAGATTGCAAGCTGCCTCGTTTGCCTATCTGCCTTTTGCCCGCTCCCCCCTCTCTCTCGTGTCGTTCTGCCGTTCTCGTTTGCGCAACTGAATGAATAATTGCAACAGGGTGTTGTAAGCACAAGTTGCGGCACAGTGGAGTCGCCTCAATTATAGGCTTCCCTGCGGGCGCATACTGACCGCAGCGAGTGTTGTTAGCACGGAGAGTTATTACTGACAGCTGTCGAAGCCGTAGCGAATAGAGTACTCATCTTGAGGAAGGTTCACCCGAACTAGTTCCGGTTGTATTAATGTGCTGCCTTATCCCAAATTCAAGGCAACATTTCTCATACAAATCTTGATTTATTGTAAACAAAATCCGCAGTAATTTAGTAATATATACAAGTATATCAAATATAGTTAAAGGGTACCTAACTTCCCATGAGGTACCTAACTTAACCTTTAAAACATTTCAAGTTGATTTTTCCATGTCATGAAAAGTGGAAAAATTTCGAAAGGTTTTTTCGAAAGTGAATTTAGCTTAAAGTGATTACTTTGCCAATTTCGTAGGTCCCTTTTGGGCACCCTTCACCAGAGAGAGAGAGGAAGGACCAGGCAGTGGGTAGAGGGGCTAAGGGGATGAGGGACACAGGCTGGTTTCGGTGCGGCTGTCAAAGGCGCAGCGGGCAGTAAAATCGCGGCAAACACAATTGAAAAACGGGCAGTGGCAGAAAGGAGAGAGGTAGAGCTAGGGAGAGGAAAGGTAGGGGAAGAGTGGCACAGTCAGTGCCAGAGCCAGAAGAGGCTGCTGCAGCGAGTCGTGAGTGAAGGAGTGCGGCGGCAAACACTCCACACTTGTCAACAGCGGCTCCACTGATTGTCTGCCCAGGGTAAGCCCAGAGAGCGCGCCGTGGTAAATACAGACGCCGAGCAGTGGAGGCAGCAAGGGGGGTGGGGACCAGGCAAACAGCCAGCCAGCTGCTCTCCAGGCAGGTACTCGGCAACGGCAACGGCAACGGGGTCGAGGCTGGAGCCGAACGAGACTCACGCTTATGCTCACAAATCATAAATTGCCGCCTTAAAATTTATCTTCAATTTTCGAGACCCCATGTGGTGCTTAGCGAATGGTGTTTTGAAATTTATTGCTGCATTTGCAATAAATATTGTCAGTTGGGATCAGCGCGGGCCGCCAGACAGAGATGCCGATATAAACAGGGGACAGAGATAGACAGAGAGAGAGAGAGGGAGATGGAGAGAGAGAGGGGGATAGAGAGACTGAGTTGGCTGCTTTGGCGGCTGCTTTTTGTATGATTGCCGCTTGTAACGCCTCTCACACCAACTACCCGCAATGCTGTGCTCTCCCCCTTGCCTCTGCCTCTGCCCTTTGCCCCTGCACGTCCCCCTGCTTGTCTATACTCTGCTCCTGCTGCATTGTTTATTGTTTTCGTGCATATTAATGTGCGTTGATTGCGAGTCGAGGGACCTGTGCGGGCGATTCCGCAGCTCTAAGCCGCAGCAAGCACTCCCCTACCCTCTCCCCTCCTCTCCCCTCCTTGTCTAGCAGCCCAGGCAGTTAGCAGCTGCCATTGTCCCAGCTCACAGCAGTCCACACTCCTCTCCTCCTCTCCCTCTCCCTCTCTCTCTCTCTCTAGTCAGATGGTTAATTTACAGCGCGCGAAATTGATTGCCCCCGCGCTGGGTCCGATGGAGTGTGCAATTTGTGGGGCGTGCCCCTAAATTTTGTTGGTTAATTGTGGTTTTTTCATTCGACACGAGATTAGTTTCCATCCGCAATGATCATTTATTGCCCAGCTTGGCGGTATTTGCCAACTTAATTGCACTCGAGGTGTTTCTTTCGAGGTGGATCAGCGCCAAGTCGATAATATCGTAAAAGGAAAGTCCGCGATAAAGATGCGGTTATTTATTGAGTTATACGTGAGAGAGAAACACATTTGTTGAGGCTTGGTTGGGCTTGATGAACGATGGAGGATTCTAAAATAAACAAATACTACAAAGTTTAACGCGTTCGTAATGCTGGTGGAGAGGGAGAGAACTAGAATAGGGAGATAAACACAAGATTCTAGGCTTGGAAAGATCACGACTAAAAGTAGAAGAATATAGAAAATACATAGATAATCAAGTTTTATAGATGATTTTTGAAAATTCAGCTTTAAAACGCTAATCAATTGCATAAGTTTATTATACTATAAAATTTCAATGAATTGAGAATGTTAAATAAGGTATTCTTGATTTATAAACTTTGTTTCTTAACAGATTTTCTAGTAATACCTTAGAAGTGTATTCTGCCATGTACAAGCTCAGCAGGTGTAAAATAGATATTATAGGTCGCAGTACAGACCACCCTGTCAATGTACATGACACATTGACAATAACATAACCTATTTAGAAGTTACTTAGAACTGAACCTGCCAGAATCTCGTTTATTTCCCTTTCATAATATTGTAATTCGATATCATATAAAGAAGTCCTCTTTAACTGATCTCTATACTTCTCTCTGGTTTTAAAATATGATGCTTATATACCTAGTGTTCAAGCTAGCATATTAAACCAATGTTTTTTAATATAACCTACCATACAACAAAACATAACCTAACATAAAACATAACATAAGCTAACATAACCTAAAAGAAAGTCTTTTAAATATGATATTCCACTTACACAAACTAAACCAGTCAAGAAAGTTGTGTGGTAACACAACATATAGTAAATAAGAATGAAAATGAATAGCCATAGCTTTCAACTCCACTAAAATGATGGGTTTTCCCTCTACTTTGGTGTTGGCAGTCCACGGTGTCGTGGCCTTTCTGTTGTCGGGCTTCCGCGAGGTTGTTGGGCTGAAAAAGAATTCAATATTGGACTCACCTAGTTGCATGTCAGCTCGCATTGGCATAGCTATCAATCAATTCAGACACCAGAAATGTAATCCTCGTAACTCTAGTGACTACCCCCTCTCTCCCTCTCACTCTCTGTCTGTCTCACTCTCTTCCAGACCCATCAACCGCCCCGTCGTTGCTTTTTGTAGTCACTTGTATTTGTGCACACTTCCTGTCGCCACAATTTGTTTGCGCCGCTGTCAAGATGTGCCAGGTCCACCTAACCCCCTCCCCTCCCTCGTTCCCCCTCACTCGCCACTGAAGCGATTGCAGACACCCATGCGATCCATTGAAGCATGTGACAGGCGGCGGGCCGAGCTCATCAATCTCGTGTCGGGGCTAAACAAAATATGCAATGTGTTCACATTGCGGCAAAAAGCGAGCATCGATAAACCTGGCGAGGGGTCGACGAGGGAGAGACGGGGAAAACAGCAAACAAATATTAGAAGCCAAACCCTTTTGCGGCCTAACCACACACACACACACAGAGAGAAACTCGAACTCGAACACACTCAGTAAATATTTTAGGTATCTACCACATAGAGAAGTTGGGAAAAAATTAGAAAATATGTGTTGACAGCAGTCATCAATCAGGCGACACAACTTTTGACATGTCAAATGAACGAGCTGGCGCATAAATTACAACAGAACAACAACACATCAACAAGAGACCCATGGAGACACGCAAATGTTTCCCTCTCCCTCACTCTTCCCCTCTCTATCTCTCTTTGTCTCTCTCTCCCTGCGGTAGCCAGGGTAACATGTCGAACGGCGGCAATTGGAAAATCAATTTGACGACGAGCTTCGCTTCGTCTCGTTTCGACTAAGCAGAGAATCGAGAGAATCTCTCTCTGTGGGATCTGCTCAAGTGCGACTCCCTGCCTCGTCCCCCCCTCCCTGCTTCGGGGACATTAGCAGCAAGCGTTTCCACAGCAACGTCAGTGGAAACACTTGTAATGAACAATCGCTCAATCACTCAATCAGTCGAGACAGTCAGCTCGGTCAATCAATCAGTCAAAACGGCACGTTGACAGACGTTTCCACTTACAAATCGTAGCTGCGAGAACACATGCGCAATATCTCAAACGGAATTCCAAAGAAAATGCTTCGATTTCGATAATACTTCACTTTGATTTTGAGTCTATTTTAAACACCCAGTCAAAGGTACAACGGAATATGTTGCTGTTGTTGTGATGGCATAATTATATTGTGGGAACTTTGTAAGTCAAGGAAGAACCTTCGTTTTATTGGAAATCCTTGTAGCAATAGTTGTTTATATTATTTTGTTTATATTATTATTGTTGAATTTAGCTTTTTCTAGAAGTTTTTTAAATAGTTCATTGATTTAGAGTCAATTTTCATTACTTTATTTTCAAACTTCAATCATTTCAATAATATATCAATGCGAACAATAGCCCTATGAATATTGTCTTTCTTTATTATCTAGGGTATAATATTTTCCATCCACGCTTGTGCCCAAATTAGCTATACTATTAGATCTATTCTGTAATAATGTTAATTTGAGTGATATTAACTTCAGAATTTTCCATATCAAGTCAAAAGAAAGACCCTTTTGTTCCTTTCCTTTCATATTTCATTTTTCCATAATTATATTCTTCAAATATTATATTAAATTAAAGGAATTACTATTATTAAAACGATAAAGCTATTGACAGATCTATAATAAAATAAAAATGATACATTAAATATATATAATAACTAAGGCACATTAGATTACAAAATCAGCCTTAGTTCTTCTGTAAACCCTCTTAATATTTAATCCACTTCAATCTACATATGTATGTACATGTTATAAGGTGCTCTAAAATACTTTATAAATGTTTTTCCTGAATTTGATTTCATCAAACATAATGTTGATACTGTTAAAGTAATCCCATTGCCACAGTAAACGCATTCTTTAAATTCAAAAAAACATGTAAGACTTCAAATTCGTCGAGGGTATTTAATCTTCGGCACCCCGAAGGCAACTCGCCTCGCTCCTTCTTCTTGTCATTGTTTGTTTGCTTTTGCATTTACTCAGCACTGTGACAGATTTCACTTTTCTGCTTTCCGTTTGCAGTTGTTGTTGTACTTAGTTGAGTGTGAGTGTGTGTTGTCTGTGAGTGTGAGTGTGTTTTCTTTTTTGTTGGTATTTCAGTTGGCGTTGGCAGTGACAAATCCTTTACCGTTATTTGCGTATGTTGACACTTTGACAGGCGGCGACACATGCGAGTCTCTCACGTACTTGCCATGTACCCCTTGCTACCCCCTGCTACCCTGCCACGCCACACCTCGCCTGGTACCGGCAACACGTACCCTCTCACTCAAGAGCCCCTATCATATTACTTGCTGCAGGGCTTTTCTTTGTTGTTGGCCTGTGGCAAAGTTTTTAATATTTGGCGCGAGTTGCCCGTTGCCAGTTGCGCGTTGCCAGTTGCGAATCGCGTTGCCAACGAACCGCACGACACATTCATTTCAATTTTCATTTTCATTTTCCATCTACCGCAGCACAAAGAGAATTTTTATACTTTTTTGTTGAAGTTTTTTTGTCGCTCTCAGCGCTTTACAAATTTGTTTCCGGCTCAAGCGACGACAACGACGACGACGACGAGGACGACGACACGCTTGACAGCTGTCAGTTGAGCTCTGCCAAAATATTGACAGTTATCATGCGTCATATGCAAATCACTTTGTCGGAGGCTTAACGCGAGCAAGTGGGATAAAAGAGTCAACAATCTTTCGCAGCGCGTTGTTGGGGTATTCCCAAAGCGGAAAGCCAGCTCTGTGTAGAAGGAGAGAGATAGAAAGAGAAAGAGAGACTTTAAGTGAATTAATTGTAGTTGTATCGGACGGGTTGATTTTAATATATTTATAGTTAATACCACAAACTGTAGGGAAACCTTATACAATGTTGAATCAATAGCAATATATTGATTGTTTCTTTATTGTAGATATGGACATTTAAAAAGAAATTGCACCAGAAAACAGTTGAAAATATGAAATGAAGATCATTAGTTAATATATTTTATTATTGAAATCTATATTAAAAGTAATAAAAGTTGTTTTCTTTACCTTCATTGATAGTTAAGCATACAATCAATAATTTACTCTATCTTATGTTATTCCAAGAAAGAAACAGAGTTTATTTTTATCTGTGAATAGTTTCTTATAATAGTGATAAACTACAACTTAAAATTGATAAACTTGTGCACATTTCAACTTATACAGATAGTTACAGATAGTTAGCCGATAGTAACCGATATATTTCAAGCACACACTATACAACTGTGCAATATTTCCCAAGGCACACAGACTGTTGGCAAAGTCATCTGCCCTTCTGTTGCAAACATATATAACATATACATTCGTATACATATCTCTCATCAGTCCAATTGGGCATTTCATCGACCTGTCGCATGTGCCCAACGCTTGTGCCATTTATTTTTCGAGAATCCTTTGCAATTAAGATCTGTCAGCAGTCTTTTGTACACACAACATTTCTGAAATCGCTTTGCAAATTCTCCGCAGTCGGGCCGCTTGATTTACTGTGCTGAAAGTAATTTGGCGCTAGCTTCTCGTGCCTCAGATTCCTCCTCCTCGATCCGAGTGATCAAGAGTGCCAGTACTCGTTACGGTGTATCGTATGCTGGCTGCCTGACAAGTTGGCATCTCTTTGTAATTGATTGGCTCGGGGGTTAGCCGGCTGACATTGCATGTCGGATTCGATTCGGGAACGCAAAGAGTGCCAAGACTGAAGATCACTTGGGTTCACAGATAAAACAAAAACAAACAGCTACAACGAAGTATACCCCCCGAAGATCCCTCCACTCGCCACGATCGAGTGGGAGGCGCAGTTTGATTGATCACTAAATCGAAACGCTTGTCGAATGATCAATTGACTCACACGAGCGATCACTAAGGTATTTCACATTCTGTTTTCTTTCAAGATCTTACGAATATGCAAAACACACGATGAAAAAGATCTTAATTGAAGATGATCATTGAAATTGATTGCGAAACTCAATTGGCGAAACTTAGTTTGCGTGAATTGACTTAAGGTTGAGTTATGAGTGGGATGAAAGTGGGAATTCTATATAGAGTCAATATAAAATATTGGGTAAGTATAATTTCCTTGAGGTCTGTATAAAATTGTTTGATTCTTCACCAATTTCTGAAGTCAACTTTCTCTATAAATATCATAAACCTTATAGCGAGGGTTCTCTGTTTATTGCTTATCTCATCTCTGCGCTAGTGAAAGTGATCGATGACCCTGTCATAAAGCTATCCGAGTGTAATACCAGTAGGCGCCAGAACAAATACAAACACGCGCTGACAGAGATTGCGAGAAGAGAGAGAGAGAGAGAGTGAGAGAGAGAGTTGCGTATCTAAAGCAAATATCTCTGGAGTCTACTACTACAATATACTTAGTAGATTTATAGTTATATTCCTATTGACATTGATATCGTGCAACTAGATAAAGCCATAGACCTAAGCCTAAGTGTATTTGCGCAGCTCAAATAGAAGAACTGAAGTTGAGTGATATATGGGCTGCACACTCGCAACGCCGGCTGTGTGAATGAGATGTGCAGATCGCGATTAAAGCCGGAAACGATCGGGTCTCTGAATTTATGATCTCGATGGCAATAACTCGCCGCTTATCGCGAATGCAATTTATAATACAAAATGGCAGTCGAAAGCCAAACCGATGGGCAACATAATTAATATTTAAGAGCTTCTCTCTCTCTCTTTCTCGCCCGGCCAGGGGCACGTACACAAAACACTCATCCTCGTGCCGAACTCCAGTTCGATGGCTTGGTTGTTGATGGTCCTCGGCCTGGTTGTGTTGCTTCATCAGCGATTCCAATCAGATAACATTAGCACGTCACATCACACAGCGTGCAAAAATTATTATTCATTGAATTTGTGATAAATGTGACAGGGCCCAACAGGCAGCCCGTGTCCACTCCAAGTCTGGCCAGGACCAGGCCAGCTCCAACTTCAGCTTGGAGTCGGAGTGGGGCTCCAGTTGCAAGTTCCACGACACAATGCGATGCACACGACATACGAGGCCGCATCGAAGCTGTCAAAAATTTGTTGCAAAAGATATTATCTTGCCGCCGTGGAAAGGGGCACGTCCAGGCCCAGAGCAGGCAGCTGACTAAGCGAGGGACTGAGGGGACTGACTGACGACTGCTTTTCACTGTAGCTCATCAATAATGACGACAAGGACGAGAAAGAGTACGAGGCAAAAGAGGCAGACGTGAACGTAAACGTCGATGTGGACGTGAACGAGATGAAGACGATGATGATGATGATGACGAGAACAGAGCTGAAGCTGATGATGATGATGATGTTGATGACCATGATCGATGATTGGCCTTTTTTGTGGCAGACGCGCAGACGTTGAGTGACGATTGCTGAGCAACGCAGCTCGGACCATAAACTATGTGCAGGCACTGTGACCACACCCATTGACAGCCAGACAAGCAGACAGAAGGAGGGACACTGGAACAGTGGGTAAGGAGGGCAGAGAGGGGTGTGCAATGTGCAGCGATGGCAACAATTATTTGCGGAGAATCACAACATCACACACAAATGTATCCCTGGAATGGCCACTTGATTGATGGGCTCAATAAATTGCACGACCAGCGAGTCGCATTGCAAGAGCTGTTCATGTTGTTTTTACAGCTCAGTTGTTGTTGTTGTTGTTGCTGCTGCTGCTCTCGTTGTAGCTGTCAGAGAGTGGAGAGCTCGATAAGAAAGGTGACAGCCGAGAACGGGACAGCTTTCGACGCAATTGGATCATTATACGCACTCGAGCAAGGTCCCCTCTTCCCTCCATTGCTCTGCGCTGAGCTGCATGTGCAGCAGTTAGGTTTGTCCGTCAGCTGTCATAGCAATCAGCTTTCTGGCAATCACTCAATTTCGCACCTAACCTATTTAGGTTTATGTAACCTATTTTCGATGAAAACTGAACTATTCTTCTATTTATATTGTTTGTTTTCGTTTCTTTAAAACATAGTTTTTAAAATGTATCCAAATTTACGATACTTAACTTTAACTATTTAGGTCAATTTAACCGAACCTAATTAGGTTAATTTAACCTAACCTAATAAGGTTTATTTAATTTAACCTAATTAGGTTTATTTGACCTAAACTAATTTTCGATGCTCGTGATGCAATCTAAACTGTTCTTCTATATTAAATCGCTTCTTTAAGAGAAGAATGCGTTTCAAAATTTTAAAATAATGTCAACTTGTCTATTTCATTTAAATTCAAATGTATTTCTCAGAATAATTAAAACACACTTAGCAAATCAAAAACAATTTCAACATCACATTCTGCTCATCGCTCAAGTCTATGCTCTAGGGATCCTCAAAATTCTTAATGGTCTTGCACAAAAGAATTGAGATTTATTTATAATTTTTAATTTCATGCCTCGTATGCCGCGCTGTCAGGTGATTTTCGTGATTAATGCGAGGCAAGCAAAAGAGAAAGACTTTTCTTTCCGCACTTGATATTTTCCGGTCGAGTTGTCTGTCTGTCTTTCATTCTGTTTGTTTCTCAAACGAAATTATGTGTTAATCTCATTTGATTTGTCATTTTCACATGACGTGATTTCAGACTGTGCATTATCATAGAATCCCCCTGGCTACGGTTCGTCGTGGCCTTCTTCTTCCCAATGAAATTACAAGTTTCTTCTTGTGCCGCATGTGATGTATGGCAAACAAATGTTTTCTTGACACATTTATTTGTTTAATGAGACGTTGAATAATTAGCTGCGATCCACAAGCCAAATGACTCAAATAGACTGTTTTCTACACACACACATACACATACACACACACACGGGCAAACCATGTGTATCTGCATGTGGCAACATGCGAGTGCAACGCTCCATACAACGATTTATAAATTATGATTGACGACTCGCCGTTGAATTGTGTGACCCGTAATAAGTGCCCCTTGCCACGCTCCCTCGCCTTTCCTCCTCTCTCCTCTTCCCCTCTCTGCGTAGGCCCCCGCTGCAGCTGAGGCCTGCTATTTTTCTGTGTTTTGCGCGGCGCTTTTTGCTCTGCTCCGGTCATTATGGCTGACAGTGAGCCTTCAAAATGAAGAGTTTAGATTGATGGCCCACACATCAGTCAACGAGGTGGAAGCACAACAAGGCACAAACCAGATACTGTAAACGACATGATCGCATCGAAGCGTAGATACCCTACACTGACGAAGAAGGATGTTCAAGTTAAGGCGGAGGTAAATGTTGTAGTAGATATAAATATATTTATTTAAATATAAAAGTTACATTTAAACTGGGGCAATAACAATTTATTTTAGAATTAATTTACTTTTTTTATAAAAAAAAATGATTACTTAAATAAAGTGATGCATTTAAATATTTTAAATAATTTAATTAAGATATGAAATTGTCACAGCAAAGGAATAAATAGAAGTTAATATTGTTTGCTTATCATTTATTTCATTATTCAAAGTTTGTACAAATATACGATTATAATTATGTACGAGTATAATTAAAAACGAGAGCAACAGTCGCGCAAACCGCGACAGTGGGATACCCTTCGACCTATGTTCCCGTGTAGTTTAATTTGTTAAATTCATACACATATGCATATGCACATGCTTTGAAATTAATCCCGACCGATGGCGGCTCGCTTCGCGCTCGCCCGTCTCCCTTGTTAGCTGACAGAAGCACTTGGTTTTATGCTCATACTTTCTTAAATAACTTCTGTGTTTATTGTTCGATTGGATTGTAATTTGGGGACTACGTAGATATTTCATTTAGCTTAGTATATGTTAAAGTCAGAAAGTTGTATCTTATATACAGCGCTTACAAATTAAGTTCAAAAATTAAATTATTGATTTGTGGGGGCGGTGGGCGTGGCACCTAACATTTGAAATAAACTTCATCTGCATATAGTACACAGGAGTCTTCCTGCCAAGTTTGGTAACTCTAGCTTTTATAATAGCTGAGATCAGTGCGTTCACACAGACAGACGGACAGACGGACAGACAGACAGACATGGCTCAATCGACTCGGCTTGTGATCCTGAGCAAGAATATATATACTTTATGGGGTCTCCCACGCCTCCTTATGCCTGTTACATATCATTTGCACAAAGTTAGTATACCCTTTTTGACCATTTTCAATGGTCGAAGGGTATAATAAAATTAAAGTAAATTCAATTAATTACGGATATAAAGGAATTAAAGTAATTTGTTTTAATATTTAATTAAAAAGATAAAACTATATTCTGAATTTATTCGACATTGAAGTAGCAAAAGGAAATATTAAACACAAAATATAATAAATTATTTATAATGATAAATTAACATTGAAAATATACTTTAACTCATTAACTATATTATATTCTGATTTATATATTTTATTATATAGTACAATTTATATTATCTATGGCAAAAGATCGTCGTAATTATTACTAAGTTCAATTTTTCAGATTAATTTTCAATTTATAAAGAATTTCCCTCCTTCACTTATTAAAACTGGCAATTAATTGTACAGGGTATTCCAAGGTCAATATCATTGCCAACCCTTTCGAACAGATTCTCCTGTGGCTTGTCTGGTCGCCTGTTGACATGTCACTAATTTCGAGTTCTCTAAGCGTTTTTTTGCCTTCGTTTTTTTGGCTGCAAATTTGGTTGTGTTTTGTTGTTGTTGTTGTTGCCTGAGCTAGCCCCAACGATGATTGATGATTGATGCGTTTGCCGCACAAGAGAGTGAGAGAGAGAGAGAAAAAAACCCTTTTCTGCGGGGCTTTCGAAGCATATTTTATGTGAAAATGTCATTTGAGTTTGGCAAAATATTAATCATCGGCATGGAGCGGGTCTCAGGTCTGGAGTGATAAATGAAGTTTGCGATGGGGAAATGTGCCTGCAAAGGGTTTTGGGGTAATTAGTGCGGGAAGCGGGGTGCAGAGTGAGAGCTAAGCATAATGTATGCCTCATAATGATGTGCAGAGAGGGAGGGAGGGAGGGAGGGGAGACAGAGACAGAGACTGAGTCTAACAGAAATGCAGAGGAGAGAAATTAAATATGATAAAAGACCCACACACTGTCTGTCGGCATAATTAAGTATGACATGCAAAAGTATGAATTATCACTGAAATGTCAAAATGTCACAGCTGGCGAAGACAGAGACGGCGATAAAGAGCGCGATGAAGAGAGGGGGAAGTACGAGGCGGAAGGCATAAATAAGACACAAGAAGCAGACAGAGACAGAGACGGAGACGAACGCCGCGTGTGGGATTAACTGACTCGAAAATTTATGATATGAAAAATTACTTGTTACTCAGCAGCAGCAGAGTGAAAGAGAGAGAAAGACACAGCAATATTAAGAGTGTAAGCGAGAGGGAGCAACGATTACTTTGTATATTATTTTCTTGTGTATCTTCTCCTCTTCATTCACAGCGAGAAATTTGTTGCTTGAACAAATTTTCTAAAGTCTGTGCTGAAAAATTAATGTGCCCAGCTGTCATTGCAATGACAGAGATGTACCGGAATGGAATGGAAAGCCAACGATACGAAACGGAACGGGACGGATGAATCGGGATGCTGCACAGAGTGAACAGGCGTGAGGGTTGTCCTCCCTCTCTCCCCCTCCCTCTCCCCTTCTCTCTCTCTTTCTCGCTGGCTGTTGTGAAAGCTTATGATAAATGATTTTGAAATGTGACAAAATGCTTACGAGTGGGATTAACAAGACCATGTCAACGACGGAGACGGAGACGGCGACGACGACGAGAAGAGCCGAACCCGTCCGGGTTGGGTCGGGCGAGGCATAAGGATATTTGTTGGTTTTACGATTGCGACGGGTTTTTCTAAAGAGTTGTTTGTGAAGGGGGGAGGACTGTGGCAGAGGGGGGTAAGTCTGCAATCTCTGCTGGGATTATGATGATTACTGTAATGAAGTTGTGAGTTCTGGACATCAAAATAATCCCCCTTATTAATAAGTATTCCCAAATCAATAAGCAGACGAGGGAAGTATTTAAAGTTGTCTGTTGTTATTGTGTTAATTGTTGTTATATATGAACTTAATATACCTAAATTGAAAATAAGATGGAACATATTTTGTATGTAGACTGCGCTATAAATAGAAATATAAGTTGGTAAAACTTAAGACCTTCAACAAATATCCTTAATCATTATCAATAAATGATGTAGTATTGACCTGTCTACATGTAAATGGATACATCTCTCTTCAAGAATCCATTTCGGAGTCGTGCAGCATACATACAACATGCATGTTTGAAATGAAGTGATGAACTGTAACTGATCCTTCAATTTGTTCTTTTAACGATCGATTTAGGCCCTCTCTAGACGAGATAATGTTCTCTAATCACAGTTATTAGTGACAATACATGAAAAATAGTATTAATTTAGAAAATAAATATTATATTATTATTATATTTACAAATACTTTAATTAACATGTAGAATACTATTAAAATATTCAAATCTATAGATCAGAGCCTTATAAAACTTCTAATATAACTTTATACATCAGAAATATTATTCACATCTTTATTTCAATACTTTCATCTTTTTGAAATACTCAAGCACATGAATTTTGAATTCTTTTTGAAAAACGAGGTCTTTAGGCGCCTTAAAAATAAATTCATTATGCCATTAGAAATGAAGCTCAACCAAAAAACCCTGAACGATCACATGGTCAATCGGCATATGGGGACTGACCGCAGGTCAATCAATCTGGCTGTCAATCGGTCGGCATTTCAAAGCGAATCCATTTGGACACACTTTGAATACGATTCATGTGTGCGCAGTGGCGCGACGTCTATCGATAGCGCAGGCAGCAATCGATCGATGAGCCAGGCGTCGATCAAGCGCGATCAATCGATGGGCCAAGTGCCATCAATCTTGTTAGTTTTGACGCATTTTAAGGTAGCGAATGAGGCGCAATACAGCGCCAGTTGCCAGCTAAGAGTGGCCTGTTGCCTGCCTGTCAGTTGCTGGTTGCCAGTTGCCAGTTAAAAGTCGCCAGTGGTCGATCGATCGATCGTCGAGGCGTTTGTCTGGCGGGGGTAAAGACATCATCAGTCAAGCGGCGCGACAGCGTCCCTGGCAGGGTCAATTGAGCTTGGCAGCTGCTTGATTTATGTAAGGCGACTCCATGTGGCCACATGAAAGGTTTATAAATGGAGAGTAAACACGACAAGGCACGACACGGCACGGCACGATACGACACGACACAACGCACTCGAGAGACCCTCTCGATAGAGATAATCGTCGAGTTACCCAAAGGTTACCATCCATCATATAATTAAACATATCGACAAAGTTATTACACTGTCCATAAAACGGCACTTAGGCGCTTGATAAGCCAGCGCCGCTACACAGCGGGACAGGTGCTTAGCTACCCTCTACCCCTTCCCTACCCTACCCTACCCTAGACTCAACATAGCTCTCTACTGGGATGTCGTATTACTCACTTGAACAGCCTTTGACAAGATGGTAAACACTGATTAGCCTCGCCTAATTGAAAGTATGCAACCATTTTTCGGGTACCCCCCAAATGGAGGCAGGTGTGGTGGCGGGGTACTGCCGGGTAGTGCGGGGGAGTAGCGCCACACCTCTCTCTGGGCACGTCTCGTTTGTGCGTATAAATCAATTAATTTAAACTGTCGGCCAGCTGTCAAATTGTTGCTACCGGGAGCGTTTGTCTCCATGTCTGGCTGCGCTGTGGATTCGGGTTCGGGTTCGGTACGGCTATTGGGTACCGGGTACACTCTGTGTACCGCGTACCGAGGCGACGCGTCTCACAGCGAGACCAGGCGAGCCAAGCAACGGCGACATGTCGAGATTTGCTGAGTGATTGACGACTTTATGTGTCATTAAATACCGTTAGCAGTGTTGCTGGCGTTGTTATTGTTGATGTTGTTGTAGTTGCTGTTGTTGTTGTAGTTGTTGTCGTTGCTGTTGTTGTTGTCTTTGCTGTTGTATGCGTTGCATTCGAGTCATTTTTCATGCCACGTTGCTTAGTGAAAGTCGTTCGAGTTGCTTGGAGACTTTTGCTTTACTTGTAGCAGTTGTTGTTGTAGTTGTTGTGCGTGTGCTGTGTGTGTTGTGTGATTAGTGGCAATTAAACACCAGCTGTGTGGGCGACAGTAACTAGCGAAACGCTGCTTATCGCGATCATCTGTCATTGCTTCAAACTTGAACACATCGAGCTACATCAGTGCAAATGACTTGGGAACAGCTAAGTACTTTGAAGTAATCACGACTAGAAGAATACCCTGTAGAGTAGCTTGGAATAATATACAATAATGAAGTCTGCGTAAACTCAAATTAATTTCTGAAGACTGGCTAAGGCATTTATTCAAAATAAATATACCTTCTATAATATTATTGATTTAAAATTAATATGATAATTGAAATATTTATCCTACATTTATGAACGTTTTTTAAAAGATAAGAAGTATTTTACTCATCAAAGCATTTTTTAAAGCGTACATTTATTCAAATGTTACATACCATATTTTATCTGTTATTAATTATTTGCTACTTTCTTTTAGAAAAAACCTTTTTAATTTGAAGTGTTCTATTACAACACGATTTAATTAGAAATACTGATATTTTATTAACAATTTATCACAATATATTATTAGGAATGCAATTCTTGAATATTATGAGCATTATTCTATGCATAAATCATTTATGTTAACGAAGAAAACTGATTGTAAATATTATACATTACAAATCTTTTTGAAAATATCACAAATATATCGATATGAAATATTTTAGATACATATATAATATTAAAACATTTAAAGGCATTTTTTCTTTTAGCATCTTATATTACAATATTCTTAATTATATTTAATATAACCTCAGCTTGGTTCACTCGTCTTTTACAGGGTATTATGCAGTCGTAAGCCAAATAAAGAAGGCAACTGGCAAATCTCAATCCAAATTGCGCGCCATCAAATTGAATTGAAATGCCATTTATGATGACTCCTGTTAACGGGCTAGTTCAGCCGCCACTTTATGTGGCATGTGGCAAGGCAGTCATAAAACGAACGTACTCGAAAATCCACACACTTGCAACTGTATGTGTGTGGCAACGTTAAGTGGCAAGTGGTGCACTCGACTAGCAGCTTATTAGCAAACTTTCTCATTGGATTATATAGTTGAATATTATAATAATCGAGTTAGATTCTCGTTGCCGTGTTCAATGTGGGGCAAGGAGGGAAGGAGGCACTGCTGGCAAGGGGGGTGAGGAGGGGTAGCTGGGCATAGCTTTCATGCACAATTTCCGCTTCATGGTCGGGCACGGCCACAGAAATAAGCCCAGAGTTTACGAGCTTCAAAAGGCGTTGCGAAGAAGAAGCACGAAGGGAAGCAGGCTGCAGGAAAGGTGTAGGGAAATGAATGGGGGAGGGGGAGAGGGCAGGGGTAAGCCAGCGTAGACGACGTCATCGTGTTGTAAGTGTTGCAAAAAGTGGCCAACTTTTTAGGGCGACGAGGAAATACTTTGCTAAATTGCATGGGCAATATCGCCCCCACCCCCCGCCATCCCTTTGACGACACCCCCGTGCGCCACAGTGCTAAGCATTGTTGCCCTTGCCCACAACATGAAAGCAATCCAATAACATACACACACACACATGTGTTTATGCTGTGTGTGTGTGTGTGTGTTTGCGAAGGATTCAACTTTTACAAATCGTTAGCATTTCGCACGTTTATTGAGTTGTTTTTGTATGTAAATTGGTTGCATAACTTGCCAGTTGTTGTTGCCAATTCTAGTTGCCTCTGTTTTTGTTGTTGTTGTTGCTGCTCACATGGCTTTTTGATATGGCAAGTGTCGAGTGGCGCGGAGGGAGAGTGTCCAAAGTGTGTCCGTAGTTGCCTTTTGCGGCATCTCCCTTTGCCCATAGTACACTGGATTATTGTCTGTAGATTTTCAGATAGTAGAAGCCCGCCCTGGACTGCGTGAGTGTATGTGTGTGTTAACGTGTGAGTGTGTGAGTGTTTGTTTGTTGTGCGTGTGTGTGCGCGTCTATAAACTTTGATTCCTTTAGAACGCGCCAAACGCATTCTAAAAAGTTGTTGCCATTTACACACACACACACTTACTCACACACGTATACATGTACAGACACACACACACTTACACACTCAAATCCCCAAGACCAAACACACACACTCGCACTTACCTCTGCAAATGGAAACTATGTCTGGGTTGGGGTCAACTCTGGCAACTCCGGGGCCCGTCTGCGGTTGCCATTGTTGTTGTTGTAGTTGTTGTTGTTGTTGTTGGTGCCGGCATATTTGTCGTTTGCGGTGCCAACTGCAAATATTATAGCAAATTGAACTGTAAATAGTTTTATTGCCCCTAAGCCGCAAGCCGACAATATGAGAATGCGAGAAAACGAGAATCAAATAGATTCGCAGCGAGAAACGGCAGCAGGGAATACACGGGGGAGAGAAGGGAGAGAGAAAGAGAAGAGAGAGAGAGAATAGAGCAGGGTTAGCAGTAGCTGAAAATCGACTATGCACAGACATAACTTTGATTCGCTTATTGTTTTTGCCTCTGACCCACCACAATTTGACTGCGGATTCAGATGCAGATTCAAAGTGGTTGCAGGAACCGCAAAATGAACTTGTTGAAATGCACACACAGACTGATTCACTTGCCGGAATCTGGCACTCGACTTGGTTACGGAGTAAATCAGTTTATAAGCCACTTTCCTTGGGGTGTCCAAGTGAAGGAGAAGAGAAATAGGACAAGGAAAAAGAGGAAGGCCGAAAGTCAAGTTACTGATTCAAAAATGAAATTATTTACAAATTTAACTGTAAACTTAGTTCATTATTATATTATGTATGAACTCTTATCTTAACTCAGATCTATATACAATATATATATATATGGTAATACATGTTATATCCTATTAATAAGCTCAGATCTTACGTAAAGTTCTTTTTCTGTTTATGCACTTAACTCTTTGGGAAATGAAAAAGAAGGAAAGATACTGATAGAGAGAGAGAAAGAGGGTATACATTGTATAGAACTTCTCCTTATCTTTAATGCTTATATGTATCTTACAGAGGGTTTCTTACATATTATAGGGTATATTATTCAAATATTTTAGTGCTTTATTTCACAAAATTATACATCAATATAATATTTCAATCACAATTCAATTACTTGAAACACACTTCCCAGTTCAAACAAACTCTTCATCCATGCACTACACTCTGCTCTATCAAATTCGCATCTAGCTACCTTCCCAGCCTGCTGTACCACCCAACTAAACCATACCAAACACAAACACGTACGCACTACGAGTGCTCAAAAATCAAATCAGACTCGTCTGGCCTGGAGGGGTCGCTGGCACGCGAGGCCAATGATAAATGATTGGCAAATTAATATGGAATCCAACGGGGGTCAATGGGGGATGAGGAGGAGGAACATGGCAAACATGAAACTAATAACTCCTGTTCGTAATTTGCATAGATATATCATTATTAATATTATTATTTCTTTTATTTCGAACACGCCTCGCATTTTCATCAATCAATTTGAGGGACGCGTGCACAGTGGGACAATGGACATGAAAAATATGTCTGGGGAAGTCGATGGAAAATGATAATTTATAAAAATTTAAGAGCAACTGCAACGCGGCACTCGACATCAATCAAAAAATCTCATCGCACTGAGCCACTGACAGACTGACAGACTGACAGATGGACAGACGGAGAGAGGGGCAGACGGAGAGAGGGGCAGACAGCTCGTTTCGACGGTAGCCGACTCTGACTCGATCTCCATCTGCCTTTGTGTCCAGTCGAAACTTTTATAAATGGGCTCGAGATGGCAACAGCAACGGCATCGGCCTGTTTCCCCCTCTCCCCCCTTCCTTCGACTGACAGTTTGTTGAAAAATGTGAAAATTGTGAAAAATTCTATAAGAATCTGTTGCGAACGGAAATAGCTGGAAAACTTTATTAGATTCGTTCCACACTTCACTGATGCTGATGACGATGAGATGATGAGATGATGATGATTACGATGCTGCTCTTGTTGTCAATTTGTCCGGCCTAATGATGTTTCCCCGTTGCCAGCTGCCGAGATGCGGAATACCCGTAATAATGCAACGTTCTCTAATTAATGATCTGATCCGACAACCCGACAACAAACTGTCTCAGCCAACTGTAACTGGAACTGTAAACGCAGCTCGAGAGGAAGTTCTCTGCAGGCTGTACAGAGTTGAGTGACATGCCAAGACGAAGGGAAAAACCGGAGGTGATTGTAAGTCTCTGTCTGTGTGTGTGCCGCATGATTAACGAGCTTATTATATACTCTTGCACTTTTCCTTGAAGGCACACGCACACACACACACACAGGGCGGAGTCAAAATTATTCCCTTTTTTCGGCGAAACCTCATTATTCTTCATTGTTCATTTTGATGTGTGGCATCGATTTACAAAGATATTCGCGCTGACTTGGCAGCGAGAAGAGCGCAAAGAGGGAAAGCGATGCACATTAATATGAGTTTTCTTGAAAAGAAAAGCAAAGTAAGAATAAGTAACTATTTGAAAGGGAATCCAGTTAGGAAAGGCAAGCACAGTACTAAATGTGATCCTTGAGAGAGATTGAGAATAACACGAAGTGAGTGTATTAATGGGATACCTTAGTTAAGCAATTTAAGATGTCTTTGATACAATGCTTAAGACTTACTTAGAATGTAATGCAAACACTTAGTCATAGATGGTTTGGATACAAATATTTTATGAAACAATCTGCAATTTTAATATAATTACTTTTAAAACCAAGTTATTTAGTTAGCTTACCTTAAAGAAATTTCAACGGTAGCCTTGTTTGGCTATACACCTTGTAATGGGAAGGTTTTCTTCCTGTATCTTCTAGAATATACGTTTTAAAAAAAAACGAGAGCAACAGTCGCGCAAAACGCGACAGTGGAATACCCTTCGACCTATGTTCCCGTGTAGTTTATTTGTTAAATTCATACACATATGCATATGCACATGCTTTGAAATTAATCCCGACAGATGGCGCTCGCGCTTCGCGCTCGCCCGTCTCCCTTGTCAGCTGACAGAAGCACTTGGTTTTATGCTCATACTTTCTTAAATAACTTCTGTGTTTATTGTTCGATTGGATTGTAATTTGGGGACTACGTAGATATTTCATTTAGTATATGTTAAAGTCAGAAAGTTGTATCTTATATACAGCGCTTTCAAATTAAGTTCAAAAATTAAATTATTGATTTGTGGAGGCAGTGGGCGTGGCACCTAACATTTGAAATAAACTTCATCTGCTTATAGTACACAGGAGTCTTCCTGCCAAGTTTGGTAACTCTAGCTTTTATAATAGCTGAGATCTGTGCGTTCACACAGACAGACGGACAGACAGACAGACATGGCTCAATCGACTCGGCTTGTGATCCTGAGCAAGAATATATATACTTTATGGGGTCTCCCACGCCTCCTTATGCCTGTTACATACATTTGCACAAAGTTAGTATACCCTTTTTTGACCATTTTCAATGGTCGAAGGGTATAAATACTCATTTTAGCCGATTATGCGCATGATTACTAAATATTAAGTTACAGCTATTTGATTTTTAAAAACTACTAACAGCATAAAACAAACAACAACATAATAAAAATAGATAAGATTTCTTGCGATATCTTTAAAATGTGAGTTTAATAAGCCGATAGTTTGTATGACTGATACACTATATATTGGTCTTATGTGCCATGTTTCGACTTAAGTAGCACATATTCCAAGTCTCATCAAAAAGACTTGCAAACTCAGGCAACAGATTGTAATATATTAGATATACAGAGAGTCCAGTCTATATAGGGTAGTTCAGGCTGGTTAAGAATATATTAAACTTTGTCAGAGATAGTAAGAACATTTCTAAGAACTTTACAACGGCTATTGCTCATTTAATACTTACCTTTCTTTACAGCTTTCATTACTAGCATTGATTGCCCCAACTTCAATAATCCCTAAGATGTTCCATGCATTTTATGCCTCTATCCCTCTGCTGCCTCCAATTAGTCTGCACTTGTTGGCCTGAGGAGCTGCACAGTGGAACTAGAATCTCTTTTGCAATAGCAATAAAAAGAACCAAAAAGAAAGAGACAGAGAGAGAGAGAGAGAGTAAGACAGAGAGAGGGGACATGATGAGTCGAGTGAAAGAGGAAGCTGCACTGTGCACAGCGCAGTGTTGACAGGCTGTCAACATGTCGTATGATTAATGTGCTCCCAATGCAGTTGCAGTTCGAGGCGATTTAATGAAATGATAAATTGTTGCCATGGCCAACAGAAACCAATTTCCAGCTTAATAAACCGACCAAAGCTTTGCGGTTACGGACACAAACTCGGCCCGAGCTCGGCATCGGCAATGTGAGTTTGCCTCAATTAATTCGCCTGCAGAAACTTTTTAGCCCCGCCACGTCAACGCATTGCATGCACCATTTCCGGTTGACTGTGCATCAGTGTGTGTGCGTGTGTGTGTGTCTGTGTGACTGTGTGAACGTTCAACGTGTGCTGCACGCCCACTTGACACGCCCTTTGACCTTTTGCGGCGGCCTGTCGTGAGTGCCATGTCCGTTGGCAGCGCCCCATTTGATTGATTGAAACTGCAGTCCGCACTTGCCCCAAGTTGCAGTTGCATTTGCAAGTCGAGCAGGTGCCGAGTTGCGGGGCCCGCTCAGGCAACCGGACAAGCTTCAGCGACTCGGACAGCACGGACAGTGCGGACAGCCGGAACGAACGGCGGACAAAGTGCACAGTTTAGCGCCAATTATCGACGATCTTTGCACTTTGGTCAATATGTGCGAAGCGATGCGATGTGTTTAAATGAGGAAACTGTCTGCAGGTGCTGGCAGTGTGGTATACAAGTAGGGGTATTCAATTGACATTAAATTTAGCTTGAATAAGGTTTCTATTGCTAACGGTACGTTACGTGAATTGACAAGGGAATTTGATGCAATGTAGGAAAGTGCGGGAATAAATATATCAATATATGCTATATAGGTTTGTTGTATTATAGGGAATCTTATTATGTATCAACGTGTCATATATACATATATATACTTTATATGGTCGGAGATGTTTCCTAAGGTAGGGTGCAAAATCCTGCGCAAAATTAATACACCCTCTGCAAGGGTATAAAGATAATGAAGTAAATTTAGAAGTGCGATTCGAAACGTAATCAATATAACAAAATATGCAAAGTATGTAACATACATAACATATATATACAGATCAATACATGAACATACATATATGTATATAATACTTCAATATACCACATATACGCACCCCAATCAATATGCAGTTGCTGGCTGTGCCGCATCCAATTGTGTTGTGTCTGTGCAAATACCTATTCTGCTGGCCATAAGTGTACAATTATCTCCCCCTGCATCAGCAGACTAACTTGCAGGTTAAACTGTCACTGGAGCTTTGAGCTCCGGGTAAGTGATGTTCACAAATAGCCCATTAGCCTGGGCAAATCAGGGCATCATCCTCAGGGAGGACCAGGCACCTTCTGGGGTACCTGCGGTACCTGGTACCTTACCCACTCAGTCAATTTCCTGTGCGATTTCAAATGCAAAACTAATAACAGACGACACGACTAGACACGATGCGACTCACTTGGCCGAGATTGCCAATGCAGCCATAAATGCGTCATAAACACGAGGAGGGGTAGAGGGCCAGAGGGGCAAGGGTAGATGAGACTAGACATGGCCAGAGGCAACTTGCTGCAGCGGCAACAACATAATAAATTAATTATATGCAACATCAACAACTCGAGCCCCGATTGCCAGTAACCCCTTCACCCTTCACCACTCTGCTTGCCAGCTGTGTGGCATGTCGTGAGCGTGAGCGTCTATTAGCAGTCAACGTTGACGATGTACCACAGCCAGATCTGCCCCGCCGATCGGGCACTGCCGCTCCCAGTGGCTGCCACTCTTGACGCAGACGAGCGCGAACAAACAAGGGGCGTGGCATGCACAGCGAGCAGGGGGGGAGGAAATACTTTAGCATGTGTGGCGAGATGGGGCGAGCCTAGGCTGGGGACCAGACCCGACCAGAACAGAACAGACCAGACCAGACCCGGGGACGGGCCAGTCAAACAGGCAATCCATCCATCAGCCGCTGGCAGACAGCAATTGCAGGCTGCACGTCGATGTGAATACGCTACACAAATCGGGGTCAATCGGTTGACCCATTACGCTTGCCATCGAAACGATTAAAGACTCTCAGCACTTCAAGGCGAAAAACATTTAAGAAGTTATAAAAAAGAGCTCTTAAAGAGCCTTCTAAATTCGAAACGTGATTGGGATTTAGTCAGTGAGGCACTCCAATGTCAATTATAGTCAACACTCGATGGGGAAAAACGTATTTAAATTAAGAAAATAGTTGATTTAGAACCTTATAAATATAAAGTAATGTATAGTAGAAACTTGGAGTAAATAAAAATATATTTGTAAAGTTGATTAGACTTGCCACATCAATGATAAGAATATAGAACCTTAATTGTATTGCTTAAAACTTTGAAATGCACCTGCAAATGCTTTATTAATTAATTGTGTGCAATATGAATTGAAATATTAAAATATATTCAACATTTTTAAATATGTAAATATTTTATGAGTAATTTTAAAGATAATAGAAAGATTAATTTGCAGTTTGAATGATTTTCCCACTAATTTGTTTGACAAGTTTCGAAATATTCTACACAAATTTAAAATAAGTATTTATTATAAAACCTTCTTTTGGCTAGTTTCAATCTTTAATCTTAAATGTGCAAATCCTAAAATATTATGTAAAACTATCATATGATTAAACTATCATGTACTTCAAAATTATTTAAAGTTGTCTGCATATGTTGAACATTAAAAGCACAAACTGAAGATTTCCAAATTAAGTTTTACTTATGCGTTAAATATTATATATGTATAAAAACTCTTTTTGTGCTCCTTTATATCCTATATCTTTCTATCTATAACTGTAGTTCTTACATACCTTAGGAAAACAGTTAAATTGCACAAAATCTTAGAAAAATCATTATAATCTAATTTAAATCAGTTAGAAATACAAATGATAAATAATATAAATATCCGCTGCAGCTTGTCTAGAGATACTATCATGATCAAAACCTGAACATATATCATCTTTGTCACGCTACGTTTATATATATCACATACATATCTGTATATCCAGTGTATAAACTGTTCGATCCATAAATGTTTCCTTCCATTACCGGTATAATATTTCACCTCATGTTGTTGTTCTGCTGCTTCTTCTTGTTCTTTAGAGACAACCCAAGAGTCTGGCACAAATGTTGCTGACGTCTCTGAGACTTCAGTGAGGGGGAGGCGGGGGGAAAGGGAGAGCAGGAGGAAAGCGTTTCTTCGCCAGTCCAGCTAGTCTTCTAGTCGCAAGCGAGGGCTCTGCGTCTCTCTTCTTGTGGCGTTCTGATTGGAAAATCAAGTGTGCGCATGTTTGCCTGCTTTTAATGGGCGACTGATGGTTGCAACTCCGCTAATTGCGAATGCTTGACGCATGTTGCAGGCACTCGGCTCAGACATGGACAGCAGCAACAACAACAACGCTTGCAACAACTGCGACAGGCAACAGGCAGGCAGGCAGGCAGCAGGCAGGCCAAGTCGCTTAGACAGTTCAGCCAAGTCATCCAGTCGGCCAACAATCAAGTGGCAGGCCAACAGGGATGAGGCAAGATGAAAGAGAGAGGATGAGAAGGGGCAGGCAAGCAATACAAGAGCTCCTCCTCAGTTGCACAGCTCGGTGCGTTGCGTGATTTTTAATTAGTTTTCTTAGAAATTAAATTGTTAATTTGATCGACGCATTTTCTGCGCCGTTCCCGTTGCTAAGTGGCCGCTCGAGTTGTTGCTGTTGTGTTGATGTTGTTGTTATTGTTGTTGTTATTTGGCTCTTTGTCTACTCATTAATGCCAATTCTGGCGCGCCAGTGTTGACGCCTGCCGAGACATGACAGGCCCAACACAACGGCAGGGATGGAGCGAGGGCGCGAACAGGCGCTGGGGGCCGATCTTCTTGCACTAAGTTGCGATTTTATGGCCCTTGTGCGTGGTGTGAGAGGGGAATATGAGGTTTCCCTCTTCGCTTGCCATGTCGAAAATATCATAAAATATACATACACGCCTATACAGCCCATACAGATCTTGGGTGAAGATAACGAAGGCAGGCAGAAACACTCCACTGAGTGCAGTTATTGAAAGTAACCACACATGAATTGTTTTTATATGAGCGGAAAATAAAAAATTATGCGTGAACAATGAATAGGAAAAAAGGATGGACTGGTAAATGCCCTGCAAATCTTTAATAATAAAGTAAACGAATGGGAACAACTATTAGGTGGCCTACGAGGAAGAAAACACTATTTAATATAATTAGTTATTATTATATTAATTATTAAATGTTCAATTGCTTTAAATTAAAAACTGAATTATTTTTGGTTCTTTTACTTTTGCTTTTAATTGCTTTTCACATTCATAATTTACTATATATTTTAGTTATATAATATGAAATAAAAAAGTTTTTATAACATTTCGTAAACAATATTAAGGTGTATTAATTTCTTACTTTTACCAAACTAACCTTTTTTGATTATACCCAATAACGTAATTATAGTGATGTAATAAAACTATACAATTCAAATATAATTTTAACAAGCGAAAAAGAAATATGGTCGAGCCCAGAAAGTATTGTGTAAATCAATTGCGTAGACAAAAAACTTGACTATGTAGACAAGGTAGTCTACAAAAGCTCTTTATGAGTAGTTAAACTAGGAAATACTTAAATTGAAAAAATACTCTTTCAACACCATTAGAAGAAGATATTAAGATCTACACTTTTCCCTTTTAAACGAAAAAAGGTTATATATTATTATAGATGCATATTCTTGGTTAGTATCACTTGGCCAATCAATTGAGCTGCCAATCAGTAAGTCTGTCTGTATGAACACTTTAATCTAAGCAAGTTTGCGAGTTAGAGCAAGCAAAATTGGCATAGGAGTTCCTGTTAACCGATTGAGTACAGATAATACTTCAAATATGGGATGTCTTGCCCATCACACAGAATTTTTGAATTAGAAAGCAGTTAATCGGATAATAGAATTATCGGCAAATGATTGGGCAAATGCTTGATGCAGAGCGGTCTATCAATGTACTTAGGAATACATAAAGTACATGTATGTATTAGGTATGTATTTGTGTTTAGGTACCTTTACATTTCAGGCCAATTTCTGACAGACTCCGCATGCAAATCCAAGAGAAGGAGAAGAAAAAGGCCTGAGTTTCAGCTTTGACATTTCCAAGTCAATTAGACCTAGATTATCCGTACAGGGGAATAGTGTAACGCACAGCAGAGCCAGCAGAGCGTGCCCAAGGTTGCCGGGGGTTGCCGGACTATGCAAATTGGCGCAGTTGGGCAACTTTCGCCAGGCAATCAATCAACAAAACTGTCAGGCTCAGTGCGCTGCTTTGTGGTCTGCTTCGATGTCGATGATGTTATCGGATTGTGTGTGTGCGAGTGTGTGTGTGTGTTGGGTGCATGTGGTGGTGCATTGTGGTGCATGTGCATGTGCCACTCGGCAGGCAATTAAGCCCGAAAATGCCAATTAACCTTTGAATGCCATGCACGGCCACGTAGCCCGTCGCTGCATTGTGTACTTCAGTGCAGTACAGTACGGGAGTGGCGAAAGGGGGAAGGGCAGGAGCAGGGGTGCCCTGAAAGATAAAATAATTACCCAGACGCATAACTCGAAAGTAAAATATGAATTTAATTTATGCACGCACACAGCGAACGAGGCAGGCAGTGCAATTTATCCCACACGGCTTTTGGGCCCAGCTCAATCGGAGCAGTCCTGCCTCCTGACCCCGCTCCGCTCCTGCTCCTGCTCCTGCTGCTGCTCCCCCTTGTTGTCTCTTTCGCAGCCCTAAATACGAAATAATTTATGATGCGACATTTTCATCAGCAATTCGTTAAAATTCATGCATACATGCATTTTTTAGTCGCGGCTGCCACGCCCCCTTCGCCCTCTCTTTGCACCTCTGGGGTTCGCTTGAGCGCTCCTTGGCGCTATTTTATAAATTTATTAAGCCGTCTGGCCACGCTGCAGGTGGTGGGGGGACCAGGGTGAGGGGCCCTCAATGAGTGGCAGACAAAGCCGGGCGACGACAACACGAATCGCATGTAAAATTCTTATTTTAATCGATGCAAATATGCAACAGCAACAGGGACAACAACTGCTGCATTGCCGGCGGTGCATGCAACAGAGGCAACCACTCCAGTTTTGTATGACAGACTGCCAGCTGTGTGTGTGTGTGTATGTGTATATGTGAGTGTGTGGGGAGGCACAGAAACAGAAACCCGACCATCGCGATAATAAATCAATTTTCACAATAAACAGTTGCCAGCACCAGGCGTGCCCAGGGTGTACAGTGGAGCGAAAGCAATGAACTTAATGAGCAGTGGAGGAAATACATTTTATTTGAAGTATGATATAATATCTTAAGCTTTAGAATTCCATGTAATGGAAAGTATCTTTACTTGGTCTGGCAAATAGTAGTGTTAGTTTTGCTTAAGATCTTTTGTTGGGAAGGAAGTTTAGGATTACTAGATATCCATTAATTGCACATTTTATGTTATTCTGAACCAATCTATAAATGTTTCCGGTTTATTGTTTTGAAAAATATAAAGAATATTCTATTTTGATCCTTTTAAAATATAAAGACAAGTTTAATTTAGAAAAAAACATATTTATTGTAAACTGATTTGTTTAAATTATTTTCTCCATATATTATTATATTTTATATTACTTACTATTTTAGTCCATTTATTTAATTATTAATTTATATTATTTTATTTTATTTAACTTTCTATTATAACAAATAAACCTATTTACTATTTGTTCTATTTATTATTTTTTTATTTCTTTTCTAAAAAAGGGTAGACTTGTTTTAGTTTAACAGTTTATACTTATTTAATAATTTAACATAAATATAAGAAAGTTAATAGAATTAAATGTATAAATATTGGGAACACACAATTAAATACTTAAACTATCATATAGTAAATATTTCACTTAATAAATATATTAAATACAATACTAAATACAACATAAAATATGACTTTATAAATACATTATTAAATACAAGGTAAAATAATACTTAATTCATTATTTAATTTCACTCAATTTTCTCTACACCACAGCCCACTGTGTCGGCGGCTTCGCGCGACATGGTTAAACAGATCCGGGGGTAAATATCCCGTGCAGCATTTCTTGCCTTGGCAGCGACATAATAAATTAACTGCACTGCAATTATTCTCACATTTTCGCAAAGTGAATAAAAATTACGGAATTATGTGGAATCCGCGAATGAAGCGAACCGAAAAGTGAGAACTCAGACCGACGGCTAACCAAGGGGGAGACAGAGAAAGAGACAGAGACAGAGACAGCTGACTGACCCTTGGCTGCCCTTGCGTTTAGCTCGGATCACGGAGTCCAAAACAGCGCATGTTCTCCCCCCCCCCCCCCCCGATCCTAAGCCAGAGACTCCATTTCCAGTTCCAGTTCGGACCCCTCTCACACCACACCTATGCCCATTTTGCCTGTTGTTGTTGCAGTTAATCAAAATATCAAATTAACTGTCGTGTCTGTGGCAAATAAATCAAAATAAAAGCGGCTCCAACTTAGCAACGGCAGCAACAGCAACAGCAGCCCACAGTCCCACCCCATCCCGCGCCATGTGCAGTCCGCTCCTGGGCGCCCCCCTTGACAGCGTCCATGGAAATTTCATATGCGTTGCGGCGTTGATGAGTGAGCTGAATTTATTATAGGCGCAGAAATTGACGCGAATCGAGAGAGAAGGGAGAGTAAGAGTGAGATAGAGAACAGAGCATGCTGCACACTGTATGTGTGTGTGTATATGTGTTTGTGTGTGCCTCGTCAACGCCTTTAACGGTGATTATTCAATGTCAAAACTTAATGTCCCCAAATTGCAGTTGTTGGCAGCGGCGAGCCATGAAATTGAATGCTGCCCCATGTGGAGGCAATAGAGCAGAGCAGAGAAGAATGACTGAGGGAGGGAAGGCAAGAGTAGAGGTAAAGAAAGAGCAGGGAGAAAGAATCAAAGCGGGTAATTGATCTACACTTGCAAAAAAATACAATTTGTATTGGGGGTGTCTAGATTTTTGGGTAACAACTTTGTTTAAACAGGTCCTGTCTATTTCGAATCTCTTATTTTTAAAGATATCTCGATGAAGAAGGTTAGATGGATCGGGTCGGTATATGTTCTAGATGTGAATGAGCTTTTTCTACTAACTTTCGTTACCACCGTTAAGTATATCTTCTTCTCTTAATGCTTCAAAAGTATTTATGAAAATCAATACATAGGTTTCTATATGATAATCTGTTTTACTTTGCAATATGCGATAACTTTACTTTAACAATTTAAAATACAGTAAATTGTTACCTTCATTTATTCAGTTTCAATTAAAATAGGAACAATCCATTGCAAATTAAGATTTTTAATAAGAACTTAATGTCTCTAGTTGAAGTTCCTTCTTAATTCTACTTAATTGCACGTTGAATGAATTAAAAATTTTATTATGTTAATTTGATCACACAAATTCATTGATTCATTGATTAACATTGCCACAGTTTGTCAGCCACAACTTTGACAAGTTCATTCATTTCTCTCAGTGTTGCAGCTACGACAGCTGTTGCATAGTTTTAGGCGTGAGTCGTGGACAGTCGCAGTCACAGTCGCCCCAAGAGCAGCATGACAGGTCACAAGGCAGCCGGCAATTTGGGCATTTCGACGCGGTTTTAAGCGCAAACTCAACTCGGCGCAGCTCAACTCACTCACTCGCCAGCAGCTGCCAAGCAGAGTGGGAGACAGTGGAGAAGAAGGACAGAGCGAGTGGAAGGTCGAGGAAGTTGGTCAACAAGAGGCAGAGGCAGAGGCAGAGGAGAAGCTTGTTACCATAAAATTGGTGTAAACGAATTGCAGTCGCCATTCTGACGGCGGCACTGGCAACTCATCAGAAGGGGTGCACAAACGAGGAGGTGTAGAGGAGGGGAAGCAGGAGGAGTAGAGCGAGAGAGGTTGTGAGGTCGAGAGGGTTCCGAAGTGCTCGCGTCATTGTGAAATGTCTGTAATTTGGACAATTTGATGAATGGTTATTTGCCACGAGATGGCAAAGTGGTCATTATTCTTTATCACTCCACTCCACTCCACTCTTCCTCTTCCCACTGTTTTCTTTTCTTTGCTTCATTTTCGCTTTCGGCTTTGTTACTCTGTTCCTACGTCTTCCTCTTCTTGCTCGTTTTCCTCAGTTGTTGTCGCTGCATCGTTTTACCAACTTTACATTGCACATCTTGCAGCCTTTGTCGTTTCGTCGGCTGCCATCAATGACGGGCATAACAACCTCATCAGGCTGCCACTGAGTGGAAACAGTCTTAAGTATAATATTTGCTATATCATTTCCGATGGACGACAGACAATTTTGGGAAAAGGCTTTTTTGACGGATGCTGCGGAATTGATAGAAACAGAAATACGAGTATATTGTATGATATTATATTGAATTATAATGTATTGTGTATTATTTCTTTTATAAAAAAATATTTTGTGATAATAACGGAAATTATTCTACTAATTCTTAGGCAAATCTTATCTTTACATGACACTTAAGAACGAAGACACATAAATGTAAAGAATTTATGCTTTTAAAATCTGCATACGTGGATCGTCGGATATATTTAAGACCAACACCCCTTTCGGCCCCCGTAAATCGATAAAAGCTAAATTTCAAGCGTAATTTGAATACAGGACAATTAATTTTTGCTAATCACAATAACTATCAAATGATTTTAAAGAGGTACTGACTTTACATTGAAGTTATATTTAAGATTTAATTATATTTTGACAACTCGACTGTACCTATCCTGGTTTTTCTTTTTTTGCATAGAACCCTTAACCTTTCTTTCATTTTTCTACAATTTACAGAGTATTACACATTCATGACTAACTTGAATTGTTTTTCAGTTCCGCACTCATTTTTAATGGGCAACTAAAGAGCAATTACTTGGCCCACGTCGACCGTGTGCGGTCATAATAATTCAGTTTGCAGTCTACAGTCTTCAAGGAATGCTCAAGCTGCGTTATATTGTCAGTATTATGGAAAGCCGATGCCCATCAAGTTTGCTGTTCTTGGTTCCGTTATTGCTTAACCAAATTGACTCCCCTTCCCCCCCCCCGCGTTCTTCTCTGTCTGTGTTTGGAAATGCAAGTGCAGTGACTGCCTGTGCGGTCAGTCCGTAGCTGAAGCCATCTGTTAGCTGACCCTGCACTACCCACGGCCCTAGCTTACCCCCTTACCCCCTTACCCCTTTGCCAGCTTGCTGCAGATGCTCTTGCTTCTGCTGAACATTGCGTTCCACATGGCGGCAGGCCTAATTACATTTCTCGGCAAACGGTGAATAACGAATGGCGAATAACGAATTGCGAACAGCCAACAGCGAATGGTGAATGGCGTGATTATGCCAGAGCTGCGCCCTGAGCTCTGCCTCTACCTCTACCTCTACCCCTCTCCTCTGACGGCGTTGTTTAAATGCGTACGGAATAGATTTATGTGCTCGTATTTAACATGCTTAATTCCCAAAAAGCACACACAACTCTACGCAGAGCAGCCACAGCCCGCAGCAGCACCAGGAGCAGCTGAGGCACTTGCTCCACTCGATCTCTGCTCCCTTGCATAGCTCATTTCCCTCTTTCTGTTCCCCCTTCTGACTCTCCAGTCTCTCTCTCTCTCCCTACTCGAAACATGCAAATTCTTAGGTTACTCACAGAAAATTAGCAGTGCAATTCTTAAATAGTCTTATAATGCTTTAAAGAATCTTTACTTCTTTATATATGAACTATATTTATGGTAGACATTTATCATAAAAGACATAGAATTATATTGTCTTTAATCTTTCACTTTTTAAACACAGAAGGAAGGAACTTTTCTTCCTTTTAGCTTTGTCTTTCTCTCTCTCACTCTTTCTCTCCCTATTATCTTTAACAATCTCTGTGTACTTTCTTATCTTTCTGCTTCTCTCTTTTCATCTCTCCCACTCTCATGCTCTTACTCGATCTATCTACTTCCCTCACCTCCACCTACTCTCTCTCGCTCTCCCTACATGTATCCTTTTATCATTCTCCTTCTCTCTCTCTCTAGTGGGCTCTTCCTTTCACGCCATCTGCATCTGTTTGCTCTTTAATTTTTCAGCTCGACTCATTAATCAAACGTTTATTTTATTAACGTTTCGACCCTGTTTGCCTTCGCCGCTCAGGTTGGACGTGGCTCCTCCTCGTCTTCTTGCCTGCCCTTCCCTTCCCTTCCTATCCTAACTCGACCAGCTTTATTAATGGCCTACGAAATGGCCTAGACACGCCTAAGTAGCAATTCTCTCTGGGCGCTTAATTTATTTGTAAATATGAACGCATAAATTCCGATTTCTCATAGCAAACGTTCTCCTCATTCTTCTTTCGCTTTGTGGCTGCATTTATCAATATTTTACTGTTTACACGCGTATTTCCTTTTCAGATACACATGAAGTCAACAGTTGTTAAGTCGATGAGTTGAGTACACGAATGATATTAATAGAATGTGGAAACATAAAGAAGATTCGTATAAAATTCAAATAACAGCCTTAGCTTTATACGATTTTGATAAAATTTAAAAAAAAGTATTAATAACATATTAACCATAAGAAATGCTTAGTTTACTTATGATATCTTTATAAACATGAGAGATATACAACATATTGTAAATAAAATGTGCAAATAATAAATATAAATCGTATCTTATATTGCAGAATTCCACCCTTATAACCAAGCAGCACTCACACTGCATATGCAAAACTATATCATCTAATGTACACATCTCTGGACAAACGGAAATCGTATGTTCGAGAGGCCATTCCAAGTGACAGACTCAACTCATGCCGAAGAAACCAGTTGATGAGGATAAAATGCAAACGTGGATGGAGGGAGAGGGAGAGCGAAGAATTTAGACTCTGTCAGCCTCGCTATCGCAATCGCAATTTTGTGCTGCCAGAGGTCAGTTTTATAAGCATGTTGCATGCCTCACGAATTGTTTTGTGGGCAAATCTGTCACTCGTCCTGTCACTCATCTGACCCGAACAATGGACTTGACACAAGCCGCAAGGCAGCTACTGCCTGAAATGTAGCCCAAGGCTTGTTGGGGTGAGCGAGACCGAGGATGATGATGTTCTGCTCGCTCGAACATGGAAACTGTACAAATCGTATGAGTAAGTAGTTCTAGGCCATTTACCATCACTACACTGGCAGAAACAACGTTGGATTGCTAAATATAGTAATGAATTTAATGTCTAAATGTATGCATAAGTCAGTTAAAGGTAGAAGGAGAAGGGAAATACCCCATAAAGCTTATAATTTCTTGCTTAACAATAATATGCGCGTCGATTGAGCCATTTTTGCCTGTATGAACGCGAATATCTTAGCAACTAAAAGAGCTAGAGATGCCAAACTTTTCATGAAGATTCCTGTATACTATGCGCAGATAAAGTATGCCTAAAATTTAAAGTAAGCATTTTACATTGTATACATTTTTACAACTAATTTGACTTTTAAGTTGATTACAACTGTTCCAGTTTCTTTCCCGCCTCTCTTTCCCGCTCCCTCTCTTCTGTATTGTATTGTTACTTGATTATTCAAGATTTCCATAGAAAATGCCTGCTCTTCTTAAACCAATTAAGCTATAATCCAGAAATTAAAATGCTGATGGCTTTCGAATGCGTTGAAGTTGAATCTTTGGTCTGCATATTGAACTTCAATTAAGCTTGTCATCCCGCGTAGTTGGGCCCTGCCCACTTTGAAGCTGTTTTCGAGTACAATGTACAATTGTGTTTTATATATTTCGCATTGTAAGCGAAACCACTCGTGTAAGGAGAGCCCTGCATTTTCCCAAACAATGTGCTGAGAAAATAGGCCCCCGCAGTTTATGCTTATAACCGATTACACACAAAGCCATTTTGCCGCTGGCTCAACGGGAAGCAGAGTCCGACTCGGGATCGAACTGTGGTCCCTGACTGGTCGCCAGTCTCCAGGTCTGTGGCCCCACGCTGATTTCAATTTCTCGAACTCAACGTGAAACGTTACAAAATAATAATGATGACGCTTGCCGTGCATTACTTTTGCGCATTTCTTGATTTCTCAATGATACGAGACGAGGCGAGGCGAGTCGAGTCGAGTCGAGGTACGAGCTGTGGGCACTTTTGTCGGCAGGTTTCTTTATTATTGTGCGCGAACCGCATGTGGCAGAGAGACCCAGACGCAGTTGCCAATCGACCCGCAGACGCCCTGCAACCATATCGAGTCGGGTTTCCATTCATGAAGACCGTCGACTAATTCAAGCTGAAATGTGTGAACAACACACAATCGATTCCGATGTCCGACTCGACACAACTCGACTCGACTCGACTCGACTCGCTGCGACCGCAACGCTAATGATTAATGTATGAACACTCTGAGTGAGTTATGTGTGTGCCCTCGAGTGTATGTGTGTGTGAGTGTGTGTATTGGAAATTCAGTAGCCATGCGGCGCTGTCGATCGCGCCGAGTGTCATTAAAGTTGACTTAAGCGCAGCTGGAAGCTGGAAGTCATCCTCTACCTATGCGCAGTCCCCGAACTCCATACACCGTGAGACCCAAGAGATCTTTCTTATAACATATGGTGCAAAAAGTACCTTTATGATTCTTGAGAAACGAGAAACCTAGGGGAAGCCAACATACGATTTTAAATTCTTTACTTAAAAGAGAAAATGGCACACGAAGTTCTTTTAAAATGAATGTTTGTTTTTCATTTGTTCTTTTAAAGACAAGCAGAGGAGCTAGATTATAATTTATGAATTGTATTTGAAATAGTCTAATAAAGTCAAAATAATTTAGTAAGAAAACTATACAGTTCATTTTTTGCCAGTATATTGACGATCTACTAGATTTAAAACGTGGTAACTCAAAGAACTTAAAGGAAAGTGAATCTAATAATTGGGTAAGATATGGAAAGAGATTAAAAGATATTATAAATATACCCCCAAGGTATACGTAGATGGTTTTTATACAATTGAATTTATACCGTATATATCTAAAATAACATAACATTTTATAGAACAACAATAATAAACTTTAATTGGATCCCAGAATAACCGAAGTATTCTTTTACTCTCTCTCCCTTTTATTCTCTGCTTTGCCAATTCTATTTTTCACAGTGTAGAACTCAGCGCATAATATGTCGAATGCGATTTGGCGTAACTCAACACTCAATACGCGTACAACCTGGTAATTGGTTCTCCCAGTTCATTTGAACGTTCATGCATCATGCATGATCGTCTTCATCAGCTCTTTAGCTCTAGATCTAGCTCTAGCTTCATTTCCATCGTCATCATTATCAACGTAGCGAGGATCGTTGGATCGCTGACGGGGCGTAAATAAATCCAATTTGTAACGCGCGTGAGCGTTTGACTTTTGCTGCGAATCAGCAGAGTACGATACTAGATGCCAAATACCCGATACCAGTCACCAAGCACAGCAGACCCCAACAGACCCCGTTGTCAGTTCTGCCGTGTCTGCCATAACATGACAATCACGAAACACGCTCGATTTATGAATCGGTTTTTATGGCTTTCTTCTGACAGTTTTTGCCATCGTTTAATTCAGTTTCGTTCTGCGGCTTTGCCTCATGACTTAATGCTACTTGGCCAACGGAATCCCTTGCATGTTGGCCCATTTCTTCACCCGATGCTAAAGATTAATTGGATGAAGTAAATGTAAAGTCATTGTCTAGATAGTCATTTAGGCAGGTTTCTCTAGAGATATTTAAGAGAGAGCTTTCTTCAACACAGTACTAAAGTTGAACCCTGTTAAAAGTTGAAGAAAAGACAAATAAATTGACTATGTGTATAAAATAAAATATTATATTATCTGTTATGAATCATATACAAATACTTTTGTATGCATAAGAAATTAATACAAAAATATTCTCGCGATAATCATAAAGATCTGCCTGAGAGTAAAGAATTGACAAAGACATTGATTAAATAAAAGACTTCATTCTAAAGAGAGGTATTAATCATATAATAATAGTATATTACAATATTATATGACAATTATACATTTTTGACGATGTATAATATGAGTTTTTTATTACCATATTTAAATATGGTAATGTGTAAATGAATCTTAAAATTTGTTCTTTCTTTTTTTTCTTTATTCGCTTTGAGCTTTTGCTAATGCATATTTTGTGGTAGTAATGGTCTTATATCATATGATATATATTCTTATATATTTCTACTATGATCAATAAAGCTATGAATGTGTTCGGCTTTATTAAGAAATGGTTTGCGGATCCTTATTGAAAAAAGACCCTCTATACCTCACTGGTTCATTCAGCTCGTTCCTCTTCATTCGATTAACAAGCACCGCATTACTAATAGACTTAGATTACATAATTTACCTTACTTAGCTAACCAAAGAACAATACTTGGTGTAGTTTTTCTGAATAACCTAATGCAATAAACTATTAATGAATATAAATATTTATGAATTTAATTAGCATCACATAATTATATAGACCTGGTTTACGTAGATAAGGCTGTTCAAGTTGAAATCTTAAATAACTTGTCTTCAATACCATAAACCACATAATACTTAGGCAATTTTATTCCAAGTTCTACAATTAAGTCTAACTTAATCAGCAGAACCTTTGCCAGTACCCTGTGCTGTGAAGAGTTCGAAAGCTATAGCTTGCAGATCCCAACTAACACATACATGAACAACATACATATGCATGTGTATGTGTGCTGCAGAGTCAATAGCATAAAGAGCCCGAGAACCATAAATAACCGAAGCGGAGACAGAAGCGCAATCGCATAATAGAAAATGTCGCTAAATGGCAAACAACCCCACGCGAGTCGCGATGAGAAGCAGAAGAAGAGGAAGGAGAAGAAGAAGGAGTCGGCGAAGAATCCAGCGAGAACCACTTGTTTTATGGTCGGCAATATTTTTGCATGCACAGCGAGCAATAGCGAAGGAGTGAGGGAGACAGAGAGTGCCCTGAGGCGAGGTTAGTGGCAAAAGAGATAGAGACAGAGAGAGAGAGAGAGAGAGAGAGAGAGAGAGAAAGAGAGAGAGTGCGTCAAAAGACGTTAATCACGTTGAGTTATGTGACGTTCTTATATCTGAGCCACCAAAGTGTCACGTACGCATTTGTTCCGCCCGAAATGCTCAGGAGTTCACTGTAACATGGGACGGGATGGGGGGCATGGCATGTTGCCCCCGTTGCTGCTGTTGCTGTCAGTTGGCATTGTTGCTGTTGCTGCTGCTCCTGCTGCAATTTTGCAGTTTTCTTTACTTTCTTTGGCTGTTTTGTCGTGTTGTTGTCTGTGTCTTTTTATCGCCAGTTGCCAGTTGCCAGCAACAGCACCTCCCTCCTCTCTCTCTCTCTGCCCTTCCCCTCTCACTCACCCACAACATATGCCACACACTCTACAGTTTGGCATTTTGAAAAGTTTTCGTGATTTTTTATACTGTTGTTACACAGCACAAAAGAGATTTTTCTTTGCTTTTGCTTTTGTCATGTGTGTTATGTGTGAGTGTGTTGTGTGTGTGTAAGTGTGTTGTGTATGTGTTGTGCCTTGTTCCGTTTTGTGCATTGTTCGTTTCTGCCATTGTCAACACTCTTCTGTCTCATGTCTCGTTATCAACGAGTCCTCCCCAGCGACCGCTTTTGCCACCTGTGACCCTCTCCCCTCTAACCCGCTTCCTCCTATATGTTCTGGCTGTTCTGGGTGCAAATTGCACTTTTGTCAGAGCAAATGATAGAAACAATACAAAGAGCAAAACATTTTTCCCCACGCGGGCGCCTGTGAATTTGTCTAACCTCGCTTTTCATTTCGCTTAACTTTTCACTTTCCCAGCCCGATCCCGAGCCGGGTGTAAGGAAAGTTTTGTTGTTCTCTGGCCGCATATTTTGCTGTCGTTGACAGTTTGACTTATGTGACGACTTACGCAATCCGGCTACGAAATTATCCTTCTATTCTCGAGACACATATGAAGTTTGCAGCCCTTCACAGGCGCAGCTGCCTGTCAGGTCTGTCAGCTCGGCATCTGCAGTTGATAATCACCCATGGAACCCAACCCGACTCTAGACTGGCCTGACTGATGTGAATGAAGCTCTTAATTCGGAAAGACTTTGGCACTTGCAAGCTTTATTGTTGTTGCACTTTTCGAAAGTTATAATTTCTCTTTGCCAGGCTATATTATTGCTAATGGAAAATGTACCGCGACCCAACAGATCTAGTGTACCTCTACTCAGCTAAGAGCTCTAATAATAGATAAATTTTCCTTAAAAGTTCTATGCCATTTCCTGTGTGAATTTTTCCTTTCTTTACAGTCTTATGACGGTGCTGCTAATTGCGATAATTCCTGAATTCATTATAGATACGATATAGAAGATATTTAGAATCGTACATATGTGAGATTATAGATTTAAATCAAATTATAAAGATATTTGATAAAAGAAAAGAAACTATTGCAAACAATGAATTACAATATGAAAATTAATATAATAAAATCTACAATTGAGTATTACTTTTGTATTTGTACCGAATACATTACAGTATCATTATATTTATTTATTTAAAGTCGACTATAGCAGTCGACTGTTTAACAATTATAATTCTAACCGAAATAATGGCCTTGAGTTAGCTGAAAATACTCAGATTATGTATACATATATAAATATGTTTTTAAAATATGAAATTTTATATATAAAAAATATCACGATACGATGTCTGTTACTTGCTGTTATTTATTTTTTATTATAGGTACATACGTACCAACATATTTAGACATACATACATATATACACATATGTACATAGATATGCCCCTAATACCTACCAAAATTTCTACAACTTCTCATGCATTTGCAATGAACAATTTCATAGGGGTGCTATCAATAATTTTCACATATTTTGAACTCATCAAGAATGAATTAAGTCTGGGGGAATTCCAAAACGATGAACGATGAATATTAATTGCACATTTCAATCAAGTTGAAATATATCCGAAGAAATGAAAGGAGTCATGTGCCCGAAATGAGGGCACATCATTTGTCAGTTGCACAGCGGGGCAGCACAAGGAAGAGGAGACAACGACGACGACGGCGACAGAGAGACCCCAAGTTCGCAGCCAAAAACGGGCACGAGATTCTCTTGCGGTCTTAAAATGTGCTTGCCATATACCGAAGGCGTCAATGGCGTCTGTGGAAGTCATCAATTTGATGGCATGGGAGAGGGCGAGGGCGACGGGACAAGGCAATCAAACGTTGTAATTATGTATTATTTATTTTTATTTATCGTATATTATTCGCGTCCAGCTCGGGGCCCCAAACACAGAATGAGTCCAGGCAATTTCACTGATTTATCGTTGATAAATTTCCGAAAACTTTTCGCCTTCTCCCTGTCTCTCTCTGCCTGTTGCTCTCTCCCTTTCTCGACCCTTTTGCAGTGGGCAAGTGGTCAGTGGGCAAGCCGTGAAGCCGCCAGTGGAAACTCATCAATATCATTAATCATAAAATTAAGTATCATTTATATTAATTTATTATTGTGCGCCAGGAATTTCAACGGCGCTGTGCTGCTGCAGCTCCCCCTCTCCCTCTCTCCACTTCTCTCTCTCCCTCTGTCTCTCTCTCTCTCTCGTTCTCCCCATAACTGATTTATCACATAATGCTCATTATCATGATGATGTTGTGCTCATTTCGTCAGTGCCTTTGATGCCTTCTCACTCGCTCCCATTGCTGCGTGCCTGGCCTGGCCCATCATTAATCAGTTGCTGCGGAGAGGGGAAGCTCGACTCGGACTGTTCGTTTGTCATTAGCTCTGCGTGGTTGTTGTCGTTGTTGTTGTTGTTGTTTCTGTTGTTGTTGCCCTTCGCTTCGTGCCGCTCGGGGCGCAGTAATTAATTATGCGTCTTTTGTATTCTACCGACAATTTTCAGTGCTTTATGCTTATGAAAAATTACATATAAATTGGAAACACTTAATCATTCCGATTTACATTTTAATTAAAATATTATATATCAAATTGGGGATCGGAGCCAGCTCTCGCACCTAATGAGCCATTTCCATTAACATCGATTTATCGAAACTCAACAACAAATTGCCATCTGAATAAACTATGCCAAGTCAAACCATTGACCAACTAAGATTCTCTACTTGGCAGAAAATTGAACTTGAAGCTGGGGCTGTAATCTGGCTTATAAGCTCGAAACACGGACGGGAGAGCTTTACTACGAAATGTTGAACTGAAAGTGAAAGCTTTGAGCTTTGCTCTGTTTGATCGAGCAATAAAGTTAAAGCTTTCTTTGGAGACAGTCTTATACAAATGTTCAGCTGGATGAAGTCTCCGAATTAATTATCTTGCTTATAAGATCATCTAGATCAATTTTCTGCCTATAGATGGCGCACGATATAAAAAATGTGTGGCTGCCTTGTTAGGCTTCTACTTTTGAAGATAAGCAGCTCTGGAATAATGGATATCTATCCAACGACGCTGGACGTATTTTTCTTTTTGTATTTTGAGTATCATATTTATGTATATTAATACAAATAAAAATGGAAATAAATATTGGTGTATTTATTTGGCTGTAAATTCAATATATATTTTGAGAGACTTAAGACACTGACACTTAAAGACTTCATAACTTCTATCTTTATACAGATATTGATTGAAAAGTCCGTAAATTGAAACTCTGTAACCAATTTATGCATTCCTTTACAAATTCCATGAAATCATTTTTAGCTTGTCATGTTTATTATTGTTTTTACTTATAATAAACGGAAGAATTTCTACATTAATAATGATATTTATTCAAGAGTTACCAAATCCAATGTTTACTAATGAACTTTTTATTAATTTCTTAACAAATTTTATCTAATATTATTAGTTTTGTTTAATTATTTACACCAACCCTGCAAGGAAGTTGTGAATTAAAAGTTATGTAGGTTGGGTCTATAAACTGGAAAATTATAAATATAAAATACTAAACAATATGCAAAACACACTTTACTTATAATTCATAATCAGCCATCAATCGCTTTTCTTTAATAATTTGATATTATTGAAATATATTCTACAATCTCAACCATTTTGTATTCAGATTATACAGATTAAAAGTAAGTTTTAAGCCATTTAGCTATTGATTTTCCCCCAAAAAGGAATCCCGTAAAGCTCATCCAGCTGTATTAGTTCGACAAAATCGGTTTATAGTCAGCACAGTTTGCACTCCATGTGTGAGTGTGTGTGTGTTTCTGTGTATGTGTGTGTGATTCATCGTATTGGGTGTCAAAGTGCATGCCAATGAAAAATAATAATGGAAACCCTTCGGTCCACAAATCAGGGCTGCCCCAGGACTCGAGTTGTGCCAAGAGTCATTACAACAGACGAACAAAGGGGGCCAAGAGCCAAAGGACCAAAGGCTAAAAAATTAAATCCAAATACAAAGCCAGACAGGGATAGACAGAGAGGGAGCGAGAGAGGGAGACAGGGAGATGGCGCAGAATGCAATCGAAGAAAGCGGAGAATGAACAACGTGCCGGGGCAATTCACAATTTAACAAACTAATAAATATTTTTTGGCTTCCGGTTGGGCTGAAAAGGATGTGCGAGAATAGAGCGATGCCTCAGGAAGGGAGAGCAGTGAAATAGAGAGAGAGAGGAGCTGAGCAGCTCTAGAAATATAAATCAAAGGTTGCACTAAACTTTTGGCCTGCTCGATGTCGTTGCCAGGATAACAACAAGGCTCGCGAACAGCAGCAGCAAAACTGGAGTTGGAGGCGGAGACGGAGGAGCGTCGACTTTTGCCAGCTTGATAACTTGATAGGTGCCTCCATTGTTGTTGCTGTTGCTGCAACAACTGTGCTGTTGTTGTTGTCGTCGCTGTGTTGTGTGCACTGTTGTTGCCAACAAGGACACTTTGGTGTTTGGCTGAGATGCTGGCGGGACAACGCTCTGCACATGGCTTCGACTGGAGTCGGGGCTGCCTGGCTTGGCTTGCAACTGCCAGACTGTCGGATATGCACTGACATAAATTGCTTCAACTGACAACGACAGAGGCAACTAGCAGCATGAGGAGGACGAGGGGGAAGCAGGCGAAGAGGGATGAGAAGATACTGCAGCTTGCAGGAACCTTGCCCCATGATTACGGCTTGCTTGCCGAGCTGCCAAGGCAATAACTTTTCGCCTGGCCTTCGCTCTCTCGCCCTCTCTCTCTCCCTCTTCCCGGCTTACCCAGTCTCAGTACCAATCCCAATCCCAGTTCCAGTCCTGCTGCTGCTCATCCGGTGCCCCGTCTGCGCTTTGGGGTAAAATTAATATTAAAATGGAAGCATCGGCTTCCATCCTCGGACGCATTGCAATGCAGGCAGCCCGCAGATACCCTAGATACTCTGACTACGTGGCGGCTGGGGGACGGTAGGAGGTAGGCAGGGTGAGCAGAGTGCGCAGAGGGGGGCTCCACGGCTAACGCCAGTCAGTGCCAGGCCAAAGGACATTTCCAATTTATTTACGCTCAGAGGCACTTTGTCTGCTGCCCCCTACCCCCTACCTCCCTGTCCCTGTTCCTGTTTAACCCTCCCCTCCTGCACCCCTTTCTTGGTCCATCTCCCTTCCACTGCCTCTCTATTGCTCTCCCTTTGCTGCAATGCTTTTTGCGCTGCGTATGACAGTATTTGTGTGGTCTGTAAGAGAGAGAGAGAGAGAGAGATAGAGGGGCTGCCCACTCGCTTTTTTGTGCATTTCACATTTTGACAGCAAAATGTTCCTTCTGGTTGTGTTAGCGTGAAGAGTGTTGAAAGGTGTGAAAATGAAAATTTACTACTTACCGCTAAGATTTATGCTCGCCATTTTTCTACTCTTGCTCTGCACCACACCTTGACCAGGCTAGACCAGGTAAGGTACTCTGGGCACACTCAAAGTGCAAATGCTGCAACTGCTCTGGCAGAACCATTAGACTTTTATGACAAGAATGAGAGAGAGAGAGAAAGAGGGAAAGAGGAAGAGCGAAGAGGAAGCACATGACATCCATGAAGATGTCTTCTCTTTATACCCTCTAGCTATAGGGAGAAAAGGGTATTATCAGTTTGTGGCAACCGAAAATATATAATATGTAACAGGCAGAAGGAGGCGTGGCAGACCAAACAAAGACTGCATATTCTTAATCAGCATAAACAGACGAGTCGATATTGGCGTATCTGTGCGTCTGTCTGTCTGTCTGTCTGAATGTCTGTCTGCCTGTCTGTCTGTCTATCCGTATGAAAATCTAACATACATACATACATCTTACAAAAAATGAGAGCTAAGACTACGAAAATAATAGATGAAATAGTCTAAATATTGTCTGCAGATCAAGTTTATTTTAGGTTTTGATCACGCCCTCCTTTCATTCTTTCAATCCAACCTAAAAACGCAATTCCAAGCGTAATTCTCCTGCAGAACAGTTCACTTTTGGTAAACACAATAACTATCAACGCCCAAATGATTTCTGAAAATTTGCTTGCGATTGCACACTTAACAAAGAAGTTACTTAAGAAATAACTTTAAAAGAGTACTGAGCCGCACCCTGCAAAGTATGCAATACAAATACGCTCAAATCATACAAATTTTAGTTATTATTTATAGCAGATCTGTTAAAGAAATCACAATTTTCGATCGGGATAAAAGGGAATGTTCTTGCACTCTTTGCCGATTATTGTACATCTCATGTCTTGGTTCTTATCGTCTTTGTTGTTGTTCTTGGATTGACTGCTCTCGAAATGATCCCTACTCACAGCACTACACAGCACGCGTGCAGGTTAGTGGGTGAATTATCATATTTGATTAAATTATAAAATTATCACAAACCTGTCGCCTTGTTTTGCTGCTTTTGTTTGTGCTATCGGTTAATGTTGTGAGGCATTTGCCAACGAGACCAACAAGCTTTGATGGTTAGCTGAAAACTAACTAGACATTCGGCCAGCATCGATCTTTAAACAACTTTTTAGAAGATGCATGTTATCTGTGGAATATTGTTAAGTATTGAACTAATTTAAAAATTTCTTTTTAAATTCTCCTAATAAGTCCCAATACCTGTAACCTTTCCCAATTCGCAAGTAAGGAAGTCAAGTTTGGTCGACTGTTACATGTGAATCCGATACTCACACAACTATTAATGCAGATATTAACAAACTAAGTTGACATACTTACTTTAGTTATGAGACCAATTAAAACAAGTAGGAAAGTAACAGCCGATAACATCCAGATCGCTAGTGATTGAATGTTATATACCGTCACCACCGAAAATCTTACTTTAAACGAGAGCAACAGTCGCGCAAAACGCGACAGTGAGTTACCCTTCGACCTATGTTCCCGTGAAGTATAATTTGTTAAATTAATACACATATGCATATGCCCATGCTTTGAAATTAATCCCGACAGATGGCGCTCTCGCTTCGCGCTCGCCCGCCTCCCTTGTTAGCTAGCAGAAGCACTCTTTTATACAGCGCTTACAAATTGAGTTCAAAAATTAAATTATTGATTTGTGGGGGCGGTGGGCGTGGCACCTAACATTTGAAATAAACTAGTACACAAGAGTCTTCCTGCCAAATTTGGTAACTCTAGCTTTTATAATAGCTGAGATCTGTGCGTTCACACAGACAGACGGACAGACAGACATGGCTCAATCGACTCGGCTTGTGATCCTGAGCAAGAATATATATACTTTATGGGGTCTCCCACGCCTTCTTCTGTTACATACATTTGCACAAAGTTAGTATACCTTTTTTTGACCATTTTCAATGGTCGAAGGGTATAAAAACCGACCGGCATGCCCAAGGTTCTATATCCTTGCAAGTAATGCTAGTTATATATAATGGTGCAGATTATATATTTTATGTATTCAATTCAATTTATTACGGCATTTATGCAAATATGTATAAATATTTTTTATAAGTTAAAATACTGTTTTGAAGGAAAAAATCATTACTCATATGAATCTATTGCGAATACTGATCAAATAATACTGAAAAGGGGGTATAACAATAGAAAAGCTTTTTTATATTAAATTTGAATAAACCCTAATCCAAAAAAAATTAAAAATAAATGTAAAAATTTTGGAAGATTTAAAAAAAAATTTTAGGTTAGGTCATCTGTCGGGATTAATTTCAAAGCATGTGCATATGCATATGTCTATGAATTTAACAAATTATACTTCACGGGAACATAGGTCGAAGGGTACCCCATTGTCGCGTTTTGCGCGACTGTTGCTCTCGTTGTTGTTGAAATTGATTAAATCTTAATAGTCAAAGTGTAAATTGCTCGAATCTTGCCATCTAATAATGGAATGTGGTGGCCGCATTAACTATTTCGACTTCGAGCGTGGCAATTGTGGCTTTGAACTTGGCAACACACTTCGCTGCGTTGCCTCAATGTTCAACTACTTGTTCTGGCATTCGAGCAGACTGCGTGCATTCTCGTTCGCCTGTGAGCAACTGATCGATTTGTGCAGGATCAGCAACGAGCTTGTTAGCTATTTCTCAAGAACCTTCTCCAGAATAGCTGCTCATCGATCATAAGCGAACTCTTGTTGGGAATTTGCTCGGCTCGGCCAATCAGATGATTGTTCCATGCCATCAGCTTCTTGACATGTCACTATTTAACCTCCTCCAGTTCGGAATCCACCTTGATCTTCCTCTAGGTCTCTCTCCTTCATCGCTTATCCTTAGTGGAATTCGATTCCAGACGCTGATGTTGACTGTTGTGCAGTTCCACTTGTCGTTTATATATCCATCAATAATACAACAACTTGAAGAAGGAGTCTAAGGCCATATAAATCAAATGTTCGATCGAATTGCACATGATAAATTATCGTGGGCAACGTGCAATGAAAGCTGTGGCTTGAAAGTTGTAAGTACCTCTCTCTCCCTCTCTCTAAACTATTCAAAAGAAAGGCTTGAAAAGGAGGTAGAAGTGAAGGAGAAAAGTGTCCAGCAAGCTTTCAAGTGCGACGCGTAAGTGGAGCGCTAAACGAGACGCTGGCGGAAAAGCAGGATGAGCTGAGTAGAGGAAGAAAGCAGAAGCTGGAACTGTTGAACAGGCATGAACTTACGCCCTCAATGGCCAACAGCCACGCCCAGTTTTCGAGGAGGGAGGCAAGAAGAAGGCAGAGGAGGTGGAACAAATGTTTGTTGCAGCCAACGGACTCAACGGGGGCCATTTACGAAGTGTCAAAAGCAAAGCTAAAGCCATTGTCGACATGACTTTGGACAACAACAACAACAACAAGAATAGCAAGGACAACCAGTGGAGCAACAACAAGAACAAGAACAACAAGTCGAGGAACAGCTCAAGCAGCTGGCCAAAAGTGAAATGCTTTGTTGGCAATTGCCGAGGAGTTGCCAGGACTTTTGGGGTCCTGCCCCTTGTCTCTGCCTGGACTGGAGAACAGCATGTGTCAACTTGGTCGGCCAGTGGCTGAGCGGGGCGAAAGTAGAAGGAGTAGGAGGTGTAGATGAGGAGCAGGCAAGGAAGACTGTAGCTCGGAAAACTGGGTGACAAGTAACCGGAAAATGTATTTTATTGTTTGCATCCGGACATTTCGTTTTGCCACACTACACACACACACACACCCTCTCTCTCTTTCTATCTCTCTCTCTTTATTTCTCTCTCTGTTTCTCTCTTTATTCCTTCCTCTTACTACCCATTTATCTGTCTCTCTTCGGGCTCAGCACTAAATTTGTCGAGTAATTGATGATACTGCACTTTTCTCGAATTGAATCAACTCTGCTGAAGCCCCACAAGCAATGAGCTCCTCTGGGCATGTTTGCAGTTCTCCTGGAATACTAATTTTCAACTGAGAACTGAATAAAATACTATTTAACTATTCCAAAAACAATAGAAATAAGTTTATGTACAACATGTCGAAGTCTTGATCAATTACTCCTATATATAATATTATACATAATTGATAAAACTTACAGACTTTAAGGAAAAAATATGGTATCATTATGATTTAGAGAGAGAATTCAGGACATGTTTGATAATTACAATTGAAAGAGAAAAATAAAAGGAGCCTTATGTAATCATAATCGACATAATAAAAAGTTCTCAGGTACCTTTGAAACTATTAGATAAACCTTCAAGAAAGAATAGTTAATAAAAATAAATTATATAAATGTAATATAAATATAAGTACCAGAGGTCAGAAGAGTCAAAGATACGCACAATAGACTGGGCACGAACACCAGACTTTCGGCAATCGAAGTCTCTCTTAGGCTGGTATAACCTTAAGGGCAGGGCCGTAGAGCCATTCAATACCTTTCGGGTGCCCTTAGTTCAATTACTTTAATTAATCAATATATACATATGTATGTGTTTAATAAAGGAATTGAATTTTCGAAATATATATCCACATTTAAAACCCTTTAAACCCTCTTAGCTACGCACCTGCTTTTAAGAGTTTTAAGCAGATAATAAAACTGTGTAAGATATCCAGTGAGAATCCTCATAGCGCTACTTACAGGCCACTTGATCACATTGTAGCAGTCTAGGAATAGAGAGTGTTGCACTCTGAATCACATACTGACAATATGATATCCGGCATTGGCTCTCTGGGCAAGCACCTTCTCGTTGTGAACGAAATAAGGTCAAGCAGTCGAGATAAAATTATGGATTACCTAAAAATAACTAAACTGGACGGTGAGCTAAATATAATCCCAGAAGAGGGCACAATAGATCTACTAAATCGCGGTACGTCTTCAACAAATAATATTATACAAGTTAAATATAGTATTTAAAATTCTATTTACTATTTACTTTACTTCTTCTCTTGTTTATTTCAGCATCGACTTATGTCAATTGCAATGATCAAATCTACCATCTGGAGTTCCTTAGGAGTTTCTACAGATGGAGTAAAGCAAGACATTTAAGAGAGAAAGTGTGTATAAAAAGGAACCTTTGGATTCTCTTACACCTCGTCTCAATTCGACTATTGCCAAGTTGATAGATTATTCGAATGTGCTGCGTATGAATGGGCGAATGGATAAATGTTTGAAGGAATGAATAGGAATAGGGTGAAGGGAGAGAGGAGTGGGGGAAATGAGTATGGCAAGAGTAGCATGCAATGTGGCAGCCATTTGGCTGTTGGCTGCTCCTTGCTGCCTGCTTGACGCTACCGAGATTGATGGCTAAAATGGCTGTTGAAACAACGAGCTGCGACAGACAGAGACCGTGTGAGAGTGAGAGAGAGAAAAGAGGGAGACGGGGCAGCTACGCGCTCAATGAAGAAAAATAATCACCAACATCATTTATTTCAGTTTTGCCTGCCGACGCTGTACAGCACACATCAATCTTTGTTGTTGCCAAAAGTGGGCGGCAACAACAAGAGGCAAACAGAGTCAGCAACAACAACAAGAGCAACTGCAACAACAACTATCGACCATGACCATGCCCAGGTCGTATATAAACTCGTATACTCAGCAGCTTGACAGCTACTGACGGGGAACACCAAAGCTTTGGCCTGCCCCAGCTGACAGACGACAGACGACGACTTTTGACGTTTGCCTGCAATTAACGGATGTGCTTAGCCCCCCCTCCCCTCCCAGCACATACTAAAGGGGCCGGGTCTCTTCCTCACTCACTCCATGAGTAGTGTTGAAAAATGGCTGCAGCTGCAGGTGAAAATGAGCACAGCGAGTGTTGCCTAATGACATGACAAGCCTCGACCCATCTTCCGACTGCCACTTGCCAAACCCCCCCTACCCCTGCCCAAGTCATTTAAATCATTAATTCCATTGCCCACACACGCACACTTCGCCTCGAGGCAGCAGAAGAGCGGAGCTTGTCCTTGTTAGCCAAGACTTATTTGTAGTCTCTCCACTCCCCCCCCCCAACCTCTCGCTAACCCCTGTACAGTCTACGCCCCTGGCATTTTAGTTGGCAGCTAAATTTGATCCTGACGGCGACGCTGCGACGCTGAAAGTCACTTGAAAAGTCATTAATCATTTTGGGAGTACGCTTTTTGCAATGCCAAAACTAGGCGAAGCTGTGGAAGCTGCTAGAATCCATCACGCATGGCGAATGACTCTGCCAACACAACTCACAGCAGCAGCAGCAACAACAGCCGCATCAATGTCAACGTCAGGCAGGACGTGCACGCGGACAGGCAAAAGAAAAGCCAGTCGGGGGAGTGGCAGGCATTGCGAATGGACAGACGGAGGATTGCAGCAGCAGCGTCCACTGAGCGAAAGTGCCCCACTATAGTCGCGGCAGATGCTCTTTAATTTGCATGTCAGCGGGTGACATGAACAAACAGGGAATCCGAGTGGAACGCCGCCTTTTAGCTGATCAATTCAGTCGCCGAGGGGCTCAAACAAAAGCAAACAAAAGAGTCCCCTCGTATTGTACTGGAGTAGATTATAAAGCAAACTAGGAAAAAAATTTAAACCTTTTTTTTAATTTGAATTTATAGCTTTGATTTCAATGATTTTCACGAATCTATTATATGTATATCGTTTACGTAAACATAGTTAAATGTTTGTATGTACATTTTTATTCAATTTTATTTCTGAAAAATTATATAATGCCTTGATTAGCATTAGTTTAATATATCTTCTTTTTTTAGTTTTTTGAAATGAAAAATTGGCGCAAATACCTTAGGCAAAGCCAACTTAATGCCTAAAAAAATTCCCTTTCGCTCAATGCAAAATTTCCTTGCAGTAAACTTCACCAACACGTAGCGAACAATGTTCGATGTTCGCTACGTGGTGGTGAAGTTTACTGCAAGGAAATTTTGCATTGAGCGAAAGGGAATTTTTTTAGGCATTAAGTTGGTGGATGCTTAGCGACTTCACTTTTTAATGCTGCAGCAGTGACGTGAACCTAACGGATTAAGCTGAATATGCTAGCACAGACACGAACTCTACATAAGTGTACCACTTTAGTGTGTCTTATACATAATTCGGAGAGTACACTTTTTTACATGTGATCAAAATAAAAGCTTATAAGACTACATTTAAAGATCTTTTCAGCACTTTAAAACCTAATTTCATTATATTTGTAAAGTTATTTGTTTCTGATTTACACATCTTGCTAACTTTATGCAACTAAAACGGTCGAAAACGTCGCGATTGCTTGAGGAGTTCTATCTTCCTTTTATCCTCCTCGTATTTCTTGCGCATCTCCACAACGTTCTGCATTTTACTCTCACGTATTTGGAAGGTGTAGAAGTTTTTGAGTTCCTTCGTCTTCTTGTCCTTGGCCAGTTTGTTTTCCAGGCGTCCGATAACTGACTCCTTCTGTTCGAAGCCAGCGTTGCGTCCGTCCTTCCCGACAGTGACCCAACCATCGGCATCGGCCTCGCTCGTCTTGGCTGCCTCTGCTGCTTCCCGTTCGCGTTTGTCGTAGCCAACCATATAGGCATCGATCTGGGCCTGAGTTGTGGCCATATCCAGCAGGAAATTATTCTGGTATTCGTCGTGCCACAGCTCCATGCCGGTCTTGACGAGGCACTCGCCACTGCCGTTGTACAGATCGATACTCTGCAGGGCCAGGGCACGGTCGATGCTGCTGCTCTTCTGGAATACCACATAGGCTACCTTGAACTTAAAGGGAGCCTGTGCATTGGAGAAGGGAATGTCTAGTCCCTCGTACCACTTGGCCGTCTCTTCACGTCCCGGCTTGGCAGCAAACAAGACACTCTCCACGTTGCCGATGCGTTGAAAGCATGTCTTGAGACTCTCCTCGGTGACATAGGGCGGCACGTTGAGCAGAAAGAGTGTGCGTCCTTTTGGTTTGTTTGGATCCATCAGGCGAATGAAATGCTCGCGCAGGTAAACACTATGACAATTCTTGGCGTCGGCTGCCATACGCAACGGAACAACTGTAAGGGGTAATTGCAATGTTTCACAATATTCTTTATAGCTTTGCCTCTCAACTCACCTCTGTATCCCTCTATTTCCGTCATATTGTCTATTTTTATTTAATATCTGCTCTTTAACGAAATGTAAACACGTTTTGTTTCGAATGCGGCTAATGCTAATTCACAGCTGTTCGGAGCGCAGCCAACTTCGCGTATTTAGAAACGACTGCTTTGGTAACTCTGGCAAATGCAGCTGTTTTTTAAACAAGGTGGCAACGCTACATAAATCAAAGCGCGCAATTCAAAAGGCTAAACTATTTATTGTTCTTTTTACTTTGTTTTACTGCTCAGTTTTGTGTTTTACTTTTTAAACACATACGAATATTTGAAAGGCATTAAATATTCTTGTATTAATAAACGCAAACATTTTACTTAGTCCCATAAGCTGCAGAAAGTTGTAAAATCCAAAACCAAAACAAAGTTTTCACTACAGCTAAATGGCAAATAATTAAACAAGCTCGTCGTGGCACTCGTCCACCCTGGCAGCTTCCGAGCCACAGTGAAATTGTTTTTACGTAAACTTTGCACGTATTTTAGTTTTGTACGAATTTGTTTTCCACTGCTGTCCGACTACGGTTGCCTTCTGGCTCCCGCCTTCCCTCGCGCACCCGTGTGTGTATGTGTGCCCGTGAAATGGTCCGAAAACAAAACTGCACACAGGCCACAAATGCACCAAACCAACGGGTGACCATCCTCCAATCCCTCCACCTTCTCCTTCGGCTACTATTGCCGCTAAGCCACGCCCATTGGCCGCAGCCTGCGTTCATTTAAGCGCACCGAAAAACGGAAGTTTGTCATGCACGTTTGCCTCGTGTCCTGCCTCGTGTGCTGTTGAATAGCTGCTAATTAATTGAATGTGATTCTTTTTTCAGTTTGTTCGTATCGCAAAGAGGAAAACATGTTTTAGCTAACGTTAAGATTCGGTTGCAACAATTGCTGCAAATTCCTTGCAACTCTTGTGCATTTCTAATGGAATTTCCCGTTGACAATTTATCTGCCTGCATGTTTATATTCATTAATCAAAATTCCAAGGCCCAAAATGTCCCTAATTGCAGTGGCAATTGTACTGTATACACTCACACACACAAACGTGCACAGCCTACATTTGTATACATACACACAGTTTAGTTCAGTCTCACTCTCTCTCTCTCTCTCTTTGAGTCTTTTGGGGACAACCTGATTGAATAATGCAATTTGAATGCGGTTTGATTTTCTGCAGTCTCGAGTGTAATTAAATGTGCAAATGAATATGCAAGGCAACTCTTGTTGTTGTTGTGCATCGAAAAGCACAGTTAATTTGATAAAGAATTTTGTTGTGCGAATTTTGTTGTTCAGCCTCAACTTAATGCAAATAATCTTATGAAAATTTAAATCTTTCAAGAAATTTACAAGTTCATAAAATTCAAAACAAAATTCTGTGTCCAACTTTGCTGGAACGTGCGCATAATTTTAAAATTCTTCGCAAACAGCAACAAAATCTGCGCCAACATATTTTGAATATTTTATTTTAAATACGCCACGGCACGTGCTACACAATTTATTCAGTGCAGGGGGAGAGCTAGGGGGTAGAAGGGCTCCCTTAATGCCAAATCCTTGACTAATTAGTGACGGCTACGGCAGAAAGGCCGCGGGGCGTGGCCACATCAAAACACACAACAATTTTTTATGAACTTACAAGTATCTCACACACAAAAAGAAATGACTGTGAGAGGGGGTTGGTTGGTGGAAGGAGGGTACTTGCAGCTTCTTGTCTGAGTGTGAAGCGAAAATTCATTAAAAGTGTTCGCTTTACTGAGGCGAGCTGTGGAAATGTTAATGCGAATTAAGCATTAATATATATACTTAGTATGTACAGATCTGTGTACAAATACATATATATATGTACATATACATTTTAATTAAGTTACCAGAGTGTACTCTGCAATTGAAGAGGGAAAATGTTGTGAGAACTTAAACTTAATTGGTATCGAATTAACTTCTGATTTGTCTGCCACCTTAGGAGCCCGTGTGCGAGAATGAGACGAACGTGGCACATAAATTATAACAAACATTCGTATGTACACATCTACATATCTAGGTAAATTCAGGCACATTTCTGTTAATGCGTCAGCTCTGTAATGTTACATTAACAGTTTGTTGGTACTTTGCTAAGAGTGCTCTCACTGTGAATTACTAAGTGAGAGTGAAATAGGAATAGAATATAAAATACAAAGATGGAGGACGGCAGCGCGATCTTTATTTGTTTATGTGTGTAATCAAAAATCAAAAATTAAAGTCCAATTATTTCTTACTGCTTTAATAAACAATCCGTCACACCGCAAACAAATCACAAATGCTTGAAATCGTAAAGCTTTATTCTGACTAATGCAACTTTTCATGAGTTTTTCCTTTATTTTCCGCACATTTCAAATGCTCGTCAAATGACCAAAATCGCTCACTGGAATGCTGTGTGTGGTAGAGAGAGAGAGATAGGGAGGGAGCAAGAGGGAGAGAGTAGTGTGCACCTGTGGCAGGAAGCAGCTTTAGAATTTAGCCAATTGTGCGTAAAAACTCACCAAGCGATATTTGTCGCACGCATGATTTATGTCCGTCCATTTGTGGCACGCACAAATTTATACCACAACGGAATCAACAAATGTGCGACCTGTGCTGCAATTGGCCTGCTCCAAATCCCTCTGTGTGGGCATCTCAGGCGTCACGTGCAACGAATTTATTTAGCGCTCGAATGTCTCGCAAAACCAATAAAAATACACGAATTTTCAAAATGTTATTTCAAATTCGCAGAATAATTGCGCAATCAGTTGGACGAATATAGTGAATGACGGGAATCCTATGGAATTGATGTGGGGAGTTTGTATTAAAAATAATATATTTCTGAAATAATCATAAAAATATTATGCATTTTTACTTAGTGACATTATTAAAACTATGATATTTAGTCTTTAAAAAAAGAGAGTATAAATATATATGATATCAAATACGATAAAATTTCGTATTGATTAAGAGATCATTTTGCTTATTCAAAATTTATACAAATTTTAATAATGTGGATCTAATTCCAAATATAATAATTAATACTTAATAATAATATAAATACTTATAATAATAACAACATATAGTAAAATAGAAACATGTATAATGGAGTCCTGCATGAATGCAACATAAAGAGCAAATGAATTATTTACTGTTAACATGAGTACAATTGTATGTGTCAAAGAAAATCAAATTTGATTCCCATTCATAACTGTTTCCCTCATCCTCCCCTTCACACCAAACTCAATCAATGTCAAATCGATATAAAACGTCTAGACGCAATTCCATTAAACTGCATAAATCTCAGATAATTTCTTCACATTTGTTTGCAACCACAGAAAGTCATCTCCGATTTCCTTTCTGGCCCATTTGAGTTAAGTCCAAACTACTTAAGCTCTCAAACATGTCGAGAAATGCTTGCAATTTGAACGTGACCCACAATGGGGAAAAGCGATTTTCACCACCTCCTTCTTTCCGATTGACGACGGACAACAATAATCCCATAACGGCAAACCAGCACAGCCTTCTTAGCCTGGCTGATTAATCGGCCGAACACTTTGACTAACGTGGCTTTCATTAATTATGCCACACAATGAATAAGGCTGAACGAAGGAGGGACAAAAAAAGTTTTCGACTGGTCGCACGCTCTCATTAGTTGACATGCCACGCCCACTCAGATGGCGTTGTAACGATAAGTAGCCAATATTGTGGGGAACTGGTAGAGAACTGGGAACCGAACTGCGAAACTTGCACAAAAGGTTAAAAACTTTGCTCGTTAATTATGGCCAGAAGCAAGAAAATACCGCTAGCCAAGTGGCCAACTGGCCAAAGGGAATATTGTGAAGAGGAAACTCGTCAACATTGAGAATTGGCTATTTGTAATTTATGCTGCATTAATTTTTATTTACCAATTTATTAACCTTCTGCGGGCAGCAACAACAACGAAATAACAAGCTCGCGATGCCATTAGCGATAACAAAGACATTTTTTCGAATAGACCCGCAGGAAGCAGAAATAGGAGGGCGAGATTTGGTGAGGAGAAGAAAGGTGGGGAGTTATAACGCCCTATGCCCCCCAGTCATTTATCACCGACACTGCCAGCGTATGCCGTAAAAACCAATTTAAAGTAAATTAGCGCAACGAAGTCGTCGACATCGGCTGCCAAACTGAGTGCGCCACACACGCACAGTGCCGCTAAAACCGCAACGGAAGTGTCAGCTGCGGTGGCACAGTGGGAAGATATCAGTAATTTATTAGACTAATTTCTAAGATATATAGTATGTAAAATGCATACAATTGATTGTATACTTAAATCATTATATAGAAGATTAAAATATATCCGATTAAATATCTTATTAGGACTCTGTTTAAGAATCTTCAATATATATAAAATCTAAATCTAAACTAAATCGTAACAAATATAAGAATAATATTAACATATGTATATTGCAATGTGAATGAATCATACTTATGTATAGATAATATGTACAAAATATAATAAAATCACTAAAATTGCTATAGCAAAAACCAAAAAAAAATATAATATTGAAAAATTAATGAATCTAAAAGAACTAGTTTAATAAAGCCTTTATTCATATTATTAAATTCCAGATAGGTTTAATATGATAACAAATAATAATTTGATAACGATGATACAAAATAATATATAATAATGCAATAATTATTTGCATTAGTTGATTTTTATAATTGTATAGTATATTGTCCCTATATAGTTGCTTTTATATTAATAAACAACGACTATAAATCGATTACTAACATAGAAGTGTATTTATCTTTTATTTTTGTCCACTTTCAGTTTAATTTTTTCTGATGCCCACTGTACCAGTTAGTCAGAAGGTTTGTAATGCGTTTGCCTTTGGGTTCAAAGCGAATGCGACGCGTTTTCGGCCAACTTTACACATGTCGCTTGCCGACTTGGCTTTAATTCCCTATCAGATCACGTACAAAGCGCGTGTTTAGCTGTGAGAGAACTACTCCCCCTCAAGCTCAGCTGCCCCTCACGACCTCACCCTTGCCCTTCTGCTGCTCTCCACTGACAATCCGCAGCACCTTGGGGAAGAGTCAGTCCACACAGACTTAGGGGCCCGACCACAAATAGTGCAGACACTGCGCCTTGGAATTTATTGCACGTGGCAAGTTGCTGCGGATGGGTTCGTTCAGTTATTCAGTTGGGCTGCGTTTGCTGCACGGACTGCAGATTAGACGTCCTGATAGACACAAAATGCTTTTTTCCTCAACTTAAACTTTAGACATGGACGTGGAATTTATTGCCGGTTAACCACAGTGCACAGTGCTTGGGAGCGGGTGCTGCCAAGTTGCCTTTGCCTACTTCTAGTATAGAAGTTCGAGGCGCACTAACTTGATCTAAATGGATTCGGGACTCGTTTCAGTTTGTGTTTTGTGGCTGGCAAATGCCTTGCAGCGATTCGCAAATTTCCCCAAACTTTTTGACTGATGAATGAATGAAACAGTAGAAGGTCGAGGGATAAACCGAAAAGCACACAGGACCTTGTGACCCTGCCACACCGACCTCAAGGAGTGAAGAGTTTGCCGAGCAAGTTTCTGTCAAAGATACGAATCGGACGATTAGTGGTTTTCCTTGAGCAAGCAAGTATAATGAGATCTCTGATACATTTGCAATAGTCATTCTCATTCGAGTTCTTAACAAATTGTGCAATTTTCGTTAATGGAATTCTTAATTTGCACACTATATTGATACCTTCCAAGCTCCTTGTAACATGAAAAGGAACTCCAATTATGATACTGAACTCTCGATAACGAAATATAAAAATTTAGTGTCTCAAATGCAAAGGGTAGAGCGCAGGTACCGCTGTTTCGAAGATATGGAACATTGTACTTGAATAACTTCTATGTTCACAGATTGCTCTAATTGTTATTATGAGAAGAGGTTCATATCACAACCAGCAACTTAACTAACTATAATCTGAAATTATAACCATATTGAACAAACCATATACTGATATGTTAGGGCACTGGGTGTGGCATTCAACAATTGAAATAAGTTTTAGCTGCAGATTCTATATAAAAATCTACATGTCAAATTTTAAGTCTTTAGCTGTTATAATAACTAAGTATTCTGCGGTCATACAGACAAATAAGCAGAAACACTTATAAATTGTTTCAATTAGAAAGAGATTCTATAAAATTGTGAGGTTAAACTACTTTGCTGCCTGTTACACAAATTTTTACACAGTAAGTTTACCATTTTGCATACTTGCAATGTGTATAAAGATTTTTTGCCAATTTCGGAACAATTTACTCATTGAATTTATTGAAATCACCTTGTGACAGCTTTAACAGTGATCTTAATCAAACCACTTGATTTTCATATACTTTCTTACTGCCCTTAAGCCCTGCAATGGGCGCAAGAATTTACATTCAATTTCAATTTGAATTGCGAGTCGAGGCGAGGAGCATCTTCAACCGCATCGCTTACAATTTGCAGTATTTTCAATGGCCTTTCGCACCTTTCACTTACTTAAACCTCATTAAATGTAAATTTTGTGCAAGGAGCGTGCTCTTCGAATGCCAGTGGATCGAGGTGTGAGAGAGTCGGAGGTGTGAGAAGGGAGGGGGGAGAGTAGAGGAGTTCATCAACAGTTTACGCTTCAGTGGATTTTTCGAGTGGTTTATCCGTCGGTGAACTGAATCCATCTCAACTCAACTGAATTGAAGTATGCATCTTTCAGATACTCTCGACGATAAACAAACAAAGCGCTTCATTTATTCCACCATGTCGCCATACTCTGCGCCTTGACCCCCACTCCCCCGTCCATTCCCTTTCCCTCTGCATGTCATGCAGCATATTTCATTGAAGCCGTCGCATGTGCAGCAAGTGCATTTATTATTCACGCAGGGCAATCAATACTTTACCCAAGTCGCCCATCGACTGGACCGAATTACTGAACGACTTTCCTAAATAGGTGAAAACAATGTGTCACCTTATTCGATCCATGTTGACAGTTGTAATTGCCTGAGGTAATGCTGTCGCCAGACTTTAATTATTAAACGACTCCCCAATGAAAGTTTTACACGTATTCCTCGAGTCGCACCATTTAAGCGCATTTATCTATGCTGCGTTCTCCCTCTTCATCTGTCTATCTGTTTGTATTAAATTAAGGCCACGCTTTTAATTATGCTCACACTTCTGAGCCACAGGGACATCTTAACCTACCCTGGAAAGTAGTATAAATTTGCTGATTTGTTGTGCTAATTTGATTGTCATACAAACTTGGATTCGTGATTATTTGAGATAAATTTGATCAGCTTAGAGAGGCAATGTGGTGTTTTAGATGAAGAACTTCTTTAGTGATGTCTATTTGTTACAGATTTTAAAGATATATTCTATTTATAAACTATATAGAATCTATTATATTATATTATATGGAATAGAAGATGAAACATAACCAAATTTTGCAGAAACAACAACTTCACTGATTCCATTTGAATGATGTTTGTTATTTTAGTAATTCACTTATAATATTAGCTATTTTCAAACAATATATTGTATGAAATTTACTCATTATATTAATGAACTTTTAATGTATTCCCACTTTTAATTTAAGTTCAAAAAACATTCAAATCCCCTTGAATGGAATTGAATCCATTTACATATTCAGCGCACACTCAGAATAATTATCCAAGTATATTAAATTACTAACAATATTTTGTTAGGGTATTTCACAGTCGACTCCTGAGCATCTTATTTCTAGTCTGCTGTTTATTTGCTCTGCTTGGTTCTCCGCCTGACTGACAGTGCGACACTCGACTTGCTTATCTCTGAGCTGCTGCTGCAGTGCCCGAGCCAGTGAACACGCCAGGCAGACATCCTCACACATCCGTGCTTCTCCACGTCTACGTCCTAGTTCCTTCCCCGGTTGGTGTCCTAATTAGTTGCGGATTTTTCAATGAATGCAAGGCAAACGCCGCAACTGCGACAAGTTGAATTCCAAGTGAATTTAATTACCAACCCGTTTGCAGTTAAATAAACCCAACACATGTAACCCACATATGAGTAGCCTATCTACTTATACTGTAAATGGATATGCAGTTTTATTTTCATTAACGCCATTCGTATTCAACCTCCTCAGACTCCGCATAGTCAAGAGGTTCGCTCTCGTCATCAAGGTATTCATCGAGGTAACCGTCTTCATCCACTTCCGAGGACGTTGCCTGTCTGGGACCCACGAAACTGATGGCATTCTGTGGCAGCAATTGTATTTTGGCCAAGTTACGTTGCTTCTGCCTCTTGTAGAACTGAAATAGTGAGGGCTCCATGGGATCACTGGGACTCCAGGGTAGGGCTAAAGCCTCTAAGGTGATTAGCGAGATAACTAAGCAGGTGCGGGGGGAGATGGAAGATTTGAAAAAGTAAGTAAGGATATTTTTATTAGAGTTAAAGGATTCAAAGGATATTTATTAGTTTTCAATTAAGTATTTTATTGTAAAAAGAAAAGTTTGACAGACATCAATAATAGTGGATGTTCTGTCAGTAAGTGAAGAAATTCTTTTCATCTTTTCTAATAGACTTAGTAGAGTAAAAACCTTATTATCCTTAAAAAGTTAATTTACTTTAATTGATATCTATACATTTCGTACAATAATAAGTATTCCATATAAATAATATAATATAATATATATATACATATATAATATTCTTTTCAAATATCATCTCACCGCAACAAACCAAGAGAACTGTCAACTGCATTTCCGAAAACTCAACTGCGACTACTTTTCAAATGAGTTTCAGGTTTTATAGCACACTCTGGAATAGAGTTCATTTGGGAGCTCTTTCTTTTATGATTGAATTGATGGTTGTTTCGTAGAAAGTAAAAGGAATACTGGGAAAACCTTTCTTTCTTTCTCTCAGCTGATAAAGAAATTAGAAATTTCTTTAGATTTTTATAGAACTTTTTTAACTGTTAATCAACCTTGGCATTTTATGAGCTGTCTCCCAAAACTTGATATACAGTTCAGTTTAGTGCATTTTATAGACTACCCCCTCCTCACCCCTTTCCTAGGTTTGCCTTCTGAAGTCGTTTCACTTTTGTTACTTCTCTGTCAACTGCGAAATACATAAAAAAACGAAAATGAAAAGTCTGGGAAAATGTCAAAAATTGTTCACATTATCTTGAGAATTTCATGCAGCATTTTCTTTTGCATAAAATTACAGTTTTGTCCCTTGCCAGGATAAAGACCAACAACAACATACACACACACACACACTAAGACAGGGACATAAGCTGATATATATATAATGTAGTAGAGATTACACGGACATGGGTGTTGCTTGTGGCCACTCGAAAGTAGATTATACGCAACACGCACAACGTCACGGAGGAAAAGGTCCAGAGGGGGGCGGGTGAGCTGTGCAGGGTATGTGAAATCCTGGCGTTAATCTTACTGCAAACATCAAAAAGTTGAGCCACAGCTAAGTTTAAGTAACCCAACTTGCCCACTTCCCTCCCGCTTTCTGCTCCACAAGAGAAGCAACGCAATGAAGCATGGAGAGAAATTGTTTAAAAAGATTTTCCCCATACAATGTGCAACAAAATCCTTGGCGATTTGGCAAACAGTTTGTGACGGCATCTACAGGGGATTGCGACTGAAATACTATATTTGACGCCTCTGGACCTTGTGTGTGTGTGTGTTGCCTGTGGAGCAGTGAATTCCACACTGGTTCCCAGTTGCAACTGACTCAATTGTTTTACTTTGAATATTGCATTTCTGGCATTTAGCTGGGAAACTTTGTGAGTGGTTTGCATGTTGAGGAAGCCAGAAGGATTTATTTGCAAAATGTGTGTTATATATTTAAAAATTCAATTTCAACAAGAAGAAGTGTATACGACTCAACTTTAAAAAAAGGAAAATAAAACACTTTACAATAAAACACTTTAAATTTTGATTAATATTTAATTTTTACATTACTCTCTGAAAAATTGATTTCATGAGCATTTTATTTCATTGAAACATTCTCTTTAGTTTATTTGCAAGTTGATATGATTTTTTATACAGATACGATCTCTTTCATATTTCTCCACTCCAAGTTGGCGTTTTAAAGATTCAAACTTTGTTTTCCTTCTTCTTTGTCTGAAATGAGAAAGTTAGACAAGTTTAGTTACACAATTTTAAAATATTCCGATCATGTACGTGTATGTAAAATAATATACTGTCTGTATTTTGAATAGAATTTTTTAAATGAGCCAAAACCAATTTAGACAATGCCTTAATTAATCTTATACCTATTTTAAATTTCTTTTAATTTAATTTCATCAGAATCTATATTCTAAATCATACAAACTCACAATTTTTTAAATCAAATGCTTTAACTTTTTACTACATTATTCTATGTTTCTTTTAGGAATAAGAATCTATGATAATAAATATGATAGTAATAATAAATAATAATCATGCATTTTTGGCACTTCTACCCCATAATTTAATATGAATTCATTAAAAGGATATTGTGTACACATCTTTAAATCGTGTGCCATATCATTCTTTAGTTTTATTTACTCATCATAAGCAATTTACAATTATATCCGGCTATCGAATACAAACTCATTTAAAATATATTTAAATCTACACATCACTTGCACAAACATCTCTGTTCTTTATTCAATTTCAACTTATGATGATCCGACTTAAACAGCTTCCCGACTCCGGGCTGTCTCTGGCTCTTAATCTGACTCTGGTTGTGGCACATTTCTCACGCCGCAGTCGCAAATCGCAACCACATTTAAGCATTTTCACTAATTAAAGTGACACAAAAGCCGCAATACACATACCAACACACACAAACACAGAGACAGCAAGGAAAACACCTTTGACAGCGCGAAACTGGCAAAGTTTTGGCTTCATAGAAAATGTCGAGAGGGGGTGGGAGAATGAGTGGGGAGGGAGAACGCAATTCGTGTGCTTGGCAGCTGCAACTGCGACCTGAGACCAGATTGGAACGTCCGACTTTGTGGACTGCGGCTTTCCGGTGACAGTACTTGTCCAACTGTCATTGCCAGCGACTTTTTGAATATCCAATTTGTTGTTGCTTTTAATTATGGTAAACAAATTTAATTTTGCAAAAGAAATGCGCAGATTGCTGAATAGCTTGATGGTAACGTATAACATAAGTAGGTCGTTTACGGCTAGGGAAGAGTTTTAAATTAATAATATAATTATGTTTAATTGTGCTGCTGCCTGCATTCAAAAAGTCTTTCGATCAGATTGGTAAACATTAACAGCTGCATGGAAGTAGATTTAACAGCTCTTCACATAAGACTTAACAGCTGCTTGGAACATAGTTGCTTAGAATTAGATCTATGGTAACAGCTGCTTAGCATTAGACTTAACAGCTCCTTAGAACATATATTAGATCTAACAGGCGCTTAGCATAAGACTTAACAGCTCCTTGGAACATATGTAGATTTGAACAGCTGATTCTAATTGATATATCCACCTTAATTATTTAGTAGCAATATAATTAATAACTAATAATTGAATTAGGCAGTGATCTGTCCTATTTCTGGAGTATAATAGGTATTCCATATGAGACAGACATCTCTCACTTACCTCACTACAGATCCAGATGTTTTGCTGCGCCACCCGGCTCCAGTACCGTCGCCATGTTGGCCAACTGCAGCAGAGGGAGCTGCCCCTGCAGCTGGGACGGATCTGCTGCTGCTGATACTGCGTCCTGTTGCCGCTTGGCAACTGCACTGCCATTGCTGGGCGCACCGCCCAGCCAGCGCCTGTAGGTGTGCTCCGGCGAGGTGTGCAGATATTTGTGAAACGAAATGGGCGCATTCAGTTGCAACAGCTCCGGCGCATAGTCCTGGGGCCTTGCCTGATGCAGCCCTGGGGCATGCAGAGCGGGCACGTCCAGCGCCTGCAGACAGTAGCCGAGTATCATGTCATCCGGTGCATTGGCAGCGGGGCAACTGCAGCTTTGCACCACCAGACGCAGTAGCGGCACACTGAGCACAATCCCCGCGCCGCCCGTGTGATAATTGAAGCCATCCGGCGCATACAGGCGATAGCCATAACGCTCGCCCAGATAGATGTGCTCGCTGTGATTATGGCAGCTCAACAGAGCACTCAGTCGGGGCACGCTGCAGGGATTAATGGCGATATATATACGATATATAAGGAAAGGAGGCAAAAAATAACAATGATAATTTAAATTGAATGCGCTGCGAGGCGTGTAAGCTGCATAAAAATCGCAGCTTACACGACGCACAAACACACACACACACTCACCTCAGCAACGTATCGTCATCGACGAGCATCAGCCAACGTATGTGGCGCAGCTCATCGATATCCTTGAGGGATAATTGCAAAATTGCCAATGTTTTGGCACAGTGTCCAGTGGCAACATTGGGCAGACCTGTGCTGATTGTTGGTATCTCCGCATCTGTTGTGGTTACAATTGTACAATGGTTGTTGTTGTTGTTATACAGTTGTTGTTGTTGCCCATATCGTTGTTATTGTTGTAGGTCGAGTTGTGGAAGATCACAAAGACAAATCAATGAATATTCAATATGTGGCAGTTGTTAGCCTCCGCTTCAACCTGTGTAGCATCCCTGCTGCGACTGTTGCTGCTTAGTGACGGGCTCGTGACAAGGTCGTGTAGGGACCAGGGAACAGGCACGACTTAGGACAATATGATTGTCTATAATAGTGTGTGTTTTTATTGATATGCTAATTTTTCTTATATTACGAGTATGTAAATGTATTATTATAATATAAATAAATTTAACTTTCTATTACATACATTACAAATATCGCTTCAAATAATTTTCTATGCGATATTTAAAATTCTTTTTCTATTTCCTAAACGATGAATTTTGTGAATCGAAAATATACCACACTGGAAATTAAACTAATGTTGTTTAAACATATTTCAACAGATGTAGAATGATTAACCATCAAGCCTAAGTTTAATTTAATAAATACTAACTACAATACAATTTTACATATGTATATATCAGAAGTATCATATTTACGTATTATACATATTGTTAAACGTAAATAAAAAAAATAAAATAAAATACACAAAATTGAGTTATAAATGAGTAAATATAAATATGAATATAGATTGATAAGATTAAATACTGAAGAAACAGATATCCCCTTTCAATATAAATAGTAGAATCAAATTTAGATTCATCACTAAACTTTTGTCATACTAGAATATTTCTAGAGTATTTATGGTATGAGTATTTCTAGTTAATATACTCATGATTTGTATGTAATATACTCATGACTATACTTGTAGTATTACCAATGTAATGTATTGTATACCAATGAGTATGAGTATGGTAGAACCAGTTTAGACCCTTTATCAGTAAACTTTAATCACACTAGAATACTACTAGAGTATTTCTTGAGTATTTATTGAGTATATCTAGAGTTTTTCTATTAGGAGTAAGCCAAAATGTAATTGTGTTTCTAGAAAAAGTATTTCTAGTATGAGTATACTAATAAGTTTGAGGATTTCTAGTATTTTAGTTAGTATTTTTAATATATCTAGTATTTTTGTATAAAACCATACCAAATGTTCGATTGTTTATTGAGACACTGAATTCTCAACTAAGAAATAATAGAATTATGTACATGTCGTGACAAGTGTAGAAGCACGCGTCACGTACCCAGCGCAGACTAGGAGTCTCTAGAGCTCATGCAGCTCCATGTTGCATGTTGTGTGTGTGTTGGAGTGCATGTGCGTGAGTGTGTTTAGTTTGCCTCTTGTTTTTGTTAATGTGCGTGTGTGTGTATCCATTTAGTGCCTGCCCCTTACCCCCTCAGCAGCAGCAGTAGCAGCAACAGCAGCCACTCATTTGCTTTAATTGCGCTCAGTGTTATGTCGCTTACCTGCCACATCGCTGTAGTATTTGCGCTGCTGCCTGGCGCCAGCGTCGTGCGCCCAGGTGCGTTCGATGATTGGTATACGCTCCTTATGGAATTTTGCACAGGTTTTGATTGCGAAATAGATGTGCGACCCGCTTGTGTGCACCTGTTGTGGGCGAGAGAATGATTGCAGTTGCCTTCCAATTTCAGTTGCACTTCTGTTTCAGTTTCAGTTTGAGTTTGCGTTCTGACTGCGCCTCTGTTGCCTCTGTTTGACCATTGTCAGAGAATTTATGGTTATAGGTTTCAGATGCTAATTGCCTAAATGGCCTATACAAGCAAGAGGCAACCACAGTGTGCTTTAAGCCGACAACGAATTCACTTTGTGGCACTTATGTTTTTTGAATTACTCTTCAAACAAACTCATTAAACTCTTTAACAAGTTACACTTTGCAACTAGTTACGCATACGCCATGTGTTGTCAGTGGCGTATTCGCAATGTCATGTAATGTTTAATGGGGTTTGAAAAGGTCTACAGCATATTTCCTGTGAAATCCCTTTGGAGAGTTGCCTTATATTCCCTTGAGAAATGTCTATTGAGTTCTTTATTTTCTACAATGCACGTCTTGTCACTGACGTATACGTAATATATTGTGATGTTTAATAGGGTTTCAAATATAGTCGACACAGAGAGTATTTTGAGGAATATTTCCTGTGAAATCTCTATCAAGAGTTGGTCTTATATTCCCAGAGAAATTCGTTATACAGAGAGTTCCTCTTTATCTCCTACAATTAAATGGAAAATTGTTTCTAGCCCAGCTTTAATATTTTACCTTTTTACACAATCAATAATTATTAATATCGAAACAATTATTAAATTTGTGAATTAATTGAGACAGCGCAACAAATTTATATTCAATCAAAATCGAATGAATGCAACTCAAATTCAATTAGATTTTTCTTTATGAATGAAAGCAACTTTTGAATCAAATGCAATTAATATTAAAAAAAGCGAATACATAATGAATAAATTAATACATTATAAAGTACTATACCTAGTCTCAAGCTATTCCTACTGTAACAGTGAAATATTTCCAAAATTTGTAGCAAATTAATTCAAGACTCTGAAGACACTTGAACCACATCAATTATTGGCGAACTTTGGAGACTCGCGGCACATCTCGTGCGCTGCTAGTTCATGTGAATACACTCATAAATCAACTCACACAGTGCTCGCTGCTCCCAGTGGACGCCTCGGACTTTGCATACAGCAAACAAGACACAGACTTCTCCTTCTTCAATCTCTGGTTCGGCATCCCCGAGGAGGAGGTGCTGCTAGCTGGCGACAAGTTCGCCGAGGGACAAATGTAGGCAGCACTTTTCAAAATTATTTTTCCCTGCAACATGTTGGGGGCATTCTCGACGGTTCTGTTGCTGCTGTTGCCGGCTTCATCATCATTTGGCATGGCAGGTGTTAAATTATCGAAAATGAAACGGGCCAGCTCGTGGGCGGCATCTATGGCGAACTCGCTGTGCCTCCGCCTGCTGCTGCTGCTGCTGCTGCTGCCACTTCCACTGCTAGTGCTGCTGCTACTGCTGCCGTTGGGCGCATTAGCAGCAACAAGTTCGGCCAGCCTGTAAATGCAAATGCATGTTCCATGATGAGTTATGGCTACTCCTGGGAGACTCCCTTTGCCTTTACACTTTTGGACTCACCTGCGCAGCAATGCACCTGTAAATACAACGCCTGCACTTAGCATGGGATACGGGAACCATGTTGGATTCTTGTAGTGCGCAAAATGATGCACAATGGTCGCCTCCGCATCGTACAAGGCGTGGCCGTAGTACGCCATCTGAAACAGGTGCCAAAGTGGGTAATTCATGAGTTGTTGACGGTGCGGGGGCAATAACAACAAGATTTCTAGTCATATAAGGAGACCAAGTAGGGGGAAAGTATTGTGAAAACTTCTAAGCAAAACTTTTCAAGATGGGAATATCGTTAATACGAAGAAACTGAGATTATTGAAGAAAGTTTACAACTTGTATATATTCATTAAATGAAATATTCTACTTGTAAATACCTTTTGTAATTTATATTATATATTATATATTAAAAGCACAATCCAAATTGATCCTCAAGAAAATCTAAATTGTAAATCCTCGAGAACAGTGTGTAAACAAATATTATAACTAGATAATATTTTATGTAATTAAAAAGGCATAAATTCTACTTGGTTTAAAGATATTATTGGTATCCTTCTAATATATCTACACTTGCAAACATAAAGCTGTTTGGTTGTTTTAAACTGCTTATTCGAAAATAAAGGATACCTACGATATGCAGAAGGTTTTATATCACTGTAGATTTTAACTGAGTTAATATATTTCACATATTTCTAATGGAATCCAATTTAATAGCAATGATTAAGAATTCGCAACCGTTTTAAGAGTTATTATTGAATGGGAAGTTTTAAATTGTTTAAAATTCTTAATATTTGGCCTGTTGTATCTATTAAAGTTGATATTGACCTTAGACAGCTTATGTGGAGAGAGCTATTAAACTAACGTAGGTGAGGTTTAGTTGAGTTATCTTGAACAAACATACTGATTTTCATATAAGAAAGTTAATTTTGAACGATAACCACTATATACTTCTAGCTTCTGGTTATTGTACTCGTACTTAGTCTATGCATTACAACTTTCCTAAATTAATATACACTTCTACAACACATTTAAATTTGTTTCTTTTTAACTTTAAATATTTTTTAGTTACAAACTAACAAATCGAGACCTTGTTTAAGAGGAAAATGTAAATTATCCATTGTTCATTCATTCTCCTAAAATACAATTGCACAGTTTTTTTTTAATATTCAAAATTTAGTTGCTATCTATTCAAGCCCCTTCCTTTTTGGGTCTGTAGTTTTTGCGACGGCAAACGCACCTCTTGCGCATCCCTGTGCCGCAGCTGGCCGAGCAGGGCACGCAGCGAAGACACGTGCGTGTTGTGCTGGCACCAAATAATCCATTCGGTTTGCGCGTTTAGCAGACGTGTCTTGCCTCGCAAATACGGCAGGGCGTCCAGTAGGGTCCAGTAATTGAATAGTTCATGCATTATGTGCACCTTAATGGCATAAACATAATCCGTCGGGATCGGATCCAGCGATATTTGTTGCTGCCGCAGATTATCGTGCAGGCTGCGGCAGCTGGTGGTGGCATATTGAGGGGGGCAAGATATGACGAATAGAATTTCACCGGCAAAAGCAACGCAGCTGAGACACAATAAGAACAATAACAATAATAAGCCTGGCTTTGAATGCATTTTTCGCATAAGTTATTTAATTATTGAATTAAATAAATTTTCACATTATTGATTAATTTTATTTATCTAAAGTTTCTCTGATTCACAATCACATGGCTAAGCCGAGCTTAGGCAACAATAACACTGATTAACCGTTTCGCGTTGCCAACAACCACGTAGAAGCGTCGCGTTGCAGTTCACTGTGTATGCGACCGCGCTAATGAACGTGCGAAAACGTACTGAGCCAACTGTGATTGTGACATTAATTTTGGCGCTAAAGAACGGGATTTCGTTGTCGTTTCACGTGAAAATGCAACGGCGCAGGCGCCAAAGTGCCGTAAGTTTTATGAATGAAAATGCAACAGTTGGCAACGCCTGCTGACAATGACAATGAATTTGTTTTGTGTGCATGTGTGTGTGTGCATGTATGAGCATTTAAAAGTATGCAGTTGTGTGCTGCGTGTTGCATCGGTTTGAGATATTAAGTCACCCTAACTATTTACTGGAAGTATATAATATAAAACAGGAAAATTCTGTAAAAATTCAGTGAAACTCTTGTCAGAATTTTTTAATTTTAAAGATGACTTAATATATACATACAAATAAAACACAAAATTCCTCACATAATATGTATGTATGTGGTCAATTTATTTTTGCACTTTTATTTATGAATGGGATCATTTATTAATAAGTTTCTGAATACATTTAATTATTAATAGTTACTTTTTATGATTACTCTGACTTATTGTAATATGCTGGAATTCAGAAATATTGAAATTAATATAAAGAGTAAATCAGTTAAAGCTTTGAAAAAAGTCAAAGCAATATCTAAGATAAAATAAATAAATCAAATTAAATTAATAAATGTTTGCAATGATTCAAACTTTGCCTATATAAAAATAAGAAATATTTAAAAAATAATCAATAATAAAAACATTTGTTGATTATGCAAAGCTGCTAAAAACGTTTGTTCTGATAGCAGAAATATCTGCAAATGTTCTTGCAACATAAACACATGTATGCACTTAAAACTGTTTTAAAATTTCAGTTCTGCACACCGTTTATTGCCAGGCACACTATATATAAATAAATTAATATTAATATTATATTAATAAAATTAATATTCCAATTGGATCGTCGCACTCATTTAAATTCCTGAGCGCTTATAAAAGAGATATTAATATAAACATTATTATTATATTATTAAATGTTCATGCACATAATTATACCCTGAACAAGCCGAAATCTTTATATAGAAGATGACATCTCTGACCTCTCTCCCTCTCACTGATATTGGGCACAGACTGTATCCTTCATAGCAATTATTAGTCGAAAATTAAGATTTCCTAACTAAATTTCCATTGTTAATGCAATTTATAAAAGACTGAATAATATTAAATAAACAACAATCGATGAAGACATTTCTTTCTTGTTGTTAGATTAAAATAACTGTTTAATTGTCGTTAATCCATTAGGGAGTAATAAGGAGCAGAAAATACTATATAGGTTAGATTAATGCATAGGCGATGCTAGGCGAGTCGTCGTCTGCATGTTGTTGCTGCGATTGGTCAACTTGAGGCGCAGCTCGTTGACATGCTTGAAGAGCTGGTCCTGCTTGGAGAGCAGCTCCTTGGTACGCTGGCAGCCATGCTGGGACGCACACAGGCCGGGGTTCCAGCGGCAGTATAGACCCTTCCAGAGTCGCATGGCACGCACGCTGGCAATGGGACGTAGCACAAGCTCCGGGCCGTGGGTGAACGAGGGAAACAACGGATTCAGATACTGGTCGAGTGAGGAGTTAATGTGCGTCCACAGGGATATGGTCTTGCGCTTGAGATCTGCAAGAAACACAGGTTGGTTAGACCATCAAAAATAAAGGTAAGAAAGTCCACATACCCTCCGCTACACGTTCTGCCTCAGTGTTGCAAAGAAAGGTGCCAAAGCGACACGAATACAGATGATCCACAATTGTGATGAGAAAATGCTCGTTGAACTCGAATGCATTGTTGAACTGCTGACTCACTTGCCACACACTGTCGATGAACTGCAGAAAGACTGGCGAGCGATCCGCATCCGAGTGCTTATTGTCGCCATGTCCAATGCGTTGCTGGAACTTGTGACCAAACGAGAGCCACTCCTTCTCGATGAGCACCTCGAAGCCACGCACTGTGCGATAATGTGGATCTAACAGGAGCATAGACAGCGCCGTCAGCTGTGCTGTGCGATCCCAGCCATCGGAACAGTGCACCACAACGGAAGTACTCATCGTTTCCAGCTTGTCCACAATGCGCACAGCTCCTGCCAGAATGCAGCGTATGTGCTTCAGCCACAGTGTGCTATCTATGGCCGTCTGCCACTTGGAGTCATCGGTGGTGGGGTAACACGCCTCCTTCACTTTGCGCAGACTCTCGCGCATTACATGGATGTTATGGATATCCAGGAAGTTAATCTCAACATTTTTGTACGCATCCTCCGACTCGTAGCCTCCGCCCTTTGCCTTGTTTGCAATGGCATTTGCACTGGGCCGGGCATCCATAATGGTCAGCTTATCGGATTGTGCATTCGCCTCCATTATGTAGCCCAAATAAGTCTCATCATCTGCATTCCGTTTGCCACTTACGCCCACCAATGGCTGGGAGCAGCGCGTTATTGTGGCCTGCGTGCGTGGATTCATCCAGGACAGCACAGGCAAACGGCAACGTGAACGAAACTGTGCGACGCGTCGCAAGAAGTCATCTGAGGCTGCCTTCGGCACGGCCCATACAGCTGGATAGCTGTCACAGATGGAGTAGGACTCGTTCAGTTTTGTGACACGCCACATATCGTTGGGCACGCCTTGGCGACGCAACTCCGCCAGGGGCTCATACACAGCCCAGCCATCCCAGCCGGCACTTGGCTGTGCGGCAGAGGCGTGCGCAAAGGCAAACAACTTACCGCTGTAGGAGAGCGGAAATGCATTCGCTTGCAGTTTCTCGAAGACCGTACGCCGGGAATGATTCTGTTGCTTGTGGGCAAAACGTAGATTACGCATATCCTTGCAAAATATCTCAATACCGTAGCTATTCTCGCCGCGTGACGTGGCACCACCGATTTTCTCCACACGACCGATTACGCCCAACGGTACGTCGACAACAACCGGTGGTTCTTGATCCCGCAGGGGGAGCGAACGAAAGTACAGACGGAAATTGGTTATGGTCAAAGCACCATATACTGGTCCGCGATAGGGACACACATACGTGACATCGTTTTTCTGGTCTTGATCTTCCTCGCCTTCCAAGTAGACAAAGGGCGTGTCCCTCAATACACCATTCTCTGCTCCGTGTTTCGAGCCCAGCGAACTGGACTTGGAGCTGCTGTCTAGAGAGTTGCTGCTGGCCGTCTTTGATGCCAACTTGTCGGCTAAGCTTGATGTGGCATCCATTGCAGAGATTTTCAATTATAGCCTGCTCTTGCGATATTGCCGTATTGCACAGTTTAGCGTAAACAAATTTTGCGTCTGGTATAAAATTCTTTGTTTTCCTTTTTTTTATTGCCCCCAGTAGAGTTGATTCTATTCGAAAAATATCGATTGTAGTCGATTGCTTACCAGCTGGATATTCACTTCATTCACTCGACGGCACTCATTCATGAAATGAACCTAGAATTATCTTATATTGTCGTAAACATATATGGGTAATTGTTCTTTATGTTGATTTATTCATTCTAGTCGGAAAGTCATCTTTAAGTTACTTTTCAAAATAAGATTTGAGTTAACAGTATTAAAATAGATAGCTATGAAGGTTTACAGTTTTCAAAGTGGTGGCTTGTCGATATCCATTAATATGGTTATCGATTTATATCTCAATCAAACAGCTGAGACGAACTAGCGTAAACAAGGCTGTTGCACGTGCCACATTTGTTTTAATTTATTAATTACAATAATTTCGAAACATGGCCGGTCGCCTTGAGTTGCTGAGTGAGCAGGGGTTGCGCCTGGATGGCCGTAGACCGCACGAGCTGCGGCGCATCCAGTGTAAATTGGGAGTTTTTGAGCAGCCGGATGGCAGCGCATACATGGAACAAGGAAACACGAAGGTGCTAGCCGCCGTTTATGGACCACATCAGGCCAAGGCTAAGAAGACTGAAGGCAACGATCTGATCATCAACTGTCAGTACAGCCAGGCCACCTTCTCCACATCGGAGCGCAAGAATCGACCACGCGGGGATCGCAAGTCGCAGGAATTCAAAATGTATCTGCAGCAAGCGTTGAGTGCTGCCATCAAATCGGAACTCTATCCACGTTCCCAGATCGACATCTATGTGGAGGTGTTGCAGGCTGATGGTGCCAACTATGCTGTGGCCCTAAATGCCGCCACATTAGCCCTTATCGATGCGGGAATCTGTCTAACCGAATTTGTTGTTGCCTGCACGGCATCCCTGAGCAAATCGAATATTCCCCTAACGGATATTTCCCACGTCGAAGAAGTGTCGGGCGGACCCAAGCTGACCATAGCAGCATTGCCCACAGCGGAGAAAATTGCATTTATGGAGATGAGCGAAAGGTTTCACATCGATCAACTGGAGACGGTCATTGAGACAGCCATGGCGGGTTGCCGAGAAATTCGGGACATTCTGGAGGCAACAGTCAAGGAGCACCTCATACACATTGGCAGCGCAGCCGACTGGGCGCGTGTTTGTTAAGAATAAAGAGAATAAAGAAATATTTAGTAGTTTGTGTCTTTGTTTGTGTCTCGTAATGGGGAAAATCTTTTTATCCTCGCCAGCTGAAAAACAAGTTTTTCTTTTGGGAATAGCTTTTATTTAGTTCTGGACCGCCTCCTTTGGTGGCTGCCACGTCTCGAGCAACTGCAGCAGCGTGGACTTACGCTGCTCTTGCTGCAAACGTTCGATGAGTCCGCTCAGCTGTTGCCCACCTTCCAGAAAGCCGTTGAGGTTGTGCAGCGTGCCTCCCTGCTGCAGCCGATGATCTGTCACACGATCCTGAACGAAATTGTAGGTGCGAATCTTCTCATTGCGATTGAGGTTGCCTTGTTGTGATTTACGCGTGGCCTGCTTAGAAGCTTCGACACTCTCGAGCTGCTGTTGCATAAGCTTGGCCTGCAGACGCTTCAGTGCCAACTCTCGATTCTTAAGCTGAGATCGCTCCGATTGGGCCTCAACGGCCATCCCCGTTGGCAGGTGCACTATGCGTACAGCAGAGTCAGTGGTATTAACATGTTGTCCGCCTGCGCCACTTGCTCGTTTCGTCTCTATCTTTAGGTCGCGCTCCGATATGTTCACCTGCACATCTGCTGGACGAGGAATAACCGTTATTGACGCTGTGCTGGTGTGAATGCGTCCGGCTTTCTCTGTGGCCGGCACACGCTGCACTCGATGCACGCCTGCCTCGTAGCGCAACCAGTTATAGGCGTCGCTATCGTTGACCAGCAGATTGGCATGTCGCAGGCCTCCAATGTCGGTGGTCTCGTATGCAAACTGTTCGTAATCCCATCCCATATGCTCAAAGTATCCCGTATACATGTCGTACAATTTCTGGGCAAACAACATGGCCTCCTGTCCACCGGCACCGGCATTAACCTCGAATATTAATGCCGGATATATTTCATCACCGGCTAGCGTGAGCAGTTCCTGCAACATTGTTTCCTCCTGCTTGACTTGCAGATTCTTATACACATCGTTCTCCTCCTGCATCAGCGTGCGCATTTCCTCATCCTTCTCGGCGGCTATGTCTTGCTCCGAAGATATGTTGCTCTGCAGGGCGCGGTACTGCTCCAGTGCGTGTACCACGCCATCTAAGCGTGTGAGGCGGGCATAATGATTACTGTTGCCGGCCGCACTTACACGCAACGCGTAGTACTCCTGTCGCAGTGACTCCAGGTAGCCCTGTAGCTTCTCGTTCTGGAAACTCAACGGATCTGTGCTTGCCCAGCGTCGCAGTAGGCAATGGGGGCGCACATTGAACAATCTGCGTACTAACATTATCAACAAATAACAAAAACAATATTCCGATTATGGTTAAATAACAACTTTTTAATGTAGAGATATCGATAACAATGGATGGTGTGACCAACTCAGTGCAAGCAGATCAAGCAGTTCATTGATTGCTTAACATAATTCTGTTAGCTATAAAACAACCAGTACCTGAATTGGGATAACGGCAGTTTGATAACTACGGCAAACTCGGTTTGCGTTTTTTTTAATTTATTCTTTATTTTCATAATTTATCAACACAAATTTTTTAAGCTTGTTGCGTGTACGCCACACTCTAGCAGACTCCAAGGTCTGACCAGTTTTTGGAGTTTCTCTTACTTTGAAAGTTTAACGTTTAAAAAGGAAGCCAGTAACACAGAGCGTGCGCAGAAACACAATAACAGCAGCTGTTAAGAAAATAGCATTTGGCAACGCCGAAGCTTCTCGCATTCAGTGTGGCCACTCGCTCTCCGCGAAAAAGACATAAAAGAGAAGAAACAAAACAAATAAGCCATTCAACAACTTGAAGCACAACATATAACTTCGATAAAAAGAAAGAACCCGAAAGGGGCAATTATTAATTAATTAACAACTTAATTTGTTAATTAATTAAAGTGACTTTATTACAATATTTCACTGGTTTACAAAAGTGTTAAAGTGATACAAAGTGATTTGTGGTCTGAGAGAATAATCTAAAATTAAATTGTGATTCTGACCTGTGAGAAAAAAAAACCAAGTAAACTTTTGGCAAGATACTTTGACAAATTTCACTTCTGCAAGTTTCAACTAGCTACAATAGTATAAATACAATAGAATAATAGCAGGCAATGTCATTAGAGGAAATAAAGTCAACACTAAAACGATTTCCAAAACTTCTCGGTGGCATTGGCGTGTTGACCACGTAAGTAAAATAGAAAGAATGCAGACAATAGTTGTAAAGGCATTTCCCACTTGTAGTTAAAATAAAAGTTATAAAGAAAAAGGGGGCTCGTCATGAAATATTTAATTAAAATCAAGTCTTGACAACATTAAGTGGCGCCACACTTGGTTGGCTCACACTATATAAATATATTATACCAATTGCATACATTTGCATATTAAGTGCAAATGCACCAATACATTCGATATCGTTTTCCGCATTCTAGCTGTAAAACAGCCAATTGCACCTGTGACGTCATTTGTTTACAGCACAACATACTCATTCTTCAGCCTCTGAACCACTGCCAAATACTTTTGTTGTTGTTGTTGATGTTGATGAATCCAACACAACACGATCAAAACAAAACGTACGATTTTGCCAAAATGAGATAGCACTATTTGGAGTTGTTGTTGCTTGAGGCAGCTTGTTTCGCTTGCTCTGCTGCTTCTTACGCGTAATAACAGCTGTTTCAAGGCCCCCCCGCCTCGTTCACACTTACACACACATACTCTCTCGTACATTGACACACAACATGACAAACTGACCGTCAAATGGCGCAGCAATAGTTTTGTTGTTATTTTGCAAAATACACACTTGAAATTTATAGTTCTTGTTATCGTTGTTTTTGTTGATATATACTATTATCGTATTGTTGTTGTCGTTGTTGTTATTAAAATCGTTGGCGCGTGTAGTGCTCATCTTATTGCGCTTGACGTGCCCACTTTTATAAAAATAGCAGTTGTTGTTGTTATTGTTGTCTCACGTTTATGGCAATAACAACAACAGCAATACCAATAAGAAATAGTTGGCTCGCACTGTTGTTGATGCCCCAGTTTAATATGATAACAACAACAACAACAAAAACAAGCATTTAAAAATAGCAGCACGTGTAATGAATAGTTCCGATTCGGATTTCTATATTTGCAGTGCCGGCATCATTCTATACGAGACTCCACAACTCCGCAAATACATCTTGGAACATGTGCAGAAGAAACAACAGGAGCCCGACAAGCGTCGCACCGAATACATTTACATTAAGTATCACATTTATCGGGAATCAATGCGCAAGCTACAACAGAAGCAGGAGGATGAAAAGAAATGGATCAGTGTCATCATTAATCCTATTGGCAAATGGTGGAAATCAGCAAAGCATTCGGTTGCCTGGCGCCTATTAAATATCGCACAAACTGGTAGCCAGACGGAGAGACTCAAGGCAGTACAGCAGCTGGTGTGTATGGATCATCTAAAGGATTGGGACTTTCGACATCTTGCCCAGATTTGCGATGCACGCACCTCAGTGTCTCTAGCACGTAGCGGTGCCGATAATCGTTGGTTTGTGCCCGTACCACGACGTGGCTGCATCAAGAATCCCAAATTTCTACTCTCCGATCTGCACATGATGCTCTCCCGCCTGCGTCCCTTATACTGTGTGGATCACTTCTTTAGTAAATACTTTCCCGAGCAACGTGATACTGTAAGTAAAAGGATAAAAAGTAAAAGAAAGAAACTAATTGAACCTCTTTTTTAGGATGGAATCAATGAATTCTTACCGCCGGATCAATCCGTCATTTTATCGCCACAAGACTCTGACTTACTGAAGGAAATTATATCGTTTTTACATCACATAACAAAAGATCCACAAGTTTCGACAAAGATAATTAACGATGGCGGTCTGATGCATTTAATGGAGCTACGCAAGATTTTCTGTGATGACAACGAGACTTTGTCAACGCTCTGCAAAGTCTTGGCTAACATGTCCATGGCACCGGATGTAGTGGAGCATTTCTTTGTTTCCGGCTGGGTAGGCACCTTAGCCGAATGGCAGCAATGTCCCGATCTTCGCCTGCAAGTGATATCCGCAAAGACAATGGCAAACTTAGATCACGATGATCCCAATCAGTTTACATATCCACCCAATGTGTATCCGCTTCATCCGCGTGTACGCACCCGCCGTAAGCCAAAAGCGGATATAGTATTCGTGCACGGACTGTTGGGTGGCGTATTCATTACCTGGCGTCAAAGGGATCGCAACCCCACCGAGTTGGGTCTCTATGGTAAGAATGCATTCTATACAAACGAAACAGACGATGTATTCCTTGTGGGCGAGCAGAATCGCGGCAATACTGGCCAGCGACAAACAAAGCAATCGAATCTTGCACAATCGTCTAACGCACAATCAAACGATGAAGAGTCAGCTCACAAGGTGGAGATTGTCCAAGATCGTGTGCTGAAGACCAGCAAGAAAGTGAAAGAGAAACATCTGAATATAAGTGATGTTGCCACCAAGGAGTTTGTGGAGACATTGCGCAATGAGGCTGAGTTGGATTCGGACTGGGAGGTTGTGCATCCGGATATACCAATATGTGCCAATGAGAACTGCAATGGCATATTCAGTGTATCGGGCAACGAATGGTTCAATCAGGAGAAGGACGATGAGTACACTAACTGCTGGCCCATGGAATGGCTGCCAGATGATTATCCAGACTCAAGGTAAGTGTTCTCTTCTCTCATGAATTTGAATTTATTAAACATTATCTCCCATTTCAGAATCATTGGCATTGACTATACATCTGCTGTTACCGAGTGGTCTGCCAACTTCACCAAGTATTGTCCGTGCGAGAAGGGACAGGGTCACATAGATGTGAGGGCGAGTACACTAATGGATCGTATTGCTGCCTCTGGCGTTGGCAACTGTCGGCCTGTGGTATGGATTGGTCATTCAATGGGCGGACTGCTGACCAAGCTGATACTGCTTAAATCGTTGGATTCCAACGAACCACATCTACAGCAGATGGCCATGAATACCAAGGGAATTGTATTCTTGGGTACACCACATCGTGGCTCATCCATTGCCAAGTGGAAGCAGCACATGCAGATGATACTCTCGCCCTCGATAGAGGTTAAGGAAATGGAGGAGAATGCGCCAAAGCTGCTGGAGATGCATCGCCGTTTCATGGGCTGCCTGCACACTGTGCTACGCCATGTGAATGTAGTCAGCGTGGCGGAAGGTTCACCCACCATGTTAACCACATTCAAGTTCCCTCTGCGCATTGTCACCGAGGAATCATCGCGAATTGATTTCGGCGATTTCTTTTTACTAAAAGACGATCATCTCAGTCTCTCGAAACCGGTCTATCGTCAATCGTTTCTATATCAACGCCTGCTGCATGTCATCAGGGAGGCCATCGAGACGCACGGGGAGACCAAGGACAGCGGAGATGAGTTCGACTTCCAGACTGAATTATTCAATAGGACTTTCGTTGTTAACTTCATTAGGGTTGCCAAGGGAATGTTCGAAATGATACCCCACATGGTTCTCCGTTTCTCAACGTAGAGATAGCCACGATCCACGCGATACGCGCCCAGCACCATTGTACCTTAAACCACGCATAGTTTTTAGTTAACGTAAATAGCAAGTATTCTTATTGAGCTTGACTCGCACCACCACTATCTGTATACAACGAGTATAACTCTCTCATTTCTCCTGTACGAATCTTAATTTATTTCTAGTCTAAACGAATAAATAAATACAAAGTTTGTTCCCAATCATATGATTAAGTGTAATGATTAACTATGTAACATCTGCACTTCCATTGGCAGCTTCCGCTTGCTTGGCGCGTAGCCTCTCCTGCGCCAATCGGCGGTTCTCAGCGATGCGCGCCATTTGCTCTGCTGACAATTTGTTTGCGCTTGGCGTCGCAGGCTGGGATGGCGGCAAAGGTTGTCCATAGTCGCTTATGTCGTGCGCGGAAGGATTACCTGCCGTATACGGGGTAGACACGACGGCATTGCGAGAGAATGAAGGAGTCATCAGGGTACTCGTACTCGCTATGGACATATTTTTACGGTTCACTGTCGCCGGTGTGCGTGGAGCCAGCTTTGACATGGCAATTTGTTCACCCAACAGTGCGTCGAACTCATCAAAGGGCTCGGCGGCATCGTCCTGATACTCATCATGGGCATCTTCATGTATATCTTTCTCATTCACAAGCTGGTCATCCAATTGGCCAAGCCGGTAGCGTGCCATATGAACCTGCAGTGGCTTCTTTTTGCCGAGACGTTCAATATTATTAAGCACATCGTCGAGCGTGTAGTTAGGATACATGCGGTGGCCCCAGTGTTGAAGACGTCGCATAATATCCTCCAGATCGGCTTTTTCGTGGCCCTTTCCCTTGAACTTAATATCCTTGAAGTAGTTCTCGATTGTGTGCAAGCCACGTGGACCACGTAGTGTATCAACGGTGAGCCGATGACGGGGATTGCGCACTGCTCTCCTTTTGGGCTCTACCTTTATGGCTCCCGGTTCACCACCGGCTTCTCCAGTTTCCGCGTCCTCATCAGCGTCATCGCCAAATAACTTTTCGCCGGCATCGACCTCGGCATCGCTGGGCAGTTGGTCGTTCTCTGTACCGCCAATATTATCATTGAACAGGTCGTCAACCCCATCCTCGCCAAATATGGATGCCATGCCGGAGTAACGGAGGCCGCAAAACCACCACTCAGTAGACTAGAATAACAAGCTGTTTTGCCGCCATTTTTCTGCTTCTTGCTGGCGACAGTTACTGGTCACGAGAACATGCTAAGGAGGGCTGCCAACTCGTTGGTTGAAGTACACCTCTTTATTACATAATTTGCGTGCTTTATCGCCAACAAAATGCAATGAAACATTAATATACATTATAAAAAAATTTAATAAAGCTTTTGATTTCAGAATAACACAAAAATCTAAGCAAAAACCAGTGATGGCATATAGCAGTTGGCAGCGTGGCACTGTTTAGCAACCCTGCCTTTGTGTGGCCTGGCAACACCATATCAACGCCATACTTCTAAAATGCTTTTTTCGGGCGAGTTTACGTTATCCGCATAAATCGTTAAAACATTGAAAGCTAGTGAAATAAGTATTTTTAAAAATTGCAACTAGTAGTTTGGTTAAATGCTGAATCTAGTTGTCATAACGTCAAAGTAATAATAACGCCGGAACATCGCTAAAAGTAATTTTTCTGGGAAAAAGCGATAGCAGAAAAAAGATTCGAGTGTGGTGAATTAACGTTTTACGCATTTTACTGTGTAAGGCCCATCAGCTGCGGCTGTCAAAAGTTGGCGTGCGTGGTGGGTATAGCCGCAAGCCGCAAACAAAACACGCCGAACTATGAAAATTTTGTAAACAACAAAGAAAAGCGTGTCTGTACATGAGTTAGCGCAATGGATAAGCGTTTCAAATGGCCTTTCAATCAGAAAAGAAACAACTATTTGGATCAACCACCACCTCATGCCAGAGGGTATCATCCGTTGTACAACAAAAGTTATTCGCGCCTTCAGAATTATCCGAATTATAAATTTTCCAATCACAATGCCAGCGGTGGTGGTAAAGTCTACTATAATCAACAGCCCCCGCCACCTTCCATATATGCTCGAGAGGCGAGTGGCGGCGGCGGTGGCGGAGGTTGGCTAGCACCAGCGCCGCCAGTGGCCGATTCTGGATATAACAGCAACAACAACAACAACAGCAGCAGCAGCAGCAGTACCAATAGCAGCTCGGATGTGGTCACAATGATAGTGGAGAACAATAATCTGAAGAAAATGATTGTGCTGCATTTAAACCTAATGCAGGAGCAGACTGACAGTCTCACTGCCAAGGAAAAGGAGCTGTATGAACAAAATGGGCGAATCAAAACGTTACTTTCACAAAATCAGGAACTTATGCAGCAAATTGACAAATTAGGCCAAAGGATTGAAGATTTAAGGAACCAGCTGAGAAAGCGAGCAGAACGTGATGATGTTGAGGTGCCCAAGGCGAAGGTCCATTGTTATGCCGATAAGGAAACACAAACCATTGATCTACCTCCGCCTCTGCAAGAGGAAATAAAGGAACAGGAGCCGATCAAGTCACATTTACAGAAATCAATCAAGCAATCACAAAACGTTCCCGTTCTTGTTACATCTGTCACAGATCTGCCGCCCACGACACCTATATTAGATAGTAGTAAGGGGCGTGACAAGTTCAATTGCGGGAAAAAGGTCAGCACAATATTCCTGCATCGTGTACATCAAGAGAAGACGAAATGCCAGCCGCCAGATGAACTTGAAGATCAGCAGCAGCAGGAAGAAGAGCAACGGGAAGAGGTACTAGAGGAAGATGTGGAAGTTGACGACATGCAGATAAATATGGAGGACGAAGAGCACATTTATCATGATGCTCTGGAAACACATGAAATGGAAGTTGTGACGGAAACGATAATTGGCGCCGAGGAGGAATTGGGCGCTGAGGAAGAGACTGTTGATGATGTTGATCCAGTTAACAATGGTCACATCTATGGGGATGATGAGGAAGAGGAGGAGAGTGAAGAAGATGAGGATGATGACGAGGAAGAGGAAGAGGATGATGAGGAGGAGGACGAGGAGGAAGAAGATGATGAGAAAGAGGAGCTGCAGCAGGAGGAGGAGGGCGAGGAGCAGCAACAGCAGCAGGAGGAAGCAGAGCAGCAGGAGGCAGCGGAGCAGCAGCAGGAGGAGGAAGAGGAGGATCTCAAGGTAGAACAGGAAATTATTACAAATAATCTGTGGCAGCCAAACGATGAACCTCATGAGGAGATAGTCGAAGAGGAGACAGAAAAAGACGACCACCAACAGGGCCAGGTAAGTGCTTATAATATCTGATATAAAGCAATAACTAATCCTTCCTTATTGTTATCTTTTAGCTATATGTCACAGACGTAGATAATCATAGCTTGGACACACCCTTTGCACACTCAACGCCTCAATTACAAGAGAAGATCTTTAACGAAACCTTCAACGAGAGGAAACACAAGAAAGCAAAATCATCAATGCAGAAATGGAGGGAGGAGCAGGAACAGCAGAAACTCATTGAAAAGGAATGCCTGCAGTTACGAAAGGAGCACAAAGTCGAGTCTATTATGAGGGACTCGCAAGTGCAAACTGTCGAAATGATGCATACGGAAGTGCAGACTGAGGATGAGGTACAAATGGAGGAAATAGAGATAGAAACAGAAGTGGAATTCACTCCCACAAAGGTGCATAAAAAACATAAAGGCTCGAGGATAACAAAAACAGCAATTTCAGCGAAATCCATAGTAACTGAAACAAAAACAACTATACAGAAGATGCCTGTTGTAGCCAATCATCACCAGCAGCAGGCATCGTCAACGACAAAGTTACGTCCAAATCAACAAAATGTGGATTTTCCAACGAAGGAAAGAATCGGGGCAATTGTGAAGATTGCGGGCAAAGTGAAAGATCTCCTAGGCATGAAGGCCAAGCCAGCGCTAGGAAAGGAGGAGCGAGAGCTCTTAAAACAAAAGAACAATACAGAGCTAGATAAGATAATGAAATGCGCAGAGGAACAGCTGCTAGACTATGAGGAATGGGTGAACCGAGGAATGGAGGAGAACCTAGAGCGGGAGCTGCAGCGGGAAAGCGATGAGATGCGAGAAAAGGAGCTGGAACTGGAGCGCGAGCTGCAACGGGAAGAAGAACTGCGGCTTGAGAGAGAAGAGAAAAAGCAACGGGAAAAGGAGCACGAACGAGAACAGCAAAAGGAGCGTGAACAGCAGCAACAGAAGGAGCGAGAACGTGAGCAACAGAAGGAGCGAGAACGGGAGCAACAGAAGGAGCGGGAACGTGAGCAACAGAAGGAGCGAGAACGTGAGCAGCAGAAGGAACGTGAGCAGGAGAAACAGAAGGAGCGAGAACGTGAGCTACAAAAGGAGCAAGAGCGAGAGCAGCAGAAACAACGTGAGCTGGAGCAAAAGAAGGAGCGGGAACAAGAACTGCAAAAGTCACAAGAACGAGCGAAAACAAAGGAAGCCGAGGAGAATAAAGAACGTGAACAGCAAAAGGAAAGGGAGCGTAAGCAACGTGAACAGCGTAAGCGGGAAAAAGAAGCGGCAGAACCAGAGCAGTCAAAGCAGAAGCCGAAGGAGGAGGATAAGGAGCCGCAAACGGATCAGAAGCAGGAAAAGGAGGAGGAGATACTGCCGAAGGAAGAGGAGCCGAACATTGAAGAAGAAGCAATGCGTAAGCTGCACGAACACCTACAACGGCAACAACAACGACTTCAGAGCAAACAACAACAACAGCCTTATGTGCGGCTCAAGAAATCCCCAATGCAGACCAGTCTCATCTATCCGCCAATTGCACCAACAACGACACCTGCGACACCAACACAGCTTACGCCAGCGCCAACGCCGTCGCCTACAAATGTTGCCTCTGCCGTTGCCTCATCTCCCAAACCGAAGGTGGTCAATAACAACAACAATTACAATTTTAATAATAGTGAAAATTCAATATCAGAGTTAATACGACATTTACATAAAACAAGCACAGAATGTAACAACAAGTCCGTCAACCCCAACAGCAGCAGCAGCACCAGGAGCAGCACAAGTGCGAGTGCGAGTGGGAGCACGGGTGCGAAACGTTTATCGAGGTTTAGGACTTCGGTACAGCTATATACGACACGCTCGTGGGAGGATCAGGAGTTTCATTGCGACAATGAATTCTTTCTGGAGGAAGCTGATGAATTGCTCGCCGACAATCCTAGTCTAGAGATACCCAAATGGAAGGTCGTCAATATACGTCGCAGTCCCGAGTCCAAGGGCACTGAGGCGCTGTCGGATGCAGATTTCGAACGTCGCCACGAGAAGGATGTGCGCGACGAGATTGAGCGAAAGAAGCGCGATGCGCGCTACTTACGCGAACAGCAGCGCAGTGACACACTGCGTATGCGTCACAATCAGGATGAGGTATTGGTGCCATTGGATCCATTGCCCACATCCACCTTCTACCCCCTGCCCATGGATATTGAGGGCATTGAGTTTGTCAGCGAAGTGCCGGTTCAGGCATTTGGTGAGAATGTGGTCAATCTACAAATACAGAATGATGATTTCACACTGCCCTGGGTGGAGGCGGCGACAGCGACAACGGACATTGCTAAGGCCAAGGCGGAAGCAGTGCCTGTAGCAACATTAGCCAGCAAAAAGCTGCCCACGACGGCCGCCGAATCGCGGCATCAGGAGATGAATTCCTCATATGTGTTCCTTAAGCGACGCAAGAGACAGCGGCGACGTTAAGCAAACGCTGCAGAAGCAGCTGCGGATACTGGAGCAGGAGCAGCAGCTGCTTCCAATTTCAAGAAGACGCTTACCAAATGTAGCATCATCCTAACTATCGGTAGTACTATCGTCTGCCATATGTATTGCATCATCAGTGCACATCCTTCAAGTTAACAGAATCTTAAAACATCAAATAGACACGTCTTTTGTGAAATATACCAATATACTCGTATCTTGGTATATTTGGGTTCAATTTTACATGGTCACGATAGTACTATCGTTGGTTTTGCGCTGGCTCCATTGTATAGGCAGTTCAAATTGACGTTGTATGATTTGCAGATCTATATTTTTTTTAAAAAAAACATTTTTTTTTTGATTAACTTTAATTTGTATTGATAACAGAAAGTATGTAAAACAGTCGTTAGTTTCTAGAGAGAAGACTCTAAAGAGTTGTTTCACATTTACGTAAATACCTATGTTAAATATTTATACATATATCCAGTCGAAACATCTCAGCTTTATAACAAAACAAAAACATCAACATGATAAGAAGGAAAGAAAACAAATTATTCTAAAAACAATATGCAAATTTTAGACTTTTAATTATTTTAAGCGAAATGCTAAAAAACTTAATGTATATGACTATTTTTTTTTTTTTTTTTAAATATTATAATTATACTATTTGTGCATCTCTTCCACGTGTATTTATAATTTGTTATGTATAAGTACCGTTACTTCATGACTGGTCGTCAACAGATCGGGAGTGTGTGTGAGTGAGTTGAAGGTGTGTATATGCGTGTGTGTGTGTGTATGTGTGTATGATCATGTATAAAGAATTAGTTACTCAGGTATATATATTTGTATGTGCAAGAAGATTGTTGGATAAATTTCATAGATCTTTATGGATGTGTGTGTGTGCGACTGTATTAAAAGTTTTAGCTAGTTTTTAATGCAAATTTGTAGATGTCGATCTGTTGATGGCAAGAAAAGGAAGCATCGGGGCGCCTCGGTAGATAACAAGCTGAAAACAATTGTCGAAAAATGAAATAAAGATATACAGATGCTGTTTTACTGTAATTATTTTTCCATCTAATATTGTTTTATTTTGTATTTAAACAACAATATACAAATCAAGCAACAAACAGCAACAACAATAAAATATATACTTAATTCCCAAGATGTGTTAAGATTGTTGTTAACTTAACTTTGATATGTGTACATTATCTGTTGCCATGATAAGAGCAGATAAACAAGAGATATATGTATATACAGATCCTATTTTTAGGATCTCAAAGAATATATTATGCAACGTCTTGGAGAAATTGCCTTGCAGACTCTGTACATTTTTGCTAAGCTTTAAGGCACTACGATAAGTAAGAGTTAAGCCCTAAGTAGACGTGACTATATAGTATATATAACTGTATGAAATGTAACTAAATCCGCAATAGCCTTAAGTTTACCTCATAAGTTGTACACAGCAAATCGTTCGCAAATTGCAATGAAATTGTTTAGCATTTTTACAAATATACACGCAGATACATAGTATATATGTATATATTTATATCATTGCAATTGCAATAAAATGTCATTTACGTAGCTGTTAATTAGTCCAATTTGCCGCAGCTACAAATTAAGAAAGAAATTCAAGAATTAGAGAAATCGTAAGACACCCAAATGAAATATAACTGTTTGACAAGTTTTATTGTAAAAATATAATATAATATTAATAATAATACAAATAATGATAACAATAATGATAATTATACATTAAAGTAATAAAGTGAAATGCAAATTTTCAATACTTAAAACTTGGACACATTTGCGTTTAATTGACAAATACTAATTGATAGAAGGTTTTTACTGGACGGACGTTGATTCCCTTTGGATTACTTATTGCTCTGTGTGAGATATTGATGGGCCGTTGTCAACCAGAGTTCATCGATTGTCTCGAGACTCTCGCGCCAGAGCTGCTCGAGCAGAATCCAACCCTGTGCTTGGGTGACTAGAACGTAATCGTTGCCCGGATGCAGTGTGTGCGTGTAGGCGCCCATAATGAGACTCTGGGCGAGTCGAGCTGCCACGCAATACTTGAGATATTCCCTTTCCTTGGGGTTAATCGGTTGGATACTGGTATAGCCGGCTAGAAAGATGCCACCGCTTGCCAGATCCTTTGCCTGCAGCATCATGTAGCTCATTGCAATGCCCAGCTCAAAGATAAGCGGAGAGCGACTAGTGTCACCGAAATCGATCACTCCCGTGACACGGTAAGAATCCGATTGGGTTGACTTATTAACCACAATGTTCTGTTCATTATAATCGCCGTGAATGATCTGCAACTCCAGCGTCGATAGTACACTCAACACCTTCGACTCGAATGCCTCTATGATCTCTTCGCACAGCGACTTTCGTTGATGATCCTTTAGTGCGTAGAGGAAATCCCTCAGTTGTGGCACCGACTGCAGCATCCACAGTGTCTTATGCGTGTCGTATGCCTTGTGTGTAAAGTTCTTCAACGCACGATCCAATTTAGCCAGATATTCTCCGCATTGGTACAACAGATTCTTGGTCACCTCCACCTCATGGAACATTTTGCCGGGTATAAATTCCAATAGGCGAACCACATGAGCATTCCCATTGAGTTGTTCCACAGAGTAAAAGTTACCCCGAGCATTGGCGATGGGTCGCGGGCATTGCACGTGTTGTTTAGCTACAGTAAATCAACAACAATCGTTATAAACAGTTGTACAAATAATTTGTTTGTTCTAGAATATTCACCCAAGTAGAGCAGCAGTTGGTTCTGTGCGTCTATAAAGTCCTCCTTTTTCGAATCCAAGGCATTCAGAATTTTCAGCACGTAGCCAAGCGGACAGTGGGAGACAATCAATGGATTTTTTACATTGCTAGAATTACAGTAAATTAAATTGAAAATAAAAGTGAAAGAACATATTAGAAATACAAAATACGTTGAAACTTTATTTGCAGTGTTGGAAAGTGTTGAAAGTTGATATGTTTCGCGCCCAGCGCTCGTTGTGAATGGCAACTAAACTTCTTCGTTGCTGTGAATGGCAACTACTGCTTCTTTTTGGCGGGAAATTGTATTATTGATTCACCGCAAGTGGCAGACATATCTTATTGCTTGTTTTTGTTTACTTTAAATCATTTCGCGAAACTGGTCGTGCCATGGGTATTACTGGCCTAATACCGTTTCTGGAGAAGGCATCTGCGCGGGTGCACCTGATGGACATTCGCGGCAGCACCGTCGCTGTCGACACATACTGCTGGCTGCACAAAGGTGTCTTCAGTTGTGCCGACAAATTGGTGCGCGGCGAGGATACGGACATGTATGTGCAATATTGCCTGAAGTATGTGCAGATGCTGCTATCGCATGACGTCAAACCCATTTTGGTATTCGATGGACAGCATCTGCCGGCCAAAGCGCTGACCGAACAGCGTCGTCGCGAATCTCGGCAGCAGAGTAAAAAACGTGCCGCAGAACTGTTACGACTCGGACGTGTGCAGGAGGCACACTCGCAGATGCGTCGCTGTGTGGACGTCACACATGAAATGGCACTGCGACTCATCCAGGAGTGCCGCAAACGTAATGTCGATTGCATTGTCGCCCCATACGAGGCGGACGCACAAATGGCCTGGCTGAATAAAGCCGGGATTGCTGACTATATTGTCACAGAGGATTCGGATCTGACTCTGTTCGGTGCACAGAAAATTATCTTCAAGCTAGACCTAAATGGCACCGGACTGTTGGTGGAGGCTCAAAAGCTCTACTTGGCCATGGGATGCCGTGAGGAGCGCTATCACTTCGACAAGTTCCGGCGCATGTGCATTCTTTCTGGCTGTGATTACCTGGACTCTCTGCCGGGCATTGGCTTGGTGAAGGCATGCAAGTTCATGCTAAAAACGGAGCAGGACGATATGCGGATAGCATTGAAAAAGATACCACAATATCTGAACATGCGCAACCTGGAGGTAAGTCCAGTTTTAGATGCCATAATGAACTTAATTCTATTTAGAAGTCATTCACGTAGGTCGATGATGATTACATTGAAAACTTTATGAAGGCGGAGGCCACCTTCAAGCACATGTACATTTATAACCCGCTTGAGCGACGCATGGAGCGATTGAATGCGCTTGAGGATCATAAGACTGAGGAAATCTATTGCAGCAATGCTGGAACATTGCTGTCGGATAGTGAACAGGCATTGCATTTAGCCTTGGGCAACCTAAATCCCTTTTCGCTGAAGCGTCTGGATAGCTGGCATCCAGAGCGGGACGCCCTAAAGTCATGGTCATCAGCCCCAAAGAACCTTAAGTCAAGCAAGCACAAAAGTATTTGGCATTCAAATTTCAAAGACCAGAGCCCAGCGAAGAGCAAGCCTAAGGGCAGTCAGGCAAGTTGTGCTCTGTTCTTTAAGAAGGTTGACTTTGTGGGTCAAACCATTCATACAGAGATCGAGGCTAATCTACGCCAGGAACTGGCAAAGCACACTGAAGCGGAGCTCTTTAGCATGTACAGTGGCAAACGGAAACGTAGTCCCAGCAGTAGTAGCAGTGGCAGTTGTGATGAGACCCCATCTTCGCCAGCTACGAGCAAAAGTCGACACAATCCGTTCGCCAAAGAGATACAACGCTCACCGGTTGTCTGCGAGAATGGATCACTGCTGCGCCTACTAAGCCCTAAGAAGCTGGAAAGTCCACTCAGCTCAACGACGGACGACGACGGACGCGCAAAGCCAGAAACAACACGAGTAAATGCAATAAAACGTAGCATTTTTGCCAAGGAGCAAGTGGAGGTACGATCGCGTTTCTTTAGCACACAAACGCCAGAGCTGCAAGTGGCAAAGGAGTTGAAAGTGAAGAAGCAGCAGCCGGAGACGAGTGTTCAATGTCGGCAATTGCAGTTGGAATCAACTGAAAGTGCTGCTGAAAGTCCTGAACCAGCTGCAGATACTAATGAAAAAGAGGAGGATGAGGCAATTGTGCTGCTCTCTTCCTGCTCAGATGACTCAAGCAGTCAATCAGCTACCCTGCCCAACAGCCAGGAGGCTGAAAGGCCAGTCAAGACTATACAGAAACTACCGTCAAGTGCTCGTCGCATCGGTTTGTCCAAGCCGAAGGCAAATAAACGAGCCACAGCTACTGCCAAATTGGGCGAAAATCAGACAAAGCTCAGCATGTTCGGCTTTCAGAAAAGACCCGTTCTCAAGTAATACTAACTGTACTGTTAATTTCAGTGATATATATTATTTACCCAATGTATTTTTTGTTGTCTGTTAGTGAGTTTTAAGAAAGACCTGAGTTATGCAGCTCAAATTTTAAATGTTCCCTAGTTAAGTGCGTAATATATAAGCAGGTTAAGAAAGATAGATAGATACTCTACAAACAATTGTGAAATACAGCTAAGAATTCATTGCCAAATATTTACTCAAAGTCATTGTCAGGAGAGGTCAGTGTCGTTGGGCAAGATTAAAACAAGTAGGCAGATCTACAGTCGAGTGTTCCCTACGGTAAGATACTCTTCAAACTCGAATTCAACATCAAATTCTGCAGAATTTCTTATGCTAGACTTTAATACTGCCTAAGTTGCTTTGTAAGCTTGTAAGCTACTGCGAAGGCAGCCAACATTGGATATAAGCAATAATAATTGTAATAACTGAGTTTAGTGCTGACACAAATGGCCAAATCAACTCTGCAACTACTAACACTTTGTGGGGTTTGACACGCCTCTTTACATTTGCACAAGTTTAGCATACCCTTTTATGAGCATTTTCAGAGGTAGAAAGAGAATAAAAACCTATACGTGGTCTACAATGCATCTGCCAGTTACAGGCAACTGCAGGTAATATTCCCCCTTATCAAGAGTTTCGTGCAGTGCAATAAATTGGCTAGTTTACAGTCATTATATAATGTAGTTATATGTGATTGACAAGCTAATACGCACAGCCTCTCACTCCCTCAAACCTCGTATACACTAACCCAAAGATAACAAAAGGGGCTGCCTTCAAGGTGACCGTCGACATGCTCGAACTGCCTCCACACCCACGACCCTCCGCTTTCCCGTGAAACAGAAGATAAACTTTAATTAATATCTATAAATAGCGGACGTATGACTGACTGTGTGTGTATGTGGAGTGTGTGTGTGTTTAGTCATGTATGAAGAAGCAACCCCCCGTGTAAATGTAAACATTGAATGGAGAGATCGCTGTATATCTTTGCTGCAGCTGCTCACCAATCTTCCTTTATCAGATAGTTGCGATCATCGTACGCGATGAGCTCCTTTTGCTCGCTAACTGTGATTCCGTAGAGGCGACGCACCAACGGCTCCACATCCTCATCGCGCACCTTGGGCTTGATATCCGAACCGGGCTGTAGTACTGCATCGGAGGAGGCAGAGGAGGCGATTCCCCCCTCGATTGTGTTGCCATTTTTGGAGGGACTCGACTGCGATGTCGTTGTCGTATCGCCGTTGTTTGCCTTGTTCTGATTCTGGTTGAGCTTCTCGGCGTCATCGTAATCGTGATTCAGTGTATAGGATTTTTTGGTAATGCTCGTCAGCTCCACATTGTTCCACTGTTCCATTTTTCCTTTTTTGTTATGCTTCACTTTATCGGAATGTGCAACGAAAGTACTCTATATATATGTATACAACATGTAGAGATCAGAATACACACGATGATAATGTGTTCTCGGCTTTACACTCGAAAGCGAAATGAATTGAATTTCAGTTGAGGACGGGAACGACCGACGGCAGCGCTTTAATTGAAACGAGTTCGTATTCGTTGACGTCGTCGTCGACATCTTCTTCATATCTTAAGACAGTCATACATATAGAATGGGTGTGTGCGTGAATGAGTATGTATGGGTGTGCGTGTGTGTGTGTGTGTCTGTGTGCAAGGTGCCTGTTTCATTTGCCCAGCTAAGTAAGTTATTTATTTATTTAATTTTTTATAACCTTTTCTGTTTACATTTTGATTGCGTCGCATTGCCTGCCTTAACCAAGGGGTGTACTAAATTGAGGCATTGCATCGGGCTTTTTATCAGCGTTGCCTAACCTGTCCCCAAAACAAATAAACAAACTTAAAGTCGTGATCGCACTCTATTAAATTAACTAAGTGCCAAGTGGAATCAAATCAATTTATACTCTCAACTCACTTTCTACAGCGAAGACTCGAAGAAGAGAACAGGTTTCTAGTTCAGTATGAAAACAAAACTCCAAAATATGGTAATATATTGAGAATAGATGAGAAATATGAATACAATAATAAAAGACAATCTCAATATACGATCAAGTAATTCGAAATAGAAGAGGAACATTCAAATAACAGTGGGAGACAGTCCCGAAAATATGATAATACATTGAGATTGGAAGAGAAACAATACAATAATAGAAGACTATCCCAAAAATAAAATAAAAATATCTTCATAATATGCCTGGTTTCTTATTGGGAGTGTGCACTGTGCGTAAATCGAAGAAGATTGCAATTCTGAAAAGATTACGCTCTTCCGCTGGCCCATTTGCTAATCTGATAGTGTATTATGTGCTGTAGACAGTCTGTACAATTGACAGACTAAACAAATTCAATTGACCGGGGAACACACAATCGAACAAATATGATTTATTTTACTGTTTACCTCAGTCTGAGTATAAACGGCGAAGCAATGCGCAGTTAAAGCTCTTACAAAGCCACAACTTTATACAATACACACGGGAATATACATACATATGTATATTTGTATGTATCGCACGCAAGTAATTATATAATAGTTATAGATTTGGCGCTTGGAAAACTTTAATGAATGAGCGAGGGAAACTTGTTGTAGACTGACCTTGACTCGAATGCAGTTGTTCGTTGCTCATACGCCGCATTCACCACTGGGCAGGCAACCAGTGCCGACTGAATTTTTGAGCGATCAATAGTTAAAGAAAAAGCTAATTGTATGGAGTTGTCGGTATTAAAAAAAGCCAGATAGAGCAATATTTAAGTTTTGTCCCGCAATTGAACTTGGAAAAAAGCCAGACTTTACGTGAAAATAGCTACATTTGCAGCACTGCAGGCAAAACAAACGCCTATGCACACACATACACACACACACATAAACAACACACTTGCATGCAGTCAGTACGTAATGTAAATATGCACAGCTGATTGATAATTATGCAAATTTGTTAGCAATGAGAACGAAGTTTCGAGTGGCTAATTAAATATGGGCAGGTAAAACACGCACCTGCTGCTCGTAGCACTGGTCTATTAAAACTAACTCGGCTCTATTCAACGTGATGTTCAAGCTATTCAAGGGCTGACTTTAAATGCAAATACATCTAAACACAACCGAATATGTATATATGCATGTATGGTAGCTTTTATATATGTAGTTTGGTTCTGGCGCGCAGTTTTGTGGTTAAATGATGCGCAGTTTATAATTTTCCTATCGTTTATCAGAGCAATCAAATCGTTTTAACGTAAATAAATCAACATAGAAATTAGCAAAGCAATTGCAAGAGAATTATAACCACGCAACCGATTCAAAAACTTGACTGCAACGATGACATGTGAATGGCAAATTCTTTCTTCTAGCATCCAGCTGTTTTTATTTATTTTGTTCACATAACCTCAAACACGCATTCAATTTATCTTTCTTTTGTTTCCATTTCTCTTTCTCTATTTGCAATTGATTTTGTCTTTTTTTTAAGTTCTCATTAGTTAAATGATTAGTTAAATTAATTAACGCAATGGATCAACTGTACGTAGAGATCGAGATCATCACCGAACATGCCAAAAGCGAAACAATCATATACACCAGCGTGCCTTCGTTCCTAGCGCTCTTCACATATCGCTACCTCAAGGAGCCCCGCAATGTTCAAATTAACTTTGTGGCCACTAAAATTGAGACAGGGAAAATAGCTTTACGTAGCTCCCAGCTGCGACGCGAACTCACGGATCAGCATATCACGTGTCGAGATGCCGCTACGCTGCCCGCCCTGAGAGATCTGCGTTTGCCCATTTATGCAAGGAATGGAAACATGTTCATTGCGGGCACATGTGCTGTCTGCCGGGAGCTGATTGCACGGCAACCCAGCTCACAACTACGTCAGCTGTTGGGCTTTAAGGGCAGTTGTCTGCTGGCTCCGGCAGAAGCCTCCATTTGGACACGTTTCTGTGAAGTGGATGTTGTGAACTTGGTCAGTCAACTGCAAAACGGAGAGCTGCCGTTGCGTGAGATGCCCGTTGAAGTAGTTCGCTTTGAGCAGCACATGAATCAGCCAGTTCGTATGCACAACATTTACAAACTTGCCCGGGAGCAGGCGAATCAAACAGAGAACGGGGTGCCGGTTAAGCGAAAGGAACGCGTCCTTATCGAATGCAGCATACCCAAGGAGCAGCTTTTGATTGAGCACCGTTTCGCCGAGGGCATAAGCTTTACTATTGCCGATCTCATACTCTATCCACTGCTCCGACTAGTCTTCCAGCACTGTGCACAAATGCTGCCACAATTTCCACTAACAAGCACCTGGTTCAGTGAGGTGAGTGGGATCTAAGTAGCCCACAGGCAGTCATTAATCCCTACCTTTCACCTTGCAGATTGATGCCTTCGATTCGAATTGTGCGAGAATCCTGCACGAACTTTATGTACCCATGTTGGTGGGTCCCGCAGAGAACACTCAACTACTAGCCATACCCGACTGCGAGGAGGCCAGTCTATATAAGGCCGATCCGAAACGTTATCGTCCAAGAAATCGCATCTACACAAGCCAATCAGAGGTGGATGCAGCTCTGGCAAAGCTCAGCCAATTGGATTCAGCATTTACTTCAGATTCAGATTATTCATTTGGTCAGCAATTGATCAACTGGCAGGACATTGAACCGACGCATGCCAAGAGCTCAGCACTGCCGGAGGAGCGACTGGAACGAAAGCGTCAGCAACTCGAGAATATGGCCAATGCGGTTGTATCGCTGGCAGAGCCAGGTGATCGCATTGTCGATTTCTGCAGCGGCACAGGCCATCTGGCCATATTGCTGGCACTTAAACTGCCGCAATGCATTGTGATTGTGATGGAGAACAAAGCATTCTCGCTGGCGCATGCACAGAAGAGGGCGGCAGAACTGAAGTTGAGCAATTGTGTATTCTATCAGTGCAACATTGACTACTTTATGGGTCGTTTCGACATCGGTGCCTCCCTGCACGCTTGTGGCACAGCCACGGATATAGTTCTGCAGCAGTGTCAGCGAGTCAATGCCAGCTTCGTGTGCTGCCCCTGCTGCTATGGTTCGCTGCAGCCAATGCCACACATTACCTACCCACTCAGTGCACGATTCCGTAAGGTGCTGGACACAAAGGATTATCTATATATAGCACATACAGCGGATCAGGCGCACGAGCTGGGTACCACCAACTGCAAGCCGGAGACAACGTTGCAGGGATTGCATTGCATGTGTGTTGTGGACACTGACCGCAAGCTGCAGGCAGAAGAGGCCGGTTACAAGGTGATATTGACGCGCCTCAAGCCAGAGCAGTGCACGCCAAAGAATCATTTGCTGGTTGGGCGATATCTGCGGGACTGAGAGAAGGTGGAGGAGAAACATTCACTGCCTGACCAAACAAATTTTCAAAAAATATATGTATGATTTTCGTATATGTTAATTTACCGTTGAGGGCGTTTATTTGAGTAACATGAAGTAATTGTAGAAAATGACTTAATGGGTTACCAATTTACTAAGACGAGTTCAACAGGCCCAGGCGCCAGTCTATATATTCACTTTGCAGCCACCTCGCAGAGCCAGGACCAAATGTAAAACTGAGCCACCTTGCACTTTATAATCTGCCGCCGTTTTGTCATCATTCCTATTGGGCAAAACAAAATGTATTCATTTAATATTTCATCAGATTTTTGTTTGTGTGTGTCTCACATTTGTTTGCCGGAGAATATAAGACGTTGTTGCTGGGGTGGGATTCCTTCTTTTTCCTCTACACGTTCCTTGATGCGGTCAACTTTATCTGTGGGTTCAATGTCGATTTCAATCTCCTTTCCGGTTAGTGTCTGCAGTTGAAAAATTTAAGAAACAATTATTAATATAATCGCTCTGTTTGTTGTTGTTGAGGAGGACAGCGCTGGTGGAGCTGACGCATAGTGGTCGTACCGCCTCGTATACAGAATTGTCAGTGGATCATAATGCTGTGTCTCCTTGACTTGACCTTACCTTCACTTTAATCAACATTGTGAAAATATGTGCTTGGCGTTTCCAAATACAAATATATTTTAAAAAGTATATTAGGATTTTTCGCAAGCTTGTTCCAGTTGCGGTGTTTTTGCGAATGTCATTCGGCTGGGCTGCCAACTTGTTTGATTGCCAAAGCGTGTTGAACTAACCTTTGAATGCCGGTATAGTATCGATAGATCGTTGTGTTGTCGATAGATATCGAAACAGCACTGTTACGCTGATCAGCACATTTGAAATTGGGTCTGCACTAATTCATTTTCAATTTATTTGCATGTTATAAATCAACTTAAATTTTGACGTAATGAGAAAAAGATACAATTTTTTGTCGTCTAGATTTTATTTATACACTAAATACTTAAATTTACATCTATTTACAGCTAATCAAATGCAGTTTGTTCTATTACTGAGTTCTCAGCCTCATCTAAGCGGCGTGTTAGGCCTTTTTGTTTGATTTGTTCAGGGCACGAATCGCCTCGCTGATGTGTCGAATGTCACGGGCGTAGGTTCTGCAGCATCCGCCAATGATTTTAGCACCCAGCTGCGCCCACTCAGGCACATATTTCTCGAGCGGCACACAATGCTCCTTACCCTGCCAGCCAGTGGCGACGTCATAAACCTCTCCGCTGTTGGGATAGACAACCAAAGGGATTTGCTCCTCGACAGTGCGGTCGCCATTTAAACTCTGGAACAGAGGAGTCACAAACTTGGGATGCACACAGTTGACACCTACAGCCAGGCACTTATCCAGAGCTTTACGCTCGCGAAGAATATCCCAAACTGCATTAGCCGCTTCGGCAAAGTCTTCACCATGCGCGAGGGTCGCCTCATCCTTGCATTGGAAAGCAACCCAGAATTTGACCTCAGGATAATCATCACACAACATTTCAACCAGAGCTTCAGCCTCCATTTGACACGGAATAGTCTCGATGGCCAGTGCGTCTACGCCGGCCTCCAAGCAGGCTTCGATACGCACACGATGCCAGTCGGTGATGGTCTTCGCGGCCACATAATCTGCATAGCTGCCAGTGTATTCGGAGCCATCGTGCAAGTGAGCACCAAATGGTCCAATCGAGGCAATGATCAGCGGGTAGCCTAGAGTTAAAATTACGGATTAGGATTAGTGGATTAGGATAAGACCGGGGGAATAGCCACTTACCCTCTGGCACTGCCAGCTGTGCTTCGTAGCATTCTGTGAGATATTTCTCCTTGGCAATGTGCGCCAATCGCACCGTATTCTTTATCAGCTCAATGCTCTGCTGCTCATCCAACTCCAGATACTCCATGTAACCCTCGACACTTGTCTGATAGGTGTTTGTCAATATCATATCAGCGCCATCTGTCAACACACAAATTGATAAGTTACTGTTGCTAATTGACTTGTAATCTATGCTAATTCTCTCCCACTTACTCTGCAGGAAATCCAGATGGGTATTGATGACAGCCGTGGGATTAGTCGCATTGAAACGTGCACTCCACAGCGGATCCCCATCGACCGAGTGTCCCACATGTACTGTCATCTGTGTGCCGAAACCGCCATCCTTACAGAGCACGCGTGTTAGATCCATGATTGCAAAAGGTATTGGAGGTTGTATTTGGGTTCTAATTGGTTTTAAGATCAAAAGAAAATTTTATAGTAGTGTTTTATAGATAGTTATAATAATATAGTAAGAAATTAACCTCATTTACCTAAGTAATATAGTCTTATTAGTGTAGATTATAAAACATCTGTATCTAAAACATCTCCATGTTCTGCTCAATTTAATGTGCACTCCTATTTTAATACAACACTTATTAAATAGGAATTCATTTTGAGATCTCAACGAGCTGATCTATATAGTATAGTATATAGTATTTATATGCACGTATACTATATGTTATATTCAATCTCATACGACAGATATAAATAAATTACTGCTTGAAAACAAAATAATTGGATTAACAATGTAAACAATAAAATAACAAAGACTTTGCCCGGTTATCGCTGGGCAAACCTTTTACATTGTTGTAATCAAGGTCTTATCAGCAATAACCCGTGCAGCTGTGCCCGTTCTAGAGTTCTTTGTGTTGCGCTTGGGTGTCTTGACACCTGGCTAGTAACTAGACGGATGTAATGGGGCCAATAGATTGATCTTTGTAATTGCAACTTACAAACTGTTAACCTTGTAGACAGTTCAATGACCTACAGTACAAATGAACACGAACAATATACATACTTATATATAACCCATATACAAATGTATATCTTGAACTAGTCGAGTACCCGTGCGTCTAGGCGATCGTATTATATCAAGCACTCACCTTGAGGATCTATAAATAAGCCTTGTAATTGATTAAAATGTTGTTTTTTTGTTGTTCTCTCTCTCTCTGTTTCTCTCTCTCTTGCGACGCGACGCGAATTTATTAGATTTCGTCGAGTTGAGTCGGGTAGTGTGAAACTATCGAGATATGATGATGCGATGTGTTTGGCCGGGCGTTCAGCAGGCGTTTAAGTGCTTTACAATGCTGTCTGAGGCTTTTATAGCCTGTTGTTTGTTTCCACATATTCCTCATATATAGTCCCGCTGCTTATCACAAAAAAATAAAGTAAAAATGCAAAATAAAACAAAGCAAACAGAGCCCTCTAGAGGCACCCGCCAGCCAGCCCAGCCAGTTGCCAGACCCGACACTGGGGTCCGGTCCGGCTGGGCTGGCTGGATTGATAAGGCCCAGCAGAGCACAGCTGCTGCTAGACAACAGTCTAGGAGAGCTCGTGCTGATGAAATCCAATCGAATTGCGTGGATTTGCGTTGATAGGACAAAGACCAAACCGACGCCGCCTGAACGGAGTCGCGTCTGCGTTTTGTACATTGATAACCTTTCAAATTATTTCCATCTGGACCAAATTACGTACCCAGAGTTTATTGACTGATCGATCAGCGCACCTAGCATAGGATACAAGTTCAAAGACATCAATTATAATAAAAAAAAACAAGATTTTATTTTTAAACTTCAGTTTAACATTTTAGGAAACAGAAATAATGAATCTTCAAAAGATTTTGTTTAAGAACTAATTAATATATATCGAAATTCGTGTTCAAAGAGATTGTAGTGTAGTTGGCATATAGTCAAAACCCGGAGAGCAAACCCTATCAGGGGTTTGCACTTAACCCAGTCCTTTTATTTTTAAATCGGGTCTTATCAATGGAAATAATAATTCGCACCCGCGAGGTTCACGACATTGATCTTAACAATAATCTGGCAAATTGTGAGTTCACGCACACACTTATATATTATATATAACATATACTATATCGCTCCATATGGGTCTAGGCCGGAGAGACACATAAAAATATGAAATATGAAAACAAAAAGAATAAAAGCTATGGAACTAACGACGTGCGTATCTCTGAGAGCGGTTGCTTGGCAATGTTATCAATACACTTTCGTATTTCGCGTATATCATCTGGGTAGACGCGACAGCAGCCGCCGATTATACGCGCACCCAGGGCCAGCCATTCAGGCACAAATGAAGCCACATTCAGTCCTTTTCCAGTCCACTTGCCCTGATCATTGTCGTAGATCTCGCCGTGATTGCTATAGACAACAAGGGGAGGTGTCTGTTCGTCCCCGGCAGATGACAAAGCGACCAGAAATGATTTGAACAACGGCGTCACATGACTGGGATTGACACAGTTTACGCCTAGACCTAGCAGACGGGATTGTGCTCCGTGCTTTAAGACCAAGCGCCAGACAGCCAGTGCAGCCTGTGCAAAGGGTTCGCCATGAGCCAGATGCAGTTCGTCCTAGACAGAGAGAGAGTGAGTGAGTTGAAGTGTGAAGAAGTGAGCAAAAGTAACCCTTCTCACTTTGCACTGAAAGGACACCCAGAACTTGGCTGTATAATTCTTGAGCACGAGCTCCGTGACCGCCAGCGCCTCCATTTGGCAGGGCAGCGTCTCCACCGCCAGTCCATCGGCACCAGCTTTCAGGCACGTCTCGATACGTGTTGTATGCCACTTCTGGAGCTCATCATGTGTCACCAGATTGGCATAGCTACCCTTGTATTCGGAACCATCGTGTAGATGCGCACCATACGGTCCAATCGAGGCCAGAATGATGGGCATGTTGGGGCCAATGTTGCCATTGATGGCGGCCAACTCGGCGAGATATTGTGATTTTGCTTGGCGTGCCAGGATGACACTCTTTTCGATCAGCGCCACACTCTGCTCTCGCGTGGTGCCTAGATGCCGCATAAATCCCTCGACACTGGACTGATATGTGTTGGTCAGAATGATATCTGCACCACTGTGCAGGAAATCCAAATGTGTTTTTATCACGGCCTCCGGGTGTGTCTTATCGAAACGGGAGCCCCACAACGGATCACCATCGACCTGTTCGCTCACATTGCGTGCCAATTGGCTGGAGAAGCCACCACATTTGACCAAGATGCGCGGCTTCTCTCTGCCATTGTAGTTGATGCCGGTCAAGGAGGAAGGTAACATAATGTTCGATAACTGTGCGACACTGTGCGCGATAAATGCTGGCGACACTCTAACGTGATTTAAATAATTCTAGTTAATATGCGCTTCGCTTCTCTAACTGTGTGTGCGTGTGTAAATACGTTGAAACGTACATACGTGATATTGTGAATGTTACGGCTTTCCTTTTGTTGTTTTCTTCCACGCTCGCTTTTTATTTCAATTTATCGGTGCTGGCAACTTTTCTACTTTTCACACACACACACACATATATATACACTATATGAGTGAGTAAACATGTGTTTGTATTTGTGTGTTGTACTTATTCTTGCCTTCGCCATACATTTCATTCACACAAACACGTACGCATACACACACACACCCGCACACTTCGATATATTCGCCGCACAGCTGATTACTATTTACAGTTGACGCTGCTGTTGAGTGCATGAGTGACGACAGCGGCGGTCAAAATATTTGCACAGCTCAACCCCCTCCCATGTACACTTTACAGTAACAGCCAGTACTAAATGTCTAGTTTTTTGTTTTGTTGTTGTGGGGGAAACATGTTTATTCGCTCAGAATAAAATATAATATACAAATATATATTTATATATATATATATATGTTAGTATATAAATACATGTTGATAATCTATGTAGTCGATAGTAATACATTTTCATAAACGAATTGATTACGAATTTTATTTGATTAATTGTGGCCCATATATATAATAATATTGTACGCCGTCATTTGTTAGTACATATAATAGTTGTTGTTCTTTTTGTTTAATTAATTCATTTTTGGATTTATTAGGGGATTATAATCACATTTATTTGTTTTGTTTATATTTTATGTTAGTTGTAGTAAATAAATAATAAGTAGGATTGAAAGAAAAGCAAATCAATTGAAAAATGCCATAAACAATAATTGTAACTTTGGTAAACTTACGCATTGTATAAATTCTAAATGGATATATCGCTTGAAATCAATCAGTTAATGTCTAATTTACAGTTTTATACCTTTTGCACTAGATAACAGTAAATATAGATATCAATTCGCATACATATATGCATTAACACGTATCTATGAATTTTTCTTTTGTTTAGCTGCAGTCCTTTTCGCATTTTCTCATTTACCGATTTCCTATTTCTGGTACATTAAAACAATATCCAGAGTAATACTTATTTCAAAAAATAAACTTTCTTCGGCTCAAATTGGCTATATCTTTTGAATATTATTTATGCTGTGTTACTTAGTTTTATATGTATATGATGTATTTAACTCTATATGTATATATGTATGTGTGGGTGGCTCTATGTAATCTGCTTACGTGCATGGAAGTTCATTGTGTGTGTGGGTGTGAGTGAGTTTGTCTTTCGGTTTCTGTTCATTTCTGTGGCGGCGGCTAACTGTAATGAGGGCAAAATATGCAAATGATAAAGTACAGTGTAGTGAGTGTAGTGGAAATGAAATCAAAATATCGAGAGCATAACACACAAAGAATGAGAGGGAAAAGCAAAAGCTACAATTTCCTACGAGTTTTCCTTTTCACAAAACACTCAGTCTGAAGATCTCTTGAATTAAATTATTCTTTTCTGACCTTTATTTATTTTTTGAAAATTTCCACTCGCCTCGAGGCATTGATAACGATCGATAGCAAACTGTGGTCACTCGCTAAATGAGAACCAATCGCAATAGCTGGCAAAATTCTAAAGAGTGTAAACTTATCATTAAATGCAAAATTTATAATGAAATTATGTATTTACTATTATACATTTTTATAATTTTATATAATACTATAATATAATACAATATTATAATATAAAACAATATAATATTGTCACATAATATAATATCATAATATATTATATTATGCAATTCAATAATATCTAACAAATATCAAATGTTTTTGTATTATGCAAGAGGTGTGCCTATTTTTCGGGTGACCACTGTACACTGTACTCTGATACTGATAACCACAGAACTGCACGACTGCCTGCCTGCGCTACTAATACCTCTGTCCCCCGCCCCGTCCCTTACTAGGCTCTCACTAAGAAAAGAGATTATTGCGTCGTTTCAAGGAGCCAAATTTCTTTTCGGCCTCCAAGAGCATCTTCTCCTTGCGCACCACCTCAAAGGGTATCGTCTTGGACATGCGATCGATTTCCTGATCAGATGGAAAGTCCTCAAAACTCATATTACTGAATCCTGTTTTGGCCGAATTCTGTATCGTATTCGATTGGAAGGTGCGACTGCTGCTGCTGCCCGAGGTGGAGGTGACACGATTCTCATCCTGCTTGACGACCTTCTTATCGTCATCATCATCATCATCATCGTGCGACTGATATTGCAGACGTTGATGTTTCTGTTTGCTGCCCGAACTCAGGGATGATGTGGAACCGAGGGCGCCGGCACTGACCTTTTTGTACGCATGTCCCTTGACCTTTTGCGTTAATTTGGCCGGCAGAACGCCCATCACAGTCAGGTGATGATGGGACTTTTCCTTCTTCGGCTTGACGGCAGCGGCGCTGGTGGTGCAGCTGCTGTTGTCTGCACTATCGGCAACCAGATCGGCAGAACGCAACACCACGGGCTCCTCCTCGTCATCGGGCGTGAAATCTGAGCAGTGATCTTGAGAGATTTGCACAAAACCATTATCGGCAATGGGCAGCAAAGGCTTCAGATGCACAGCCTGCGGAGGAGGAGGTGGAGGAGCAGCAACAGCTGGAGCTGAAACTGCCATAGCAACAGATGCTACTGGAGGAATGGCGGGCTGGACGGGAGGAATTGTCACAGAGGTGGAGCAGCAGCTGGCGGAGGTGGAGGGCACATTCACATAGACACTGCTACTGTGGGTGAGGCTGCTGCTGCTGCTTCTATTGTGGTTTAGGTTCAGGTTGTTGTGATTGGTCAGCGGTTCGGGCGTTTTATTGATTATAATCGAATGATTAATCGTCACAAGCTGCTCGGGCTTGGCAACAGTTGTTGCCCCACTCACTTTGATAACATTATTGTTGTTGTTGTGGCTGTGGCTGTGACTGGGATAGTGCAGCTGGATTTGGGTTGGCAGCTGTGCCTGTTCGGCGGGTGTCACGACAACACATTTACGAATTACCTGTGGAAATGGCTCCGAACCAAACAGATCCCGCTGCTGCTCGCCGCCCTGTGCAGAAGGAGGAGGAAGAGGCAGTTCCATTGCGGCCGTCTCGATAAACGGATTAAACACAGGCTCATTGAATTCATCCAGCTGTGGCGGCTCTGCTGGTGGAAAGTTGGCGAAGTTCGCTGCCTGGCTGGTTGGTGTCTGTGGCGCCCCCTTGATCGGTGTCGATGTCCACATCTCGGGCTCACTCGGCTTGGGTTTACTGCGTGGCGGCTTCGGTTTGGTTGTGCTTCGCTTGGGCGCTCTGCCAACTGGCAACTTAAACGGTGCCATGGCAAATACATCTAGCTCTGGTTCCTGCTGTTGGTCCTGTGCTGCAGCCTCTGCTGTTGCAATTGGCGCCACTGGCACCGTTACAGACTCATTGCTGCTCTTACTCTCCGCTGATCCATAATCAAGTTCATCGTCCAGCAGCAACGGACGATCACCGAACTTGTGCAACAAATCACTGGACGTAGGACTGAGCTCCTCCTCTTGTTTACCTCCGGCCCCGTTGGCATCGTTAGCCATCGCCACAGCAGCAGCAATTCGATCCTTCTTGCGCATACGCACCTTGACTACAACGCGACTGCGTACATCGTCCTCGTGCGTGGTGACGCTCTCGCATTCGGCATGATATGCCGAACTGCTGCAGGTCTTCACGCTCTCACTGATCCCATCCATATCCCCACTGCCCATTGGCAATGGTCGACGCAGCTTCGCCTGTGTGCCCGTCGCCCGTGGATTCTCATCGAACAGATCATCATCTTCGGCACGCAAATCACTTGCAGAACCAATCGAATCAGCATCGTCATCCGATTCAACAGCAGCGGCGGCGGCATTGACCGCTGCTGCTTGGGCTGCTTGTGCCGCCACAGCGGCAGCCATCATATTCAGTTGCTGTGCAGCCTGCTGTGCCGAGCTCGAGGGTCGCTTGGTGGTTGCCGTCTGGCGTAGCTTTTTGACAATTGGCAGATGCGTTGTCTTGTCCACCTTCTGGTAGGCAACCTGTTGGATCTTGTGGATGGTTTCGGGTATGTTGCTCGTCACGATTTGTTTGAAGATAGCCGGTGCCTTCTTGGCGGCACCAACACCGACACCACCACCACCACCATCATCGCTGTCCTGCTGAAAGAACTCCGAGTCGGAGTCATCCGATGTTGGCTGATCGTTGCAGCTGCGCAACTTCTCGTACTTGTTGCGATCATCCAGTGGCAGTTTAACATAACTGGATGCGACCATATCCACACTCGACAGGCCACCCAAGCCAGTGCCATCAGAGTCTGTCTTCAGGTTGCCAATCAGTGAGGTTTTATCCTCCTCCAGTGTCGGCGAGAGCAACCATTTGGATGAACTGGACGAGACTGCGGCGTTGCTGTTGCTGACTCCACCGGATCCAGCACCCATCATCATTGCATTGCTTGGCGTTGCTCCGCCCGATGAGCAGCTTGCGATGAATTTGGCTGTGAATGAGATCAAGTAATTTTATGCAGTAAGGTAATGAGATTACGGGGAGGGGGGATTATTTAGGGTAGTGAGTGTATTGTAGTGTCAAGCGGAAGCTTCTCACTTGGTGACTGCTTAGGGGGAATATGTCTGCATGTGTGTGAGTGTGTGTGAAGGTCAGGGCTAACGATAGTACCACGATCGATAGTTGCTTATCTAACATACTATGTGGAAAGTAACTAATTTTGTTTCGGTATTAAGGGACCATTAAACAGCTCTATGCAGTAGATACTTCTTTATTCATTCAATCGATAGTAGTTTCGATAGTTTTAACCTATTCCGATAGAACTATTCTACAGTTGTTTGAAGATGATAGCTCCAAGTTGAAGCCTGTCTTAAATCAGTTCGAAAATGTTATTGCTTTCATGGTAATTATTATTACAATCGATAGTTCTTGAATTACTATTGTACACTTTTTTAACTATCATAATGATTCAACAATTGTTATAATCTCTAATTGATTTAACTTTATGGATATTCTATAAGTTTACAAGATCTACTCAGAAGAGCTCTCGATATCATTTGCTATTGGTTTCAAGGTAACGATAGTACTATCGATGGTTTGAGGACCTGTTTTAGAATTAGTCAACATGTAGATAGAAGAAGAAATGTAGACAGAAAGATTAGATGGTTAGTTAAAAGTATGATTTATGAAAAGATACATGTATCTTGTTAGTAAGCGTTGCACAGGATACTAATTTAATTTAAGCTATGTAATACATTCAGTATATAGTACTATTGTAATTGATTGCTCTTGCCTCACTGTGCATTGCTCTATTGGGTTAGTTGAGTTAGTTGTGTGTTTCCCATTTGTTATATGAGTATTTCTTGGATTGAGTTAATTAATTAATTATAATTTGCAATTTGTTTGTGTTTTTTTCTTTTGTTTTATTGCATTTGAAATCAGTTTTAAACGTTCCTCTCGCTTAGCTCTCATACAATATGGTATCATTTTGTCATTCTCTGAACTTAAACTAAAATGCTTTCGCATTTCGCTGGCTCTGCTTTAACTGGTTCATAAAATGTATATATATACTGTATATATATATCATATATATATATATGCATTTATCGGTCATCAACTATAGCTCGTGTACCTGACTTTTGTTGCTCTTGCTTTCATTGCGCTTGTATTCGCTTTGTATTTACGTTATTTAAGTTATTTTTTGTTCATTTCATTTTGTTTTTTTTTGTTACTATAAACTATAATTTTGCTCTTTGAAATAATACTATATAGATTGCTGATAATTTGATAATCTGTAAGTATATACAAGTATTAACAGGGTTTCTTCTTTTTTCATTAAAAGCTAGTTGAACATTTTCAATTGTTGCTGGTCTCCACAAGGAACTTTGTGCCAAATCGAATTAAAATTTGTTTTTCGATTTGACAGCGAACTAATTAACATTACTTTGTTATATTTTGCTGACTTATACATATTGTCTGGCATTGATTGGACATTGTTCATTATATTCTGTATATTGTATTAACAATTTGTTATTTATTTAATTGCTGCCATATCCGTAGCGAACGCAGCTTGACGCGAACTATTAAAGTTGTTCAAAAAAATAATTGAAAAAATTATAGAAAAGTAGTTGAATTAGTTTCGATTTCATTTTTGAGCAGTAGCGGTATTCCTAGTATTTCTCAGTTATTTTTAGGTAGCATAAATCTTTAGAATTGCACGAATTTCGAACAGTTCAATTAAGTTGATCAATTTTTGATATGCAAGTTAATAATTATTGCTCTAAAAAACATATATTAGCTAAATACTTTCTATAATCTATATAGAGATAATTGATAAATTTCTTACTGCCTTAATTCAAATTACAAAACACACATGAAAATATACAAAAAGGTAGACGACGAAAAATATGTTTGGTATATGTCGAAGGCAATTCAGAGATATTTAAATAAAGTCATTTTTGATGAATATGTAAGCGAGCTTTTACTAACACGCTGTTAACATGACAAAATGTTAATTAACAGCATAAGGTTTACAGTTTATTATTTGCACTTAAGTTTATGACATATACGAACATATTCTTTTCTTCATTTTGATTTTACAAATACATAATGTTTCTTGTTTTTTTAATTTGTCTGGTTTACTTTTTAACCACAACCACTAATTACTGTTACTAATTATTTACTGGTTATTATGTTTGTGTTTTTTCTAGCATAACCAGCACCAAAAAATTGTTAGTTAGAAGCACTTAGATTGGAGAGTTGAAGATTAAGCATAGAGTAAATTAGAATTCCATCTGCTTGGACTGTTTCGAATGCTACAAATTTAATAATATATTCCACAAAAATATATGAATCTATATATTTTGTATGATGGCATTTGAAACAGTTCTGCAGCTCCAAGAAGCACTAGAAATTATGTTAGTTATTATACATTATATACAACAATTGCGTTGTGTGTGTGTGTTCTTTTTGCCCCAAAACATTATTATTTGCTTGTTGAGGTTAGTATTAGGTGCAATTCGATATATACAATACAGAGCTCTGCATACAGTACATATGTATGTGTAGCATAGAACACCCTTAGCTAAGCTATGAAGAGGAGGATCGTTGACGGATCATCACTCATTTATCTGTCTCTCATATGGCACCCTTAAGCTTTCACCCACTCTCTCTCTCTCTCTCTCTCTCTCTCTTTTTCTCTGATCTGTCTCTCATTCTCTGTCTGTCTATGAGGGGCACAACAACTAGCGGTTTTGCTCTACGTAATACTCTAGAAGAGGATGCACAGCTCTGTTGTTGTTGCGTTCATTCATTGCTGTTGTTTTAGTTGTTTATGTTGCTGTTGTTCTTGTTGTTGCTGTTGTGGTTGTTATTGCTGCTGTTGTTCTGGTTGCTGTTGTTGTTGTACAAGTTGCCTGCTGTTGCTGCTGTTGTTGTTGTTGTTGTTGTACATACTCTACTGTGGATGGGGTATTTTAGACTACGTCTACGTTCAATTCATTTTCACACATTTCTAGATCAAGAGATTGAGAGCGAACAAAAGCAACAATCGAAAAGGCTAAACGGTATTTTCTCTGGTTTGGCAACAATCACAAGGATTACAAATTTCATGCTTTACCTCCAGTTTTGCGCAGTGAGGTGGCCTTCTCGCGCAGACCGGGCGGCAAACTGAACGGTGCCGAGCCAAATGGATCCGCATCAGGATGTGGTGAAATTGGAGCAACGCTTGAAGTCACTGCTGCAGCAGCAGCTGGCGGAACTGCAGCAGGAACAACAGCAGTAGGAGCAGTAGCAGTAGCAGTTGCAATTCCAGTTGCAGCATTCTGCTCCGTTGGTGTCAGCGTGGATGTTGTCGAGGTCGACTTGGCTGTGATGCCTGCAAAGATTCAAGAGATTCATATGACATACAATAATCGGAAATCGTTTCATTCTTTTGCTTTACTCACTGCCTTGGCTGCCACGCTGTCGTATCTTATCGAATTCAGCCTCGAAAATGTGATCCTCAGTCATCTGGCTGAATGGTTGTTCCTCCTCGAACGGATTCCAGGCCTCCACACGCTTGTCCATTGTCTGGCGTGCCAACTCATTGCTGGACAGCGAGTTAGCTCCTGTATTGCTGCTGGCATAAATGCCCGGATTGGAGGCAGCACTGGCCAAGACTGCCACATTCTGTGGCCCATCCCCAGACATGGCAATGTTATTGTTGTACGGCGCCAGAAATTGGCTGGTCTCATTGGCAAAGGTTCTGCAGGCGGCGCAACAAATAAAATGCAATATGAGATAGAGAGAGAGTTGGAAATGAAGAAGTGTGTGCAAGAGGGGAGAAGGGAAGGAGAAAGATAAATGCAAAAGAAATTAATGAAAATAAACAATTATTTTATTGATCGATCGATTCAGCGTCATTTGCAGCGCTTTGATTGGATAGGTGAGCAAAAGAAAGCAGAAATAAACGAAGGAAGGTGGCAAGTGAAAGCAAGAGAAGAGCAGACACAGATAGATACACAGAAAGAGATACAGATCAAGTGAAGTTTGCGTTAACAAGACGCAGTGCATCGCACTTACTTGTTGAAGGCCGAAGTGTCGCTCACGTTGCGTCTGTGGCCAGTAGAAGAAGCATTCGATTTGGGCGGTGTCAGCATGTGCTTAGTGGGCGTGCCCCCAGCCGAGGCAGTCAAATCATTAACAATAGATTCTGCTTGCTGTTGCTCCTGTGGTGCACGTTCTATTGTTGTTGCAGCTACTGTTGTTGTTGTAGATGTAGCATCAGGAGCTGCAACTGCATTCTCGTTGAAGGGATCAGGATAGACGCTCGACTCGAAGAGACTATTGACCGCAGTTGTTGATGTGCTTGCCGTGGCGGCAACAGTTGATGACGTTGCTTCTGCAACAGCTGGTGCTGCATTGCTGCTGGCAGCAACTGCCGGCATAGCTGGAAAATTAGCCTGAAATTGCTCCACCACAGGCTGTGGCTGAGGTGATGTTATATTCTGCCTGGGCAAAGGACTCGGTGGCAGGCCAAGACCCAAGGGATTCTGTCCATGCACCGTCGACGAACCCTTGGGTCGTGAACGTGGTGCCACACTTGTGCCAGCTTCCACAAGGGAAACATTCTGCTGCGGCTTGGCTGCCTTGGCGGCAGCTGCATTGATGCGCTTCGCTTCGGACTCGAAGGGCGGCACTAGCAGCTGCTCAAAGTTTGGCAGAGCCGATTTCTGTAGAAGAAAGAGGGAAGTATTAAAATAGATTTCTAATCATGATCAATTCATTAACTTACATGCAAATTCTGCACAGGATTATCCTTGCCCGCCAGTCGAAAGGCAACTTCGCAGACCTGCCAAATGTTTGGTCGTCTCTCCATGTCCGTGTCCAGCATGTACTTGATCAGCTGATGCATACCACGCGAATATTTCGAACTATCCGGTATAGCAAACTGTCCATTCTGTATGGCCAACGTGCTTTCGCCAAAGGGCAGAGCAAAGAAGCAGAGCTTATAGAGCATACAGCCCAGAGCCCAGATATCCGCTTTGGTCGTTATGCTTTTGCCACTATACAGATCGATCATTTCTGGGGCACGATACGATAGCGTTGTATACTTTTGTATCTCCTCCTCAACCACACTGACACCATGTTGCTGCGGGTTTAATGTTTTCGCCGTCGCTGAACCGAAATCACAGAGCACAAAATTGCCACCATCCGTTTGCAATATGTTCTCGACCTTCAGATCCCGATGGATAATGGGCGTTTGACAGTAATGCAAACGCGACACGGCCTCGGCAATATCACAGAAGATGGTTAGCACTTCGGGCTCGGTAAAACCAATGTGCAATCTGCGATGGTAATATATTAGTAAGGGATCTATAGGGGGAATTGGCTATTCATAACTCACCTTGCATTCATCATGGCCAGCATGTGATGCTTGCAATATGGCATTAGGAGTAACACCTCGCACACTCCGTTCCCAGTGGGCGTGATGCTTGAGTCTACATAGCCAATAATGTTCTTGTGACCGCTTAAATTGCTCTGTAAAAAGGGAATAAAACAATTATTAATTGACTGTTATTGGTTTTAAACTGCAATTCACTTACTGCAATTTGTATCTCACGCTTGGCCACATTCAGATCGTGCTCATTATTCACATACATACGCTTCAATGCGTACTTTGTGGCCGATGCACCGCCTCCGCCATTGCCACGTGCCAGAAAGACCATGGCAAAGCCCCCTGCAACGACGAGTTGTAAAAATAAAACATTACTCAATATATTGTAGAATTAAACTTGATATGCAGCCAAGTCTAGACAGTTGACAGCTGGAATAATAACCAAGCGAGTGACAACATGAAGGCCAACAAGGTAGCAGCACTTCAAGTCTAATAAGTCTTACAAGTTTCTTTAAAAGTTAGCATTGATAAGGAACATGATAAGGCCTGTTACAAGATGCAAAAGTCAATAAATTGAAGAGGTTCCAATTTTAACATGGCAATACTCTTATTACTTTATAAATTTGACCGAAAAAATGAGACAGAACCTATAACATTTATATATTCTTGTTCAGCATTAAAGTCAGGTTCAAGTTAATCTATTTGTCTGTGTGATTGCCATAATCTAAACAACTATAAAAGCAAGAAAAAATAAATTTGCCATAAAGATTCTTCGTATATAGTAGATTAATTTTATATTTAAATTTTTTATATATTTTACAAAGCAATAAATTTAAGTGTTTCTGTGAATTTTAACTTGGCAATGCTCTAAAAATTTGATTTGTTTTATAAGGAACTTTATGCAGACTCCATGAGATCGATGCATTCTTGTTTAGCATTATTAATTGGCTCAATTAAGCCCATCTGTCTGTGTGAATATGAATATCTGAACAACTATAAGAGTTAGAGAAACTAAAATTTCGATAAATATTCCTCATGTACAGCAGTTCAATTTTAGCATACACTTTTGATTCCACGCTTGAGTAACGCATTGTAGATAACGCTTTCCGATTGGGTATACTCATAACTAAATGAACTTAAATGAACCTATTGTTGTAGCTTTTATGCATAGAACACGATGTAAAGCAGCCTTCAAAACTGATACTATCAGGCTATGCAAATCATGTAGTTCAGTGTATATCGTTTTATTTACAATAGAAGTACTTGCGAAACGCAGTTGTGATGCGAGGGTACTGTGCCAGCAAAACCCCCCATACCTCACACATTCACCCCCTCCCCCTTGCCACACACACACACACACGCTGAGACTCTTGCGGCACTCCAATGAACGATAAAAAGCGACGTAATATACATACAAATGAACATAATAGGTACATGTGTACATTTCTACACAATAATTGAAGGTCACGTACAGCAACAATAACAACAACAGCAAGCAGAATAATATAAATCATTTCGAGAGGGCGAAGGGGGACAATAACAAATCGTAGTATATGCAACTGTAGCTGTGCTCTCGATATATTCACATTCTACTTTTTAGTTGGCGTTTGTGAAATTATAACGTCAAATGTTAATCAATGATGAAGGTTGCAGGCAGAGCAGCAACAGCGCAGCAGCAGCGGTAGCAACAACAACAATAATGATGCACAACTGTAACGCTGTGCGAAAAAAATATAAAAACTTGAAGTGAATTTGAAACGAGGCGAAAACGGTGACGGCGACAGGTGCTACTTAAGCTGAGAGAGCAAATGGAGGAGGTGGGAGGAGGGCAGAGAGTAGGCAAGTGCGGCGAACTCTAAATGTTTTGTCTCTCGCTTTAGCGCACTGAGTCATCCACAGACATGAATTATTCGTTTGTTTTGTGCAACTGCAAAGCGAGCTGGCAACTCTGTTCGACAACTGGCAAGTAAATTGAACAATAACAACAACAACAACAGCTGGCAGAGGCAGTTCGCAGCAGCAGTCCCAACAACAACTAATACCGTTTGCCAAGTTGCAAATATAGCCAAAAAAAAATATATATCAATAAAAGTAGCCAAGTAATAGGTGAAAATGAAAGAAAGGTGCACAAGAGAATGGGATAGAGATGGCAAACGAAATAATAAATGCAAATAAAAATGCCAAGCTGTTTGAAAATGATGGCATGGTACTGTTTGCCAAGCACTCTGCAATTGATGGGCGGGCAAGGAGAGCCCTCTGATAGGATATTATTCACTTTCAACATTCAAGGACACATCACAGTATATATATATGCACATATAGTATCTCTCTCTTTCTCTATTTGTCCTTGCTGAACTCTGACATTTGTAAATGCCATAGATACGTTTGCCACCAATGCGACAGCTGTAATAATAGCGATCATTTTTCATTAGTATATTAAATTATAGATAAATTGTCCATCGAGTACATTTAGATACATCGTATTTATATTGAAAAGTGGTACATTATTTATGTAATGAGTTATTCATCTTTTGTTTGTGATATTCTACGTTTAATATCTACAAATCCACTTCATACATTTTACATATTAATTGGCTATGGAATAATTACTTTACAAAATGGTACATTTGTGTACAAGCTGTTTATAGTGAAAAGTGGTAAATTAAGGTTTAAGTTGCTTATACAGCAGTACATTTAGCTTTAAATGAAACCAAATGAAAGTGATGAATTTAAAGTGTGTAATTCTCCTTTTGGAAACCAAATATTACAAGTTCGTTTCAATCTAGGTACAATATTTGCAAATTTGTACTCATTGCTTTCTCTGGCATTTGCGAAGGTAAGAGAAAAATAGTGGCAACTACATATATTTCTTTATTGGTTTAATTAACATGCATAATTGATTCAATTTCAATTGATTTGCGAAGCAGAAAACCCCAAGGCAAGTCTTTGTGGCGAAGCAAGCGCGACAAGTGGCGCCTACAATTTTTTATCAGGGCTAAAAAGAAGGGCAGCACGCAGCTGTTTACGCCCCGTTTTATTATATTTTCATCTTATCTGAGGCACTGGCTTCAAACTTTAAATCAGGTGGCAACCAAAAGTGTTATACTGCCACACACACACACACATACAGGAGAACTGAGAAACAGTCACACACATTATAAGTGGTCCCACTCACTCCCACTTCCACTTACCTTCAGCCAAGACATCCTCGACAGTGACCGTGACGCGTCCAACAGTAAAAACCTTGCCAACAAAACTGTTTGTCTCCTTTGAGGAGGAGGTGTTGTGCGAGTTTTCCAATTTTTCATTTCTGTCGAATTTCGACAGGATTTTCTTCATTTTTCTTCAATTTTTTTTATTGTTTACGGCGGCGGCGTCGACGTCGACAGCGGCTGCTGCGTGTGTGTGTTAATTGCGAACTGCGAGCGCTGTGTAGGCGTTTGCCAACGGTGGGCGTGCCAAGCTAGCTAGACCGTAAGATGTTCAATAATTAACGCGATGTTTTTTTTGAGTTTAATTAACTTTGTTGTTGCGCACTTTTTTATATTTTACGCTGCGCTTTTTCGCATTTGCATGGCAGCGATACACACACATGCACACACACTAATATGCACAATCACAAACACACACTAAGGAAAAAGAAAGTTGTTCGATTTTCCTGCTTTGCACGTACTGTGGGGCTTACGGCAAGATATTGCTAATGAAATACTTGATATTTGATATTATTCTTATTTATTTTAGTTGCACATTATGTTGTTCTATATACACACATATACACGGAATAACTATTTACAATCTTTGCAGCAAAAAACGAATGAATTAACTGCAATTAAATTAGGTTTCAATAACTTGCTGACCAAAGTTGCCACCCGATTAACTAAAAACTAGAGCTGTGCAACGATTTTGCAATCGAACAATGGACTGACGAAACACATGTTGTAAATGTGCAATATACTTTGAATCACGTTTGTATATTTTAAATGTTGTTATTTTCCTTTTTTAAATACTATTCAATTACTTAAAATATATGTTCAGTCGATGTCAGAAAGGTATTGAATAGAGCTACAACAGAGTTGAGAATGTCATTCTATCGTATGACCTGCTCTTTGGCGTTGCCACCAAGTTAGCAGAACAGCTGCTTTGTCACTTGGTTAACGAACAGCTGATGCGCAGTTTTCTGTTGTAATTTCATTTGGGCGCGAAATGATAAACACAGCAAAATATTTCGTGCTTTTAGAGAATTTGACTTTTGAGCATGCATTGTGTAAGTATAACGTGCATTTATGAAACTATTCAAATCTTTAAGAGTCACTCAACATTGTAGCGAACGAAAACAAAGCGAATAAAGCACAGCACTCATGTAGATTGAGTGGAAACTTGAGTATTTTGGAGAAATATGTGAAACTTGAAGTATCGCAGCAGTTGCAAGAACTTTGCGCTGCATTGGAACTCAGTTCGGACTATGCTGCAAATGTGGACGCAGAGAAACCCATCAATTGCTATATAATTCGGCTGTTGCACGTGTTGCACACACTGCAGTGCAACATTAATTTCCACAGCGACGCCAAGGAGGATCTCATCTCAGTGGCGCATCTGAAACTATGCATACAAGCGACACAGGAATTGGCCTACTATGCGCTGCGCCAGCAACTGCATCCGGACTTCTATAAGTCTCCTGTCTTCCGCAATGTTGCAGCTGGTGATTTGCGTTGCCCTGCCACATCGCTAATCCTGATTAGCATTCAGTTCTTCACACGATTTTTCACCATTCGTCAACTGCACATAGCCAATTCCATGGAGCTGGTGCAGCGTGATCTGCTCGCCGTGATCATAAGTCTACGAATTGAGGAGCTGCCCGCGGAGCATCGTACCCAGCTGGACATGGCACTTGGTTATTTGTGGGAATACGAATCCAAAGCGGACTTCTTTCGCCATGTGCTGCTGCTGAAGGCAACTCCCCAATTGTGTCCGCCACTGGCCAAGGAATTGCACCAGCAGCTGCTCGGCAAACTGCAATCGCCACATGGCTTTGCCAGCCTCGTGGCAGCTCTTCAAACTGCTGCAGCACAGGATGTGGACAGCACACGACAGGCGGAAATTGTGGCCAATATTGTGGCGCAACGTGGTTACTCACAGGGCCTGCAGCAGCGACTAATCCAACAGATCTTTGACTTCTTGGCTCAGCTGAGCAAATATGCTGTGGCCGTGTTGAGTCTGCGTCGCCTCTACGAGCTAAACGAATCCAATCGAGAACGTATCAAGCAAATACTCCACTCCCACTGGCAACCTCTGACGGCACCAGAAGATCTTATAAACGGTTTGATTATCTGGGAGCATGAGCAGCTTTCCGCTTGCCTTCGCTGCTGGCAGCAACTCTTCTGTAGCTCCACCATCGCATGCTTGCCCAGCTCTCTGCTGGCCGAGTATTTGCCACTGTTGTTGCAAGTGCACAAGCAGCTGCCCGAGACGTTGCAGGTGGAGCGGCAGGCGCTGGCAGAGTTGATTACACGCTGTCTGGACAACAGAAAGAGTGAGCTGGAGCTAGCTGAGCTGCTGCAGCATCTCTTCCAGGGCACAACCACATGGAAGTCTCTGCATCCGCGTATTCGTATCGTATGCTCTGCCCAGACGAATCTGCTCACTGTGCAGGTGGGTCAGGAGGAGCAACACGAGCAGCAGGGGGCAGCTCGTGTGTTGCCGCCTTTGCTCATGTCTTCCAACAATCACGCGCTCACCTGTAAAGTATTTCTTGCCCTGCTACGCCTGGTGGTGCAGCAGCTGGCAGGGAAACCCACCTCCAGGTCTATTGATTTGCTCTCAACGGAAGCAGAGCTGGCGGATTTCCTACATGACAAATTCCAACTTAAACTGGAGCTGCTGGTGGCGCTGGATCAGTTGATTTGGCATGAGCCACTCAAGGCACAACTCGCGGATGTGTATAGCAAACAGTTCATACAGCTGGTGGGGGATCTACTGCAGGTTGAGGCGGCTGAGGATCAGACGCTTATTGTCATTCTGCTGCTGCTGCAGGAGATTCTTGAGCGCAGCGAGCAACTGCAGTTGGCCGACAGCACGCGCCGTCTGCAGCAACCACTGCAACGTTTGGTGGTCAGGGAAACCAGCAACGTTCTGCTGCAAAACGCAGTGCAGTCATTGCTGCAGTTGCTCAATGGTGGAGGTCCGAAGATTACCAGGCAGACAACTCAAACCTCCTTCCAGACTGCGCGTGATCTCATCGAGCAACGGCAGCCCCATCTGCAGGTCTATGGCATACAAATGATGCTGGAGGCGTTGCGGAATAAGGATGCCACATTTACCTCCCAGGCTCATCGCATACTGGCGCTGGCATTGAGTACACTGAAGAACAAGGAGTCCTATACTTTCCTCAATTGTGTGCGTCTGTTTGTGGCACTGGTGCATCTCATGGAGGCCGAAGTGCTGGACATGCTTAGCGATGAGTATCTGGCGGAGACGGGCGAGCTCGACTATCGTCTGGTTGTGGGCGAGGCCATTCTGAAGGCAGCCCATGAGATCGGTGGGTGCAATCACAGATAACTAATCCACTTATGTGCAACTTATTAATCCTCTTTTCTCCCTCCAGGTGCCTTGTGCTATCGCTACAAGGCGGTGCTGCTCAACTGCTTCCTGCACGGCTGCCGTTCACCACTGGATGAGTTTCGCACCTCCGCCTATGCCAACCTGGCGCAGCTGTGTCGTCTGCTTGGCTATCAGGTGCACAGTTTCTTCCAGGAACTGTTGCAGTTGGTGGACTCGGAGCTGAGTACTGGACGCTATCTGCCTGCCAAGCGTGGTGCATTGCTTGTGCTTGCCGAGCTGCTGGCAGGCATGGAGAGTCTGCTGGACTATCAGGAGATGCTGCTGCCCATTTATCGCCTGCTGCGCACCATAGAAGCAGCCGAAGAATGCGATCCTCAAATGCGTCAGCATGCGGCAAATGGTCTAAAGATCCTGAACGAGAAATGTCGTCAGCTGCTAAGCAGCGATCCCATGGAGCAAATGCAACGGGAGATCAAGGTGCTCGGCATAAAGGAGCCAAAGGAGGCGAGTGGTAAAAGGCGGCACATACTCGAGCTGAACTGAGGTAGGAGATGTGACAGTAGACAGCAGGGTAACCAAGGAAGAGACGACGCAGCCTTGTAGTAAAGGAGAATGAGCTCGTGCAGATGAAGATAAAGATAGAACTGGGAGAGAAGGAAGGAAATCATTGCAACTTGAGCAGACGCAAAGAGATAAAGGAAGTTATCAACTGAACTGGAAGAGAAAGAAGATTATTGGAGAAGATTACGCATGTGCAATGGGAGAACTTAGTGAGGAGGTAGAAGAACATTGCAGATTCAGCAGACGCAAATGGAGAACTGGGAGAGGAGGAAGTAGGAAAACCTCTGTGGACTGAGCTGACAGCTAAGGAGGATCATTGCAGATTCAGCAGGTGCAAAGGATGTACTGAGAGAAGAAGAACGAGATCATTGGAGCATCAGCACTAGAACCTTACTGGTCTAAGCTGAGAGAGAAGATTGATTATTGCAGATTCACAAGGAGAACTGGAAGAGAAAGATGCACTCGTTAGAGGTTCAGCACAGGGGAACGTCCTTAACTGTGCTGGAAAAGGAGGATCAATGCACATACAGCAGGCGAAAAGGGATGACTAATAATGGGGTAAGGAGATCATTATAGATTGAAAGTGGGAAGGAGAAAGAGACCAATGCACATTCAGCAGGCGCAAAGGAAGAACTAAAAGGAAAGAAGCAGATTGAGGCCAGAAATGTGCCTGAAATAAAAGGAAGTTCATATGTGATTATAAATAGAAAACACTTTGTTATTTTATCATAATCTTCGATGACTAAGAAATGCACAAAACACGAAACTGAACACACAAATCAAGTCTGCCTGGGGTCAATTGAGGTCAAATCACTTAGCTGCTGCGCAGCCAATGGCGAACTCCGTCTCGATCTTGTCGGCAATCATCTTGGCAATGGCCAAGCTGCTGGTGGCACCCGGCGATGGAGCATTGCGGCAATGTAGCACACGCTTGGCCAGTGGGCCAGAGCCCTCACCGCGATCGAAGACGAAATCATCCACCAGATTACCATCCATATCCAGCGCCTGGGCGCGCACACCCGCTGGGCCACGTTGTATGTCGTACTCATTGATATCGGGTATATACTTCTGCAGCGCCTTCACCTGCAGGTTGATGAATGCCGACTTGCTCATCTCGCTGAGACCGAAGCCAATGTACTTGCTGGCCATCTTGATGAAGCCGGGATAGCGCAGAGCATCGAAGAGTTCGCCTAAGTGGATGTCGCCCCAGCTGCACAGGAAGAGGCACAAAAGCTTAGCAACAGGAACTGCCATCTGTGGTTTGCAGTACTCACGTGTAACCCTCGCGCTTTAATGCCAGCACCGCGTTGGGTCCCAGCCAGATGGAGCCGTCCATGCGTGGTGTAAAGTGTACTCCGAGGAAGGGAAAACGAGGATCGGGCACGGGGTAGATGTTTCCACGCACCATATGCTGTTTCTCCTTGGACAAGAGCAAATATTCGCCACGGAAGGGAACAATGCGCGGATCACGCGGGCAACCAGTGAGCTCGGCCAGCAAATCTGACTGAAGGCCACCGCAGGTGAGGACATTGCGAGTACGCACTGTCTGATTGGGTTTGCCGCCGTGTATGGTCACCGGGTAGTCGGCACTGCCTTCATGATCCTTGCTCTCGCTGAACTTGGTCACCTTGTAGTCCAGATAAATGTCGCCGCCGGCTTGCTTGAAATCCTCTCCATAATGCTGCGTGACCAGGCCCCAGTCGACGATGCCGGTGTGGGGACTGTGCAGAGCCATGAGGCCGCGACAGAATGGCTCCACTTCCTTGATCTGATCACCCTCGATCATCCGCAGATCCGGTACTTTGTTCGCAATGCCACGCTGCTCCAGATCCTTCAACAGCTTAACCTCCTTCTCATCAGTGGCCACGATCAGCTTGCCGCACTTCTTATAGGGTATCTGCCGCTCATCCAGATACTTGTAAGCCAAATGCAGTCCCTCCACACAGAGACGTGCCTTGAGGGTGCCCGGCTTGTAGTAGATGCCCGCATGGATGACACCCGAATTGTGGCCACTCTGGTGCATCGCCAGCTGCGGCTCCTTCTCCAGCACGGCGATCTTCAGCGTCGGATGACGGCAGAGAATTTCGCGCGCCGATGCGGCGCCCACAATTCCCCCACCTACGACAACAAGATCATAATCTCTGTGGAATTTGAAAACATTTGTTTTATAATTGACACGCGCTAAATAGATTTGCTATAAGTAATCTTATCGCTGTTGTTGTTGCTATTGTTGTTGTTGCTACTCACCCGCACCCCGTCGCCGTCGAATGCTGCCAACGCCTTTGCTTCTGCGGAGTCTGATTTGTTGTGACAGGGTCAACTCCTGCCTGAGTGAATCGGAACGCCCATGGGGCGTTCAGTTGCCTCAGCAGCTTCGACATATTTTCTTTTTCTTTCTCAGTGGTTTCTCCTTTCTATTCGTGTTCAGTGAAAGTGAATTTCACTGAAAGACCTTGCTTGACCTTGCTGCCCCAAAACGCGCCCGAATCTAGACTGAGCAGTTGTCGCACTGTTGTCGTAAGAGCAGAAAACTGAGCAAATGGAAGGCAAGAAGCAAACAGTGAGGCGCTTATTACTGGATGGGTTTCTATTGAGAGGGGCGGGGAGTTGGGGGTTGGTGGGTGTTGAGAAGTAAATAGGCGGCAGAGACGATCAGCTGATTGATTAGCACCGGCCCGGTGAACTAGTTCGTGGTTTGTGCACTAACAGCTTCGCGGTGCTCCTTCTTGCGTTTACATGTGTTTACATTATAAAGATTTAATTTATAAAAACTCTTTGCAATAAAAAATGTATATGTATAATGAAAAATATACTGACTATTATTTCAATGACATCACATAGCGAAGTTTACGCTAAAAATGGGTTTATGAGCACATAACCTGTTGATTGAGTCCACGGCGAATTGGTTAACAGTATGAACTTGTGTGTTAATAGCTCACAGCTCCTTTTTGTATTTTAAGAAGTAACTGCATAGCAAAATTGGTTGCAGTTAAATTAATATTATCAGTTGTAGCCATAACGGTATTACCTATTATTTTTAATGTATTAACTAAGTGAACAATGTTTATTATTTATTCAAGACAAAAAGTAACGGACATTTTGACAGAAATTTCTTGACATTGCTGATTGCTAACAGCATAACAAATGTTAATGTTAGCGCGCTGTTATTGAGGGCTGTTAGCTACCAGCGTATCAAATGTTAATGTAAAGATGCTGTTGTTGGGATCTTATTGCGCGCTGTTAAAAGAAAAACAAACGAAAAGCGCAAAAAATCAACAAAAACAGCTGTAAAACTCAAAGTACAACCCTTAATTAACAAGTTTTTCACATTCCCATCTAAATACAAACAATGTCCAATGCCTGCACACTGCGCAGTGGTCAATTGCAGCGACAAATACGTGCATTCCGGCAGCATTTCCTTCCACAGGTGCAAAATAATTGAATATTTTTAGAAACAAATCATTAATATTCAACTCTGCCATAGATTCCCTTTTAAGCGCAAGGATTTGCTGCAAAAATGGATGGACTTCACACAGCGCAGTGGACAGTGGATGCCCTCCAAGTGGAGCGCCGTCTGCAGTCGTCACTTTGTTGACTCCGACTTCAATTGCAGCAACAATCGCAAGACACTTAAAAAGAATGCGGTGCCGACTGTGCGAGTGCCAACGGAAGAATCTCTGAACTTGATAGTGGAACAGGTCACAACGTTGCCAGCGACAACGGCGATAGCAGAAACAGCAGGACCAGTCAGTGGAGCGAAGAGCATGTGCCGCTTCTGTGGCACCTCTGCGCCCAACTGTGTCTCCTTCGACAAGAGTTTCGAGCTCTTCGGCATGATACAAAAGTGTTTCCCCACCCTGCAGATACTTCAGGACGACACGCTGCCATTGCCCAAGGACATTTGCGGCGATTGCTGCCGTCAGCTGGAGAGATTCTCACAGTTCTGCGACGTGGTCATGCTGGCCCAGAGCGAACTGCAGCGCAAGTATCGACGGCAGCTGAAGATCAAACAGGAACCGGTGGTGCGTGTCAAGCAGGAGGCATGCGAGAGCCTGGACAATCTGTTTCCAGACGAACTGGACATGGGCCTCGACGATGCATGCTGTGATCATGACGCGGATGCGTCGGATGAAACCGAACACAAGTTCCAGTTCTGCGATTTTCCCATGCTCAATGCGCAGGACATCATCAACAATTGTGATATTATGGAGATTATCAATCTGGATGATCCGTTCATCAATATAACCGACGATGCAGAGCCCGTCGTGGGCAGTGCTGCTCCAGTCCTGCCCTCGGTCAATGAGATGCTGCAGGCGGAGCTGCTCACCGAGGAGCATAACTATGCCAAGGAGGAGTGGCAACTGCCGGTGCTGCAGCAGTACAAGACTGAGAAAGTCGAATGTGTTGATAGTCTGGCCACAGAGCAGGCACAGACGCAGCAGACGCAGCCTCCACCTTCGCAGCAGCAACAGCCGCCGGCTATGCCTCCGCCCAGCGTCGATGCGCGCAGCTCGAAGCCAATTGTGACCAATGTTAGCCAGATACCGCCGCCGGCGAGCAGCAAGCCCAACATTGTGGTGCTCAACGACAGCGTGGTGCAATCGTCGGCCTTTCGCCTGCACAACTGCAGCATGTGCAGCACCAAGTTCTTCACCGCAGAGAGTCTGCAGCAGCATGTTGTGCACACACATGGTACGCCCACGGCAACGGCTACGGCAACGGCCACACCCACAGCCCTCTCAACGCCCATGGTGAGTCTCAGTCTGACTGGGGCAAGTACACTCAAGCTGGAGGGCAGCAGCTCGTATTGGCAATCGGACTGGCTGCAGCCACCGCAGCAGCCTGCGGCCAAGAAGAAGATCGACATCTTGGACATGCAGAGCAGCTTCTTGCATCACAATGATCTCATAAAGGCCACGCTGCCGGAGCAGCCGGAGCTTACACTTCCAACTCCCACAGCAGCGAGTGTGCCGCCATCACAGAATTATGCATACGCCAAGTTGGCTGCACGCTATCGACGCTTGCAACACAAGTGCCGCCAGCTGCGGGACAGTGGCGTCAAGTTGGACCTCGCCCTGCCCAGAAGACGCCATCGTTGCCGCCAGTGCAGACGCAGTTTTGGCAGCGTGCAGCAACTAATCAGCCATCGTCAGTTGAAAAGGCACTTTGTGTTGCCACCGCGCAGCATGTTCGCCATGAAGTGCGTCGGCTGCCTGCGCCTGTTCCTCTCACGTCTCGCACTGCGCCAGCACATGCGCTACATCTGTCAGCTGTTGCCGTTGCGCAACGCTCGCCTGCAGAGCTACCGCTGCCGGCACTGTCAGCTCATCAGCTTCACCCACTGGCGCGTCTACCGGCGGCACGAGCTCAAGTGCCGCAAGAAGGCAAAGGGCGTCGCCGGCAAGCGACACAGGCAGGCAGCAGCAGCAACTGCTCCCATTGCTGACCCGGCACAGGCGCAGAGAAACCCACAGGCCAAACGGAACACCCACAGCTGTTGCGTCTGCCAGAAGACATTCACCTCCCGCACGGGCCTGAAGCAGCATCGCATAACGCACACCTCCGAGCGACGCTACAAGTGCAACATCTGTGAGCGCGTATTCAAGCGTCGCAACGGACTCTCGCAGCATGTGAAGGGATTCCATTTGCAGCTCAAGCCGCATCAGTGTCCCGTCTGCCAGCATCGATATGCGCTCAAGTGCGACATGCTGCGCTGTCGCCACTCGCAGCGACGTGGCGTCGCAGTCCACGTGAGCGGCGAAAATGAAAATGCAGCGACAAAAACTTTGTAGAAATTGAATCTTTAACATTATCTTCAAATATAAAGATCTGTTCTAGTTATAAGCCAAAACTGAAGTTTTCTAAAGAAAGTTTTAAACATCCATTTCAACTTAAATACGGTATAATTGAAGAGCATATTTGGTTACGATGTGTTAATTAATATAGAAGTTATTTAAGAAATAATTATGAGAGTTATTGATTTCCAAACCGCTCTCTAAAGTATACAACACAAAATACGCAAAAAATAGAAGTTCAATATATAAAAATCGTTTTGATCAGTTGGGTAGCGGGTCAAGCACATTCGACTGTAGCTTTCGTGCTTGTTTTTAGAATAATTCAATAAAAATCATATCTTACGTTTTATTTACCACAAAAAAACCAATGATGGATTTCCCGGCAATATAAACTCCAAGTTTTTTGTGGTTAGAAGAAATATGTCCAGAAAAAAAAAACTGACCTGGCAACACTGTTGCATATTGTGTGTCAAGAACTGCGTAATATTTCTCCCGGCATAATTTAGGATATTATTTCCAGCTCATCTCCACAAAAAACCCACTTAAGTATCCAATTATCCATAGGCAATCAATGTAACTTTGTTTAACATATTTTTTCACATTAGTTTTTATTCGCACTATATACACAGTTATTCATAATTATGCAATTTATAGTTATTGCCGTTTTTATTATAGTTTTATAGTTATTATAATTATATATTGCTTGAACGGCGGCGTACTTGAAGTGTGAAAATACTGTAAAATTTGCAACGTTTTCAACTTAGTTCGTATTGAATTTGAAAGTGAAATCGAAAATAAATATATACAAAGAGCTCTGATTTCTAAACAGATTTGAACAATTGATATTCCCTTTTTTTATTAACATGATTGAATCGAATCAAAAACTAAAAAAAAACAAAACAAAATGGCACTAACAATAGAGAACTCAAAAAATAGACATAAAATAAAGATAAAATGGTAAAAAAATAAAATCAATTTGAAAGCAGAAAGGAAAATCACTTAAAACTAAATGCACGAAAAGAAAAGCTTTTATATTTTTTCCCAAGATTCTTCTTTTCTTAGAAACGTAACTAAAATGCTAAAATGCTTTTGGTATGCTTGTTATCTACGAAGGTATGTGGTAAATACATTTATAGTATCTGGATGAGTATGTGATGCAATCTGTGATATATATATGATTATGTATCTATATGGTGTATATTCTTGTATCAAAGTCCTGCTCCGCGGTTGCCCCGTAAATTGTGTGCTATATGTTTTGCATTTTGCTTTAACCTACGCCATATAAGCATCTCCCCTCTAGACTACAAATTATCTGTATGTGTGCATCCAGTATTGTATGTTGATCTATTGGAAGATCGCAGCACGTTGCTGGAACTGTTGACGTCTCTGGGCGCGTTCCTCTTCCTCGCGGCGTCGCTCCTCCTGTTCCTCTCGGATCTCGTCGTGGAACTTATTTGAACGAAGCTGTTGCTCAATTTTCGCCTCGAAGAAGTTCTTTGCTCCACTGACGCCCACCTGCTCCACATTGATCTCAGTGAGGCGAGCCAAATGATTCAGACCCGAATCGCTATCCAGTTCGCCGGCTTGTGCCTTGCGATAGATTAGCAAGAATTCACGGAACGATATCTTGCCATCGTGATCCTCATCCACTTCGGCAATCATCTGTTTCAATCCCAAATGCGTCTGTGGAGCGCCAAGTTTCTCCATCATGAACTTTAGTTCGCTCAGGTCCAAGAATCCATCTCTGGCCGTGTCATAGCTAAAAAAAAGAACATAATATGATTAGTTAAACCCAAAAAACACATGATTACCAGACATATTAGATAAGATAACCCAATGTCATGCTACATTTTACAGCCAGATTCCCCGAGAGTTTTCCCCATGACTCTGCACAAAGAATTACTCGATCAGTGAAAATCCAAATTTATTTGGGAAAGTATGTTGAGAGTGGGATGACAATTTGATTAAGTAAAGAAAGCGGATTCGTTTCGAAGTATTTGCAATTGAAATTTCTTTGCATTTGATGATGATTGTACTAACTTTGACATAATTAACTAATTAAGACAAACAAAACTTCAATTTAGATGTTAAATGACAAATCAAACGATAGATTGAGCTTCCAGAGCTTTGGAATCATGAAAATCATAGTAACTTTTTGTATTCTTTTTATTTGTTGAGGGGCAGATGTGCGGCTACCTTGTAGATCTATTCTACCTCCTGCTGATGATTATAGCTGCCTGTCCAGTCCAGTTAAGGAAATCCATCATTTTGCCTGGACTGGGTGACCTTATTGTATTAGCTCGGAAAAGGTGCCTTCCTAGCCACACACTTCTTTTGAGAGGCAAGTACATAGTACATTTTATAAAGAGTTAAACCTTCATATTTAATGACATACTAAACAAAGTTTTAAGTAGGTTTTTAATAATTGAGCACAGAGTTAAAGCATTCTATTGAATGTATAAATACGAATATTTGAAAATATATGATTTATTTCTGTATGTGTTCTTCTTCGCTTATCACGATTTGCATTCTACTTAATACGCTTTAATTGCGTTTTTAAATTAAATTTAACCTTTATGAGTTGAATGACCAAAAAGGTGAGACGGAGAGTTCAAACAAGAGCGCCACTTCCCGAGCTGTATGTGTGTTTTGTTGTTGTTGTCGGAGTGGGGGGGGGGTGCAGGAAATTCATGCGATAAAAACTTAAAATAAAATGGAAAAATGAAAATAAAAATACGTTTATTAATTACGTAATACGTTAAAAGAAACCAGCGTGTGGCATATAGAGAAAAAAAGCAATGATAGAGACGCTTTCTGCTGCTGTTGTTATTGCAATGTTGCAATGCCAAAATCGCGTGCGGCAGGCAGATGCGCTGATGCTCTGGCAACGTATGTACGTTGCGGAAACCTCGACCTTGTCGCAGTCGCTTGCACAACTGAAGGATGCAAGAAACGAGTCAAACTAGTTGCGGCTAAAAATAAGACAAGTTGCCATTAAAGTCAGCCAGCGGCGCAGTCAAGTTTCCTTGCCGGGCGACAAGTTCCCTAGTTGATCATAAATAATAACGCCACCGATTACACTACATAACTTTCAGTTTCAATTTCAATTTCAATTTCGCAAGCATTAGAAGTTGAAACTGTTGATAAAAGCTGGAAAACATCGATGTTTACTTACATCGAGGTTTCGATGTTTTCAGAAAATGATGTATTGTCGATGTTTTTTCCAGCTGTATTCTTGGTGACGAAGAGTTAGTCAGAGAGTTAGTCATTGCATCATTTGTGGTGAAATTTTATTATAAAATATATGCACAAAGCTTTAATAAGTAGAAGAATTTGCCTTTGGGAAGTCAGTCTTAACGTAGATGCTGGCCAACCACTTTAACTTTAACATGATTCATTTTATAATACTAGTTACTTTGATCCTGCCTTGGACTATGTGCACAGATATTAAATTTCCCAATAATTGTGGAAGAACGCCAATGTATCCAACTTCTTCATTTGTTGGTAGCAATAATATCGCTCCAGATGAGTACACTTGGCAGGCAAGCTTGCAATATGGCAGAGGAGACACGTCTGGATACTGTTCAGGAAGTGTTATCAACACACAGTACGTGTTGCCTGCAGCTCATTGTGTCACTGGGAGTCACGTTGATTACTTTGGCGGTTTGTAAGTAACTTGACCAATCAGTTATTTATCATACTAAATTGGAATCTGCAGGTCAGGAGTACGTTTAGGAGACTTCAGGAACATGCCCTATTGCGATTATGGAACTGCAAACTGCAATTCGTACAAGCAATTTCGCATCTCAGAAATTTTCGTGCACGAGAACTACTTTAAGGATAGTAACAATACTAATCAGAATAACATAGCGCTTATTCGGCTAGATAAAAGTATTGTTTTTAACGATATATTGAACCCCATTTGTCTGCCATTAACTTACTTAGAACAACAATTAAAAACAGCTCTGACCGTAGCTGGTTGGGGTCATAGGGTAACTAGAGACAATTCAATAGCAAAACGCGCTATAGATCTGCCTATTTTAAACAAGAAGTGCTGCAAGGAAGTGGGCTTAATATGCGCAGGTAGAAGGGACATAGGTACTTGTCAAGTCGACTCTGGGTCTGCTCTTATGTACAGTTTTAAGACAAACCAAATGACTATTATAGGCATACAATCCCAAAGCTTAGCGGGCTCTGGAAAGGTTTACTTCACTGATGTGAGGAAGTATATAAGGTGGATAGAAAAGAATCTTATTTTGGGTTAAGTTTGTCTTGCTATCTGTCTATTCTTATATGAAAAAGTCGAAAAAGTCGAAGCTGCAAAACTTAATAGTATCTAAATTACGAGTAGTATAAATTGTATAGACAAAAGATAGAATGCAATAACAGAGTCATAGGCCGTTCAAAAAAATTGTTCCATTTTTTTGTATGCAAAATCACCGGCTTCTTTTAGGTCAACGTAATAGAAATGTCTGTTTAAATCATGTATATACATATATAAATAGTTGTTATTTCATCTGTGGGTACCCAAACCTCATTTACTTCAAGTTGTGTCATATTGAGCAGCACGTGTGTTTGTAAACTTATATAGTATTCTATGATACTCTGGTTACTAATTATTCTAATTTGCGCCGATCTCAAATTAAAAGACATAGTATATTGCGTATGTAGAATACCTTTTAGTTAAGCCTAAGGCCTAAGTTAGAGCTGAAAAGAACACCTACGAAATATCGATACATTGATGTTTTTCTATTTTTTAAAATATCGATTTAAACATCGATGTTCGATGTTCAACTGAGAATTTTATATGGGCAATCAGGCTAAATCTTCAAAACTAAGCCAAAAACAAAACAATATTACTTATTCTTTCGTCCTATCTCATCGTGCTTTAAAAGGATCAATCGTCAGACCTTGGCGTCTCGGAAACTTTAATCTCCGCATTTGATTAATTAATTGTATATATAAATTAGCAACTTGCGCTCTAAACAACTTCGATATATCGGTACATCGATGGTTTTTTATGATAAACATCGAAACATCGATGTACGTAAACATCAATGTATTTCCACCTCTATTAGAAGTCCATACCTAACCTCACTTATTGAGTCCTTACCTGTCGACATGTTACACATTCGATTATTATTAGTAACGCAATCGATTACATAGCACAACTTTCAATTCCAGCTTCCATTTCGTTTCGATTTCTCAAGCACAAGAAGTCGATACCTAACCCAACATAATAAGTAAATTGTGATTGTTATTGTTGTTGTTGCTGTTGCTCGCTTTCGTCGTTAATTGTATCGCCAATTGTTATGGGACAAATTGCGTGACGTGCTGCAAGAGTGAAAGTAATTAACGGTGACAGCACAAGCATCTTGCTAAGGCGGGCGGCGAAGGTGTCACCACACACGCACTCCCCACACACAACACTCACACAGACACATGCTCGAACACGCATTAAGTCGCAGACGAAGACAGCAATTAATTGTTTTTGTTGTTGTACTGTGTCGCCTGCTCGCACTTAATTAACTTCAATTGCTGCTGCTGCTACTGCTCGTTGCGTTTTGTCTGTTGCGTCAATCTTCACAATTGTCAGACTTTTGCTTTTATTATGCTTTCATCTAGTTTTCTTCATATTTGTTTTCAATTAATTGGCTCGCTTAACACATGCTCATTATCGGTATCGTTATCGTTGTTACGTTGTTTGTTATTCCATGTAATTGTATTAACAGCCGTTCGATTCGATTAATTTGAAATTTATCACCTCTTGCTCAATCGAATTTCCTTGCACTCCTGCAGTTTGTGTGGCAACGCCATGGCATCCGTCCCACCCTCTCCCACACCACCTGAACGCATGCTGTGTTCAACTTCTCGGCCTTTGTTGTGGCAGCAGGTGGCCCAGTTACCCACGTTGCCTTTAGCCTAATTTCCTTTATTGATTTAAAAATTTGTTTTCAATTCGATTATTTCATAAGCTGATGCCCCCCACACACACACAGGGTGTTTTTTTTTTGGCAAATTTACATACCTCATTGCATGGGATTTTTCTTTTCTTTATAAATAACTTTGTCTTCTGGCTATGTGTGTGTGTGTTAGTAGCGCTTCGTACAGTTCAACAAATAACGGGGTCAGCTGGCCAATGTTTTTTTTGTTGTTGGTGGTGTTGTTGTTGCATGCTACATTTGCATCGCAAATGCATGTTTTAAGTGTATTTGCCACATTGTTGTTGGTTTGCCTATTGCAATTATTGAACGCGTTGCGGCTTTTCTCTATTAGCAAAACCTAATGCGACGTCAATTGCCGTTGATTGTTGCTGCTGTTGTTGTTGTTGTTGTTGTTGTGTTAGTGTAGTTGCCCATTGTAAGTTTATGTTTCTTTCGACTCGGTTCGGTCTTTGGGCCATGCTCTGTGGCCCAAGCGGGTTAATGCCAGCCATGCTATGCAGTCACAACGCGTCGTCATGTTCTTGAACTTTTTGTACATTTTGTCTTTGTAACGGTTATTATGCTATATGGCATAAGGTATATCCATATATGTATGTATATAGATGGTTTTATGTGTATGCCTGCAATGCTTAAAATGCACTGTGGATTGTATAGTGGATTTCTTCATGTGATTGCGCGCCCTCTCGGAGGAGGTCTGTCTTTTATCTATTGTAAAGTCAGCTACAACAAAGCAAAGTTGAAAACTTACATAGTTGACGTCTTGCATACACAATATCTTGTTTATTTCGCTCGGCACGAACTCATCATGAACTGACTACATGACGGATTGACTGACTGACCGAGCGAATGGCTGAATGTTTCCATTTCGAAACTGAACATGCACCTGTGTAATCAAAAATAGCACTTGCTTTTTATTTATATTTTGAAGACATACTCCCCCACACACACATACGCAGCATGTAAATGCTGTGGGAAGTGCGTGCATGTGCATAGAGAATCTATAAACTTCATACAGCTGTTTGAATACAACGTAAGAAAGTCAAAAACATAAAAAAAGCCAGATAAAGTTAAAAACTTATCATTTGTATCACTAAAACTAAACTGTTTGAAATTCAAACAAAGTGTAATACAATTTATTTACAAGTAGATTATGCTATCATCCCAGAGAGTTTTCTTATTTTTTGATAAAATAAGCTAAGCAGGCTGATTTGACGGTAAACAAACTGCTCAAAACATGCTGGCAACGCTGTCATCACATTGGGAACTATTACGAAATTGGAACAAAACAAAAACGTTGCGTGGGTCGCGGGCGTTGCGTATTTTTAGTTGCAGCAGGAAACAACAGAAAGTGACGACCCCCTCTCCTCTCTCTCTTTCTCTATAACTTAGTGATCTCAACTAACTCCCGGAGGGAACAATGCGACAAAAACGTTAAAAATACACACACAACTACAATATCAACCACACATGACTAATTGCAGCAAGTGGTAAGCACAAAGGAGCTGCTGATTGTCGATGATGATGATTCTACTATGTGTTGTTTAATTTGATATTTCCTCAATTGAGTGGCACGACATTGCCACCAGATAGTGAGCCTGCCCCACACACGCACATATACACACACTTATTTACTTTTCACTGTCAGTCAACAAATTGTAATTGCAATCACAATGCGCGCGCGCGCAGTGGGGCTACTTTTGTGCGCCATTAAGGCAACTCGTTGTGGTTGGCGAACATTGCCAGACAGCTGGTCGCCACCAGTCTCATCTACTCTATGCAATTATCTGCACATTTGGCAAAGGTCAGCGCCAGCGGAAGTAAATTGCCATTCACAACGGATGCAGCAGCCAATAATGCAGTGGTTATCGATTGGCGAAAACTTGTCGATTACAGCATTTACATATGTACATGCAGCTGCATTGCAGTTGGTGTCAAAAAAAGAAAATAGCAGGAGGAAGGGAAGGTAAGCACTGTGTGCGTGTATGTGTGTGTGTAATTGCAATGTAAACACCAAACGGATGACAGCAGCTTCAAAAGCAAATGTCAATGAACTTGCAGATATTATAGGTGTGTGTGTGTGTGTGAGTATGTACATACAAATGTATTTGTGTAACTTGTAATGTTTGCCCCCTAGGCTTTTGTGCGACAGGAAGTACTTGAAAAGACCGTTGCAGTTATCCTAAAATGTGCAACATTTACAACCCTTTGGCAAATTACATATGAAAGAGCAATAAGCAAAAAGAGGGCGAGAGTGTGGGGAGGAGTGCTATGCTTCACTTATCATGGGTGGTGACTGTGTGTGGTTTAATTAAAAGCTCTCACCACACTGTGCCATGATACATTCCATGCAGAGAACCGACAAAAACAAGAACAACAACCACCCCTTGACGCAATTGTAAAGCGCGTGTACGTGTAAGTGATTTCAACGGTGCGTCGGTGTGTTTGTGTGAGAGATTGTAGTGTTTATTTTATGCACTCATTTGCCATGAACCCAATTCGTTTGTAGAGTGACATGGCGACATTGACATCGATAGTAGAGATGTGCATGGGCCGATATTTCATGTTGCGATATCGTTGCAGAAGTAAAGTCGTAAGCGAGCAACGATATACGGAGGTGGTCAAAAGTACACATATATCAAATAAGGCACGACCCGCGCTCATCTCTAGCTAGAACTGCCTACGCTCGCATGGGCTTCACATGCAAATTTCTTCATGTGTTTGTCTTTGTCTCCCTTCGCTTTTGCAGGGATTCCAGTTGAAAATGCAATAAGCCAAATAGACAATAAGCATAAAAAACAGAACTTGATAAAGGAATTGTGGGTGGGCGTGGTCATTGCACTCCTTACTGGGCTTAGGCATTTTTTGGCCTTATCTGCAGCAGACAGGCGGCGAGACGAGGCCATCCCACACCCTCTGCACATCCCCCTCTTTCCACAAGCAACTATGAAAATCGATATCAAGCTGCGAGAGCGTCTGCAATTTATCGCCTGCTCGCCTCCACCCGGAAAAGCGTACGGGAAAATTGCGCATCCAAAAAAAGCCGGAAGCTGAAATCCCTAGACCCCCCCGCCCATCCAGTACCAACAGAAATAATTACGACGCTAGTAAAGAAAGCAAAACGAAAAACACATTGCATATTGCGTGCCCGATAATCGCGTTTCTTCTTTGCTCGGATTTTTCTCATTTCATTTGGTGTAAACAATATATTTGTATGCATGTATGCATGTCTGTATGTATGTGCTTATTTATGTGGGTCGTCTTGAACTTATCGGTGCTAGGAACCACGCTCCCTTTGGCCTTCCCCTGTTTATCACTCCAGTCTCCATCCTCCAGGCAAACAAAGCTTCGCCTCTGACGTTTGTTTTCTGGAAATTGTTTATTATTTTGCAATGTTTTTATTATTTTTTCTTTATCTCTCTTTCTTTCTCTCAAACGGATCCGCTGATTCATTTTCTTTCCCTTCTACGCGTGACTCAGTAGAACATCGTTTTTTGCATGTTTTTACAATGTTTTCGTTGGAGTTTAGTCGCGAAATTTACACAATTAGCGCATAAATTTACAACAAAAAAACTATTTTAAAAGGCCAAAAGCAGTAGCCGGTTTTGTTTCAAACCGAAGATCGCTGCTAAAGAAGATGCCGATTGGCATTTGAGGCAGAACTTGAATTGAAACACGCTGTGAGGGGGACTCTTGGAACTGGTTCCCCACTTGGATTCAGTTGAAAGTAAATCGTGTTTGCAAATTACATTGAAAAATTCCACACTTTTATTAATATATTAAATCTTATGCATTATGCGAGATGCTTTCGATTATCAAGTATACATTCAAACAGGTTCTCAAGTAAACAAATAAGTTCCGATTCGCAAACAGCAGATTATATAAAAAAAATTTATTTCGAATACAATTTCAATTTTAATTGAAACATTTCTTATTCCAACGTAATAACCTTAAATTGCTAGCTAATTAGAAAGGTAATTAGAATTTTTGAAATACATTTTTTTAGCTTCAACTTTTTTGAGAACCCTTGCCATGCACTTTTTTCCCTTTCTCGCTATATAAACAAGTGACCTGAGTATGTACACGATGGGTTCCCCAGTTTTATCCCACTTTAGTCATTTCCAAACATTGCAGAGCTACCTTCATTCCGTTTGCCAGGCACGTTCGTTGGTTTATTTTTCTCTCTTTTCCAAATATTTCTTTTTGACAATGTGCCAATTGTGCTGGAGAATTTTAACCCAAATATATCTGGGCATGATTCACACAGCTGAATCAAAAAGTAAACAGAGAACTAGTTCCGAACAGGTAAAGGATTTTATTCTACGGTGGTCCATAGTTTGTTTTCAGCTCTATTATATGTATATCTTTCTTTTTTGTTTGTTAGCTCGTTAGAGACTCGGGAGCAATTAACTGGAGGTGTTAATGGAAACAGTAAACAAAAGAGCAGAAGTCCAGTTGCTAATTGCCTGAGTAACTTTATTACGACAGGTGATTCAGTAGAGCGAAATGAGAGAGAGTTGCGTTGAATCAGACCAAGTTCTGGAAATGAGATACCTAAAGAAAACAACGACGACGTTGTTCATGATGATGATGATTCTCTATCAGCAAAGTCAAATTGGATAAGCTGAGATAAGTTATCAAGACAACGTGCTGAGTATTATGTACAGCTTTAGTAGGCATTAGCAGGGGCGTAGCGGGGAAGGGGTCTAATGTAATAACAAATGATTATGCAACAGCTTAAGGCATATTGTCTTTAGTTAATTATTGAACTGATGAAACTGAAGCACATTAGATTTTGCCCCCTCTCGACTACGCCCTTCTTCCACAAGTATTTAAGTTGTCTAATGTTTTTCTAGTGTGCCTCATTGGGCAGTGTAAGCTGAGATTCCAACGAAAATGAATTACTAGGAAGTTCAGTTCTAGACCACAATGATGTATATAGTAGGATGATGATCCGATCCCCCCTATGGCTAATTTATATACCCACTATAATTTAATCCAGTGGCATTGTCAACTTTGACTCACAATGCGAATCGCGGTTGAAATATTAAACGATATATGCAAGCGAGTGTGACAAAGTCTCCACACACACACCCGAGTTTACTTGGGGTGTGATTCATGCCCCATTGCTTCTGGTTCCAAGTCATTGCAGCAAAGGGGGGGATTGGGGGCAGAGTAGTTTCATGCATTTAAGTTTCCAATTAACCGCAAAAGTTTTTCAAGCTTTGCGCCTTTTTGTTAGGTGTCTGGAAAAGGCTAAAGCGGCTAAAATTGCAAGTCAATAAGAGGCAACAAAGTGCTAGACTAGCAGATACCCTGTATGGCAGAGTTGTGATATAAAGTAATGATAATGTTACTTTTTAGAGTTCTTCACAACAACGTTTAACTTTCTGTGCAGACTTATGCAATGTACATTTTTGTTGAATTCAATTAGGTAATGAACTAGTTCCCTTGAGAGTTATTCACAACAAGGCCACACTCTCTGGGCACACTTATGCAATTAGAATGCACAACTATAAGATATCCTGTTATTTGCAGTAGAGTAGATTTTAGTAAAGGGAATTTTCCCTCTCTCTCTCTTAAGTTCATCACAGTGAGGCTTTACTGTGTGTAGGCAGACTTACGTATGGAAGGTCTTCTGATAGTCCTTGATTTGCTTGCGTGAAAACTCATGGAATTCAGTGTAGACATTGACCACCTTGAAGCTGCGTGGGACCTCAATGCCCGCCTCCTGCGAGTCCATTATCTCCTGGCGACGATTCAGAATGTGCGTCAATTCGGAGCTATCCGTATTTGTTGTAGCTCCCGTCGTTGTTGTTGTTGTTATGCTATCATCTACACTGCCATTGCGAGAAGCGGATGAGGCATTCGAGGAGACCGACATGTTTTCAACTTGAATGTTTTTCGATTTATTACGCTCTGTCTGTTCTTCTTGTGTTGGAATTTTTCACCACACCCTATGTATGCAGAAGCGTAGGCGGGGCGGCGGCGAGGATGTAAGGATACACACACACACACGCACAGAAACACACGCGATACAGACGGCGAACAAGTGTAACAGAGAGAGAGAGAGAGAGACGCAGATGAAGACTGGAGCTGAAGTAATTGCAAGTTAATGTTTAAATTGTGTGCTTGCAATATGATGCGCGCGAAAAGACCGCAGATTGTGTTGTGTTAGTTACTGAGAATTTTTTTTCGATTTTAACTAAGCGCGCTACTTGCATCCGAACAACACGAAGCTTCAAAGACTATTGACGAGAGAGAAGACGTTTGTGTGTACGAAGCCCTCGGTACACGCGAATGAGAGTGGGCAAGAGAGTCTCTCAGCGCGTCGATTGTGAACAGACTGCACTTGTTTGGACAGATATGGCAAGGTTGGCATGACTGGAATAGCAGCTGTTTGCAGCAGCCGGCTGGGAATTTTTTTAACGTTAACATGTGATTGGCAAATTTAATGCCCGCATTTAGTGTTAGGGATGTGCGCTACCAAGAAACTAACATCGTTGTTAAAACACTAATAAATTCACAAAATAAAATATTTTTGGTAATAAAACATTTAATTTCATGTAAAATAGTCGCAAATAAGTGTAAACAGCACATAGATATCCCATATAGATTTCTTATTCGCTTATATTCCTTTCAATTAATATATCGATATTCACTAAAATCGTTCTTGCTGACATCTCTAATTCATTTAATGTAAATTGCCTTGATTATCTTTTTTTTGCTACTCAAATAGTAATAACAAATTACGTCGGTTTTATCAATAAAAACAACAATTTAAAATGGGAAGCAAATTCTTTAACAAACTTTTGCTTATTGCCGGCTTTGCCAGTTTGGCGCATGCCGCATTTTCCGCCGCACACCGTAAGTACCTCAACAATTAGTCAACCTTTGAACGAATCAGCAGAAAATTAACATTATAATATATTTATTTTGCGTAGATCGCACATATTTACGCCTGACCGAACAGGAGTGGACTAGTCTACCGTTGGATGTGAGTATTAATGAATATTTATTTATGTGTTCACTTCAACTTACGCGATGCACAATTGCAGATTATATTGCAAACGGTGATCAGCCTGGTGATTGTTGTCTACAACATTATACAGATTGTTGGCGACTTTAAGGAGATACGCGCCACTGTGGACATGCAACAGAAAACTTGGGACACACTGGGCAACTTTCCCTCGTTCTACACGTTCAATCATCGCGGACGCGCTCTCAGTCCTGGCTACAAACCGCCGCGACCCAACGAGACCGATGGTCATTAACCATACATAGCGCAATGTAGCACGATATGCGATTATAGATTTCTAGTTTAATGCAATTATTTGATAAATTATGCTGAACCAACACAAAACTCCAGCTACACTTTTAAATGCAGCTGACCTTGTGATGTCGCCATCAATGGAGCGCAGAGCTTCTCTAGGCGTTGCTTTGCAGGCATCGTTGCTGCTGCTGAACCAACACAAAATACGTGCAACCCCTTTATGTGCAGCTGACTTTGTAGCCAATACATCCCCAGTGGCATGCAAATCCTCTGCAGGCGTCGCATTGCAGGCATCGGTGTGGCAGAGGCGGCAGCCCACCTGGCTGTCACTGCGGAACATGCACTCGTAGTACAGCTGCGCATTGGATCGGCAACCACGCACAACTTGCAGAGTGTGTCGATCGTAGAACTCCAAGCAATTGGCCTCTTGATCCTCCGGTTCATTGGCCTGCCGAACACAAGGAAGTGCAGCCTGGCCTAGTGAAATGTGCTCACAGTTGCCACCACTGCACTGATGACACCACAGACGCTGCTCCGGAAAGGCGCCCTTGTTGCAGAAGCTGCCATCGCATTGCCTGCAACTGGCCACATCCGTTGAGGAGCAATTGAAATCCTCCCGTTGGCAGCCACGTTCTGTGGTGCCATTCGCGTAGTTCAGCATTAGACAAACTGTTGCTGGGAGCGGGCATTCCTCAATATATATTCCGCCAGGTTGTTGCCAATTGGCACAGCCTGCGCCGGCTTCATCGCTGCTGCAGCGATAGCAACGCGTGAAGTCCTTTAGGTTGCAGCCCTTCTCCGTAGTTCCATCACATTCGTAACAGTTGAGGGGCTGCGGTTGCTGCTCCTGCTTAGCTGGTGGCGCACCACAAGCACGCCCCACATTCCAATCGTCATATTCGCAGGTATAGCAGGAAGATGCCTCCGGCGAGCCGCAGGTGATGCTAGTCAGTGCACTCGCATTGCTGCGACACAACTCCAGGTCCACTGAGTTGCAGCTGATGCACTGCGGCTGTCCAATGCATCCGGCATTGCAGTAGTCCGCCGTGGCACACTGCAGCAGCTGCTCGCGCTGGTCTTCCAGCTCCGTCGGCAACTGCGTGGAGCAACCACGCACAACGCGACTCAACTGATGGAAGGTGAAGCAGGATTGCTTCTCCTCGGCATGGCCCAGCAACAGTTGCTGGTGGCATTGCTCATACTGGCTGATGTTGCAGCTGCTGCTGCTCAGCTGGAAGAGATCCCGCTTGCACCCGAGCGACTCGAGTGAATCGCAGCGGGCACAGCTTAATGTCCACGAGCCCTGTTCCTCATTGCAGCCATTGATCTCGCAGAGCTGCGCCGTATTCGCTGCCGTATGATTACTGTCCGAGCTGCAACCACGATAGGCCAGGCTGGCATTGACCACTTCCGTATAGCAGTGATCCTCCTCGAGGTGATTGCGACACGGACGCGGCTTGCCCAGCGGAGCATTCACGCAGCTCTCGCCCGCGCAATGATGACACTTGAGGCGGCCGGGTGGATAGACGCCTTCGTTGCAGAGATTGGAAGAGCAACGCTTGGAGTAGGTGGCCTGCGTGGTGGGCGTCTCAGCGCCACAGCCGCGATAGGTAATCGACTCAACTGTGGGGGAGGAGGAGGGAGGGGGCGGTCAGCGAGGTATTCAGTTGACAGCTGGCATTACGTACCAATCGACATGGCACACGTCAGCTCAGTGGCGCACTCCTTGAACGGCAGCAGGCCGACCTCACCCAGCGTCTGGGCGCATTCGGGCAGTGTGATGGAATCGCAATGATAACACACTATGCCCCCAGTCGGCTGCACCAAGAGGAGGGGGAGGAGAAGCCAAACTATAAATAGAAACAGATAATCGGCCTATTGGAAAAGCATTAACCTACGTTGGACGCTGCTTACGTGACATGGCCAGGATTGGGCTAAAGTTCCATTTCATTTTGCAGTTAGCCTGCTAAATCTTTAACTTGATTTCATATAGAATGGACAATTCTTTATTTGGTACCAAGTCGCATCGACTTTTTATGGCTTATCTCCGAGAGAGCGTTGGAAACAAAGGCAATTATCAGCGTGATAAGGATAAGCCAGAGCGGGTTGATTGCTTGCAACACAATAGAAAGCTAACATAGACATCAAATTTAACTATGTATATATGTACATATATATGTACACGTATGTATATGTATGTGGAATACCCTATGCACTATGCCAATGATATGGCAAGCTTTTGATTTTCGCATATTTGTGATACATATCATACTATACGTGTATATTGACTAAGATAAGGTACAGATTGCGATTGAATATATATTGTATATATATATAATATGCAAATAATTTCAATAAAGATAATCTAAAGATTATATAAGATTAATAAATGTTATAAGATATCATTTGTTGTATGTTTGATAAATGTTGATTTGATACGACATAAAAATAAATTAAGAATAAAAGATGGAGACAAATCATAGAAGAAATATATTAATGGTATATAGGAAGATGTGTTTATATTTGTATATGCATGGGGAGTAATCTACGTATATATATAGTACATAAAGATGTGTGGGAAGAAACCTATAGTAGTTAGATATAGAGGGAGATATTGGGGTAAATGTAAAGAAAGTTCGAAAGATATGTTATGTAGTAGAATATATATTTCTACATAAAGAAAGTTAGCTGGGTAAATACTACATATACAATATTGTATATACAATATTGAATATAATATAGAGAATGATTTATAGTTGAATATACAAAAACCTTTCTAGGTCGAAATATAGAAAGATATGCAGTAATTAGGAAGGTAACATAGAAAGAATATGTATAAAGTATGGATAGAAGTGTTAAGATTGGCAAAGTATATGTACGAAGATGTATAGGAAGATATGGGTAAAAATTAAATATAGATATCCTATAAAATACATGATTAAATAGCACATTGACTACTTACGCATCAGATTGAACGTAGCTTTGTTACGGCTCATTTCCGTGCGTAATTTTCGCACACATTCTGCAACATTATCATAATTATATTTTAACGCGTTCCTCAATCGTATACACAACCATTTTCGTTCAGCGGAAGGATAAAACTAACTTTCTGTCAAATCAGATGTAACATCCGTGTTACCATACTCAAAATAACCACTAGTTCAAAAAAAAAAATGTTAGATGGCGGACCCTGTGTATATATATATGTATATAGTATATACTTGTATTATATTGTATTTAGCGATTGGTAAGCCCAACAAATTGCTTCGTATAGTGAGAGCCATAGATAGGTACATATATAACAATTCTCAGTAGTTAATAACGGGTTAAACGATTCTGTTGTGACACGACGGTTAGGTTCTGTGCCAACTGCCTCTGGGCCTAACCCCCCAATGGGGTTGAATGCGAAAAAATGCTATAGGTCGGGAGCGAAGCTTTTGTTTCATGTTTATTTCGTCCGCAAAGCCAAATGTTCACATGATCAATAATTCAGGAGGCTCGCAATGCGGGACCCTGCGGATGAACGTGGCCAAGTGCCAAGGGGCGGGGGAGGGGTCACTTAAATCGCTTGACTGCCACAGCACGTTCATATGCTATCGATTAGTTTTGGAGCAGGATAATTGCGTGACAATCAGTGGCATATGGTCACATGGACATGGACATGGTCATCGGGGCCGCAAACACTCGATGGCCTTGCTCAGTTGCCAGCGAGACGGCAACCAATCCGGGCATTAAACCGTAGTGTCCCAGTCAATTGGCCGAGCTATTTGAGCAGCTCTTCAGAGATAACTTTGCAGTTGACACTGCGAATCCGATAAGCCAAGCCAACACACTTGAGACGTCGAGTGTCTGCTAGAGTTCAGTTTCAAATTGGATATGCATGCGAAGCGGTTGACGCTATGCTTGGCTCTGCTCGTGCTGTTGCTGCTGCAGTTGAGCGTGGCACAGGAGCCAGAGGAGGCACAACCAGAAGAGCACATGGCCACCACAGTGGGATCGCATGAGCCTGAACCTCTGCCTGCATCTGCATCTGAGCCTGATGATCCACCTGCAGTTGTTGCTACGCCTCAACCAACTGAACTACCTCCCGAATCTGTGCCTGAATCCTCAGCTGATCCTGTTGCTACAGCAGAGCCAGCAGTTGAATCTGTGCATACACCTACAGCTGCACCTCAAGCTGAAGCTGAACCTGCACCTCAAGCTGCAGCTGAGCCTGCACCACAAGCTGAAGCAACTCCTGCGCCTGCTCTTGCTTCGGAAGCTACGTCTGCACCTGAGTTTATAGGCGAACCTCCTTTTGTACCATTATCTGATGAAGCTGAGTCCACGCAACCGGATGAAGCACCGCAAAATGATGAAGCACCGCCACATGTGGACGAAACTCCAAAGATGCCAGAAACGGAGAAGCCTGCAACGGTGCCTGAAGAGACTCACAGTGCGAGGGAACCAGAGACTCCGTATCCGAGTCCAGCTGAAGAGAACACATCCTCTTTGTCCTGTTTTAGTTGTACAAGCGGACAGAAGGGTGCCTGCTCGAGTAATCCTCGTGAGAAGATCACTTGCCCCAAGAACAGCAAAGGATGCTTCACACTGATCAAGCGTAAGTAATGTGATAAATCTAATTCCATTCCCCTCTTATGTCTCTTATTAATCCTTGTTAGGTGACACCAAGCTGGTCACACGTGGCTGCCAGTCGGAGCTTACTGAAGAAGGTGCCACCTATTGCCACAAAGAGCCAAAGCTCTGTGAGATGTGTGCGGACATGTTGTGCAATAGGCAGGTGGTGCCACCCATAGCAGCCGCCACTCGCATCAGTCTGGGCTGGACAACGCTCTTCTGCCTCGTCTTTGGATTGCTGCTTCTAGTCTAGGCAGTCTAGTCTGCTTCTAGGATTAGCCACTCTATCCTTCATACACTGAATATGTTTGAGTCATATCATAATTGGATCAGAATTGCAACATAATAGGATCTTAATTGAATCTTAATGGAATCATAAGGAAGTTCCTTAATGCCCTAAAACTATCAACTGTAACAAAGACCTTTGCAATCTATTTTCTAATAAAACATTTTCAATTTTCTAAGGAAACTTAAGTTTTTAAGTTTTTTTTTTGTTATACAGTAAATAAAATAAGGTTATAAATTTAGATCTTATTGGAATACCCGAAATAGAACTGGAAGATTCAAAATTCGCGAATTTTGAATCGAATTTCGATTTTGTGTTTTGTTATGTTGGTACACTCTTTCCGAATATCTGTACCAAGTTTCAAGTGTATAGAATTTTTTATTTAATTGTGAGAGGCGTAAAGATAAGATAAGTGTTTTGCGATTATACGTAACCCGCGAAAATTCAAAATTTGCGATACTTTTTGAACACACCTCGTAGATATGTAGAAATCTTTGTAGTACTTAGAGTATATCTACATATAGGAAGATCATATAAAAAGAATATATGTTCATATAAGAAGGTTATATAAAAAGTATGTGTATAAAGTCTATATAGAATATAATAAGTTAATAAGCTAATTAATAACACGATACAATGCAAGGTTATTGAAATAGGTATTATCGGAATCCCCGAGAAAGAACTTTTGTACTGTTAGCCTTGGCCTTAGAGTTTGATATACGTGTACCATGCAATACGAGTACTTATCGCAAATTGTTATTGATGAGTTTTCAGTTGGTAAAATACCCAGTACATATCTGTGAATTGTACATTAGGTCTGTTTAAGTGTCTTTCTTTCGTTAGATCCATAAAAATGTTAAAACTTTATTGATTAATTTAATAAAAGGGCGCCTATCTATCCTTCACAATCGAACCAGTTGCGAACTACACAAAATGATGCACAGTTATTATTAGATAATGTTAATATATTACCAGCAAAAGTTTTGTATTGCATGCAGGGTATCAGTCAGTCGAGCTGTATCTGTTAGTAGAGAGTTCATTTCTTGTGAATGTGCCAAAAACGACTTCGCGGTACAAATGACTCATAGACCGAACGGCGAAAATTAATCTATTTATTTCTTGTGTTCTCGGTAAAGTTCTAGATAACATAGCATGTGTGAATATACAGTTAAATGAAGAATTGACAAGGGAATTATGCAGGTGGTCAATGAAGTTGGCTCACCACCACGAAGATCACTCCCAGCAGAACTGTGCCAAACTGGATCTGCAGGGAAGCGGCTCCATTAAACTTTTCCGTTTCTGTGTTACAGTTCATGCCTGAGCAGACCGTACAGGGTACCTTATTATTATCACACTGGTATTTCTCCAAACTATCCATATCGATGTAACAGCCGCGAATAACGACGCCATCTATGAAGGAAAGAGGAGATAGTTAACTCACTTCTAGGTATCGGTGGCATCTCTGTTACTTACTCCACTCGCCGCTGTAACACTTCATGGAGTCGATGCTATTCAGTGTGGAGTTCACGCAGGGTTCGGGGCCAACCCCAGCCTGGCGACAGGGTGCATAATTGCTGCTGACACAGGTGAGGCAGGTGAAGACGCCCGCCTTCACGTTGCAAGCACTTCCGTTGCAACTTTCGCAACTCTGCTCCGCATTACAAGTTTTATTGTCGGTCAGCTCATTGACGCAGCCACGCGCCACGGTGCCGCTGCTGGTCAACTCGTAGTAACATTTGTTAACACTCTGCGTGTAATTGGCCGCTGCGCAATTTTCCGCCTTAGTCTTGTCCTGCTCGGCTACACAAGTATCCGAGTTATTGCATTTGATGCAGCTGCCCAGTACACTGGAGAAGGTGCGATTGTTGCAACCATTGAGATCGTTGCAAAAGACACAATTGGCATTTGTCGAGCCGGTGGCACAATCCTTGGCAGTCCCATCCGTATTGCAACCTCGCGTCATTGTCTTATTATCCGTTCCGGTTGTGTAGCACTGCTGATTCTCTGCCCCGTAGATGGAGCATGGCAGGAGCTGAGTGGATGTAACCGAGTTGCAGTCAGCTCCACTGCACTGATAACACTGTCGACCATCGGCTGGGAAGATGCCCACATTGCAGTTATCCTTATCATTGCAGGATTTGCACTTGGCATCATCTGCATTGGCGCATGGCGTATCCGCACAGCCGCGACTCACTGTTCCATCGGTGTTCACTTCATTCCGACACACCTGTGTCGCCGTCGTGCACAACTGATTAAAGCTCGTCCCGTTTGCCGCAGTTGTGGCGCACTCTGTCTGCGTGCCGTTGCAGTGGCTGCACATCAAGAACTTGTTGCACAGCTCGCCCGTGCAACTGAAGCAAGCTGGCTCCACGCAACCTGCAGCGTCCTCAAGACAGCCACGTGTCACGACGCCATTTGCGTCTGAAAAGAGCACACAGGAGTTATAATTAGTAAGTAATTGTAGATATCATGGGAAACTACTTTAAATCCCCTTTCCTGTATCAATCTACAATCAATCTTTGTGCAATTTCACTACTAGTTAGAGAGCACCTTAAACTCACGAGTCAAGACCATTGCTTAAATAGGAACTTGAGATATGCAAGAATTTCTATATACACCCTCAATCGATCTTTGTGAAATCACAATTACTGGAATGGGATTTTAAACTCCTTTGGCACCAAGATTCAAGTTCATAGCTTAAAAAGTAAAGTGATAAATCAACAAATTCCCTTGGGACATCTTCAATAATTAAAAATTACTATCCTATTTTACTATCCTCTTTAGTATATTCACCTTTTATTGATGCGCCTTACAACATACACCCTCAATCAACTGCCTTATTTGAATCGATCTATATAAGATTTCACCATTCCCTTAGACTCCCTGGGCTCCATACCTTAAAAAGTAACTTGAAATATCATTAAACACCCTTTCGACAACTTCAATCGCAACTTTTACTATAAACACTTTCAATCGATCTATATGAAATTTTACAAAATATGAGTTGCTTTCGAATCAAATATTCGTAAGTTCTAAAGATATTATATTTCATATGCGAAAAGCTAAAACTCTTGTTCTTGATGCATTTACACTGTCAGCTAGAGATAATCGTATACATTTCATGAACCTAAGCGCAAAGTTCGAGTCCTACATTTCTATAGAAGAAGCTGAATAAATGCTAATTTACAAATATCTATCGAATAAAAACAAAGCTTAAAAACAGATCACAAATGAAGCGAAACACTAATATGCATAATACTTTGCCTATTTCAAAACGCAGCGCAATTTCTTTCAAGTGGATAATAAAAATAAATAATAATATAAGCTCTTATAGAGCATTAGCTTATATGATGGCTATGTATTTCTACTCGAATTTGTTGTTATCAATCAGTAAATAGCCGTGTTCAACAGGGTCGCGATAAGTGCCACAAAAGAAAGGCATATATAGTTCATTTATAACCTATAAAATAAATATAGACCCATAGACATACGAGTATACAGACACCTGTATCTATAAATGCGCCTAAGCTATTACAAGGGGTGACTCATTGCAGAAAGGTTTTGCGATTTACCTGAGCGAATGAAACACTGTTTGGCAGTAGCCGAACAGAGGGTCGTTTCGGAGCCAGTGATGGTGCAATCTGTGAAAGAAGTTGGAGGAAGAAAGAGAATTAATGCAAACTATTGTATATTCGTATACTCTACTTAAGGCCTATTTCACAAAACTTACTGATGGGATCGTCGGCTTGACTACCCGGCAGGCTGATTAGGGCGATTAGAGTGGCCATAAAAATGCAAAGTTTATGTACTTCCATGTCGCAATATCGATCGCTTTACTTCTGTCTGTTTAACTGTCTAGTCTGCTATAACTGTATCTTTCAACTACTGTTATAAAACCGCTGTACCGTTTGCCTCGACTGTCGGTGTCTAACTGCTTTCTGCCTGGTAGCCGTTGGCCATGCACTCCGCTAATCTATTCCCTTTTCAACCCATTTTCGTACCCTCACATTGGCCTTATCTGCCTGCCGATTTCTACTGATAACAGTAAATGGGTTGCGATAAAAATAGTTGTATATATTTGTATATTTGTATTATGGTAAGTACCAAGTTTGCAATCGTTGAGCTTTCTTGTGCTGCAAAGCTTTTCAATAAATTATGAAATTAACTACAAATGTAACATATGTACATATTTTTGTGTCTTAAGAGCTTTCTGGTTTGAGTGCCAGCTTCAGTGTAGACTAGTTGTGCTTTTAAACTTGCTATAAAGAGCTTTTTGGGGATCACAACTGCAGCAAGAGAAATTTAAAGTGGCTGATTAAGAGAGTGAGCGCAATAGAGAGAGTTAGTTAGTTAGTTATCTCTTTGTAAACTTGATGTAGAATTTAGTCTATGTATAGCTTAACATGATATTGTTAAATGAATCCAACTTTCCAAATCGTTAGCAAATAAAACCTACTAAAAATATATATTATACACAAGAATATTTCCAAGCCTGCCCTGACTACAGGCCTATTTATTGATCGTATAGTGCTTAAGTTCCGTTTACGATCCCCATCAATTATTTTATGAGACCCATCTAAATATCGATACTCAGATATTTAGAACCTATTGGTTCAATTGAGAAGAAGAGAACGAATATCAAATCATATAAATTTCATCATTTTTGCGATACCTTTTATAAGTTGAAGTTATAACCTTGATATACATCTTTATCGTTCTTTGTGCACTTTGTATAAATAATTGAATATATTTATAAATATTTTAGGGATGAGCAAGAATCAGGAAGTTTGTCAATTTTATTATGCTGTTATATTATTCCATGGAATTGTTATTTTGTTTGCACTGCAAAGTGTGCAATATGTGCATAGTAAAAGTTCATTTGAAGAGTACCGACCCGTTACTATATACGAGTACCATATGACGCAGATGCAATATATACTATATGTATCTAGGTTGGTCGTTAAGGCCAGTAGACAAACATGCAGAATTGTTATAGTGATATAAGTATATCTGATTTATGATCCCCACGAGTTCACATTGATGACTTGCGATAAGATAAGGTTCGCGGAAACGCACCTCTTTCTAATGATCTCATGACAATTGGCCTGGCCAATTGGGTATATATGTCAGTTAATATATATATTAAGTACTGCAGCCAAGCAATACTTTATGCACACCATAAATCTGATTCTCGCTTATATTGATAAGTAAAGGTTTACGACTTAAATGATCTTTCTCGATATCGAATTTAACAGTTCATTATCTTTATTATCATACGTTTATAGATCAGAGTCTGCTTAAGATTGGCAAGAATCACTAGTTAGTTTTTACTTGAAAGGTATTATAGTATTGTTTTTAGAGACCTCTCCTCTCAACTTTAAATTAAGAATCAAACAAAACAACTTCTTAAATAATTGGTTTTCATTAATTTTATTTTCTCTTTTCCTTTGTTTTATTATAGTAATACAAATACGAATACAAATACAAGTACAAATCACTTAATGAAAATAAGCATATATAGAATAAGGCATTAGGAATGAGGTCTTCTAGTAGAAGAGGCTCCTCAGCCCCAGGCCGAGCAGCAGGAGCATTGATGCCAGCGATGCTTGCAGACTAGCGCTGCCATTGCAACGATCGGTTTGACAAACTTCACACAGGTCACCAGTTGAATTCTCGGGCAGTTCAACCTTCTCGCGTACGGCTTGGCAGCCAGATTGACCATTAGGCACCCTTACGCAACCGCGATGAATCACTGTGAAAATAATACAAAGAAAGTTGTATAGTAGTTAGGAACATGGTCCAAGTGCAACTTACCGCCATCTTTTTCGATGCTGTAACACGCTGTGGTCTTGTAGGTTATGTCGCGACCATACAGTTTGGACTGATATGTGCGTACTAGCTGATCCGCTGCCAGAGCGGCCAAAGACCGGCGTACACGACTCGAACGGGTGCCTGCAACAACTAAGGATTTATCAGCTGACGATGATCTTGAAGAAGAATCTGAGTGGCTTTCAGGAGATTCTGAAGACACTGTTGTCGAATCCGATGAAGATTCTGTTGAAGAAATCGTTGAAGAATCAGTGGATTGATCTGTGGAGCCAGTCGAAGAGTCTGTCGACGATTCTGTTGACTCCGACGAAGCAGAGCTATCTGAAGAATTGCTTGTTGAGCCATCAGTTGTAGAATCTGATGAGGACGCTGGCGAAGAGTCTGTTGAACCGCTTGTTGAGCCATCAGTTGTAGAATCTGATGAGGATGCTGGCGAAGAGTCTGTTGAACCGCTTGTTGAGGCATCCGTTGTTGAATCTGATGAGGACGCTGCTGATGAATCTGTCGAAGACTCTGTCGAAGATTCTGGCGAAGATTCTGTCGACGATTCTGGCGTAGATTCTGTCGACGATTCTGGTGAAGATTCTGACGAAGATTCTGTCGATGACTCTGGCGAAGATTCTGACGAAGATTCTGTCGACGATTCTGGTGAAGATTCTGACGAAGATTCTGTCGAAGACTCTGGCGAAGATTCTGACGAAGATTCTGGCGAGGTGTTTGGTGAAGAATCTGTGGATAATTCGGATGAGCCTGTCGAAGCATCTGTTGTTGAGCCAGTAGAGTCTGTCGATGAGTCTGTTGAAGGTGACGATTCAGTTGACAGATCAGTCGATTGGGTTGAAGAATCTGTTGTGTCAGATCCTGTCGAACTTTCTGTTGTACTTGTCGAAATGTCTGCAGTTGTATCCGTTTCTGTTGAAGCCGCCGTAGTATCAGTGGTACCGCTGCTTTCGGTAGTGTCGGTGGTAACTGTGCTGTCAGTGGTGTCGGAGGTACCGCTGCTCTCGGTAGTGTCGGTGGTAACTGTGCTCTCAGTGGTGTCGGAGGTACCGCTGCTCTCGGTAGTGTCGGTGGTAACTGTGCTCTCAGTGGTGTCGGTGGTAACGGTGGTCTCAGTGCTACCTGAGGATGTGGTTGTGCTTTCTGTATCCGTGGTTGTGCTAGAAGTAGTCGTTGTTATGGTATCTAGATCGCAGCTAATTGGCACCAAGGCATCTAGATCATCGCAATCTTCTCCGATGCATTCGTAGCACTCGAGTGCTTGTCCTATAGAATAGTTCAAGAAGAGGGATTAGCAAATGTCTTGGCAACTCGTACAACTTGTACAGGCAATAAACCTTAATGATATATCGAACTGATGTAATGTGTTAGTCAACTAACGATAACGTCGCAACTACGACGCCACGAGGCTTAAGTGCTCTATTTTCCGTATGCGGAACTTTGTTAAACTAGTGCAAAAAGGTAAAGAAATGAAAGATACCACATTATATATACATATATATAATATATACATATATATACTAAAGTTAGTCAATGCCTTCAGTGCTTTAAATTGCTGAATTTGCAAAATTTGCTTGGAATTTACTCGAAATATTTGGAATTTCCAAGTCTTAAACTGTTTTATGAGATCAATAAACTTTGATAGAGTAATTTCGGTAAGGGTATATTATAATCCAACAGGAGTAGAGATCGGTTCGAGCTCGTGCATTTTTGAGGTATGCGTAATGCTAAACTCGCATGAACTAATTACAATAATGGGCATGGCCATGGTTATTTTCAGTACTGAAACATGCTGATAAGGTCTGTGTGTGAGTGTCTCTCTCTCCAACTGGAATACCGTTATACTCGTACACATGTAGAGTTGTTCATAAAACATAAGACAATAAAGAAATGAACAATCGATTGATGTTTTCTTCTTTTTTTCCCCGACTATTTGGCATAAGTGTTACTTATGTGATTGATTATATGTTATTGGAGGAAAACGTGGTACACTTGTGACATATTTTGCTTGAATTTATCATTTTTTCACTAGCAAACGAATATGGAATATTTAATTGATGTTTTAGGCGGCCGCGCGTTTTTTCCATCCGTTTAAAAACGCCCGAGAATCGCGTGCAAGCTCACCTGACCAAACGGCGGCACAGACGCAGAGCGTGAGTAAGAACAGGCTAATCAAACGCATCTCTATTAGGATCGAGGATCGAGGATCGTGCAATACTTTTCGGTACAGAGAACAGAACAGAAATGGAACAGCTCCACTCGAGACTTGAATGCAAACTACCAATAAAATAAATTGTTAACATGGCTTTTTTTATCATTTGGGCCGATACTCTCTGTCTGATAAGGCGCCTCGTTGGCTGGCTGCCTGTATGTGTGTGTGTGTGTGTTAAGCGTGCGTGGTTGGTATTTCATGGTAGAGGGTAGTCTGCTAGGGACCTGTTGGCGGTCCGCTGCTTGTGATAAGATCGCCGTCTATAAACTGAACAATACGCACCGCTGATAAGGATGCCATCAGCGCCAGCTTATGAACGGTACTTTTGTGTACGTTTTGACGATTGCACTTCCTCAGGATGCTTTAATTGCCGACAATACAATAATAACACCATATAAAACGCTTAGATAAGTATCAAACGATTCTAGGAACCCTTAGATAAGTTGATACTTCGGGGAATTTCACAGTGACTCAGGTCAGATTATGTAACTTAGTTTGGACAGCGGTCAAAGGGACAGGGAGATCATTGTTGTATCAAGGTGAAGACTTTACCTCTGTCACTAAGCCCCATATAAAGCTATGTGTAATTCCCAAATGCATCACTACTATTGACTTAAGTGAACTGCACTTTTCTCATTCCAGTTTACTTAGTCTGTGTAATATATGGATTACCCACTAAGTTTGAGGGCCTCAAGCGCGTGTAAGATTTAATCTTATCAGTGTCGATTTGTAATCGATTTTTAAGTCCAAAGTTTTTAGGTTGCTGCAAATGTTTAGATAGTTACTAACGTAAAGCCAAAAGCATTCTTATATTTTGTTTGCTTTTATTTGCGATCGATAAATATTTGATACTAGTATAGTATCATTTTAGGTGCAGTTCTTAGTATATGTGGAATTTTTTGCGTACTCTTTTGTATACGCCATGATTCATAGTTGTTCTGGACAGCCCGATAATAAATGAGTTCTTACAGTTCGCACATGGGATGGAAAATATATTTAAGTATAGTACGCTGCTGTAAATCACATTCGCAGTCTATAAATATTTCAGATTTGAAGGTCACGAGAAAACGAAAGCCTCTTTTCGCTAATGAGTTCGTTATCTCATTGTCTATGCAAAGAGTCTTTATGGGTGATCAAAAATAACTTTCGCTTCTTTTCGATGAGCCACTCATAACAGTGGATAATGTTCGAGAGTCTACCTGACTTGATGGTTCCCTATAAAACTACTGTTAAGATTGCATCCAATTTCAGTAGTGCAAACACCTTTATCGCACTACATTGATACGTATATGACAAGTTCAATCGCCATAAAATCAGGGAATACCATTAATATTATCACTTATCATCGTCGAGTGGCAACACTTCGCCTGGTAAACAATCCCTCAAACACGAAGGTCATGGGTATGACACATATTTTCCCCATGATATTATCACAAATCATTACAAGTCCCAGACAGCTTATCAGTTTCAAATATTTTGTAACTGAAAAAATATCTGCGCTACAAAATAATTGAATTGCCTATTATATATAATACCCCTACTAAATATATTGGAAATTATATTCAGACTTGTAGATTCGTAAATATACTTACCAACCACCTCCTGCTCGTCTATTTTAAAATCGATTATAACTTAATTTACGATGCTCGAGCTAATTGAATGATTTATGTCGAGTGGGGAGCACGTTTTTAGTACGCACTGTGGACAAAAAAAGCGTACAAAAATCGCAGGTTTTGTTATTAATGAATATTTATCTTATCTGTTTATACTCTGCAAGAATTAGAAAGTACTGCAAACGGGGTTAGTCAGCTTGTTTAAGTGTTTGGAAATGTTTGAAGTGGAAAGCTCTCTTCTAGATTTCTTCCGGCCACCAGGCAGCACTGATAAAAGCACTGCCTGCACTGAGAGATATGTTGTATAACCTAACATAATAATAATTAATTAAATAATATATATTGTACATAGTATATAGATATGATTGTATGAGGCCATGAATTTGTACTATTATAATATATATTTGTGTTTTATAAAATATAAGCAAGAACGAAAGCTACACTCGCGTGTGCTCGATTGTGATATTCCCGCTACACAGCTGACTAAAACGATTTCTTTAATATATGACTCCTATGATTTGCGTATTTTGTGTTGCATACTTTCGGGGAGGGGCTTCGAAGTCAGTACATATTTAGAATTTATTAAATAACTTCTATTTGAATTATCCGATCACAAGCAAATTTACAGAAATCATTTGGCTGTTCATGGTTATTGTGTATATCAAAAATAAACTGTCTTGCATTCAAATTATGCTTGTCATTCGATATTTTCGATTTAAGGGTGCGGTAGGAGCGTGGCCAAAATCTAAAATAAACCTTATCCTTTTTCTTTTTCACCTACGTGTGAAGACATCGCGTATTCTGCGTCGGTGTTTGAATTTCATTAAAAAGTGAAAAATGGGTTTCGTCCAGGTAGTTAAAAACAAGCAGTACTTCAAGCGCTACCAGGTTAAATTCCGCAGGCGTCGTGAGGGTAAGACCGATTACTATGCCAGGAAGCGTCTGACTTTCCAGGACAAGAACAAGTACAACACCCCCAAGTAATAATAATATTGACACAGAATTTTGTATATTTAGGTCTTAGTCTCTCAGATCCAGGTTTTTATACAGACGGACAGACAGACTGACAGACGTACAGACAGACACGGTTATATCGACTTCTGGTTTAGTAGTCCCCCACTCTTACTACTTAGCCAGTATAGCATAGCTGCCTTGCTCGACTAAACTGCATTCAATAATTCTCTTCCACCCATCACCATCATCAACATCGATAGAGCACGTTGCACAGTGCACGTACACAGCCCGCTCCACTTTGGGCTGACAAATAGAACTTTTATTTGCTTAGCGCAATCATTTAAGGAAGAGAAAGTCGTATTGGAATCATACTGTAATTTTTATCTAATCTATAAACATATAAAAAATATATATATCATATGGTAAACTCACATACACGACATACATGACCGGTAAACATACCTCTACCTATCAATTCTACCTATAAACTAATATAATTTACATACATATAAAATTTTTAGAGACATCCACAGCCTATAAAAGAAATTCCACGGCTGAGTTTACCATTTCTGGTTCCATAACTCTGAAGACAATCAAAGATTTTGGCACCACTCACGATGCGACCGAAGCCGATGCGAGAACCATTACAAACTTTAAGGGGTCGATATGATATGGAGAAGGTGAATGAATCCCCAACACCGTTGGTATAATCCTTTCGAAATGAGAGTACACAATCCGATTTGCCATGATCAATAGCTCTGTCATCATAGTCCATGCGTGGGTTACATAACGAGGAGTTCGCCGGCACTGGCATATTAACGTCAACCCAAAGATACGGAAATAGACGTCTGACTTGGAAGTGCTCATGATTGTGAATATAACAATATTTGACAATTTCCATGACGACAGCTGGTGCTGCCTCTGTGTACAGTTGGGCCACAATACGCCCCAAGGGGCGTGAATCCTTTAGATAAATATCGAAATAGACCTTTGGCCGAAACAGTAGCCAACGTTCTCGATTTGTTTTCGGCATTTGTATATTTAAGCCCTTGTATCTGGCCAGTAATCTTGGATGGATTTTCAAACGTTTTGTTGCTCTTTCCCTTTTGGGAGACTTTAAATTACGCCCCGTATCAATATCGCTGACAATATCGAGAATACGTTTACCATATTCCATGTTTTTCACATCTATTTCATCCAGTCTGCGGAAGGCCACAGGTAACCGTCGACTCGAGTATATCATATTATCGTATCTAAATGGCTCCACTTCGCCATGTGTACGTATGATACAATCAACAGCGATCATCAAATGCATATTCAGGTTTAAGCGTTTACCAAAAGTTAGGGTATTTTTCTTCAGAGTTGTCAGTCGGTTGTTAATAAGTGGATTTAACCACGGTGAATCCGTATCAATATCTTTACGTACTTCGGCTATAGATTGTTGGAGGACCTTCCATCTTTCCTCATGGGTACCTGGCTTGATTGGTATGATCACGGTTTTCACGCTCTTCTTCACCGGCTTCGGATTGACAGAGGACATCCTGAACTCTGACATTTTACGTGGTTCACTCCAGTCTTTCCATAATTCGTTAGCCATGACAGACATTTTCTTTCGAAACTCTTCAATTCTTTCCTCTTCGCTCATGTTGTTGTTGAGAGAACCCTTCTGGCAACATTGTGGAATTTCAGTCATTGCGAATTTTGATACACAATTCGAAAATCAAAAAGTCAAAAGTTCTTCTTTTAAAATAAGTCAAAATATAATATATAAAATACTATTACAACTACCTCGAAGTCTGGATGGAATCTGATTGAAAAACATGTTTTCTATTAAGTGCTCAGATTGGCAAAGTAGATGCGATTTGATCCAATTTAACATAGTTCTCTTTCAGAATTCAGTCAAGTCTCTGTCTGTCAGTACTAAATGTGATCCCAAAGCAATTCCCAGTACAAAATCATCATGCATTATAACAAAACTATTAATTTCTTTACACATATGTAACAGTGAAATTTGAAAAGAACTAAAATGTTTACAGGAACCCACAATCTGAAAGCTCAAGTGCTCGCAAAATTTTACCATTCTTGGAGCCATAGTCTCGCAGACCATCAACAATCCTCTGTCCTTGTATTACACGACCAAAACCGACTCGATGGCCATTCAGCACGCGTATGGGGCGTAATGAAATATCGAAGGCCAACTTGTCTCTGAAACCGTTTAAATGATCCTTACTAAAAGAGAGCACATAACTGTGTTTTCCATGGTCAATGATTTTGCCATTGTACTCAAGGCGATTACACAGCTGGGATTTATTTTCCAATGGCAACTCGAAGTCTAGCCACAAATCGGGAAATATTCGCTTGATTTGAAACAAAGGACTTTTGCACATGCACGCACGCACTACTTGCAGGACAACCAATGGTGCCGCCTCTGTGTATAACTGTATGACAAAGCGACCAAGTAGGGGCTGACCTTTCTGTAAGACATCAAAATAGACACGAGGACGAAAGAGTCGCAAAGCATCGTTATTAGTCTTGGGCATTTTAACATTGTAATTCTTGTAGATTTCCAACACCCTGCGGTTCATTTTAAACGGTTGTCGCTTTTTGGAAAGCTCCGCTCTTATCTTTTTCCTACCCGTGTCGATACTGGTAACAGTTTCCTTTATATATTGGCCCAGCACTTGATTTTTCTCATCCAAACGCTCAAGGAGTTTTAAATAATATGGCAAATCCGAACTGTTCGGTATAAGTTGGTCATAGCGAAATGGATTCACACTACCATGTGTTCGCACCGTGGAATTCATTGCTACCAGCATCCCAATGTTCTGTTCAGCATATTTCATAAAGTCTGCAGCTTCCTGTCTCAGAGCAGACACTCCAGTCATTCGTGCAGCTAGAAATAGAGGTGGCTTGGTGTCAACCCTAGTGACGGCCGCAAGTGCACGCGCACGGCAGTCTTCCACCATCGGGTGAATATTGGATTCACCCGGCTTAGGCATAACCTTCGGTTTCTTTATGACCAGCCGTCTCTGTGGCACGGCTTTTGGAATATTTTGGGGACAGAGCTTTTGTTGCATAGCCTGCAATTCCGAGCCTGCAGATGGTCCCACACATGTTGGAGCTTTAAAGAGATTCATTGCAATCGAATATAAATCAAGTATCAAAAAAAGGTTAATCAAAAAAATACAAAAATCTTATAAAAATATAAAACTAAAAAAATTCACCAAAATTTTTGGAATGGCTTCTACAAATTTAAGTCATTCAAAGTATGAGCCCAAAATCAAAAAGCTAAGTTGACCGAAAACGAATATATATATTTAATATACTGAGTTTAATCCTAATTAAGAAAGAGAATCTGCAAATTTGAAACTAGTCCAAATACCAGATAACCATTAATTTTGTATGATACATAACTTTTTAAGAACATTAAAAATAGATCTCTGGGACATACAATTTACTATTACGTAATAATTATAAGGCAATTCGCACAATACCAAAACGAAAGATAAAATATTGATTTTCAAGATTATGAATAACATGAATAATTAAAACAATACCGCAAACTGTAAGTAAAATACATCGGGTGAGTTTACCATTCTATCTGTCCTAATCCCGAATTTAATCGATAATTTTGCCAAAACCAAATCGGGTCCCATTGATATATATAGAAAACATAAGCTTAATGCGAAATCTCTATATGCCAACATTTAATTTTAAATTTTTAATTATTGAAATTTTAATTTTAATTATAATTGTCGATTGCTATAGCCAACTTTAAATAAATAAATGCAAGAAAATATCTACAATTTTTTTTTTATCCTTGTTAAATGAGAGCACATTACTTAAAGAACTACTATATGCTTAATTATGCTGCTATCGTATTCCATAATCTTCTGCTAGCTAAGGCTACTGGATTTGATGCCAATATTTGTTATTCTTGCGCGCAGATGAGGTTTCTTTACGAATTTGACCACGCCCCTTTCCGGTCCATTAATCAAAATAATTGGAATTCATTCCAAGTTTAATTCAGATCATTTTTGGTAAATACAAAAATCAACGCACGAATGATTGCTGAATATTTGTTGCAATCGAATGATTAACATAGAAGTTATTTAAGAAATAATCTTAAGAGTTACTGACTTCCAAACTGCTCCTTAAAGTATGCAACATAAAATACGACAAATGAAAAAGTCTTATATTAAAGAAATAGTTTTGGTCAGGTGCGTAGCGGGTATATCACAGTCAAGTACATTCGACTGTAGTTTTTGTGCTTGTTTTGTGCTTTGTGTGTTTGCGCTTGGTAAATTTGCTTAGTACGGACGGGGCTGGCCTAAAAGTATGCCAACTTCATCGCTGAGTGCGCTTGTTATCGCGTTTGTTTGTCATGCCCATGCGGCGTATGCGCAACGTGACACGACATTGACCCACACATCAGCGATATAAGCGATTTGCCCTAGAACCAAGTCCACAACAATTATGTATGTATTACATATCTGATATTATGTTACGGCCTTAGGGAAGGTCATCCCAGAAACCTTATCTATCTTGAGTCATTCGAGGGGAAAGCAAGATAAACAGAAATAGGTTCTTCAATACGATACCCAACAGTTAAGCACACTTATCATCTGCTGTATTCCTCTTTTGATCAAGGCAAAATCAAAAGCATTTTCGAAGTTCTCATTTGTAAGATGAATTCGGAACTGGATAAAGAAATATTGAATTAGAATTCAAATTGCATAAAATATATTAAATGTTTTTGGGGTTTTCTGCTATCAATCGACGTCGGTATAACATATATATTACTAAATATTTGTTATACTGTTAATTCAAGCACAAACATGTTTTAACATGCATTAACGTATAAATACTTTATTACAGATCAAGTTGGCATATTTACTTACATAAAATTAGATTTTAAGTTCGCATATAGTTCGTATATATGTGTACGTTATGTGTATATGTGTATGTGTATAGATATAACTGTATTTTATAATATATATTTCGATATTCGTGTGTCTCGCTTACAAATAACATCAGCTTCATTGTCTGATCTAACAAATGAGCACCGCGCTGTGTTTGAGTGTAGTTTGTGTTTGTGTAGTGTCTGTCTGTGTGTGTGAAGTGTGAGTCTGTAGAGTGTGCGCGTGTGAGTGTAAGGTAGCAGGGAAAAAGGAGGGAGGGGGCTTCTAAAACAAATGAGCAATATGTACTAAATAACACCGGGTTGGAGTGGGCGGTGGCAGGGAGGGTAATGGGGCTGTCGGTGACGAGGCGTCACTCCTCACTTGCACTGCAGCACAGCAGCGAGCACGCCCAGCAGCAACGTGGCCCACAGCGAAGACTGCAACAGAGATGTGGCACCATTGCAGGCATTCATGCTGCACGGATCGCAGCTCTTCACTATCGTATCGTTGTGTTGCAGCGTGATCTGGCCGCAGGCACTTTGTTGCGTCTCCACGCGCACGCAGCCACGCTCTGTGGTCTGTGTGTTGTTAGCTACGAAAGAAAGAGAGAGAGAGAGTGAGAAAGTTAAAGTTGGCAGTGCTAGAGAGAGAGAGAGATAGAGAGAGTGGGAGAGTAGTTACCTGTCTTCTGAATGCTGTAGCAGTGATAAGTCACACTGGTATCAATCTGTGATCTGCGCTGACGTATGACAAGGTCATCCACACTCGGTGGCGTGGGCAATGCCGTGGTCGATGGCAAGGGTGCCACGGTGTTCGGCGTTGGTGCGGGTTGCTCAGTGGTTGCTTCGGTACTATCGCTGGTACTATCGGTAGTCAACTCTGTGGACTGGCTTGGCTCCTCGGTGCTCGCAGTGGTTGCCTCTGGGCTCGTCGTCGTCGTCGTTGATGTGAATGTGGTTTCTTCAGGGCTACTGGTGGTCGAATCCTCTGCCGTTGTAGCTGTGGTCACTGTAGTGGTCATTGTAGTGGTGGTCACTGTGGAGGCCTCTGTGCTGCCGCCTTGATTGAAGAAGTCCGCATTGCACGCCAGCAGGGGCGTGTCCTTCGTTACATCGGCACAGTCATCGCACACATAGCACATCAGATCGGCAAAACAGGCTGCAAAAGAAGGCAAGCAAAAGTTGCAGGTTAGAATTGCAGTACAGGGTGCCTGCTAGTCGAGCAGCAAATCATAATAATCTCAATCTTCGTAGCGCCCTTTAAAGATGGTATCACACTCCCCCCTAGTCGCATATAGTCAATTTATAGCTCTGGCAAACAAAACGATAAACAATTAAGGATGACAAAGCGATCGCAGTTAGAGTCGGCCATGTGTGGGCCATAAATCATGGCAACAGGTTAAGTTGTTTGTTTTACTTATTGGGGGCACATTCTTCAGTATTATTAGTCAACAGTTAAGCTTATAATTTATACTATTCTTGGTATTCTTGACATGAATATCACCATGAACGAGTCCAGCTCTGCAACTAGCAATGCTGGAGATATTAAATTGCTTGATCAACCCGCGAAGTCGAAGGCTGTTCAATGAGGAGATCTTATGATATAGTATTTGTTATAATACAGTTAATAAACCCACTCGTAGAACTATAGATACATCTCGGCTGAAAGCTGCTTGAATACTTTTAGCAACTGTAAAATAGTTTAAACTGAATTCTCAGTGAATAGTAAAACTAAAGAAACATCGAAGATTATCGATGTTTTCTATGAAATACCTCGATGTTTCTTTAACTATAATACACACGATATTGTGCTATATTCAACTGTCCAAATCCGTTAGTATGTTACGTTCGGCTCTACTTGATTGTAGGATATCTTATAGTCAAATCAACTTAACTATTCTACAGCTACTACAGTTGCCTACAATACTCTGAAGTTTGCTTGTTATTGGTTTATAATTTGTAGTCACTGTTTAAACAGAGGCTATTACCATATCGCGTATGGTATCTGCCTTGCCATATCGCATGTGTGTGTGTGTACCATGTCACATACTCCACAATGCAGGCCCGGCAAAATTACCAGCTCCCATTTGCATGTAGCAAGTGTGTCAAAATATTTGCCAAACAGACAACACAGTGAACGGTAAACTGATTTGAACATTGTGGTAATTGACGCAATTGTCTTATCAGAGACGGCATCGAGCGAGGTAGACGAGTTCCAGTGGATGACTCAGCCAGTAGTGCTGGTAGTAGCTAAGCCTCTGCTCATCCAGATGTGCAGAGATAAGCTGAAATTGCACAGCTTGTGCTCTATGTTTTCCCGATTGTTCATTCTCAAATTCACTATCAATAAATCAATTTGATTGATGGCAACATGTCCGTGTTCAGCGCCGATTGAAGTGAGCTTCAGGCACGTGATAAGGCGCACACTATCTCCCCCTCCTACTCTCACTATCTCTATCTCTCAATAAATAATTATAATTTAATCATTTGTATGGGTACTAATCAAATTTGTATTGCATTGTGCAAATCCGTTGGGGAAACCAGTTCTGTTTGTATCTTCTTTGAAGCGGGGAAACTGCGTTCTTACTGAGATCGTGATTGCGCACTTTAATACTCTGTATGAATGAAGTGGGGTATATGAAATACTTGCTGTAAATAACTCATAGAATTCGTTGCAAATACAGTATCAGTTATTTACTATTTACTTTGGGAAACTATACGAAAAACACTCAGAGTGTATAATAATAATCATAGCACTATATCTATTGTCTGCTAGCTGTCATAAGTATTAGATAACTTGCTTCCTATGGGTTTTCTTTGGCTTTTTCGCTCAACTTTACTATCCACCTCAAGTGGAAATTGAAATTCCAAAGAATGAGCTAACGTTGACGACAAAGTCAGGGGAATGCGTGCCCGTGTCAGCTACAATATGATAAAGCGCTTCATATGTGGATCCCATTGCTTGAAATACCCTTTGAAGGAGGTGAACTTAGGGCATATGCAGTTGAACTATAACTTACTTGGCAAAAGTGAAGACTAGCTGGAGTTGTAAAGAGAGAACTAATCTTTCTCTAGTTACTACATATGTTATATCCGTGTACATTCTTTATTGATTTCTAACTGTTTCTTCGCTCTGTTGATTCGCAAAATATAAACAAAAGCACTTAGGCCTTAATAGCATTGCTCAGGTAGAGCTTTGATTCAAAACAGAACTTCCAATTAGAATTTGTACTTTTGTACTACAGTTTTGATTTTCCCCTTGGGGTTTGCATAATGCAATTGGCTTTTCGTCAGGCTCTATTTAGATAAGGTGCAATAAAATAAATGCAACTAATTAAGAAAACATTTGCTCGACTCGAACGCGGGCTTGGGCTCAATGTTACGTGAAAGAACATTTTGCGTTTTTCCAGAATTTCAGGTTTTTCTCTCTCTATTTTTATTTTCTTGTTGCCATATTATGGTGCTAAACGCGTGAGCCAGTTGTTGTTGTTGTTATTGTTTTCGGTCTCTAAAATGTGCTAAAAGGCAGCAGTGTCATGTGTCCGTACTACCAGCTACATATATAGTCATCTATATATATATATATATATATAACATATATCTATATATGCGTGTAACTGTAGCATGCGAGCTTTTCAATTAGCACTCCCTCAATGTCAGCCGAATTAGCCCCGTTCTAGACTTAAATTGGAACTATATACCTTACAGTATTAACTCTCTGACATTGCCAGACATTTCCGCATCACAGCAAAAAATTGTTAACAATTTTGCATTCATATTTTGTTTTCATTTTTCATTATTTATGACATTTAACTGCGAACTGTGCGAAAAAACCCCAACGTACTTTTACTTATTGTTAATGTTCTTTTGTTGTTATTGTTATTTATCCGGTTTAACATGCAAAATGCGATTGCAATAAACTTTTATGATTTGTCGTTTTTTTATGGCGGTTTGCATAACAGGCGAGTGCCCTATAAATAGTCACATATCATCATATCATATCGTCTTTTTTTCGGTACCGACTTGGGACTTAAACGCTTTCTGCATACGAGTATGTTCTTCATTATGTTAACTATTTCTATTTTTATCACGACACTTGGGACTTAATCGAGCTGTCAGTCGGGATAATGTCACACTCTTCGTATAGCCAACTGCTCTTCTGGAGCCTTACCTGGCGCGGCGAACAGCAAAGCGAAGACGCTGGCCAAGATCAGATGATTTCTGCTTGAGCTCTGCATTCTCATTTCGATACTTGATATATATATATACACGATATAAATTCTTAAGTTCAAATACGATGTCGTCGCGTTTATCACGTTTTTGCGACCGCAGTTTGCGAATTCAGAAATTTAACTGAAAATCTTGTGATTTGTTTGAGACTTTTTATAGAGTTTTATAATAACGCGCTGCGTCTCGCTGCGACGGCGACGGCAAGCGGCGTCGGCTTCGACACTCCAGAAAGAGATAGCTAGCGTGTGTGGTCCGCAGCGAGAGAGACAGGCAATGCGAGAGAGGGAGACAGCGCTAGAACAAGAGAGCGGGCGGGAGCGTAGGCGCTTCGTATATTATATTATTGATAACAAATTAATTTATAATGCAAACCCGAATTTCTGAAAGTAAAAGTCAAAGAGAGAGAGAGAGAGAGAGAGGGAGAGATATCGCTCGCATGTTCTTGGCCGCTCTCTACGCTCTTATGACGCTTTCAACGATCGCAAACGTCAGCAGGAAGAGAATAACAATGAGGTATAAATATCGTTTAAGCAACTGGGAAAGATTTCCCGTAATGTAAATGATTCAATCTTGGGGTTTTTACCAAGCACCCAAGACAATAAATATCTATATCTGGGATGGGTCATACGTATTGCAATTGCATTAGGGTATGTTAAATTTCCCCTGGGAATGGGACGCTCCTCTTTTCAGGGCAGATACCCTAACATTTGCATAATACTTATCTGCATATGCTCTCGATGTCGCATGATGAATATTACTTAACATCAGTGAAGCACGCAATGCAAAAAAACTCGATTTCAATTAAGCTGACACCGGCCCACCTCACCTCGCCCAACTCCATCTCCAGCTGAGACGGACCAATTCAATTAACAGCTTTTTATTCGCTATTTACCCGACCTATTTGCACCTGTTGTGCGACGCTCTATTTGGTAGAACGGCAGATAGAGAGAGGCTATAAGAATTACTAAGAACTCCGAAACTATTCAAAATTTTTCCACTTGAGCACACAAAGAGGTTGACGACGCCGCTTAACCCCGAGCGAATTGCGAATGTGGGGCAATTGATAAGCCAAGTGGAGTCACAAGGGTTACCCAGTAATTCGATAAGAGTGAATGCAAGCGAACTCGTATAGCAAAGAATTTCGAATCAATTCGAATCACCTGGTATATCCGAAAGTTCTCGTAGTACTCTCAACTGTTCTGTAAGTGATATGCAACCTTTATAGTATCTTTCTTTTGGGTCTACTCGTATCTGGTTTAGGTCAGTTGTAAAACATGACCCTGACTCAAGACAGACTATAGATCGTGCGTATATTACGTATCAGTCTTGCTCTGCATCTCTCGTATCATTCGTTTTTGCCGGTTCGTGCCAAATCTACAAAAGTCATTTTGTCTGTATGAGTTGCCAACTGACGCATCAAGCTCCGAATCGGACGTTCAAACCGCTTAAAGGTGATAAAAACAGCAGAAATCAAAACAAAAGCAAAAGCAACAAAATCCAAATTTGATTTTTTTTTGGTACATTTTGTTTTGGCGACATCACGTAAATTGCTAAATAACGCTCTCTTACTAGTCTGCTCTCTCTATCACTCTCTCTCTCTCTGTCTCTCTCACTCTCTTAAAGTGTCAGAATTGTGACAGGCTTTTGAGTTGCATTTCCAGCCAACTGTCACGGAAGCCAATTGAACCCTGCCCAAAATAAAACCGGGAAGTCTCAAAGCGAGACCAGCCTGTAAGTAGATATGTACATATACTATACATACATCTATATCATATGATATATATCCACTTACTATATACAATTTCAATACAAAAGCATTACGAATTTGGCAATTGCAATTCCGTTGCCTCTCACTGAGAACAAGTTTCCTTTGTGGACACACGTTGCAACGCGTTTTGTGCGATAAATACAAATATTTCCGCAGAGCGAGAAACTCGTTTGAAATTCGTTCATCATCACCCGATTAAGAATCCCCTAATAATAAAGGCGCTGAGCCCCATTGTAAATCGCTCAACTTGCAGGCAGCGATTGCCACTTGAGGCCTAATGCTATCAGTTCCATCGGCTGATCATTGGTTATCAGCAATAGGAATGAAGTCACGATTGTCAGAACGTCACAGTCATCGCTTCGGATACATTTTGAGCATACCCTGTATGCAATGGAAGTGTGTAAAAAGCAGTATGTTCTGTTATTGTGAAAGAAAGAGGAACTTAACAATATTTATGTTTTCTTCAATCAAACCAATCAAGAAATCCGATAACCTCAGTGCCTAGAGACATCAAACTTGGCAAAGGAACTCATAATTATATTTCTTGTAAAAGTTTTTCATAAATTCTAGTATTAAATAAATAAATAAATAATGTACTAATTATAATTTACGAATAGAATACAATATTTATGTAAATACCATATAATCATGTAGTAACTCAGTAATAAATTGAACCAATTAGAAACCTAGATACACCAAATTAGAACTCTCAAAAATATTTTCATAATTTATTATATATCAAATATATAATGACAAGTCTGCGCACTACAAAAAAACATATATTCTACTGAGTACACAGAGCATACCAAACAGTGTGTAGGGTATTCTACAGTCGGGCAATCGATTTTAGTATGTACACGATTCGATGAGTTTCGAGCTTATCAGTTGCTGTAATTGATTTGCTTCTGTTTGGACAACGACGTCAGTTTGAACTGTGAACAGTTGCACCTCCACTCCAGCCCACTCTTATCGATATTGAATAATTAGGCGAAAATAGCTCAGGTGTGCTCACACCTTTGGCATCAGCAAACGTACTATAGAATAGCTAGAAATAGTGACCGTAATGGTTCATAAATCGCAGCTGGCGATTCCGAATACTTGTCCCATTGTTTATTTATTACGTTTACGGCGTGAAGTACATAATAGACATACAAAAATGTTATGTATTATATATATATATGTATATATTTTTATCAAATCCGTCAGCCAATCACAGTGGCCGCTAGTAGCATCAGGCCAAGCGTTGTCCAGGATCCCCAAGTGCCATAGCCACTATTCGCCTGGACAAACACTGTGGAATGTATGGGGGCATTGCAACCATTCGACTCGCACACATAGCAGCCCACCACCTGCCAACCGTCGAAGAGGCCCGTGCAGGCAGCGCTCTGATTACCGCCGGAGAAAAGGGTGCAGCCACGATTCGTTATATCCGTGCCGTTTACTGTAGGAAGGAAATTAATTTGAATTGATATCATGGGAATTAGGAACGAAGCAGATGATCTTATGGTATTCCTACAAACAAAGCAAGTTTGATTTATAATTACATTGGTAATTGTAACGCATATCTGATATGTGTATAGTATTTCCAAGCCATGTGATGTATCTTATGTATTTCAGAGTATGTCCCTTTCAAATTGAACTGAGAACCGGTATTTGATTGAATGCCGCGTGGCGAGAATGTGTCGTAAATTTGATATGATATGATATGTGATAAACACAAGTCACATATTGTAAACGACATGTCTCTCTTACATCAGTTTCGTTCAGTAATCATGAAATATTATATACACGCATCTTGCTAATGAGTCAACAGGTACGGCAGTTATTCGATATATAACAATATTTCCTAACTGGGGATATATAATGTAATAAATGCATGTAAAATAACAAAGGAAAAGCAAAAAACTGAAGAAAGTATTTAAAGCACGCCCGTAGCGAGACATATGCAGGGTGTGCAGTGCACAAGCGCTCCCGTCTGTAAGGGGCCCCTGTTATTGGATAATTTAAACACATATTAAACACATATTACTGGATAATTTAAACACATATTCAAAGCTATTATATACGGAAAACTTCATGTCCAGTTTAGTGTCTTCAGTGTTAAAAAGAGTAGAAACCTCATTCAAACAAATGGACATTTTTAAATTGACCGATGTCCATATTGAATAACAATATATTTATTACTTTGTGAGAACTGACATGCATTAGGATTACCCCCTTTGGGTAATAGGTATAATGACGAGGCCAACTGGGCATGTTTGATTGACTTGATTGACAATATTATAAATTGTGAAAACTAGGATTCGAAATATAAAATCATGAAACCATTTGATGTAATTATTAAGTTTTTTGTGAATTGTTTTAAATCAATTTGATTTTTAGTAAATTACGAAAAGTTTAAAAGTATTTTCTAAGGAAATAATCAGCAGAACTCGGAGATTGATATGTTATCCACAACATAAAAGGTATTTTCCTGATGCCCTAATCATTATAAATACTTACTCTCTCTCTCTCTCTCTATTTCTATCTTCCTCTCTAATTTGTTTACTTACGTTGAAGATGGGCTATGTAACAAACAGGTCTTTGTGTGCTCGGGAATTGGCGGACGCTTCTGCGTTTGCGTCTCCGTTCATCGTAGTCCTCATCCTCCTCGTCCTCTGCCTCACTATCGACTGCAGCAGCACCTCCAGCTGCCGCCGCGGCTCCCCCTGTGCCTGCTCCAGCAACTGCAGCTGCCCCAGCGCCAGCTCCCATTATGCCCAATGTAGGGTTTGCTGCCGGCGCTGATTCATCTTCATCGGTGTCATATTCCTCTACATCATCTCCACTGTCTACAGCAGGTGCTGGTGGCTTTGCCCCCGGAGCTGTTGCTACGGCTGCGGGGCTGGAACTGGAACTGGAACTGGAGCTGGGACTAGAGCTTGGACTGGTGCTGGGACTGGTGCTGGGATTGTCGGTCTGTTGCTGCTGCTGCAACGGCATAATACACACCTCCAGCTCCTTTACCTCCGCCATCTCGTCACAGTCTTCACATGTATAACAGCGCAGCGCTGTATCGGTAACATCGGATATACGTAGGTATATGTAAGGATTAGCTTCGCCTGATCTTGGTGTGGGACACTTTGCCCCATTACCTACCCGAACTGGAGGCGCAGCAAATCGTCAGCAACCAAAACACAAACAATAATTTTGACTGCATGCTAATGCTGAGTTTGTGGTAATCCAAGAACTGTGCTACTGTGCTAATGTGGGTTGCCTTGATTGAATAAACTCCTAACTAGGTTTGTGGTACGCGTGCTGCTGCTCGCACTGCCGAAAATTCAAATTGAACTGTCGCCGCGCTATCGTCGTCGTTGTCGTCGTCGTTGTCATCGTCATCGTAGATTGCTACAGCGGCTGCTGCGGCGAAAATAATTTGCGCTACAGTGGAAACATGTCACCCTGAGGCTGGTGACATGCGGAGGCTTCGATAGCATCGCCGAAGGGACGACGGAAGGGAGCAGGGGACGTGTCTATAACATGAGTAATGGAAATATTATCGCTGATTGCCGGAAAGAACATGTGAACCTTCCAAAAAAAAAGGCCAAACAAGATATGCACAACTGTTATACAGCTGTTATATGCCATAGATATGACTGCTGCAGCGGTAGCTATTTTAACGGCTCTATTACTGTTCTACATAGATAACAAGTGAAGACTAAAAACTGTTATACATTATTAATGTTAAACTGTTCTAATCAACTGTGTTAAATAGCACTAGCATCATTTCATAGTATTTCATAGTATTTTATCAACACCTTTATAAGATTTTATTGCAATAACTGAAACTATTTTACTTTATCAATGTTAAACTGTTTTAATGAATTCTGTTATACACTGTTAAACACCACCATCATCATGACTGTTATTTGATTCCCCAAATAAGAGTTTATTGCAAGAACTGAAACTGTTATACTTTATCAATGTTTAACATTGACTTCTAATGAACTCTGTTATACACTGTAAGCATAATTTCATAGCATTATATCCTTGTCAAAATAATTTACCTTACATATTATAAACTGTAATACAATTGTTGTTATACAGCCTGCATAATTATACATCTGTTCTGGCAAAGATTATAGAATAATAATATAATCTTTTGTTTTAGTTACCAATCACTCCTCCATAATAAATAAAACAACTTGTATAACTGTTTTTCACATATAACTTTTACACTGTCATACAGCATTGCTTGACGCACACTTTATTTTCCATTTTCTGATCATTCCCATTGGACTTACACATCTAAGTAGAACTCGATAGCTGAACGTGCACTTTAATTGCATTACATGTTTTCATTAGTTTTCAATAAATTTAGCAACATTTTTTTTGTGGGCGTGGCTGTGGGCTTAAGCACTTTACTAAGCTCGCTCTCTTTATTTCTGTATTTATTTCGTTTTTTTTTTTGTTTTTTTTTTTTTGTTGTCGTTTTCACTTCATTCCTCATTTAACTTTTCTGTTCTTTTATTGCTTTTCTCATTTCTTCTAATTGCACATTTAATTAACATTTGTTTGCATTTCCCAAGGCATTTCTCACACTTTCTACTGATTGTTTTAGCGTGTTTGAAAAATCATAAAATTAGCTAGGTAATGCCTAATAGCATAGATACAGATTGTGTATATAGTACTATATAATCGTATTTCTGCTCGCTTAAGGCGCTGAGTTTTGTTATCTTTGTGAAACACGCAATGAAATTCATTTGATTCACTCAGGATTTGCATACTCTTTTCACATGAATATCCTAGAAACCAAGAAATATATCAAACTGTTCTATGTAGAATTACTACAATTGCGTATAACAGTCTGATTGAGCATTATTTTGGATGGAAAAGAGTATATGAAACAAATCTTTCTATTGAGGTGAACTTCTTTTCGATTAATTTTGAGTCATTCCAAGCACATCTTATTGAGTTGTATCTACCTAAGAATACACACACACAAGATATGGTTCCATAAACAAAATTAAGTGATGAATTCCGAATGAATACTACGTGTATATCTGAGTTCCGAGAAAGATCTGACTTCCTGTGTGTGTGTTCATTCATTTCAATGTTTTTCATGCTACCATATTAAACTCGTACACATAAATATACGTATAATTACATTAACATAATACATATATATATATACATATATATATACATATATATATATATATATATATTCGGTTGGGCATATCTTTAGGTATGCATCTGAGTCTGCAATGTAAACAATCTGAAAACTAAAGGCATTTGGTGAATATTATACTTATCTCCTTTGGCTCATCATCATCTCCGTCATCGTGGGCGCAAATCATTTACAACACAATGAAGGCGTAGTATATCGTAAATTTCTATATAAAAGTGAAATTGTAAATAATCCTTGATATAGGATACTCGATTGGCGCCGCATTTTCCCTTGAGCTGCACACGCTTTTAGCCGTTTTAGCTGTTTTTGGCTGCTCTCTACCCGTTTGTACTTATTAGCTGTGTTGATGTTGAAGCTGTGCTTTGCAAAGCGATTTCCTGGTAATGTTTGGGTGCATCTGTACCTATGTTATCTGTATCTGAATGTAGTTGTATCTGTAAATGTTAATGTATCTGTAGCTGTAAATATTTGTATCTTTTATGCGTATGTATTAGTTGAGTAATGGTATCTGTCTAACTGTAGCTGTAGTTGTGTGTGTTGTGTCTATGAGTGTTATGTATACGTATTCGTAAATATCTGTATCTGCATACGTAGTTCGTATGTGAGTAATTATATCTGTTTCTTTACGTTGCTGTATCTTTGCATGTTGATGTATCTGTAAGTAATTGAATCTGCATGAGTCACTTAGACCCCAGACACTCTGTGAGCATATTAACCTGTGTTTCTTTTAGTAATTGTATCTGCATGTATTTCTGTACGCTGTACCTCATAGATATTGTATCTGTATCTGCAAGTATCTGTGTATGCTGTATCTGTGTTTGCTGTCACTTAAATCTCTAGGGGTTTTTTGGTGGTGTTTGGTGGGCGGGGGTGTAGCGAGAGGGGTGTGTGTTGCGCTGTGTCAATGGGCACTCGAATATTTACAAAGTAAACGGTAAACGTTAACGGTAACTCAACCTAAATGCAGCCAACGTCCGCAGCCTTGACGCCACCCGCCCTCCGCCGCCGCCAGCAACATCGCTTCAGCAGCGCGTCACCAGCAACATCTGCAGCAGCCCCATTGCCAGATATGACGTCAGTGTCAGCGTTACAGCGTCGGCGCCATTGCAATGATCCGTCTTGCAGATGCCGCAAAAGAACTCCATTTTCTCCTCGGCCTCGACATCCTGCCCCTTGCGTCGCTGCTGCTGCTGTTGATCCCGTTCGCGTCGCCGTTTGCCCTGACCGCCGCCATTGCCGCCGTCGTTGGTGATGCGTAGCTTGGAGCGCAATATGTCGCAGGCATCCGAATCTCCCGTGTCCAGCTGACAGAAGCGTGCCGTGACCCACTTGCTGGTATTGGCTACACAAAGGGAAAAGTTGCCAAGTTCATATATACAATAAATACCTTTCTATTCCCCATTGTTGTAACTTACGATCTTGGGCCACAACCTTTTGGCAATTCATTAGCGGATTCTTATTGGCCCCGTTGTCAAAGTACGAGAACTTGTTCAGATCGAACAGCCAAGTGTCCAGCGATTTCATCTTGTCCAGTGTGCAGTTCTATAGCAGAAGTGTTAAGTTACATTTATCGGTTTACCTCTGTAACTATATATTTTGTACATGGCATGATTGATGAGTCGTTGTTTTTACCCGGACTTGCTTGTAATTGCCCGTTTAATTGGTTTATCTTATCACACCATCGAACTACACAAACAACACTATCGTTATCGCAATCGTTATCGTTCCCTGCATTGCAACGGCCTTGTGTAAATGCATCGCGACCTAGTCAGGGACTATAACCCTTATAAAGCTCTTATAATTTTCGATGTGTGAATCACTTTTTCTACGATGAAATAATCTTTATGCTATTTCCATAATAATTTGCAGTTAAAATCTTCAATATTTACCGATTATTCTTATGGTTACTAACATAGCATGTATATAGTCATATAAAGCATATAAAATCACAGATATCTTCTACTTTGTATTGCATGGTAAACAAAGTCTATATTTTATCTATATAAACCTTGATGTTTCACAAAATAATTATTTGTAGTTTTATCGAACTATCTACAACATATATCTATATATCTTCTTCTTTCCCTGTTCACCTTTCTCTAACAATATGATTGACCTAGTTTTCTAGTCTTTTATGTTATATGCAAAATATATTTCATAGATCTTACTAATTTTCATCTATCTATATCTCAACATATCCAAGATGTCCCTTTCCTGTTCTATAAGGACTGAAATTCGAAATTGTTTTTACTACAATAAAATTTCAATCTTAAATTTAAATTAAAAACCTTTGTCTGGCTGTTTTATGTTTATAGAACTATGCGGTGATTTAATAAGGTGTCCGAGTGTGTAATGTAAAAGCGAGAAAGGGATGAAATGTGTAGGCATGTCAAGGGAACATAGACGACGTGGGACTATGTGGCACACTTCCGTTTCCGTTTCCGCTCTCGTCCAGACTCAGCAGTATGTGCTGGCAGCACTTTGATTAAGGTCAACTGACTGCGATTACCCAACTTGGCCGCAAGGTTAAGTGAATTTCTATCCAGGTGTGTGCTTGACGTCGCTTGGCGAGAGCAGCTCTTGGGCGCAATCTAATCCAAATCCTGCTACGTGCAGCTAATGTGTGTGTGTGTTTAATGAGGCATACGTGAGGCACTTACCTCGGACACAATGCTCGAGTTGGAGAGATCTGCGCAGCTGGGATTGTCGCTGGAATCGCAAACGTAGCACTGTATGGCGGCGCCTGTGGAGAAGCCAAAGAGGATATTTTCCAATATACATATATATTTTGCAATTGCAAATTTCACTAAACAACTTTATACACACACACACACCTATTGATATGGAGCTGAGCAGCAGCAGCAACAGAGCCGACAACTTTCTCAGGCGCTGACACATTTTCACAATTTCCTTTGTACTTTGTTTTGCACTTTTCACTTAACACCTTTTATTTTATTTGCAATCTATATTCCTTTTTCTTATCTATGGTAATTCAGTTTTTTTCTTTTTCTTTGCGGCTTCTGCGACTGCCACTATGGCTGCGACTGAGGTTGGGTTGAGGCTGAGGCCGAATCGCGGAACGTCTGACGCCAACGTTGGGCAAATGTGGACTAAACTGCTTAAAAATATTGCAGGATTTTGCCAGCGAAGGCAACACACAGCGACGACGTCATTGGCACAGGAGCCGAGCCGAGCCGAGCCGAACCGAGGCGAACTGAACCAAGTGAATGGTGCCGAACGTCTATTTGGCATGTGGGTGCGACGCTGTCATCAGGAGGTTTCCTTCGTTTGCCCACTTGCTTGCTGTTTCCCTCGCACTCATACCTTCTCTGCGTAAGCGCCAGGGGGGCTGCCTGTACTCGAGTGGCTCCGACAGTAATAACCTCTTGGCTCCCACATGGTTGCCAGCCACAAAAAAAGAAAAAACACCAACAACAAAAGCAATAGCAACAACGACTGACCAGTTCCGACTTTAAGATATGCTAAAGTGACTGTGGCAATTTCTTTTTTCATCTCTTCTTTCAAATTTCTAATGGATAATTCTATTTTATATTTTTTTAATATTAAGTAAAGACTTACAAAACTGCTGTGAAGATCTTTAGAGGACTTCGCATTTGACAAAATATATATTTATATATATATATTTATACCATATTTAATATATTCAAGAAATAAAGATACTTAAGGACCTAATTAACTCAATAGTAACTATAGTTTAGAGCCTTTCATCATCATCTTTCAAACATTTGTCTTGGTGACTGTTTATAAAATGCATGACATCTATTGAAATTTTAACATTTATGAGGATTGCTCTGACCAGAAAAGAGTGAAAAGCCAACAGCACATCGTTGAATATTACAATAATATTTCATATATTTTTAAGAGAGTGCCATCGCAACGGATGCTGCGACAGTCACTGTGACCCCTGCCACCGAGGGGCAAAGGGGCTGGTGATTGCAACCGACAATTAGTGGCGCCCAAGAGCGCGATTCTCATCCCGGCACATCCACAGAGCGATGAGTATGTCGAGGGTGCTTATATGCAATATGCATTCCTTGGATATTCCAAACAATGAGCCCACTGATTGCTTAAGGTCCCTTTTGTTACTCTTTTCCATTGACTGCATAGCGTTGCCTATGTGTAATGGCTGTAGGGAGACCCTGGGACCGATTCCTGTGGACACTAAGGGAAGGAATTCTGGCAACAATCACAATCACGAAAAGCCCTGCCCTTGTTTGCAATGCGAATTGAGGCCTTCCAGGTGCCTAGTAGTTGTACTGTTCTCTCTATGTTAACATTTTTACAACCAAAGTTGCCCAATTTCTATTGCGTGACACTGAAATCGGGACCGGACTATAGCAACTTGACAAGCCGTTGGTCAAGAGGAGGGTGGAGACATGAGACACCGGAATGGGAACAACTTGTATTGGCATTATTGTCGTAAAAGATGACGTCGCCGTCGTTGGTGTTGACGTCATAACGTAGTAGGAAAATGGTACCTTGCATGCCTTGGACTTTTCCCACAATTGATAATGTTTACGCACTAAATCGTTTCCGCTGGGCAAAGGTCAACCTTAGGCTTTAATGCTTTCTGAGAGCCAAAATAATTATGTACTCTTTGCCGTTGTGCCTTTGCGATTTAAAGAACGAACATTTTACCAAGCAATATCGTTTTTATTTATATGGCTAAATATATATTTATGTGGTTAAATTATAAATAAGTTATAAAACTTTAAACAGATGAAAATTAATTTAGCTCTGTATAACAACTTTAAAATAAGCACATAAACTTATTTTTCACATTCTTGTGAATATATCATCAGGCAGTTGACTTTCAACACCAAGTCTCAATATCACTTCTTGCATTGTGGGTCGCTCTGCCTTTTCTTGAGCCCAGCACTGTGTTATAATCGATTTTATATGATCTATTTTTTCATAGTACTTCAGATCATCCAGCTTTGGACGTTTGCCTATGATAACAATTATTTTATTAATATTTCAATTAGACACGAAAATTATTTTGAAATCATTCTTACCTGTGATAATATCGATTTCTTGATATTTAAGCTTTTCGATTGGTATTTTATCACACATTAACTCCCAGAACACACATCCATAGTTGAAGACATCGCATTTAGTTGTAAAATCTTCTCCAGCTCTAACCTTTAAGGAAGTAATATTCAGATGTATACTTGTAGAAACGTAAATAACATAATTCTTTGGTGTATTTTACATACTTCTGGTGCAATATATCCTATAGTCTCGTTCAGTAGAAAAGGATCAAATATATCTTTGAGTCGGCCAAAATCACATATTTTTAAAGTTCTAAAATTGTCTGTAAGCAATATCTTCCGCGTTTTTAAATTTCCATGGAGAACATTTTGCTCGTGTAAATATGCAAGACCCTTGAAATTACAATAGAAATTTAAAATTTAAGCTTGCCGACGAGGTGAACCACAAAACTTACGTTGGCACATTGAACCATCCAGTTGAGTCTAGCCACATCTATGACTCTTCGATCCGATGACCCTTCACCATGCAAATAATCGTAAAGGGATCCGCTGTCTGCGTACTCCATATGTATTACATATGATTCATTTGGTAAACGTAAGTCAAGTAAGGACACAATATTCGTATGATTAAGATGTAATATTGAAAGAACTTCTGCATCGAATTGATTTTGCACTGAGATTGAAAATATAGAAGGATAAGTTTTCTGTGCGACAGTCGTTCTTGTTCCATCCATAGATACCGTGATCACTTTGTCGATGCAACCAGAATGTCCGTTGTGAATCTGAATGGATGAACAAATAAATAATTTATGTATGTTATCTAACACTGGATCGTATAAAACAAAAGATCCACTGTAACACTGTGACGATATTGTCCAAAATGCGAAGATATTTCTATCTATTGAAAGTATTATTTTCAGATTTAACTATACCCTTTCTATGAATTCACGAATAATAATATGTGTGTTGCGAAGATAAAGTATCACATCCTTCATTGTGGGTCGATTTGCCTCCTCTTGCGCCCAACATTGTTTCATTATAAAATTTATATCATAAAAGTACATGAAGGTCTCAGCATCTGCTGGTTTCGGACGATATCCTATTATGAAATTTTATTATTATTTTATAGTGGCGTTTAAACGAAAATTATTCTTGAATCTCTTTTACCTTCGTCGCTATTATGTGGAATTCTATCAGATTCAAATTCATATAATGGCCTTTTTCTGGACATTATTTCCCAGAGCACAATGCCAAAGCTGAAGACATCTGATTTCGTTGTGTATTTGCGTCCTACACAGACCTAACACAAATAAATATTAATATATAATCATATAATTTCATGGATATACAAACTTCTGGTGCCATATATCCATTCGTACCGATACTTGGTCTATTTGTTGTCTCAAAATTGTTTACCAAGCCAAAGTCACATATCTTCAAGTTTAATTTGTCTGTAAGCATCAAATTCTTCGTTTTCAAATCGCAGTGAAGAACATTTTCTTCGTGTAAAAACGCCAGACCCTTAAATGGAATTGCAATAGGAATTCAAATTTTGGAAACGCTGAGTGGATATGCTATAAAACTTACATTGGCACACTGAACTATCCATTTCATTTTTCCCATATCTTCGACCTCTTCCTTCTCATTATGCAACAAATGGTAAACGGATCCGTAATCTGCGTATTCCATGAGTATAACAGATCTATCAACTTCCACGATTATATCCAAAAATGATAAAATATTTTCATGTTTAAGACGTGATAACATCGTTTTTTTTTTTGTGTATTCTTTTAAATCCATCCATACTCCTAGGTTTTTTAACAGCTACTATTTTTCTTGTTCCATCTTCAGTTACCCAAATTGCTTTGTAAACGTCAGCAAAGGATCCGTGTCCAATCTAAATTGTCCATTTTTTGTACGGTTAAATAAATGTTAAATTAATAATTTGTATCCATCTCCAGAACAAATCTTATTTATATAAATATGTTCATAAACTGAAAGATATCCCTAAAGGTATTTATATTTTGGTCGAAACTTAATACAATCAATCATAGAAGAATAAAAGAAGATATTTCTGAATTAGCTTTAACTATACCTTTTCTTCGTATTCCAAATCGAAAGTAGAATCATTGCAAAGACAAAGTACCACATCCTTCATTTCGGGTCGATTTGCCGCCTCTTGTGCCCAACACTGTATCATTATCTTCTTTATATATTCAAAGTAGGCAAAGTCCTTGGCATCATCTGGATCCGGCCGGACTCCTAATATTATATGTTATACACATAAATGTTAGCTATTATTGTTGTAAAAGGGAAAATTATACATGAATGTTGCTGACCTTCATGAATTTTAATTTGCTTGGCTAAATAGTGTCCTTGAGAGGCAACGTCATACGATGGCGTCTTTTTGGACATTATTTCCCAGAGCACAATGCCAAAGCTGAAGACATCACATTTTGTGCTGTAATTGCGTCCAAGTCCAACCTAGCAGCATAATTGATATTCTTAATCTTAATATTCATATTCATAATTTTTTGTTTAACAAACTTCTGGTGCCATATATCCATAGGTACCCGCATTTGATGTGTTTGTCGTCTCAACATATTTGACCAGGCCAAAATCACATATCTTTAGTGTTTGAAAATCGTCAGTAAGCACCAAATTTTTTGTTTTCAAATCGCGGTGAAGAATGTTGTTTTCGTGTAAGTACACCAGACCCTTGAAATGAATTAAGACTAAAATTGTTATTTTGAAACAAAGATATTGGGAAGGCTATACAAATCTTACATTGGCACAATGCTGCATCCACCTAACTTCCGTAATATCTAGGTTTTTTTTCGATTTATCTTTATTAACATGTAAGTAATCGTAAACGGATCCACAATCTGCGTATTCCATGATGATTACGGGTTTACCATTATCCACGGTTATGTGTAAAAATGACACAATGTTTGTATGTTCAAGCTGTGATAAAATCGTTATTTCTCTGTCTATTCCCTTGAATGCATAAAAGTCTTTTAGTTTTTTGGCTGCAACAGTCTTTCTTGTTCCATCTCCTGTTACCCAGATTGCTTCGTAAACTTCGCCAAAAGAACCTTGACCAATCTATGTTTTAAATTAGTTTTTAGTGTTAAATTAATAAATAATTATAATTCATAACTAATTAAAGAATATGTACATAGGGACAGACAGACATGGCTACTTCGACGCTACTTTGATGCTGTTGCAGAATATATGTGTTTATATTCTTTATAGATTAGAAAATGCCTGTGCATTGAAAACTCATGGCAAAAATTAATATACCCTCTACAAGGTTATAAAAATGTCTTAATACTGCGCGTGGACAAAGTTAATTTTAGAAACCTAAACATAGTTATACCCTTCGACCATTGAAAATTGTCAGAAAAGGATTTACAATACTAACTTTGTGCAAATGCATGTAACAGGAGGCTTGGGAGACCCCATGAAGTATATATATTCTTGCTCATCATAAACAACAAAAGTCGCCAAAACCCTATAATATATTCTTGCTCAGGATCACGAGTCTAGTCGTTTCAGCCATGTCTTTCTGTGTGAACACACAGACCTCAATTTGATCGGACAATAAACACAGAAGTTATTCAGCTAACGGCAGGCAGCCGCGAGCGAAATGCGCACGCCATCTGTCGACAATTATTTGAAAGCATGGATGCATGAATTTAACAAATTAAACTACACCGGAAAATAGGTCGAAGGGAATCCTAATGTCGCGTGCCGCTCGACTGTCGCTCTCGTTTTAATTTTACAATTTTTGTCACGTCCTAATGATTTATGGTTTTGGTTGCGACAGGATAATTAACATAGCAATTATTTAAGAAATTATTAAAATGGGGTACTGATTTGCAAGTAGACTCCGTCAAGGTGTGCAGCACAAAATACTCCGAAGATAAAAGTTAAATACCTAAGAAAATGGTTTGGTAAGGTAAGGACACTCAACTGTGCTTGGTAATGTTGGATAAAGTATTTCCAAGATGTATTTTCAAGATGAGGCGATGGTTATCATGAAATCAAACGTGTTGGAATGTGTATTTTATAGGGAACAAAACAGAAATAAATTAAAATCCATGGGCTAATAATAGATACATTGGATTATTACTCTACCCGTTCTCCGTAATCCAACTCAAGTGTATGATCAATTCCTAGAATAAATTGCACTTCCTCCATTGTCGGTAGATCCCTTCGACGTGTAATCAATTCCGTTATATGATCAACATTCTTATACTTGTTCTTGATATTTGTTATTATAGGTTGAATTTCGGGTTCGGAACGATCGTAAGAATACTCCCTATTGGTCATTAGTTCCACAAGTACACCGATAAAGAAAAATACTTCATTTTTCAGTTTGTCGTCCTTATTCGTAACCAAATCTTCGACAGGTAAAATCCACTTTAACTTTAAGGTTTCATAATTATCGGTAAGAAACATCATCTCCAAGTTCAAACCTTCCTGAACTAAATTTAGCGTGTGTAAATAAATAAGCGCCTGGAAGTGAAATTGGATTAAATATTTGGAGGTCAAAATTTACCAAGCAGATGGACTACTAATCTTACACTGGCCAGTTGACGCATCCAGTTGATTCTCATCAAATCCGTGGCGTTTCTTCCTGTACTACTAATGTATTCACCAAGATTTCCGCAATCTGCATGTTCCGTAAGTGTGTAATAAGAGCCCTCGTTTTTGAATATGCCAAAATAATCCAGAATATTAACATGGTTAACACGTAATAAAATTGGATGTTTTTTTTCGCCTCCATAAATAGTGTTTTTCCAAACAACGGAGCTGCTCTTACAATCTTTCTTGATCCATCTTTACATTTCCAGGTCGCTTTGCGACTGTTGTACTAAATATATTATTTATTTATAAAATACATGCATTAGTAATATAAATCGAAATTTCATAGACCACTCAGATATAAGCCATAAACGAGTGAACTTCAAGGTATTCTTACTATATGTATGATGAAACCAGACGAAATACCATATCTATATTTCAGATCGCCGAAAAAAAATGCGGCTGAAATTACGGCAAAGCAAAGCGAAAGCCGGAATAATCAACAAAATTTAGGCAACTAGTTTAACATACCATATACTGATAAGATATAAATGTACTTATTTGTATATAATGTGTATGCAACTTTGTTTGTTAATGTTTTTTGAAATACACGTTATCAAAATTGACAAATTCTAAAAGCACAATAGTCGATAATGAAACAGGCATTAACAAACAACAAAAATTAAGAAAGGCATTTGTTTAATGTGATTTTTTGCTTAGGATATGACGTTGTTTTTACCGATGATTCCCCATATCCCTTGTACGAGTATTCCAGCATTATTTCTGGAATCTCAAAATCCTTAGACTCCTCCATTTGGATAATTTTAGTCAGTTCAAGAATACGAAGAACACAATAAAGAATGTGAAAACGACCTCACTCCCCCAGACTCATTGAATGACTAACTAATATGATGGTTTGTAAAAGTTGAAAATAATCTCCACATAACGTTGATAACATTTGCCTTCACAAGCAACTCATACATTAATAAGCAAGCTTGTGCATACATACACGCACAAATGGAAACGATCGCACTGTCTTTATAGTTCAATATAGTTCGTTATTTCAATTTAGTTCACTTAGTTCAATATAGTTCACGTCGTTCATTTTGATCTCTTACCCTGATCGTTCGTTCGTTGTTCACTTAGTTCGATAGGTCGGTCTTCATTTAGTTCGAAAGTTCGCTTATCGAATAAGCTGATTAATTTTCGCGTACATTTAAAACTACGGTTTAAAAGTTTGTGCGTATCTATGGCTTCAGTGGATGAGAAGAGTGCTAAATGCAAATACTGCAAAACTGTGCTTAGTGTGTACGGTGGATCGCAAGGAAACTTATCGCGTCACCTTAAAAATAAGCACCCAGCAGCTTTGGAGGAAACAAAGCGCCAAACCAATGAAAGCATTGTATGAAATAAATTCATAACAAAAAAAATGAGCAATTGAACTAAATGAACGACCTAGTTCATTGATTTTAAACGACCGAACGAACTTATTCCTCAAATTGAGTTAGGATTACTCAACACTAGATCGCACAGCGCAAAGAAGTATACGCATGCTTATCGTTTTGAAGCACTTTTGATGCTAATCGCTGTTTTTACTGAGAGCCGAACAGGCAGCCGCTCCAGCCGAGCGTTCATCCGAAGTCTCTACTCTCAATGCTTTGGGCTCTGGGGCGGCTGGATGGAAAAACCAGCGCAAACAACTTTAATGCTCTTTGAGATCTCTACGTGTATGTATGTATATGTTCATTGCTTAGTGGTTCCATATTCTGGCAGTAAGGATATGCCAATGATCCAATCGGATCATCATCGGGTTATGTAACTATTTGCTGTGATTTCATTGCACGCTCTCGAGAGTGCAAGCTCTTAGAGGAAGCAAGTAATAATAAATATCATGGCTCAAGGCGTAACTATTTGACTTTATGAGCTGAGCAATTAATATTTTTCTGCAAGCATATCAGATATACGGGAACGCAATATCCTTCGAAGATGACGTTGCGAAACGCACCCCCAAGAGCTATATGTAGAATAACAACAACGGCATTTGCCATTGTCAGATACACTGTTTTTAATACCCTGTAGTCATTGAAAACTGCCTCATAAAGGAAGATATATTCAGCACAAAAAAGTCCGATAACAAAAAAATTATATAAATATCTGGATGATAAATTGGATTGTTTATGCTTCTGTTAGTCAATTATTGCATATGTAGGGTATCTGGAAGTCGACTGTATGCTCAACTATAGTTTGCGCAAATTGTTTATGCTGGCGCCAAGCTGTCCCCGAAAATAAAAGAAAGACACACTGTCTGCCGACTGGCTCTTTAACTGTTGGACTGCTGATGTGTGTGTGTGAAGGGGATGAACGCACAGGGGAGGGGTAGGTGCGTAGTATGGCGGATACGGATGCTGTTGCTGGGCGGGCGCCAGGCTGGCGACGAAACGCACACGCAATCACCATCATATTCACATTCACACACACGCAGTACTACACACACACACATACACACAAGAGCAGACAAAGAGACAAGTCGTGGTCCACTCGCCATTTCAATTGTAGCTGAGCCAATGTCTGTATGTGTGTGTGTTAGTGTATCTGGGCTAAGACAAACAACAACACGCATAAAGAGCCAAGCAAATGCGCAGATCCCTAGTCAAAATGATTGTATGTTTATGTGAATGTGTGTATGAGTGTGTGTATGTGTGTGTGTATGTGTGGTTGCATGTCCTTGTTGCCATCAGTTTCAGCTGCAGCTCAAGATTGATTTGCATGTTTGTGTGGTGTATACGTGCATGTAAATATGAAATATATATGTACATATGTATATAAATATTGATAAATCCCAATGCATTAAATACATCATTCAATTGCGTATAATAAATAACAGATAATATAAGATACACTCATTAAATGAGCATACCCCGCAATACCCTGTAACGCACAAAGTTGGACTATTAGTTTCAGCCCAGCCATGGGGTCACCCAAAACAATTGCGCAGACATTTTGGCAACAGCTCTGGCAATAACATCGAACTGTGTCACGAACTCTTGTGGGCGTGCCATGTGGGCGAGTACGAGTATAAGTCAGTCCTTGGACAATTTGTTTCTACTATTTCTCCCAAGTGTTTCCAATTCAACAAAATTTCAGCATATATGAGAATTAAATTTTCTATATTGCCAGTAGACAATAACGGAACTAACCCGTTTACTTATTTTATGCAATTTCTATGTGCCTTCTATAAAGAAAGTCGGAAGTACTATATCGTATGGATGTATATAAATATATTATTATATAATACATCATATACCGTTTTGATACAGATTTGTTATGTTTTCTGTTATATGGTGCCCTGATAAACTGGAAATATTGATAAACAGTTTGTTTTATTATAAAACTGAAATCGGCAAAGCTCACTCCCAAATCCCTAAATGACCATGATAAGAAAAATATACTTACTTACTTCATGTGCAATGCAAATGGGCAAAACAATAAAACCTCTAGCATAAAACCAGAAAATGTTGTCATATCAAATGAGTAGATTGAATTTTAGGTTCTCAGCCAAACTGGAAGTTTGTCTTAGAGTGTATTATAATTATTATTATAATTATTACTATTGAATACAGCTAACATATGTTGAAGAAACATATGTAGACCTTATCTATAGAGTCATTCAGAGTAGATGCTGCCTCTCCTCAGTGTCGCAGCACTGAAATGGCGGTAACAGTCAACGCCAGCATGGTGGCCAGCACGGCAGAGATGTGGTCCGACCCTGGACGGGGCGTGGCAGCATTACAGGCGTCCGATTTGCAGGTGCATATGATTTGCTTGTAGCCCTCGTTGTCGGCCGTGAAGCAGGAGTTGGGTGACTTCTCCTCGATAAAGCCGCAACTCCGCTCAATGCGATGCTCGTCGTTAACGTCCAGCTTGATGACGGTCTTACGGCAAAAGGCCTGCAGATCTCCCAGATCTGCACACTCCTTCAGGTACTGCTCATCGCGCTGGGCACGTGGCGTGTTCACCACGAGGCTGGCGCAATCGTCGTTGTCGTGTGAGTTGCACTGGTGGCAGCGCAGGCCCGAGACTGCATGAATAATAAATGTATAAATGAGTGCAAGTTAACTGGAGGGAAAGGCAATGCAAGCTAAATCACGGACCACTCCGGAAATGGGCTGCGCGCTGACAGCTGCCCCAGCGCCCTTTTCAAACTGAGACATTTTGACGGCAAATTATTTTATTAGTCGCTGCCCTTCTCCCCTCCTTTTACTGACAACCAAAACGACTGAAGTCAAACTGACAGGTAGATTAACTGAAAGACTTTCTAATAGGGAGACAGTTAGCTTCGAAATGTTGTAACTGAATTGATGGACTGATTGACTATGGTTTGACTGACTGAACAACCAACCCATTAAAAGGCTGACTTACTATCTAGTTTACTATACAATAGACTAACCTTGAGACTATCTAATAATGTGACTGACTAACCTGCAGATTGAAGAATATGTTATTTGAAGATACACTATATAAATAAAACAACTGAAAAAGGCACAACTGAATGATTGACTGTTGTTTTTTGCTTATAAACAGTTGACTAACTTTGTGAAGGACTGATTGGAAGACTGACTGACAAACTGACTAACTTCCGGACTGCCTAGAGAAACTCTGCGCTTCTGCAGTAAGTAATTGCATGTCAACTGCGAGCATGAATTAAACTCTTCACATACTTTCTATTGTGTTTCAGATGATGGAGCACGCTAGACATAACTGCGCAAAAAAACGATATTTCAGTTGAATATACAAACGATACCCTAAGCAAGACCTAGCTAGATTTAAGAGAGAAGAATACAAAGTAACTAATCCTATTTATATTGAATATGTATATACATATATATCATATTGGAAACAATTATTTATTAAACTAAGTCGAATCGAATCGACCAAAATACAAAACCAAATACAATTTCCTTTGTTTCGTAAGGAACTCGATTCAAAGGCAAAAGTCAGTCTAGTTTCTTGGACAGTTCTTAGCCGCTTTAAATGACGAGTGTCAAACGTTTAACAGGGTGTATGCGCAACTTCGTTGCTTTTCCTTTTCCAAAAACTTTCTTTACTTGCCTGGCAAGTAACGGGGAATTTCAATTATTTGGCCTACAACCTGCAGGCCAGGCAAGGTTATGGAACTTGACCCATTTGGTAATTAAGTCGACGCTAATAAAAAACACGTTGAAGCAACAAAAACAACGACCTGCCATAAAGAATGCAACTACAGTTGGAACTTGGCATTTGAATTTAGGACTTGAGATCTCAAGTTTCAGATTGCAGTATCGTCATTTGCATTTTACCCATTTCCTTATATTTCATTTGCCGTTGGATACTTGAACTTTCAGAACGGTGCTCCGTTGCCCACTCACTTTGTTGCACTTGACAATGGAATGCTAATGAAACGCGCACTGAGATGACAAAATATATTCATAGTATATATTATATATATTCATATAATACACTAAGTATATATATATTTGAATATATATGAGCGACAGGGGCCGCGGTCTACGCTAGGCAGGTCAAGTGTTTGCGCCTTTTATTATCATTAAATAGCTACAATAAGTTAACGCCTATAATGCCCACTCAATGGGCCTATTTACTTATACACTGAGCAAAATAAGGGGAAAAATAAGGAGATATATCTTTTTAAGAACTTAATTTCAACTTGCATTCCCTTTCACAGCTCTCTCGCGGTAACTCTGGCAACGAACTCAATTAGTTCAATTAGACTTCATTAAATCCTTTCTGTCGTTTATAAACATTTGTACATATATCATATATATTTATATATATGGTATCCATACTGGCTATTCTTCAAGTGAGTCTGCACTGTATAAACTCCACAACAACATACATTGCATTATTGAATCATGCTTCATATAAAGTTGATTAAGTTACTTCAATTTGTCTATTAACAGCCTTTCCTCATCAGCCTCTTACCCAATTAACCGTATATACCTTTCTCTCTAAATAGGCCTGACTCACTGTACGACTTTCATTAAACTTTTCTATAGAGACCTAGTATTGGTATTGGTTTTATTTTCCACATCGGTGCTTCTAACGCTTGAGGTGTTTCAGTTGAAAAGCTAATTGGATTGCGACAGTCAGCATTTCATTGATGGATGCGTATTATATAGTGTATTATACTATTTAATGTGATTAACACAAAGAGGACAAACCTCTCATCTGATTGGATTTACTGCTCAATTAACACGCCGCAACATTGTTAATTAACCTAAAAATGATAATTGTACTCGACAAATTAAAGAGCCTAATGCGAAGCACTTGAAAGCGAGAGACTCCACCCTCAACATGTAGAGCTCTATATATATATTATATACATACACACACGCACACTCACTTACCTGATAAGAGATTCGCTGCGAAAGCGATTAATACGATGTAAACGAACGTTGTTGACATTATGTCGACTGTTTCTTAGAGATTGCGGATCAATGTGGTTGCCGGCCTCTTCCTCTTCGATTGAAACTTGATCTTGACTCGAGACAGTCAATTGCAATTGTCATGTGATTATCTAATGTGTGGGAGAGGGAAAGCCAATTAGATAAAGATAATATACTGAGCTGCATCACACTATCTACAGTAGTTGGATAAGATTAGAAAATTAACAAAACTCAATTGTTGTTTTTTATTATTCAAAATTTCATTTCTGTTTTCGGTTTTTGACAATAACAATTCAAATTTAATCACTCACTCGCGTAGCTATGTATATAGGGATATATATATTACGATTGCAGACACTGACGGAATATTTTAATAAATATTCAATATATTGTAAGAAGACGCTGCGGTCTGTCAACTTGACGCGTGCACCGTCCAGATGAGTCTAAAAACTTGAGTTGAATTTTTTGAAAAAATAGATTGATTTGGAAAACACATACGAGACGCGAAACGAAACAGAACAGAATGTTGACTCGATTCGCATATACCCTGTACTGACACTTATTTGCTTTAGCTTTGAGACTGCTGAGTATGTGAAAGTAATTGAAAATTATACTCTTCCTATCAAATTGTGGATAAATATAGCTTACTTTAGATATAGATTGAGAAGATAAATGATATAGTTAATGTAATGGGAATACGGGTTTAATTATATAATCGAGGGTAATACAGATATATATATTGAGTGTAAATGGAAGTTAAAGTCTCTGATATATCTAAAAGAATTATGTTTATAATCAAATAATATAATAATATATACATAAGTATATTAAAATAATATATTATAATAATCAACATAATACACATTATTTAATTATGTTTATATAATATTTGTAAAGAAGACACAATCTTATGTAAATACAGATACAGTTCTAGAAAACAAATATAAAATAAGTATATATCCAGCATATTGTCACACGTCAGTCATATCCAATTGCTGCACTGCTACAGGGCATGAAGAGTAACAGAGAGAAGGCAGTTGAGATTAACCGGGAGCATCACACACACACAATCGCAAGACCTGAACGGTAACCTATGCATGTGATTGTGTAAGTGTGCGTAAGAGAGAGCAACGTAGGTCGGTATTAAAGAGGCGACACACACTTTTCAAAAGAAACTGTGGAAAAAAACTTCCGTTACCCGATCGTTGCTTTCGGGGTCGACATTGAGTAGACAGAGACAGAATGAAGAGAGGTAGGTAAGTGAAGAGAACTAGAGCGAGAGGGAGGATGCTGAAACTGGCTAGTTGCATTGATAAGCCGACGACATAACATACATACACCAAATCACAGCATATGTTGTTCCATTGAGGAGCCGCTTTTAACCAGTAAGCGAAAGTGTGACGTCATCAAGCGACCCCCAAAGTGGAAAGCAGCGGCTTAAGGCTCATTAACCATGTACTTTTGCATACTTATGTCAGGTATTTACATTTACAAACATGTACATATGAATATTGTTTAGTGTTCTACAGACAGACACGTCTTATAGTACTATACAGCGTTGATTAGCGACGATTCTTCGTCTGGTGTTACATAAATATGTATGTATGTTCCGGCTTTGTTGATAGTTGGATGCAGTCGAACCTTGCAGCTGAGCGGTTCACTTATCAGTGGATCAGTTGGTTGAAACCGGTAAATAGCTACCAAAACTCAAACAATTGTAGTTTCAACCAGCTGGAAAAACTAATCTTAAAGCAAAACTACAATTGAAGTAAAGGCACAATACTCAAATTGATTAAATATGTAGGTACAGAGATGTATCTACAAGGTACATATTGACTGTATAAGCATACAAATAATAACAAATACATATATGTAAGTCCATATATGTTTATATACCCCTACCAGAAATTTAGGTTGCTTGGACTTGGTCTTATCAATTTTGATTTATGCCATGCAAACAATTTCTAGATTTCGGCGCTATTTAACAATATTTAATTGTACAATGAATATAACATACATATGTACCTACATATGTATATTTAAGTATATATTTGTCTACATGCATATGTCTATGAACAATACAAATAGTATACCCTTTGACGATAGGAAATAGTCGGACAACAATATACTAACTATATTAAGAGATTGAAGTATAGTATTTGCATCCACAAATTATATATGTAAGTATGTTCTTGATCAACATCAATAGACAAGTCGATAATACTAAAATCTGTCTGTCTATTTGTTCGTTTAAACATATAGATCTCAGTTGATATAAACCCAAGAGACACCAAAATTGTACATGAAGTATAAGTTACTTGGTTACTTGTTAAAATTTATATTTAACCAACCACACCCACACACTACTGTTAGTTCATTGTTCAAAGTCTTAATATTAAAGCATAAGAAGGTCCTTTGAAATAGTTGTAATTAATTATGGATCTCAATTTAACATCCAATATACTGTAAAGAAATTGTGCTGTGCGTACTTGTGAGCAACTGAGCTCCGTCTTCGTCTGCAGTCGATGTCAGACAAAGGTTTTTAGCATGTCAGCATTTTTTACGATTTCATAGCAGATCATTTCGTGTGTTTAAACAAATCATTGTTTGTTTAAACTAGTTTCGGGTGACATTTGAAATTACCTACGCCTCCCCAGTCCCCCCTTTCATACACTCTTCCAACGTATGTCTCAAAGATTAATTGCTAACGCCACAGACAGTACTTCGTATTATTCTACTTCAACAACAGGAATAACGATTTAAGCTTCAGCTTTAGGTTCATTGTTCTACATGAAATAGTGGGAAATTATTGAGAATTGAAAGCCCACTAACAATGCCCAGTATTTGTGACTTGGAAGAGCTTGTAACGAGATTGCAGAAAGCTGTGTAGAAAGCTACCATATACACCACTAAGCTTACACTGCAAGCTTTGTGCACGCACAAACATGTCGTGTTGCAATTTAAACAATTTGTTTGTCGGCATTCTGATTGTGCGTACTTTAACCCTAAAGAGTTGGGCTGTAAATCTATTTATAGAGATCATTGCATAAATGAAAGTGGTAATGACATCAATTGAGGCACGCAGTGGGATAGACAGAGAAAAAGAGCGGAATATATAGAGGAACAGAGAGAATTACAGAGGGAGGCCACCCAAAGGGCGGAGATTAGCATCGCATGAAGATCATCTGGAGGGAAAGAGAAAGAGAGAAAGATACGCAATTTTTGCGTTTTGATTGGGATACAAAAGCGACGCACAATCTCGCGAAAAGAAGCTATGGCTTTAGCTATAGCTAAATTCAATTGAAATCAGCAAGTCGCCAAGCAAAGGAAACTTACGATTAAGCTTAATTAATAAGCTCGACAGATGGATTTATGTCACCAGCGAATACTGGAACTGCGTCCCACACACAAATCGGAGTAGTCTGTTTCACGTGCGATATGTGTTGGACGTCTGGCACAGTCTCAGGGTTAAGAATAGCTTGGGGACTTGAGAAATGAGCCTAATCGGACTAGGCTTAATTGATATTTAATTGCCTAATTTGCATAAATAAGAAATGATGTGAGAGAAAATGAAAATATATTATCATATGAATTGACAACGCGTAAAATGATTTTAATTTTGTTACTAATTTGAAATTGATCCAAATACATAGGTATTAGAAATATTGGACAACATTAAACAAAATTATTAGAAATAACAAACAAAAAGTAAACTTAAAGTCAATGTGTATATAATCAAGATTAATACTGTCCTAATTGTCGTTTATTGTATTGTAGTATCTTAAAACACAATTAAAATTTTAATATGGTAGATGTCTTCCAATTTCAATAATTTATTTTTATCAATTTAAATCAATTTAATTTACGGTTCAATTTTACAGCGGTAAATTGTTCAAAATCAAAGTATTTGCTGACTAGTGTAAGTAAACGTCTAGTTTTAAATTTGACTGGCTGCTTCTTTTACTCTACCGTTCGTTCTCTCTCCAAATTTCTAATTTCTACTCTCTCTTGCTGTCTGTCTCTCATGCTGTCTCCTTCTGCGGCCTGCAGGATGAACATGCCAGGACGCGCATTGCGCTCGGCTCTCGTGCTCCACGAAAGCTCGCAAAAGCTCTCTGCCGAGCATGTGTCCCATTGTAGGCTGTGGCTGTGGCAATCCGACCGACCCGACTCATTCGTGCCACATTTGCCGTGCAAGCTGCGTCTTCAGTTCCAGTCGCTGGTTGTCGTTGTCGTTGTTGTGACGTTCTGCTCCCCCGAAAGCGCAAAGTGCTGCAAAATAAAAAACTAAATATCAAATAAAAAAAAAGAATTAAGTTAAGAACCCTCCAAACGGGTGCAGTGTTCAAAAAGCAAACAACAAATAAACCAACAACGCATTTGATTGCAAAAACAAAGAAAACAGCAATAAAGTTAATAATATAATAAATTGTAAAATTAAAGCAGAAATGCAGTACATCTATGTGATTAGCGCGCTCATACTGGCCATTGCCGTGCAGCAAGGTAAAAGTTGATAGCAAATGAAATGATTTATAACAATTAATAATAGTTATAATAATTAAAAACAAATCTAAACAATAATAAACAATAATAAAGGGAATTAAATACACACACAAAATGAAAGAGAAACGGAAATCAGACTGAACGAGTGCGATTACATAATGCGTGGCTGTGGAAGGAGCGCAAAAAAAGTGGAGACTGATAACGGAGAGGAAGGGAGAGTGTTCCACCATGTACGGGGAGGGGGAGGGTTAGAGTGGAAGTCGCTGCGAAGGATTCCCATAGTCAGATTTGAACTCACACTCTGAGCATGTGCTGCATTGCAAGAGAATGAGAGAGAGAGAAAGGGAGAGAGAGTGGTGGAGAGAGGGGGAGTAAGAGAAGGGCAATGGAAGACGGAAGAGAGTGAAAGAGAGGGAGAGAGAGCAGCGAGCTCGACGTCTTCGCCGGCCACAATGGCGCCTTTTTGGCCTGAATCTCGCTATCTTGGCGGCACAATCACCCCAGCTGGCAGCCAGCTTGCAGAGCCTTCTGCTCTCCCCGTTGGTGGTGGTGGGGGGAGGGGGTACTTCATTAACTTTGATTGCTTTAATTAACACCTCCAACTGTATAGCCGTATTCTATTAGCATTTACATATATATATGTAGTTGAATCTGTCCACTTTCCGCAAGTATCTCAAGTGTGCAAATCCGCCCAAAGCGCATCTTGTTTAACTGGGTGGAATATGCGTGTGTGTACATGTGTGTGTGTATGTATGTGTTGCCTGCGTCTCTGTGTGTATAAGTGTGTGCATGGAAATGTAGGACATGCGCACAGTCGTGCTCCATTTGGCCTATGCCTGTCACTTGGTCAACAGGCCCGGGGCCAATTGCAGCCACACCACACTCCCCCTCTCCCTGTCCACACTTCTCTCTCCCCGCCACACACACACACACACACTGCAGAGCCAAGCCCAGAAAGCCCAAAGGCGAGTCATGAAGTCGCGCCACGCACTTATATAAAGCACCGCATCGCGATTATAATCATGCCGTATAGTGTATCAAAGTGTACCCAGCTAACAAATGCAATCAATGCAATTTCCCGGTATTTGATTGCCTCTCATCGAACAGCCTGAGCTGTGTACACAGCCCCTGCCCATGGGATAGGAACCTGAATAAAAGTCTCCGTTCCATTTAATTAAATTCAATAGCAAACAATGGAATATCATAAAGACTACAAAATATGACAATTAAGAGACTGTTATATACATAAGTGTACTATATGTATATGTGTGTGTTCATATCTTGTATAGTATATATTCTTGTTCATCTGAGATATCTGCTGTACCTAATATTGAAAGGTCATTAGTGGCATTTATTAGGGAAATTTTTGTTTTTTTAAAGCATAAACATAATACAAAATAAATTAATTTGAAATAATAATTCATACATACAAACATATACATAAATGAATACAGTTGAGAAAGTTTTTACCTAGCATAGAAATAAGTTAATTTGAATTCATCTTTATTGCATATGTTGAATTATACAAGAGATCTTAAACTTTATAAGTACATAGATTCTTGATCAGATTAATATGTTTGTTTATGAATTATCAGTTTGAAATTGTTTAACCAAGTTTTCTGCGGAATTTAAAATTTTTCATTTTCTAATGTAAATAAGGAAAATACTCCACACCGAGTGTAGACATGCCTTCACTGAGTAAAGCTTACTCCATTTCCGTTTCTCTTACTTCAAACATTGTGTATTGTGTAACATGATGTGCATTGTTTTAGGGCCCACTTCAGCCTGCCTTATGCAACCCAGTTAGGATGGGACGGAGACAATAGTACGAAGGCAGGAGGCATGGAAAGTTATTGAAGTCCATTAACGAGCCGCAGTAGCCGAGTTTGGCTGAGATTTCTTTTAATTAGCAGCTGGCTCTGTAGAGCTTAGCAGTCAGACACTAATGGAGGCGTTGCTTCTATCACCAGATGCAGCAGTAGCAGCAGCAGCAGCAGCAGCAGGGGCTACTCCAGCCTGCTACCCATTGTGATTATCATCGGATGCAATGTGCCATTTTTGGCACTGTGTGACGCACGAACACGAAAAGTAAAAAGCGCATTTCAAATTGCATAACAACTGTTGTTGGACCGGCCTAATAAATAAATAAATAAACTACACACCCACCCACACACACATACACATACACACACACGTATTGAGAATGAAATAATGCGAATCTCGTGTCGCGCCTGCTGGACGACCTTAAATTCAATTTAGCTAAGCCAAGTGAAGCGTCTCCATCTCCGTCTAGATTTCAGCTCAATAAATAGTTCGTTTATACTCTTTTTTGTTAAACAATTAAGGTTAAGTTAAGCTCAAGCAAATATACAACTACAATATAAATGGAAATATTCTACAACTAATTGGGCTTATTAACCTAAACTCGACTGTGCCCACACAAACTGTTCGAGAGTTTTCGTGTTGATTCTTTTGGTTAAATTTGCAAATGTTTGTTTTACTTAATACCCTGTGAGCTGTGGGCTATAGGGTTACTTAGGCATGCCTCATAGAATAGATAACACAAAGATACAGTCCAGTTTGCTTCTTTAAACACTTCGATCTCAGCTTTTTGAAGACCAGAGTTGAGCAGAAGACTCCTTTATAAACTATCTTTATATAGGGTTTAAGGAATCGACAACATCTGTTGCTTTATACATATATAGTGGATCAGTGGATATATACTATAGGTGGGCGTGCCTGACATAAGACATGACAAATAAAACTCTAGTATCTTTAAACACATCGATCTAAGCTATTTGAAGAGAAATGCATATTAAATTATTGAAGAAGACTCCTTAGCACACTACCCATATAAATACCATACATAGGATTATCCAATATTAGGAAAATCAGAAAATCAAAGAAACCCGCCTTTCTAACTTTCAATTTCTTGCTTATTTATGTGTCTTGCAGGCGTTGCCATTAAATGCTTCGTGTGCAACAGCCACAAAGACGCCAATTGTGCACTGGACATTCCACCCGATAATTTGCTGAAGGACTGCCAGGAAGAGTACTCATCACGGGGCAATGGAATACCCAAGTACTGCCGCAAGATCACGCAAATCATCGAGTTCTCCGTGAATAGCCGTAAGTATAGTACCCAGACTAATTGTGACATAACCTCACACTCCATTCGCTCCCTCTCTGTCTGTTGCTGCCACAGTGCCACCAGATAATCGTGTGATACGCACCTGCGGTTTCCTCAACCAAACATCGACCAATTACTGCTATCAACGTGCCGGCTTCGGTGGCCGACAGGTGGTCTGCTCCTGCGACACGGACAACTGCAATACCGCCACGGCGCTGAACGGCATCTCCAGCTTTGAAGCGGTTCTCGGCCTCGCCCTCCTCTGGGGCATCAGCGAGTGGCTGCAGCGTTAAGCGCACAACAATCTACAATTCATTTTTTTTTCGGTTGTCTTTCATTTCTTCTTTGTTTTCTTTCAATGATGCATCCACCTTGTCACCCTCCCTCAACCAAGATTCGTTAAGTTCTTAAATTCTCAGCCTAGAAACATTTCCACATCAAATGCTGCAACAGTTCTTTTTGGTAAGAGAATCCATTCACTTATTATCTATCGACTGATCTAACCTATCGATATTCTCTTCTAGTTCCAGCAAACTCGTCCCTTTTTCGATATCTAAATGTCTAACGGCTAAAGCTTTATATCGCAAAACAAAACGATTTTGGGAGAAATTCTTAAATTGTATATAAAGAGAATGCAACAAAAACAACAAAATTGGCCAATAATATAATCTGCAAAAAAAAATAAAATATTAAACTAAAGTATTACGAAATAAAAAACAAAAACCCAACGCAGTTAAAGTCCCACTATAATAAAGAATATGGTAATAATAGGCTATTGAATAATGAGAAGAACAATTAAACGAAACTTAGTAGTATATATGATATATATATAGACATATATATAAACTGAATGTTAACACTTTTTGTCTGAGTTTCTCTTTTTTATTTTCATAAGAAAACAACAAACGAAACTAAATAAAGACAGCTAAAAGAGTATTTGAAAAAAAAAAACAATGCAAATGTGCTAAACATATTTCATAAATAACAATTTATTAGTCTAATTGATAACGGAATATTTAAAATAATTAAAGAAATGGAATAGAAGAAACGAAAAGCAAAAAGAATTACCTAGACTTACCAACTGCACACACGCTCAAACATCATCACGGAGTAACCAACTGCCAAAGAGAAAACCAAAATGGAGAAACCATCATCTACCATAGCATAGAGGAATGAGATCCAATGCACACGCAGATCCCCTCGGGGACAAGAAGGAGCAAAGAAAGCTGTGTCCACACATTAAACGTAGAAGCCGCAAGATATATTATCTACATATAATTTAGTTCAAATTGTAAGCCACATGAAATCAAATTTATAGCGAGAATTTTTTTAGTTAAGAACCTCCTCTTAAAATTGCAATAAAATTGTAAAATGTTTGAACGAAAAACAATAAATATTACAACACAAACTGAGACAGAGTTTTCCCTGAGCAGAAATACACATCGTAATATACATATACCATATATAATTGAACTTAACTATATAATAGCTTCAGCAGCTGATAAAGGGATTTACAATTTTCGGATAGTTAGTGGAAATATGTATTAACATAAGTCATAAATCAATAATTACACAAATTGATGTCTTAGAGTGAATATGTTCTGAGTAAGCAACTTAATTAAAGAATTTATAGTGTATATATCTATAGGGCGGGTCCAAGCCCATTTGCCTATACGTCAATGTGGACTACCCGCTTGAGGGCTACGTAGCAACGCTTGGTCGACAACTCATGGTACCCCACAGGGCCTCGTTCGCAGTCAGCGCAGACCAGGAACTTTAATCCATTAACGGTGTGGGAGAAGCCAATGTTCTCAAACATCATCATGTCTTCGATGAGCCAGAAATGTTTCAGTTCCTCTGTGCTTAGGTCCTCGGATTTGCTTTGTTGTTTCTGTGTCATCAATGGCACGTCTATCTGACAAAATTGGTAGGCATTAGCATGGGTTTATCTATCACCAATATCATATGTGTACATATGTACATACATACTATACATGTGTTTATTCTTACTCACTGCATCGCAGATGAGGGCCAAAACTTACTTTTTGCTCGCAGTACTTTGCCTCCTGTGCTTTGATCATCAAACTATTGCAAAATTGACAGCGCACATTTGTTTTGTTTTTGTCGTTTTCGATTTGGTCGGCAAAATTAGCTTCCTCTGTCATTTTTAGGTTTTTCTTTCTGCAACTATTTTTGTTTTCACCCAAAACTGCGAGCTCTGCTTCTTCTTTTTCCAGCGACCATAACTGCGAGGTTAACATTAACATAACAGCTTGCATTAACAGATGCCATTCACAATGGCGATCGGAAAACAATCGAATTAACGCAGAAAACTTGCTTATCGTCGGGGATTTTGAAGCAATTGGCAATATGATGGCGGCAATATTAAAATTTTAAATAGACGGAACAACGATGTGTAAAGTAAGCAAAAATAAATAATTATAATTGCATTGCAGCAGGAATTGATATTAATTACAAGGCTATTATGACTGATAAATCAGTAATTATACTTTCTCATATTATTATGTCGATATCACACTTTGCGGCAAATGCTTGCATAAAACATATTCAAAAACTATATAAGTAAATGAATATAATCGTCAACAGAAACGGTCGTTATTTTAATATCGATATTATCAATCCTGCTGCCGATATTTGGATCTGTCGCTTTTTGTCATCTTTGGCCGTTGCAAAAATTCTTTCGCCTTGACATTTTCTTGATGAACGTTTGCTTTCTTTCTTCAATTTGTACATTACTCAAACGTGTGCCATATAATTAAATAATATTTATCGAGTATGCAGCCATATTTAATATGAAACTGACAAAATTCAGATTTGGCAAGCAGAATTCATAAAACATCTGACATTAAAAGCTAACCTTGAAAAGAAAATACAAATTTCGATAAGCTTTCGTCGCTGTAAAAAAAGACGAAAAAATAAACGAAATATATATACATATATTTTTCGTGCGTTATGAATAGCGGCTATAACCCGTCGGTTTTCCATGTGCCCGCATTGGCAATGGAGTCACTGTGCCAGCAATCCATGTACCAGCAGCACACATATGTGGATCGCAGTCACATGGCCGTCACCGATGTCATTGTGCAGGAGCATGTGTCGCAGAGCTCCTGGTCAATGAGCTCTCCGTCCGTATCCGTACCGATGACGGTGCGTGCTCCGGTTTTCGTGCAGACCGGACCGTATATTAGCAATTCTGCACCACCACCGCAACCGCAGGCACCATCAGCAGCGACGCCACAGTCACGATACGCGTACATGTCCATGCCGGGTATGCAGTACTATGCGTCCAGTTCGGGTAAGTTCATCGTTAGTTTAATAATCGTTTAGTTGATGCCGCATTGCCAACATGCTGCAGCTTCGATGAATGCCTATGGCCAAATGTATATGCAATATTCATCGTCATCCGCCAATGTAGGAGGCGTCTATGTGCCGCAGTCCCATGCATCTCAATCGCGTGGTCAGCAACAAACCAAAGATGCTGGCATCCAGACACAAGCGGGCGCCAATCGCAGTTCAGATGCATCCACGCAAACGGAACTTTTCGGTGATGTGCCGCTCAAGGGAAAGATTCGGCCTAAATCAGGTAGCAACGACAGGTGAGTGCACAATGTTTAGTTTAATTTCTTAATGACGTTTTATCAAATCTCTCTCTCTTCCTTTCAACAGCAAGGAATCGAACCGAAGCAAGAGCTCCTCGCTGGATAGCCATCAGTTGTCGGGCGGAATCAATCAGGGTGTACATCAGGGCGATCGTCGCAATTCACAAGTCACTCTACCAATGCAACGTCTTCAGGACATTACACGTATTTCGCTGCAGGGCAGTGACATTGCCGAGCGTCTGGCCAATGCGCATCGCCAGCGTCCGTGCTTCAAGAAGATGGACACACTGTGTGCACGCCTTAAGCAGGATCTGCTGCGTCCAGACGGTGTGCTGCCCAACATCAATTCACAGGGCATTGCCTGGGCTGTCAAGGATTTCATATTTGTCTTCACACGCATTGTCAACTCGTGGGTGATACTCAAGGGATATGTATACAATACCCCCGATGGCCTGAACAAGATCAAGGACAAGTTGCCTGCCGGCTTTATGGCCGCATTCGATTGTTGGCAAATCACCACACTCACACTAGTCGACATGATAATTAAGTCATTCGTTAATCTCGACGGCATGCTGCAGAAGCAGAAGAACAGTTTCACCTATATGGACGCCTATCATAACAGTTTTCCCAGCAATGGAAACAGTAGCGATTCCACCTCAAGCAACAAGACACTGAATGGCACCGACATCTTGTTGCCAGTTACAGCTGTTGTGTCTCCACAAGACAACCAAAAACGTGTCTACGGTCCCAGTGCATACAGTACGCCGCATAGTGGCTACAATTGCTGTGTAACTACTGCAGTTGGTGGTAGTGGTGCTGCTGGTGGTCGTGGTAAAGTGTCATCGATCAACATCTTGAACAACTCAACAGAGGCAGATCCAGACTCAGATATCATGGAGACGACACCGATTTGCAGCCACAACTTAAGCTATTTGTACACCATGATTGAGGACTCGGAGGAGGCACAGCGTTGTGTCAATGCCAATGGTACATATCTGAAGACAGGCACCTATACGCCACTCAAGAAGGATGCCAATCCCACTGATCAGCAGTCGCAGCACGAAGAGAATCATACACCAAAAATGATCGTGAGGAGTGGCTCGAAGTGCGATTCGGTGGAACCGATCAAACCGTTCCAAAAATGTCAAATACCCAAGATGGTGTTAAGGGCTCAATGTCGTCACAATGATGTGAGGCCCAACACAACACCCTCGGGTCTGGGCGGGCGAGAAATGGGACGCAAGCTCTTTGAGCTAAGTTGTCGCATTATGCAGCTGCAGAATATCGATCGGTTCTTCCAAAAGCAGTTCACACGCAATTATGTGAGTTACTATCAATATGATCCATAAAACACTACAGATGATCTATGTATATTTTTAGTTGCCATCTAGTTGTAAGAAGTAGCAGAAAATATGGCAGTCTATAATATACACAAAGAATATATATATTCTTGATCATCATCAACAGCCCAGTCCGTCTGTATAAACACTTACATCTCAGCGACTATAAAAGCTAGAACTACTGACAAGTATTGCGTATAGATGGTTTGTTTTTTGAATTCTGCCACGCCCCTTTTAATCAATTTGAATTTGAAGCTTAACCTTAAAGCTATAAAATTCATTTTTGCTGTATATATTAATTAGCACTATCCAAATGATGCCTGAGCATTTAGTTGCTAAATAATTATAAACATAGAAGTTAAATATATTTGGAAAATCTGGACTATATATTTATATCAGTAAAGCACACTCGACATTAGCTCACTTTATTATTTTCTCTTCGCAGTACCCCAGTTTTTTTGAGCGTTGCCACCACGAGTTCATCGATGTTCGGGCAATTATATTGAAATGCGAGAGCGCCACCTATCATCACGTCTATCAACCTATACACGATATGCGACGTATTATCTATTTGGTGCGCAACGATCTGAAGGTATCCTTTTTCATATCGTTCTAACTAAAGTGTCAAGTACACGTACACAGCGTATACAACCAATACAATATATAGAAATCTCTTTAAAAACCTCTTGCTGCGTTCTAGCCGACGGACTGCACATAGCCATCTCAAGGTATTTGTATGAGTTTCGCCATTATATGGACTAATGTACTAATCACTGGTCTCATCGGGCACTAATCACTCATAACACACCACTAATATTATTTCACGCATCCTTCTAACGTTTACAAATTTACCATAATCATAATAAATTAAGAGTTTGTTCATTTCCACAGGATCATACCAACATGGATTTGCGTCTATATACTTCTCTCTATGAGAAATCTATCAACGATATGCTGACCAAGCTACCCTACTTATCCGATTATTTCGAGCATATCACTGGACGTCCTGGCGAGAAGCTTTATACCCACGAAATATAATCATTCGTGTGGGTTTCCAGAACGTATAACATTACGTAAGGAATCGAGTTCCTAAGCAAAGTATTCGATTGGCAATATTGGGTAGTTAATATCTATAAGAACTTCAAATTCTTAGCTCAATAACCAACACTCTATAATATTCCATTTAATCTATTCCATAATTTTTTTCAATTGTTTGTTTTCAAGCTTAAAGTTCTTGAAAAACTTTTCAAAAAAAAAAAAACAAAACTGTCATTAAAGTTTGAAGATAAATATTAAATTATTGTTAAAAAAAAACGTACACCAAACAGAATATACCTCTAAAGTATGTAACAAAATAATCAAAGCTAGTTTTCTAGTCATTATAAAGAAATGCGACAGTTTCCCCGTCCACTTTGTTAGTTTCTGTTATCAAGCAAGAAAATAAAAGAATGTCGTCTTTTACTGATCAATTGGCGTGTTATATTTGATGATAAATACCATACATAAAAATCTATCAACTAGTTGTAAATTAAATAAAAAAGAAAACAAATGATATAAACAATAAATAGAAGAGGAATCGATTCGTTCATTCACACAATATATACAACGACGTCGTCAATCGTATTCAATCGACTTTTGCAAAATCATCTAGGGTTATATCCTGTGCCTGCAACATGCCGCGGAATATGCTAGACTCATTGGCTGCCAGCTCCTGTGGCTTGCCCTGCTCACAGATGCGTCCATCCTCCAGCACAAGTATGCGATCCATGGCCTGCAGCCCACGCAGACGATGGGCAATAAAGATCAGGGTACAGCTCTTGAAGGCATTACGCAGCGCTTGCTGCATGCACAAGTCTGACTCATCGTCCAGAGATGAGGTACCCTCGTCTATGCACACCACCTTGGCGTTCTTGAGCAAAGCTCGCGCCAGGCACAGCAGCTGCCGTTGTCCTGCTGACAGATTATTACCAGAACGATCCACACGACCGCTGAGTCCACCCAGTTGCTGCACAAGCAACGTGGCTGCCGCCGAGTTCTTAATGGCATGCCAAATCTCAGAGTCATAGTAGCTGTGACTGGGGTCGAGATTTTCGCGCACAGTACCTGGAAGGAGGAGACACATGATTAGAAGTTGTTGTCAATATTGTGAGTTGCAAGTTACCTTCGAAGAGGAAGGGCTCCTGTGTGATGACACCGATGCGCTCGCGCAACACATTCAGCGCAATGGTCTTTAGATTCATCTGATCGAGATAGATGTTGCCCTGCGAGAGCGGTGCAACACGGAGCAGTGCAGCCAGCACTGAACTTTTGCCCGCACCAGTGCGTCCCACGATGCCGATGCGCTCAAATGCTTCGGTATCGAAACTGATACCACACAACGCGGGCGCCAGATGTTCTCTGTAGCTAAGCTGCACCTGTTTAAAGCTGAGCACACCCTGAGTGGGCCAGCCAAATGGTGGATCTGCAGTGCCCTCCGAGTTTTGTTCAGGTTCCAGCTGCAAATACTGATCCACACGCTCGACTGCAACCAGTTCCTGTTCCGTTTGAGCGACAGCATGCAACAAATCGCCAAGCTGGCCAGTTATGGATAAGGCATACGATATGCATAATCCAACCAGGCCAGGATTGGTTGTGTGTGAAGCTGTAATGGCTGCCAGCAGACCGGCGCCTCCAACTAGGAAAGCGCCAAGCAATTGCAGGCGCAAGGCTAACCACTGTTGAGCTGCCGCCTGGGACAGCTGCGCTTTGGTGCTCTCCTCCAGCTTGGCCTGGAAATCGCGCTGAAACCTGGCGCCAGCACGCATGCTGCGTATGGTGGCTAATCCCTGTAGTGTTTCCGTGAAATGTGTATAAAGCGGTGACATGGCATTGCTGGACAAGCGCTTAATGTCCCGCGAAGCGTGACGATAGCGTTGCTGAAGATTCAAATAGATCGGCACCATGGGAACGACGATCAGTGCCAGCCAAGGCATTGCATACAAACTGACCGCAAGGGCGCCAATCAAACCAAACAACTGCGCCAGCAGAATATTCAATATGAAAGGCAGCGAATCATCCACAGTATTTGTGTCCGAGGAGAAACGATTGAGGATGCGACCCACAGAGGTGACGTCGAAGAAATTGAACTTGGCCTGCAGACAGATGTGAATATATATTATATATATATATACAAAGATATCTTGCGATTCAGTGGATACTCACGAACATGACACGCTTCAGCAACTGCTCGTGCATAAAGATGGCCGCCTTAATGCCAGCATAGGCAAAGAGAAAAGCACGAATGAGTGTCACTATCGAGTTGCTCACAGCGATGGCAGTGAAAATACCTAAATAGAAGCGAGTTGTGTGTGCCGTGGCATTGCCATCATTGTCTGGCCCCATTAATTTATGATCCAGAGTTGTATTGTTGGGGTTGACATCGAGCGTTGTCTCTGTAACCCAATGTGCCAGCCAGGCGTCACTCAAGTTGCGTGTGACTTGCATGAGCAGCACAAAGAACAGCACAAGAAGCGCCAGCGGAGTAGTGACGGCGCGCCAATAACAGGTGAATACATTGCCAGCAAGATGTCCATATTCACGCGACTCCTCCAGCAGCAAACTGTCAACGCTCTGCTTATCCTCCTCTGTTGCATTTGGCAGCTCAACGGAGCATGGTAGCAAGTGCGGCTGCTTCTCCTTCTCCACCTCCTCCTCGTCCAGACTTAAATCAATGCTCTCGGTCATGTAGTCGCTGGGCCGCAGTGCACCATCCTGCACATGCAATATCTGATTGGCATGGAAGAACAACTGTGTGCTGCGTGTGACCACAATGCGTGTCTTCTCCTTGAGCAGACCCAGTATACAGTGGCGTATAATGTGCTTGGCCACATGAGCATCCAGGGCGGAGAGCACATCGTCCAGCAAATAAACTGTCAGCGGGAATTGTTTAGACAGGGAACTGTTTGTAAATAAGATTGTACTCACCCTTCTTGTCCTGGTACACGGCACGTGCCAGAGCCACACGTGCCCGTTGGCCACCGGAAAGTGTTCGTCCGTTCTCGCCGACACCAATGAGATCACCGCCCAGCGCATGAATGTCTTCGTTGAGGGCGCAGGCATGCAGCACTGTCTTGTACCATTGCTCGTCGAACCGGCTGCCCCAAACGATATTGTCCCGTACGGTGGCACGTTGCAACCAGGGCGATTGTGGCACATAGCCAAACCCGCTATTCAAATCCTGAACACAAACCTCGCCATCGAGGCACTGCAAACCGGCAACAATGGCCGCCAGGAAAGTACTTTTGCCACCGCCCACAGGACCTTCAATGCACACCAGTTGGCCCGCCTTAATGTCCACATTAATATCGGCCAGTCGGAATTTGGCAATGCTCGTGGAGTCGCTTTCATCATCCTGCTGCTTATGCACGCTGTCGTGCATAAAGTGCGCTGACTTCATCTGGAGTACACTGCCAGCTGGCTCAGCACTAGCACTGCCTCGCATAATGGGATTATAGTAGCTGGCATAGTCCAGATTCGGCACATCCATCAATTGCTGCACACGTCGCAGCGATACCCAGGCCTCGATGAGTCCGTTGAGTACCCAAGGAAAGGCATTAAGTGGGCCAATGAGCATGTAAAGCAACGCCACACTCGTGTACGTCGTGGAGGCCACCAGAGGATTGCCCATGAGCACTGACATACCGAAAGTCAACAGGCACATGAGCACCGGCGTTGTGGCCCAGAAATAAACGCACATCGCATCCAGATACTTGCGCTTGGATAGATACTTCAGTTCCACGTGACGTAGCTCTCGAATTTTACGTATAAAAATCGGTTCCCAGGCATTTGTCTTGATCTGTTTGGCGCCCTCCATAGTCTCTGTGGTGGCAGATAGACGGGCATCCTTGGCAGTCATCAGACCCGTCGAATAGACACCGATGCGCTTGGCCAGCCAACGATTGATGGGTATAAGCAGTATGGCAAAGACGACGCCCGCCAAAAAGGCCGAGCCCAATTGGGTGTAGAGCAAGTACAGCGTGGTGAAGAGCTTAAAGGGGATGCTCCAGAAGAAGTGAAAGCTGATGCACGAGTTGACAATGCGATCCGCATCGGTTGACATTAGATTCAACATATCCGGACGCGATTCACGTACGCCACGCGCCTCCAGCGCCTTGCGGTAGATGCTATTGACGACGCCCACACGCATCTTCATGCTGACCATGGCCATGCGCCAGTCAAAGTGGCAGCCACACACAGCCGACAGCAGTGTGCTGCCAAAGAGGCCCAGGGCATAGTAATAAGCTCGATTGTTCAACGCAATCGTTCCTTGGCCATCGTCTCTGGCGCTTTGCCTCAACAGGCCGCCCAGAAGTAAAGGGCCCGCAAAGCTGCTAATATCCGCCACAAGACGCAACAGGCCAATTGCATAGAACTCGAATCCAAAACACTTGTGCAGGGCACGCAATATACTCTGTGATTGTGAGAGGGCCATGTGCAGACGTTCGCAGAGACGTGCCACATTCAGTGCATCCGGCAAGTCGAAGAGATCCTCAATCCGTCGCAATTTGCCGGCGACACCTTTGCCAATCAATGGCTGCACCCAGTGGAAGACGAAACGTGACAGCCAACTGGCTTCGTCCTGTGCATGGCCAAGCAGTGCCTCGTTCAGCTCGAAGTGAAAGTACGTATATCGATGGGAGAGTAATGCCTCCTGTTCACGATCTCGACTGGCGGCCGTTGCTGTCGCTGATGATATGATGGCATTGCCCTTGGGCACTAGCGTGGCTCCATAGCAGAGATCACACAGCAGCGTGGCCAGGCTCCAGGGCCACCACTCAAAGTGTCGACTTGTGCGCAACCAGACTGCATCCAGCACCACAACCATCAGCCAGACCACATTCAAAACCAGCGAGCCACGATGACTCAAGGTGCCATAATGACGTGCGGTCAGCAGGTATCCTGCAAACAGGGGGAACAATCAGTAATCTATGGCAGGTAGCAGCTGTTTGCCAATTGATAAACTGCTAATTGGTACACACACACTCACCACAGTGAACTACCCACATGATGCACTCGGCGCTGACAACGAGCACATCGACCGCATACAAATCGATGCCCGCACGATGGAACACAAATATTTTCGATACGGGCAGAAGGGCCAATATAATGCTGAATATTGTTCGAAAGGCTAATAACTTTAGCTGGATGCCATTGCGCGTTATCTGCAGCGTATGATTGCCAAAATTGTAGGCGGATATTGCTGCGAATATGGTGTAGACGGGAAACTGGAGCAGTGTCTTTTGAAAGCACGGCAACAGATCGTTGGTTTCGTTGTTGAAAGGCTTTAGGCCCGTCGGACAGAATTGTGTCCAATTCCATGAGTAATTCCAATCCATAACTGAAGCTTGCACTAGTCTCTCGTGTCCGTGCTAGTTTGCTTACTTAGCGTTCACAATCGAAAATCAGAACGGGTATTTTTCTTTTCTTTACGCAGCTGCTTTTGTTAGTCATCATTTGCAGCGGCAGAGTGCAAAGCGCGCGCGGGTAGCCGCAAGAGAGCGATAAACAATGCTTTGTGCGAAACCCTTTATTATTCCGATTGCGCTTTACTGATTATCAGTCGTTGTGCCGCTCTTGTTTATAACTGACGAAATAGAGAACAGCTGTAGAGGGGCTCAACAGCGACAACGTAAACACTTGAATGGCAATTACAAGCGGTGCGGCACATATCGATTTTGAATAGGGGAACAGTCGTGACGCGTGAAAGCTTGAATGGCAATACCAATCGGTTTTAAAAAGGGGGCACAGCTGTAGCGCGCCAACACTTGAATGGCAATATACGTCTATCGCATTCGACTTAACTAGAATGACAATCGATTGTAGTAAAAAAAGAAGAAGCATTTGTTTACAAAATTCATTGAGATTTCAATATAATGACCCAGACTGAAATTGGGGATACCGAAGCAGGCTCCGTTGCAAGTGCAGCTGCATTGCCCACTCAGCTTGTGGACATATGCAAAGCTTTGGCAGACAATCCAAAAATTGTATTTAAATCACAACAAATCGATGATCCCGAGTTGAACCAAACGGAGAAACAACAACTTGCTCAGGATGCATATAGTAAATCTTGTGAGCATTTTCTGATTCGATTTGGCAACTATATGAACGAGCAGCAATTAAGTGACATTCAGGAACTGACAGACGATAGCATGGAGGACATTTGCCTGCTGCTGGAGGACTTTAAGCGCAAACTTCACACACGCAATGTTTGTGTCAAGAACAGACGCTATAATGCGATGCAGCAACTGTTGCAGAAGGGAGAATACTTTAGCGACCACGAAATGATGCAACGGGCACCGGAACTATACCACGAACTAGTCGGACAGTACTTGACTGAGGCAGAGAAGAAGGCACGCGATAGCTACGATGTACGTAACACAAGTTTCTCAGGCATATTGATGCACACGTTGGAACAGAAACAGCGCGATGAACTGCTGCAGCAGGTGGAGCAGAGCTCAGAGACGGTGCAGCAGCAGGCAACATCGACAAAAACAACAATAGCAACCACAAATGCAGTTGATTTCGAGGTACCTGTCGTATGCCGCAAGCAATGGGGCGGCTTCGATGATGACGAACCGGTGGCCTGTTCGACAAGTCGCAACACAGATGCCCCAAAAGCAGCCTCCCCATCGATGGGCAAAATAACCACCCCAGAGTACTATAATCCCGGTGAGAGGGAACTGATGCGCAACGAATTTATGGGCCTGATGAAGGAGCGCTTTCTCAGTGGCAAAGACAGCGACTTTGACTATACAGCGGTTGATGACAACGCGCAGCTCGATGATCTGCAGCAAATCGAACGGGATGAAGAGGATGCATACTTCGAGTGCAGCGACGACGGTGATGATGATGAGCACGATGATGCAGCGCAGCGGGCCGAGGAGGATGCTGAAGATGAGCTCGACATTTACATGCGTCATCTGAACAAACATCCAAGTTTGCAGCAACATTAGTTAATGCTTTATTCTTTATCTTAAGTCCTAGCAATATAAGCAGCACAATGACATTACAATATACTGAGATAGCTCGATGGCAATTCTCACTTGGCGGAAGAAGGAAAAAAGATAAACATAGGTAGTATATCGAAGTTTCGCATCGTTGTAAATAAAGAGCCAAAGCGTTCGTCCCAGTGAAACGTGCAAATTTTGATCTTACGTACTAGAGAATACATGCAATTGGTGCAGCAGCGCCAACTATCTGGGTCTGCCACGACCACGTGGAAATCCTCGTCCACGTCCACGTAGAACTTTACTATTCGGTGGAGGACTCTTGGGGCGTAACAGCTCGATGCGGCTGGTGCAACCAGTGGCGGGAGCTTCCGCAAAATAGGTCTGATATACTTCAGAATTGAAGTTGGAGTTGGTCAACTCGGGTCCAACGGTTAGCCAGCCTGGCCTAATGCTCGAATCACGTCCAAATAAATGCAAACGTCGCCGTCCCAGACAGAAGTGTTCAATGATATGAAAGATTTCAATGGGCTTCTCAAAACTGCCGAATTCTTCTTCCTCCGAAATGATGAGGTCGATGTCAACGTTGGCGTGTATGAAGTCGCCATCGCTAGACCGGCGAACTGTACCCTTGATGCCCATGAGGCAGTGCTCCTTTGTGCGCTGGAAAACCGCTTTGGGTATGGCCTGCTTGGAATGGCCAGGCTTGTTGATGTTCGTACGAATCCAGCAAATGTCTTCGCAACGCCTGAATCCCCACTTTTTCAGACAATTACGTCCCTGATCCAAACCCTCAGAGGAACCACACCACAGGAACACGAACGAACGGTGGGCAGCAATCTCGCCGACATCCAGATCTGTAGAAAGTTTAAAGTAAATAAATTGTTAAAAGCAAAGTCTCTATGGCTAACTCACTCAGTATGTCATCCCAGTTCCAGAAGACACGCGGTGCTCCGCCCACAGTCGCCACAGCGGGCGCTGCCCGAGCGTATTCCTCCAGCGGCGGCTCAATTAGAATTACATCAAACTTTGTACCCAATGTTTTCACATCGAGGGTTTTTAGATCTGCCTTCAGATACATGGGTGCTGAGGCAGTATCCTGAATAAGTTTATCCTTCAGCTTAATTAACTCCCGCAATTTGGGATACTCCTCAAAGCGATCGGCCAAACCGACATCGCGTATAAAGTTCTGGGGCCTTTGACCGGTGTCCACAAAATGTTGGCAGTAATCATTGTGCGGATTGGAAGACTGTGTGCCCTTCAGGAACGTCGATGAATCCCTGTAAATGATTTCATTTGGTGTCTTCTTCGAGGATGAGGCGCCATTGGCCCCATCCTCATCGTCCCGTTGACCGGCCGAGCTGAGCTGCCGGCTACCGCCAATACCAGCATAGTTGTTGCCATCCTCTGCATTCCCCAACACTTTTTTCAAGTCATCCACGCTGGACAAACCAAGCTGCAAATAGAAGAAAAATTTAAATTTAACACAATCACAAAAAGAAAAAACAACAAAGTCGAAAACAAAACTAAGTTGACGCCCACGCACAGTTTGGGCTAACAGAAGCCTCCGTTTACGCGAACGCTCCTGCGAGCTCTTTAATATATCACTCATGGCTCTTATGTATTCTCTTGTCGCACAATTTAATAAATTAGAATTTAATTTAAAATAAAATAAAGACAAATAAAAATATAGTCAACCAACGCGTCTCGACAACGCGAATGGTTGTCGGTATAAGCGACGAAAACTCACGAGCCATCACTTGTACAAGTATGTGAATGGCAAAAGAACAGAAATCGCCAATCTGGCAGCACTGACATCAGATGCTATTCACAATAGCGATGATAAGTGCAAACATTCGATTTCTAAAGATATTTTCAATTAACATTAAATTACAATTATAACATATTTATCTCAATTAAAATTTATTAATTTTTGTAAAGAATTAAATATTAATTGTGAGCAATTCATCTGAAACTTATATGACACTTTCAAATTCGATACTTATCGATACCACAACGGCAGCAATTACATCTCTAATTCACAATCAGCTGCATGCAGCGCCGCCACAAAAAAATTTTATATTGTATCAAATCACTGTGGTTTTGGCATTAAATTAGTGAAATTTTATAAAAAAGAAACGCCACATAATGAAGCTGCTGCGCAACACACTGCTGTGTGCGCTTGCCTTGATGGCCGGTTGCCTGATCTTCGTCGCAGCGCAGGGTAAACAGAAAGTGAGTACTGCACCAGCAGCAGCCCCATTGCATGGGCCACGTCACTTGTCTATTGACTAATGACCGGCCCCGAGCCGGCAAATAAGTATATATGCCCCGAAGATGTAAACAATTTTCTTATTATTACAGACGGGACTTACTCTTTCGGAGAGAGTACAAAATTTAGTGGAGATGAACGCTAAGAAAGCCCTGTTGCGCTTCAATGGACAGAAATTCAAAGAGTATGTGAAAAATACGCCGCGTAACTACTCAATGATTGTGATGTTGACGGCACTAGCGCCGTCGCGTCAGTGCCAGATCTGTCGTCATGCCCACGATGAGTTCAGCATTGTGGCGAACTCATATCGCTTCTCACCGATCTACTCGAATAAGCTTTTCTTCGCAATGGTCGATTTCGACGAAGGCTCCGATGTCTTTCAAATGCTACGCCTGAATACGGCGCCGGTATTCATGCATTTCCCAGCCAAGGGTAAACCTAAGGGTGCCGATACCATGGACATACATCGTGTTGGCTTCGCTGCGGATTCCATTGCCAAATTCGTGGCCGAACGCACTGACATCACAATACGCATTTTCCGACCACCAAACTACTCGGGAACGGTGGCTATGATTACGTTGGTCGCACTTGTGGCCAGCTTCCTCTATATTCGCCGCAATAATCTGGAATTCTTGTACAACAAAAATCTCTGGGGCGCCATTGCGCTGTTCTTCTGCTTCGCCATGATATCGGGACAGATGTGGAATCATATTCGAGGACCACCGTTGGTGCATAAGACCCAAAACGGAGGCGTTGCCTACATCCATGGCTCGTCGCAGGGACAACTTGTCGTTGAGACATACATTGTCATGTTCTTGAGTAAGTAGAAGTACATCTAACTCTGGGAGAAATTGTAATTAAAAATCTTTTATACTTGCAGATGCAATGATTGTGCTGGGAATGATCTTGCTGATCGAATCGGGCTCACAGAAGGCACACAATAGGAGTCGCATTATGGCCATGGCCGGACTGGTCTTGTTATCTGTCTTCTTCTCCTTCTTGCTCTCCGTATTCCGTTCCAAGGCGCAGGGTTATCCTTATAGGTAAGTCTTATCAAACCCCAACATATCTCAACATATTTCAATATATATTTCGGTTTCCCTTGCAGTTTCTTGTTCAAATAGAATCGACTGACGCCACAATTCCAAGTAAAGACCGAGTGGAACGTTATTAACGTTTTATATAGTTCAAATTGATAAAACAAAACGAAACACCAGCACACATGTGTGTGGCTGGGTGTGCGTTGTTGTGTGTAAAACAAGTTTAATAAAATGCCACTACTAAATTAATTATTACAAATTGTAAACTAAAGTCTCTGCGGGCTCTATAACAGCCAGGGAATGATCGCATGCCGTCGCTTTGGGTAATCCTTGAAGTTCTCCTTGTACCACTGATGTGTGAGCAGCGCATTGATTGTCTGATTGCTGGCCACCCAAATGAAGATCAGTTTCCACGTACGGATGGGCGTAAACAGATCCGCCAGGCAATAGTACATGACAACCTCGAAGAACATGTGTGGCGACGAGATAAGATTGAACCAACCACCGCTGGGCAGCAAATGTTCCTCGGTCTTAATGGCACCAGTCTTGGCATTCTTGCGAAGATTAACTAGTCTCATATTACTCCAGTACTGTTGCAACCAGGCGAAGAGGAAGATCAGGACATATGTCAACTGCAGCACTGTCACATTCGCCAGCGATAGCGGAGCTGGCTTTGAGTCACGTACAAAGCCCGGCGTATTGGCCAGCAGCGAAATAACGGCTCCAAAGTAATGCACATACCCGACAACGTAATGGGAAAGATTCATTTTCGAGCGCTTCGAGAAGATCTGCACGAAATTTGTCTCGTAGAAACGTCGCGCACACTGCAGACTGAGGAGAAGAGTCCCAAGGAGCGCTGTATTCGAGTCGACACGCACCTGACGATGTCCTGACCCGCCGCACATCAAGTCCAGAAAGCGTAGTACAAAGTCAGGAGCTTCCTGCTGATTCAGTATCACCGAGCTTATCAAATAGAGCGCCAAAAGGGACCACACGAAAGCAAATACATAGAAATGACTGAACCATGCCTTGGGCACTTCTAGTAGATTCACCAGTGCATCTGTTTCGCCCTTGTGGCTATGCTTGCCATAACGAAAGGATTGACGGATGCTATTAGGCAGATGCGACTCCAGCAAGGTCATTAAACTGCCAAGCAGCACGATCGTTATGATGAATATGATAAAAACCAGTTGAATTAAATTTATTTTGTACTGATTGATAAACTCCTCCAGGGAGTTAATCAAGAGAAGGAACATTTTGCCCAATACGTAATTGTTTAATAGAAAACTTTAGCGATTTAGAAAGTTATTAGCTCACTACTTTCACTCGAAAGAAATGCACTTATCACTTGCGCTAGACCTGAGCTGGCCCATGCGCACATGCCGTGGTGAATGGCAACAACGCAGGGCTGCATAAGTTTCCAGCGCGCGCGCACAATTTGAATGTGCTTCCACGATTTTATTGAGAATGTCAAGAGCGCAAAAATTTAAAATTAGTTTTTAGGATTTTTGCTTAAATGCACTTTTTTTGTGAAATGCACAATTGCGCTAGACCTGAGGTGCCCATGTGTGGGTGCCTGGGTGAATGTCGAAAGTGACCAAGGCTGCTCAAGGTGGCAACGCGCGCACTCCGTTTGAAAAGGCTTGCACGCGTTGAATGAGAATTGCAACAGTTTTAAAAAATTCTTTGAAAATTGTTATATATTTGCAACAAAGCTACAGTCCAACTAAATTGGATACACACACAACGCTATTTAATTGATATTCGTATATAATTCGATGCGATTATGATATGCCTGGCTATTGTAATACACGTACACAAGCATATGTAGTTATTTACTCTCCGCCGCCGGCAATTGAAGTTGAGTAATTGCGTATTGCTTTACTGTTCCATCTGCTTCTTGAGACGCTCTCAACAGTAGAGCACTCGCGGCGATGTTTGTCAAATGTCCACACCACTGCGCCCCAAAGTGCCGCCCTTGTACGGTGGCGGCTTGGGGCGTGCATAGATCCCGGAGGTGCCAGTGTCCAGTTGATAAAAACTGTTATTGGGGCTAGGAATGAAAGAATATAGATTAGATATAACATAGAGGACTGCTTCCTCGCACCCACCTCAGCGAACGCAAGCTTGTGTTGTCCAGCAAAAAATTGGGATCCTTGAGGCTCTTCAAGGTGGTTACCGGCTGCATTGGTTTCGTATCGGAACACTGAACCATTTGCACAGTGGATGACAAGGGATAATCCAAATTGAGTGAGCTGCAGAGGAGGGAGGCACACGTCAATTTGAATTAATAATATGTTGTGAACACTTTCTGGATTTGGACAAATTCTACAGCTAAAACTACCTGTCGTCATCATGTTCCGAATCGCTTTGCGTTGGCTGTGCCGCGCAAGACTCTTCGCAGATGTGAAATATGTTAGCAAAGAAAAACTCAGAGTGTGGATCATAACTGATAACGGATAATCAAAAGGAAAAAAAGACAAAAAAGGAAAACATTTTCGAAGATTACAAACGACATTACAATACATTACCGCCGTCATCCTTCCGCCTGCACTTACAATTTGCGATGCTGGAAACAGAGCACGGCAGACAACAGGCCGAGGAGCACAGCCAGTATCATGCCTGGAATGGCGAATGCGAAGGCAAACTCATCGATATAGTTCCGTGCGGGCACATCCTCGCGAGAGACACCTAGCCAGCGTTCCGTCTGCCTCGATTGCTCGTCTGGCTGCTGCTGCTTCAGCTCATTCTGGCCACGTCCTGGGGCCTGATTATTGTGATAAAGCACTTCGGTGGGCGACTCCATGCCGAGCATCTTGAAGGCACACCAATCCAGCTTGAAGCCAACGTTCTCGAAGATCTTCTGCACCGAGGTGCGCTTGTATGTGCACGAGGGTAGCTTATATAATGGACGCACCTCTTCCTGCAGCTCCTTGAGGCGTGGCGAAAATTGCGCAAAGCTGCCAACGTGCACGATGACGCTGGCGAGGAAGGAGTTGATCATTTAGGCAAAGGGATCATTTGGCCAAATCCAATTGGACTCCACTCACCCCTCACGCTGCTGTGGACGCAGCGGCAGACGTCCCCCCATATTGACAGCCGACTCCATAAACACAATGCTCAGATCCTCTTTGCTGCTTGGCCAGAGATCCTTGCGAAAGATGTTGCGCAAGTTCTCCACACGTCCCGGATCCATGAGATGCACCCAATTGAGATTATCGATCTTCATCTGCACCACATTGGGTGTAATGAACTTGTGTCCCACATACATGGACATGAGCAGCTGCCGTGTCTCATAGTTCTGACGATTCAGTGCGACCACATCGAAATTGAGAAGTTTCCCAGCTGCAGCACCCGGCGGAGTTCCATAGAGAAATCCGGCGTGATACTCATGACTGTACATATATCGCATCCAACTGGGCAGATCGGGATAGTTCTGCAGCGAGGGTCGATAGCGAAACTGTTCGCTAATCACCTGGTGTGTCCAGTTAAAGAGCTGCGGTTCGATTTTGAATGTGAACAGTTCTCCCACATTTGCCTGTAGGTGCAGCTTGAAGGCGTTGCTGGTGCCTAGGCAAAGCACCACAATCAGAAGCAGTAATTGCATTTTTATTTCAATTTTCTTGTCTTCTGCTTTTAAATGCACATTTTAATCAACAAAAACAGACAGAGAAAATTTGCTTAGTGTGTATCTGGGACTGGCAGAGTGGGAGAGAAGCATTTGGAAGAGAGCGCAGGCGCATTAATCTGAAACATGAGCAGACACTAGCACACCTGTTGCCTTAGGTCAGTTAAGCTCGCAAGTTAATACAAAAACAAATGTATGCAAATTTTGTTAACAATTAATTTGATTACACTCTGAAATAAGTCTAATTGAAAATGAACAAATTGCGCGCTTTCTTGGAATTAATATTAACACGGTCTGGCAGCATTATGCGGAAAAGCATCGATACAGTGATTGCCACTGTCATCGTTATCGATAACCGCATGTTGATTCCAAGAACTTTATCAGCTGCTGTTGAACGCAAAGTTGGCATAAGATACGTGGCTTTCGCTTGGTATTTTAGCGTTAATTTAAAAAGTTATGTCCACCTATAGATAGCTTGGTAATTAAACAACAATTATGCTGGCCTTTCTACTGCAAGCGTGCTGTTATCTGCTTGGGTTCATCTTGGTTGCCGCATTGTTGGTATGTAAATAACAATACACGCACACACACATAGTTTTGATTGATAACTTTTGAATTGTTATTGTTTTTTGCATAGACGATTATTGTGCTGTTATACAAAACCAAGCCATATCCAATAATAACAAGGCACAAGGATGAGAAGTGCTACCTTGATCCAAAACTCATAAAAACCATTGAGTTTCCCAGTTTAGAAGACTCGCCTACCTTGGATCTCAGCGTCATTGTGCCGGCATACAATGAGGAGAAGCGACGTAAGTGTTGACATCATATGTTGAATGATAGCTGTGACTCTGTGACTAATAATGATTATGCTCTATGCACAGTGCCTGCCATGCTCGACGAGTGCTTGGCATTTCTGGAGAAGAAGTCAACGATGGCAGAGACCAATAGCTTCAGCTATGAGGTAATCGTTGTCAGCGATGGAAGTAGCGATGCCACGGTTAGCGTGGCTCTTAAGTATTCCAAGAAGTTGGGTGCCGACAAGTTGCGTGTGCTTGAGCTGATCGAGAATCGTGGCAAAGGTGGCGCTGTGCGTCTTGGCATGCTCAGTGCTCGCGGTCGGCAGCTACTCTTTGCCGATGCCGATGGTGCTACCAATTTTGTGGATTACGATAAGCTTGCCGAGGCACTGGCTAGTCTGGCACCCGAGTGGCGACACGATGGAATTGCCGTTGGCTCCCGCGCACATCTGGAGGATGAGTCGATAGCCACACGCAGTTTTCTACGGTAAGGGAAGAGATCTGATCTGGATTACTTGTACTAATGCATATTCCTCTCTGTAGCACTGTTTTGATGCACGCATTCCACACGCTGGTCTGGATCTTTGCCGTGCGGTCCATTCGCGATACCCAATGTGGATTCAAGCTGTTTACACGTGCCACGGCGCGTAAACTGTTTACCAGCTTGCATGTACAGCGCTGGGCCTTCGATGTGGAGCTGCTTTACCTGGCAGAACGACTGCAGTTGCCCATGGCTGAGATCGCAGTGCGATGGACTGAGATAGATGGCTCTAAATTGTCACCCTTCTGGTCGTGGCTGCAAATGGGCATTGATCTGTTTATGATATGGCTACGCTATATGGTGGGTGCCTGGCGGATTGCGGCTAACCAAAAGAAGGAGACTTGAGAAGGGAAATTTCCTTAATCCTTAGGACTCGCATTTAAATTCTATTTAGCTTTGGTTTCTCAAAAAAAAAATATTATATACATATGTTATTGCATCAAGTACACAGTATTTAACATTGAAAAAAAACAACATTTAGTATTTCCATGTTTAATGTCATAACAATTTTGTGTTAAATAAATATTTATATTTTCAAATGCTACGATCGATAAGTTACTTAATTGTGGTGGCAAATCGATAATAAATATTGCTTGCTTAATTGCTGCGGTGCAAAAGTAAATTATCGGAAAACATCTGTAAGCATCGATAACACATGCATGATTGTAAGAGTATCGATAAGCTGTTACTCCGCACAGCATATCGATAGGCGTTTTAAAGTTATGTCGTCGCGTCGGCGCGGTCGCTACTCTGGAAGAACAACCGCTCTTTTATAAATATTCTAATTATTATTGTTAGTACGAAATTATCATGTGTGTTATTTTTCATTTGCCAACGATAATTCAAGTGCAGTGCCGGAGAGATAATATAATATTGCACTGACTTGCAGTTGCATTTCCTGGAAAACCAACGAAACCCAATTCTCTGCCGCCTGTTGCGTTCTCTTTGTGTGCGTGCGTGTGTGCCCGTGCCTGTGTATGTGTTTGCTTGTATGTGTGTCACACAGCTGAGCCACCAAGAATTGTTTATAATTTTTTTCTGAAGCTTCTCTGCCTGGATGGGCAGTATGCAAATGCTGAACAAGCCGGTCGCGTCGTCGTGTCGCGTCGCCGCATAAACGAAAGTGATTTGATTTGTTGTTTTTAAATTCGCGTTACCAGTTGCATTTATTGTTGCTGTGCTGTTGTTTGTGTTGTTGGTTTCAATTTTTGATCGGTCATCGCTTCAATTGCTCAATCAACGGCACTTGTGGTAAGTTTGGCACCGTTATACTCCCCACTGCCCTTTGCCCTCAAGAAGTATCGAATTTCGTTGTGCCATGAAATTATTTTATCGAGTTTGTTCTTGTCGTTTTCTTTTATTATTTTCTTTGTGTGTTATCAGCAAATTTGACGTTTGAGTCGAGCTCAATGCAAGAGAGAGACAGATAGAGAGCAGAGCACTTGAATTTACAGTTGCCGTTGCAGCTGATAAGATGCACTCTCTCCCCTCCCCCACCGCCTCTTTCTGCCAATCCAATAAGAACTCTCGCGCCAATCAGACCGTTTTTTTGTTTGCCTTCAAATTGTTTTCTTTTTCTTCTTTTTTTTGACTCTGCAAACTCGTTTTGATTTCTGTTTTGTTAAAATTCTTTCAAAGGCCGCGGCGACAGCGACGTCGTCGTCAACGCCGCCAACGCATAAAACTTGCGACAATAAACAGAAAGCAGAAGAAGCAACTTAAAAAACAAAAAAATAAAATAAAAAGAGTAGATAATAAACAAAAAGAATGGAAACTAAACGCAGCCATTTGTGTGGCGAATGTCAATCTCTCTCCTGCTGTCTTTTTATGTGTGTGTGTGTGTGTGCCATGGCCATGGCCACGCCTGCTTGCCAAAACGCGTCGACTCTTGTCTTGACTTCTGCTGCAGTTGGCGTTGGCGTCGTTGTCGCAGTCTCTGCTTCATAAGCAGCAGGCCCCAGGCAAAGATTTATGTATGCGCCGCGTCGTCGTGGCGATCCTTTGCGGTGTTTATTTTATTATACCCTGCACGTATCCCGAAATCATTTGGGGAATGACAAACTAGCAGAAAAGTAAGAACTCAACTAATTTGTTTATTGTGTTATCGATTATCAATAGTTATCTAAGAAAGTCGAACAATTAAATGTTTCTAAAAGTTCTTTTACTGCTTCTTCCATTGTCAAAAGTTAACGAAGAAAATCGAACATTCTAGCATGTCTGCTTCATGTTTTTTCGAGAGGCCATTATCGAATGGAGTAATTCAAATTGTTTAAAATATTTTCAATTCAAAATACTGTCAAAAATTATCGAAGTCATCCGAACAGTATAACAGTTATCCTTCCTTTTCTACAGCGTATTTAATAGTCGCATACTGTCGATATGCCACAGCTCTTGTGCCGGCGGGTTACTTATGGGCAAATGTGTGTATGTGTGTGTATGTGTGTGTGTGTGTGTGTGTGTGTGTGCTCTCAACGCTCTGCTTGATTAAAGTGCCACGCATGAACGTTGTCGAGGATCGGGAGTGGGAGGCGTGGTCGTAGAAGCAGCTGCTGTTGTTGTTGTTGTTGCTGCTGTTATTGTTGTTGCTGTGCATTTGTCGCTTTTGTTTGTTGATTTCCATGCGCAGTCGTCGTTGCCGCTGTTGAAGTGCGATAATTCCATAGCCTGTACCAGGCACATGCATATATTTATTTATACACATGCATTGTATGTGTCGCTACACTGAGAAAAATGCCAGTTTGTTGAACTAAGTTTAAGGATTTCATTGATATCGATTACAACAAAACTACAATCATGGCCAGAAAAATACGTGTCTTTGAATTACCATTAAAAATATCTACAATTATTTGACTGTGAACTAATAAATGAATAAGTAATGAAATATTTACATTAAATACACAAATATATTGTACATTTTCTCTCAGTGCATGGCCATACAGATATTGCTATAAACACCAGCCATATAACTTTAAATATTATCAGAAAATTAATATAAAAATGTTCATAGCTAAATAAATATCTTAAAATATCATAACACTTATAAATACCCGGCATATTTATTCAGCATGTATTGTACATTTTCTCGCTGTGCATGGCTATACAGATATGTCTGCAGCTGGAGATTATTGCTTCGTTTATTTGCACACACGCTTCGCTGGCAAACCGTTCAACTGTTCAGCTGGTCAGTTGATCGTCTGATCGTCGCTGATCAGCTTACAGTGGGCTAATCCTTTAATCAGTTTTCCACACACAGTGTGCTTTGCTGCCTGCTGCTGCTGCAACTGGTTTTCGACCAAGGTCAGCCAAGCGAAGTAACGTCTCTGTCTGTGGCTAGTTCAGGCTAATTAATTGGCCATTTAATCGCTCGATTTGCTGTGAATCTCCAACTCTCAGAGACTGCGCAAGTCTCCCTCTCTCTCTCAGTCATTTCTCTCTCTCTCTCTCTCTCTCCGTCATTTTCTCTCTCTCTCTCTCTCTCAGCACTCTCTCCCCCACTCATTCTTTAGCCACTTTTCTGATTGATGTTTGCGAACGCCCACTGTAATTAGCCAACTACCTCGTCGATTCGGCCACGGTCAATGGCATCTTAAAACTGATTTATTTGGTGTCTCTTGTCTTGTAAGCCGACTATTTTGGCCATTCACATTAACATGATTTTATGGCTTATGTACATATATCTCTCTTTATCTCTTTCTTTCATTTCAGCCTCTTCTGCGGCCTCAACATGCTGAGCAGCAAAATGCATCGCAGCTCACAGGGTAGCATTAAATCCTCCGCATCATTGCGCTCTAGCAGCAAATCCTTTCAGGCCAAAATGAACAAAATGTCAGAGCATCTTTACGATATTGTCAAGAGCGGATCTATGGTTAAGCGGGCACAGAACAAGAAACGCTTTACCCCTGTCAACTATAAACATCGCTGGTTCGAGCTTACAAAACGCACCCTCTGCTACTATGATGTTGAAAATGTGGAGGTAAGTGCACAGATAATATACGCTACTCACTTTATTGTAGATGCAATTTTAATCGACTGTTAATGCTGGCCAACTATACATATCAAAATATATAGATAGATTAAATCAATTATACATAAGTTACTGGCTTCTTAATGTACACACATCTTTACATGCCTGAACTGCCCGTTCCACCTAACATATACTTGTTGTAGGCGCTTGTCAGTTGCTCCAACAGGATGAAGGTGATCACAGTGTGCGGCCCCAGACGGAAGAAGTAGGGCGTGAATCCCTTCCACAAGGCAAAGACACCCTCCTGGCGAATGACACGCATTAGAACGTCCATGGTTCCACGATACTCTGGCTTACCCCCGACTGACTTCATATTCTGTATGCGTGTCTTGGCAATGTCTAGCGGCATTGATGTGATCGTGGTGAGCAGGCCACTCAACATACTGGCACAGAAATGCAATAGAATGCCCTCTTCCATTTTTAATGGACCTTTGTGGAAGTATCTCTTGAACTGCGAGTAGCTAGCCAGTTGGGTCATGTTGACGACCATGGCTCGGCCTATGGTGGGAATGCAGCCACGCCAGAGAGCCGAAATGCCCTCCTCTCTGGCCATTCGAGACAGTGCATTGATCACACCCTTGTAGTTGCGTCTCTCGTCCGGCGGCAGTCGACCGTCGGCGGTCATGCGTATCAGTGCCACCTCGGCTGGTGTGCCCACAAAGGCGCCAATTCCGCCAGCTATCGCACCCATTAGCATGTTAACAAGCAGGTTGGGATTGCCGCCAAAATGATTGCGATATTCATCGTTTAGGTTTGTGTATGCGCCGAGACGAACTGTGGTGTATGAAGCTTGTCTCAGCAGCGCTGCTGATAGACCTTTGTAAACGGCCAGAGGACCCTCCTGGCTCATCACCGATTGAAGACAATGCAATGTGTTGCGGTATTCCTTTTTACCGCTACCAGCTCCAGCAATTTGCATTCGACTCTTGACCAGATCAAGCGGTTGCACAACCATACTTGCACCCATACCACTAAGGCCGCCAAGAATGTATTTCATATAAGCCGGCGCCTTCTTCTGTGGTGGGTTGCTAGGCTGAGACATCTTTTCCAGTTTTCTGTAGGCAATTTTAATGTTGAACAATTCCGGATTCGATTAAAAATACACTGCTTTCTAGTTGTAACAGCTATTCATAGGGTAAATGGGTTTTTGTAACAGGAAGAAGAAGGCATCTCAACACCATAAATGATATATTTAAATTCGCGAACAGCATTAACAGGCAATTCGATTTGATCATGTATATCCCTATGAAAAGCTAGACGACGATTACTAAATTTGGTAGGTCGCGTTTATTTTAGATTTTGATCACGCTCCTTCCGCCCTGTCCTCTTGAGATAGGTTACTTATTTTAGGTCTAATTAATGGGCAGCTAAAATTAAAATTCGAATACAATATTTGTACAACTTAATTTGACGCAGGTTTATTGTTTATATATCATATATAACACCTTCCTCTTGGCATAGGTCACTTATTTTAGGTCTAATTAATTGGCAGTTAAGATTAAAATTAGAATACAATATTTGTACTTCTTAACTTGACGCAAGTTTATTGTTTAGAGTCTACTAGCACCTTATCCATAATTATAGAATTAAATCAATTTCTTTAATTTAATTTTAAATTTCTTTGTTTTAAAATCCTTTTTTGTCATTGATTTTCTTTCTTCTTTATGCAGTTGTTTTATTCTTTATACAGTTGATGTCTTCTTAATCCAATTGAGGATCATATAGCAACTAGAATATTAATTATATATACTCCAGAACTGTCAATTGCTGTTCATTTTGCTATCTGTTTCTGCCCCCTTTCTCTCTTGTTCTTTCGTTTTTTGTTAGTTCAGCTGCTGCTTGAGCGACAAAAGGCTCAATTTCTTTTAGGGGGTAGAGGGAGATGCGGGATGCGACTGGCCATTATTCATGTTTAAGTGGGTGTCTCGACTTGTCGTCATGGTTTCGTCATTTATAGCGTCGTTATTGCAGCACCTAACGGTTAATAGGAGAAAGGGCTCAAGGGATGCGTGCATGGTTGGGTTGGGTGAGGGACTTAGAGGATGCGACGGGGGTTAGATGTGCGTGCGTTGTGAATGGGCGCACAGCTGCCAAAGGCCTTCGCCTTCGCCTTCGCCTGGCTTTCGTTTCAAAACAAATGCTGCACTCGGCAACAGCGTCAAAGTCGCTACTTCGTCGGCATCGTGGCATCGTGGGCTTCATCGGCTTCAATCCTGCTTCCAGTCTACACACATAGCAAAGGGAAGAACCTTTCTGTAGTTGAACAAAACACACCCTGCCTGGCCGTGCCAGCAGCTGTTCACTTCCAGGACGAGCCGTGCCTTGCCGAACCGGCAAAGTAGACGCACCCCCCAAAGAGTTTGTAGAGTTTTTCTTCCAATTGGAAAGCGTATCCCGTGCATATCCCGTTTCGGCTTTGGCAGTTCACTAACCGTTCTTGCTGGAGTTTCTAGCGTTCAACCATCGCGTGCGGACGTCTGTGGTTCTCTTTGAGTTTTCTCCTTGTCGCATTTCCCTGGCAACCGCGTTCAATTATTCTCGTGCATCCTAAGGACACTGTGCATATCTTGAGCAAATTTACACAAGATAATAAATATACGATAATATAATTAAAATATATTGAAAGTTTTTGCATATTTTCGCTGTTTTTCATCGCATTATTCGCATACGCATTTTTCGCCGGCTGTTGGCCACCCTTGAAAATTGTGTCGGTCGCTTTTCGGTTTTCGGTTTTTTTCGGCAAGTTCAAAACAACCCCCTTTCGAATAATTTCCAATAACTGTAATCGAATTGAAGTTTGAAAAATCGCCAATGCCATATGTCCATGTAATATCCTCGTAGTTCAACTGGTCTACAAAAGTTTTGCGAATACGAAATATAAATAGTTAAATATATATGAAAACGGAAAGAAAAGCCCCACCCAAGGCAACAAAAAAAAAAGAAAAATTGTGTGTTTGTGTCGCCCTCTCCCTCTCTCTCTCTCTCTCACTGGTATCATTATACTACTGCTATCTATCTCACTCGGTCGTCGTGTTGTTGTTGCCGCACCCCAAAAAAAAATTTAAAGGATTATCCCAAACGTCCTCGTTAGGTAAGCAACGCACACACATACACAAAACTTTAGTTTCTCACTCATAATTGAATTAGATTATAGTTTAAAGGCAGAAAGTTAATCAAGTTTAGTGCCAGCAAATGTAGCCGTAGGGAACGTATCCTTACCCGCATTCTTGCCGTTCTATTCTAGTCTATCATTCTATCATTCATTCATTGTTGAGGAGGCAGTTGTGACTTGTAAAAGGAGAGGAGTATTAAGATATATTAACTAAAGGCGTGGCAGAGTCAGTTTGTGAAATCTTTGAGCGCATCTTAGCTGTTTGTGTAGCTTAAGATATTTCATTTTGTATAATTAGATCTTTATACTAAATACAGATTAGGAGTATGTTAAACTTTTAGTGTCATGTCTTGCTTCTTCATTATACTTATGTGTATCTCAGCTGTTGCAGAAGTTAGAGATACTAAATTTGGCATAGTAATATTTTTATACTCAAAATAGATGAGTTTTTTGTGAAATATTCACTACCAAGTCTCCCTTCTTGATAAATTACGTTTGTCAGCTATTAGAGAAGCTAGAGGGCCACGCCTTCCATCATAATAAATTGAAAAATAAGTTTAAAAATTAATAAACAAGTTCATGATATAGTAAAATAGTTCTAAAGTTAAATATCTAAATATCTATCGTCTTCCTTCCTTTGCCCCTTTAGCTACTTCCTTAAAGTTTCAACTAGAGTATCTCCTTGTCAAGTTTGCTCTCCATCTTCTTGCTTTCTTTTGTTGTTCCACTTCAATTCTTCGCGGGGTTTGAGGTTTGTTGAACCTGCAGGCTCAATTAATTGATTGATACGCCTCACAGGATGTGGCCTGTCCCGTGCTCCCCTGCATCGCCCGCAGCTGGTATAGTCTGCTATATATTGTCTCTCTGTCCTGTTCATGTCATGTCCATTGGGGTCACTTGCACTCGCCCTCGCCTTGCCTTGCCTGGTGCACAGTGGTCTGATTAATGGTTTACTTGCTGCTGGCTGCCGTAGTTGCATCGTTCTTCACGTAGCACATTGCACTCCGGCGTGTCATTAACCTGTCATAAAAATCGCAGCTTTGGTCAGTTTTGCAGCTAGTCCCACGACTCAGCAGGGATACTCCATCTACTCCCCCTTCCTTCTGCCCACTCCTATGTCGATTTACATGGCATGGCTCACCAAGCTGGTATGCTAATTGAACCCGGGCTTTGTTTGTAAACACTTTGCGCTTCTTCAACGCTCTTTTTTTTCTTCTTTAGTTTCATTTCGTTCTCGTTCTCCTGCGTTCTGCCCTGCTCTCTAATACATTTCTCGCAGATTAAGGTTGTAAATAACAATTTTCCTAAAGGGCCGAGACGCAGGCAACGCATGTTAAATCAGCCAGAGGTGTCAGAGTAGCCAGCCTCATGCTCCATGAATATGCAATACTCTTTTGGAATACACTTTCATTAAAGCTGTTAGTCAAGCTTTGTTTTACAAATTAGAGAACAATAAGAAAGAGTTTTTTCTTAAATTAGAGAAGGTACAATTTAAGCTAGATATTTATTAGATATTTATTAAATTTCTCATTCCTAATGTAACACTAAAAAAACAGAAAAAAGAGAGAAGCCAATATATTTCTATTTGATTTGTTAATACTTTTTGAATTGTTAAATCATTTTTATAGCAAAATATACTTATGCCAAACTGACATACAGAATATAGATAACCATCTGTAGTACAGATGCAAGTACATCGATATAGCGATACTTTCGCCGTGTTAAACATCGAAACATCGACCTTATTCCAGCTCTACCAATAGTTGTTATACCTCATTTGTTAGAGTATTTTGACAAAGAAGTATAATTTCTGTGCATGCCAAAGTGCTGCAACCAAAGCTAATGGAGGTGCCATCTACTATTACTATGCTCTAAACCCTACGACCCTCCTTCTTGACTACCCTCCTCCCCAGTACCCTCTACCCGTTTTCTCCTACTCCCGCCTGCACTTCCATTTACGCCTCGTAAAACGCTGTAAATGCCGCGCTGGACAATCGTTTGGTGTGTGTGGTAGTGCGGTAGGGGCGGAAGGGAACCCTGTGTGTGTGGGCTTAGCTCTTCCATTTGCTACGCAGTAGCCACTTGAGGGAATTCCTTTTCCATTCGACGTTCGAAATTGGCGAAAAAAAGTGTTTTTACGACTTTGGCGTTTTTACGGTGTCGGGTGCAAGGTTGAAAACGAGGCAGAGATACCATCGCATCCGGCCATGGAATGCTGCTGCTGCGCGCGCCGATCAATCTCCATAATTGTGCGGCATTTTCAATTAGCCATCCAAATTTATCACCACTCTCTCTCTCACTCACTCTCTTCTTCTACGCTTTGGGATTATTACTCATCGAATTCTTCACGTATTGACACCTTTTCGTGCTCGAAACACTGCAAAGCCGATTTCGTAGAATTACAAGAAGTTGCCACAGGTTTCCTCTTTCTTTCCCCCACTCCTTTGTCTTATTCCATACCAATGCTGACAAATTAAAGGTATTTTCTTTCTTTTTTATTGCTCTTTAACCGGGTGGTCCTACCCCTCTTTCCTCACTTTGGACCCCAATCGAATATAAATATAAAGAAACTGTGCCTGCATTCGCGTGTTTCATCGGAAATTGGCGCCAAAGCGAAAATGTTTTTGATAAGAAGTCAACTGACAGCTGTCGTTGTCGTTGCCGTCTCTGAAAGATGTTCAAAATGAATACAATATATCTTAAGTATGTATACTCGGACCGGGCCCATATGTTGCGGTCTGCGGTTTGGCACCAATCAACACGAAGGCTAACCGGACTCCATCGATTGCCAACTTCTGTTTGAGCTTCACAACATTGATAAAGTTTTTGGAACAACTCAGTTTATTGTATGTAGAGTGTAGAGTCTAGGGGTTTAGGGTTGTCTTTGTTGAAAGAGTTTTACATGATAAACTAAGCAATTTCCTTGCAAACTTTGTAGTTATCTTGTTCTAACAATTGCTAGCTGTTCTGCTTGAGGTACATTTCGTGTACTACCTTTTGTTTCCACGATTACTTGATTATAAATAGTGTCTATAGTATTGTAATCCCTTTAATGCTTTACACTTTGTTACCTCAATGACCAACTCTAATGATTTTAAGAGCAGTCTAGGCGTATAGGATTGTACATGTTGAAATCTTTAAACTTTAAATGACACACTCACGAATTTCTTTATAGAGTTCTTAGTTATCTTATTACACCGATTACTTACTGTTTTTCTAGTAACTTTCGTTGTAATGAATAGATATGTAGATTATTTGATAAAAGGTACAGTCTATATGCTTAGCATTGTACAACAACTGGTGAATTTGTTTATAGCATTCATAGCAATCTTTTTCTAACGATTCTTATCCAACTCAATTTACGTTAGTTGGGTATCGCTTTAGTACCTGAATGTTAGTATAGTTTACTTCTGAATTTTGTTAGGACGTTTCTAATTCATAAAGTTAATTTGAAGAATTGTCGTAAATCTCAAACAAAAATACGCTGTCTAGTCTTCCAATAAGTCTACATACATATCCAGCCATTCTTCTTATTGAAGCACATGTCGGACAGAGTATTTGCTAGTCGGCTGCCAGCTTGATTGCACAGCTGACTAATTGCCCGCAATTCGAGCATTTACATATGCCCATTACATATCAATTGAAGTGACCCCCGTCTGCCCGCTCTCCCTCTCAGTGCCCAAGTGTGACGGGCCAAGCCCTTCGATAAACACTTGTAACAATTATGAATCATAATCGACAAAAGAAATAAGGTAACAACCAAAAGCGAATGTCATGCGACCACAAAGAAAACCTGTTGTTGGAGTTAGCTCTCTATCGTTGGTCGCATTGTCTCCTGTTGGCCGCATGTCGACATGATTTGCCTATTAATGGTATGTTGAATGTATAGGGCCCGGCAGTGGGGGGGGGGATGGAGGTAGTTGGTCTGTTCGCAAGGATGATTCATCATCAGCATGCCCCATCAAATGTTGCCACCTTGTGTGGCCCTAACAGTTAACGCGCTTGGCATGCTCAATGAGGAGACTCATCTTCTCGCCCACTTCTAATGAGCTGCGGCTAAGGAAATTCTCTGATCTTTTGTTTGAGCTGCAGCAGTGGCCCCTACCTCCCCCCTTCACCGCTTCCTCCCCTTCCTGCCAGACGTCGCTTTGTCTGTGCCGCAGCTTTTCATGCTTCATTATGCGCCCACTGTGCAAGAAAGCATCTTCGTGATGCACTGAGAACAAAAGCCGATGAAATGAAGATTGACATTAAGTCTGGACAGAATTTCTGAATTTACATAATGCTCTAAAGAAACATATGCCTTGCATACGATACGATAGTCCACAAATAAAGCCATGCTGAATATTCTATTTAATCTTCACACTATATGCGATATTTATGCTAAATATTTAACGCTTCTTTTCAATGTTCTTAGCTAAATCTGCCATGGCATTAATAGCTTAAGCTAGTTAGCTTAGGCTTCATAGTTTGATCATCTTTTTGCTCATATTTTAAGCCTGTTTCAAGCTAGATTAGCAGACGTTCTTAGACTTATTTAAACCTTCTATTGCTGTAGAGTTTTAACTCCGTTGCCCAAGTTTCTTGTAGTGTGTGTGCTACCTGTCTAGGCTCTGTTTGCCTGAGCTGCCCCAAGCTATTGTCCCCTGTCTTGGGAGTGAGAGCTTAACTAGGATGGCGCACAGCGAAGGCGGGCGAAGGGAAAAGCATTGAGTTATTACCAGACGACTCAACGCAGACAAAGGCCGCCAATCAGTGCGGCGGCAACTTTAACATGTAGCAAGTGTCGCTCTAGACAGCACACCCCTACTCTCCTATCCTCCCCTGCTCCACACTACTCTACTTACCCTCCTGTCGCCTTCAGCTTTTAAGGTCGCAGCTCGAATAAACAATCGTTTAATTGGAATTATGTATAAAGAAATAAAGCGACGCCTTTTCTACGGAAAAAAGAGTTTTAAAAAGATTTTCGCCTTTTTATTTCATTTGTTTTTCTTTTTTTCTTTTCGTTTTTTATTGGCTTTATCGCTTTGCAGCTATTTCCGCTGTCGATTTGGCCGTTAATTTGAAGCTCACGCGTGCGAGAGCTGAGACACACACACACTCAGCTTTCAAACGAACCAAAACGAGCCAAAACGATGTGAGCAACCGATCCCAATAATTAGAAATCAAAGCCGGTTACCCCAGTCCACAGAGTGAGGGTGAGAGAGAGAGACGGGGGAAGCCAGACAGACGACGATGTTCCTACTAAACTTGTCTACTTTCGTATTCCCAAAATGTTATCACAAAATGGTCAATTCCAAACCGCAGCGTTGCGTGGTCCGTGGACGAGCGCAGCTTGTTTTTTTAGCCCATTTCAAGCGAGTCTCCCCGCCCCGGTTCACCCCGCATGGCTGATGATTGATCTTATCGCGCTGCGCGTGAGTCATCATAAAACAGAAGAACAAGAAGACGGCAATAAAAACCAAAGAACAACATCTTCTTCAGCAGCCGACGCGAGCAAGTTGCTGTTAGCTGTTTTGTACTTTATGGCCCGAACGGGAGGTTTAAGTTCATAACTCAATGTAGCGACTGCTGCCTCGTAAGCTGCGTGCGAACGGATCACACTGACGGCCCACCAAAGGCCGTTGTGGTGTAAGCACAGTGGAACAAAGTGTGATATACATATTTGATATATTAGAAAGATGTTGATTCGATTATTTGATACGAATTTTTACACTTTAATTTAGGCATAACTTTAATTAGATGTAACAGAGTACAGTGTGACAAATTGTTGTAAATCTCCAATTTATTCACATTATTCATCATATTAAATTGTCGATTTAGTTTCTATTAAATTCAGAAGTTGTAGATGTATTTAGTTGTAGATGTGTTAATACATTTTAATTTTGTTCCAATCACCATTAAAATAGGTCGTTGAGTCAGTTACCTACATATCAAAATTATTTCACCAATATAAGAAAATATCATATCGTCATAAATATCGACATTATGATATTGAATGTTCATTAATTGCATTAGTTTTGCCATCTATTTGAATATTGATGAGAGGAATTCTCCACACAACTACACGTACACGTATGTATAATTTAGAAAAATTAAATTTTGTATAGTTGTTTTTATATCGTATATATACCAAATCAGATACAATATATACGTAGTTACATCGATAAACAACAAATTCCCTTCCCTGCTCCACTGTGTTCTGAAATCATAGACATTAGATTTTCGTCATTGAATTTAAAACTTTCGATAATTACTTATCAACTACAACTCGATGCTTCGTCTTGCTCCACTGTGCATTGACATCGATTTTACGCTTTCAGTTTCCTGTTAAAATGTGTAACTGTAAATAAGTTGCAGTTACCAAACAATTGTCTCTCGTTGTCTCTCCTGCGACACGACATGATAAATTGTCTCGCCCGCTGACTTGACTAATTTCCGATCTTAAGTAAAATTTCTCCATATCAAAATTCCGTTGAATCTGTCACATATAAATTGCAAGCGCTCCTGCTGCTGCTGCTCCTCCGGTGAGGTGCATAGGCCAAACGGGATGATTCAATCGCTTTGGCATCCGCCCCGCATCCGGTTTGGCATTACAGTTGCAGCACACATCGCTGCCCCGCCGTTGCAAGTGTGGCAAGTGTGTGTGAGCTGTTTCGGTTTTTGGGGGCGTTGCGCAGTCATCGCTAAGGCATGACAGAGGCTGGCCCGCACTGGACATGGGCATGGGATCCAAACAGAAAAGTCGTCGTCTTCTCTTTCTTTCGCCGCAGGCATCGCTTCTGCTTGTGCTTTACTGGCTGGCACCGGACGCGCCCTCTTCCTGTGCTAATTGCGAGCCTGTTGCATTTTTATGAATGAATCTCTTTGCCCATAGCATTTTCCCACACAGATTCTAAAAAAACAACCTCAAAAAAGTGAATAAACTAAAAAGTTAAAAATGAATACAGTAGTATAAAAAAATTAAAATAAAAAAAATTGGCTCGCCCGAGCAGGGACTTGAACCCTGGACCCTTGGATTAAAAGTCCAATGCTCTACCGACTGAGCTACCCGGGCACTTGCATGTTGAGGCGCTCTGTGTGCCTATGAGCTACACAGCTGAAAGAGCGCGCTCTCTCACTGCGCTCTCACAGTGTTTGCCCTGTGCATGTATTTGCGAACATGCATGCATGTGTTTGTGTTTGTGTGCTCGCGCATTGAATTGTTTTTATTGCTATCTCGCTTTGACGCACATGTTGCTGTCATGTGCAGAGTCACCTAAAAATAGCATAGAACTTTGTTGCTTGCGTATAGTTGTTGTTTTGCTGCCGTTTAGTAGTCAAAATGTTTTGTCATATTATATAATAATAAGCAATGCGAAATTTCTCGCATGTGATAAAGCTGAGCTGAGCGAGATTAGTCAGAGAAGTGCCTAAAATAACACTACGTAAAGCAGACGTTGTGGGGGATGTGACGACATTTTTATTTCGTGTAAACAAAGGTGTGTGTATTATTTATTTTGTCGATGCACGGAGAGATTTGCTATGTATAGCTAATATCGTATTATAATATGAGTTTAAGAAGCAAGAATATATTTATATATTATATTTGTATATTTGAAATTTTAGTGAATTTTCCGTATTTGATAATACAATAAAATGATAAAAAGTAGTAATAAAAAATGATTGTAAATATTTGTAATATAATATTTACAAATTTAAAAAGTTGAGATCTTATATATTATAATATTTACACATTTATTATTAGTTTAAATCTATAAAATATAGAAAACATATATTTAAATTTTATTTAAAAATGTTGACTGCCTTCTACAGTTCCTAATAAAGTCACATTATCATAATATTAATTTTTAAAAGGGGAAAAAATATCTCTATTTGCTTAAAATTACTAAAAATATCATAAACTTTTCTTTATATGATAATAAAATATGTATGTATAAAATATATATTGTATTGTATAAAAAACGAATTTAAAGACATTTACAATATTAAAAAGTCTATTATATAATTTTCATTTAAATTTATTTAACTTCCTTAGTTTTCGTATCTATAAAACCTAGAAAACATATACTTTAATTATAGTATATTCAATCAATACTGACAGCATTCTACACTCTCTAACAAAAGTCACATTAACTAAGATCCTGAAATTCCTGACATGGAATGCAATTAATTAATTCCAAATAGTTTGCATTTGCATTGAGACTGGGGAGATCGAGTGAATGAACTCCTCGTAAAATGCATTTATCAAAAACATAAAAATAAACACAAATTGCTTCGGAAATAGACAAAAGGCCGCAACGGATCGGATCGGATCATTCTTCTGCTCCTCGAAGAAGAAGAAAGTACAATATTTGAAGAGCCAACGAAGCGTAGAAAAGAGATAGAGAGAGTGCTGGAAAATGCCTATGCGTAGGGGTTTTTTCCACAGCTGTCAAGGCGACCGAGCAGCACTCGCCGGTAATTATGTACAGATGTGCTAGGAGGGGGTTACAAGAGATCGGCGGAGAGAGTAGAAGAGGGGGGATTTGGAATTGTTAGATTATGGAGGTTTGCCTTCTGACCTTATGACTGACAATTTCCTTAGCGCATTTATAATATAGCTGCCCCTGCCCCCTTCTCAATCTACCTTTCAATTATGCTTTACCTCTGCTCCTTCTCTCTCTTTTTCTCTCTCTATCTCTCTCTGTCTCTCTTACTTCTCACTTCTTTGGCTCTTTGTCATTTTCCGGCCTTACACAAGTTTTCCATATGTTTGTTTAATACGTTTTAAGCGCTTTTTAAGCGTTCAAGTCACGATTTTCATATTTATACGACGAGTGGAACGTAAAGGGGGGTGAAGGGCAGTTGTGATGGTAGGGGTATCCATGCAGCACACCTTTTTTGGCTGATTGATCAGCCGTGTGTGTGTGTAGTTGTTTCTCTGTATGCCTGATGCTATCTGCGGCACATCTTTGACTTCGATTTTCTATTTTGTTTCTCCTTTTTTTTCTATAAATTTAATTATTGAGATCTTGAATGAACTTTTTCTTCTACCAAAATTTATCTTGAATTTGATCGCCAACGAGCTTTGTTTTTCCCAGACTGCAGCTAGATGATAATTACAATGATGATGATGATGGTGATGATGATGATAGATCACTTTATCGTTGGTTCCTCAAAAATTCCAGCGAAAACGAAACGTAGCCACACAGTTCATGCTTGGGCGGCCTTTCCCAGGACGCAAATTATAGCGTAGGCTTTGAAAAGCAAACATATAAAGACACAAGATTTTACATATATGTATAATGCAAATTTGCAGCAAGTAAAGGAAGTCATCTGGCAAGCGACTGTATCTAGTAGATACACAGACAGGCAGGAAGAGGCACAGACAAAAGACAGCGAAGACAGGCAGACAGCGTGGACAGACTGGACATGAGTCAGCAGCTTGAGCTACCACAGAGAGAGAGAGAGATGGTGAAGGTGTGGGGGAGTAGGTATTCATAAGATACGAATGAATGTTTTCAACGCCAAATTAATTACACTGAGAACCAAAACGCAGGCACCACCAGGCCAAGCCAAGCATGTCCTTTGATGTGAGAGCAGCACAACACAAATTATGCGCAGTTGTTGGAAAATGTTTTCCCTTTTCATTGGAAAAATGCATCTAATTTTGTAGCTAAACGTTTGCTTGCATACCCTGTAGAGGTGGGTTAGTTAGGGTGGATTGATGGCATTGGGAAGTTTGAAAAAGAAAGAAATAATAATAAAAAAATTAATATACAAGTAAAAAATCTATAAAAAGTTAATAACAACAATAATAAATTAATAAAAATATAATAAATAAATACACATAGAATAAATAAATACAAATATAATAAATTAATATAAATATAGTAAATAACTAAAAATAAATTAAATAAAAAAATATAATAATTCAATAAAAATAACTAAAAAAGGTTTGCTCGCCCGAGCAGGGACTTGAACCCTGGACCCTTGGATTAAAAGTCCAATGCTCTACCGACTGAGCTACCCGGGCTACTTGGATCATTGATATCTACAGGGTATCATTTAATGCAGTTTTTTGGTAATCGCCTGAACTACTTGTGTGATTGCTATTTGCAGGGTATCATTTAATTAAGCAGGCAGCTTTTAAACTTATTTAGTTTGTTTGGCAATCAAATACAAATAGCTTATTTGCAGTACCTAAACGTTTACTCTACTTTTTCTGCTTACAGGGTATTCGGTAGTTGAGATTACTTGATAGAAAGTGGAATTGGATTTTGGAAAGTTGAAATGGAGAATGAATAAAGTTTGAACAGCTTTGTTTGCTTTAGATTTACTCTTTGCAGAGTATCTGCTAGTCGTACATACCCTGCATACCCTGTAAATACTCCAGACTCTTGTTGCACTCTTCTTGTGCTCTGTTTACACATGTGAGAAATTTTAATTTATTGCCCTAACCACTGTAGACTCCCTCGCCTTCTTGATGCCCTCCCCCTCTCTCATGCTACCCACCCCCTCCAGCCATAGCCAGTGTCCAGTGGCAGCTGTGCAAGCCGTGAAATTGAAAAACCATTAGATACTTTGAGTGAGTGGACGCGTACGGATGTATCTTGTATCTTGTAGCTTTTGACTTGTGTCTTGTATCTTGTATCTGTTCCTTGTGTTGTTCAGCTGAACAAATTTCGAGAATGGCTCTTTCTTTCTTTATTACAGTTATAATTTATATGAGACAATTTTTCAATCATTCAACCGCTGCATGTGGCCAGAGAGACCTGCAGCGGCATCAGAAGCGCGCCCGAGGGCGCGTTATCAATCATGCAACGTCGCGTTCGCGTCGCGGTTCCCCTTTCCTATCCTCTGTTTGCTTCATTGTCAATCGGGTCGTCACATTCGTTACACAGCTCAAAGTTGTTTTTCTTTTTTGTGTGTGCTGGCATTTTAAACATGCAACACACACACACGCACACACTTGCAACATTAATCAACATTGAAAGGTTGCACTCGACAACGTTCGACACTTGAGTGCGGGCAAGAAGGAGAGCAGTGGGGGGAAGTAATCTCCCACATCTGAGTTCACCTTAGGTTGCAGCCTGAAGTTGTTGTTGCTGCCACAGTTGAATTGCCTCATTAGTTGCACATTAGTAGAACATTCAACGATCGTGGGAGGAGCCCTATGAGTTGCCCCTATTAAAATGCAACCTCTCGTAAGATAAGTTTGCTTTTCCCAGGCATCAAATGTGTCATACGAGTTAACGGAGCGAGAAGTTACCATGAACAATTTAACTGAGTATTTTATTACTCTAATAGATATAGTTCTATGTGATCTGTAATATATTATATGGTTTATAGACAGATATATAATCTATACCTATTTTTTATATTGTTTTCTAGACCTTACTCAATTTCGTATTATAAATTTATCAATTAAAGTATACAATTAAACTGCCTGATCTATATCTCTGATCTTATGTTGCCATCATCTCATCTATTTATCTATTTAATATAACTTCTCTACTCCAGCAGATCTTTTGTTTACTACATATGCAATCAAACTATTTAATCCTTGTTGATTCAAAGTGCATCAAAATCATAACTATACATCTATCTCTGTGTCTTATCTATAGTTTTATCAAATTTCATATTAAATATCCTTTCAATAGATTCGATTGTCAGCCTTTTAACTCATTCCTTCATTTGTTCATTATCTCTAAATACATTTCTATCTGCATTTCCGCCTCTACCCTTATTATCTTTGTAACAATTCAATTGCAATATTCTCTCGCTTTATCTGCACGGTTTTTCTTCTGCATTTGCTTCATTCTTTTTTTTTTAAACTGTTGCCTACCTGTCGCATTATTGCTTTGACAGTTCTTTCAATTATGCGCAGGTGTTCCACAGAGTTTCAGTTCGATTCTCTCTTGTTGCCCCATTGAGACCTTAACAAAGGCAGCGCCATTGTGCCGTTTCATGTTTCAAGCTGTTTCGTCCTTTTGGCATATTGAGTTACTCTTAAGTAGATACTCCTTGTATGTGTGTGTTTATGTGTGTGTCTTGCGGAAATTGCAGTGCAACATGAAGCAACAACAAAGGGTCTCTTTTGGATAGGGGTTCTCCTTAGGGTGCCTCAATTATCTAAGGAAGCTACAGTTCAATTTAGTTTGAATTTCTGCAAGTTCATTAAAAATCGATTGCACTGTTTATCGATGTTATATCGAAGCCATTCCATCTCTAGTTTCTATTTAACAACTTCCTAATGGGAATTCATTCTTTCATTTAGATCATATTTTAAACTTTCCATGAAGTATCTTTATTGAAAATTGAGTTATATTTTGAGAGATCATTATTTAAATTTGAAGTTACTATGAAGTTTCTTTTAGTTATGGACTGACCTCACTTTCAACACCAGCTCTGCCCCTTGCCACGCCCATCGCTTGGTCGTTCCGCCTGCATTTTAAGGGCAATTTTGATTAATGCTTGCATTAATTGACTTTCGCTGCCTTTCGATTTCGTTGTTGGTACAAGAAGCAGACGACGATGAATGAAACCTACATAAACATCGTGATTATTATCATACTTATTTTCGCTTAGTAACTCTTCTTCCTTCTCCCTTCTACTTCTTCCTTTCTTCTCCACGTTTGGGCTGCTTAATTGCTGTCAATTTTCTGCGGCTGCGTTTTCAATGTGAAATCACAGCGAGACAGAGGCAGCTGTGTGTCTGTGCCCCCTCATTCATTTGCCCGTTTATTATTGCCACATGTCGCAGCTTGCCAATTTGCAGCACATGCAACAACAACAACAACGTGCCACACATGGCGCATGCTGCTGCAACTCGTCAGTTCGTTCACCTCGTTCACAATATTTGCAAAACTTTTGCCATGATTCTCAACTATGCCACACATACACACACACAGACATAACTTGGCCATCATTTTCATTCAGATTTTGCATTTTCCATTTCAATTGCCAGTTTTCAGTTGAGTTTTCTGCCTTCAGCTAGTTCTCTCTGCCCTATTCATTAGAAAGTGGCACGACATGACTGACTATTCTACAACGGCATGACGTGCAGGAAGCCTCAGAACTCTTGGAACCTTTGACGTACCATGTTGGCTCTGCTGTCTGTCTTATAGTCTGTGTCGAACGGAACAGACTGTTGTAATGTTGTGGCTCTGTTGCGGCATAGTTTTTTTTTGCCTTCCTTTCACACTCTCTGCATGAAATGAAAGAAAGTTCTTTTAACTATTTTCAAACTGATAACAGCGTTGAGTCTTTTGGGGCGGAGTTACCAGCGCAGCGTCTGAAAGCCTAGATTAGTTTTTAGTTATAAGTGAACTTTTCTATATCAAATTTAACCTCTGTAACGTATAAAGAAGTGTACTTTAACATGCTACAATTTTTCAATGATTTGAGAGTTTTACTTAACCTGCATTCCATGATTCTGGAGAGTTATGATTTCTTATTTTAGTCTGTTTCCTTCTTGATTAACATATTTTCTGTATTCTGTCTCCCTTTAAAGATCTAAAAACTCTATCTAGCCGTATTTGCAGTTATCAAATGAAACCTCTGTAAGGGTATAGACCTTTGTGAAAAATGTAGGAACTCTACTTAAGTTCCATTGCATGTTTTTAGAGTTTCTTTCTTTTTGTCTTGTTGCCTCTAGATTTATTAGACCTCAAACTATTAAAGATTTAATAACTTCAAATACTTTTTGTATTCCGTCTGACTTAAATGATCTAAAACTCTAGCTATGTAGCTCTATTTTATATGCTGCTCTCTTTCGAAATGTAAAAACTCTACTTAAGTTCCATTCCATGTAGTTCGAGTTTTTTCTCTTTAGGATTTTCCCTCTAGATTAGTTAGGCGTCAAAATGTTATAGACCTAAGAACTTTAAATATTTTATGTTTTCCGTCTCACTATAAAGATCAGAAATAGGTACCTAAGCACTTTTTTCAGATAGCAAATAAAACACCCGTAACGTCTATGGAACTTTAGATTTATATGCTACCCTCTTTGGAACTATAAGAACTTTACTTTTGTTCCGTTCCACGTTTGTGGAGCTTTTTTCCCTGCGGTATATTCTCTCTATATTAATTAGGTGCAAAAATATTATAGACCTAAGCACTTTAAGTATTTGATCTGTTTCTGAAACCCCTAACTATTTAGTTCTATTATTAAGGTTGAACTCTCTCATACAGTTTGGTATGTTATAATAAAAAACATACTCTAAATACTCCTAAGTATAGGGTATGTAAAAGAAGTCGTATGCGCTTCTTTCTAGCTTACCTATAATTTTAATTTTTCAACAAATTTCTCGCATGATCTTCATGTGGAACATTATCGAGCCTAATTATAGATAAATGCAGCTCTCTTCCGTTCTCTCTCTCTCTCTCTCTCTCTCTCTCTCTGTCTCTCTGTGTGTGAACTCTTCACGAATTAGGAAGCCAATTGAAAGTGCGTGTATTCTTCAAGTGCGTTTCAATTTCAATTTCATTTGCCTGTTGTCGACTTGCTACATGCAAGAATTTATTTTCATTTAATTTTCCACATTCCATTTCTTTAGACTTTGTTTTGTCTCTGGGATTAAGCCGAATATGCAGCGCAATTTGTATGTACTTGTTGCTTGAGAGGGGCCACAAAGGAAGTTCAATTTTATCATCATTATTTTGTGTGCTTGGTTGGCCTGGCCTCCCCCTCTGATGACCCCAAGACGTTGCCCTGGTTTCTTACTGCGTCTTTTGCTTTCGCTTCTTCTTCTACTTCTACTTCTGCTTGACTAAAGTGTTTCTTACTTTTTATTTCTTGAGGTTTTTATTTTTTGTTGCTCGTGTTTGAAATCTTCAGCTTGTTTATTTGAGGTCTTTGTGTCAACTTTGTATTGCTGCTAAAGTTTGGTTTTTTTTATGTTGTTGCCTCACTTTGTGTTGTTGCTGCTGCTGCTGCGATAAGCCAAAGGGGGCTAAGCGACCCGAAGACGACGACGACGACGACGTGCTTATCTCTCTCCTCGCTTTTCACTCGATGACGCCACGCTGCGTGTGTTCCTCCCTGATTTATCTCTATGCCGAAGTGCGACTAGCCGAAAAAAGAAAGAAAATGACAAGAAAAGAAAATGACAAGAAGAAGCTGAGCAAAGAAATTTGACTTGGTTTTGGTTTCCTTTTTTTTTAAGCCTTGTCAAGTCAATTAGGCCAATTATGTTGACTTAATTGAGCTTGCAGCAGCAGCCAGTAGCAACCAACGAGCCTTACCCCCTCCAGCGACTGCTTGTTGCACACGTGCAACAGAAATTACCCTCGCGCCAGGACGTGGCAGGACTTAAGTGCCGCCAAGTGGAATGCCAGGCCCGAAAAAGAAAAAAATAAAATTGAACAAGGCGCTGGCGAATATTTCGTTGGCACTTTATTAAGTCGCGGTACCCTCTCATGCCTGCCCCTCATACCCATACCCAGGTCTAAAGAGCAGTTGCATATTTTAGTTGGTTGGGGGGCGAAAGGGTCTGTCGTCTTGTTGGTTTTATCGTGCAAATTGTGCCTTGTTGTGGGGTGTTCTTAAATGCAATAAATGGAGGGTTCGTACAATCCTTGACAACATTTAGGAGGGTCTTACTTACCCTTTGTTATGTAGTCTAAATGGAATACAAGAGAAATGCGATAACTGCTTAGGTCTTAAACATTTATTGACTCTATAATCGCTTAGACCTTTAACAAGCTAACAGCGTTTAAGATTTTATCAGAGTATTGTCTACGATTCGTAGTGCTACCTTGATTTGAACTTGAAATTGTCTAATCAATTAGACTTTCAACTGTTAAGTAGCAACTACAAGAAAACCTACAATCCCTAATGCCTTTAATGTGTTAACACCGTTGGGGAGGGTGCCGAGGTACCCTCGACTAAACGTTTAACAAATGTATAGCAACTACAAGAAACTCCATAACTGCTTAGACCTTTAACTTAAAGTTAACTGATTCATCCAATAACAGTTGCATTTCAATCACTTCCTTGCAATTTATCAAGTTACCTTATAACCCTTTCGATTTACCTCTTACACTTTCATACCATAAATTTTACCGTCTTTCATTTCCAATAAGACACCATTTCAATAATCTTCAACTTCATCTTCCTTTCTCTTTCAGCGACGACGCGAACGTGGACGAATAAATCTGAAAGGCGTTCGCCTTGTGGAGGAGGCGACGGTTAACGGTGAGGGCGGTGATCCCTTTGCGCCGGATGTGAGTACAGACAGTCAGCCAATAACGTATACGATATTGAGATACGTTATTGATGCACATCGACATTCAACATTAACGTTAACCCATTAACCATTAACAGGGTTATCCGTTTCAAGTGGGCTACTGCGAGACGACGTCGACGACAGCCGCACAGACGGAACAACACTCGGTCAACGGCAACGGCGGCAACGAGGGGCAATTGGTGGGTCGAGCTGTGCCGCAGTACACGCTCTACGTGATAGCCAACAGCGAGAAGGAGCGCAGCGAGTGGATAAGAGCGATAAGGCAAGGTAAGCGTACAGCAACGGCACCGGCACAGCACGATCCGATGATGACCCCAAAAACACAATGAGTTTTCATTGATCAACTCTTAGTTACCCTTTATTTAGTAGTAGAACAACATCAGCTTGGTGACTTATGTATCACTTGATAATACATTCATTGCCTTGAAAAGCATACGTTCTTATACGTTCGTTATACTTGAGTACTCAGTAAAAACCTTATGAACAAGTCGAATAGAAAGCTTCATACCAAATTTCCTCGTAGTTTCTCTAATGTACATATATATCTTTAAAACTAGCTAGGTATCTTTAGCTTCAGCATGTTGAAGGTTAGGACGGGCTTACCCTTTATAACACTTCCCTCCGTGCAGGGTATAACGACCACAATGTGCTGCAGATGCCACAGATGCTGGCGATGTTGTTGCACAGCTGCCAATCAGTTGCACACGATAAGCCAACGCGACGGAGTCATCATCATCATCTCACCAGACAGACAGACAGACAGTGCTTAACCCACATCTGTGTATCGAAAACCTTTATTAATGCCACACTCTTTCCCTTTTTCTCTCTCTCTCTCTCTCTCTTTCTCTGTTGCAGTGTGCGAGGACAGTAACACTCCGAAATCGTATCGCTATCATCCGGGTCTCTGGTCTGGCAAGAAGTGGAGCTGCTGCAAGGGCCTGTCACGCAGCACCTTTGGTTGCTTTGCAGCGACCCATTGGCGTGAGGCCAATAATAATCCAAGTAAGTGCCGATAGGGAAATTGATTAAGTGGTTCGGTTTGCAGTTCAATGAGATTTTGAAGTATACAAAATTGGTCCTTGGGTTTGGTTAAAAAAGAGAGTAATTTACTACTGCAAGCTGTTAAAGAGAGCTTTCAATCTTCAGCTATCTATTCTATTTGCATAGTAAGTTTAGATTGGGATAGTCTTTGGTATACATTTAAAAAGTAATAAGGTGCTACTCGAAACGGATTAAACGGATATTATATCTGAAATAAGGAAGGTTAATCTTAAACTTTTGACTGGTATTGTTCTTATGTTTCGTTTAAAAAGTGATAAGGTCCTACCCAAAAGGTTATAAGCTACTACTCGAAACGGATTAAGCACTCTTTCAATGCTCTGGGCTCGACTATATATATATATCTGTATAATATGTGCAAAATTGACGGTTAATCTTAAACTTTTGACTAGGATTGTTCATGGGTTTCGCTTTAAAAGTGATAAGGTCCTACACAAAAGTTGATAAGAAACGGATTAAGCTCCTTTTCTGGGTTCTGGATGCTGCTGTATATATTATATCTTCGAAAAAGAAGGTTAATCTTAAACTTTTGACTGGAAATGTTCTTGGGTTTGGGTTTAAAAATGATAAAGTTCTAATAGAAATGGATTAGGTACCCTTGCAATACTGTAAATTCCACTAGATTTGTTATATCTGCATGAAGGTAGCATAACTTTTAAGTTTTAACTAGAATAGTGCTTGGGTTTGGTTTAAAAAGTCAGTAAGGTGCTACCATAAAAGGTTTAAGTACCCCTACAATGTTTTAAGTTACACCACATCATGCCCTTCTCTTCTATTTTCAAATAGGGAGCAAAGCCTTTAATTTCAGACTTTTAACGGTTCAACCATCGTCTCAATGTTTCAAATTCCCGTCGATCATACCGCACTATGTAATCTCGAGAGCATTACACGCTCAATTGATACAATCATGTGGGATTGTCTTGGGGTTTTATTAAAAATGTGTGATACTTTGGAACTGTACTGGTTTAAGCACCCTCTTCATTACCCCTGGGGAATTACACGCCCAATCGATGAGAACTCATTGCTCCAACCCCCTACAGTCTGTGGTGGCCCCTTCATTCAGCTGTCTGTCTGCCACTGTCTGTGTATCTCTCTCCCGCTCTACTCGTTGTCTATTTATAGCCTGGCAAATGAGGAAGACATTGACAGACCCGACAGAGGGCACCCATGTGGAATAGCTGAACCTGGAGCTGTACTCTGGTTGGGGGTTGTACATGTGGAGCTGTTTTTGTTTTGTTTCGCTGTGCTTTGTTTTCTTTTCCATTGCAACATGTGGCAATAAACCTAGCACAGGCATTCGTCATGGTAGCAGCAGGAGAAGGTACTAGGTACTAGTCGGGAAGGAGAAGGTTGAGGAGTCGCTTGGATTTCAATTTCATGGATTGAGCTTTCACCTTAAAGAGAGCGTAGCAAGTGAAGTTGATGCTCATTAGGCACGGCCGTGCTTAAATGGAGATGTTGGTGGCAGAGAACATGGCAAGAAGTTCGCTTAGAGCGGAGCGCGTGTCGTGACACGAGTGGAAAGAAAGCTGTATACAGAATCAGTTAGTTAGTTGTTGCATTGTTGCAGCGCCAACTGCATCGCACTTTGCCTCATTCTCTCCGCTTTTTTATTCACTGCCATTTCACACATGTTTGCCATTCGCAGCGCTTTTCATTCTTCCTGTCGCCTTGCGCAATTTGACACATTGTCAAGTTGCCTCTTCGTGCTGCATCTACTGCGATGTACGTGAGGCATGTTTGCCACTGTGCGTGCCGTGGCGGCGACAGACGCGTCTCGTCGTTTCCTTAAGCTGTTAATGAGCAGAAAGTATCTGTGAGATGTGCAGATACTTGCACAAGTTGGCAGCGCGCTTTGTGTGTGGCCGGAACAAACACAACAACAACGACAATAACAACAACGTCTAATGCAACCTGCCAACAAAGAGCTGACGGTCAACTTTGGCTGCGGGGCTGGGTCTGGCTCTGGGTTTGAGTCTGGAACTGCGGCTATCGACTGCCTGCGAATTCCAAGTATTATGACGGCAGCAAACAATTGAAGGTTGCTTGTCGACGGTTTTTAGATTTGCCATTGAGAAGCTGTTCGTACATTGCTTACTATATAACAAGGGTGATTCACAGCCTCAAAGTAAACTTAATTTATCTCTGTTTGATCTATCAAGATTGCAAGCTGAACTTTGTCTGAAAAGGGGAAGTAGATAGGTAGCTAGACGCAGAACTTGACTAAGATAAGTCAGTTATTTAGTTAGACCTATCTATTCTTTAGTTAGAAAATGAATAGAATATATATTTTATTAGAGTTATATTATATAGTCTTCAAATTATTATGATATTCAAATTTCAACAAAGTTTTCCCTTTTACTATAACTGGAAATGAACTTTGTTTTTAAGGGTAATTAGATAGGGAACTTGACTAGGGACTTAGAACTTTCCACTCTTTATTTTGTATTATGTACCATATACGTTAGTATTTCCTTTCTCTACTACTTAAAACAGGAAGTTGGTTAGTGACAATCACTTATTCCATCTTTAAAGTATCGTATCTTTAATGCTTTGACAGTTCAATTTCAACTACGCATTCCCTTTTGCTTTCTTTTCTCCAAATGTTCTTATCTTTCTCGTTGATCCCACACGCTCATTTTAATGCAATTATGTTTGTAGAAGAATGTGTCACAATCGTGTTCATTATTCTTATTTATCCTTTGTCCTTTTGTTCTTTATGCAGCACCCCTATGCCAGAATAACATTTCCAACTGATGCACTGCGTTGTGGCAACTTTTCCCATCCATGTCAAGCCAAATTACTTAGCTCAGCCCTTGTCAGGCTGATTTCGATCAAGACATTTGTGTCATCTGATTAGACGAGACATGCAATGTGTGTTCTCTCTCTCTTTCTCACTCCCCCATTGTCTCTACTTTACTGACAGTCTTCATAATTTAAGGCTACCCTTAACGTGGGGAAGACGCATCCATTGGAGGCGTCACATTTGTATTGCCGTTAAGTCTCGTTCGATTTTTGGCAAGTCATTTTCGGGAGCAGGCGAAAATCAGGTCGCTCCAGGCAGAGACTCAGCTACATTAATCAGTCGGAAGAGGAAAGTGTTCACAGTGGAAGAAAGTCTTCAAGAAGAAGAGGCTTTAAAGAAATGATCGAGTAAATTTTCAAAGGAATTTACGCAGTTCTTTGTTCCACTGTCACTGATACAAGCGACGCAAGCATGTTGTCAGTTGCCGTTACAATAAATTAGCTTATCTCCATGGGTTGCAATCTCCACGCCCACATGCCCTCAGCTCCCCCAACCGATCAGAGCTAAAATTAATTATTGTCTCATCCTTTCGTTGGGGTTTTTTTTTGTTTTTTTTCAAGATTGTAAAACAGACAAAGGAATTGAAAATCTACAGATAGTCGTAAGTTTTACGATCGTTGTCTCCTCCTTCTTCCCTATCTACGCCCAGCACTGTTTCAGTTTCCCCCCAGTTTTCCTAGTCAAGCTCTCTACACTCTCTTCAAGATTTATGCGCCTTTTTTAAGTGCTTCGAAAATAGTTGCATGTCTGTGATTATTATCGCGTGTTTTTTTTTTTTTTTGTTTTTTGAACGCGTCTAATGACACCAAAAGCAGAACAATGACGCACTTGAAGAGAGCCCTCTCTTCTTGCCCCTTTCTCAAAATTGTAGCTATTTCTATATTGTGTCTAAGGGTTTTTTGGTGCCTTTTCTATATTGGGTGTATGGGTTTTTGGTGCCCTTCTCTGTCTGTCTTTCTCTCCCTTAGTACTCCTTCTATTGGGGTTTCTAAGGGTGTTGTTTTAGTTTTCGGTTTCTGTATTGTGTCTAAGACTGGAAGTAAGTGAATAATAGGGGGGTCCTCGGGTGTCGTTTTAAAATTGATACAATCGTACTAAGAATGGTTTAAGCAATGTACCAGATTTACTTAGGACTTGTACCGATGGAAGTACACTACATTGGGTCTCAGGATAGTCTTTCTATTGCGGTTCCTATGAGTTTCGTTTTGTATTGGGGTTTCTGTTTCGTCTCTTGCTTGTTTTCTTCATTGGCTTTTCGTATTTCCGTATAAGGTCAAAGGGTTTTCTATTGGGGTTTCTAAGGGTTTCATTTTGGATCTCGATTTTTCTTGAAGTTGTTGTTTTCTTTATTGTTTTTCGTATCGTGTCTAAGGGTTTATGTTGCCTTTCTCTATCTTCTCCTCTACAAGTAGAAATATTGGGGTATCTAAGGGTTTCTTTTTAGATCTCGGTTTCTCTTGCATTTGTTGTTTTCTTCATTGGTTTTCGTATATTTCTTTTACTTGTGGACTCCCCCGCGGAGTTGGAAGAGTTGCCAGCGACGACTTGGAGTTCCTTGAAGTAACTGGAAACTGGTTTCGTTTTTTTTTTGTTGTTTTTTGTTTTTGTTTTTTCGGGTTGTATCCGAAAAGCCAGTTCGATATTTAAGAGCGTTCAAAGAGCGAAAATTGGTGACTTCAAAACTGGTTTTTGCCAGGCCAATTGTGTTTTGTTGTTGTGTTCGTTGAGTTCGGGTTTGGGCTTCGGGTTCGGGTTTGCTTGCTGCTGCGGCTGTTGCTGCCTCTGCAAATGGGAAAAAGTAAACAAAAATTGTGTCTAGTGTGCACGTCTGTGTGTGTATGTGTGTGTGTGTGTCGTGGGGCACACGTGCAATGAACTTGCTCAGGAGGAGCGAGGATCATGCGAAACTGCAACTGCAACTTAACTGATTAATATACCGCGCGCTATCTCGCTCTCTCACTCTCCTCTGTTTCTCTCTCTCTCTCTGCTTCTCTCTCTCCCTCCCTTTCTTCTGCCTAGGCTCCACTTAACGTCCATCCAGTTGCCCATTTGAAAGTCACAAATGATTGTAATTAGGCGCCTTTGTTGCTGTTGTTGCGTCTCCTTTCATAGCATCGGGTGATTGACCATGAAAAGAGCAGAACTGAAGCAGAGCTCAAGCAGAGCCCAAGCAGCGCCCAGGCAGCAACGCAGCAGCGCAGTCCAAAATGAAAGCAAAGGCCCCCAAAGCCAACGCAGACAGAATCCAAACGCGCTTTTTTTGTGCCTTTTCATGCAGGCCTAAAGTTTTAGGCGCGCTCTCCCGCTCTTCCTCCTTGTTCATCAATCCCTCTCTCTCTCTCTCTCTCTCCTCTCTTTCTCTCTTTTGCCTGTCTCTCTCTCCGCCTCTGTCGCTGCCATGATTAATGATGCGTTTCTGTTGTGATTCGTTCTAAACGTGGGAAATCAGATTCAGCAACAGCCTCCGCAGTCGCTGCTGCCACCGTCTCTGCTGCCGTCGTCGTCGTCGTCGCTGCTGGGCGTCGTCGCTCTTTGTGAGCTTTCGCGCAATTCTTATTTTTGGCATAGCCTTTTACCAATTAATCTTGCGGCCATTTGACAACTGTTTAAAGTTCTAATAATCAATGCCGATGATGAAACCAGCTTTGTTATTGTTTATGTAAATTTCGCGGCTAGATAAAGAACAACAAATGCCAACTAATTACACAAGAATTGATAGAAGAATTCAAAGAAATTGTTTCTCTCTTCTATTTGTTGTTGTTGTAGCTGTCCAAAATGTTTACCTAATTGCGCCACATTATTGACGTCTCCATCTGCAGACAGCACTGCTAAATTATATGTGTCTGATATGTCTGATAATCGAACAGTATATGTATGTATTATGACACATACAGGTTATGTCTTGAATTTCATTTAAATGCAGATTATTTCAATTGAATTCCACTCGCTCCACTCGATCTAGCCCAATGTGCACTCTTTCTCTCTCTCTTTCTCCCTCTCTGTGCAGCACTTCCTGCTAATGGAAGAACTTTATTTGTCTGCACTGTGTACGCTTATTAACCTGCGCTCTTTACCTCTGCCTGCACTCTTCACCTCTGTCCACCACACACACTCACTCTCCCACTCTCTCAACTAACTTTAACTGTAAGTGTGCTCATTGATTTGCTTAGGCTGCAGACGCGAGTGCAGCAAGCAACAAATACCACTGTACATGTGCCTGCGTGCGCGTGTGTGTGCATGTCTGTCTGCAGAATATGTTAAACAACAACTGCAATGCGTTCTTATTGCTTTGCTTGCTTTTGTTTATGTACTTTTCTTCCTACCATATGGCAAGAACAACAACTCCCAAAATGCTGTGCTCCACTCTGCACACACACCAGATCAGAGAGAGACTCGCTCTCTCGCGCTGCGTCTTCGTTCAGTTGATCGCTCGCATTCGCATTCGTACCAGAGTCGAACTGACTCTCTCTCTCCCCCAACTCTGGTTTCTTGCTTCGTTCGCTCAATTTCTGTCGTCTTCGTTCAGTTCAGTTGCTTATGAGCCGTCTTTGAGTGCGCAACAGGCTTGAGGAAAGCGGTGCTCGCGCGTCTTTTCAAATTTATTTAATCATTCGTACGTCACTTGTCGTCGCTGCGCTGCCGCTGGGCTGCTGCTGCTGCTGTACTTGTTGTTGTCGCGTGTGCCATTCTCAAAATTAAATTCGGCTCAGTTTTTAAATAATTTCATCGCGATTTTCACATTCATTTCTTGCCATTTTGGCGAAAACAGTGAGAAACAAAGTCATGCAATGATAATTGTCAAATAACCAAACACACACACACCATCAAAGTTAATTGCATTTCGTTAATGAGCAAAACGTGGCGCGGCTGCAAAATGTAAAACAAAACGCAACAAATGAAAAAAAAAAGTAGAAAAGAAAAGAAAATTCACAAAAATCACATAGTGAAGTTTTTCAAAGTGTAACACACTGCAATAAATAACAGTTTGAAAATGTAATAATAATAAATATATATAAATATATTGAAAATAAATCAATTGTGAATGCTGCATACAAAATTATTCAAAGCGACTGTTTTGTAGTTGTTGTTGTTGTTGTTGCATTCTAAGCAGCAACCACAACAACAATAAGGCGAAGACGGCAACGGGCGCATCCGATTGCATTTCTAACAGTAAAAGTGGCTTATGTCACGCACACACACATACATACGCAAGCAAACCCTTACATATGGAAACAGAGAAAGAGATAGCGAGAGAGAGGCATTTACATATACGGGGGGCGAGCTTCAACTGTTGACAATCTGGCAACATTGGCTTGGCAGACAAAGCTGTTTAACTTGTTTCTTTTTTGGCGTGCGCAGTTTTTGTGACTTTCCGCTTTGGGCTTCAACTTTATTGTTGTTGTTGTTGCTTATCTAACACTGCGCACAGCTTCTACAAAACTCAACAAAAAATATCTTCAGCGATGTTTTTTGTTTTGTTAATTAACTTGAGAGTTTCGTGAGAACGCAATGAAAAGAGGTATTTATAATAAATAAGGGGGAAAAGTGGGCTCGCTTTTATTTTGCTTCATGAACTTTATGCCGTGTCTTTTGCTGTCTTTCATATGTTAATTCTCCTTCTCTCTGCCTATGTTTATCTCTGGGCACGTGTCTTGTTAGTTTCCTAAGCAAAATCTTGCAGAATTCAAAAATCTCTTCGTCTCTTCTTCACTTCTGCTGTTTTCTTTCAATTTTCTACGTTGTCTTTTTGTTTTCGGGAAACCAATTAGTGCTCAGGCGCCTGTCGAGGCATACCTTCTTCACTTTACCTTAACTTACCATTTCATACCATTCACTCTCAAGAGGTTTTTAACATCCCAAAACTATTAGGCAGGTAGCTACAACAACAACAGTAAACTAATGAAATTTGACCTTTTCCATTCTCACATTGTGTGTAATTCAATATATTGTTGTTCTTTTGATTTCATTTCCAAAACAGGATCTTCAAATCTCTTGTTTGCTTTTCAATTTCAATTCCCTCTCCTTCTCTCTCTCTCTGTCTCTCTCAATTAAAATTGGTTTCTTCGTTTTGAGTTTTCTTATTTTGTTTTGCTTTGGTTTATCAAGAAATTTTTATTTGCTGTGTTTGAGGCCAAGCACGTCGCATACAAAAATGTGTTTAAGTCTTCGCGTCACGTAACGCCGTGTTAAGAGTCTACGGATTAAGTCAAAGGAGGAGGAGGCGCATTAACAATTATTCAAGTTCTTCAATCGTATCAGAGTCGTATATCGTACTCTTCTTTTTCGTATTGTAGTTCTCTTTTGTATTTCATTATATGCTGTAAAAATAGTTGATATTGTGCTCTTTCGAATTTCATTATGTTTTGCAAAGGTGTTTAACTGGAAAAACTCTCTTTAATGCAGATGTCAAGTTTATTTTTTGAGGTTTATTACTATTTGTTTGTTAAATAGTAAGAGACATTTTCAAGTGAATCATTAAAAAACGAAAGAAAGAAACATCTAGCGTTGCATTTTGACTGAACTCTGATCTCAGGAGAAAAAGAGAGAGAGGGGGAGATAGAGAGAGGGGAAGACAGTTCTCTTATCTAGTCGAGCATTAAAAATGCCGTTTCAAATTTCAATGGAAATCAATTAAACCTCTCTCGAACCCAGCCAAAGCTTTCCGTGTTGAAATAAAGATTCTATTGTTGGCTTTCATAAGAAAGCTGGCCATAAAAAAAGAAGGGAGAGGGAGAGGGAAACTGCCATTAAAGGTTTGGCTTGAAATTGTCGTTAAAAAGCCTGAAAATAAAATAAAAAAATAATACAAATATAAAAAATGCACTCTCACACACACACACACAGACACGCACAGTCAATTTGTAACGTAACCTGAACATAAATGTGACTTACAAAAGGGAGTTACAAATATTTTGATAGCGCTACCGTCAGAACAACAGAACAACAGAAAGAGACAGAGAATGCCGCAGCGAACCCGAGTAACCTGTTGGTAATTCTTGGTAAATGCGATTGGCATCGAAAGATCATAAAACCCCTTCAACAAATGAGCAAACGGTGAACAATGTTGGTTCGGTAATTGGTATAGTTAGGCATAGTTAGGATCGTCTGTGCGTGTGGCATTTGTGGCAGGTAGCAGCAGAGGGAGACAGACATAGAGGCAGAGACAGACGCAAATGCAGATATAGAGAAAGATACAAAGAGAGACATACAGAGAGAGAGAGAGTGGGAAAGAGTAATACTGAGAGGGAGCGGGGGAGACTGAGCAGGTTGTGTTAATTATGCACCTTTAGAGAAAATGGATTTTCATCTGAACAGCGGAAAATCGACAGCAACAAAGACAGACAGCGACGTAGACAGAGACAGACTGAGAGACAGGCGCCGAAAGGCAGACAGGCTAAACAGGCCAAACCACTGCATGGCTAATTTATAATCAGCCTCTCTCCCTCTCCCTTGCTTGCTACACTCCCTCTCTGTCTCACTTACGTCTGCGCTGTCGATCCTTTGGCTAACGGTTGTTTCGGCTTTTGCGGCATTATAAAGGTTGTTTACGTTGTTGCTCTCCTCTCTCTTTCACACTCTCTTGCTCGCTCTCATTTTGCACATTGCTGCAAATCTCGAAGGTTGCGCACGAGCAGCAACAACAACAACAAATCGTGCAAACAAGTTTCTATCTATTCCTTACTTTCCCCCTGTCTCTGACCATCTCTCTACCTCCCTCCCTCGCTCTCTCTCTCTCTCCGTTCCTCTCTCACTCTCTTTCTGATTACCATCTTACTTTACAACAACGTTGTTTACCGTTAGCAATTTAGCCAAAAGCAAATTGACTTGCAAACGTGTGTGTGAGAGAGGGAGAGACAGAGAAGGGAGCAGTGAGCAGTTAACAGGGTCGTCGTGGAAGGGGGGGTTGCCAGTAAGGGTACTCAGCGGCAGCGCAGTAAAGATTGCATATTTATTGTTCGCAACACAGAGGTTTGGGTCAAGGTCAGCTACGTGCACATTTCATTTTTTGGCTGCTGACAAGCGAAAGCGGCTAAAAAGAGAATCCCTCTGTAGACCCCTTCCCCCCTTCCTTCTACCTCACCTCCTCCTTCTGCTGCTTATTCTTCCTCTTCACACGTTCCCTTCTCCGTACCTTGATCGGCTTTGAAAGTCGCAACGCTTGACCGCTTTAAATTTTTATTATACGATTATTATTATTATGATTTTTGCTTTGTGCACGTTCTCTCGCCCTCTCTCTCTCCCTCCTTCGCTTGTTAATTTATTGCTTGATGAGGAATCAGGTCAAAACGGTTGCTTTCTTTCTCTTCTTCCACTTGCCACGCCCTCAAATTTGCATTCACACGCGCTTTCTCGCTCTCTCAGCAAGGTCAAAAGTAGTTCAATTTACATTTGGTTCACGAGAGATCACAGAGAGATAAATGTTATTCATCTTTTACGCTTTTTTCAAGCTGTTTGTTAATTGCGAATTTCATTTGAGTTGCTCAGTTCTTTTGGGTCAGTTCTGACTACAGTTATTCCTCTTTGAATGCATGGAAAGTTCCGACTAGTTAGGAACTTGTGTTTAGCTAAAGATTTAGCTTGAAATGTTCAATGTATTTAGCTAGAAAAAACACGAAGCAACTTTGTTATTTTCAATTCCCACACATTACATAAATGTTTACTGCGTGTTTTTGTTAGACTCTTGCCACGCCTACTTTTATGTGTGTGCTGTAAAAAAGCGTAAATGAACAGGTTGCTTTTTTCTTTAGCTTTTTTTTTTTGTTTGTTGTCGTGTTCTGTAGCTTTTTGTTTTGATTTATTGGTAGTCAAAATTATTGTTAATTATGCGCAGCCAACTTCAAGTCCAACTCAGTTGGCTCATTGAACTGCGCCTACGGCAGAGCTACAGATACGCAGATACAAAGATACAACAATACTTGAACCAATAGTAGATACAGATACAGATACAGTTGGAGATACGTGGGTTATTTACTTGGATGTATCTGCTGGGCGCGTTGTGCTATTCAAGGTTTCATGCGATCATCATGCAGATCGATTGTACAGACAAACGGACATATTTCATCATTATCATTATCATCATCATTATTATCATCGCCAGCTGCGTTGTTAATTGAAACTCTGCGCACAATTTTAATTTCGATTCAATGATAAATTGAATAACAAAATGTAAAGTGTTCTAGTTTCAATTAAATATGAAGATTGATATGAATCTTCAGGGTTGACAGAGCGTGCAGAGAGATCTCTTAAGTACAAGGGGGAACAGCGGAACTCTTCGTCTTCTTCATTAGGGCACCGCAAATTAATAAATTTAACGCTTTTGCATTGATCGATCATATTAAGTTTTTCTTCTCTTTCGGCATTTTTGGGGCAACCTCAACCGATCGAGGAGCTGATCATCATCAGCAGCATCAACAATTATTCATTGATCTTGTGTCATTATCGTTAGCTGAGGCAACAAGAAAACTAACCTCATTTATTGTCATTACGTTGTCTGTGTTGTTGTTGTTGCTGTTCTCGTTGTTTATTCTCTTTCTTTGTTTTTGTCTGACGAATCTTCATGACGCAATGACGGTTGAAGTTGTTTTTATGTGGCTTCGATTCTTTGCAGAATTTACGGAATTTCTGATTAGCAAATGCAAATGCAAACAAAGCACGTTTTCAGTTTTTAATAACATAAATCAAGAACTCTTGCAGCTGTAGATGATTTCAAATATTGATTGATTTATTGGCAAATCGTGGATTTGATAACTTGCATTCTTCAAGTGCTGTACGATGATTTTAGCCTTGGATATTTGCACAGATCAACAAAGATTTTAGATTTTAGAATAGTTTTATAGAAATCTGTGTATTTTATAGGGTATTTGCAAGTCTTACTTACATTTGGCAGCATTTCTTCTGCATCTTCTTCACCCCTATATAGATTGTTTCATTTGTCAAGCTTATTTCCAGATTAGCCTCGCATCGCATTTACAGGGTATTGACAAGTCGTATTTGTAACTTACGGATTTTCAGCTAATTTTAGGTGTTTTTTCGATTTGATTGATAGCTGAAATATAGCGTACAACTTGCAATTTATTATTGTTTTTTGGCAATTAAAGCGTGCAATAACTAACAAAAAACGCTTCCGTGAGCGTTGGACGTGCACTTGAAAAGCCTCCAAAAAGGCAGACGAAACTTCAAGTAAACCCAAGTGTGTATGTGTGCGCTGTGTATGTGTGTGTGTGACAATGTCAAACACAAAAAGGAATTACACAAAGTTAAAACAAGTGAAACAACGCGTTGAATGATTTTCAATCAGCTCAAAAATGCAAACAACTTTGCTAATTTCGATTTATATCCACAATTTCAACAGATTTAGCTTATGAATATATAGTGTATATATAATTATAAAGACGCGAAAAGTACGCAACAAGAAATACACAAAGGATACACAGAAAAAAACAGTGTCTGCTTTTGTCGTCCTTTTGTGATGATTCCCTGTGTGAGTCTGGCCGAAACGAGCGTCATTGGCAACATGAAGGAGCGCGTCAAGGAGATGAAGGTGTTCGGATGTCGCCTCAATTTCTGGAATCACATTGGCCATAGCCTAACCAGCTCCAAGGCCAAAGAAGGTAAACGATATGATGACATAATTATAGACTATAGAAAGGGAAATCGTGCTAGATTGTAGTGAAGGATAAAGTGTTCCACTGAGATTGAAATACTATTTAGCAGAGTTGTAATTGATTTGTGTAGACAGCTGGAGAGAGTATAAGCAATGATTCTTCTCTAAGGTTTATCTGTGTATTATAAAGTGGAATATAGACATATTTGTTATAGTCGAGCCTTGATATACGATCGTTGTTATATAATTAAAGAAGCTTCACTAAGGTTTATCTATGTTTTTTAGAGAGGAATATAGAGAGTCTATCGACGATCATAGGAGTGCATAAGTAGATCAAGAAAAGCATCGCCGATCGTCGTTAGATTCTTTCAAAAATTAAATTATGTACATGTATTATAAAAAAGAATGACAACATTCTATGGTCTTTTTTCTATAATTTTTAAGTAGATCACGAAATGCAAGTATTATCGTCATTCCACGATCGGCTCTATATGAAAGAGTTGTAGAAGTTAGACAGAGAAATGATAGTTAAGTGTTATAAAAGACATATCACTCCTCTGAAGTTCCCTAAAATTAAAATATGTATTATCACGAAGAATAAAGACAGTCTAACGTCTTTCAACTATAAGTAGATCAAGAAGTACATTTGCTTTAGTCGATCGATCGATCCACGATTGTCGTTATACATTCAATGATTCTGCCTAAGATTTATCTCTGCATTATAAGGAAGAATAAAGACAATCATCTATCCTCTATCTATCCTATATATAAGTAAATCGAGAAATATATCCATTACAATCGATCATTAATCCTCTACGATCATCGTAATATCGAATATATCTTGAGGTGCTATTAACATTTTATGACACAATCCAAGAGGCGTCGCTGGCGATGATCACAAGGCCTCTCTTGACACTGTGTTTAGGCGACACAACACAATCCACTCATTCTTCTTCATCAACTCTCCCCCCCCCCCCCCTGTGCAAGATCTTTCGGGTTCCACCCTCTTCTGTAGGCAATTACGATGATTATAAGGCGAAGACGAAGAACTGTTTTGCGACTGCAATTACACGATCGTCGGATCGTCATCATAATAACTAAGGTGGGGGGGGGGGGTGGCTGGTGGGTAGGAGAGAGAGTAGCCATAAGGCGTGACATGTGCATTTACGATAAACGTCTACGATATCTTTATGCATACGATATGCGAATGGAGGAAAGAAACACAGATGCCGATGGCAGATGCGACCGACAATTGCATAATTGAAATGAATTAGCAGAGACAGTGACAGAGAGAGAGAGAGAGAGGGGAGGAGAAGTTGCTGCAATGAAAACGAAAGTGGGCAAGCGTGTGCCAATAAGGAATGGAGCCACGCCCACGTGACTCCCTCTGCAGTGGAAGGCAGATGCATCAATGTCGAGACAGAACTGACAGATTTCTGATTCAGTTGATATAATGCATGGAGGGAGGGAGGAAGGGTGTAAGATTTACATGAAGCGCATAAACGAGAAGTTGTATCTGCAGCTGTTTTGCAGTGGACGTATCTGCAACTGAGCTGTAGCTGTAGTTGTATCTGTAGCTGAGCTGTAGCTCTGTAGCTGTGTCTGCAGTCATAGCTGTAGCTCTGAGATGCATTTGTATTTTTCTCTGAACTGTAAGATGTATCTATACGTCTGTTGATGCATCTGTATCTCCAGCTGTGCTGTAAGATGTATCTGTAGTTGTATCTGCAGTTGTATCTCTGTTTCTTAGCTATATCTGCAGATTTGTAAATGTATCTGCAACTGTCTCTGAGCTGTCTCCCTTGCAGATCTGTCATGCAAATTTTTCATTTGAGTAGACAATAAAATTATTTGCATTGTTGTTGTTGTTGTTGTTATTTTTACAACGATTGTTGTTGCTGTTATTATTGCTACAACAATTGTTGTTGTTGTTATTTGTGTTGTTGTGCACCTATTTATGGCCTTTACTTAACAATGACCACAAAAATTCGCAATTTGCATTCGCGCAATTCGAGCCCAAGCAGCGGTCAAACGACCAACTTGACTCTCTGGGCCAATGTTGTTGTTGTTGTTGTTGCTGCTGTTGTTGTACGTTGCTGCTGTTGCTGTTATTTCAGCAATTTGTAATTGTTGCTGTTGTTAGTGTAGGCCAGTGCCGGCAGCTTTAAACTTAACCAATGCAGCCAATCAATTTTAACTTTTGTATACCCTGCACTAAAGTGAAATCAGACTGTGCAAGGGTTGGATTAGTTAGCAAGCTAAGTAACGAGCTTGTATCTTTAGCTTGTAGCTTATTGAGCCTAGGTCAAACATATTTAAAGTTTAATTTACTGAAAAGAATTTGCAAACATTAAATTTCAATTGAGTTTTCATTTTTAAAGTCATAAGTAATATATAAAAGAAATACATGCAATACTTGCTTTAGAGGGTATGTGCTGCAACAGATACACCCTTAACCTGTCACTATGTGTTTCTCTCTCCCTCTCCTTCTCCTTCTCTCTCTCTCTCCCTCATTTGCCTCATCGCTTATGTCGTTATAAATCGCTCTGACGTCACATAATCAATGCCAATCGTGCCACAATGCAAATTTGTAGCCATATCTGACGCATTTTTGACTTGTCTCTGTTTCGTTGTTGTTGTTGTCGGGGAAGTTAAGCTAGTTGTTTTTTTTTTGGTATTGACGGGGGAGTTACCCCTTAGAATAATCTCAGCCTTCAGCAAACGAGACAAAAACAGGCGCGAGACACGTTCAAAACAACTGAGTGAGAGGGAGTGCGGGAGAGAAAAAGTCAAAGATATAATGGAAAGAACTAAGGCATGAGTAAGAGAAAGAGAGAGGGAGTGATAGAGATAAAGAGTGAGAAAAGCGACTCATATTAAGCCAGTAATTAATTCAATTTAAAGTGTTTGTTTGACTTCAATCTTAAGCTGAATTTAACACGTCTGTAATTCCGCGCTATGCGTGTCTGCACACGTCGAAACATGTCGCAACGTGTCTGCGTCTGGAATATCCGGTTGGCATTTCCATTTGTCGCCAGCGGGAAAAAGAGTACAAGCTATGATTAAAGAGAAGAAGGAGGAGGAGGGAGGAGAGAGGAGAGAAGGAAGCTGAAGTTGTGAGAGAGCTTGCAGAGGAGCTGAAAACGGAAGGTCGCAAAGAAACAAGCTGAAAAAACCCTCCAAAAAATGTATTGACAGCCAGAAAAATGGTGAAAAATTTATTGCACAAAACAACAATAACAACAACAGTAACAAAAACGATGGACAAGGTCAAAGAGCGGCAACAAAAAGTTGCCTATCAACTTGACAAGGGGCCAAACTTGCAGATACTTTTACAGCAACAAGAAATATTTATAAACAACAACTAAAGTTGCAGGCGGCTTAAAGTTGTTGTTGTTGTTTTAGTTGTTGCTGCTGCTGTTGTTGTTGTCTTTTAAATGGTTTCATTATAAATGCATAAAAATCCACGCCATCATCATGGCATCAATATTCTCTCGAGTAACAACAACAACAACAATAGCAAATGTATCCAACAGATCCACAAAATATAATAATATATCAAAGCAGCTGCTTATTGTTTTAGTCCGCACCCGCCTTTTGTTTGTTTCTTTATGTTGTTGTTGTTGTTGTCATTTTTCATATGCAAATTAGTTGGTATTGTTGTTGCTATTTGAAAATATAAATTTTGTTTTGGTGTTTCTTTTATGTTGCGTTAATTGACCACAAACTTCACAGGAGGGGGGCGAAGATTACGAAAACTATGTGAGATATATAGAAAATTTCCCTTAAATTGGACAGTTTTTAGGTGCAAATCGATGGGGGAATGAACTATACTACAGTTACTATATATAATATACTATAAAGTTGTATTTTAGTAAAGATAAATTTGCAGAGAATCTTACATTTTTCCAAGTTTTCTAAGTGTTTTTCAAAAATATCATAAATTGTTGTTTTATTTGCAACAGATTTGCACTACAACCCTTCCTATGCTCTTTATGCATCTCTGGCTGTCTCTTACTTTTTCTCAGTCTTTCCCTCCTCCTCAGTTTCTCTTCCTCTCTCACTGTTTCTCCTCTCATCTCTAGTTATCAATCTTTAAGTAAATCCCTCTGTCTAAGCATTTTTAGCTATCACTCTGCTTCCCTTCCCTCACTTTCCTCGCTTTCTTTGCTTTTCTTGTTATCTTCTCTTCTTTAGCTTAGCCCCTCTTCATGTTCGATTCTACCAATTCTTCAATATTCTCATAGATACTTCCTTTCGCACCCAGTGAAAAATTTCACTTCCTTCTGACATAAATTAAATTGTGTTTGTTGATGCATTCCACGTAGCGCACAGTGTGACTAAAACAACACACGCTCTATATCAGGCGATTAATCAAACTCATCTGATATATGTATGTTACACTAGGCAAGGCGAAACACCCACAAATACTTGAGTGGCAGAAGGAGGCGCAGGGTAGGGAGTTGCTGGAAAATCGTTGTAATTTGCTTGTCGATTTGCTGTACATGCCTTAATATATCCTTCAAAGAGAATGCTTTGCTGATTGAGGCATATTGATTGGATAGAATGCAGTAGATATAAGTTATAGAAATAGCTAGACACATCGGATTGCAAGATGTTACATATGCTATAAGGAAACAAAGTTTTTTTTTAGTTATTTAAAAAATATTGGTAAATTTTTTTACTGTTTTTACTAGAAACTCAAATCTAACTAGTGGAAATTGCAAATTTAATATTTTTCTCATAACAAACTCAAATCTTACTGAAAGAAAACTGTTAATTATTTAATAATTTCATAAGAAACTAACGTATTACTAAAGAAATAATAGTAAAAATTTCGATGGCTTAAAACACAAACTATAAGGAGAGTCAAGTCTGTATGGAAACTTAAAGAGTTCTCTAATTGCTAAACTTAGTTTTATCACCTTTTATTGCATCAAAATATAAATTGGAAATGAAAACTTAAGTTAATTTAAATATGTTCCACAATATTTTCAAAGAAATAGAATTCTTACTACAGCAACCTCATAAGATAATGAAAAATCGAAAAATGTTTATTATTTACAGAGTATCTGCACGTTTGTGTGGCAACTATCTCATGTTTTTGCGCACTCGAAACTAATTAAAAGTCAAAATGTTTATTACGCATGAATCCATGTTGTTGTTGTCGTTGTTGCAGTTGTTATTGTACCCCATATTGTTGTTGTTCATGTTTTATATGCGCGTCGCGCATGCGCTCAAAAGTGTTATTAACCTAAATTTGCATAAAAATGTTAAAACAACAAAAAGCAAATGAAAATTGTTTTGTTTTGTTGTTTCCTGTCTGATTGTTGTTGTGCGTGCTGTTGTTGTTGTTGCTGCTGCACATATTCTACAATAAATTATTGCAATTATTTTCAAGTTTCCTTCTCTATTTATTTTGTTTTTTGCAAATTAGTTGACAACATTTTTCACACGCTTTTTATGCGCTCAAATCGGATGTACAACAAAACATTTAACCCTAATTCGACACTTGACTGGTTGTTGTTGTTCTTCTTGTTGTTGTTGCTGGAAAATTGTTTTTCCTTTTGCTTGTATTCGTATATCGTGTGGGTTGTTGCGCAATTTCGATGATGATCGTAAGTTCGTTATGGTCAAAGAGATCATCATCATGACGATTGAAGCCTCTTCCTCATTTATTATGCCGCTAAATGGTCGAAAATGTTTAACAACAACAACAGCAACAACAATTGCAACTGCAACTGTTGCTGCTGTTGCTGTTGCTGCTTCTGCTTTGTCTGCTTCATCTCTCTTTGTCTGCTTTGCTTGTTCGCTTAACGTGTTAACAAAATGCAAACTGAATTGTTGCTGCACGCGCCCATTACGCGTTGCTGTTGTTTCTGTTGCTGTTTCTGTTGTTGTTGTTGCAGCAGCCGGGGCGCAAATTAGTTAAGCAAACGACTAATGAATGTTTTTCTGTTGCTTTACTGGCTGTTGTTACCTCTAATCTTGTACAGAATTATGTAACGTTTATAGAGAACAAGATGTATACGTAATTTTAGTGGATATTAGAAATGGGAATCGATATTGCAATGTGGATAACTCATATGTGCATACATTGCATACAGCAAATCAATAATATACGTTTAAATAGAACTAATCATGAAATATATAACATGATTTTTTCAGTTTACATACATCCAGATTTATTTTTATTACGACAATTCACATTACTATACTTCAATATTATTGATATTTTTTAAAGCAATATGCCCGATACTTATCTAAAACAACATTTTTGTGCTTTATTTAATGCCATAGTAGCACTTTAAATAATAACCAACATGATATTTTCAGTTTGCATTGATATATCGAACGATATATCGACATATTTACTTTGAACTCTACTTTGCTTATTCTGCTTTACATTGATTAAACGATATTTCATGGAATACGGTATTGTATTATATAGTATATATTCTAATATATTTTATGATATATTTTACATCAATATTTGTGTTTTCTTTACCATAGTCCGCACTGCTATACCATAAATACACCTATATACATATATATAACCATATATTCAATCTATAGACCTATATACATATATTCATCTTTATATTTAACTCAATTTATAGGGTATTTGCGTTATTTGATCATTTCATATAAACTCTTCGATTTTATGCCGGTTGAAATTTTTTGTTGCCTACTTTCAGGCTGCGTGCAAAAAGCAAAACTCTTCTCGCTTGCAATTACAACTAAAGCAAAGCAAAAAGGCAAAAGAGCGAGCTTAAGAGTAGGAGAAAGAGAAAGAGGGGGCTCTCGGCATTTTACACACACATACAATATCACAGAGTCAGTTACGCACACGCATGAACACACACACTCACAATTGCCTGCAAGTATTTTTGCACCTAACAACTAATTAAAGTGGAGTTTGATTATTTATGTCTCTTTTCCTCTCCCTCTCTCTGCTCTTTGAGCTGATTGTTTTACGCTCTCTCTAGCGGCTTGCGTAGTTTATTGCTGTTATTGCTGTTGTTGTGTGTAGATTGCCTGTTGCTTCATCGACGCGACGTTAGCAACAGTTACCACAGCAACAAATAAGACAAAAACAATTTGCTTGCCATTTAAGGGTTGCAAAGGGTATATTGAACATTTGCAATATGCTATATTTTCAGAGTTTAATATACTTTTTTAAATATTTAATGGATAAAGTATTTAATATATCTACAAATTTAGGAAATAGAAAAATTATCATCAATTGCGATTTCAAATTTTATAATTTTGGATTCTTAATCAATCTTGAAATTAAACTATTCACAAAATGCTATTCAACGCGAAATCATATGATTTTAACAATTTTATATGGATTGATTGGCTTTGAAGAATACTCAAATAGAGGGAACATGATAGCAGCAATATGTAATACAATTTACACGGTTTAAATTACTAAATACGTTAATACGATTTAAAATCTATCTAAAAATCAAAACTAAAATCGACGTATTGTTGACTAAGTAAAGAAGAAAGAAATTGTTAATAAAGTAAAAAATTGTTGAAATCGTTCTGTAGTTTAGATATATACATATGTATATGTAAGTACATATATTTAAACAGCTTGGCAGCTATTTTCAAACTTAGTTAAGTGGTTAAAACCATTGTAAACTAACAAATCAGTAAATCATAATACAGTTCAAGAATATATATACATGTATACATATATATAACATAAGCACACACACTCTCCTACACCTTTGCCGAACTGTGTGTTGCACAAGTGTCTGACCGCATTATAACACAGTCTACAGTCTGTAAGAGTGTATTATAAAAACAGAGAAACATTGATACAAAACAAAACAAAGTCGACGCATTTTGTATATTGCAATTTTTGCAGCCACTTTGCTGGTTGTTTTTTTTTTGCGTTAACTTTGAGTATTATACAAGTGGCTTTCCTCCCTCTCTCTCTCGCTATCTCACTCTCTTTCAGTGTGATTTTTTAGCAGCTTTTTTCCTCACTGGAGTTTTATGAATAAGCGTTTTCCGCGCTGTTCATGGAACTTTGTCGAACTGAGCCACTGTAAGTGTATGTGTGTGTGTCTGTGTCTGTGTCTGAGTTATATCTGTGCCGGTATGTGTATGCCCAATGGCCAGAAGTCTTGATCTCTGTCTTGCTCAAGCCATTCATCGTTTGTCTTCATCGTTGCGCTTCGTCGGCTTCTGCTGTTGATTGTTTCTCGCTGTTGCTGCCTCTTACTCACCTCGACTCTCTGGGGGCTTTAAAGTTGCGCTCTCCACCTGCACTGAGCTGATTGTTATACCCCGTATAGATATTTCTAAAGGGAGTCTGTACGACTTGTGCATACAATTAGTAAATATTCATTAGGGTTCTTCTTGTTCAGTAAGAATCATCTGCTATAGAAGCTTTATACAGTAGTTTATCGTGTTATTACGCCTTCTTTTCAGTTCCAAGTTGTCTCTAACCTTAGCAAATTTGATATAGGGATTCTTACATATCATGTGGAGACTTTGTGTATATACAATTTTAATTGCCACGCCCCTTTGATATGTTAATTGAATAACATAATTATAAATGAATGGAATAGTCAAGAAATCATATGAAATTTATGAAAGCTGTAGCAGCAAAGCACTGCAACAGTCAAGTACCATCCACCACAACAGTAAGTTAACATTATCTGTAAATAACATGCACATACTATATATGTATATATGCGCTGTTAGTAGGCATATCTATAAGTAATAATATAAGAACGAGTGCTCTATTCTAGTTCTGCAACAAGAGAAGAGTTTGTTGTATTGCTCAACTTGTTACAGGGTATTTGCAAGTCGACTAAGCGCAACTTAAGCTCTGCCTATTCGTTGTAGTTGTAGTTTTCTTTGTCTTTGTTTGCTGTTGTTGCTGAAGCTGTTGCTAAAGTTGTTATTGTTGCTATTTCTGTTGCTGTTGCTGCTGCCTCGCTACAATTAAGTTTTACTTTATGTTTATTGCCTCTGCTGGCGTTGAAGTTTTTTCCATTTTCTCAGCCTTTGCCATTCATGCGTTCCTCGTTTTGCTTTACACTTGCCATCGTCGTCGCTCACCTTCGGCAGCAACTGTTGCTGCCTCTCCCTCTCTTCCTCTCTCTCGCTCTCTTCATGTTGCTGATGGCGGCTGTGGGGCAAAATTTCATTTGTCGCTTTGTCAGATTCAGTTGGCTTTTAAACATTATCTGCAACAGTTCGCGCGACGCGCTCTAGAAAATACTGCACGTCGAAATAAATACCGTTATATTAAAAAATACCAATAACAATTAGATGATTATTACAATAACATTATTAACAGAGTTACGTACGTTTGTTGTTTGTGTGATGAGTAAAAAATGCTGAAAAAGTTTGGAAAGAAATAAAAATAAAACTTTGTTGGAATCTTTTTTCAAAATGGCTGCCGTTTGCTGAGTTGCGTGAAAGCCAAAGAAGAAGGAGAAGCAGAAGATACGCAATAAAGAGGAAATTGCAGAAAATTGAAAGTAAACAATATACAAAGAGAGAGGGAGAGAGAGAGAGAAAGAAAGATATACAGATCGTTTTGACTGCACATTTGGCAGGAAGCACTTTGGGGGCCAAGCTTTGAACGGTTAACAGTAAAAGCCAGTCTCAGTAGATCTCTCGTTGGAACACCTAAAGGTCAGCCCAAGTAGCATGGAAATGCCAGCAACAACAACTACAACAACAGCAACGGCAGAGCGAAGCAACAGCAACAGCAACAACAACAACAAGAGTGAACAAATTGCAAAAAGGAAGCTGCCATGAAACCAGTTTGACAACAGCAAAGCAATAACAACAACAACAAAAGCAATAACTTGACAACAACAAGCACGACAACAACAACGAACAACAACAGCAACAAACACAATTGCAAAAGCAACAAACAAACAAGTGCGGGATTTATGTGAAAGTGAATTGACACAATTACTGCAAATCTTCGACTACCAAGTACAAAAATTGCAGTTACTTTTGAATGAAATAAAACAGTAAAGAAAGAGAGAGAGAGAGACTCGTAAAGGAGAGATAGTGAAAGAAGCATTTACAGTGCAATACTCACACACGATATCTGCCTGGATCTTGCGGCTGTGCAGTGCGATATAAGCAAAGCAAAGTCGATCTAGAGATGATGCTACTATCGGCTCTGAAGCTGGGTAAGAGATGTAGATGCAAACAAACAGATAAAAGAGGAAGTTGTTAACAATGTAGTAACAAAATTGAATTGGTTTTGAATTGAATTGAACTGCATTGAACTAAACTTTAAACTGTAGTTAATTAATTAAACTATAAGCTATTGTTAATTAACTGGTTGTGAAAAAAATCACAATTAAATCTTGCAAATCTGTACAGAAATATTGAGAGACTGATTTGGCATTTAAGAGCTGATGAACTACAGTTGAACTGAGAAAGAAGAAAAACTGAAATAACAAATATAAGCTATATAACTATATTATATAATAAGATAAACTCGGTTATCAAGTAGAAAATAAAGAAGTTGAATAGAAGACACTTAAAAGAAGACAATCTTCCTTTGCCCAAGTTGAGATGAAAAGATTGATTTGTCTTTTTCAATAAATGAAACTTAAGTTTAAGCAAGTCTAATGTATGTCTCTAATAAAGAGATAGAGAGAGGGGAGACAGAGAGAAAGAGATAAATAAAGAAAGAGAGACACACAGAGAGATATAGACAGAGCAGAACTTAACTTTCATGTACGTTAAAAGTTCTTGTATTACCTTTTCTGTATTAATCTAAAAATGCTGTTCGACTTGTTTCATATGGTTCACATTTTGTAGGCGTTCCCCAACACGGAGTCACATTCTCAGCAGTTTCACCTGCCTCAACACGTATGGAAAGAACTGAAGAACACGTGTTTGAAAGTGTCTAAAAACTAAAAGAAAATTTGCATAACAATTTGCCAAGTGGGAAAGAAAATGCAAAGAAAATTACACAATTTATGGGCGAGCTCGGATAATGACAATTTGTCGGCACTCTGTGCATGTGTGTGCGTGTCTGTATGTGCCACGCCTTTTTCTGCTGCCAATTACAGGCTATAAGAAAAAAGAAACAACATTTTGCTTCCGTTTTGCGCCAATTTGTTGTGAATGTGTGCAAAATTATGAAAAGAAAGCTTGAAGAAATTGCGCGGAGCGAGCAAGAGAAGGAGAACGAGTAAGAAAAGAGCACAACGAATATGAGATACGCTAACAAATTATGGAAAATTTTGAGTTGTGGTATTGGAAAATTTAAGGCAAACTTTGAGTTTATTTCCTGTAAAAAGTAAAGCAAGGAAAAGGTTTTGCATATCTAGAGTTAGTTTTCTATAGAAAACAATTTCAATAATATTTCTGGTATTCTTTTTGATATTTAGTTAGTATATTAAACCCTTGGCAAATACTGTGTACTATCTCCTTTATGGCATAACAAAAGCCGGCGGCATGTGGTTGGGAAAATGGGAGAAAAAAAAGAAAAACAGAAAGAAAAACTTTCTTTATTTTCTTTCTTTTTTCTTTGCTCAATTTTCTTTATGCTGCCTGCGGCGATTGTGGCACGTTTTGCTTGTTGTTTGTGCAACGTGTGAGAGATGCAACAACCAGACAGAGTAAGGGAAAGCAGCGGGTGGAGGGTGGTTGTGAGATAGTGAGAGGGTTGTGTGTGGGGGCGTTGCTGATTTTCACATGGAAAATGCGCGTCGCATTTGTTATTGAAATTGTTGCTTATCAATTGAAAGTTTTCTGGTTGCTTTCCCAGTCTGCAGGGTATACAAGACTCAATGGGAAAATGCATATTATTATTAACTATAACTGTGCATGTGTGTGTGTGTTGTTGGGAAATCTTGCAGTCACTTTCGCTTTGGCTTCGATTCGATTAACCTTCGCTTTATTTACGTTACGTTTTCAGTTGTTCATTCTCGAGTGGCGCCTACTCGAGTACTCGAAGATTATTGAAGCACCCACAAAGCGGTACTCGATGCTTAACACTCGCTGCTTACTCATCGATCTGTGTGTGTGTTTGTAACTGTTGCATAACTCGCCCACAGCACACGAGTGAGCGAACTAAAAACAATATCGAATAAATCAAATATCTCAACGAATTTCATCTTAATTGGGGTTACATTTTGAGGAGACTTTGATTTGCATAGTGAATATTAACAGGCAGAGAGGGAGAGAGAAAAAGAGAGAGAGAGATCAATGCGGATAAAGTCATCAGCTTGTCAACTGTTTTAGGCACTCGAACACTCTTCGCCCCTTTTACGCCCTGCCCCCTTGTCGCCATCTGTGGGCGGGCGCCTTGAGCTGGTAGCTTGTATGCTTCCATTAATGTTCAGTGTCGAATTGCAGTGATTAACCTTGGCGCGTTGAGTCTTTAAGGCGATTTTCGATACGTCGCTGGGGCTAATTACGAGCTGTGATTTGTGTGTTAAGAATACCCTGTAAATGTGGAACGTGCAGTAGGGGGTTTGCGATATTAACATCTATTGAAGATTGTAATGTTAATAAAGATATTTACATTAACCCCTCAATAGATACACGGTATCTGCTAGTCGAGCAAACTTGGAAGAAACTTAAATTTAAAGTAAAGTTTGTAACAATTTTAAAATCAAATTTATAGGTAATAAAGTCAATTCAAATGTATAGGGTAGGTTGGGGAATATTTAAAAAACAGTTCTTAACATACTTATTAATTTTACAGGATATTTGCTAGTCGTGCACACCTGTTACACGCTTGTTTCACATGTTAGTTAAAAATTTAATATTTGTTTTTTGGCCAGCTTGCCAACAATTTGTATACCTTGAAAACGAAAGACTTAGGCAACGAACTTGAACGCAAACATTTTGTAAATTTCAAAATACACGTAAAATTAAACAAAATTGCATATCTTATATTTTGTATCATTGCTGACATTTCTCGTATGTTTTTGTATCTGATTCACAGGCAACGGCAGTTCTCCAGCCCAGAATTCGACACGCAGCATCAGCCCGAACAACTCGACAACCAACAGTCAATTCAGTTTACAGCACAACAGCTCCGGCAGCCTTGGCGGCGGAGTTGGTGGAGTAATCAACGGCAACGGCATTGCCGGCGGCGTAGGCGGAAGTGGTGGCAGTGGCTTAGGTAGCCCCAACGGTGTAGGAGGAGGTGGCGGTGGTGGCAGTTGCACACCCACATCGCTGCAGCCACAGGTAAGTAGTGTACCCCCTCCCCACCCCGAATCTAAGTTAATTTCATTATTCTTCTGATATTTGCAGTCCTCGCTGACGACATTCAAACAGTCACCCACTTTACTGAACGGCAACGGATCACTATTGGATGCCAACATGCCCGGCGGTATACCCACGCCCGGTACGCCCAATTCCAAAGCAAAGGTAAGATTGAAATCCTTTGCAATCTATTGATTTGTTTACTTTAATCTCTTATCTAACTTGCAGGACAATTCGCACTTTGTGAAGCTTGTGGTGGCGCTGTATCCCTTTAAGGCCATAGAAGGCGGCGATTTGTCATTGGAGAAGGTAGGCAGATGTTAAGGGAATGTATATATACGATGTATATGTATATACATATAAGTCAATAAGTTTGACATGGATTAAGATCCTAGAGTTTTTTATTTATTTTATTTAATTAGTTTATAGTCGGACTAAGGTCAGTCGACTGTTTAAAAGTAAAAAAAAAACAATTATTATAAAAGTTATAATTTATAATTTTAAATTGAATTGTAACAGGAATAAAAGTATATGTTGTGGTCAGTGTGGATCAATGTTAAGTGTTGCAAAGGTGTAAGAAAGAATCGAAGTTCAGGCAAGACTATTAAGGCATAATATTATAGTAATTATAATATAATATTATAATATAATACCTTAGGCCAGAGGAGACAAAGATCAGCTCAATAGACTGGGAAAAAACACTAGACTTGTGGCAATCGAATTGCCTCTTAGGCTGCAATAACCTCAAGAGGTTTATGCAGTTAAAAAAGGCTAAGTAAGAATACAGGAAAACTTCCCACAGGGCTACTTATAGATTAAGAGCACAACTTAGCAAACTAGGGGTAAAAAGTAATGTGCTCTGCAGATTCTGTGAAAATTTAGCAGATTCCCGAGGGGTAGAAAGTAATGCGCACTGCAGTTTCTGTGAAGATTTAGCAGATTCCCGAGACATGGGAGCACGTACTGACTGTATGTCTGGCATTGACTCTCAAAAGAAGTGTGTCGTTAGGCAAGCAACTTGTCCGGGCTAACTAGATGGACTGGACAGAGAGCTATAATCCTAGCTGGGGTATAATAGAACTACAAGATTGCAGTACATCTTCCCCTTAACATATAATAAATATAAAGGGGCGATCTGCCATATACATATATGTATCTAACCAATACTTCCCCCGTCCTTCTGCAGAATGCCGAATACGAGGTAATTGATGATTCACAGGAGCACTGGTGGAAGGTCAAGGATGCAGTGGGCAATGTTGGCTATATACCCAGTAATTATGTGAAACCCAAAGCTTTGCTGGGTCTGGAGCGTTATGAGTAAGTTAACCATTAAGCTGCTTATTGTAACTAGTGTAAACTAAACTCTTGCTTACTTCATTTTGTAGATGGTACGTGGGCGACATGTCGCGGCAACGTGCCGAATCCTTGCTCAAGCAGGGCGACAAGGAGGGCTGCTTTGTGGTGCGTAAGTCATCGACCAAGGGTCTCTACACGCTATCGCTGCATACCAAAGTGTAAGTGCTATTGCCTGAGACTGAATTATGTAATTAACTTATAATTGATTTCTATTCTCCACATTCACAGTCCCCAATCGCATGTTAAGCACTATCACATTAAGCAGAACGCACGTGGTGAATATTATCTTAGTGAGAAGCATTGCTGCGAGACTATACCGGATCTGATTAACTATCATCGCCATAACTCGGGCGGACTGGCGTGCCGTTTAAAGTCATCGCCCTGCGATCGTCCAGTGCCGCCGACAGCAGGTTTATCGCATGACAAATGGGAAATACATCCCATGGAGCTGATGCTAATGGAGGAGCTGGGCTCGGGACAGTTTGGTGTAGTGCGTCGTGGCAAATGGCGTGGATCGATTGACACTGCCGTGAAGATGATGAAAGAGGGCACCATGTCGGAGGATGATTTCATTGAGGAGGCCAAAGTGATGACCAAATTGCAGCATCCGAATCTGGTGCAGCTCTATGGCGTCTGCTCGAAGCATCGTCCCATCTACATTGTCACCGAGTACATGAAACATGGCTCGCTCTTGAACTATTTGCGCCGGCATGAGAATACCTTGATTGGCAACATGGGACTGCTGCTGGATATGTGCATACAGGTTAGCAAGGGCATGGCCTATCTGGAGCGTCACAATTATATACATCGTGATCTGGCGGCGCGTAATTGTCTTGTTGGATCAGAGAATGTTGTCAAGGTGGCTGACTTTGGTTTGGCCCGTTATGTGCTAGACGATCAATACACAAGCTCCGGCGGCACTAAGTTCCCCATTAAATGGGCACCCCCCGAGGTGCTTAACTACACGCGCTTCTCCTCAAAGAGCGATGTGTGGGCATATGGTAAGTGTGATCAGAAATACAGCAACAACAGCAACTAATCCCCGTCTGTCTATGCAGGTGTGCTCATGTGGGAGATCTTCACCTGTGGCAAAATGCCCTATGGCCGCCTAAAGAACACCGAAGTTGTGGAGCGTGTGCAGCGCGGCATTATACTAGAGAAACCAAAGTCGTGTGCCAAGGAGATATACGATGTGAGTAGTAGAAACTGTACTAACTGAGATCCCATATTCATTCTTTAACGCTTCTCTGGCAGGTCATGAAGAAGTGCTGGTCGCACGGGCCCGAGGAGCGTCCCTCGTTCCGGGTGCTCAAAGAGCAACTGGCGCTGGTGGCTCAAACGCTAACAGACTAAGCGATGGAGGAGGAGCAGGAGGAGGAGGAGGATGATCATGTCTGGATCACGCACTGATTAGCACACAACATAAAGATAAACATAAAGATAAAGATAAACCGAAAGGGAAACGTAAAGAGAAACACAACTAAATTAAACTTATAAAGAGCTAAAGTTAATGATATCATACGCAAACAGTTGGCATTAAGTTAAGTAATAGATCAGCGAATCGAATCGGATCGTACATAGATTTATAATATGTAGTATATGAATGCTAGAGAAAAGCAGCGAACGGAAATTGTTCAGTTAACGATTATTCACTTTAATGGCATTAGCTGTATTAACTATAATTGAGCTAAAGCTGAGTAAATGATATCATTGTTTATAAATATATATATAGATATATATACAAATTTATATATGCCACGTCAACAACAACAACAACAGTAACAACAACAACTATTTTCATATATGGAGTATAGTAAACTGTAGTTAATAGTCAAATTTTTGATACATTTCATAACGATGACAAGACGATGCTGATGAGGGTGAAGATTACGATACGATACAAGATAAACAATACAATACAATACATCATGATACTACCCAAGAAGATATATATAAACATTAATATATATATAGATATATTGTTTATTGTGCTTCTTTTAAGTGAAAAATACGCAACATTACGACAAAGGAAAATCTTTAGAATTAAGAAAACTGATTAAGCGTAAAATTAATGTTTAAGCTCGAGACATCAGAAAATCAAGAATGAATGACAAGAGAATTAGAATGAGAAACAATACGCACACACACACACAACATTTTATTAGACTAGAATTTTACGTGCTTAGTTTAAGTTTTGTGATTTATTGTTTAATCTCTTCATTATTTTTTCGATTCAGTTTACTTTAACATACATATATCATATATTTGCCTGTCTGTGTCTCCACACTATATCGAGCATATAATGTGTATGTAGTATATGCTTTATATATATATTTTTTAAATGGATTCTTCAGTTTTTTAATGAACACAGAGCGAGAGAGATATGGAAAGAGAACATAATACATACTATACTTACTATACGTATATGCATACAGAGAGATATTCAAGTATATTTTACCTATTTTTATGAAAAGTTTTACTTAATTAATTTTATCGTTAACAAATAAGCCGCTAAAACGCAACATAAGAAGGAACGATAAAGAAAAGAGAAAACCATAAAAGCATCAATAAAATGTATGATGAACATTTACATCTATTTTGTGTTCTATTCTTTATTCATTTTGATTCACAGACACACACACACATATGCATATATAGAATGGCCAGACTGCACGCACAAAAAGAAGAAGAAGCAAATTCGGTTTCAGAATGAGCGAGAAACCAATCCAAATCCGAACTCGAAACAGAACCAAACCGAATGCAACTGAAACAAGACTTATAAAACAATTAAGTAATCCAGACAGACTACTCTATATAGAGCCACACACGCAAATCAAATGCAAAAGCCCAAATCAAACAGCAAATAAAACAAAATACAGATAACATTTTGTAGAGATTTTGATACCGTTTTGATAGAATGAGATAGAGAGGGAGCGAGAGTCGTCTCAGTCGTTTAGTCTAAGACATGTGTCTAGCTTGTAAGTGCAATCCATGCATAACTATCATACACACACACACACACACCTACATACAATACTATTACAATGCGAATATTGTACGTCCATAGGCCAATTTTCCCCGGAATTCAAATAACCTGCGGTCCTCTATAACAACCGATACCATTCACACAATACACCCAATGGAAATGCATTCACAATATTCCCCATAGATACATAACTAGTAAATAATAATACACTATGCCGCTTAGTTGATTTATTGCGCCTACGCATATACACATACATATATTGAACCATATACATATAACGATTTACATAGATCCACATTTATCGCAAGAATTCATGCCCAATACAAGAAATAATAAAGAAAATCATCAACGTGATATTGATACATAATAAAAGATATGAATAAATGGTCAATCTTGTCTTTAAATCAGGGACCGTAAATAATAATTATGAGATTAAAAAAATCAAAACTCTTAAAAGTCTCAGAAAAATGTGGGAAAAATCCTACCGTGCTAGTTTTTATCGGCGCACACAAAAACCGCGTAAATTTTTTTTTCCATTTTTACTTTAATAATTGCTTTTCAATTTTTATATTTCATTTTTAAAAATAAAAATCAATTTATAACTGTTATATTTGATTTTTAAAATAAAAATCAAAAAGTATGAGTTATAAATTGATTTTTATTATAAAAATCAGAAATAAAAATCAAATTGAAATTGCTCATAAAACGAGCGAGATCATATATCGGCTTTTCGAAGCATGTCGCTATTAATATTGAAGTTTTTACAAGTAGATCGACTGCAAGTGTGTCTGATGAGGAGGTAGTTATGTATTTTATATATTTTGCCCTTGAACTTAGGTCGCTAATAAGTTTTAACCATTATCTAACTTATTAGCGACCTAAGTTCATATATATATATATATATATATAGGTATTTACCTATATATGATCTAAGACTCTCGGTTCGTGAGCAATTTCAATTTGATTTTTATTTCTGATTTTTATAATAAAAATCAATTCATAACTCTTACTTTTTGATTTTTATTTTACACCAGGTAAAGGGGGAACCAATAAGAGAGCGGGCACAGCCCTTTCTTCAAAAAAAAGGAAAAAAGGGACCAACAGGTGATCAACCTTTTGATCAACTAAACAAATCGTTTCAAGTTTATTTCAAACTATATATTAATATTTATTTGTGTTGGGTCTGTGTAGGACGCAAATACACAACGAAATTAGATGTCTTCAGCTTTGGCATTGTGCTCTGGGAAATAATGTCCAGAAAAAAACCATTATATGAATTTGAATCTGATAGAATTCCACATTATACTGACGAAGGTAAAAGAGATTCAAAAATAATTTTCGTTTAAACGACATTATAAAATAATAATAAAAATTCTTAATAGGATATCGTCCGAAATCAAAAGATACTGAGAAGTTCAGGTGCTTTGATGATATAAATTCTATAATGGAACAATGCTGGGCGCAAGAGGAGGCGAATCGACCCACAATGAAGGATGTGTTACTTTATTTTCGCAACACAAATATTATTATTGATGAGGAATTTAAAGACTGGGTATAGTTAAATCTGATAATAATACTTTCAATACATAGAAATATCTTCGCAAGGAGGGTCAACTGACGAAAACCGAGGGATCTTATTCTCCGACGCTGACGTACTCATTGTTATATTTTAATTGTTAATTGTTTTGTTATCTGTGATTGTTATTAGGTAGGTTATTAGGATATAGTTATTGTTATTTATTCTGTTAAAATTAGTACATTATATGTTGATAACGCTAACTATAGTTAGCCGGCGTGCCCAAATGGGCTGAACTAATAGATGAAAAGGGCACAAAGGGGTTAATCGAATTCCCCGTATGACTTAATAAATAAATATCTAAATATATAAAAAAGTTCCGTAAAGTATGCGCTGAGAGTTTTGTTTTCTTTGCATACCTTAAGGGGAGAGTCTTATGTGATGAAGAAGATTCTTAATTGTAAAGAACTTTCCTTGAAATTTGCAGATAAATTCCATTTATATCTATAAAATTATATTACATACATTACATTTTCTATATATTCTACGTATTCTATAGCTCAATGCGAAAGCTGATCTTATATGGTTTGGATTGGCAAAAAGTTTTTCACGCTCCATTTGGCGTATGTGTGGGTGAAGGTTGTCTGCGACCGCAGCAGCAGTGAGAACGCTTCTGATGATTAGTTATATAAGAAGAGGCGTGTATTGTTTTGTTATACCATAAACGGGACGGCCTGATGAGTCTTTACTTGCACATTTCCCGATACGATGAATTACAGTAAATTCAGTGAGCCATTTAACGTTGCCACAGTTTGTTGTGGGCGCACATTGCCGGAATCGGTCTCGGTTTTGGTCTCAGTACATAAATAGCAAACTCAGTTATTTCCTAGATCATTTTAGAAATTACACTCAAGGTTAAACCACTCGAAACTACGTTCAAAGTTGCCAAAACTTTATTGGCCGAGTACAATTTAATCTGTTATACCTACGCATTTGTTTGGTAGGTGACTGTTAGAGTTAACAGCGGGAGTGTAAAGCCATTTGTACGACGCAACTGTTATTACATGGGGGACGGCAACTATTAACAGACTGCAACTGTGAAGATCCCTGTAAGTTTTACAGGTATTAAACTGTTGTCCATTAACACGACTGACTGTAACTGTTTACAGAGCTCTGCACAATAGCTAGGGACATTAGTGTACAAGTGCCGTCCTGTTGTGGATTGTCAAATTAACACGACTGCACAACAGTCAGGAACACCACTGTTATTACAAGTGGCGAACCGAGTTACGTTTCAGTGCTGCACTATTGTTAGGGACACGACTCTTATTACAATTATCGAATTGGTGTCAATTCTCGACTAAAACTACCGACTGAAACTCTTAATAGAATGTTACTAGAAAAGGAACCGAGTGACTGTTAACAGTCCTGCAGGGACACGACTGATATTCTAACTGGCGTACTGCGTTTGTTAACAGACTGCAACTGTTAACAGACTCCACAATAGATAAGGAAACAACTGTTATTACCATTGGCAAACCAAGTGACTGTTAACAGAACCCAGCACAATTGTTTTCGACGTGACTGTTGCTGTTACAGAGCAGAGCTCAGAGCTCTGTTACTTGCTCTGTCTGTTAACGAATTTGAAACGAAAAGCGACAGAGCGCAACTTTGGCGCTTAGTTAGTGTGCAGCAGCGTTCGAGTGCGAAACAATTGAAGCGAAGAGCAGAGAAAACTTATTTAACTAATAACCGCAAAAGCAACGGAATTCTTTAACTGAATAGCAACAAATACACACAGTCGAATCTCTCATATTATTTGGCAATTTATAGCACCAGCTCGACCAGCTGCTGTCACTTTAATTCAATTAACCGATCAAAGCGAATAACGAAAAAAAATCTACTCTTCCTCCCCCTCGTGCCGTGATTGTCGTTGTTGTTGCTGTCGTCGCAGATGTTTTGAAAGTCCTGCGCCACAGGCTAAGAAAGCAACAAGAACTGTTTGCCATAAAAACCGTTAGGCGTGTGCTAACTGAAAGTTTTGTTATTGTGCAAATCAAAGTCGGTAAACGGAAGAGGAAGAGGGCTGCCAGACAGTGCACAGACAACAGAGATACCATCTAAGTGAGTATGGAGTGTGTGAGTGTGAAGAGTGCATACAGTGAGTGAGTGAATGTGGGAGAGTGAGCGACAGAGAGAGGGAGAGTAGCAAGGATAACACGATTGTAATCAAGGCAAATCAACAAGAAAGTTAAGTAGGCGTTAACACGTCTACACAGTGACTGTGACGGTGACTGTGAACGTGACTGTGACTGCCAGGAGAGTGTAGTGAGAGTGAGTGGCAGAGAGACAGTGCAAGAGAGAGGGAAAGAGCACATCACGGATAACACAATTGTAATCAAGGCAGGCTGTGACTGTGAACGTGACTGTGACAGTGACTGCCGGAACTCAACGTTGCGTGCTACGGCCTCGGCTTATCCTGACCTAAAAGTTCATTGACTGACTGAGTTGGGGCAGTTCAGTCTGTGTGGGGTCTGTCGTTGTCAATAGTTGTCTGTATCGGAATTTTGGTAAGGCACCACCAACCCTCCTCTCCCACTCCCCTGTTGTAACAGCTGTTGCCCTGCCCCATTCTCCCTTCGATTGTTTTGTCAATGTTTGTTCTTGTTCTTTTCGCTATTGCAAGCCAGTTGTGCCACAAGTGGAAAATGCGGAAACCGCTGAAACTTCTCGGGCAGGTTCAGTGTAACCTCTGAGAGAGGTTTGGCTCTTGCGAGCCCATATGACATCAGCTCTATTAAGCGCAAACCGGTCGACTCGACTCATTTTTCAAAGTCAGCTCAACAAACAACAAAAAATAAAAGCCAAATTAAACAACAACTCTATGATTAGCAAAGAGAAAACAACAACAAAACATGACACAAAAACAGATGAAGATAAAACAAAATAAAAAGAGCGAGAAAATAAAATAAAAAACACAAGCGATTTCGTTCGTAGTAAATGCATAAAGTAAATATTTATCAATATTTGTATTGGAATGATATAACCAAGCTAAGCCCAGCACAAGCTACAAAACGTTCCTTAGCGATAAATCTTCGAAGGGGCGACGGAAATGCACGATCCATAAAAATTACAATATTTACATATATACAACGACTATACATACATACATATATATACAACATCTTTGATTGTAGATCTTGGCAGGAATTCAAGTACACGAAACGATTTCTTTGGCTTTCACTTGGCAGGGAAAGAAAATACAAAACAAAACACGTTTAGCCGAAATCTAATTAGATCTTGAAGAACCCAGAACTAGTTCACAGTCGATGACGACAATTGACGTCAGAGTTCTACAGAATTCTATCAGAGTTCTCTTACAGTTCTTTGTGGTTTGATTTTGGTTTCTGTTTCTTTATCAGTTTTGTAGCCAAACAGTTGTTGGTGCCTCTATACGGACTGTTTTTGATGTTTCTCTTACACTTTTGGCTTGCTTCGCCTTCTTTTGGCGTTAATTAAACTTACACAAGTTGTTGTTGTTGCTGTTGTTGTTGTTTTTGTTCAGTGAGACTGAAAAAAGTCAATATGAAAAGTCAATTTGAGATTGAGACAAGTCGCAGCGCCATTTCGTGTGTGGGCGCCATGTCTGGAGACCCATTTACGTGACGGGCACAGACCAGACCAAGACCAGGCCAGGCCCGACTCGACATTTTGGCCAACTCAGAGCCAGCACGATGTGGGCTAAAGGAAACGGCAACCGACAAGCGTCAGTTTTGTCCGCCGTATTTGGGCGTAAAAGTTGCCGAATGAACTCATTTTTGGCTTTTTTTTTGGCTAGTTCGAGTCTAAGTTTCGCATTTAGCGACTATAGAAATAATTAAGCTGTCGGGGAAAGATTATTATTTATTATGTCTCTCAACCATTTCGGGAGTCTGACTTGGGGGAAACAATTAATCTTAACTCGCCAATGGCTTCCCAGCAGTTTTCTTATTTCGCAAACTCAGTTTTTGTTTTGGGCTTATCCGCGATTGTTTGTATCTTAAATTAACTTGAATAATTTAGTACTCTGGGCCCATGGGTTATACTAAAGTTGTGCATATGCATGTCACAAGCAAATAGAGTCTGGATATGCAAAGTGTATATACGCTTGATCAGAGCTGATATAGTGATGTTTGTCTGTATGAACACCTAGATCTCAGGGACTTTAAGAGCTAGGATTACCAAATTTGGTGCCAAAAGATTTTGTTATTTTGCAAACATAAAGAAGGTTTTCCCATTCAGCTACGCTACCTATGACTGCTGTTAATCGCAAAACAATGTATAGAAAGCGTACTGTTAATTTTGGTATGCACAATACTTTGTACTTACTTACTTAAAATTTGCTTGTGATTGGATCATTGATATAAAAGTTATTTACGAAACAATTTTAGTGGGAGAGCAGATAAGTAGAAAGTATTTAACAGTCTAGTATACTCGCCTGTACCCTTTCTTGCTTTTCGTTTAGGGTGTTTTGCAATTTGCCATATCTAAAATTAGCTTGTAAATTTTTTTGCTTACTTAGTTCGTTGGTCACGCAACATTTTAAAACCCATTAAAATTATGAGCTCATAACTTTAGAATGATATATCGAATTACATTTAATCTGTCATCTGAAATGTTTAAAGCTCAGCTGGCAACTGAGTCAAGTTCAAGCTGAGATCTGATGTAAGTTGGTATTCTTAGTCTTGGTATTGTTGTAAGGTCATCTCTCCCTACTTGCAGATCATGTTACCAATTCTCTCATGCAACTGAAGCAGTGACTGTGACTGGCTGTGACTGCTTCACAAGCGTATTCAAATAGCGCGACTCATGAATATATTCAGCAACTCTAGCTTGTTAGTTGATATCATAAATTGATGCTGACGTGCGACAGGTTTCATTGTCAGCTTTAACTTGTTGTTGTTGCTATTGTTGTTGTGCAAAATGAGTGCGAGTTCAAAGTTGGACTGTCGTCTATAAGAAACAGCTGCGATTGTCGGATGTGGCATTAGCATAGAGTCATGCAACCAAAATAGAAGCCTGACAGGTTTGCGTTGCTCAAAGAAAGAGAGGCAGCAAGAGAAACAGACAGAGAGGGGGAAAGAGAGAGAGAGGGGGAGAGCTTAACGTAGGCGTGTGTGCTCAATTCAAAACGGTTTCCATTCATGCGGCAATCAATCGCTCAATTGACAATCAAACCGGTTGTCTTGACCTACGGCCCGCTAGAAAAGCTGGAGAGGAAAGAAGATGGAGGAGTGTGTGTGCTATCTGTAGCACGATCTGTAAACGCCTGGCGAAGTGTAGCAACACCTGGCGTTGCGAACTAAGCGCTGCTGGCCATGCAACATGCTGCTGCTGCTGCGCGTTGCATGTGCAGCTCATTAATTTGGCTTAAATGCAACTTGGACTAGCCCGATGTATTTTTCTGTGGCCACAAATTAAGATTAATAAGTCGCCGGCAGGCAACCTGCCATGCCAACCCGCCCTCCCCCACTGAGTCTAGCGGCATTCAGACAGTCGGGGCTGATTCATTGACTGATCCAGTCGAGAATCTCAACCATAAAAGGCAGCTGCGATTGATCTTACCACGGTACAAGGCGTGTGGGTGAGCAGAGCAGCGCAGAGCGCTCTCCCAATGCGATGATGCAAGATTCGTTTTTAGAGGCGCAGACACGCATATATAAAGCATATATATCGTATATATATATCGAATATATGGCAACGCATATGGTGATTTGGAGCAACGAACATATTTCAATTGCGTGCGAGGTCGACAGCCACGCCCACTTTTTAGCCTCAACTAACTGTATTTACATTGGGGCAAAGCAGTTGAATTCACGGTCAGATTGGTTGCATGCGTCTTCGTCTTCATTTAGCTACCCAGTTTGTAGCGACTTAACCCCAACTCCTTTCCCCTTTTCCCTCCCTCCCCTACTCCCCCCTCTCTCTTGCTACAGTTTGGCATGCAATTGTCGCTCTTAGGGCATTAAAAGTAATCGTTTTGTTGGCCAACATGCACCAAATGGGCAACATTAGCACTTTGCACGGCTTTTTTTGGGGGCGCAACCTTGTTGCAACTGGCCAACATCATCAGTGGCAACATCATCATCGCCATCGAGCCAAGTCGAAGGCGTGTCGACTAATCGCGTCGGCAGCCAATTGGGGTCGTCATCGACGTGGCATATCGATTACGTTGCGACGTCGCCACCAGATACCACTCGCTCTACTCCTGATAGAGGCCTCTCAGCTGCGGCGCCTGCTGATAGGCAACACTTTGGGCTTTAGGACAGTGCAAAAGAAAGAAGGTCACACAAGTCACAGGCTGAAGAGCCTACCGCAAAGCTATTGTTTTTGTCTTTTCACCCTTTCCTTGTTTGTCTTTCCTTACGTGAGCAAACAAATCTTGACAACAGCAACGTGTGACTGACAGCTAAACCCCTCCAGAAGTTACACCCCTTCTCGACCCACTCGAATTGGCCCAGAAAATTCGAAACAAATAAATCGCAGCAGAGGAACAAATGGGGTGGGGGGGTTAGGCCTGTTTTGGAACAATTGATTTTACGTCTAGATGGAAATTTGGCTTATTGGGTTACAACACAAGGTACAAATCAATTTCATGACTTTGGGGCCAAACTAAAGGAGCCTCTACGAAATTCAATAGTTTGAATGACTGCCTGAGGTTGGGAATTAGTTAAACTTGATTTATGTTTGAGTTGTAATAAACGGTAGACGATCTTAGCTATAAAAGGAGTAAGAGCTACTTAAATTAGGTCTACTGCTTCCATTGCTTTACTTTAACTTATATTTTGACTTGTTTTTGCAGTTGATGTAGTTACATCAGTCTCATGGTCTTGTCGGTAATCGAAGTGTGTTTGTTAACGTTTAAGTTTAAGTTTAGCATACAATAAGGGTAGGGCTGTCACGACAAGACCACTTCATATATATTTCCATCATGTTTCTACCTCAGCATTCAACTTCAATTCACAACAGAATTCAAAGACACATCTAATTCGAATTTATTGTGTGTAAAATTACATTTTCAAGTTACAAGTTATTAAACAGTATTCAAAGCCAATAATCGCATTCAAAGAGCTGCATCAAGATGAAGAAAGTTAGATCAAGTGGAGCTTGCCAAGTGTCTTTTACTATAACGCTGACAATTATGTTATCTTTCTAGCAAATAACTTTCGTCCGCAAGGCGAAGAAGCTCAAGCAACGAGATCTAGGACCTTGTACACCTGTGCGGAACATAAGAACTTTGACCATGGCTGGCCACGTTGAACAGCGTCCCTGGACGCCGACTGTGCGCATAGGCAAGATTGCAGCCGAAACGAGCAATCCGGGTCCGGCAATTGTTCAGTTACCGACATTGATTGGTAAGGAGAGAGAGAGAGAGAGAGAGAGACAGTTTTGTATATATATTCACATTCTTTTGCTAACAGGCAGCAAAGTGCCGGACTCAAAGAAGAAGGGTGCACCCTCGTATACATTTGGCTATAAGCTCAAGAGCAACGACGAGACTACCGGACCTGGGCCTGCACAGTACAATGTATCGGGAATGCGACCCAAGGGTAAAGATTATCCACGTGCCGCAACCCTGCAGAGTCGGCCTAAGGAGCTGACGGCTTTTGTGAATCCTGGACCCGGTGAATACAATGTGAATGCGGCCTCTAAGGCCGCCATGGATGCCACGCCCAAGTACACGTTCGGCAAGAGGCCCCCTCCGGACAAGTATCAGCTGATACCAGGTAAGTCGAGGCGGTTCCACAGCTACGCATCGCATTGCGATACTATTTGTTGGTGTTGTTGTTGGCGTTGTTTGAATGGTTGGAGTTGGAGTCGGATTGGGATTCGAGCTTGGAGGCGTATTCGATGTACATATTTATATGGTTTAGTCGTGGTTTGCATGCGCATTACTAACGTCATGGATAACGGAGAAGCATCAATCAATCAATCGATTAATCAATCAAGTCATCAAGCCATCATCATGGAAATAGCTGGAGCATCATTGTATATATGTTATGTATATATAGCTATACCCGATTCATTAAGATAGCTAAGCCCATGAAAGTATCATCCGAGTAGCGTGTAAGTAAACGCTGCCTCTCTTTCTCTCTCTCTCTCTCTTTGTAGCTAGCTTTCTATCTCTCTTTCTCCCTCTGTAGTTACGTAGTTAATTGAGCTGTAGCTACCTTCAAAGAGAATTTTTCTTCTTTCTTCTGAATTAGAACGTAGTAATCGTAGTTGTAGAATGGTTGTCTCTGTCGGATAAGGCTGGCCCTCCATCTCTCTTCCCTCCATCTCTCTTTCACAAGCAGTTCTATTCAATGCAAACTTAAGTGTTATACGTTTTGTCAAACAGTTGAAAGTGTTATATTGAATTCTTTACTACAGATTTATGTTCTATTCTCGTAGATTCAAATGAGATCAATTGTATATATCGTTTATGTTGCTTTTGTTTGAGTTAAGGAACAATTTTGTGTTTCTTCTGTGTTTTATGTTAAAGTTCATTACTTGATATTTTAATTTATATTTTTTTCTTTTTTATACATAAATTAAAAACATAAATCGAAACATCGAACTGTGAACCGTCCGTAGGTCCCAACCATTATCAAGTGGTGCCGCTTGATGTCATTAAGCCGCGCGCACCTCGATATTCCTTTCGCATTAAGGTTAACGTTTACCTAGTTAACAATCCAGGTAACACAACTAACTAGGAACTCGCTTTCCCAGTTAACCCCGATAACCCCCCACTTATTAACAAATTAACCTCACCGTCTCTTCACTAACTCACCAATTTCACCACTCTCAACTCACCACAACCTGCATGAGAGGCCACTGGTGCTGTAACTCGTAAGCCCCATCCTAGTTATAGATGTGCATACATACAATACATATAAGTTGCGAGTGTGCGTGTAGTCTAAAGCGTTATCCGTACAAACTCTTGTTTTATTAACACTAACAGCGCCAAATAGCTATTGTCCTGAAAAGGTCACGCAATCGAGAAAGACTGCGCCACGTTTCACATTCGGTAGACGAACTAAAATCCAACACGATCTGAATACACCAGGTAATACCCGTACTCGTAATTCTAGCGGCACCTTTAGGCTAGTATCCTAGATAGCAATTGGATAGCAATCTACAGTATCTACAGTCGTAGCTCTCCACGCGGCTTCATGCCTTCCCTATCTCTGCCTACTCTGCATTGGGTCTAATGTGTATTTGGCATCTATTCCACAGCTCCTGGCGCCTATTGCCCCGAAAAGGTGAAGCTAAGCAAAACTCCGGAGTTCAGTTTTGGCATCAGACATCACGAGCTGCGAACTGACTATACGCCGGGTTGGTATTATAGAGATATATTTAAAGACTTGTAGCTCACTCTGCACTCTTACAGCTCCGGGCAGCTATAAGCCCGAACACGTTAGCTTTGAGCACTCTCCAGCTTATAGTTTTGGCTTGAGAACTAAGCACATACAAGTCAATGATTCTCCAGGTAGGTTCTAGTTATACTCGTACAGCAAGCATGCAAGAAGTGTGCTAATTTCTCCTGTTCAACAGCACCCGGCACATACAGTCCTGAAAAGTCCAAATTGCATTCGGCACCAGCCTACAGCATAAAGGGCAAGGGCACACATGATGTTGTCGATGCCACGCCAGGTGAGTCGCTTCAGCCAGCTTGAGCTTTGCAAGACAACCCGCTCTCAGTTGGATGTAAAGACCGTCTTTCCTCTATTCTTTTGCAGCACCCGGCGCATATGAGCCAGAGAAATGTGTGCTGAGCAAAACACCTGCCTTCACTTTTGGCCAACGTGTTCAGGTCCTCAAGACTGAGGACACTCCCGCACCCGGCACCTACCAACCAGAGAAGGTACGCTTGGATTTTGCGCCTGCCTATACGCTTTCTGGGCGACATGAGCTGAAGATTGTTAGTAATACTCCGGCTCCAGGCTCGTATGCTCCCGAAAAGTACCGCAGCGATCACACGCCTGCCTTCAGCTTCGGTGGTAAGCACGAGCAGAGCCTTGACCATACCACTCCGGCACCGGGTGACTACTTTCCAGAAAAAGTACGACACGATCACAATCCAGCTTTCTCATTTGCCGGACGCCACGACATCGCCAAAGCCAGCGACACACCAGCACCAGGCACTTACGACACAGCCAAGGTTCGGCTAGATCACAATCCCGCTTTCTCATTCGCCGGTCGTCACGATCTTCATAAACCAAGCGATACTCCCGCCCCAGGAACCTATTCTCCTGAGAAAGTGCGACAAGATCACAATCCGGCTTACACAATGGCCGGTAAACACGATCTAAAGATTGCGAATGGTACACCCGCTCCAGGAGACTATTCTCCTGAGAAGTCACGATTAGATCACAACCCCGCTTTCTCATTCGCCGGTCGTCACGACCTTCAAAAGCCCAGTGACACTCCCGCTCCAGGAGCGTATTCTCCCGAGAAGGTTAGATTGGATCATAATCCTTCCTTCTCGATGGCCGGCAAACACGATCCAAATATTACGAATGGTACTCCTGCTCCAGGAGACTATTCACCCGAAAAGTCTCGATTAGATCACACTCCCGCCTATTCATTCGGTATTAAGAACGACCCTAAGGTAGTCAACCATACCCCAGCCCCTGGAGATTACCATCCAGAAAAGGTTAGACTTGATCACAACCCCGCTTTCTCATTCGCTGGTCGTCACGACCTTCAAAAACCAAGTGATACCCCTGCCCCAGGAGCGTATTCTCCCGAGAAGGTCCGACAAGATCACAATCCTGCCTTTACAATGGCGGGTAAACATGACCCGAGGGTCTTACATGAAACACCAGCACCTGGAGACTACTCTCTAGAAAAGTCTCTATTGGATCATGCTCCTTCTTATTCATTCGGTGTTAAAAACGATCCCAAAGTGGACAGCCATACCCCAGCCCCCGGAGATTATCACCCGGAGAAAGTAAGACTTGATCACAACCCTGCTTTCTCATTTGCTGGTCGTCACGACCTTCAAAAGCCCAATGATACTCCCGCTCCAGGAGCGTATTCTCCCGAAAAGGTTAGACTGGATCATAATCCTTCCTTCTCGATGGCTGGTAAACACGATCCAAAGATTACAAATGGTACACCCGCTCCAGGAGACTATTCACCGGAGAAATCTCGGTTGGATCATACTCCTGCTTATTCATTCGGTGTTAAAAACGACCCTAAGGTGGACAACCATACCCCAGCCCCTGGAGATTACCATCCAGAAAAGGTTAGACTTGATCACAATCCCGCTTTCTCATTTGCTGGTCGTCACGACCTTCAAAAGCCCAATGATACTCCCGCTCCAGGAGCGTATTCTCCCGAAAAGGTTAGACTGGATCATAATCCTTCCTTCTCGATGGCTGGTAAACACGATCCAAAGATTACAAATGGTACACCCGCTCCAGGAGACTATTCACCGGAGAAATCTCGGTTGGATCATACTCCTGCTTATTCATTCGGTGTTAAAAACGACCCTAAGGTGGACAACCATACCCCAGCCCCTGGAGATTACCATCCAGAAAAGGTTAGACTTGATCACAATCCCGCTTTCACATTCGCCGGTCGTCACGACCTTCAAAAGCCAAGTGATACCCCTGCCCCAGGGGCGTATTCTCCCGAGAAGGTCCGACAAGATCACAATCCAGCCTTTACAATGGCCGGTAAACATGATCCAAAGATTGCGAATGGTACACCCGCTCCAGGAGACTATTCTCCTGAGAAGTCTCGACTAGATCACACTCCCGCCTATTCATTCGGTATCAAAAATGATCCCAAAGTGGCCAGCCATACTCCAGCCCCTGGAGATTACCATCCAGAAAAGGTTAGACTTGATCACAATCCCGCTTTCTCATTGGCTGGTCGTCACGACCTTCAAAAGCCAAGTGATACCCCTGCCCCAGGGGCGTATTCTCCCGAGAAGGTCCGACAAGATCACAATCCAGCCTTTACAATGGCCGGTAAACATGATCCAAGGGTCTTACATGATACACCAGCACCAGGAGACTATTCTCCCGAGAAATCACGACTAGATTACACTCCCGCCTATTCATTCGGTGTCAAAAACGACCCTAAGGTAGACAACCATAACCCAGCCCCCGGAGATTATCACCCAGAAAAGGTTAGACTTGATCACAACCCCGCTTTCTCATTCGCTGGTCGTCACGACCTTCATAAGTCTAGTGATACTCCCGCTCCAGGAGCGTATTCTCCCGAAAAGGTAAGACTGGATCATAATCCCGCCTTCTCAATGGCTGGTAAACACGATCCAAAGATTGCGAATGGTACACCCGCTCCAGGAGACTATTCTCCTGAGAAGTCTCGACTAGATCACACTCCCGCCTATTCATTCGGTATCAAAAATGATCCCAAAGTGGCCAGCCATACTCCAGCCCCCGGAGATTATCAGCCAGAAAAGGTTCGACTTGATCACAACCCCGCGTTCTCATTCGCCGGTCGTCACGACCTCCAAAAGCCAAGCGATACCCCTGCCCCAGGGGCGTATTCTCCTGAGAAAGTGCGACAAGATCACAATCCGGCTTACACAATGGCCGGTAAACACGATCCGAAGATCTCGAACGCTACTCCTGCGCCTGGAGACTACTCACCCGAGAAGACACGACTGGATAATACACCTGCTTACACATTTGGTGGCAAATACGACCCCAAAGTAGACAATCATCATCCCGCTCCATGCGACTATGCTCCCGAGAAAGTACGCCTTGACCATACACCCGCCTACACAATTGCAGGTCGCACGACCATTGAGCACGTGAGCCACACTCCGGCTCCGTGTGACTACAGACCGGAGAACTGTCAGCTGGATGGGACACCGGCCTTTACGTTTGGAATGAAGCTGAAGCGGGAGCATATCAGTGATACTCCAGGTAGGTGCAGAGGCAGCGCAGCGTATGTCTAGTCAATTCTGCATGATAGTTGCACTACGTGACTCGTAAATGTTTCAGCACCCACTGCATATGAACCGGAAAAGCATGTACAGCACACTCCAGCCTTTAGCTTTGGCACTCGAACCGAGATAAAAGTCTCCACCGATGCACCCGGTAATGCAACTACCTTAATTGCACTAGCAAGTCCTCTCACTTAATACAATATATATGTTTGTTTGTTTGCTTTTTTGCATCTTGCTGCTATTTCCCCCTTAGCTCCCGGACATTATCATCCAGAGCAATGCAAGCTAGATAGTTCCCCAGCATACAGCTTTGGTCTGAAGACGTTGCCTATGCCCCCCATACCAGGTATGTACCGCATCCTCTTATCCCGTATTTATATTATCCTATGCTTAGCTGGTGCCGGCAATGCCATTTTGTGTCGGGAACTCAAGGTACACGAGTGTTTAAACAGGAAGCGGAACTTTCCCAGTTTTTCTCTCGCCGTATCAAGCTTGATTTTGTATGTGTTCTGTGTATTTCATGTCTTTGTTTTGTCCACACACACACGACTTTTCTTCACATATTCTCGGTGCTCTGGCCTATGCATATATCCATTCCTGTATATACTCGTACCTGAACACCGCGCTCATCTAGAACCTAAAGGCGCATACATTGAAGATCGCATCTTGCAAAGACGCGAACGTCGTCTCGCTAGTCCCGGTAAGCTTCATTCCACAGCACATCTCGCATATCAAGTATCTTGAAACACGCTTCATATGAAGTCAAAATATGCCAATCGCAACAATAACATATGTACATAGGTACCGTACACTTTCTTATATAAGCACAGCTAAGGGGCGTGTAAATTGCATTCACTAGACTAAGTAAAGAATCACGAGTATTTAGCTTGCATTAAACAGATTTCAGGGAATCATAGTCGCTAGCCATAAAGTAGAAGGGTATTATATTATAGCTTTGTGTAAACGGATAATGTATAAAAAAGGTAAAAGAAGCTTGTCAATGTGTCTGTATGAACACTGATATCTCAAATACTATATATGGTAGGGCTACAAAAATTGATGATTATGTACTCAATTGTATTTACTCAATTATGTACTCAATGGTTTAGTAGGTTTCTGCCACGCCCTTATATTATAAATGAATCCCGAACTGTACCGAATTTAAAGGTAGCAAGTTCATCTTTGGTGGATGCAATAAAAATAATCATCATGTAAATTATTTCAGGTCGGATAATTTATAAAAAGTTATTTAAGAAATTAATTAGCTTATTCATTTGTTGAATATGAGTGTTAGGAGTATACCATACAATAGACGAGCAGCCTCGGCTATAGCTTTTACACTTGTTTCGCTATATCGCTATATTGGGTGAAGCGTAGCGTTAGGTTCTTCATACACTCATTTGCACACACAGAGACACCCACACATGTACATGCATACACAAGTGTATTTGTTTACCCAAGCTTAAAGCTCACACACAGCTCTAATTGCAATTTGCACACACAGTTCGCAACGCTGGCAACGAGAGTAGCAGCACCACCACCACAACCACTACGACGACAACTGTTGCGGAGCAGGTACCGAGCAGAACAGTCAATGGACTCAGCCGGCATCAGGAGCAAGAGCAGGAGAAGTCGGTGACAGCCACAAGAATCACAAGCACAAGCACTAAGCACAGCAGCACCAACAGCAGCAATGGCACCACCAGCAAAGACACCACCAACAAAGGCACTACCAGCACTGAGCTATCACCTAAGGCAAGCTCCACCACAACGACTGTCACGACAACTACGAGGGTAGTCAATGGAGTACCATCGTCTGTGGTTCAATCTCATTCTGAGCACCACACAACCAAAATGCACCACGCAGAGCAGGCGTTTGCTCAGCACGACAATCTAAAGGTAGCCGTCAAGGGTACCGCTGATGCCAGTGCCAGCAAGACAGCCAACCAGAGCCGCAGCGTTGTGGTGCAGAGCGACGGAGCCATTGTCAGCAGCTGCCAGTCGACCAGGTCGAGTACGGTCAAGTACGCTGTGGAGGCGAGCAGCGTGCAAGAAAAGATCATCAGGTATGGTACAGCGACAGTCCCCCGTCGAGAAGTGATCCACTTGTTTTGTGTGTGTTTTCCAGAACAGAACTAGGAGAGCCCCCTCCCCCCGTTCAACTACCATGCATCCACTACTAACCCAGCCATTTGAACAAACCAACTTAACGCATATTTGATTCATTTTTATATATATTTCTATGGCCAATTACTACTTGATCTCTATCTCTGATCTCTGTGCAGCTCCTAACGTCTATAAGATACCGACTGTGTTGGGCGGTAGCAAGGAGGGTCCTATTCGTTCGGCGCCTGCCTATTCCATGGCCGGGCGGGAGAAGGATGCACTTATACCCACTTTCATATTGCCGGGACCGGGCTACTACGATAGCGAATACACAGTGACCAAGAGCAAGCCGCCAGTCTACTCGATGCGCGGCAAATATAAATACATGTGTGATGATAACAAGCCCGGTCCAGGTGCACACTGTCCCGAAAAGGTAATCAATCGTGTGTTATAACTATTTCACAGAGATGACATTCAGAAACTGGCCCACAGTACTGGGAGAAGAAATCGACGCCCTCGATATCCTTTGGTATTGTGCATTCCAAGTACGCAGGAAGACAGGGGCAATATATATTACCTGATAAGTATACGCGTTGTATGGTCGAAACTCGCCCAGACAGGAACTATCCATAGAGTGCAATGCGATCTACCAATCCACCAATATCCTTTTCGAGCTTATCGACAAGCGAAACAAAATTATGATTATATATAACAATGATTCCATGACACTATATAATATATATTCAATATATACTTCTGTCTTTTATCCCTATAATACTCCCGATAGGTTAATTTGGCGCAAATGCCCTCGTACAGCTTCGGCATCAAGCACTCTCCCTATCTGGGTCGCCTGAAAGAAAAAGAAGATTGCGATTATGGATTTTCCGGCATCTGCTGAACCCCAAAATCTGAAATCGGATCCGTTCCTAGCGCTGCTCAAGACAGTCTCTATCTCCGCAAGAAACCTTCCTCACCTGAACCGTTGCGAACCGAACAACCCAAGTGCAACACCGCCCTGGTGACCAGATGATATACTACCACTGTACTGTACTAACTGTAGTTTAAACAGTTAAGATTTGATATTTTTTGAACTCTACTTCTGTAAGCGAAAGTGTTAAAAATGTTAAAATATATATACCATATCTGATTATATTATACTAATAGAGAATTCTTGGTTGTTTTTGTTGTTGTTGTGCACTCAATACCACCATTTATTACGACGAAAATAAGGAAAATTACAATTAGTTAGCAAAAGACTCAGCGGACCTTAGCAGTTCCTCCAGCTGCTCCAGATGATTTCTGGCTCTAGTTCTTCGATATTTCGATTTCAGCGTGAATGCACGATTTGCCCTGAGAAGAAGAATAGAATAAAATATTATAAGGAAAGCTTCTAATGTGATTAGTTGCCACAGTGAACTCACAGTGTCGTGCTTGATTTCACTATCAATAATCAGATGACCACGCGCCATGCCCAGCATGGACTTGTACTTGGACATATCCACTTTGTGATCGTTGGCACAGATCTTCTCCTCGCTAACTGGGCAGCTGGAGGGGGCACCGAACAGCTTCAACATGTCCTTGGCCTCACTGGGTGCCTGATCGATGGCAGCGCACATATCCATCTTGCCCTCCTTCATGACAATGCCGTCCTTTTGCACCTTGAACTTGGCCATGGCTGTACCGAAGGCCTTGTTCATGAAGCAACCCTGTGGCACCAGCTCGCACTTCTTGTTCAGCTTGACACTGAAGCCATCCTCGATCGTAATGATGGCATCCTCGCCAGCGCAGTTCTCCAACTTCACAATCTTCGCCTTGTAGCCATTCTGCAGTAACCGAAAGCAATTAATATATCGTTCTAATCTTCCAGTCTTATCTGTTGCTACTTACACAAGCCTGAGCCACCTCAAGGACCGCACAACAGATCAACAGTATAACGAAGTTCCGCAACATTTTCCGAGTTGAAAGTTGAAAGCACACCAGGGGGGTTTTGGTTCCGCTAGGATTGAAGGTATCTCTATTTATACTCCGGCGAAAGTCTAATTTTTCGACTCTTTGGACTGCGCAATTATTTGCACATTAGGTGGAACGATCACTGATCGTTCGGCTCAATTGCAGCACTGATCACTGAAGCCAAGCCGGACAGCCAGTCGGTCCATTAAGTCTGGCTATATATTAACCGTAATAGTTGGCCATTTTTAATTATTGCGGAATATTAAGGTTGCTCATATAGATTTCTGCCGATAATACAATTCAAAAAAGGGGCCACAAATGTACATATTACAAAGTGTCATGCAACATCAGCAATTATACAACTTGTTCACCGATTAATGCGATCTTATTAACATTTTTGTGTGCTCTACTAATGCTGCCAATGCAATAAAATTCAATAAACAAAGGTAGACTGTGTATTTTATACAGAGACAATCAGCTTTTAACATATGAATACTTGTAATTTCTCTTTATCAAAAATTCTGCTGCAGTGATACCAACTCAGCCTTTTTGCGATCAAATTTGGCTGTTTTCAAACTGTTATAAAGTGACAAACATAAAAACATAGAAAAAAGAAAACCGAGCAGTTTTTTCATTAATAATTAAAAATTGCAGCCAAACCAGAGCAGATAGTGATAGGCAACTTTTCATTAACATGTTCTTTTTGTCTACATTTAACAAGTATTACATTTTTTAAAGTGAAGAGCACACCCTGCAGACGGCTCCAGCTTTTTCAATTTCACTCGTTTTGTTTTAAATAAAAAACCTCCAAAACGGGACAGTAGGCACAAATACCGCTCGCTGTTAAATTTCACCACGCTCACACTACGCTGCAAAGCTGCCTGCTACAGCACGCGACGCAGGCACATTTAGTACAGATTGCGACGATGTGGCAACACCAAGCCAAGTTTTACCGCAGCGCACCGTGGCACACACCAGTTTCAGTTCACTTTTAGTTGAATTCTATTTCCCGCGCCGTTCGGACGTCGTCGCCAACGCCAACAACGGTCTCTCGAGTGCGCTGCGGGCTCAAACGCAGTTTTTCTTTCCACTGTGCACTGTGTTCTCTTCCAAGAGTGCAGCCCCAATTCATTCTATTATTGAGATTCAATAACAAATAAAGTGGGAAACACAAAAGAAACAGACCAGAAAAAGCTAAAAAACTGTTTTAACTGTTCAGCTGACAACGCAATTGAATTGTTATTGTGTTTATTGTGAAAGTGAAACAACAATTTATATTTAATTATTCAAAACGTAAGCGCTAAAATATTTGCAATTAAGCACATTTTCTTTTTGAATGCCATAAGAATTTTGGTCATGATAAAAGCCAACTGGATCAAAGTGTTCGCCAGCCAAGCCATGCATCAAAATGTGCTAATGCCACTATATGGTGACTATATGCGAGAGCCCATATACCTCATATACTATATAGAGATAGTAAGGTGCGAATTCGAGTGCGGGAGAGAAAGAGAGAGAGAGAGTGGGAGAGCCACAGGTGGTGACAAAGCAAACATTCAAAGTGAATTCAAACGATATTTCAATTCAAATAGGAAAACTCAATGCGATTGCGTGAGTGTTTGTGTTTGTCTGTGTGTGAGTGTTTGCTTTGACGTCTGCCAATGCCGACGCTGCTCAATCGTTGTTCAATCATTTTTTTGGTGTGGTCAGGGAGACTCGATGAATATTCTAGGGGTACTCTAAGGGTACTCGCACTCGCAACATTCATTATCTGCTGACCTCTCTGACTGTGAGCAAGCCTTGTGTATTGTTATCAAATTTGGCTTTCATTGATAAGTGTCTCTATGTATGCCTCTCTGTGTGTGTGTGCGTCTGTGTGTGTGTGTGCGAGAGAGAGAGCTCCCCAGGTTGGATACGGCATTGGTATTTCATGGGAATCGAGAGAGTGACAAGCCCGGCACGGCCAGGTAACCAGGCTGTGATTCATCGCGTTGTTGTTGTTAATAGTGTTGTTTACTGCTGTCGATCTTGTTGTTGTTGTTGATGATGTTGCTGCTATTCAAAATTGCGGTTAACTGACAGTGTAAGCAGCTGACTGTCTACGATGACGTTGTCTAACGGTGGCATCTCTTAATCATCAACAGGTCTAGCTGCAACAAGTATCTCTGTGTAGGTGTATCTATTGATATGACTTTGACTGTCTTGGGCTGCCAAAAAAATGTTGGTTCTTATTGCCTCTTTGTTTTGTTCTTGGCCCTCTCTCTCTCTCTGGCACAAACAACTTTCATAAACCGGTTTGCCTGTTGACTGTTTTTCGAGCAACAAGAATAACAATTTGTTTGTTTTCTTATTTTCGATATTCTTTTGGAAATAAGCTGCAGCTGCAGATTCCCTCTCGCTCTCCCTCCTTCTATCTCCCTCTTTTGGGGGTTATTATCACTTGAGTGCGTAATAAAACAAACGAATTTTTCATTGAACAATTAATGAGTCAGTTGGCTTCATTCGCGATCGGATATACAATATACATACATATATGTATCTATGACGTATCCGTGTATCTGTATCTGTGTCTGCATCTATAGCTCCATTTGGGTCAGCTCCACAATTGCTTCAGTCTGTCCGATTTGTTTATTAAAAGCAGACGCAGGCGTGGAGGAGAAGAGGAGGACGGTGAGGAGGAGGAGTAGCCGGAGGCACTTGCTCCATTTGTCCATCAACTGCGACGGCTTCAAACGGACGCTAATTGCAGCTGCCACACAGTTGCCATCCCCGTCCCCGTCCCCGTCCCCTTTGGAAAATTGCAGCATGCAAAACCAGAAATAAATTTGAAGGCGGAAGGCGTGGCTGGGGTGGAACCGCTCTTCAAAGTGTTAACTGTTGTGATAAGGCGGAAAATCAATAGAACCGACACCGCCTGCTGCGTGCCGAGGCACACATGGCTGACACCTTTTCCCCCCTTCCCTCCCTTGCCACCTCATGGCTTTTTCGCTAACGAATTGCAACTAACGGTTTATGCTATCTCCACATTGTATCGAATGTTATGTTGTGTATGTGCTCAAGCATGCCACATGTCTCTTGCACAGGGTATGCGCAGCTGTCTTTGCCATATTTATTCGCATTTAAGACGTAAATCTCTCTGGAATTCTCTTGTGCCTGCAGCAGGGCATAAATAAACAAGGTGAACTGTCGAAGAGAGATCAAGGCATACCCTGTAGTGCCTTACGCTCTTTTCTGCTTAGTCACAAATACCCCACCTGCACATATTACAGGCTAAACGAATGACCCAAGCAGCGGCGAGCTGAACTTTCGCTCGTAGAATACCAATTTTCGGGCCAGGCTATTCAGACTAACTTGCTGCACGCTGGGTGGGCGTAAAGTGGGTGAGGCTCAAAAGGAGACTGCAAAAGAAAGGAGGGGAGAGTGGATGGAGGCAGAGCACTGGCCATTTTAAGGTTTCGCAGCCATAACTCATGCAAATCCATTGCAGATACTAAACAGAGAACAGCGAGAACTTTGCACGTGGCTTTCACCTGAGCAAGAGTTATCTCCGCTATTCATGCTGTTTATTTAGCAAGTTCTCTCAAGTTTTCCGGTCGTAAATAACCCTCAGAGTCACCTTCTCCTGCTTAAGAGTCGCAACTTACGCCGTGGCACGCAATAAGAAAAACAACAAAAACAATAAAAAGTCTTAATCTGTTCTATGAAAAGGCACAAGGCGCATTCCACTTCCGCCTGCAGTCCGGAAAATGCTTTTGTGCGTCTCTTACGAGTGACCCAGAAACGATACGAAAAGAAGTCCCGATATTACGAATTATTATTAAATATTTATTTATATGTTTGTAAATTGCGAGCACAGTCAGCAATTGAGGCCACTGCCAAGCAATGAAAAGTAAATAACAATTCAAAATTGGATTGGGGAATGGGGCAATGCTGAATGGGGATTGAGCCAATTGATATATATTGAGATATAGACACAACATATAGGGGAACATATTAGCAATAATATTTGTGACTCGCCTGTTTACGAACAACTCAAACAAGTCAACAAACAAATTGTCGCCGCCTTCGATCGGCCTTAGCCAGCTGTGGCCAATGTGGGCAAAGTGCCAAAATTGCTTTAAGTGTTTTTATTATTTCTGTTGTGCTTTTCTTTCTTTATATCAAAAGTCCACTAGAGAAAATAACATCAAATTAATAAAACTCACAATGGAAATCGAAATCGCAAGCAGAAAGCAACAAGTAAAGAAAGCAACAGCCAAGCAGGCTCGACTTTAAAATACCCTTTGTAATGTACTTAGAATTAATGTAGAGGTCTATATTACTCTATTGTTTGTTTATACTGTATTTTTGTATAGTTAGCTCGACTTTAGCATGCTCTGTGTATAGTTCTTAGAGTCTGATTGTAGGTCTTTATTACAGTACTGGGCATAATAGTTGGTTATAGGTATTATAATGGGAAAGTAGTTGTATAACTTCGATTTGTAGAGAAGTTGGACTTAGTAATCTAATAATTTATAATAACAATATAATCAATTTAAAATCAACTTCAACTGCATATAGCATAAAGGAATTTATATGCCAAATGTAATGTCTCCAGGTCCCTATAGTGCCAGAGATCGATGCGAATCAAAAGACAGACACACAAATATTTTCAATTTGACTAAGCCATTGCTGCAGACCATGAATATATAAGTATAATACACATATACGTGTAGAACATAGAATACACTCAGTGTGCCTTGCCACGCCTACTGCTGCCTGTTACATACAGTATCACACAGTTAATATACCCTTTCCTTTGGCTAGGAATGTATCTCGCTAAATTTGAGACAATGTACGATGGGCATGGTACAGTGGGTTGCATAAGTAGCAACATGTGTTCAACATAAGCCGGTCGCAAAGTGCTTTTCCATGACGCATCCATGAGATACATTTTCAGTGTGCCTGCGTCTGTTTTAGTCATTAATTTCACTTTTAATTCGCATGAAAGTTTGCGCAACTTTGCCACTTTCGTTGCAATTATGTAAACCGGATTAAGTTAGGAATTTGTTGGCTGTGCTACTGTGCTTCTGTTACAATTAAGCCACGCCTCTCACTGCCCACTGCCCACTTCCTCCTGCTACACTCTGTGTTTGCATTGTATTTGTCCAATTCCACTTGAGGCGTCGCCAATTAATGCTAAACTTATCTAAATCTTAACACAGGCACTTAGATAGGCAAACACACACACTCACACACTGGCATAGAGCACTATCGCGCATTGCAAAACACATGTAAACAAGCTGATAAGCCGTGTATCTGCGAGATACAGTATCTGGCAGCGAAAGAACCCGCAGTTGTTGTGAACCCGAAAAAAAGTATAAAGAAATGCAAGAAGAGAAGCAGATAACTTGCGGCCTTTATCGAGCAGTCTCTTGCAGGGCGTAGCTGCAGTTGGGGGCAATGCAGCAGCAACAACAGTCACAGCAGCAGCAACAGTCACAGCAGCAACAACAGCAGCAGTTGCTGTCGCTCTTGTCGCTTTTCCTTGCCAATCTATCAAAATGCAAAGTTTGTTTTCTGTTTCAGTCTCAGTTTCTTTTTCTGCTTCTTTTTCTGTTGTTGTTTATGCAACTGTCTTGCAGATTAGCTGCCCGCTGCGACAGAGCATTGTCGTTGTTGTTGTTGCTGCTGTAGGCGGCACAGCGTTTGCACTTCAAGAATGCAGCAGACAGCAGGCCGCCCGCAGCCCCGCCCTTGTGGGCGTCAACAGTGCGAGACAATCTGATAAATTGCACAATCCAACTCCCTGCTGTGTGTGTGTGTGTGTGTGTGTGGGTGTTGCACTTGCGGCACTGCAGCCTGCCACACGGCCCACTCGTGCTGCGGAGAACAAGAATTTTCACTTAGTTTGAGCCATATATCAATATCAAACAATTACTCGCATTCCCCCCCCCATCACTGTCTCCATCTGGCAGCATTAATTGTCATAGAGTTGCCAGAGAAAGCATCGTTAATTAATTGACAATAATTAAGGCAACTCGTGCAATGTGTGTCAAACATTTTCATGAGCCTATTCGGCACGGCTCGCCCTTGTCCAAGCTATGCAGCTCACACCGCATACACTGTGAGAAATCAGTAGCAAAAACACATATGATGATGTCCACTAGATTATGTATGCTTCACAGGTTCAATCAAAATGTTAATCTTGCTTTCTGATATACGAAAGTAGAAGGGATTATGAATAAAACATAAATGAAAGACTCTATTCGATTATGGATACATCAAAGGCTTAATAAAAATGTTAATCAGACTTTATACTCGACTCTTGTGCTCTTTAAAGACACTGTAAGAAAACAGAATTTTCTTTGAGTATGTATAATAGAAGGGAATTGAGAAAAAAAGTATAATGAGATGTCTACTTGGTGATAGTTACTTGAAAGGTTCAATGCTGACTAAGGTTTCTACTCTACTGAAAGTGTGGCTTACTTTGAATCCCTTTAAATTGCTCCCAGTGTAGGCTTCCTTAAATCCTTAAGCAAAATGGTTTACCGCTGCTATACTAACTGCTGTTTAGCAGAAGTCACGCCCACACACGCAGCGACGCCTAACTACACCGACTAATGAATTAGATGTCGAGAAGGTCCTTCAACTGGGAAAGTGGGAAAGTATTTCGCCTAATTTCGTCATCATTAAAGGACACGCGAATCGCGTCATGCTTCGTCATGATAATGATAATGACATCCGCCTACGAGTCCCATAAAATGGAATACCCACTGCAAGCGCAAGCTCACTTTTAATACCCTATAAAATGATTAACTATAATAAGTTGGGCACTATAATATAGAATTACCTTATTTGAGAGGTAATAGATCTATAACATTAAGTGCAAGGTATCCTCTATTAACCCGCAATTATTGGTTTAATGTACCCCAATATCTGATTAGTTGTCAGGGCGAATGTTAGCAATAGGCTATAGATAATGTTTACCATATTTGATATTATGTAGTTCTTTAAGGTATTGATATTTACTGCAATGAAACTGTACCCAATGATGTCATTAGATATGAGGCCCAGTTACGGGAAACTCAGCTAAGCACGTAGATATGGTATGCTACCTCTATAAGACCCTATACTCATTTCAGGTTCAACCCTGTCTAATATACGAACTAATGATCTAACAATCTTGATTACCATAAGGCCTACCTCTAGTAGATTTAATAGATCGCCTCTTGGCGATGCCTACAGAAGAACCCACACTCACTTCGTGCATCCGCTCATCTTAAACTCCCAATCTACCAAGTGCTCTCTATAATTTTGTTAATATACCCAACGATCTCAATTACCAAAAGGACTACTTTTAGTAAGTTTGGTAGATCTTCTAGTGCAGATGCCTACAACCTGTGCATAAAGCAACCCACACTCACTTTGGGCATCTTCTCAGCTTAAGCTCAAAATCTTCGACTTGCTCCACGCCTGCAACTCTTCACCCACTGGCAACCACCTCCACATGGAATTGACAATAGCTAACCATGATTTGTGTGCTTGCTGGAGCGCAACGCCCGCACTTTTTTGTGGTTTACCAATCCACCAATCTGTCAATCTTTGCTGCCTGCAACCGCAAATCGTTTGTTGCCCCAAATTGCGAAATATTTTCAATTTGCGTGCGTTGCTCGCAGTTTTGTATTTGAATTTGAAATGAGCAAACTTCCAGCTACCACATAGTGCCCAACTCTCCCTCCTCTTCCCCCTCTCCAGACACGGCAAATGGTTGGTAAATATTTCCTCATATTTTTGGCTGCATGCACTTTTGGCCACAAGCCAACGGATTGTTGCAGTTGTCATTCTCTTGCTGCTGCTTTTCTGCTTTTTCTGCTGCTGCTGCTGCTTCTGCTTTGCTTTTCTTTTTGTTGCTTAAGCTGTTTTTCCAATTAAGTCGTTGCATTGCAATCGAGACAGAGACGGAAAAGGCACTTGACTTTCACAAAGGTCCAAAGGTCGCAGACGACGACGACAACGACGACGACCACGATGATGACGATGTCGTTCTAGCGAAAGTCATTAATCTGCGTTCAGAATGGAGGACTTATACGTGGACCAGCTAGAGCTCTTAGTAAAGAGGTGGAAGGAAACTTGAGAAAGACGAGGAAAGAGAGACAGATAGAAGAGCCATATAAAAAGGACAAAAAGTGCGAAAAGTTTTCGGAGCAAACAATTTGAAATTGCGATGACATAAAATTCAATTTGTGCAAACAGAGTCGAAATTAAGGCAATGAAATGAAAATAAATGGATGAAACTGGATGAGGGTCAGTTGGCACGTGTAGAAGAGGCAGGTGGACAGGTGGACAGGTGGGCAGCTGGGCTGAGCAGGTGGCAAGAGGGAAGTGGCAAGCATTCAATGTCACAGCAACCGCAACGTGACGTGCAGCGCGGCCACAAATCTGTTGCATGTGCAGGCGCGATGCAAGCTCTGCAAACTTTTTACATTTATTGGCTATAAAAAGCCAACTCTAACGGCCGCAATATTTCGCATTTTCCTCATTTTCACCGTAGTCTCGACGGCAATGTCGAAACTTATGCCGTAAATAACGAACAATGAGCGCGTTGATGGAGCTGCAACATGCCACAAAAGCCAACGCCCCCTGACTTCCCCTTCTCCTCCCCCACATTCTGTTCATCTCTTCTTCTCTATGAAATTTCAGAAATTTCAGGGTAAAAATAAAATTTCCGTGCAACGATTCAGAGAAACAAAACTAACAATAATTTATCGACAATGGAATTGTGATTAAACTCGCCTCCGTGGTTAAATCACAAATTGTTATTTTTGTTTCTATGAATCGATCGAAATTAATATTTGCCAATTTATTATTTTGTGCTTTTTGTATGTGAAAAATTGAATATTTTCAAAAATATTCTAGTTCTTTACTCCTGGAACATGTCGGGAAAAGTTTACTAAACAAAGTTTGCTCTATAAATCTCATAAAATCCGTAATCAACTTTCTGAGAGTATCATTAAAAGTTTCAAGTACGATCCTTACAGCTATTAAAGGATCTTAATCTTTAATTATTTCTTGTCAAGATTTGCAATTAGAATAGACGACTAACACGTATTCAAGCTGTAGAAGGAGAGTGGACGAAAGGGACGGATGCCTGTAAAAAAGGGACAACATGTGCACAATTTGCGGTCCAAGCTATTTGGAAATACAGTCGTAAAATTCAATTTGTACAAATAGAGTCAAAATTAAGGGAATGAAATGAAAAGAAACGGATGAAACTGGATGAGGGTCAAGTGGCACGTGTAGCATTAAAAGCTATATGATCTTTTAGCTTTTATAGTATCTGAATCTGCCACTTACCGTTGATATCGCTATCGAGAATTATAGTATAGCAAGTTTATTGCGCAATACACAAAGCGAGAAGAGCAATGAAATTGTACATAAATATGTTGACTGTGTTTACAAACAGATATATCAAATGTCACGCTACAGTGCACGCTCCAAAGAGCAAACAGTCTGCAGTATAAACAAACTTGTTAACAATAAATAAGCCACAGTAAATATTATATTATGCATACATGGTAATTATATTGCAATGTATTACGCGCCCAGGCAAATATTGCAGTGCAGTTAATGTGTTAATATATGCAAAATATATTTAAGTACGGGTAATATTATTTGATGTGTTACTATAATATGTAGTATATTTAAGTACAGTTAATGTTACTATATAAGAATACAGTATATTGTAGTATAGTTAACCTGTTACTATATATACTGTACATTTCAGTACAATTACTGTTACTATATCAAACATCCATCTTCGTCTCTTATACCCATCTCTTACTGTATTCAGATTTATGCTTGACTGACGTTCTCGCTCAGTTTTGTTTACTCTCGTTAAAGTAATCGATCTCAGCACGTATCGCATCTATATAGCGAATGCCTAATTAATATTTCCGCCTGTAAGATCTTGAGTTTTGTCTGGGGGAATTTTAGACTTGGAGTAACATACTTTGAATCTATTCTGGATACCCCGTTCCCAACTGCTACTGGTTCTTGCTACTCGCTAGTCGACTGTCAGGCGACAAGTTTCCCATTCATTCTCATTGAATCCCATAAATTGTTGATCTACGGCTCTGTACAGCCGACTTGCTGCAGTTCCCCCCGAACGCTCCAAAACGGGTTTGGCGGCAGTTCTCTGTTTCTCCCTCTCTGTCTTTCTCACTGGGTCTCATTTCGATTAGTACACAAATATTGTCATTTATGTAAAGATATTTACATGGGGGACGTCGGGTTTTGATTTCGGTGTGAGGTTTCCACTGCATACGTCACACACACACACACACACACACAGTAGCGCAGCTAGGGCGACCATTTGGAGTGGAACGGATGACGTCATACTAGTACCGCATAGATATAGTCAATATTTACAAAGCTAATCAAATGCGATTTGAAGTTATTTCGTCAGTGTTTTGAATCATCTCAAAGTTCGCAGCACAGCCTGAGGCAGTAGCTGGAAATAGCCAAGTGGATCATCATCATCATGCGAGGCTCCTGGCAATTAAATCTGCTGCGTGGGTCCCTAATTGCGCGACGAACAATTGCGGCAACATGCTGCACGTCGGATGCCCCAGCTGGACTTGCTGCCCCGGCAATTAGGTGGTGGTTGGTCAAGCATGGCCTGGAGTAGTACAGCAGCAGCGGGGGGCAGGTGCGGGGTAATGCGACAGCTAAAAATAGCAGCAAGCAAACACGACACGACACGGCAACACGACGCGAAGTGCAACTGCAAAAGCAACAGCGCGGGGCAGCTAAGTCGAGGCAAACCCGATGGAATGCTATGCGCCCTTGAAAAAATGGCAAAGAAAAAGAAAAAGTAGGCGTGTCGTCATGGCAACTCCTCGCCTCGACGACGACGACAGGGCAACAACAAAAAGGCAGCCCCAACATGAGCTACGACGACACAACATGAAAAGCAGCTGATTTGAGGAAGACAACAAAAGCCATAGACAGAGAGTGGGACTCCAATTAGCAGAGTACATACTCGCTTCGATCATCCGTTGATTGATCTGGCTACTCCGCCAGTTAGAAGAGTTAACAGCGAACTTTTAGTAGAGCAGTTACTTAACATACGCCTGCTGGTTGATATGTGCTCTCTGCAAAGCTGCTTGCTATGCATCTGCAAAGTTAACACAGAGCAGGGCTGTCAATTCAGCCTTTTTCCGAATAATTTTATTTTCTTTCTCTAGCTTGATCTATGTATTAGGAATTTAATTGTAAAATTGTTCTTATACTATATACTATCAAAATTAACATGAAGAATAAATATTTTAAGAATCTCCCAATTTCGATTAGGCATATCTTCTATAAATTCATTTCAATATATTTTAGCGTTTTTTAGCCAAAATCCAATTGTCTTTTTGCCCAGTCCGGTTTTTTATATTTAGTTTATTTTTCAGTTGTGGCACAGATATAACTTTTGTTGTTCCACTCATTAATGTTTATGTAATTGATGAAGGGATTTGCCCAACATCTAAGTGATTCAGTGATCCGATAAGTACTCGGAAATACCACACAATCAGTTGGTGGTTAGTAATTCGGAAGTAAATAAGAGCATCCTGTTGTCGTTGCTTCGTTCTTGGTACAGCAGATCACTTGCTTAAGTGCAACATCATGTGCGATTAGCTTAGGCTGCTCCCCGCTCAGACTTGTCTGTCAATATTTGCCAAACGCGTTTGGCTTTTGGCCACGTCTCACTCAGGTGATGTAACATAAGTAAGCCAAGTGGCTATTGAGCACTTTAATTAACCGATATTAAGCAGCTTATCACGGGCATAAAATGACGCATGGTCCGCGAGCCGAGACATCGTGTCCAGAGGACGCTGACAAAGATGAATGAATGGTTCGTTTGCTGTTTGCCTTTTGCTGCCACCCAAATGGCAATTAGCCAACAAGTTGGCCATGTCATTGCCTAGGCTCAAATGTCACCACCATCAACAATGCTCCTGCCCAGCTACAGCTGCTCCTACTCCTGCTCCTCATCCTGCTGACTAGGAACAGCTGCCGTTTTGTGGGTGCGCCACACAGAGGAAGAACAAACTCGTAAAATGGAATTCCAGTTTATCGCAGTTTGCCATCCACATGGGCCACTTGTTGTCACTGTGTTCTTCCCCTCTCTGCCCCTGCTACTGTCTCGGATTAGGACTGTGCCCCCTCACCCTCGCCCTATCCCCCTGTGGCAATTGCTGTTCTAATTTGTGTTAGTCAACTTGTTTAATTGTGCATGTCTCGTTGTCATTTAGTGCTCCGCATGTGTGCCGTATCCAGCCAGGGAACACCGCGCATGGCGCACTGAGTTATGGCTTTAGCTAAATCCAAGTCCTGTTCAGAACAAGCAGATGAGAGCGTGCCTCAAATGAGGAGGCTTCGTCTCACGCACGACTCTGGGGGCAGTTCGTATTGAACAAGCCTGCAACTTGTTGCTGTCATATTTGAATTTGAAACGTTAAGTTGCTCGTGTATTGCTCAAAGCGGAAAAGGGTCTTATCGTTCTTCTTCTCCCTTCTCCGACATATATCAGCCCTTTTTTGTTGTCATACACAAAATACAGCAGAAACAACAATAGCAGCAATAACAAATGACTTTGATAAGCTCAGCTCAGTCGTGTTATGCTTCAGTCGCATATCAATGTTCACCAGAAGCGCACACGCCTTATATCGTATGTTTGGCATACCATGTGCGGGTATGTGTTCCTGTGAAAAGTGCTTGTATATTCACAACAAAGTTCTACAAAGTTTAAGCAAAGTTATCTGGAAAGTAATCTAAACAAATTACTACAATTTACAATCTCAATTGTTTTTCATTGCAGTGCAAAACGAAGTGATACTCCAGATATGGCGCTAGTCGTTAGATTCTGAACCCATTTGTGCAATCAATTTTATCTAGACCATATCAAAATCAAATATAAATCGATTTTACTCTACACATTCATCAAAATGGGTAAATTGCCGATCTTGCTGCTGCTGTTGGTCTCCGTTTATGTTGATTCATGTAAGTATGGGTTATTTTTTCAATTCATTCAGATTTATTAATAAGAATTCATTATGAGAAGCTCATAAGTCGCAGATATGCGAGCTGAAGATAATAAGTAATAATAATAAATACGCTGAATTCTTTATATGTGTTTAATTATAATTTTAAAGCTTGATAGGTTACTGAGAAATTACTTATCAGCCAAATTCAACATGCAAAACAAAATACAATGAAAGCGTTTTTTATACCCGCTACCCATATGGTAGAAGGGTATTATTACTTTATGCCAACTATCTGTCCGTCCGTAGGAAAACCTAGATCTCGGAGACTATAATAGCTGGAGCTACCAAATTTTGTGTTACTATGTGTTATTACTGCACGCAGATCAAGTTTGTTTTAGAATGTGAACATGATAAAAACCGAATTCCCAGCGTAATTTTAATATAGGACAGTTTATTTTACAACAACTATCAATGCCCAAATGACTTTATCAAATTTTATTGCAATCGGATCATTACTATATAAGTTATTTAAGAAATCGTTATTTTGAAGCCGATTCTGAATTAGTTCCCCAATGTATGCAACTCAACATATGCAAAATATATTTAGAAGTTATATATTTTAGAAATTGTTTTGGACTACCCTTGGGGTATATCACAGTCGAGAACACTCAACTTTAGCTTTCGAGTTTGTTTTGTTGTGGTACGTCACCCCAGATATACCATATATGTTTTCGTTTGCTTAGAAGACTCAATCTATTCTGTAGAAGAGCGTATCTATATTCTGTAGAAGAGCATATGAACTTATAGTCATGTGTATGTATAATAACTTTATATTTTTTTACTATATACAATATATATAAATTAGTGTTTCGCTATAATCAAGGCCTTTTGACTTCCTGTCAGAGGCACAGAGACAATTGTTATAATTGATGTTCCGCGCTTGAACGTCTCATTTTCAAAACTCGCAGTCTCTATACTCTATACCCTACACCCAGTGTTAAGTGAATCGCCAGACACCATTGAATCGGACTTCGAACGAGACCAAGATAAGACATGTTTTTCGGCACTTGGCGCCTAGTTATGGTAGTTCAGCTATTAATATGTCAACTACATGATGAAGTACTCTACATCCCTGTGCGGGGCTTGGTGCGTTGCACATTCCTTGCACCCAGATGAATTAAAAACGTATAAATATATGCAGTGGATGCAATCAGTCTGATTTCTTGAAGCTGAGCTCGACTCTTATCGCCAAGTAAACAAAAGGCGAACGCCACGCCAAGAAGACGCTGACGTTGAACGTTCACGCTGGGTCGCCGCAATACCAATACCAATGAAGCGAGTGCCTCGTGGAGCAATTAAATAAGAATCACTTAAGTGCCATATTTACGATAGCGCCACATGATGCTTCGGCTTTGACGATGTGCGAAAGATGCCAAACAAAACTATTGAAATTCTTGTAATACGCAGAAATGCCTTTATGGTACTCGATCTGGTCATGAAATCATAGATCTTATAAATATAAAATGCATTTGACAGACATGAGATTCTTAAACTGAAGAAATATAGTTACACCAGTGTTTTCTCTACAATTCTTATCTATACTAAGTTCAGTCTCTCGTATCCCATTTATACATTCAATCCGCTATTAGAAGTATAGAAGCTAAACTCAGATATAAATATATGTATGTATGTATGTTTGCATGTAAATATGTCAGTTTGATACTAACGTATTTGAAAACACAAAGCTAGTCAAATTGCGGTTTGTCTAAAAACGTAATCAGCAAACCAAGTGATTATTATTATTTTATTTACCACGAGCAAAAACTAATTATATGTATTTTAGAATTTATTTATAAGCTAACAATAAATAAAATATTTAAATAAAATAAATATATATATTTTTAAAAGATTTCAATATAAAATAAGTCGTATACAATATTTTAGTTTAATCGATTATAAAATTCCCTTAAGTAAGCGATATTTAAAATTGTTACCGAGCAGTTAGCTTTTTTATGCATGTAAATATTTTTTATATTATTCATATTAGTCTGGCATCACTTCAATGAAGAGAAGGCATTTAACGGCAGCTACAATTATGGTTCGTCGGAAATAATTACGTGTATTAAAGAATAAAATTGTGGAATAATTCTTATAATTTCTTGCGCGTTCTCTGTCTTCTAGTGTGGAATAATTGTAATAATTCCTTTCCCGTTCTCTGTCTTCTAGTGCCCCGCCAGGTTCGGCAACTGGAGGACGACGACAATGAACCCGTCAATTGTGGGGGCGAAGATGGTGTTCCACTGATCACTCCCTGCAAGAACTCTCTCAAGCTGCAGGTGCATGAGCCCTACACGCTACAATGTGAGGCTGATGAGCCCATCCAGTGGTGGCATGGCCACGAGGGATCCAAGACTAGTGAAGAATTTGACAACGTCATTGACAACTCTCGACCCTTTGGCATTAAACTTCATTTGGAGAACGTTAGCGTTGAGCATGTGGGTGCTTATTATTGCATCAAAACATCGCAGGCTCCCAAATCAACCCCAGACTGGTCAGAGGAACAGCTGGTGGAGCTGGTCAACGACGATAAAGCCAGCACAATCTATGTGTATGTGAATGATCCAAACAATCTACTAGCTCCTGTGGAACCAATTCTGAATGCGGTTCAGTACAGCGAAATTGTTGTACCCTGCAAGCCCGCCATGCCAGAGACGGAAGTGTTGCTGACATTCAATGGAGAGGTGAGTCTTTCGATGGTGCCCACATCGCAATTAATTACAAACATCATAAGCTTATCGACATATCCACCCTGATGACTTTCTGTTCTCCTTTCATCGCGCAGAAAATATACGCGAGTAAGGCTAAAGAGAGTCGAAGTAGTTTCTACAAACACTCAAAATTTGATCCGAAGAAGGGATTTATATTTCATATTATTGACAAAGTACCTGCAATCGTGAACTGTACCACTAATGAAAGGCGAAACTTCTCCTACATATATCTATACTATATAAGTACGTTTTACAGTTTTATCCTTCCGTATTTTTGAGTAGATCCAACAAGTATCCGTAGTTTGAAGTGTTGCAAAACTTTCGACAGAGGAACGATGACTTTCGAAAGTTGTGTCACACTAATCATATAACTAGTAATATCCTACTGTATATATACTCGAAATCGTATGTACATATAGCATACTTATGCTTTACAATTTTACAGTTACACCTTAATAATATATAGTTATACCATATTAAAAAAAATAATTACGAAGTCCAGCGAGAATTTCTAGGGTTGTCGACTTTTTCGAGGGAAGAGAAAGTCCTGCCATTTTCAATCACCATTTCACCCTTATACTCTTATATCTGATAACTGATTACTGACTATAATATTGACATTATGTTCTACGTTGTCTGCAGACGCTTGACAGTAAGACAGCCCGTCGATACAATCCAAAACGGGGCTTTGTTATTGAAATACGCAGCGTTACCGATAGCGGTGAATATGTTTGCGAGCCGAAAGAGCCGTCACAGGAACACGAAGATGAAAGCACATATACCTATGTGCGCTTTACTGGTAACGGTCAAATTGATAGTGAGTTTTTGCACCCCAAAGTTTGTGATTTGTGATTTCCGTCCACATGTGTCGTAAATATTGCTTTGTAACTTTCAAAATAAAAAAGATCAATCTATCTATCACTCTGAAAAACTCTAACTGGATTTGGATTTGAAACCTATGGATAAAGGTTCAACTAAAAAGCTACAACACACACAAACACAGAACACACACACGCACATACACATACACACACACACACACACTCACACACACACACTCACACTTACATAAATACAGTTGCTTTCAAAAATACTTTAAAATTTCAACGGATTAGGTCACCTACAAAATTAAAAAATGTAAAATTAAACAATAATTTTTTGAAAAACCACATGTAATCACACACAGCAAACACTATTAATTAAGTAGAGTTGCCCATCTGCGGCACTCGGTAGAGTCTTCTAAATGTGAGGTTAAGATTGCTAACTGTTTTTACATAAATGTCGCTACTTTTGCTCTCTGTCTCTCTCTCCCTCTATTTCTATATATATATATATATATTTATATTCAATATCTCCTCCTGTTTCACTGTCTCATTAATGTGCTAACAATTCCCATTCGCCCAGCATTCGGATTGGAAGATGCTACAGCAGGGACGTCAACTAACAAAACGCACGATGGTTTTGAGGTTATGGTTGTTGGGGTTGACGCACCCATCGATATTACTAATAACGTAAACAATACCGCTACACTATTAACTGGTACTGGGCATGTTGCATCCAATATCGATGTTAATAACGATATCGATAATTACCCCGACGATTCGCAAGATGTAGACAACGATTACTCATCTTCGTCGCAGCGTCGGAAGCGTAGCCCAACAAATTTGGCCCCAATGATGCCTTCGCCCTCAAGACGACCCAATGGGCGTAAGTGTTGTGGGTGGTTGTTCGCCTCTTCCCTGTTTCTTTTGTGTTCACGTTGTCTTGTCATATATTGTTTCCCCTGCACTTTGTTAATTGATTGTCTTGCATGCATTTTCTATTTGTTTTTTGTTTGGCCTGCGGACTGTTTTTGGGGTGTATTCTTAACCTAATATAATCGTATATCTTATAATTTAATAACATAATCTGTAGTTAAATTTGTTAATATTGACTAACCCTAGATAATAGCCGCTAACCTGTCCATGTCTCAACTAACTCCTGTAAACACGAACTTTAAACTCACTGACATTCGCATGTAGCTGTAAAAAAAATGCTTGAGAACCCATAACACTTTTGTATTATAACCGTAATTAATATCGACATTCTCTCCGCGCAACACAACAGAAGCAGACGATCGCCTAAACAAGCCGATCATAACTTCGCCTTCGCGAGGCCATGTCTACGAGGGCGACACGTTCAAGCTAGTCTGCGAGTTGTCCGCACGGCATGGAGCTGTCTACGATATGGAATGGATGGTTCCGGATCGCGTTAATAAGGTTGGTAGTATCCACTGTAGAGACCTGTATTAGAATTAACATAATTACATCTCTGGCAGACTCGAGTCAACTACACAGTTGCCCGTTTTGACGAAGACGTTAAGAACATCACACACCAGGTAGGTCGTAGTACTCTGGTCGTAAAGGATGCGAAGATTTCCGACAGAGGTGTATACAAATGTGTGGTCGGCTCAAAGCACCTGGCTAAAGAAAACTCCTCCTACATGATACGCGTCATGGGTGAGTTACCACATAAAGTAAACTGACTCAGCACTCGAACTATTAAACTTTCACAATCTTATAGAGCCCAACTCAACATATCTAAATCTGGCGGAACCTTCGAAGCACTATACAGTAAATCAGCTTGCAAACAAAACAATTCAGATGACCGCCAACTTTGAGGGCTTCCCGCAACCCACGTTCAAGTGGTACAAACCCAATGGCATCGAGATCTGGGAGACTGAGCCGAACCTGAAGATAATCACAACTGAGAGTAGCACTATGCTGAAGCTGCTCAATGCACAGTTGGAGGATAGTGGCACCTACATACTTAAGGGCACTAACGGCGTTAATACCAAACAGTTGGAATTCAATGTCAGCGTCACCGCACCACCCGTTCTTAGCATGGATGATGTCTATGTGGTGGAGGGTAGAGAAGCGCATCTTAACTGTACCGTGCAGTCGCACCCCACGGCCGTTGTGACCTTCCTCTTCCAGCCCTGCAGCCTGCAGCCACGTTGGCCAACCTGTCAAAAGCCTACTCAAAACTTTAGTGTAAGTTTCGAAATTGATCGCGAATAGAATTCCCCAACATCCATTGATCCCCTGCACTTTGTTGTAATTACTTGGAGTAGAAATGCCTTCGAACTAATCTAACCGTTTAAAGCGAAATAACAAACACAGATGCAATTTGTAATAAAGATTTATCTGGTATTCCATGCCATGTTTACTAATCTGCGCTTAACAAATTTAGAATACTTCTTCAATTTATATAATAATTATCTTGTTTCGATTTTATTTCCCTTTTCCAATTATTTACGACGTTCAACTAGTCCGAAACAGTGCAGGAACTTTATAAGGTACTTTGATTCTTTAGGCATATCCCAAATTGTATAGTGAATCTTGAGTGTCTCTGTTTTCTCTCGCTACTTTTCAAATCATGCGCAACTAATCTCTTGATTCAATCCAACAGTATAGAACCAATACACGACCTGGAAAACTTAGTGTTGAGTACGTGCACGAAGCCATCTTTACTCCTACCGAGCCGGGCCTTATCTTATGCGCAGCACAGAACATGATCGGCGACAGCCCGGCATATACTCAAACTAAGGCCCACGTGATATTGGGTGACATTCCCGAAGACATTACTATCGTTGGACTTCAGAAGGATCACAATATAGCCAGTGGGGATGAGAAGACCTTCACCTGTGCGGCTCTGGCTTATCATTTCGATGGCAACCTGGAATGGTTCCACGATAACGAACCAATTGTGGAGAGTGATAGTGGGTTAAACAATCGACTATTAGATCATAGTAATATTTATTGTACATATTTTTTGTTCAGATATTATCATGAAAACGACCAACACGAAGTACTCGTACGAAAAGACTCTCAAGTTCAATTCGATAACCGACGAGGATCGCGGCACCTACAAATGCCGCGCACGGTACATCAATCACCCGGAAAAATACGAAAGTCGCCAGATCAGTGTCTATATACATGAACCACAGGCACCGGAATGGACTAATACTAATCTAGACTCCAAAACAAAGATTTCACGCAATATAGGCGATGCTCTGGATCTGGAGTGCAAAACGAAGGCCATGCCACAGGCGAAGGTGCGATGGTTTAAGGACGATGTTGAACTGCATGAGACGAATGCTACGCACATTCTGGACGAACAAACGAATCTACTAATTCCACATCTCTATCCCAAGCACGATGGCGTCTACAAGTGTGTGGCGGAGAATCGCCTCGGCAGAATCGAGAGACATGTTACCGTAGTCATTGCAAGTGGGTTTACTTGATTAGTGTTTCTAGTTATGATTCTACTTAGACATATTCATTTTCTGTAGACATGCCCGGCATCAGCGCCTTTTGGATATGGATGCTTGCTATCTTCTTTATTTTCCTTGTGGCGCTTTGTGTCTATTTGGGCATACGCTATCGCAAGGAACGTAAGCGCCATCTTGCCCTCAAGAAAGCCGGCTTGGCCAATTTCGAGGAGGGCGCCGTTGAGCATATCAATCCAGCCTTATCGTTGGACGAGCAAGCTGAATTGCTGCCATACGATCGAGAGTTTGAGTTCCCTCGGGACAAGCTGAAGCTTGGCAAGCAACTGGGTGCTGGTGCCTTCGGTGTGGTGCTCAAGGGTGAGGCCCAAGGTATACGCAACGGCGAGGCCGTATCAACAGTGGCCGTCAAAATGGTCAAGCGTACCGCAGACGCTGAGGTGGTGCGGGCCCTTGTCTCTGAGCTGAAGATCATGGTGCATCTGGGACAACATCTGAATGTCGTTAATCTTCTAGGCGCAGTCACTAAAAACATTGCGAAGCGTAAGATAATGCGACGCCCTCGTTTAAGTAACCAGAGTTACTCAAATCATGTCCGTGTCTTGCAGGTGAATTGATGGTGATTGTAGAGTATTGCCGCTACGGCAACATCCAGAACTTTTTGCTGCGCAACCGAAAGTGCTTCATCGATCAGATCAATCCGATCACAGATCGCATTGATGCCAGCATAATGACGCAACGTATCTCTGATAACTTTGACCTCCACCGGTAAGTCGAGAGTGTAACTAATGCTTAATGTGATGCCAGCTAACACTAAAATCTAAATGTATTTTTACTATTTTCTAACTATACTCTAACTCTGTTCTATCCATGTTCTTGTGAAACGTCTACTAACCCAATTACACTAACCACAACAATAATAACACGGTTCATGGTCCCCAATTACAATCTAATATCGAAATCGAAATCTCCTCAAAATACACAAAACCCTAACTGCACCTCTGCCCGTGGCTCTGATTGTGGTTCACCTATCTGCACTGCTCTGATCTGCTCTCTGTGTCTGTGTTGTGCCCCCATATTAACCGTGTACATCCAGTGATCATGTTGATGCTTGTGGTGTTGGTGTTGGTGTTGGTGGTGGCTTGAAGTATGCTAATGTTGGTTTCCCGAACCATCCATATATGAATCACATGAACTCCGTAAACAACAACTATACGCACACTAATCGCAGAAATTCGGATAATGATCCACGTCCTGGTACGCGTGCTGGACGTACCGTCTCCGGTGGCTGCAGCTATGACCGTCAGGTTGACACATGTGCCACAGAGGCCACTGTAATGACAACTGTCCCGGAGGGTAAGTTAACTGATTGCTTACCAGCATTTCCAGATATTCAATTAGTTTATTTCCTTGCGTATAGATGATCATGTGATGTCGAATAACTCGGTGCAACCCGACTGGCGATCCAACTACAGGGCAGACAACGCGGAGGCAATGACTGTGACTACTACAGATCTGGTCAGTTGGGCCTTCCAGGTAGCCCGTGGCATGGATTACTTGTCTTCAAAACGCGTCCTGCATGGTGATCTTGCCGCACGAAACATTTTGCTTTGCGAGAATAATGTGGTGAAGATCTGTGACTTTGGTCTGGCACGTTCAATGTACAGGGGCGACAACTATAAGAAATCAGGTACTAACTGAATAATATCTGAATAATAATATATAATTATAATATCAATATCTAACTTTGATCTATTCAGAGAGTGGAAAACTGCCCATCAAGTGGCTGGCGCTGGAGTCGCTTAGTGATCATGTGTTCAGCACGTACAGCGATGTCTGGTCCTTTGGCATTGTCTTGTGGGAGCTCTTCTCATTGTCGAAGGTGCCTTATCCTGGCATAGATCCCAATCAGGAGTTGTTCAACAAGCTGAACGATGGATATCGCATGGAGAAGCCACCGTACGCAAACCAAGAGATCTACGAGATCATGCTGGAGTGCTGGCGAAAGAAGTAATCAATCAAGTTAACATTTAATCCGAGTTACCAATTTTAATCGCATTCTTTCTCCATAAACAGCCCGGAAAGTAGACCACTGTTCCCAGTCCTAGAGAGACGATTTTCAACCATGTTGGGCGAGGATGTGGCCAACGTAAGTGAAAATTTATAATGAATTGTGCAGCAATAATCACAAACCTTCTTCCAAACACAGCACTATCTGGATCTCAATGATCCCTACATGCGCTCGAACACGGAGTATATGAAGAATCGTCCAACAGACTATCTGTCCTTGATGGGATCCCCCGATGAGTTTGCTCCCGCGGCACCACGATATGTCAATGGACACATAGTTCCCGATATAAGTGAGTACATACATTAGTTTGGCCTGGATGTGGTAACTAACTAATATGCACACACACACACACACATTCGCACACACACACCCACATTCACACTAACGCGCCATCCACAGGAATCGAAGAAATGCCCGATGATTACCTGCAAATGAACACTGAGAATAGCACCGCCATCTTTTCACCCACGCGTCCCAAAGGCGACGCAAATCAGAGCACAGATTTAGCGGATTTGCCAGACATTGAAACAACAACAGAAACTTCTTTCACCTTCCCAGATAGACAGAATATAGGCCAACACTCGCCCACGCTGGCCAACAACATGGACAGCAATGCACACAAGTCCCTGCGTCGCAAGAATGGTATGCCCACCGTTGATGCAGCGGACCAGGCGCCCGAGGAAATGCCAATGCTGCACCGCACTTCCACATCGGATGGGGAACGGAGTCCAGAGCAGACGCGACGATTCCCGCAGGCATTGAAGCAGCAGTATACCACACCCACTCCTTCGCCTCGTCACCACATTGAGACGGCACTCAACGGTGACCAGGAGAGCTATGTGAATGTTAAGCCACCGCGTAAGAATCTTAACAACAAACCAAGTCCGGTCGGTGGCAGCGTCAACAATACCGATGCATTCTCAAATCCTGGCTATCAGCCCCTAACAGCAGTTAGCAACGAAAAGGAAGAACGAAGGTATTAGTAATGCAGGCACAGGAGGAGCATCGACTGCGGATTATGTTAAGATTAAATGAAAATTAACAATGCTACCTAGTGGCATTGGTGAGATATTGATATAGCTTTAAGTCACATACACACACACACACACACGCATACCCCCATCCCACATAACACGATCAATTTGCATAATACCTAGTGCCAGCATTTGTTTTGTATCCTTAAGTTATGCCTAATATATAATGTCTGTATGTACGTACGATTAAATTAGACTTACTTTATGTTAGTTATTTGTATGCGAATATCTATGTATGTATGTTATGTATATGTATAAATATATATATATTATATGTATGTTTACTCAAGTATAATAATATATAATGTCAATAAAAAAATAAATAAACACGAATCCACACAGAAGGGTATTATGTTTTTGTGCCAATTTTCTGTCTGTCCTTATAAAACTATAGATATAATCGCTAAAAGAAATCGATTTGATCAGCAGGGTAGTCAAGTACACTCGACTTCAACTTTCGAGCTTGTTTATAAAGAAAAGATACTTTGTGAAATATTTTTACTTTACAAATTTGATATTTATCCCAATGTTTCGTCTGAATCATTCCGACTTATTTACAGCGAGTCGCAATATACAATTCTTACCTCATTTTTAACCTTTATAAAGATCTATCAAAACAGCCTATTTTCCAATCTCACTTAATTGAAATATTCACTTGCATAGATATCAATCTATTTATTTTATTGATATCCTTTTAATCACTGTAAAATCATTTTCTTTATAAACTTGATCTGAATCTGTCTCGAAAATCAAAAACGACCTTATCATTCACTAGAAACCTTTCCAAATATCTTGTTCAAACAACATTAACTTATCTTATACCTATTTTTGTACCGTTCATACGTTAATTGTCCGTCTTTTTTTAATTTTCGTACATCATAATCAGTTTTGTTTCTAGCAAAACAGGGAATTATTTATCATAATTCTGGAATCTTATAACAATTATAAACTTTCGCATTTGGAACCGTTGAAATCAATTATCTATGGAACGTTTCGCAAGGTGTCTTCTCTCTAGGGAATGCAGTCGAAAGTGTCTCTAACACTTTTCACCACGAACACAATAACACAATCGTAGCTGTCACCAGCTCGTATCCTCTCCCCCTCGTTCACTTCCAAATTAGATTCACCCCTGTACAAAGCTAAAGTTACCGCTTTCATCGTTGCACAGGCTCAGCACATGCGATAGTTTTTCATGCATGATTTTCACAGTCGCTGCGCAAGTTGTTTCAGCGAAAAGAAAATTTTCCTAACTGTACTCAACTCAATTTCACCCAGTGGGCCACTGCACCAAATGTGCATGAGGAGTCAGTCGTCCGCCTAATCAATTTATACTTGGCGATCTAAGCGGACAATGCAGGAGTAGCTACATGAGTAGAGGGTTGGCAGGGGGACTTAATCATCTCACAGCACGCATCATTAAAATGTGTTTTTGTTATTCTCCGCGATTCTGGGGGCATTACACCTAACATAGATCAAGTTGGACACCGAGTGATTCTCATAGAGCCGCGAATATTACCGTTTTGATTTGTGGGCACAGACAGACATTAGTTAGCCTTGGCTGACCATTTGTTTTGACCAATTCAGATAGTTCTACTGATCTCATTTGCTCTCCAAGTCTCCAAGCCAACTGACGGACATTTATGGTTTCCTTATGCGATGCAGAGCATTAATTAAGTAATTTGTTAACGAAATTAAGCTCATTTCCCCATACTCCCATTAATAAACATAGCATAATTACGCTTTATTGCATATTAATTGATAAATTAAATTTATCTGATTAACGAAAGCATAAGGAAGCGCTTAAACTAGTATTTATAATTGTTATTTGAATACAACATTTTAAAGTAGGTGAAAGTTTCCTATAAAATAAAAAAGTTTTAGGATCGGAAGTGGTTCATTTCATTGACACTTGTTAGCTGATCATTATTCTCCTACAAATGGTATATTACTTTTGTACAGCTGCTAGCAAGGTGTAGAAGATATAATATATTTCCGACCTTGACACCAGTATTAACAGGAAAATCAAGAATATTGTTATCAAACTTGTAAGCTTCTGTTAGTAAGTTTATAGTTCTATTTGTTTGAAAACTTTTATTGTGTTTTGGAATACAACAACTAACAGATACTCTACCCATTTAATTTGTTATATATTCTGTTATCTATTCTTCATAATCAGATAAGTATAGATAGAACTGATTGCATATCAATAGAAATAATTTCATTTCGAACTTTCTTTATCAATTGTGGATAGTTAAATGTAAATGTTATAGGATTTTTTTAATAAATGCTATACTTTTATATACACTACATATATATAATATAGGAATAATCACTAAAAACTTTATGGTGACATATGAAATATATTTATAAACAAAATATGTGAACACTGTGGAAACACTCAGTGGACTAAAAGATGCCCTCGACTACGACCTGATTTAATGCAAAACAAAAGAAGTAATTCGTGAACACACTCTACCCCTTTCGATGTTTGCAAGTACAGAGCATAAACAGTTGAAGAAATTGAAAAGTGTAACTTTCCGATAGCTGCCCGATTCGCTGGCACCGTCTGAGGCAGTGCAGCATCACGAACGCCAAGCGGGCATGAATGAGCAGCGTCGGCATCCCACCCAGCATGGCTGAGTAGCTAACAAAAACATGTCAGCGCCTCATGGCGAATGGGCGAAGAGGCTAATAACAAAATGTGGCTAATTTATAATTGGCAGCCCATTCCTCATGTGCCTCCTCCTCAATCTCTATCTGCACCTGCTCCGAGTGCGCTTCGCATCTCATTGACGCACGCCAATTCTTTCCATTTGAGTGCTTCGATTCGTGCGTGGATGGCATTTTATAAAAGCATCAAGCGGGCAGCGATTTCGCTGCAGTAGCATCCAAAGACTCCATCGCTGAAGATCAGGCAGCACGTCGCCTGGACTTTGGATAAGCAACGGGGATTAGCAGGAACCAAAGCCAAAGCTTCGCCAGCAGAATGACGCGTCTCGAGTGGCTGTTGCTCCTGGCGTGCGCCATCAGCATCGGAGCCGGAGCCGTGAATGCTGCAGCAAGCCAAATGCAGCGCAGACGTCGCCACAGCATCGTCGAACCAGCAGCGGCTGCTGCCGGCGCAGACTATGCGGGATTCGGGCCAGAGTTGGCACTGGTGCGACGTGTCTATGACGATTGTCGGGACAAAAACGATTTCATCTCGTGCCTGAAACAAAAGGCTTTGCATGCCTTATCGCGTGCACTGGATCAGGATTCCATAAAGATCGTAGATGGGCTGGTGCTGGAGAAGCAGAACCAGAGTGACACCGATAGCGTCATTGGCTCCCTAACCGATGCACGGCAACTTGGCAGCATGGCGCCCCTTGATCGGGCACTGCTCGTCAAGGCCGACAAGCTGATGCGCACGCATGCGCTCAAGATCGACATGGATCTGGAACTGGATGGGAATGCGAGTGTCGGGCGCGATCACAAGAAGAAAAAGCACAAGGATGGGGGACACATGAAGTACGTGGTGGCTGCACTGCTCACTGCCATGGGCATTGCTGGTCCGCTGGGCCTGAAGGCGCTGGCCGCGATCGCCGGCAAGGCGCTGATCATCAGCAAAGTGGCGCTGACCATAGCTGGCATGATAGCGCTGAAGAAGCTCTTCTCACACGACCACAGCGAAGAGAGCAGCTTCCAGGTGCACACCGGAGAGCACAATAGGTAAGCCAGTTGGCTGAATCATCTGGGAATCCTCTCACTGCTTCAATCCCTTTCAGGCGCAACACGTATGTCATCAGGCCCGTCTCGAAGACAAACGCCGGCGTGGGCGTGACTGCAGCCGGCGGCAGCACTTCGGTGGATCCATATCGCTACTACTATGAGTACCATCAGCAGTAGAAAGACAGCTTCAGACCCCCCCCCCGCTCCTTCTCCTTGTGTGTGTGCGTGTGTGTGTCCGTGCCGAAGACGACAGCTAGACGACCAAAGATCAATGCCGCTCGCAGCGAGGTGAAATCCTTGACAGGCGCTAAAATTAATCGTAGCTCTTAAGTTCTACATAGTTTATTGTACAACCAACAGATTAGACCAAGTGGTGCACCACACAATGCACCATCCCGGCTATCTTCAAGCGATATTGAGAATCGACACAATAAAAAAGTTCTAAATGTTACAATCAAGGCGTTTATAAACCCATAATTATTATCTATTTCTCATGATTGTGTGATATCATGAAGATGACATAACAACTTGAAAGGTTTTTTCATAATGTTGTTGTTTTATTAGTTGTACATATTCCGCCTTCGATAAATATGATACAAATGGGAATAAAAATTTTATGACAATTAATGTAATACATTATTTCATTTACTCGTATTTGCAAACTGAATCTGTGCTCATTTGGATTATTATTTATATAAATGATTTACAAATTTCTTTATGACGATTACGTTTAGTTTCCTCGGGGACGAATCAGCATCTTAATAGTTGTCAGAGTCTTGTACGGAGACCAAGATATAGAACCTTTATAATACTTCTGTTTGTTGTACTCATATATTGTATTTAGGTTGCTATATGAAAACAAATTAGATTCAATTAATTTTAAATATACTTGTTACAATTAATGGATTACGTACCCATCGGAACAAGGATGCGGTCCATACCACCAGCCAGCCTTTTGAATTATCGCGCAGTGGGTATATATATTTAAATCGTGGTCACTATCGAAAGTGGAAAACATTTGACCCTCGCTAACTCTCATTCTGTCCTTGTCCGCAGTCCCAGTGAATGATCCCAAGCTAAGCAACCTATATTTATCTATTTCTCCTGCAATTCTAAAGTTGTCATAACGAGCATAGAAAGTTTTTCCACTGAATTCCTTCATATCTATATAGAGCTCATGAGGCTTATCTATGGTAAGGCGATGAATATTCTCAAGGCCTAGGAAAAAGTCACCTGTAAATTCGCCAAAACCATTTTTATATGTCTCCCAATTCCTATAAAAATCCTCTCCTCCATTTAAACGCTGCTGAATTACTGTCCACCCTAAACCAGCAATAACACTATCACATAGAGCAGGAAACGGTTTGAAGTTGGGTATTACAATATTGTTCACGCTGTTAGAATCACCATAATCAATACAACTAATTGCTTTTACTTCGTCCTTTTTTATTTGCCCCTTTAATTTTGATATATCCTCTTCCTTTTGTTTAATGATTTCTTTCTTATTATTCAAATCAACTTGAAACTCAATCAGTTTTAATTGAGATTTATTCAATTCTTCTTTAAGTTGAGAAATCAAACCAGTATTTTCTACAATGATGTTGTTTTTAATTTCTAACTGATCTTTATATTCGCTAACAACATTTTGTGTCTTGTTCAGATTCAGTTGACAACTATTCAAAGTTTCTTTCATAGACATCACTTCTATGGAACTTTCCTCATAAGTTTGGGTATTCTTTTTTAACTGATCAATTTGGGAGGTTTTCAATTCCTCTTTTATGAATGACTTAATTTGAACTATTTCTTGGTTAACTGAGCTAACAAGTTGCTTAAAAACATTGTCAGTATTTTGCAGTTCAGCAATTCTAATTTTTAGATCTTCAATATGGCTATCCTTACTTAATATTAGAACGTCTTTAAACTTTCCCTCAGCTAGTTTCCATTCTGATTGTTTTACCTTTTCACGTAACTCCTTGATTTCTTTCTCTTTGTTATCGCAATTGTTTTTCAACTGCTCCTTAAGCAGCTCATCAGCTAAAGGCTTTAAAACTTGGTACGTGTAGGATCCACAAAGATCACCCAGTTCAAGCTAAAAGAATAAAAAAACAGATAATACGTAAGAAATACAATATTTAAAATTCTTTATCTGTATTCATAATTTTCGGCAACTAGACGTGCATGCAAATCATCTATAAATCTATTGTATGGTTAATTTCTACACTGCTGACAATCGATCAGTACAGATCTTGCTCCAACACAAGATATGTTACTTACCTCATTGTTGTCTGTTACAGCAACAGAAGAGCCGCTACTCAGGACGAGAAACGACATAAAGAGAAAAGGAACGTTCATAATTCCGTCTTGTATATAGCAAGAAAACTAAACCGCTCTGCAACTGTACAGAATAAGACTGAACACATATTTTCACTGCAATATTATAAATATTTTAAGTATATTCGTATATATATAAAATACTTAGGGCGATATGGGTTCAAGTAATCACCAAAGCGTCTTACGTTTCCGTAAGTAAAGCGTTTTATTGTTATTATATTATTATTTCTCGGGCTCTGCGTTATCAGCGGGGTCTTGAGAATGGCTGGATCAGCATCAACAACTTTATATTTAAAAAAAAATTAATCTTTACAGCTTATTCCCAAAGAATATAATTATGTTTTATTATCAAGCGCTTTCTACTCTACATGTATTGTTTTGCATAAAATATTTGTAGATTTACATTTTTGACTTACGTTAACATTAATCGTAGCTCTTAAGTTCTACATAGATTATTGTACACCCGACAGATTAGACCAAGTGGTGTACTACACAAGGCACCATACCCGATATACTCAAGCGATATTGAGATTCGGCATACTAACAAAGTTCTCAATGTTTCAATCAAGGCCATCATAAATCTTTCTAAAATAATTATTATTTATTTCTCATGATTCTGAAAGATTCTGTAGATAATACAACAACTTGTAAGGTATTAATATGAATAGCACTCATATGGTTACTGAATTCAAAAATTAATTTCGTGTGTATTGCAATATTTTCAGCCTTCAATAAATATGTTAAAAATGGAAATAAAAAGTTTTTGTTTATAAATATAATGTTTAGTTTATTTGCAACATAAATCTGTAATCGTTTGAATTATATTTCTGTTGATGATTTACAAATTTCTTTATGACGATTATGTCTAATTGCCTCGTAGACGAATAAGCATCTTAACAGTTTTCAGAGGGTTTTCAGCCCAACATTCACAGCCTTTAGCAAAAAACTACTTGTAATATTGTTGATTTAGGTTGCTATATGAAAACAAATCAAACTGAATTAGTTTAAAATATACTTGTCACAATCAAGGGATTACTTACCAAGAAGAACAAAGCTTCGGACTGTACCACCAACCAGAGCTTTCATATACCGCGCAGTTGGTATATGTATTCAAATCGTTGTCACTGTCGAAAGTAGAAAACATTTGACCCTCGCTAACTCTCATTCTGTCCTTGTCTGCAGTCCCAGTGAATGATCCCAAGCTGAGCAACTTATATTTATCTATTTCTCCTGCAATTCTAAAGTTGTCATAACGAGCATAGAAAGTTTTTCCACTGAATTCCTTCATATCTATATAGAGCTCATGAGGCTTATCTATGGAAAGGCGATGAATATTCTCTGCGTTATCAGTGGGGTCTTGAGCATAGCAGTCGCACCAAATATTTCTGTTTAATGTGTGTTACGCATATAGTATTTGTGAAACATAAATGGCTGGATCAGCATTAACAACTTTGTATTTTTGCCGTGTTAGAAATACATTTTAATATTTGAATTTGTTTTTCTTTGTAATGAATTAAACCATGCAGGTATGTATCACCCTGAAATTATTTTGTAATGGTTTTAAATAGTATACAAAAAAATATTAAAATATTAAGTTGATTAAGCGTAGCTTTCAAATAACAATTAATCAGAATCATCCGATATAACGTAAGATATGGGATTCGCCTTAGTTTTCCGTGTACTGTTGATGGCCCCAAGGAGAGTTTGTTGTTTGTTGGATGTGCGCTGCAAAATGTTGGATTTTAAAATCATATATATATAATAGTGAACAAAGTCACCTACTGTTGTTGTTGTTGCTGATGTATCTGCGGTTGTTCGGTTGGTAGCAGCACTGGTGGCAGCAGCACGACCACGGCCTCGCGATCCCCGTCCTCTTGCCGCACCGCGGCCATTAGACGCCTCTGCAGCAGCCACAGACAAATTGGACTCGTCTTTATCAGCTTTAGTATTGGTTACACTGCTATTCAACTCGGTCTTTAAGCCCGATGCATCTAAAGCCTTCAACAGATCATCGGCCTTGTTGTGCAGGCGGAAGTTGTTCAGCTCCTCATCGATATTCTCGTCATCGGGCAGCTTTTCCATGAGATATTCGATGGCTTTATCGTTGTAATATCTAAAGATAGACGACATTAGTCGAGATAATATAGAATGGGCAATTTAGGACTCACTTGAAAATACAATCAGCTGCATTGTTGTCGCAACGCTCCACCAGGCGATAGGTAATCTCTGCCAAGGCCTTGGAGTGCATCAGTTTAAGTGGATTCTTATCTTTGACTTCTTCGAAATAGCGATCCACCAATTCTTCAACGCGCACCGAATTGTCTACTTCCATGGCACGCTTCATAGCATCCTTATCGACATTTACCCTATCGCTCTTCATTGCCTTCCTTAACCGCTCAAACTTGACCACATCTGCCGCATTTGCCACCCGTGAATTGAACATCTGGCCAAAGCGGATCGTGTTGAACATGTGTGATTCCTCCGTGAAGTGGATGCGCAATCGTATCAACGGCACCGTCGGCTGCTTTGGATGTCCTGTCAGCAGTTTTTTGGCCTGCACAATCATCGCCTCTACTCTCTCCTTGGCGAAATCAAACACTCTTGTTGAGGCATCTCCATCACTCAAACTCAATTCCTCTGTGTAGTGAGCCAGATTAATTGAATCAAAGACAAATGGACGCACAGTTTGCAGGGGAAGGGGCTTCAGTTGAAATTTCGTCTTATATATTTCCAGGAGACCCACATGCTTTTTCAGCGACTCGCCCTTGGCCAGCGAGGTGGGTACTGAGGAGCCCGGCTGGGAAACATAGAAATCACGCATTGCATTCAGTTCGGGCTCGATGCGGCAATCATGTTCGTGTCCCCAGATAACTAGATGCAGGAACGCCGGCAGCAGCTCTTCGGGTAGATAGTTCTTAGGTCCTCGATCGGCACGATTCTGGTGCACCACCATCAGATGAAACCAGTCATCCGATTCTTCCGATGATTCGCTTGGACAGTTGATAGTAACCTGAAAGTCCTTGAACATGCGAGCTAGCCGCGCGTCATGGATGTGACTCAATCCATACAAAGCCAGCTTGCTCTCCCCCTTGCGTATTAGAATGGGACTTATTTCTACCTTGGTTAAGTCTGTCCAACGGCCAAAGTAGTTGACCAAGCCTGTTATACTAAGCAGATCCAACGAACTGAGACGACCGAAACCACTGGGATCATCATGGTTGCCATGTATTGAGAACACAGGTATGGAAATATTCAAATTGGGGTCCTCATAGTTAACCGATTGATTGACGGCATTGTGAAAACTAACCGACTGATCGCTCAGTATCTCCAATGACACGGGTTTATCTCCGAATGTATAACGGCGCAGTAACTCGATGCATCTATAATAGAAGTGCTCGAATTAGAAGTCACAATAAAATGGAATTCTAACACACTTATAGATAGAATTTTGACTGGGAACCGCATCGTGAAACAAATCGCCTCCAAGCAGTATCATATCCACGTCCTCGGCCACGGCCATCTCCAGAATTTCTTCAAATGCTGTAAAGCTATCCTCGCCTCGCACTGCGTCCTTTTCGCCATAGCCCAAGTGATTATCAGTGGCCACCATTATACGTATTACATTATCAGTATCTTTATCAGCGGCGTCCACATCTGCCATATTTATCAGAATATGTTAATAAACTTAGAAAAGTTGGTAAAATTTTCACTAGAAAATATGAATTTCACAAATCAGTACGCGGGCCAGCTGCATGTACCGATAAGCGATAATGAATCAGCTGCGATTTGCTTACAGATTTGAAAGGTGGCAACGCTGCCAATCGATTATATTCTCTAATTACCTGCAATCGAATATAAACATATTAACACACATTGTACTCAGTTTGCTAATTGTACTAGTTTGTTATATGTAAATAATAAGGTATTTTAATATGTTTAATGCCATTTTATATAAATATCGTTAACCAGTATAATAAAGCTATTGAAATCATGAAAACATGTGAAGAGCGTGTGCGGAGTTTTCTTTAAAGAACGAATAAAATAAAAGTTTATTAGGAGTAGCACGTTTAAGAATAAAAATAAAAGTTTATCAGGAATAGCACGTTTAAAAAGCAAAGACAATGAGAAAGTAAATAAAAAAGACAAACATTATTTTAAAAGAACTATGGGCTGCCAAGAAAAACTGTATTCAAATTTATAAAGAGAAAGCGAAGCAAGTACTAAGACCGTAGCAACAAATAATGAAAGCCGACTGCGAATATTAGAGTTCAAAAGCCGTATACAGGCTCTTAAACAAAGTAGACCTAGCTTTTACAGTCAAAATAATAATTAGAATATTGACCGAGAATATTATCAGAAAGTTACATTGATAAAGATATTACATACATATATTTATAAGAACTTATTTGGTTTGAATTATATAAAAACATTTTCCGTTTATATACAAAGTTTGACATTATAACATTAAACAAATTATCTTATTTTATTCAACCATTTTATTTATCATATAAATATATTTACTTAACATGTTTAAGTATGTAATTATTTGAGTCAGACAAAATGAAGTCTTCTAATATTTGAAAAGTTGTAGTATAAATTGAGATATTTAAATCATTCAAATATCTTTTGTGAATTTAAATCTTTCCCTGATTTATGTATATTTATAATAGTCATTGTTCATTTGCTATAAATAGTTTAACCTTTTCATATGAAATCTATAAATTGTTCTATTAGGGTAAATCATGACAAGCTCTGTGCTTTTTTGTACCTATGTATACAAGTATTTAAATCAGTTCATAAATGAATGTTCCACCATTCCAATCACAGCCTTCTTCGCGCCTTAGTTCCATCGTTTTCCTGTCTAATCCAAGTAGGGCAGTATAACTTGGTGTATAACACTTTTGTTGGTGTGCCAAGTAAGATGATGTACATGGGGCTTTACAATGATGATAAGTTTGTCTGCCTCCATTAATGTTTTCAGACCAATTGAGTCATCCATAAAGATGGGTCGCTCGTAAAAGGGAACCACATCGAGTGATTCATTATAATAACTGAAATGACTGCAGATTCGGTTATTAAATATTCCAACATGATTTGAGAGTTATAAAGATAGTAACCTGGACTGCCATGGGGTAATGACGCCATCGTTCGGTCCTCCGATTAGCACCACTTTATTAAGACGCTCCATGCCCATTTTAAATGATGTTGAATTGGAACTCTTCTTCTCATTATTAATTAACGGCAAGAATTCACTATACTTCATGTATAACTCCTGTTTATGTGGGTCGTTCCAGTAACCGCCAACCGATGTGGTCTGACCCACCCGAGAATAAAATAGCTCAAAGGCCGTTTTTGCCGCAAGATCCGGAAATATCAAATGCAAAAAACTTGCTAGATAACATAAGAAAAAAATAATGCATTATTATAGAAAAACAACAATATGTTTATGTGGGGCAAGCTTACTTCCGTACTGCCCAGCCTGGGGAGATGATAACGAAATGAAGGTCTTGACATTGTGATTGGGTAGACTTTGTATTGCCGCTCTAGCAAGAAGACCCCCCTGGGAGTAGCCTGGGGGAGATAACACACAAATAGTATTCATATTTAAATTGCATCCGCTAATCAGAACAAGACTTACCCAATACAATAATGCCTTCAGGATGCTTCTGTCCGATTTGATCAATATAATCCCTGACCTGGGCCACTTGCCACCATGCATTTTCCAGGCTGTACCAACCACTGAACTTATCACAATTGTACACAAGTGTACCAGGATGCCTCTAAAAGTAAAATGGAAGGAAGTTTAAGCATGACATTGAACATGTCATTGCGGAAATGGTAAACAATAACAAAGAACGGTTATAATAAATATGTATGTATGTGGAATACCTTTTCGATTTCGCGCACCAAAAGGGTCATGGACTCAGCTCCAGAGAGTATGCCATGAAGAATAACTACTGGTCTGTATGCCAGAGATCCAATAATGTGTGTGCATAATAATAACAAACTCTCTATTCTCATTATTTTTCGAATCAATTGAATAATACACCTCGAATAGTTTTTTGCGACTGTTTTTAGAAGTGTTTATATGCGTATGTGTATATATGCAAGCGCTGTAATGCAATGCTGTTAAATGAGGAGCAGCGCTGTTAAGTGTGGAGCGAATATGGCAACAGATACAGTATGCAGTTTCTGGCAAAATTAAATTTATCGGCAAGTTAATACAATTATATATGGAATAACTTTATATCGCAGACTACAAAAAAATTATTAAATGCAATAGAGCTTATAACTTAGTTTGTTTTTGTTATTTCTTTTTACCATATCTTTGGGTTAGTTTTACTTTCATCATCAAATAATCAGCGTATCCAGCATAAAAAAAATTGCCATTCAAACTACTCCAACAAAATAACTGAATAATTATGTAGATTAGTTTGAATTTGATTGTTTCCATTGCCAGTAATACCTTCAGAATTGTTTTTGTTAGAAACTGCCAGTCTTGGCCAAAAATAATGTACTGCTTTTCTTGCAGATCTCAGAATTGAAACATTAACACGGCAGTTAAAATTATGCTCGTTTATTCAGTTTCAACTTACACGACTTTGTTTATGTACTTTGCACTATTGAATCTCTTCTTAAATTTAGTTCTAGATGAGGCAAACATTTCTTAAAATAACTAAACTGTTGCATCTCATCGAATTACATTTTCTCTCAGTGTGTATTAAGTTACAATTTCATGGTAATTTTAACAATTTAGGCCAGTGGTGGTCTAGAACATAATCATATATATATCTGTATATCTGTATAAATATATACGCTTGTAAAAAGGGTTTTACTTTTACGTTGTGTGTGTCTGTGTTTCTTGTATATTTCTGCAGCTGGTTTTTAACATTATATCTAGTAATAGAAGTCTTCGACCAAGCCGGGCGATGCTTCCCCATTAGCTGGCAGCAAATTTCACCCTGCTACCTCCTCGCTGACAAAATCCAGCTTAACAACCTCGGCGGGCAGGCACTCCTCGACATCGACCTCGTTCTCCTGCACATTGATGCGGTTCAGTGTCATCGACACATCTGGGCCGCACTTCAGGCCCGCAACGGTGGTCGACGAAGGCGTCGACGTGGTGCTGACCACGTCGTCGGCCACAACCACTGTGGTGGCCCCAACAACTGTTCCTGTGCTTGGCGACAATACTGTGGTGGCGACAGGCACAATGATCTGTTGTGTGGCAGTTGTTGCCACAACTTGTTGCTGCTGTTGCTGCTGCTGCGACTGCTGTTGCACAGCCACCGCCGTCGTCGATGTGGGCTGCTGTATGATGATGTTCTCTGTGATGGTGGGCGTGTTAGCCGTTGCAGCAGCAGCAGCTGCCGCTTGTGCAGCAGCCAAGGCTGCGGCCTTCTGCTGCTGCATCTGCTGAAACTGTTTAATTGTCACGGTTGTTGTTGTCGTCGTCGTCTGCGGCTGCAAGATGATTTGCTTTGTCTGCTGCTGAGGTTGTTGTTGTATGATGTGTGATTTAAATACATGTTGTTGCTGCTGCTGTGGAGGCTGTTGCTGTTGCAACGGTTGCTGCTGCACAATGGGCAATTGCTGGACTGTTTGTATGACGTGCTGCACCTGCTGCACAGGCAACTGTTTCGCCGGTATGCCAGCATCCTCGAAGGCCTTCTTTTTGAGAGCTTGCCGGATTTGAGAGCTGCAGGAGAGGAGGGGTAGATGGATGCCTGAGATTAGTTGCTAGTTCACTGCGTTTCCATGTTCGCTCGCTATGAGCTGGACTTACACTGTGCGATTTTTAATGCTTAAACTGATTTTGCTCAGATCGTCGGAGAAGCGCATTATGGACGAGTGCAACATGTCGATTTCCTCGTCTGTCCATTTACTACGAAGAGCGTCGGCATAGCGAGCGAACATGAAAACAATGCACAATTATTTAAACATGTCATCAAATCGGGTAGAATTCTATCACACACTGAGAGAAACACTTACCCCGATGGAGATTCGGCATTTGGATGCAATTGCATTGTCAAATCTCCAAGCCTGCTGAATGCTTGTCCCGCCGCCGTGAATATCTCCCCAACCTGCACGTAGACGAGTGTAAAACGAGATTATTGTGTGGATTGCACTGGTAGCTGTTGTTGTTTTCCATTTGCATGCGTTGCAAATTCAAAACAAACGCGCCCTTTTCCCCCCATCAAGCAAACAAACAATTTTTGCTACCATTCGCAGCCGCAGGAGTGAGACAAACTGACAGAGAGCCGTAGTCGCCAATCTCCCGCGCAAATGGAAAGCGTACAAATTGTCAAATATTGCGTTCTAGAAGTGTGGCACTTGGCGCGATTGCATTAAACATACCTTTGTTGCCGAATTCATGGCCAACTTAAGTAGAATAACTTTTTTTAATACAAGATTTAATATAAGTGTGGTGGTCCGGCGATAGTCAAACGATAATACTGCAATGCAACGCTTTTTCGATAAAGCCATTGCTTTCTGTTCTTGCATTTATCGAACCAAGTCGATAACTGTGCTTATCGGTCACGTACTCATATCATAATCGAGAATGATTATGAATTTTAAATTATAGATTTTATACGCAGACTGCCAAATTCAAAGAATTAAATATTAATCGTACACAAAAGAGGAATTTAAGATCAAGGAATTTTAGATCAAGGCTCATTGCTCTGGTTAACTACTAGGGGACACAAGTTATATTCGTACATTACATTATAGGATATTATCCTTGATTTATTTTTAATAACACAACTTACAGCTGACTGTTACAAAAGTACTAATTAACTATCAAAATACTTTTTAAATGAGTGTACAATTAAACAAGACTAATTATAATAATTAAACAAGATCACTCAACATATTAATACTAAGGCGCAAGGCACTTAGTTGGAGGATTCAGTGGGCTGGGAATCAGGGACGCGCCGCAGTGCATCAATCTCATCTTTGCGTAGTTTGAGCGCTTTTTTAGCATACTCGTATTTATTGGTAAGACTGCTAATCTCCTTTTTCTGCGTCTCCAATTTCGCCTGAAGGAAACAAAGGGAGGTTTGGATTAATATTGATATAAGATGATAATGGGATTAGAATTACCTTGAGTAAATTGATATGGCCAGATGTAAGCGATGATATATTTGAGGTATCATCATTCTCATTCTGCTTAAGCTTCTCCTCCAGTTGCTTGATATGATTGAAACGATGGCGACATATCTGCATGCAATCCAGCAATTTATCATTTGCTTTTTTTAGTTCCTCCTCCATTGTGGACTCAGTTTGTGTCTCAACCGTTGCCCCTGGCTTGGGGGCATCTGGTGAGCTGTTACTGGAGATGGCTGCAGATGCCGTGAAAGAATTCATTTTACTCATCAGATCCAGATTCTTGTGCCTGATTCGCTTGAGTTCATCACGCGCCCTTTGTTGCTCCTCCTGCAAGCGTTTCTTTAGCTGCGCATTCTCCTCCTTAAGCGGGTGATTCTTCAGCTCAATAGTCAGTGCAGTCACCTTGCTCTCCCTGATGAATAGATCGTATTGGAATTCCTTCAACTTGCTATCAAGCTCCGCACAGTTACAGTTTTTATCTTAAATAAAAGCAGTCGATGTGATGATTATGAATTGATTAGGATAGTCCCAATTGCTTGCACTTACCCACGGGATCTGTCATGCAGGCCACATGACGTGAATCATTCCAATACGACTGACGCCTTCTCTCGTCGTGTGTGCTAATCCGCCTATTACGACGCACCTCAGAATCCACATTAAGAGATTTCTGCAAATTACAAAATTTGTTTACAACTTTAGAGGAGAAGGAAGTTTTCGAAATTTACCCGCGGCTGTAGAGGCTCACGATCCAAGCTCTTTCTGGCAGCTGGAGAAGTGCTTGAAGCATTCGAATCGAAAGACAAATTGGTGCTGCTATTGCCCTTAGCCCTCAATTCAGCCTCGAGCTTCTTAACAATGTCGTTTGTTATACAAAGCTTCTCTTCCAAGTTGCGCTTATCCTCCAACAGACTAGAAATTGTGGCATCCAAGCGATCTCGACTAGCATCGAAATTGGCTTTGCCGGACTTCTGCAAATGAATAAAGAACATATAAAGTCAATAGTTTTAATATATAGATATGTAGACTGTACTTCATGCGATATCTTTATTGAATGTGGAACTTACCAATTGAGATCGCAGTTTTTCGATTTCCGCTTGCAGCAATGTCACCTGCTGACCCAGCTCAATGTTCTTCTTGTTGGCCTCTGCGTCAGTTGCAGCTAGTCGTGACTCATACTCCTGTCGCATGTTGTCACAGGCCTCCTCTTTGGACTTCAGTTGCGACTGTAGCTGAGATAGTCTTGACCCAAACTCCTGTTGCAGCTTATCACAGGCCTCCTCCTTGGACTTCAGTTGCGACTGTAGCTGAATTTTGTCCTGCGTCCAGAGGGCGCTCTGTTCGCGCTCCTTATCCAAAAGATTCTGTAGATTCATTTCGTTCTTCAACTTGACCGTCAACTGGTGATTCGTTTCCTCCAGTTCCAGTTTGCGCTGCACCAAGGCATCAACCTGAAGGTCAAACTCTACCTTGGATCCATGCAGTTGCTGCTCGAACTTTTGAGCCTGTGTGGACAACTCTGCGTCCAGTTTGGATTGCAATTTAATCAGTGCCTCCCTTTCCGCTGTTAGTTCTCTTTGAGTCATTAACAATGTACCCTGCAGATGTTCCATCTGCTTTGTCAAGTCTGTGTTGGATTCGCTTGCCTTGGCCAGAGACGAGATGAGATTATCATGTTCTGCCATAAATTGTTTATACTTTGCAGCATGTAACTTCGCCTGATCAAGTTCGTAAACAAAAGAATTAAGGCAACCACTTTCAGCTGCCAATTTGTTTGCCACCTCAAGGCACTTCTCCTGTTCCGCTTGAAGTTTCTGACTCAAGTATTCTATTTGCGTATTTTTCTCAGCCACAACCGACTTCAGGGAGTCACTGCCAAGGCTTAGCTCTTCTTGCTGTGAGCTCAACCTTTTTATCTGCTCCAACAGATCAGTGGTTCTCTCAGTCAATCTCTTGCGCTCCTGTTGTTCCGCTTCCAGTTCCTGCTTCACTGTCTGCAGGGAGTCACTGGAATGTTGATGCTTTTCATTCAGCTCATTAATGGTGACATTTAAGGTTTCTACGTGCTGCACAAGTTCTTGCTTCGCCTTGTTTACAGCTGCCAATTCAGCGCTTATTGTAACACACTCCTCTTGCTTCTCTGCCAGCTGCTGTTTCAGAGAATCCACTACAAATTGCAAGGATTTATTTCCCAAGCAGAGTTCGTTTAAGGTTTCTATTTGCTGCATAAGTTTCATATTGGTTAATTTCAATTCCGTCTTGGCAGTGACTTCATTAGCTAGTTGAGCACAGCGATGCTCTTCCTCCTTCAACTGCTGCTTCAAACTGTCTATACTGGATTGCATGGACTTGGTAAGCTCATCCTGCTGGGAGTTTACTGTGCTCAAGGTTTCTATCTGTTCCTCAAGTTCAGCCTTTGCCAAGGCATAAGCTGCCAGTTCAATAGATAGTTTATCACGCTCCTCTTCCGCGTCTTTCAGCTCGTCTTTTAGATCATTTATAATAGAGTGCAGAGTAGTTCTTTGCAAGCTCTGCGCATCTTGTTGAGTCTTCAATGCACTCTTCAAGTATTCCATTTTCTGCACAAGCTTCGCCTTTGCCTCGGCCTCAGCTTTAACGCTGGCTTGCAGTCCCTTAATTGTTTTCTGGCATTTCTCCTGTTCCAGTTCCGTTTGCAAAATGTTCTGTTTCAAGCTGAGTTCATCTTTCTGCGACTCCAAATTAAGTTTTAACAATGCGACTTCTTTCAGGGCTTCATCCTTGGCTACGGCTTCAGTTGTGCACTGACTAGATGCGTCTTGAAGTTGCTGACGCAAGCATTCGGTTTCCAGCTTAGACTCATCAATGGCTGACTTGCTTAACTGCAGTTCCTTCTCACAAATTTTCCATTTCGCAGTTATACTATCGACAAGTTCACGATATTGATTCCTTACTCCTGCATCAACTTCGAGCTGAGGCTGGTGTTGTTGTTGAGGCTGTTCTGAATGTTGCTTCAGCTCTTCCAAAACCAAGAGATTCTCATCGATTACAGATTGCATGGCGCTCCTTTCTTGCTTCACCTTGTCCAGGTTGAACTCGTACTCTCGCTTGAGCTGCTCGTAGTCTGTAACTTGTTGCTCAAACTTCACTTTCACCTCCTGAAGTTGGCCTGCTGCCTCGTCCGTTGTCTCTTGCTTTGAGGAGTCCAACTGTGCACGGAGTTGTTTCACCAGCTTCTCACTGTCATCGTAACGAGATTCCAGTTCGTGTTTCTCTCTAATCAGCTCCTGCACATGCGCATTCTTCTCGCCCAGGTCCTGCTCTGTTGTGGCCACTTGATTCTGCAATTTGGCCGCCCACTCGTGATTGTATTTGCGCAGAGTTTCACGATTCTCATTCTCGCGCTCCACAATCTTCTGCAAATAGTCAAGCTGCAAACTATCTATAAGTTCCTTCTGCTGCTTCTCTTTCACCTCGAACTCCTTGCGCATGTTGTCTGCCAATCTGCTGATATGTTCGTTGAGCTGAGCATTCTGCTCCTGCAGCTGATCTATGCGACTTGCATCGTCCTTCAGCTTATCTGCTTGTCTATCGAGCAGTTGTTGTTGTTGCTGGGCATTTGAGCGCAGTTCCAATTGATCCAAATCCATCGACATACATTGCTCGTTGCGTTCCTGCAGCTCGGCTTGCAGCTTAAGGATGAGTTCATCCTTTAGCTTAATCAGCGCCAATTGCTCCTTGATCTCAGCCTGCAGTCCCAGCACTTGTGTATCCAACTCACCGATACGTTCCTTGAGTCGTTGCATTTCCTGCACCTCCTGCTGACTGTCACTGTCATTGGCAGCGTGGAGCAGCGTGCTGATGCTTGAGCTGGTGCATTGGCTCTCGCTGAGCGTGTTCTCCTTGACCTTCTCCTGTAGCTCCTCGCATACTATGGTTAAGTCGGCATGCTGCCTCTCCAGCGATTCCAGTTGACGCTGATAGTCTTCCACTTGGCTGACTATAACCGATTTCTCGAGCAGTGCCGACTCCAGTGATTGCATCTGTTCGCGCAAGTCATGCGTGTTGCGTTCCGTTGCCTCGATCAGCTGATTCTTCTCGGCCACTTCTGCTTCCAGTTGGGCAATGTAAGCTTTAAGTTTCTCATAATCTTGTGCATCGTCGGGTTGTGCTGGTGGATTATTCAGTTTGTCGCGCAGCTTATGGCATTCCTCACGCAAACTATCGCCATCCTGAACACTCTCCATCAGCTGATTGGATAGATCATCGTACTCTGTCTGAAGTTCACCGTATTTGGCCTCCATTTGAGACAACTGCACCATCAGTTGCTCGTTTCTTGTCCTCAACAGCTGCAGCTGCTCCTCCTGCACGTCCGAGTCCAGTGACTTCATCAGTTGTTGCTGCATCTCTTGCACAGTTTGCTTTAATGCGCCAATCTCAGTCTGCAAATGTTCATTCTGCGTTTGCAGCTGCTTGTGCTGCTCCTCGCTGGCAGCTGTGGCCTGTTGCAGCAACTCATAGTCCTGTTGCAGCTTCTGATACTTTTGCTGTATGGCATCGTATTCCTGCTGCATATTGCGTATGATTTCGCTCTGTCGCTGCTCAAGATCATCATACTGGCCTTGCAGCACAGCCCTTGCCTCTTCGGCCGTGGCTATGTCCCGGCTGAGACGCTCACAGAGCTCTGACTTCTCGCTGGCATTGCTAGACATCTGCTGGTAGGCAGCCTGCACCTGCTCGAGCTGCTCACGTGTACTGGCAATATCCGCACGCAGTTGTTCGCACTCACAATCGATTGCCTGCGCACTTGACTTATCCTTGCTGTCCTTATGTTCCTCAAGCAGGCGCTCCAATTCAGCGCATTTCTTGCAGATCTGCTCACAGTTGTTCTCGATGCCTGGGCAAATGGAACGCATCAGATCCTCCTTGCTGTTCTGCAACACATCTCGCGACAAATCGTTGAGTTTCTGTTGCAAATTCTCATAGGCCACGTCCTTCTCGGACAGTGCTGCAAGGAGCTCCGATTCGCGGCGTTTCGTTTTCGATTTGTGACTCTCGAATTGAAACTCCAATTCAACAGCTGCTCTGTTCTCCATATCCATTCTTTGCACCGTCTCTCTCAGCGTCTGCACCTCCTCCTCGTACTTTGCTATTTTCGCATCAGCCTCCTGCTTTGACTCTGTCAGCGCAATCACCTGCGCTTGAAGGCTGGCGGCTCTGCAAGAGAAGACACAAACGTTTGTTAGTTTAACGACACAAGAAAGTCAAACAAGTGGATACATCAAATCTTAATCTAAAAAAGATCTGTACGAAGTGCTATATAGATAGATATTAAACACAGTTTCTTAACTTATGGTGGTATAGCGAAGGACCTCAAAACTAGAGATCTACATAGATATAAATACATATTTTACATAATTTCTTAACTCGATAAACAGAAAACTAAATAAAGTAGAGTACTTTATACACTTCGTCATAAACAATACGTGTGTATATGTATATGTAAATTATAGAGCTAGAGTACAGTAGATAGTCCAATATGTATCTATAAGATACGCAGTTGTCAGTTGCATTCGGTTTCCAAGTCTTTTGTCAATTATAGCCGTGCTTCCTACTAAAAATAGAGACTGCAGCTGCCGCCAGATGATCAAAAGACAACGTTCCAGTTGCGGCTGAACCTACACACACTACACACACGCACACACACTCCCATATACACACGGTCTGTTGCTGTTGCTGCATCATGCGTATTTTTACTCACACACTGCGCCTGCAAATGGGCCAATCCAATAAGCAGTTAATGGAGTTACATCAGATTCACAATATCTTTGACAATGACGTCACAACGACGACAACAATAACTGATCACTGGGATGGAACGAAGTTCGATCGCCGTCAAGCAAAACTGAAAACTGAACCCTCCCGCCTTATACCTTATGGACGCATTGTTATGGAATAACTAAACGTCGTCGTCGTCGTTGATTGCAGATCGTTTGCTTATCGCGCAGGTTGCTATTTCGATTGTTGTTGTTGTTGTTATTGTTGTTGTCGTTGCTGTTGCCATTAAAGATCGTTAGGTTCGATCGGCAGGGCCGAAAAGAAGCTCTCTATACGCAAAACTGGCTCACATAGCACTGCGAATTCTCATTTCAGCAACAACAAATCAACAATTATTATAATAAGCGCGTAGATATGTGAGTATTTTTTAAAGCATTTGTTTATCTTTCGCGTTTATTTTGACTCGGTCACGTCGCGCCGTTCTCAGCGACTGCGACTTGCCGAACGAACTTTATAAATTAGAAAAGAGACGAATCTCTCGGCAAAGAGGTGAGGTGAACTCTCTGCCGTTGGCGTGTGTTCAGCAACGCGAGACGCGCACCTGATGTGGTGAATTTCACAGTTTGAAATCAACTGACGAATGAAGATATAGAAGAGGCAACATAGCTGTATTATATACAAAATATGAATGTAGGGCAGAAGAAATATTTATAATATTTGTAAGAGCTCAACTACACTAGGAACTAAAATAACTTTTCTCTTTCTTCTATAATATGCCTAATATAATCTATATAAAGTGCTTCGAGTTGTAGGCCTTAGCTAGCTAGCACTTATTTAACTTAACTTATAAACGTAAACTTTCATCCTATCATGTTACTCTTTAAACGTGATTGAGTTACTCTTGATTTTCCCCGATCTTATATATTATTAAATCTAATGTTATAAATCGAGTGTAATAAATAATTAATAATAAATCCAATTGAATTACATTAAACTAATCATTGGTACCAAAGGAAATGTAACTGTTGTTATTGGAGGATGTATGAGAATGAAATATAGATGTATGTAGTATTTCTCACCGCTGCAACAGACTTTGTCGCTCGGCCTGCATCTCATCGATTTGAGTTGTGGCCGCTGCCAACTTTTCACTCAGCTCGTTCCACTCGGTGTCAATGCGCTGCTCCATTTTGGTGAATGTGTGCAGCTCGACGAGATCACGTTCCAGCATTTCCTTGCTAGTTTTGTGTGTGTGTGTGGGGTGTGATGTGTATGCAAGTATGAGTGTGATGAGTGTGCGTATGAATAGCAAGTGATAGTGAGTATCGAACTTACCTTTTGGCACCCAGTTCAGAGAATCTTGGTGTCAGCGCAAGTGGTGGAAGAATTCTACTGGTGGTCATTGCACTTGGTGGAGCCTCACCGAAATCATACGAAGCGGCTGGCTTAAAATCCTCTACGTCTATGGATTTCATAATGTTGACAGTCTTGGGTGCATTGATTGCCCGCTGACTGATGTGGCTACCTGCAGACGGATAGAACGATGGCTTCGGCAAATGCCTAAGTGCTTGCCTGTCCTGGGATCCATTTGAAGTACTTGGCTCTGAGTTCGGTGACTCCCCTGCGCCAGTTGTGTCCGCATTTGTCGGAGCGGGGGCGCCTGGGCACCAGGTACGTCGACGATTCTTTCGCTTATCGGTTATTGTGTTGCTGGTGATGATCTTAAGCATATCCGTTTTGATTCTCTGCTCCAAGAGACGCACCTTCAACTGACTTTCATTGCGTGCCTGCTCCTCAGCCAGGCGATCCTTCAGCTCCTTTATCTCACGCTCCAGGCGTTTCATCATGGTTGCATCCGAAACTATTTCGTTGAGTTGCGGCTTCACGCGAATCTTCTTTGCGCGCATCGCGAAGTTCAATGTCGACTGCGACTCATCCATAATCGTGGGTCGGACGTTGCAGATGATCGAGGTGAATGCATTGCCACCCAGAGATGCCTGCAGAATGCGAGTGAGTTTCGAATCGCGGAAGCTCACATATTTGTTATCCTCGTTCTCCGACAAGCTCTTGATCACGTTGCTGAGGAAATGAAGACTCTTATTGATGTGGCTGCCCTCCTTGAGGCGTGCACCACGAGCTCCTGTCTGATCCGCTCGCTCCGATCCGGCCAGATCCACTAAATTCAGTATGCTCTGAATGATTGCATCATCCTCGCTGCGGTCTGTTTTGCGTGATTCAATGATCTAGTCAAGGATGAGGAAGAGTTAGATAGATTTAATCAGGAAAATAAGCAAGATTACTTACAATACGAAATATTGCGTGAGAACGACTGGAGCGTTCGTTCATGAGGGTTTCGCCTACAGTGCGCTCCTTGTTGCCCACCGAGAGAAACCTCAGGAGATCTTCCTCAGAGGTTATAATGCATTCCTCGCAGTTAACATTCACCATGCCGCTGCTTTCGTGGATTTTCAGATCTTGATTCTTTTTGTTTAGCAGATCAAAGATCTTTTCATTGTAGATCTCAATATATCCCACCCGGAGCAGGAAATCGCGATCGTTCTGCTTAGCAATCTGTTTGAATATTTCCTTGGCGGCAAGTATCATCACACCGGGATTTTCACCTTCGCCCATCATGGTGTATGTTTTTCCTGGCGAATTAAAGAATTATTAACGCAAACGAGGAGCAATAAGTGTTAAATATTAATTAAGATAGAGATGACTATCTAAAACTGATCCGGAATAGTGAGTCGCGCACAATATTATTTATAATATACCCTGTGCTATAAATAGTTAAGGGGCATACCTGAAGATGTTTGACCGTAGGCGAAAATAGTGCCATTGAACCCTTTGATGCAGGCTTCCACAATATGCTTGGCCATACAGTCAAAAACCTCTTGATTGCTGCAATCCTGATCGAATACATAATCTGAAATTGCAATTTGCATATTTCGGCCATCTTTAATGTCTTTGTTGTTGCCATTGTTGGCCGAGTTGTTGTTGCTTACCAAAAACACAGGGATCGGCCTTACTGTCAATTAGTTGAATACTTCGTTTGTCCTTTACCTGCCACACTGGGACCAATTCTGGCTCGCAGGGACGCAATTTGATACACACTTGAATTGAACTTTTAGCGGACATATTTTACAATATACACACAACAGTTATCACAATGAAGTTATTTGCTTTCACATAAATTTTTCTACAGTTAGTTCGAACAAATGCCGCTTTGCAATGCTTCTTCTTTCAACTGAGACAATCAGTCAAAAATAGCAAGCGCTGCAATTTTATCGATGTGAAAGGCATTGCGAATCATCGATAAATAAACATACGAGCACTAAGCATCGAACCACTAAGCTTGGTGGTAGAAAGCAAATAGTCCATTAGTTGCAATATGCCAAGTTTTTTTTTTGCTCAGGGGATCAGCATACTAGACCTGCATTTTGACTGTGGGGGGAAATCGATATTTGCCAAGTATCGATAGATTGAAATAACGAAATGAAGCACCCCTGTTAGACCGCGACTGTCCGTTAAATTTAAAATGCAAAAATTTATTTGCGGCTGGAAAATTTATCGCGTAATCTAAACTGTTGTGGTGCACGCTTTGTTCATTTGCTTATTTTCGTTTCCTTTTCGCTTAGCCAGCTGCGCGATTGCTGTTTTGAAATTGGCGCGTTGATCGAGAAACAGTGCTGGCAAATGCGTCTAGCTTTTATCGATAACTTGTCCTGGTGGCCAATTTAAGTATTTGATCTACTGCGCGGCTGCACATCCGCAAGCAGTGTAAACTCAAACTAAACCGTTAACTTCAGATTTAAATATTACATTGAAATTGAAATGATTTTTATATTTTAAATAATTGAAACACTGTTGGATTGTTCTTCATAACGGCGGCTTTATTGTAATTTCAATAAATATGTATAACTTTCTAAGCACATGGATCTCTACTTAAATTGCTTATGTAACGACTTGTATTTAACTAACTCATTTTATGCTATCGACTTAACTGAACTGAGTGTGTGTGCGTGTGGGTGTGTGTGTGTTTATGTGTGAGTAAATAAATGCATTTTCAACTCATGGAAGAATGCAAGAAAATTGCACTCGGAAGCAACAGAAATTGGCTTAATTAATTAAGTAATCTACGGCCGGACGCAATTTGAAACGGGTAACGGTAAATTAAATATTAATAATTTTCTTCCGTATATGTAGATAGGTATAATTTATTACTAAACGTCATTCAGATTGAGTTGTATTCATATATTTTTTGTTTTCTTCAACGATATTCTTATTAAATTTACGCTAAGTTAGATGACTCGTCATAAAGAATACAAATACAAGTACAGGGAAATATTTATAGATACATATATGCATGTATATGTATTTATAGTAAGTATATTTGAAAAATTGCGCGCTTAAATCATATGCAAGTAAATTACATTTAAATTAATTGAGGTAGAAAATTACTAAAGTAACACATATTCATGTTGTCATAAGGCAAGTTGTTCGGGGGATTTTCCGACTCTTGTAGAGTCCGTGATCGATCTAGACGATCGAAATTATGATAAACCTAGAATAAACATAGGGATATTATATTCGAAACTAAATGTACATACAGGAAGTAGTGCGTGGAGAGAAACCTTTTCAAATGCATCGGTGTGTGTGTCTGTGTGTGTGCGTGTGTGTGTGACTGTGAGGTATTCGATTTCCCCAAGTACGAACGATTATAGCTAAGCATATACATATGTATGCGTATGTTGGTGTGTATTTGTGTGTGGTTGTGCGAGTGTGTGTGCCTATAAGTTTTATCTCACTTTATTGCGTTTAGTATAAATACGAACTAAATTTACATTGCTTGGCGATTTAAATTGGAGATTGGGATGCCCTATAACTATATTGTATGTATGTATGTATGTATATCGTATGCAGTATGTCATGTGCGTCATGCGTGTGTCGTTACTGGAAGATACATTCAGTGGGTATTACAATCATAGGATCATAGTATAGTGTGAGTACGAGTCGAGGTGTTTGCACAATGTTCATTCATCATTCATTTCTGAGGTAGTTCGGTTGTTCCGGTTTGCGGTCGGAATGCTGTTGTCCACGTGTGTGTGTATTTCATATGGTTTTCCTGAGATATGGTTAGCCTCCCGCGAGAGGTTGCAAAACTATCGCAGCTACTATCGCCTCAGGTTATATTCCATGCGATACGTAGGCACGATAGCTTTCCGTTTAGTTAGTTTGGGCGACTCTGCGGAATCGGTAGTCGGTAAGTAACGTACTCGTGTCTTCTAACTGTGGCATGGCACATCTGAATTGTTTCATTCTGATAAAATTACATAAGTTATTATTTAAAAACTGAGACGGATCTAAGAGTTCAATCTCCCTCTTTATATATATATATATATATACTTGTATATTGTATATGTATTGGGTGCGTATCATCTTGCTTTCTCATTCTATATACTATTTACAGAGTTCATCTTGTTGGTTTTTACTCGTTTGCAAAGTTCTTAGGGCTACACTTATACAATTAGTACTAGGTTTAGGTATTTTGGAGTATGAGTTGAGTTTCCTATACACACAGGTACACAGGTCTTGTATATAGCATAGAGTATATAGGTATATGAAGTATCTCTTTCTCTCCTCAGCTTAGGTAGTTGATTAGGTTGTTCTTCTTCCCCTAACTTTGCTCCAAATGTATTTTCTTTTGAAATATTCTTTTGTTTTTGTTTTCTTTTTCTTTTTTTTTTGCGTTTTCAATTTTTAAAGCACAACATTAATTTGACTACACATAACTGTACGGTTAGATAACTATCGTAACTATCGTATGGTATCGTATAGTACACGTAAACTGGTATACATGAGGATAAGGCTACTCGTTACAAATGTTCCATTTCATTTGGGGTATACAATTATGTTGATTCCTCTCTCGCTTGAAATCTCTCTCTCTCTCTCTCTCTCTCTCACTGTCTCCCTTACTTTCTCTCTCCCTCTCGTTTATGTGTTGTGCACACCCTCATCCTCTGAGTAATTCTCTTCAGCATCCGAGTGTACGATCTCGTTGTTGTTGTTGTTGTTGCTACCCGATTGATTATTCTGCTCCATGCTCAGTCCCAAGTCCATCGGCTCGGCGCTGTCGCGTCTGATCTCAGCATCGCCATCACCCTCAGCATCGGCATCCACATCGACCTCATCCATATCGCCATGATCTCTGCCGCCTGCCATTAGATTGGCATGCAGATGTCCCACATTGACGTCGGGTGAGAGGCTGCTCTGCTGCTGTTGCTGCTGGTGATCGCGTCGCATGATCGGCTCAATGGTCAAGCCAGCTCCGCCCCCACCACCTCCACCCTGTCCATAGCCAGCAGTCACGGGGCTGCCACCCGTCAGCTTGCTCAGATCGAACTGTCCCGGCAGCAGACCCGTCGGCAGCTTGTCTAGACTGTGACCCATTGCATTCAGCTGCGCCATTTTGGCGGCATGCAGCGCTGCTGCAGCTGCGTGCTCCTGCGACATGCCCATGCCTGGGGGAGAAGAGAGAAAGAGAGGTTAGCAGAAGATTCCCCTGAAACTGCAGCTGACGTCTACTTACCGAACGTGTTCTCTGTGATGAACTGCAGATACGTGTCCAGCAGGGATTGTCCCGCATTGCTGCCACTGCCAGAGACGCCTCCGCTCAGATCCTTCTGCTGTCCCATGGCTGCGGCGGCGGCTGCGGCGGCAGCTGCCTCGTTGCGCATACGCGATATGGTCGTGTTCGCGTGCCCGAAGTTGCTCAACAGGCTCTCGTGGTAGCGACTCAGATCGCTGGCACTGCCGCCCATGCCGACGCCATAGAGTCCATTGCCGGTGGTCAAATCCTCGGGATCATCGTCCGAGTCCTCGGCATCGTCCAGTGGGCCGCCGCTGGCGTTGCTCAGCTCATGTTTAAGCGAACCAGCGCCGTTGCCTCCATTGCCGGCACCGCCGCCGCCGCTGCTGCCACTGCCGCCAGTGGGTGAGGCACGGGCGCGCAGCTCGGCCGGGGATATCTTCACGCCGGCCTTGGCCAGCAGTCGCGAGGCGAGATCCGGATCGAAGGCGCTTGGCATGGGCAGCACGGGCAGATCCTTGGTGGAGATGCCGCGATGCTGGCGCGACATGTGCGAGTGCAGCGAGTTGCGTGACTTGGCCACGGTGCCGCAGAGCACGCAACGATAGCCCGGGCAGACGGTGTGCTTGTCCTCCAGATGGGTGCGAAGTGTGTGCGCCGATCGATAGATCTTGCCGCACTTGGGGCACGGACGCGGATCTGTGGCACGAACGCGCATCTCCAGCGAGCGACGGGAAACTGCGAAGGCAAAGAAACAAGGCAAACAATTAATAAACGGATTCATCATATTCAATTCCTGTGGACTAGAAAGCTTTAAAACAATCGATAACATGTTATCGCTGACATTTGAAGTGCCGTTTTATTTAACTGAATAACAGGGGAAATGGAAAATAGAAACGCGTGGGAATGGAACACTAAAAGGGAAAGTCGAACACTTGGAATTGAAACAAATATAAAAGTTGAACTGGTAAACAATTAAAATTACGAATTTAACTATGTAATTGAAAGTATTTAAATGAAACAAAATTAAATTGATACAAACAATTTCCTATTTATTATATATAGATAGGAACTTCATGAAGAGTAAATAAAATGAAATATGTGGAAACGAAACGATGGGAATTGAAACTGTTAAACTAGAGAAGGTTTAAATTAGTTTGTAAAATGCATTCGATGGGGAATGAGTTGAAATGAAACCTAAATTAAAGTAACGGAGCGATTATTATATGAAATCGATTGTTTTCAAGCTCTCCTTTATGGGAGAAGTGTAATAAAAGCGACTGCATTGTCTCGACTTTCATCGTTTGCTCTTTATTATTCACCAAAATATATTTGCCTCGTCGAGTCGTACATAAATTGCAGATACATTTTAATTTTTCTGTATGTCTTGCTGTTTCCATTAGGGGCATTCCCCCCACTACCCACGCAAAACAATTGGCCAACCAAAAATGCTCGTAAATCATAGACAAAGTCGTTACGAGTATAGGATAATACAATATAATAATAATAATCATAATAATTGTAATAATAATATAATAATATATAATATATTCTTTATGGGCTACAGAACTATAAAATTGTCCGTCTCAAAATTGGAATACCGCAAAACGATTCAAATTCGAAATCGATTTCGATAGTTTTTCTCTCTCTCTCTATCTCTTTAGTTAGATTTTAAATAATTTGTTTTCATCTGGTTTTCAGTTTTCAGTTTTGGTTTTTTGATTAACATTATAGGAACCTTTTTACGTATGTTTTCGCGCTCTCTCTCTTGCTCTATCTGTCTCCCTCGCACTACGCACTTTTGCATTTTGCTTTGTGAAATGAGAATAGAAAACTAAAAATACCATCGACAATTTTGAGCTTGACTTTTATTTTAGCTTGTTGAAATTTTTTCTAATAAAACTTTTGCAACTTTTCCCTTGTGTCTCTATGTGTGTGTGTGTGTGTGTGTGTTTCCGTGTGTGTATGTGTGTTAGATTCGTTTATATTTTCATTTTCTTTTGGCTAAAAATATATTACGCAGGCACATTCTATTTTGTAGTATTTCATTATCATTATTCATATTAACTAATCGTAATTGTTTCTGCTTGGTTTTCAGCTCATTATCTACAAATACAGACCCGCCCGTCTATTTATAGTCGGGCTTACGTATAGCTATGTATATCATATAGTATAATATCATAAAGTTGTGTGTGTTTATAGTTTTTCCTATATATAATACTGGAGTTACGAGTTCAAGCGCCTCAGCTGGAGTCTACTAGTAGCCAAATCTTCAACTTCCTCTCTTTTCTCTTTCTCTCTTTCATCATCTGCTGCTATTCTTCTATTGTCCTACTGCTCTCCCAGTTTTGTTCTAAATTACAGTTAACTTGCAGCTCTGCTACGCCTCATAAGTTGAAATGTTACGAGTAGTATTGGTAGTAGTATTAGTAGTACGCATACGTAGTTATATAGTATATAGTATATATCTATGTGTATAGTATCTCTATAGTTAGCATTATCGTTTTTGGTTTCTTTACAGTAATAGAGTTGGGGACTATCCCTAGTTTGGTATGCCATATAAAGTTGCACATACGCAGTAGTGGAAGTACGAATGTGTACTATTTAATACAGTTAATACCAGTATATAACTATATTGAATATAGGAACGTAATAATTGTTGTTGTCTCTATAGCATCATCATATCTCATAATTATTTTCTTCCTTCAGCCCGTTCTATAGAAGGGGAGAGTTGCTTATTTGAATCGAATAATATAATACTATAATATATCTCGGCAAATTATTTATATTGAATAAGCAAATAGTTGAACTAAAAGTTGTGTGAATAATACTGAACTACATAATTAGATTCTGTTGTTTCTTTAGTTGTAAAATGTAATCTGAATACGTTTATGAAATACTTAATGAGGTTTTGAGTTAAGTGAGAACATTAATTTATTGTAAGGTTATTCAAAATTTGCCAAGTAACTAAGAGATGTTTAAGAAATTGAACGAACATAACTAACATATTACCTTATAGGACCTTATTATTGAAGGAACTTATACTTTTTCTTCTTTTAATGCAAAATAAAAGCTCTTAAGACCTTATAATTGAGCGATCTAGTTCTTTTTCTTTTGTCAATGCAAAATGAAACCTTATAAGACTTTAGATTTCGAATTTCTTCATCTCTTCCCTCGCTCTCTCTCTCCTTCTGCATGAACGGGCTTTAGCTATAACTGATCTACTCGGAATCGAGCTATATGTGCTACGTTCTTTCTCTCTCTTCTTTGGCTATCTACGATAGCTGCGAGTTTCTCGAGTTTGTGTTTGTATTTCATGATCTTGCTCTCTGCTCCTTCTTTGTCTACTTCTTCTCTTGTTTAGGTTTAGAATTATTGTCGCCTGATTTGACTGTAAGCAGCAATCTAGCTAGAAAGCTCTACTCAATACCCTCTTGCAACTAGTTGGCCGCTTCGCTCTTGAACTTGAAGTCGGGCCCGCCGGCAAAGGGGCCGCCCGAGGAGCGCATCGCCTTCATCTTGGCCCACTGCAGGGTGTGCTTGATCCGCATGTGATTCCGCACCGAATTGGGATGCGCAAAGCGGCGTCCACACTCGATGACGGGGCAGACGGGACTGTCGCGTGGATAGTGTCGATCCAGATGCTGACGGAAGACGCGCTGCTCCAGTGGCGTCTCGCACAGGGGGCAGGGCAACATGTAGTTGCTGCTGGCGCTGTTGTTGCAACTGTTCCCATTGTTGTTGTTGTTGTTGTTGCTGCCACTGCTGCTGTTGTTGTTGTTGTTGTTCTGATTGCAGTTGCTGCTCTGGTTGTTGTTGCTGTTGTTGTTGTTGAGATGATTATGAGCACTGCCACTGGCACTGGGGCAGCCAACAGCAGCAACGCCAGCGCTGGCCGTAGCTGCTGCTGCTGCGGCGGCGGCAACAGCTGCTGCCGATGTATTCTGGAATAGTTCAGGGAAATCACGTGAGCGACTCAGCGCAATGGTGCGAGCCATGAAGAGATTTGCCGTGAGCTGCTGCTGATGCGATACGGACACCGATTGCTGCAGCTCGTCCAGATACTGTTGCTGTTGTTGCTGCTGGCGCGGATGCAGCTCGTTCTGTTGCTGCTGCTGGTGCTGCTGTTGGTGCTGCAGTTGCTGCTGCTGCTGTTGGTGCTGCTGCAGTGTCTGGTACAGGGTGGACTCGCTGGCCTGCCGCGTACGCTTCATGGTCAACGAGATGGCGGACGAGGCTGAGCTGGAGCGATCGTCCTGGTTGAAGTCCTCCTGCTCCCCCTCCTCGCTGTCGTTCCACGAACGCGCTGAGGGCGTTGGCGATGAGTTTGTCGAGCGATTCTTCTTCTGGTTGTAGATTCCCGTTCCCGTTCGATTGTTGTTGTTGTTGTTGGTGTGACTAATGCTGTTATTGTTGTTGTTGCTGCTGCTGGTGTTGTTGCCGCCGCTGCCGCTGCTGCGATGCTCGAAGAGCTGTGCCAGTTGCGGTCGCTGCATGAGCTTGGCCAGCTTGCAGGCCGTCGGCTGACGATCTGCGGCATGTGCCTCGTGCGGCTGTGGCTGCTCCTGGACGGCAACATCCAGTACCTCCTGCTTGATGGCCGTCGTTGGCTGTGTGCTCAGGAAGGTGCCTAGTCGAAGGCAGGCAGCGAAAGAGGTTGCCAGAGGGAGGGGGAGTGGAATGGAAGGGGGTAAGGGGTGTGTGGTTCAATTTGAAATCAGAAATCAGTTAAGGGTTATGAGTCAACTTCAGTTTGGTGCGTGTTTGTGTATGTTTTGATGTAATTTAGTATATTTGCAGTATTTTGTTGATATCTTTTTGGTAGTATTCTTTCAACTCGCTCACTTCACTTCAACGTAGCAGCAGCAGCAACAACAACAACGAGCAGAACTGATTGAATTAATTCAATTTGAATTTGAATTTTCTCCATTTTTTAGTGCCAATTGTTTATGTTCAGTATTTTCTGGTATCGATTTCAGTTCTAATAGTTAAAATTGCTCCTACTTGTCGTTGCTTTCAATAAAGTTATAGCCAATTCGGTTCGTTATCGATTTCTCTTTTACAATTTCAATTTGGAATATGGTATATAGTGTATAGTTACATATGGTATAGTATGTTTTAAATTACTCGAACTACAGATATATTACAGGCAGGCAGGCATAAAGGGGGTGCAATTATATATGGTATATATCGTATGTATACCGAGAATAAATAATTAGAATGTATTGAGCTCAATTCCAAATTCCACACGAAATTTTTGTCTATTTTGTTTTGGGACTTATAATTTGGTTTAGTCATACAATGTATGCTATAAATTTATGGCGCACAATTCATTAAGTGGAAATTAGAATTAACTAAATTTATGTACACACAAATAAATTGCATAATAAATATTGTTGTTTTACTTTAACAATTATGGATTAAACACTCTTTGCAGCGCAGCGAAACTCACAAATGGGAATAGAAAACGAATTGGATTTTTGGGAAACAGAAAAAAATGTGTCTCCTGATTGATTGCAGTGGTAGTTATGTTTATTTAATTATATTATTCATTTATTTTGATATTTATATTCAATTTAAATTCATTTTTTAATGTTTTCTCAAAGTAAAATGTTCTTGAAAATAAAAATATCTATATTTCATTAAAAATACATTTAAAATTTGATTTATTATTATTATTTTCATTAATTATTTTATTATTATTTAAAATAATATTTATTATTATTATTTTCATTCATTATTTTATTATTCATTGTTTTTTACATTATGTAAGATAATAATCTTAGTTATTTAGTTTATGCCATTATTTTAATTATTTTTAAGAACAGATCTTGAAAAACAGCCAACAAATTAAATATATAATTGTATGTTATTTTTAAATATTTAATATTTATATTATTTATCAGTTTACTTATTATTGTTTATTTTTACATATCAAAATAATGAATAATTAAATTAAACTCTTCTGTAATTTGATTTAAGTTGATGTAGTTTTCTTATTCTTGCAATTAAATTGTTTTTTATTATTTTGATAAATATTTCAAATATATTTCATTATAATTTTCATTATTTTAATGAATTAAATGTCATGAATAAACAAACCCTTTGCCCCTTATCACTTGAATATATCTCGACTATTACTAAAGATAAATTGCATATCGTATAACACTCGAAAGCGTAGCTAAATCCGTGACGGAAACCATTCACACGTAAGGGAGGGGGGTGCCAAAAAGGGATAAACGCAGAAGGGATAAAGGGGCACAAAGGATAATGTGTTCTTTCATGGAGTGTCAGTGTCGGGCGCGTCACATCGCGTGCCTTGGCATCATTCTCGCATCGTACAACTCAATAGGATATTGCTATGTATGCTATATATTTATATATATATTCCAATCCTATATATGTGCATGTGCGTGGTGTCTGACGTGAAGCGGGGCCATCTGACGTGCATTTTCGCATTTGGATATCGTTTCAATATTCGATAATAATAAATATTTGAAAAATAAAACGCAATTAAATGTGGATAGAGGGGAGGGGGCGGGAGGGTGTATGGTGTCGAGGGGGGAACTAGTTGGCCGGGCCCCTGAGGGCGTTTTAGTTTATTGAGTCATTTCGAGGGCCCAGAGATTTGCATTGCATACACACAGGGGCGTGTCTACCTCACCCCTACCCAAAGCCCTTTGCACACACACACACACACACACACAGAGACAGATAGACACATATTTCTAGCTCTTTTTGGGCATGTCCTGGGCTGGCCATGACGCAAGAGAGCTTCGGGCTCGAAGAAATGAAATGAAATCAAATTAAACAATTTACTCGGCTCTTTTGTGCGTGACAACTCAAGGGAGAAGGCAAACAAAAACGTTGCATAAATATCTCAAGTGAAAAATACAATAAAATGCCAGAGAATAAAATCGTATGTGGTAAATACTGCATACATAACTCTGGTATATACCACACACACACACAGATGTGGTATATACATTTGGTATATTCTCATTTATATGCACTCATCATATATGCAACTAATAGTTGCACATAAAACATGCAACATACGCCCCACATGCTACTCGATTGGCTGCAGACAAGAAGTGAAGGAGAGGGAGCGGGGAGAGGGGTAGGGCAGTTATAGAAAGAGTCTGCGAAGAAGATGGCAAACACTTTGGGGCCCGACTTCTTTGACCAGCCAAGCAGATTTTGAATGTGTCGCAAGTGCAGGCTGTCTGTGTGATTGTGTGTGTGTGCTCTGTGTGTGTGTGTGTATGTGTAGTGTGCGTGTGCACAGTGTGTGTGTGCGAGTGTGTTCGGGCTGCAAATGACAAGCAAAAGAAGGCAGCTTTGTCCGTGCTCGAGTTCGCATTCCGGCCAAATCAGGCGTAAGATTTTAGACTGTCCCCCACATCACCTTGCCCCTTGCCCTACCACCTGCCTTACCGCTCGCCTTACCCCTCTTTTTCTCCCCCTCTCCTTCTTGTGCCTTCTTCACTGGGCTGCACTTTTTCGTGCCTCGTTTGGCACTCAAAAGATTTACCTGCGTTCTTAGAACAATGTTTAGAATGCAGTGTGCGTTGGTCTGTGCGTAATGCCACGCCCCCTGCTTTGATACACGTCCGAGCGCCCCCTTTGCCCATTTACTGCGGATGCATAATTAATGAAATATAAAATGCAAGCTCAATTTACCAAATAGTTGTGCACATTGCCAGCTATTTTTGTCTATTTTCAACTGGTTAAGCAAAGTGAGAAGGGGAGACGGAGGCGGGGCATCCGAAGGGGGAGAAACATCAGGGCGCTAGGTATTTAGTTTTGGTCTCTAAGCATTTTTTATAAATATAATTTGCAAATGCATAAAAAGACAGAGTGAGGAAGAGAGAGAGAAAAGAGAGGCTTGAATTTCTATTGCAATAATTGAAAATGTTCTTCAACATGGATTAGCCATGAAATACTATATATAACATATATATATATATATATAGTATATATATGATAATTGCAGTTGGAATTGTGCTGAGTTTAATTTGATTGCCATAGCATATATGAATGAATAAAATGTGTCTTGATTTGAGCATCTTTAGTTGGGATTATCCCGTGATATGGCTTGCAGTTAGTTTCAAAGTATTTCAAATGCTTTGCGTAGATTATAAAACTGGAGTTTGGTTTGAATTACTGCAGAATTTCATTATGAAGTTCGATTTGCCTAGATATATATAGATATTCAAGATGTATTTAGTGTAATTTGGTCTAATTTGCACTGAAAACTGCGCAAATATATGATCAGATTGCATTAGGATAAAATAAATACATTAAGTTAGGTTAAATAAGGGTAAATTAGATTAGATTAGGTTGTATTTGGTTATATTAAGTTATAGTAATCATTTTTATTTCAAAGACGTTTGATTTCTAGAAAGTGTGGTGGTAAAAACATCCCAGATATAGAGAAGCTGCTTTCAGATGATAGAACACCTTATATTGAACACTTTCCTTAAAAGAGTTTAAATTGATGCAAACAATTTAGATAAAAGGATCTTTCTAATATAAAATATTGTTGATTTTTCTACTATAGAATATTGTATATCTCATATCTGTCTTATATATCTATCTCTATCTCATATCTTTGTTTCTAAGATTCTAAGTACTTGCAGATTCACGTTTTTCCTTAGAAATTGCAGTTAAATAGAGTTTATATACTTTAGTTTTAGCTGTGAGCTCTACAAAACTCTCGACAAAGCCCTACATTACTCGCAATCCTTAGATAGTTTGCATAGAATTGCAATGCAAGGTTAGCATTTCTATAGAATCTGTTTCATACATAAGTGAAATACGTAGAATATATTTGAAGTGTATTTGATATTTGATGTTCGATATGAAATCTCAAATAGGCTCTCAAGTTAAAACGGATATTAGTAACATATAAATCGCACGATTTGCCAGTTCAACAAGATGTGCTTGTTTTAACTATAAATACTTCAAGTAGAAGGATATGCGTAAGACCAACTGAACATGAATCAAGTTGGCTAAATAAAGCTCTGCATATTGACCGAGCTAATGTACAGTGTGTTTAGGTCACACTGTGAGTGTGTGTGCAAGTCTGAGGATGTGTGTGTGTGTGTGTGTCTCCCTTATATAGTCTGTATCTGGGCCTAAACGACTTGGGCTTGGTGGCCTGGACTCATCAATTATAGCCGCATGCGAAGGCGCCTTGTGCCTCTTTGCCTTTGCTTGAGGTGTCCCACAAACTTGACGTCGTCGTCCGCATTTATGTAAGACATTCACTCACACTCACTAGCATTCACACACTCACTCGCACACCCACTACACCCCGGGGCAGTGAAATGTAGAGCAATTGCATGGCGCGGCACCCTTAATGATTATTTAAACTCGCTTCGATTCGTATTCGCATTCTCTGATTCAGATTCAGTATTCACTCCTGATTCACTTTTGATTCACTGCCTCGTCTTCTTTGCATGTCGCGGCGCTGTTAGCGGCAAATAGAAATTAGTATTATTAAAGATAAAGCCAGGTAAACTTGCCCCGAGGCCATTACTCTGCACCCCCCTTTACCCCTCTCTCCTACCATCACCATTTGCATTTGGCGCGCAAATAATGAATTTTTCTATATAAATCACTCGCGTCAATGGGCCAGGCCCATTGATATGATGGTGTGGCAGAGAAGGGGAGGCGTGGCAGTGCCTACAATGTGTAAAAAAGGGTTGCAGCCTGTGCAGGGTGTGGCCAGGTGTGTTTAATGGTCATTTTTCGATGTCTTGCGATCGTTATCACCTGGCCCCCTTATGATTATTATTATTATTATAATGCCATTGGCGGAGGAAGGGGGGGGTGTAGGAGTTAAGGGAGGTCTCTTTGTTCTTATTGGAATTTATTACTTAATAAGTTGAAATGTTTTCTTCCCCCTTTTTATTTGCATTTATTTTGTGGCCATTTTTACGAGCGCATTTTCAGCAGAAAATTGCGCTGCCTTTTTGCTTTCGAGTTTTTCAAACTGGACCCCAGTAATCTCAGTAAGTCTGCAACCCTCTGCCTCTCATTTCCTCCTCCCCCCCTTGACTGATAAAACTATAAAAATTGCAAAGGCAACTTTTATTAATTTTTATGCGCTGTTTTATCTCTGAATTTGCCATAAAACACGTAATACATGCGTTTGTCTCAAGTAGAAAGGGGAGGGGGAAGCCTGGAGAAGAGAAAGAAAGTAGAAGAGGCAAGGCATGGCAGGGGAGTGGGAGAGGGAGAGGGGGAGGACAGCCAGAGATCCTGACAAATTGGCGACGCGCACTTTTACGAGCGTCTGCAAGTTCTGATTGAATTATTGATAAAGTGATTACACACTGGCCAAGTGAGCACTGCCCCCCTCCCCCTCTCTGACCCTTCCCCTCGCCCCTGCACTGTACTGCTTCCTTTTGTCATAAGCGCGCGCGAGCCGTAAAAATCGTTGACCGAATTCATTAGAAGCGACTTAATTAGCCGCGTGTGGACAGTGGCGTAGCATAAGGGGTAGCAGGGGCAGTAGTGGAAGTGGGAGGGGGGAGGATTGAAGTGCGCAGCATACACTCAAGATTTATCGAAAACCCATTTTAGATTGCCTCAGCTGTCACCCAAACAGACAAACACAGAGCCAGACGCGCAATCCATCTACGTATTTGTTTATCTCGAGGCACATACGCAGCACAAGCACAAAAAAAGAAGAGAAAGGAAAAAAGTGGTGGTGGGCACCCAGGGGTCAGGGGGTCCGAGGCTGGCCACGTACTGAGCGGGTCCAACAACGAAATGTTGTTTAAACTTTGCCAACAACTTTTGCTTGTTTTTCTTTTGTGTTGCGTTTCTTCTCCTTTTTTTTGTTGCTGCCTCTTCTCATAGATAGCATTCGAAATTGAAAGCGAAATTGCCGTTGAGCATGTGTGACGACAGCAGAGTAGGGTAAGAGGCGGTGTGCGGGTGTGTGTGGGGGGTGTGGCAGAGGGCAGTACGCAGAGCACTGAGTGATATATGAACTGACATCGCTGGAAGTAAACTTGAAGACGCAGCGCGGTGTCCAAAAATTGTAAATGACGTTGAATGCATATAGAAGACACACACTCATACACACATACACACACACACACACTCACACACACACATGAAAACAGCAGGAAACATAAACAGACCACGTGCTGTGCGCCTTGTTGGATTAGCGGACTTTTGGGGGCGTATATACCCTGCAGCAGCTAGCGAAAAGAGTCCATTAATTTTATGCACTATTGTGCACTTTAGTTCTTTGCACTCTATACTATGCATAATGATTAGCAAGCAATGTTCTTCACTGTTTAAACGAAACTAAAATCATAAAGTTAATATTGCGCTAAAAAGTAGGCAATATTTAATATGCTGTGAAATACTCAGAAATTTCCAGTATTAAAATGTTGCGCTAAAATGTATGCTATGATTTTATATTAGTTTAAAATTCGTGAAAAATGTAAACAAAATTTATCTATCTACGTTTTTTACATGAATTAAATTGCCAAGAAATATAATTTCTGTAAAACTTGTTTGCATTATCAAAACGAAAGATAATTTTAGGAATATTATAAATGCTCTTCAGGAAATTCTCTGATTATTATAATGAAAGCAAAGCTACAAACAATAATATATACTCTGCGAAATCTTCCGCCTGTTACACACATTAGTACAAACTTACTAATTTTAATGGTCGAAGGGGAAAACAAATGAAGAAAAATAAAGATCTACTTTGCAGATCAGTATTTATCAGCATGAAATAAATACTTTGCAGAGAAATTGGCAACTAAATTTACAGCAATTGCAAATGAAACAATATTCCAAATATATTTGACTGATTCTTTAGTTTCTTTTTCAGTATTTCAATAACATTACTCCTGTGTTTTTATATGAATAGTTTCGCTCTCTCTTTTAGTGTATTTACACTTCGTTGTACTTCCCTCAGTTCGTCATGTGTGTGTGTTTGTTTTTTGGTGTCGTTTGTTTGCCTTGGACACTTTGAGATTTGGCGCAGGTTTCGTTTTTTGGTCGCTTATTTTTTTGGGCGGTGGGGGGAGGGTGGTGACGAATGGCGATAATGTTGTTTGTTGTTTTAAGTTTGAAATGAGAAAAGTTTGCAACAGGGTCGAAGGTGGAAGAAGTGGCACGAGTAGGAGAAGTAGGCGAAGAAGAGCAGGTCATAAAGGAGAAGTCAAACGATTGAAAAATTGCATATGTTGTTTATGGTTAGGTTAACAAATAACTGTAGTGTGGCATATTTGAAGTAAAAGGAAATTAGCCAGTAATACAGAGGCACACACACTCACATGTAGAGGGAGAGAGAGAGATAGAGGCTGCATAGTTTAAAGCTGGCTAAGATGAGACCCGCTTGCGGTTATAAATTAGTCAGAGATGTGGGCCGACACAGAGAGTGAGAGGGAGAGAGAGAGATAGAGAGATAAAGCAAGAGCAAGCGAGAGCACACAAACAAACAACACAACCGTCACACACACACAGAGACAGACACACACGTGCAGTGGGTGGACAGCGAAAAGGAGCAAAGGAAAAAGTTAAAAAGGATAAATCGCTTGTGTTCATCGCTCTTCGCACATAATAAATGTATCTTTTACTTGCGCAGTTGCCCCCGCCTCCCCATCTCCACCTCTTCTGCCCCTTGGGCCACTTGCCACGTCCCTGCAGCTCCCCCGTTTGCCTACTTTGTGTCCTTTCTAAGTAAGTTGAGCTCCCCCCTGCTCCCAAGTGAAACAAGAGATGAAGCTGGCCAAGCTAGCAAGTGCCAGAGAGAGAGAGAGGAAGAGAGAGAGAGAGAGATGTGTGTGTGTGTGTGTGCGTGTGTGTAGTATATAAACTTAACAGCATTTGGCTATCTTTTTGCAATTGATGTATTACACATAAAAGTTTTCAGCTCCCATTTTCCCCTTGCCTCCCCCCTTTGCACTGCGCCCATGTACTCGCATTGCTATTCCTACTGCGTGTGTGTGTGTGTGTGTGTGTGTGTGTATGTACAAGACATCGCCGTCGACGTCGACGTCGTCCAAGACATTCACCACGTCCGCAAACAAAACGCACGCACACAAACACAGAACGGTTACACGTAAGTGGAAGTGGCTGCGTGGGGAAGAGGGCAAGGGGGGTTCAGCACAACGGGTTGGCCTGTCTGTCTGTCTGGCTGTGTGTGTGTCTGTGTGTGCTTGTGTGTGCTGAGGAATATTGTTAACCGACTGCAAAATAAATACAAAAACTTTTAATGCCCCACCAAGCTTGGTCCCCCCTCTCCCCCTCAGTCCTTTGCCAGCTGCCCCTGCCTTCCTCAGGCGTTGAAAAATGCTTCTGCTTCACACACACACACACAATCACATGGGAGTAGAGGGAGGGGGGTTTGAGCAGCCGGACAGACATTGAACGTCTTCGGCTCGTACTCATTGCCACTTGCAAAAGGCAACTACACACACACACACAGAGCAGACACACTCCCACACATACTAATGCATACACCCACACACACCCACAGACACACACCCGGCACAGACATCATAGACATTCACTCAAGCACATCGTGTGCGTGTGTCTGTCTCTGTCTCTGTGTGTGTGCCACGACATATGCATGTGAATCCTTGTACTCGACCCAATCTCCTCACGCTCCCCCCCCCCTCTCTTCCCCTTTCTGCAGCCCTCGCCTTCTTTGGCCCATAACTCATCTATCAATTTTCACGTACTTGGACCGCAGTTGCCGCCGCCTTTGCCTGCCGATGCCACTCCCCCTGCGCCCCTAAGCTGGCAAGATGGCACTGCGTCTGGGTTTGGCTCTGGTTCTGGCTCTGTGCTCGGGTTCTTGCAGGTCTTGGGTCTCGAGCCAGGACCCGAGAACCTCGTGCGGGCGCATCTTATTGCCGAAATGTTGCCTTTTTGCAAGTGAACGCAGGAGGCACAGTGGGGCAATGACAGGCGAAACGGGTGTGCAAAACTAATGTGAATACATTTTTGTAGTTTGTTGTAATACATTTAAAGAATATACATTTATATAATATTATATATTATAATATAATATAATATAATATAATATAATATAATATAATATAATATAATATAATATAATATAATATAATATAATATAATATAATGTGAAATGACACAAGCACCTATTTAACATTTAGATTACAAAATTAGGTTGGTTTAGGTTTAGCTTGTAGTTGCATAATGCAACATAATGTATGGTATAAGAATTTTAATTTATCAATTTTCTTTTCTGCTACATATGAATTGATTAATAGCTTTTGTAACTTGAACATTTATTTGAAGAATGAGAATAAGTTCTTGGAATCATTCAAATTTTAAACTTGAATTAAATTTACAGAATTTTAAATTTATAACAATAGAAAAACCTTATATAATAAATATTAATTGTAAAAACGACATACTTCTGTTCTGTTCTGTTTAAGATATTCTTTACTTTATAGTTTTATAACTCTTATTTAATTGCAGAAAAGAAAAACATAAATGTTATTCAAATGGTCTTAATTGTTTAATAGCTCTGGATTTCAAACTCAAACATTATATACAGAAACCTTAAAGTTGAACATTTTCTAAAATCACACGCATTACAAAGTTTCAAATAGATTTATTTAGTTAAAAATTTAAATATTTGAAAATTCTGCATATTTTCTGGATCTTATCGTATTACAAGGTAATACAATATTGTTATATATAGTAACTCTAAAAATAACATAGCAGCAGCTGTCGAGTTTCCAACACGTTGTGAAAACCCTTTTCAGCAGAGGCTAATCTCCCCATCCAACATCCACTGTGCATTGCTATTGGGATGCTTCTTGAGTTGGGCAGGCTGAATGTAAACCCGACTCCTCCTTGGGGCGACTCCTTCTTCTGTGTGTACTTAAAGTTTTCTTCCTCATGTGTGTGTCTGTATGGGTGTGTGTGTGTGGGCTGCACACACACGCAAAGCCGAACAAAAATACACAACACAATGAGAGCTGACAGCAGCCCCGAAATGTCATTCTATCTTGGTGGTCATTAGAAGCGAGTTGTGCCTCATCCTCATGCTCATCCTTAGACTCAGACTCAGACTCAGTTTGGCAGTTTGTCGGGTGAACTTGCCCTCGTCCTTCTCTCCTCCTCTCTCTCTCTCTCTTCTCCCCACTCTCTTGCACACACACACACACTCAGACAGTCGGACAGTCGGTAAGGATGTTGGTTCCTGGCAAAGCGTTTGGCTCTTCGTCTTTTGGCCAAGATTATCTCCTTTACTTTTGGTGGCAACAACTTTGCGCACCTCCTTCCCCCTTCCGCCACCCACCTTGAACTGCCTCTCGATTTGGTTCTGCATGAAGTACTAGTATTTCACTCTTTTTCTTTGTCTCGCACACAGACAGAGAAACACGCAATGCCAAGCGAGAGAGAGGGAGAGAGAGCAAGCCAGGGACACATATTAACTTGGCCCATTGTTTTTGTTGCTTTTATTTTAACACGCCGCATGCAACCCCACACACACACACACCCCTTGTAGCTATGTGTGTATGTTGTATGTGTGTGTGTGTGTGTGTGCTATTGATGCGGCTAGTTTGATGTATTACCCCAAAAAACGAAATGTCTGTATCGCTTATGCGGGGCCAACACAGAATAGAAATGGGCATTTTGGCATTTCGATTTAGTGGCACACACACACTGTCAAACACACACACACACACTGGCACACTCAGTACATACTCACATGGAGAGACAAACGATGATTACGCCATCGGATGCTCTCATTCACACACAGCCACAGAAACAGTTCGCCCTGCTCCCTTGCTCCCTTACTCCCTTTCTCCCTCACACTCTCTGTCTCTCAGTCTATGGTGTGTGCTGTCTCGCTCATGCGGGCCTTTTTATGGGCATTTTGTATAATACATCATCGACAAACATGTTTGCAAAGTGTGTACGAATATTATATGGGAATATAACTGTTCTCCTTGCTGTTGTTGTTGTTGTTGTTGCTTTTTGCGCACGCTTTCGCTCTAGCCTGCCCTGCCCTGGCATGGGTGGTGGGCAACGAGGGTTGGGCAACGAGGAACAGTGGGCAAGGGAGGGGAGATTGTCCATAGCAAGAACAATTGCAAGGACATGTGCGATGGATGCTGACGTTGACGCCAATGGTGTCGCTAATGGAACGGACATGAGGAGAGCGACGATGACGACGACGAAGAAGAGGGCACGACGGACAGCGGACACGGGACACGGTGTACGGCACGGGGCACAGTTGGGCTCAACTACGCACAGTGGGTCGAGTTGGGCGCAAGTGCGTGCATAAATTAGGCATGTCTGAAGGAGGGAGGACTCTGATTTTGATATTGACGGAATAAATCGATTCATTTCGATATAAACTTATCGATTTAACTATAATAATCATACAAATGACTGTACCATAATATCCTATAGATTATATGAAAACAATTGCGGAGAAATTGCAGATTTATATACGAAATTTATATAATTAATTGCAAATTCTTTAACTAGAGTCATTATATTTGTATTCATTATATTTGATATCATCAAATACCGAATAAATAGCCTCCTCTTTCAGTTTTTGATGTGTTTTAGCCGAACTAACTAAATTATACTCCTATGATATGTTTTATATGATGTAAATGACAGAATTAAAACAATGCTATGGGTATAAAAGGAGTAGTATAATCGATATGCTATATTTCATAGCTGTAGTTCTTTTATGGTAATTAAAACTTAGAAACTTGTCGTGTTTTCTTTTTATATAAATTAAATTTTTTAATCGTGTTTTCTTTTTTATATAAATTAAATTCTTTAGAAGGTTAAAACGGCATGCTTGACAAAAGTTGTAGTTAAACTAATTAACTAAAATTGTTTGAATTGAAGTGTATCTCAAAAATGTAGTTATAGTTTTGTTAATCAACGTTGTTGTATTGATGATATTATTTTTATTTACATATTATTATCATTATTATCAATTTATTATTATTATTATTATTTAACTCGTATTATTATATGATATATGCTGAATATACAAAACATATGCATTATTGCATTATTATGCATTATTATTATTATATTATTATATTATGCATTTGCATGCACTCATTTTATGTCTCTTTCCTCGCCCTTTCACACACCTTTGCACCACTGTGCCGGCCAGCTGCTGATGGGGTTGGCACGCCCCAAAATGTATTCGCTTTGAATTATACCCAAAAATATATACGGCATCCAGCCTAAGCGTCTCTGTCGCAGTCGGCATCGCAGTCGACGTCGCTGTCGAAGCCGTAGCCAAAGCTGTAGCTGATGCTGGCGCTGGCGCTGGCAGCAAAAAAGTTTGCCCAAAACTTGTTGTAGCTTTTGTTTGCCTGTGTGTGTGTACGGTTGAGTGCGGGGTATGCTGTGTGTGTGGGGTGTGTGTGCGTCTCGGTTAGTTTGGCGTACAGTTTTGTGAATTTGAATTAAATGTACATAGTTTTAGATTGCGTAATTCATTAGTACAGTCAGAGCAATGCGAGACGAACTAACCAACACCAGGCAGCACCCTCCTGCCATACACTCCTCTCATACTCACTGCCACAGCCTCCCATAGCACACAAACACACACACACACACACACTCGTATACACAGGGGCAATGATGAACGATGTGGTCGTATGTGGTTAGCATCGAGTTTGGGGTAATCTAGCGGGTGATTAGAGGGAGGTAGGGGGATGTAGCTGGCAGAAAGGGTGCTACAGCCTGTTTGTGGGAGTGTGTGTGTGTGTATTGCCTGGCCAGGGGAAGGCGGGCGTGACAAAAGCAAATAAGCATAGTTTCCACTGGCTTTGCGATGTTGATCCCGAATTCCTTCCCCTTCTCCCAGTACGAATCGAACCCAACTACCCCCCCTGCCTTGTTCGACTAGGTGCGACTTGCAGGCAGTCGGCTGGACAGATGGATGGATTGCCATCCAAGCTAGCTCCATCCAGCTGGGCGCGCACTCAATTCGAGTGCAAAACGAAACGAAACGACGAAGCTGAAGATGAATTGCTTCAAGGCGGCACAGGCCATGATGATGTGGGGGAGTAAGGGGTGGTCCCGGTTGAGGCTGTAAATGTGCGACCTTCTCTTTGTCGAACACTTGTGCCGTGCACTATTTATGGTACAATTTATTACTTTATGAGCGAAGAGAGAAGCGAACTAGTCGACAGATCCCTCTCGCAGCCAAACCCATCGACCCAAACCCCTTAGACCCTAACCCCCTAGACCCTAACCCCGCTAGACCCACTTTGGGGCCGTCGCTTTGTTTACGGACCAGCGATTGTATTTAACTTTTCCATGGGCGTACAGGGGGGTGTATCTGTAAAGGGGGATAGAGAGAGAGCTACGGAATGAAATGCGATGGTAATGAATGTATGAATTTAGAACGCAACTGTAAACCCGGCGAGACACTCGGGCGAGATACTTTTTGCCCACTATGCAGGGAGGGGGGAGTAGTGAGAGATATAGAGTGAGAGGGTGCTGGGGCTGGGGGCAAGGGTTCAGGGGCAGGGGCAGGAAATGGGTAAAGGAAGTTTTAGTTTCACATTGAGCAGCGAGTGGGCGAGAAGAAGGAGTAGGAGGACAATGTTGCCACTGCGGTTGGCACCCTGTGCTACATAGTGCTGTCTCGCTCGCACTGCCAAATCGCAGGCTCCCTCTAAGTGTGCGTGTATGTGTGTTAGAAAGTTTGAATTGTATTGAAATTGTATTTTGTTAAAATTCATGTTTGTTATTGCTGCTGCCGACATTGTTGTTGTTTAGACGTCGTTGGCCAACCATTTTGTCGGCCTGCCTGCCTGTGTGTGTGTGTATATGAGGTTGTGTGTGTGTGAGCGTATGAGTAATTTCATGCGCTTGTGTGTGTGTATTGCTGTGTTATTTTCTGGTAACGCAACTAAAAACTCTTTTGCAGATATTTTCGTACATTGAAAGTGCCAACGCCTGTCGCTGTCTCTATCTGTGTGTGCGTGTGTTAGTGCATATGCGAGAGTGTGTGTGTGTGTGTGTGTGTGTGTGTGAATTTGGCTGCTGTTTAGAATTTTATGTGTCTGTCTCTATCGAGTGTGTGTGTGTGTGAGTGCGTGTATGTGTCCGTGTGGAGTGTCCAGCCAAATAAATCGCAGAGGCAAAATAAATACGGCAACAATAAATCAATAAGTACACTGGGAAAACTTGCTTTATAGAGCGCTCAAATGGACCCGAGTAAATAGACAAAAGGAGGCTATACATAAAGTGAGCACATATGTATGTGCAGTGCGCACTCGATAAGTGAGAAGAGTGTGTTCAAAGATAGTTTGAAATGTGAATGTGAAGAGACAAATATTTTTTGCTTGTTTTATTTCTTTTAATCGATGAACTTAATTTGTAATAGGGTTTTAAGGGCAGTTTTATGCTGCCATTAAACTAAGCTTTAGCTACATGGTATAGAAAGTTGTTAACAACTATTAATCAATGCTAGAAACAGTTAAGTTCTGATCTAAGAACTGTTTAATTCTACTTTTGCTTAAGCTTTATTCATATTTCTAGCTGACTATTTATTTATATACATAACTAACTTTCTATTGATCTATCTATCTATCTATTTATATATTAATCGATCTTTTTTCATCTACCCTTCTATTCATCGATCCATCATTCATGCATACATCTATTAATATGTTGTATATATGTATCCATCTAATTATCTTTTATTCTATCTGCCTGTCTATCTACACATCTATCTCTCACCCTATCAATAAGTAACATATTCCAATAACCAATAACCAATAAATAACTACTTTATTTTCTTTTGAGTATGGTCACCCTAATCGATCTAACTTTATAACATTCTATTTAGTTTCATCCACCTATCTACACATCGACCTATCACTGGACAATCTATAACCTATTCCATCTGACTACTTTTGTTTCTTTCGAGCATGGTCACCCTAATCGATCTAACTTTATAACATTCTATCTTACGTTCCATCTACCTATCTATCTCTCTACCTATCGACCTATCAATGGGCAACTTATTCAATCTGCTTTTCTACTTTTCTCTACTTCGAACATGGTCACTCTAATCATTATCAAGTCTCACTTCTTTTGCAATTCAATGCAGTTCCTTAGGCTTTTGCTGAATTACACATAAAAGAAAACTACTTTGCACAAATAATTCAGTTGGCTATTCAACTAGTTCCGATTCCACAAGGTTCCTCCTCCCTCCAACACCCCCTTCCAACTCCCGCCAAGTATTCCTTAAATCAAAACAGATATTTTCGACAAAAATTATCGCGCACATAATTTGCACAATGTTTCATTTCCAGTCCCGGTCAACTGGGTTCACATACGCAGCTGAAGGACAGCTGAAGGGAGGAGGTACACAAGGGAGGGGGTTACCAGAATCGTTGCGGCAAATATATCATCGACACGTTAGATTCACGCACACACACACACACTCGCACACTCACACATTGATTTGGCTGAGGGTGCACAGGATTCGATCGCACAAATTGCTCATTGCTGAGGAAATATTTGCAATAAATTTAGTTTATGGCTTCGGCCTAACTGACACCTCTCCCCTGACCCCTCCAAGCGCCTCACTCCCCAATTTTGGCCACCGACAGACGCCATCACTGTGCGTTGTAGGCTCCCTTCCTGCGTTCTGGGGCTGTCAATGCTTGAATTATTTGCGAGTATGTGCGAGGATACTTAGAAATATTAAAATGCAGCGCCCGTCTAGGGGGGGCAGTAGGGGTAAAGGCGTTGGGGGGCGTGGGCATTTGCTTTATTGATGTAATATCCTTCAATTATTATGGGGATATTTGGCGCATTCCTGCGCATCCGTAAAAGGGGTTGAGTGTTGTTGTGTTGTGTGTCGTGTGACGCGTGTCCGCTTAATTAACTGACCCCAACATGAAATCCACCCTGAGAGCAGAGATACCTTACCCCCTCTTCATACCCAAGCCCCTGTCCCTCTACGCACATGGGTTAGTTCTCGGAACTGAAGGAAATGAAATGCAAACAAACGCGTAAGAGGCTGCCTGTGTGTGTGTGAGTGCGTGTGTGTGTGTAAAGGGATAGCAAAAGGGAACTTTCTCAAGTCGCTTCATTCTCAAAGGAGCAAGGCACAGGGGGGACGGGAGTGGGAGGGCAGGGCAGCAACTACTTTCGCATGTGCGGCAATAATTCATCCATTAAAAGGGATATCAATGCGTCAGTGCGAGCATGTAGGTAAAGCTGTAGAGGGGTTGGGGGGTAGATGAAGGGTGAGCAGAGAGTGATGGTTAAGGTGGAGGGGGGAAGGGTGGGGTATAAACGCTGCGCATGCAGACGAAGTGGGCAACGGGGTCAAATGGAAAAGGCCGAAAACGTTGAAGCAGCAGAGGCAGCAACAGCAGCAGCAGCCGCTGTCGCTTCCGTTTGAAAACCGCACACACACACACACACACACAGGCAGAGCACACACATACAGAGACACAATACACACACACACACCGTCAGGCAGCGCCGGAACTTGAAGGTTGTACGCCTTGCTCATCGCCTGCTTAGCGAGCTATCAATGGGTTCGGCAAGGCAAGACATGCTCACACACACACACACTGGCACACACTCACACACAGTTAGCAGCAGCTTTGTGTGATAAGCAAAAATACCGTAAGGTTGCATGTGCCACATTCGTTCGTTTCATTTCGGCACGTGGCCAAAGAAGACGCTGCCCAAGTCGCAGGCGCAGGCAGTGGCGTAGGTGTAGAGGGGTAAGGAGTAAGAGAAGAGATGGTGGGGGGGACTGTAGAAGAACCCTCAGAAATGGACTCGGGCATCCATATGGATTTATGTAAATTCTATGGCCCCAAAAATGACCTTTTTCCATGTGGCTTGAAGCATGTGTGAGTTGCCAGTGTGTGTGTGTGCCTAAGTGTGACTGTGTGTGTGTTGCAGGATGTATGTGTGTGTGTGTGTCTTTGACTTTTGTAATATTTTGTAGAAATAAATTCGCATTTGAAACGGATTCGTATTCGGATTCGGTTTCGACAAAACGAAATCCTTAAGCAAAAACACCGACACGACACGTACACATAGATTACACACACAATAACACACACACGCACACACATAGTTCTCTCTAGTAAGTGTGTGTGTGACCACTTGAATTTAAAATACGACGTGGCAAAAAGGGCTGGAAGCTGTAGCTGCCTTCAGCCTGTCTCTGTGCTGGGACAAACCCTCAACCGAAGCAAGAAGGAGGAGGTGGAGGAGGGGGAGATCGGGGCGAAGGGTGAGGGGAAACCAAATAGTTTTCAAAAGTTTTGCATTTGCCTGAGCGAAAGAGACAAAGCAAGCTAGAAGCTGCTGTGTGTGTGTGTGTGTGTGTTAAGCTCAAGTAGCACAACAACTACAAATTTTGTTTAAATTTAATGTATTTTCTATGAGGAAAACACACAGGAGCCCTTTACACGCACAGAGAGCGAAACCGTTACGCATATGTGGCGTAATAATAAATGTAAAGCAAATAATAATCCAAATAAAAAAAAAAAAAATAGTGAAATTAATAATGAAAATAATGATGTAAAAAATAATGAAAATAATAATACAAATAATGATGTAAAAAATAATGAAAATAATAATAAAAATAAAATTGCAAATCTTCATGAAAATAATAATGCAAATAATAATGAAAACAATAATGCAAATCTTCATGAAATTAATAATGAAAATAATAATATTTGTATTAATGAAAAAAATAATTATTATAATAACAAAAATAGAAATGATAATTAAAGCATTACTACATTATATTTTAGTATAACAAGAGTAAAAGTATTAATATAAATACTAATTAGAGTTATAATAAAAATAATAATAATATTAATAAATAAATTAATTAATAATTATAATAACAATGAGAACAAACATTGCATTCCCAAAAACTTTAAGCAGAAAATTAGAAAATGTTGAAGTGCCTGCACTACCGGACTTTCCCAACCTTAGCTCAGTGAGTGTGTGTATTTGTATGTTTGCCTGCCACTTCTTCTTCTCCTCTTACTCGTGTTGTTGTTACTGTGCGGCACACAATGACATAATCCCTCATCTACATAAACATTAGAGCGAGAATTTAACTCAAAAGTTTTTAGTTTCGGTTTCGTTTTCGGTCCAGCTTTCCTCCTTCCCTTCTTCTTCTGCTGCCCAAACCCTTTATGTACACACACACACAAACACAGAAGTGTCCCTGGCACTCTGTTACAGTATACAGTCCATATAAATATATCTTATATATCTCCCACACACACACACACGCATACACACTTGCATAAATTTCTATAGGCTGCTTTAATGCGCTCCCTCTTTTACTCTCTTTCTCTGTCTCACTCACTCTCAGTGCGTGTGTGGCGTGCAGCAGATGCGCATTTTTGAAATTAATTTGATAACATTTTATTTGCCGAAATTTTCAAAAGTAAAGGGGCGTGGCAAGTGTTCAAATATAAATAAATTATATTACGTTTCTGGCAGAGCAAAAAGTGTTGCATACTTCTAGGTTGCATGGAGATATAAGGTTGTCAAATATCCGAATATATCAAATATCCGCCTTTTTGCTCTTTATTCAATGCTTTATAAAAAGTGATACAGTGATCGGATCGGCGATGTCACGAGATGCCACATGCCGGTTTAACTCGATGTATTCCATGATTTGATCGGTATTTGTCGTCACAGGTCTTCCGCCGGCTGGCTTATCCATGGTGTCGTTTTCACCGGCTCTGAATCGTCGAAACCATTCCTCCGCGGTTCGAAGTGATAGAGTACCATCCCCCAAAACACCATTAATCTCACGGAACGTTTCTCTAGCGGATTTGCCTTTAACGAAGGAAAACTTTAAAATAGCGCGAATTTCGGCGTTAGTGAACTCCATGTTTACACGTCTATAACTGTTGAACGAAATATCCAAACTAACCATGCGTAGCGTCGTTTTGTAGGTTATGTCAAGACCTTTCAAATTATGTATAGTGTTGCCAGATACGAGCTCTGTAGCGCTTTGTACATAGCCGCGAAATTCAAAAGACAAAAAGGCGGAAGGGAGATATTTGACAATTTTATATTATGATATTTCGAAGAAAATAACCCAGAATGCTTTATCTGAGTAAATTAGATAATAATCAGCAATATATTGTTTTAATCCACAGTCCAAATACATGTCAAAAATGTCTTTAAATGTTAGAAAACTATTATATAATGATTTTCAAGTCAGGTCTTATCAAATCTGTTGAGTTTCCAGGCAGATTTATATTTGAGTTCTTCTAATGGTTCGTTATAGTTGAATAAAAACAGACTCATTTTGTAAGAACTTACAGGCACTCTCTCCACTTATGTTCCACAAAGATTTCACACTTTTTTCTCAAGGACAAACACACTAAGCGGACAGGATACATACGCTGCAGTACATAGGCAGATATACATATAGACTAACTGAGGGGATAGTGCGAGGGGGCAAGGAGGGTGTCAAATGGGTAGGGCGCACGCACTGAGAACGTATTTCCAATCATTTTACTCATTATCCTGGCAAAAGTTTCTACGCTTGTGTCCTGTGTCTTCTTTGCCAACATATTCATGTCCTGGCGAGCAGGAGAAGGTGGACAAAGAGTGGGGGGCAAGTCAAGCGTGTGCATGGGCGAGGAAGATACGGGAGAGAGAGCAGGAGAGACAGAGAGAGAGACAGGGGGAGGGCGACTATAGGTGGCTCTGTAAGCGTGTTGGCGTTAATGGTTCTTGATGAAATGAAATAATGGGTGCGTTTATTCACGTAATGTATTTGTATTTGTTACAGCCCCAACAACAACAGCAACAACAACAACTACCCCAACAACAATAGCAACAACTACAACAAAGTATTTACAATAATAACACAGCTCGTAAAGCTCGTCGTGAATAACTGAATGGAATGATTGAATGCCTTCTCCCCCTAAAGCCAGCGCTAACGCCAGCGCTAGCAGCGCAGTCAACGTCAGCAGCGACGTCTAACAAAACGCTTTTCGTTAGTTTTCATTATTTTCCGCATTTAAGCGTATTTATTCCGTTGTTAATCGAATTTATTAAATGCAAACACGCCAACATCCCAACCCCAGTCGTGGCTACACATACACGCACACTCACACACACAGACAGACATACGTACTCGCACGCACACTGAGGCAAACTGGGCGCGTTTTGTTTGGCTTGGCTTGAGAAATGTTTCTCCTCGCATGATTATTGCCAGCTGCTAATTTTATGCCTCGCCACCCCCGTCCCTCCTTAAATGTCTCTATCGAGGGGTCAGACCGTACCGGACCAGACCCAAACCCAACAACAGTTCAAGCAGTCCATATATCATCTGCAATTCGAATTGTGCCTTTGCTTCTGCTATTGTTCAACTTGGAGTGGAGAATTCAAAGTTGGGCGTGGAGTGCTCTGAAGGTGTCTACATTTATGGAAAGGTATGTGCAGTATGGCATTTGGGATTTCGATAAGTTACTATGATAGAGCCTTTTAAATGAAGTAGAGCATATTCTTTATCAATAATCATTTCATCAGTTTAGTAATTTTAATAGACCTCTGGAACTATAAGTGCTAAGGGTCTGATATTTTGTATATTGATATCTTAATATTTTTTACATATGTAAGTATGTATAAAATTTGTTCAATTACTCTCAATACCAACATTAGGACTTTTTATCTCGAAAATTGTAACAGTTAATGCTATGAAATATGGCATATAACATATGGAACATGAATTTTTATGTTTATTATCTGCTAAAGCATATGATGTATTCATTTAACTGTGAAAGCTCTACCAATAAATATAGTAAACTTTAACTTTATTCTACACCTGCCTCTCATTTTATAAGAATCGAAGTATTAGTGAAGCAGTAATGATCATAAAAATAAGTATTTCAGGATTATTTGATGATATTTTTATATTTGATATAAATACTTCAGAAATATTTGTTGATATTTTGATATTTGATATAAATACTTCAGAAATGTTTTTTGATATTTGATATAAATACTTTAAAAATATTTGTTGGTATTTTAATATTTGATAGAAATACTTCACGAATATTTTTTGATATTTTGAATGTATATCAAACTGAATTCCAACTTAAGTCCTTCTATGCTCAGTAGAAATGTAAAGCTTACTTACTTAGTTAGCTTACTTAGGCTAAGATGAGTTAAGTTAGTAACTCTCTTAGTTATCTGGGGTAATTATCTGACGACTTTTGCTCTGGCATGTGCTGCCCAAGCAAATCTCATCAGGCAGATTTTTTTCAGCTGGAATTGAAAAGAAGAAGCATCCGAAGCGTATCTTTGACAGTGTTGAATGCGATTTCAACGAATATGGCACAACATTTGTCAGTCTCTGTGTATGTGTGTGTGTATGTGTATGTGGGAGTGTGTGCAAGAACAGCTGGCAAATAAAACTGATAGAAAAGTTTGCGCATTAGCTGCAGCAGCGCCAGTCGGTCCAGCCAAGTCCAAGAGTCTTACACCACCTACTCTTCCATGCTTCAGTCTTCCCCCGACTTCTCATTCCCCTCTCTCTCTCTCTCTCTTTTCCACCCACGCTTGTGCAGAACTTATGCATTTGGTTTGCACAAGAAATGAGCAACTGGCCTCATATGTCAATGATTTTTCAACTCCCACGACGTCCGTGGCGCCAACTGCATTGGCCAAAATGAAGGGAAAGAAAGAGGCAAGAAAAGAGAAAGGCACAAAGAGAGTGGCAAGTGCAGAGTGAGGGGACAATGTAGGGCAGTTTTGACGCCTTGCACCTAGCCAAGACTGCCAGCCAGTCGGAGACTTGTTTTTTTTCAATTTGCAATCTTCTTTTGCCTTTGGAAATCAGAAACAAAAATATGCTGAGTCTGCAGTGAGTTTGGCAAGGAACTTGTAAGGTTGTGCCTACGCGCGTGTTTTTTCAAGGTATTGTGGTACTACTCTTTAGTCTACTATGTGTAGACTCTATTCTCCTATTCTCTAATATATTTCTCTATTCATAAAGGAAGCAAGTTAGATGAACATTGTTCCGTTTGTAGAAATCGTATAGATTGCATTCTTATTCGAATTAAATAAGTAGTTTTATATATATAAATAAGATGGATCTATTAAGTTTAGTATTTAGTTTTATAGATTTCTTAGGATTCTAAGATTTACCATACATATAGAAATAAAGGTATGATAGAATAGATGGATATAGATATACATATATATATATACATGGAATAAGGATTACAAATTTAATGGAACATTTCTTGTTCGAATATAGAAATAATGTTTGCTAAGCATTGGGTAATGAAGAAAGGTTCTTACTACATATATATTAGATTCAGAAGCCAATTTCTATTTCCATATTCCTTCAAAAGTGCTTGTAGTTATCTTTTTTTGCCGCCAGATGGCGTCGTGCTGCCACTAAGATCGTTGGGCTACCAAGAAAAAACACGTTGTAGTTTTCCTTTTGAATATCGCCGTTTACACGGTTTTTTTGATGCCCTCCTCACACACGCACACCCTACCTTCCGCACACACTCTCGCACATACACACCCTCTCACGCAGACACACACATGAATTGCACCTCCCTTTTGCTGTTATTATTTTGGCTGCCATTTATTTGCTGTCAATGTTTCGACTGTCCACCGACTGCCAGACCGCCCATCGCCCTCCGCCACTCCCCCCACGAGGCAGCCTGCAAGTTTTTTCTTTGCGCTCTGCTATCATTTTCATTTTAAAATGTCGCTCAGCTGGCAACGCCTCCAACTTCTAGAGAGGTCAGCACCAGCCTCGTTCTCAGGCTCAGCCTCATCCTCATCTTCGTCTTCGTCGTCGTCTTTGGCCTTTGGACGCGTCTCCTACGCCTTGTTATTCTGGTCCTTTTTTGGTGCTGGCCCAAAGCGACGCGACGTAACGACGCCCCTGCAGCCGGTACGCTTTCCTTGCCCCTCCCCTGCCCTGCCTGGTTGCCGTGTCGTCCTGCTTCAAGACATTTCGGGGGCTTTGGCCACTTTATAAATGTTTCTGCAACGGATTTTTGCAAAGTAAACTTTTTCGCCTTTGTAGTTTTTCGTTCTCTCTCTCTCCCTCGCACCGCTTGGCCCGCATCTGATTGCGAGTGTGTGACATTTGTGCAGGGGCGGAGTGTCGAGTGTGAAGGGGGTCGCAAATATATTAAAATGCAAACCCAACTCATATTACGAGGACTCAACTAAACTGGACATGGACAGGGGGGGCAAGGGATAGGCGTGAGAGGTGGCACGAAAAGTGGGGCGGGGCAGAAGGGGGGCACCTTCTCAAGTCCTTGCGCACACATGTGCGCAATTTCCAAGTCCGTTTTCGGCCATTTTCCAATGTCTCCACGAATAAATCGAATGCACAAAAAAGCAATAAAACGAAATAAAATCTAAATATGTATGTCCTTTTCTCTTCGCCTTCTCTCCTTTTTTTGTCCTAACGAGCAATGGGGGGAAGAGGTGGAGACGTAACTGACAGTAGAAAAACAAAAAAAGAAAGGGAATGGGAATGGGAAAGAGAAAAGAAAAGGGAACTTATCATTTTTATCATTGCACAAAACTTTATCCTTTTTAGCTTGGGCCGTTAATATTTTTCGATTCCGATTGCGAACCGTCTCCGACTGCGAGTCCGTTACCGTTACCGTTACTTTTGCCGTTACGTTGTGCGGAATTTCAAATGACTTTTTCCTCAAGTCAAGGGGCAAAGGGGGAGCAGGGCGACGGTAGGCGGGTCTGCCTTGAGGCGTGCCAGTCGAAGCTTATTGAATGTTTATGCTTTATTAAATTTGATTTCTCTGCCTCACTCGCTCGCTCGCCTGCCTTGCCAGCTGCGTCAAACGACAGCCGAGGCTGACAGGGGAACAGGGGGGACAGGGAGACAGACCTATGTCCTGAACAGGTCCTGGACTGACCAGTCGAGCTGGCTCGCTCGGTCAACATTTGTTGCAATGATCTATGTGCGCTGAATATTAAACGCTCTACTCGGCTTAGCGACGGCCTAGCAACGATTCGTGCAGTGCGGCAACAGCGCAACGCAGCGTGGCAACAGCGCCGCAGCCAATAGGCTTAGCAGGCACGTTCCCCCCCTTGTTCTCTTCTCTGCTGGAGTTGAGTGCGTGTTGGAGTAAAGTGAGCACGATAAAGAGAGTCAAGAAACTAGTTTCGAAACACTTTTCAGAGTGCTTTGGATAGTGGGTTGCGCTATGAAGATATAAAGATATATACAGAGATATATAGAGTGCTACAGGTAGTGGGTTGCACTATAAAGATATATAGATATATAGATGAACATAGTTAAAGTGCTTATAAGAAGTTTCAAATTAGAAACATATTCGTGCTTGTAATGATCACAGACAGACTGTTGAGGATGATAAGCAGTAGAAATTATCATTAAATTTCTATTGTTTCCTTGTGGTTTTTGTTATTCAGAGTAATTTAAATATATTGTAAGACATATTTAAGAAGACCCCAAAAAAACTTGTAATAAAAAAATTAATATTTGTATGAAGTAATATCATAACCTACATGCTCATAATATATTAAATACCAAGAAAAACCAAACCATGCTGTACTTTGTTCGTGTCACGACACGCGCACATCGCTAGCCCCATTATCATTTTAATGCGCCGATAAATGCGACATTTGCGATGCTATACAAAGTGCGTGTAATGTGCTCAGCAACACAAACAAGAAAGCTAGAAAAAACAGTGACAGCACCAGGCAGAGCAAGAGGGAGACGAAGACGGCGAAGGATAGGAAACGAAGGCAAGAGGAAACCGCCTTGACTTCAGCGTGGAACGAAACGGAACGAAACGATTCATATTTGTAAGGGGTTGTCCGGCCACAGCCACACACACTCTGTAGACACACTTACGCACATCATATCGAATGGTAATCATAATCATAATAATAGTAATCGAAATAGTAATAATAATAATGTGCGTTATTTGGGGCATTCGCACATACGTAAATGAACATTACGGCCCGATTCCGCATCCCGTTATCCCCATTCCTGGTGCCTGCATCCGGAATATGTTTATAATCGCACTTCAGCCTGTTGTCCGGCCCGGAAAGAAGAAAAAACTTTGCTCGTTGTCGTTGTCCCCTTAATGCGACACGTGGCCCACGCATATTTCTCGACACTCTCGGAACGATTTCGGGTACGTAACATAAGTATAGGGATTCCAGTTATGGTTAGTGTTAGTCCTGGTGGGTTATGGGCCTAATGATTGCCTCGATTTGGGCGTGAAACGAGCATGTGTGCTTCTTAATTAGACCTTCAAATTGATTGTTTTACGACTATCGATAGGCACCGCAATCGATTAACCATTTGTGAGTTTCGCTGCGTTTAACTTAAATGGTATAAGAAACTAAAACAACTACTTAGAACTAGAATATAGTAGAGTATTTGTAGTTTTGTTTTGTTTTGGTATGTGGTGAAAATGCAAATTAAAGTTTACAATAAACCGATAACAATCGATATACAGCGCACTTAACTATGCTTATGAATAAGTTTCTTTTTCTTCATTTTGCTTTACATAATTTCTTAGCGTAATTTTAGAATATCGTTTTCGTTGTTGTTTTGGTTGGCCAATTGTTTTGTCGAATTCGTATGCCCTGCCGTTTATCGGTTTATCGAATTGCTATCGATAGTTAGTAACTTGCCAAGCAACGAGCTTCTAGCAAATGCAAATTATACGCAAATCTTGTACGCGACAATCGTAACAATCAATCGATAAATCATACACAAGAGGCAAATACTCGATAATAATGTTGTATTCGATAACAAAATGTAAGCGAATTTAAAGCTCGAAGAGCTGATGAAAATATGTATCAAGAATGACTGTTCCACTCACCGAAATCATTGCCACCCATGCCCGAGGGTCCTGGCAGTAGACCAGGGATGCCCTGCAGACCTAGGAATGCATTGGGGAAGGAGTGCGATCGCTGATTGTCCAGACTATCGAGTGTGCCATCATGCTGGCCATCACCACGATCCGATGGCTCTGTATCGCTGCTGTTCGAGTCCTCACCGGCGCTCTGACCAAGTTCGTGTTTCTGGTGGGGGGAGCAGAAGTAAAGTATACGATAATAATAACTATTTCCCCTTTGTATAGTTATGAATATGATTTAAAATATATTTTAATGCCTTTTAGATTATTGAAAGTGATCAAAGCTGGATTTAAATAGATTTAACTTGTTATTTATCAAGGTAACTAACTTTAAATAAAAGTTCATAAGTTTTTACTCTTTTATGAACATGAAAGTCATACATTACTCGGACATATTTGGAATATTTAATTTAATCATTAATATAATAAATGATATTTCTATAAACTTCTAAATATTCCCAATTCCTTTTCTAGGTAAATCTTTCTTAATCTTTTTTCTTTCTTTAATCTTTAGAATCTTTCTCAACTCACCGGATTAACCTGTTGCCCATTGCTGTTCTCTAGTGCCTGACCGAGTAGGGATTCACGCAGTTCAAGGCTGCGATCGCGATCCTTGGACGTGTCACGACTGCGATTACGTGTTAGGGGATGCTGTCCTGCAACGGGGAAGTCACGATCGATGAGGAGACGCTCTGGACTGATGCCATGCTGGGCGCGGAACAGATCGGCGCTCTTGATGCGCTTCTGTGGCGGCGGCGTCAGGTGACTTTTGCGGCTGCCCTCGAGTTCGCTAAGATCCCAGTGGTTGCTGCTGGCCTGCAGTAGGAGCACAGAGAGAGAGAGAGAGAGAGAGACAGAGAAAGAGAAACCATCATTAGTACGGGCCTGTTGCAGGGGGCAAGCGAGAGAGAGTTGGGTGCCAGGTGGAACTGCACACTTTACTTTGCTCGGATTTGGATTTGGAGTGGAGTTTCTTACGGGCGACGCTGCGGAGGATGCCCTCAGCTCCTGGATGGCCGGCGTGGCGTTGCTGCTGCTACCGCTTAGGCTGCTGCTCTGGCTCTGGTTCTGTGCCTGACTCAGTGTGGGCATTGCGGATGCTGTCGAGGCGGCGGCAGCGGCGGCTGCAACGGCTGCGGTCAATGAGGCAGCGGCAGCAGCTGCGGCGGCTGCACTTGATGCTGGCAACGCTGGAGCCTGCGGCGTGCTGAACGTGGAGTTCTGGCTATGTATATTGTTGTTGTTGCTGCTGCTGCGATTATTGTTGCTGCTGCTGCTGCTGTTGTTGTGGCTGCTGTTGTTGTTGTTGCTATTGCTGCTGCTGCTGCTGCTCAGCGCTGTCGGCAAGTAGTTGCTCATTTTGTTGTGATTGCTGCTGTCTGCATTGTTGTTGTTGTTATTGCTGTTGCTGTTGTTATTGTTGTTGTTGTTGTGGCTAAGTGCCGCTGATAGCGCCTTGGCATAAGGATAGCCGCCATTGACATCCGCCAAGCCACGTATCTGCAGCAGATGCGCCGTCTTCAGGAAGTCGGGCAGCTGCTCGTGACTCACATTCACCTCGCCGTTGTACATAAAGCTAAAGAGAGAGAGGAGAGAAAAGTAGGGGTTAAGTAATATATGCTTTGAGAATTGAAAAGTTGCGGGTAGTTGAGAGAGGCCACCCTGAGTGATTCTTTAGTCTGTTTAGATGCTAGCTCTGTATTACTTTATATTTCCTAATTATTCCTTTTAAAATATGAATAAGAAATTGTTCTACTTTATTGAAGAGCTGTTAAATAATATAAGATACTTTATGCTGCATTTTGACTCAAAAAATGTATAGCTTTTTTATGCTTGTACCATTGAAAGTAGCCTAGCTAAAAGGTCTACTTTTGATTTCATTTCAATAATACCTATAATGTATTTAAAAAGATGTCCTTGAAGTTAATAGTCAATATATAGATAGGAGAACTCTAAAGACCACAAAAAATATTGTTTCAATTGTAAAAAGACACGAGTGTATTAAAAGTATTTATGACTTTTAAAACGGCTTTCATTTAGTAGTTTCTATAAGAAAATCATAATTTTAGCTTTGGTAAAATCGCTTCATCACTTTCTTGCGTCCCTTTTATCTCTTGATAGATGGTCTAACATGATTTTGCTTCAAATGTCAACTCTATGCTACATAACCTCTTTCTTTATTGAATGTATACAATCCTGATTTTGATTTGTACTAATTACAATATTACCATGATACATAGCTGAAGATTGCTGTACCGAGGCTGTACCATATACCATATCTACATCAAAAAATCAAGAATTCTTAGAATTATAGAGTAAACTACTGTACTTCATTAAAAATGCAACGATCTACTCAATTCTTCTTCTATATCTATCGATCAGTTTGTTGAAAGTATAATTCTATAAGCCCAATCATGCAATTCGTATCTCCATTATCAAGCTCTGATTCTATAGAGTCAAGATATTAAAACAAAAAGGCTTTAATTATCTACTCAATCTAATTCTATCTCTTTCATATTTCTACCGATCTATGTACAACTCTTTTTCTATCGTTCATTTTGTTAAATTTGTAGAGTTTAAAATACTTCCATCAACCTTATGCTTCAATTTGTATCTCCAATAGTTTTGCTGAATATATTAAGTTAACTACATACATTAAAGACGAGTAGATCAACCGAATTCTACCTTCCATATCTCTCTTTCTAACGGTTTATCGATCACTTAAGATCCACCATCAATTCTCACTCTTGTAATGATCTCCCTGGGACTTACCTCAGCAGGTTCTCGACATCGTCGCTGCGCACATCGCGCAATATGACAATGGGATGCTCGCAGGGATTGGCCTTGAGCAGTTTGCGGAAGTAGGGGCTGCAGGCGCTGAGGACGACCTTGTGGGCGGTAAAGGAGCGCTCGTCACAGGCGAGCGTCACATCGACGAAGTCCTCCTCGTCCCTCAGATGGCGGAACGAGTTGAGTATCGAGGATTGGAAGTCGTTCCATTTGAGTGCGTAATGCTGCTGTGAGTGACCAAGTGGAGGCAGTGGCGGCGTTGCTGGCGATAAGGCCGACGCACCGGCGCCGACAGCGGCTGTCGCGGATGCCAGACCCGAGTGCGTTGTGTGGCCGGCGGAGTGGCTCGTGGTGGCGGTGGCCAATGGCGGTGGCTCCATTTTGACCACGCCCGCGTTGTTGTTCTCCGCCGTCTGCAGTTGTGTGGATTCGGTCATTTATGGTGCTCTCTTCTGGGGCACTTTCTCTTTCCCTCTCTCTCTCTCTCTCTGTCTGTCTGTCTATCTCTCTTCTGCTTGCTGCGTCTTCTGCTGTTGCTGCTGCTGCTTCTTCTTCTGCTGCCTTGTGTTGGAGCTTTTTTGTGCTCTGTCCTAATGGATCGAGTCCTTTTGTTGCTAATGCGCTGATTCCTTTTGTATTGCCTGCTTGCTTTGTTCCAGTGTGTGTGTGTGTGTCTTTAAGTGTGTTTGTGTATGTGTGCGTGCGTGTCTCGTCTTGCAAATATTTACAGTTGCCTTCCTTGGCGTCCTGCGTCTACCCCCTGTGCTAATTGGGCGAAAGTTGTGGCAATCGCTGGCGGCCTTTGTCCATTTTCACGGGACTCTTGGTGCCACAACCATGGACGGAGACGGCAACGGGGGGTAAGGGATAGTAGTAGTAGTGTTGGGGGGGGGGGGTTGGTCAATTTTTTATCTGTAAAAGAAGAGCAAAAGAGAAGAACGAAATGAGTAAGTTTGAAATGAGTTGTGGGTTTAGTTGAGCTACAATTGCCACCGTCGTCTTTATAGGGTCGGCAGGTGGGCAGCCCCTTCGCTCCCCCTACCCAATCTTACAGTAGAAAACTCCATCATTATAAACTATTAGCAATTATTCATACTTAGGCAGCGAGTCGACGCTGGCGATGCACAGTCCACAGCCCCACACCCCCCACGGTGTCTAATGGATCCATTAATTACGCGTGCGCACCGAGCGGGCCACTTGTCGGGGGCATTAGACGCAAATCAATTTAATTTAACCGTTTACAAGCAGCGAACACACTGAACCACGTAGCGGGTCTGGGTCGACTGCTCGACCGGGTCGATCATTGAGTTCTCTTTTCTCTCTCCCTACTCGATTTACAAGACCACAAACAATTGTCGAAGATCATTAAAAACGCAGACAGCTTGTGCGCAGGGGCGTAGCAGAACAGGGGGCAATGTCAAAAGGGTTAGGTATATCAAATCAGATATACACATGCGGTATCTGATTTGATATTGAGTTGATCTGTATATTTGGTATTATTATATATACATATATTGTATATTCGACCTTACTATATATAATCTAAAGAGATTCTCTCTTTTTTTGCAATTTCAAAATAATATAAACAAATTTGATATAATTTTACAATTTCATATATGTACATTCGAAACTGATATTATATATGATATATGTATCAAGTTGTTCTACATAATATCATATTATTATATTTTATACATATGTATATATATTTTATTATCTAAGGCGAATCTCAAGTTTATAAAAGAATAGATTTCATTTATCAAACCTATTTTCATGCATACTTGTTCTATATCCCCCTGTTATATTCCTACCTATGCCTCTGCTACATAAAAATAAATGTACTTTCGCAGTACACGCACTTGTGCCCCATCGTCAGTCTTCCATCTCCCAATCTCCGCTCTGCACCTTCCCAGCACCTTCTTCCCCTCTTCCATCTCACTTTTCTGATCGATGTTGTGCCTTCAAAATATTTATAAACCCATTCATCTGATCTACACTTGACCAACACGAGACGCATCTCTCTCCCCCTGTCTCCCTCTCTCTTTGAACCATGCGTAACGCCCCCCGTAATCAATGTAATCACGGAAGCCGCATTGCAGCAGCAACTCTGCCAGTGCAACCCTGCGTGCCCAACTTGCAATTGGCGCCTGCATTTTGTTGTTGTTGTTGTTAATGTTATTGCTGTTGGCTAGATTCATTTTTCATTTGTCGTAGAGAGGAATTTCGGTTACGGATTTAGTTATTGTTGTGGGTTGTGCGTGTGTGTAGTTTCCCGTCTAACGTTGCTTCTTTCTACTTCTATTTGGGTCTCTGTTTACATCTTCGTTGGCCGTGTGGCTGCCTCGAAGTTTTTTGATTAATGATTCGCCGTTTTAAATTCGATTATGGCCAACGCTGGCGACGAGTCTCAAATCTCGAATATCGAATCTCCGGGATTGGATCGAGTACTCGGCTTTTTTTGGGCTGCCATCATTTGTAGGGGCGACACCTATTGTTCAGTTTATTTCCATGCTTTCTCAATTCTAGTAGAGATTTTAGTTAAGTTCATTTCGAAAATGGAAATGCAAGAAAACTGCTTTTTAAGCATGAAGTCTTTATGTTCTTCTCTTAATTAGAAGAAGCAGAAAATATAAGCTTTACTTTAAGCTTTGAAAGTATATATCTATAGATATAGGAATTAAAATGGTCTGTAAAATCTTTGATTTAAGGTCGCTAACATAATAGAAAGAAGGGTTTTTATTAGAATTATACTTAAATTCCAGTATTACTTCAGGGTTTTCAGGTTGAGTTCAGTACTTCAGGCAAGTGTTTTGTAAAAAGGTTAACGAAAATATTCAAGTAAATTTCAGTTTGAATACATTTCTAAAAACAAGAAGATGAAACTTAGTTTATTCTAAAAACGAACAAATGCGAATTATTATAATAATTCGTAATAGTTTCTTTCTTTTAACGTTTTTTTGTGCGTAATTATAGCGTTATTATTCGTATAGAGAAATCAACCTTTTTGTTTGGAATTCCATTGTTTAAAATAAAATTTTATTTTAACTGAAAATTTTAGTTGCATTTCAAATTGAGATGTTCTATTTTCCTATTTTCAACTGGACTTTTATGCGTTGATGGTGGGAAGGGGACAGAAGCCGACCCCTGTTACTACACCCCAAGTAACTATGAGAGTGTGCGTGTGTGCCTGTCTGTCTCTGCCCTCTTCCCGCTCGCCCCTCTCCCTCTCTTTCTCCTTGTCTGTTTACTTGTTTGTGTGCGCTAATTTATGAAGTAACCCAAAACAATTTCATCATAACACACTTGCCGACAATTATTTCGTTTATTGAACAAACATTCGCGTCGTATCGCATAAATTCGAAAAAGCAACAACAACAAGAACAACAACAACAGGCAGTAGGGTAAAGAAAAACAAAGCTCAGGTTGGTTACCAGAGAAAAATATGTAAATGAAAGCGGAAAAAAAGCAGAAGGAAGCGAATTATGTACAGAGATAGTAGACATGTGTGTGGGGGAGGTGTGTGTGTGTGTAATTGTGTGTGCGTGTGTGAGTTGTGTATGTGCGAGAGTGTGCAACGCAATTGCATTTCTCACGTTAGCGCAGACTTTGACAACAAGAAGAACAACTGCAAATTGCAACTAAAAATGGCAAATCGCCTGTCGAAAATAAAGCGAAAAGAAACAACAATCAAAACAGGCAGTCAAAAAATGAATAGGCCATAACGGAAACAGGGTGAACACACACAGATACTCCATGAGAGAGTGGAGAAAGGGGAAAGTGTGGAGTGGGGAGTGTGGGCGGCATATCATAATAACAAATAAATGTAAATGATAATAGTAAATAAAAAACGAATTACTAAACAACACACAAAGCGTTCTTGATATCCAATCGCACACACGCACACACACACACACACACACACACACACATACATGTATGATAGTCTGTGGTAAGGGGTATCTGGCAGGAAGTAACAACAGTTGTTGTTAAGACAAGTAGCAAAGCACACACATTTTACCCAGAACAACAACTATTTCGGGGTAAATTGATACGGCGCCTTGGTAAACGAACTAAAACAACCCAAAGGAGAATAATGTAGGCCTTATAAGGAGGGCAAGTAGCGCGGGTAGAGGCAGGCAAACTCAACTGAATACTAAATATTTGAGTTAAGAGGGCGTGTGGGAACCGTCGGGACCTTCGCATGATTATGATTATGATTATGATTATGATTATTGCGAGTATTCCGACAATTTGCATTTAAGTAGAATGTTCTATAAGAATCTCATTGTTCCATTAGTTTTACGCACTTGAGGATAGTTTATGGCCTCAATGTGAAGTCAAGCTGGGAATATATTGATCTATATAGTTTGTTTTAAGCAAATACCCAGTAATTTTGCCAGTTTTCCATTGCTATATATGCCAAGTAAGTTCAAGAACTGAAAAGAATGATATATATAGTTTGTTTTAAACGTATACCCTGTAATTTTACCCGCATTCCCTCTGAAACTTTCGCTATATGTGCAAAGTAATGTTAAATTCTATAATTAATGATATATATAGTTTATTTCAGGCAAATACCGAGTAATTTTGCAGGTAAGGTGCACAGTTAAACATTAAACAACCCCACAAAATTTCACAACTCAAACTTGCAAGTTTCCCAATTTATTCTCACTTTTCCTTCCTCGACAACTTTTATTTATTGCTTCAATGAAATTTTAGTTACATTTTCAGTTCGTTCGTGCTAAATAAAATTGATTAGAAAATGTCAAAATAAATCATTTACAATATGTAAATTTTATTAAAAGTCTGCAAAGCCTCGCACACACACACATAGGTGAAGGGGACAGAGGGCGGTGACCAACTGCAAGCAAATTAGTTAAAAACCAATTAAAATTGCTCATACGCCGCGTAGGCCGCAGAGAGAGATAGAGAGAGAGAAAGAGACTAAGCTGCATGTAAACAGAGAGTTTAATCGCAAATATATAGCAGACTATATATATATATGGAGAGATAAGGCTAGATAGAGACGCAGGTTGCCAAAATCTAAATTAGAGTGTCAATAAAATACAATTTTAATGAAATAATTAATTAGATTTTGCACATCAACAATCCGACGCGCTTTTGCTGACCGCATCGCATGGAGTACATAGTGTGTGTGGATATATATAGTGGGATATATAGAGGGGATATAGAGAGGGGAGATATAGAGGGGATATATAGATGATGGGCATATAGAATGAGAGATAGTATATGCGCTTGCATCAAGGCCCCATTTGGGTTTTGGACATGTTCCATGGCCTGTTCCCCAGTTTCCAATTTTCATTTTGTATTTTCGTATTTTGTTTCTTCTTTTCCGCCTTTTCTCTCCCTCTACAATGGTATTTTTTTTGGCGCAGTTCGCGATTTATTCGATTTTCAATTATTTAAATGGTTTTCATTTCGCTCCCACACACACACACAACATTTCTAATTTGCATTTCCCCGGCCAGGTTGACCCCTCGCCCCGGCCCTGGACATGCATCAAAGTGCCACTCAGCAGTGGCACAAAAACTAAAATGACTGGACAGATAGATAACAGCAACAACAACAACAGCAGCAAGAACAACAGCAAGAACAATATCATCGAGCAATGGGAACGTCGCCGGAGACGACTTTCCTAATTGCCTCGGAGAATTTAAATTGAGACATGAAATTGAATAATTCAAAATAATTAGCCAGCCAAGAAGGCAAGAAGAGCGAGGCAGAAGTAGAAGTTGATGGAGCAGGGGAGGCAACACGACGGGGTCGCGTAATTGCATTAATGATTTTGATAAATGACACAACGCCCACCAGTACCCTCTTTCTCCAAGTACCCCCTACCACCAGCATTGCCACCTTACGCTTCCTTCTTGACTCTGTCTCAACTATATGCAGCGTGATATCGATACCTCAAACCTAACTACAGTTAAGAGAGAGAGAGAGGCCTGCATAAGTTACTATGGGGTAAGTGAATGAATTGCAATATAATTATTATATTAAAAAATAATCAGAAAGCATTACTTCACATGTTTAATTGCAATTCTTTGCTCAACAAAATTGGACATCTCACAAATCGCCCTTACATTTTTTACATACAATTCTTGAGCAATACTAGATTCGTCAGATAAAAATCTATCCACATATGGTGTAAACTTCAGTCTTTAATAAACTCATTCAGCATTCAATAAGCTCCCTTGAGAGCTCATCTATTCGTCGATCACACGCTCTACTCTACTTCATTATTTCATGTGCGCAATTCACAAAGATACAAAATAGATTCCTAAACTGTTTGAAATATCAAATCGAAGATCGCTTCACACCAACTTTGTGTTGAAAACTTGTCAATCGAGTTATTGAGGGAAACAAAAACAATAGTTGGATCAACTTCACATATGGAGGTGTGTGTGTGTATTAAGGTATTAAGTGTCTCTATATCTATATCGAAGACTGCCAAGCAGTCTAGGCGCACACGAGATACATTTCAATAGTCAGTCTGGCATCTCAGTCGACATAGGCCAAATGACCGCAAATCAAGTCGAATCGAGCCAACTGCTAATTAAACTAATTGAGTAATTTCAAATTTCAAAAAGTACGAAATACGAAATTAAATGAGCAAATAGACGAACGATAGAGATACGACCACGCGCGATAATAGGCCAGATTTGGAGAGACCAAGAGACCAGATTTGTAGACGGAGTCAGAGGAGACGTAGTAGGTCTACACACATTTGACAGGGCTCTGGCGATAAAACCAACAGAAAAAAAGAAGATAAAGAAATAACTGAAACTGAAATAAAACCAAAGAAACACAAAGAAAAAAAGAAAAACCCGGCGCAATTCTATAGCGCAATCGAAACCTGAATTCAAATTGCCCCAGTTGGGCAGGTGGGAAGGGGTTTTGGACTCCTACTCTGGGTCGCATCACTCACGTGTTAGCAGCTTGTCATTTGTATGTTCTCTCTCTCTCTCTGTGTGTGAGGGTGTGTGGGGATTTGCATCTGCAGCTGGGAATCGTTACACGCTGTCCGAGTGACTATAACGAGCGGCTCTGGTTTTATAGTGCAATGGTTTAATTTTTTCCTATACCCTGCCCACTTTTAAAACCAAAAGGGAGTCTGTGTGGAAAGGTAAGCTGAGTATTAGAGGGGAGGTTAAAGGTGAGCTAAGTAAGCTCTTTTAGTGGCAGCTTTAACAGCGCAAACAGAACTTTAAGTGTGCATTGAATATGCAAGTCTTTTTCAATTCAAACTTATTAACTGATGATCAATGTAGAGACAGAACTTTGTAGTGATCGTTTGGTAAATACATTTGTAAATTCAGTTTTACTGAAATGTAGAAATTGTTTGTGAATATTATAAAATTTTGTTTGAGTGTTTAACTTGTAGTTTGATAATAAATAGAATATATTTGTTAAACTGTTCTTAATTATTTCTTTCCATTTCTTTCTATCATTATTATTTGAAAAGGGGATCAGTACTGCAACCTCTTAAACACCTTTTGAGCTTAGATCTATATTTACAGAATTACATTAATAATTCTACATTTATAGATCTACATTAACAGATTAAACCATATATCCTGTTGTTTTTAAAAAAAAGTATAATCCAGTTAGATATGCCACTCTATAGGGTATCAAGTGATCGAGTAAGCTAACACTGCACACTTTTTGCTTCATTTTTATGAGCACCCCCCACACACACACACTCCGGTCCACTTAGATAGAGATACAGTGCCGAAGCGAAGTGCTCTGGTAACCTGTGCTAATTAATTTCCAACTTAAACCAAATGACGCTCTTAATGGGGCGAGCCCTGCTGATAGGCATCTAATGGGTGGCAATTAGTCGAAACAGCCGACGCTGTCCGACGCATCCGAATGACGATTCGCATGGCCAAGAAATGTGGGCAAAAACATCAACAGAGATCTATGCAAATTTTTGCCATTGACAGACGCGAAACAAAGAGTTTCCAAACTTTCTTTAGCCAAAATAACATTGGATACACATACAGCGGCAACTTCAGATACAGATACGGATAGACATTCGTAAGATACGCAGATACAGATGAAGATAGACTGACTGGCAGTTGCGGAGACATTTGTTGTCGCTGCAAGCAATGTCAATGAACTTTGAAAAGGAACAAAAAACAAATTGGTAATATTGAGAAATGGGAAATATGTAGAAAATACGCACAAGAAACCAGTCGCAGATAAAGAGACATATAATGGCGAAAGAGAGAGAAAGAAATAATACGAAAAATACTAAATATGAGTGGACTAATACCACAGCAACAACAGCAACAACTGAGTGGCATTAAAAATTTACATAAACTGACCATAAATAAAATTAGCCAAAGCACGGCTACAAAAAGTATCTAAAAGATACATTCGTAGCAGCATCGTTATTCGAATACAATTAACGCCAGTCAGAGAGAAAGTGCACATGTGTGTGCTCCATACGTGTATGTGTGTGTGTGCATTAACTATTACTACAACAATAACAACATTGGATGTATCTAAGTTAATTTGTTGCTTCACTCAGATTTTTTCTTTTTTGACGGCGGGAAAAGCTATAAAAAAAAGTCAAAAATCTTCCAGTGAAACGAGCACACGATCACAGCTATGGCCTATGGCCGTTTTAAAGCTACATTATAGGCACGATCCCGCCATGCTATAAAGATATTTTGGGCATAGCTTGTAACTAAAGATCAATTAAATATGCTAATTTTACTTAATTTACGTTTTCTTTATGTTCAATACTTTTGGAACTGCTATCAAGATGTGTTTTTAGGCCATTTAAAGTTAAACTTGTATTTCAATATTATTAATTTCAGATTCATCTATTTAATTCTTCTATTTCAAAAGTTTCTTTTAAGAAGTATTCCAAACATTGTTGTATTAATATGTTTAGAAATAATTACATATAACTTCTTCTTCTTCTAAAATAATTCAAGTCATCAAAAGTTCGTTCGAAATAATCAATAATAATCATTAATAAATCAGAAATAATCAGAGTTTCAAGAGTTTCAAGTCTCTCTATATGGATTCCTATAATAAATTCTTAAATTATCAAAATAGTTGCTCAATCTTTCAAAGAACCTTTGCCAAAAAAACATTTCTTCTATAGCCATTTTAGTTTAATAACTTCAAGTTCCTATGTAAATATATTTTAATCCAAAGTTTATTGAAATATTCTCTTTTTTATAGCTATCGTGATTTCGTTATAGCGTAGTCGAACTGTACAAACTGCGAACTTATGCAGATTGATTTCGAATTGACTTCGCATTGTGTCTTCTAGTTTCTTCTCTTCCAAAAATGTAATAAAAAATGGTAGAGCTGTAAGTGTCATTGCCTTCGATGGTTTGCCGTCTCGCTCTTGCACACAATAAATAAACATATCTCCATCTCTGTCTCCATATAGCTTATGGCATTTAATACAATGTTCGCTTTGGTCAGCTTGGTGGTTTTTTTGTATAACTATTTTTTTTATGTGTTTCTCATTTTGTAGTTTTCGTTTTGCCTCCCTTCTTCCCTCCTCGCCTGGATCTGCCCTTCATAGACGCTGAAGTCGCTGCTGGCATTGACGTCGCTGTCGATCTCTCGCTTTAGCAACAGTTCCAGCTCTATTTGGCTTCTTTTTTTTGGGCTTGTAACGAGCAAGTTGTATTGGCCGCTCGCGTTTTTGTCATTAAATTTGCGTTTATTTCATTGGTTAACTCGTTTTTCTTTTCATTTCTATTTCTATTTGCTTGCGTGTGCGCCCCTCTCTAGGTATGTGTGTGTGTGTTTACGGGTGTGTGTGTGTGTTGTGCTCTTTGTGGTTGTATTGTTTCGTTTTCTCAATGTTTAGTTTAACGATCGTGTTTACATACTTTGGGACCATCTACTTTTTCGCCCACGGTATTTCGTTTAATTATTTTTATTTAATCAACCATTTTTCTGTTTTTGTCTCTGTGTCTATTTCTATTTCTCTTCATCTGCTTCTTCTCTTGCTTCTCCTTGGCTCAACCCAATTGCAGGTGATCTTGAAGCTAGCTATCAATCAGTTTATAATCTGTTCTACTTTCGCATCGCAGTCTCTTTGTTTATTTCGTTCGCCGTTTGGCGATATCTTTCTTATCGCGACACTAATAGGTTCATTTTGAACAGGTACCCAGTACGTCTGGTATTTTTTCTCAGGCTTTTTGTGAACTGATCTCAGCGTACTCCATCGAGATTATGCATATATTTTCTCAGCTCAGCTTGAGGTGCTGTACCAGTTCCGGGTTTGTAGTTTAGAGAAGAGTCTAAAGTTTGGTTGATTTTGCTATTTATATTTATATTCAAAATTGGATATCAATCTAAAATTGTATATATTCTCTTTGAACTCTAGATTATATTATTTTTAATAAACTCACGTTTATTTCTAAGGAATCTTTCGTAAGGTTTTATATATGATCAAGTTTCTTTCGAAATTAGTTAACCTATTTAAGGCTAGGTTAAATTCTTGAGTTCTTTACAATTTATTGTATACAAATTATATATTCTATGGTTAAGAAATGAACCACATTACATTAAACTAGCATGTTTCTATCACAAGTTCTCTCTTTCTTTCTCTCTCACTTTAGAAGTTCTCTCGCTTCATATTCTTTTTGCAAATTTCACATTCCTTACTTGGCTAATCTCAGACTGCTTAGGTTGAGTGCCTGCCACGTGGTTCGTCCGTTCGTGTTGATATTGAAATCGATAACCAAAAGTGCTTGACGCAAAATGTATCGACACCTTGTGCGCTTCGGCTTGGCAGTAGGTTAATTATAAAATAAAATTAACATTAACCTGACTGACAACTGGTCAGCCAAGGTTCCCCAGCACCCCCTCCTTCTCCGCCCCTGGACGTCGCTGCTCTAATTCGACAATGTCGACACATGCGCTGATTTGTGAAGCGGAAGGTGTTCGGCGCATCCAAATATATATCGATTCCCCTAGCTCCTCACTCCAATGCCTCAACCCCATCAGAGAGTCCCCGCACTGGGGACTGTATTTTGCCACGCCCCTCGGTACACACACACTCGGTTTCGGGGGTACGATAAATTTCACATGACATTATTAGGTGACTCTTTTATTTGTTGTTGTTGTTGTTGTTGCTGCTGTTGCTGCTGCTGTTGTGATTATGTCATAATTTTAGGAAAATGAAGCGCTCAACCAAAATAAATTAAAAATTGCTTTCATGCATGAATTGCTCGCGGATGGAACGAGGCATGTGGGGGACTTATCGAGCATGGAGGGGGGCTATGCAGGGAGTGGGGTGCAGCACAAGTACGCAGCGAAGCAAGGGAGGACGACAGAGGGGTGGGTGGGGCAAAGGGTACATGGTGGGGCACTTCATTAACCGCAGTATCCAAATATAACGTGAGTACCTCAAACACCGCATCGATCTATCGACTGACTGACGTCTAATGGAGCTCCCACACACACACATACACACACTAACTTGAGCCAATGCGACCCCAAGTGTTTATGGTCGATTGAAAGTTTATAATGGATAATTCGCTCTTGCTCTCATTGCCCCACTTCAAATTGGAATTCAAAATTCATATTCAAATTCAAATTCAAATTCAGATCGGAATCGAGATCGAGAAATGAATGAAGTGCGCAATATTCAATTAAACTCGTAATTATTATTAGTAATTTCCTACGAATTGTAGAAGTAGAAGAAGATGACTGCAGACTGTGTAGATTGATCTATCGCTCGATCTCCTCATTGATTGATCAGTTGTTGCAGCTGTACTTATTGCGATCGCCCTGTGCACACCGGATAAGTTCATCAATTTTCAATTTGTGTGTATTAAGGCGACCCACCTCCCCCTCCCCCCTTGTCCATCTGCCCTGCTCGACAAGTGATCAAGTCCAAGCTGATCTGTGTGTGGGGGAGCGGCCTAATGAGCCATTATGCAAAATAATATTTTTGCTAATGAAGTGGAAATTTTGCACACACGGACGTCTTTATTAAAAGTAATTAAGTCTCTGTAACTTTCATTTGTCCACCATAACTGTAAACTGGGTGCCTGACATTATGTATATACCTAACAGGGAACTGACAGCAAATTGGGGAATGTAGGTTAGATGTGAATATGTGATGGAAATGTTTGTGTTTTTGTTAAAATAAACTAAAGAAAGTTTCTACGGGATAAGCTAAGAAACAGGAATACTAAGTAGAGTTGTTCTATATAGAATATCTCTAGAAATACTTGAAAAATATATCTCAGACATACAATACTTATAAACTAAGAGAAGGTCGAACCCAATACATTGCTATTTGTTGGCATACAGCAAATGGGATATTACTTCTTAATATATATAATATAAAAACGTAAATGCATTTAAAGACAGCTCCTTATATATAATTCTAATAATTCTATATAATCACATCCGAAATATTTAATACACAATGTAATACAATGTCTAGTACAAGGAAAAATATTTTATTATTTTCCAAAATTTCCAAGTGTGAATATTCCGACCCCATGCCGTGATATTCTATTTGGGTTTCTGCCCCCTCGATAAACTAACGATTTGCCTCAGCTCAGATCTGCTCCTCTTAAACTCTTTCCAACTCCCCCCGCAAAGTAAGTAATAATTGTATCTAAATCTGGGCGCAGTACATTTGTATCTTAATAAATTTTATAGTTATGACATTTACACGCGCATCTATAAATATGACGAGAGTGTCTACGTGCGAGTGAACTTTAAAAGCATTTCTACCCCCGAAAATTCATTGGCTCTTCGCTCTGTCGTAGTTCGGTATCTGTTTCTGTTTCTGTTTCTTTTTTGGAATAGAAACAGAAACAAAGGCAACAGAAATTGAACTCAAGTGCAGAAGCAATTGAAGAAGCTGCTCAGAAAATCGGCGCGCCAGTCTTTAAGCAGGGGGGGACGGTCCAAAGGCGGCGGTGAAGGAGGCACCGCTTTGATGCGCAAAGAACTTTGCCAGTTGCCATTTGAAAATAACTTTTGGTTTGAATACCCTGTAGTTATGCAAGGTAAAAAGAGCAAGGTAGAAAGAGCTCAACATTGTAGAAATGTTTCATATCAAGAAGTTAAGGGAAATATTTGTGAAAATCTAACTTATCTTTTATATTTTTAAATATATATTTATTATATTTGGTATACTTTCAGATCTATGAATACGCTTACTTTATTTCAAATTTCATTTATGCATGATAAGCAACAGTCGAGTCATGGTTAAAGGTCAAGTAGAAAACTCTAAAGGTTTCCCTTGCAGACTTATCGTTCAAATTTATTCTGTTTACTGTAATATACAGGGTGTTCTGCCCGTGTTTCCGTATTCTTATTCCTTTGTTCTGATTTCGAATTTTGATTTTGATGATTTGTTTACGTTTTATTCTTTTTGCAAGCAGTTATTAATCGAGTCGCTGGGACAGTCGAGTCGAGTACTCGCGACATTTGGTTAATTGATTTCAATAACTTTCGGCTTGGCATGGGTAGACAACTAGATATACATATAGTATGTATATATGCTAGTACCTCGCAGCTGGTACGAGCACCCTCTGAGGCACAATTACGCCAAATTAAAACTCATATATTGCGTCGCTCTCTCTGATTCTATTAAGATGGTTAACCGACCCAAGGGAGCGACAAGCAAATTTCTTTATTCGCATTTAACCATATTAAGCAAGCATTTCCATTTCAATTTCAATTAGCGAATTGATTTAACTAACTGAAGCTGTACTTACATCAAGTGCTACGCGGGCTGCCGATGCCAGACTGTGATCTGTAAAGAGAGAAAAGCAAAGGGAGAGAAACATTTAGAAACATCGTATATCAAAAGAGTAAATATTGTAGAAGAGAGGGTCTTCAGTCTCGAGGGTACAGTAGAACACAGGGTACCACAGTTCGTGATAAAAGTGTCGATTGCAATAAAATTTATTGCCTTCCTTCGATTCGACACGAATTCCAAAAGCAGATCGTGTCGGAGGCCTTAGAAGATCGGAGAAGATCGTCGTCTACCTGCCACCTGCACACTTCTTCTTCCATCTCTAATTGAAGTCACTTAGCACTTGTCTTAAATCTCCCTCTGTTCTTTCTCGCCCTTCTCTCTCGCCTGATCAAGGTACACAACAATTGCTGTTGATTTTTCTAAGATCTCTTCTTGATCCCAAATATAAATTTCCTGCATGACAGCGCGGTCCTTTTTTTGTGGACCTACGAGGATCAGCCTTGCCAGGCAGGACCACAAAGCAAACACGGTCTGCAATTGTTTTGACTCGCCTCACATTGTTATTGTTTTGATTCGGGCAAAAATCGAACAAAAGTCGAAGTACTTAAGGCTTGCACGGTAATTGTAGGGAACACTAGACGATAGCACCTTGTGCTTTGACTTACTAATTTCTGTTCCTTTGTGCTGGACCAGAGATCTTCACTTAATTGAATACGACAGAGCAGAAGTTACTAAGAACTGCAAATTTTGAATATAGACTGATTTATTTTGGAAATACTTTAGACTACTATATATAAGAGGTAGTCAAAGTACCTTTTATATAAAACATGATATTCTGCCAAGATAATAATTGTTTAAGTTAGTTCTTAAGGTAAATCCTGCAAATCTTCTTTTTTTGGCTCAAGTTATAAAAGCAAAAACCGTTAAATAGCACTTAGCGGTTGGTATAAAGTGTGACTGAAAGAAGAATATACATAAATATTGTACACACACATACAATATATATTCTTTTTCAAGAGTTGGAGGCGGAAAGCGGGAAAAACAATAAGCAAACTAATTACAAATACGCGTGGAAATTTCAAAAATCTTGGTCAGTAAGATGGAAAAAAAGGGTTCATTTCGAAAGGGGGAGAAATGGGGCAATTGCCCCTGGATGAGAGTGAAGTGCGGAGAGCGGTTGGAAGTTGGGTAGAAGCGGGCACTCTGTGAAGGCAGCTGAAAATTATGCGCTGCAATTTTTATTGCTTCATTGTTCTTTGCGGCCTGTCTGACTTCTGATAGCAGAGCGAGAGAGACAGGGAGAGAGAGGTAGTTGAAAGGAGAGAGGGAGAGAGTGAGAGAGAGAGGAAGAGATATTCTTGGGGTTCGGTCTACATTGTTTGCGCTTTGTTTGGACGTTTTCGGGTTAATGTTAATTACCAAAACTGCTTTGGCACTTGGCTGACCGACAGCAAACCCAAAGCAATTAAAATTTTTATGACGCACTGAGTTATTACTTCAAATCCACAAACTTGAGTAATGCCACGCCTCCCCCTTGCCCGCCTTCACCGCTCGCCCACGCACTGCAAACCCTCCTCCTCTTGGTCAAAGGACGTGAGAAATTTTCTGAACTGAAAGGGAAAATCTACGCCCAACGGCAAAAGAAAATGTGAAAAGACGCCGCACAACGGGAGATATTAAAAAGATTTATTGTTTTATGATATCCACAAGCAGCAGCAGCAACACAAGAAATACAAAAAAAGGTAGCCGCAACTGCAACTGTTACACTACCTGAGGTCAAAGGTCGCGCCAAGCAATACTGCGCTTTCCCCTCCCAAAAACATACACACAAAAATCCTATCGTCTCATAGAAATGCTGTAATTAAAGTCCAACTGTCCAAGAGTTTCAATAAATTATTCAGCCAAACATCGAAACATCTCATTTCTGTCCAAGTTCGTTTGGCATTGATCACAGTACGATCAACGCGACGATCGTCTTCATCATTTGCATATAAAGCGATTCGAACTTAGCTGAATCTATCTACGACTTTGTTGTCTTCGACTAAAGACTTGCATGCAAGTGAAAATCTCTTTTAACCAAATCCCACAGTTTGTGAAAGTTTATTAATTAGACAACAACAACCGAAGTAGAAATCAAAAACAACAACAAACAGCCCGAAAGCGAGTGAGACAAATGCCAAAAAATAGTTAGAAAATTTAACTTCACTTTGAGGTTTCTTGCGTAAGTCGTGAATAATATGAATTGAATTTATAAATAATTGGAAGTATGTATTTTAATTGTATAATATGTAATATATTGCATATAATTGATATATAGTATACATTATTTCCAAACAATATTTAATATAATATATATAAATTGAATATAATATACATTATTTCCCAACAACATCCTTAATTTCATTACAATTTCAGCTTTTTTTTTTTAATTTAATTTTTAGTAATGAAAGAAATCCTTCAAGAAAATGTAAAGTATAATATCATATAATATTAATATTATATGATAGTAATATTATATGATTTAATAAATAATATAATATAATATTTTACCAGTTTATATATATTGTTTTTAAAAAAAATCTGGTAGATCTCTTTACCTTACAAAGATAAAATATCTAATGATTTCAATACAGTTCTTTTCCGTATACAGTCAGATAGTTAGCTTGGAACATTCTACGCATTTCCAATTCAATTTTATTAACTACTATAACAAGTCGGAAAGTATTACAGCCCCCTCCACTGCCCTCTAACCTCTGCGTAATTGATGCTTATAAAATTACAACGACAATGGGCCAAGAAACTGAAACTAAAACCAAAAACTGAAACTAAACAGGAAACTTTTGCTGGTAACAAAGGATTGCATGATAAGGAGGCATATCAATTACAGTTACACGAGTTTTACCAGCCCAGAACTACAACAACAACGCGATTAACATAAAAGGGCAGCGATATCCACGGGCGACAACAACAACAACAACTAAAAGTAGTTAAAAAAAATGTAATAGGCGTAATAAGAATAATTGGCGCTATGTCCAAACTGTGTTGTGGGTGATCCAAAAGGGGTGTAGGTGGAATAAGGGGCAAGGGGGAGGGGTGGGGTTAAGCAGTGCGTGTCGTTGGACTGTCTAAGGGTTGTAGGGCAGGGGCGGGGTGGCGGCGCTGGCGGCGCAACAGCGTCGACGAACGCGTTGACTTGTGACCATTTCATAAATACCGTTATAAACAAATTACGACAACAATAACGACCCAACAACAACAACAACCAATGTAACTAGCAACAACAACAGCAGTTAGTGAGAGTAGCAGAAGAAGAGCAGCGAAAAAAAAAGGGCTAAAAGGACAAGGGAGACATCACAGCAGGGGGGAGCAGAGAAGAGAAGTAGAAACCGAAACCGAAACACAACATGAATTCGTTTTTTATTGCTCGCAGTTGTAGCACATGTAGCAAGTGACAGCAGCACCCACTAGCCTAGCCAAGGTCTCTGCCACGCCCCGCATCCCCATACTAGGGCTCTGAGCCCCTTTCCCTATCACAAATTATGAATTTCTAATGAAATTAAGCGTAATGACCAAAATGAAACACACGGACGGACTGTGACTTCGTGCTAGCGATGGCACTTTCAGCGTGTCACGAGACAGCGTGAGTGGAATGTAAAGGTTAGAATATTGTTCATGGCAAGTAGCGATTAAATTAATATCGTTCATTACTCATAGAGTTTCTTTGCTTTGTAAATGAAAAAAAACGTAGAGCTTAGTTCTATAATAAACATCATTTTCAATCAAGCTAAAACAACGAAATCTTAGAAAATAATTGGTTGCAGAAAAATATATATTTTAAAATTTGAACTACAATATAATTTTGAATAGTGCATTCCTTTTCTTATTTTCTACTCGAAAATATCAATGTGGGCATTTGTACAAAATCCCAAAATCCTAAAGAACTAACAAATTTATAAGCAAGTTGTACACTCTTCGTTTCTACAAGTCTAGTTTGTGTTTAGAGTTGTTTACAGTTAGAAATACTATTAACAATTTAACAACTAAACAATAAGCCTACTACATTATTAGATCTCACAGTCAGACAATACTCCATTCCAATTGAACACGCAACCATCTCTAATCCCAAAACATATGTACCATGTACGATTCGAGCTAACCCCCAAGCCCCGCAGGTTAGGTAGGGACGACGCCCATTGCCCATTGCCAGCTGAGTACCAGCTAAGCAGGGTGTTTATTTGACGACGGGTCGCGATACACACACACACAAACACTCAGACCGAGAACAAAGCTGCTGTTGACCCCGCAGAGAGTCCTCCCCTCCCCCTTCCATCGGTGAAACCCCTTGACTTGGACCTGCAATTAACCGTTAGCCTGCGCCTTGCACCTTTCGCTTGCATCGCACATTGTAATTTTTGGTAATAAAAATTTTCCTTCTCTTGTTTTCCAACTTCATAATTTGGCAGGCTGTCGGCGAGTCGGGCGTGTCGCGTGGCCAGGATAATTGCGAGCATTTGAATATTCAGCAGTTGACCCCCAGAAGTTGCCATGAAGGTGCCACGCAGTACCCTCCATCAAGTACCCTCCCAGGACCCTCGATACTCCCCAGCGCACCGCCGATTCACTGCGTGTACCCGGAACGATTCATTTGTATGAGTGTGTGTTGTGTGAATCACCCGCAAGCCGAGTCAACTGTCCAGTTAGGCTTAAGTAGGTATTAATTTCTCCCCAGCGACCCCCAATTTCCTCTCCTCCTCCCCCTTCCCTGGTCTTCGCAGGAAGTCAGAGAAGGAGCCGCAGTCGAAGTCGAATCGCGATTGCATTACCACAAAAACTTTTCGCTTCGCTCATCAATGCGCAAGTTTGAAGACCCCAAGGGGGGGAGACGGTACCGAAGGGGGAACTGAGGACGTGGGCGGTTAGCGACCCCAGCTAAAGAAACGCTTAAGGTGGACAGTGGTAGGGGGGAGTGGGAAGTCAAGTGGGGAAAGGGGAAGCAGTTAGTCACAAATACAATCGCGTAATTAATTAAGCGCGTCAGCTGGACACACTGGACAAGACCAGGCCAGGCATTATGGTGCTCCCCCCATCCTCCACTCTCCTCACAGTGGAATGAGGTATGATGGAAATAGGAATTCAAAAGGAAGTTAAGAAATGATACAGTTAAAGGTAGAAATACGATAATGAAGGAATATCTTTGTTATGAAAATTTAAATTTAAATATAAATAATAATAATTAAAAGCAATTTTCAATATTTTTGTAAAGTTTTCAAGGTTTTCAAAGCTTCTAATACCATAAGTACGGTACAAAAAACATAAATTATATCTAAAAAACTTAACTGATGATAAACAAGTTCTTTAGAATCAAATATAATATTTACATATTCTTTCAGTACTATGAAATCTTTTAATATTGTTAAGCAAAATAATAAATAAGTTATTAATTGTTTCAGTTACTTAAAAATCAAAAATCTAATTAAAAATTACTAAAATTGTAGACGTCCTACTAAAGCTTACAACAAAAACCTCTCAAACTTTCGACAGCAAGTAATTAATACCAAAATAATCGAAATATTCCAAATATATCTAATAAATTTATTTCAAACAAATATGAAAAATAGCAGCAATAAATCAACAAAATACATATGTAAAAGTTTCTCCCCTTAGCAATATGCGTTGTGCATTCAGGTCCCACTGTGCGACAGTTGTGGCTGTCAGTAAAGCCTCATGCTGGGCACGGGTTTTTAACCTGTCCAAGTAAATGAACGATGGGAGGGGAAAAAGGGGGAAGAGGAGGTGCGGAAGGGACATTGTATTGGTCGCTGGCGGCAGCGGCAAAACACACCTCAAATCGCGTTTTGTCCTTTATCAGGTAATTCACTTTTTAACTTGCTCTTCGCATTTTATTCTGTAATTCCAGTTGGGGTCTCCCTTTTATTTTTTACTTCTTTTTTGTAATTGTTTGCCATTAATTACAGCAACAACAACAAGAGCAATGAGAAGGAGCGCAAATATTTCCGCTCGTGCTTGTGTTTAATTTTATTTATAAGTCGCAATGACACACCTTCCATTTCGATTTACGATCTGCCGCATTAACGGTTAATGAACAGCTTACCAAGTTCTGGTCAAACAGAAGAGCGCTGAGTGAACAGAAGAGGAGTGTGGTGGGAGGAGAGTAGGAGGGGGTGCAATTGCCCTTAGACAATTCTCTTTATACTGTTCGTCTCAATACAATTTCCTTGTCTGCTGCTCTCTTTCCCCACACTTCGAACACGTTCGAAGCGACACGAAGTGCAAGCACGACACACCACACACACGAAACCACACAGCGGGCGCGTGTGAGTGTGTGGGTGAGCGAACATATTCATTCATGTTGCGTACTCCAACGATTCGCAAGCCGGCAAAACGGGCAAAGGAAAACAATAACAAACCTCAGCTGCGGAAACTTGAGAGTCAGCAGATAGCAAGAGCGGGAGAGTGAGAGTGGGACTGGGACTGCAATCAACGATTGCACAATTGGAATAAAAGGCGAAGGAAAAGATCCCAAGATAAAACTGAATGCAGACTTAGTATATTATTAATACTGCATTTAAATGAATCTTATATCAATATTATATAGTTATTTAATTATTAGTTAGTGTTTTTTTCGTAAATTCAATCTTTGTATATTATATACATATATCAATCAAGTTAATAGATTATACTTAAATTCATCTGCTTAATGATCTTTTAATCCGTTAATCACAATAATATTGCATAACACCGTTTATGTTTATAAAAATTCTTCAAAATCTTGTCTAAAATACATTTTTGAGCCAAACTATCGATTGGAAACTTTTATATAATATAACATAAAATTATTAAATATTATAAATACTCATAAAATGGCAAACTAAATGAAATATTCAGAAAAAGACTAAATAAAATACAGAAATAATCAAAAAGGAAACTATCGATGGCACAGTTATTGGCAAAACTATCGATACTATCGAACCACAGACAAACACACCAAGTGTTCCAAGATGCAACTGTCTTGGGGAAATGCTTTCTCGGCTTCTTCCGTTAACCAACTTTGCGCAAACTTGGCGTGCGGCCAAAAAACGTGGCAGGCGAATCAATAATTTTGCAATTGGTGCACAGGGGTGTGCGCAAGAGGGGTACAGGGGGGGTTAAAATTGCATTTCATATATCACTGCAAGTTGCAACACATTCCACACACACAACGAAGACAGTGCGCAAAGCAGAAGGAAAACAAAGACGCAACGCAGAAGTAAAAAAAAAAAAAAAGAACAACAACATCATTATCATCATTCGGGGTATTCCCTTGCTTTGTCCTGTCTACCACAGCCACAATAACAAGAAGGCAAGATGAAAAGAAGGGCAAGCAGAGGGCATCAAAAGGAAATTCGCAAGCATAAAAATCAAATCAAATAAAGCAACGCGTGAAAAAGCGAAGCGAACGCAGCGAATTGGCGACCATGAAAAGGGAACAACGAAGGCAGCGCTGCCAGCAGAGCTAAAGGCAGCAACAAAAACGAGAAAACAGGCGCAGACATTGACGTCGCGTCGTGGCTGACGTAGACGCTGGCGTCGTTGTCGACGTCGCGTCGCGATGACACGTGCTTTTTTCAGCTGTTTTGTGGAAAACTGGCAAACAGTGCGAAAAAAAGGACAAAAACAAAAATCACAAAGAGAGACAGAGGGTGAGAGAAGAGCAAGAGAGCAGCAAAAAAATAAAGAGCGCGGCGACGAGTCAAACAGCAAAAATGAAAGAGAGAGAGGAGAAGAAGGAGGCGGGGAAGACGACGCCAAGCCTGCAGGTGGCAGCGCACAGTTGCACTGCGTGTGTGTGTGTGAGTGTAGCCGACAGACAGCGAAGCTAACGTCGTCGTCGAAGTCTTTTTGGCGCGTGACGTCGTCGAACTGCGATGTGTGTCTGTATGTGTGTCTGTGAGTGTGTACGCGGGGGAGGGGATCAAAGGCAGCTGGCAAATTGCATTATTATGCGAGTGTCTGCAGTCTGCACTGCAGCAGCAATAACAACAACGCACACAACAAAAACAAATTGCAACAAAATACGCAAAAACAAAACACAAACGTCGTCGAAGAGAGAACGCCCCCTTCCCCTGCAGAAGCAGAGGCGATTAGGAAATTGCAACCAACAGCAAATAGTTGCGAAGAGGTCGGCAGAGGCAGTGCCACTGGCAGCGGCAGCGACAGCGGCTGCTGGCGAAGAGTGTGAAGAGTGGGTGGACAGAGCAGCAGAGAGGATAGAATACAGTGGTGGAGGGGGGTGGGCACACATTACATGCAGTTTTGTTCAAAAATTAATAGAATTTCATAAGCTTTTCTCTTTGTCTCTATCGCTCTCTCCCTTTCTCTTCGCTCCTGCACTCGCACATGCTCTCTCGCTCGCTCTCGCACACGCAGACGGCGGCACCCACTCTTCAAGTGCGCGCTCTCTTTCTCTCACTGTCTCTATCCCTCTCTTGCTTGCACAGTTCGCCTCGCCTTGTCGCACTTTCAAATGTTAATTTGAATTTTTATTAGGTTTTAGGCTTTTATTGTTGTTGTTGTTGTTGTTCTTGTTGTTGTTGTGCTTTATTTTCACTTAAAACTGCAATTGTTGCTGCTGCTAGCGTCGACGTCGGCGTCGGCATCGCTGTTTGTCAACGTTGAAAGTGCGGCTGCGTTAGAAAATTGCATTTGACAATAGCCCACACACATGCACATGCACACACACACACACAACCGCAATCGCACACACACATGCGAATATCTTTTTAGGTCGTGGGTTTGGTTTTTAGCGGGCGCACAGGGGCGGATTTGCAAGCGTGCCGCAAGGGGATTGGGGGCCATCTAAAAAACAACATTCTATGCAGGCAAGTTTCGAAAATTTTGTTTTAGTTTTTATGCCATTTTATAGCAGCAGCTTATTCTCTGTGATTATTTTTGTTCTGCCTCTGAACACACATAGACACATGTGCAAGTGTGTGTGTATATAACTGTACACACAACTGTATACAACTATTTCAACTGTCGACCAATAAATCTGCAGGCAATCCTTAATCATTTCCCGACCAGACAATGTAGAGAATAGACTAAAATATCGATATAGAACTTGAATAACTAAAAAAGTCGCAAAAATAAATCCAATTTTAGTTCAACTTTTGTAAATTATAAAAAAGAATTGAGAAAAATATATATTAAAAATGGTAGTATTGACATTTTTGAATATATCTCTACTCTCCACTAATGTACATAAGTTCAAGTATTAGGTGATCTTCTTAGTTTTTCTACTTCATTTTATGTTTTCCCGTGGTAATTATTAAAATATTAGAATTTAAACTATTTCTTGTATGTACTGTATACGTATTTATAGTATTTACTGTAAAATTTGATCGTTTCCTTAAGTAATGCTCAAATTCCGTAAATTAATATCTCAATTTCTTCGCTTTCAAATTGATTTCGCCATAAATAATCATCTTTGATTGTAAGTATTATAATATATAATGATGAGTAGCCATAACTTTTGATTGTAAAGTTAGCTTGTCCTTGCACTTGTCGTGCGAGGTTCATCAATCAAACGGGGAATCATTGCAGATATCATGCTTAGAGATCGTCTCGACGTGGAACCCCCAGCAGTAATTGCCCACAACTGTCAGTAGTTACAATTGTTGTTGTTGGAGGAATAATGGTAATGGCAGATAATGAATAGACGGACGATGTCGAAAACTGTATGGTCGAATGGATAACTGGACGGGTGGATAGATGGATGGATGTATGGATGCTGCGTAAGTGTAGTTTTCTCGCCTCGACTAATGTTGTTTTTTATTTTTGGGCCGAAAGCAAATACAAACAGCGAGAAACCCGAAAAAGGCAAAACACAAGCTATACGAGAATTCCAGAGGAGGCGAACAATTAACGCTTTGCTGTAATTACAACGACTGCTAAGACAAAAAACCAAAACTAAAAAACAACTAAAAAAAAGTGAAGAAAATGAGAAATAATGTTTGGGAACACACAACTACCAAAAATGAATAATCAATAACCTGCTAAAAGGTAGCGGAATGGCAGAGAGAGGTGGAATCGAAGAGTTGAGGTAATTTTATCGGTCATTGAACGAGAAGAATCTGAGGTGAACTTGGAGATAGGGAAAAAATTAAGTTGGTAGTACGAAGTACTGCAAAAATGGTACCTTAATGAGGTACAAAAGCTGTATATCGGTTTAAAGATCATATAAAGGTACTGCTGGTAGAGCAATATTTAGAATAGTTACATAAAACTTGGAATAATGAAAGATTGGAGGTTCTTTTAGGAATTTCTTTATGGATTTATTAATTATTAAAATGAATACTAAGAAAATATGGAAACACCCTACCAAAGCAAGTACCTTTCAACCTGCTGTGCTGAGTTTAACTGGGCAAGCGATTTCTTTCTAGAGGCTGTACCAAGGGGCGTGGCTGGTGTTGTTGTTGTTTCTGCTGTTGTTTGGTAATGTTGTAAGACACGATCGGTTTTTGGTTAATTACGCTCGAAAATCGTTTGGGCTTAGCCCGTTAAACGGGGCCCCCAAACCGAGAGCTGCGGCTAATTACATAAAAACTTCAAATTTGACTTTGACTCGGAGTACAGACTCTCTCGATGTCGAATTCGAACTTCAAGTGCTTGCAAGGTAATTTGCAACTCAGCAAGTAGCGTAACTAATTAGCCAAAAAAAGAGAAGAGAAGAAAAAGAATTGAATGCCAGAAGAAGCACTGTCTCAGTTGCTTCTTCTTCAGACTATGGATTTTGTGTAGAAGGGGTGAGAGGGCTACCGATTCGAGCTGCGAGTGGCGCCTAGCTTGGTCGTCGACAATTTATCATTTAAAAAAATAAAAGTAAAAAAGTTTTTATTCTTTTTTCACTTTTTTCTTTTCTGCTCTCTACGACCTCCTGCTGTGGTCAAGGACTTTGGGGGAGTGGGGCACATTCGTCGCCGCGTTCTAGATAAATAAGCATTCTTAATTATCCCCTTTTTCGGCTGGCCAAAACGGGGGAAATGTGTTATAAACAATGGCAGAAACCGCGCACTTAATGCGTTTTCTGTTTTGCCAACAACAACAACAGTAGCAGTAGCCGAAGAAGAAGCCAAGTATTTTTCTTCATATTATTCATTATTTCATTTTTACGAAAGGAAAATGTTTTTATTGCCCGCGAAAAAGGGTACAAAATGGGCCGACGACGACGGCGACGGCGGTGACTTCTTTGTCGTGTTCATCGTTAGCCATTAGCCGCGACCCCCCGCCCCCAAACCATGCCACAACCACAACTCGAAAATACTTATGAAAAATTCAAAATGACGACCAAAAAAAATTGGCCACAAGTGCCCCCGGTCCGCTCCAGTGCTGCCCTCGCCCGGTGTCCGTGTTTGCTCGCTGCCACTTGCCGTCGGTAAACGAGAGACGAGTTTTGAAATCGCCGCCATTTCGCCTGACAGCTCAATGACTTTTCCTTTTCCGTTTTCTCTCCTTATCCTCTCTTCCCTTGCTACCTCCTTGCTAATGTGTAATTGCTGGGAATGCCTTGTACTTGTTTAAGGACAATTGTTTTCTTAGTGGCGCCTTCTTTGCACCGATGACTTGCAGAAATAAATCTACCAAAATTCTCTCCGGGCTCAACAAACAAGCGAATCTTGAATCTTAACTGAAATTCCGTATTGTATTTACCTCTCAAAATATGAAATAATAATTTCTGCGAACATATGTGTTGTTTTTCTAGTCGAGAGCAGAATGATATGCTAGTTTTGCTTTATTCCGATTTATAAGTTGATGAGTCAAAGATTATTTGATTAGGAAATCGGAAACGTGGGACAATCTTCAAAAATATGCACTAAATAAGTGCAAGAACTAAGTTCGATTTCATGAGTTTAGAAAAACGCCATAAAGAAAGTTTAAATATTTCTAAATGTTCATCAGGTAAATGCTTTTCATATTTAAATTACTATTTTAAATTTCGAAACTTTATTTTTGAACATAATTATTTATGATATTCATATGAAAGTATAAATTCTATTTATATCTGGCTCTTAACAAAGAAACAGAGAATGACAAAATAAATATCAGAAACATACGCAATAAACTAATTTGTATTTATAAATTTAATTTATGGCGCTTGAAACACATTAAAAACTATTATGTTTCTTTGAATTTTCTGTTTTTTGCGATTTTGATTGAAATAATTTTGGATTCTTAAGTGCAAAGAATTATTTTGTTCAAACTTTAGTATTTTATAAAGATAAATATTGAAATGTAAATAATTGTAATCTCATCAATCTATGTAAGTGAACTTATAGTAGTACCTCTATATGTATTATTATATTCATTTATATTTATAAATCCTACTATAAACCTTGTAACACACGTTCTACCTAACAATAATACAATAATAATATTTTCCCAATAGAATTCTTGAAATATTACAATTAATCTCAAGTCAATATTGAAATATATTGTGTATTTCCTTATTTTATTAAAACTTACGTTCTGGATTATAATTTGTGATTTATCATCAAGATCTCTTTGCTCCTTGTTGATTTTCGGAACACTTCTCTAGTCACTTTTTTAAGGTCTTTGCTTGAATCACTTTTATTTGAAGTTCAATTAGAACTTTTGAATCTCACAAGTTTTTTTGAATACTTTTGTGATGTGTATGTGTGTATTTGGGGAATAGATTTCTTGAACTTTAACCGATTTCGAATTTCTGATTAGTTATTTTAGCCTTTTTTGGCTATGTTGCTGTGGGGGTTGTGGCGAGGGGAAGATGCACCGAAAAACACCGCTAAACTGCGAAGAGCTACAAGCGAAACGAAACGAAACGATATCAATGAGCAGCTGGCTCCACTGTGCACAACAACAACAACAATAACAAAGGCAGGGGAGGGAGACAGAAGATGACGTTTTAGTGCATTTTCTGTTTGTGCTGTGATTGTTTTTATTTCAGTTTTTTTTGTTTTCTTTTGCGCTCTGCGTTTTGTGTGTGATGTTTTCGCTTTTATTAATAAAATGCACAACTTCCGTTATTAATTTTGCAAGCAGCGACAATTGCAGTGTGCGCTGTGTGTGTGTGTGCGAGTTACGCGACGACAGCACTAGCAACAACAACGACAACAATAACAACGACGACGCCGCGAGGCGTTGAGCGCGATGTGTCACCAAATCACAGTTGAAGAGAGGAGTAGTGCGAGGGGCGACGGGACGGGAGAGAAGTGCAAACGAAACGAATCGAAATCGAAATCAAAATCGAATACAATAAATACGAAATTGCACTGCACAACGGCGGTTAAGGGTTAAGGCGGCGCGGGTGGCACAGCTGCTGCGCTCCTGTGCACGCGACGCGACTTCGCGGTTGCCGCTGTCGTCGTTGCTGTCTCTGCCGGCGCTGCCTGCGCGCTGCATTCATTCATAAAAATCAGGTTGTAAAAAAGCAAAAGCAAACGCTGATTTTTATTTATTTATGCCAATTTGCTGCGAATGTGTGTGTGTGAGAGAGTGTGTGTGTGTGCCCGTTATTATTGTTATTGTTATTGTTGCATAGCCGCAGGAGGTGAATTGTCACTGAGTTAAGTTGCAGTTGCTTTTATTGTTGTTCTTCTTGTTGTTTATTTTGAAGATTGTCTCGCAATTGCAATTGAATTAATTTATATTAATTTCACTTAATTTGTGCATTGTTTTTGTTTTATTCATTTGTTTATGTTTTAATGTAGTTGCACTTTATTATTGTTGTTCTGCCCGCGAAAGAGTGGAAAAGCAAAACCAAAACAAATCAGAAAATGTTTCACAAAAATCGCAAATTAGCCGCACTTGAACCACGACACCTGCTGCCCGTCTGATTGCTGGAAATGTACTGAGAACGCCCGCGTAATTTGTTTTTTCACTACGCTCGGTGCTGCTGGCGCTGTCAGCGCTGCCTGCTGCTGCTGGTACTGCCTGCGTCTTGTTGGACTTGCTGCTGCTACGCTTCGGCTTTGGCTTCGACTTCGGCTGTGGCTGCGGTTATGGCGACGGCGACGGCTGCGACTTCGGTAATTCGGCTTCGCCTGTTGGCAACGAACGTAAGTGTGAGTGCGTTGTTCGTGTCAAACATGTGTGCGACGAAGTTGAAAATATGTTGCACGTCCAACCGAACAAGCTGCGCAGTCCACTGAGGCAGCAGCAGCAGAGAATTTGTAGCACTATTGTTGTTGGTATTATGTTGTAATGTTATGTGTAATTGTTGTGCGTCATTTAATTAGGTAATGAGCGAATTAGAATTGTGCAACAAATTAAAAGCCATAAAATATGAAATTTTAAAAGATTTTTTTGTTTTACGTTTATTAAAATACCTTATCATAAAATAAAAAATAAATTATGTGCAATTATTGCAATAACTTCATAAATTTTGATTGAGTTAGTGAGGTTTTTATATTAATTTGGATATTAAATATATTAATAAACATTAAACAGACATTTTATGTTTCTTATTTTAAATACCTTAATATAATAAAAATAATAATACCAAATAATAAACATAATTAACCTAATAATCAAATAATTCACACACACACTTCTCTGTCGGTTGTGACCCACTGTTAATGTGCTGTTAACTGCTTCGAACATGTTCGATGTTCGCTGTGCCAGATATACTAGATAAGTGCAGAAGACAAGGTACAAATCAAATGTACCCAAACATGTTTGTACATTTGCTGAGACTTGTAGATATGATATTACGATTCGAGCTTGGAAATCGACGGAGTTCGTCGTCTTTTATGCTCATGTTCCACAAGATCAACAAGATAATGTGTGTGAGTTTTAGTTCTCATGTTTTAAATGTCTTTCAACGGTTTTAATTCCTTCGATTCATAGCCAAATTATAAGTTTACCAAGGACTATGTCTATATGGTCTATAAGTGTGTCGACGTCAACGGAATTAGAATAAGTATTTTGCTTTTAAATAAATTTATAATCACACAGATGGGTGTAGTAATAAACGCTATAAATGTTTATAAATAAAACAAGTGAGAAAAGAAAAAAGCTAAAGAAAAGAAAAACATTAGTATTTTTTATTATATATATAGCTGTATGTGTAGAATAAGGTGTGTCGATCGGCACAGCCATACGAAATGTTCGTCTATATCAATGTGTCAACTAGAGAAAAATATTTTAATTTTGAGTACAAAACTGTGTGGTACATGGGTTAAATAAATAGGATAGTATTTTTGGATATCACAGAAATATACCCAATTTCATAATTTCTTTAAATGAACCACTAAAAGCAATCTATCATAAAATAAAAATTATTTCCATTATTATTATTATTATATAATTCCATATTTTTCATATCAAGAATTTTCTATATTTAATTTATTAAATCCTATTTAACCTATTTAATCCTATTAAACCTATTCAATCAAATGAAGTTTTACATATTTTGTAGCTGAACTGTCGGTTTAAAAAGATTCCCACATTGAAGCTATGATAAACAGTGGGAATAACTCAAGACCCCGCCCACAATTACGCGCACTTCTGTGTACCCCATAAAGAGCATAAAAAACGATCATGAGCAAGTTGAGGAACATTCAAACTGATACCTCCCACGAACTGTGCGCAAATCTCGACAATTTTCGACGCGAATTGAAACAAAAACAAACCAAGAAATGACAAAGTGAAATGTTTTATTTTTTTCCATTTTTTTTCATTTGTTTTATTTTTGTATTTCTTTTTTTCCATGCTATAAAAATATATAAAGCAAAGCGTCGCAAATGAAGGCAAACACACGAATATTTTAATTAGAGTATAGATAAAAAATGACAAGAAGAGCAACTACAACAACGCGTGAAAGCAACAACAACATGCATATTAACAACAATAATTATAGCTGAAATAACAACAACAACAACTACAGATACATTCGAGTATTTCAATATACATTTCGTCGAGCTTTCCACAATTTTTATAAAAATAAAATTCCACTCACACACACATGCAGCGAATCAAAGCGCTGTATACCTCCAGCCCTATCGAGAGGGTCGCTGGTAAAAATAAATACAAATGTCGCCGGCATCAATAAGATATAAATTAAACTTGTACTACAATCCCAATGTTAATTAGGAACTCACGTTGCAAGCAGCCTGCAGCAGCAGTGTCAGCCTCCCTCTGCTACCCTCCCCCCACTCCCCTTCCCCTACCTCCTGCCCCTTCTTCCTCTAGCCTTGCTTTATGCTCTGTTGGTAGCGTTTGACATGCCGTCGTGTATCTATTAGATACATTAGCCGCTGCATGCGATCGCTGGAGAAATATAGAGAGGGAGAGAGAGAGAGACTGTTGCTGGATTGCCGTGTGCCTGCAACGCGTCTTGTTGCAACGCCTTTATGGTCGACGCTGTGGCGACAATTTCATGTAGTATTATACCCTGTATACAATGCGAAAGGTGTTTAATCTGCTAGCAAAGTCGCATTAACTCTTATGATGCTGAAACTAACACAAAAGAAGTGTTGAGTAAGTTTAAAATGTACCATATCTTAATCAACAGTGCACATAACTATTTGACCTTGGGTGTACTTAAACCTCTATAACTTGTCCAATCATAGCAGAAATTTCATTATAATCGATGAATAAATAAACCAAATAAACTCAAAAATCTAAAAAGAAATTATATTTTTTCAAGATATTTTTAATCTACATTAATTCTTCCCTACAACAGGGTATCTGTTAGTGCTTCCCTTCTTTCCTACAACATTCTCACTTACATTTTTTCTTGGGAACATTTCTGGTTCACATTTTCTTTCGAGTGTTTCTACACGTAAATTTTATTTTGTTTTGTCGCATTCAATAATGTTTCGCTGCCTGTCACCTAAGGCAGCTTTCTTTCGCTGTTCAGGGGCAGGGGGAGATGGGGAGGATCGTAGAAGAACTTTATTTATGCCACCTCATGAGCTTAATGACTTCCTGCAGTCGGAGCTGGAGCAGAAAATAGCCAAAATATCTCTAAAGTGGAACAATAATTGTCAGCTGCAGAGCAGACCAAACTGGTCTATACGAATTCCATGATCTTCGGAGAGTTGCAAGATGCATAGAAATGGAAAAGGAATACTTTCTTTTCTAGTGCTTGGCCAAGAGGTATTTTCCAACTCGAAGTAGAAATTCCTTGTAAGAAACTCTAGAAATATAAAACTTGAGGAAAATAAAATATTTTCGATGATTTTTAATATAATTCATTACTTGATAGTTTATTATAAAGCTAAACTCATATTAGACTAACAATTTGAATCTTTTTGCTGAAGGACGTTTACCAGTATTTAATTCATTAGAGATATCCTTCAATTTCTAAACATTTGAGTGAGTATTATATCAAAGAAAGTATATGTAGAGTGCAAATTTTGTAGACTTATTAAAATATCATCAATCGAAGAAGGTGATATAGGCATATATTTCGATATATATACGAGTATTATAAACATATATATTTTATAAACATTTATACTAAATAATATATAATATATTTCATAACACGTTCATAATATATTTCGTATACGTAACATACATTAAAAAAAATATACATTATACATTTATAATAACACTCATTATTCTTATCAAAAAGATTCCAAGTGGAATTTAACAAACATTTGAGCTTAACTTAAAGCAAATTGCATTTAATAGCTGATCTTCAGTTTATAGTACTTGTTCAAGTGCTTTTGTTTAATTTTAGAATAACTGTTTTGAATGCACGAAACAAGACAAAGAAATTTTATGATGCTTTTGAATTGATATGACTCAGTTTAAAAACTTAATATTATATATCTACAATACAATGAGAGAAATTAATAGGAAATAATTAGTCATCAAAAACATATAAAACGGAATACTAACGTTGGTTTTTTCTAGTGTTATATATACATATACATAAGTATATGTCTATACTGTACATATACTAAATGTAGATACTATATATATATATTTGAATGTAGATTATTTGGTAAAAAACTTTATCATTACAATACAAATTTCCCAATTAAAATCAGTTCGTATAATTCCTCTCTGTTTTCACTTCCTTCTAAAGCCAATTTCCGTTTCTTACTTTGACTATATTAACTCTAAATTTGGTTATATATATGTATATATATTTTACATGGAGATTAACTAAATATTTCCAGAACAGATCGAACAATCTGTAGACGGCACGTTCGCCAAATGACATTTCATTTATCTTATATGAAACATTTTCCCGGTTCCTAAGAAAGTGGAGGCGTTTGCTGTCAAGACAAGGTGCTGATAAAGAAGAGGTGGAGAGGAGAGGGGAAGGCAAAGAAGAATGGGAAGGAGGCAAAGCAGATGAGTTATTAATGTCAGACTGTTGTGAAGAGCTTTCAGTTCCGGTGCGCTGGCGGAGTTATCAATGTGAAAAATAGAAACACGATTATGAAATTAAAAACTATTGTACGAGGGTCGTTTGATAAGTCCGTGACTTTTTGAATAAAATATATTTTTTTCGTCAAAGAAGCGTTTTATTTCTCAACATAATCTCCTTTTAGCTCTATACATTTAGTCCAGCGTTTTTCCAATTTTTTTATTCCTTCCAAATAATAGGTTTTCTCAAGGCCCTCAAAATAGTCGTTTGTTTCTGTGATGACCTCTTCATTTGACCCGAATCTCTTACCGCCGAGCCATTTCTTCATGTTTGGAAACAAAAAATAGTCACAGGGGGCTAAATCTGGAGAATATGCTGGATGGGGTAGCAGTTCGTAGCCCAATTTATGAAATTTTGCCATGCTGACTACACACGTGTGCACCCGTGCATTGTCCTGATGGAACAGCACTTTTTTTTCGCCAAATGCGGTCGTTTCTGCTTCAAATCAATATCGAATCTGTCCAAAAGCTCTGAATAATATTCGCCGGTGATCGTTTTACCCTTTTCAAGGTAATCGATGTGAATGATACCTTGTGCATCCCAAAAAACTGTGGCCATGACCTTGTTGGCCGACAGACACACCTTGGCCTTCTTTGGTGCACGTTCACCCGGAGAAACCCACTGTCTTGATTGTTCTTTGGTCTCTGGTGTGGTGTGGTGGATCCATGTTTCGTCTACGGTAACGAAACGGCGCAAAAATTCGTTTGGATTGCGGTTGAACATCGCCAAACACTCCTTTGAAATGGTCACACGGTTGCGCTTATGGTCGTGTGTGAGCAATCGCGGCACCCATCGCGCGGAAAGCTTTTTCATGTCCAAATATTCATGTAAAATGTGATGTACCCGTTCAGTTGAGATGCCTACAGCCTCAGCTACCTCACGCACTTTCATTCTCCGATCATCCAATATCATTCCATGGATTTTGTCGACGATTTCTGGCATGACGACCTCTTTTGGGCGACCTGAACGTTCGGCATCACTTGTACTGGTACGACCACAACGGAACTCAGTAAACCATTTCTTAACCATTGAAATTGATGGTGCAGAGTCCCCATAATATTTATCAAGTCTTTCCTTGGTTTCGGTGATGGATTTTTTACGCAAAAAATAATGCTTAATTAGCACACGAAATTCACTTTTTTCCATTTTCGTTAAAATTCACGAGATCGTCTGCTTTCAATGCCTATAAAACGCAAACCAAAAAACGCAGCTTTCTCAAAATTTTACAGTCAGCTGTTAATCGATAACTGCTGACAGGAGCAGTGTTGTATTTAGAGCAGGTGCGCGGCAAATACAAAAAGTCACGGACTTATCAAACGACCCTCGTACTCAAAAGTGTGTATGTATGGGGGGTACATGTATCTGTGTGTGTTTTTACAGTGGTGAAAATGGGTGGCGCCTTTGGTCAAAATGAAATTACGCCGCGACATTAGATTGGATGAAATTATTATGTTCATGTCTAAGCGAGCAATCAGCCAACACAGACACCCACACAGTCACACGCACATGCACACATACAGTGGCACACACGAGCACTGCCAGCTGCCGTCATTATGGTACCTCCAGCTTTACCTCAACGCACACAACAACAACAACCTGACGCTAAGGTGCTGCCTACACAAGCAGCGACACCGCAGCCAGCAGCGACTGTGCTCTCCCTCTCTCTTCCTCTCTGTCTCTCCCTCGCTGAGTATGCGTGCATGGACAATAGAAAACGATCGGGGACAGTCAAAAATACGAAAGAGCACACACACGCACACACACGACGAAGACGACGCTCACCTTACTGTACTCATGTACACATGTACTCATGTACACATGTGCAAAGAGTGTGCGAGCGAGACAAAGCGTAAACTACTTAAAGAGCACGGGATCGCGAAGAGAGGCGAAGAGAGAAAGAGAGCGCAGGGCAGCTTTTGATTTGCGGTTGTGAGTGAAGCATGAATTTAATTATGATTAAACGCGCACGCAAATAGACAATAACTGTATGAGTGTATGAGTATGCGTGGGCATGTGTATGTGTGTGTGTTAGTGTACTCTTTGTATAAGTTGTACATACCTGAGCTTATTATGTAAAATAAGTTGACCAGCCACTGGAAAGATGTTCATAACCAAAATGAGTACTGGCCTGTGTATGTCTGTGTGTGTTTATAGTGTGTGTGTGTGTGGTGTTTCTATTATACAAAACTATCGGCGAATTAAGTGCCGTTGGCTCTCTCGCTTAATACTCAAAATGGAGTCGATCATATTGCACAAGTGTGCGCGCGGTACAGTTGTGTTTGCCTCGATTGTTTCGATTGTCTACACTGAGTCCAAATAGTTTTGGTATTACACTTGCATAAAGTGGCTGCTTTTGACCACGCAATAGTTCCAGATTGTCGATTTATACAGATGCTTGTTCATCATTCACTTCTTTTCTTTCTTTTACTCTTCTACTTAAACTTTTTTTGGCTGTTTTAGATGTAATTTTGATATGACTGGAAATTAATTGTTTCCCAAGTTATTAGAAACCTCATCTTATTATTTATAAATCTTGTAAATTTCCATATTATAATTGAAATTTACAAATATTTAAAAAATAAATTTAACCTACACATTGTACATGCTATTTGTTAATAACAGTATCAAATTCTGATTGCAGTTTACTTAATAAAACCATATATTTATATTTGTAAATTTATTAAGCTTTATCATATTTTTTTTAAATTACAAAATACTCATCTATCTATAGGTCCAAATACTTTGCGCAGGAACTTTTATTTTCGTCAGAAAATACGCATGGATTTGTCTGTCAATATCTCTAAGAAATGTATGTATTTTTATCATGTATCAATATTTTATGTATAAATATATAAATGAATTTAAATAAAATATATAAATGTATTCAAATGATCAGTATAACGTGATATCGTTCAGTTAACGCACTACTATATCAATTTATCAAGATTTCAACACTTCACAGCGTTAATAAATAATTTTGTCAACATATCAATGAAAGAATATATAGTATTAATAAATTTCTAAACAAATCTTATTAAAATAAGTAATACTTATGTATCATGATTCCTGTTCCAGCATTTATACATATATTGACAGATGAATTTTATATTTATATACTGAAATATATGAAAACAACAATAAGTAAATAACGACGATAATTTAAATAAATAATAATGGCAAAAATGTAAATGAAAATCTAAACGATTTCTATCGATTAATAAAATAATAATATTTAAATACTCTTCATACAGATAAATATTAATCATAAATAGAAAATACTATAGGAAATAGTACTGAATTAAAACCTAACTATCTATTTAAGGGCAACGTTGGCCTGTTTTGGAATATGGCAAATTTGGCGAATTTTAAGTCTGCAGCCAGAGTTGCCAGGGGGGTCAGCACTGCGCATTGTGGGGCACGGCGGGTCGCACTTGAGTCAGAGTTGAATGAACTGTTGAGTGTGTGTGTGTTAATTACCTCGACATAAACGTTGGCCAAAACGGGCTAAGCATAATAATGATTGCGAAAGTCAATCAATCATTTCGCCATTTGACCGAAAAGAGTTGCCAAAGTACGGCAAATTGTTTTGTTTTGTTATTGTTGTTGTTGTGCGATTTACCTGGCAGGCAGGTGCCAAAGTTCCTTGCAGAGTTGCCCCCACCTCCCTTCATAGTTGCCTTTGGTAATCGCAAATGCAAATGCGACATTCCCTTGCCGCAGGGTTGCCAACACATTGCTGACGCTGCAGCCTCAAAAAACTCAAAGATACAAAAGCCACAGAGATGCGCAGACACATGTGTGTGTGCGTGTGTGTGTGTGTTTGTGCCTATAGATACTCGACTGCTCAGATAGATTTTGAGAACAATGCATTCTGTGCTCGGCGTCGCATTAAAATATCTGCAATCATTAAAATTGCGCACGCTGACATTGTTTTTCGGTGCGGGGCATTGTTTAGAGACCTATTTTAGCCACGCCCTCCCTTCCCATGCCGCCTTTGTACGGCGCATTCAACGGAAAATTATGGCCAATGGCGCCTCAATGCAGCCCGTGGCGAAGCCAACAGTAAATAACCAAAGAAACCCATCCCCATCACCCCTGCCCCCAGCCCAGCACAAAAGTGACTCACAGATAAAAGAAATATAGATACAATATGCACATCGGATAAGCTGTAATCTCTATTGGGTTTGGGATTTGGAATGCGTTATCTTATAGCCAAACATCGCATTGTTTCTCCTGTTTTGCTTAACTTTTACTGTGACTTGCAGAAATAATCTTATTTAGTTCTTTCGAATATGAGAAAACTATATTTGAATATCAACTTTTATGGTATATCAAAATATATTCAAAATACAATTTAATTTGTTATATTTGCATCATTTGACTTGAGATATTTCGAAAAACAAACACAAATTTTGCAAACTAACCTTCAAAGACGGTCAATCGTTTCCATAAATATCTTTAAAAATATGTTATTTAGCATTTCATGACTTTATGAATACATGAAATAATACAAATATATTTTTTTAATGAATGAATTCTTACACTGACGTTAGTTGATCCTAATTGACCAATAGGTTCTAAAATGGGCTTTAAGAAATAAAGGTTCAATTCAGTTAATCGGTATCATTAGGGATCCTTAGGTATATAGTGTGAAGTGGGGACCTTATGAATCACAGCTAATATATAATAATAATATAAAGCTGACCTACACTGTAATGATGCAATTTTAGGAGAAACAAGCAAAGTACGCTGCAGTCGAGCACTCTTCACAGTATAATAATCTGATTCATGACGTGTGTTGCAAATGAAGTACCTATTTTAATAACAAATAAAAAATCCCAGTTGATATGATTTTGGTTTGGTTTCTCTTTAAAATTAACTTGAGCGTAAATTATTTCTATACCCCTGCAGATGGTATATTAATTTTTGCCAGGAGTTTGCAAAGCACCTTCGGAAACATTACCGACCCCATAAAGTATATTTATTCTGAATCTGCATGAACAGAGGAATCGAACTAGCCCTGTCCGTTTGTCCGTCTGTCCGTGTGTCCGTCTATTGCAATACAAACTATTCTCTCAGTTTTAAAGACATCCTAATGAAACTAGGTACACATGCCTCCTATTGCTTGCTTGCACGTTGTATATAAGTCGGAACGAGACCGATAGGACCGATATATCGTATAGCGCTCATACAAACTATTGGCTGATTTTTGTTAGTTAGCAAGATATTGAACCAAAATTCACTTCATCAGACTAATTCTCTATATATATTTATTTAACTAACTTTTAGTTTTAAAAATATAAATAAAAGGTGTAAAAATTTTGAAATTGAAATTGAAAATTTGCAAACTATATTTTGGCATGAGGGCAGCAGGGCAGATACCCTCAGTCGAGCCTCTGCCAGGCTGCAATCAAAGTGGAGTCAGTGTGCAAGTGTTTATGTGTGCAATTGTGTGTGTACTAGTGTGTGTGTGTGTGTGTGTTTTTAGTCTGACCCAGAAACCTATTTGTAGGACTAAAGTCAATAAAAACGTTTTTCAACTTCAGCTGCGGCAAAGACACGCACAGGGCAAGAGAAGGAGAAGAGAAGAAGAGGAGAAGAAAGAGGAGTGAAGGATGCCAAGTTGAGTGCGGATGCAAGCAGACAAAGGTTCTTCAGGCTGCCCCCGAAGGTTGCCACATGCAGCTCAGCGTTAATTGCCTATCGACAATCGTCTATCGTTTATCGACGTGCTGTGGTCAAGCGTCATCGCGCTCTTGTTTGAATAGCGGGCAGGCGAGCTGTGGCTTTGGGCAGGGGCTGTTGGTGGGGGCTATGGTCTGGGGTCAGGGGTCAGGGGTCAGCCAAGTGGGTTGCTGCGGCGTGGCACGTGCTGTCGCATGCCGCACGCGCAGACTCAACACTGCGCATTGGAAGCGTAGCAAAGTCAAGCGAAGCGAAGCTTTCATGCCACGTGTGGCACGCAAGCTGCAGCAGCAGCTGCTGCTGCTAGCCAAGCTTTTGTCATAGGTCGCGCCTGCCACAAGGAGTCGCTGTCACAGACGGGGCACAGCGCGGAGCTTGAGCTTTGGGCGGGTTCACGACTCGACTAGTGCCTGTCCTGGAAGTGGACAGCGCTGGAAGCCAGTTGTGGCCACAGTGGAACGCAAGACCCTCCCCACCTTCCCCTCCCGTTCACAATGGCAACGGCAGCAGCAGCGGCAACTGTGGCAGCAGCTTGTGGCGCAGTTGACAGCGTCACCCAAATTAGTTGCCAGCGTTTCGCCATCGCGTTTGTATCTGCACATTTCTGTTTCTGCCTCGTGCCACGTCGTCGTCGTCGTCGCTGCCGTCGCCAGCCCCCAGGGTCGACTTGGTGTGTGTTCTGAGTGTGCCCCGTGTGTGCCCCGTGTGTGTGTTTGAGTGTGGGTTGTGCGTGTAACGGCCCCAAGAAGAGCCTGTCGATAGCGTTTGCCGTCTTGACGATTGCTGTTGACCCCGTCTACGCAACGTGCAACGCGACGCGCCACGCGCTGCAAGTTGCAAGTGTAAGTGGCAAGGTGCAAGTGCGAGTGAGAGCCTCGCTCTTACTCTCTCACTCCCTCCCCCCCACTCTCTCTCTCTCGCTCCCTCTCTGTCCCTCTCTCTAAGTGAACGAGCAAGAGAGAAAGAGAAGAAGAAAAAAAGGCGAGTGAAAAAGCGGAAAAGCCCCCGGGGAAATCATTAGCGAGTGCGGTGTCCCGCTCGAGGAATCCCGCTCGCAGTTCGCTGTGGCCCGCTCGGCATCGTGCTCGGTGTTCCGCTCGTGGTTTCGCTTAAAGCACAGCGTCGCGGCGCGTGGCCAACGCGTTTAATTATGTAAAAGCCACAAGAAACAACGCATACAGCAACAACAACAACAACAGAGACAACAAGAACAACAGAGACAACAACATCAAAAAAAGAGACAACAATAATAACAACAACAACAACGACAAATAGCTAGAAAGACAGACACACGCACAAAATCAAAAAGATACAAAAGTATCTATGAGATACAAAAGTATCTATGGGATACAAAAGTATCTATGAGATACAAAACTATCTATGAGTTCCAAAAAGTATCTAAGAGACACAAAATAATCTATGAGATAGAAAATGATCTATGGGACACAAAATACTTTGAGATACAAAAGTATCTTTGAGATACAAAAGTTTCTTTGAGATACAAAAGTATCTTTAAGAAACAATAGTATCTGCAAGATATAAAAGTATCTTTAAGTATCTGCAAGTTACAAAAATATCTGCAAGTTACAAAAGTATCTGCAAGCCACAAAAGTATCTGCAAAGATACTTATTGTCGCACAGCTCGACAAATCGAAATTTCATGCTTAATACAAATTGATTTTCTTTGGGTTTTTCATTTCGTTCACTCAGTGTTTTTGTTTTTCCCACACACACATATACATATACACACAGTCACACGCACAGTTTGGGTTTGTGTTACACTCAAGCTCAGTTCGCTCTCTGCTCACTCCCTCCCCCTCTCTGCCCACCGCCTTTCCATTCCTTTGCCTTCTTTGGTTTTTTTTATTTTTTGGTGTGCGTTGAGCTTTGATTTATGCTGCGGCCAGTGGGGCGTATACGCAATGCCAGTCGCATCTCGCTGCAGCAGCCGCACAGCCACTCCCCCTGCTCAACCTCCGCCCACTCGCGCATAAAATTTACTGCAATTAAAACGAAATTGTTGTCAGTTTTTTGCTGCCCATTTTTGCTTTGCCTGCCGGTTCGGTGCCGCGTGCCTCGCGCTGTGGCACGCGACAGCAGCTGCTGAAAAGTGACAAACAACAACAACACGCACACACATACATATCCTATATAGGGTATATACTTATATATTGGCATATATGCGCATTCCTCTATGCAAATCGTGTCGCTTTGCATGCACGTGCTTGTCCGTTGCCAGCTTGGTAACTTGGTAGATGGTAGAGGGGGCAGAGGAATAAGGAAGCAAGCAAGAAGAACAACAAGAAGAAGAAGAATAGGAAGTGGCAGCAGCAGAAGAAGAAGAGGACGAGAAAGCAAAATGAAAAGAAAAATGAAAGAAAAATGAAAAATCAATGATGCTGTCACGATGCCGTAAGAGCCGAGAGCCATAAAGCTCGGGGAACCCATCTAATGTAGCCCCAGCAAACACACAAACATATATATATATATACATATGTATGTGTGTGTGTGCTTGTGTGTGTGTGTATTATGTGTGTGTTTTTGCAGGTGTTTGGCAACATTAAGATGCTCGCTGCTTGTAAGGTTTATTTACCTGCACAACTTGGTCGAGCAGGACAAATAAACAACAAACTTGCGAGCTTACAACTTCCTCTAGGATACATGTATCGTATACGTAATAAACATACATATATCATTTATATGTGTATATATATAGTATATCAAATATGCCTCTGTATAGTCAGTGGCTCTAAGAGACAAAGGACAGTTTGTTTATATTCAACATATGACGATATTCTCTAGGTAACAATGTTACATTGAATACATACCTAACAAATAATACTGAATACATAATACTGAATGAATACATATTAAATATACTATATAAAAAGGTTATTCATTGCCAAACTTTTGGACGAAATCTTAAAAATAAATACCCCTTGACTTTTCAATTTTCTTTTTCGGACTCAACTATCTTAACTAAGTGTCTCTTCTTAATCCTTGTGAGTTGGGAAGAAGAACAAAGAAGTCTGCAAATTGACTTAGACTAATAAAGAATAAAATATTAAATAAAATATGATGACATTTGTAGAATACACATAAGTGAAGTCAACACTATGAAATCAACACAGGAAATAATTCTAAATGAGAATTATTATGCCTTGTGATCTCTTGCAGGCCTTCTTATCAAGATACAGAACAAATTTAAAAATCAAAGATGTCTATGAAACATATTAATATATCTAGTTATATTTTAAGATGAGTAGATTGCCCATAGATATGCTTTAGATAGAGGCACAGCCTGCAAAATGATTCAAGCTAGTGCAGGAAAAGGAAACGAAGAAGATGAAGAATAGAGAGAGAGAGAGAGAGAGAGAAATGAGTTGAAATGGGTGAGGCGGGAATTGATTTGGGGAGAAATGTGAAGTTGCTGCTGCACGGGTCACTTGCCACATGCCAGTGGCCGCTACAGCGGCGTAGATAAACCAGGCCAGCGGCAAATTGGTGTTGCATGCCACACTGCAAGGCAACGACTTCTAGCTGCAGCTCTTGAGTGCGTGTGTGTGTGTGCGGTGGCGTGCAACATGGAGCAGCTCTTTGCTTGCCACACAAATTGAATGCGACGAGGAGACGAGATGAAGGCGAGCTAGGGCGGGGCAGGCTGTATTCCCTCCCCCCCCCCTCTGCTGCCGTGCAATGCGCAACTTTATTAACCCCATTCGCAGGTTGCACGTTGCAGGTTGTGGGGCATCCTTTGTGTGCCCCGTCTGGCGGCAGGCAGGTGGCAGATGCCTGCGCTGCCTCCGTCTTGGCCTCTCAAGTGCCACCACCGTGCTGTGGCGTTGCCAGACCCACTTCCACTCAGGTCGCTGCTTCACTTTGCTTTTTGCTTAAAAAGTTTTTAATTTCATTAGGCGCGAGTCGCAGAGTCAAGAGAGGTGCCACATGAAATCAGGTTAGAGGCGTGGCAAGTCACAGCGCCCCCCCCCCCTCCCCGTTCTCTTTTTGTTATGAGCTCTTCTCAGAGCCACTTTTCAGATCGTAGACCTCATAGACTCCTCGTGAAAGTATTTTTCTACCCTGCGATTTTCAAGTGCGTTTTCGAAACTCCTTTTGGAAAGCTTTTTGTAGGTTGCGGTTAAATTTTACTGACTGTTGGCAATACAGAGGAAATGTATTATTTTTAATATATATATGCAATTAATTACTCTATAAACTGCAGATCACAAAGCTCGTTCTTAACTTCTATTTAGGTCAGTTTAAAGATGCCTGAAACTGTGAGATAAAAGTTAAAAGATCGTTAGGTCTTTATTAAAATTTGGTGTTTAACTTGACGCTACTTTCTTTCTTAGGTTAGGGTTACCTCTACTTAGACTCATTTTCCTTGCCTCTCCTTCGACATACATATTTAATTTCTAGTTCTCCTACCCATACATATAATCATCAGTGTGTCTACTTTCACATTCAGTTAACATCCACTTTATCTTGAGGTTACATTTATTTATTAATCGTTTTACACAAATGAAACAAGCTACGCGATCGTAGCGATCCGATTTAACCTAACACATTTGATACTTACTTTGACATTTTCCAACACTTGCATCAACATTTTCAGGCCACACGCAATCCTACATGAATAAGTGAATAAAAGTGAATACAAGTGAGTTAAAGTGAATCGAAAGTGCGGCAACTCCTTTGCCCTTTTTTAGTGCAACAACAACAACAACAAAGAAAAAGTTATCGATAAATAAATAAATATTTATTTTATTTGTGAGCTCAAGTTGTGTAAATGTAAGAAAAGTAGAGAACGTTGTTGAAAAATTCCGTGTGTGATGAATGCGCGAAAATCACAGGAAAATTCCCTGTCCCATTTGGATGTGAATTACGTCAGTTTGGCGAATAGCCACGGCTACGACAACGACTTGCAACAGAGCGAACTGGTGCCACAGCAGCAGGTAAGAGGGAGACACTTAATTTGTGCAAATTTAATACATATGTAATAGGCAAAAGGAGGCGTGGCAGGCACCAACGAATAGTGGTATCAATAGTAATGGGTGATTTTTTAAGAACTATAGGAATTAAAAAAAAAAACACATAAATTTCAGAGAAATGCGTGTAATCTTTATTTGAATCCATAATACGGTCTATATAATTAAATGTTTGAAGATTATACTCAAAAAAAAGTAAATTTGGTCATCGTTATCAGCGTTGCCAAAGATTGAGCCAAAAGATTGCTTCATATTTCATCAAAGCTATTTACTGTGTATGAATGAGCAATTAAATGTAGTCTAGGTACATATTCTGAATCTATAATAAATTTGATATTTTTTTATATTGTGACTGTAAAGTTTGAGAGTTTCTTAGAGTTGCCATCCTCTCACAACAATTAAGAAATGGCCTTCTGCAGTGCCAAGTTCTAAGGTTCTTAAGGCTTTAATCTCCAGCGATTGATATTATTCAAATATCGTTTACTGCTTTCTATATGCTAAACCAATCTGATCTTGTACATGTTAGAGAGTATCTACTTATTATGTTAGTTCCTAAACATATTGATGGTTGAACTCAGTTCTCATTATAGTTTCGGCAATGGCAGTAAATTCCATTTAAGAACATATATGTATATGTATATATACGAATGTCGCCGGATTTCAATAAATTGTGCGACAAAAAGAGATATTTATGCATGTGGAATCTTAATGAAGATGGGCCAATAATCATTTTTAATAGCTCTTACTATGCCACAACTGAGCCGGAGACTGCGGGCCGGAGACTGAGTCTCTCGAATTGTTGGTGCGAACCGCAATATTCAAATTTTATTGGTTTTATTTTGTTTTGTCACCAAATTGGCAACTAAACTGAGCAGAGCACTGAAAATGAACAGAAACTACTTGCTCTCCCTCTCTCTCTCTAGCTCTGATTCTGTCTCTTTCCCACATTGTGGCTGCTGTGCGAGAGTTGGCAACTGGCTACACCACCTCGTGATATCATGATCTATTTATAATCTGCCGCCACGCGGCTAATGGACTAAATAGGCCCCGTTTATTAGCATTTTCGGCTCTGATTGTAATTGCGATTGAGCCAAGCGACAGTTACGTCTTGGCTGGAGGTTACGAGGGGTTACAGAATGCTAATGGGTCCAAGCCAACAGGCAGAAGGATCTAGTGAGTGTAATTTAGTTTCTTTGCAATAATATTTGAAGGGTGGTACATGGATACATAAATGGTTTTTGATAAACATTTCTTTAAATATTTCGCTCCATTTCAATGTTTTCTCCTTTCTTTTTGTGTTATTAATAAAGTATTTAAGGTTTTAATACCTTTTTACTTTATGTATAGAATGATAATAACAAACATAGAGTATCAGTAAAATGAGAAAAAGCCTTTTTCTAGTAGTCATATTTTTTACTTTTCCTATTGGGAATTGAAACAGTTTCCAATGCTTCATAGCACACACACACCTAGTATCAGATTAAACAAAGGATCTTAACGCTGTTCCAAGTTTTAGGAGTATTTAACTCTTTTGAATATTACGTGTAATACAGTTACGTGTTTGCCATTTATAAGACTGTTGAGAGCTCGATGACATGGTTAAGTGTCAAAAGCACATGAGATGATCCAAAAAGTGGCACTAACTAATGACGTTAACGATTGACGACGATGTCGATCTCGATGCCGATCTTGCTAATGGCGTTGCTGACCAGAACTGGTTCCGAACATTCTCCCCCCTCCCCCTTCCGCTAGCAATTGCGTGCGAATCGGGAGGGGCCTGGGAGGGGCGTGACGAGCGGCGCAAATAACACTTCCGTAAAAAACAACTGAAACAATGATCTTAAGTCCGTGTACGCAGAACGGAGGCAAACGAGGTGGGCAGAGATGGACAGATATATCGCATACAGAGTATTTTGGTTTGTCAATAAACCAGTTCGCAGCATTGTTTGAATAATATTCGAATTGTGTATTTAGTTTGATCTTTGCTTGCCTTGAGATCATATTGAGTAATTTTTGATGACAATTCGTGACAAATCCGAAACTAAAATTCATTTAGAATGAGGCCACAACTGAGAGAGAAAGATGGCGGAGAAGAAGCTATAGTCGAATGAAATTTAGTTCTTCAACCTTAAAGTAGTATATCTGTAACCGTCTCTCTCGCTGTCTCTCTCTCTTTCTTCTCTCTTGGCATTGTATCTGTATCTGTAAGTGACTTCGGCTGTAAGGCCGCCGGCTGCGCGTTGAGTAATCGAATTAATAATGCCCCCAAAAATTACATTTCAAGTTATTTGAATAAATTATCAATTATATACCGAACTTGTATGAGATTGTGGAGGTTTTTTGACTTGTTTTGGGGGAAATATCTATCTCTATCTATGTATGTGTGAGTGCTATTTACGCATGCACGAGCAAGTGAACGAGGCAAAGATACTCGGATAGAAACTGTAACCAAGTCGGGCCACGATCATTAACGAGGGAAACGGCAGTTAGCTAATGCCTTTACCCTGATCTCTACTCCTCTCACTCTCTCACTCTATGGTTAACTTAAATTATCCGACTCTGGCATGTAAATATTTTAGTATTTTTTGTAGTTTCGGTATTTTAGTTTAGCCCGCAGACATCAAAAGATATTTTTGAACTTAAAAGCAAATTAATTTGCTATTTGACGCTTCGCAAGGTTCATTATTGTGCGACGTGTTAAAATGTCGACTTGAGATTAAAGATATACCTAAATAAAACTCAAATATATACTTATAAAGTGAAGATATAACTAAATAAACTCAAACTCAACTCAAATATATATATACATATGAATATGTATAAGAAACATAATTGGACTAATTTAGAAATTGATCGATGCCTGTTGTTTTTGATTTGTAGTCATGTTAATGCTATGTTAGATTTATAAAATTTGGATAAAAGATAATAATTGGTTGTGCTTATAAATAACAAATATCCAATGAAATTATTCAGAAAATCTTAAGTTCTATTTACGAAATAATGTGTTTAAGCTTGCTTAATAATTTAAGAAACTGAAAAAAAACTAAGCAAGGAGAGATAATTTTAAATAGGTAGCGGCTAAAATAACCATAAATAAATAATTTGTACATTTCTAGTGTATGAATCTAAAAAGTCAAGTAAAATTTAAGAAATGGAATGTTATGGAACCTCTATTAATTGTAAACCGTAGAAATCTGAAGATTGTAACACTTAAAGCAAATTCAAGTGTTGCAATTACCACGTGCGATATAAATCAATTTCGACGCAACGTGCGGAGGATTTCGGGTGTCGGGTTGACCCCTACAGGGTGTTCGGGGCGACCTTCGAATGGCGCCCGAGGGCAGTTCAAGCGGAAGTTTCGACTTAATTGTCTAGACTAGACTCAGCTTACGGTAAACGTAAAGATTGATGAACTGCGCATTCTCTGGGGTTTCGTGGCGAATGCGAAAGACAATTAAGTCGCACAGCCCGCTGCAGTTACCTGCCCTGTCTTCCCTGGCTGACAGTTTGTGCCACATCATGGTCATGTGGCATGCTGCATGCCGCCCGCGCTGAAGCTCAAGCCCGGCTTCAAAAAGCCTGCAGCCGACCGGCAATTAATCTCTTTGCCAAAATGCCGACCGCAGCCGCAGCTTCAACTTGAAGTCCAGAGAACCAGACTGGGCTCCAAGACGAAGTCGTAGTCCGCATCCGATTCTGATGTCGAGTCCATCTGCATTTGAGCCGCGCCACGTCACACTTCAATCAGACAATAAAAATATTGAAATGAGCCCCACGCTTTGCGTTTGCTTTTTGGGCCGCAGCGGCGAAAATGAATTGCGAATTTCGCAGAATCATTTTAAGTGAACTTCAGTTCAGTTCAGTTCGGTTCGGTCTCTTCCCAGGTAATATGGCAAATGAATAATTGATCGGGCTCTATAATTAACGGGCTCATCCAATTGCCAACTCTTGCCCCGACTACACTTTGGGTACACATGCGTTTTCAGGGTCGATGAATTCATGTGTAATTTTGCAGTATTTTTATTTTATTGATACCCTGCAGATGCAGCAGGCGGGTATACTGTTTAAGCACCTTCAGTCCCTGCAGACTGAATATAATATGCTCATAAATTGAAAGGTTTTCAGACTTTTTTAAAGTGCTCTGTTGCTACTTTATAGACGTCTGCAAACCTTTAATGTTATGTACATATTTTTTTTATTCTGCAGAGTATTTTCTAGTCGAGTATATTCACTCATCCCGCTTTGCATTTCTGCATCTCACGGAAGTCATGAAGGTACACGTTAATGTATTCCGCGAATTCATTTTAATATACATGGCATATTTTGGTCGTTTTTTCTATACAATTCCAACGAACTGATTTTAGAAATTACTAGACCATAGACTGGGGTTTATTTTTGGCATTGCCACCTGGATAATTATTTTTTTTTGAAGATTTGTTCAACGTTTTTAATATGCCAACTACTGCTTAATGGGTTTATGTGTTGTATATTGCAGTTATTCACACCAACAATTAAATGCTAAAGTGTTTTAATTGATTTCTATTAAAATACTTAAAGTATTATGAATTCATTTGATACCAAACGTTATGAATATATTTATATAATTAAAGGCCATGGTCTTTTTAGAAATACTAATACAAAAATACCAACAAATATAATAATATACCAACAATATATCAAATACAAAAATACTCAAAAGTCGAATAAATTCTAAATGAAATATTAACATAAGTTACTTAATAACCTCACTTTTAATGAAATATTCATAAAAAAAATACTGACATTTTAAATAAATAATAAATAACAAAAATACCAAGCCGTAGGTGGCCTGGAAGATGCAACTGTAAATTAATTAGGCAGCCCATGTAAATGCCCTTAAATTGGCCGCAACGTGGATCGCTCTGCTGACCCCGACTTGCTGGCGGTTAGAGGAAAAGTCAGCGCTTTTCACCTGCTGCTCTTGAGTTGAGCAGACAAGACAGACAGAGCCAAAAATATGCCGATGACGTCGGCCACCGTCGACGGCGCAGGTGAAAATCATGCGACCATCCCCCAAACCTGTCACTGGCTTCCCTCCCCCCTCCCTCGCCTGCTGATTTAGTTGCCCCTGTGTGGTGCGTGTGAATTTTCCGTTGCTCCCTGGTTGTTCGATTTCGTGTTCGAATTTCAACACGCACACACACACAAAGACACACACGCACAGGTGTTGATGGACACGCAGGCTGGCAGGCACAGGTAGACGTCGCTGCCGCATTTTCCTGGCCACAAATGAAATCATCGAACGCAGCACACTGCGGTCACGGCCGGGTGACAAAGCCACAGGTCATCCTGGCCCTGGACAGCGGCAATTGAATCTACAATCGATCGAAGAAGGTCAACTGTCAACTGTGTGCATCGCATGTGCATTAGGGGTAACTCGATATTCGATAAGTGGGCAAATCTCTTATCCAAGTTCTACGCGCTGCATCCTTATGCAAACATCCTGTGGCAAGCAGGAGCAGCTGCCCTACAAGTTGGCACACACAGTCCCTCGCAGTGTGTATGTGTGGGAGGAAGAGAGAGAGAGAAAGAGAGGAGAATTGTAATTAGTGGCACTTACCCAGTTCCTTTGTTTGCACTCACTTGACACAGCAATGATTGCGGCAGCCAGAGTCCACACTGCACACAAAAGCACACACACACATAGACACAGAGTCACCGCCTCTTCTCTCTCTTTGCTCTGCAAATATGCCCAGTATACATGGGATTGAGTTCGCCCAGTTTGCCCAGTTGGCATATTTATTTTTCATATTTAAACAAAACATATTTTCGCCCACAGCGCTGTCCTTGCAGAGTGTCCTTGGGGAAATGTTAGAATATGGGAAAAGTCTCTGGAAAGTCCACATAGATTTATTTGTGCCTAAAACCCAAAACAAACTCAAATTGAAATGCGTCTATTGCGTATTAGAATTGCAAATGCAAAGAGAGAGCAATGCAACAACAACAACATTTCATTTGCAAAGAGCGCAATGCTACAACAACAACAATAACAAGTGTCATAAGCTGCAGCTGAGCTCTCTTAATTTACACGCAATGCAACAACAGTTTACATTGAATTATGCTTAAGTCCGCCATGTTGTGGTGGAGAGCATTGTTCAAATTAACTCCTCCTCTCTTCCACTATCTCTCTCTATACTCTTGGCACTTGCATGCTCTAATTTTCTGAACAGCAACAAAAACAACAACCTTCTCTGAGTAACGAAATGAAAGAGAGCGCACTGCAGAAAAGAACAACAAAACTTAGGCACAGTGGATTAACATGATTTACAACTAAAGTAAGAGACTTTAATTTATGATTAGGATAATTCGAATGCTTTATTAATCCAAATAATATATAATAATAATGTATAATAACTATAATATTTTTAATTTTTCAAATAATTTTAATTATTATTTAATTAGTTGATTAAAAATGATTTAAGTAAGTCGCAAAATACTTTTGAATAAAATACGCGCATAATAATTATTTTATTATCAAAAGATTTTGACGCCTTGTTTCTACTGCGAATATCTATGAATATATCTTGCCTGATGGGACCCCATTCCCAACAAAGTAATTATAAATATTTTAACCCTTTCGAATATTCTTATATTCTTCCTGCAAAAGACATGAATTATAATGGATATGGGAACACATTTACTACAACTATTTTGTATAATATATTAAATATTATTCAATTTTCCACAATATATCAGAACAATGTGTGAATAAGTCAAAGCGAAAAGCTTCGGTAAGAGTAAAAGGTGTTATGCAGATACCTGACATGTGTATACAGTATATAGAAATGAACTTAAGAAAAACATGTGCGATTTTCCATTGTTTTCGTTATTTGATACTTTCGTAATTTCGCCTCACTCAGGTCACATTCATCAAAAACATATATATTCCTATTCATATTATGCAAATTGCGTGCGCTGCACTCAACCCGAACTCATACACGAACGAAGACTTTCCAAAACAAAACAAACAAAAACTTACTTGACCCTAAATCATCCAGTGTCTGACCCTGTCCAGCGGAAAAGAGCCAAAAAATTAAAAACAAAATAGACGAAACTATATTTGGAAAATTATCTGCTATTGTTTGTCGCAATTGTTGTCATTGTTGTTGTTGTTGCTTTCTTTGTTGCAGTCGCCTGTTTCCACCATAATTCTTTTAATTATATGATCTATTACATTAGATATAGCCCGATGCATACATATTTCTCGCACACTTGTAACACGTTTTAGCATATTTTATTAATTTAAATAATTCAACTCCGGACAGATCTGAGCACGCCGATAAACCCACAGACGGAGCGATGACGCTAGAGAGAAACAAGAAGGGGGCACGCACTTTGCTCAGCGATGAGTGACGAAATACCGGACAGCCGGTTGAAAGTCTTGGCGAGTGAAAATTTGAAGAAGAAAAACCCACCGAAGCGTCCAAGCGACCGCATCCACCTCCGTTTACCAACTCGACAGATAAAGAGAGAGAGAAAGGGAGAGAAAGTGGTCGCTAATTAAATTCGCTGGAAAACCGGCATTATTTACCCACTGTACAGTGCGTTGCCCAAGGTGACCATCGTTTGTTATGAAATTATTTGGACTTTTTACCGTTTGTCCGTAGTTTGTTTATTATTTGTACCTGAAAATGTACTCGAGAGGAACCCACGCCTAGCAGGGCCGCCTCCTGAGTCCGGTTCGAGCCTAATTGCCCTGACGGATTCGTCGACATGCACGTTGGCACATGAGTAATGGGTGTCTAAGTGACGATTACGCCCCATGGCATATAAATGACGGGAAGTGCGTTCCGTAGACAAGGGCGTGGGCTAAAGACAAGTAGTTTCGCCTCGATGCCAAAATGAGATCAGCTGAAGAATTCAATTTCAGTTTAGAAAGAGACAATTTAAAAATGGAAACTATAGAATGGATTTGCAAGAAAAGGTGAAATTATTTTGATTTGATAATCAAAGTTTCGTTTTTTTTTTGTATTTTACGAAAAGATAAAATAACGATGCAGATATTTTAAGTATTAAATACAATACAATATTTAAATTAAAGAAAGAATTCGAATAAAAGTTCTCTTTGTAAGAAATGTACATCTTTTCATCACTTTAGCTGTCTAATGAATCGCAATATTAAAATAGAATATAGAAAACGCATTTCAATTCTGTTCCCCCCACACTATTTCCCCATCTAAGCTCATTAGCATGGAATCTGTCACTCGGGGATTCCGGTTTTGGCGCCGCCAGCAACGTGTCAAGTGTCGAGAGCACACAAAGGGGAATTCCCCGAGCTTGTGACACCGCATCAGTATTTGCCTAATGCACACACACACAGACAAAAGGGTGGAGCAGTGAATTGCCGTTAGTCGGCTGAGGTTATTAAATACAGCTAATCCTTCAAAGATGCAGCAGGTGGCGCGTGTCAAGTGGCTAATGAAGAGATCTCTTACACGATGCGCTTTGAATAATGATATCGGGCTACCGAATGAATCCCAATCCTAAAACTGTAGAGACCCAAGACAATACAGACAAGTGTCGCTCCTGACTTTGAGTGCGTCTCCAACTCCAGGTCCGACTGGGAACCCTATGCCGACTGCGATCCTCACACGTGATCCGTCAAACGTTGAAATGTTGATGTTTTGACATCACAACATCATTATCTACCCTCGACCTTTGTCTGTCTCTCGCTTTGACGGCAGCTGCCTAGATCATTACAAGTTGTGCCTCATCATCTTGTCTGAAACTGAATAGAAAATTCGTTCGTTTCTTCTACAGTTTTGTCAGTTTTGTTACCGATCCGCGTGGTAATTAGGGTTAAGAATGGCGCTCTGACAAAACACACAGTTCATTTCATTTTGTTGATTTAATTGTTTAAGATATAGGAAGAAGTTGGTGGTACTTTTGAATAGGGCTGACTTTAATAAGGTATTATATATTTTATATAGTGAAATTCTTTCTTCTCTTATCAATTTTTATTATTATTTACTACTACATGTATGTACTCCCGCTAGACCCTTTCGTTCCTCTGCGAGTTCCCTTCACATTCAATACTCTTCCAATTGGGCCAATCAACTGGCAATTGGCCCAAACCCTGGGCCCGGGACTGTGACATCAGACTCGAGTCGAGGCGAGAGGGTAGTAAAGATTTAATCGCACTCGGGCACACTATGGGCCAAGGCCCTAAAACTCTGCCCAGCCGCGAAGATGGCATCGGGTGTCTGAGGCGTCTCTGACGTCTCGAGCTGAAGAATACATCTTGTTTTACAGCCGAAAAGAAAGTGTGAATCAATTAGCCTCGGCGCGAGGGTCGCCCAATTGTTTGTTTTGCCAAAAAGTAACAAAAAGAAAAACCAACCAACAATTACGAGATTTTTATTACGCTTCATTTTACTACTCAAACCCAGGCTGTATGGGTGTGTATGCGTATCTGTGTGTGTGTCAGTGTGTGTGTTGTGCTTGTTGTCAATGTCGTAAAACTGTTTGGCGGCTTGCTCGGCTGCAGCGCGACTTGGGTCATTGGGTGAAAGGCCTGACAATAAAACCGTAAGTACACACACTCTACACCACACTCAACACACACACACACTCCTCACACACACACCCCCACTCTACATACAGCTCTTAAGATGCCATGTGATAAGCGCCAGCCCGTGCCAGTACATCAATTACGGCACACTCAACTTGGTACAGATACTTTTGTATCTGCATCTGCATCTGCATGCCAACATTCCACAAACTGCAGCGGAGCTTAGAGTTAAGCGAACCTAACCCCACATTTAGTATGTACTAATATACCAAAGAGTCCTCAGGCTTGTTAATGTCTATGTACATATGTATTGGATGAAAGACGTTGATAGTTTATTTCAGAGTAGAAACAGTGGGGAAGATACAATGAATATTATTTATTTAAGATGAAATATACATATTTAAATGAAATATACATATTTAATATACATATATACGTTAATATAGAAGGTTTAGTAGATGCATAAACTGATATTTATTTTGCATAAACATAGATATGTATGTAGTTTTTTTTATAGAAAGGTTAATTTTTATAGAGAAATATGTACAACTAGTGAAAGTTGTATAAAAAGGTAGATATTTCCATAGATATACGCCAATATTTAACTGGCAGTATATAATATAATTAATAAATACATTACATATTCAAAATTATGTACAATACTTTAAAATGTATGTAAATTATATATGTAAAAAATAACAAATATTAATATGTTTTCAAGTATAGAAATGTGAATTATTAATCATTTAGCTCGCCTTTCTCGTGTCACGACACGCGTCCATCTCTCATTATGCGCCTTGCATGCCCCTCCTCCTTTGGCCGTTTACAAGAGAATTTGTCAAAAATTGTTGCTAAACGAATGCTGCGTCATCGTCGACGACCTATCGCAACAGATCGCAGCAGTCAGATCGTCAGCGTCTTCGTCGGCGTCGACGTCGGCGTCACGCTCAACTGTTTGGCACGCGTTTGCTGCGACGACGCCGACTGCTACAGCAAGAGCGACGCTATCCACAATTGAAATGATTAGTTTGAGTTGTCAGATTTTGACATCAGTTGTCATCCAAGCTGTCAAACATTTCGCTCTGGCCGTGAAAAATAGACAAATTCAAGAATTGTTGAATTCTGCCAGATGAACATTTCAAAGCAGTTTGTAGAGTTATTTGGAATATGTGGAATTTTGTTAGTATAAATCTAATAAATTATAAACATTATAGATTTATTAATAAAAAGTGTGATGCTTTAAATTAATGATCACGTTGAAACTTCAATTCGATAGTTTAGTGTGAATTTGATTATTACAAATAGTAAACTTAGTTGAAATAGGAATTGGTTAAGTTAAATAAGTTGTAGAATCTGAAAAATGGATATTAATGTAGTAATATATCATGTGGTACTAAGTTATTGAATATTCTCTTGATATATACTATTAATATATTATTAATATATATAGGGTACAAAATATATTAAGGATACAAAATATGAATAGAATTCATATTCATGTTCATATTTTAAGCAAAATAAATCTAATTCATATTTCCTGGAACTTATCTTTGGAATACTCAGAATTACTGTGAATAGAATATTCCCCAATACGTTGCCTATCTCTATCACTTTGTAATATTGTAACACTTCTACATATCATAGCCCAACTGACTTCAAAACAATGTTCCACAAGAAAAGAAATCCATTTCTCAATTTCCACTACATACACACATAGTAAGTACCTATCTACCAAGTCTTTTATGATTGATGACACCGCAGAAGAGTCGACATTTCTTAAAGAAAACGTCAAAAGCAATCAAACAATCAGAAGTTTAATGCCAGATACGAGAACTGCGATCTGTGATCTTTCTTCCCCACAAAATTGGTAATTAAATGTTTACTCGTAATTCCAAAGCTTAACGTTCTCTGGTATCTCTCGCTCAACGCTAACTGGACTTTGAGCATAACTGAGCATAATTATAGTCTCTCAGGTTAAGATCCCAAAAATAAGAATACTAATAAAACGAACCCGAGATGAAAGAGAGAGGGAGGGAGAGAGAGAGATGCAGAGAGAACTGCGATCAAGTTGCTGTACTACAATAAAAGTGCTTTATATAATTTTCCCATAGCGCTGACCGATGCACGGAACGAATCTTTATTTATGGCATAATGATCGTTGGGACTGACTCCCAATAGTTGTTGCCCTCTTTGCATGCGCCAGAGCGAGAGAGACAGAGATGCTGCCCGTCTGATCGCTTTACGATCAATGAACGTTTTGCGTGTGTGTATGTATGTGTGTGTGTGCATTGGGCATCATCTGGAGACCCGTCGCTGAGACCCAGGGCTCTTCGATAATTCTTTATTATTTCTTTAAAACTTCACCTTTAATTAAACACGAAACGAAATTATAAAATTGTACCTGCTTTAGCAGACCAAAGAGCTCAAGAAACGAAGAATCAAGAAAAGAAGAACCGAAGTAGTCGCAGTCGCAGTCGAAGAGTTTTGACTTCTTGCGGGGGAATTTCTACCTGAATCGAGTCGAGTCTCTGCCGCGTGTGTCCCCAAATTCGATCAATTTAGATACAAACACCCATTTATGCATCAGTACCTTTTATTAAACTACACACAGGTGTGTGTGTGTGTCTGTGTGTATGTGTGTGCGGGTCTCGATCTGTGCGCCTTAATAAGCCCGTTAATGGAATATTAGGCAATGGCAAAGAGTTTCAATTCGGCTCGCCTCGCCGCGAGACAATCAATATCGAAACTACACACACCCCTTCCCCCCTATCTCTCTCTCTCTCTGCCACCTGGAGACACTGTGCGACACAAACAGAGAAAAATACAAAAAATTATTGGCTGCTCTGCCTCTGCTGTTTCTTCCTCCTACTCCTCCTCCCCTGCCTCCGCTGCTGCTGTGTTTTTTAGACCAGCTCGGAGAGCATCACACGATCGGGAGATTTTTAGTGCTGGAATGCAATAAAATTTTTATTTTTTGTTGTTTTGTTCGATTTGATACAAGTTTTATAGTTGGTCTGCTTATTGTGTGTAGGAGATCCACACACGCACACACAAATATACGACAGTACATACAGATGCGAGTAAAACAAGTCTATAAATGGTTTAAGAAAAAAAGTTACTTACGTACATTTTATAATACACTGCGAGAAAAGGCAATTTCAAAGTTATGGTGGGGTAGAGTTACTGGAATTGGCTTTCTATTATAAATTCAGCAGAATAAAAATTGAATGAAATGGTGTATTACTTTTAAGATATTGTTCAGGAACATATGCAAAAACTACAATTTTGTGTTGTTACGATTTTTATAAAAAGATTTCATTTAAATATGTTTCACATACAAGCTTCATTGATATATATGTTGAACCTTTAAAAACAATTGAATATAAAGACATCATTAAATATTAACTTAGTGCTTAGTGTCTTAACTTGAATGCCTTGTGAACTTTTCTATATTCTATTTATTTTGAGTATTGGAAATTAAATGTCACTAAACTTTAAATATATATATATATATGATTAATATTATAATTAAGAATAATTCAAATTATTCTTAATTTAAATATATATATATATATGATTAATATCATAATTAAGAATAATTCAAAAAATAACTGAAATACATAAAATGAAGTAAGTTGATTGTTTATGAATACGTTCTTCTAGCACATATACATATTAATATCTATTAAATATAAATATTATGATAATGTTACAGCGCGTGAATTTTAAACATCTTAATTTAATTGTTTTTCTTGATAAATTAAATGTATATCTTAAATATATACTTTACATAAGGTAACTTATGCTACATACATATATGCACCTGCATTTATTTTCGTTATCTCTTTTCTCTCAGTGTATTGATGAGCTTCCGCCTACGTGTGTCTAATTCAAGTCTTTGTCATTGTACAAAGCATTAGTGACTGTTTTCTCCGGTTCCAACGCTGTGCCTGTACCCATCCCGCTCTCTGCCTCTCTTTCTTTCTCCCTCTCTCTTCTTACTTTATGCATCTCTATCGCTCCTGCTCCAACTGGGGCTCTCTCACCCCTTTTGTTGCTGTAATAAATATTTGATACTCGCACTAAACCCGAATTAACATAATTTGATCGAGCGGTTTGCCGTTGCGGCCGACACTGACAGAGGTGCGTTTATTACACACACACTGGCACACACACACACACTTATACACACACTCAGCTGCCCGCTGGACGCATCGGAAAATTATTACATGGAAAACGATACCTTTTTCTGCCCCTCCTCCCTTACATAGGCATAATGAAGAAGATGCTTTCTTTTTGTAGCCCCATCCCTTTCACCATCTCTCTCTCTCTCTCTCTCTCTCTCTTGCTGGCTACTTATCTATCGGCTGGGAGGATCTACTCTATGTATTATGCACGATCAACTAGACAAATGTTATTACCAAAAAGAAAAACATAAGAGGGAGAAACGAAAGAAAGACAGCGACAATGTAGACGATCTGTGACTAAAATTTATTCAAAAGCATCGCCATCGCTTGCCCCTTTCTCCGCGGAGTTGTGGAGAGAGGGGCGAGAGAAAGAGAGAGGGGCAGAGACTCGTTAAGAATAGATGCTGTTTTTGGGTAATGCGTCTGACTGCCATTAGAGCAAAGTACTTTGGGATAGTCACCGATGCCGACAACATCGGCTCGTTCTCTGGTCCCCTATCCCATGTCACATATCTCCCTCTCGCTCTCCTGCCCCTACCTATGCCCATAGAAATGCCCCCTTCCCTTACCCGATTCGAATTCGATTCGACAATCTCATTCCTGGCTTTCTTTCACCTACAAGATTTATCGCTTTGTATTTGTATTATTTTTAGTAGTTTTATGTCAGCTGCAATAGCTACTCTCCCCCCCCCTCTTCGTACCCCCTCACTATATAGCCGAATACCTAGGTGTGTATATAGTTAGCTTTTGTATTGAGCAAGAGAGAGAGAGAGGGAGACTCTTGGGGACACTTTATTGATGTCGCCAGGCGCATCGCAGCCCGCATCAGTTCACTTCGCCCGAATACAATTCCAATGTACCATTCTTTACCTACCTACCCCATCCCCCTAATTGTGTCCCCCCACATCTCGGGGTTTTTCTATTTTGAGCTGAGTGGGTGTTTTATTGCCGTACTACCTTGATGGGTAAACGCGTCTAATTAGTCCAAGAATTACGCTGGAAAGTTCGAGTTTTTCTTTTATAGAAATAGGTCAGATTGTGTTTTTGAAGATTGTTTGAATTAGTTTGTTTCCTAACCTTTTATGGATATCTGTGTTGCAATTGCTTTGAAATATCTAACTAAAGTATGTGTTAGGTTAGTTATATTTAACCTATTTCTAACCAATTTCATCAAAATCTAATTGTTAAATCTTATGCATATATCTAACATTTTTATTTTATCTTAAACAAAGTAAACATTTAAATTACTATGTTTATTTTTTCAATAAAGTCTTTGCCTATCTCTCTCTCTCTCTCTTCATTATTTCTCTCCCTTTTAACCCTCTCAATGGGGTCACGAAATTTGTCAAAGGTTAAAGACATTTCCAGGCGAATATATGCAAAACTATCGATGGTTGTCGCTTACGTATAACATTGTTTTTGTTCTTTAAACCAAAGTAGAAGTGTTAGTTGAAAGAATAACAAAAGAACCGTTAACACTACCAATACCAGACCAGCAACTACAAATGGCAGAGGTTCCATTCTTCATTCGGTTGCCATTTTTGGACAAAGCCGAAAACAAAAGCAAAGCACAGAAAAGACGAGAGCGCAAATCGTAGGAGATTCACTTCATATACCTATGTAGGTAACATACTACTATCTATGTATTGAGTAGTGTGTCTCTCTGTGTGTGTGTGTGTGTAAATAATGCCTTTTCGCTAGTTTCAAAGAAATTATTAATTAATGTACGATTCGAAGTTGAATTTGGCTCTTGGCACTCACTTCTTCTCCCAGTTCTCCCCACTCTACACTCTTCCGACTCTTTTCTAAAGTTCGAACTAGCCACGCCCCGTACCCCCCACCGTACGCCCAGTCTAATACCCAGAGTGCTTCGGTCATTCCCATTTTGTATTCCAGTTCATGTTATGTTAATCGTCCGACGAGGCGATCATACATAGTTGAGGCTGGAAGAAGCTGAATCTCTCGGCTTGGCTTTTCGAGACATGTTCTTCGTATAAAATTAAGTATCATTTGATTGCCTTTGTCCCCGAAGACGCCGCTTGAGAGGAATTTTGGTCGCACTCTGGTCTTACTTCCATTATGTTATGTGTATTTCTTTCGCTTCAGTTAATAAATAAGCACAAGAAATTTGAATAGAAACTTCTTCTTCGGCCGAGTTCATTGCACTGATCAGGCAATAGATACGCATATGGCTACGTCTGGGGCATACACATATGTTTAATGTTTAGTGTAGTTCCCGGAATACGAAAGGATTTCGAAATTTTCTTATCCTGCTACGTGATTTCCCACTCAAGATAGTCGATGGTCCCATTTGATTCCGGGAAATGCAAACGGGATTAGATTCGCACCTCAGTTCTTTCGTTTTTTTGTCCACTGCACGTTTTGCCACAATTCGAATGCTGCACAATGTGAATTGTTTTTCCGTTCTGTCATATTGCACGTGTCCTGCACATGAACGTGATTCTTCGCCCCGGTTTCGCCTCGTTTATCTTTTGTTTCGCCTTTTTGGGATAGTTCAAAGGGAATTACAAGAAATGGCAATAATGTGTCGCATTAATGTTGTCTAATTGAGAAGGGATTGTCATGCAGTGTATACCATATTTGAATAGGATACACTAAAGTGGCAGAAGAAAATGTTGTCCGATTTCAATGGAAAAATTACAATTTTTAACAGTGTTGGTAATTGGATAAGATTCTTAAGATATATCTATCTTTTGTTATAAAATTAAATAATTGAATATAAAAAAGGTTGCTTTGTAGATTATGTATATACACAATGTATACAGATATATATGTGCATATATGTATACAAGTATATTTATAAATGAATTAATATTGTTTCAACGCATAATACCTGGGGAAACGTTATTATTGAAGGTTTAAGTAGTTTGAGGTTATTGATACAACACGTTTTTAATTTTTGTATATTAAGAAAACTTTATTAGTTTATTAATAATAAAATGTACCCCCATTATAGAATGTTTTGAATAGCTGTCATAAACCCAAAAGGGGACCTATAATACACAATTTGAAAGTTGGCAACTTCTTAAGTGTGTTATTGATCGAATCTTTTCTTATAAATATAAAATATAAGTTCCTATCGTTTATATGGTTACTATTGTAATGAAATTAATACACAACATTATATATAAATACATCTATAATATAAAAGTATACACCGCTTATTCAATATTATTCATTTAATAAAAAGTTAATCCAATTTAGATTAAGATAAGAAAGTTAAAGTTGATAAAATGAAATCCCCAAATTAAATTTCCTTTCTCTGTCTTTTGTTTTCCTTCCTTTACAGGGTTCCTCGCCCACACTGACGTTGATCACCTCGAAGGTAAGTACTCTTAGGGGGGATCTGTTTTCCCCTCAGTTCTCTGCTTCATTAGCGCTCCTTGCACGGCTCACTTAGCTCTCGCCTTAGACTGGCTTAGTTGTGCTTAATGAAGTGAACTAGTTAAGTGCATGTATTAGTTAGTTAGTTGGTTATTATCGCGCTTGTTTAATGCGCGGCTGATTCATGGCTTGACTGAGGGCTGCTCTGGGCAATTATGGCTGAGTCACGGCGCGAGGAATGCGCGAGGAAAAGCTACGAACAAAGGCAGGATTCGCTCGTGAGTCAGAACAGGAAATGGCAACGACAACAATGTGGTGAAGGAAAAGGGGGGCAAGGGGCGTGCCCTGCAGCGCGAAATGTTGCACCAAGGCACAACACACACGTGCACACACACACACACATGAATAGCGCGTCTCGTCTAGCCTTAATGTTTTTAGCTTTATTTTTCAGCCTTTTTTTGCACTCGTAAAAATTTTGAGTTTATTTGTTGATTTCGATGCGCGTCGCTTGTAATGATCTGACAGGGCGGGTGGGAAAGGCTAATGAAGAGAGGGAGGGAGGGGTAAGGGGAACTGAGATTACCTGGCAGCAGATTACAATATCGGGAGTAATCGCAAGTCGTTAGAGCCTTGAGAAATGACCGCACACTCAGCGAATTCTGCAGAAATGAAGCGTGAGAGCAGGCAGAAGAGAGCGTGAGAGGCAGAGACAGAGAGAGCAGGAGAGAAGAGAACTGAAGTTGGAGTATGAGCACAGTTGGCGACCTTGAAAATGCTAACTATGCCGCGAGGGCGCTACCAACACACACACACATACACAACATCAGGCAGGGGCAACTGTTGCAAAGGGAAATGGAAGTCAAGTGTTGTTGCTTCTGCGTGTGCGTGTGTGTTAGTCCTATGGCAAAACGAGTTTCGCTGCAGTCGTGTTCGCGTATCCGTATCTAACAGATACGCGACTGAAATTTGTGCCCCGCGAAGAAACCGAAGAAAGAAGCGAACGAGAGGAACCGAAGAGCGCAAAAGGCAAAAGTCGGTCTTTGTGCCAATAGAGCTTAGAATGCGGTAGGACGACACTCGGGGCAGCCTTCTCATCTTCTCCCTGTTCTTCTGTAGTTGCTGCTGTCTCTCTGTCTCCCTCTCTTTCTCTGTCTGTCTCCCTCTCTCTGTGTCTCTCCACGCTCTTGTTGTGGCAGGAAACGCGACCATTTGCCCGAAAATAAAGACAGACGACGCTTGATCTGCGTCTTCTAAACAAAATTTCGCATATGGTTTGCTGTTTGTTGTTGTTCTTTTCGCTGCTGTTTTGTCCCACTTCCAGTTCCAATTCCCCCTTTCATTCCCCCTCCTCCCTCTACTACTTCAGCTTGTGTGAACTCTCGTTGAGAAGGCGGCGATATGCAAGATTTCATTTTGACTTCTTGAGGCACATTAAAAATTTAATTAAATTCCATTTGTTTTGCGTACCGCAAATTTTGACACATTTCAAACCCAAGGCGAACAAATACTTGAGCTACCCTGTGCAGAAGGGTAGTGTGCAGTCTGACAGGCGTACAATGTGTGGGAACTCTTGCGCTAAGCTGATATTTATGATCTTTGTCAAAGTAGTGAAGAAGAGCTTTATGCGATATTTGGTTGAAATACCTTTTAATTGTATGGCAGAGAAGAAGGTACTTCAAGGTACTTGATACTATAATATACTTACAAGTAATTTTTCAATTTGGTATCTTTTTCTTTACAACAGGATTGCTGTAAATGAGAACAATATTGTATACATATTGGGGAGTGTCCTTTATCTATATAGATGCATATATGCTGTAGAAGATGATATCTAAAGATATCTAAAGATTATTGATAATGATAATAATATTCAATCATTTGCAAGCGGTGGTCACTTGTAAGACGATTCATGGTTAAATTATAAACCAAACTGAAGATGTTTGAAAGTGCTACAAAACACTAAATGTATGTCAGCTGTTTAAACCAGTGTTGCCAAAAACATAATAGCTAAAAAATCACCATTTATAAAGTTATCTAACAGCCTGCAGTCAAATAAGTCGTGTGAAATAAAGAGATTTAAATATAAATAAACTTCCATTCTTTTCAAAAGCAATAGAATATTAAAGATTCTATTTAAATATTCCGATTACCCAAAATTAATTCCACTAAATCCTTTAAATTTCATGTATTCTCATGAATTATACTTGTTAAAGAATCATTAGTTATAGTTAAGGTTAACCCAACAGTCCATAACAGCTAGAGTAAATACTACTAAATTCAAATACTCGAATCAAGGCCTATATCTCAGTCGTAAGCATATGGAGTAGTCAGTCACCCTCAACTCGGTGCTGCCTGTGGGGCTATAAATATGTTTTCAAGTATTGCAATGCGATCAGTTTCGAGTTTCCAGGAATGCATTAAGCGCGGATATTCGCACAGGGTGATCTGACTTGGGGCTTTAGGGAAGCTATCCTACAATGGCACATACGCATACACATACACATACACATACATATCGTATGTGTGCGATGCGTATAAAGATCAGCGTTTTATGCCTCCTTAACTTACACTCTATTTTAATTGCCAAGAAATCAGAGAGAGCGAGAGAGAGAAAGAGAGAAGAACGGGTGATCTTATGTGTGCAATTAAACGAGGGATGGGGGTGGTAGCATGCAAAGGAAGAAGGAAGGAAGGGAGGAGGGGGAGAAGAGCGGCAGAGGCCAAAGCAAATTTACGTTCGCTGTCAAAAGGCAGCGACGTTGCGTATTTAATATTTTTCAGCGTGTTTTACCTTTTCATGTTGTGTCATCATCATTGTCAGCCCGCAGGGGCAGCCCAGAGGCGCAAGGGAAGAAGGGTAGGGGGTACGGGGTATGGGGAGCACTGCGACGAGTGGTCAATCCTGTTCCCTGCACGGGGGCACGAATTTCTGTACGCTCAACTACAAACTAAAAAGTCTTAAAGCCTTAAAAGCATTTGCAGAAACGAAGGCAAAGAGTAAACACAATAAAGGCATAAAAATTGCGAGTGAGCAAACAAATAAAAGGAAACAAAACTACCAACAACGAGGGGGGTGAGGATGGGGGGAGTGGGGGCAACGGGTGTGTGTATCTGTGCTGCTCATTTGCACTTGGAATACAAAAGATACATTTTCGTAAGACCATTTTGACATGACAAGATAACGACAAGCAATCCGAACCAGTCGCGGAGCAGTCCAAAGAGCATTGGCAGCAAAGAGGGTGTGGGGGCAGGTGCAGGGGCAGAGGCAGGCAAAAGGTGCCAGGGGCTGCTGCTTTGCTCATTGGCTCCTTGCCCCGCCGCCGACCTTTGTGTGTGTGTGTGTGCGGTTCGTATTTTAATTTTCATTACGGCCACAGCGAAGGTTCTTGAGAAGCTGCGACGCAGGACGGCGACGGCAACGGCGGCGGCAGCGCATAAAGTCAGCGCAAGCAGCGCAAAAGTGAGTAAATTCTCAGAAATTGCAAATTATTTTTGAGCCGAGCGCCTGCGCCTGCGTCTGGAGTTGCCTCGTCACACACAGTCGGGCAACTGGCGCAGCAGCAACAGCAGCCGTCGCTGCCGCCAAAATGAGTTAGCATCCCGATCCCAATCCGAATCCCTGCATGTGTGTGTGTGTGTGTGGGACTCTGCTGAGTGTCTGCGCAGACGCACCCGCACCTCTCTCACATGCGCTGTTCTGGTCTCTCCCTATCAGTCTCTCTCTTTTCCTCCTTCTCTCTCGGCTCACAGCTTCACAAACTTGAACTCCGATTCGGATTCGGACATGCAGCATCGGCCATCAAGTGCTCTGGCCTCGGCTGCTGTTCCCTTCTCCTCCCTCTCTCTCTCTTCTCTTGCTTGCACTCTCTTGCCTGACCCCCTCTTCCATAAAGTCGTGTTTATGCACTCTCATAAACATTTTTATTTTAATGATTTTTATTATTGCGCACATTCGTTACTTTTTATGCGGCCGAGAGGATCAGAGCAGGCCCCAAGTGCTCTACCTTGCTCTTCCCCCATCCCCCTTGGCCTGCTGCACTTCGTCTCTCTTCGTATCCTGATCTGGTAGACATTGAGTGCCAGGCAGGTTTGTCAACTGCAGAGTTCTCTCTAGAGTTGTTTATCTTTTCGTATTACTCTCAAGTTTGCACTAAGAGGGAACTTAGGAGATCTTTCGATTCTAGCATTAAATAATATATAAATAACTTATTTATAAAATTATTTTATAAACTAAATTTTAAAGTTACCTAATTGTACTTCGGAACTTGGAAAAGTTTCAGAAACTTAAATACTTTCGAAATTATTAGTAAGTTTTATTTCCTATACCAAATTTGTATCTTGGTGTCTTGGAGTTCTTGGGAATCTTTCGGGTTTCAACATTAAATAAAAAGCAAATTATTTATAAGTAAACAACATTTCAATCTCACTAAATATACTAAAGTTGTTTTCGGATTCCAGAAATATATATTGTATTTATAAATTATTTTACTTACCATTGAAAAATGCCAATTAAATTTAACTATTCCTAAAGTCCTAAAGTACATATATCAAAGAAAGTATCATGAAAACTATAGAATAAAGACTAAAGACAGTATATACATACATGTATAAATACATGTGTGTGAATATAATTAAGTGGAATCTTCGACCGATATCTGTCCATGATGCAGCCATTATAAATTCGGGTTGACAAAAATCGCGTATAGCACACTTAATAACCCAATACGGCGAGTCCTGACTCGATTGCAACAACGTAGAGTGCATAATGGAGTCACAGTTGGTTGTTGTTGTTGTTCTGTTCTGGTTGTTATTGTTGTTGGTATTTTGTGGCATGTTGTTGGAGTCGCCACAGCATACCGAACCATAAAAATTAATTTACGTTCGATTGCAAAGTTTTCGCCTGGACAACGTGGACAAAGTGGACAACGCCGCCTCGGCCGCGTATGACACATAAAATTCCACATTTACGACCCCTTAAGACCCAACTTGTGTTTGTGTCGAGAGCGCTTATCCACAGTGGTTTCATGAAAAAAAAATCATTGAAACAAGTCGAATCTCATTTAAGAGTCCAATCTTTTACTCCTCTGCTCTCCTGCCGGAACTGGCAAAAAGGATTCCATTACCATCGATAGGTCTTACTGCGAGTACAATAATTAGGCAATACTATTAGGAATAATAAACAATATTATTTTATTTGTGAAATGAATATGAAATTATTAACATTGCATTGTAAAGTTAGAAAGATTATATAAACCAAGTAATATTGCATTTTAGTTTACCCGAAAAACTCGAGGGTAGAGTTTTACTACAAATATCTCTTTTTTTACACCTCGAACTTCTTCCAAATATACTCTTCTTCCAAAATTAAAACGCAAATTATTATTTATTTTCATAAACATGTCTATGAGGAATTCTTAGATTGTTCTTAGGACTTAAAAGCAGTTTTATTTTGGTATAAGTTATAGATAACATCACTAAATAGTAGTTTCTCTGTATATTTAGAGAATCGAGCGTAATTGTTTTATATAACTATAATGAAAAAAAAAATTATATCCTTAGATGTATGTAACTATTGTACAACATTTATTATTTCTATTCAACGACGAGTACCGGCTCCAAGGCTTGCTACCTTGCGACGCATTTTGAGAATCTCGGCCTGAAGATGGTCTACGCTGTTGTCCGCCCGCCTGTTGGCACTTTGCGGGGCAGGTGCAGCCTGTGGCACAGGGACTGTCGGGACAGTCCTGAGGGTTTGAGCGCCTGCAACGCTGGCTATGCACAAGTTGGGATGTATTTGAGGTGTGGTAACAAGTGTGGGATTTATATTTGCTGAGGAGCTGAGATTGGAAGCTGAAGCTGTCGTGGCTGTCGGTGTAGCCTGGACAATTGCAGTGGGAGTGGAAGACGAATCTGAAACCGTAGCAGTGCCAGTGTCAGTGGCAGCAGTAACAGCTGTCTGTGGCACGCCACGATGCGTTACAATTAGTTTCTGCAGCTTGGCTGTGGCACTTTCACGCTGCGAATCGAGTAACAAACGCATTGTCTCCTGATCTTCCGCCTTGGCCTTCTCCATGGAATCGGAGCCCTCGTCGATGAACACGTAATTGATGACATGGGCATGTGTGCCCGGCTTGATGCGATAAACGGGCTGTCCCTCACCGACACCGACTGCGGCAGCCAGCGAGGGAATGTTGGACAGTCGCGCCATCTCGCCACCCACTTGAAAAATCGATGTCTTGCCATTGACCACCAACGGCTTGGGCATTATGTAAGGCGCAGATACAAATTGTGAACACTTGCGCTTGGTCACCTCGACATATTTGCTCACCCGGCATCCGCTGGTGCTGCAAGCTCGCAAAGGCGCGGCTGCCTCGGTGCCGACGCTGCTTGGGGAAGCTGTTGCACCTGTGTTTGCCGCTTGCATCTGTGTAAAGGCCAAAGAAAACAATTAACTAAATATATGGTTAGTTTTGGTTGTTAACTATTTTCTTCTTACTTTTGTTTGATTTTTGCCTTTTATTTACTTTTTTAAGCGTCTTTGACTATTTACTGTCGAGCAACTGAAGTGAACTCTCTGGTCACACTATTTCTGCACACAATCTGTCCAGCACAATCGATTGTTCGCTCAATTGAGTTGAACAAGTTCGTGCTGTTCGCTGTGTGTTTGCGTGAGTTTCTTGAACTCAATATGCTTACATTTATATTAACTTCATTTTTACCAATAATTAAACTTAATTTTTTATTTTCAGAATTTATATAAATTTTGTAAATACAAAATTATTAATATGTTATTTATATGCATGCGTTGTAAATTGAATTGAACTAAACGTGAACTTCAATGCAGCTTGAAATAGTCAAATGAACGAACGACTTCACGCGCATGTGCGCTTATCGATTGCACAGCTGTTCGATAACTCTGTGCACAAGCAATGTGGCGCGTAAACAAAAATTCAAAAAGTACAATCCAAAGAGAAATACATCAATTAAATAAATGATGTACAATAATAATAAAAGAATCGCATGTATGCGTGTATGTTTATATGACTGCACACAGATATATACAAAGGTAAATATATGTGTATTGCAGCACTAAGCTGCAACACTTCACGGTGCAGTGCAATGACCCAAAAGACCTCGAACATTAACATTGAAACAGCAAGAGCTTGGGATGTGAGTGAGTGTGTGTTTGTGTTAGTGAGTGTGTTATGTCCAGCGACAGACACCCGCTTCATTTACATTCCCGAGTACTTTAAAAATGGGCAGGCAACGCCAAAGTTGAGTCGTTAAAAGCACTGAAAACGGTTATCATGAGGCGGTCTCGAGACGGCAACGCGAGTGAGCGCGAGACCAAGGACGGTCCTGCCACAGCCGGCTGCAGCCAGCTTCTTTAATTTCCACGTCCATCTCAGCAGCAGTCGCTCAAAGCGAGGCAAGACTTGCAGCCTCATTGTTGGCTCAAATGAAATAATTACTTTAGCACACATTGACTGACTGGCTGACTGTAAATCTCTCACAGCGCACCGCACAAGCCTGTCTCTCTCTGTGTGTGTGTGCATCCTTAGTCATGGCCAATATATCGACTCGCATTAACAACAACAAGAACATCAACAACAATGTGAACCGGCCGCTGCTGCAATAAAATCCTCCGACACATCCACGTCGCGCCCAGTCCGAGAATAATAAGAAATGAAATGCCATTTATTAAGCATTAATAAGTGCGAGCCTCCATGTCCATCCATCCATTTGCGCTGCACTTGGTCCGGCTGTGGCTGTGGCGCGTACTGCGTCCGGGGCTGGGGCTGAGTGACTCGGGAGACCCGAACTGAGACTGGACTGACCAGACGGCAACCGCGACCGTCTCTGACTCAGTCAGTGCCCGCGGCCAGTTTCAGCGCTTCGTCTCCGTCTTCTTGTGATTCTTCTACTTCTTTTCCTTTTCGTACAACCCGCCTCCTTGTGCTCTTTCATCGAACTTCCCCAAAAACATTTGTAAAATAATGTATCATCAAAATGATTTCATTTTTGCCAATTTTAAAATTGTACTTTTTCCAAGATGTTTATTTTATTACCTTAAATTTAAGTATTATTTTATATTAAATAATATTTTTATATAAATATGGAGGGCATACATAGCTAAATATATTAAAGTAATATTATATACACAGAACCTGCTCTCTTTTATGACTAATCAAAATTCGCGTCGAGTACCTGAATACATATTGCCAAAAAATATTAAAAGATAATTACAAATTATTATTACTGCTGGCAAAGAAGCTTTGATCGGCGGTAACTTAATTAAATTCCATTGCGTTTTGGCTCAAAAATGTGTGCAACATGCAACAAGCAGCATGCCGCTGCAATTATGAAATATGAAGCAAACTGTGATTAAAATTCAGGCGCGACGGGAATGTTTCCCTTCTTTTTGGGACTCTCTCTTTGCCTTCATTAAATGCCCAGGGCAGAACCTTAGAGAGCTGGCAGTGAATTTGAACACTACTTTGAGCATCTTTCAAGGCTTTAATATGTTTAGAAGTAAAGGAATTTAAAAGAGTCTTAGGAAGAAACTATAATATTAATATGACAAGATTTTTAATTCCAAATGGATATATGCATGCATACATTATATACATAACATACTTATACAATTTAATAGGTATTCGATTCTGCAGATTTACTGTAGATTCTAAATGAAATCGAAATAGTTAAAAAGTATAAAAACTATTTGAAAGTTATGTCTGCAAATATTTTAAGTAATCTTCAATTTTCTTTAAACTTTTCATTTAAATGAGTTACAATTTAAATGAACTTCATATTATATGGTATAAGAATTGTATTAAAACAAAATAAAAAAATATCCTTCTACCCTATGGGTGCGGGTATAACAATAACGATAAATAAAGAAAACTTTTTAAAATGAGCATTGCTGTACAAAATAATTAGTATTAGTATTTAGCTTTTATCATTTATAAAATTTCTGTTTTGAGACATTGAAAATGAAATGTAAATAAAGATTTTAATAACATCACGAGCTAAGACTAAGACTGCGTAGCTCTCCACAAATAATCACAATCTCAAATCAATGAGTTCCTCTTTGAGGCCTGGTTAGGAATCTGCGATTCCGGCACCTTGCATTCACGTATGTGCCACGTCATGTTTTCGGGCCTTTCAGGAATTTCGTTGTCATTCGAGAGTTAAAGTTTGCGAGAGTCCATTGAACTTATGAGTTTCAGTTTTTGGAGGAAGACAAAGGATTATGATAATAGCAATAGAATTAACCGTAAACCGTAACCCTTTGCCAACTGCAACTAGCAATTGTTGTTTTTGTTGTTGTGTGACTTGTTGTTGCTGTTTCTGTTGCGTCTGGGAAACTGCATCTAATAAGCCTGCTGTCTGCTCCTTGTCTGCGCCTTGCACCTTTTGCCAAAAAAACATGAACTGCGCACAGAAAGTAAAACAAGTCGCGTACGTTTTTGGCAACTTGCTCTTAGACTTTGTGAACAGCAACTACAACAACAAATTAACAACAAAAAGTCGGAATTCCTGGACGGCGCAGACACCAGCAACACATGCCACATTCATTTCGACAGACTCAACAGCAGTCTCCAAAAAAAGAAACACGAAAAGAAGAAAGCGAACAGGGAATACTCTTTGAAGGATGACAAATGCAGAAGAAGAACGCAGTTGAATTCATTATGAATAAAAGAAAACCCTATAAACATAAATCTAAAAAATATAATTTATAAATATATATATTTTTTTTAAAATAAACTATTAAAGAGACTAAAAAACGCATATATGTATATTGAATAAATCTGTGCATAGGTTATATTATTTGTAATTAGTATAAAATAAGTATTAGAAGAAAAATTTATTATGAATTTTATCACATTTGTTTTTTTTTAATTCCAAATCAAAAGACTTAAATATTAAATATTATGTTATTAATAGTTTTTAGTACTTTTTATTTTATAACATTATTTTAACTGTAACACAGTAATCTATTATAGATATTTTATATATCTGATCAGCTCTATCTATCTATATTATGTACTAATTTTAAATCTATTATATATTATGTACTATTATATATTATGTACTAATTTTAAATTATTTCTAAAACCGTACTACCCCTGTTGTAGGGTATAAACGGAAAGTCAGCAAATATACTTGAGGACCTCGGGCGCTGTACTTGTGCTTGATCAAGTGAACAGCAGACAGACGGACGGACAGAAAGACAGACAGAGAGCAGACAGCGTTGACGGCGGGCAGGACGTCGGCAGCGTCGACGTCTGGCCACAACAACAGGAATAAAAACAACAACACCAAGTTGCGCATGCGTAGCTGTTAGATGCCACAGATACAGATACAAAGCACGTGCAGGGCCCCGCGGGAACGCTACTTCGCGAAGTGCGAATGTAGAAGCAAAAGGGAAACGAAGCAAAGGCTGCAAAATTTACTCAGCAAAAGAAAAAGAAGCAAATGTTTTAGACTGACCTTGACTTTGAAATTCTCATTGCAAGAGCGGAGTAAAATGTACGCTGCACACACACACACACAACAGAAAGAGTGAGATATAGCATCTGTATCTTTGTTTATTGTACTACGTAGTTTCTTTCATTCTGTTTTTGCTTTTTACTCGCTTTGCGCTTTTTCTCACACTCATTTCGCTCAATCGAAGTTGAATCGCTTTCGCTGTCATCCTCAGCTAACTGTAGTCGCCATAGTCTAGTCCTGATTGTACCCTGTATCTGAATAATCCACGATTCGATTTGTTTTATTACCTTTTCAGATGCGCGCTGCCCCATTTAACGCCCATTTAACAGTTAATGCCCGATTTTGAGGCGCATCTCTAGGCGATAACACCCAATAGGCCCCATTTGAATGAACCGAAATATGCACACTATATGTGTATCTGCCTCTATATAGACCATATAGTAGACAATACGAGTACGAGTACAACTTTGACCAACTGACCAGAGCAGCAGAAGTTTTGTACCCCGAGAGAATTGCGGAACCAACAGGTACGCCCCCAAAACTCAATCAATTCAAAGTTTTTACATTTCTCATGATCTCATACCTTATAAAATTCCTAAGACAACATCTGGGTAGAAACTATTCATATGTAGCACTTTATTTGGCTGTTTGGTCATAAAAAATAAAATTATTGGAAATTGAAATTACTCACTCTTTATGCAAAATAAGACTTTATCATATTACAAATACAACTTTCATCTTAAGAATTTAAAAAATATATATATATTTTATTTCAAATTTCTGGACTCATGTCTCCTTAAACATATGTATATTTGAACAATCGAAATAAAATATATATATCTTAAAATTATTTTTAAGTTTTTAAAGATTGTTTTAAAATGTTCTCACAAAAACGATCGTTAGACGATAATTTAGTAACATATTTTTCGAGTATTTATCAATAGATTTTAGAAATGTTGTATTTTGGCTTTCGTATTCCAATCAGCTTTATTTTCCCTTTACTCTATTTGGAATTAGATATTTATAAGCAATCCTTCGATTAACTGTTATTAAAATTCAAATTTCGATTATTGTGCGCTGTTAACCTAATTAAATGGCCAACTATCGTTAGTTCAAGATATCTGACTATCTATTGCAATATTAAGCCGCGTATTCAAACAAATTATGTATTAGAAAACTCTTTTGTTAGGCTGACCCCAATGCGCAGAGCCTTCTTCACACTGGGGCACAATCTACTGCTGCTGCTATGTGAGCACAAAGAGAAATCGATAAAATCTCAAGGAAGGCGGAAATTGCGCTTAAATGGCAATTGACACCGCAGTCCGCGCTAATGGGGCACACTTAAAACACTTGCAACACGACATAACGGCAAACAGGATGCGGTGCACCAAGCAGGAGAGAGTGGGGAAAGGGGCAACAAAAGGATATGCGCGAGGTGACTCTGTTCCCATTTCGCTGCCACAGCCGCCACGAGCTGCAACGTAGGCGTTTTTGGGGCTGTTGCAGCTGCGCCTCGTTTGGCACACGACAACAAAGCTATCCCCCCTTCCCTCGTCCCCTTTCCACTCACTTTGCCTTTTGGGCTTGTTAGTCGTCTGATGCCACATGCCACACCGTGGCAAGGTGTTGCCGCAGACAATAAACTAATTAAATTTAATTTAAAGCAGACCGTGGCATTTCGTCAGGCGTCCCGCGGCAGCCGAAAAAAATGTTTCATATTTAATTGGCCGGCTGCTTGTGGCAGGCCGGGCATACAGTGAGTGCTAACGCACTCGCGCGCGCCGCCTGCAAATTAGAAGCAATAAAAAATTGTTTGTCTTATTTGGGGCACAGCAAGGAGAAGGGGGATCAGCAGGAGCAGGATATAATCCTTTGGGGCCAGAGGGGTTAACAAGCGACGGCAGGCAGTAAAGGGTTAACTGGCTACAAGCGGACTAAGTACCGCGACATGTTTTGTTGCTGTTGTTACTGTTGTTGTTGTGCTTGCTCTTTCGGCTGCAGCTGCAACATTGCGATTTTGTTTGCCTCTAAGCGACAGTCAGCAGAGGCAGAGACAGCGATTGAGGCAGCTGCAATTAAGGGCAGTTTGAATTTCAATTGCAATTTTCCCTTTGCCTCCCACTCTTTCTCAATATCCTCTCTATCCTTTTCTATCTGTATATCTCTCTCTGTTTATATCTCTTTCTCTCTCTGACTCTTACTCTATCCATTTCTCCCACTCTCTTTCGCACTGCCACCCACTATATCCACCCCCTCTGTCTCTCTCTCTTCTCCTATTTATGTTGCTAACACGCAATTTCCCCACTTGTTTTCTCTCTCCCTCTCACACTCAAGCAAGATATTTGTTTACCGTTATCGCTCGTGGGGCAATCAAAACGGAGTCAGAGTTGTTGTTGTACCTGTGCCCCACTGCCAAGGCCAGGCACGCAACGCGGTAGGCAACCCTATGATTATAATCGAAATTAGAGTCTCGCTGCTATCAAAAAGGGGCACGAGATCAGTTTCAGATCGGCATCGGCATCTGTATCTGAATATGGATCTGCATGTGCGTAATTGCCGGTTTCGGTCGCATCCATCGATACCAGAACCGAATTAGAATTTTAAACCCAATGGCAGAGCTACCTTTTTTACCTGCCCGCCAAGTGCTCCGGGCCATTTTCGGGTTTAGTTTTATGTAGAGCAAACTTTTTTGAATACTTTCGGAAGGAGACAGAGGGAGGGATGGAGCATAATAAAACATAACAAAACGAAATTTACGATCAATTGCCTTTGCGGTTGAATTTGATCTCCCCACAGAATGAATGTCAGTTCCGTAGACCAATTATTGTCGTGCAGTCGATGAAATTATTCAAATCGATTGTCAATTATGACTGACAAATGCGACGCGATTTGCATTCTTCAAAAATTGTTTTAAATTTTGACTGATTGGAAACCGTTAGAAAGGGAAGAATTCAGACAAAAGAGTTTACTAATTGGGGCTTAAGAGTTATTAATAACTTCTTTAGTATTTGTGCAATTAAATTAATATTAAGAAGATAACTTAAGTCAATTCGTTTTTTAATGTTGTCATACTATTTGCAAATTTAAATATTGAGCTTAGTTTATAATTTATTTTTTTCTTTTAAAATTGAATTTATATGTCTACAAATTTTTTTTGAGTGTATTGTCGGTAATGCAATTATCGGAAAATAAACTGCATTGTAGATCAGGCACAGCCATGACACAAATGGGATTGCGTCTTGGAAATTATTGAAACGCTAAAAGTATGCTACAATATTTGCATATTTACAATGTGTTGCGCTGCTTTTCAAAACAAATCTTTCCAAGACACGACCCCATTTGTGTCCCAGATTTGTCTGATCCACTAAGCAGTTTACTGCAGACTGTTTGCTCTTCGCATTTCAAATTCAGATTAATTTTAATTAACAAAAAACAAGAAACTTACGCAGAATAATTCTTTCACCTTAATTTATAATAAATCGATCCCTCTCAATGCAAATTTAGTTACAAATAGTTTTCAAAAGTTATGCGGAATATTCACAAGTTCTGCGAAACAACAACAATCTACAATCTAATATACCCCACTCGATAGCTCTACATAGGGTGCTCAAACCATTCTCACTTAATTAACCTTAAAAATAAGAATATTGTTTAATTACTAATGAGCTGGTCAATTGATTTTATTGATTCGCCAGCGTTTTCATCGTTTCTCTGTTGTGAAAACTTTTTCCGAGAAAACCCCGAAACGAGTTGAAAGCCCAAAAGAATTCGCGAGCAGGCCACAAAATTGCTTACACCTTTCCTCCCACACGCACACAGACAGACATGTGTGTGTGTGTAATATTTATATAAATATCATTACAATTTAGTAAATCATTTACTTTGTTGTTGTGCAAAGTTATTTCTGCCGCCTCAGCAAGCGATCGCGGCAAGAATTGCGTGATTGCAATTCTTTCTTTCTTTGAGGTTTATAAAAAGGGAGGCACGATTTGTGCAGGTTGTCAGTGCGCGGTTTATTGCCAGAGAGGCAGAGACAGGCAAAGGGAGAGTAGGAGAAAGCGGTACCATGCAGCTTTTTGTCGCATTTCTCATTGCGACCCTCACAGCCATTGCCACCGCCACTTGTGCTAGCTCATCGTATGGAGCTGCTACCGGCGCCGGAACGGCTGCATATGGAGCAGGTGGTGTCTCCTCGCCGCCCTGCCCCAACAACTATTTATTCAGCTGCTCACCCAAGCTGGTGCCCGTGCCCTGCAACGCTCCCTCGTCTGCCTACGGATCTGCTGGCGCCTACAGCGAACCTCTGCCCTCATACGCCTACTTTGTGGATAACTTTCCAGCTCAATATTATCAATAGATAAAAAGAGAGAGAAAGAGTCTACTGAACCCCCGTTGATGACCCCAAGCATTATGACCGACTCAAATGCATACATACTATATAATTTCTTATCATTTACACACACATATCTTAACCCCTTGTAGTCTGTAGCATTCCTTAGGTAGGTTGATGACACAAATTAGCATAGGATCATACAAATATACTGGCAAATACATCAAAATGGTACAAAAACTATTCCACCTAAGGGTTTTTACTTGGGTTTGGGGTTTGGTCAAAGGCCTTAAAGTAATTTAAAACATATCTATCCCGTAATTGCTTAAAATTCCCACAATTTGTTTACTGTTGAAAATAGGAACATTACCTTTCCGATGTGATATATGTTGTGTTTCTATTATTTGATAAATCTGAAAATTAATTGAAAAGGTTAAGGAAATTTTCAATAATTCTGTACAAGAAATTAAATAAGTATTCTATTGTTTAATAGGTTCATATTGTTTCTATAGATGAATACAAATTCTCAAGTGTTTTTTAGTCCAAAAGAAAATTAGACTATGAAGTGAGAATTTGTATGTTTTAAAGACTCCCCTTAGTTTCTCCCATCTATCTTCTCTCTCTCTCTCTCTCTCTCTCTCTCTCTCTCTATTTTTCTCTTTCTCTCTCTCTCTACTCACTTTCTCTCAGAATTCCCCACAAACTGCAGACACTTCTCTGTAGGCCTAATAACCTGGCGATCATCTGCCCAAGAGCATCGCCATCAGCTGCGGCTGCATCCCCCTTCCGTCTACCCCGCCCCCTATTGTCTGGGAAGAGAAAGAGTCGCATTTATGCTTCGGCTGCCAAAAATAATGTCGCCGTTCGCCTCCGCAATCCGTCGACATCCGCTGATCGACGTTCACACACAGATCGTAGATCGTGGATCGCTTCCACTCAGCCGTCCCAGTCGGAATTGTTGTCTTTGCGTTTGTGGTCGGTCGCAGATCGTTTGTCGCTCGATCTATAAAAATCGCAACCCCAAAGTGCTGCCCATATACAAATATATAAGATATATATATACCCGATAAAGATATACATCTATATATACGATCTTATTGTGTCTATTGTCATGTGCGAATCGACTTCGGATTGACCCAATTAGATTTGGCCGCAGAATCCGACGCGCCCTTAAAATTGATTGATTGTGTGATGTGTCAAAGTGTACGTGTGTCAGTGCTGTGCGTTTTATGATGGCCATTAAATCGTTCGGCCATTTCGCCTGAGTGTTTGTTTATGTTTTATTTTATTTATTTTTTGTTTCTTCGCTCGAAAATGATTGCATAATTTGCCGCGGGGAGGTTTAGCGCCGTCAAACCGCCAAGTGGTTCTCAGTGCCGCGATTAACCAGCTGCCACATCAATTCACAAACTCGCACTCATAGAAAGAAATATATCCACCCGCCCCCTCACGTCGTCAGCCCCCACACTCACCATGAAGAAGCTTCATCTGGGCGCCAAGCACAAAGCCAAAACCTACAAACCCTTTCGGAATAAAAACCGTCGGGTAAGTTTAACTGACAAGCGGATCTTACCCGGATCCGACCAGATATCCGTAAAAGGTACCCAGACCTCCCCAGGCGCCTTCTCAACGAAACCACTCGACGCGATCCACTCTGTCCGGCCCGGTTCGTTTATTTTTATACACTTTGCTCTCGACCATTTTGGCGTCACTTGTTCCCTCTCGCTTTCTTTCCTTCTCTCTCCCTGTCTCGTTCTGCCTCTCTCGATCTCTGAATGCCTTTCTAGCATTTGCTCTTTGAATATTCATTTATATTGTCATCAAGCAATCGCTCACATTAGTCAGATTTGTCAGATTCATTCGGGTTTTTCCGATAAGAGACTAAGTTATAGATAAAAATCTAATCTAAATCATCTTATTTGTTCAAACTGGAAAACAGTCCCTCAAAGCAACAGATTCTGATGATTAAAGCAATTATTTATAATACCCTAATTTTGCAGAATTGCACAAAGTCTGATTACTTATTAAAGCATTAAAATGATTGTTAAATATTTTGACCCGACTAAATGACTTGTCAATAATAACTTAATATTTATATAAATCTGCAAAAAATCAAACAATAAGCATATATAATAAATATATATTATAATGAATGTATTATAAATGAAAAAAACTGAAGCAAATGTTGAGTTATGATTAAAAGACAAGACTTTACAACATTAATAAAAAGCGACACTATGCACGTGTCGCGCACTGTATGTGCAAACGTGTGTGCGACAAATTGGGTCGCAAGTAATCCACCAGTTGCCAGGCAGGGGCAGCAACAGAGACATAGACAGCAACGATGACGGCGACAGCGACTGCGGATCAGCTGCTGCAAGCGAGAAAGTTGAACGACTGCAGTGAAAAAGCGCTGACAGAATAAGAGGGAAGAGAGACGCACGTCACTAAGGGTAAATATACAGAGAGAGAGAGAGAGAGTAAGAAGAGATAGAAAGAGAGAGAAATGTGGGGGTCAATCTCAATGTGCTGTCAATTGCAACTGCACGGCAACAACAACAACAACAACAGCAGCTAAGGTGGGTGGCCGCCGTTGTCAATGAGGTTGCGGTGGTGGTGAATAGGCAGGGTGGACACCTTGACAAGTTCATTACACGCTGTGGTGTATTTGGCCCACATTCGAAATTAACGTAAAACGTAACACGTAAAGTAAAAGGTAAACAATAATTCGCCACAGATATCGCACTTGGCGACCCAATTGCTTATCGAGTGGGTGGGCAAACGCACTCGCAGTCACATTCCTATACATTCATTTCTCCATTTCCCCCATTCTCTGCCATTCGCAAATGGCATTCGAATTTGCCTTTGGCATTGCTTTACACACCACAAAACAATGGACCGACAGAGAGAATGAGCAAAACAGAAGAAGAAGCAGACGACGAAATAGAGCGCACTCTCCGTACAGAATGAAAAGCTGACGCCTGCGCCAAGAAAAAGTGGAGAATTTTCCACTTGAGTTCTTGCTCTCTCTCTCTCATTTTCTCTCTCCCACACTCTCTGTACCTGTCTGCTTGCAGCTCTCTTAGTGTCTATGCGCTCATCTGGAAAATGCTTCCTACTCTCTCTGGCAGTAGACAACGGAATGTTTACGTTAAACTGCACACTATGCTGGCATTCGCGAAACGCTGAACCAAAATATTCCAGTTCGGAAATAAACAAAAACAGAAATGCACATTATTTGGAAATGCTAAACTTTAATTGACTTGACTAAACAATCACACACTTTCAGACTATTTATGTACATATACTTTATTTTGCATATCATAAAACAGTAATCTGATTTATATACAAAACATACAAGAGCAATTTTTAAAGAATTCCCAAAGTTTGGCATTCAAAATCTTAATCAGAAAACTAATTACGTGTTACTTAAATTTCGTCTAAGCTAACTTAAATGTTTGCACTAAAATAAATAAAATCTCGTAAAAACATGGTATAGATTTTTGCAATATAAAAAAACTAAAGATATATACAATCCAAAGAAATATAAGAAACCTAAAGGTCTGTTTTATCTTAAGCATATATTAAATTCTCAATGTTAAACATATGTATATACATAGTTATGTATATTATTTTTACGCTTACAAATATTACAAACCTACAACCAAAGGTACATATGTACCATATATGTACTATATATTGTATATTAAAGTTATACTGCATCCAAAGGCATCGTTCACTTATTTTAAAATTATTTACTTTAGAAGATTTGATATCGTATAAATAGTTGGAGATATATTTAAATATGTATTGTTTTAATGTATTACTATAAAATTAAGCAGACTAGAGTTAACCTCTTTGTTGTGTTCTTGGCAAGCGTAGTCGGCCAACAGGTGGACGACCTTAGCTTTATTTGCCCAATTATCGATTTTCCGCAGGGCTTCAATAATAAAGGAAACTGTGAGAGTTGTATTTGCAGTAAGTTTAGTTAAACGTATGTCTAGAAACATGAATGCATTAGACAATACACATGATTGAATATATGAGTATACATATACAATAGACCGTATTGAATTCTCCATGAATTCTCAGTGCACAGTGGGACAAAGCCGATGGCAATGCACTTGAAATGCCAAGGTGGCCGCAAATTTTGTTTACATTTCTCATTCGTTCTGGCCAAATGGGTTGACCAATTGCAATTGTATTCGAATTGTACTCGCAGGCAAGTGGCCCCACTCATTGAATCGTATTCACAATAACCCAAGTGGTAGACAAGGGCACGAATGTGGAGGAAAGGGAGCGCTAAACGTGCGGTCGAGCGGGTTACACGCGGAGCGACAACATTTACGCACTGGAATATGGTGGGAAACTCTACACAGATTCGGTTTTTCATTCTCCGTGCCTTGCTCCGAAACGAAACAAAATTTTTCGTATTCCAAATACAGAAACGATTCAGTTTGCGTGCGGAATTGAGTTCGAGTGAATGTTGAATGCGAATGTTGAACGCGAATGCGAAAGAGAGGACGGAGGGACAGCATATAAATCGAAATGTGAATCGAGTGAACCCAAGCCAAAAGTTGATCTGTAACCAAGTGCGATAAAACAAGACGGAAAATCATTAAATGATATATAAAGAAAGCTGCATTTAGTAGAGTAACCTCCTAACCCGCCGAACTAATCGTACTACCCCAAAAAAATAAAAGAAACAACGTGATAAAGCAAACAAAAACAGCCACGCAAACAGAAAAATAAAACACACAGCAAAAAAAAAAAGAAAAAGGAAAGAAAGGAAACGGAAAAAGAGAAAATATTAAGTTGAAACTCTCCTGGTGGCGATTTCCAACGATTTTAATGCTAAAAAGTGAAATGAGAAGCGGTTTATCGGCTCATCCGCGTGTCAAGCGCCAGACTGACCGACTGACTGACTGACTGTGGGACTGTCGAACTGACCGACTGCACAACCCATCGACTGATTGACCAACCCAATACGAAATTCCTATTTATAACCTCATCGAACATCGGACAACAAAGGCAACCGCACGGAGGCGCCAATACATTTTTGAATACGTCGTAGAATCGCGTTGCGAAAACGAAAGAAGAAACAGATTTTTTTTGGTATTTTTTTGGGAGGGGGGAGTATAGCGAATGTGCACGGGGGGACCCCCTGCTCAAGAAGTCAGCAGCGGCGACGGAAGTTAGCGTGCGCGTGTGTGCGTGCGTGCGTGTTTGTGTGCGTGTGCCTCATTCCAGTTATATTCTTAACATTTACCATTTACTACCATTCACCGTTAAAATTGACTCGGTGTGCCTCTGGCTTCCAGACTTCCCTCTCTTTCGTGCGCACTCTCTCGCTTACTCTCTCGCCTCAGTGAATGCGGTCTGCAGATTGCGGCTTGTCTTAGCAGCATTAAGTATCGTAACTATCGTCACTTTCGTCACAACTATCGGTTTAAAAGTCCTGCCACTTTCCGCTAACGTCATCGTCCCCGACATCGTCGCCTTCGCTGTCTCCTCCGCTCTCCGCCGTCGTCATTATTCGCCCATCTCCCCGGCCCCAGCTCAAGCCGTCAGCTGTGGCATTGCCAGCTGCGTCTGTTGTTATTGCACCGTGTGTGGAACATCGGCAAAATATCTTCATTCGAAGAAGATTACCGGGCTGACAGGCCCATGGTGCAGCGTGCATCATCCTCAGATGCTCCCTCCATTCAGGGCGGCCAACATCGAGAGTCTCGATTTGGCCTGGGATACACGTCGTACCAAAGCGGATATAACAAGCTATTCACACAGGTGCAAACGAATTGGATTATCTTTCATTAAACTATATATAATAATAAATAATATAAACAGCTATTCTATCTATTGAAGATCTATGAAATTAACTTCAGCTTTCACTTTAAAACCTATATAAATATTGTTGCCCCTTAATTATAAATAATATAAACAGCTATTTTATAACTTGTATACTCCTTTTATAGTTTTATATCAAGTGAGTTAATCAGAATTGAAATCAATCTTTAAGTTATTGAAACTTTAAGTCATTAAAACCTAAATAAATATTGTTTCAAGACTATCGCTAAGATTTATGATATTACTCTATACGAAAGATGTAGCTTCAATAAATATTTAAGAAAAAAGGTTAAATAAACCATTCGTACATCTTAAACTTCACACTATGATCCTATATGAGTGCAGTGTAATAAATCAACCACTGAAAGCTTTAAAAGCGAACCAATTTCCTTTATACTTAATTTAAACTCAATATGTGGATAATTTTCTGCAGCCTGCCGTCTAAAAACAAGCGCAATAAAAGCTCAATATACTATATTTTAAAGTAAACAGATGTCGTACGAAACATTCCACACTCAGTTGTCTGTTCGCTGAAAATGGGGGTACCCAAAAAGCCTCTGACCCAGAGCCCATTGGCAGGCGTCCAATTAAATTGAAATGTTCTTGCAACTAAATATATGTATAAGTTTTTGCTGAAGACGAGAACAATGGATTGTGTTTGAAAAATGTCTAAATGAATGAATGCTTGGGTATATGTGTATTTATCTTGGTATTGCTTTCTCTTTTTCAGGGTTCTGCCGACTCGAACTACTCACAACCGTCATCCGATCTGTCGCTAGACGAGGAAAAGGAATCGCTTCGGCGAGAAAAGGAACGTCAGGCCTTAAGCCAGTTGGATAAAGCGAGGGTAAGTCCACCCAGAATTTGTATAGATCAGTTTTATATTATATAGGTATACTTCTCTTGCAGAGCAAACCAGTAGCGTTCGCTGTGCGAACCAACGTAGCATACGATGGAGCCATCGACGACGATTCGCCAGTGCAGGGCGGGGCTGTTTCATTCGAGATGCGGGAGTTTCTGCACATCAAGGAGAAGTACGACAATAACTGGTGGATCGGCAGACTGGTTAAGGAAGGCTGTGATGTGGGCTTCATACCCAGCCCCGCTAAGCTAGACAACATTCGCATGCAGGTTCGCCGCACTACGCACCAAGTTCGATATATAATATATCGACTAATTAAATTTGTAATTGCAGAATCAAACAAGACCCTCAAGACTGTACGGCACAAAGGGCTCATCTAGTGGGAATTTAGGTGCGGGACAAGCAGGTGCGGAGCCATCACGAGGTAGCACACCCCCCACACCTGGTATGACACACATTTCATTCTCCTGATTTCTTTTGGGCGAGGTTTTATTTCGTATATCGTATCGTATCGTATCGTAAAACTAATATACCTATTTTCTGTTGTACGAGTGTTTCAATGTAATGTTTACTCTTTCGTATTTATATATGTTGTATAACGAACTTATCTGACGAGCCTCTCGTACATATATACATATACACCTATCTATATGGGTGTATATACATATATATTCCTATTCAACATAAGTACAACAACTACTACTACTACTACATACCGAATTATATATATATACAACACGTGAGTGCAGCTGAGTCTGCGAAAAGATACTCCAACCCCATTGGCAACCCGGATACCGAGAAAGGTCCTCTTCTATATCTGGTCTTAATTTGATTCTCAAGCAGCCAAGGCCAAGGTCCGACCGAACTTTAACCAAACCGCGTACTGTTTTTACAATTTTTATTTAGAGAAACTTCAATCTGGCAAATCAAAAAGAAATACCAAAAACAAAAGAATAACCAAAACTGGGCAACAAAATTCCTGTAATTTCGTAAAGTTTTATGTTCTTTTATTATATCATGCTACATCAAAAAAATCAAAAACAAAACAATACCGAAACTGCAATTAGGAAACTCTTTTAACTACCTTTTTACTTTTGGTCCAGTCCTCAAAACTGACTGCGTAGACTCCTATTGAACTTTACACCTTTCCTTCCGCATGATCGAACACACGCAATACGTTACACACAATCTACAATACTTATAGAGCACGTTCTTATCTCATTTGCCCGATTAATTTCCTAATACTTCAATCTAACTATAAAGTTTAGCAACGACAGCAATAAAATCCTATTAACAGCACTCAACTCTCTTTTGCCTCACAATACAACCAACAACAACAACTACAACTACACACTTTACTAACCACAACAACAATAACATCGACATCTATGATATTTTATCCGTACCAACTGTGTGGTAAAAACGTCTTCCAAAGACCCCTATAGTACGACACCACGCAAAAAACAAGGTTTGTCCATCGTCTCTCACGTCTCTCACACGGCAATCAGATCGATATCATCTCTGCTCGAGTCATGCTATATAACATATATATGCTTGCTACGACTGCTCGGAAAAGCTAGATAGGTTTATATTAAGAACTGTTTCATAATATAATCAATGGAAGAGTACGAAAATGGTGGAGTGTATAGCACTATTCAAAATATTACCAATCAATTAATTTCGGGAAGGCAAATTTATAATGTTGCTTCAGATATCAGGATTACAATTCAAAATTAAGAAATCACACATCTTTATTTCGGGGTGTTTGGTTACAAATAGTGGCAGTTAATATATTTACGATATTGGATAGATCTTTTATATTTTTCTCAGTCTTGTAACGAACTATTATTAAATTATTATTACTTATAAATACCTGGGAAGGTTATCATTAAATCGTATGTATAAAAAACTATTGGCTAACATAATTTCAAATATTTGAAAAAAATATACAATACACATATACAAAATATATATATAATATATATATATACTTAAAGTAACTAACCCTGAAATGATGTACAAAATTGTATGCAAAAGATCCTTGTTATCCATGCGATAGTAACTGCGATAGTTCTTCTGTCACAAATTGTAGTCATAGTTTACTGCTAACACAGCCTTATTCCAAATGCTTGCTCATCTATAGAACGATTTCCATCTCAGCTAACCATCTCACGAATATCCCTAGACATAAGATTCTATATATCTTTCGCTATTCAGGCGGATCTCACCCTCGAGTTGGCATTTCAACCGCATTTGACGTAGCGTGATACGGTTGCGAAAATTGAAGCTGAATTGGAAACCGATCCAAGTACAACACACTTACACAAGCTAACACACACACACACACCGACACTCACTTAGACCCCGTACACACACGCACACACTATAAAGTTTGCTTTCTCTAACTCTCTTCTATTGTAAAATGTAAATTCTCCTGTATATAAAGTGTAAAAAAAAAAGAATTGCGAAAACTTCTTCTTAATGAAAGAACTTAGTTGTAAATTGGCTTGGCAACTCGTAGCGCTCGAACGTCGTTGGTAGAATCCATTATATCGCTCATTTGTTGCCATTATCTTCTTCTTTATCTGTGGCTGTGTTTGGCGGTGATACTAACCAATCAGGTGACGAATCAGATTCCATGGGACCAGGACGACATGGCAAAACACCATTGGCCACGCCCCCAAACAAGGAGAAGCGAAAACCGTTCTTCAAGAAACAGGAAACAGCCAGCCCCTACGATGTGGTGCCATCGATGCGTCCCGTGGTGCTAGTGGGTCCAAGCCTTAAGGGTTACGAGGTAACCGACATGATGCAGAAGGCCCTCTTCGACTTCCTCAAGCGCAAATTCGAGGGACGCATCATTATAACCCGCGTCATGGCCGACATTTCGCTGGCAAAGCGATCCATAATGAACAATCCATCGAAGCGGGCCATCATGGAGCGCTCGAGCAGTCGCTCCGACTGCCTTGGCAAGGTGCAGGAGGAGATCGAACGCATCTTCGAGCTGGCGCGTTCGCTGCAGCTGGTCGTACTCGATTGTGATACAATCAATCATCCGTCACAATTAGCAAAAACTTCATTAGCGCCAACAATAGTTTACTTAAAGATTAGTAGTAGTAAGGTAAGGTCTCTTTATGGTACTGGGTACCCTATCGATTACTAACTGATCTGTTTTCTGTCTCCAGGTTTTACAGCGTTTAATCAAATCACGGGGCAAATCACAAGCCAAAAACTTGTCCGTACAAATGGTTGCCGCTGAAAAGTTAGCCCAATGTCCACCCGAAATGTTCGATGTTATCCTAGATGAGAACCAACTGGAAGATGCCTGCGAGCACATCGCCGAATATCTGGAGGTGGGTAGTACTCATGGCAAACCTTTTGGGCATCCTGATTTATCTACCTTGAATCAGCATATTAATTTATATTCCTTCCCACACAGACGTACTGGAAGGCGACGCATCCAGATATTCGCACGGGTACCGTTCCGGCCATCGCCAGGCCGCTGCCATCGCAGGAGGTGTCGGCGTCTCCCTCCGCCGACCAGACGCGCATGGGTCCAACACCACCAGGTAAAGTCCAAGCAGCCTAACAGTGGGTTCATTCAGTGAGCGCATAGTCATTCTCATACGCGAACTCGTATCGTATCGTATTACGCCCCCCCCTCCGTCAACCCCCTCCCACAAAGCTCTCGTTGAAAGTCGTGCAAAATTACAAGAATCTTCTGATTACTCCACTCTATCCGCCTTTATCTATCTCATCCATTACAGTCCGTTTTGGCAAAAAACCAAAAAAGAAAAAAGAAAAAAAATATCCCAAAAATCGAAGTTGCAAATTACAAATCAGACCAGATCTGTTCAAGAAGTTATATGTGCATTTGGTTCGTTTCCTTTTTAAGTTCTCAACATTATACATATTCACATACATTCACATATACATAGCCCACAATTGCAATACTCTATATACGATATACGATATATTTTCACAATCTTATACTCACATTTATACATCGTACAAAAATACAATTCTAAAATTTGTCTTTCTCAAATTCAAATTCCCATGACTGTACCGAAAAAAATCGTACCAATCGATGCTTCTTCTTGCTCTCTCTCCGCATTCGCCTCTCCACGTCCTGCAATACAGTCGACGGCGAAGAATTTGACGAGCTCGAGCCGCGTATGGCGAGTGTCGAGCGCGAGGGTAGTCGGGAGCGAGATAGAGATCGGGACAGGGAACGAGACCGTGAACGTGACAGTAGGGAAAGGGAACGTGAGAACGAACGTGACTATTGGGATCGTGAGTTTAATCGCGATCGCAGCTCGAAGGACAGAGAACGCGACCTGGAGTGGGAGCGCGAGAGAGCTCGCGAATGGGAAAGAGAGCGAGAAAGGGATTGGGATAGAGAGTTCGATTGGGACCAAGGTAAATTCAACTCTTTACTTTCTTATCGTTTCGGTTATGTACTATATTCGCCTAAGTCAAACTAGTATTCCAAGTAATATCATTTTGAGAACACGATTAACCAGTTACTCTCGATTATTATTGAACAGTATTTGCCATAGAGTTCTAGCTGTATTACTGATTTCAACAAAACCATACTTAGTTATACAATATCCTTTCACTAGCCTTAACTAAGCTTCTTTTTCGTCACTCTTCTACTCGTACAATACATTCCATTATGATTTCTCTCATGCTTCATTAAGATTTCTATTAATCTACAAACTTATCATTCATTTGGTTCCTTTCATTCTGAAGATAAAGTCTCCTCATTTTTGTATCTGTTAACTTCATTTTATAGTTTGGAAAAAACTAGTGAGATAAATAATAAATGGAAATTAAAAAAGCCAGATTTCTTATAACAGTTTTAAGAGTCTTAGATGAGTTTTTCCTTCTCTATATGTAATACATTTTCCGTTTTCATCAAATAGAATACAGGATGAAATTATTCGTAGCCCTATGTTAGAAAATAAAGTTGGAATAGTTGTCGCAAAATCTACATAGATCACAAGCCAAAGAAACCAATCTTTGTTACATATTTTCATCGTATTCATTTTTGTTTTTTGCCCTACAGAAGAACTAAAATATTGTTTAGCCCTAAGTACTCTAGATTTTGAATTTTGTTTCTTATTGTTTATGATTTCTTTATTTATTTTATTTTTATGCAAACACTTCACAGCATTCCCACCACGAGACATACCCGGTCCCTTTACAACAATGCTATAACTCAAATCCAATTGCCAAAGATCAACACAATACGCGATATCAACAGTACAAAGATAAAGACAAATTACTCGTGTATCCAAACTCGTTTCAATCGATCGGAGTCTGTTCCAGTTTAGGTATCGAAAACAAAACTTCATCCTCGATGCTCTACACCCATGTTTCTCAAATGTTCTGCTTACTCCAAATGAGGTCCAACGAAACTTTTGATATGCTTTGTTTTTTTGGGGACCACTAAACACTGTAGCTAAACATAGTATTAAAGTTACCCCATTTATGCGATTCTATGCAGTTATTTTATTGGGTTTATTCAAATGTTGTTTTATAAAAGTTTTTAATATTTATTAATTCAACTTTTGTATTTAGTCCTCATAAGAAAACTGTCTAGATTTGCTTTTCTGCTTGAGTTTGAGAATAACCCAACTAACCTAAACGAACTTTAGCTCAAAGTTGATCCCCAAATCGTTTGATTCTTCAATATTCATTCAAACACATGTTCGTAAACCGCATCTATGTATAGAATATGTGCTCTGTTATTCCGATCTTTATCGTCTAATTATTGTCTAAATGTGCCACTGCCACTGTTTGTACTCGTTTCTAGTTACACCTGGCGTCGTGCGCCTATAAAGGACTCACGTCCTCCGTCCTTCTACTTGATTCCTTCTACATTGCTCTGGACAATAGTTACGATATCTTCCGTTTTTTCGATTCATATTTCAATGTCGTTCGTAATTTAAAGTTTACAAAAAAAAAGAAAACAGAAACTCAATTTATTCAAATTGTAATTGTTATTTAGACACATACATATGTTGGCTTAGTGAGTATGCCTTTCCCCAAAGAAGGTGTTTAATTTGGTTCTTATTTGATTTGTTTAATTTGTTTGAAAATTCCCCTGACTTTGTAATCGTCTTTGGTGCTTTTCCTCATTTCCCTCCCTCCCAATTTAAATGATTAACCATTCTTTTTAGATGGACTTACCTTATTAATCCAAGAAAGTTCTAAGAGTCACTATTATATTGTAACAAAGATCTCAAAACATTTATATATTATAGATTTGAAGAATTTTCTTAGTAATTTTTTGATTATTGAAAATTTGGGAAGGATTTAGACTCAGATTTACAATATAAATAATAATATATAGGATTTACGCGTAGGATTGAGTATTTTCTTTAAAATTGCAAAAAACCTAGAAAAAGTATTACGTACTCTTTGAAGGAATATCAAAATGTACTTAATTATTATTAGAAATATTTAAATACCAATTATTACTTTAGTTTTTCTAAATTTAGTATTAATAAAATCAAGCTTAACTATTTTTTTTTTGTATTGAAGCCTTTCTGTAGTTTTCGAGTGACAATTGTATAAGTTACAAGATATCTGCTTTAATTATATTATAAATATATTTTTTTGCGGATCTTAGTTTGCCAAAAACCTTGCTGCAGCTGTTACGTATTACTTTAACTAACCTCGTTCCTAATACTTTATCCTAAGTCCCAAATGAATTACTAATCCTACTGAGAGTTCCGTTTATAAGATGATTAAATTGCAAAAACAAACAAAACAACCGAATAGCGTAGAGTATCTGCACTCCCGTGTTACTAAAACGACTGTTGTATCGGGGCTAGAGAAGACATTGAATATATACAATATGTGTATACTGAATTTATCATGCATATATAATAGAGATACAATATATACTATACATAATATAATGTATTTTAAATGACTGTTAATTAATTGTTCATCGACTGACTGATAGTTAAATGCCTAAGAGCTATATGCGAAACAATATATCTATATAATCTATAATAAACATTTCTTTAGATTATGTGTTGAATACAATATATGTAATCTAAATAAATATGGTATATATGTGTGTGTACGTCTCCCCATATTGGGTAGCCGTACTATATTCATTGTCTAGGACCTTGAGCCCCACCTTTTGCCAATTTGATGCGTTCGAATGCTTTGCTTTTGTTTTGATTACGTTTTGAGTTCAGTTCTTCGTTCGATTTGCGATCCAATTCAATATATTCCATGTAATCTCTAATGTCGGTGTGTTCCCCGTCTTGCAGGAGGTGCCTCATACCATCATAGCCGACGCCAGACCTCGGGACGCCATCAGGAGCGGAGCGTGGGCAGTGGTGGCGTTGGCGTCGGCATCCACGCACCCGGCGGCTACGAGCGCGATAGAGAGCGCTACGAACGGCAGGAGCGGGAACGTTTACACGCTCGTGATCGTGATCTCATGCACTACGATCTGAACAGCGACGAGATGCTGGACGAGCGCAACTTTGAGTACCCAGCGATGCGCAGCGGCCCCAGCGGCGCCTCCCATCATGGCCACCTGTCGCGGGGTGGCCGCCTTCTGGACGATGCGGACTTCGAGAGGGACGATCGACTGTTGGGCAGCGGGTCGGGGCGGACACGATACGGCGCTGGGCCTTCCACCCGCATCGATGATCCCCGAGAGGTGGCACGCGCCGCTGCCGTCGTCGAACGCGATCGCGATGAATACAGTCCGCACAGAGGTGGTGGGAGTAGTAGGAGAATGCTGAATGCCATGTAGGAATCGTGGATATAGGGGTGGGATCAGATCGATTCGAAAGCGCCAGGTTTGATGGAAGCACATGACAATAGTTTTGATCTTGACATGATACACAGTAAACCGACACCGACACCGACACCGATACCAAAACCGTATACCATGCACAGACAGTACTCCATGCAGCAGCAGGCTCCCCCACCACAACAGCTCCAGTCCCAGTCCCACTTCCAAAGTCACTCGCAATCCCGACACCCTGCCGGGAATCAACTGCCACGTCAGCGGGCAACGAGCGAGCACTGGCTGTCCTCCTCGTCGTTCTCGTTGTCCTCGCAGGGAACGCGGTCAGCGCGAGAACACTTCCCCCTGCGCCATCAGCCGCTCTCCTATCCACAGTCACGTCCCCACTCCTATGCATCCTCCAGACCTGCCGCCGCGTATAGCCATCACCATCAGCAGCACAGTCAGTCAGCCACCACCTCATTTGCCACTCCGCCTAGCCGGCACCGATCTCCCCGCCCGGACTACGAGTGGTCAGCGTCCACTGCCCAAGCGAAGATCGATGCGGTCACGCACGCAATACGTAATAAGATCATTGTCGAGGAGGACGAGGAGGATATACTGAGCACGGATAGGTTCTATTGAAGAGATTTCAATGTGACACACCCCACCACACACACACACACATCCAACTGGGCACAAAGTGAGAGCACTAACTATTTAGGTTTTGAGCCATAGAACATCATTATAATAACGCTAAGATTGCCGATCGTACAGATAAATTCGAAACATATAATCGTACTTCAGTCAGTGCCAAAGAAAGAGACAACACGCACACACAGATACACACATACACCAATACACACGTTTGTACATTTCCAGTTTGAGGTTATGGCTGGCGAGGAAAGGAGAAACACTTTTTCGGGGTTCGTAGTGGAAAGCTAGCACAATGCTAAGTACAGCCTTATGTGTCTTAAATACTTACTAAAAAAACTTGGCTAAGCGTAACGGGGGTTTATTGTTTATCGTATTAGGTACCAGAGATATAGTAAGTCCCACATCGGAGAAGAACAGCAACAAGAACTAGGCGTAAGATTTACAACAACAACAACAGTAGCAATTTGTTGATACATTACGCCACAGGGGGACTGGGAGCGTAGGGGGAAATCATTGTAGTTACGGTAAACCGTATCGATATATATATATAGATGTATATATAGATGCATACATTTATATACTATATAGTTTTTATGCAAATAACGGTAAACTAAGTAATAAGTGGCAGCTTTAATAATTTAGTAAAAATTAATTAAAATAATCTAAGTGAAAGCGCAGACATCAGCCTCACTTCCACACATACACACACACATATAGAAAAACATAAACACACACTAATACTAGCTACACAATTTACAACTTGTTCTTAAATCAATTGAAATCTCTTTAATAAAGCCAGCTATGCTTAATCTTATAGATTTTCTTCAAGAACAAATATAATAGAAACCTCTTTGAAAAAGTATGCTATGTTTCCACTGAAATCGCCATAGATTGTATGTCAACTATAATCATATATTCCTCACTAAGTCGTCATATCGTTGAAAATTTAATTACATTAAAGGGGTATTTTTATTCTAACATTTTAAAGAATTTTCCCGATAAATTCATATATAACTTGTAGAGGCATTTGACTCTCATACATTGTATAACTCTCAAACAGGTATGATTTATGTAAAGGTTGTACAATAACCTTATGTAAGGTTGTACAATAACCTTGTTTCATTCTGAGAATATAAATTATTTATAATTTCTAACATCTACGAGAATTTCATATATTCTATACAAATTTCAAAGTATATTCTTCTTCCTTGTTTTCAATCGTATTTACACCTAAAATATATAACGACAGTCTATTGATATGTGGCCAGTGGAAACGCAGCATTACTGCTTGTTAAACCTTTGCCTAGCTTCTGGGAGAGCCCTATATAGTAATTGCACTTACACGTTCCTCTTCTAGTTTGACCCGCTCTCTTTGCGAACTATGTGGTCCTAAATATTGCCCTTTACTCTAGCTAATCTTCTATAAATTAAAGCGATACATTAGTTTTTTCTGCCTAGTTAATTGCTTCAGTACAGCAATTAATACTACCAGTGCCTTAACAAAAGAGAAACCACACAAAAAAAGTTTGACACCCACACACACAAAACCATTTTCGAGTATATTTTTCTATACTCCTGGTCCTCTATGATAGGAACATAAAGAAAGAAAGAGAGAAGCTTATTACGTTTTGCGTCACCATCAAAAACATCATCATGAAATATGGAGAAACTATTGTAGGAATGTTCGTTGATCTGGTCCATTCCAAGCGAGCAATCTTTTTACAATTCCAACCACCTGTACGAATTGATCGACGAAATTGCGAATTAAACAAAAATAACAAAGTAACAGAAGAAGAAAGAGAATGGACAGCATACATGAGTAAAGAGTACAGAAAACAAATGAAAACGCACTGAATTCAAATCGATCGCGACTTTCGAGTATCGAGGGAGAGTTCCTAACTCCCTGCACTTCCAGGCGTTGATTGAATAGCGCTAAGTAAGTAGATACTTCCACACACCTTAAGCATAAATCAGAAATCCAGGCTAACTACGTAATATACGAGCTTTGTTCGGATCGGCATGATAAAGGCCTCGCAATAGACCCAAAAGAAGGCGGAGAAGAAAGAGAGAGAGAGAGAGAGAGAAGAATATCCTACAAGTATTGATCGATCACTGTACTCCCCGTAACTGTAGCAGCTGTATATTGGGGTGGTTCATCTGTCGAATTTTAAATGTTACTTATTCTGAAAATCATAAAACATTTTCAATATTCTTCAAATTCAAATTCAAAGACGCAAATTAGAACTGTAGAAAATTGTGATATATTTCATTTTCGAAATTTCATTTGTGAGAATTTCAAAATATATATTTGAAACATGAGAAACCCCATAGAGCCACCTCTACAGCTCTTCAAACCGAGGATATTGAGAAGAAACACTTTATTGAAGAATTTTGAATAGTATATTGTGAAACTTCAGAGCTCGGCGAATATTAGTTAATCATAATCTAAGAAACAAATAAGCCTCTCCTCAAAGAAGATTAAACTGAAATTTTGATAAGTGAAATCGATGTATTTGTTAAGTGTTCAGAAACCCATTAAAACTTGTAGGAAAATGTGAAAATTGTATAAAAGAAACACACAAATACACACAAACAACAGAAGCCGTGAAAACCAAGAGATTAAATAGAAATTGTTAGATTTTAATATTGGTTTAATATCGATACATGTGGTACCGGGAAAATCATAAGTCATAAGTAAATCGAAAATGGAAAGAGAGAAAATTGTAGTAGAACTTCGAGAGTATGCTCATTCGCATTTCGCATGCAGCTTATAAGGAAATCGGAACACAAACCCATAAGCTTAGAAACATAATACCTACTGAAATAATAATAGACCTGCACGTTAACCGATTTTGTATCACTCGACTCGGGAGATTTTCGGGGAGTTCTGGCCTGATGCTATGACTGGGGTAATTGCTGGAGCCATATTAATAATAGTTATATTAACATTAATATTAATAATAATGTTAACGATACGCAAACATTTCTTGTATAAAGTGGCAACAAATTTATTTATTAGCTATAAATTAAATATATATTGAATATTACTTTTTAATACTAGCTTGGAAGTTGAGCCGAAAATATTTAAGGAATACCAAAAACAGAAAGAGAAGAAACCAATTTAAATGAAACCAAATCATAAACCAAAAAGAAAACAAATTGAAGAAACCTATATACAAAACAATAAATTATACATACATTATATATACCGATTATGGTCATAGTGCATGTGTATGTAAATTATACATACATATACCATATACTCAGTCGAGAATATATTTGATCGATTTGCAGAACTGGTATTTCACAATAAAAGTAAATACAATATAAATATGTAAATGAACTATATCCTGCTATAAATAACAAAATTTAAATACGACCGTCAACTGGACAAAACTTTACCAATATAGTAAACTAATAAATGAATAATACTGAACATTATCTACAATGCAAAATTATACGAAGCCGCATTGATTTCGTTAAGATTTCGTGGGGGAAAATAGTTTTTCTAATTGAAACCAGAAACCGAAAATAAATATTTATTTTGAATACGCAATTATTTCTATCTAATCCAAAAAAAACCCAAATAAAAATACATAAATAACAACAATAAAAATATGTATAAACTTTGTTGAATTACTAACACAAACACACCCAGACACACACACACAAGCAATTTTATAGCAAAGTCCTTGCATTTCATGGGACACATTCAAACATTTCATATGACATAAAAACACACAAAAAAAAAACAAAAACAAAAAATACCTAAATACACTATTTAAAGATTCCGATTTGTTTTCAAGACACTTTAATATATGCAAGCATTACTTTTGTTATTAACAAATATGCAAAAAAAAAAACGAAAAACAAAAGCGAAATGGCAAATATTTACGCACGCCTGAGATTCCGTATTCGAAAATACTAATTCAAATACTATTATTATTATAATTAAAGCAAAATGGGTGAAAGAAATACCAAAAACGAAAAGAAACAACTATTTGTGCAAATATCAATCCAAATTGACATAAAATATTTTTTACGTACACGCATACATACGCATATATTGTAAAAACCGATAACTTTACCATAATCATATGTAAATAGTTAAACAATATTTTAATTTTTAGTTTTCATCACGAAAAATTGTTTTGTTTATCGTTATTTGTCGAATGGGACACAACTTTGCGAATTACAATTTCTGCCCTGGGTTTTGTGCGGTTTCCGTTGTTCTGTTTGATAACTTTAGAGATTTATTTAAAATATGATTAAAACCAATACGAGTATGTAGTTAAATGAACGCTAAATTGCGAATAAAACCAATTAAATATATGAAAATCGAAAATTGCATTCTTTCTTATTAAAGTGGGTGGAAAATTGTCCACACTTAAGCTGGATGGTGAAAATCAAATAATTTCCTTAATCAATATACTTCCTGAATTAACTGTGACACAATTAACCCCATTGCTGATTGACGGGTTAATGTTGTTTTTGCACAGTCTGCCTTCGTTCGCACATGTACAGTTCAGACACGAGCTTGCGCGCACACATATACGAGCACACATTGGTGTAATCATATGTGTAGGTGTGCTCTCTTTTAGGTGTGTTGCGGTTACTTTGCGAGAGCAACCGCAAAAACAGAGAGCTCAAATTATTGTGTGATAATCAAATGCGATCAAAGTTCTCTCTCTCTCTCTCTCTATTTCTGCGAAGTTGCCGTTGTCCAGCCGGTTCGTTGGCCGTTCGCTCTCGCACTCCAAATCAGTTGTATTATCAAGCTCAAACCGACACCAAGTGCGGTCTGTGTCTCTGTAAGTGTATGTCTGCGTGCGTGTATTGTAACTGCTGTTTTTGTACCCTGCACCCATCGAGATAGGGTATAATTAGTTTGCGGCAATTTATGTAAGACAAATAAAAGAAGGCGCGATGTGATTAATTCAAGTCCTAGTGCCTTTTCGCAAATTTGAGGAAACTAAAAGAAAATCACAGTCGGGTCAACATACCCAACTCGACTAAAAATTCTCTGTTTTTACTACGTATTAGAGTACTGTGTACTGCCTGAATGCATTCAAAACGGCAATTCAATCATTCACTGTTCAAATGGGTACAATTTTCTGTGTACTGTCTTAAATAATTGTACGTGTATGGTGTACTTTAGTTTGCATTGACAATCGCTTTAATTTGTACATTAACAAATTCTATTCTGTACACCTGTACAGAATTGTGAATTACGAAATGGATGTTTTCATGCAAGACTCTGATTTCTGTAAATGTAATATGTATATTCATTGTTTATAAGCGAAGAAGAAATTCAATTCTAGGTGCAGGGTATTAAACAGCACAGAGCCTATCAGTTACTATATATAATATGTACATATATATACAGATATAGTATATACAATTTAATATAAAGCAAACTGTCCACAGCCAATACGTTTATTTCAAAATGCCGCTGAAAATTGAAAAAGTTCTTGTCTGCGATGCAGTCGATAAAGCGTGTGTAGATCTGTTGCAAGAGAATGGCATCAACGTGAGTACAAAAGTGATACATACATACGCAACATACAGAAATACACATACATACGTGTACATGCATGCGTGCGTCTCTTTGTCGGATAAATGTGCAAACACACACACTAAATATGTTCTCTTGCTCTCTTTGCCTCTCTCCCTTTTACTTAGGTTACGTACAAACTTAAACTGCCACTAGAGGAGCTCTGCAAGGAAGTGAAGGTGAGTGCGCGAATCAGATTACATAACTGAGCATCAAAATATGTACACATGTATACAGAATAGAATGCAGAATAGAATCCTACACACATATGCATTAATTTGAACAGACACAGATATGATGTGTGTGAGTATAGGTCGAGTTCTTATGGTTGTCGTTGTTATTGTTTTTGTCTGTGCGCTGCGAACACGTGTTATCGGCTTACCGATTGCACGAGTAAAAAGACATTGCGTTAGCGACACAAAGCACACACATTACTGGTAAACAACTCGTTGCCAAGTCAACTGCATCTTTGGCCCTTCTCACTTTCCATTGCTAATTATTTCAATACTTGCAACTATTCTACTACTATAATTGACAAACAACAAGTACTTATCAGCTGAGTGAGGTGCACCTCGCATTAAGAACAAACAAGTTGTTTTTCGAGACGTCTGCAGCCACACTGTTCACTCGTTAATTATAACTAACGCTTGATGACTTTAAGTTATAAATATATGAAAAAAACGAGAAAAAATATCAATAGTTATTTATTTTTATAGTTTACAAAATTCCGAATTTAAATAAAATTATGTTGTTCAACCAAGTTTAGGTACAATACCTATTTATAACACACGGTTAACTATTTAGCGTTATCTGTCTAGAAACTTAGCAAAATATTTAGACTTTTTCTTGGAATAAATTGTTTAGCGATATCAATGAAAGGAGTGCCACTGAAAAGCTCCACCATTTCTGATAACCCATATAAACTATTGATAAAGTACAAGTAAAACAATCAAATTATTATGTACTTCCGTAGTATTCATAAAGATTATAAAATTCTGATATGGATTACATAAGGCAAAATAAACTATAAAGCTTATCATAAAGAAAATAGTGAAAGATCAATGAACTTTTAAATTCTTATATATATATTTCATACTTACTAATAACAACATTTATATAGGTACATATTTAGAATTTTAAATTAACGCTTTGACCAATCTTTGGGAATCCACGTAAGACATTTCGGATCAATGCGTATGCTGCGCTTCTTCATCGCAGCCTCATGTCGTGCGATAGTATCGCGATTAAGGCAGATAATGTGTTGTCCCCTGAGGTAGTTGACAATATTGAGGTTATTCAATGTGTAGATGACATCTTCTTTTATAATAGACGTCAGTTGGCAAATATCATTGATAGTCTTTGCAGGCCGCTCTGTTTTTCCCTTGAGATCGTGCTGCGATAACAAAACCTCGAGTATAGCTTGTGCCCAATAAGAGCGATAGGAGAGTAGTCCCAGATCGGAGAGGGGTTTCTCTGGTGTGCCAGCTCTACCCTCGATCTTGGACAAGGTATAACTGAACTCAATGAGCAGGGTGCCATAACCCTTGCGCTGATACTGGGGTAAGGTGAGAACACAGGCTAGATTGTGGTCTTCCATGATTATCTTCTCCTTGGAAAAGTAACCAACAATGTGAAATCCACGGGAATCAAACTCTGTCATCACATAGAAGAGAAATGGTTCTGTGTCATAGTCCAGCATCTTGTGATCCAGAAATAGCTTTGCCAAAAGGCAAAGATTCTGGGCATAGACCTTGTTCCTGCGCCCATCGATCTCAAAGAAGGATATGCCTGCCTTACGATAGATCTCATTGCCAGGAGGATGCCGCAGGCCGCACTTGGACAAATGCCTTCCCAGGCACATTTGACTTGGGCAATATTTCAGGCAGAACTCGCATAGGTAAATGCAATCCAATTTACATAGTTCCTTTGGATAGGGCGAGAAGTACCAAGCCTTGATGCGATAACGGCCCAGCTCAATCATTTCTACATTCTTCAATTGTTTCATTATGTTGCTCTGCTGCTTCAAGGAGTCGAAATTAGTCTGATCCTTTGTGGTTCGCTGCTCCTGCTTGGACAGTTTATGATTCTTGCGTTTTTGTGGCGAAGCATTTTGTGGCGCCACGGGGGCAACCCTTTCCTGCACGTTGTTCAAATTGAGGTCCTCCTCGTGTACCCACTCATCTAGCCGCTTATTGAATCCCACGTAGTGCACATAGAATTTACGCGTGTCCAACCTGTTTGACTTCTGAATACGCACAATCTCCGCCAGATGCCATTTGCCCGTCTTTCTCATGTACACGTGCAGGCGACAACCCTCGGTCAGCGAGGCAGCCGCAATTGCGCAGTTCGTCGTGCAACTCATGTTAATTATTTATTAATTATTTAACGAAGGTACACTTTAATTATGCTGTATTTACTTTGGCAAACAAACAAATTCTTTAATTCAAAGCACTTACGCCTGTGCGCGTAATTGAACAGCTTTTTCTTCTGAACTAGTTATTCATTTGAACCAAATAAGTATTGCCAACTGTTCTCAGAGAGTCAGAGTGTAGCGTACGCTGCATACACGTATATCACACTCACGATCATTCACAATAGTTCAGACTTTTTATATACGTGTTCATAACAAGCAAATAATTGTTTCATAATTGTTTTCTTAAACCAAACATAATTTTAATACATACAAATATATAATGTATTTTGCTTAAAAGTAAAACTGATAATTATTATTATTTATTATAATTCTTACTTGCTTATATCAAACAGTTTTTTAATTAAATAAAGACGTGAAAGGAATTAACAACATTCCAACCTTAAATTATTGTTAGCTCTTTGTAATTTAATTATTTCATTGTTCACAAAAATCAAGGTACTAAAGCTTACTGAAAAATGAAACCATATCCAGATTTCATTCTTACTTAAAAATCGTTAAATGTCAAAAAAGATTTACGTGACAATTCCATGAGCTGCATATTAAAAGTGACTGGCGAATAAAATTAAAAAGCATTTAACTGCACTCTGCGACCAATAAATATTTATATACAAATAAAATATTTTCGTATAAAATGCAGAGTCCGAACTCTTGCTCTCTTATTGATTTAAATGCAATATCGAAATCAGCTTGGCAAAGTTTTTCATTGATTGCTTTTTCAATGTTAAATCCTGCATGTATATACATATGTATATATATATATCACAGTCAAACTTCTTTGTAGCGAACCGAACACCAATAAAAAATCATGAAAAGCATAAGCAACAGACAGACAGACCGACAGGCATGGCTAGTAATCCTTAGCAGGAATTATATGGTATACTTTAAAAGATATGATAAATGCATTATCGAACCTTTGTAGAGGAAATCATTTGCTTTAATGAATCTTGACAGTGCATTAAATTTATTATAAATCATTTTCACTTAATATTTTGTATTATTGCCAATGGAATTTATCGCTTTTGTGTTCGTCTTTTAAGAAAAACTGAATATATTTATTTTTAAACTTATTTCGGAGTAAAATCCCCATTGAGCTAATTTTCATTAAACAAATTTCTATAAATTTTTTTTGTATTTAACATACTGAGGTTATCTTGAAAGTCGCAAACACAAATTGTTGCTTGTCTCTACTGCTGTCCGGTTCAACGAACCTTTATAGGAGAACAATGCACCGTTAGGTCACACATACACATATGCCAACGTGTGCATGCAGATATACGTAGTATACTTTCATGCAGTTTTCGTCTTATTTACCTTATCTGATTTCCATAATCAAATCTTACAGAACTTTGATGCCGCGATTGTGCGTTCGGATACGAAAATAACAGCGGAAGTTCTTGCGGCTGGTGCTGGTAGTCTAAAGGTTGTGGGCCGAGCGGGTGCCGGTGTGGACAACATCGATGTAGCTGCAGCAACGTCGCATAATGTCGTTGTCCTTAAGTAAGTAAATGCTTTCCCGTCCGACCGTGCATTCCAGCCACGCTGAATAAGTAAACATTATGGAGCGGGTAGTACAGCATGGGCAACTAGTATATGATATGATTATTATGATAATCCAATTTTAGGATGGAATATAACAAATTACTAAAATAACTTCTAATTTTGACTCGAAATCAATATAATTCGGGACATTTATGAACTCTTTCTACTCTTAAATTTGTGTATTATATGTTTATATGAAAGTAATTAGTTTTATTATTCTTTTAACTGAAGACGTCTAGCATAGGGTGCTTTAGTTTTTAATTACATTTTATGTATTTTATTTATTTATTTTATTCAACTCACTTCAAATTATAATATATATTTTAAGATATATGTTAAATATAGATTAAGATTATAGATTATTGACAAAATGCAATTCAGGCGAATCAATTTTATCCAATTCATAACACTCCTTCATATTAAACAATGTGTTACAGACAAAGTCAATAAATTGATATACCCACGCAAAGGGTATTCGAACTACACTTGTAAAATGGAACATGTGCACATTAAAATTGTCGGATCGAAACCAATAGCTGAGTGACCGACGTTGTGACGGGGTCAAATTCGTTGTCGCTTGTCGCGCATAATTAGAAGTCCCAAAAATTACAGAAATCAGAGAGTGGAGGCAGGAGCAGCTTTGAAGCTCTAGAGAGTTGAGTGAGGGGAGTGGAGCTACTGTTGGTATTGAGCCCGTCGGATTTGCAATGAATACAACACAAGTGCGCGGTGTATTTTGGCATTTGCATATTCCTGTCTAGTCACAACAAGTGCCTCCCCCCAGACCCTGTCCCTGTCCCTACCTTCCCTAGGCCAGCAAATGTGGGATAATGATCCCTGCCTGTGCTGTTGGTTAAGTCCCTGTTTTTGGTTGGGTGTTTAACTAAAAACTCTGTTGATTTCAGCACTCCGGGCGGCAATTCCATTTCGGCCTGCGAACTGACGTGCATCCTAATTGGCGCTCTGGCGCGTCCCATTGTGCCAGCTGGCCAGAGCATGAAGGAGGGTCGTTGGGACAGGAAACTCTATAGCGGTACCGAACTGTACGGCAAAACTCTGGCTGTGCTTGGTCTGGGTCGCATCGGACGTGAAGTTGCCATACGTATGAAGACCTGGGGCATGAGGGTAAGCCATCGATGTAGTACATTAAGCACCCACGAAAAGTATTATAAAACAATCCGAGATTATTGATTTAATTTTGCATTATAACTAGAGTTTTGTATATATACCATATTGATAATAATAATAATATAGACATATATATATATAATATATGTAATATTAATATCATTGCAGATCATTGGCTACGATCCCATTACCACTGAAGCCGAGGCCAAGGCGGCAGGCATTGAGAAGCTGACACTGGAAGAGATCTGGCCACTGGCTGACTATATAACGGTGCACACACCCCTGATACCGGCTACCAGAAGTTAGTTGCCACGACAAATATTACTATAATCCTAGATAAGACCTATATTTATCTAATTTCCTATTCCTTAACAGATCTCATCTCTAGCGAGTCGCTGGCCAAGTGCAAGCAGGGCGTCAAGGTCGTAAATGTGGCGCGTGGAGGCATTGTAGATGAACAGGCCGTGTTGGACGCACTTGAGAGTGGCAAATGCGCTGGCGCTGCCTTCGATGTGTATGCCGAGGAGCCACCCAAGTCACCGGTTACCAAGACGCTCATCAATCATCCCAAAGTCGTGGCCACGCCCCATTTGGGCGCCAGTACCGCCGAGGCCCAAGTCCGTGTCGCTGTCGAGGTGGCCGAGCAGTTTATTGCCCTCAATGGCACCTCAGCGAAATACACCAGCACCGTCGGCGTCATCAACAAGGAAGCCCTCGCCCATTACAAGTAATCCTCGAGAAAAATAATCACTATATCCTGCTCTGTTTCTGTCACGTTCTACATTCTGAATTTAATAAACACTAAAGTACTAATACTAATATATATACTGAGCAGTTGTGTTATTGTTTCTATTTGTAGTATAAACGTGAAATTCAATGCTGCAACCCCTTTAAAGTGCATTAAAGTTTTTTTTTTTTTAAGTGTCTTCTCAAATTGTTCCACATTTAGAGTTAACAACAATAATTTGGCTATCGGCAATAAAGCATCATATTTCTTTATAAAACCAAAATCATTCATTTTTGATTAAATTAATTTTGTCTATGCGGTTCTATTATTGGTTTCTATACCCACTGAATGCAAAGGTTTTATAAGAATGTATCAGCTGGAAGGCGTAAAAAATAGATAAATTTGTAAAATAAAATAATTATATAATTGACAAAGACAACTATAATATAAAATTCAACAATTCGACTTGTTGAACCTTATTGTTATTATATATGTTAATATTTTTAACATATAAACTCAACTGAAATTAAAATACATAAATCTTTATTATACTAAAGAAATTTCTAAAAATATACAAAGAATGAATGAACAATATTTAGGCATAATATAATAAAATTTTTTTACCATTTAAAGGATATTTATGGTGCATCATATTATTAATTTGTTTATTAAACCTTTTTAAAAGTTTGACATTATCAATGCCTACAGGGCATCTGGTCGTTCAGTTGTCTCAGCATTGTCAACTCGCAGACACAATGGGGACAACCGATTTGCAGGTAGTTTGGTTAAGGGAAGCTACATAATTTCCTCGGATGTCTCGATTGCCACGGCTTGAAATAAAAAGCGGCCAGAAATACGAATATCAATAAGTGGCAGCAAATAAGGAAGGACAAAAGGAAGAAAGGAAAGACGTGAGACAGTGGAGAGGAAAGGAAACGTGCTGCCAACATGAATATGAAGTCGTTAATTTGTTTGGCATGCGAGTTGAAATGAAATACATACATAAGTGAAAGTAATTAAATTCACTCAAATTCCGAATGGCATTAGACGCCTCTTGGACTGAGGATTCCCGTCAATAAGCCAGACATGGAGTTACTGTTGCTCACTTTTCACTGGAAATTGTATAATAAATTCAGAAATAGAACAAATTAAATTATAAATACAGTACAAACTGACTGTAAGCAACTCTTGCCTATTGAAATAATGTTATTTATATTCACTCGTAATTTGACACTTTAAAATGAACTCTCTCCCTCTCAATTCCTTGATGAATACAAATTTCGAATTCCGAAATGAATGCAAATACGATTATTGTACGCAGCTAGTTGAGTATTAATAAATCATAGGATTTGCATAAACTAAATCACCTGAGAGTGGAATTCTACTCTTAGTTACATGATGCGTAGTATAAAGTGCACTCGAAAACGAGAGATCAACTTATTTAATGCAAAAGTTAAGGAAAATATATTTAGTCTATTTTTGAAAATACTTTGATGTTGCAAAGAATTAATGAAATATCTTATAAATTTAAGTTTACTTATTTAATTATTTTACGGCAAAGTTTAAAGATTTGATAAATATATATATAATAACTTCAAATTAATGTAACATTTTTTTTAAATATAAAACCAAATTACGTTTAATTTCAACTTAAAATTGCGATGTGTAGTACAGTGCACAGTTACTAAATTTAACTTTAACGTCTTATAAGAAATCTTCTTGAGAACTGGAGATAGTTGAAAATATTTTAAATATTATTTTTTAAATATATAGTTTCAAAATATTTCTTAAAATTTCTTTTGTATTCATTAAACATATGTATTATAAAAAGTGCCATAACTTCAAATCTGCTGTAACTGTGTATTACTCTCGCTCACTGTGTGTCCGTAGGTGTATCAGTTTCAGGAGCACTCTCAGGGCTAATCCCCGTCCAGCATTGGCCTTGAACTAGAACCCAAACAAACTGCATTGCCCCCCAAAAAAACAACAGAGTCCCGTTAGTGCCCACGGCCAAGACGACAGCACTCGGGATACTCTTCACTTTCGATGAATTGAGTAGAACGCAATACAAATGGGGTCAATCAACTGAAAGCAGTGGATTATTTGGCCACAATTGGAAATCGAAGCGAGTTAAAAAGTGATATCCATTTACGCTTTTTACGGAGTTTTTTTCTTACGGTATCGCGGAAAATTCCCGAAAAAATTAGCATTATGTCAGTCTAAATTAAAAGGTTGACAGGACGACACTTGTTTTTAGTTTGATCGGACAAACCCGATGCGGGGTCCACTCAGAGGATGAGAGGGGGCGGGAAAATTTAGCCACAGCACCAGCAGTCGCTGCCGTCACTCATCCCGACATTTAATTTTGGCGCGCAGTGTGCCCACAACCACAGCTCGAAGAGTATACGCATACGCCCCGTTGTCCACCCCCTCTCGACGATGTTCGTCGATGCCGGAACCGAGACGAAGCTGACGCTGACGAAGGCTGCAGCCATAAAAAGGACGCAGCAGCCTTGCGTCGAGTCGCAGTCTGAACAGGATCTACGAGCGAGCAACAAGTCAAGCGCTGCGTGCGCTCTCTCTCTCTCTCTCTCTCGCTCACTCTCTCTCTATCGGCAATCTCTGCGTAAAATCTTGGAAATTGTATCCACCAAATGGGCAACGCAACGTGCCGTCGAGTCAAGTGTTAAGCAGGCCAAGAATAGGCTACGGCCCGGCCAGTCTGTCTGAGTGTCGGTTTGTGTCTTTCAAGGAGTCGCGCATGGTGTCAGTGTCGCGACTTTATTGCTATTAACTTCTCGTTTCGGCCTGTTTACGCGTCATGTGTCCGGTTAACACAGCCAACAGCAGAAGCAGTAATATTCGCGGCATTCCGGATATGCGTATCCTGTCCATGGCCATCGGCATTGCCGTGCTGCTATTGTCCTGTCACACGCAGGCTGCAGCCGCAACTGCCTCGGGGGACACTATAAACATTGGATTCCTGGCCGAGTACAGTGAGATGCGGGTAAGCGACAGATGCAGCAGACAGAACACAGAAGACAATGGCCCCACAAAGTCTGCACGGCTATAATAGTGCTATTTTTACACACACACCAGTGTCCCCGCATAGGTGGACAGTTAATTTCGGGTGTTTTAGCCAGTTTTTAGTTCACTCACAATTTATTTTCTAACTCTACATGTGATGCAAAAACTTTCTCAAGTGTATGCACTAAATTAAAACTTTTCCACTCCCCCTCGCATATTGTTAATACAAAATCTTTTATCTTTAGCGCTGCTTAAACATTTTTTCAACTTTAAATGATCATTTTATTTCTATTTTTATGGATTAAGTTATGCATTTTTTTCTAATCTAACATATTCAAAATATTTTGCAATTCTTTTTAAATTATTATTATATTGTACATACATTTATTAGTAGTATTTATACTGTTAATTTTATAGACTAATTTAATGTTAAACTTTTTACCTTATTGCATGTATGCATTTGCTTTGGTACGTACATTAATTATTTTGCAAGTTTATATATATAATATATTTATACTGTTCATTTGAAATAATAATTAAATTTGAAGCTTAAGTTCACACAAACTTTTGAGCTATTTATTTTAAAAGAAACTGGCGATTAGTTTTTACCAACAACATGAAATGGTCTAAGTTTTTATTCAGGTTCAATAATTGCAATTAAGTATCACATTTATATAATGAAACTTTAAAGAAAGGACGCATCTCCACATCGACATCTGTGTCAACTAACTATATTATTAGTTTAGCTGTGCATTACAAACAAGTGGCTAAATAAAATATGGTACACCCCCTATTTGTTTGAGTTTGAAATGTCTAAAAATATATGTAAACCACTAATTTGAATGATATTAATATGCCGAGAGAGATACTTGCACATATACTTATTTCCCTTAGGAAAAAACTTAAAAGAAAAATAAAACTTTAATTAAAAATCTGTTCACACACAGTACAGAGAAAAGTCGCGCCTTGGGGTATCGCCCCTTCGAACCCAAGGCAAGTGAGCAATTCCAAACAATTTTTTAACAAATTTACATATGTATCGCTTCGATTGAAGCAATTACATATGTACATAGATATTTGCAAGTAAAAGCGGTCGGTTTACAGCCTTTTAGCAATATTTACGACTTTTATTCCCACTATTCATAGCATTGAAAGGTAAAACAGGGATATGTGTAAGGATGCGTGTTGAGCACAATGACGATATTCAAAAAATGCGAATGATTATAGAAAAGTTTGTTACTAAGGATTAATTAACATAGAAGTAATTTAAGAAATTGTTTTGGGTGTACTGATTTCGAAGGCGACGCCTTAAAGTATGCAATACCAGATACGCAAAATGCAGAAGTTGAGTATTTAAGAAATCGTAGTGAGTATATCATAGTCGAGCACACCCGACTGTAGCTTTTGTGCTTGTTTTGATGTCACATTGCCAATGAATGGGGAAGAACGTTTAGCTTTTTTGAAAAACCTTCCACAATCAAATCAAACTGCGGTACAATCAGTCGCCCTTCTGCCTGTGCAGAAATGTGTGAAGTGCGTGTGGACTTTTTTTTTAGTTAAACTCACCTTCCTAACTACTCTGGGGCTGAACTGCCATGACAACCTGCTCTGCTTACCTGATGGCGTACTCGTATATGTATGTATTTTTAACTGTTACTGTGCTCCTGTGTATGTGGTACACAGGTTAAGACAGGAAAGGCAAAGCCGTGTTAATGAGCTACTAGATGCATGCACCATGTACACTTATCAAGCAAAGAATTTGAGTAATATCTGCCGTAATAAGCAAGAGTGAGTGTAGCTCGCTTCCTTTTCGAGTGCAATTCACATAAATTGAGGAAAAGGAACCCAAAGATGTTGTTGCTAAACTTATGCCCAAACAATTCAAGATGCTAAAAAAACAGCTAAAACTGCTAAAAGTTGCCAAAACCAATTGTGCGTGACTTTATTAAACAATTTGTTCTCTTTACCAATGAAGAAAAGAACTTAAGCGAACACTTTATAAAATTTTCTATACTTTAAATACTTCCTTTTCGTTTAAACAAAGTTTTTAAGTTCAAAGTAATTTTTAAAAATGTTCAAATGTTCATACTTTACATTTTATTTTTCTTCTTTTAGTTCAATAAAAACAAATATTCTTTGCTTATTTTTATTCTCTTATCTTAGCATTTAATTAATTATTATTATATATATTATGCATTTGCACTGTGCGTGATTCCTGTTTGCACACTCACATCTCTAGCACTCTGTTATTAAGTGAGGAGTATGGTGGGAAATGTTTCTATAGTAGCTAAATTAATAGGACAAAATCACAGCATGATGTTTCATAAGATAATAGTCCGCTCTTTTGTTATGATCATTAAAAAGAAAAATACAAGTGAAATGTTTGCAAACAGAAAATAATGCAAATAATACTTGTTTTTTTTAGGTTAATTAAAGCTTTTGGTTGCAGGGTATTTACCACTGCAATTGCAGGTATATGTAACTATCTGAGTAAAAATAATTATAAAATAAACTAATCAGCATGGAAAGTATAAATAGAAACTCATCAGTAATCAGTCAAAGTTTTTGATTATCAGTTAAGTTGGGGAAAAAAGTTTTCATGTATCTGCAATCCATCAACATTTTCCTATTCGGAAAGCTGTCAAAAACAAATTTCCCAAACGAAATGGGAATTCATTAGGCCTTCGAAAAAAACTAAAAAAAAATGTTCTAAGCCTGTCAAAATTATATTTCCTTGGTAAACGATAATGTTGAGGAAACTGCTTGAAAATCCCACTATTTGGATAAGTTGTCTACTTGAAACGACCTTGATGCTGGGTAGTCTAAGGCCCGTGAATGTATTCTTCCATCGTGAAGTTGCGGTCAGTCTGTTGTACTCAGGATTCGCCGTAACCTCTTTCCAATACGGATATGGAATAGTGCATCTTCGATCGTTTTGCGCTCTAAATGATTTCCAGAGTCGATTATGCGGTATGAGTGTGAAAGTCTGGCAACGTTTGGGCTTCTTAACCCTTCTGCCTTGGATGCTGAAGGCACTTGATAACATCAAAGAGCATTCCCTTCGTATGCGGGAATACCGAGTGGAAGACGAAGAAACTTTTCTGCTTCTATGCTGTGAACTCCTCCTCCTTACGGCCCAATTGATATACTTTAATATTGCATTCTTGTTCGCCATCAACTATCGCCATAAATTGCAAAATAATCTGCGAATTACTGCGCATATGGAAGGTCATGAGATGCTCGCATACATTCAGGCAGTGAATCAATCTTTTGGCTTTGAAATGATTCAGATTCCCCAGCACGAGACATTTGGGGAATAAATTTAAATTGAATTATTCAAAGTTTGTAGGAATTGTGAAATAGACAGGCGAAAATTAAAGACATCGAGCTAAACGAAAAACTTGGACAAATCAAACAAATTTTCTTGCTAAAATATTTAAGCTCATGAGAGGCATTTTGTGAAACTTCATCTTAATGTTCCCTCACTTACGCACGTACACACATACATGTACGTAAACATTTGAATAAGCCTGTCAAGACAGCGGGAATGAGAGGCCATCGGAGAGATTGGCCACTTTGCGTACGTGTGTGCGTGTGGTGGTAGGCTTTGCACTCAGAATTGCAGGCCAAACCACAGCAGCAGCAGCAGTTGATCCGTGTGAGTGGAAGAGAGGGAAAAAATGAACAAACTCACTTCACATATGCAGCTGTGTGCGAGGGTGTGTGGGTTTGAGCAGATGCTGCACTCATAATTGAAGAGAAAGTCACTCTTAGAGAGCACCGCAATGACATGACATTTGAATGTGTGCTTGCATTGTTACGTATGCAGGAACGTGTATGCGTATAGGCAATTTAAAGAGCAACTTTAAATGATCTAGTGGGAGTGAGAGTGGTAAATAACGGAGGCCTCTCAATGAGTTGAAATCGATAGGCAAAACAACGAGGAGCCTAAAGCGGAGTCGAAGGCAATGTGCCGAATTAAGTAGCCCACTGTGTGTAAGAGATTTTACGCAATGATGCAGTGTTAAAGTTGTAATGAAAATAATAAATAATATACATAAATAAGTATATTAACACTAAGGATCATACTGATCTATGTGATGCCCCCACTTGGGGTCCTGCCGATATAACCTAACCTAAATAAGTATATTTACTTATGTGAATTATTGCAGAAGTCGGAATATCCTTGTATGTTTACCCTTTTCTTTGTTTACCATCAAAACTTTACTTTTTATGGCGTGCTACTTTTTTATTTGCCATCGTGCTTCGTGCAATTCATTATCAACACTCTTAATTTGATTAAACATCTTTGATGATTCTAATCGATGTACTTAAATATCGATAACTGCGGCATATATACATTATATTTGATTTCCTTCAATACAGATCATTAAAAGTAAAGAAACAAAACATTTTTAATTTTATATTTTTGCTAACTCTTTTATTTACTTCCCTTTTTTTAACTACAGGTAACCCTAGGTGGCCTGCCGCTTGCCGTGGAAGATGTCAATAAAAATGTTAATTTACTGCCCGGCAAAACGCTGACCTTTACGCCATTTGACATAGGCAAAACGAGTGCATATCGAATCAAACCATTAAGGTAAAAATGTAATTACCCGCAGGACTTGTAACTGTAGTAAGACCTCGCGTCCCCACCTAATTTACTTTAGATTTATGACAGAACTGAGAGAGAAAAAGGTAAAGGCGTTTATAGGCCCCGATGAAAGCTGCACAACCGAAGCCCTGCTTGCCTCCGCCTGGAACACTCCCATGCTCTCGTTTGTAAGTGCCTTCTACAAGTGTACGATTGTAGGTTTGTTAACCTTCTATATACATATATTTCCCCTAGAAATGCTCCGACTCAATTGTTTCCAATAAGAGCACATTTGATACCTTTGCACGCACTCTCGCTCCAGCTTCAAAGGTAAATTTAATAAAAAGTGCCAGAACTATCGAAACTACTATCATATAAAGTATTAAGATTGGTAACATAATTATGTATAATACGATAGTATAACAAAAATGGAATGTGTAAAACAACCCACAATAATTAAGAAATTCAACATAATATTTTATTTTTAAGATTTGTTAAACGTTTTAAATAAGTTTCAGCTACTAAAATCATAATACAAAACATGCAAATATCTTTAAAAGGTTTCAAAAAGCGTAATCAGTCTGCTGAATGCGTACGATTGGAAGAAGTTTGCCATTATCGTAAGTTCCAAGCCAGTTTGGGGATCCGATGTGGCCAACGCTATTCAGGTAATAAGCAACAATAGAATATTTTGGAATTTTACAATAATATTAGCATATATAACCAGGAATTAGCTGAATCGAGAAACTTTACCATCACACATCTGAAATACATATCGGATTATATACCCATTAAAAAGACTCTATCGCAAATTGAAAATATTATCGAGGAAACCTTTGCAACTACACGCAGTAAGTTCTGTCTAGAACTGTGATCCAAAAACCTCTCCTAACTATAACTTTTCAAAGTTTACGTATTTATTGGCGAGCATATCGCCATGGTGGACTTTGTCCGTTGTCTGCAGAATCGTAAGCTGCTCGAGCGCGGAGAATATATAGTCATATCAGTGGACGATGAAATCTACAATGCGAATGTCAACATTATGGAGCGTAGTGAGTAATATTTATCGCGAAGACTAAGCGGGCATTCCACTATATCCCTATATTCTAATGCATGCACCATCTTATTGCAGATTACTTAGATCCTTATATTAGAAAAGAAAAGAGCAAATCACTGGATAAAATCTCATTTCGTTCAGTTATAAAAATAAGCATGACATATCCACAAAATCCTCATATTCGGTAATTTTGATCTACTTCTGAATCACCTGAACATTTCTGTTCATATTTGTTTTTCTTATTTCCACCTTTCCTTTTAACCTTATGGAAATATATCTTATTGAATTATAAATATATGAATAATATTTGCAGGGACATCTGTACCAAAATTAAGGAGTATGCACGTAAAGCACCTTTTCTGGTACCATATCATCAACGCGTCTATGAGAATATGTCGGTATGTAGTCTGTAGAATGTATCCAAAGTTCGTAGATATAAAATTACTTCATTTAGGTACCTATTTATGGGTTTCACCTCTACGATAGTGTGATGATATATGCACGTGCTATAACCGAGATACTTCAGATGGGAGGTGATATAAATGATGGAGCGCTGGTTATGAGCCATATATTCAATAGATCGTACCACTCCATACAGGGTTTTGATGTGAGTAAACTGGAATAAAATGAAAAACATATAAAATAGCTAAGAAAGAAGAATTAGGTATAAACTATAGAAATGCAATATTTATAATAATATTAAATACTTATTTTGATCAGGTTTTCATTGATTCGAATGGTGATGCAGAAGGCAACTATACCGTGATCACATTGCAAAGTAATGCAAGTGCTGGATCTGGAAATTCCCTAGCAAAAATGTCCATGCAACCAGTTGGGTTTTTCGTTTACAACAAGGACTCTGTTATACCGGTAAGTTGCATGTACCTTTGCAAAGAAACAAATAATACTGTGTAAATATTTAATCTCAGGAATTTCGTTATATTAAAAATGGCAGACCTATACAATGGTTAAATGGTCGTCCACCACTTGCGGAACCTACATGCGGTTTTCATGGCGAGTTGTGTCCCCGCAAGAAGCTTGACTGGCGTTACCTAGTAACAGCTCCATCATTTGCTTTCGTTCTGATCGTTGCAATCGCTCTGCTGCTCAAGTAAATATGATATGTTTATTATATGTTTATTAATATCACAACGATTTCATCTAATAAGTCCAATACATATTCGAATACTAGGAGTCCAACGAAAATGTCAACGTACCTTCGCATGTGACTGCCAAAACATCTATAGGATAACATACAAAATATAAGACTTTTTTACTTTACGTGCTCGAGTTATATTTTATTTATTTTCAAACTGAATATTCATATATTCATTTTATTTATCATTAACTTTCAATTGGCTCGCGGACGAATGAGCATATTAATTGTTTTGAGAGAGTACCATGAAATCCACCAATTAGAATCGTAGTAATTTACATCCTCCTGATAGTATTTTCCATTCAGGTTGCTGTACAAAGAAACAAATTAAACTCAATCAATTTAATAGATACTTCTAACAATCAATCGAATACTTACCAAGACGTTTTATTTCCGTACCACCACCCCCCATGATAGAATTCGGCTGAATGTACAATTTCCTCATTGAGACTGTCGTAAGTGGAGAACTTCATACGTTCGTTAGATCGCATATTGTCAAACTGTACACTCCCAGATACCATACCTAAACTGAGCAACCTATATTTATCTTCTTCTCCTGCAATTTTAAAGTTGTCATAACGAACATACTCAGATCTCCCATTAAATCTCTCCATATAAATGTATAGCTCGTGAGCCTGGTTGCTGGTGAGACGATAAATATTCTCGAGGCCGAGGAAAAAGTCACCTGTAAAGTCACCAAATCCGTTTTTATATGCTTGCCAGTTTCTATAAAAATTCTCTCCCCCATTTATCCTCTGTTGAATAACGGTCCATCCTGGACCAGCAATTTCACTATTACACAGTACCGGAAAGGGTTTGAAGTGCGGTACTTCAACATTGTGCACACTGTTAGAATCACCATAATTAATACAACTACTTGGTTTTACTTCGCCTTCCTTAATATGATCTTTCAGTTTTAGGATTTCGCGTTCCTTTTCTTCAATGATTTCTTTTTGATTCTTTAATTCATATTGATTTTTAGTAAGTATTTGGTCTTTTAATTGAACTTGTTGTATGAGTTGAGAAATCCTAGCGGATTTTTCTTCAATGGTGTTTCTTGTAATGCCTAACTGTTCTTCATATACACGGACAACACTTTGTGACTCACTCAAACTTAGTTGACAACTCTTCAGAGTGGCATTCAAAGACTTAATTTCAACAGTATTTTCGGAATTTGGTCGGCTATTCTTATTACACTGATCGATTTTAAAGAGTTCAAATTCTTCTATTATCAATTCTTTAAGCTGCACTATTTCTTTGCTAACTGAGTCAACTCGTTGCTTAAAGTTATGGTTGGCAGTCAGCAGTTCTGAATTAATAGTTAGCAAGTCTTTAATATGATTTTCCTTTCTTAACGCAGCAGTTCGTAATTCAGCAATTAGATCATCATTCAATTTAACCTTGGCTATTTTCAATTCCAATTCGTGATTCTTTTCACGCAAGTCATCAATTTCTTCCTGATTTTGATCGCCATTGTTATTCAGTTGCTCCTTTTGCAGGTTATCAGCGATAGGCTGCACAATCTGGTATAGATAGGGTCCACACAGATTGCGTATTTTAACCTAACAGAATAACAAAAAAGTTGAAAAAAGTTTTAGTAGACACTTTGTGGAATTAAATGCAATGGATGGTGTTTGATGCTTAAGATTTATTTTGATTAAATGTATCGTATAAGGTTTCAGAGCGACACGTGTTGTGTGCTTGACAGTTAGCGATCGAAAGAGACAGATTTTCTCCTAACCTACCAAGATACTTACCTCACTACAGGCTGTTGCAGCAGTAAAAGAGCCGCCACTCAGTACGAGTAACGACAAAATGAGAAAATCAATTTTCATATTTCCGACTGTTATTTAACTAAATAACTGAACCATACTCCAACTGAGCTGAATAAGACTGAATTCGTTTTTAGAATGCGAACGTATAAAAATATAAAAATATATTTGTACTGTTTGCGATATGGGCTCGAGTTATGTTCAAGTTTCTGAGAAGAGTGTTAAGTAACACATGGAACATACGAAAAAAAACCCTAAAAATTGTTTATTCCCTTGGGTCAACATTATCAGCGGGACCTTGAGCTTAGCAATCGAACCGTTTAATTACTCATTCTGAACCATGCAGATTAATTTAGTGAACTATTTAAACACTAGATTTACGTTGCACTGCAAACGAGTCTTTTTCTCGTTAGGATACAATACATTAATATTTTAGAACAATATTTTAGGATGTATACTAATAAACAGTATTATAAAAAGCTTTGTTAACTGAGTCAACAAGTTCTTTATGGTTGGTATTCTGCAGGTTAGAAATTGTAGCTTATTCCTCTTTGATATGATTATCCTTGCTTAAGCCAGAAGACTGTAATTCAACAATTTTGAATTCCTTCTGTTGCATCTCTGTCTGTTTGTTGTCGCAATTGTTGTTCACCTGTGGAAGCTGATCAGCGATAGGCTTGACAACCTAATATGTGTAGGATTCACACACATCGTCATCGCATTATATAACTAATCAATTTATCTTATCAGTATTTCTTAAATAGTATAAATAGTATAAAGTATAACTGAACCGTACTCCGACTAAACAGAAGAAGACTGAATTAATAGGCAAACTGCTTCGTAAAACAATATATTTATATATATATGTACATATTTATTATTAAATTAAGTGAGACTAATATGGGTCAAGTTCCAAGTTTTCAAACAGCCAAATATTTTAATTCCTCTGCCTTATCAGCAGGGGCTTGAGCATAGCGACTGAACCGAATGCTTGCTGTGTACGAGTATTTCAATTTTTAGTTTCTTTTTGTTAAAAATATATATACATATGTCCATGCTGATCGAAAACAAATGTATAAGTTCGAGTTAAATACAAGAATATTATATGTATCATTATAACAAACAATCACGATTCGTTTTATTCTCTTTTAGACACTACAGATATGAACAGACCTTAGCTGGTCTGCTATGGAAGGTCGATATGAAAGAGGTTACAGTCATTAATTTGGGAGAGTATAACAATCCCAGCCATAAGAATATTGTATGTAAAGTGTTGTGGATATACACATATAAATATATATCTAACTCACGTTCCCTTATTAGGTTCAAATATGTCGTCAAAGTATTCTTGTCGTTGGGGAACCAAACAAAAGATCATTCACAAATATTGGTAAAAGTAAAAAAATATAATTCCTATCCACACAGATCAAAAGATTAAGAATCTGCATTAACTTATTGTATTCAATACTTATCTTTAGCTCTATTTCGTGGTAATATTGTGGCAATGAAGAAGATTCATAAAAAGAATGTGGATATAACACGTTCGATTCGTAAGGAACTAAAACTAATGCGTGAGGTAAGCTGGCATATTGTCCTCTTATAAAGCACGTATTTCTCAAGTTCATTTTCAGGTTCGTCACGAGAATATTATTAACTTTATTGGTGCCTCAATTGATCATGGATCTGTGATAATATTCACCACCTACTGTGCTCGTGGCAGTCTGGAAGATGTGCTCGCCAATGAGGATCTACATCTGGATCATATGTTCATTTCTTCACTGGTTTCTGATATACTGAAAGGGCTGATATACCTACACGACTCGGAGATAATATCACATGGCAATTTACGGTCGAGCAACTGTTTGATCGATTCCAGATGGGTGTGCCAAATCTCTGACTTTGGACTACACGAATTGAAAGCGGGACAGGATGAACCAAACAAGTAGGGAGAGAAGTAAGAAAGGAACTTTTCCCTTTATATAGTATCTTATTCATAGAGTCGAATTGGAATTGAAAAGATCACTAACTATGGCACCGGAACTGCTACGAGATCTATATAGACCTGCTCGTGGTTCACAGAAAGGCGATATTTATTCCTTTGGCATTCTATTATACGAGATGATTGGCAGAAAAGGAACCTGGGGAGAAACGACATATACAAAAGAGGGTAACAACTATTAAAACTATATTAAATGAAAATTTATTTAAAGTTTTTAAAATATTTTCATTGACAGAGATAATAAAATTCGTAAAAAGTCCCGAACTACTGCAGCATGGCGTATTTCGACCAGCGTTAAACTATTTGGATATACCCAACTATATAAGGAAGTGTCTACGTCTTTGCTGGGAAGAAGATCCCGAAGTAAGACCCGATATAAGGCTTGTGAGGGTGCATCTTAAGGAACTGCAGGCTGGATTGTAAGCGCAATATAAATACATATAATATCATCTTGGTGGCTGGCTCGAAGTCAAAATAAAATAAAATAAAAACAATTTGTTTATATTTTTCTTCCGATATATTTCGGTTACTCTTCGGTAACCGTCTTCAGGGATTAATTTTGCTCTTGCGGGCGCGGAGTTCCTAACTTTGCAAATTAACCCCTGAAGACGGTTACCAAAGAGTAACCGAAATATATTTGAAGAAAAATATAAACAAATTGTTTTTATTTTATTTTATTTTGACCTCGAGCTAGCCACCAAGATGATAAAAAACAAAGGTCGCCAAAACACTATAATACATATAATATATGTATAATTTATATTATTTGTATTTATTCTCTAGAAAACCAAACATTTTTGACAACATGCTAGCAATTATGGAGAAATACGCATACAATCTGGAGGGTTTAGTACAGGAAAGAACCAACTTGTTGTACGAGGAGAAAAAGAAGACAGATATGTTATTGTATCAAATGCTGCCAAAGTAAGAAAGTATTGTGTTATAGATAGTTATATATCATATTATAAAACTCTTATTTGATTTTCAGAACTGTAGCCGAGTTACTGAAGAGTGGAGATCCTGTTAAGGCCGAGTGCTTTGATTGTGTCACCATCTTATTTAGTGATATTGTTGGCTTTACAGAACTCTGCACGACGAGCACCCCCTTTGAGGTTGTCGAAATGCTCAACGATTTGTACACTTGCTGTGACTCAATTATATCCAATTATGATGTCTATAAGGTACAAAAAAGACACTCTCTCAGTTTTATACAAATATAATACAGGGAAAATCTTATGAACGACTCGCCTTCATAGATTTATATAAGAAACTCATGTGCTATACTTATAATCAGGTAGAGACAATTGGCGATGCTTACATGGTAGTGTCGGGACTTCCGCTCAAGAACGCAAATCGTCATGCTGGTGAAATAGCCTCCCTGGCTTTACATCTACTGGAGACAGTTGGTAATCTTAAGATCCGTCATAAACCCACCGAAACGGTACAATTTCGCATAGGCATACACTCCGGTCCATGTGCAGCAGGTGTTGTAGGTCAAAAGGTGTGTATATACCATGAAAACTATCAAATATTCCTCATATATATAACTTAAGTTGTCTTCAAGTAGATGCCCCGTTATTGTCTATTTGGTGATACTGTTAACACTGCCTCTCGTATGGAGAGCACTGGGGAGGCCATGAAGATTCACATCTCGGAACAGACCTACCAATTACTGCAGGAGGTGGGCGGCTATATATGTGTCGAGCGTGGCCTGACAAACATCAAGGTAGTATACAAGACTACATATTATATACTATACATATGTATATTATGATTATTATTTCAGGGCAAGGGCGACATGCGCACCTTTTGGCTAACCAAGCGACTGCGTCCCGAACTTCGCGCCATGATGATCAAGGAATGGGCCCCGGATCTCATTAGTACAGTTGATGCCTCGAATGGATGCTGCTCCCAGGGCATGGCGACAGAAGAGGCCGCACTGCATCAGTTCAAGAATATTCGAAGTGGTTCTTGTAACTGTGCCACCAAATCCCTATATAGTCGTCGATCCGATGATAATGTTACCAGCTCCCACGATGCCGCAATGCTAAATAAGATAAACGAACCGGTTCAGATCAATTGCAACCAGCTCTGCGTCTGTCGACTGAACGGATCGCAGATACTCAACAATCGGAGTCCACGCTCTGCGCCCAGCATTACTTTTCGACTTTAGAATGCAGAGCCAAGATAGCCCGAGCAGGGGTGACGAGTACCAGGCTACCAGGCTATATATACACATACAGTTAAGAGATTTACGGAGCAATTATACAACTTGGTTGTAAGCTATCGACTTTTAATGCACATTTTAATAAATGTATGTATGTAAATTGGAAATCCTCAACCGAAACTCAATTCGTAACTGAATACGAGATGTTAATGATCAGTTATCTAGTTTGAAATTATTCTTTAGCGCCTGCCAGCATTCGTAGTATTTGGCATCCAGTTTCTGACAGGTTTCCTCGCCCCATTTGGTTACGGCCAGACTGAGTGAGGATTCGAACATGAAGGCCTTGAGAATGGATAAAGAAAACAAGCATGAAATTCAGAACTATTTAAAGATTAATAGTTCACAAACCTGAGTGCCATCGGCAATGCGTTCCGCTTTGAGTTGAGCTTTTGAAGCGCCGTCAAAGCATTTGTAATCGGGACCATGTGGCGTCATTATCGAGTGAAGTGTGGCACCGCCTGCAGCGAAACCATCCTCCTTGGCCTCGTAGCGACCCAAGATGAGACCCATAAACTCGCTCATGCAGTTTCCTAATGTATCAAACATTACATACTTGTGTATACAATAGACCTATCGATATACTTACTATGGTAGTAGGGCGGTCGGAAGGTGTGCTCCTGCACGGACCAGCGAGGGGGAAATATTACAAAGTCGGCTATAGCTGTGCCTGGTCTCAGACTCGGACAGGTGAGCACGGTGAAAATACTCGGATCACAGTGATCGAAACTAACTGAATTGATAACCATGAATTTGCCAAGATCATATTTATAAGGTACATAATTGCCGTGCCAGGCGACCACATCGAAGACACTGTGCTCCTGTTGGGCAGCAAATAGACTGCCTTGAAACTTGGATATCACCTTGAATTCTAGTCGCAGAAAATACAAAATCAAAATAGGTCTAGCTTTATTAAACAGTATAGAAATCGCAACATACCTTTAGTCTCTTTATCATCAAACCAGGCAACGGGCGTCTCAAAGTCCCTTGGATTGGCCAGTCCATTGGCGCCAATTGGCCCCAGATCGGGCAGACAGAAGTGACCGTCGTATACTTCCAGTATATAGCCTCTGCAAGTTTAGTGAATAGATGAGAATCACAAATACATATTTATATAAAAAATAATCTACTAAAAAACGCATTTACCAACATGATATACATAAGAGTAATTCTTTACTGAAATGCACATGTTAATGTAATGTACATAAAGTATTAGAATCAATAGGATTTCTTGAAAGTTCGATGTTTAATATTATTACATATAAACCTGTTTACGTTTATTGCAATATCAAATTATATATGATGAAATTGTACATATGTATGTGCATTCTTTCATTCTTGTAGTCCTTTTCTTACTCAGCTTTTCAGTGCTGCAACCTATAATATAATATATCGCGTTACATTTATGAACTTATCGATAACTACCGTAACTACATTACCACAGTCTTGGTTATCAAATCTATACCAAATTCTTGCAGGATATAAGACAGTCCAGTGCACTTTTCAGTGGCTTTCTTTTGTTGTTTTCTCATTATCTTTTGTACTATCGCATGGTTCGAATTGTTATATCATATATCCTACATACACATAAACATATATGGTACATAAAACTCACCGACTGGGTTCCTTGACCTTCACCGCAAAGCGTATACCCTGCGGAATGACACAAATCTCATTGGGTGCCACAGTCATTCGTCCCAGCTCAGTTGTGACATCCAAAACTCCCTGTTGTGGTACTGTGGAAAGAAAACAGATATTCATATAAGGCACATCCAACATATTTGTGCTCATTCCTTACCTATAAGAAAATCTCCGTCGCTGTTGTAAAAGGCACAGTCCTCCATTGATATGTTGCACAAATAGATGTGTATCGCCAATCCGTGACGAGTTCTTGTATCGCCTGCACCGCACACTGTGTGAAGGCCCTCGACAAAAGTAACACCCTTTTTATCCGCCCCAGGTATATCAAAGGGTTTCCAGCGCATCTGTAAATTATTAATTAATAGTATTATTTGGTTTGTTGGGAATTCTGTAAGTATAAGTACCTGATTCGGATTCGGCGTCTGTTCATCCCAGTTTTGAGTCAAATATTTAGATCCCTCGAAGATTTCAAAAGGTTTATGCACCGCACTGGGTAGTTTTCTATAGAGCCAAGTGCGTACATTTTCCTTACGAGGTGCAGTAAATGCAGATCCGGATAACTGTTCGGCGTAAAGTCCATACGGACATTGCTGCGGCGAATTCTGGCCCACTGGCAACGAGTTGGGACAGCGTTCGTCCTCCGACGAGAAGTGCGAGCCGAAGCCCGAAAGGTACTGGAAAAATTACAGTCTATTAACTTTCGATGATTTTTCGTTGCGAACTCGTGAAGGTTTTTCGAAAAAAGTCATTTGTCAATCAAAACTTGTGATGCAAATAGGTATTTAAAAGATATTGAAATTCTTGTATGCTATATAGTTAATGCATTGCTGAGATATTATTAAAAGTGAAATTAAATTGAAGTTGTTATAAATTCTCATGTTTATTTCATTTTATTCAATCACCGAACAACCGCGATCGTTTTGAAAGCTTATGACGAACAAACATTTATCAATTTTCTTTTTATATATACAAATGTACGTATATAACAAACATCAAAGTCCATATGAGATTTCACACAAAATTTTATGTGGATGATAAAAATTAGAAACTAGATTTACAGATTAACAAAAGCATTAGCATATTTTTAAAGCTTATAGACACTGTCGAAATTTTCAGCACTCGCGTAGAGTAAAAACATCTGATTGCAGCACTCCCACATTTTATAAACTATATAGAACTATATAGAACTAGAAAATTAATGCTACTAATTTAACTTGTCTAACTAACTGAAATTTTAAAGAGATCTATTGATTTCCACTTTAAGCTAGACCTTAGATCCGGTTGAAACATAAATTACAATATTCGAAACACGTTTACACTTCAACGAGATGTTATTGAAGGATTTTATTTCACAACAATTCATTGGGATTTTCTTTATTGCAAAACATAAGAAAACATTTCACATTTTTTATTCACTTGTTTAACGTTAGTATTCCGTATTTTTACCTTGTACTGCGACATGTTTCGTTTTCTAACTTCGCGCAACGGGAGTGAAAAACAGACTTGAGTTTTTGGTTGGCTAACTGGACTATTTATATGTTCAGACCAGGCAAGTCACCTGTTCTCTAGTATACCCTGTAGTACATCTTTTTAGTGAGGTATGATAGGTATTGCAACGATGATGGGCTATGTTAATTAGGTTTATACTGTGTAAAGGCAATTATAATATTATTTCTTTTGATATCAGTCATATACGATGAGATGCTATAATATTAATTTCCATTGTAGTAGAATTCAAATAAAATAGTTTCATTTTGGTTAAGGAACCCCTTTTTCTGTGCTATAGACATAAAATATTTTCCTATTTTGTAAAAATCATATTAAGTTCTATAATTCCTAATAATATAATTAATAATATAATATTCTAAATACGATACGAAAGAAAAAAGAGGGTAAGTGGTGCTACATCATTCTTGATGATGTATTTCTTGTTTTTCGCCAATATATGCTAGCGACACTAAGCATCGCGATAAGCCGGTCGGTCCCCCCATCCCAACAACAAGATACCCAAGAGCGAAGGCACGTAAGCACCTGCCCCTAAGTAATTACCTATGCATCTTTTATCAGAGCCACGCTTCGCATTCTAGTTATTGTTGTTGATCTCTAAAGCGACACAGTGCACAAACAAGATACTGGATATCATATTTTGCATAGCAGTTCGGCTGGTTCGGGATCGGATCATAACAAAGTTGAACCGGTATTTTGTTACTATTTTGTACCGGCAAGAGGCAGTGTTCATACCATATGATCAGTCCGAGAATGGAATAAAATTGTTGTATTTATTAGTTTTATTTCTCTTTACTACTCAGTATTGTAAACTAAGTAACTAGTTTATATTTATTTATATATATATCGTGTATATATATTTGTATTTTATTGCGGCAAAGTCAATTTGAAATTATTCAGTAGGTATTACACTTTATATATATGCATGCGTGTGTATGTTTGTATTTTTGTGTTGCTGTCTGTTGTGTGTGCGTGTAGATGAGACTGTGTGTGTGTGTGTATGTACTATATTAAAATACTTAAAGTACCTTTGTGCAGTAACTAAACCTAAAATAGCAAATACATAGTATAAATAAATCGTTTAAGGACATCGATGCGTATGCGTAATAATTATCTACATTCTGTTTATATTGTATCTTAAGTTTGTTACAATCATCAGCAATGCAGTGTGTGTGGATGTCATTTAGTATTATTCTCATCTCTTAACTCGATCATGTTATCAAGTTATCTCTCTCAATTCAGCGAATATCTTTTCCTTTTTGATTTTATTATTATTATTCTCTTTTATTAGTTATGAAATTGTCTTGTGGCAAATACTGATTACGCTTCTCCACTTCTCCACACAATCAATTGCAACAGTTGAGAGCATTCTTTAAAAAATAGGGGAAATTTTAGTAGGCTAAGGAAGGAGGCCGGGGACTGGGGAGATTCTGTTGACCTTATGCTGCATATAGGGATAGATACTGTTGAGGAAATACTGCGTTCAGTGGGCCATACGCTCGATAGGCAAAGTGCCCGTATCGCCAATCCTAATCGTGCGACAAATTGAGTACATCGTCACCCAAATTATTCTTGGGTATCTTCGCTGGCGGCGGCGCAGCCAAATCGGCCACCGATGCGAACTCCATGCGCTTCTTGGGCAACGCGTTAGCCAGCAGTGCACCAGGTGGCGCCAATTCTCCATACAATCGACTCAAGTCCGGCGAGGGTCGACGATGCGACGAGCCGCTGCTGCCGTCCGAAGGAGACGGTGATGGCGTGTTCGAGGGCACACTCGATATGGCCAAATCGACGGCACTGAAATTGTATTTGCCAGCTGAGTTTGAATTGCCACCACCTCCGCCGCCACCGCCGCCTCCTCCTCCACTAATCGACTTGGTGGGCGTCAGACGCTCCAGTGCTGGCGATGCTGACGATTCACGAGTACGCGCCGACGAGGGCGTTGTCGATTTCGGCGGCTTCATCATCATGGCCGACAGCGATTCCTGTTGGATTTTAAATAGCGCCGATGGCGACATGAACATGTTGTTGGCGGCCAACGTTGACTTGGAAAGCGGATCCGGAATGCCATATTTGCCGTGCTGCTGCTGAAAGAATGCCGCATAATCCTGCATCTTCTCCTGCGCCAGTGCATTATAGTATGCCGAGGCTGAGTTGCTCAGCGACGACGGCGATGGCACACCGGTAGCAACTGCAGCTGCTGCTGCAGCCGCTGCGGCGGCAGCTGCCGCTGAACTGCTGCCAGCCTTAGAGCCGCCCGAAGGCGCCGCAAAGAGTGCATCCAGATCGGCGGCTGCCTTGTTCTGGCGATACAACAATGCCTTAATCTCCGAGTCCTGCTTCTCCAACTGCAGCAATTGATTCAGCATATCCGACTGTATGTCCTTCTGCTTCTGCTTAGAACCACCACCACCAACCCCAACGCCAACGCCTCCAGCGCCTGCTGCCAGCAGTGCAGTTAGCTCATTGTGTGCTCCACTCATGTGCTTGTTGCCCGTGGAAGCCATGGCGGCAGCAAACTGATTGTTCGGATCGAACAGTTTCGTGTAGGTCTGCAGCAGCGCCGTGTAGTCAGCCTGGGCGGCAGATTGTTGCTGTTGCGCCTGTTGCTGTGCCGCCGCCTGTTGCTGCTGCTGCTGTTGTTGTTGTTGCTGCTGCTGATGCTGCTGTTGCTTCTTGGAGCTGCTGCCACTGCTGCCGCCACTGCCAGTGGCAACAGATGCCGGTGGCATGGAGGCCGCAGCCACAGCTGCCATCTGTTGTTGTAGGAACGCGTTGAGGTCATTGCTCTGCTTGCTCTGCTGCTGCATGTAGGAATCATAGCCCAACAGCTTGGACGCCTGTATGAGATTGTTGTAGTCCGCATTGAGTGCTGCTGCAGCTGCCGAGGATGTTGCTGCTGCCGCAGCCGCCGCCGCTGCTGCCGCTGTTGATTTCGATGATTTGCTGCTGCCACTGCTCGTTGTGGGATTCGTAGAGGGTTGTCCGCCCGTTAGATAACTCAAATCTGAGCCAAATCCCAGAGTGCCCAGTGTGGTGGCACCCAATGCCTCCGCCTGTTGCAGCAACAGTGCTGCATACTCTGGCGAACGAATTAATTCACTCATCTTCAATGGATCGTTCTTCAGCTCGTCCAGCTCCTTCATTAGCTTTGTTTTGTATGAATTTGACGATGTGCTGGAATTGGATGACGACGATGAGGATGCTGACGATTTAGAGGATCGATCCTGCTTGGATTTGCTGCCGCTGTTGTTGCTACTGCTGACGACAACGCCGCCACCACCGCCGCTGTTGCTGCTGCTTGCGATCGTAGGCAACGGCATGTTGAAGCTATTGGAATAGGCAGCCACAGCAGCTGCCACATTGGGATCACTCAGCCCGCCCGATTGCTTTGAGCCGCCGACTTTAGCTGCCGCCGCAGCCAGTTGATTGAGCGATGAACTGCCATAATCCTTGCGCTGTTGCTGATTAAAGAGCGCCGCCAAGTCGGTTTGCAGAAAGTTCGGTGGCAATTGACCCGCCAGCTGAGCCAAGCTCGCGGCCATCAGATCATTTGCAGTGGGCAAACAGGCAGCCGATGACGGCACGAGAGGTTGCGATAGCGTATCATATTTGTTGGGTGTCAGGCTGGGACTGTTGCGCGCTATGTCGCTGACACTGAACTTGCCGGGACTGGGAGCGGGCGAGTTTCGCGTGCGTGATGTATGCGACGAGGTGTCCGATTTGGCTGGCGACGGTGAAGCACGCACCGGTAGCTCAAACTTGGCGGGACTGGCAGCATTCGAAGCCAATTGCAAATTTGTGGGGCTGTCGCAGGGAGACGCGCCGGCGGCGGCAACAGCAGCAGCAGCAGCAACAGTGACTGGCGGCACCTGCGGCGGCAACAATTGACTGGCAACTGGCATCGTTGATGCCACACTGCTGCCAGCGGCAACAGGCACCGGAACTGGCGTATGATTTGTGGGATTCGGTGTGGCCAGTGGCGACAGCATGCGCACTGGATTCATATTCAGACCCGATGGCATGCACAGTTGCTCCTGCAGCGACATCACCTTCAGTTCACTGGCTTTCTGCTCCGCTTGCAGCGTCGACTCTTCCTCCACTTTGCGCGCTGCCTCCGTCATATCCACAGAGTGTAATGAAATGCTTTCGCTTAGGATTGGCTCATCCTTGGGCTGCTGCTCCAGTTTGATATCGCTTGATATCGTATCCACTGTCGTCACCGCTGGCGTCTCTGCCTTGACCATTGACAGATCATTGGCATCGTTGTCGTTGTCAATAATCTTGATCGTCTTCGGTGGTATAAAATCATCCTCCTGCTCACAGTCGAGCACTGCACACAACCAATTCCACAGCGCCTTGTCGCTCTGCTTCGATGGGAACTTCGGGTAGAGAGTGTTCTTCAGTTTCTCAATGAACGTCACATCGTTGTTGTAAATATTACGGAACTTAACAATCTCCCCACGATATTGGGTATAATAATCGACGCAGGATTGTATCTCGGTGCGAACCTCTTCGGGTATCTCCTTGTCAGGCAACACAGAATACTGCATTAGCATCGGTCTTCCATATTCCATGCTCTGTTTGTTCTCATTTGGCGGCACTATCCATATGCACTTGACCACCGATTCCAAGGTGGGATTCTCCTCATAATACGGTGCTATAAGAAAGGACCATTCAGTTAACAAATTTGAATCATGAGAGACTTGGAATCACTTACAAACAATCAGGGAAACACATGGAGTATATGTCAGATCACTGGCGCCGCGCATGCGTATCTGATAGTCCAACTGGGAGTCACAATCACGCAGTGTGGGCTCTGCCTGAAATTTCGGATGCGAATGATACCAACCGACGAGCAGCACTTGATCCTGTACCATCATTTTCTGTATGTCACGCTCCACTTCGCCCGCACGTTGTCGATCGAAGCGTGTATTGCGACATGGATATGTTTTTGTTATGTTCAAGGCTGCAAGGGAATTGAAATTAATTTAGCAATGGCACAGACAATCGAGGCATAATCTTAAGGCCGGACTCACTGTGCGTGTTCATGTCCCAAGTGCCACCCAAATAGCCGCACACCTCCCGCACCGTCAAATGGCAATGGAAATCGGCCAGCAGCAGGGATGACGAAGTGATAGTCAACATAAACGGTTGCAATTTGCCAACTGACGTGAAGGGTATCGCCTCGATCAGCATATTGGCATCGCTATAAAGTGAATTTCTTAATCAGTCAAGCAAATTTCACATTATTATATTTAAAACTTACTGAGTTATATTGCGATTGGCGACCGTGTTGTGTGGGAATACTGTGCGTTTTACAACCGGATCTGGAGAATCGGACTTTCGCTCGGCATCTGTCGGTAAAGAAAGTTGTTGTTAAACAGGTTAAAATATACAATAATAACATAGATAAGGATAAGACTAATCCTTATCTTCTATCAACTAAGTTTGTGATTATTGTTAAAGGATGAAAATATACAATATTTTATCTTCCATCAACTAAGTTTGTGATTATTGTCATAGCATTCTTATAAGAAAAGTACTTTACCTAAATCACCGTCTTCAGGTGTCGACTCCTTTTGCTGTGCACACTTTCTCAAATATGTATTCTTATAGGCATCCAGCTTTTTGCCTTTATATTTCACAGACGCCCAACCACAACCGCTTTTCTTCTCAGGATTAATGATCCGCTTGCAGTGCATGGCCCAAGCACTGGGCGTTAGAAATATGGTTTCAGTCTCTTGTGATTTAATTTTACCATCCGGCAACAAATCACCCACAAATTTTTGACCCAGATAATCAATTGTCATTAGAGATTTTCCCGGCTGCAGAACATTTGCAGCCATTAATGTTTGCAGGGTGATTGTGCGGCCAGTTCCATTGAATCCTTCGTAATTCTCCTTGGCCTGTGCAAAAACCAGAATTCAATTGATTAGGGTTTTATTAGTAGGTTTGACGGGCGTTTCGAGTTTTGCAAATTTTCCACCCCTCACCTCGTCATCATTCTCGTCATCGGGTGCATCGCTGTCCACGTCCTTTTCGCACAGACTGTCCTCGAGTATGGATATCTGACATGGAGTTGAGTTTTCGATTGGCGTTGGTTCTGTATCCGCCTCAGCTTCCACCTCGGCCGCATCCGACACAGACATATCGCGTTCCCCATCCACATCGCCGTCACTTACATCGTCATTTGTTGTTTGCGGCGGCTGTGGCGTCGAGTCGCCGCCCTCGCCTTCACCCTCGCCGTCTGTGCTGCTGCCCATTTGGTTTTCACGAGCTTCTAGTTGATCGCCATCGGGCAATAAACCATTTTCCACACCGTTTTCCATGCGCTTATGTCTAGTCTTTAAACAACAAAAAAAAACACCTTTTAAACTTTGCTATCCACGATTATGCCGCAGAGCAGCCGCAGAATTTATGTATGTGGTAGCAAATAGAGGTGCAAAAGTATCGATAGCAAATTCAATGTCATCAGTGGCACTATCGATGCATTTTGTATGCGAATATAATAATCGATGCCTTGCTCATAAACGATTATATATAAATTAGAAATTTATACAAATAATAAGTTATAATTAATATCAAAAAAATGAAAATAATATATATTAGTAATTTAAATCTATACTATCTTTAAGAATTGATTGAAAATCTATTTTTGCAATCACTATTAACAAACTCTTATCGATACCTGCTTTGGTATCACTTGCTCCTCTAACACCACCACAATTTGTATGTTTACAATTGTGAATATTAGGAGAAAGCAAATTGAAGAACTGTTATTGTAAACAAACAAAGAATCAAACCCTCTAACATAAGCGCAAAAAGGGGCAAATGTTGCCAATAACTCGAGCTACAATTAATAATTTCTGTCGCGTTTGTTTGCAACTTGTTGGAGAATCAGGAGACCAAAACGGCCTTCAACATGATATCAAAGATGATCCGCAGCTACTACGTATTCTTCATGAAATGGCAGATAATGATAAACAATCAAAGTCGACAATTGCAAAACAATTGTGCCACTCCTGTTTCACAAAAATCACAATGTTTAGAAAATTTGCTGAAGTGTCAATTTGTTCTAGTGTTGCTCTAAGTGAATTGATAAATGAACAACACGAACTATCTAACAAGTTGAATATGATATGTGCAACATGTTTTAAACGAATGTCAGGCCCAATTAATACCAGCAATTTGCTAAATGCAGCAGAGCTGCAGAATCTATTGCGAGTTATTTTTATAGGAATAGATAAAAGGGAAATCTTTTATGAAAATATTCACCCAAACAAGTTATGTGGGGTTTGTTATCAAAAATGTCGCACGTTTGTTGAATTCCAAAAGCAAATACAAGAAAGTAATCAATTTTTAAAATCAATATTATCAAACGATATATCAATAACAGATCGGTTAGTTATTATAAATGAACAACAAGATGATATTGAAGTGAGTAGATAATATTTAAAATATTTTCTGAAGAATAACTTATAAATAAATATATTTAATATTTAGCCTCCCGATAAAGATGCTAATCAAGACGGCAGTGAACCTGAAATAGATAATATAATGTCAAAGTTAACCAGTGATAACGGGGACCCAATTGAGTTATGCGATCTAAGCCCTATGACCTCGGTATCATGTAATGCAAACTATGAGGATTCAAAAGTATTCTGTCGTTGTATAATATGCAATAGAACCTTTCGAAAATTGTCCTCATATCAGACACACAAATGTACAGAGAAAGACATGGATGAGTCTAGTAGAACTTGTCAATATGCAAATGAAGATGTATCTTTCGATAAATTATACTGTCAACTTTGTGAAAAGCAATTTGAGACCAAACTTCAGATGCGAAATCATGGTTATAGAGTGCATTGTAAAGCGGTTAACGAATGTCCGTATTGCCTGCGGGAATTCAAGCGAAAACATCACTTGAAAGATCACGTGAAAACAGTTCATGAAGGCATACGACCACATCAGTGTACTTACTGTGACCGATCCTTTGGATTAGCAAAAACTCTTCGCGTGCATTTGATGAGACATACAAACAAACGTCCCTTTGATTGTAACATTTGTCAAAAAACGTTTCGACAGAAATCAGAACTTAGTCGTCATTTAAAGAACCACTCATCAGATATTCAGTTTCGATGTCCCATTTGCTCCCAAGGAAAGACGAGCCAAAAGGAACTCGATGAACATCTAACTCGTCACACCAACATAGAAGGCTATCAATGCAGCAAATGTGGACGTAAATTCACAAAGTTGTGTCATCTCAAGAATCACGATGATGCAGTGCATCTCAAGTTACGTCCATTTAAATGCGAAGTCGTCGGTTGTGAAAAGGCATTTGCCGCACGAAAAACTCAACAAATGCATCAGCAGACGCATACTGGTGATGGCTCTAATATCTGTGACATTTGTAATAAAGAGTTTAGTAATAGGGCAAATTTATTGCGACATTCCTATATGCACAAAGTGACTGTTAAAAAGGAATGTGAAGCACGAGTGATGTAATAAAATATTTAGTTTAATAACCGATTCAATCTTTCATATCCTTTTTCAAAAGAATATCAAAGTATAGTATATCCTTTTAAAATAATAATTTTTTACTGCAATTGCTTAACGACATTCATTACAAAATATTTCAAATATTTTTGTGCAATATCGATGCATTAACAAGCAACTTATCGATATAATATAGGATTGCAATAAATACTTTTTAGTATTTTCCAAGATGTATCGATTCTTAAATAGTTACAATCGATAGTGCCGAACAATCGGTTGTCTACGCCGGCAACGATTATCTTATCGTAAAAAAGCGCGCACAGCTAGAAACAAAGCCGCACTATTTCCAATTGTTTTGCAAACTAAAATATTTTATGTGTAATTAAGCAATCATGGCACTCTGGGTGGACAAATACCGGCCGCGGGAGTTATCCAAACTGGATTATCATAAGGCAAGTGACAAACTTATACAAACGATTTATGCCGACTCTATTTACGTTTTCATTTCATTTCTTTAGGAACAGGCCGAAAATCTGCGTAACCTATGCAAGCAAAGCGATTTCCCTCATCTCATGTTCTATGGCCCTTCTGGTGCCGGTAAAAAGACGCGCATAATGTGCCTGCTGCGTGAAATGTATGGATCTGGCGTGGAGAGGCTGCGCAACGAGACGATGAGCTTTACAACGCCTTCGAACCGAAAAATTGAAGTGATGACTGTTAGCAGCAATTACCACTTGGAAGTGAATCCTTCGGATGCGGGCATGTACGATCGAACTGTGGTCATTGACCTGATTAAACAAGTGGCACAGACACATCAAATTGACATCAATGGTCAGAGGGAGTTCAAAGTGATTGTCATTTCCGAAGGAGATGAGCTAACCAAGGATGCTCAGCATGCACTGCGTCGCACCATGGAAAAATACGTTGCCACATGCCGTATAATACTCTCGGTGAATTCCACATCTCGCATTATTCCGGCTATACGATCCCGTTGTCTGGGCATTCGTGTGCCCGCTCCCAACGAGACCGAGATGACAGCAGTGCTGCATAGCACGTGCAAGCGGGAAGGACTCACCTTGCCACCCGAGTTAGCCAAGCGTGTGGTGGACAAATCCGAACGAAACTTACGCCGTGCCCTGCTGATGCTGGAGGCATCTAAAGTTCAACAGTATCCGTTCACAGCCCAGCAGGAAATCGCCGAGCTGGACTGGCAAGTGTATTTGCGAGAGACGGCCAATCAGATTGTGAGCGAGCAGACGCCCGCCAAACTGGAGAAGATACGTGACCGTCTGTACGAGTTACTCTCGCAGGGCGTACCCCCCAATCTCATCTTCCGTGGCCTGGTCGAGCAACTGGTCAATAACTGTGATATGTCCATCAAGGCAAAGACTCTGGAATTCGCCACACAATACGAACATCGCATGCAGAACGGGGCCAAACACATATTCCACTTGGAGGCCTTTGTGGCACAATTTATGAATATCTATAAGAAGTTTCTTTCGGAGCTGGTGATGACAGATGATTTTTAATACTAATTCTTCTTTATTATTATCCTTAAACAAGCACAATAAACAAAATGAACAGTGCGATTAACCAATCAATTGTTGTTGCTGGCGATTCTGTCGATCCGTGAGAATGGCCAATTTTATTTTGTCATCTGTTGTGCGTTTCACAGTCTCCACATAGCGGGCAACCTCCTCCTCCAGTTTGAGATACGCCTGCAGGGATAACAAAGATTAATTTAGATAAAGGATAACGATCATACCCTGCATTACGTACCATTTCGTATTCGATATGCTGCTTGCCATTGACCTGCAGCCCATGCAACAGCAGATCGATGGTGTTGATGGGGAATGAGAGTTGCGGATTGGTCACATTCACCGAATGCTTAAAGTCAAAGTATTCACTGCCTGCTCCTAGCATGGCGCCAATCATTTCGCACGCCAGATCGGAAGCTTCCAGCAAGCGATTATGCTTAACATACAAACGCAGCAGCTCTCGTGTATTGGCCAACTTGTAGGAGTCGCAGAGCCATTGTGGAACAAATGCGTTCAACGTAAGGATGCGGTTGACAACACATTTTCGTATCAGCGTCGAATCTTTCAGTTCGTTATCCTCAACTAGCTTCTGCAGCAAGGACCAAGCCATGTCGGCTGCATTGTTGCGATGCGCCAGATCTGATTTGAAAAATTGTGTTTAAAGCAAAAAATTCCCTTAACAAGTTGTATCTTCTTTTTACCCGCCAAATCGTTGTTTTGCAGCCAAGCCCACGCATCCATGGCCTTTTCCTCTGTGGCACTCACACACGCAGCCGCAAGACTTTCGAAAATGGGCAGCACAGAGAACTCATGTCCGCGGGCAAGTTTCAGCGCAGCCGTATAGAGTCCAGAGGTGGCTAAAAGATAGGAAAGTTCCTCGGCACCGGCCAGCTCAAAGGCGACCACATCTTTGCGATGATGCGACAATTCCCTAAGCGCTTCTGCCTGCAACAATTCTCGCCGTATGTCATCCAATTCAAGCACAACAACCTCATGACCGCATTCCAGTTCATGTTCCGCTGTTTCCTCGCTATCCTGCTCCATGTTGACTTTCTCATCGGCAATTTTCGGTTTGGCAATCCATCTGTAACGCTTGTCCACCAAATGAAGACAATTGATGCACACCAGCAGCGAGGAGCAACGCTTCTGCAATGCGTCAGGAGCATCGCTGTCCACCTGCAAACGCATGGCCTGCTCGTACATGACAGTGGCAGCTGTGGAGCCGGAATAAATATATAATTAAATAAAACCTAAAGAGACATCATATATTTCCTTACCTTTGCGCATGTTGCCCTTGTTGGCGTGGAAGGAGTACAGGAAGTTGTAGACTTCATTTTGATCGATACTCAGCGAACGTGCACGCGATTCCACAATATTCTCGAACTCCTCCTGCAGGCAATTGTAGGGTAACTGCATAAGCAGATCGAATCTTCTGCACTCGAACAGCATTATGACCAATTGACGTAGGCAATCCTTGCGTCTCGAAGTATCCGCATTGTAGACGAGCGCATGATAGGCCTCCTCGTAGTGCTCCAATTGCAGATGATTGTTAAAAACAATCGATTGGAACATGGGCAACTGTGGATCCTCCACTTGCAGCTTGCTCATAGCCATGTGAGCCAATTGTATAATGTAATCCGCTGCGGAATGCTGCTCAAAGAGCTGTATTACTTTTAAATAATAGTGCACTAGTGCCAATTTGGCATCTTCTTTTGTTATGGCCACAGACTCTCTGCTCAGAATACCCTGTAGCTTTGTGTAGAGTGGCGTGTTTCGCAACACTTGTTCAAAGAGAAACGGTTCTTTAAGCACACCATCTGTGATGCACTCGAACAAATCGATCGCCTTTTCAGGCTCTCCGCAATCCAAAAATGAAACAGCCAGCATGAAATTACCTGTAAAAGATGTAGAAATAAATTTAAAACTTATTCATTTTCTCTACAAATTAAGATTAGGGTATTACTTACGTGAATTGGACTTCTCATCACACCAGCCAGACAATAGGCGCACGTAATCCTGAATGATGATGTGGTGGCAAGTGCCAAACAGCCACTCAACGAACACATCATTCCAAGCCTCAGGCCAGCTGCAACACATATGAAAGTAAGTAAAGAACAGTTCTATTGATTGATTCCATACACTTACAGCATCTGATTAATAAAGCTGACCAATAGCAGCAAAGCCTGGCGCATGGACAACTGATTATCCTCCGCTTGATTGGACTCCTTCAGCATCATCGAAAGAGCGCTAAACAAACCCTTCGATTGTAGGAACAAACTCAGCAAAGTTGTTTGACTATTCAGGCGAATTTGACTTGAATAGGGACGCGTGTAGCCGCTAAAAAGCTGCGCCCGAGCCAGTCGCTGTATAGAGACTTCACTGTAAGCAAATCAAATGTTAAGAACAATTCAAATCAATTAAGAAGTTTGCTACTTACAAGTTAACTGGCGTATTTAGTGAGATTGGTTTATCTGCAATCCACACCAAAGTATAATAAGAGTTGAGGAAATTAATATTGGTCACAATGGAGGCTCGCATGCGCGCATGGTGTCCATAGACTATATATTGCAATATCAAAAGGTTGCGGCAAATGGCAAAACTATAAAAACAGACAAGTAGCATTAGAAGTTAATTAAATAATTTAATTTATAACTGCTACCGTATTGTTGCGATCTGTTTGACAGTCTCGGTGAGAATGGAGACGCCATAATCGCTGCCAAATAAAGCCCCAGTTGATTGCAGGAAATGCGTAGTCTTCGATCGAGCACCTAAATTCAGATGTAACTTGTAAATATGTCAAAAGGAAATTCACTACCACAGCTACAACTTACCTGTAGGATCTGGAAAGGCATCTTGATCCACAATGGCAAGTAGATCGAGCAACATATTGATTGCAACATCCAGTTCACTAATTGACTGCAGCTTTTGCTGGATTTGCTCGACGCAACTGGTGGGCAGGGCAATGCCATCGTTGCCATCATTATTATCGCTGTCCGTAGTAATATACTCCAGCAGGTGGGTAATTACAACATCATCAAGTTGATACATCTTCTTATCCATATCGATTTTGATATCTTCTGTTAGAAACTTCTCCAATTGCCTTATGATCTTCATGAGTTCAATGAAACTGGATGCCGCATTGCGATTATTCTGACAATGCGCAGACACAAAGTCGGTAACATCAATAGTATGTTCCTCGGCAAAGATCAAGTGTTCTAACATCTCGCATGGCCGCAACAGAGCGAATGACTGTCGACGCACAACGCAAACAGCATCCATGGCACCCAGAGCAGATACTCCGATGGGCTCAGAAAATTTAATGTGATATTGCTCACAGCAGGAATAGAAACGATCCCATAATCTTGTGGCAATATCCAGATACTCTTCGTCGCTCACCACAAACTCCTTCAGCTCATTCTGTATCTCATCCTCGACTGCCTGACAGACTTGCTCCTTCAGCATGGTAATTGTCAGCTGCTTAACGTCGAACTGCATGTTGATGCGTCTGAACATCTGTAAGGATACAATTGAATTGAATTGAGCTCTGGCTATGATGAATCTTCAGAAATACCCACATAAAGTGCCTTGGCGATCACATTGCGATCGAATCGACCCGGATGGAATATATAAGAGCAATATGCCTCACGTGGGTCAACGCCCTGCTCTATGGTCAAGGAATAACGATCTGGTGGTGGCTCCAGTGCAGCCGTCACCCATTTAATTGTTTTATCCGTTCCTAGAAATGTGGCCGATATATTGAAATCTCCCTCAGAATTGCTCCACAGCGTCCAAATGTGCGTGGCAGTTGCATCGAAATCAGACAGATCCATTTGTGTTGCCGGCACCCGATGCTGGACGACCAAGCCGACGGTTTTAGTGTTTGTATCGCTCAAGTTGTTAACGACGCTTAGACAAATGAACTCAGCGAACTTTTCGTGGGAGACAAAGATACAGAAATTACGATCATCGATCTTGCGCATCAAACTGTTTTGAGCTGAAATATACGAAGAACAATCAACTGAGTTGATACGATAATAATTTGTTTCAAACTTACGTCCTTGCGTCTCCTGAGAGTCTCCACAGTTGATCGAGGCAATATTCTGCAAAGTATCCACCGACCACAAGCGCAGCTCGTTATTCCTATAGAGAACCAGGAGATACATGTCGTTCTCAACATGACTAAATGACATGGATACTACTGTCTCCATGCTATCGCCACGTCCACTGTAGGAAGGGAAGTGGATTAATATAATTGTTATATACTATATACTACTAATTTTACATCAGAGCTCCCTTCAGATTGGAAAAGAAGCGTGGCATCAGATTTGACTCCTTGACTTCGTGCGCAACTGTGTTGCCTGTGCGGCAGTTCATCGCGTATAGCATTAGCTTGGACTGATAGTCCACAGCAAAATATGCCTCTTGGTTATCGTCAGACACATCCGCGGCAGCCAGTTGGGGCACATTGATGGCCATGCTGCCATCGAGTACGTGGAAGTTGCTGCGATCCTTGAGATGCACGTTGACATCATGGAAAATTGAATTCTTCTGTGTATCCAGTACAACAGCTGGTCCACCAACAGACGATGCGTCTGTCTGCAGGGGAAACACAATGCGATGGACGCTGCTAACGGTGACCACCAATAAAGTGACGCTGTTCGGGTGTTCCGACAGCGAGACATTTAATACAGCGGAGTCCGTGAAGCGCAAACGTAAATGATTTCGCACCAGGCTAATATCGAGACTAACTTCCGAGAGTTCCACAATGTCTTGGTATGTGCGCCTAAATTAAATGCAAATTTCAACAGTTGAGTCTCTTGTCTGGCAGTATATAACAACAATAATTCTTACCAATATATAAAGCGATTTCTGTTATGGGTATTTCCGACGGGATTATAGCAAAAGCTGCCCGATTTGCCAAAGGTTTTAATGTCCTGCAAGGTGCTTTGAGTGCCTTTTAATATAGAAATTTATAAATTCTTAATGAATTCTACAAAGTCGAAAGGCGCACAAAACTCAGCCGGCATTCCTTAACATACCCGTGTTTATTTCAACTTCAATCCATTCCTCAGGATTAAGGTTTCTAGGAATCACCTCGCGGTAACTCATATTCGCGTTAATGTTCATTTTGAATAATTTATTTTTTTATTACAAACAGATAAACTATATTTATAAAAACATATAATGATGGACACCGGCGTAAAAAACACGCGCGTGTTATCGACTGTGCTGTTATCGATTGTGTAAATCTCTTTTTTGTATGCGATATGAATTGATCGAATGCTTTCGTTTAATCTAACTTTCGTTAAAGCAGCGTACGTTGCCAACAACATAAGACGCCAAACACATGGAATTTGTTTTGTTTTGACTAAGAGAAATAAATTCTAAAATGACTGAAACAGCCAAAAATTCCCAGAAAAAGAACGACGAAATCATGATCTGCGTGCCTGGTGAGCGCTTGTGTCGAGTGGAAGATAATATAATAGTGGGCGAAGGTACCTATGAGCAAAGCGGTTATATTTATGCCTCCAAATCCGGTGTTGTCAATATTGATGAATCCACAGAAAAGGTAGGTAATTCAATCTTATTTATAAAATCATAATTAATCATATTTCTATCTCAGTGTCAAGTTGTAAGGGTACATAAGCCGGGCTTCCACTTGACCATACCGGCGACTGGAGACATTGTCACAGCCCGCATCCTAGTGACAACCCCAAAGTTCGCAAAATGCGCCATATTCTGTGTTAGGAACGTCCTCCTCGAAAGCAGCTACCGTGGTCTGCTGCGGAAAGAGGATGTGCGCGAAACCGAAAAAGATCGAGTGGATATCTACAAGTCGTTCAAGCCCGGCGATGTCATTGTGGCACGCGTGCTCAACCAAATGGAACAATCATTCACCCTTAGCACAGCCGAGGCAGAGCTTGGTGTGGTCATAGCCTATGCCAGCGATATTCGAAAGAATCGCATACCCATGGTGCCCATAGGCTGGGGTGAAATGCAATGTCCGGTGACAACGATAAAGGAACCACGAAAAGTTGCTAAAGTTCTACCCGAAAGTACAATTAAATTGGAAGCATAAAACATTTAATGCCATCTCATGTTAATCATTTGCGTGTTTGTCTCTTTTGCTAAGTGGAGTTTTAATCAATTTACACAACTCATTAATAATCTGATTTGTGCCCTGCCATAAAACGAATATTAAACATTTGTCAATCGAATGTCAAATTCAACAAATATTGAATTATGAATGGCATAGCGTGCAAAAATGCGACTAGAGATGGGCGCATGTCACGAGAACACGCAGTGCAGAAAACTATTAGGGGGAGTCCTAGTTGGGAACAAAAATTAAATTGCCAAACAAAAAGGAATAAAGAAAAGGCACATTTGCATAAATAGGACAAGTAGTTTATTTTAGATATGTAGATCTAAATTCGATAACATGCAGTTAAGCAAATTCTAATCACTAAGGTTCGAATATATAGAGTACTTAGTGCTAACTGGTTCTAATATAGTTAACAGTAATTTTGATAGATTGCCTCCTTCTGTTAGTAACAAGCTCTACTTTAATAAAAGAAAATGAATCGTTTACTGTAAAAATTGGTAAAATTTTGTTAGTTCTCAAAAATAGTGTACTGTAAAATATGACTACTATATCGTGCCTCCTGCGTGACACGCCAACGCACTCAACTCTAGCCGCGTAACTCAATACAAATATGTGAGGGAGTAAGGGGGTTACTACATGTATGTTTTTATGTAGGTCCGAGGGTCAATGACTAAGTGGAGGCAAGTGAGTGTTACAGGTGTGTGCACACAGGCCCAAAATTCCTGGTTTGCGTGCGGGCGTGAATCCACCCCGACGTCCAATGCAGAGGGATGGACAGAACCGGCGCCAGAGTCAGCCAATAACTGTTTGATCGATAAGGAGCGCAACTCGTTTTGGGCGATTACAATGCCGGTTAATATTCAAATCAAAATAAATAAAACCAATATGATATTCAAAACGAATCCCCCGGGTTGTGTGTAGGAGTCGGAATAGCAGGCATTGTCTCGGCGTTCCCAATGTGACAGGCAGCAATTGCTCATTCAGCACTTAACAACAGCGTGGGTAAGGACAACGTCGTCGTCTCGTCCCAAAGTAAAAACAACAACAACAACAACAGCATAAAAATGGTGCAAATATCACAGACCGAGGAGGATATTAAGATCTCCATTGAACTGAACAGACTGGTCACACGCAAACCGGACGTTGTCCTGCTGCCACAATATCTTAAATTCAATAATCCTCCAATATTCTTCGAACGGCACCTGGCACAGGAGATCGACGAGATGGCCAGCTTCTGTCGCATATTCAAGCACGAGGCGCGCATTGTGCTCATCAAGAAACATCCGGGCATTTGGCCCGAGTTGTTTCAGAAACTGAGCAGGGAGCAGCTACTTAAGAAGCGTCTGGAAATCGCCGACATTATTGTGGAGCGCAATAAGAAGCGCGACGAAATGGCCATGGAACGTTATGAGCACAAGCGACGTTTGGAAATCGAGAAGGAAGTCAAACGTGAGGGTGATATGAAGGATCGGGTGAAGCAGTTTCAAAGAACCTCCGTCGAGGAGACACTTATGGTGGGAGTGCGCAAAGAGACCCATGTCAAGCCGCAGAATGCACAGTTCACCAACAACAACAACGAGAACAAACAGTCATCCGTGGAGTTCCGACAAGCCACACCGGTGGTGCGTTATCAACCCCCAATGGCCATAAACTCTGTCCGCAACAACGGACGCATCAGCGTGTGCTTCTCCAGCGACCATAAGCTAGAGACACCTAAGCGTGAGTCCCAGGAGGGCATCCAGATGCCATTCACCCTACACGATAAGAACACGGGCGCTCCCACCGTTGTCACCGAGAAGTTGCCAATGGAGACGCTTGACGAATAAACTGCCAAGGGCATTGCGTGGGCATCAAGGGGTACGGGGTGTGTGCAGCATGGGGTATTCGAGTTAATAACAAAATAAAACGTTGCATTTAAACATAAATAAAAAGGGAATATCTATTCTCGATTCGGTTGAAATTCGGAGAGTACACAGAAACTAAACTTTACATAATGAAGGCAATGAACTAATTTAGCTTCTATTTCTCCACCACATTTGAAACGTTTTTGTTTTCCCATGACTTTTCATTATACGTATGTATATAGTACTTAAATGATTTCATTCATTCATATTTCCCTGCTTCAGTATGTATCAGATCTTTCACTAAATTTAGGTTCTATTTCTGAACCACATTTTATTGAAGTTCTGTATAATTTTGAAACGGTATGGTTTCCTCACTTTCTTTCATATCATACATTGTAATCTCTGAAAGTTGTATACGAAGACGGTTCCCAATAAGCATTTCAATTGGAATATTTTTATTATTTGTTTAAATTAGATAAAATATACAACAATAATTACATATGTATGTGTGTAGACCCATTATGTATTTTATAAGCATTCCTTTAATTTGGAAAACAAGAAAATAATACACAATATTGTAGCTACTTATATAACGTAGTAGTAGCGAGTACATAATTATCAGAAGTGTTTAGTTATTTAGATAGATATTACTGTAGTAATAAGAATATATATATATATATAGTTCTTGCATATATATTGCATTTTCATAGCGTGCTCAAAATGCTGATTACCTGCCTCCTTTATTTATATCGTTATATTTCGTTATTCATTTATTATTTTAGCTCTATTTACAAACTTCCCAGGCAACTCTCATCCTATTCTGTTCCGTCTATATAGTATGTATGTAATATGCCTTTATTCCATAGCTTTCTTCCTAGTAATCATTTTGATATTCGAGTGTGTATATAATGCGTTAAATATCAGGTTATAATTCATTTTAAATATCCAAATATAGCTGTTAATGCTGCTTCTAGGCTACAGGAAAGAAAGAAGCTAGCATTCGTCCTTCCTTCTTTAAGTTGCATCAACGAGACGAGTATTGATTGCCTCACAGGGCTTAGGCTTAGCCATGCTACAGATACGAATACGTATATTTGGAATCATATATATGATATATATATATATATATATCTATAGATATATGTGTAATTACGATTGCTTAAGCGATTTTAAGTAGTCGCTCCCCAATTAGCAATCGGAATCGTACAGTAAATAATATAACAATCATTTAGTTTTCATTAAATGCAAAAAATTAAAGGACTTTGAAATACTTTTGGAAAATACAAACGAATTGGGAAGCAACAACTTTTCTAGCTTGGTGTGTGTGTGTGTAAATATGTATGCTATAATATATACAAGTGGTTAAATATTTTGATTTTCTGTTTAAGGTTTAGTGTGTGTGTGTGTTTGTAGGTTTCCTTCATATACGGTATGTAGGGTATACTCCTTAATAAGTATGGTAAAAAAGAGCTTTGGCGCTTCGTCGAAGTAATCCAATTTCATTGTGATTTTTCTTTCTCATTCTCTCTTTGGGATTACTTTTTCTTTTTGTTTTTCGCACTTTTATCGGGCTTAACCGACGCCATCAGGGATCAAGCGGAGGTCTCATTGGTTTCTATCCAACCCTCGCTATCATCTTCACTATCCGAATCATCCGACTCGGAGAGCTCAATGGCCACACGTCTGGCCAGAATCGAGGCCACATCCAGCATAGCCGTGTTCCTTTCAATCTCCTTTAGCTCCGATTTCTCCACCTTACGCAAACTGATACCTGGAAAAGGAGAAAAGGAAATTAGTAAAAAATAGAATTATAGGATAATCTTTTGTCTCTTTGCTTACCATCTCGAATGGCTTTCATCAGATCGTTGCGTGGATCATGGAATGGTGGCTGAATCTTCTTTGCAGTGACAATGTGACCGCCACCATTGGGCTGTAAATGCTGCATTTCGCCATTGACCAGCGCCTTAGGTAGAATTTGGTGTGGATGCGGCGGTATTTGCATGGCATTGTTCATGCCATCCTCCACAGGCGGCGGTGGTGGTGGCGGCGGAGGCGCCACATTAGGCGGCGACATTTTTGGTGAGTGCTAAAGGGCAGACAAATTTGATTAGAAAAGGAAAACATGCACAGATTAGCCACGTCATCTCCTACCTGATCGGGCACTGGCGGCGGTGGCGGCAAGTCGCTGAGCGAATTTAATTGATTATTGTTTGCCATTGTCATGTTGTTGAAGGTGGTGTTCAGCTGCGCCATGACCATATCGTTCGCATTCTGTGCACTGTTGCTGGGCGCCAGCTGTGGAGAGCCAGCTCGTGATGTGCTATTGGCGCGTCCCAGCAGCTTGGCCGCCATGTGACCGCTGGCAGCACCATTGATGCCTGAGAGTGGCGACACCACGTCCGGTACTGGTGGCGGCGGTGGCAGTGCATCACGACTCGTCGACATGCTGCGTCCACGTGTGGGCGTATTAGCGTTCGATGCTGTCGGCGTGCCGCCACCACTACCATTCGAAGGTGGTGCCGGAGGAGGCTGTGAAGGTCGTGGCTTATTGCGCGATGGTGTGCCCGGTCCATAGATCGGTTCCGGCGACATGGCGCCCTGTCCACTCTGTCCATAAATGCCGTGTGATTGATGATACATCGTGCTATCGTACAGTTGTTGATGTTGTTGCTGTTGCTGGTGATGCTGCTGCTGCAGATGCAACTGTTGTGGCGATGCCGAAATGCCGTTGGTGCCATACGCGGCAGCGTACTGATTAAGCGTACTCTGTCCAGGAGTAAGCGCTTCATAGCCAGTGCCATCGATCTGCTCCGATTGGTAGCTTCGCAACTCGATCGAATTGGGGCGCAGTGGGCGTGTATCGTAGATGCCCATGTCTATAAGAAGCGCAAAGAGAATTGTTAATTGAAGTCTAAATGCAGATTGAACAGTTTCTTATGTGTAACTAAAAAAAGAGAAAACAAGGAACTCCAATTGAAGAGAACAAATAAGAGAACGAAGAACAAAACAAAAACTCACAAAATATGCAAAAAAGAGAAAACAAATATTATGGCAAGCAAAAATTGTAATCTTATTGGCATAATGATTCTCGCACAGTGTAGCGTCAGGTGCGTCAGATAAAAAATAAAACAACAAAGTATATGTACTATTATGAGCAAGGCTGGGAATTGTTGGACAAAGTCGGAAAGATTTCCCAGTTTAACAATATGTTTGCCAATTTGTTTTATCTTTTGATGACCGATGGTTCTATATAATAAATTCATATATTTTTTCTTAAATTGTTGATAACACTGAACAGTTATAAAACTTTTATGATCTTTATTGATTATTTCAATAAGACTTCCCAGTTTTTAACTCAATACTTGAGGAAAAGTCTCTATAAATTGAGATTAGCAATTCCAAGCCTTGTTGGTAAAGTATGATGTTATTGAAGAGATGAATCTGATATTAACAGCCACATATATAGCCACCCATTGCTCGGGGAGAGAGAGAGAGAGAGAGAGTTAGAGAGAGAACGAGTGTGGAAAGAAAGATCTGGTGGGGAAATGCTGTACTTTGTGGGTGGATCAGAGCGAACACTAGGACGGGTTAGTTATGACTATAGTTAGGGGAGGAAGTTGCTACAGCGTGTTGTGTGAGTGTTATACAAAGGGTATATATATATCAATATCAATATCAATATGAATTTCAAATGTAATTTATCTCGTCTTTCTTTTCTTCAGGCCAATTATTTCGAATTAGTGCAATGGATTGGAATCCAGAATTATAATTGATATATAACATAATTCGTAAATGTTCACATTGTGGTGCAGAATCATTTGAGAAGTTATTTTTATTAGATAACTATAAAATATACTAGATAGTTTAGTTGTTGGGGGAGCTAGAGTTGTGATAGAGTAGTAGATTATACAAATATATATAGAAGTATAGAATGAAGTGGAACATTTACATAAGTACAGACTGAATTTTACTATTGCTCTGACCTGTAATCGCGATAGCCGTTTGCTTTGTTAGATTACTGTTTTTCTCCAAATGCGAAAGCATATTATAGGGCTTAACAGAATCTGGAAATGAGATGATCATGCGGTGTACGTTACGTTTAACGCTACATATTTTTTTCAAGAATGATATTGGTACAGACACAGAAACTAAATGATTATACACAACAGAGATGACACACAACAATAAAACAACAACAATCGAAATCGGATTCGATATAAGAAAAGATAAACAAAGTTTGCTTAAGGTATTTTCTCTGTTAAAGCCAATTAATTGGGTTATAATATAAAGCTGAATTCATTCAATACTCGAATTTCGAAAAGGTTTCTCTCTACAACACTGTTAACAGATGGTTGTGCATTTACTAACACTACCTAAACATGTTAATGAGCTTTTACATTTTGTACTTAAATTCACATTTGAACTGAGAGCATGAGAGCGAACGGGCAATGTAAAGTGATCTAAGGAAGTAGATGTACTCAAATGTGGGATTCATGTAGTTGTTATATAGAAATGTACAATTGATGAGCGAGCGAAGCTGCTGGCGATGCAGGTAGTATTTTGCATGAAAGGTTTAAGAAGGAGATTTGAATAAACATTTTCCAATTGTTGTTCAACCGAAACGAAAAGCCAAGGAGAGTACGCACTGATGCCGTACCTACGTCTTGGTAATCATCATCATTATCATCATCATCATCGATAAACGCCAGTTGTTGTTGTATGCTTACGGGCAGCTGTATTGACTGTACGGATTGTATGGACTGCTGCTGCAGATGCTGCTCTACGGGTGCGGGTGTACGGCCATGTGTTGGTCTTCGCCGCCCCAGTGTCCCCAGCTGCAAATCGCTGTCGGCGATTACAGTTTGGATTTCGACTAGTTGCGCTAGATTAGCATACAGTACAGGGCGTTAAAACAGTTACGTGTGTGTGTGTGTGTGTGTGCATTCTAGACAACATGAAAATTATTTAGATCTTTGCCTTGATAGAGACAATTGGAAGAAAGATTGTGTGCAAAATAGTTTGCGCAAATTCTTGATTCAATTTGCATTCGCAAATAACTGAAATATACATATACTTATATACACTCCATAGTATACGAGTATACGTATATCAAACTGATTTATATAGTAAAATACTGCTGATTGAGCTGAGATTAAGCTGAGAATATTCCTACATTGGTTGCTGCACATTTTTCTTATTGTTTCTTTACTAAAAAATTTAAAATATATCTATAATTCCCCTTATAACCGTGTGTACATTATTATCATCTTATTATTCAGAAACAGTATAGCAAATGTCTTTTGTTTGCATTTTCTTAGTTCTATTTTTTCCTATAAGCAAAATAAATTAAATAGAAGAAGCAATAATTAAGGAATCATTCAAACAATAATGAAGCTTTCCAGCTTAAAACCGACTATATTTCTTTTTAAATCTTCCCCAAGTGCAATTCTCGAAACAGCTTTACCCTTATATATATGTATTTTTTGGCTCACCACAAACCACAAACTCTTACAGAGCACAATCTACAGCTGATAGCATACAATACAAGATAAATGTACATACTTATGGTATGGTATACATGTATATATATAGAGATAGTACTTACTACCATATCCGGCCTCTTCAATGGGCATGGCATTGGGTGTGCGATAGATTTGGTTGTTGGGCATAAGGGTCTCGCCCAGACCCAATGCGATTTGTCGCTGCTTTTCGCGGGTATTGTGTGGCGTACGTACACGTTTCTTGTGACGATTGTTTGGACCGCCGCCCCCACCGCCTGCACCATCCTGTCGTGGTCTATGCATCTTCTTGCCCTTATCATGCATGACACGCTCCGTGTCCTTAATCATCTCCTGACGCCAAAGCTCAAAGAAATAATTGGGATCAGTGTAGAACTTGAGGCCATCCTTGCCATCGTCGCGATAGACGTTGAGCTTATCGAGTGGCGGCGGTTTGTCGCACTGTGCATATGTCTCTAGCATTGGGGCGGGCATTGTGGAGCGCGAGAAGATTTGCTGATCAAAGATTTTGGCCGATTTGAAGGCCTTCTTGCGTGTTATATCCGTTAGCGGCACCTCCTCCACGGTACTATCCAGCTGAGTTACCTTGATCGCCAAACGATCGATGCGCGCCTGCAGTGAATTCGCACGATCTCCAATGTTACCCACATCTCGCGCCAACTCACCGAACACATCTTCGGCATGCTTCGATAGCGACGAGAGCTGCCTTATGATATTTGTGAGTGTCGTGTTCGTGACTGTCTCCAATTCGACAGACTGTAGCTCATCCTGCTGATAAACAGAGCGTGCCACATGCACCGGCTCTATAGATCGCTTGGGCAACGGCATTATAGGTATTATCTCTTAGATCCGTAAGCACTTTGGGTTGAATTAATGCGTTCTCATTGACTACTGAAATTGAATCAATTCAAAATTGATTAGACAATTTTGGATATATAAAGCTTTCAATTTAGACTATAGTGCTTATCAACATATGTAGATAAGAAATGTATGTGCGAATATTATTCCTATTGTTCTGACTCATTAGTGCTACTGTGCATTCTCCCTCGGGGTGATGGCCTTGGTAAAAATAAACCCCTCTCTGTCCGTAGGCGCTAAACCTCAGAGAAAACCGGTTTTGAATCGTTCCAAACTTCTGCAAGTTCGTTTCGCTCAATGCTTTTTACTAACAAGCCTGTTCCCAATTCTGCATTCGCATTAATTACGCAGAAATGAATGTGCATTTCATGTGAAAGAGAACTCTCGCATGGGGAAAGAAAGAGAACTAAGCCAAGGCACATTGAGAATATTCCATCTTTTAAGCAGAACTATGATTTGTTGCAGTTTGTTTTAAATTCCTTCACAGCTGTTCAACGTTATAATATAATATATATTTTTTATAGGAAATGTAATGCATTTCACAAGCGCAGTTATTTTAGTTTATTACTACGTAGCATTGTTTATTTGTTGTTTTTGTTATAGCCGGCTCAAGGTTTTTCATTAGGGCCAACTCACCACCCCCATAATACTAAATTTGCGAATGTGTGTGTATGTTTTATACTTTATATGTACGTACGTACATATGTATTAACCGACAATTGGCCATTGGTCTGGACCACACCCACAAGATATGTGCCATATTGGAGATAAGCAGCACATTAAGACGATAACCACCCCTGCACGACAGCTGGAACAGTGTACTGATCGTGGAGCTACTATTGTATGACTCCTTACTTTCGTTTATCGTTCGTCATTCGTCGCCAAAAATTTAATGCTTTTTTTGCCAACTGGAGTCCCCTTACTCTGCATGTGTGCATATATGTAATATATACGTGCGTGTGTAGTACACAATCTGAATACATGAAAAGTTCTCTAATGTGTCTGGGCTACCCCCTCAATTCATACAATTTATTCATTTTAAATTTGCACACACACACACTTGCATATCACTTTCAAAATTATCAATTTACTTTGCGCAGTACCAGCAAGTTGTTAAACTAGATAGCACAGAGAATTGAATTTGGTCACCGTCGTCACCCCCTCACACAACTCACGTCTCAACCATTCGTTGTCGCACGCACTTTTCACACTCAAAAAACAAATGCGATTTTAACCCGTATGGGTTAGAATTGCCACGAACATAACACAACCAATAAGGTAAAGTATTTTAAGTGAACGTTAATTACAATACACTAAACAATTGAAGTAATTTTTTGCGTTTTTTTGTGGAAACAGATTTCCACACCTTTATTGTAGTGGTGCACAATTGCATTAATATTGGGAGTTATCGAATAGATTAGACGAAATTTCAAGTTGGAATTTCAGAGATGATTTCGATATATTTTAATTATTCGATTATATTTTAAAATACCATATATTTATTTATAATTGAATAAATAAATAATTTAAATACACAAATGAAATACTTAACACAAAAATAAAGTTTAAATAAAGATGTTATCAAATTTTTAAATGCGATAGTTTCGTTGTCGATGATAGTTTATTGAGATATCGATAACTTGCCGCATTCATACACATAGTCTAAGACGAACGACCCTGTTTCATTGCATATTACGGGGGTAAGGTTTTCACACATTTTTTATACTTATTTTGTGGCTGCATAATAGAATATTTATATTATTTGCAGACTCTATTACCATGGCAAGCGTAGCAACAAAGGGATCCGGTCTGATCAACAGTAAGATTTATACTTTTTTTTGCATTTCTAATGCGAATTTGCAATATTATAATTATCGAAATTATGTAATGTGTTCAACTTTGACAGGGCTTCTTGTGCAAGCAAGACCACAACTGGATGTGTTCTTGAAATACGCCAAAGTGGAGCTGACTCCCCCAACACCAGCCGATATTCCAGCTATCCGTCAGGGTCTTGGTAACTTAATCAAGGGTGCCAAGACTGGTTCCTACAAGAACCTGTCGGTCAAGGAAGCTTGGTTAAACACACTTGTCACCGCTGAGGTTGTCTTCTGGTTCTACATCGGCGAGTGTATTGGCAAACGTCATATTGTTGGCTACAATGTTTAAATTTACAGTTACGAAATGTTAGTGTATCTCAATTCCATTGATCACACTGGCGATTATGTTTGTGAACGAATAAAAATTCAAACTTATATATTATAAATACTCTGTGGTGCGATATAAAAGTAATGTTGATTGAATCATCTTCTCAATAGAAAACGTGAGAGTCAAGCTTGATGTTCGGTTTGTTGCATCTCAACTGTTCAGAAAATGTTCTGTAATACACATATATGTATACATATTTTGTATACATTTTAATAATAATGGTATGGAGTATTCTAACGTAAAGTTAAAACTAACGTATTTCTATGTGGTCCGGAATTGGAAACTTGAAAAACTTATTGGATTATTCGGTCTAGACCACAGGGCTTCAAAAATTTAGAAAATTTGATAAGCAAAAGGTACAAAAAAATGCAGGAAGTAATTAATTCTCTTAGGAGCAGTTAGTAGGTACATACATATGTATGCATGCAAACACTCTTTATAAAAATATTATTTTATTAATTTGTGCATATGTATGTGTCGTGTGAAGGCGGCCATTAAACATGTGGCAATAAGAGATCTGGTTACTTGAACATCTCTGAACGAGAGAGTTCTTGAAAGAGCAATCCAAGAAGCATTTTCTACCATGCCTACAGTCAATAGGATTTCAAGTACACATCAACCGTTTCCTATTTCAATTTTACTCAAGAAGGCTTATCCTATTTCAACGGAATATAGTGCACAGAAACCTTACACTAACAACGATATATTCGACTTCTGCACCATTCAACTCAGCATTGGTTTATTTAATATTGAGACGAATTGAACAGATCGTAATATGAAATAATTAAATGATTCCTTACCTATTGGATTGTTATTAAACTGAATTTTTATAGAACTCACCTTCATAGGGAAATTGTAAAGTTCTCATAGTTAATTCTTTATTATTGGAAATACAAAATATTTAATATGTTCATTTATTTGAACATAATTAAGTACATTCAGTTAAGTAAAAGATTGGCTTCTTTTAAATTGATGCACAAGATAAAGAAGAAAATTAATTATAAGTACAAAGTTTTGTGTAATCGTAATTAATTAAATTGATGCAAAAAATGAAATAAAGATTTATACGCACATTGAGAGTTATGTGGTCATACTTATTTTCTATAAAAACGGTTAACCTAGTCTCTTCATTAATAGTTAGATATTTCAAAAATGATTCTCCTTCATGATAATTTGGAGTTATTAAAGATAATAAAACTTTTTCTCAAGCGCATTTTGTGGTATAGCATGTAAATTGGTTCCAACCAGAGTTGCCAGCTTCTTGGCATATTGGCACACGGCCGGAACTCGGGTAGTTCCCGACCAATTGTAATACAAATGACACATTTTGTATGTTAACTTCTGCAGTTGATCGGGACTGAGTCGAATGTTGCTATAGATGACATTATAACTGGTCGGAGAAACCGAACCTTGTCGCACTGTCTGGGACACCAGATAAAAGTCGTACCGTTCGGGCAAAGTGACGACATCATCGACAACAGTTCCAGGCGGAGGATTTTGGCTATTGCCAGTAAAAAAACGTGTATTCGAAGACTTTGTTACCACAACATAGGCCAACATGGGCGGAGCTGCTGCATTCATACGTTTATACTCAGTATCAAGTTTCTCCACAATATCCTTAACCTCGTACTCATACAATTGTTTGAGGGAACCCGAACTAACACCATCGCGATAAAATACAATGCGTGTTGGTAACTTCCTATGTTCGCGTTCATATTGCCGCAAAGCCTTCAGAATCATTGGCCACAAGTTATTGGCCAACACATCATAGGCACTGCACTCGGCGACTGTACTGAAGTATGTCGAATTGCTCTGCAGATCCATCGAGGCGACCAATGCACCATAGGCCTTGCTACGATCACGAGAACATTTGGCTATGTCAAAGCCAATTGTCATCAGACCCGATAGTGGTAGCTCGATCATCCATGGGGTGTAGCCCAGTTTGCAATTCAATTGAATGGCAATTTTTGTGGCAACACTCATACCCTTTTGATTGGCTTTTGTGGTCACCACCTGCGTGGGCACGGCCTTATCCACACATCCTCGTTTCTTGATTGAAGAGTATCTGAGCGAGTCAAGAGGTAAGTTCGTATCTAATTGTAAACTATAGATAGGTAAACACACCTCTCAGTATTGTTGTTTGGCACAAGACAGAGAATTAATTTCGGATCGCCGCGTGCGCAATCGTCTAGTGCTTGAATATAGCTGCCTGTGCGGTCATCATAAATGGTTACTCTACAAAACATTTAAGACAAATTGCATAAAATAATAGGTAAGACCAACTACGACTCGACATACTCGCGTGGACGACCGATTTGAAAGCCCATTCCTCCAGCGGCCCGATGTAGATTCTGTAGCAAAGTTCTCATGTCTCTCTCATTGCGTTTTGGTGCGATAATTGCCCAGCGATCTAGACCATCTCGTGGTGTTGTCAACATTCGCTGATCGCGGAAGTAGCGTGTCCAATCAGCTTGATCACCGGCAGAAACTCTAGAAAGTAGAAAAAACGAGCATAGAACAATTTAGATAGAGTGCAAGCATTGGATATGAACATATATACCGATTGCTATTGAAAACAATCTTTTGTGGTGCAATTACACGTCCCTGGAGCTCAACGAGCTTCTCTTCTAGCTTCATATTCCAGTCTGTTAAGACCCTGACACTTTCGGGAGTAGTCTGCAGACGTTGATTAAAGGTGCGCAAGCGATCGATGCGTCTGGAGGGATTCATACGCGTATGATCCGACATGGCACGCATGAGTCTACAATTACAAGGTTTCATTAGGTTATATATATGGAGATTATTTTCTTCTTTTCTTACTGAAAATTTGATCGCATGCTATCTGTGAGTCCTGTAACGCGGCATAGTTCGGGAATGAGAATAACCAAATCATTGGCATTGGCATTTTGTGCCTTATCCTTATTTTTGGATATGAGCAGAGGCTGATTGTGATCCCTAATGCGAATGTTATATTTCTAGAAGCGTACAAATATAAATTAAAGTATCCTCCATACGCTTTTTGAGAGAAGAACTTACAGTTAAATAGTATTCAACGAAACTGACATCACGACCCTTGCAACTGAATGTGGCACGGGGCGATTGGGTAAAGTCAACATCGTTAATACGGTATGTTTTATTATTATAGTCAGTGAGAACGATCAGACCCAGCACATTAAGTCGAAACTCCTCCTGATGCCGTGATGGATTCTGAGTACCACGCCGCAATATATCGTATACGGTTTCCGTACGCATCACCTTGTGCGTGATCTCGGCACATAGCATAATATCCCTTTCATGTTGACGAATCGATGTCTCATAGCCGGGCCAAAGCTCCATGGCGAACTCACGTAATGCGACCTTGCAATGAATGTACAAGTTTAGCTTATCCGAGCCCAATATTTATAAGCTAATTATTTCATCATACCCGAGCATGTGGATCGAAGAGATTACGCCCAACCAGCTCCAGATTGAGACCCTTCATGGAGCGACGCAAGATTAGATTTAGAACTTGCAGGAACCGCGGCTCGACGGCCGATATAAAGCCAACACATTTGATCGTAATGGTGTAGTCAATGTCTTGTTTGGATTTGCCTTGCAGCACGGTCACATCTTGCTCGAATTTCTTTGTCGTAAACAATTGTTTGCCATCGAACAGGTATCCCTTGCCCAAAACAGCGGCATGTTCCGATAGGATACCGCAACGCACACGTAACACTTCAACTTCTGGCATGAAGTCCACGTGGTAGTGCTCGATACGCCACTGCGGCTTGGTCTTCACGCGATAATAGTTTGACACCAATTGAATGGGTGTTCCATCTTTACCCTGTTTACTAACCACATCTGCTGGTCTTGTATGGACAATATCGTAGCGTTCTCCATTGCGTCTGCGATCACTTTGTCCACTTCCACCACCACCACCACCAGCGCCACCGCCACGACAAGCACCAGGACCTGAACCAGCGCCACGAAAAGCACCATGACCAGGTGCACGAGATGTCGAAGGACCATCGCCACCATCACGTGGTCCCGAAGACGAGGGAGCCCTGTTAGAGCTCACATGTTCATCGCCATGGCCTCGGAATACTTTGGAACGCTGTGTAAAAAATAAAAGTATAACTAACTAACTCAAAAGATAAATACAAGACTCCAAATGATGTCATATTTATTTATTGTTTGCACTCATCGCAAATGGGTTGATTTACAGCATGCGATCGCTTTCACTCTATTATTCGATCGTATTTAAACTTGTGGGATAAGTGAATAAAGTAATCAACTTCAAATCGCGCGTGCGATTTTATTCTACACTGGCAGAGGTATGTATATTAATTTATGCCAGGAGTTTGCAAAGCAACTTAAGAGACATCTCAGACCCCATAAAGTATATATGTATATTCTGAATCAGTATCACCAGGGCAGTCAATCTAGTCATGTCTATCTGTCCGTCCGTAGGTCTGTTGCAACGCAAACTAGACTTTTATTTTTAGAAGAATCTTGCTGAAAATTTGCATACTCCTTATTGCTGCACGCTTTTAATAAGTCGGATCAGGCCGATATAGCATACAAACTGCCATACAAACTATTGGCCAATTCTTCTTATTTGTCCAGATAATGTAACCAAATTTACACATATATATAATATACAATATATATGTATATATATATATATATATATATACATATTTTAGAAATAATAATTGAATATACACAATACCAATTATATATAACTAGCATTGGAACAATCGGAGAAAATGAGAACCTGCAAGGGTGTACAACTTTCGATATGCCAAATCTAGCCCTTCTTCCTCGTTTTGGTTTTTTTTTTGCTAGAATTATTTTTTGCTGCGTGCAGATCTATTGTTAATCTGATAAAATGAAACCATTTTAATTTGTGTAAATGAAAATCGTTATATCGATTTTTCTTTTCTTCGATGGAGGTTCAATCGGTTGTCAGTTGTCAAAACTAACAAGATCAGGGTACAAGTATTTCAGATTCTGACAGTTACATATAAAAACTGACCAATCTCTATGTATATACATGCATATATATTTGTATGTAAAATATCATGGATATTCTTTCAGGCTGTAGTTCTGTTTGTTTTTTCAAGCGACGCCTTCTCTTGCATACATTATATGCTGAATAGCTTCATCAGCAAAATAACACTCAAGTGGCCTAACAAACACGATTCTCGAGTGCAGATAACGGAATCCAAGCCGAATATGCGGCGCTCCTCTCTAAGCAGAGCACAACTACTGATACACTTATGTATGTTTGTGTGTGTGTTTACGTCTTATTTACGTCTCAAGGCATACATCTACGTGGACATTTTTGTATTTTTTTGTTTTCTATAGAACATACAAATGCAAAACTTAGCGTCTCGGGATTCCGTTACTTACAAATACAACCAAAAAAGACACGACAGACAAGATTAAAACGTGCTTCGCACTGTATTAATACATGACACACAGATAGCCTTATTGCATCATTTAGCATATGTATTGTATTAGATTTGCTAATCACCGATGCGAAAGAGTTAGTATTTATGTTTTGTCATTTGTGATTTGCACACTTATGTTCTTAACTTTTATTTGTTAGCTTACCGGTCCAGGTCCAGACTCAGATATTTCTCCACTTGAATCTAACGGTCGACGACGTCCCCTTTCTTGATCACCCATTACTTTCGAACTTATAATTCTAAAACTTTACGAAAATGCGCACCGTCCTTCATGTACGAAAAGCGGGACAGGAATGAGCGATGTTTCATATTTAAAAGATTATCGATACATTTAGTAGAAGTGGTAGCACTGTGCAACACTGTGTTATAAGTTTCTATGCACAAATGTTTAATTTAAATTTGAATATAACTTGCTACAAATATTTTTTATTTTTCAAAACTTCTATCAAACAATTTTAATAATATTGCAATAAAATTTAAAAACACAGAAGTTTTCCCGGTCGAGTTCACTGTTAATAACATTTCTGCAAAATATATAAATGACTCGTGACATGTCGCGGGTACTTAATGTTTGTTCATCTCTAGTTTTACCAGAAAAGCTAAAAGAAAACAACTTTTCGACTATGGAAGATATTAAAGTTTTTCAACATTTTCTGAAAGATATTCAATATTTAAAGGACTTTCGAGATCTGCAAAATCTAAATGCTGTTAAATGCAAGAAACAGAGAAGTCGTACCATCAGCAATGTAAAGAGAAAACCTACTCGTTTTAATCCCCTCGAACAAATGAATGAAATTGAATTTCGCAAAAAATACCGATATACAAAAGAAAATATGCGACGTATTATTGAAATTGTCCGCGATGACTTAGAAGTTGACCATTATGAGCCTATGAAGAGGAACCAAGTGCCGGTGGACTTGCAGATTCTCTCAGCAATTCGACTTTTCGGAGGAACTGAGGTAGCTACTGCAGCCCCTCCCACTATACATACATACACACTCCCACTACATCTTCACTTCTTCGCTTGCAGCATCCCCAACTAACAGCAATGGTGCACGGGGTTAGTCCACACACTATGGCCAAAATAACACGGCGAGTTGCTTCTGTGTTAGCGTCAAAGGCTTCGCGTTATATTCGAATGCCAGCAACACTCTCGGAGAAGGAAAGAATGATGCGTTCCTTCCAGGGGCTATCAAATATGCCCCAAGTTATCGGTTGTGTTGCCCAGACCAGTGTGCGGTTGCAGCTTGAGGCCTCTCGCCCCCAAACCACCAGAAGCTGCCACAGTGGCATGGAATCTCCAATTGGAAACGAAGAAACTGTACATCTGCAATTGGTCTCTGATGCCGAGCATAAGATTAGGGATCTGGACATACGGCTATCTGATGAACTGGAAATAAACGCGGCACCAGAGATATTCTCATTGTCTCGAATTAAGGAACGTTTCGAACAAAATGAATTTCGTGGACGAATACTTCTGGGGAATGATTCCCTTGCGTGTTCGCCCTGTCTCTTTACGCCGGTGCAGTATCCACAAAGTAAGTCCGAGGAACTTTATAATCATGCACATGCGGCAACATATGCTCCGGCAGTGAAATGCCTCAACGTATTGATGCGTCGCTTTGGAATTCTTAATACTGAGCTCTTCGGCACATTTGCTTCGGCAAAGCAGACAATTACTGCGTTGGCTCTACTTCATAACATGGCCATGGAATGGAATGATCCGAGCATAGGTAAATAAACATCCGACTTTCTTAAAGATTTTGTTTTAATCGCTTACAAATTTCAGAAGCCGAGAGTAACGTGTCTGTCTACAAAGCCAACTTATTTAGTTCCTCGCAAGGTATTTCAGTTGTGGAGGAGCAACGTATTAGAAACGATTTTATTAATTCTCATTTCGCATGTAAATAAGACCAAATGCTCAAATATAACAAATAATTTATGTTAAGACACTAAGGTAACTTATTATGTATACCATTCATAAGTTCTACTTTTTATACAGTATTAATTCATTCAAAAGTATTATTAAACTACATTTTCCATAATAAAAGATACAAATATTTCAAAAACTTAACTTCTATTTTATCTTATTTAAAATGAAACTATATGTGAGTGGCACACGAAAAATCTCTTTCAGTCTGGCAAGGTTTGAGTAAACTCACTCAGTTCCAGTTCGATTGAACTAATTCGTAGCTGAACTACACGTGTTGAGAGGTGCAGGCTTTGTTTATTGGTGGTATCAAACGTATGTGTCGTAGATTAAAATATGATAAAGTGTAATTAAATATTTTCGAAATACCTATAATTAAGTTTTAAATCTCAGAGACGTGTTGAAATATTATATACTATCGAATAACAAATAATTAATATGATTGCTAGTGAAATAACATGACTTACATTGTACACAACAATTCAGCTGTGTTCTTGAGTTAAAAGTGGGCTCACTCTGTGATTGCTGTAATTTCATACATTCCATGTTAATTTTTTGAAACTACTTAAATAAGTGTAAACTTTATTTTAAATTCTTTGTTTAATTGTGTCGCAAAAGAATATGAGTATAAGTGTCGTATAAGTGATAACATAATACGTTCTTTTAATAAAATATATAACAATTGCGACTAGAACGTGTAACGGAATTTATGAAGCCTTCACTGTTATTAACATCGCTGTATTGTAATGGTTAATGTTAGTTTTGTTTGTGTTCTTAGCTAACAGCAACAGAGGCAGAGGCGCAGCGAACGCGGCTGCCATGTGTTTTGTGTTACAAACAAATAATAAATGTGCGTGTAGAGTGTTGTATGTATACATTGATACTAACATCAAAATTGTTTACATATTTTGTAGCTCTAGTAATAAACATTTGAAAATTACAATTATTTTACCTACGGATAAATTAAACGCATGTAAAAATAAGTAAAAGAAGTTCATTGTTAATCATAATCGCAATAATTATATGTCATTTGGATTGGATTTGGAGTGGAAAAACAAACTATTCATATAAAAACTCATTAAAAGTGATTTTAACACCTTTCTCTGCGATTCAAATTCGTTTTCCAAAGGGGCCAAATAAAGTGGACGGAGGAGTTTTTTTATTCACACATTGCAAAAGGATAACATGTTTGTGACCTAAATTCACCTACCACCACACAGCTGATAAACCTATTGGAAAAGTAGCACAAACCATTAAAAAAAAAAGAAAGTGAAGGTCACCAAAATTCAAACGCGCGGTAAGTCACTAAACAATCAAATACTTTAGAATTTTTCAAACTGAATACAAATATAGTTATAGTATTTAAATAAAGTTTGTTAGCTTTGATTTTTTTATAAAATATAATATGTTTATTGAGGAAGAATGCTAGAATTCTTGATTTATAAAGATATAATGGTTTCAGATTTATTCAAACCACTAAGTAGTCTCTGAGCGCATTGCGATTTTCCAAAGCTTTTTCACAGTGCACTTGTGCCATGCAAACTTTACTTAAGTGTGAGAGAGAGGGAATGTGCTGCAGTGCATATTTAGGTACATAAGTATAGAGTGTTCACTGCTTTTGTACCATTAATAATTGTACCTATTAGGACACTGTTAAATCGCATATAAATAAATCGAATGTTCGATGTTTTTATATGCAAATATATTCAATTTCTTCAGTTAATGTAAGCTGGCCTAGTCGCTGTTTGAGATCTCTATATGTTCATTGCTGATTGCTTAGTATTTAAAAAATATAATTAATACATTAATTTATTTTTATAAGCAAGTCAACGATTATAAAATAAAGAAATCGATATTCAATACTTTTTGAATTATTTAAATTCATTATATAATTAGTAATAAATTGTTTTCAAATATAAATTATTTTATTGTTAGAATATAAACTTGTATTTATAATGAGTGTATAATAATTTGAAAGCCGGATAATGAAACTAAAACTAGAAATAACATACATACATTACACAGTGTAATATTATATTCTAACTGATGTTAACATTTATCCAGCAGGTGCATGGAACTGTAAGATCGCAGATTGCATGCACGAAAGTACCTTAACGTAGGGAGAGTAATATGTTTGTGTATAACCAGTCTGAAGCATATAGAAAAGATCCAGAAATGCGTCATAGTCATGGCCATACAAATAAGTTAAGTTCACACGGCAACAACAACAACAGCGGCATCAGCAACCACCATAATGAACAACGGGAGATACCCTTTTGCAATATTGAAACGGCATTTAATCATTGTACAAATGTTAATACAATTGGTTCCCCTTGGAACAAATCAAAAATTTCGAATCTTCGTTCATCCGTTAAGTCGAGTCCAACAAAAAACAATATTATACCTAGACCAATACTGTGTAATCCCAAATATGCAGCAGTACCTCTGACGGGCCCATCTTTACCGTTCTTCGATGATGAATCGTCATATGTTACGCGAAATCTTGGGCAATCCGGCGCAACAACATCGCGGAGCAACAATAACAGTCATCTCTATCAACAAATACGACATTACTATTCAGGAGCTTCGAATACGTCGCGACAACAACAATATGCCCACAGCAATGATGTACCTGCTTCACAGCAGGAGCTGACGAAGTTCTCGCCTGTGCCCCGGAATAAGGATGAGCGAAAGCGACAGACAAAACCAGATCGAAATCAATATTATACAGATGACGGCTCTGACTATTCAGTGCATGGACATATGGATGAATTTATGCAATCCTCGTGGAGCACTGTCATGTAAATTTCTGCAAAACTTTGTTTCAGCTTCGATTCCTAATTAAGTTATTTTGATTTAAAACATTTTCAATTATTATTATTATTTATAGATAGATTTACGAATTTTGATTTATACCTATTACAGTTTACTTTTTATTGGCTTAAAACATTAATATTTAGATTATTAAATACTTGCATTAATGGAAACTTGAAACGTATATTTATAGTTCCGATCGCTCGTCCCGTTTGCCATCAGCCGACCAGCACTACGAGCATTATTTTTCATATTTTTACAATCGCGGAAAGGATCAGTTGCCTAAAAAGAAGACACACAATCCGGTGTGTACCTATAAACCAATGAGCTTATTTCAAGATACGCCGAGTAAACGCTCGCAAAGTAAACCCAGTCGAATCGCATCCAATGATAATAATAACAAAAATGGTGAATACGATAGCTATATAGTGCTAAACGAGAATAATGAGATGCCCTTCGGGTACAATGATAACGAGTGGGTTGAACTGGATGATGTGCCCGAGAAGCCAGATATCACGTGTAATGATCTATATGAACTGAAGGATTATACCAACGATGACCAATTCGATCCAAATTTCATGCAATCAACCCAACGCCGCTTCGTCCAGCAACATAGTGAAAATAACGAACTTAAAAATAATAAACATACATCGGAAGACACTCTGACGAGCAATGGTAACCACAACAATAATAATAATAATATTAATAATACAAATACTAGATCAATCATTGGCGGATCAAAGAAAGTGCTAAAGGCCACCACCGAATCATGTTCTCAACCGCATTCGCATGCCGCACTACAGTCATATCCCCGGTTGCCTTTGACACCGAAAAGGGTACGGGGTGGACTACCGACTGCCAAAAAGATACTGCCCACTGTTCATAGAGTCCTCCTTTATAATAGTCAGAGTCCCCGTTTAACACGTAAGCATCACTCGACTAATTCACGCAACCAAAACGTAAAAGCCCCGCATCCTAAAGGTCAGAGTGGGGGCCAAGATCAGGCAAGCGATCATGCAACCAAATATATTTTCGATGATACTGAATTGAAAGATGTTGAAAAGAAAGAATTTCGCGATGTCGATTTTGACAATGATGACGAATTGGATAACAGTAAGTAAAAAGATACAATATGCCCAATATTCAAATGTAATCGTAATTGTTTCTCGTTTCATGTAGTTTCCAATTTTGATGAAAGTGATACGGTTAGCCTCGGCTCGGATACTGAGGATGGATATCGCGCACACGCCTATAGGATGGCACACACCTCGGATCGTCTGTCATCATCGCCGAAGAACTCGCTGAGCCTTCTGTTGTCACAGTCTTCCGATGAAGATTTGAGGACTCCGAGCTCTGTGCTAGTGCCCAGTCTATTCCCATACGTACCGCCGTATATATCATTTTCATCGAATGCTGAAAAGGGACCCGATGTGCCAGCGGAACTGCACAGGGTCTTAAAATGGCGTGTTACCAGCATAATGCCAAAAGTAGTACGTCTTATCTTGGCCAACAGCGGAATGCGTATGCTCAAGAGTAAGAGTTTCTTCGGTAACACCAATGAAAATATCGAAATATTAAATACAAATTTATTTCTTTATGCACCTTCTCTCTTAGAAACCAACGATTGGATGGGTGTATGGGGCAAACATTTGAAATCGCCATGTTTCAAGACAATACGCTCCTATCAAAAGATAAACCATTTACCTGGTTCATTTCGCATTGGTCGCAAGGATTCGTGCTGGAAAAATCTACAACGGCAAATGAGGAAGCACAGCAATAGGGAGTTTGGTTTCATGCCACGCACCTATGTTATACCCAATGATCTTGGCGCCCTTCGCAAACGTTGGCCTGTATATGCTCAGCGTAATACGAAATGGATTATTAAACCTCCAGCAAGTGCACGCGGTGCAGGAATACGCGTTGTTAATCGTTGGGGTCAAATACCCAAGCGAAGGCCTCTTATCGTACAGAAGTGAGTGTTTGATTTACAATCTTTCGAATCTCTATTCATTAATTTTCATAAATATGTGTATATAAAGGTATATCGAGCGCCCGCTGCTGATTAACGGCAGCAAATTCGACTTACGTCTGTACGTGTTGGTGACTTCCGTGAATCCACTGCGAGTATTTATGTACCACAATGGCTTGGCGAGATTTGCTTCAGGTAAGTTGAGTCCTCAATTCATAAAGAAGTTGTACTTAAATCTTTGTTCTATTCTACAGTCAAATATAGCGCCAAGATCGATACATTGAATGATCGATGCATGCACCTGACTAACTATAGCATTAATAAATTCTCATCGAACTACTCGAAGAACGAGGACGTCAATGCCTGTCACGGTCACAAGTGGACCATTAAGTCATTGTGGAACTACTTGGCTAATCGCGGTGTACGCACCGATGGCCTCTGGGAGGCTCTGCGAAGCCTTGTTTTGCGCACCATTTTGGCTGGTGAGAATGGCATCAATAGTATGATTCGTGCCAATGTCGAATCAAAGTACAGTTGCTTTGAGCTCTTCGGATTCGATGTAATACTTGACTCCGATTTGGTTCCTTGGCTCCTAGAGGTCAATATTTCGCCCAGCTTACATTCTGAACTGCCACTCGATGCACACGTTAAAGCACCTCTGGTTCAGGGTGTATTAAACACAGCACTGTATAACGTAAGTCATGAAAGACGTAGAATATATATTAAATAAACTAAACTAAACTTAATTGCGCTCTCTTTGCAGATACCACCAAAGCTAACTTCGGACAAACAAAAGGAACTTGCCGCCGAATTCTGTTTTCCACCCGGCACACAAATGTGTTACGACAAACGACTTTACATTAACTATTTGTCACGTGATGAGAAGTTGAAACATCAACAATTTACCCGTAAAAACATGGAAAATCGTGAGGAGGTAAAGAAGATATATTTTTAACGATCGATAACTTGGTGATTAAGATACAACACGTTTATTTATCATGATAATTACGGCGTGATATCAAATGTTGAATGAAATTGCTTTGGTTTATGTTTAATAGATACACCAAGTTATATGTCGTTTTAAAAACCAATATAACTAATTAATTATAATATTTGTTTCACTCAATATTTAGTATATAAATGCAATACTTGAAAAACTAACGCCAGATGATGTACGCTGCCTGATCATAGCCGAAGATGAGTTAGCGCGCTGTGCTCCACTTGAGCGTATCTTTCCCACAGACCAGACATACAAGTACCTCAAATATAATGATCAGCCACGCTATTATAATCGTCTCTTAGACGCTTGGGAATCGCGTTATGGCAACAATCGTACTGAAGGTATTGCACTTCTACGTGATCATTGTCAAACCAAATATCATCTACAAGTTCCCGTTCCACCTGCCAAAAAGGTAAGTTACTATATCAAATCAAAGAAAGGCGACAAATAATATATAGTACTTTATATTTATGAATATCACAAAAACTCCATTGACACAACTCATACACAACCTACACAAACACAACAAACTGGGAAAAAATTCTCTCTCTAAGATGAATCAAAAACAGTCAAACTGATTTATTACAAATATATATATATATATATATATGAATTTATGTATAATTACGTTTTTAACCTCCATTGACAATTTGAGGGCTGTTGGCGAGCTATACAATCTTTTTATTGGCGCTGTCGTGCTCTTTATTGTCGTAAGTTCTATCTGTTGACCCCATAGATCAACTTCGTAGGCTCGAAATATGAACAGTTGCAAAACATACATAAGCGTAATTCTAGGTAGCATAACATAATGTGTTCTATTGAATTTAATGTGTGTATGTAGAGGAATTAAATCGATCGTATATAAGTCGTATATTGTGCTTAAGTATTATACAAAACTATATTATACACACACTATTATTAAAATACAACTAATATTACAATTTAGGCTTGTTGGTTAAATGCGGATACAGATTATTTACAAAATAGAGTACAAGAGTTTACAAACGATAGACTTTAATTTGGCTAACCGGCTAACTGTTTACAATTAATTAATATAGACACACATGTGTATAATTTTCAGAGACTTTATTTTATTTATATCTTGTACCTGACTTCTGACTTATAATTATATTAAAACTTTGTGCAATAAAGAAGAAAAGTACAAATTGTAAATTTGATTGATTGATGTTTATCAACATTGATGTTTATCAGGTACAGGGTATTCGCTAGTCGATCTCCATCGACTGCACCAGTCTTATTTTTTGTTACGTTGCGTATATAATACGTATAAAATACTTATTAACGTAAGAAAGTAATTCAGTTGCAGATGTTTTCTTATTAATCGAAAGAATACTAAATTGAGATCTAAAAAGTATTAAATTGGCAAATGTTTTAAAATAATTAGTCGCTTAAATGAATAATAACAAACTTAATATAAGTGTAGTAACTTGTGTGTTCTTACGTTCTTAAGTAGAAAAAGGTGTCGCGTAATTATACAAAGTACGTTAATTTAGTTAGTTAGTAAGTATTTTAAGTTTTTATTTGGAAACAAAATAAAATTAAATTTAAACAACATTTATCGCAGGTATTGTGGGATAGGGTATACAATAGTCGGTATAAACTAGAATTTTCCTTATTCTAAACACGCACAATATTCTCTTAGATTGCCAATACTAACAATTGTGATTACTTTTTAACAATCACAACTAATTAATATAAATAATTTTCTATAATAGTTTTAGAACACATAAAAACACAAATTAAACTTTTTTGTATAGTTTAAATTTAATTTTTGTTTTTTATATTTTTGTTTGCTACTTTAATAGTTAAGGCCTGTCTCCAGATACATTTTAGGCACAAAATCCAGACAGGCCTTTAGCCGGAAATATTTGTAGATTTTTTTTACGCATATTTTATTATTTACACTGATTAAAGCAATCTCAACCGATTTACAAATCAATGTTTTGTAATTGTAAAATTGCAGGACTACTTCATCAAATTGATGAGATGGATTTTAAAGTGATAACCGCTGCTACGTAGTCGTATTGGTCATTTAGTAGTTAATTAGAAATTATTTCAACATTCAGTTGCACGTGTATATACATATAAATGTACATTGACTACACAATAACATCATTCACCTAGTGATAAGTCAGTATACAAATGTACGTAATACACATTTAAGTATTCATCAAAATATATACAAATAATATATATATATTTATTTTTTATATTATAATTAGAAATTACTTAAGAGCCCATATCAAAATGTACAATTTTTCATAGGACTTTACTTAGTTGAAATTGTTGATTTGTTATATTAAGTATATCCCGTTATTTCGAAATAAGATTGCGTACAGGGTGAAACTAATAAATATTATTATATTATTAATCAAATTGTCATAAACATAAGCAAACCTGTGATTTGGTTATTAAGGTATTGATTATCCCAGACATTAATCTTACAAATTTCAACCAATAATCTCCAATATCTTAATCTTATTAGAATCATTAATCAGATTATCAACTAGAAGACAACTCTTCGAGATTTGCACTTCAATTCCTATCGAACTGTTTCATTTCCACGTGTTTCTCCTTACAATTTTGTAGAGAATCTGTTACTTTCTGAAATTTAATTAATTTCTCATGTCACCTAGTTTTATTTAATTAGAAGGGACGTATTCAAAAATGTGATGTAATTTAAGGGCGTTTCATTTCTCTTTTAGAAATAGTCTTTAATCTCCAAGGCACTAAATAAATGACCATTTTACCAAATTCGTATACCGTTGCACGTCGATAAAAGTTGAAAATTTATAAAACATTTAACGAAAAAACAAAATAATTTGAATTTTACCTCTGCCTTTTCGTTATTAACAGGGATTTGATATAATTAGTGAATTAGATAAAATATATGTATATTATTGTTTGTTTTAAACATTTGACCCACAGTCCGGTTATAAAGGACTAGCTTTACTGTTTTTTGCTGTGTAAATTAAGAGATCGAAAGATCGAATAATACAATATATTAAACTTGGCTGTTAGTGTTGATATTGAAATTGAAAAAGAAAAATAGATGACTATTTTATCATGAAATAAATACGTGTTTCTTAAAAATCTTTTGCAAAATATTTAGTGTTACATAATAAAATTGTATAGTCAAAAATTGAACATTTCAATGACTTATTTCTGATGTAGATATGCATAAGTATTATGTACGACTGTACTATATCATCTATGTATTTACTTAGCACATTGTCAACTTAATAGACCGTAAATGAATACCGTTTTAAGCGAGAGTTCCCGCAGAACTTGGCATGATTATTAACTGTACAATTTAACATTTATTCATGAGAAGAATCCACCAGAAAATAAAGTACACATGCGTTACTGGGACTTAATCAATAATTTTATATTTTATACAAATAAATTTCACAGAACAGTTTGAATTACTTATTAAACATTTTTCGATAACTATATTTTGTTTTTGTAGCAGAACGAACTTTCAAGTTCAATTACAAATAGTTGAAGTAGATCATGTGAAGAGTTAATTATATTCCCTATTAAAGTTAGTTGTATGATACATAGTTATGTGAACAAGTCACTTTTATTGATTGAACAATTTTTGAAATGATGAAATCTGCGCAATCTGAATTAAAAATATATGTAATGTATTTATATATATATACATCAGCAATGCCTCCTTTTTGATTGAAAGGGATAATAATACCACAATATTTGAGGCAGATTTTTGCATTTGAAAAATTTTAAATTTAAAAATAAGGAACTTCGTATTAACGGACTATGTGTGTAAGGTAAAAATTTGACAAATTAACATGTATTTTGTGAAACCAGTTTTGTTCTGTTCCGTTTTTTATCCGCTCTGTCTCCCCCATTCATGTTTCTTATTATATTAACATGTTCTATACCTACATATTCTAATCGAACTTCTAAAAACAAATATAGGACTCGAGCGCTAGCCCCAATGATGATAACGTGAGGAAGCCAGCTTGCGATGGTGAGGAGGAGTCTGAAACACCGCTCCACACAAAAAAAATAACAATGAATTCTGAAGCTTGTAAAAAAAAGCACAATCAACTTGAAGAGAATTAAGGTAACAGTTTCGAACATTTTCTAATTTATCATAAATACATGAGTTATTTTTTTTCAACCCACAGATTCACACATTGTTCATCTTATATTGTACAAAGACTGAGCAAAATGAGTCATTTGTTAATTGTTCACACGCTGTCCCTCATAGATCGATGCCTGTCTATATATAATGAAATTTTCTTAGGATTACTCTTAAGACTCAAAGCGTATTCAATGTGTTCGAAAGCCAAGTAAAATTACATGTAATAAATAAAAACTAGTATCCAAATTTGAATGTGCGCAAAATAAATGTTTGTTATACATAGGAGTGTGTTGCAAAATCTATAATAATTTGTATTTATGGAATAATAAAAAATGTATAAATTGAATAACTAAACTACAAATTGGGTTTATTTTTTCTCTTAAACGTAATTCCTGTTACCTATATTTCTGATATAGTGTGTTATGTACATATAAAGACGAATACATTGAAAACGAACATATATGTTACATACATTTGTGGAAACCAATTGTTCAGGCATTAGCATAAACATGTAGTGGCACTGCATTGTATTGCACGGCACTGTACTGCAGTGCGATCACCAAGACTAACAGGTATCTAGGATATTGTGCCATGTAGCGATCCCTTACCTGCTTTTACGACCGGACTGTAAAGTTTTATGACCACGTGAACACATGTTTTAAGATTAATGAGAAAGATTCGCAAAATATCCTTTAATTATCTACTAAATTTGCGCAGACCTGCAGACCTGCAAACGCACCGATAGATAACTAGTAATGCATACATATATAAGATCTTTGGACCAACGCGGTTTCTTACAACTATTGCATTCGATTTTAAGATCAGTTGAAAAAATTCCTTAAAGTGTAACGACGTGCGTAATTCTCTTTAAACCATTAGTCTAAAAGTACCCACAATAAATTGATTTTCATCTCGGTGAACAGTTATCACTTTCAAGTATAGTTGGAAAAGACGATGCTCATCGATAATTAATTCCGCAGTTAAATAAAAGAAGTACATTAGAATTTTTAATTTTTTTCTCAATCAAAATACTTTTTAAATCTTGCCTATGATTCATTTTGGCGCGCTTAGAGATGACAATAACTAAAAAGCTGTCACTATCGATTATATCTCTGTGGTAGAAAAACTATATCGGGGCCCTTTCACCGATTGCTTTACCGCTCAGCTCTGATTTTAATTTTCTAATTCATTTCGCGCTTGTCGCTTTCGGCTTCCGTTTGTGAGTTGTCAAAAAAAAAAACATTTAAAATGAATAACTTGCCGGCAAATACCGGTACCTCTCGTGGTCATGGACGTGGTAATAAACGTAAAGAAGCAAATCGTGGAGAAGCTCCTCAACTGGTATGTAAATGTCATAAGTATTCGAACAAAACTATTTCCATTTGCCATTTTAATTCCTTGTAAAGTATCATTCATAAAGTTTTATATTAATATTAGCAAGATGTAAGAGACGTAATTTCGCGTTAAACCCAATGGTAAATCAAAGTAAATATCGTACCAGTATTCTTTATTTTTAAACATTAATTTTAAAAACTTTGGCAGATTAAACTGAAGAAATCTTAATCGGCAAAAAATGCTGACACGAAGATTCCTGTTTGTATTCGTTTTACGCGAGAAGTAATTCTGTATGTGTGGTAAATGCATGTATGTATGTATGTATGTATGTACATACTTATATACAGTACTCATGCAGGGAATTAGAAGTAAATGGCTTCTTAACACACCCATACAATAATAAAATTGTACGTAAAAATTATACATGGATATGCATGCTCAATGGCATGTATGTATGTATGTACATACTTATATACAGTACTCATGCAGGGAATTAGAATAAAATGGCTTCTTAACACACCCATACATTAATAAAATTGTACGTAAAAATTATACATGCATATGCATGCTCAATGGCATGTTGAAGAAGACTGCAAAGAAGCGAAGAAAGATAACCGCAACAAAGTAACGGCTTTCTTTTGCATTCACTTCTGGAAAGCGAACATATTAAAGAGAGCGAATGTACAAACAAAGAGGAAGTGCTTATTTTTTAATTGAGACTAATATTTTATATATTTAAAAAAGAAAAATGAAAAATATGTATGTCTTAAAATCGACTTTGAATATATTTTCCATGTGTTTATTTTTTAATAAAAATATGGATCTTGTTGAAAATGATAAAACATATTAATTAAGAATTGGAAATACTACAAAGTGTAGGCAATTTAAAGGTTTAAACTTAATACAAATAAACCTTTTCTGTTTAATCATAGGGACGACAGCCATTTGCTCAGGCATCCAATGTTGCTCCGGCTCCATCACAGACTCGCACAGGCGCTGAAATGGAAATGGGCGCAAGAAATGTTCCAACTGGTCAAGGATCGCAGGAAGGTGCTGAGGGCAAGTACCACAATTTCATGAATAATATAGATTCATTAATTATATAGATTAAAAATTCCATATTCTCCTGTCAATTCACAGGTGATCCTCGAGGCTCTGTGCGCGGTCGTCGCCTAATTACCGAGGTTGTGCATTCGCGACCCATTGGTATGGTCACCAAGACGGGAGCGACAGGTCGAAGAATTACAGTTCAAACAAATTATTTCAAAATCAAGAAGCTAGCGAACTGGACTATTTATCAGTATCGTGTCGATTTTGAACCAGACTTAGATAATACAAGGTTACGTCGTGGTTTGCTGAGCGAACACCGCAATCTCCTGGGAGGTTATATATTCGACGGCACCGTCTTGTTTTGCATCACAAAGTTCAAGGAAATTCCCAACAGTCCCTATGTTTTAGAACTATTGACCAAGAGTCGTACTGGTGAACAATTTCATATTAAAATTAAAGCTGTTGGCACAGTTGAAGCCATTGATCCTCAACAGCTTATGGTACTAAACTTGATTCTACGTCGTGCCATGGAGGGACTTCAACTTCAATTGGTCTCACGTAATTATTTTGATCCTCAAGCAAAGGTAAGAAAATTTTAGAAATTGATATACCACTATATCAAATATTATACATTATATATACTGGCTAACGATAAACTACTAAACAATATATCATACTATTTAATTATCTATTGTACCATTTTACGATTTATTATATTATTTGATATTATATATCAAACTTACAGATTTATTTTACTTTACAATATATTTACTTGATAATTTAGGTTACTTTGGATAAACACCACATTGAATTGTGGCCCGGGTATACAACATCGATCCGTCAACACGAGTCTGATGTACTTCTATGTACTGAGATCGCCCACAAGGTGATGCGCACGGATACTTTGTATCATGTTCTGATGAAATCAATTCGTGAAAGCGACAATAACAGGGCAGATTTCAAACGAAGTGTTGTTGGTAATTAATGAATGAATCTGATTTCACGATCATATCTCAAATAATCAATTCATTTTACATAGGCTTAATTGTTTTGACCGATTACAACAATAAAACTTATAGAGTAGACGACGTGGACTTTACATCAAGCCCGTTGTCGAAGTTTACTACGAAGGATGGGGAGATCACATATGTCGACTATTATAAGAAAGTAAGTCCCTCTCTTCATTAAATGCATGTTTATATTAATTTAATTATTTCTATTAGCGCTACAATATATTTATTCGCGACCACAATCAACCATTGCTCGTTTCCCGTTCGACGGAGAAGGATAAGCGTGAGAGAGCTGATATGCTTATTATGCTTGTTCCCGAATTGGCTCGATCTACAGGATTGACTGATGACATGCGTAAAGACTTTCAGTAAGCCAATATAATGAGATTTCTGGAATATGAATTGCCTTACCCAGTGCCTCTTTCTTCCTGTCTTAGATTGATGAGAGCAATGAGTGAGCACACTCAGTTGACGCCCGAGCGCCGTATTGAACGTTTACGCGTGTTTAATCGACGCCTGAAGACTTCAGAGCAGAGCGTCAATGTGCTCAAGTCTTGGGACATTGAGTTGGACACGGCTCTGGTTGAGATACCTGGACGTATATTGCCGCCAGAGAACATTGTATTCGGCAATCAGAAGCTCTATTTGTGTGATGCACGCGCCGATTGGACCCATGAGTTTCGCAATTGCACCATGTATCGCCATGTGGATATCAAGCGTTGGTATGTCATCACACCACGTCGCAATTTGCGGGAGACGCAGAATTTTGTCAAGCTCTGCCAGACTGTGGCCAACAAAATGAGGATGACCATAGCCGAGCCCAGATAGTATGTGTATTTCAACTGAATATTTAATCAAAATTCAATCGATTAATCAATGTTTAATTTATAGCGACGAAATGGCAGATGACCGGAACGTGAACTATTCACAGTCGATCGATAATGCCGCTGCGAAAGATCCGCAGATAATCATGGTGGTCATGAAAACACAAAATGAGGAAAAGTAAGTACAACGGAAGAGTTAAAATCTGACTGAATCTAAAATATGATTCCTTCGTTTGTTCAATCAACAGGTATAGCTGCATAAAGAAGCGTACTTGTGTGGACCGCCCCGTGCCATCTCAGGTGGTGACATTACGTGTTATTGCTCCACGTCCGGAGAGGGCGTCCGGCTTGATGTCGATAGCTACCAAAGTGGTTATCCAAATGAATGCCAAGCTAATGGGCCAACCCTGGATGATTCAGTTGCCTGTGCCTGGGCTGATGACCGTCGGATTCGATGTCTGCCACTCGTCGCATAATAAAAACAAATCTTACGGCGCTTTGGTGGCCACGATGAATATGAAAGAGTCGTCACGCTACTTCTCATCGGTTATAGAGCACATGAAGGGCCAAGAGCTTTGCCCGCAGATGTCGATGAACATGACGTATGCCCTGAAGGCATATCGTGAACATCATGGCACTCTGCCCGAGCGCATTGTTTTTTACCGTGATGGTGTCGGTGATGGTCAGCTATACCAGCTTGTGAATAGTGAGGTAAAATACATGAAGGAGCAGCTCGATCAAATTTACAAATCCGCTGGCAAAGCTGAGGGATGTCGCTTAGCGTTTATTGTTGTCTCCAAGCGAATTAACTCTCGTTACTTCGTGAATAGACGCAATCCAGAACCGGGTACCGTTGTGGACGATGTTATCACATTGCCAGAGCGGTATGACTTCTTTTTAGTCTCACAATCGGTTAAACAGGGCACTGTTTCGCCTACGAGTTATAATGTAGTTTACGATAATCTCGGCCTGAATGCCGATAGGCTTCAGATGTTGACCTACAAGATGTGTCACATGTACTTCAACTACTCGGGTACGGTTCGTGTGCCGGCCGTGTGCCAATATGCCCACAAATTGGCATTCCTGATTGCCGAAAGTGTTCATCGTGCACCCTCATCTGGTTTGGAAAATCAGCTTTACTTTTTGTAAAGCTGTCACAATTTTTAAAAAACTAACGTTTACAACTATCTCTCCATTATATGAAGTATTAGTACATATGTGTATGTATATGGTCATGCTTACATCTGATATATGATGATATTTATAACATAAATCCTTTTGTAGTTTTCGATAAAACTATTTCTTTATTTTGTATTATTAACGAAACAATGATTTGCAACTTGATTGAACTGATTGTAATTACAATAATTTTAATTTTTCTTTTTCAATAAATTGAAATGAAATTCTATCGAATGTTAAGGAGTTTAGATTGCACACGCACGCATACATGAGTACATGTATGCGTTCTTCTTCTGTAATTCGTCGATATAGCTATATATAGAGAAGTTGTGAATGGATTAAGCCTGAGCAGTGGCTTGTAATTGAACAGTGTTGACAACTTCGCTTCTTTGCGGTCAAATATAAGTTTTCGTAGTTGTATAGCAGAAATTTAGCTTTTCTTGGTTTATATTGTACATCACCGAAAGTACCACGTTCATAACCGTAGCATACTATTTGGCGGCAAAGATAATTAAAGCTGATATGCCGGCGCAAAGGTAGAGTATAAATATCCCATGTAAACGCACACACACTCACAGCAATGTAAAACACGAGACACTTAAATTGTTTAAAGTTTGTTACCAGCATTTTCTTTTATTATTACAACTTTTAAATTGAAGCACAATGTATGACACTAAGCTTCAGTCTTCACAACGGTCGTCTTCTCCGACACGTACAGACCGTCCAAGAACTTACGGATATCCTTGTTCTTGACAGTGGTCGACTGCTGGATGAGTGCCGCTGAGCCGGAGACAGCCTCAATATCATTGCCCTCAACAATAAGCTCGTCCTTCTGGGCGGTGGAGTTGACAACGGTCACACCAGTAGCCATCTCGACGCGGCGAATGTACTTCTCACCCAAGAAGTTACGGATCTCGATAACGGTGTTGTTCTCGGACGTCACGCAGTTAATGGGGAAATGGGCATATACAGCGCGCATTTTGTACTGGAAACCGAATGTCACACCTGTTGAGGATAGATATATGAATATAAATATTTGATAAAATAAAATGAAGCCAACATTTGTACTAGGTCAAGTTCGCAAATAAGCAAGTCCACCATGGGGTATATGCAGTACTTCATTTAATAGGTATTTCTACTTACCCTTAATCATGTTCTCAATGTGGCTGCACACTGTACGGACAGCGGCCAGCTCCTTCTTGGTGCCGAACCATTTCTCCACCTTCAGGGTACGCTTGTCGGCCATGTACATATCCAGAGCCAGATGTTTGAAGCTGCGCTTCAGGGTGCCTCGGGTGCCGGTTATCGTCACCACACGGGACTTGACGGAGGCTTTGATATCCTTAGGGATCTTGACACACTGATTCGAGTTGATCGTTCGCATTTTGACGACACTGCAAAATCACAAACAAATAATTCCAATTAGCAACCAGTTGATGCAGTTTAGTTATTTCTGTCAGTCGTGACATGATTTTGATCTTATCATTTGGAAATTTTCATTCATTTTCTCACTGCAAGCTTTTTTAAACGTAAACAACAAACTTTCATGGTCTTTCACTCTGAATTATAAATACGACATATAAGTCTTATTTGTGTCAAAATAATTACAAATCCCAGACACTCAATATAATATCACGCAATTAACACACTTAGCGGTCGGTTAAACGTATCCAATTAGTTGATGTTTTAAAATTCATTTTGTATACAAATTTGTTTAGAAACTTACACACTGCACACCGACCGGAAAGAGGCTGAAAAAAGAAAGGAAATATTTGACGTTTGCGATGAGGTTGCCACATTGGTGTGAAATTGGGAATTTTTTGGGGTAATTTACAAGTGCTGCCAACTTGTGGTTTTACGAGCGATAACAAATCTGGTAAATAGTGCCAAATAACTCAACCAAGCTATGAGAAAGGTATAACTTAATATTTTAATTAATAATTATCACCAATGAAAATATATTATTATATATTATATTCTTTTCATGGTTATATTATTCCTAATTATTAGCAATCTTACAAAATTAGCTCATATACGATCGCATATAATATCGATATATCGATTTGATTTCTCATCACCACTTCATATTAATGGCGGGAGTTGGACTCAATGGCGTGGGTCACACTCTTACCAGCCGGCGATAATTTGCAAATTTTTGTGCGGTATTTCGGCAGTAGTTGTAATTGTAATAATATTAAATCACTTTATTTGTCGACAAATTAAATTTCGAACATAATGAATAACGTACCATCTCCACCGGACGTCCTGCAGACAGCAGGAACCATGCTCGAGTACCATGACATCCGGGACCGAAACAAGTCAGAGCTCGTAGAGGTAATGACAAGGACAATTTGATTTATTCAGATTTGGCGCAAATTTAAACTTGATATTTGCTTATAGCTAACGGGCATAAGTCAGCATGGTAGGGCAACAATGAGTGGCCTCAATGATTTTGATTACCAAACTCTGGGACAATTGACCTCCGGCGACACACATAACCTACAACAACTGCGGACGCTCACGAAATCAGTAATACCCAAGGAGATTCTCGAACACTTCAAACGTAAGTAATTAATTCATGAGTCGTTGAGATTCAATATTTAACTACATCGTTTTACCCAGATATCAAGTGTCACTGCCTAATGGGCTTGTTTCCGGAGATCGGACGCGCCTGGCTAACAATCGATTCGGATATATATATCTGGACATACGAGCAGACGAGAGATGTTGCCTACTATGACGGATTAAGTCACTTAATAGTCAGCGTTGGCCTGGTTAAACCAAAGCCGGGAGTATTAGTTGATGACGTCAAGTATCTGTTATTACTGACGACGCCCATTGAAGTTATTGCTTTGGGTGTAACTTTTGAAGAAAACAACGACCCAAGAATATTAGATGGACTCCCTTGTTATAACAATGGAATGCAGCTACTAAACAAGCCACTCTTTGTCCTTGGGACCGACAATGTTTCCCTTAATGTTATACATGGAACCGACGATGGACGCATTTTCATGGGCGGCCGTGATGGTTGTCTCTATGAAATTGATTATCATTCCGAGTCGAGTTGGTTTGGCAAGAGGTGTAAGAAGATAAACCATTCTCAGGGTCTTGTGTCTTATATAGTGCCAAGTTTTCTAAAAGTATTTTCGGTAAGTCAACACTAGAGATCAAATATGTTTTTATATGAGTAAAACAATAATTCTCTTTTTACAGGACGTAGATCCTATTGAGAATATCATCGTTGACAATAGTCGTAAGTTGCTTTATACTCTGACTGAAAAGAGTTCAATCGAAGCATGGCACATTGGCCAGAATTTAACAAATGTAAGAAGGCTGGGCAGGATCACACAAAATGAAATCGCCAGTCAAGCGGTTAACCTAATTAAGTAAGCATTCTTTGAACTCTTCAAACATTATATATAATATTAATGAATGGTTTGGAATCCCTTGCAGAACTGTTGATCCTTCCATATTCAAGAGCGTGAAAGCAATTTGCCCCCTTAGGACAACAGATTCGAATGCTCTGCATCTCGTTGCAGTTACTGAATGCGGTGTGCGTCTTTATTTCTCCACCACACGATTGAGTGTGCAGCAACAACCTATGAATTGTATGCCAGAACTCTTAAATGTTGCACCGACAAATGCAAGTCCAGTGCCTGCAAGTCCTACACGTGCAGAATTGGAGACGCCAAAGGGTATTTTCTTACTACATGTACGATTGCCGCCAGGTTATACGCCGAACGCCACAACGAATAAACCGAAACAGGTGCATGCTGCACATCAGAGTGAGGGCACTATGTTGCTGATTACAACACAACAGCAGGAGCAGGATCTACTGTGGTCTGTTACTTCAGCTCCTTTTACAAGCTGGAATTATCTCGTAGAATCAACTGCCCTGGAAGGTCTTGATGGAATTGTTTGGAGCATGGCAGAGCTGAGCGACTCGGTGGATGCAAACACAACTTCTCTGCTATATAATGCAAGAACTCCGCGTCGTGTCGTTTTACTCACCAATCAAGGCACACATATTATAGAACTTTTAAAGACAGTGCATTTTCTACAGCAGCTACTGGTGGCGTGCAAGGGTCCCCACCACGAGACAGTGAAAATGTTCTTTCAAACGCAAAATGAACGAGAAGCATGCTTTACTGCATTGCTGATAGCCACATCAGATCAATTTCGAGGCACCGACATTGCACTGTGGGCAACACAAGCATTCATGCTATACGGTGGAGAGCCATGCTATCTATCTAACTATCAAAGTAATCGGAATTTCAATAATACTAGCATTGGGCAACTGTCGACAACGGTTGTACCTGGTAGAGAACGAATACCGCCCATGTTTATGTCCACACCTATGCCGGGTGGTCTGAACTCTAGTGGCATAGGGGCGCCCTATAATCAACCAATTAGCCCAAGTAAGTTTTGAAGTTGTACTATTAAATTTAATAATTGTTTTTAATGCTATTTCCATTCCAGTTGCTCAACCAATACAACACCAGCAGCAACAACAACAACAACAACAATTGCAGCTACCACAACAATATCCCGCTATGGTAACCAATGAGAATTCCAGCTTAATATATTCAGCAAAACACGACAGTCTTTACTTGTTCGTTTCGCGCATGTTTCGTTCCATTTGGAAATTGCATTGCGTTGATACCAACTTGTGCTCAATGCTGAAGATTTACGATTGCCAAGTATTGTTGGCTGAATTGCGTTCATTGCGCAGCTTCTTGGACAAGCATTCGGTACACGATATTTCTGGTATGTTAGCTTAAATTTGAAGTTAATTCGTTTGAAGTTAATCTATGTTTTTATTAACAACTTCTATAGCAAGCAGACGTATGCCGTACGATAGTCATTTGAGCAGATCCAATGCTGTAATGATGACCAGTAGTCAGTTGCCAATCAATGAGCATCGTAATCTCTCAGAGCAGGCGCAAATTGAGGAGAAGCATTCGCTTTCTGCATTAAATCAGTTTATAAGTAAGTTGGGAATTAGCAGTTGCATTGTCAGTCATGTCTAATTTAATATATTATTTACTTAGATCATGCCTGCGAAGTAATGTCCTTGTGGAGCATTCTTGTTGATCATCATTTCCAACTGCTATGCGAACAATTGTCGCTGGAGCATCAGAAAATGCTGCGTTGCTGCACGTTTCGTGATTTGTTGATGACACGCTCGGAAGTGTGTGCCTGCCTTATCATTGCCCTCATTAATCTTTACCTAAAGGACAAGGCTGATGTCACCGAAGTTTCAGATAATTTGCGTAAGGTGTGCCCAAATCTCTATAGACACGAAGATGAAGTTACTTATAAAGCCACCGAAATACTGAGGAGCGTTAAGAACTGCAAATCGGCTGCGGAAAAGGAGCAAAAACTGTGTACAACCCTCAAGATGTGTTTGGATGCTGCACCGACATTGCCATTGAACAGTATTTGCCAGCAATTCATTTCTGTCGATTTCTACGAGGGTGTTGTTGAACTAACAGCAACATGTGCGGCGAAAATCGATCCCGAGGAGATTGGCATACACTACTATAACAACAACGAGCCAGCTGAAGATCGAGAGGGATACACCTACTTCGTGACGCGGTAAGTCTAAGCAAAACATGTATGTTTCATTTATTTACTAATTTTTCCTAATCCTTCATGGACAGCATGAACTATTATAAGGAGGTGCAGCTGATGCTGGACTATGTATACCACTCGGTGTCCAGCAATCAAAAACAAGTGGATCAGGGCCAATCATTCTTTATTAATTCCGATAGAACTGTGGACCAACACGATATAGAGAACAAATCGAGGCAAACGATTAGAAAAATAACGAAACAAGTGCTGCGCATGAAGGACCCTTTGATGCATGTCAAGATCTACGAATGGCTTCTCTCACATGACATGAATAGTGAATTGTTAGAGCTGGTTGAGCCATCGTTGGGAGAGTTCTTGCGACGCAGTGTCAGTCGCAATCCAGAGAATGTTAAATTAATTGATCTACTTTGGAAGTATTATGAGAAGAACGGCCATCATACGCAGGCAGCTCAGATTCTCGATAATTTGGCTATGACTCGCAGTGAGAATATAACGCTGGACGTTCGCATTGATTACTTGGTGCGTGCGGTCATGTGTATGCGCAACGAAACGGTTGGCTCATCCATTACCAATGGCATATTTTTGAAGGAACTGGAGGATAAGGTGCGATTGCGAAATATTATCAAATTTATATTTTTATAACATTCGTTCATTTCTTATTTTACAGCTGGAAATTGCTCGTGTACAGAAATCAGTGCTTGGTGCCATGAATTCATTGATTAACAGCCATCCGAATGGTATACAGGCGATTAAGGAATTGAATTTTGCTCTTTATGATATTACGCAATTGTATCAGAACTTTGCTGAACCCTTTGACCTCTGGGAATGCCAGCTCTCCATACTTAACTGTTCGAATCACAACGATCCATTGTTAATTGAGTCAGTTTGGGGAAATATCATCAACAGTTCTGTGGAGCCTCCAGGATCTGCGCAGGAGCGCAGTATGAGACTGTTCACCAAAATTGAATTGTTGGTACGAGAATTCGGCGAATCTGGACCATGTTTCCCATTTGCGTTCCTAATCAGAGAGCTGGAGATCAAAGCCTGTCAATTACATTTGCCAGAGGGAACAGTTCCAGAAAAACTGTTTGCCATGAAATTGGACATTGAGTTGCTGCTAGAATATTATTCAAGGTTTGTGACGATATCAATGTGGGTTTGTTATGTAATATTAATTATTCTGTTATGCTCTTAGAATGATCTCCATGAACGAGCGTATCTGGGCAAACGAAGGCAACGAATGGCATCTGATACATTCGGCAATACGAGTCGTAACCCTGCTGGCCGATAATGCCCAGGCCATTTGGTACCGTTCCAAGTGAGTAACAAATACAATGTATATACATATTCTACCTAAATCTAACAAACATGTTATTGTCCAGGCGACGAATTTTGGGCAAGGCGCAGGACATAGTTGCGGCATGTTTGAACATCTGTTACCAGAAGCCTGACACTAATCGCCTGCAGCATTCTCTGAAGGAGCTTCAATGCCGTTTGCAACGGCTATTAGGTTAAATGCCTTCAATTGGCGCTAATTGTAGTTATTTTCAAATTTCATAATTTTAGATAAAAACAATCTTCGTATAGATGTTAAGTTTGACTGAGGTATATAAATTGTATGTGTTATTATTTAATTCAATATTTTGTACGTTTAACAAGAAACAATTGTCTAACTACGTGGTGTCCATCATCTTAAGATGCGCTTCTGTCAGTATACATTTGGTCATGTGGCATGAGCAGGGCACGGGATGCTCCTCTACGTTCGGGTCAAGCAGCTCCACCTCCAGATTATACTTTCGCGAATCGTTTGGGTTGCGTTTCATTAGAATTTGAAATGCAACCGGGGACTTTTCCTCAAGATTTTCACAGTTCTCCTCCGGGAGTACTACCACACATTGTTTCCAATGGGTTTCCAGTGCTTTTGGAGATGTACTGAGTGTCAGTTCGTCGTCTCCTGGGAAGCGTACATCAAACCATATGCAAAATCCCTGATGTTTTCCTGCAACTTGTGTCGCAATTACTTCCTTGAAACGTATTTCGTCAAGATCTTTGGAATCTACATCCATTAAGCTCATCCAGTGAAACACGATGCCTTCGTGAAGCAAATCTTTTGGCTGAAGGTGGATAATTTCCGGTCTAGTTGATTTTTGTAAACGCAATTTGCTGGCGAATCTTTCCATGTTCACTCCATCGACATTTTGCCAGTAATCGAAGAGAGACGGAACAGAGCACGGCGCTACGAAAATAGTGCACTCACTGGGAAACATTTGCCCGTCAGACTTTAGGAAGTTATCTCGGGCGAAGAGGACTGAGTCCAACATGCCTTCGTGCAGCAGATAGAAACCCATCCATTCTGAGACAATGATATCCACTTTCTCAGCCGTGGCTGGCAGTACAAATTCCTCTATTTGAGAATGGATTACCTTCACAACATTGGTCAGACCGTTTTCTTCAATCAAATCTAGTGCCACTTTTGTTGCCAAGTTTGAGGCCTCTACGGCGTAAACCAAGCGGGCGCCGGCTTTCGCACAAAATGCCGAAAGTATTCCCGTGCCTGCGCCAACGTCCATTACAACTTTGTCCTTAAAAAGATCCTTGTTCTTCAAAATAGCATTGTAGTATGCTTCTTGTCGTGGTCGATCTTTTAGCATAAGCTCGTGTACCTGTCCAAATGGATACAAAATTATAACAAAAAATACAACAACATAGTCCAAAAACAAGGATCACCTCTAAATTTTCATATTCAGTAAAATAACTATTCATTGTAACTTTTATTTATTAATAACAATAAAATCAACAAGCTATCAAACCACAAGGGCTTTTTGTTAGGTTAAGCAGCACATTGAACACAAATGTTAATTAACATAAGCGCGATAGTTGATTTTACTGATGATAGTCTTTTTCTGTTAAGATTTAAAAAAAGCGGATAAAGTATTTATTTCAAAATCAAATTGTAATGAAATTTTTCACAACAAATTATTTGTAAATCTTAAAAGTTATTAAATGTTATATTTTTAAAGCTAAATTCGAATGCATTTAACATTTGCGTTCCTCCGTCGAGCCTCACTGTATTTTAATATCAGCTGTTCAGTGTAATCGATAGCTATCCGATACTTTGAAATTGATAAGCCGTATATATCGAATAATGTTCATCTCCAATCGGCCACGTAAATTCCATAACAAACAAATAGTTTAACGAATATTAATGAATACTTCAAAAAACATATAATTTATGTCAAAATGAATGAATTAAATCTAAGTGAAATGATCAGTTGGTGGGACATAAGTACAAGCGAAAAAGTTGATGAGGGTCTCACTCGTATTGCAGAGAAAGAGGTGAATAATATGAAAATATGTGGTTTGCATGAAGTAATTTTATTTTTATTAAACTAAGGCTGAAGCAAATGCCAAGCTCGAGGCAGTGTTGGCCAAACAATGTCAGATCGAGGCAAAATTAAGTGGCATCAGTCGAGCAATGGCCACGTTGCTGACCGTGGAGAATGACTCCAACAAACTGAATTTGCAAATTGTGAACACGGCACAACTGGCGGAGTCTGTAAGTGCTAAAGTTCGCCGACTGGATTTGGCACGATGTCGCGCTTCGGAATGTCAGCAACGTGTGCATGACCTAATCGATCTGCAGTTATGCAGTCAGGGCGTTGTGAAAGCCATTACTGAAGAAGACTACGAGAAGGGGGCAGGGCACATTGCTCGTTTTCTGGCCATGGACCAACACCTATTACAACGTACTGCAGACGATGTTCAGGGGTCGATTACGTCTGTCAGCGATGCAGTGCATACCCTGGAGGATGCTACCGAAAAGATGCGTGAACTGATTTCCAAACGATTTGATGAGGCGGTTCAAAACGACGACTTAGCTTCTGTTGAGAGATTCTTTAAGATATTCCCATTGGTTGGGTGCCATTGCATTGGAATTGAGAAATTCTGTGGCTATATATGCCAAAAGTTGTCATTAAAAGCACAAAAAGAACTTCGAAATACTCAGGACATTGCCAAAGCAGAGCGTCGCCTTCATTTGGCCTATGCAGATCGCTTGACGGCGATATTGGAGAATTTCGCTCGTGTTGTCGAAGTCAATCAACCGATTATTGAGGCTTTTTATGGCCAAGAGTAAGTAAATCCAAACCGAAGTTGCAGCTTAATTAATTTCCATTCTCTTTTTAGATCTAAATCATTGCTAGATATGGTTACCATTTTGCAAAGAGAATGTGATTTGGAAGTGAAGAATTTGTTACTGGAATTCAATAAGAATCGACAAATTCAGTATCGCATCAAGCAGGTTAATGAGGCTGCCCAGCGACAAAGTGGTGCTGGAAATGCGAGCAGTATTCAGTCGTTAGGACACTATCGCAAACCCTCTGGTGGATCTATAGACAAGTTAAACCCAAAGGATATAGACTCTATCATAGCTGAAATTACCGTAATGCATTCCAGAATTGAGTTGTTCTTTCGATTTATTCGACGCCGTTTGCAGGTAAGATAATTGCAAATTTATATTATGTAAAAGTTGTACATCATGTGTTTCGATTTCTTTTACAGACAAATGCTGAAACGTGTTTGCAAGATAAGGAGGCACAAAAACTTATACTTAATGATTACGAACGAATTGTGAAGAACTGTGACTTAAGTCGGCAGATGCAGGAGATTCTAAGCACATATTTACTCTTTGAAAGGTTTGCTTTTGTCTCCATATAAGATAATAATACAAAGTTTAATATGTATTTATTTTTAGATACTTTATGGAGGAAAGCGTATTAAAAGCCATTGGGCTAGATACATATGAAGCAGGACAACAGTGTTCATCTATAGTAGATGATGTATTCTTTATATTACGCAAGTCGATTCGGCGATCACTGACTACCCAATCAATTAATGGCACATGTGCTGTCATCAATAATGTGGCATCCTGTCTGGATGGCGATTTTGTAACTGCCCTAAAGGCACCTTTAAAGAATGGTTATCCTTCTGGATATATCGATTTGGCTCAAGCATACAACGCAATACAGACGACCTTGCAGCAAGGAAAACTGCACTCAAGTGATGCTGATCGAGTTCGCACCAATTTCATCGTGCAGTTAAATAACGCCGATATGTCCACTGAACATATTGAGACGCTGTGGCAGACTATGGAGCAGGAGATAGCAGGCACATTCCCCAGCATAAGCCCAGTAGAGCGACAGCTTCTAGATGGCTGCTTAACCGAACTGAAAACAGTTCGAGATGCATTGAAAGCCACCGTTGATTTTGGCATACAACAACTGAGGTCGAGCGCCATAAGGCCACGTCTGAATCCCTGGGTTGATGAGTTCCTTAACTATAGTCATCATCTGACAGAGGTAGTGAAGAACTGTTCAATATGATTATAAGAAATTGTCAAATAATGATTTACATTGTAGGAAGAGCTGGCAACATACGAAGCTGGTGAAACATTTGTTCAGTATTTCATTGTCCAGTTGGATGGCTTACTGAATTCCTTTAAAAATTCCCTTAGTCCGCGTAATTACGATGCACTAGTCAGCATTTTGGCCACAGAAGTCACAAATCGATTGGAGAGAGCAATCAAGAAGAGCACATTTAACAGGGTGGGTAGTCTATTTTAATTATATTTTATAATCTATTAAGTAACAAAATGAAATTTGAACAACAGCTTGGTGGACTGGTGCTGGATCAGGAAGTGCGTGCTCTGGGCACATACTTGACCGGGGCAACTTCCTGGTCTGTGCGTGATAAAATGACGCGCCTCTCTCAAATCGCAACACTTCTCAATTTGGATAAAGTTTCTGAGCTTTCGGAATATTGGAATCCCGAAAATAACGATATGCCTTCCTGGCGGCTAACCCCCAATGAAGTGCGCACTATTCTTGTTTTAAGGTGACAAACTAAACAACATGATATTGGTTTCTTGAAATACTTCAATTTTATTTCTATTTTCAGAAGCGATTTTCGTATGGAGGATATCAAACGCTTGCAGCTTTAAGTAGAAAGCATTAACATTGAATATTTCTACACTCTTCAATAATTATGACGATTCCAAAGAAAGTCTTTTGCCACTGAACCAACGATTGTAATCCAGCCTTAATAGGAACTGCGATAATGGCCCAAAACTGGAAGCGTTTTTAATATCGCCCAATAATTTAATTAGGTCCAGTATTGCTACGTTAAACCTAAAAGGATGTAATTAAAAACTCATAATGAATATTTATTGCAATTTGAACATTTAATTTAGCCTACCGTTCTTCGAGTATGTTGAGCTCTTCCAAATCAGTACTTTGGGTATTATCGAAGAGACAAAACTTTTCGCATATACTGAAAATCTCCAATATTGTGCCATAAATCGAGTACTGTGAGTCGCAATTAGTTTGTGATATATTCAGCTTTCTGTCGACTGTATCGGACAGTAAAAAGCATTGTGAGAGGACGTTAGCGAGAAAAATAGAATGTGCCCTTTGAATTTCCTCAAAGTCATCTTTGGACTTAATGACAGCCATGAGTATACTAAACTGACCTTAAATGATAATGACCAATAAATTAATATATCAAGCATTCCATTGTATCTACTTACTTTCAAGAACATCTACTTGTATGTAATACTGTAAGTTGTCGAAAAAGAACGTTAAATGATTACGGAAATTCAATAAATTCAAGTGCACAGGAGTCGCTGTTCTGGCATTCCATTTGTGGCGAGTCCATACAAGCTGTAGATCGTATTGTAGCTTACGCACAGTTAACAGAAAACGAAACACATGATTATATCGCTCAATGGTCATTGGCGAAAACAATATGTTTAAAGGCCACTTATAAATGTATTTGAGATGAAGATTTTGTAGCATGCCGAATTCACATGTTTCCTCTAAATCGGTAGTGGATTTCAGAACACTTAATGTAAAGTTTTCCAGTTCATTAGTGATTCCCATCACGTTTGATGCAAACTGCAAGACGGTTATATTTAAATGAATATGAAATTAATGGAAGAACACACAACTTTACTTCAAAAGCGCGATTATATTTCTTCTCATTTATATCCGAAGAAACATCGTCAGAGCCTCCATACAGATTACGCAAGAATTCTAAATAGAATTCACCTCGACCCAAAAGGTAAAAGTCCTTTACCAATCTTATTTGCTTGTTCATATCGTCTTCAATCATTGATATTTCCGATAGGCGTTGACTAACGTATTTCTTCATTTCATTGATGAGAGTCTCCATTTTAAAAATGTCGATCTTATCATCGTTGTTAAGCTTCTCTATCATTGTGCAGTAGCTCGATTCCTTGCCATCCCAGAGCTCACTAACATCATCGGAGAATGCGCTGTATATTTTTTGTGCATCCACCTCACGTCGACTCTGATCCAGTTTGAAAATCAGTACTGTTTGCCCAATAAATAGAATCTTTTCAGCCAAAACAGATGATAAAAAACTTGGCAATTGGCTAAATTTGATTTCATACTGCCAAATATCATCATCTTCGGACAAAAGCGACTGTAAATTAATAAGAATGTTATATATTTTTTCTCTCAAATGTGAAGAATGCAATTACCAGATTATTGTGGCTACTAGCGGTTGATTTGTTAACAATTTTGGAGCTACTGTCACCAGATTTCTTAAAACTTATAAAGAACTCCGAGTGTTTATCATCAATTGTTCCGAAAAGAAGCCAGTGTGTCAGATGAAAGAAGAAAGCTAATTTAACGGGCTTAGAAACTCTAGAAATAATTAGTAAAATTGTATTCTTACTAAAAACCATCTTAATTTTTAGGAACATACCTAGAAATAATAGGATCATTGCGAGCATTTCCATATTGCTGATGTAGATATTGTAGCAGCACACAGCCATGAAGTTTCTTAAAAATATACAATTTCAACATCTGTTCTTATACGAAAATATATTTCATACCTGGATGCGGACGCTCCTTATAAGTTTACGCAAAAAGTATATGGTGGGTAATTGAAGTTGAAGCGCATTGTAAATGTGTATGAGGGAATTGACGGAGGACTTCTCGTGAAAGTACTCAAGACGTGATATTTCATTATAATAATCCTCAAGGGCGTTATCGATACCTTTGGCAAAGTGCCTTAAATAATCACCAGATGAGTATTCTGTAAAAAACAAGTTTATATCTTGAGCTGCCTTATACATTTCTGATCATACCATTTGCATCAATTAAGTCTGCATCTTCGTTGGATTGTACACTTTCATAGTGTTTTGCAAAGCGACCAATTTCATTAAAATAATTCAAAATGATCAAGATTTCAACAAAAATATTACGCTCGCAGGGATGAATGAATCGTTCAACAGTATTCGAGGACTAAAAACAATATAATTAGAGTTAATAATGTTGGACAGCTGTTATGATATTTACAATCAATACTCACAATAAAACTCTTAATACTCAATCCTTGGCGGCTCATGCTTAAGCATGACAGCAAAATATCGTTAATCATTTTATTTTTGTTTGCATTTAACAATCATCTATGTTAATTAGTAATATTAAAACGCCCGGTGTTTGCTTGGCACCTACAGCGTTTGTGTGAATGCCTGATAAACAAGAGGAACGTATGCCGGCATTGCAAATAATCTGTAATCGAGAACGGCCACACTTAATGAAGTCACCGGCTTAAATGTCAATCGTTTATCGATAGAAACGGAAAAGAACCGATAGCCTCTTAACGTTACATTTTAAATTCTGTTACATTTTAAATTCCCTGCAGGCTTTTCAAACATCAGCTGACGACTAGTATAATAAATTAAAGAATTTCAAATGTCAAAAAAAAAAATATTAATGAAATGAAAAATGCAAACTCTTTCAATTATATATTATTTATATATCATACAAAAACTGTAATATTGTTTTTTTATTCTCTTTAAGAGCTTTATAATGGTGTAAAGTTTTTTCTCCCTTTTATTATGTCTACTACATCTCCTAACGTGAAACTATAAATTACTTCTAAATTTGGAACAAGTTAAAGAGGGCCTATAAATTATCCTTGTACATGTCCATAGGTGTCGAAGTTTATTGTCTTCAGTTGCGACAGTGTTGAGAACTTGCACCCCAGACAAAGTCACAATAAATAATGTGTGTGCCTGCGGCCTAGACTCGATAAGCTGACCAAAAATACTAACAAATATGTGTGCATGTTTGTGTAGGGCTGGCTTTTATTTTGCACTCCTTTTTTCTTGCTGCAACAACGGATAGCATCTATGCAAAGAGCTCAAAGAACAACACCTCACGAATGCCATTAAAGACCATAACGAGAACATAGGCTTCCTG